>JALPQD010000263.1:0-2980000 GCA_023101885.1 Typhlomys cinereus | reverse complement strand
CTTCAAGGGAAAAAAAAAAAACAAGTCACTTTAAAAGGTAAACCTATTAAAATAGCAAATGACTTCTTAATGGAAACAGTAAAAGCAAGAAGAGCTTGGAGGGGCTGGAGAGGTGGCTCAGGGGTTAAGCCTCTGCCTTGCAGGCAGAAGGTCCTGAGTTTGGATCCTAGACCCCGCGTATAGACGCTGGGCGGAAGCTGGGACGGCCTGCGTTTCTGGTCCTGGTAGGGCAGAGCCTGTGAATCCTGGGGCAAAGTAAACAAGGAGGAGGTAGAGGCGGTCCATGGTGGTTCCCGAATTTGTCCATGGTTCTACACACACACACACACATGCACACGCACACACACGCATCCATGCACAATTGAATAAATAATAAAAAAAAAGAAGAGCTTGGAGAGATGTACTTCAAGTACTAAATGAGCAAAAATATCAACCCAGACTGATATACCTGGCAAAACTATCTGTCATGATCGAGGGAGAAAGAAAAGTTTTCCAGCACAAAGACAACTTGAAAGGATACATGTCTACCAAAGCAGGCCTTCAAAAATGCTAGAAAAGATACTCAAGCTTGAAGAAAAAAAAAAAAGCGTATCCAGGAGGACAGAAGGGAAGTATAATATCACCAAAACCTAAATGTCAAACAATACACTTACAAAAACCACTACACATAAAAAAGTCCAGAATTAAAAATAATTTCCCATTATAACATTAAATGTCAATGGTATTAACTCACAGATCAAGAAACATGGATTACAAACTTGGATTAAAAATCACAACCCATCAATCTGCTGCCTTCAGGAAACTCATCTCACCACAAAAGATAGGCACATCCTAAAAATAAAAGGCTGGTCAAAAATTCTGCAAGCCAATGAAACCAGGAAACAGGCAGGGGTAGCCATTATGCTTTCAGACAAAGTGGACTTCAAACCAAAAAAAATCATAAGAGACACAGATAGATACTACACTTTAGTCACAGGTACAATTCACACAGGAAGACTTCACAATACTGAACATATATGCACCTAATATGGGCCCCTCCACATTCATTAAGCAAACTCTACAGCATCTAAAGCAAGAAATCAACCCCCAAACAATAATTCTTGGGGATTTCAACACTGCCCTCTCAACATGGGATAGATCAACAGGCCAAAGCTTAACAGAGACACTCTGAAACTTAACCAAACCCTTAAAGAAATAGATCTTACAGATCTCCATCGAACTTTTCATCCACGCACCAAAGAATACACATTTTTCTCAGCAGCACACAGAACTTTCTCCAAAATATATCACATATTGGACCACAAAACGAATCTTCACATATACAGGAAAGTTGAAATTCTAGCCTGTGCCCTATCAGACCACCACGGCCTAAAGCTGGACATCCACAAACAAGAGAAAATACACTAACTCCTGGAAACTTAACACTATGATGCTGAATGAGAATTGGATTCAGGAAGAAATTAAAAAGGAAATTCAAGATTTCCTGAAACTGAACGATAATGAAAATACAACTTATCAAAATCTTTGGGACACAATGAAAGCTGTCCTAAGAGGTAAGTTCATAGCTCTTAATGCCTACATCAAAAAAATGGAGGGGCTGGAGAGGTGGCTCAGAGGTTAAGCCTCTGCCTTGCAGGCGGAAGGTCCTGAGTTCAGATCCTAAACCCCATGTATAGATACCAGGCGAAAGCGGGGGTGGTCTGCATTTCTGGTCCTGATAGGGCGGAGCCTGTGAATCCCCGGGCAGAGTAAACAAGGAGGAGGTGGAGGTGGTCCATAGTGGATCCCGAATTTGTCCGTGGTTCTACACACACATACATACACACAAGCGTGCACACACACGCACACACATATACACACAATTGAATAAATAATAAATTAAAAAACATTTTAAAAAAATGGAAACATCAGAAATAAATAACAATGCAGCTTAAAACTTTAGAGACACTAGAGCAATCTGATCCCAAAAGCAGTAGAAGAGAGAAATATCTGAAATTGAGAGAAATAAGGGGAGAAATATCTGAAATTGAGATTATGAAAATGATACAGAGAATCAACCAGTCAAAAAGCTGGTTCTTTGAAAAAATCAATAAGATTGATACACCCCTAGCTAAATTAACCAAAAGCAAGAGAGAAAAAACACAAATTAACAAAATTAGAAATGAAAATGGAGTTATCACTACAGATACCCAAGAAATTCAGAGTATTATAACGTCGTATTTCAAAAACTTATACTCTGTGAAATTTGACAACACAAGAGATGGATGAATTCTTAAGTAAGCACAACTTACCGAAATTGAATCAGGAAGTTGTGAATTATTTAAACAGTCCTATAACATATGAGGAAATCGATGAAGTAATCTCGAATCTTCCCACCAAGAAATGTCCTGGACCAGATGGATTCAGCACAGAGTTCTACCAGACATTTAAGAAGCTAATAACACCAATACTCCTTAAACTGTTCCATCAAATAGGAAAGGAAGGAACACTACCAGATTCTTTCTACGAAGCTAATATCGTCTTAATCCCAAAACCTAATAAAGATACATTTAAAAAAGAAAACTATAGGCCAATCTCTTTGATGAACACAGATGCAAAGATTCTCAACAAAGTCTTAGCAAATCGGATTCAAAAACATATCAAAAAGATCATTCACGGGAATCAAGTAGGCTTTATCCCAGGCACACAAGATTGGTTCAATATATGCAAATCAATAAATAATCCACCATATAAACCAGTCTAAAATCCAAGACCACATGATACTCTCAATAGATGCAGAAAAAGCTTTTGATAAGATCCAACAGCCTTTTATGATCAAAACCCTAGAGACAGTTGGAATGGAAGGAACCTTTGTCACTATAATAAAAGCTGTCTACAACAAGCCCACAGCAAGGATTATACTCAATGGGGAAAAACTCAAAGCATTCCCACTTCAATCAGGAACTAGACAAGGCTGTCCACTCTCACCACTTCTCTTCGATATTGTACTTGAAGTCTTAGCTGAAGCCATAAGACAAGAAAGAGAGATAAAAGGGATTCAAATCAGCAAGGAAGAAGTCAAATTATCTCTATTTGCTGATGACATGATCTTATACCTGAGTGATCCCAAAAACTCCACCAGGAAACTCCTGGAAATACTACAGAAGTTCAGCAGGGTAGCAGGATACAAAATAAACAGTACAACAATCAGAGGCCTTCCTATATGCCCAGAATGAAAGAAGTAAAAAAGCCCTGAGAGAAACAATCCCATTTATTATAGCTCCTAAAAAAATTAAATACCTTGGTATAAACCTAACCAAGGAAGTAAGTGACCTTTACAATAAAAACTTTAAAACCCTAAAGAAAGAAATTACTGAAGACACTAGAAAGTGGAAGGACCTGCCATGTTCCTAGATTGGCAGAATCAATGTCATAAAAATGACCATCCTACCAAAGGCAATATATAAATTCAATGCTATACCAATTAAAATCCCAAAGCAATTCTTCAAAGAAGTTGACCAAACAATCTCACTGTTCATATGGAGGCACAAAAGACCTAAGATAGCAAAAACAATCCTGAGTAACAAAAACACTGCTGGAGGTATCTCCATACCAAACCTAGTCTATACTACAAATCCATAGTTATAAAAACAGCCTGGTACTGGCTCCAAAATAGACACACAGATCAATGGATAAGGGTTGAAGACCCAGATATAAGCCCACAAAATTACAGCCATTTGATCTTTGACAAAGCACCAAAAAATCCAATGGAAAAAGAACAGCATCTTCAACAAATGGTGCTGGCAAAACTGGATCTCCACATGCAGAAGATTAAAACTGGACCCGTACTTGTCACCATGTACAAGACTTAATTCCAAATGGATCAAGGACCTCAATAGAAGGCCAGAGACTATAAAAACCATAGTTGAAAGGGTAGGGAACTCCCTTGAGCTGATTGGACTAGGCCAACAGTTCCTAATCAGAAATCCAATAGAACAGTCAATACAACCAACACGCAACAGATGGGATCTTATGAAATTAAAGAGCTTCTGTTCAGATAAAGAGATTGTAACTCAAGCACAAAGGCAACCCACAGAATGGGAGAAAATTTTCACTAACCATACATCTGATAGAGCTCTATTATCCAGAGTGTACAAAGAACTTAGAAAACTGAACACCAAGGAACAAATGGCCCAATTAAAAAATGGGCCTTGGAACTTAAAAGAAACTTTACCAGGGACCAAATTAAAATGTCTAACAAATATCTTAAAAAATGCTCCACATCCTTAGCCATCAGGGAAATGCAAATCAAAACCTCCCTGAGCTATTATCTCACCCCAGTCAGGATGGCAAAATCCACACTATGAACACCACCAAATGCTGGAGAGGATGTGGAGAGAAGGGAACTCTCCTACATTGCTGGTGGGAATGAAGGCTCATACAGCCACTCTGGCGAGCTGTCTGGAGATTCTTAAAGAAGTTAAAGATTGAAATGCCATATGAACCAGCTATTCCACTTTTGGGAATAACCCCCCATACAGCAAATATTTACCTCGATGGAACAAGCACGACCATGTTCATAGCAGCACTGTTTACAATAGCAAAGTCATGGAATCAACCCAAATGTCCAACAGTTGATGAGTGGATAAGGAAAATGTGGTATATTTATACAATGAAATACTACTCAGCCATCAAAAATGATGAATTAATGCAATTTGCCAGGAAATGGATGGAATTAGAAACAATTATATTGAGTGAAGTATCCCAGACACAGAAAATTAAGCACCGTATGTACTCCCTAAATAGGTGGATCCTAGTACCAAACCCACTTAGAGACACATTCAAAGATAAATCTCTGTAATACCTACAGTAATTGCAAAGATTACAAACAGGAGAGAAGGGGAAGGAGGGCCCTGCCAGAAACAAAGAGAGAGGGGATCATGCTACAGCAGAGAAAATAAGCCACCATCAAGGAACTGCAAGTAAGTAATGAGACATCTGGTTAAGTTCACAAACTTTCCTTCCTGATCATTTGCAACTGATGGGGTATGATCTTATCAGAAAGGGAGGGCATAGTCTGGCAGATAGAAGGTAACCATTTTGCAATGGGAGACTGACCCACCCCTCACACAGTCTCCTACTCTTATTCCATCTACCTTTGAATCTATCCTTATAATAAGACTCTATTTTAACAGCTTTTTATCTCTGGCCAGGAGGTGACATCCAATACCCATCAGGATGGAGCCAAGGGCATTGCAGGAGCAGCAAAACTGAAAAAAAAAAATCAACAAACCATAATTCAGAACATCAGAGACTCTATATCAACCACCTGGAATCAGGTCTGCCTAATCTCTCCCATCCTGAAGCTCAGGGAAATTTACGGAAGAGGGGGCGGTAAAATTGTAAGAGAACAAGGATGGGAGGAGCAATGATATGCAAGATATTCCACACAAGCTAGGGCCGAAGTAATTGTAATAGGACTCTGCATGATCTGCGCAATGATCAACTTATCATTGACCCCTCAAAGTCTAGCATGGACTAAAGGCACTAGGATCCTTAGAAGCAAGGGATTAACAGTCACAATAGTGTTCCTATACTTAAGGGGAACACAAGAAAGAGTTCTAGGAAATACCACTGAGTTCTTACAACTCATCAGAGAGGAGGACCCAGAGGAAAGTTTGATATACACATTAAAGGATGCTTCAGAGATGGGGGGAGGGGGCACTGGGAGAAAAGGGAGTGAGAGGGGAAAGGAAGAAAAGGAGGGAGGGAGCAGGGAGATCCAGGGAGGGGTGGAGGGAGGGAGGGGACAGGGGTTCCTATTACGTTTGTATGAGCAGAAAAATAAATACATTTAAAAAAAGGTTGATGACAACAAGAAACTAGGAATGGGTAGGTCTCTGCAAAATCAGTCGAGAGGGGAAGTCCCGCAGAGTTGTTGGATGTAGCTCTGTAGTATTAAGGACTACAGAAAAGAATCACAGGCCAAGGTTGTCATCAAGGAATACTTCAAATGCAAGAAATGAACAAATAAAAAACTTGATTCAAAAAAAAAAAAAAAAGAAAAATGCTTTGGGTGGAAAAATATGCACACAGTACCTCTGCCACATCCCTGGAAGCACTTTACCACCCTGGCCACCTCCCTGGCCCTTGCGTATGTTTTTAAGAAGTGCACTTTGAGATATGGCACGAAGGATTCCACATGTCCAAAAAGTTCTTTGCAACATGCAGCTGATGTGGGGACCCGGTGGGGACCCACGAGGACAAGGGAGCACCCACCCACCCCTGAGTGGGCCTCACCCTTGGCAGGGCTGCCCCACACTGCCCAGCGGCTCTGGCATCTCTCGTCCCAGTGGTGAGTTTTGGCAAAGCTTCACACACCCCAGCCCTCGCCCCCTGCTGTGAAGGCATGAAAAGACATTGTTCTGGAAGGTTCTGATGAAGCCTGTCCTTTCACTTAGGGACAACCTCCCCGCTCCCAACTTTTTTTTGGACCTGCAAGATACACAAGGTTTCCTTGTTCCCTCCAGCGGGGTTCAGGTGAAAAAGAAGTCGTTTTCCAGCACGTGGTCCAGCACAATGATGTTTTCAGTGCCTTTGAGATTTTTGAAGCTAAGCTGTGCTGTGATTAACAAGCAGTTGGTTTTTCTGACTAATGGGTTAACTACCAGTATTTTTATTTGGGGAAAAAATGGTCACAGTGTGAAAGGAGATCTTGTTTCATGTGTGTGTTTCTTAGATACTTTAAGAGAAGGGAAAAGAGAAAGAGAGAATGTGGGTAAGAAACTAACGGAGTTGGTTAAAGTGCTACTCTGTAGCATCTGGTCCTGAGTCCTGCCTGGTGGCATGTGCTTGTAATCCCAACACTGAGGAGACAGCAAGAGTCAGAGCCCGGGGGCCCACTGGCCAACCAGCCTAGCCCATGTGGCAAGTTCCAGGCTAGTGAAGATGTGGACAATGCCTGAGGAATGGCCCCTGAGGTTGTTTTCTGGTCTCCACACACACATGTACACATGCATCATTGGCATGCATATAATGCACATGTGTGTGCATTCATATATGGATCTGTTTACAGGTTGGAGTTGAAGTCCAAAGACACGACCATGGACCTTGAAGTGGGTCTGAGATGACCATTGCACTCTGTTAAGTAGTGGGGCTGGAGAGGTGGCTCAGGGGTTAAGCCTCCACCTTGCAGGCAGAAGGTCCTGAGTTCGGATCCTGGACCCCACGTACAGACACCTGGCGGAAGCCGGGGCGGCCTGCGTTTCCAGTCCTGGTAGGGCGGAGCCTGTGAATCCCGGGACAAAGTAAACAAGGAGGAGATGGAGGCGTCCATGGTGGTTCCCGAATTCATCCGTGGTTCTACACACACATACATACATACACACACATACATACACACACGTGCACATATGCATACACGCACAATTGAATAAATAATTTTTAAAAATTTAAAAAAAAAGTAGTGGTGTGACCTCCGGTCCCTCAGAGCTCTTGTACATAGGTCTAGGATTTTGGCAAGGGGCTCATTCGTGATACAGTGCTATAAGCATCACCTAACATGGTACTTGCCACTGAATAGTGTGCAACACCCAACAGCTAAGAGTGTGGGTACATGCGCCTGTCACAGAACCATGTCATGAACTCATTATCTGATTTGATTTGATTTGATTCTGCATCATTCTAAGATTTTAAACTTTATTTGTGCGAGGGCTGGTTTTCCCACGCACATACACACACTGTGACGACTCCAGGCCGTCAGGGCAGAGAAAGGTGAACACGCTGCAGATCCTCCATCCCCTCACCCAAATCCAGGGGACTCCGGACACAGCAGGAAGCTTGTTGAGGCAAGACTCAATTTATTGGGGGCAATGAAACAGTTTATATACACAGCAGACTGTAGAGCGCGAAACAGGCAGCCAGTTACCTTAATGGTCAGCACAGCACGCACACTGCATAGGTCAGGCTAAACATATGTCTAATTCGGCTCCTATGAGCCAATTAGGGCTCTCTATAATATAAACAAGGTACGCCCAGGACACTAGCTCCCAGCACCATCTTTGGTCCCATGTGCTAAGCCACGCCCTGTTCACTCCCTCCCAGACCGTTTTTTCCTGGGCAGGCCCAACAAATTGTGTGTGTGTGTGTGTGTGTGTGTGTGTGTGTGTGTGTGTGTGTATCTCAGAGGGCACTGTATATCCCTGTGGAGGACCAAGGGTGACTTTGGGAACTATCCTGCATTGCTTCTACCTTCTTTTTGCTTCACTTTGCTCTGAGATTTTCCAGGCTCCACTTACCAAGGCTGAAAGTGCAAGCCACCTCCATTTGCTCCTGGCATTTTTACGTAGGATCTGGGATCTGGACTCAGAACCTTCTGCTTGGAAGATGGAGTCTTAACCCCTGAGCCATCTCTCTAGCCCCATTCTAAGATTTTATAAATATCATTTAACACTTCATTTCTGCTAGCTTCCATTCCACCTAGACTATTTATAGTCTGCTTCTGCCCCACCAGTTCACACAATCTCTTTTTTTGAAATTATTCATCTATCATGTCTATGTATATGCACCTACATGTGTATGTGTATGTGTGTACATGGAGGTCAAAGGACAACTTGTGGAAGTCAGCTCTCTCCTACCACCATGTGGGTTCCAAGGAATGAACTCAGGTCACCAAACTCAGCTGCAAGCACCTTTACTGACTACACCATGTCACCAGCTCCATGTAGCCAGTCTTCCAAAGAAAAAGCCACCTTGGGGAGTGGGAGAAAGAGAGGAAGCAGGGGAGTGAAAACATAAAAATTCATTCCATTTGTGTATGAAAGTTTCAAAGAATAAAGAAAAATTTAAAAACATAGTGAACATTAAATGCAATGCCAAGAATAAAAAAAAAACTATAGAGACAGACATAAATTGATGGTTCTCAGGGGGCTGTGTGGGGAGGGGATGATGGGACATGATTGCTAATGGGTGTATGGCTTCCTTTTGGGTGCTGAACTATCCAGGAACTAAAAAAAGGTGATGATTATGCTAAATACCACTGACCCATGTTCTTCACTCATAGTATGTCACGATATGTAACTTAGCTCAGTTTAAAAAGAGTGTGACACACGACAATCACATGTCACCTCTTGAAACCCCAACGGAACCTTCTGGAAGCAACACAGTACACATAAGAGTGTGTACTTGGAACAATCTAGAGGGGGCAAGTGAGAGACCCTGCCTTAATACATAAGGTGGAAAGAGAGAGTCGGTAAGATATCAGCCTCTGGCCTCTGTGGATGCACAAGTACATGTACAGGCACACACGTGCGCAGACACACACACACACACACACACACACACACACACACACGTGCACAAGCTGCTTTCCCACTTATAACTCTCAGAACCTGGCCATTGTTTGAACTTCTCTAAGAATCAGTTTTCTTACCTATAAAATGAGAACATTAACTATGCCATGTTTAATAGGTGCCGTTAAGTGGCTGCTATTATTATTCCTTTTATTTTCATATCTCATAATTTTTAGCAGTGTTTTCATTGAACCCTCCTAGTACAAAACAATTGGATGTGGACATGAGACAGTATATAGGGAGCTTGCCCAGCGAGCTTCAGGACCCAAAATCAGGTCACCAGAATCCATGTGAGAGGCCGCCTGCCATCCCAACTCACGGAAGAAACAGAGACAGGGAATTCCCAGGCAGATGGTCAGGGAGGCTAACTGACTATTAAGCTTGAGCTCAATCTAGACATCTTACCCCAATAAATGAAGGAGACAGCAACCAAAAAAAGACACCCTATGACAACTTCAGGATTTTACATATACATCTGCCCACATGGATAAACACACATACATGTATAGCGTGAACTCCATATAAATACATTTTTAAAAAATACTGTTTTCAGTTTCTGTTAACATAATCTTGGAAAATTCTTTGGAAACTGTGGCTGAAAGGAAGCTCTATTTTATGAATACTGAGATGTCTGCTCTGCCTCCTCTGTGAAATAGATAATAATCAGCAAAACAGATGCTGAAAAAGCATGTGCTAGAATCTATTCAAAACATCCTTCCAAGTAGCCCTGGAAATGCTTGTCCATGGCGCCCCCTGGTGTGAGATCAGGGTAACTACCTCCATTCTGCAGAGCCCCAGGGCTTTGAGCCTTGTGAATGGTTAAGTGATCCAAAGACATGAACATGAATACAGCATGAACTAGGTCTTGAGTTCCAATCCTCTCCCTAATCTGAATATGCCTTTTTTCCACTCACTGGGGGATCTGCGTGTGCACTAAATTTGAGAAGTAATGGCTTGGGGCATATGTAAACACCTAGTTGTTCATTCTGGAAACATTTCCCAAGTGCCTTACTATAGTTTAGCACGGCACCAGGAACTGGGAACACTGACGTAAATATCATCCTTTCCATAAAGCTTTTTAACCTATACTCCATCATAATTGTAGTGAACGGTTCACTTTTAAAAGATGAGTTTTTGATTAATGAATTACATTTTGATTTGAAATTGAAGAATCAAAGGTCACTACTCTACATCCAATAGGAAAATTCCAAGAGAGGCTGGAATTCCAGCAAGCAGGAGGCTAAAACAGGAAGATGGCAAGTTGTTTAGTGGTTCATATGTTTATTTGTTTGTTTGTTTGTTTGTTTGTTTGTTTGTTTGTTTGGTCAGTTCATTGGTTTGGAGCAGGATCTTCTTTATATATTTCAGTCTGGCCCTGAACTCAATTCTGTAGACCAAGCCAGCCTTGAACTTGACATTCTTCTGCCTCAGCCCTTCCCCGGAAGCTGGGATTACAGTCCTGATCTGCCAGGTCTGGATAAGATGGCTACTTCCAATACAAAGATACAGGCAAGTTAAAATATGAAGCCAGTAATACCATGATAGCACTGAGCATAAGAAAGTGAACAGGGCTCCAAGACAAAAGTATCTTGAAATTTCCTCTGTACTCAGGACAGGTGCTTTCAGCTGATTTTTTACAGAGAGAGACTAAATTGATGACTATAAATGGAGGTTTCAAAATTTCTCAGTAATTACAGGGCTGGAGAGATGGCTCAGAGATTAAGACTCTTCTTTGCAAGCAGAAAGTCCTGAGTTCAGATACCAAGTCCCACATAGAAAAGTACCAGATGGAAACAATGGTGACCTGTACTTCCAGTGCTGGTGGGCGGAGCCTGGTAAATCCCAGAATGAAACAAGAATCGATAAAACATTTTTAAATTAAAAATAAAGGAATAATGAGAGCATATTACGAACAAATTTTGGCCAATAAATTTCATGTGATAGAAACTGATTAACTACCAAATCTAATCCAGAAAGGAAGAGCAGATCTTAATTGTTCTACTTTCCATTAAAGAAGATGCTTGTGTGGTTAGAACACCTGACAAAGAAATTTCCATAGCCATATATCTCTATGACAAATTCAGTGTATCAGTGATGGAAAACATAATAACATTGACTCTATGCAAACTCTTACTAAATGCTAAGGAGAGAATGCTTCTGGATTCATTTTTTGAGACAAGTGTTACCCTGACCTTAAAGAAGACAGCACATGATAAGATCGCTTCATTACAGAACTTTCCATTGTGTAAGTGTGAAAAATTTATAAAAAATTTTCAGCAAATTAAATATATCAATGAATAAAAAGGGATCATGCATCATGAACTAAGTGTTCACATATGTAACGTCTGGCAGCCACAGTTACGTCTTCACATAGACAGACGTGGGATTTATCGCAGGATTTTCAAGAGACAAAGAAAATCATTTGGCATGCTAGTGTCTTAGAAGGTTAGACATTCATATACGGAGAGCCTGCAATCCCACTTCTAAGTATTACCTGGAGAGATGGCTGAGGTTTTTAAAAGCCTTTGCCTCACAGCAAAAGAACCTTAGTTCAGATCCCAGATTCCACATAAAACAACAGGCAGAAATGGCAACAGCCTGCACTCTTGGCCCTGGAAGACGGAGCCTGGGAAACCCCAAAGTAAAGCAATAAGGAGGTGGAGCAATTCGGGATGATTCCCAAAGTCAGTCTTGGACCTCCACAGGCACACACAGTACTCTCTTCTTCAAACACATACACACCTCCACATGAATAAATGGATGGATTGATAGATAGATATATAAATATAGAGAGAGACAGAGAGAGAGAAAGAAAGATAGATAGATAGATAGATAGATAGATAGATAGATAGTAGATAGATAGATAGATAGATAGATAGATAAAGACTTGTATTCAAATATTGGCTGCAACTTTTGTTCATACTAACCAAGAACTGGAAACAATCAAAAATGTTCATTGGCAGATGAATGAATAAACATATTTTGAGCTATCCATAAAAATTGAAAACTACCCCATAAATAAAAATGACTTACAGTCCAAGTGACAGCACGGTTGAGTCTCGGAGCATTTATGTGCAGTGAACCAGACATGGAAAAGACCTTAATATAGGACTTCATTTTTTTATTATTATTATTATTTATTCAACTGTGCGCATGTACGTGTGTGTGTATGTGTGTGTCTGTGTATGTGTAGAACCACGGACGAATTCGTGAACCACCATGGACGCCTCCACCTCCTTCTGCCTCGGGATTCACAGGCTCCGCCCTACCAGGACCAGAAGCGCAGGCCGCCCCCGCTTCCGCCTGGCGTCTATACGTGGGATCTGGGATCCGAACTCAGGACCTTCCGCCTGCAAGGCGGAGGCTTAACCCCTGAGCCACCTCTCCAGCCCCAGGACTTCATTTTTATGTAAGAATAACATCAGGAGTTCAACCTTCACTATTGCCCAAAAATAGACAGATAGAAATAAATCGAGTGATGTCTGACACTACAGCTGTCGTGGTCCAAAATGCAACCCAGAGTTAAGTCTCTTCCTTTACAGTCAATGATTGGCAACATTTAGGGAATGCTAGCCAGGAGCCTTTATTTAAAATGACATGTTCTACTGTTCTGCAGGAAATATAGGCCTCTTGAGCAAAAAATTACCAGAATTGGGCTTTCCTTGTTTTAAATGTGAGTCATTCCCCCATAGGCTCATGGGTTTGAATACTTAGTCACCAGCTGGTGGCGCTGTTTGGGAAGGTGGTGTGACCTTTAGGAAGTAGAATCCTACTGGAGGAAGTATGTGGAATCTTAGGGAGAGGTGGGGGGTGTCTTCAGGGTTGGACAGCCCAGCCCTGCTGCCCCTTACTCTTTGACTCTCTCTACTGTCTGATGCCTGCTGTGACCTGCACTGGTGGCCTCTTCGGCCACCATGCCCTCTGATGTGCATTCTCTGCTCTGTTCCCCTCTGGAACCATCAGCCAAGTAAATGCTCCTTTCTTTCTTAAACTGTCTGGAGCAGAGTATTTTCTCACAGCAACAGAAGAGTCGCTACAACAGGGCTTTTGAGGAAAAAGCTTTGCCGAGCCCAAGAACCAGGATAGAGGAAAGCGTGCGGGACAAATGTCCAGAAAATATCCCGCAGCCCACAGCCCGGCTCTTGGCACTTTGGTCGCAGCTCCACAAACCACAGGTATCACACAAGACAAAGGCCAGTCAGACCTGTGTGTGTTTCTCAACGACGAGACAAAAGGAATGGTAAGATCCTTCGGGAAAATTATTTTCACTTAAAGAAAGAGGCACGTCAACAGAAAATCCATGTGAGGATGCTTAGGATGAGCAGTGGGTGGGAAAATGCCTAATGCCCCAGACACCTGTATATGGACTATATAATTATAATGTATAGAGATATAAATACATACTATCAAAAGACATACGTATATGTAGATGGGCATGCTTCATATATATTCATAAAATACATTCATATGTGACATATTTATGTATTTCATATATGTTTATTTGTGTGGGGTTGGGATGATGGCTCAGTGAGTAAAGTCTTTGCCTTACAAGCAAAAGGACCTGAGTTCAGATCTCCAGATCCCACATAAAAATGCCAGGCAGATATAGAAGATACCTGGAACTCAGACCCTGGAAAAAGAGCCCTTGAGCCTTCATAGGCATATATATTCAAGTGTCCTTCGATGCACACTACACATATATATAAATATTTATGTATGTGTATATGTGTTAAACTTCAGTATTGCAGAGCCAGTGACAGGACTCAGTGGGTGAAGGCATGTGAGTTGAAATCTGGCCACTTGAGTTGGATGCCCAGAGCCTACATTGTGGAAGGAGAGAAACAACTCCCAACACACCTGCTCTTTCTCAGTCATTCTCTCTCCTTTCCCTCTCCTAAAATAAAATACTTAAAATATTTCAATATTTTGTCCAAATGTGCATCCACAGGGCTTTTAATAAAAAATATGCCCCCTTGGAGGGTCTGACAGTTGTTCAATACTGGTTTGCACTGGACCGCGGAATGTTCTGGCATCAGCAAAAAGGTCAGAGAAGCCTGTTGGTTGGGCTCCAGTGACAGTTTGAAGGTTCAACAGTTATACTGGTGCCTGGGGCAGTGACAGTTTGAAAGTTTAACAGTCATACTAGTGGTGCCTGGAGTTGGTCTCTGGCATCCCTGTTTCAGGTGATGTTTGAGGGTCTCTAAGTGCCTGAAGCCTCATCATTAAGACTACCAGGCTGTCTCACTAGTGATGAGTTGGGAGAAACCAGGTGTGCCTGGTGGCATGGATGGCAGAACCACCTTTGTCTGCTAGGACCCCTGGTGTTGTCCCCAAGAGGGACAAAGGAGAAGCATCTGGTAAGAATGCAGCTGCAGAGATGAGAGGTCTGACCCAATGAGCCTGTCCTCGGGGGGAAGTAATGAGAACTAGGCTCTGCAGAGAGAGACGGAAGGAACAGGAGGAAGCCTTAATTTTTAGAACCTTCCTGTGGGACAGACAGACCCTAGCTGTCCCCAACTCTACCTTGTGTTTCACCATCTACAGCCACACCACTCTGAGTGCCCCCCCAATCTCGTCTATATGAGCTTTCTGGTACCTACCCAGTTTCCAATACCTGCTGGCCACCTGTGCCCACTAGAAGTTAGAAAGCGGCTATAGCACGGCTTCATTTCAATCTTGTTAAGAAGGAAACCGCACGGGTGGTCCCAAGTGATGAGATCCAACTGATGAATTACAGAACTTCAGATTCAAAGCCCGAGTTCAAAGCACACTCTCCCTGTGGCTATCCCAATCCACGTAGACAAGAACCTTAAGTGCTTTGCACTCTTTGCACGAACTCATGGGGTTGGGTCGAGAGTTACATAAGACAAGTATTTATTTATTTATTTATTTATTTATTTATTTATTTATTTATTTATTTATTTATTTATTTATTTATTATCTTGGAGGGAGAACACATATGCCACAACATATATGTCAGACATGCATGTAGAACTCAGAGGGCATCTTTGTGGAGTCGGTTCTCTTCTTCGTTCATGTGTGCTCTAGGAATTAAACTCAGGTCATCAAGCCTGATGGAAAGCGCCTTTACCCACTGAACCATCAAACTGGACCTAGTAAGACAATTCTGCCACTCAATGGCCTGTCAAGGATGCTCCTGCAGGGAAGGGATACTGTAGCCCACTGGGCAGGCTCCTGCCTTGATCCAATCTCAGACCTTGTGAGTAAGCTGACTTCAGTGTTCATTCTTACTGCTCTTGGCTTTTGTCCTCCTCTCCTTTGATCTAACTCCAGGAGTGTGAAGATAGATTCAGAAGGTTTCCAGCTTGATTGCTGGTGGTGGGAGTGGTGGCCACGGCCCCAGTCTTTGTCTGTGTGCATGGACACATGTGCATGTGTGGATGTGTATGCATGTACACATGTGTATGCACAGATATGTGTACATATATGGGACGTGTGTATGTATGGACATGTGTGTGCATGTACCAACCTGTGTGCATGGACACATATGTACGTATGCATGGACAAGTGTGTGCATGGTCATGTGTGTACATGGACTCATATGCATGTACGCATGGACGCATCTGTGTGTGCATGGGTGGATCAGAGTGCATGGACACGTGTGTGCATGGACTCACACGTATGCATAGACACATGTGTGTACATGGACTCATATGCATGTATGCATGCATGGACACATGTGTGTGTACATGGACTTATATGTATGCATGGACATGTGTGTGCATGGACTCACATGCATGTGTGCATGGACTTATGTATGTATGCATGGACACTTGTGTGTGCATGGACTCATGCATGTATGCATTGACACATGTATGCATGGACTCACATGCATGTATGCATGGACAGTGTGTACATGGGCTCACGTGCATGTGTGCATGGGCACGTGTGTGCATGGACTTATGCATGTATGCATGGACACGTGTGTGCATGGACTCATGCATGTATGCATGGACACTTGTGTGTGCATGGACTCATGCATGTATGCATGGACACGTGTGTGCACATGGACTCACGTGGGTGCATGCATGGACACGTGTGTGCAGGACTTATGTATGTATGCATGGACACTTGTGTGTGCATGGATTCATGCATGTATGCATGGACACTTGTGTGTGCATGGACTCATGCATGTATGCATGGACACGTGTGTGCATGGACTCATGCATGTATGCATGGACACGTGCGTGTGCATGGACTCGCATGCATGCATGCATGGACACATCTGTGTGCACGGGTGGATCAGAATCCATTCTCAAGTGTCATTCCTCAGAATGCTATTCACCTTGAATTCTTTTTGGTTGTTGTTGTAGGAGACACTGTCACTCTCTGGCTAGAGCTTAACCAAGTTGACTACACTGGCTAGCCACAGAGCCCCAGGTCTCCACTGTCTCCACCCACCCAGCTCAGGGATTGCAAAATGCACCCCATCACGCTTGTCTTCTTTATATATAATTCCAGGGGTTTCCCAGCTGAGCCATCCACCTGGCCCCTTCCCCAGTCTCTTTAGAAACGGCAACATGCCACTCTCCCCCCACAATCAAGGCCCACTAGATGCCACCAGAGCAGCAACAGTCACCATCTCCTGATGGCCACCAGAGTCTTCCTCCTGCCTGGCGAGCAGGAAAGATGGCGGCGTGGAGGGGAAAGCACAGGCAGGAATGGACAGGAGGCGTCTCCTTATCAGGTGGGGAAAGTGCATCTTTCCCCACCTGACCTCAGTTCCTCATATTTCCATCCCCTCCAACTCCATCCCATTCAGGGGGCTCATGAGCCTTGTGAGGCTTCTGATGACTATTTATTCATCCGTATGTGGCTTTGCACCCAATGCTGTTCACATTACCAAAAACAACTAAAAACCCAGACGCTGTGAAAATTCCTCCCAGCGGAAATCATAACATGTATCCCCTCCTTAGTAGGTCCCACCCACCAGCCAAAATACACACCAAAGGTCAGTGTAGGGAACCAGTGAGTTCAGAGGACTTGACAGAGCCCAGATGAGGGGTGTATTTGTCGGGGTTCTAGAGGAACAGAACCAATATGATGAATATACATACAGCAGGGATTTATTAGACTGACTTATGAGGCGGGCTCTAGCAGGTTCAACAATGGCTGCTGGGAACTGCTGAGCGCACCAGGGTGAGCGCCTTGATGGTCCCAGCCCAGTGCTGAAGGCCTGGAGGATTCCTGCAGGGCGGCTGGTCTTCAGCCCATGTTGGAAGGCTGAAGAAACTGGGTTCTGACATCAGGGAAGCAGGAGTGAGAGCCCACAAGGAAGAGGAATCTTCCAGCAGGGCCAGAAGGCAAGCGGCAGAAGCAAACTGCCTCCTTTCTAGGCTGGAACCTCCCCCACGGGGAGGGTGGGCCTTCCCTTCTCCCGCAGCTTGACACAATCTCCTATAGGTGTGGCTGGTCTGTTAGTTGTTTCAGGTCTGGTCAAGTTGACAACCAAGTTTAACCAGCACCGGGTGTGTGTGTGTGCACCCCGAGGATGGCAGCAAAGAGAAAGTCTGTGGACGACAGTTTCCCCATAGCCACTCAGATAGCATTTGCGCCGGTTACCCAACCTGAGACTTTATAGTCCAGTTCCCCGCAAGCCCCCAAGGTCACTATATTTAAGACAGAATTTCATACAAAGAGTCAAGAGATACTGAGGAAACTGTGGGGATCCCAGATGAGGGACCAAGGATCCTCTCCCACTCCGTCTCTAAGGGAAAGTCCACACGCCAAGGTCCTTGCAGGCTGGCAGCGCTGATTTGACAAAAACAGCAGCTGTTTTGCTTAAAGACGCAGGTCCTCTGACACCGGGCAGCCTGGAGGGACATCCGGGCGCCCTGCCCTCAGCTGCCACTCTTTGGTCTAGATTCTGCTGGTGTCCTTGGCGTCCTTTTGTTGCCATGGTTACCAAGGAGCTTTCCACCACCTGCAACCTTCTAACCAAATTGATTTCAAGTACTTAACTGCTAGAACACCTGAATTCTGACAGTATAGATTTAGACTTCTGGATCTTTCTTTTCATGTAAGATTGGCCAAGAGGGCCAAGGATGGCGCTGGGGGGGAGGGGGCTTCCCTGGAATGCAGTGCTGGGTTCAGACCCCAACGCTGGATCAGCTCCAGGGAGGGATGCGTACTTATAATCCCAACACTCGAGAGGCAGAGGCAGGAAGATCAGAAGTTCTAGGCTATGCTTTGCTTCACAGAGAGTTTTAGACCCACCTGGGCTACATGAGACCCTGTTTTAAAAGAAAAAAAGTCGCTAATGACTAATGCATATTCAGCACTTAACGATGTTCCCAAGAACCATGTTCAATGGTTCACATGCACAATTTCACTTAATTCTTTTGCCTTCTGCCATTTGGGAGCCCCCTTTCACAAATGAGGAAAGTGAGGCTGAGAGACACTAAATTCACTTGCCCACCCAAAAACATAGGAGGAGGGATGTGCACCCAAGTCTGTCTCTGCCAGTGCAAAGCGGAGGGGGGGGCCTCTTCTCTTGACCCCTGTGCTATGTGACCTGAACGAGGTCATTGTTTTAGACGAAAGGGACAGGTGCTTTCCTGGTCAGCAATGCTGTTCTCTGTGAGGACAGTGGCCTTGCCCTTCTGTCCCAGAATTGGGCTCCAGAAACTGGTTGAGCCAGAGGGGAAAAAAAAATGCAAAAGCAGCCATTTGGGCGAAGCTGCCATAAACATTTTTGCCACATCTTGGGATGCTAATGAGGAAATGGTTCTGCTTGGCCAGGTACTACCATTGTCTCGTTGGATTCTGTTGACGTTGCCTGCACTTGACCGCCCTGGAGACTCACACGGAACACCTTGTGACAGCTCCCTTCTCCCTGGTAAGAACCCGGGGTTCAGCAAAGAGCTTATGCAAACATGTGGGAGAAAAGATTAAGCCTTTTTCTGAGTACGTCCTGTTCAGGGATCTGCAGGCTCCCAGCAACCCCTGGATGAAATTGGAGTGGGGGGGGGCAGTGTCTGAGATTGTAGGGAGAGGGGAATCTTTCTATTTGGGAGCAAGTGTTTTTTACCCAAGTGGGAGAGGGTGTTGTTGGGTGGTGGGAAAGAGTGTGGATAAGAAGAACCCTCTTAGCAGAGAATAAGAACAGATGGTGGATGCTGCAGAATGAGGACCAAGGGGGACGCAGGGAGCATTGGAGGCAGGAGACAGAATCTGGATCTTCACAGGGTACAAGCGTCAGAGCTGAGAGAGAGAGAGAGGACAGGAGCAGGCGGGGCAGTGACCTCACAGAGCAAGCCCGGTGTAGACTAGATGGAGACCGAGGCATGACATGGGGAACGCTTGGAAGTCCACCTACACATCTTCCAGCCCGCGGGGAACTCATGGAAATCCACCTATGGGGAACGGTAAAGAAAATGCAGAGCTGTGAGATCTGACCATCACCCAGGGCCCTTCAGACAGCCAGAGGCAGGGCAGAGATTTGATCCTGCATTTTTTGGCATCTCAGGACTCTGTCCATTCTAGCAGTCAGGGCCCACAGGCCTCCTGCTTGGATGCCCACTTTGCAAGCCAGGGACTAGTCGTATGACTAGTCTGCCGTGGGAAGCAGGGACCCTTCCCCCAGCCTCTGGTATTGCACACATCCCTCTGCCTCCCAGAAAGATTCCAGGATTGTGAATTCCACCTCCTGGTCCTCTTGCTCTCATCCGCGGGGTCTCAGAGTTTGTCTAAAGCTTGTGATGGCGGTACCTCGGCCTTGGCGACACCCACAGCAAGAGTGTGGCAGAACCAAGCGAGCCGTGGTCCCTGCCTCTGGAAAAGCCCCTCGGGACCCTCTCGGTGGTCAGAGATTCAGAAGGCCATACTTTAGCTTGTTCTGGGCGGTAGCTTCCGGGGATTCCTGGGTAACCTAGACGGTTCCTGGCAGCTTGGCCTACAGCTGTAGATCCTCAGGACCCCCAACAGGACCCAGCAAACAGCATTCCATGTCTCTGTAACAAGGCTGTTACTCCAATATCTCCACAGCGTTTTAGCCTCTAAAAGGCAAATTAGCAATTTCCTTCCATGGAGAAGTGAAGTTAAAAGTTAAGAGAAGCTTATCTCATTTCCCAGCCATTGTGAAAGAGGCTGTGAGGAGTCAGGACCCTCTATCTAGCCCCACTTATCTGATTCTGTAATTACTTGCTACCTTTCAATCCTGCTTTCCTGGCCCCTCTTAAATGATTATTCTCTGTAACTCTGCGATCAATCAGATATGGCCAAAATGCTTTGTAAACCACCTTGGAACCTAGAGAGTATTAAACCTATGACTTCACCCAGCTCACAGCTTTAGAAAGAAGCCCCCCTCATCCAATAAACTTCACTCCTTCCTGGGTCTACTCACATTCCTAGAACATCTCCACACTTGAATGGGTCTCTGGGAATAGGGGCTGATCTTCTAATGATCCACCTGCAGGGTGAAGGCCAAGTGGTTATATTCGCCTGGGTTAGATAAGAAGAGACTAAAGCACAGAGCAATCTGCCAGTTACCTGAGCGCATTCCTTCTCTGCCTGATCCCAGAGTCCAAATTCCCAGGCCCTGGGCTCTTGAACCTCATTGTTTGATGGATAAGCAGCTATAGGAGCTCCTTGCATGTAAGTGTAAATGAGTCAAAATTTAAGTACAAATTTTATGCACATGTATGTGTGTGTAGGTGCACGTGTGTACATATGTTTCCGGGCACATTGGTTTACATAGGTGGTGTGTGAGCATGTGTGTGCACGTACATGCAGAGGCCCAAAGTTGACTTTGGTTGTCTTCCTTCATTGCTCCCCATTTTATTTATTAAGACGCAGTCTCCAGCTGAGTTCAGCGTTTGCTAATTTCTTGTGCCCTGAGGAATCCCCTCTGTCTGCTGGGTTGGCAAGCAGCTGCCATACTGTATTACCTGGCTTTATACATGGGTTCTGGGTATCTGAGCACCTATGGGGCAAACACTTTATCCACCAAACTATCTTGCCAGCCCCCCAAAATTCAATTTAAGTACAGTTTAAAATCTACTTCCCAGATTGCAGTGGTCCCTTTTCAAGGGCTCAGAAGTCACATATCCCAGGTGGGCACCATACCAAAGAGCTCCACTGTCCATGCCAAACAACCCTGAAGTTGAACGGTTTCTGCTCGTGGCACCTGAGTAAGGACCACGCCACCACTATCCTGACTTGTCTTTTCCTCTCTTGCCACCAGCTTGTTCCTGTTCCCAAAAAGAGTGCCTGAAACCCTTGCCATTAGGACACAAGTAAAGAAGACTTAAGTGCTAAGACAATGGTCGTAAGGACGTGGATAACCCCAAAGCACACGCTGGATACCCAGCTGGACCCCCGTGCAGTCTACCCACAAAGAGACATTGCTGGGGGGAATCAGAGCACCCTGCTCATCCTCGGCTGTGCTCTGGCCAGTTGTTACTAGACACAGGGCTCTAGTAGCTTCCAGTTGCTCGGTCTCTTGTTTTTCAAGAAAGCCCTGGATTCCTCCTGGTTTCCTCTACACTCAGAACCTATGTCGAGACAAGGAAGCCTCGTTCTCCCATCAGCTTCTAAGAAGCCCCTTGCAACAGGGACACTCTGAAGCCTGCCCAGCACATGGTCCGCCGGCCCTCTGTAAAGGAGGCGTTGAAGCTGGCCCACCTTGACCTTCAGAGTCACACTCCACGACGCCGTCCAGCTCCTTCCTCTGTGTGAATCTCATTAGGTTCACCACCCCACGCGGGGTGGGGGGGTTACAGCCTCAGCCCTGGATCACTCACCATCCACACACAACTTCCAGACACCCTGTTTTTTCTTCTGACTGCAGGTATGTCTTGTTCAGCTTCCAGTGCTGTGACTCACCCCCCACCCCCACCCCGACGCCGGGGTGTAGGGAGCCAATGCTATCTCTGCTTTGGGGCTGCTCTTTTGATGACTGATCCATGATGAAGTGGAAGTCAAGATGCCACAACCCTTCCTCTTGAGTGTGCATCCCAAGTTCCAAGCTACAAAGACCAGACACCCCGGGGGTCCTGACCACTCTCTTTGCTTTTCCTTGCGTGGAGACGCCACAAGAGAAGGCAGATCTGTTCCTGTAGGTTTGCCTCATCCATGTCAGAAAGGACATATATAATAGGCACGTGTTCCCTTTCTGTAAGTCCCTTGAGATGAGGGAATCTTTCTTGTCTGGTCTTGAGCTGGATTTACAAAGTGCTATACCAAAGATCCTCTTCCTGTTTGATAACACATTGAAAGCAGACCCAGCTGCTTGTGGGAAGAAGAGCAAGATGAAAAGAATATTGTCCAAGAGAGGTAGATGGAGAGAGAGAGAAATTGGGGGGGACGGGGCAGAGGTCTGCTAAAAAGTCACTCAGCACCAATCTGTATTCAAAACTTTCCTGTTACTATAAATGCCAAAGTCCCTATGAACTCTAAGGAACAGTTTGGAAAGCTGATCTTGAGAAAGGAGATACCTCCATGGAGAGGTGCACCAGAAAGTGAGAGGGTCTAACATGGTAATTAATTGTTCAATTGCACAGAAAACTGAGAAGATGCAGCTTGCCCACCGTTGTGAGAAGCCAATTCATATCTGCAGGACTAGCAAGAAAAAGGGTGATCGTTTCCAGTACTGGAAAACTGTTTTATCAAGAACTTGAAGGGTTCAAGTTGAATAGTGTAGATGCATGAAGACCCTGGATCAAAGAAGAGAGGGTTTCACTGATACAAACAGCCCTCAGGAACACAGTGTGTATGGGGAGGTCTCCCACCCAGAATGGGAACAAAATGGATCTCTTTACCCCTTCCCCCCATTGTAGACATGAGAAAAGACAGCTGACCACCTCCCTTCAGAAAGGAAGCATGAAAGTCTTTACTCCTTGGAAAATCTTAGGGGAAGGATTCTGGATTCTCACCCAAACTTTTTGGAATATGGAAACATCTCCCCAAGAGCCCCCGCTTTGTCTCAGGCTCATAGAATTACAGAGAGATCTAGAGATTGTGGGCTTGGTCCCTCCGAAACGTGAATGTCAGGAGAGGTAGCCCCCAAAGTCTTCTTGATCACTTAAGAGCTTCGTGGAGTCCTAGACCAGTGTTTTGAGTCCTTGGCTGTCTTAGGGAGCTAAGACGTGTTATTATCCACATGGTTAAAGAAGTAGCCTTCGCAGTGTATGAGAAGCAGTATGTGCTTGGGAAAATGCTCTGACTCTGCAGTCAGGCAGGTCTACGCCCCACCCCCAGAATTTACAAGAGCATTGAGTAGCTAGGGAAGGCTCATTACACACACACACACACACACACACACACACACACACGAGTTTGGAAAGTAGTTTAGTCTTTGCAGACAGAAATGTGAATTGCTACAGTTCTTTGCGGGAGAGAAATCTTAGCAACACCAACTTTGATCACACTCCCTGCTTTCTAGAATGCAACCAAGACCGCCACGAGGTCGAGAGGCGATGCAAAAGTATCTTGAGATACGACAGTGATGGCAGAGTATGGATATGAATAACAGGACAGAAAACGAAATGTAATCAGTAAGCGATGCAGTGGAATGTAGCAGGGTGGCAGACCCCCATCCACCCCAGAATGGACACAGTCTGGGGTAATAGCAGTGGATGCGATGACTACCCTCCATGTCTCTTGTTCTTCGGTTCATCCTTTCTGTAAGTTAGTTGTAAATCTGGAAACAGTCTGGTCGAGTTGTAAAAGCCTCGTTTCCTTTGTCAGTTGGCCTTTCAGTTTTTCTTTCAGAATATGGCGTGAATGCAAGAGTCAGCTTAGCAGCTTCTGACTTGAGCTCATGGGTCATGCCATGAAATAATTTGGCTAGTTTGTCTTTTTGTTTTTAATGATCATTCTCTCTCTCTCTCTGGAAGATGCTTCATTATATGCCTAAGTGAAAAGGGCAGAATGCAAATGATATACAGACAATATTTTTAATATATTATTTATGACTAGACATGTACTATAATTCAGGACTTTGTATTTCATTTTACAAATGAGCTTCGCCACAAAAAGTACATGATCACAAGCCTTGGAGATACAAAAAACAGTTCTTGCTCTGAAAGGAATGAGAGAATTTATTCTGCTGAGAAATCTGAGAACATGCCTTAAGATCACCCCCAAATGCCATACTCTACTGTGGAAGTGGCTACATAGGCATTTGTACCTATAGCACCAAAAGCCATCAATCAATGAATTTTGCCAATCTATTGATGGAGATGTCAGCTATTTGGTTACAGAAGAGAATGGAAAAAATCTCTCCCAAAGGCCTGGTGACATGCTTCACTTCTGGATTGGTGGAAGCTAGTGGTCTGCTAAGTTAATACATTCCAAAAGTTTTAGTTAACAGTCTCAAAGCTGTTAGATCAGGAATTGAAGGCTGATAATACATGGCTACTAAGGGGGACTCAAGAGAGCTAGAGATTCTGTTGGCTCTTCAGCTACTTCTTCACACGAAGTTCTAATTAGTTCACGAGTCTGCAGAATCTCCCAGCGTAGACGTGGCATTTTCAGGAAACGGAATTCCGCAGCATGGACAGACACATAGAGACGTTCAATGGAAATTGTCTCTGGAAGTGTATGGACAAGAAAGAGGCAGAGTTTCGACATAATCTAAGTACGTGCAGCTGGCTGACTGGCTGTGGGATATAGGCTCCTACTTTAACTACACCCACACGTTGAATCTGTTCATCCTCAAGGGCTGGGCCATGAAAGGAACAAATCCATTTTTTCTTAGGGACACAGCTCGCATGTTTGCTCAACCAATCTATTGTCTTTGAGTCAGGCACTGCCCTCGCTCCCCGCCTCCCCCAGAGGTGTTCCAGACCGCACCCTTGAGGGCATGGAAATTGCTCTCTCTGGTTGAGTGAATAGATGAGGAATGATGGTCAAAAGTAAAGCTCCACAAATCTTGGGGGGGCCAGCAGACACCATAATGAAGACGCAGGCAGGAGATGCAAGCTGAGAAATGGGACTGCATGATGGGGATCCCTACGCAGGCACAGGGGCAAGCAGGGGCTTCCTCTTCCAGATGTCCTGCTCACAAGAATGCTGGCCTCTCCTGGCAGGACTTCTTTCTGGGTCTTCTCAGACAACGCCAGTCTACGTTTCTCTGTAAAAACAACCCACTGTTTTCTGGATAAACGAATACCAGACTGTCCAGGGTCATAACCCTCTGCTTAAATTTCCCTGCCTTCTAAAAGGAACTAGGAAGAAAAAAAAAATGGGAAAGGACAAATGGATTTATTTACAGTTTGGGCAAACTGGGAAGAGAGTCTTGACTTTCTCTTGAGCATTCTGGTAGCATGATGCATGTTTTTCATATGCACAGAGGTCCGACCCTTGTGAATTGAGATGCTGCCCAGGACCCAGAATCACCGTTGACACAAGGATCCGGGCTTCTGGAGAAGTCCAAACTACTCATTTCCTGGGGGTTTCCGGGGACAGTGTTGGGCCAGTGCAGTGTTGGGCAGCACTCTAAGTTGCTCCTCCATGTCAAACCAATTTTTTTTTTTTTTTAGCAGATAGTTAGGGGGTGAGGGTTACAGGATCAGGGACAACACAAAAGGCAGCTGCTTCACCAGAAAGACAACCCAGAATGGCTGACAGCTTCCCCATGGCTGCACAGATAGATGGAATCCCTTCAGTTAACTTTCCTCAGCCTACTAGATTTAGCTCTTAAACAAATTTCACTGCGATTACCTGTCACTAGTAATTACTGAGGAATGATGGTCAAACAAATCTAAAGAGTCAGCCCTCTCACGCTCATGTTAAGCTAGGAGAATATATTCCCCCAACATGATTGAGAACAACTGACAAATAAATTTTGTTCATACTGAAGGTATACAGTGTAATGTTTTGTTACACATCTTACATTGCAAAGTGATTGCTAAAATCCGGCTAATGCACATCCATCCCCTCACCTTGTGCATTACAGTTGGGGGAGACAATACTTAAGCTCTCTGGTCTTGGTATATTTGCACAATACATTATGACAGTTGCAGCTATCACCATCAAACCTAGCTCCTCTTAGTACTGGAAAGCTAATACCTCCCTGTTTCTAATCTAAAGTAAGCATCCCGTGTTATGAGTTCAACTCAACTCATGGGTAGGTGGTATAGCAGGGGTCTTTCCATGCCTGGCCTCTTTCATTTAACACAGCCTCCTTCAAGTTCATCTACCTTAATGCCAATGACAGTCATGTGGACAATTCATCTGGGGAGATGCCCCACAACCATCTTTCATCCCAGACAGTTCAGTGACTGACCAAAGTAACGACTGCATCGAGGTCCAACTTGACCGAACCAACAAGTTTATTGGGGTTGCTTTCATAGTGGTGAGGATTACCGACAGGGGCAGGGATGACTGAAAAGGCAGCTACGTCAGAAAGCCCACCCCGGCATGGCTGACAGGGTCCCCGTGACTACAAAGATGGAATGACCTTCCTCAGCCTGTGTACCCTAATACCCGTAGTTCCCACTGTGTGTTCTAATTTCTTTTAAGTTCCTCATGAGGTATGTTGCTATGTCAGTCATTTATGCAGGTCTGGTAAGGACAGGTATCACTGAAGAGATTTCCTGGATGCAGCAGTCCTTACTTGGAGGAATGTCTTATCCAGTGATGGACCTTCCCATCTTTAGGTCTTTTACAGTCTTACCGCCCTCTCTTCCACGAGGTTTCCTAAACTTTAGGATGGGAGTAGTTCTCCTTTTAATGTTCCAAGTCACCTAGGTGCTGATTACCCAAGTGGTTATACAAGTTGACCCTCCCACCAGCTGTGCTTGAGTTTTCTTTATTCCATGTCTGTGACAATGCTCACAAACTTTGACTTTTTAATAACTTCTTGCATTGGTCAGCTCTTTATCCTATAGCAGAATACTTGAAGCAGATTAGCTTATCAAGAAAAAAACTTTAGCTCATGCTTCTGGAGGTCCAAGGTTGAAGACCTGTTTCTGGTGAGGATCTTCTCACTAGCAGAGTCCCTAGACAGCCCAGAGAACTAGATTATCAATCACGGAAGCTCCACCCTAATGAACTGGTCTAATGCACAGCTCTTCATAAAGACTCTGCCTGCCTCTACTTTGGATTCAGTTTTGACTCTCTCAGTGCCTCATGCTGCAGGTTCACTTTCAATGCACAAAGCCTCAGGAGACAAACACGCTCAAGTCACATCACCATCAACGTCGCCTCGTGGTTTTCCCTGATTAGTGATGTTGAGCACTGATGTGTCTTTGAAAAAAATGTCTTGTCAGACCTTTTGAGCATTTTTCATTGCATTATTGTTGCTCTTCTCTGCTGCTGTGAGACAACACTCACACTCAGGCAACATAAGGGAGAAAGGGAGATTTATTTGGCTTACGGCTCCAGAGGGGAGATGCAATCCAATATGGTGGGAAGGGAAGACGTGGCAGGCTACAGAAGCTGAAGGAGGCTCAGGTCACCACAGATATCAAGATGGAAGCAGAGAGAGAAAGCAGCAAACAGAAGAGCAAACTGCTATCAGAAGCAGGAGTGGCTAACGAACCTCAAGGTCTGCCCTTAAAGTCTGCCCTTTGTGGCACCCATGCCTTCCTCCAGCAAGGCTCCATGACCTTCCCAAACATCAAAACAGCTAAGAATGCAAACACATGAGTCTATGGGGGACAATTCACATTTGAGCCATGACAATTGTTTAGTGATTTTTGATTATTAAAAATCAATTGATTTTTAACACAGGGTCTCATGTAGCCCAATCCGGCCACAAACCCGCGGTACAGCTGAGGATGGTCTGATCCTCCAGTTTCCACCTCCCAAATGCTGGATTCCCAGGCCACCACATCCAACCATCCATTTGCTTCCAAGCACTAGGAGTCTCATATATATTTGTTTGGATGCTGACTTCTTATTAGACACATGGTGCGAGAACATTTCCTTCATTCCATAGTTTGCTTTTTCCTTTTCACGGTGTTTAAGTGTAATCCTTTTTCTTCTGTCTTCTGTGTATGGGTAGGCTGGAAGTGCATGTATATGCACGTGGAGGGTGACACCTGTGTACATGCATGTAGAAGCACAAGGTTGATATCAAGAATCATCAATTTCTCTGCCGCTGGGTCCTTGTATGTTATCGGAGAGGAGGACCCAGAGGACAGTCAGGCATGCACATTAAAGGATTCTCCGGGGACTGGGGGAGGGGAGGCACTGGGGGGTGGAGAAGGAGGGGGAGGGGAGGGCGAGCAGAGGGGTGGGGGGAGGAGGAGGGAGGGAGGGAACCGGTGTACCTATTAAGTTTGTATGAGCAGAGATAATAAAAAATGTTAAAGTCTCAAAAAAAAAAAGTCAGAAAGCATAAAAAAAAGAATCATCAATTTCTCTTTCACCTTATTCTTTTGAGATAAGGTTTATAATCAAGCCCAGAGCTCACTGATGGTAATAGTCGGACTAGCCTGCTTGCTCTGAGAAATCTCAATTTCCGTCTTCCAAGTCCACAATTGCAGATGGGCTGCAATGACCACTCAACATTTTATCTGTGATCTAGAGATCTAGAACTTTAATCGTGTGTGTGTGCGTGTGCGTGTGTGTGTGTGTGTGGTGTGGTGTGTATGTCTGTGTCTGTGTTTGTGTACAAAAGGGCACTTGAGTGTGTGTCCCTGTGGAGGCACAAGGATGATATCGGGAATCATCCTGGATTGCTTCTACCTCTTTTTTTTTTTTTTTTTTTTTTTTTTAGCTCTGGGATTTCCTACGCTCCACCCACCAGGGTTTGAAGTACAGTTTCCACCTGGTGGTTTGAAGTACACCAGGGTTTGAAGTACCTTTTTCACCTGGTGGTTGGTTAGTTTGGTTTTCAGGCTTCGCCTACCAGGATCTTTTCTACCTGGTGGTTTTTATGTGGGACCTGGGGTCCAAACTCGGAACCTTCTGCTTGGGAGGCAGAATCTTAACCCTTGAGCCATCTCCCTAACCCCTGCCTGGGATTTTTTACATGGAATCTGAAGATCACAACTCAGGTCCTTTTGCTGTCAAGGAAAAGGCCTTAACCACTGAACCATCTCCCTAATCTGAGGTCTGACCTAGTTTAATTTTTCATGCATCAGTAGCTTTCCCCTATGTGGCTTCCTATATTATTTCTTTCATGTTTATTTATTGCCCCCTTAATAAAGATCAGTTGGCCCACATATGTGGGAGTTAATTTCTGAGCTTTCTGTTGTTTCACTGACTTGTATGTGCTTTATAGTTTATGGTTTTGATTATTATTAGCTTTTAATATAATTTCAGATTATGACACCTCAAGTTCTATTCTACTTGCTGAAGACTGCTTTAGCTCTTCAGGGTATTTTGTGTTGCCATGTGAATTTTAGAAGGTTTTTTTTCCTTGTGTGCAAAACCATTGCAATAATGTTAATAGGAATTTTATTAAGTCCACAGATCATTTTGGTTAGTGTATTAGAGCTCTCTAGAAGAACAGAATCTATAAGAATGAATATATCTTAACAGGATATTTACTCTATTGTCTTACATAATATCAACAATGGCTGTCTTCACACTAGAAAAGCTGAGAATTCTATATCTGCTTTGTACATGAGACTGGATGCTTCAGCAATGTTGGTCTGGTGTTGAAGGTCTGGAAGATTGCATGGTGGGAGACTGAAGAAGCAGGGTTCTAAAATCAGCAAAGAAAGAATCAGAAACACGGTCAGTGGACTCTGCAGCATGACACAGATGAAGCGGAAGAACTTGGTCAGCAAGGTGAAGGCAAGCAGATAAAAAAACAAAAGCCTTTCTTTCTTGGACTTTTATCTGGACTTCCACCAGCAGGTGTGTGCCACCCACATTCAGCGTGGGTCTTTTTACTTCAGTTAAACTGGTCAAGTCAAACTCACAGGTGCATCCAGCAACCTGTCCGTCGGTTGCTTCCAGATCCACTCAAGCTGACAACCAAGACTGACCACCACACATAGTGTTGCCCATTTTGACGATATTAACTCTTCTGACCCATGAACACAGAGCATGTAGGTCTTCGTTTGTAATGTCCTGCCGTTTTCAGCATATTTATCTTTTCATAGATAAAGTCACAATAAAATGGCTTAGGGAAACAAGGAATTTTATTCTGGCTTACAATTGTCCAGTTACATTTCTTAGTCCAGCTTGGCAGAAGAGCTCATACCAAAATCAGAAGTCAAGAGATCTGGCCACATCATATCCCAGAACTGCTGAAAGAGGGACAGACCTCACTTGCCTGACAGTACATCTATGCAAATATAGCAAAAAACGTCAAGCTTTTTCCACCTTATCCATATGCCCAGAGAAAGTCCCACTACCACAGGTTGGATCTTCCCCTCATCAATAAGAAAAGTCTTAACTACTAATTCATTGCAAATGTGTCCAGAGCTTGAGTCTTCGATTGCCAAGTTGACACCTGTAGTTGACGTTAAGTTTATTCCCAGAACTTAAAGTGTTTTGGGGGTTCGTTTCATGCTTACAAATTCTTACCCTATTCTCAATGTGTGTGGCTTGGAGATGAGAGAAGAGAGTAGCAACAGGCTCTATATTTTCACATGTCCTTGGGACAGGTTTCTCTAAGGAGCAGTATGACTATTTGAACTGAAAGAAATAGGCAAAGTGTTTTCATTTGCAGGAAAATGAACTTATATGAAGTCGTTATAGACCCAATTTGAAGATGCTTTGGGGTTTGCTCCTGACAATTTAACCACCTCAGCTGAGTGAGTCATTACATGCCCATTGTCCCAAAACTTGGAAGGCAGAGGCAGGAGGATTGCTACCACTTTGAGACCAGCCTGGTTATGTGGTGAGTTCCAGACCAGCTGATCAAAAAAAATGTTTCAAAAAGCCAAAAGTTGAAATGAACCATAAAAAGGAAATTCAGCCAAATCATTGCAAAAATAATGGAAATTTTTCTATCTCTAGACTATTTGACACTGAAAAATGATTTGTGCTAATGGTCCCCTTTGTTAATCTCCTGTTATCAAATACCTATGCCAAAGACATATGTCATTGAAATGTAAAAGGTTATCACAGCACATTGGTTATAACATGATAACATTTTTATCATGTTAGGGTTTTTCTAGTAGAAAAATATCTGAAAGCTTTGGTATGATACCAAATTCCCTCATGAGTCTCACAAATGATTCATTAAAACAAGGTTGTAAAAAACTAGGCTTTCCATTTTTATGAAGAATAAGATGATTTGGAGCCTCCCCAAGTAGTACAAAGAATTCTCATTTCTGGCTCCTAAATCTCTAGGGTAAATAACTACCAAAACATGACCTTTTTATAGGAGGAAACAGATAAGATTGTGTCATATGGGAAAATGAGCGCATGGGAAAATGCCCAGCGACACTCAGTGCTAGAAGTAGAAGGGATGAGAGGGAGCTGAAGGTATTGCTTTCAGTGAGGTGGCAGTACCTTAGTGACTTTTCTTATTGCTGGCAAAATGCCCAACCAAAGCAGCTCAAGAATTTATTTGGGCTCACATTTGACGGTACGATCCATCGTGGAAGAGAAGGCATGGTTGACATACCACCCTGCATCCACAGTCAGGAAGCAGAGAGAAATGAACTTTACCCCTTTGATTCAGTCTGGGTCGTCAGCTGGGGGGGGGGTAGAAAAACACAGAAGCAAGAGAGGACAATAAAATATGGGAAATCTAGCTAGGATATAGTGGTTCAGGCCCATAATTCTCCTCTTTGGGAGGCTGAGGCAGGAAAAGGGTATTTGAGGCCAGCCTGGGCTACATTTGCTGAAACCTGTCTCAAAAATAAAGTCTGGGGAATCCACAGAAGACCTCGAGCAACCACAAAGAGCATCGTTGTAGATCACGGACTGAGCAGGAGGTAATAAACTTCCACTTGGAAGGAAAGTACATTCCGGGCACTGTGGGCTCCGGGGAGGCAAACTGAAACAGGTCGAACATGTTCGGAAATGACAAGGAAGCAGGGCGTAGCTGCCTCATAGGAGAACAGCAGACTGGGGAAGGTAAGGAGATAAAATTGGGCCAGGTGTAGATTCCTGGCACCCCATGCTGGGATGACGGGGGCGTCCAGTGTACAGGAAGCCACCCTCAGCTCTGGAATTGATGAGGTTGGGGCTGGAATGCCCCTTTCACAAGACTCCCACGGGAACCTCCGCACAGCCCACTGCAGGTGGGGCCCTCGTTTGCCACCTCTGTCTTAGCACCTGAGAAGCGTCTGTTTTCTTGCTCCGCAGCCCTTCCACCTGCTGCCTCTTGAATGGTCCCAGAGCTCCCAGACAGAGCACAAAGCTGCTGGACCCTGAGGCACATCTCCAGACCCAGGGCCTCGTTCCAGCCAGGAAATGGAAGTAGAAGCATTGAAAGACTCGCTGGCACCCACAATCAGGCCAGCCTAATCTCTCCCCATCCTAAGGCTTGGAGAAGCTCAGAGAAGAGGGGCAGTAATATTGTAAAAACATAAAGATGGGAAGTATTAACATTGGACGAGACATTCCATTCAAGGCAGGACTGCTATATCCAGGAACTCACTGCAGTGAGACTTGTCCTTACCAGACCTGCATAATGATTGACATACCAACATGCCAGCATAGCCTACGAGGAATGCAAGCGACATAAGAACATACAGGGGAAACCTTAGGGACTAGAGCTAGATGAATGAAGGGAAATGCCCCTATCAATAGAGTGGCTCAATGAGGGGCAACTTGGTACCACAGAGGCTTGACCCCCACAGGAGTAGATAAGCCAGAGGGAACTCTGGGGGTCTATAGAAATAATCAAACAGGCGGGTGGGAAGGAGTGGAATGGATTGATGAGGAGGAGGGAGGAGAATGGGAAGAGGGATAGAGAGAAGCAGAGATAAGTATTCAGTATGGTTGTAAAACTAAATCATATAAAATAAAGAAAAAAAAGCTAACTGGGCTTGGTGACTCATGCCTGGAAATCTCAGCACTTGGGAGGCTGAGGCAGGAGGATGGCCTTGGGTGCAAGGTCAGCCTGGAGCACAGACTAAAATGCTATTTTAAAAGGCATGGCGGGGGGACATGACACTGGGAAGATGGCTCAGGGTTTTGCCTTGAAAACAAAAGGATCTGAGTTTTTGGATCCCCAGATCTCACATAATGGTGGTGGCCTGTAAATCTAGCCCTGCCCAGGGCTGGAGAGATGGCTCAGGGGTTAAGACTCTGTCTCACAAGCAGAAGGTCCTGAGTTCTCATCCTAGGTCCCGTGTAAAAAACACCAGGCGGAAAATGGAGGCAGCCACACTTCCGGTCCTGGTGGGCGGAGCTTGGGAAATCACAGAGTGAAGCAAAAAGGAGGATGATTCCCAAAGTCACCCTTGGTGCTCCACAGGGACACACACACACACACACTTATCCCACTAGCTGATGGCAACATCTTCTTCATTGAGTCTTACTGATTTTTCAAGGGCCACCTCATTTGTCTTTGGAAGAAAGATTTATATAGAGCCTGTGAGATAGCTCAGTGGGTAAGACACCTGCTCATAAACCTGGCAACCTGAGTTCTATCCCTGAAAGCCCACATGGTAGAAGGAGAGAGCTGACTTCTGAAAGTTGTCCTCTGACCGCCACTCATGTGCCATGGCTTGTATGCACATTCTAAAGTCTCTCTTTCTCTATGTCTCTCAAATAAAATATTTTTAACATTTATGCAGGATTTATTTAGAAATTGCATTTATCCCTTTATTCACTGTTCATTAAGCAGCTAGTATGGGCCTGGCACTCTGACAGACGTGCTAACAGGTATACTGTGTGCCTTGCAAGTAAAATCACTTAACAGCAGATTCCATTAGCGGATAAAGGGTCACATTGTGGGTTCACTATTGACAACCTTTAGCACATCTAGAGGAAAGTAGGATAATAAATGTGTGTCACACTAACCCCACAAATGAAGAGGCCAAAGGTACTAAATTGAGTGGCATTTAGATACTATCTTATGCCAACCAGGATCCAAAGCGCCCCCTGCTGGCATCTGACCCCCTGCTTTATAGAGGACCTGTTTCTCCCTGCTTCCTGAGGCTGTGCCCTCCAGCTGAAGACACACCTGAATCAGCCCAATCACAGCCCTTCCCTAGGATGTCTTGTCTTTCCCTCTTAGGATTGTGAGCTAAAGGATATGCTTACACAAGCGATAAGAGCTGTAGTCCAGCCCTTTGGAAGAGCTAGAAATAACACGAGGGACAGAGAGAGAGACAGACAGACAAACAGAGAAATAGCTCTAGCCTTACTGGGCTGCAGTTGGCTTGGAACGGGGGTGCAGAGGTAACAAGCATCCCTTTTTATTTGCCTGGCTTGAATCAAGTGTTCCTCCACTTGCAGCAGAGTCATGGATAGTGCAAACTGTGACCCCGAGCGCTGAAAGAAATATTAGTCATCCACATGTGTTCAGAAACTTGGACCTAAAATTGGATCCAAGTGTCAGAACAGCAAAAGGAGGTCCAGTACAAGGATTTCTTCCTAGCCATCAGGACGTTCATGTAAGGTAAGAATAAGGTGGTTGACCTACTGACAATTGGGAAACAGGATAGGACACTGATGGGAAGGAAAAAAAAATGCTTAGGGTCTATTGAAAAATTTACTTTGCATTGAGGAAAACAAAAGGAAGAAATATTTCTATTGACCAAAGAACTAAGACTTTTCTTATTTTATTTACTTATGTATTTATTTATTTATTTATGGAGGGAGAGTGGGCAAGTATGCATGTGCCACAATGCATGTGCAGAGCTAACAGGACAAATTTCCAAAGTCACAGACATAAGGTAAGGCAAAGAGAACTCCTTACATGTGGACTCTGGGGACTGAACTCAGGTCACTAAATTTTGCACACAGGTACCTTTACCGCTGAACCATTTCACCAGCTTTAAAAGGTTTACTTTGTTTGTCTGTTTATTTATTGACTTGTTTGCCTTGTTTTTTCTTCTTGCAGCACTAGTTTTCAAATCCATCTATTCATCCATCCATCTACCCATTCTTCCACCTATCTATCCTTCTACCCATCCATCTATCTACCCATTCTTCTATCTTTCCAACCATCTACCTACCCTTCACCCATCCCTCTATTGATCTACCCATTAATCCATCCATCCATCATCCACTTATCCATCTATTTATCCATCCAATGACCCCATCCATTCATTCATCCATCCATCTACCCATTTGTCTAATTATCCAACTGATCTACCAGATACCCATCCATTTATCCGTCTGTCCAGCTATTCGACAGTCTATCCATTCACTAAGCATGCATTATCTTTTGTGCTGAGCACTTTGCCTCTGAACACAGAAGGACAGGGGCCCTGTGTTTAACTGCAGCGGCTATACAAGTCTTCAACGGGAGATAAACAGACACCCAAAACAATACCACAAAGGGTTCAGAGGTGTCGGGACAAGTTTGTGACTCACCCAGTGATCCCACAAAGGAACTAGTGGGAGAGCGAAGATGGGAGATGGTAAAAACAGCTCCAGAGTAGAAATGCCACCTGAGCTAGATAAGAAGTGCTGGCTAGGCAAAAATGGGGGTGCAGGTGGTGAGTTAAGTTAGGGTTCCAAGACATGAATCATCACTGGCCTTTAGGGAAAGGCAAGTGGGCGGGCATTGTCAAGGGGATTGGTAAAATTGAGATTGGGGGTCAGCAACACCTTCTGCAACTGGAGGAAGGTTCGCCAGAGGAGTGTATTTAGGGGAGAAATTGGAGCTGAGTTTAAGTTTTTCAGGAGTTATACTGACAATAGGAAAAGGGATTTGAAAGGGCATCTTTTTAAACTTCCCAGTTTAACAAATCTGGTTTTTTCCACCAGACACATCTGTTGTTTTAATGTCATGATGTAAACGAGGGATATAAAACCTCAGAGTCAAAGGATTTCCTTGAAGGCCCAGGACCTGTCACTCTGGCCATAAGGCCTCAAGCAAGTCACTTAACCTCAATTTCCTCCTTAAATAAGGGAGAGAGGGGTTTTATAATCTATTACTCGATGTTGTTATGAGGATTAAATGGAAAAAGGTGTGAAAGTCTCTTATAAACATCACGTAAATAGCCAGACATCTCTTATTTTGAAAGGTGTTTCATCAAGCTACTATTATAACAAGATTAACAATAATATTTAGTCTGTAGTCTACAATCAGGGAATTTAAAGGTGGCAGGATTTTCTTAGGTGGCCAGTGGATTGGACTGAGAAAGCTGGACCTTAAAGTTCAATCAGACCCAGATGCAGGGAGGAGCCAGCCAAAGGCATCCTTACCATCAGTACCAGAGAGAAGAGGCAGGACGTGTCCCAGGAGACAAGGATCAAATTTAAAAATCTGGGTGTCTATCATAGCTAGATACAGGTTAAGGGTTTGAGCTGTGCGCACGTTTGTAGAGAATTAGTAGTTGTGTTGAGCCCAGAGTAAACCTGCAGGAGATTGGCTAGTGAATGGGGATGGTCCAGCCCATGGCGGGTGGGACTTGTCCCGGGACAAGTGAATAAATGGAGAGAATTGTTCAAGAAAGGGAGCATCCTTGTGTACACTTGGCCAGACATGCTGGTCTGGCAAGTAAGGATCGTCCCTCTCTCAGCCATTATGTGCAGATGGTGTAGCCAGTTTCCTCAGCCCTAGTGTTGGTGTGAGCTCTCCTGCCAAGCTGGATAAACAACTGTAACCAGGAAACAGACGAGAAAATAAATCCCTTGTTCCCTGAAGCCATTTGATGGTGATTTTATCAGCAACCATGCAGATGAACTGCCAGTGTCCATGAAGGCAGGAGAAGGGGGTTCTCAGAGGTGCAAGTGGAAAACACAGGCCCACAGAACAGCTGATCAGGGAAGAATCTGACAGCTGGTGATGAACACCTTCCCTCACAGTGACTTGGGTGTGCTGATTCAACAAACACTTCTGGAGGCTGTCAGCATGCAAAGTTGAGGAAGACACACAAATATGAGAAGTGAGAATAAGGCTGGAGAGATGCCTCAGGGGCTGGGCTAGGCCTCCTGAGCAAGAGGACTTAGGTTGGCTCTCAAAGCCCAGACTAAATAAATATATGCATGCATACATACATACATACATACATACACACACACACACCTCTACATAAATTACCTAGGGGAAAAGGCAATGGCCTGCACTTCCCAGAGTCTGGGAAACCCCAGAGCAAAGCAAAGATGAGGTATCACAATTCAGGATGATTCCCAAACTCATCCTTGGGCCTCCACAGACACACTCAGAGCCCTCTTCTACACCCACATACAACTACACATACCCCACACACGTACACTTACACACCTATACACACACACCCGAGGAAGGGCAGGGTTCCCAGACAGCATGGGGGCGGGGGGAGGCTGCCAATCAGGCCATGTTATATCAGAGAGTCTTCAGGGATCAGTCGGCGTCAGTCAGACACACTGAGAAATGGCACGCGTGACGCAGCGGGTCCATCACGAGCCACGGCAGAGAAGCGCGCAACAGGAAGCAAAAGCAGCTGTGTGTTGCCAGATCATAAATCACGGATGAGAGTCAGGGAGTGGCGGCTTCAGGTAACAGGAGAGGAAGGGTGTGGAGAGGCCCACCTGGGTGCGATCTGGGCCAGCATGTGAACGCTGGAGCTGAAGTCTGAAAGCCATGGAGAACCGCTGAAGTACTTGGCAGGTGAGTGAGAAGCCAGGGACCATGTTACAAGAACCAAGTGACTATGACTGTAGAGGCAAAGCAAGGGACTGAGCAGCATGGAAGTGGTAGATCAAGGTGACACAGAGCAGAGGAAGCAGGAAGCTGACACGTGCAGTGAGTCAAAGAGGAAGAAGACGGCAGCCTGGAGAAAGACAGGGAAGGAAGTCAGAGGGGAGCAGTGGACGGCTTTTAAATGATGACTACAGAAGATGCATGCAAATAAATCATGATGAGTATAAATATATTTTCACTAAAAAATGTCAAGTAAAAAAGTATTGAAAAACAGTATTTCGCATGTGTGAAATGACATCATTTAAACACAGTGTGTTGGGGGGGGCAATGTACACACACCTAGAGAGGTCTAGAAGAAAAATAAAGATAGGCTCAATACAAACTTTCCCAGAGTGTTGACATTCTTGGTGATTTTTACTTTCCCTTACATATCTTTTTGTATTGTCTTTTTTATTTTTCACTATTGACATGAACAATCTTCATAATTTGATGAGAATAATACTATTACATCTATATGAGGGGTGGGAAATGATTCAGTTGGTAAACCGCTGACCGTGTAAGGCCAAAGACTTGAGCTTAGTCCCTGGAACCAATGGAAAGCAGCTGGCTGGTCATGGCGAAGTGTACTTGTAATCCCAGGGCTGGAAGGCAGAGAGAGGATCCCTGATGGTTCCTGGCCAGCCAGCTTAACCTACTAGATGAGTTTCAGGTCAGAGAGAGAGGAATGACATTCAAGACTGACCTCTGACCTCCACTCACGAGCACATACACATGCACCTGCACACACCCCATAAACCTTTACAATCACCTTCACTAGCATGAACACACACACACACACACACACACACAAATCAAAATGAGAACCTTATCAACTCACATTCTGCTTCTACTCCCATTGCTCCTCAGGGTCTTTGAGGCTAGAATCTTGCTGTAAGATTGTTTGACAGCTGATCACTATTCTCACCCGACAGCCACCCCACCTCCACGGTCTGCTCCAGGAACCCCAAGCCAGCACAGTCCCTGCACAAACCTTGCAGGGACCTTGCAGTGTCTCCCTGTGAGTACCTCCTGTTTGCTCATTTTCTGGCCAATTCTTTTCCCCACTTCCAACGAACAGTTGCTCTCTTCAAGACTCAATTCAGTCACCTCTCTTCCAGGAGTCATGTCTTCATCTCCCTAGTCTGGACTGAGGACCCCTACATCAACCGTCCAGACTTTCTGGATAGATTTCGATGCATATCTTTATCCATATTGGATATCGGTTGACTGTGGCATGTGAATGTGCATGTCTTTCTCTGTCATTGAGTTCTGTATCTTTTTCCTTGGACTCTCTCCAGGCTCCCAATTCACAGCTAGGCTTGAAATCTTTTGGTTGAATATATATCCAACCAAATATATATATATTGAGACCCAAGTGCTATTTTTTTGTGGTGGCTAATAGTGAGTTAACAAATACTTAGAAATAGAAAATATTGGGCTCAGACATAGCTCAGTTGGTAAAGTGCTTTGCCACACAGACGTGAGGACTTGAATTTGGATCCCTGCACCCACATTTAAAAAAAAAACAGGCATGATGGAGGTTCCCATAATCCTAACACTAGGGAGACAGAGACAGGAGGCTCCCTAGAGCCCCCTGACCAGCTAATCTTGTCATATTGGTGGGTTCCACATTCAATGAGAGGCCCTGTCTCAAAAAATAAGATGGAAAGCAACTGTCAACCTCTGGCTTTGATAGACACATATACCCACACATACATGCATATTACAGAGAGAGAAAGAGTGCTCCTGGTACCATGATTCACAATAGTAGCCCTTTCCTCTATTTTTCTTGTGCTCTTTTCTGTGTTCTTTCCTTTTCTTTTTCTATTTCTATACCACACAGTCTTTCATTTCTGTCTAGGAAAGTATTTCTCAAATTTTGGCTCATGAAAGAATCTTCTGGAAAGTCTAACAAAAGCGTACTCTCAGGCCCCATTTGCAGTTCTGCTTTCTCCTTTTTCAGATTTTTATAGCTTTATTGCTTCAAAAAATTTTAATAGGGGGGCTGGAGAGGTGGCTCAGGGGTTAAGCCTCTGCCTTGCAGGCGGAAGGTCCTGAGTTCGGATCCTAGACCCCACGTATAGACGCCAGGCGGAAGCGGGGCAGCCTGCGTTTCTGGTCCTGGTAGGGCGGAGCCTGTGAATCCCGGGTCAGAGAAAACAAGGAGAAGGCGGTCCATGGTGGTTCCCGAATTCATCTGTGGTTCTACATACACATACATGCACGCACACACACACGCAGGCACAATTGAATAAATAATAAAAAAAGTTTTAAAAAATTTTAATAGGAGGACACTTCACTGAAATGTGTGCAGGCAACAAGAGTCCTAAAACATAAACAAAAATGCAATATCCCAAAGCATCCCACAACACACAAAGACAACAAAACAAACAGACCCCACACCAGTTCCACTTTCTTAAGTCAAAAGAGGATCATACAAATTTTTATCTTATACGGGAACCAGATGACTTGCACCCTGCTTTGACAACCCGATGGCATAGAAAATAAAATTCAGGCGCCTTCCACCCACCTCATCTACTGACATTAGTTGAGGGACATGTGAAGAGTGTCATCTCCAACTTTCTCCTTTACCCAAAGCTCTTGGTCCTGAAAACTTAGAACCATCTCATTGATAGAGACCTCAGACACACTGTACTATGGAGAAGGTGTCTGTGTAGTTCAAAGCATGTGCTACAGCTAAGGACGGGCTTCCCAAGCCTTCAGCGCACATGACTCACAAGTGTGGTGACTTGGTCTCATTACATATCATAACAATAATTATCACAGTCATCACCTCCACTGCAATGTATTAAGCCCCTACTAAGTGCCAAACACTGTGCCAAGTAGTTTACTAGCATTGTGTCCCTTAACACTCACAGTGATCCCATGTAGCAAATACTATCATTATCCCTACGTCCCCATGAGGAAACTGAGATTAAGAGAGGTTACATCCAAGGTCATGACCTTGTAAGCATCGAAGTTGCTTGAACCTTGGCCAGGAGTCTTAGGTTTCCTGCACATGTCAGCAAATCAAATACCTTCCTGACCCATGCAACTTAGTGGGGTAGTGGGGAAGGGGGTTAACTGACTCACAGTTTCACACTGCAGTCCATCATTGTGGGGAAGTTTGGGCAGTAAGAACTTAAAGCAACTGGTTCATATCACATTCCCAGCAAGAGCACAGAGGTCTAAACTGATGCATGCATGCCTGCTAGCTAACTTGTGCTCATCTAGCGCTTCCCATTTTTATACAGCCTCGGACTACCTACCTAAAGAACGGTCCCTCCTACAGTGGACTGGGTCTTCCTGCATTAATTATGCAATCAAGACATTCCCTCATAGGCTACTTCCAAATACAGACTCCCTCTCCAGTGAGCTGGGAGTACTTATCCTAAGCATCAGGCTGACACTCACTCTTAACCATCACAGGGATCTAACTACAAATCCTCTATCTTCTGCCCACTAATGTGTCTGATTTATTTTCTGCCAAATATTTCAAATCCTTGAAATCTCAAATGATGGGCGGGTGAGTTTCCCTGGTTTTCCTTCCTCTCCTTTCCTGGTCCCACCTCATGGTTGTGGGAGGGGCACCACACAAAGCCCCAGCTGTCCTTCTAGATAATTGGAGAAAGAGTCCCACCCAGTCTCACAGTGCAGGAAGAATCTGGTTTGGTGGTTGCTTGGTTCCAGTTTGATTTGATTCAGTTTTGCTTTGAGGCAGAGTCTCGCTTCATAGCCCAGGCTATCCTGGGACTCGCTGAGTAACCCAGGCTAACATCAAACTCAAGTTCCTCCCACCTCTGCCTCCCACTGCGCCCTTGAGAGTTAATCATCCAGCCACAGCAAAGGCCGCAGGTAAAAGGCTGAACCAGAGCCTAAGGAAAGGGTCCACCAGGACCTGGAGCAGGGTAGAAAGGAATTCCCTTCACCCGAGTAAGCTTGAACCTGTATAACTAGCTACCACTGATCTGTAAGACCACTGGGGGCAAAGAAAGTTGAATTACTATTTCAATAGCCTAGTCTCAGGTTCACTCCTAAAAGGCACATACACGCATAAGACAGTCCTCAGACACCTATCAAAGGCTTCAAAAGTAAACTGACTTTGAAGCAACGACCCCAAGAAAGGAGATATGGATCTTGCCATCTAAGTCTAATGAGGCCTACTGAAACATAAAAGGGGAAAAATGAAAAGATTTTTAACAAGACACAGCCTAAAGTGTCCAGTAGAGAAAAGAAGAAAATAATGGCTAGTTCTCAAGGGAAAAGACATCAAAAGTTGCCAAACCTTGTATCATCCTGATTTTGGAATGATAAAGGTGTTTGGGCAATGATACAATTTGAAATGTGAGTTTTCCCCCACAGGCTCACGTGTTTGAATCTTTAGTTGTTTGCGAAGGTCATGGCACCTTTACAAAGTGGAGCAGTGCTGGGGGAAGACATGTCACAGAGGGTGGGCCTTGAGGTTAATTAGTCTCACCCGGCTTCAGACAATCTGCTCCTGTAGTTTGCAGTTTTGCAGCTCTCAGCCTCCATGACAGATAGCCGCCTTCAGCTTCTGCCAGCCAGCCATGTCTTTTCTGCCATAATAGACTGCATCTCCCATCTAGAACCATAAGCTAAATAAATCTTTTCTCCCTTGAGTTGCATTTGAGTGTTGCATCCCACAGAACAGACAGAGTAACAACTACAGGCATCTATCACAGATATGGTCCAGGAGGTAAAGGGGAAAGAAAGAGAGAGAGAGACAGACACAGAGAGAGAGACAGAGACAGAGACAGAGAGAGAAAGACAGAAAGAGAGAGAGAAAGAAAGAAGGAAGGAAGGAAGGAAGAGAAGAAAGAGAGAGAGAAAGAAGGAAGGAAGGAAGGAAGGAAGAGAGAGAAAGAAAGAGAGAGAGAAAGAAGGAAGGAAGGAAGGAAGGAAGGAAGGGAAAGAAAGAAAGAAAGAAAGAAAGAAAGAAAGAAAGAAAGAAAGAAAGAAAGAAAGAAAGAAAGAAAGAAAGAAAGAAAGAAAGAAAGAAAGAAAGAAAGAGAAAAAGAAAGAGAAAAAGAAAATGAGAGAGAAAGAGAAAAATCGAAATTTTGCGATTGAAAGATACAACATTTAAGCTGGCCTGGAGGTGCTTGCCTCTGACCCCAGCATACAGGAGGTGGAAGCAGAGGAATCAGGAGTCATCAGAAGCAGTGGTCATCTTTGGCTACATGTCATGTTGGGCCAGCCTGGGCTACACGGCATGGTCTCAAAACAACAACAGCAATATGTGTGCATAATAGCTGAAATGAAAGATTCACTGGATAAACTCAGCAGCAGAATGGCAGGGATAGAGTTAGTGAACACAAAGAGAAGTGAACAGAAGGAAAACAAAAACAGTTGGACAACCTCATGAGATGTCTAAATAAATGTCTATTCACGCCATTGAAATGACACAAGAAAGGTCAGGGTGGGGTGGAGGGACTATGCAAGGAAACAGTAGCCAGCATTTTCAAAATTCGGTGAAATATTTAAGCACTTAAGAAACGGTACATTTCAAATATGATAAACTGAAGCAAAGACATGCCCAGATACATTGTAATAAAAGTGGTAAAGATAGGGGTCTGGGGAGATGACTGGCTAAGAGTGCTTGCTATATAAGCATGAGGACCTGAGTTCATCTCCCATCACTGGAAGCTGGGGCAGTTGGGGTGGGGGGAGGCAGAAACAGATAGGTGGCTGGGGCTTGCTGGAGTCAAACCTAGCTCAGATTTAGTGAGAGCCACTATGTCAAGGGACAAGATGGAGAGTGAGATAGCAGACATGTAAGAGGCCAGGAATGATGCTGTGCACGTGTAATCCCAGCACTGGGCAGGCAGAGACAGGGGTGTATCCTTGAGTCTTGCTGGTCAGCCAGTCTAGCTAAATCAGTGAGCCCCAGGTCCCAGTGAGAGACCCCAACTCAAGAAATGAGGTGGATGGTTCCCTAAGAATGCCACCTGAAGTTGTTCTCTGGTCTACACACACACACACACACACATACACACACACACACACACACACACACACACGTGTGCATATACAGCATATACAATGTATACACGAACATGCACACACACACACATACCTGCACATACAGACATAAACTTCAATAATACTGTCCATCGATTTGATTGACATTTATAGAGTGTGCCACTCCAAAACTACAGCACAGATCCTTGTAGTCACATGGAACACGCGCCAAGATTACTGATATTCTGAACCATAGAATAATTTAAAGTTAATATCTAAAAATTGTGTGAACAATATTCTACTACCCTGTGACTACATTAAATATTTTGAACAGAAAACTATGGAGGAATTCCTTAAGGCTTTCATGAGTATATGAATTGGGAAGAATATTACAGGAGTTGTTTGCTTTCTGTTTTCTAGTTCTGTATTTTAATCTGTGTGTGTGTGTGTGTGTGTGTGTGTGTGTGAGTGTGTGTGTGTGTTTAGTAGGAGTGTGTGAGTGTATACTATACACACATATGAAGGCCAGAGATCAACATCAAATATCTTCGGCTATCACATTCCACCTTATTTTTAGTTACTTTGTATGTTGCTAATAAATTCATGATCAAAAAGTTCAAGGAAACAAAGGGTTTTATTCTGGCTCATGACTGTCCACATCTCTTAGTGCAGCGTGGCAGGAGAGTTCACCCTAATACCAGGGGCCAATGGAACTGGCAACCCCATATCCACAGGACTACTGATAAGACAGGCAAACTTCATTACCAGACCAGCACGTGTGACCAAACATGCCAAAGAACGCGAGCTCCCTGAATCACCTCCATCTTATCCACCTGCCCAGCGACAAATCCCGCCCACTGTGGGCCAGGCTTTCCCCATCAATTAGACAGTCTCCTGCAGGCTTGCCCAGGGCTTCTTAACTCAACTACTCATTCTTTACAAATGACTTCAGAGCCCGTGAAGTGGATGACTCCTCTGTCTAACTATCAGGGTTTTTCAGTGAGCCTGGGCCTCGGCATTTCTGCTAGGCTGTCTGTCCAGAAAGCCTCGGAGATCTGGCTCTCCACACACACCAGCCTTGAAGACAGGCGCCACCACCCCTAGCTCCCATGTGGGTGCCAGGGATCCAAACCCAGGTCCTTGTCTTCAAGCTTGCATAGCAAACACTTTACCCACTGAGTCGTCTTTCCAGTCCAAGTGTTTTAATTTTTATGAAGTTCGTTCTGCAATGAGGAAAAAGTGCTAAGGTTTTTGAGTCTCACCATGGGGCCAGCACGTGCTCCCTCTACACAAGCACAGACCCTGCAGACTTTCCTGTGGCTGGCTGACCCTAGACCATTGGTACCCACGTAGTTAGCTGAGAAAAAAAACAATGTCCTCGCTCTACCCAGCCCTCCCCCTCTTGCCCATGACTCACCCTGGCAGCCAGTGGGCATTGCTTTTCTCTGTCAAGACTCCACAAACCATGGTTGACATATTAGACTTGTATCGTTTTCTACAAGGAATTGACTTCCCCTTGCTGCTTCAGAGGGATTCTTGACCATTACACTTCTCCTGATGTGACAGTTCATTTCCATTCTCCACTTGATTGGATTAAGAAACCCGACAGGGGCCTAGGAGATGGCTGAGTGGTTAAAGCATTTGCTGCTCCTGCCTGGATTCTTCCCCCAGATCTGCTATGCGGATCAGGGTGATGTTTCTATTTATATTGGAAGGGAGAAAATGTTACTAGTTTGGAGAAGTGAGGAGGAGAATTAGAGAGAAAAGAGGAACAAAGAGGAGTGAGATGCAGAGTAGAAGGAAGGTGAAATATAAAGACAGAAACGAGATGGAAAGGGGTTGAGAATTATTCTATGTGTGTACGTATGTGTGTGTGCAAGTGTTCATGTGAACATGCACGAGTGTGCACACCAGAAATCAATCTTGAGTGCCATTCCTTTTTTTTTAACATTTTTTTATTATTATTTCCGCTCATACAAACTTAGTAGGTACACTGGTTCCCTCCCCCCTCCTCTCCCCCACCCCCCTGTTCCCCTTCCCCTCACCCCTCCCTCCCCATCCCCCAGTGCCTCCCCCCCCAATCCCCGGAGAATCCTTTAATGTGCCTGCCAGTCTCTCCTCTGGGCCTTCCTCTCCGATGACGTACAAGGACCCAGTGGCATTTCCCTGAACCCTTTCCTGTGCTCCCCTTAAGCATAGGAGCACTACTGTGGCTGTCAATCCCTTGCCACCAAGGATCTTGGTGCCTTTAGCAAATGCTAGACTTTGTGGGGTCAATAGTGTGTTGGACATTGCACAGGGCATGCAATGTCCAATTATGATTGCTTCAGCCCTAACTTGTGTGGAGTATCTTGCATATCATGACTCCTCCCATCCTTGTGCTCTTACACTCTTACCGCCCCCTCTTCCGCAAATTTCCCTGAGCTTCTGGATTGGGGAGAGATTAGGCTGGCCTAGTTCCAGGTGGTTGATATAGAGTTTGAGTGCCATTCCTTAGAACAGCCATCCGTCTTGTATTTTGAGACGAGGTTTCACACTAGGTCTCGGAACAGCTCATTAGACCAGGATGGGTGGCCAGGAGCTTATGGGATACACCTGTCTCCATCTCCTTCAGTGCCAGGGTCGAACACACAGGCTGCCACACCCAACTCAGGTCCTCCTGCGTGTGAAGCAAGTACTTTACTGACTGAGGTTAAAAAAAAAAAGAAAGAAAGAACGAAAGAAAAACATGCTATCTCACTTTGAGAGATTTGAGTTTGGACTAAGGAAAAGGAGAAGATAAGTATGAGACAGGAGAGTGAATGGATGAGAGATGGATAACTAGATGATGGGTAGGTAGATGATGGATAGGTAGACAGGTGGATAAATAACTAGATGGCAGATAAATAGAAGACAGATACATGATAGGTAGACAAATAATTATCAACAGCTAGACATACATGATTAATATATGTTAGATAAATAGATATATAGAGATAGATATAGATAGATACATGGGTGGGTACATGATAGATGATAGATAATAGATAGGTAGATAGATAGATAGATAGATAGATAGATAGATAGATAGATAGAGATCAGAAATACATGATAATAATAATATGTAACAGATAGATATAGATGATGATAGCTAGATAGATGATAGACAATAAGCAGATGTAGATTGAAGATGGATAATAGATAGTGGTAAATATGGAGAAGTATAAGCCAGAGAGATAGATAGAGCATATGGGAAGAAGGGAAGGGTGAGGGGGAAAAAGAACATGAATGCAGAAGAGAGAATCCCCTCTATCATGGACACACTTTTTTTCGGGGCTTCTTTGAGATAGAGAAGTGGAGGTTTAGCCAGTGGTACCTAGAGGAAGTCATGGAGTAATCCCGGTTCATTTGTATGGGCCAAAAGGATTATCCCTTTCATCCCTCATTACAGTGGAGACAGTCCAGCGAGATCCTAGGTACAAAAATGAAAATTATCCTGGCATTCAGCTTCCTTTGGTTTTCTATCTGGACCTTAGTTCAGATCAGTTGCCCAACACTGTGACCACCAGGGCACTGGCAGAATGTCACAGTCTCTGCTTGGCTCTTCCTGAAAGGTTGTTCACATGCATCTTTCCTATCAGTCATTGTCAACCAGGGTACGAGAGGAGCCCAAGAGCCCCCTCAGCCCGACTCCTTCTCAGTTTGCCTGCTTTCTGCCTCTCTCATGAGATCCTCTCCCTCTCCCTCTCCCTCTCCCTCTCCCTCTGCCTCTCCCTCTCCCTCTCTCTCTCTCTCTCTCTCCCCCCTTCCTGACTGTGCTGCGATGTAATCAACTGCCCCATCCCACTGCTGCTATAATCTCCCCACCATGATGGGCTGCACCCTTGAACTGTGAGCCAAGACAAACCTCTCCTCCTTCAAGTTGCTTTCGCCAGGGTATTTTATCAGAGCAACAGAAAAAAAGTAGCTAAGATACTCTGTAATTCCCCAGGGTAGCAAGGAACCTGAAGCACAGTGGGCAAAGTTGGGATGCTATTATAAGACTAATGTCCAGCTTGGGCTGGAGAGATGGTTCAAGGGTAAAGCCTGTGCCTCACAAGCAGAAGGACCTGAGGTCAAATCTCAGATCGCATGTAAAAATGCCAGGCAGAAATGTTGGTGGCCTATACCTCCAGCCCTGGAAGGGGGAGCTTGGAAAACCCCAGAGCAAAGTAAAAAGGAGGTAAAGCGATCCAGTATGATTCCCAAATTCACCCTTGGGCTTCCATGGCATGCATAGTGCTCTCTGATACACATACACACAAACACACACACACACACACACACACACACACACATACACACAAAGACATATTCTGTGTGTGTGTGCACGCACATGCATGCATGTATGTGCCTGTGTGTGTGTGTCACACACACACATAAATGGTCTGAACTTTAATACAAATCTGTAATCCTGAGAATAGCAAAGATGCGAACCTCTGCTATGGCCAAGAAACCCAGAACCTTCCTAGGTTTCTGCAGCCAGAAGGAACAAGGGCCCAGTGGGAGGGGCTCCGTGGCCAGCTGCAGCGGCTCTCGGCTGCAGGCCAAGAAGATGGCGATTGCTGAGCCTGCATGTGCTCTGCAGCCTCGCTTGGCCAATTATGCTCTGCGGTTCCTTGAGGAGGTCATAAGACTCCCTGGGCTTTGATTTTCTTATCTGTAAATGAGGATAATGGTAGCCACCTGCCCTCCTTACAACACTATCAGGTGTGTGATAACCCACACGTGCAGCTACTTCAGTGAGATTACACTAATTGTGTGGGTCACCCCTATCACGAGACGCAGGCCCTCAAAGGTCAGAGATCTCTGATACCCCTCTTCTCTACCTAACTGGGTGTACATGCACATGCATGCTCTGTGTGTGTGTGTGTGTGTGTGTGTGTGTGTGTGTGTGTGTGTGTGTTTTCGGTGTTGTGCATACATGTATGCATGTTGTGCTTGTATGTGTATATGTGTATTGTGCTGGGTATACGTGTATTGTTCTGTGTATACATGGATGTGCTAATATGTGTATATGTATTGTGTTTGTGTGTATGTATGTGTGTGTTGTGTTGGTATGTATTGTTGGGGGGGTCATGCTGGTATGTGTATGTGGGGGCTATGCTAGTGTGTATCTATGTGGGGGGAGTTGTGCTGGTGTGTGTATGTTGTGCCATGTATGTGTGCCGTACTATGTAGGTGCACACATATGTTGTATTGTGTATGCACATATGTGTGTCATGCTAGGTGTATACATGTGTGTCATGCTAGTGTATATATAGTGGTTATTATTGTTAGTGGCGAGGAAAAGCTCCTAGGCAGAAAACCTGAAGCCACTTCAGCACTAACTGGCAAGCTAGAGAGGATTCCACTCTGAACTATCAGGGGCGCGCCTTCATCAAGCAGAAGTTCACAGGGAGAAGAAAAAAAAACAAATTTATTTACATTGTGAAACAGCCCGTCTGCTATGGGACAACAAATTAAGCTCCGGGTGACTATTCCTGTCAAACACGTCCTGCGCAGAGCACTGCTATTATGGAGTGGCTAGACCTGGTGAAGAATCATTAAAAGCTCTGACACATGCAAAGGCGCTCCAAGACCTGTTGCGCAGGTTTTTCCCCAGAGTAAAAAACGATCAAGTAACACTAGACTTTGGAAGCCGATGGAGGTGAGATCGCCGAGCTGGGTCCTGAGGTTTCCAAGACAGACTGAGGTTTTCCTAAATCGTTTCTGAAGTTCTATTTAAAGGAGTAAGAATCCCGATTAGCCCAAGAGCATCGTCATGGTGGAACAAGAAGGATTATCCTCTCTAGGGTCATCTCCGGAAAACTGTGAGTCCCCTTGAAAAATGCTCTTGTGGAAATGCCAGCGATAGGGCCGGGTTGGTCTGATGCCCAATTGGAAGGGAACGCAAATGCTAAGAATGTAAAACCCAAGGGAGGGTAAACCTGAACGCATTCCTTTCTGCTGTCACAGTGGGGCTGTCCTGCAAAAGAAGCAGCAGGGCTTCGGAACTGACTTTCAAAAGAGTCTCCCTAGTTTCTAGAAGAGTCTTACAAAAGGAGAATGGTAAGGTTGCTCGTGGTGGTTGACACTGTTTGAACTATGTCTAAATTATGGACATAGTTCCATGGACACGTATCCTCTGACAACAGTTAGAGATGTTGATAGGCAAAAACAAAAAAGCCCACGTCGTTCTTGCTAATTCAGACATCTGCATGAGCCATTTTTCCATCTCCTTGCCTGTCCCTTCATGCGAGCCATAGTGGGGGTTCCGACAGTGTTGCTTCTGACAGTGTTGCCTGCACTGAGCTTCCGTTGGAATGAGGAGCCCCCGGGACGAAGGGACGGCAAGGGTCAGTGTGACTGAGGGACAGGCGAAGCTAGCCCATGCCACTGGTATGTCAGAAAGGTCTGGTAGACTGTACTAACCCCTGATTTTACAGACTGATTCAAAAGCAAAGAAGCAATGATAAAAAAAAAAAAAAAAAAAAAAAACTGTTTAGCTTTCAAGACATTTGAGCAGAATGAGAGACGGAGGAAGCAAAGGAGCCAGTGTGGGGACAAGCTGAGGCCTGTGGAAGACTGTCATGGGGCAGGCATCCATGCAATTCACAGGCAAAGGTTTTGGCAGCTGGGCCACGCAGTCCTCCTGAGACATGTTTTCATTTGGAGTAGAAAATGTTGAGAAAGAAGTTGGTGGAAGAACTTTATGTTCTTGTCTAAGTTGCTTTTCTAAAGTTTTCATTGCGTCATTTATCAGAACCGGGAAATGGACCCGAGGGCCGCATGCATACAAGACAGGTTCTCCACCACGGAGCCACGTTCCTGGCCCTTTAGCTGCTCTTGAAATCATTAAATTTCCCCCCATAGTGCTTAGGAAAACAATCTTCCTTTGCAGGATAGTGTGTGTGTGTGTGTGTGTGTGTGCGCTTGTATGTATGTGTGCGTGTGTTGATGTTTTCTTCATCTTTGTAGAACTAAAAGGGTCTAGATTTTGCAGAGAGTTTATTGTCTGGAGTTCTGCCAAGGTGCTTGCCCTGCCCCCTGCTCTGCTCCCACCAATGCTCTCTCTTCAGATGCACCCTCCCGCCACATGGGACCTTCACCTTTTTTTCAACTCCCTACATGTGATTTTCTGCAAGGAAAAGAGGAGGGGGGTGGAAATAGCTCCATTACATAAAGCAAAAACAAAAGAACTGATTTCATTCAAAATAGTCCATCTTTTCTTTTTTATTATTACTTTTTTTTTTTGCCTAATCATACAAGCTCAATAAGTACTCCCCTAATTCTCCCTCCCCCCTCCTTTCCCTCGTTGTCCTCCATTGCGTTCTCCCTCCCTTCCCACCTCCCACCCCTCTACCCTCCCCCCTCCCCCATTCCTCTCACCCCTTTTCCTTCCCTCTTCCTCTCTTGGTGCTTCCTCCTTTCTCCCTCCAGCCTCTAGAGCATCTGTTTACTACGCGGGTGCTGAATTTACCTCTGAGTCGTCTACACTAGTGATTGTTCAGGACTCCATGGCATAGCTTGGGGCCTCTTCTTGGGCTGCCTGCTAGTATGGGACCTCTATTATATGTTTAACCCCTTGCCTCTAAGGATCCTACTGCCGAAGCCTTCTCCCCTGTGATCCGTGCTAGACTTTGAGGGGTTGCTGACATGTCAGCCACTGTGCAGGTCAGGCAAGGTCCAATCACATTGTGGCTATATCCTGGCTGCTGCAGTCCCTGACTTGTGTGGAATATCTTGCATGTCGTTGGTCTTCCCCATCTTTAGACTCTCACAATCTTGCCACCCCCTCTTCTAAAAGGTTTCCTGAGATTTAGAATGGGGAAAGATTTGGCTGGTCTGGTTCCAAATGAATAATGTAGGGTCTTTGGTGTTCTGAATTATGCCATTTTTTTCTTTTGACAGATTTTTTAATGATTTATTTATTTATTTATTTATTTATTTATTTATTTATGGGTGTGTGTGTGTGTGTGTGTGTGTGTGTGTGTGTGTGTGTGTATGAAAGAGCCCTGTGTGTCCCTGTAGAGACTTCAGGAGTCATCCTCGATTGCTTCTACCTCCTTCTTGCTTGGCTCTGGGATTTCCCAGGCTCTGCCCACCAGAGCCAGAAGTGCAGGGCTCGGCCATTTCTCCCTGACGTTTTTTTAGGTGGGACCTGGGATCAGAACTCAGGACTTTCTACTTACAGCAGAGTCTTAACCCCTTGAGCCATCTCTCCAGTCCCTTTGACAGGATCTTTAAAAATGCATTTGTTCATGTGAGAGCACTCACAAGCATTCCATCGTGTGTGGGTAATCAGAGGACAACTTTCAGAACTTAGTTCTTTCCTTCTATTGCATGGGTTCCGGGATCAAATTCCTGGATCAAATTCAGTCTCCAGGCTTATAAGTACCTTAGCCACTGGAGCCATCTCCCCAACCCTTGACAGAAAAATTTAACTTCCCTCACAATTATGATATGGTAGCCAAAGGTAAATCAGTTGGCTAAGTATGGATGAATCCTACCCAATGGGACTGGTCAGGTCGCCTAGGCTCTACCCACTCCCTATTCCCACCCAGGTTATCTCTCACATTCCAAAGTCTCCCCACATACGCCACCTGTTCCTTGAGGATAAACCCACGTGTGTGCTAGGGATATGGCTCAGATATTAAAGATCTTGCCATGCAAAAGCATGAGGACCTGAGTTCAATCCCCAGAACCCACATTAAAAATTCAAAAATCCAGTCATGGTGACACATCCTTGTAGTCCCAGTGCCAGGGAGGTGGAAGCAGGTAGACTCTACAGTGTGCTGACCAGCCAGCCTAACCTAATCCACAAGTTCCCGAGATAGGCTTAAGAGACACATCTTGGGTTGGAGAGGTGGCTCAGAGGTTAAAGTCTTTGCTTCCCAAGCAAAAGGGCCTGAGTTCAGATCCCCAGATCTCAGATAAAAGTACTGGGTAGAAATAGCAGTGGCCTGTAATTCCAGCCCTGGAAAGAAGAGCCTGGGAAATCCCAAAGCAAAGCAATAAGGAGGTAGAGAAATCCAGGATGAAACCTGATGTCACCCTTGGACCTCCACAGGTACACACACACACACACAAACACACTTAAGTGTCCTCTTGTATGCATTTGCACAAGCAAACACAGAGAGAGAGAGAGAACATGTCTCAAAAACAATGAAGTAGGTGGCACCCAAAGAACCAATTGACCTTCTGGCCTCTACACACATGCATACATGCACGCATGTGCATACACGCACACACAAAAAAATAACCTCATATAACCCTTATGGAACCAACTCATCCCCACAAGCATTTTTTGGGCACCTTCTTTATGAGGTACTAGAAATTCATGTGTAAATTTGAGACACAATCTCTACCCTCAAAAATATGTCTATAACACCCATCACAAAGATGTCATAAGTATACGGCAACAGGCATTCTCTTGAATATACTGTATTATTGGATCACAACAGAAAACAGTCTAGAAGTTCTTCAACCTATTGAATGTGGAATTACCATATTAACCAGCAAGCCAGTTATATGTACATACTATTACCAGAAAGAATAGAAAAAGAAACCCAGATACATGGACACTCATATGCCATTCACATTCTGGCCAAAAGGTAGAGATGACCCAAATGTCTCTCAGTGGATGAATGGATGCACAAACTGTAATGCACTGTTACAGAGGAATATCATTCAGCTATGAAAGAATGGAGCTCTGAGTCATGCTACCATATGGATGAACTGACATTAGACTAAGCATGAAAGCTCATATACAAGGTCAGAAATTATATGCTTCAACTCATCCAATATCCAGAATAGGCAGATCCGTAGAGACAAACTCTATAGATTGGTTCCTACTGGGAGCTATGGTGAGGGAGTTGTTAGGGCAGGATTTCCTTTTGGTAATTGTGTTTGTTACTTTTTCTCACCACTTGCAAAAATACTGCACAAAAGCAATTTAAGGAAGGAAAGATTAATTTTGACCCACGATCCATCATGGTGGGAAAGACATAGGAAGCGGTAGGTCCACAGTCAGGAGCAAAGGGAGATGAATGCTGGTGCTTCTCTTACTTGCTGCTTCTTCTTTGGGCCAGGGCCTCAGCTTATGGAATAGCACTGCCCACATTTAGGGTGGTCTTCCCTCTCAAGTAGATAACCTCACAGGAGAACCCAGAGACTTATCTCCTAAGGGAGTCCAGATCAATATTAACCATGGTATGAGTGGGGTTTTGCATTGTAAATGTACTAAATGTCCATGAAGTCGATGGTCATTCCACCCTGAACATGCTTGATCTTGCCTAAATACCAGTGAATGGCTTTCGTACACCGTTAGTTCTGCAGTATGTGAATTTTGCCTCAATTCTAAAGAGAGCAAGAAAGAGACAAGGGAGGTTGGGGTCTCTAAAGAAGCTGTAGGGCAAGTGGAAGCTAGATGGCTCCCGTAGAAGATCAGCTCTTACAATCTGGGAATGACTTTGAACTTGGTTCTGGCACAAACAGAATAGCCAATAAAGAACTTCCAGTAGAAGACAGCTTCAGCAGCTCTGGAATCTTAACCAGAATTGTGAGTAGAGAGAGGACAATAGGAAGGTTCTAGACTCATGGAAACCCATTCAATCTGCTAGCCCCCTGATACCGTAAAGAATATACCAGATATAAATGGCCCATATGGTCATGTTTTTAACTATGTGGTTAGAAATATCTGGTGCTAAATTCAAACTCATAAATATTAGCTGGAGTGAAAAATACCAGCCACAACTCTCCCCATCTTTCTGCACATTCCACCAACTTTGCAGCCCACAGACTTTTTAAGGTAAAATTAGCCTACTTCCTCATTCTGCGATGATTACTTCTCAAGACATCCTTACTCAAACACCTCTCTCAGAAGCAACCTATTTTGATGAACCAACTGTAGTCCAAAAAGCGGGGGGGGGGGAGGTTAAGAAGCAGAGCTATAATCCAAAGTGAATGTGTCAATTCAGTCCGCATTGCATCAGCACATTAAGAATACTACGTGCCGCCTCTGTCCAAATCGCCAGTTGGATTGTTTGTACAGAAGCAAAATTTGGAAGATACCACAACACAACTCTTATCAGCTCTGTATTTATTTAAATATTATGTTCAATGTGACCATATTAGAACCAGAGATAACTTGTCAAAGCAAACTTCAGAAGGAATTCTGAAATCCTTGATCTCCTATTGGGTGAAATCTGCCAATTAGCTTTGCCCTGTCATTCTTGAGTAATCAACCATTTTGAGGGAAAAATCAAAGACTGCAGGGATTCCTAGTAATAAAACCAGAATCTTCCAGCACCCAGCGTTCCCCTGCATCATTGGGAAAACTTGCTGCCACTGACTTTGGCAATGATGTCTTGGATGAGTCGGAAAAGGCAAAGCCACAAGAAAAATAGACCCACTGGACTTCATCAAAATGAAAAGCCATTATACGCACATCGAAGGATACTACTGCGAGTGATGGGAAATGCCACGTCACACTAATTAAAATGGCTATTGTTGGGCTCAGTCTGTAAAGTGCTTGCTGCATAAGCATGAGGATCGGAGTTCTGATTCCCAGCACCCACGCGGGAGAGACGCAGACAGGAGGCTCCCTAGGACGTGCTGACCAGACTGTGTGCTCCAAATCAGTGACCTCTAGGTTCAGTGCCAGACTCCATCTCAAAAAAAATAAAGTGGGATTGGAGAGATGGCTCAGGGGTTAAGACTCTGTCTTACAAGCAAAAGGTCCTGAGTTCAGCTCTCGGGTCCTACGCAAAAAACGCCAGGAGGAAATGGCAGCAGCCTGCACTTCTGGCCCTGGTGGGTGGAACCTAGGAAATTCCCCAGTGAAGCAAGAAGCAGGAAGTCACCTTTGGTCCTCCATAGGGACAGTGCCCACTGATACAATAAATAAATAAATAAATAAATAAATAAATAAATTTTTAAAGAATGAAGTGGAGGGAACCAAAGAAGACAACAGATGTTGACCTCTGACCTTTACACAAATATATGTGTACACAAGTATGTGCACGCACTCATGTACTTGCACGCATGCACACAGAACTATAGCTTAATAAAAAAAAACAGAACAATTGGTAGCAAAGGATACGGAGAAATTAGAACACTGTACACTGCTAGAGGGAATAAAAAGTAATGTCACATCGATGAGATACATAACAACCGCTCCTCAATAATTAAAACTAGAATTACCCTGCAATCTAAAGATCTACTTCTGTCCCCAAAAGCTTGAAAGTTGGGACATTCAAAATACATTTATACATCAAGTTCATAGCAGCAATTGTCACAATGGCCAAAACTGTAGCAACAACTGGAGTGTTCGTTGGCAGATGAACAGACAGTAAATGTGTCTACCAGGGCCGATGACAGCGCAGTGCATAAGGCACCCGCTCATAAGTCTGGTGACCTGAGTCTAGGTCCCAGAAGCCCACATGAGAAAGAAGGAAAGAACTAACTTCTGAAGATACAATATACGAGTAATGGAATGTTACTCAGACATGAAAGAAAGAAATCCTAACACATACTATAGCCCTGATGAATCTCAAAACATTACACTGAGAAAAAGCAGCCAGACACACAAGGACAAGCACGTGTTTATATTGGATATGCTCTTGAAATCACCACCGGATCACAGTGAAGGGCCAGGGGTTAGAGCCAGTACCTGAAATCCCAATAATCTGGAGGCTTGGGCAGAAGGATCATGAGTTTGAATCCACACTGGGCTCCACAGAGAGACTCCTGACTCTAAATAAAATTAAAACAGATCAGATCAGATCAGATCCAGACTCAGAAGGTTCCTCTAACCCCAGTTCATCCTGGAAGATCTCTTTTATCTGTTTTGGAGCCTCGTGGAAATGGAATCATTGAATGTCAAGATCACTGTAATGGGACTGCTCTTACCAATAGCGCATCTTCCTACCTGTGAATAACATAGCTTAGCCCTCAATGTACTTTAATGTCGTCTTTTGCTTTGCTAAGGCAAAGGGCTCACTATGTAGCCCAGGTTAACCTTACACCTGGGATCGTCCTCCTACCCCAGCCTCCCAGGGGCAGGAGCCCCCAAGCACAGCTGAATCTGCTTCTTCCTCTACTTAACCTCCGCTAAGCGCTTTGGTTTTCACTGTACTTTTTTTTCCCCAAACATTTCATGAGATTCATCTTCCCTAAGTGGTTTTCTTTGTCACTTTCAATGGTGGTTTCAATGTTTCTGTCGTTTGCTGCTAGGATGCAAAAGTATGAGTTTTCTACTGTGTCCTGTATCTATTCCTTTGAAAAGACTGCTTATTCCTCACTTACCCCAGATTTCTTAATATGTGCAAAATATACGGTCCATGAATAATTCTCTTCTATTTCTTTCTGTTCAATGTCCAAAGCCATTTATTTATTAAGATTTTTTTTTTAATGTGGGCCAGAAGTACAGGTTGCCACTATTTCCATCTGGGGCTGGAGAGATGGCTCAGGGGTTAAGACTCTGTCTCGCAAGCAGAAGGTCCTGAGTTTGGATCCCAGGTCCCATGTAAAAGCATCAAGCAGAAAAGGCCAGCCTATATGATTTGCCCTGGTGAGCAGAGCCTGGGAAATCCCAGAGCAAAGCAAAAGGAGGTACAATTGAAGATGATTTCCCAAAGTCACTCTTGGTCTTCCACAGGGACAGACAGTGGTCTCTAATACACACGATTAATTAATTAATTAATTAATTAAATATATACCACAGTGTTAAAATGTTGTTTATGTATATATTTATTTGGAGAGGGAGAGAGAGAACACATGCATGCCGTGGTGCATGGATGGAGGGCAGAGGATAACGTTTAGGAACAGTTCCCTCCTTCCACCATGTGGGCTTCTAGGGATTGGATTCAGGTTGGCAGGTTTGTGAGCAAGTACTTAACCACTGAGTCATTGTGCCCGTTCTTATTTTAGGTGTTTTGCGATAACGTCTCCTGTAGCCTAGGACGGTCTCAAACTCGCTGACGATGGCCACGAGCTCTCGATCCTCTGGCTTCCACCTCCCAAGGGCTGGCTTCTCAGGTGTCAGTCAAGGCGGCTCTCAGCTGCAGCCGAGACTAAGAATGACTAAGCTCAGGAAGGAATGGTTTCTAGGTAGAGAGCAACTTTTTCAAATTAAAATCATGGGAACTGTGTGATACCCATCACCAGGGGAAATTAGTTAAAAAAAAAAAAACATCATCCTCTCATTCCCGCATAGCAAATAGTCTTAGGTTTAATCCACCTGTACTTGAACAACCACACGCACTACGGAGATTCAACTCTTTTGGTTACCATTCATAACGATCATCTTGCTTACAACCCTATGTGGGGAGATGGGTTAAGGCGTGATTCTAAGTGTGGGCTTGACGTCAGACAAACCTGGGTTGAAATCTCATCTGACTCCAGAGGTTTCAACAGACTCCTGCCATATTTGAAGTTCAGAGGCTCTGGCCAGAGGTGGGAATAGTGGTAGCTATGTCAGTGGTGTGTTATGGGGACTGTTTATAAAAGCCTCAGCTTTTATATTCCCCACACGCAGCAAGCTTCCAGTGAAAGGCGAATGATTGTCAGAACAGTAGGCATGACCCCTTAAAGATGGGAGGGCTGAAGAGATGATTCAGGGGTTAAGACTCTGCCTCACAAGCAGAAGGTCGGATCCCAGGTCCCATGTTAAAAAAAAAAAATGCCAGGCAGAAACGGCATCGGCTTGCACTTCCAGTCCCGGTGGGCCCAGCCTGGGGAAATCCAAAAGGAAATAGAAACAATCCAGGATGATTCCTGAAGTAACCCTTAGTCCTCCACAGGCACACAGTGCCCTCTAACACACACACACAACAGTGCCCTCTGACACACACACACGCTTGCACATGCACGCACACACCCACACAATAAGTAAATAAATAATAAATAGGAAAAAAAAGCTGCTGCTTGCAGCATTTAAAAAAAATGGGCTGGAGAGATGGCTCAGGGGTTAAGACTCTGTCTCACAAGTAGGAGGTCCCATGTAAAAACACCAGGCAGAAACAGAAGCGGCCTGCACTTCTAGCCCTGGTGGGTAGAGCCTGGGAAATCCCAAAGCAAAGCAAAAAGGAGGTAGAAGCAATCTAGAATGATTCCCAAAATCACTCTTGGTCTTCCATAGGGACAGACAGTGGTCTCTAATATAAACACGCACACACACACACACACACACACACACACACACGCATTAAATAAATAAAATATTTTTTAAAAAGGTGAGTTGGGAGAGGGATGAAAGGGATTCACCCCTCTCGAGCTCAGCCTAGGACTCAGGTATCCCCAGGGAGTCACTGCAGAAGGCGGGTGGGCTCATGTGTATGAACATTTACATGCATACTAAGATGCTGTGAGTTCAGACCTGTGTGGGACGGGGTCCTATAGATGAGCATAATTTGGTGGTGGTGGTGCGGGTTCTAGAAGGTCCCTGGATCACCCATTTCAATGATGACAAAATACCACCCCAAGAGTCTTAAGGAATGGACGACACTGGTCAGCCTGGGTGCCCTCATCTGTCTTTTCTCCATGGATCTGGAAAGCTAGGCTGACTTCAAGCAAGGAGAGTGGGGCAGGGGGAATATCCATGAGGGGACTTGGATATATGTCAGGCCCTGTGGCGGGAAGAAAAAGCTTCGTGCTTCAGGCAGAGTGGAGCATGAGGCCATTTCATGTGAACATTAACACAAATAACAACATAAATCTCTGGAGAGGCATTCTTCCGGGCCCTTAGAAGCACATGAGGAAAAATTCCATGAAGATTGCGACTAATTCCACTTTCCAGATGGGCAGACAGAGACATAGCCCAGGGTGTGAGCTTGCCTGAGGTCACACAATCAAAGATAATGAGGCCACTGGACCCAAGCAGGTGACATGGGCTGTTGCAGTCAGCCTGCAAGGTTGCTGATAAATGACCATCAAACGGCTTAAGGGAACAAGGGTTTATTCTCTCTTATGATTTCTGGTTACAGTTCTCAGTCCAGCTTGATGGGAGAGCATGCACCAACACCAGGGCCAAGAGAACTGGCCATACCATCACCACATAACAGCTGAGAGACAGACAATCCTTACTTGACAGACCAGCATGTCTGGCCAAGTGTACAGAAGGATGCTGCCTTCCTCAACCAGCTCTCAGTATTTTATTCACCTGTTCAGGACCTAGTTCCACCCACCATATGCTGGGCCTTCCCCATCAGCTAGACAATCTCCTGCAGGTTTGCTCTGGGTTTAATCCAACTACTAATTCTCCACAAATGTGCCCAGAGCTCAAACCCTCAACCATCAAGTTGACACCTGTGCCCAACTATGACTTGGACCATATTGGTTATATTACTATGGCATGGTCTTCACAAAGACACCACGTCATAATGTGCTGGGTCTTTCTCTTTAGCAGTGAGAAATACCCTCCTGCTTGTAATAATCTTTCACTTCTGCTGAATTGCCTCTCTCAGGATCACCTCCTATAAGTGGCTTGACTCGGTGTAAGAGGATAAACCACTTTATAGCCGTGATGCTTGGCAAACAGGCCACACCAGTGTGTTCTTGGCTAAGTGTGAGCTCACCACTTTCACCACCTTTGACCAGCAAGGAGGAATCATCTAATACGAATAAGTACACATTTCTAAATCATTGAAATTTAATAGCTGCAAGGTTGGATGCTAGAAAGTGGCAACATCAGGCATGAGGAATATATTTTCAGCTGCGTTTCGGGAAGTTTCCCTGTATTCAAAGCCCTTTCACTCACTAAGTCAACCTATCTGGAATTGAACGTTCATTTTCCATCAATCTAGGTCAATAACTTCCAATTTATTTAGAGGTTGGACTTCTAGTCTGGCGCTTTGGAAGTGAGGGGGCTATGCTTTTGGCTTTTTGATCTTTTGTCTACACCGTGCACTGAATGTCACAAGATAGTGACCATGGTGAGTTTTTTCCTGATTTTTTTAATTAGAATTTTAAAGCTAGGCTAGTCTTTCTGGTTACTGAAGCCCTCTTCCTTGTCTTTGTCTCCAAAGTCCCTAGAGAGCTCATTGCATGAGCCAGAGTAGCAGAATCATTGGTTATATTTAAAAGGGGACTTACAAGATTGGCTTATATACTATAGCCTGGTAGTCCAACGATGGCTGCCTTCACACTACGGAGACTGTGAATCTGTACTGCTTGGACCACAAAGTTGAATGCATCAGCATTGATGGATTAAAGGATTCCCAGAGAATCACTGGTCTTCGGTCCACACTGGAGGCCCAAAGAAGCTGATTCTGATAGCAATGGAGAAATGGAGTCGCAGCAGCAGCAGGATAGATGAACTCATCAGCAAGCCACGAAGGCAATGAGATAAAAAGCAAAGCTTTGGCCGGATCAGGAGTTAAGACTCTGTCTCACAAGCAGAAGGCACTGAGTTCAGATCCCAGGGCCCATGTAAAAATGCCAGGCAGAAATGGAAGTGGCCGGCGTCCTCTTCAGAGCTGGCATCTGAGCAGTGCTGAATGCCTGGCCCGCATTGCAGATGCAGGTGGGGAATGGCTTCCGTGGGGTGCACAGCCAGGAGAAGGCTGAATGGTTTGGAGGTGTGGTGGGGAACTACTTCATCAGCAATGCCGACTTGGAGCTAGAAGGGGTGGAAGACTTCCTTGGAGAACCGATGACCAATGAGTTTAATACAGTTGTAGGAGCCAGCAGCTGCAGCCCCTTTCTACCATTTCCAGAGAGGTGATGAAGCTGCTATGAGGGAGATGACCTCTCTCATAGTGCAAAGTCACAGCTACCTTGCCTAGGACAACCAGAGAGACTGACGTGGATGAAGATGATGCAGACAGCATGGGAGACATGGAGGTCACAGCTGCAAATGATGGAGCTGCCATGGGTGAGGTCTCCCAGCCTGCACCCTCTGACACCAGACTCCCTCATAGAAAAGAAGAGAGTGTAGCAGATGGCTGGACCATTGTCTGGAGAAAGAAATGAATGGAGCTGGAAATGGTTTGGGCCCTTGTTTCTTGGCTGTTCTGAGATTTATTTATGGGGGCTCTTTTGGGACGTGTAATGGTTACTCTTAACTATTGCTGTGAGAGAGCACTCAAAGTCAAACGACTGAAGGGAGAAAGGGAAATTTATTCAACTTACAGTTCCAGAGGGGAGATACAGTCTTTCAAGGTAGAAGCAGTATGGCTGGCTGGCCAAAGCTGGAGGAGGCTACCTCACTGCAGACATCTTGGAGGTTGAGAGCTGCAAAACTGCTTGCTGCAAAGACAGACTTCTAGAGGTAAGGTGGGACTCATCCACCTCAAGGCCCACCCCTTGTGACCACCTTCCTTCAGCAAGGCTCCGCCTCTCAAGGTGCCATGACCTTGCCAAACACATGAGCCTGTGGGGGATACATTTCAAACCATGACACTAGGCAAGCATCCTTTATTTCTTCAACAGTTCAGACCTCTCTCTTTGTCTCTCCATTGCCAGGGAGATCGAATCTAGGCCTTTGCCTCACACATGCTAGGCAAGAATCCATTATTTCTTCAACAGTTCAGCCAGTCAGCAAAGCCCACAGCATCCTCACTGGAGTCCCATACTCAGCATCTGCCACCCACAGACTCCCTGACCACGGTGGTCTAGACCTTTTTCTGTCTGGTTAATGACAGAGAAAGACAACATGCTTCTGAGTCCTTCCATGACTTTCATTTCCATCTTGGAGTTATTTAATCCATTCCTCTTCCCTCCCCAGAATGTTCATTTACCTGGGTCATTATTAAGTTCTGGAAAACCACAGCCCTGGCCCCTGCTTCAGTGCTGGGAATCTAAGACTCAACAAACTGGTTCCAGTCCCTGCTTTCGTGGGAGGTTGATGGGAAAGACACACAAAAGTTGGAGTTGAGAACTGGCTTGATAAATAGTTTCCAAAAAAAAAAAAAAAAAGCCCAGGATATGTTGGAAGCGATAGAAAATGAAACTTAGCTAGACCAGTAGGAATCTGGGGTAAGGGAAGAACTCCCCTGGGAATCATTGGCAAGCTGACAACTGGGGGACCAGGGGTCAGAGATGGATGACACTGGGCAAGGAAAGTGGAACTGAGCTCCAAGCGGAGGGAAGGCATCGCAGCAGACCCTGAGCAAGAAAGAGGTGGCCGTCTGCAGATACCCCCCCCCCAAAGAGGAGTGGGGAGATAGGAGAGCTCTGGAGCACTGAGAGCCTTGTGTGCCACAGGTGCGGATGGTTCCCAGAGAAAAGGGGTGGGAGGGGCAGAAATTAGACAAAAGCAAATGAGGAGACGCCAGAAAGAAGTCTTCGTCCAAGCGACAGATGATGAAAAATTCAGACTAGGACAGCGGTCATGAGAAAGGACACGCTGCAAGGCTCTGCCCAGAGATGGGGCAGGGTGGGTGGGCTGGCGGAGCACAGTAAAGTGAGGCTACGGAAGGGGCGGCTGTGTCCTACATCCGCAAGTTCCCTGGGCTCAAGCGCTCTCCGCTAGACTTGGTTCCTGGCTTCTGGTCAAGTTAAGGTCTGGACTATGCGGCTCCCATTCAGAGATCTTTCCTGAAAGTACATGTCATGATCTGAACGTCGCCCTCCCTACCCCCAGCAGGATCCTGTGTTTGGATCCCTAGCCGATGTTCCAGTTTGGGGAGGTCATAGCACCTTGAAAGGAACATAGGAGGAGAAATGCCTTTCCGTGGATGGGGGGGACCGCTGAGATGTTGCAGAAGAGGTATCAAAGAGACAGCTGGACACGCGATCCTGAGGAACGCCCCAGTTGGTCTCCCCATTTCAGTGTCTTCTTGAATGATTCATTTTTCTATATAGTCATCTGCTATTGAGTGAGCTTGATTGGGGGCAGGGAGCCCCATGGCCTACTCTGTACGGGGGGCAGGAAGAGAATATGTCGGTGAACAACACCGGATCCATGCTCAAGGAGACAGAGAGCTCAGGAGGTTAGGCACCTGCTCGCAAATCTGGTGACCTGATTTCAATCCCTGGAGACTCACATGATGGAAGGCAGGAGAGAGCTAACTTTCCAAAGTCCTCTGACGTCCACTCCTAGGCCGTGCTATGCAAGTCAGTAATCTCTCTCTCTCCATAAATAAATAAATACATGCAATGAGTCAACGGGCAATTAGCATACAATGAGACGACCATTAATAATGGAGGTGTGCTGCAAGTGGGTGGGGAAGGTCTATGTGTTCTGGGCCGCCACGGTCGGGAACAAGCACTCAGGAAAATGATTGAAATCGAATGGGCAGGATCAACAGGACTTCCAAGTCTGCAGAGATGGAGCAGAGCTGTGCTTTTAAGAAGAGAGAGAGAGAGAGAGAGAGAATGTCAGAGGACAACTTTTGGCAGTGTGTTCTCTCCAGCATGTGGGTGCTGGAGATGAAAGTTGGATCATGTGCTTCCCCCGAAAAACACTTTTATCAGCGAGAAGGCTCAGTAGTGGCTGTTTCTTCACAACATGACGGACTTCCATGGCTCACAGTTTATTTTAGGCATAAACTGCCTCCCCCCCTTTCCTCTTGGCTTGTAACCCAACAAATCAGACCACGGGCAGTGCTATAACTTAAACTGAACAGCAGAGGGCACCAAAGATCTGTGCTGGATACAAACAGTCCCAAAAGGCTCTTACTATAAGGAAACTGGGTAAGGAATATGCTTAGAATCACATGGATCTTCACTTGAGCAAACATGACCTTCAAACCCTTTCAGAAATGCTCTTAACTTTCCAAAATTCTTCATTCCTTTTAAAGTGTGTGTGTGTGTGTGTGTGTGTGTGTGTGTGTGTGTGTGTATGTGTAGACAATCTTAAGCCATAAATTAAACCCCTTGTTTCCTTAAGCAGTTTGAACTTATCAGCAACATGGAGAATAACAACACTCTGCCTACTGAACTACAGTCCAGGCAAAAGTCCTAATTCCTAGGCTGGAGAGGTAGCTCAGGGGTTAAGCCTCTGCCTCCCAGGCGGAAGGTCCTGAGTTGGGATCCTAGATCCCACGTATAGAAGCCGGGGTGGAAGCAGGGACAGCCTGCGTTTCTGGTCCTGGTAGGGCGGAGCCTGTGAATGCTGTCATAAAAAAGAAGTCTCAATTCCTATCATTCAGGATGTTTCCGGTATTATTCTTTTTCATTTTTTAACTTATTTATTTATTTATTTAATTTGTGTGTATGTGTGTGTGTATCAGAGGGCACTGTGTATCCCTATGGAGAATCAAGGACGATTTCAGATATCATCCTGGATGGCTTCTACCTCCTTTTTTGTTTCACTCTGGGATTTCCCAGGCTGTTCCCACCAGGGCTAGAAGTGCAGGCTGCCACCACTGTTTCCACTTGGCACTTTTTACATGGGACCTGGGATCTGAACTCACGACCTTCTGCTCTCCAGGCAGAGGCTTAACCCCTGAGCCATCTCTCCAACCCTCTTTTTCATTTTTTATTTTTCCCTTTTTTTTCATTAGGGTTTTGGAAGGGAAAGAGGACTATGATGTAGAAACATCCTTTTGTATAAACAAATATAATCACACAAGGCCATGTCTTCCCTTTGCCCCTAAGTTGGTACCAAGTTCCCTGGGAAAAGTGTGTCAGCTTAGAACCTGGGCACCTTCTGCCTCTTGCAAGTTCCGCCTCTTCTTGGTAAGAATGTGGGTGCAATTCTTCATGGAAAACCAGGTGTCGTTTGCATACCTAGCTCTGAGACTGCCAGCAGGGTTAAGGGAGTTGAATCTAATGTGCTCTGGAGAGTTCCCGGCAAGGGACAACAGCTTCATCCAGAAGTGCTGGTGTTGGCAGTCTCCTGGGTCACCATGGGTCAGGGAGCCACCCCGTGTGACACCCAGCAGTCCTCACGGTGAGCAAGCTGCCTCTTGCCAAGTCCCATTTCAACCTCATTAGCTGTGGGTGGGATGTAAATGAATCACACGGATCTTCTCTGCCCAAAGCTACAATTCATTCTTTAAACTCTTTCCCATTAGCCTTGCTGCTGCTGCTGCTGCTGCTGCTGCTGCAAGAATCCTTTTAACAGCTCCAGGAACATGTGCTACCTCCTGCTTATGCCTTCAGCTCAGCACTGGGTCTTGAAGCAAAAGGGACACATGAGTCAGTGTCAAATGCCTGAGGGTCCAGCAGCCAAGGGGGCTGTATAAGGTGGCAGGTATAACAAATGACCAGAGACTGTGGTGGAAACAAGAGAAAAGTCGGGCCTGGGCGATGCTGGTCTATGAGCTCAAGTATGTGGGAGGCTGGGTGGGGTGGGGCAGGAGGGTCGCAAGTTCAAGGTCTCCCTGATCCACAGAGTGGTTTCAAGACAAGCTGGAGCACCAGACCTTACTCAACTAGAGGGTGCGGGGACAAGGATGGAACTACCTATGCTCAGTGACAAAGCGTAGCTCCGCATGTACAAGATTCTGAGCTCAATTCCCAGTTTTGGAAGGAAAGAAAGAAAGAGAGAAAGAGAGAGAGAGAGAGGGAGAGGGAGGCAGGGAGGCAGGAAAGCAGGAAGGCAAAGAAAAGCACTTTTAGGATTCTCCAAAAAGTCTCTTTGGAAAAATCTCCTTGGCCTTTGAAGAATACCTAGGAGTTTGCCAGATGCATCTCCTTAACTGTCAGCAGAGGTAGTTTGTAAATTCAGACATTCCGAATAGAAGACATGTCAGAGTTTTGCTTTGGTCTTCAGTCCAGGGCTCCCAGACCCAAGACACCAAGCCTCCCTACCCTCCGAATCCTCTGGCCTCTACTGTCTGCTACCTCTGCAGAGTTCGTGGACCAGTTTTCTTCACTCCCCGCCCCCCAACACATCAACCTCCAGCCTCCCCGGAAGCTGTTGTGCGGTCTCTGTGCGTGGGTGCTGCGTCTGCTTTCTCTGTCCCCAGCTCCTGGCAGGGAGTCTGGTGGAGAGGACTTCTCTGCGTCTGTCAATGTTTACTGTATTGAACCGAACCGAGCTGCGCTGAATAATCGACCCTTTCCAGGCAATGTTTTTGTTTTCCTGTCTTGGCAGGAGGTGGAGGGCACACACGGACACACACCACACACACAAAAAGAAGAGAGAGAAGGAAGGAAGGAAGGAAGGAAGGAAGGAAGGAAGGAAGGAAGGAAGGAAGGAGGAAAGAGAGAAAGAGAGAAAGAGAGAGAAGGAGGGAGGGAGGAATGTACTGTAAATCTGTAAATATTCCCAACTACATCTTTTTATGTAGAAACACGAACATCAATGTTCATTGCAGGTCTATTCACAATAGTAAGGAAATGAAAGCAGCCTGCATGTCCATGAATGAATGGGTAATAACAGTGTAGTACACATACACAATTGAATGCTATTCTGCTATCAAGAAAAATGAAGCTATAAAATTTGTTAGTAAATGGATGTAACAGGTCATTATTTCAGTGAGGAAGGTGCCCAGACATGGAAAAACAAATGTCTCATGCTCTCACTTACATCGGGTGTTAGTATTAAGCCCTCAGATTGGTATAATTAATTCAGGATTCCTGTAGCAGGAAGAAAATTTTGAAAGGGACTATTGGGGGGAGTGAATAAAGTGAATACCTTAAAGAGAGCTATAAAAAACCACAGGTACTAAGATGGAAAGAGGAATAATGGAGAGAAATGTTCAAGAGGGGAGGAAGATGAAGGCATAGGGTACGAGAAGGGCTGGGGGTGATAAATAACACTAAGGGTATAAGATGCAACCAGACAGAAGCCTTTTATGCTACATCAAAATACTTTTTTTCAAAAAACAATGTGAAAAACACATCCTACACAGGGGACTCGAGAGGGAGGAAGATAGTGTATGAAAGAAAATGTCCTTTGATGCTTCCACCAGAAGCCACACACAACTAAAATTTCAAGTACGCGATATTTCCTAATAAGCTGCTGGCCAGTCAGGTCTCTAAAGCCCCAAATTAGAACAGGCTTTAGCCAATGTTCTTGGCAACCCCTGGAAACTGACGGCAGAGCTGGAGACAGCTCAGGGTTTGAACTGGAAAGCAGAAGTTTGGATCCTGGATCCCACAGGGTGGGGTGGAGTTGAGAGGGGGGGTCGCAGCAAGTGGAACCGATTGTACTTCTGGCCCTGGAAGGAGGAGCCTGGGAAACTCCTGAGCAAAGCAAAGAGAAGATAGCACAGTCCAGGGTGACTCCCAAAGTCATGGTTGGGCCTCCAGTGCCCACATACTGCCCTGAGAGAGAGAGAGAGAGAGAGAGAGAGAGAGAGAGAGAGAGAGAAAGAGAGAGAGAGAGAGAAGAAAAGAAGAAAAGAAGAAAGGAGGGAGGGAATGAAGAAAGGAAGGAGGGAAGGGATGGAGGGAGGGGAAAAAAGAATGAGATTGACAGCAAGACCCCTATTGCTGAAGACATCATACATGGTGCTCATGGGACAAGGAGGAAAAACATATGGAACTGATCCAGAAATGCAATGCAAGCTACTGTGAGAGGAAAAAACCATCGTCTCATCAATCTATAAGAGCTGCAAACTGTAATAACAACTAATTTGACAGGAGTGTCCATCAGTACCACAGTGTCATAAATGTTAAGGTGGCAACTAACTGCATTCTGATTGAATTTAAGGCCTATTTTTCAGCAGGGAATACATTTCCAGTACTGTAATCCAGGCCAAGAACTTGGGAAGAAGAGGGTGCAAACTATTAAAGTTTAGCTATAAGACATTTATCAAATGTCTCCTAAATGTTTATCATTATATACATAAGGATAAGGAAGAGCTCTCAACATGAAAGCTTCCTTTTACAGTGAAAGATGTTTATTCCAAAAAAATCACAGCCAGACAAGTGCAGACTGGGAACTTTTTGGCCTAAACAGGACATCTAAACCACCTCAGCCAACCCCATGGCTCAGAGAACATCTCAGAAGAGGGGACAGTAAAAATGTAAGAGCCTGAAAGGCTCAGAAGTGCAGTCAGACAACGTCCTCGGATGTGATAGGGATGTTGCATCCATGAACTCTGCAGTATGTGTACTTCCGCAAGACCTGCACAAGATTTGGCCTGTTAACATTTTACCAAATGGAAAGATTTCAAGAGGTTTCTTATCTCCTGAGAGACTGTTAAGGGTTAATACTGGATGAGTGGGCTGGAGGGAAGATGCTTTCCTCAATGGTATACCCACCCATATATGATTCATGCTGCAGTTAGTGCTCAGGCATGCACCATCAAACCCAGATGAAACACAATGAGTCATACATGTGAAAAGACTTGAAAGTGGATAGAGAAGAACAAGGGTTATAATAGGAAGAGGAGAGGGGATGGGATTGTGGATTGAGCTGTGAAATATCATGAATTAACTCTATCCATGTTTGAAAATCTAAGGGAATAAAAATTAAAGAAAGTATCCAAGCCTTTTTACATATTTAAATAGTTCTGCTAAGATTTTTTTTAATTTCTAATAAGAGGTCATCTGTATTCAAAGGGCAAAAATTTTTATATAACCATGCTATCATGCATGCATTCCATCATTCATTTATGCACTAATTTATTCTATATGTACTAATTTGTCAAAGCACTATGCTAAATGTTAGAAATAATGATGTGAAGTGAATCATATACTAACCAGAATGAGTCAATGTTCTTCGAACAACTTGAAGCCTAGCGAATGCGAAAGAAAAATGCTATAATACAAGGGGAAAAGAAAGATAAACCAAAGCATTGTTGTAACCCTGGAGATGGAGAATCCACTGTTAGCTAGAAAATGATTCCCTTAAAAATTTTGATTTTACTCAAAATTCCTGACTTGAAACCGGCAAGGAAGAGCCCAATTTAACTCTGAGGCTCTGAATCCCCAAATTACTTAATCTAATGAGCTGCTTTTTTTTTTGGATATACAAGTGGACACTCATCCCAATACATTTAGTGTGAAGCCAACTACTGTTATTAAACTGAAGATGTATGACTATGAAAGGGAAGGACATCATTTCTTGCTCTGCAAGAGGTAGAACGACAATGGAAGATTCATGAAGCAAACTGCAGTTTCACGAAGGAATGTAGAGCTGAGCAATCATAGGTAAAAGCCAAGGAAACACCCTTTTTCTTCAGTGTTTTAAGTCTACAAAGTTCTTTTGTTGATTGTAGACAATTGAATGGCTGTTACTCATAATCAAAACTATTTTACCTATTAAAATATTCACAAAAGAATTAGAATCTGAGCTAGAAATTTGAAAGTAGTTAAGATTTCAGCTCCTGTGGTTTGAGTATTTCCTCACATTTTATTAGTGCGGATTAATTATACAAATTAGCTGGATTCACTATGACATTTCAAATGCGTGTACAACACTCCTATGGTCTCTCTTTTTCTCTCACAGCTGCCCTTCCACTTCTACTTTCCACTTCTACTTTCTTTAGTCGTTTTTACATTTCGCACATGAGAGTAAACTTGTGACACTTTTTTCTGACTCTGCCTTGCTTTGCTTAATATGATGTACCTTAAATATACTCCAAGGTCATAAACGAAGACAGTGCTTAGCATAATGGATCTTCAATGTACTACGAAGGCATTAAACAAAGACATTGCTTGATACAACAGATCTTCGATAAGCTCCAAAGGCCATAAGCAAAGGCATTGTCCCAAGGTGGCACTTTGGGGAATTGGTAGATGCTTGCTGAGAAGTATCTTGTTTAAAGCACTTAGTCCACTCTAAGATCTGAGAGACAGAAGTACCTTCCTCTCCACACCCCTTTCTTTTGCCGCCTGATCACACTGCAAGTAGTGTTTCTCTACCATGTGCTCCTATCATGATACTCTGGTGCATCTCAAGACCAGAGCAATGGAAGTAATCCATCCTGGACTGAAACCTTCAGAAACATGAGCCAATGCAGACCTGTCTCTTAATAAGCTGACCTTATCAGATATTTATTATGGCATCTTAAAGATCGCTGACACTAAAGGGCAGAAAGAAACATTCCAAGAACAGGGAATAAATAGAAGAAAGTCAAGAACTGGAGCAGGTATACCCCAAATCTTGATTACAGAAAAGATGAAACATAGGCATACATCTGTTATCCCAGATGCAATCTTAGATAAAGGAACATAAGGTAAGGAATGGGGGCATGAGGTGAACCCTGAAAGAGGGAAGCAGTAGAGCACAGGGTAAGAGGCTGCCTAAACACAACTTGGGCAGACAGTTACCATGTGGTGGGAATTAATGATCACTTAAGGTAGGAAACTGAAGTCAAGTACTGAAGCCAAACCAAATACCCTGGGAAGGGGAAACCATGGATCTTAGGGGGAAAGAAACTTTCTAGTGATAACTGTAAATGCTTGATGGGATGCTACCAACTAAACACTTATCTTTATATCCTTAGATCAAAGAAGTACTCAGTATTCAACCAAGAAGGAGATGCAATGCAGAGAACCACAATAGGCAAAGTACACAATAACAATAACTATAAAAAGTTGGACATGAAATGGGACATTTGATTCATATCCCCCCACCAGCCCCAAGGTTCAGGGAACCTGTGGAAGGGGGGGAAGGAAGAACATAAGAATCTGAGTAAAAGCAGAGACCGTTGACCTACCAAAATCTCACCACGGAGAAGCCAAGTTCCTAAGGGATATGTTGCCATCCTGAGAAACTGTGTGGGATATAAGTCAAGCGAGGGCAAGATTATTAACTCAGTGGTTAGCCCACTAGTGAGCCAATCATGTCCCAGAAGATACCCAGGCACATGGCAACACAGGCGTCCAAGATTGGGCCCAGTGGATCTCACAAGCAGTAGGATAAGGGAGTGGAAGGAAGAATGGGTTGAAAGGAGAGTGAGTGGGTATAAGGAGGAAGGGAATAGTAGGAGATAAAGTATAAATTCATTGTGCTTTTATCTGAAAACTTCAGAAAAATAAGAAGCACTAACAACTGCTGTTCGTATCTTTTAAGAAGTATCAACTAGAAGAAAATCTCTGTGATGCATAAAAAACTGTGATTGTAAGGTAGGTAGAGAATGACACTCAGTTGAGACAGCAAATATGGGCAGAAGGTACCCAGACAGTGACTGCAGCAAAGCAAATGCCCTTATATTAGAAAAGAATCTTTTCGGAAAAATGTCTTCAGGGCTGGGGATTTGGCTCAGTGAATAGAGGTGCACTTCCCAGTTTGATCCCCATCAGTGGAAAAAATAGGTGTGTGGTGACGCATACACCTGTCCTAGGATTGAGAGATACAACTGGTCAAGAGCACAGGGTCATCCTCAGCTACACAGCAACTTGGGGGAGAGCCTGGGATACATGAGTCTTCTTAACATGAAGAAACACCCATGCATGCAAGTACACATATGCTCTCTCCCTCTCTCTAGCTGCTTTCTGTTGTATTATCTCTCTGTCTCTCTCTTATCTAAGATTATGGTAAGTGAGGAAGAAAATGTCAAGACAAGAATGACCAGTAGTCACAGACGTTCGTTCCTGATCATGTACAACTGAGGGGGTATGATCTCACCAGAAAGGGAGGGCATATAGTCTGGCAAATGAAAAGAGATCATTTTGCAAATGGGTGACTGATCCCTCCCTCACCGAGATTTCCTGCTTTTATTACATCTACTCTTGAATGTGATATTATAACAAGACTCCAGTTTAACAGTTTTTTGTCTCTGACCAGGGGGTGACATACAGTGCCCATCAGGATGGAGTGAAGGGCATTGCAGGAGCAGCAAAACTGCAAAAGAAAATCAACAAACCACTATCCAGAACTTCAGAGACTCTATATCATCCACATAGAACTAAGCCAGCCTAATCTCCCCCCATCCTGAAGTTCAGGGACATCTGCGGAAGAGGGGGCGGTAAGACTTGTAAGAGCAAAAGGATGGGGGGAGCAATGATTTGAAGAGTCTCCACACTAGATAGGGCTGAAGCAATCATAATAGGATTTTGCATGCCCTGCGCCATGTCCGTCACACTATTGACCTCACAAAGTCTAAGTTCCTATGCTTAAGGGGAATACGAGAAAGTGTTCAGGGAAATGCCACTGGGTCCTTTTACATCATCGGAAAGGAGGACCAAGAGGAGAGTTAGGCGTACACAATAAAGGACTCTCTGGGAATTGGGGGGGGAGGCACTGGGAGATGGGGAGGGAAGGAGGGGGAGCAGGGGGTTCGGGGGGAGGAGGAGGAGGGGAGGGAACTGGTGTACCTATTAAGTTTGTATGAGCGGAAATAATAATAAAATGTTATAAAAAAAAAGAATGACCAGTAGTATAAGACAAGAAAGGGAGATAAGAGATTCAAATCCACAAGGAAGAAGTCAAGATATCACTATTTGTAGATGATATGATCACATATCTGAGTGAGCCTACAAATTCCACCAGAAATCTCCTGGAACTAATACATAAGTTCAGCAGGGTGGCAGGTTACAAAATAAATGTGCAAAATTCAGTGGCCTTCCTATACACCAAGGATGAAAAAAGTGGAAAAGTCCTAAGAGAAACAATCCCCATTTACTATAGCTCCTAAAAAAAATGAAATACCTTAGTGTAAATCTAACCGAAGAACTGAGAGACCTCTATAATGAAAACTTTAAAACCCTAAAGAAAGAAATTACAGAAGACACCAGAAGGTGGAAAAACCTCCTGTGTTCCTGGATCAGCAGAATCAACATCATAAAAATGACCATCCTACCAAAAGCAATATACAGATTCAACACTATACCAATCAAAATCCCCAAGCAATTCTTTAAAGAAATTGACCAAATGATCTAAAAATTCATATGGAAGTACAAAAGGTCCAGGATAGCAAAAATAATCTGGAGTAACAAAAACACTACTGGAGATATCACCATACCAAACCTTAATCTATAATACAAATCCATAAGCCCACACAATTACAGACATTTGATTTTTTGGCAAAGGAGCACAAAAAAATTCAAAAAGAATAGCATCTTCAACAAATGGTGCTGGCAAAACTGGATGTCCGCATGCAGAAGATTAAAACTGAACCCATACTTGTCATCATGCACAAAAATTAATTCCAGATGGATCAAGGACCTTAATATTAGACCAGAGACTATAAAAACCCTAGTTGAAAAGGTAGAACTCCCTCAAGATGATTGGGCTAGGCCAACAGTTCCTAAACAGAAATCCAATAGCACAGTCACTAGAACCAAAACTCAACAAATGGGATCTTATGAAATTAAAGAGCTTCTGTTCAGATAAAGAGATTGTAAACCAAGCAAAAAGGCACCCTACAGAATGGGAGAAAATCTTCACTAACCACATATCTGATAGAACTCTATTATCCAGAGTACACAAAGAACTTAAACTAAACACCAAGAGATAAATGGCCCAATTAAAAAATGGGCCTGGGAACGCAAAAGAAAACTTTGTAGAGACGAAATCAAAATGTCTAACGAATATCTTAAAAAAGGCTCCACTTCCTTAGCCATCAGGGAAATGCAAATCAAAACTTCCCTGAGATATTATCTCTCCCCAGTCAGGATGGCAAAAATCCACAATAGAAACAACACCAAATGCTGGAGAGGATGTGGTGAGAAGGAAACTCTCCTACATTGCTGGTGAGAATGCAGGCTTATGCAACCACTATGGAGATCAGCTTGGTGATTTTTAAAAAAGTTAAAAATTGACCCTGCTATACCATTTCTGTGAATAATCCCCCATAATGCAAAAAATTCACTACAGTGACACAAGCACAATCATGTTCATTGTAGCTCTATTTACAATAGCAAAGTCATGGAATCAACCCAAATGCCCAACAGTTGACAAGTGGATAAGGAAAATGTGGTACATTTATACAATGGAATACCACTCAACCATAAAAAAATGAATTAATGAAATTTGCCAGGAAATGGATGGAATTAGAAAAAAATTATATTGAGTGAAGTATTCAAGACACAGAAAATTAGACATTGTATGTACTCCCTAATAGATGGATCCTAGAACCAAACCCACTCAGTGACATATTCAAAGGTAAATCTTTGTAATATCTACTGTAATCACAAAGATTATAAACAGGAGAGAAGGGGAAGGAGGGTCCTCTAAGAAAAAAAGGAGAGAGGGGATCATGCTTCAGTAGAGAAAATAGATCACTGTCAAAGTATTGCATGTAAGTAGTGAGACATCTAGTGAAGCTCACTCTCACTTCACTTCCTGATCACCTGTGACTGATGAGGTTTGATCTCACCAATCAGGGAGGGTATAGGGACTGGCAGATAGACGCTTACCATCTGACAAATGGGAGCCTGACACCCCCCCCCTTACTGCAGTCTCCTACTCCTATTCCATCTACTTTTGTCTCTCCTCTTATATTAAGATCTTCATTTAAACAGTCTTTTATCTTTGTTTAGGAGGTGACCTTTGATATCAATCAGGATACAGCCAAGGGCAGTGCAGGAAAAGCAAAACTGAAAACAACAACAAACCATAATTCAGAACATCAAAGACCCTACTTTAATCACCTGGAACCAGACCAGCCAAATCTCTCCCCACCCTAAAACTCATGGAACCTTTCCAAAGAGGGGGTAGCAAGATTGTAAGAGCCTAAAGATGGGGAGGACCAACGATCCTTGTGGAGACACAAGTTAGGGCTGCAGTAGCCATGGCAGGACTTTGCCTGACCTGCACAATGGCTGATATCAACGACCCCCCAAAGTCTAGCATGGATGGCAGAGGAGAAGGATCCAGGCAGTAGGATTCTTAGAGGCAAGGGATTAACAGATGTAATACAGTTCATACTAATGGGGAGCCCAAGAAGGAGCTCTGGGCTATGCCACTGAGTCCTTACCCCTCACTAGGGTAGAGAACTCAGAGTGAGTTTGGTCACGCAAAAGGATACTCAGGGGATGGGAGGGAGGAAAGGGGAGGCACTGTAAAAGGGGAGAAAGGGAGGGTGAAAGGAAGGGGAAAGGGGGGGAAAGTACAAGGGGGGACTGGAGAGAGGAGGAGGGAGGGAGAGGATGGGGGTACCTATTGAGCTTGTATGATTGGGAAAAAAATAAAATGTGGGAGAAAAAAAAAGAATGACAGGTAGTCATGTTCCAGTGCTTGAAATACATCATAAATACAAAAAGAATCATGAATAGGGTTTTTAATAATAGTAACTATTACTTGAGCTTTAAATGTAGGCATCCTATCTCATGCGTACAGACTGTAATATAAGAAGAGGCCTTTGTGCAAGGACCAAATTATAGATAGAATAACATCAACAACAAGCTTTCACCTCTCATGTTTCTGGAAGCTTCGAAGTCCAGGATCAAGTATGATCAAGAGGACTGATGCTCCTAATAAGAGAAAGGATTCTCCCTCTGCCCTGTTGTTCTTTTCCTGAATATTCATGCAGTAGAGGAGACTCTTCTTATAAGGGTACTAATTCCATCAGGAAGGAGCTACCCTTATGATAGTTTTATTTTTCTAAATATCCAATACCAAATCATTAATACCACACATTGAGAGTCTATGTTTTAACATGAATAGAGTGCACATTCAGTCTGTAGCCAAGTTCAACAATGGAAGCTATTGGTTCTATTTTTGGCCTTTTTAATACACATTTTCTCTTCTTGCAGAAATGTCTATATGTTCCTTTGATCTTTCCCTTTTCTCTGTCATTGTGATTTGGATGACACTAAACTCCACTGAGCCAGAATTCCATATAACTCCTACTGACAAACAAGCAATGGCCCCCAGACCCGGTTCTGGACTTCTATACAAACAAATTCTGGCCCAACAAAGCCTTACCTTAGACTCTCACTAGAGAAAATATTAGGAAATAAATGGCATGCAAATGTCATTATGTCGAGTGCACATGTCTCTGTCAAAAGCATAATTAAAAGTGAAGCCAATGAAATTAAGAGACACGTGGTAATTTAGAGAGGGTGATAGTGACTCAGTTTCAGAGGATGGGACACAGTAGTCAGTAAAGTAATCTGCAGTCCTCCATGAAGTATACAGAAATTATGAACAGGAATACTTAAACTTCATGTGATGATGGTAAATGCACAGCACTACCAAACAGCAGAAGAGAAAACAAGTCTAAAACTGGTGAATAAAGAAATCAATAAACCTGTTCTTTCACTTGAAATATGCCATGTTCTAAATGTGAGCTGCCCCCCACAGGCCCATGTGTTTAAATATTGAAACTGATATTAATGTTTGGCAAGGTCATGGCACCACTAGGAGGTGGAGCCTTTCTGATAGAAGGAACATCACAGACAGCAGGCTTGATTTTGGCAGCCCTGTCTACTTCTTCTAGCAGGTTTTTGGCACCAACTTCTTGTTCCGTGATGGCTACAGTGACCTGAACCAGCCACCTCCAACTTCTACCAGTAGCCGTTTCTTTCATAATGGACTTATTTCCACTCTGGAATCATAAGCCAAATAAATCTCTTTTTGTTCCCTTAAGTTGTGAGTATTGCCTCACAGAAAGATAACTGTAACAAAATATAAGCATCTTTGGTACTTTATGGTCTTTTGAGTTACTGCATCAAGATAACATGGGATGTATGGGTCTGAATCCTAGGCTACATGTATAAACCCTGTTGATACAGGATGAAAGTAGAGCAGGTGTTGAGTAGAAGTGCTCAGATCCAGTCATCTTCTTCCAGTTGTTGGTGTATATCTACAGAAAAATATTATAGGTGCCATTTTGTCATTTCAGATTCAGTGTTGAGGCACTTCAGTAAATTGGACTGGAAAGCAGCAGAGTGCAAAAGAAAAAAATTTGATTTTCTGTTATTCATTATTTTACTTGCTATAAGTAACAAATACTAATCTTAACAAATGCTTAATGAAAATATTAAATATTGCTTTATCCTGGAAAGAAAAAAACACACAAAATCCATTGCAACTATGAAAGCAAATGTCCACAGATACACTACTGCCCTCCAGAAAGATTGCTTGAGTGCTGGAAAGATGGCTTAGAGGTCAAGACTCTGCCTTGCAAACAGAAGTACCTGAGTTGGGATCCTGGATCCTATGGGAAAATGACAGTCAGAGATAGCAGCAGCCTGAACTTCCAGCTTTGGAAGATGGAGCCTAGGAAACCCCAGAGCAAAGCAATAAGAAGTGAAGCAACCTAGGATGATTTCCAAAGTCATCCTTGGCCCTCCACAGGCACACACAGTGCCCTCTAATACACACATACACACGCACATGAAAAATAAATAAAAATTAATTTTTAATTAATTAATTATTTAAAATGTTGATAGCTCAGCAGGTAGTGGGTTTGCTACTGGAGCCTGATATTATGAGCTTAAACCACAGAACTCATGGCAGGTGGAAAGAATCAATTCCATAAGTTATTTTCTGACCTTTATATATGTATCATGTTACATGTACACACACACTAAATAAATAAAAAACAAATAAGTATAAAAATAATGTCTATTAACTTACACGGATCAAATTTGACCATCTGAATATGCTTGTAGAATACTTTGTGAAGACACTGGGTCCTCCAAGCCTGAATTTTATTTCAACTGTAATTCTTAAAGTGATAAGAGGAATTCAAGAGTTGTCACAGAACAGAGTCAAATTGGAGGGAAAGCATCAGTAACCTGTCTTACTCCCTCTGCTTTTTTCCCATGATGCTTCTTGAGTGAACCAAATGTTCTTCTTCACTGAGGACTTAATAAAAAAAAAATTGGTAAAGTGTCATGGTTGTGTACAGATGTCAACTTGATGGTTGAGAGTTTGAGCTCTGGGCACATTTGTAGAGAATTAGTTGTTGAGTTAAACCCAGAGTGAACCTGAAGGAGACTGTCTAATTGATGGGGCAGACCCAGCCCATGGTAGGTGGGAATAAGCACTGAACGGGTGAATAAAATACTGAGAGTCAGTTGAGGAAGTTGGCATCCTTGTGTATATTTGGCTAGACATGCTGATCTGGCAAGTAAGGATTGTCCTTCTCTCAGCCATTACGTAGAGATGGTGTGGCCAGTTCCCCTGGCCCTGGTCTTGGTGCATGCTCTCACATCAAGTTGGACTATGAACTGTAGCTGGAAAATCATAAGACAGAAAATAAACCCCTTGTTCCCTTAAGCTGTTTGATGGTCATTTATCAGCAACTATGCAGGCAAACTCCAACATAAAGTTTCACAGAAGCAATTATAAATTTAGACAGAATGCAATTATTTGTACTATTGCCTAATGAAATCATTAGTTCATGCTCAGTGACTCATCATGACTTCATTTTTTTTGTAGTACCAGAACAGCATATTTAAAATGATTAACCAAACAGTGGGCACATAACAATATATTTATATGAAACAAAGTAACTACATGCATTGCATGGAAATAATTCATCTTCGAAGTGAAGGAAATGTCCTAAATTGAAAGGAATGAAGCATCTTTATTTAAATAGCAAGCTATCTAGACAATAGAGGTGCTATGCTAAACTAGACAGTTTACTCCTAGTGAGCTCACATTCAAGTATACATATAAAAGGTAAATTTGGATAATAATAATGACCTTGATACAAACAGAAGCAATTAGGATGAGAGTAAGGGTGGGTAAACCAACTGGACTTGTGGGCAGTCTGCCAAAGTATAAGCTCCTGCCTCCTGCAGACTGTGTGGGTTGTGCTCACAGTCCCATTGTTGTTGGTAACAATGTCTCTCAGTATAAAGCTGGGGACATTAGAAGAAAAAGAAGTACCCTATTTGACATTGTACCCACAATCCCTCCCTCCCAGGAACATATGTGTTAATTCTATGGGGCAAAGAAAACACCTTCCTTTCCTCAAATAGCTATTAGGGTGAGTTCATTTCTTTGTGGAGTCTATGTGGGTGATGTGCAGACAAGGCACAAACTTATCCCAAGATCTTGTCTCATTGCTAATTCTCAGGATGTCATCTCCATGAAGGGCCACCCTTCTTACTAGTTCTTCATCTATAAGACTTTCTGGAACTCTTCTTATAAAGTCAGCAAATCCGTACAGCTATATAAATTTCCTCAAATATTCTTTTCACAAAAACAAACAGAATAACTAAGGGGTCTTCTTCAGCTCATTAAAATAGAGTAATATATTCATTCATTTTCTAGAAAGTAACAGCCAATAACAAGAGTCAACGTGATTGTTCATTTCCTATATACAAGTACTCTAACAAATCATGGTCAACTTTACTTCATGAATCAAGTTCATTAATTTATTTCTTTCAATCATCATAGTATTCCCTTAATTAGGTCATTTTATTCACATTGTACACAATTTAATCTGAATAATGTGGGTATTAATATGTAATGAAACTGGAGGCATAGATGGAGATGATGCCAATAATGGAATCAGGTCATTTGAAATCTAGCACTGGTTTTCTTAAGTAATGTCTTTGTCCTGTGTAGCCTGTGGGTAAAGTGGAGCTAAGAATTCTCATTGCTGTCTTCCTCCACAAAAGTCCTTCCAGGATTGTATTTACTTTGTTTGTCCTGTGGTGCTAGTGCTTCGAAGCAGGGCTTTGAGCACTTGAGGCTAGCATTCTGCAGCACAGCTACATGCCCAGCCCATTCCCATTTTCACAAACAGAACACGTGTTTTGTGTTTTCATTCATCAACACACTGGGAAACTCATTTGTTAAGATCTTCAAGTGATTCTCTCCTGTTTTTGTCATGGTCTAAGGAAATGCAACACATTGAGCATCATATTTTAATGGCTCCCTTTCAGAATTTTTAGTATATTTCATATTGGCTCCTTATTGAAAAAAATTTCCTTCTAAAATCATATTCATTCCAATAAAAATTTCCACCTACCAACTTGAAAGTCCCAACTCCTAAAACTTCTCAATCTCCTTGATGTTTTAGTCCTATCATCTTCCCCATATCCGGTATACGGTCTTCATCAACACATATGTTCCTGGGAGGGAGGAATTGTGGGTACAATGTCAAATAGGGTACTTCTTTTTCTTCTAATGTCCCCAGTTTTTTTTTAACATGATCTGAACTATTTTCTTTTTTTTATAATATATTTTTTATTATTATTTCAGTTCATACAAACTTAATAGGTACACCAGTTCCCTCCCTCCCTCCTCCTCCCCCCGAACCCCCTGCTCCCCCTCCCCTCATCCCTCCCTCCCCATCCCCCCCCAATGCCTCCCGCCCCAATTCCCAGAGTCCTTTCTTGTGCATGCCTGACTCTCCTCTGGGCCCTCCTCTCCGATGACGTACAAGGACCCAATGACATTTCCCTAAACCCTTTCCTGTGTTCCCCTTAAGCATAGGAACACTACTGTGGCTGTCAATCCCTTGCCTCCAAGGATCTTGGTGCTTTTAGCAGATGCTAGACTTTGTGAGGTCAATAGTGTGTTGGACATTGCGCCGGGCATGCAATGTCCAATTATGATTGCTTCGGCCCTAACTTGTGTGGAGTATCTTGCAAATCATTGCTCCTCCCATCCTTTTGCTCTTACACTCTTACCGCCCCCTCTTCCGCAAATGTCCCTGAGCTTCAGGATGGGGAGAGATTAGTCTGGCCTAGTTCTAGGTGGTTGATATAGAATCTCTGAAGTTCTGGATAGTGGTTTGTTGATTTTCTTTTGCAGTTTTGTTGCTCCTGCAATGCCCTTCACTCCATCGTGATGGGCACTGTATGTCACCCCCTGGCCAGAGACAGAAAGCTGTTAAACTGGAGTCTTATTATAAGAGCACATTCAAGGGTAGATGTAATACTTATACCCAAAAGTGGAATCGCAGGGTCGTATGGCATTTGGCAATGGAAGGGGTCAATCACCCATTTGCAAAATGGTTACTTTTTAATCTGCCGGACTATATGCCCTCCCCTTCTGGTGAGTTCATACCCCCTTAGTTGTAAATGATCAGGAACGAATGTCTGTGAACTTGACTAGGTGTCACATTACGTTCTTGCAGTCCTTGATGGAGTCCTATTTTCTCTACTGTAACATGGTCACTTCTCTCCTTGTTTCTGGTGTGGCCCTCCAACCCCATCCCTCCTGTTCATAATTCTTGCAATTACTGTAGGTAATACATAGATTTACCTATGAGTGTCTCAAGATGGGCTGGGTGGGTTTGGTATTAGGAGCCACCTATTAGGGAGTACATATGGCGCTTAATTTTCTGAGTGTGGGATACTTCACTTAATATAATTGTTTCTAATGACATCCATTTCCCGGCAAATTCCAGTAATTCATCATTTTTGATGGCTGAGTAGTACTCCATTGTATAGATGTACCATAGTTTCCTTATCCACTCGTCAACTGTTGGACATTTGGGTTGATTCCATGTCTTTGCTATTGTAAACAGTGCTGCTATGAACATGGTCGTGCTTGTGCTAGCGAGGTGAACCTCTTCTGTATGGGGGGTTATACCCAAAAGTGGAATTGCAGGGTCATATGGCATTTCAATCTTTAATTTCTTTAAGAATCTCCAGACGGCTCGCCAGAGTGGCTGTATGAGCCTGCACTCCCACCAGCAATGTAGGAGAGTTCCCCTCTCTCCACATCCTCTCCAGCATTTGGTGTTGTTTGTATTGTGTGTTTTTGCTATCCTGACCGGGGTGAGATGATATCTCAGGGAAGTTTTGATTTGCATTTTCCTGATGGCTAAAGAAGTGGAGCATTTTTTCAGATATTTGTTAGACATTTTAATTTCATCCCTGGTAAAATTTCTTTTAAGTTCCAGGGCCCATTTTTTAATTGGGCCATTAGTTTCCTTGGTGTTTAGTTTTCTAAGTTCTTGGTGCACTCTGGACAGTAGAGTTCTATCAGATGTGTGGTTAGTGAAGATTTTCTCCCATTCTGTTGGTTGCCTTTGAGCTCGGGTTACAATCTCTTTATCTGAACAGAAGCTCTTTAATTTCACAAGATCCCAACTGTTGAGAGTTGGTAGCAGTGACTGTGCCATTGGATGTCTGTTTAGGAAATGTTGGCCTAGCCCAATCAGCTCGAGGGAATTCCCTATCTTTTCAACTATGATTTTTATAGTCTCTGGCCTTATATCAAGGTCCTTGATCCATTTGGAATTAAGTCTTGTACATGGTGACAAGTACGGGTCCAGCTTTAATCTTCTGCATGTGGAGATCCAGTTTTGCCAGTACCATTTGTTGAAGATACTGTTCTTTTTCCATTGGATTCTTTGGGCCCCTTTGTCAAAGACCAAATGGCTGTAATTTTGTGGGCTTATATCTGGGTCTTCAATCCTTATCCATTGATCTGTGTGTCTATTTTGGAGCCAGTACCAGGCTGTTTTTATAACTATGGATTTGTAATATAGACTAAGGTTCGGTATGGTAATACCTCCAGCAGTGTTTTTGTTACTCAGGATTGTCTTTGCTATCCTGAGTCTTTTGTGCCTCCATATGAATTTTGAGATTGTTTGGTCAACTTCTTTAAAGAATTCCTTTGGGATTTTAATTGATATAGCGTTGAATTTGTATTTGCCTTTGGTAGGATGGTCATTTTCACGATGTTGATTCTGCCAATCCAGGAACACGGAGGTCTTTCCACCTTCTGGTATCTTCTGCATCTTCTTTCTTTAGGGTTTTAAAGTTTTCATTGTAAAGGTCTTTTACCTCCTTGGTTAGGTTTATACCAAGGTATTTCATTTTTTTAGGGGCTATAGTAAATGGGATTGTTTCTCTCAGGGCTTTTTCACTTCTTTCATTCTGGGCATATAGGAAAGCCACTGATTTTTGTACGTTTATTTTGTATCCTGCTACCCTGCTGAACTTCTCAATTAGTTCCAGGAGATTCCTGGTGGATTTTTTGGGATCACTCGGATATAAGATCATGTCATCTGCAAATAGGGATAGCTTGACTTCTTTCTTGCCAATTTGAATCCCTCTTATGTCCCTTTCTTGTCTTATGGTTTCAGCTAAGACTTCAAGTACAATATTGAATAGAAGTGGTGAGAGTGGACAGCCTTGTCTAGTTCCTGATCAAAGTGGGAATGCTTCCAATTGTTCCCCATTGAGTATAATCCTTGCTGTGGGCTTGTTGTATACAGCTTTTATTATATTGATAAAGGTTCCTTCCATTCCTACTGTCTCTAGCGTTTTGATCATAAAAGGCTGTTGGATCTTGTCAAAAGCTTTTTCTGCATCTATCGAGAGTATCATGTGGTCTTGGACTTTAGACTGGTTTATATGATGAATTACATTTATTGATTTGCGTATGTTGAACCAACCTTGTGTCCCAGGGATGAAGCTTACTTGGTCCCCGTGAATAATCTTTTTAATATGTTTTTGAATCCGATTTGCTAAAATTTGTTGAGAATCTTTGTGTCTATGTTCATCAGAGAGATCGGCCTATAATTTTCTTTTTTAAGTAAGTCTTTATTAGGTTTTGGGATTAAAACGATATTAGCTTCATAGAAGGAATTTGGTAGTGTTCCTTCCTTTGCTATTTGATGGAACAGTTTAAGGAGTATTGGTATTATTAACTCCTTAAATGTCTGGTAGAACTCTGTGCTGAATCCATCTGGTCCAGGACATTTTTGGTGGGAAGATTCGAGATTACCTCCTCAATTTCCTTATATGTTATAGGACTATTTAAATAATTCACAACTTCCTGATTCAATGTAGGTAAGTTGTGTTTACTTAGAAATTCATCCATCTCTTTTGTGTTGTCAAATTTCACAGAGTATAAATTTTTGAAATATGATGTTATAATTCTCTGGATTTCTTGGGTATCAGTAGTGATAACTCCATGTTCATTTCTAATTTTGTTAATTTGGGTTTTCTCTCTCCTGCTTTTGGTTAATTTAGCTAGGGGTGTATCAATCTTATTGATTTTTTCAAAGAACCAGCTTTTTGACTGGTTGATTTTTCTATCGTTTTCTTAATCTCGATTTCAGATATTTCTCCCCTTATTTTGCTAATCTCCTCTCTTCTACTACTTTTGGGATCAGATTGCTCTAGTTTCTCTAAAGCTTTAAGCTGCATTGTTAAGTTGTTTATTTCTGCTGTTTCCATTTTTTTGATGTAGGCATTAAGAGCTATGAACTTACCTCTTAGAACAGCTTTCATTGTGTCCCAGAGATTTTGGTAAGTTTTATTTTCATTATCATTCACTTTCAGGAAATCTTGAATTTCCTTTTTAATTTCTTCCTGAATCCAGTTCTCATTCAGCATCATATTGTTAAGTTTCCAGGAGTTAGTGTATTTTCTCTTGTTTGATGTGTTGTGGATGTCCAGCTTTAGGCCGTGGTGGTCTGATAGGGCACAGGTTAGAATTTCAACTTTCTTGTATATGTGTAGATTCATTTTGTGGCCCAATATGCGATCTATTTTGGAGAAAGTTCCGTGTGCTGCTGAGAAAAATGTGTATTCTTTAGTGCGTGGGTGAAAAGTTCGATAGAGATCTGTAAGGTCCATTTCTTTAAGGGTTTGATTAAGTTCCAAAGTGTCTCTGTTAATCTTTTGACCTGTTGATCTATCCCATGTTCAGTGGGCAGTATTGAAGTCCCCAAGAATTATCGTTTGGGGGTTGATTTCTTGCTTTAGACGCTGTAGGGTTTTCTTAATGAATGTGGAGGGGCCCGTATTGGGTGCATATATGTTCAGCATTGTGAATTCTTCCTGGTGAATTGTACCTGTGACTAAAATGTAGTATCCATCCGTGTCTCTTATAATTTTCTTTGGTTTGAAGTCCACTTTGTCTGATAGCATAATGGCTACCCCTGCCTGTTTTCTGCTTCCATTTGCTTGTAGAATTATTGACCAGCCTTTTATTTTTAGAGTGTGCCTATCTTTTGTGGTGAGATGGGTTTCCTGCAGGCAGCAGATTGATGGATTGTGATTTTTAATTCAAGTTTGTAATCTGTGTCTCTTGATCAGTGAATTAATTCCATTAATATTTAGTGTTATAATGGAGAAACTATTTTTAATTCCAGACATTTATTATGTTTAGTAGTTTTTATAAGTATATTGCTTCACTTTTAATGGTGTTATATTTGCCTTCTGTTCTCCTGGATATGCCTGTTTTTTTTCTTCACGCTTGAGTATCATTTCTAGCATTTTTTGAAGGCCTCGATCATGACTGATAGTTTTGCAGGGTAAATCAGCCTGGGTTGACATTTTTGCTCATTCAGTACTTGAAGTATGTCTCTCCAAGCTCTTCTTGCTTTTACTGTTTCGACTGAGAAGTCATTTGTTATTTTAATAGGTTTACCTTTAAAAGTGACTTGTCTTTTCTCCCTTGAAGCTCTCAGCACCAGCTCTTTATCTTGAATGTGGAGTGTTTTAACTATTATTTGCCGTGGCGTGCTTCTGTTTTGGTCGTATCTGTTTGGGGTGCGGAATGCCTCTTGTATATGGATGGGCCTCTCTTTTTTACATGAAGAAAGTTTTCCTTGATGATCGTTTGAAAAATTTCCTCAAGGGTGGTATTTTGAGATTCTTGCTCTGGTATTCCATGAATACGCATGTTAGGCTTCTTCAGGGTGTCCCATATCTCTTGGATATTTCTCTCAAGTATCTTTTTGGCTTTAACAACCTCTTCCATTGAGCTGGTTAGTACTCCCACTTTATCTTCAAGGTCTGAAATTCTGTTTTCTGCTTGTTAGTTCTGTTGATAAGACTCTCTGTGGAGTTCTGGGTTGAAGATAACTTGTCTTGCAGCTCAGTTTTAAACTCTGCTTGAGTCTGTTTTAACTGCTCTATGCCAGTTTTTGTTTCTTGCACTGTTTTTCTCAACTCCTCCAAGTATCTGTTGTGTTCCTCTTCAAAGCGATTGATTCGATTATGTAATTCCTCCTGGATTTCCTCTTTCATAGTATTGAACATGGTAATGATCATATTTTGAAAGTCGTTATCCTGGATCAGGCTTTCTTGGCCATTTTCTGTGGGTTTATTCTGGTTGGAGTCTAACATTATGGGATTAATTCCTTCAGTGGGAAATTTGTTTACTTGAGTGTTGCTTCTCATGGATTTGCACTTTGACTTTGGCATTGTCGTTTTAACTCTTAAGATCTTTCAATTTCACTAAACTGAATTATTTGGCCTGGGGTTCTGGGGTGGGCAGGGACGGAGCTTACCTAGGTCGTGGATGAAGCCCGACTGGACCGCCCGCGCGTCCTGGCCGGCGGAGCGGGGTGAGGAAGGGAGGATGGGGGCATCGGCATGGAGCTATTTAACCCGAAGGGAGCTCCAGTTCCATGTACTTTGCATTGGTCATACAATCTACATCATAATCATTTTGTTATAGACCCTTCCTTGTCATGTTGTTTATCTACAATTAGAATCTGAAATCCCATGTGTCCTGTTTTTGTATCTGTGCTCACTACACAAATCTTAACATGATTCTCTGATATATTGTCAACTTATATAAAAGGTATACTGAATTTCTTTCATTATTAGATCCCCTGATGCCTTCTTAGTAGTCTTCATTCTCAACAGATAGTGTATTGTTCACACAGAAAGTGACACAAGCATTGGAAGGAATTTCTTCAACATTTATGCTGCCACATCTACTTTGGAATCAATCTTTTCATCATATTCTCTGGGATTTAAAATATGTTTGTCTTCTGCTTCAAAGAGAATTTCTTTATATGTTATTAGACTCGACCCTTACTATAGTCTTTAAAATCTAACTAACATTTAATTATTTTACTTTCAAAAAGTATTTTTACTATGACCCACAATTATACACACACACACACACACACACACACACACACACACACACACATATACACATTGTCATAGTTTGAAATGTGAGTTGTCTGCCACAGGCTCATGTGTTTGGAACTTAGTTGTTTGGGAAGGTCATGACACCTTTAGGAGGCAGAGCCTTTCTGGAAGAAGACATGTAATGGGAGTGGGCCTTGAGCTTAGTAAGTCCTACCCAGCTTCAGTTATTTAGTCAACTCTTGAGTTTATAGTTGGCAGCTCTCAACCTCCATGATGATGTGACTTAAGCTGTTTCCAGCTTCTTCCAACCAGCCATGCTTTTCCTGCCATAAAGACCTCTATCTCCTCTCTAGAACCTTAAGCTAATTTTTCCCTTAGGTTGTATTTGAGTATTGTCTCATAGCAACAGAAAAGAATAATCAGTAGATACATATATAAGCATTGCAACATAATACATATGTATTACACATATACATTATTTATGTTTAGACATACTATTTATAAAAATCTTGGAAAATATACAAAGTATATTTCTTTTTGTTTGAATTAAACAATTCATACAAATATCTAAAACAAGACTTCAAAATATAATATTACCTCTAGGTATGAACAAGCGATATTTTCTCATCTTTGCTTCTCCCTGCAGTTTAAAATACAGTGAATTATATCTCTGTAACTTTATCTGTGGATTACTTCATCTAAAACATCAAAACCAAAGAACTTATTGTCGAGTACTCCTTTAGCATATTCTTTATTCATTAGTCTTGTCAGAAAGTTGTTATCCATTAACTTCTCAGACCAATGACGCATCTTATGTTCTACTACTTCATAACATCAGCTTTCTGCCTGTAACAAACATGCTCCAGTCTTCATTCCATTTAATTAGTTTTTCATTATTAAAATTTGGCAAACCTGGGTCCTTGCACCTCATCGGAGAGGAGGACCCAGAGGAGAGTTTGGCGTGCACATTGAAGGATGCTCCGGGAATTGGGGGGGAGGCGGGGGATGGAGAGCAAGGAGGGAGGAGAGAGGGGAATAGGGGGTTTGGGGGAAGTGGAGGGAGGGAGGGACCTGTTAAGTTTGTATGAGCAGAAATAAAAAAATAAAATAAAATAAAATAATAAATTAAATAAAATAAAATTTGGCAGAATTGATTGCTCCCTCCTTCTGGAAATTATGTGCCTCCCCTCTGACACAGTACCCCACTGGGTTTTCCTCTTGTCTCTGATTACTCTTTCAGCCGGTTTTTTTTTTTCTGGATGTTCTTCCATTTGATATTTAAAATATCAGCAAGCACATGTGCATCTTTCTCTTCTCTCTCAACCTCTCACCTTCAATTTAGCTCTTATTTATCTTCAATCTAACTTGCTTGTTCATTCTTGGAATTACCATCTGGTTTTAGGAGAAATGCTAGATTATCTGTAGTTTAGAAGCCCGTGGGACATGAACCACATCATAAATCCCTTCCTCTTACCAGTAGAGTATAGGAATGTTTTCAGTAATTCCAAACTCAATTTCCTATGGGTTAATTCAGGTATTCAAAACTCTGTAACAGAAATGCTCACTTTCATATTCTGTGCTTTTTGACTCTCATCAATTTACTTCATTTAGAATTTTTGGCATGCAAAACCATATCAAAATAATGTCTTTTTTTAGTTATTTAAATTCAAAGTTTAATTTCTTATAGGGGCTTACATGATCTTTGAAGTTAGCAGTTTTACTTGAAGTCAGCTGGAAAATTTTGAAGATGACATCTCTTTTTTTTCTTATTTTTATGATGGGAAACAAAAACACCTAAAACCGAAACTTCTGGGAAACCACTTGTTCTTGTATCTCTCCTCAAACTTGACCTTGGCCTCCCGCCTGGCCTTGCATTTCAGAGCTGGGTTTCTGAAAACATCCTTGTTAACGATTTTGTCCAAGGGAATGTCCACAGAGCCACAGAGTAGCTTGTGGGCATGAGGTGATTGTAGTCACAAACTTTTATAAAACATTCGATCTTTGACCTCTTGGAGATTTTCTTCTTGCCCACAGCAGCCATCTCTTTGTGGGATAGCCATCAATTCCAGCCACCAGAGTGGACGGTCTGAGGTTCCATCACCAATGTTCTTCACAATGACGAAGGCTTTGTGTCCAGCCAGGACCAGCACTACCTTCCTGTTTTTCATGAACTTGCCCATTTCCACAGCAGCCAGCAGGCACCCAGCAGAAGGGAGGACACTTCTGCCCATCGTCATCATCTTAAGGGTACATTTTTGTGATGTGTGAATTCTCACACCAGCCCTTCCTACCTTTGAATGTTCTCTAATCTACTCCAAGAGATTCTGGCAATTTCTTCGGTTTTTAATTTCATTGTAGAGTATGACCTAAAATCTTTTTACAAGTAGCTTAGTAACAAAATAGAACTCAGTTTTATCATCTTGTGTGTTTTTCCCTAGTTAGAAACTGTAATTATTTCGGTTAATGGTTTAAATCTATTCATATACTATTTCAGTAACATTTATGACAACTTCCAACCTTCCAAATATGTTTTTGCTGCTTTGCATCCAATACTTTTTATATAATTTTTTATTTTATGTAATTTTGAATTCACAATTCATGATTTTATATATTATGAGCTGCAATGTTATTATTGTAAATTAAATTAAAATTCAATGTTCTCTTTGGTTACCAACTTGCAAATTATCTTGTTGAATTGACAATTAAATATGTATTTACATACGGTTAAATTTCCACGCAATGAGAGATGCACAACAATGCCTTCTTTTATTTGGCTTTAATACAGAGAATTCCAAAATGCATTAGCATGAACCAGATTATTTCCATCTCTGGTAATTTTATTTGATAATAGTGTATTGTCTTCTTAATGTGTCTACATAATTAGGATGGAAATAAAATCTCCACATTAAATGCAATTCCCTAAACAGTGTAGTCTAGTAGTGTCAAAAAAGAGACTTCTTTCTGAATAATTGTCCCTCAGAAATTTTTTAGGTAGTAAACCTCTTTCCTAAATATGTAACCAAACTTGGATAGCATAGCAACCAAATACTTTGTCCAATTACATAATTAATCAAAATGGTGCATCAATATTCCAATTGGATTGTAATATGGTCAAATATAACTCATTGAATGACTCAAAGTTTGGCTCTGAAAAGTCACTCTAGTGGTGACACTATTTTCTTCCAGAAGAAGAAATAATAAATATTAAAGGTAAATATGCTATTGAACCGGGATACTAGGTTTGAACTCACCATTTATTGACTAAAGGATTTTTGGCAAGTTATAATGGTATTAGTTACTTCTTCTGTTGTAAAGGGAACAGATAGGAATTGCCTTATGAGATATGAATACATGATGTGATATATATAAATAATCTAAATTATTTACAGTCTCAAAAATAAAATCAACTATTTTTAATTTAAATATTTTACTAGTATAATTTTATTGTATACCATAATAGGTTTCATAAACACAAATTGTAAAATCATAAAGTCACATTATAAAAATATAAATTAAAAAGAAAATATGTCTCTTCTGAAATACACTAATTCAACAATATCAGATTTCAATGAGAATACACTGTTGGATAATAGTCAAGAAAGCAATAGTAACACAACGAATTCCAGCAATCAATTATAAATGTAATCAAGGAGTTCAAAAAGAACATGAATTATACATTAAAAAATGTAAGCAGGAATAAGGCCCAGAAAGAAGAGTAAGAAAACATAATCAGCTATATGAAATGAAGAAGACAATGATATGAAAATAAACACAGAATTATTGAAAAACAAACAGGAATTAAAAACCAAATAAAAATTAAGCTAATCTAAATTAAAACTCAGTGGGAAGTCTCACTAACACAGCAAATTAAGTGGGAGGTAGAATATCAAAACTTGAAGACAAGATGGTGGCATTAGATCAACTAAAGAGACTGATTTTTTTTTAAAGTATGTGAGTTATGATATAGGAACTTGGGACATAATAAAAAGATAAAACCTGCATGTGACAAGAAGAACCATTCAGGAGAGAAATAAAAAACAAATGTTCAGAATGACCATAAAAGAAAACGTCCACCAGCGCAGCGCATGCACAGGGGGCCATTTCAGACATGGGGCGCCCCTGGAAGGATGTTCTCCTCCGGGCAGCCGCGGGCCCCCCGCAGGCCCTGCAGGGGCTCGGGGGAGGGGGCCTTCCCGGCCGGGCCTCACTTCTTCAGGCAGCGCCGGGCGCCTCGAGCTGGAGTCATCTTTCGAGACCTGCTTTGCTTCCCTTGTGAGTCAGGATTATGTCAATGGCACTGATCAGGAGATTCGAACTGGTGTTGATCGGTGTGTCCAGAAGTTTCTGGACATTGCAAGACAGACGGAATGTTTTTCCCTGCAAAAACGGTTGCAGTGGTCTGTCCAGAACCCAGAGCAAGTTATCAGAACTAAGGAGTGAGCGCCACTGGCTAGACACTCTTGTCCAGAAGCATTTGACTACGCTGGGACATTGGCAGCAGGTGCTGGAAGACATCCAAGCCCAGCACAAAAAGCACCCGAATACCTCGGGGCTCCTTGGCGTTCCTCGAGCAACGGTCCCCCAATATTCCCGCGCCTCTGGAGCAGACCTGAGAGAGGTCTGGCTGGGAGACAGCCTTGCACTGTCCTGCCAGACGTCCTTCCTGTGGACATGACACAGTGAAAGAACTCTCCTGGAAAAATGAGTCGAGACCACGGTTATGTTCCCACTTACAATGTTTATGAGGTCATTCTTTCTGTTTTATTTCTGAGCTGCTCACCATGTGGTCCAGGCTGGCCTTGAACTCATGTTCCCTCATCTCAGCTTCTGTCTCGCTAATTCTTTGTAAAATGATTTGATAAACGTGTAAGTTGTTCTTGGTCTTAGCAGTGATGACACAGAGACACTTTTGTTTTGAAGGTGTTTTACGTTTGTGCACCTTCATCTCTTTTCTAGTTGTTAGATTGTTCAATACAGGGTCTGAAAGAAAAAATTTGAATTGTTTGAGAAACCAAGAGGTATTACCTCAATAACTCCCCCATCTGCGATTGTGCAGACAATACTTAAGTTTGCTGTGTTTCAAGACTTTGAATTACCTCAAGAAGAGAAATCTAGTGCAACAGTATACTTGCAGAGTGGCAGATTCTGTAAGGGATTTGCACAAAAGTTAAAATAAATAAACTAGGTTAGCATAGGTGTTGGATGGGGTGGTACAGTTCAGTATTCCAAGGTGGGGGCAGTCACTTGGATGCTGACTTTTATTGGGGGTAACTCGGTACTTGCTCTCCTGAGAGGGCATGTATCGGGAGCAGGCCATGCTGAATTCTGTTAGGCCGAGTGAGGAGGAACTGGATAGATTCCACAGCATCACAGGGCACAGGAGAAGTCTGAAACCTTAAAGCTTCCCCGTGTTTTGAGTTTGTGTTGTTTCATTCTACATTTTTAGGACAGATTACATCCCTTGACCCAAAATAAAAATTCCAGTGTCTCCTGATTGTCAGTGCATCCATAGCCATCCTTGAGCCGTTATGGGTTTTTAGGCCATGAAACTTCTCCCCACTCATTGACATCCACTTATGTTCCCTGTCCAGCCCAGATGACACCCGGGCCCAGCCACGCCTTCCACTGTCTTTCCAGGCACAAGATTTGCATGTCTTTCATCTTATTATCTTTTCCCGGTTCTTCCTGTCTGTGCCTGTGTCCCTTGCTGTATGGTGTGCCCATGAAAATTAGGCAAGATTTTGCTAATGCTGTATGTGACACATCTTAGTCATTTTTCTTTGCCTGCATAGCTTGTATATTTGCCAGCCTGAGGCTAGCAGATTCATCCCCTTTTCCCCCATTTATAATGAATAGCTTAAACAAGGCTGTCAAAAACTAAGACTAGCCATTGGTACGTACACCTATAATCCCAGCATTTGGGAGGCAGAGACAGAAGGATTGGGAATTCAAGGAATCTCAAATCAATTTGGGCTCCATAGCAAATTTGAGACCAGGCTTGGCTACATCAGACCCTGTTTCAAAAAAACAGAAAGTAGTATGTAACTTGGTGGTCTCATGCTAATTATGCTAATTAAAAGCTGCGGACTTAGCAGCTTTAGAGTTCTTGGCTAAAAACTTAAACTTACATTTTGGTCTTTGAATAAGAAAGGTGTTCTTAATTATATTGAGTGAAGTATCCCAGACCCAGAAAATTAAGCGCCTTATGTACTCCCTAATAGGTGGCTCCTAATACCAAACCCACTTAGAGACACTCAAGGATAAATCTCTGTAATAACTGCAGTAATTGCAAGGATTATGAACAGGAGGGATGGGGTAGAAGGGCCACATCAGAAACAAGAAGAAAGAGGACCATGTTACAGCAGAGAAAATAGGCCTCCATCAAGGACTGCAAGTAAGTAATGAGACATCTGGTTAAGTTCACAGACTTTCCTTCCTGATCATTTACAACTGATGGGGTATGATCTCACCAGAAGGGGAGGGCATATAGTCTGGCAGATAAAAAGTAAACATTTTGCAAATGGGTGATTGACCCCTCCCTCACTGCGGCTTCCTACTTTTATTACATCTACCTTTGAATATACTCTTATAACAAGACTCTAGTTTAACAGCTTTTTATCTCTGGCCAGGGGGTGACATCCAATACCCATCAGGATGGAGTGAAGGGCATTGCAGGAGCAGCAAAACTGGAAAAAAAAATCAACAAACCATAATCCAGAACTTCAGAGACTCTATCAACCAACTGGAACTAGGCCAGCCTAATCTCTCCCCATCCTGAAGCTCAGGGAAATTTGCGGAAGAGGGGTGGGGATAAGATTGTAAGAGCACAAGGATGGGAGGAGCAATATTATCCAAGATACTCCACGCAAGTTAGAGCTGAAGCAATCATAACTGGACTTTGCATGCCCTGCGCAATATCCAACACACTATTGACCCCACAAAGTCTAGCATTTGCTAAAGGCACTAGGATCCTGGGAGGCAAGGGATTGGCAGCCACAGTATTGTTCCTATGCTTAAGAGGAACACAGGAAAGGGTTCTGAGAAATGCCACTGGGTCCTTGCACTTCATCGGAGAGGACTCAGAGGAGAGTTCGGCATGCACATTAAAGGATGCTCCAGGGATGGGAGGGGGAGGCACTGAGGGATGGGGAAGGAGGAGGGAGGGGAGGGGGCACAGGGTGGTGGGAGGTTGGAGGGAGGGAGGGGACCGGTGTACCTGTTAAGTTTGTATGAGTGGAAATAAAAAAAAAAAAAGAAAGGGTTCTTGATGAAAATAACGAACGCTTTTCTACTTGGTGCTTAATGGAAATGTTTTAATTTGTGTATATGAAAGTTATTACCATTCCTTTATTACACTGAAATGTCAAGTTTAAAAAAATTTCCCAACTCAGGAAAAAGTTAAGGCACACAGAATACAAAACAAACAAGTCCAAAAAAGAAATGCCCTAAGACACACAATAAACAAAACACTAAGTTCAGACTAAAGAAAAGATCTTAAAAACAAGAGAGAAATACCAAATCATGTATTTTGGCAAGCCTATCAAAATAATAGCTGATGTCTCAATGGGAACCTTAAACTCCAGAAGGGTTTAAACTTCAAATTATGAATGACCACAAAGGCACAGTGTGCTATATCCAGAAAAATTATCAGTCACAATTGAATATGAAAGAAAAATGTTCTATGATAAAAGCAGGTAAATGACTACCTAGTATATAAAGAATACTGGAAAAAATTCTCAAAGCTGAAAAGAAGAATAAATATATCCAAGAGGTTACAGGGAAATATAATGCCAGGAAAATAAGTAAGCCAAGGACTACAAATGCAAATACCACAAAATTGATAAAATGGTGGGAAGCAATAAGCATCTTTCACCAATAACCTTAAAAGTCAATGAGCTCTAAGACATTGGGGAAGATGGTGCTTGTATGCCAAAGTGCAAAAGAAGGGACTTGGAATGTGTGGAGGTCTGAGTGTGTGATGTTCACAGTGAATAATACTATATTTGTTGTAGACCCATCCATTTTTACTGCACAGCCAAATACGATGTTAGGCAGGATGGTTTGCATCTGGCCGAGAACATAATTTCGCACGTCCCAATGAGAAGCAGGGAGGAGGGGTGGATAATGAGGTGGCAGAAGGAATTGGCTCCATTGTGTTTCGGGCTAATCTGGATTACTGAAAACAGGAATAATCCACTATCCTGATGGCATATTTATTAACAAGCTGAGAGAAGCATGCAATTATCTTTATATCTTTTTCAAATATAGTACAATTAAATATAGACATCTCAGTGCCCTAATGCATGAGTTATCAAATGATGGTGCTTGTAGACAGTTTGAACTCTATCTGGAAAAAACCGCAGCCAGTGCCCAGAGCACCATGTAGTAGTGTTTACTGAAGACAATGTAGCTGATTGCAATGAGGAGTGCCCACCCCAGAGGGGAGAAGAATATTCACAAATTATTTATAGAACAAAAATATGTTCGTTTTTCAAGTACATTGAAAACAGATGTCGCCATATCAGTTTCGAAGGAGAGGGGTCTTAAGAAATTTAGACTGGGAATAGAAGGTTATCCTACCTACAAAGAAAAAGTAACAGCCAGGGTGCCGCCCCAAAGTCATTTACAACTGTGGATATTGCAGTGTAGGCTTTTTTAAAGACCAAAGGTAGCCAAATGGCTTTGTTAACCGAATACAACTTTATTATCCTGAGTTATGCGTATGCATTTTTTACCAATATGTTTGTGAAATTCATTCTTTGTATGTGAGATAGTCCTTTTTCACACAACTAGGTCTTTTCAGAAGTAGGGGATCTGGAAGCCGGGGTGTATTCAGCGGAGTGTGGTACTCCTCATGCCCCAGGAAAGCGCAGAAGATATTGTATTTGCACTTTATAAATGATGGTAAAGTAGAACTGTTCAAGCCGTTGCAGAACTGTGGCCCATAGTGTAGCTTGAGTGCTTCTGTCAAAGTATTCCTCAGTAAAATGTGTATAGTTTGCCTGTGATGAGCAAAAAAAAAAAAATTCTCCTGGGTTTCTTTGAAAGACTAAGAAGAGATCTGAGTCTCTGATGCAGCGGGCTCGCTGATTTCCACCAAACTGTGGGTTCACTTATCTCTAGAGCCTTTTCACCTTTAGCGTGGGTCACATGCAAGAGTATGGGCATCAAAAGCGGCTGACATCCAGTCTGCCTTACCTTTAATCTATTCACAGATATTTATTTACTAATGCTTTTTTCCCTTAGGAGTTATGGGATAGGAAAATGAAGTGTTTGCTCTTCCTTTATTAAATGATTGTAAACTTGAGTTTTTGATCAAAATAAAATTCCATTGTTTAAAAAAAAAAAAGTCAGTGGTCTCAATTCCCTAATCAAGAGACATGGGCTGGCTAGTGGATTGGATTAGAAATAACGGCATGCCTATTTGTTGCCTCCAAAAAAATAACCCTCACCATCAAACACAAGAATTATTTTAGGGAAAAAGAATAGTCAAAGTTATTCTATGCAAATGGAAGTAGGAAACATGCAAGAGTTGCTACTGTAATAGCTGACAAAAAATACATTTCAAATTAAAACTTCATAAAAGATAAAAGTCATTACATACTAGTTACAAAAATAATCCATCAGGAATGCATTTCTATTTTAAACATATGTGCACCAAATACAGGCTCACTCAAATTTATTAACAAACACTATTGCATGCTAACTCAGAAATCAACCCAAACATGATATTTATTAGTAGATTTCAATACCTCACTCTCATCAGCATACAAGTCATCTGGTCAAAAATTGCACAGACACATACAGAAGCTAAATGAAACCATAAATCAAATGGACCTAACAGACATCTAAGGAAAATTCCAAACACACACAGTCCCCAGTAGCACAAAACAAACCCTCAACGAATACAGGAAAATTGAAATTAAATCCTGTATCCTATCTGATCAGCACAGAATAAAGCTAGAGATCTACATTAAAGGAAATAACAGAAAGTACACAAAGTCAGATTACAGGTGTCAACTTGATGGCTGACGGTTTGAGCTTTGGGCACATTCATAGAGAATTAGTAGTTGAGTTTAAGCCCTGAAAATGTGTCTGCAGAAAATTGCCTAATTGATAGGGAAGACCCAGGACAAGATGGATGCGACTAGTCCCTGGGAAGTTGAATAAGACAGAGGGAATATTGGAAAAGTTGGCATCCTTTGGCATACTTGGCCAGACATGCTGATCTGTCAAGTGAGGGTTGTCCTCAGCAGTCCTATAAATTTGGTGTAACCAGTTCTCTTGGTCCTTCGTGTTAGTGTGGACTCTTGTCAAGCTGGAGTAAGAATTGTAACCACACAATTATAAATGTCTTTTCCCATTAAGCCCTTTGGTCATGAATTTATTGACAACAGTGCAGGCTAAGTGTTACAGAGACTAAACAACATATTACTGAATGATAAATGATGAATGAGTCATGGAAGAAATAAAAAGGAAATAAAAATTCTTAGAGTTCAATAAAAATGAAAACACAACATACCAAAAATGATGGGACACACTGAAAGCTATGTCCTAAGAGGAAAGTTTGGAGCACTAAATGCCTACATAAAAAGGAAAGATCACAAATAAATATTCACATACAATACAACTTAATACTTTGGAAAATCAAAAACAAACCAATCTCCAAAATAGCAGATGGACAGAAATAACAGAAATTCACTGATTGAAGGTGAAAAAAATACAAAGAATCAATGAAATAAAGAGTTGGTTTTTTGAAAAGATGAACATAATCAATAAACCCTTAGCCAAATTAACCAAAAAAAAAGAAGGCACAAGCTAATGAAATTAGTTTAAAAGAGAGATATCACAAAAAATATTGAGGAAATTCAGAAAATTATAAGGACACATAGTAACATTTATACTCCACTAATCTAGACAATCTAAAATAAATGGATGAATTTCTAAAAACATGATTTAACAAAGGTGAATCAAAATTGGTGAGAGAGTGGGCAGATTTGTTTAGTTTCTGATCTAAGTGGGAATGCTTTAACTTTTTTGCTACTTAGGGTGATTTTTTGCTATAGACTTATTGTATATGGCTTTATTACGCTTCCTTCCATCCTATGGTTTTTAATCATAAAGAGATGTCAAAAGCCTTTTCTACATCTATTGAAAGGAGCATGTTACTTTTGTCTTTGCATCTATTTATATGGTGAATTACATTTATTGATTTACATATATTGAACCAACTTTATGTTTCTAGAATAAACCTAACCTGGTCATGGTGAAAGATCTTTTTGATATTTTTAATTCAGTTTGCAAGTATTTTGTTGAAGAATTTTGCACCTGTGTCCATCAATGATGCTGGCTTATAGTATTCTTTTTTGTTGTGTCTTTATTAGGTTTTGGGATCACTGTAATACTGACTTCATAGAAAGGTTCTAGAAATGTTCTCTTCTATTTTGTGGAATAATTTGAGAAGTAGTGGTACTAGTTGTTCTGTAGATTTCTGATTTTTGACAAAATTCAATATCCATTCAAGATAAAAGTCCTGGAGAAATTAAGGTTAGAGGGAACATATGTTAATACAATCAAGAATGCATATGACAAGCCAATAAGCAAACATTATCTTTAATGGAGGAAAACTAGAGTGTTCCCACTTAGATTAAGAAACAGATAATTTTCAGTGAAGTGACATGTTATGAAATTAACTTACAAAAATCAATGACCTTCTTATACACCAAAGATGGACACAGTGAAAAATTTTTTAAAAATCCCATAGCTTCAAAAAGTGAAATATTTTGGAATAAACCTAACAAAGGAAGGAAAGGACATGTGCAATGAAAACTTCAAAAGTACTGGAGAAATTACAGAAGCTTTTTTTCTCCATCTATTGAGAAGATCATGTGATCTTTATCTTTGCATTTTTATATAGTGAATTATTTATTGATGGGCAGTTGAGCCCATTGTTATTTTAGGTTATTACTAAAAGATGTTTACTGTTTCCCACATTATTAATTTTGTGGTATTTGTTGTATAGTCCATTCCTTAGCCATTTTCCTGGCATTATTTTCCCCATTAGCTTATTGGGTGTATTTATCCTTCTGTTCAGCCTTGAGAAGTAGAAAGTCTTCCCATGCTCATGGATTGAATTGGTAGAATTAATACTGTCAAAATGAACATCCTCTCTATGTAACCAAAAGTTACATAGAGATTCTATGAAATCTCAATCAAAATCCCAGTGCAATTTTTCACAGATGTAAAAAAAAAAAAAAACCAACTTAATATTTGTATGGAAGGGGAGAAGGCCCTGAATAGAATGAACAATCCTGAGCAATAAAACCAATTCTGGGGGCTGGAGAGGTGGCTCAGGGGTTAAGCCTCCACCTTGCAGGCGGAAGGTCCTGAGTTCGGATCCCAGATCCCACGTATAGACGCCAGGCGGAATCGGGGGCAGCCTGCGCTTTTGGTCCTGATAGGGCAGAGCCTGTGAATCCCAGGGCAGAAGGAGGTGGAGGCGGCCATAGTGGTTCGCAAATTCGTCCGTGGTTCTACACATACACAGACACACACACACACACAGACACACGTGCGCGCACATACACACACATATGCACACAGTTGAATAAATAATAATAATAATAAAAAAAACCAATTCTGGAGGTATTGCTATACCCAATTTCAAACAATACTACAGAGCCATAGTACTAAAAACAGTATAGTACAGGCACGAGACAAATCCATGGGTTAGAATCGAGGAACTAGGTATAAATGCATGATCCAATAGACACCTGATTTTTTATACATTTTTATTATTATTTCAGCTCATACAAACTTAATAGGTACACCAGTTCCCTCCCTCCCTCCTCCTCACCCCGAACCCCCTGCTCCCCCTCCCCTCACCCCTCCTTCCCCATCCCCCAGTGTCTCCCACCCCAATTCCCAGAGAGTCCTTTATTGTGCATGCCTGACTCTCCTCTGGGCCCTCCTCTCCGATGACGTACAAGGACCCAGTGGCATTTCCCTGAACCCTTTCCCGTGTTCCCCTTAAACATAGGAACATTACTGTGGCTGTCAATCCCTTGCCTCCAAGGATCTCGGTGCCTTTAGCAGATGCTAGACTTTGTGAGGTCAATAGTGTGTTGGACATTGCGCAGGGCATGCAAAGTCCAATTATGATTGCTTCGGCCCTAACTTGTGTGGAGTATCTTGCAAATCATTGCTCCTCCCATCCTTTTGCTCTTACACTCTTATCGCCCCCTCTTCCGCAAATGTCCCTGAGCTTCAGGATGGGAAGAGATTAGTCTGGCCTAGTTCTAGGTGGTTGATATAGAGTCTCTGAAGTTCTGGATTGTGGTTTGTTGATTTTCTTTTGCAGTTTTGCTGCCCCTGCAATGCCCTTCACTCCATCGTGATGGGCACTGTATGTCACCCCCTGGCCAGAGACAGAAAGCTGTTAAACTGGAGTCTTATTATAAGACCACATTCAAGGGTAGATGTAATAAAAGTAGGAAACCTCAGTGAGGGAGGGGTCAATCACCCATTTGCAAAACGGTTACTTTTTATCTGCCAGATTATATGCCCTCCCCTTCTGGTGAGATCATACTCCCTTAGTTGTAAATGATCAGGAACGAATGTCTGTGACCTTAACCAAGTAGACACCTGATTTTTAAAAGAAGTACCAAAGATACACATTGGAGAAAAGAGATTATCTTCAACAAACAATACTGTGAAAATTAGATATCTTCATGTAGCAGAATGAAAACAGATACTTATCCTCACCCTGAATAAAAAATGATCCCAAATAAATCAAAGAACCCAATATGAAACCTGAAACTTTTAGAATAAAGAAGAGTGGATACACTAGAGTTGACAGGGCCTAAGTAAGGACTTTCTGAATAGAACTCGGCTTGTAAAGGAAATAGGGTCAACAAGTTAACAAGTGGGACTTCATGAAGTTAAAAGGTTTCTGTTCTGCAAAATAAACTTTCAATCAAGTAAAATTAAACCCCAGAAAATGCAAATAAATCTTTAGAAGTTATAAATATGACAAAGGAATTAATATCCAAAGTATGCAAAAACAAAAAAGCATCAAAAAAGCAAACAGCCCAGTTAAAAACATTGGCTTTGGACATAAAAAGAAACCGTTAGTTTCATATTCCTATTTCTGAATAAATATTTGACCCAAACAAGATAGAGAACAGAGGTGTTATTCTTTCTTACAATTCTTGGTTATACTTCACCAGCATAGCAGGAGAGTTCATGCCAACAAGGTGCTGAGAGCTACAAAACTGACAACTGAAGGGCAGATCTCTCCCCAAAGTACGGTGGGGCTAATCAATATAAAGGCCCATCTCCCTTTAACTGCCTTCCTCCCACAAGGCTCCAACTTCCAAACAACTAAAGTCTCAAACTACATGAGCCTGTAGGGGACATTTCACATTTCAGACCATGACATTCCACCCGTGGCTCCCACAGACTCATTGTAATCACATTATGCAAACCATATTTAGTCTAATTTTAAAGTTCCATAAATTACATCGGTAGTCCCAATACAATCCAGAGATTCAAAGTCCAAACCTCCTGTAAAATTAAAAGACAAGTTACATACTTCCAACATACAATGGCATAGAATAAACATTCCCACTCTAAAATGGAGGCTCGGGGGCATGTCCAGAAAAGAGTGGTTCATAACAAGCAGGACAAACTCCAGATCCATCAGCTCCATGGCCAACACGTGAGCCTCTTGCTGAAATCATCTCAGTTCCAAAGGGCTTTGGCTCCCCCCCCCTCCAGTGCAGCTGCCCACAGAACTCATCATTCTCATGGACAGTTTTCCTTGGCAGATGTCCCGTGCTGCTTCTGGCAATTCTATCATCTTCACTTATCAATGGCAAACTAGGCTTTAACTCCACAGCACAAAACGTCCTCCTTGGGCCTTTCAACAGACTTCTCAGTCCCACATTGCCTGGTTTCTGCGTTCCCTGATTCCAAGACTAGGGCAAAAGATCAAACACTCTGCCAATGTGTTATTTCATTTTCCCCTCATCCAATTCCCAACACAGTCTCCTCTAAACCATCACAAACTGGGCTTCCATTGACTGTGTCTCTCACATCACTCTGTTCCACACTCTCACTAGAATGGCCCTTTAGACCCCATCTCCAGGACACATAGACTTCCCCAGTGCAAAGTCCCCAAGTTCTCCATATTTCTCCCGACAAACAGTTCCAAAGGCACATGAGCCACATCACAGCAATGACCATACTTCTCTACTCAGCACCACCATCTCTCAACTTCACAGTACACTTCACTCTCTAGTACGGATCGTCTTCGTCTCACACAGCAACACCTCATTTCTCTGGCACCAATTTCGCTCAACTTCAAAACATTTCATGTTTGGGTATCAGATGCTCTTAATTTCACAGCAATACTCCACTTCTCAATACCAATTTCTGTACCGGTTATTCTTATCTGCTGTTGTGAGACGCCACTCAAACTCAAGCAACTTAAAAGGAGAAAGTGCGATTTATTCAGCTTACAGTGCCTGAGGGGTGATACAGTCCTTCATGGCAGAAAAGGCATGGCTGGAAGGCAGAAGCTGGAGTAGGCCTAGGTCACATCCATCAAGAAGAATGAGAAACTGCCAACTCTAAGAGCAGACTCACTCACTCAAGCAGGACAAGTCTAACCAACCTCGAGGCCCCTTCCAGGCAAGGCTCCACCTCCTAAACTGTGACCTTCCCAAATACTGGTAGCAGCTAAGGATTCAAACACCTAAGTCTCTATGGAAGAATCAACAAACAGCAGTTTCAGTAATCCATGACAACTGCAAGCCATAATAACAATCACTCTGGCAAGAGAGCGCCATCAGTGTACTGGTGGCATGGAAGTCAAGTGGGGCACTTTCTGATTGGATTTAAGACACACTTTTTCATATTCCTGATATTATAAACCAGAACAAGAATCTATGAAAGGGGGAAAAAAGGGGTGTGCCAAAGGAGTGACACAAGATATTCTGGGCATGAAAGGGGTGCCATATTCACAAACACACAGAATATATATACACATATACACACACACACACACACACACACACACACATATATATATACACACATATATATATTTCTGTAAGTTGTACACAGGATTTGTCATAACATAGAAAAAAAGTTGTGCTCTGACTTCCATTCATGCATATCATGCATATGCATACCTTTTCTCTCTCTCTCTTCTTTCTCTCTCAAATAAAATGTTTAAAAAGTGGCTTTCAGAAATTGAACTATCATATTCCTTGAGCAATTTTAATTCATAGTTTGTTTAATATGCATGCTTTACATATTCATGGCATTAAACAATGACATTATACTAAGTACTTAAAAATTGCAAGTTAGACTAAACTTTGGCTATGATTTTCACAGAAAGTGACTTCAAATAACTTTCTCAGTTTATTACATATATTTGAAGTCTATTGGTCTCAGTCTATAAATCTTAAATATTAAATAAGGAGCATATTTAAGATAGTCTTAGAGTATAAGAACATTCATGAGTTCCTAATGCCTGGGCCTGAATTACAGCTTCGTAATCCACCTACTATAGTCAAGCTTACCAAATGCTTCATCTTCCTACCTCAAGTAATCTTGATAACAATAACCTAAGGTCAGTTTTTATGACCAAAAACACTGAAATTTTATTGTCAATTTTAAATGAGCCAATGACTATGTCTACTCAGCTACTGTTAGCAATAATAAACAAGAGAATTGTTTATGTTACCATATTATAATGTATTGTTTTTATAATGAATAACAATGCATAATGATATAATAAGATTTTTAGATTATACAAGTGAATCAAATGTATATATACTTAGATATTTTAGCTAGTTTTACTTCAAAAAGTTCTGTTTTTGAAGCATGAAATAGTATACAGAAATATATGTTGGCTGAATGTACTTGATGTTTGCAGTTGTGATTTATATCAGTGTCTTTCACAATATTTGCTTATTTTCTTTTTTTAATTTTTTATACATTTTTATTATTTCCATTCATACAAACTTAATAGGTACACCAGTTCCCTACCTCCCTCCTCCTGCCTGCTAACCCCCTGCTCCCCCTCTCCTCCCTCCCCATCCCCCAGTGCCTCCCCCCCAATTCCCAGAGAGTCCTTTATTGTGCATGCCTGACTCTCCTCTGGGCCCTCCTCTCTGATGACGTACAAGGACCCAGTGGCATTTCCCTGAACCCTTTCCCATGTTCCCCTTAAGCATAGGAACACTACTGTGGCTGTCAATCCCTTGCCTCCAAGGATCTCGGTGCCTTTAGCAGATGCTAGACTTTGTGAGGTCAATAGTGTGTTGGACATTGCACAGGGCATGCAAAGTCCTATTATGATTGCTTCAGCCCTAACTAGTGTGGAGAATCTTGCAAATCATTGCTCCTCCCATCCTTTTGCTCTTACAATCTTACCGCCCCCTCTTCCACAAATGTCCCTGAGCTTCAGGATGGGAAGAGATTAGTCTGGCCTAGTTCTAGGTGGTTGATATAGAGTCTCTGAAGTTCTGGATTGTGGTTTGTTGATTTTCTTTTGCAGTTTTGCTGCTTCCTGCAATGCCCTTCACTCCATCCTGATGGGCGCTGTATGTCACCCCCTGGTCAGAGACAAAAAGCTGTTAAACTGGAGTCTTGTTATAATAGCACATTCAAGGGTAGATGTAATAAAAATAGGAAACCTCAGTGAGGGAAGGGTCAATCACCCATTTGCAAAATGATTACTTTTTATCTGCCAGACTATATGCCCTCCCCTTCTGGTGAGATCATACCCCCTCAGTTGTAAATGATCAGGAACGAACGTCTGTGAACTTAACTTTAAAAATAATATGACTACTGAAAGTGATATGAGTCTTTTAATAAAATATAGCAATGTTTTACTAACCTGTCAAAATAAAAAGTTTTATTACTTATTTACATTCCTTAATGGAGGCCTATTTTGTCTGCTGTAACATGGTCCCCTCTCTCCTTGTGTCTGGTGTGGCCCTCCAACCCCATCCCTCCTGTTCATAATTCTTACAATTACTGTATTACATAGGTTTACCTTTGAGTGTCTCAATGTGGGCTGGTGAGTTTGGTACTAGGAGCCACCTATTAGTGAGTACATACAGCGCTTAATTTTCTGGGTTTGGGATACTTCACTTAATATAATTGTTTCTAATGACTTATTTTCAATGAGAAGAAAAACCAAAACAATAAAACAAATATTCAAATGTTCAACAAAGATCTTGAAACATAAAATGCTACAAGGATTCATGATCAGAGAGAGAGTAAATTTTTGCTTCTTTAACATAGTTGAAACAGAAACATCTAGAATTTCAATTTTTATTTTAATGTGAACAAATATACTTGAATAAGCCCTATTAAAACCTGCTGCCCTTTGAAAGTGCTTGCCTAATGTTTTCTGCTTTCTCTTTTATTTGTATTTTTCCTCCCTTATGTTAGCACCCTTCCTTTCCCATTTTTCATTTATAGAATTATTTTCCCCAGGGAAGTAACATATGTAAGTAAAAATATTTGATAGATTCTGAAAATACTCCATAAAACTTTTTATTTTGACAGGTTAGTAAAACATTGCTATATTTTATTAAAAGACTCATGTCACTTTCAGTAGTCATATTATTTTTAAATTTGCCTTAAATACTGTATAAAATTGCCATTGTACAAATTAGACATGGTACAGGCCTTTTAGGCTCCTTGGCAACTCAACCATCATATATTACTCCCAAGAGTCAAATTTCTAATGATGTTTCCAGGCCGATTTTTGAACCACTAAATTTTCACACTTCTCATGGGACTATATTTCATGGCATAATTTTAATAGTAGGACAATTTTTCTGAAACTATTATTTGTTTGGAAATTTCTTGTAATATTACACCTATTCAATCTTTACAACACATTGTACATTTCTTTTCTTGAAATTCCTCATCAGTTATCTTGTGACTAACTTACCATAAAATACTCTATACTAATAACTCTTCAAGAAAATGGAAACAAGCCTGAGCAAATAGTATTCAGAATCATGGATAACTGACCAGACATGATTTCTTAAGGTCTATTTGAATAATAAATATTCAGGTGATGTATTTTGCATGATTTAGAGAAAGAATAGTATACTATAAATATAGTAAAAAGTTAAAATTTGAATTGGAAATACTTCCAGATCACAGAGGCATTTAAAATAAGCAAGACCTTGGGGTTCAATCCTCAGTACTGCTGAAAGAGAAAGAATAAGCTTCAACTATATGACGAACAACTCATTGACATTTGCACTAATTGAAGTTGATTGTTCTATATCATTTCCTAAGATTAACTATGAAAAGATGAGTATGAACTTCATTATTTAACTTGATGAATATAACATAGATTAGAGAAATAGATCTGTAAAGACAAAACATAATGCATAACTTTATGATCCCCAAACATCAGGTAAGGACACCGGGCTTGATAAAAACAGTAGTCACCAACTAAGATTCCAAATAATTACAGTAATAAATGATAATGTTTATAGAAACAAATATGATTAATCTATCAAATCTTATCTTGAAACTTTATAACAAAGACATTTATTATACTGATGAAAATGTTTTCAGTAAATTGAAATGAACTTTTTGAATGGATAACTCCATAGAAAAGATAATTGATAAATTAAAAGTATGCTTTTGTAAAAATATTTATGAACTACAAAAGTTAAAAATATTAGCAAACATTTTAAACACATTGATGCTGAAGTTTGTCTTCATTTTGTGTAGTATGCTTTATTAAAATTGTAGGATGCAGTTCTCTGTAGGTTTCACAGATTTTTAATTTTATATTCGAAGCAGTTCATCCTTACTACAAGTTCATAATTACAGTCCTTAAGTAAGTTTTTGATAGGTAAATAGTAAATAATAGATAAATAACATGGAATAAAAAGTTCATTATTTGTAAAATTGAACTTAGGTTGTTGTCAAGCTAAAATTAGGCCATTATGAGTAAAGAAGAACCCCAAAACCATAGCCCAACTGTTCTTTAACAAAGGTGTTAAGAACACATTTGGAGAAAGGACATTTTTTTCCAATAAATGAAGCTAGGAAAACTGGATAGCCACATATAGGAGAAAAAAGATATATCCTTATCTTCTCAAAAAACGACATCAATGCAAAGGAAAAAAATGGAAGAAACAAAAAAAAAAAAGGTAAATGTAAACCTGAAACTAACTCTTATATCTTCCCCTAAAAACATGATAGAAATATTTCAATGTACTCAAGTATGCAAAGATATTTTAAATAAAACCCAAAAACAAAATAAAAAAAAAAATAAAGGTAGCTTGTTGGAAGTGTATCAACTAAAAATTTTCTGAACAGAAGGGAAACAATAAACAGAGCAAGAGGACTTGGAAAAATAAGAAAATTGATTTGTAAATTATATGTCAGAAAATGGGTCTATAACTAGAATATATGAAAAAACTTAAAAATGAAAAAAGACAGTACAGACCACTGCCATTGCTCTTAGATTTCCATAAGAACTGCACAGTAAGACTCTACTGTCAAAAGCACTACATACACTGAACACAAGACACAAGACATAGAGAAATCAAGCTGGAACTCTGAAGGAAACGTCCTCTCTGCTGATTAGCATTCATAGTGTCAGAAGGTGCTATACTCATAAATGATCACATCAAGATGTAAAGCCTGCAAGCTAGCATACCGAAGTGCTCAACAGGATATTACCATTGGTATAATAATAGCATGAATGCTTTGGGATAATCAAGCGCTCCCTGTTCAGATCTAAGACCTGCTCCATGAGAAGGAATACATGCCTGGTATTACAGCCAAAACCTACGGATAGAGAGGACACAGGAGGAATCTATGGAGGAATCTATCTACTGATATTTTACCAAATGGACCTTCAGTTTAAAAGTCTTCTACATATTTATGTTTATATCCATAAATGAGAGTATCTTTCAGCTCTGGCTAGAGAAGTCTCTTCTGGCAGTGGCTGTCCGTCAAGGTAGGAATTCATAATTAGTCAAAATGTTGAGAATGTGACTGTTTGGTTTCCACATCCTCTCTGCCAAGGTCTAGAAACATGGAAGAAAAGGTGGAAATTCTGTGGGAATCAATGATAATGAGGAGTGCCGTTCTTTTGGATATGACATCGCCACTGCAACAATGAACACACAATGGCTGTGACTGCTTCAACTGGGCAAGAAAGAAAAAAAGGGGGAAGGGGATAGGGAAACAAAGAAGGAAAAGGGAGAGGGAAAAGGAAAAAAGGAGAAAACGGAAGAAACAAGAAAGGATCTTTTGACACAAACAAGGAGCACATCTAACACAAAATGTATAAAGCAAAACGACATGCTACTTATAGTAAACTTTTTTATAAGTAGAAGCACACTTTAAATAATTGGACAACAAATACATGAACCAGTAAGCAGTTATTTATTGTCATTATTAAGTACCCTACACTGCAAATACTTACTCATGATACAGTTTTATGCAACTGGCAGTGAACAATTGTTACCATCAACACATGGATTATTCATTACAAAACAGTGATATCAACAAAAACAGGAGCTGTTCAATCTCATTTCAGTTTCACAGGACCACTGTAGTCCACATCGTCTGTCACTGACAAAAAAATGTCAGTATGCAGTGTCAAATTATATAGAAGTAGAAAGTTTAGAAGAAAAGAGACAAGTATAAAAAGTAGAAATTTTAAGCATTGATAATAGAGCATTTCTGATGAAATGGCACCACTGAGCAAAACAGCAAAACCCTCCATATCTTCATACAGAAGCATGTGAAGATAAGCATCATTTGGCATGAAGGTGCTTACTGGCATCAAAAAGCCTTTGCTGCCATCTTGTGGGAAGAAACAAACTTAATATTGCATATCTTTGTTTAAGCTTTGCAAGGTTTGTAAGTGTATGGTCACTTATTCATACATTCATTATTTAAGTAATATAAGTAAATTTCAGTTGTTTAGTTAAATTGATATGACATCAAACTGCCTTGTAAATATGTGGTCAAAGTCTGAATTAAGAAGTTTCTCTTTACAAGGAATACCTCTGAATGCAGAGACTTTTAGCCTGCTCCAGAAGTTTGGAATAGTGTTTAAGGTCAGACTGGGCTATATGAGACCCTGTCTCGAAAAGAGGGTGGTGAAACAAGGGAAGGAGGAAAGAAAGTTATTTTTAATAAAAGCGAAAAATAAGTCTGATGGATAACTTTCTCAAAAAATGATGCTAAAACAATTGAATAATAATCAGAGGAAAAAGAAGAGAAAGAAAAGAAAAACCAGAAATTCACATTGGCAAATTTTCTTTTATATATTTTGAGACTGGATCTCACTATGTAGCATAGGCTGGCCTTGAACTTATAATTCTCTTCTATCTACTTCCAAAGTCTAAGATTACAGGTGTCTACCACAAAACCAGCTTAAATGTCACCTTTTATATAAAAAACAAGGATTCAAAATGGATCACAGAAATGAAGATATAGAATTGTTAAAGAGATCTTTAGGCTCTAGGGTCTTTGCACTTGATTCCAAGAGCCAAATCCTTAAAAGGAGGAATCAAACTGAACGTCATCAAAGTTAAAAGAAACTTCCATCATACAAAAACTATTCTGATAACACGTTGAAATAAAAAGCTTCAAATTGGGACAAAATATTTGCAAACCATAAGCCAATAAGTATATATATAATTTTCAAACTTAACACATAAACCAGCAATTCAATTAGAAAATAAATAACAATCATAAAGAGATTTCACAGATGAGAACATGTGGGTGAAAAATAAGTACCAAAAAAGTGTATTCAACAATGTTAGCCGTTGTAAAAATGCAAATTAAAATCACAGTTATACATACTGTAAAGCTAGTGAGAGGTATATAAATGTTGGGAATGAGAAATGGTATGGCAAAATTAGTTGGTACTTCTTATAGTTAACTATGAAAATTATGCAAAATTAGTTAGTACTTCTTATAGTTTACGATGAAAATACCAAACGACCCAAAGATTACATTCTTGGGCATTTTTCCTAGGAAAATAAACATTCAGAGAGAGAGAGAGAAAGTAAGAGGGGGGAGCCATGGATGATCATAAATCTTACCATGTGTTTGCAGAACCCTTGTGTACTTCTGGTGGGAATGGGAACTGATGCAGCCACTGCGGAAAAGACTGTGAATGGAACAAATTCAGAATGGAACTACCATATGATCCATCATTTCTGCTTTCCAGAGTACATCTTAAAGAAATGAAATAAACATATTAAAGCATGTCCACACTTTCATATTTATTATATTAAAGTATGATAGTCAAAGTATGACAACAAATAAAGTATGTCCAAGGGTAGTTGACTCTATAAATAACATGGGAATATCTATCTATCTATCTATTGATTGATCTATCTATCATCTATGCGAAGACTGTCCAGTTGCTGGTGCAAACATGTGGACCTGAGCATATCAGCATGTATCTGCAATCCTCGTGCTCCTACAGGATAATGAGACAGACAATCACAGAGAATCCTGTCTTACACCACAGAACAGAAAAGATTCTGTCTCAAGCAAGGTGGATGCAAGGATAATAGCCTAGACCATCCTCTGACGTCCACATTTGTGCCATTGCACACACACATATATATACATGAAAGTTGCTTTTTGTTCTATACAATGTTAGCTTAAAAAGATTGTATGCCATATTTTTAAAAATCTGTGCATGATATAAAATGAAAAAAATGCATTTTAGTAGAGTCAGGCATGCACATTAAAGGATTCTCCGGGGATTGAGGGGGAGGCACTGGGTGATGGGGAGGGAGAGATGAGGGGAGAGGGAGCAGGGGGTTCAGGGGGAGAGGAGGGAGGGAGGGAACCGGTGTACCTATTAAGTTTGTATGTGCGGAAATAATAATAAAAATGTTAATAAAAAATAAATAAAATAAAATAGATTTATAAAAGAAAAAATGCATTTTATTCTTTTACATCTTTATTTTTACAATTGTAAGAGTTTAACACATTATTTTTTCAAATACTATTTACATAGATACATATATACCATTTTCATAATTACTAAGACAATGGAGACTGAATTCTTCACTTTATCTAAGTACACTTATCTGTCTTAGTCTGAATGTGAAATATCCTCCACAGGATATTTGGTTTGTAGCCAGTGACACCATTTAGAAAGGTTATGGAACCTTTAGGAGAGGGAGATTTGGTGAGGAAGTATCTCACTGGAAGCAGGCCTTGAAGTTGATAACCTGGCCACTTCCTGTTCACTTTTCTCTCTGGTCCCTGAGTGTGACTGCAGTGAACAGTCGGCTTGTTTCTGCTGCCAAATGCCTGCCACCAAATGTTCTCCACTGTGATAGAACCATAGGCTACAATAGTAATTATTTTCTTGCTTACACTCAGAACATTTATCATAACAACTTAAGAATAACATTTACCTCTACAAATTGGACAATCTTACTCCAATAAAATGACATACTATTCCTTTTTAATAACATATTGTAACTCATTCACTCAATCTCTTTAAAAATACTTATTGACTAGATACTGTCTGGTGAACTAATTCTGTCTAATCTGGTAGCCACATGACTACTGAGCATTTGAATAGTAGCTAGGGAAACATTCTGTTAGATTTAAAACACATGTCATATTTTGGAAACTGCAAAAAACTAAAATTTCCTTCCATTTTTATGTTGACTATATGTGCAAATAATATTGTATATACACTAAGATAAATATATTGTTAAAGTTAACCTCCAACTACTTTTTTTAGTGTGACTATTAAATATTTTTAAATTGTTTAAGTCTTCACCTCTGTGGTTGGTGGTATAATTCTAGTAAACAATGCTGTTATAGAGCATCAGATTACAGAGATGAGCAATAGCTTAGTCTTTGTCGTGGTGTGACCTATGCATATCCCTGACAGGCTCATGTGTTTAAATCTTTAGTTGTTTGGGAAGGTCATGGCACCTTTAAGAGGCGGAGCCTTGCTGGAGGAAGATAGTGGGGGGGGGGGGTAGATTAGTTCCACCCTACACAGTCTTGTAGCTCTGAGCCTCCTAGATGGATGTGACCTAGGCTTCCTCCAGCTTCTGCCACCACCCATGCCATTTCTGCTGTGAAATACTCTATCTCCCCTCTGGAATCAAGCTGAATAGATTTCCCTTTCTCCCATTAAGTTGCTTACTTTGGGTGTTCACTCACAACAACAGAAAAAAATAACTGGTACAGTCTTCAAGGAGATGACATGTAGCTTGTTGAAAAAAATCATAAAGTCATACATATATGATTAATATATAACACATGCACACATTAATGATAATATTATGCATATTCTTAGAAACTAAATACAGCATAATCATTCCCGAGTGAAAATTTGCACAATTATGAAAATTGACACATTTAAGTAAGTTTGAATTTATTTTTAAACTTTGTCCTATGATAAAATTATCATTTAAGAAATAATAGAAATAAGATTATAATAAATATCAATTTCTCATCAAACACAACTGAGAAGTATCATAACCTAGCTTAAGTCTTTTGTCAGTAATAGATATGACATTCAAAGTTAAAACACCTTTGATGTATTTGGGCATGATGAAGAAATAGAGGCAGGAATTAATATCTGTATAAATTATATGCAAACATTTACATGAGGAATGAAGGAGGAAACAGATGGAAGTGGACAGCATTTTTAGTTTACTAATTTTCCTTTTATCACAAGAAAAGTTAAATTTCATGGCTTATTAAAACACCCAGAGGAGTACACACTTCCAGATACACAATCCCACTATTTTATCTTTTATCCCACTCTTTTCTTTTAAGCAGCTATATTTACAAATATGTGATTTTTGAAAATGAAATTGCCAAGGTTATTCTATTAATTCCACATTTGTTCTGAGTAGTGGAATGAATTTTTTCTTAATATGTGATGGATAGTCTATAGTGCCAACCTTACCCCTAGGAGGTGGGCCTCTGGGCATCCCTGTGAGGAGTTACCTAGTTAAGGCAGTCCCCTGGGCAAGCTGTAGGACATTGTCTTCGTTGCTTTAATGAAGCAGGGTGATCTGCCCATTATTGGCAGCATCACTACCTAAACATGTAGGATATTATGTCTACGTGTCCATGTGGACTGTATGAAGATGGCTGGCAAGCATTGGTTCTTGTCACCTATGCTCTTGACTTTGGACGTGGTATGGCTAGTCCCCTTAATGCCTGCTTGTAACTCCTTGTCATGATGGACTATAACCTGCAACAATAACCTAATAAAAACCTTTGTTCCCTTAAGTTGTTTGGGATGTGCATTTTTTGCAGCAAAGAGTTTTGAAAGCAAAAAAAAAAATGTTTCCACATTTTTCATTTTTCTATCAATTGTTTTCTAATTATAAAATATATTAAATATTAAAGGTACTTAAAAGATTTACCTTACTAACAATTCTAGTAAAGTTGCATTGATGCTAAGTATCTCTCAGGCACTGGATTCGACCATCTTGAGGTCTTATATTTCAGCGATGCGAAGGTTGTGAGCAGATATCCATTGACAAACTTGGGATCATTGGAAATGACCTGCACATACAATCTACAGGTACTATTTTAAGATTGATAATCATAGCCAGGTTTTTTAGTAATACAACTCTACCCTGGAACCAGCCACAGAAGTCATCCTAGTTAATTTCTGATGTGTCTCCCTATTCCCATATCCTCTCCACTCTAATGATTTTCAGATATCCCTGACCTCTCCCTTTTTCTTCCCCCTCCCCATAGTTGCCTCAAACTGCCTGTCTATGGCAGTTCTCCTCCACTTTTAAGCTAGCTCTGTTACAATGCGCTCCCACCTTTGTAAGGCAAAGCCTCAAACACACCATGCCACGGACAAGAGATGGAAGGAGGGCTGGAGAGGTGGCTCAGGGCTTAAGCCTCTGTCTTGCAGGCGGAAGGTCCTGAGTTCGGATCCTAGATCCCACGTATAGATGCCAGGCGGAAGCGGGGGCGGCCTGCGCTTCTGGTCCTGGTAGGGCGGAGCCTGTGAATCCCAGGGCAAAAGGAGGTGGAGGCGTCCAGGGTGGTCCGCGAATTCGTCCGTGGTTCTACACATACACAGACACACACACACACACACACGCGCGCGCGCACATACACACACACATGCACAAGTTGAATAAATAATAATAATTTAAAAAAAAGAGAGAGAGATGGAAGGAGTCTATTGATCACTACATAGCTTGGTGGGCTAATGCACTAAGGGAGAAAGAGCAACATCTATGGAAGATGAGTTTTTATAGTCTTTGACTTTCGGGGAGCAGAGAGCGAGCCCGTGAAGGACAGAGTGGAGTGATCTATCAACCCCTGTCAAGCGCAGAGTGGTCATTGGAGTGTATGTGTGGGGGGAGGGGTGACCAGCAAACGGAACTGAATATGCTCTGAATATGTGGGTGAAGGAAAGGGGATCTATCAACCTTAAGCGTATAAACTATTTCCCTTGGCCACCAGGTTCTCAGTTTTAAGAAAACTTGCATTTCTTAAGTCTCTCCCTTGTGTTAGCTTCTTTTTATCTGTGGACTTCACATGGCTGGATTACTTAATTCCCAGCCAACCTAACAAAGACTTAGTTTTCTGTTATCAATGGAGTTGATTATCAGAAACCCCAAGTTTAGGAAGTTATGTGTTTTAGAGCAGCTTGCATGCTATCTGTATATTCCAATTGAAAATTTATTAGAAGTTTCAGGATTGAAGGACTGATTAAGTTAAGCTGGGCTAACTTGAAATCCATTACCTAGGATCTTAGAACTCTGATTGACTCTAGGATAGCATTTGGGCCATAATTATCTGTTAATTTTTTGTTAAAGTACTGTGTATTTTCAAAGCAATTTGATTGCCATCGATCCATTGCTGTTACAGTCTCGGACTGACAACTTTCAGGGCTGCACAGGGCAACACGGTTAGGACACAGGGGCAGAGACAGAGCCTCACTGTGGGTCTCTCACTTTCCTTCCCCAGCGTCCACATTATATCCTGGTACTCGGCCCGCTGCATACGTCCGCGGGCTCCTGGGCGGGGCCATGCTGAGCACGTTCGCCTCCCAGAGGCGCCGGTCCATTGAGAGCCGTGGGCGCGCCCAGCCTTCCGCTTCCTTCCTGGTGTCGCCTCGGGAAGCGTCCGGGTCCGCCAGCCGGCGCTTGTCCTTCGAGAGCCCTGGGCTCGCCCTGCCTCCCGCTTCCTTCCTGGTGTCGCCTCGGAAAGCGTCCGAGTTCGCCCGCCTGCGCTCACCTGCCGACTGCGACCCGTGGAGTCTGTGCCCGCCTGGCCCCAGCCTCTTCCGCCTCTCCTTCCCGTCTCTTCTGCGCGTGTGCGACGGGAACATTCGCGAAAGTTCCCGAAGCGGAGCCAGAGGCTTCCGGAAAAGCCTGCAGTGGTCCGAGCCGCTGGCGGCCAGCGACTGCGCCTCTTGGCGGTATCAGGGCTGCGGGCTTCAGCGCAGACGGGATGGCGCTGCTGTGCTACAACCGCGGCTGTGGCCAGCGCTTTGACCCCGAGGCCAACGCGGACGGTAAGTAGGACGCGCCGCCGCTTATTGCCGCGGGGCCTCCCGAGCGCTGCGGGTCCCCGGCTCGGGGTCGCGGGGCCTCTGCCAGCCGCCGGCCCCGGCCCGCTCCGGCCCCGGCCCGCTCCGGCCCCGGCCCCGGCCCCGGCCCAACCCGGCTCTTGGCCTCCCTCTCGCCCGGTGGAGCGTCTGTTCCCACAAAGCCTTTCGCTCCCAATCGGAACAAAGATCTTCATCCCCAGCCCCGCAAAAATCCCGGGGCACTGCTGGGCATTTTTGGAGTGCTGAGATTTCCTGAGCATGCGAGAAGCCGAGGAATAGTGGGCAAGCATGGTAATTGATTTCTGTTGCATTTTTTGAATTCCAGCGGAGAGCATGCGGTCAGCAAACCCACCTGAATCTATGAGTGCTTTTCAAAGAAGTGCACTCTAGCAGAATTTTGCTACATGTTACCCGCGTGGTGTTACACTTCAGTGGCAACATTTGCGATGCGTATTGCTGTGGCCTGCAATTTAAGGCCATGTCTTCTCCAGAATAAACTGAGCCCCTAGTGTTCCTCGCAGATCACTGGGGTGTTGACAGTTAAAGAAGTACAGTGAAAGTTAACGCCTACAAGAGTAAATCAGTGCTGCGAGGTACCAGTGAATCTTAGTTTTCATTTTGAACGGGATAAAAAGAATTATGCCGGTTACTGGGATATTGTGGGAAGTAACACTTTTAAATTTCAGCTAGCATCAGTATATTATATTGTCAGATTAGTCTGTCACTTTATTATGTAATTTTTACAACCACTTGGTGAAGTATGCAGAAACCGTCCCTTTGAATGGAATTCAACTTCAACATAGTAACATACTTCAACATTGTGGAGTTTAAAATCGCTGTCCATAAAGATATTTGAGACGTTTTTTGAAATACATCTCTTGATACACAAATTAATTGGTGACTCCTTTTAAAATAAAGTTTGTACAAAACTTAAATGACAAGTTTATACATGTTACTGTCATTGAAACTTTTGAAATGTAAATGGGTTTCTCAAGGGAGAAGCTATCAAATTTCAGTTGGCAACAAAATTACAAGATAAAGTCCTTCGGGTGTGTGTATCCTGTGTAAAAAATAAACTTTTGTTTTATACATCTACTCTTACTTTAATACCAAGTAGTTGGGAAAGACGGTTATTGGGAGTTAGACCACAGGAGTAATCAGTCTTAACCGGTAACAGTACCACACACAGCAGGATACATTGAGATTGCTAAAAGTTGATTCACTATAGCAAAGGGGGAATAAAGACTTAGCAATAAATATTTAAAGTAAATTGATTGAATGGCAGATGAAAGAAATGGAAGTGAAATAGAAGGCATCTTATACACTGGATTTGACTAGGAGAAAGTTTGATAGCATGGAAAGCTTTTGACCTTAATACATTTATTAAAATTACAGAAGATTAATATTGAAGGTTTTGTGGAATACAAAAATACTTTAGTCTCTTTCTTAATCATGAAATACAATTACATGTTTATATCATCTTAGGTTTTTGCCTTATAAACAAAATAGACTTTCCCAAGTAACAAGACACTTTAGTTTGCAACACAACTAAGTTAAAAAGAAATGCAGAAAACACTAGAAAGGGCAAAATTTAATTCATATGCCAGGAAACTGAAGCAGCTACCAAAAACGAAGTGAAAATTTTAACCATGTTTAAACCAGTATAGAAAGCTCTCAATACTTATCCACTACTATGTTGTAGCTTCTCATTTTAAAATTTTGATTTCAGCAGAACTGATACACCTAGTAAAGAAATTGTCCATCTAATTGCCAGATCTTTTGAAAGCAATGCTATTCAAACTTTCTTCTTGCCAGTTACTTGTTTTTAGGATCTGACTTACCAATGTTTAAGATTTCACTTATTCCAACTGTTCTTCTGCCAGTGCAGACCATTATTAGGACTGTTTTATACCTGTGATGGTGTATTAACTCCCATATTACATGGTACTGCTTGTATTCTCTACGGGTATCCCCCTTTCAACTTTATATCTTCATTCACATTTATATATTTATTCAACCTTTTTTCCAGCTCTTAATTCCACTACTGAAATAGCCTTTTCTTAATCCATAGGTTTACTTGCTGTTCTATTACATTAATTAATGTCTTATCTACGTAGCAGGAGCTTATAATGTTATTACTACAGGATAGACTTCTTGAGTTGCTAGGAATTAATCACTTCAAGGCAAAATCAGGATATAGAGAATCAAAAGACTTGAAAGGTTGAATGAAGTAAGACAGTTGCATAGGAATAAAACTGGCCTGTTTTTGTAAACAAAACATCCAAATTGTAATGAATATATTTTATGAAAGTTTTTGATATTTTCTGAAAGAATTTAAATATGATCGAAACATACAACTTAAAATTTTAGTACTTAAAATTTGTAGAAACAAAATGTGAGTACAGAATTTTCTTAACTGTTTTAATAACGGTAACAATTTTAGTTTTAACTGTTACTATTTTTAATGCAGATATTTGTCCTGTTTCAAACCAAGCATTAGTGAAGTTTCAAGAAATAGCACTGCCTGCATTCGAAAAGAATTAATCTTAACATCTAAAGGAGTATTGACTTATGCATTTTTCTTCATTATCAACAATTGGAATTTTTTCCTTTTTGTTTTTTGACCAGATGCTTGCACATACCACCCAGGTGTTCCGGTTTTTCATGATGCATTGAAGGTAAGTACTTGATACATTTTCAGTGTCTCATATTTACAATAAACTTAGAGATATAGTTTTTTTTTTTAAAAAAGCTTTCATTTTTTTTAATCTTGTCATTTCTTTGTTTTTTAATGATTATGTTGAGGTATTTTAAAGCATGCAGCTAGAGACAAAGAAGATAACAGGTTCCTATCTTTAGTCTGTCATGGCTGGCTAATATGGGCTGTGGATATTATGAGTGATTATTGTGAATGTCTGATGGCACCGTTCTCAACATAGACCATTTTACTAGAGGCACAATTCCAGTGTTCCACATGTGTTTCCTGATGATCCAGAGAGTCAGAGAAATAGTACTTTTTCATCAGGTTTTCTATACTGATCTTTTTTTTTATTCAATTGTGCATGTGTGCGTGTGTGTGTGTGTGTAACCACGGGCGAATTTGGGAACCACCATGGATCGTCTCCACCTCCTCCTCGTTTACTCTGCCCGGGGATTCACAGGCTCCGCCCTACCAGGACCAGAAACACATTCTGCCAAGCGTCTATACATGGAGTCTAGGATCCAAACTCAGGACCTTCCACCTGCAAGGCAGAGGCTTAACCCCTGAGCCAACTCCCCAGCCCCTATACTGATCTTTTTTAAATTCATGCTGAAACAATGTATTTGAAAAGTTTCTTACATCACAGTAGATTGTTTTGGTTTTAGATAATTGCTGTTTTTCTTCTCAAGAGATCAGTTGGATTCTTGGCATTTAACTGACACATGTGTATGTGTGCACACGCATACACAGTTTATGTTCTGTCTAATACTGTATTCTGTATGAGAAATAAAGGGGGGTCTTCTGTTCTCTTTCTTTGCAGGGGAAGTGCTTCTGAACTGCTGTCTATAATACATCATTTTTCCTCTATATTATTGCTGTCTTCTAACTGTAGGAATGTTTTTTACCTGTTTTTTGTTTCCCACGTTCTCTCATTAAGTCCATTTATTTGTATTTAGTGCTACTTCTATACCAATAATTTATTGTTTTTAAATACTTTCTTTCACCTTCCATCTCATTTTTTGAGACAGGATCTCTCACTGAATTTAGACCTTTCCAGTTCAGCTAGACCAGCTGGACAGGGAACTCCAGTGACTCTCCAGCCTCCACCACCCCCCACCCCCAGTACTGGGTTACAGAAGCAGCATGTGGTGCTGGGATCTGACTCAGATTCAGACTCACACAAGCCAGCACTTGACCCACTGAGCCCGTTCCCTGGCAACCTTACTTTCTCTATTCTGCAAATACATTTTATGAATCTAGCCCTTCCAAACTATTGAATTCCATAGCCCAGTAAATTTCAGACAAAATATGAACATTAGTATAAGGTCACTGGTTTTCTGTTAGCCAAATAAACAATCAAACTTATATTAGCAAAGAAAAGGCCAATGAGATGGCTCAAAGAGTAAACCCTGGAACCTTCATGAAAGTAGATGGAACCAGTTCCACAAAGTTGTCATCTTCTGACTTCCATGTGCATGAGTGCATGACTGCACCCCAATAATATGAGTGCCTGGCTGCACCCCCAACAATATCATGCACAGACACAATCATATAAAGAACATTTTCGTGTTGAATATTCAGAGAAAAGACCGCCCTTGAAAGATTTTTGGCAGCTAATAATTACTTTCCCTGTTGCTGTGATAAAATATCCAACAAAAGCAACTTAAGGAAGGGTTTATTTTGACTCAGTTCCAGGGTGAGTCCCTGACAGAGCTTAAGGCTGATCATTTGGTATCCAGTCAGGAAGCAGGACGTGATGGATTCTTGTGCTCAGCTAGCTTTTTTTTTTTTTTTTTTTTGTAATCTATCTTGAGTGTATGCATATGTGGGCTAGAGCATGTGGCATGCATGTGGATGTCACATAAGAACTTAGGAGAATCTGTTCTTTCCACTTCTGGTTCCAGATAATCCAGTTAAGATTGTTAAACTTGGCAGCACTACTGTTAAAGGCCTATTAGGGTGCAGTAATTGTTCATTTGGATTGAATTGACAGCAAGGGAGGACTGAAGTTTACAAATGAATATGATTTATGTGTTATTTTAAGTTTTTCTTTAAAAATTAAGAAACCTGAAAGTGCAACTCAATGGATTTTTTTTTTTATGCAGTGATGAGAAATTTTGGATCTCAAAACTTTTCCATTTTTATTTTCTTACTCTCTAGTATACTAGAATTAAAAATAGTAACTGAAAGCCATTTTTGGTAACGTGTTACTAGTGAACTAGAAAAAAACCTCTGTCTTTTGAAGAGTTAAATTAGACCATTTCCCCAGTGATAGCTACAAAGAAAAAGTAGAAACTAGGAGAAAGTCTTTTAATGAAACCACATATATAGCAAAGATAGTCTTCCTTGCTAAGGGCACGAAAGACAAAACAGATTATTGTTCTCTGTGACTTTCACTGAGGCTTCAGGAGGAGTTGGGCTCAGCAAGATATCTCAGCAAGTAAGGTGCCTACCAGCAACCTGGGAGCCTGAGTTCAGTCCCCCAAAGCCCACCCAGTGTGGAAGGAGAGAACTGATCTACAAAAGTTGTCCTCTGACTTCCATTCCTGCATGGTGGCAGACATGTGCCTGTCTTCTCTCCTCCTATCTCCCCCACTCCTCCATTCTCTTTGCTTGTTTAAAAAAAATTTTTTTTGAAAAATAAATAAATAAAAGAATTAGAGTGATTTGGGTTTTTGAACACCAAAACCAGTATTCTACTTTTTCAGATGACTCAAGGAAGAAGTATTTAGCTATATTTTATTGTCATTAACTGATCTTTCTAATCTGTTACCCAAAATCCAAATGTACACTGAGGCAGGAAAGCTCTAACCGTATCTATTACTGAGTTTTCCTTTGTGCTTCGGGTCACCTGAAAGTTTCTGCGCTAGTGATTCATCTTTAGCCTTGGAGTTAATTACTTTGTTGCTGACATTAAAGGTTGGTTTCTCCCCTCCCCTTCTTTCATAGGGTTGGTCTTGCTGTAAGAGAAGAACAACTGACTTTTCTGACTTCTTAAGCATTGTAGTAAGTACTGTTCTTTTTCTATATTATTTCCTGAAACTACATATTCCTGGAAACATCAGTTTTGAGGAGCCTCATATATGTTATATCTATCGACTCATCAACTATTAAGTTACAGCCAACTTTAAATGCCTTCCATACCATCTAAAATAATGCATCTGTCTGTTTTGGAGATTAAGGTTTCAAAATTTTAAAATACTGATACTCATTTGTCATATTAGTTTCTTAGATTTAGTATTCTTGAAAGAACATAAAGGAAGTGGTGGGCAACAGCTGAAGTATTTTCAATTGGATTTACATTTTTATCAAGTTTTACCAACATTACTTTATATGGCACTGAGAAAAACATCTGGCATTATCTTTATTTTTGCAGATGAGAAAACATAGTTTAAATGATTATCTTGCTTAAATGGTGTAATTGAAGCTAAAACTGTGACCTTTTAGTGTTTTGTAACAAGGGCCTCCTGGCCTAGTTGTGTCTGAGAAGGGTCTTGACTCCTGATCCTCCTGCCTCCGCATCCCAAGTGCTGAAATTGCAGGCATGAGGCACTGTGACGTTTATGCAGTGCTGGGGCCAGAAACCACGGATCTGTGCAGACAAGCACATTTTCAAATAAGTCTCAAGCCTGGAATCTTTTTTGAATAACTTCTGTATTTATAATAGATAGAAGCAGCGGCTTCTTTAAAAAATATTATAATCATGAAAGATTAAAAACATGTTTATAAATAATAGTGAATTTATAGTTGTATTTTTAATTTCTCACAATTACTCTGTGGTAACAGTAAGTTATAGAAGCTACTCTTACTCTTAGGAGTTCTTTCTCACTTTTCTTTAATAAATCTAAAGTGAGAGTGATGCATGCCTATAAACACACTAAGACAGAAGAACCCCGAGTCAAAGCCAGCCTGTTCTGCATAGTGAATTGCAGGCAAGTGTGAAATGCGTAGAAAGACACTGCTCAGATACACAGATATATACACCTAAATGAAGGGCAGCATAACTGTTAATGCGTGTCTGTCATGGACAGGGCTGTACGAAAGGCAGACATAACAGTGAGAAGCCACCTGAGCCAGTCAAGCCTGAAGTCAAGACTACTGAGAAGAAAGAACTATCTGAATTGAAACCCAAGTTTCAGGAGCATATCATTCAAGCCCCTAAACCAGTAGAAGCAATAAAAAGGCCAAGGTATGCACCTTATAGCTGCTTATGCTTACAGTGCTTGAGTAAGAGCTTTTTGTCTATGACATTTCTTTTAATACACTGTTACCACCTACAGCTGCCTCCTTGTGTTTCTCATAGTAATCTTCTAATTTTTATTTGAAGGTATAAAACTTCATTATAAATTTTTTATTTTATTTCACTAATGATTCAGGCACATTTCCTGTCAGAATGGGGTTGGAACACAGCTCATTTCCTGTGGCAGCTATCCTTTTTGTGTGTGTGGCATAATGAAAATTTGAAAGAATTGTGCTTTCCAGGTGTTAATTTAAATTGATAAAAAGATGAGTGTCTAATCACTTTTCTTGAAGATGCCTGAAAACTGCTACTTCTTAACACTGGTCAGATTTCAATGTATCTGATTTAGATGGCTTGTCTGTTGAAGTAGTCTACAGATAACTTTTGCTTATTTTGAAGTAGAATTAGATTGTTTATACTCACCTTTTGTTCAAAAAGACTACTTTGTATTTCTACACATTATTAGGTTTACTTCTGTGTTATAACTTAAAGACTTGAACAGTTTATAAATGCAAAATTAACTACTGCAAAATTCTGGAAGATGTTGATGCTTTTATTGTACTAAAATTTCCTTGTCATATAATGGTATCTGAATTTATAAATCCAAGTGCCAGCTGTCCACATAAAGTTGATTACCTTTATGTGGCCTCACTTACACTACTGCCTGCTTGTTACATGCATAGCATTTTACTTGGGGATTAGAGTCCTTTCCTCATAGTTTACTCGTCCTTACAAACTTTGATTCCTAGTCTTTGCTCTGTTCCCTTTATCCCTGCTGAGTAATATATTTATATTGTGGCAGTGGTATAAGGACATTTTAGTTAAAATCTAAAATGTAGGTAGATTATAAGTTATTGTAAAATACTTAAAATAGGAGTAACTTGATGTACAAATCATTTAGTATCTCATAAGGAAGGTTTTTATGGTTAAGTTTAAGTACAAAGAACTATATTTGAATATTAATAATGATAATAAGGTTTTAAAATTTTCCAGCCCAGATGAACCAATGACAAATCTGGAATTAAAAATATCTGCATCACTAAAGCAAGCCCTTGATAAACTTAAACTGTCATCAGGAAATGAAGAAGATAAAAAAGGTAAGATTGTTTTGCTTTATTGCATTTTTATGTATAAGGAAACACTCATTCAGAACAGTTGACCAGATATGTGAAAATACAGCACATTGCAGTCAAGAGCTTATTTTATTCCCATATGCTCATGGTATCACAGAATGTGCATGTAGTTAATTATATCTCTGCAAAAGAATAATCCGTTTAATTTAGAATTTTTGTTTTAGTTCTTTTAATAATTTGATAATTGAAAGTATGCATAAAATACATTTTAATAATTAATTTTTGTCCTAATATTGAGGGACAAAGTAATGCCCTTTCATGATTTGTCTTTTACCAGGAAATATAGATTTTAGTAGGATTTGATAAAGCATTGTACTATACAGTAAAAATACTGTCATTCTGGAGGTTGAGACAAACGCAGTTACAATGTTTTTGTTTGGTTGGTTTTTTTGTTTGGGTTTTATTTTGATTCAGACCTTGCCTTGAAGCTTGGGTTGCCTTCAATCTGACTGTGTAACTAGGCTGATTTTGAATTTGCACTCATCTGCCTCAGCCTCCCAAATGGGAAGAACTGTACCTGGCTTTTAATTAATTTTTTTTAATCTTGTTTTACTTTTTAAGAATTGGAGTTGAGTTCTGTTTTAATTTTACTTTTTTTTTCGCTTGTTTAAAAAGAAAGTGATGAGATCTAATGTGATTACTTTTTTCTTCATTTCAGAAGAAGACAGTGATGAAATTAAGATTGGGACCTCATGTAAAAATGGAGGGTGTTCAAAGGTATGAATTGTAAAACTTGGAATGTTATGAAATGAATGCTTAATATTGAAGCAGAGAACATTGTTTCAGGGCCTGGAGATAATCAAATAAAACAAAAACCTCATCTTGAGGAGCAGATATCAGTGGTTCAGGAACAACAGATAGGCATTAGATGCAGTATATTCAGGCAGACATAAAGAAGACCAAGCAACCGCGTTGATACAGTTGGGAACTGTGAGATTTGCCAGCAAAGTTCTTTTAGAATTCTGAGTAGACTAGGAGCAGCGCTGAGTTGGCTGCTCAAAGGCTGGCAAGTCCTAGAGCTTGAATCTGTGTATGAGGAATAGACAAACTGTGCCTCAGCTCAATGCTGGTATTATAGGTATATCCCACCATGTCTAACCTAGGGAGTGATTTTATATATTGTTTCAGTTACTTTTCGTTATTGCTGCGAATCGCACTTTTATACAGGGGAGAAAGAGAGATTCATTCAGTATGCAGTTCCAGAGGGTTATGCTTGATTACGGCAGGATATAGCAGAAGGCATGACAGTACTCAGAAGGAGGCCAATTGCGGTACCACAGCCATCGGGAGGCAGACAGAGCTAGAGCCAGCTGAGAAAGCAGATCCAAGTTATCAAACCTCAAGGCTTGGGCTAGAGAAATGGTTCAGGGGTCAAAGCCTATGTCTCACAAAAGAATCTGATCTCAGATTCCATGTAAAAGTGCCATGCCAAAATGGCGGAGTCCTGCTTTCGGAGGGTCGGAGCCTGAGAAACCCTAAAACAAAGCATTAAGGATGTAGAGTACATCCAGGATGAGTCCTGATGTCACCTTTGAGACCTCCAGGAATACACACTCAAGTGTACTGTTGCACACAAACATACACGAACCTCAAAGCTCACCTCCCTGTGACATGCCTTCCTCCAGTAAGGCTCTAAAGGTGCCGCAGTCTTCCCAAACATCAACACCAGCTAAATATTCAAACACATGAGCCTGTTGGCAGTACGTGTATATGAGAGAGAAAGAAGTTGCACAAATGTTAAGCCATGGCACAACAGGTGGAGGTCCAAGGACAACTTTTAGAAGTTAACGCTTTCCTTCCACCATGTAGACTTATGGAGATTGAACCAAGTCACCAGATTTGCCAGCAGGCACCTTACCCAATGAGTTATTTTGCTGGCCTCTTTTTTTTTGTAACTATTAGGCCAAAAGTAGATATGTCCACCTTATTCCTCATCCACTTGAAACACAGGGTTTCTCTGTGAACCTGGAGGTAAGCTGGTAGGCAGCCCACCCTGGCAGTCCTGTTGCTGCCTACTCCTTCTCCTCTCCCCCGGCACACACACAGCACTGGAGCTATGGGTACATGCCCATACTTGGCTTTTGGGGGGTTTGTTGTTTTAAACAGCTTTGAGCACACGTAGTAAGTTCAGGAAAAGTTTTTGAGAGATTCTTTTGGCAAATAGTAATATATACTGAAAGAATAGCAGTGGAATTAAAAGAAAATCCAGCTTGGATGCTGTTGTAGAAGATCAAGCAGTATTCGAGAGTGGAATGCTCAGAAGTGGCTGGACATTGGTGTAATAAACTATCTGGAGACCATTTCCTGCCTGCTGCACTTTTCTCCATGACACTTTTAACCTCACCTGACTCTTGTGCCTACTACCTACTCCTGCCTCGTGGTAGTGGATGTTGTTAGGGTTTTATTTTGCTCTTTGTTATCATGAGTGCTTAGAACAATGGCCAACATGTAGCAGGTGTGTATAGAATGAATGTATAGTGTGGATTCTTGGGGCGTGATTGTGGTGCTACTAACTGAAAATGAAAATGAAGTGGGAACAGGTTTTTCTTTTCCCCGTTAGCTATCCAGTTTGAATTGTTTTGTTTACTAAGTGATGGAAATGTGAGTATAGTTTCACATATGTAGGAGGTAGTAGAAGAATTAATTGGTAGATTAAAGGGGGCAATTGATTGTTAAAATGAGAGCAGCCATATGGATGTTAGTGAACTGGAAGAAGATCAAAGAGAATGTATCAAGTGTATCAGTTTGGAAAACTGACAGGACCAAAAATGGAGTTGTAGGATAAAGTTGTGAGTGGTAGTGCAAAGAAAACAAGTAATAGAAATGGTGTGATAAAATTTACTTGTGTAAACTGAAATTAGAAGAGATAAGTAACAGCTACATCTTAAGAGCCTTTAGTAGTGTTAGGAAGTTAAGTCTTCAGGTAATAGAATCCACTATAAAGAAGCATTTGATCTTTTTCGTTGAAATTTGTTTAAACTTGTACAAATACACACTTAAAACTGAGGAACTTTCAAAGTAAACACACCAGTACTGTGAAGCACACCTTATGCCTCTTAAAGATTTGTAAACATTAATTAGTTTTTGAAGTTAATGTAAAAGGAATCACAAAACTTTTCTGTTTGTCTTTTACTTATGTTAGATTTTATGGTACAAATCCATAGTTTTGCCATTTTCATTGATTTTTTTTTTTTGGTATCACATTGTTTAAACATGTTTTAATTTTTTAGTAAAATTAGTAACTTTGAACATGTCAATGTGTACAACTTTAGCAAGTACTTAGACAAATATTTTTCAAAAAGGTATTACTTTACATACATTGATGCCAGCATTGTCTCATACATTGGACACCTTTTGTCTTTTTATATTATAGCCATTCTGGCGGATGCACAGTGTTATTTTCATTTCACTTACAGTGGAAAAAAGTATTCAAGACCTTTTATGTGCGCACCAGCCAGTCCCTGGTCCCTTAATGTCTCTGCATTGTTGCCTTTTTCTTACAATGTGTAAGCAGTCTTCAAGTCAGAGACGCTTTATCTTTTCACTGTCCTAATGTCATTGATAAACAGGTATTTGATTTTTCATGAAATAAATTTGTCCATCTTTTTCTTTTGCTAATGCTATGTCTTATTTAAGTAATGTTTAATATTTTGATCCATGGATATTTGCTCACACACATACATTTAAATGTATAAGACATACAGAAATGATGGCCATTGGAGGTATAAAGCACTTTTCATTAAAAGACTTTCAGCAAGAAGATGATAGGAATTAAATAATTATAATTAGGTAGTTGGGAAGAAAAGTTTCAGATTGAGAAACAAGTTAGAGGAAAGTACTACTGTCTGGTGCCTAAAATACACTAGTTTGTGAGTAAAGTGAACATTAACATTGATAGGTGTCTCTGAGAAAATTGACAAGATTTCATGAAAACTTGGAAGAAGACTTACTGATCTTGCTTTAGAAGTGGATGTGATGCTTTTTAAAGACGAGTGGGACAGACTTGAATGGCTGTGATGAATACAGGCTCTGACTCATGAGAACTTGAGTGCTTATGGACTGACTTTAGAAGATAAATTTACCTTGCACTTTGGACATAGCAAAAACACACTAGATTTTGTCTTCTGTGCTTACAGTTAGCATGAACATAGAGAGTATATACCAGCTGCATCCATGTTTTATTAACATAACTTTTTATGAATTCATCTGTAGAGCCTTCACCTACAGCAGCAATGGGGCCCGGATCTTCCAGAAAAACCATGGATATATACATAGGTCTGCAGCTCATTTTACCATTTGTAGGGATAAGAAATAACCATCCCTCTGAAACTTCCAGAATTGCTTATTAGATTTCCTATATCAATTAGTAATGCCCACACAGAATGTATTATGCACATATCATAACTGTATTTCTGTTGAGGTGTGAGTCCCTTCATCTCAAAATTCTTCTTAAGCTTAAGTATGTGAGTATAATCACATGAGACCACATGCCCCAGTGGCCAAAGCGTCTTAATGTTGTTTTTCGTCATTTTCCATTCCTCAATGGAATGGTCTGGATTAACCTCACTATTGTTCTTGTTAATTGCTGTTAATGAGTATTTTGAAAAGTTCATAGGGATAACTAGAATTTCAGATGTATAAGATACAAATGAGAGGTAGGCATCTAATTCTTTTTTTCTTTCTCTTTTTTAGACATATCAGGGTCTTCAAAGTCTAGAAGAAGTCTGTGTATATCATTCTGGAGTACCTATTTTCCATGAGGGGTAACTTATGCATGACTAATTAAAATATTTATGGTAGTGGTTAGAAATCTTAAGACTTTTGTATTTTCAAACATTATTCCTTTTTAGTTAATTGTTCCACTCTAAAATAGAGGGCTGTTTTTAACACAGAAAGACTTAAGGGTTTTTCTTTTTTTCAATTAAATTTTTCTATTTTTAAAATATTTGACGATACCTAAAAATTGTATTTTTGATTAATTTGACGGTTATATGAATCATACATTCTTGGTGTCACATTCATCCTTCTATCCTGTTTAATGTTTTTTTGTTTTGTTTTGTTTTGTTTGCTTTGTAACCCACTGGATTTACCCATGGTTATAGAACTGTCCCCTGCACTTTTAGTTATCCTGGCAGCCATGAGTATCTCCTGAGTCCAAGACCAAATGTGAGTTTAGTCATGTGCACACGCTGCAAGCACCCACAGCTGCTCCGAGTTCTAAGTACTATAGCCATGTCATACCCACAATAAAGCCTTTCTTGGCCCTCCTTCTCCTCTTCCTCTCCTCCTCCTCCTCCTCCTCATCATCATCATCATCATCATCTGTCTCTTAAATTCTTTCTGCCTCCTTTTCCCTGATTATTTGGTGTCATATTTAAGACTGATCACTTTGTCTATGGGTATTGTGCTAGTTAGATACAGGTTGGCAATTGAAGGTTGAGTTCTGAACATCTGTGAAGAATTACTGGTTGAAGCAAGTCCTCAGCAAGCCTGCATAAGAGTATCTAATTGACGTGGGAAGACCCAGCCCGTGGCAGGCAGAGGGACTGGTACAATAAATCATACTAGGACAGACTTGCAGTCTGACACGTGAGTTTGCCCCTCTCGCAGCAATCCTTGTAGGTATGGTGTGGCCAGTTCTCCCAGCTCCTGGTGGTGGTGGGAGCTTTCCTACCACGCTGGGCTAAGAGCTGTAACCAAAACTCATAAGAAAGAATAAAATCTCCTTGTTCCCCTAAGCTCTTTGGTCATTAATTTTTTGTCAATATGCAGACAAACTGCAACAGGTATGAATATAAATACTAAGAAGGCAATTTGCATATTTATTTGGCAAAGCCTTCTGGTGCCTGTGACCTCCGTAGGCACAGGCCTTTTATCAGGTCTACTATGCTAGGCACAATGGGACCGCATCTGATCACAGATCGTTTGGTTTCCCCCATACTGGCATGCCACCACTGTGGCACCAGTGAGCATCTTGCCCGACACGCAAGGCCACTGCAGCTCCCAACACTGAAAGCTGCCAGCAAGGAGGAGGCCTTCAGCGCAGTTCCAGCCTGGTCTCTCTGTTCTCTCCACCAGTCGTGTCCTGTCCTCAGCAGTGTGGTCTTAACCATGCAACTCTGCTGACAACCAAGACCTCAACCTACAGTCCTGGGGCCTTTCGAGCCTTTCTGCCAACCACTGCTAGAGAGTTGCCCATACCTAGCACTGGGAGTCTCATTTATTAACTCATGATTTCTGGGATCATCATTTACCTCAGCCTGGCACCTCTATCTGCTGCACCTACATTCTGCTCTGAAGTAGATCTCATCATGTCTTCACACAGCCTTTAATTTCAGGTCGTCCTCCAAGTACTTTCTCTTTCCCCAAGCCTATTGAAATCCTGCTACCCCACGTCCTCCTACATCACATGTGTTCTGTTAGTCCTGCCCTTCTCAATCTTCCCTTTACCCTCGACTATGGGACTTCTCTCACTTTCAGTCTCTGCTGATACTCCAAGTTAGACAGACATACCTAAAATGTTGATTTTAGATAATTATCCATTTGTGAGAGAGAACTTCCAGTGTTTGACTTTCTTGGCCGAAGTTACCTCACTCAGTAACCATTGTGACTGCAGTGAGTTAGTCTCTTTATTTGGACCATTTTTTTCCTTCTGAGTCAAGGTCTTGTACAGATGGGTCCCGACTTAGAATCCTCATGACATAGCCTCCCAAGTAGCAACATTGAAGGTGCTGACCTAAATTAATTTTGTTTGTAAGACACTGTTTTGAATTTTGTAGAACATTTAGAATATTTGGGTCATAGTTCGTCTCTCTGTTGTGATATGGTTTACATATAGGACCTTCACCATATAAGAATCTTTCACTGTAGAGAGCCTTTGAGACTTAAAAACCTGGAGTTCTGTTACTAAAATTCTGCACTGGCAAGTTTGTTTTTTATTGTTGTCTTTATAAATTTGTTTTGTTGCCTTTTTTTCATGTCAGCGATAGTGGATTTTACCTCCTTTGGAACTGAACATCACATTTGTTTAAATTTGCTTCATGTTCTTTCCTGGGTTACTGATGAGATTGCTAAGTTCTGGTCATACATACTACTACTTTTTGGTAATTTCATGAAGAAATGAGTGTGTACTGCCAGTGGGAGTTATCTGACTTGGGATTTTGTGATGGTTTTGGTGATTTTACTCTGAAACTCCAAATTTGTTAAAGTAAATGACACTTTTTTAAATTGTTTACTGATAGAAATCCATTTTAACTGTTTTCTGATAGAAATCCATTTGAACTGTTTTGTGATAGAAATCCACTTTAATTGTTTTCTAATAGATGTCCATTTTAACTGTTTCTGGTCCATTTTAACTGCAGCAAGTGCTTTAAGTTGCAGGTTTTTGTTTTCTTTTTTAATTACCTACCACAATGAAAATTCTGTATTTATTTCATTAAAGGATGAAATATTGGAGCTGTTGTAGAAGGAAGACCTCTGATTTTAATACTTTCTTAGCCCAAGAGGGCTGTACAACAGGGAAACATGTATGGACTAAAAAAGATGCTGTAAGTAGCCCTTTCAAAGTAGCACTGATTGTATTCACCTAAGTAATTTTTAAGACAGGATATTATGTAGGGAGTACGAAGACATTCTCTTTCATGGTAGAACTTTGCCATGCATACAGAATAAAGTTAAAGTCTCATCACTGCCTTTTGAGCACAAGCACCCTTGCATGTCATATTGCAGCCTCAAGCCTCTGCACACACATTGGGAATTACAGGTGCACTGGGTGCTGGCAATTCAAATGCAGGTCCTCATGCCTACAAAGGCTGGTAATTTGCCAACTCAGTCTCAGTCATTTTTTTTTCCTGAAAAATAATAATTGTAATAAATTGAGGTCTGTTGTGTATGTTGCCTGGTTTATCATACTAAATGAATGCCTTTCTCATTTCTGTCTTCAAACCATATTACTATGACTACTTAGTGGATTATAGGATATTAAAATGGAATAAAGGATAGGGAGACTTGTTGAATTGTCTTTACTAAGTGTATTTCATGGTGGTGGAGCCCTAGAGAACAAAGCTCAATGGGAGAAAGGTGTGTGCTCATAAGAACTGAGGAGAAGTTGTCCTAAAGAGTGTGCAGTAGCATAGTGATTTTTTTTTCCTGTATTACATGGGTCAGTTCCTCCTTTGAAGAGTTTAATTTTGTGAAGCTTTTTAAACTGGCATAGTTTTAATTACTTTGCAGGGCAAAAAAGTTGTTCCATGTAGACATGACTGGCATCAAACAGGGGCCGAAGTCACCATCTCGGTGTACGCTAAGAATTCGTTTCCAGAACTCAGTCGAGTAGAAGCAAATAGTACCTTGGTAAGTACATTAAGTAGCTAAATAAAATGTCTTAAGCATATTTTTGTTAACATTTTGCAAAATACTCTTTCAGATCAGAAATACTAATTGCAAATTAATTTCAAGGAAACTATTTTAAGTGAAAATCACAATGTAGTATTTTTGGAAGTATTCTAGAAATATAGTTGGTTTAAAGAGTCACCAGATAATAGATTTAGTTAGTGGTATAAACCTTAATTTTTTTTTCTTTTCTCTTAATGGTTTTCTTGCATGAAAAGAGAGGCGCTTAGGGAGATGGCTCAGTGGATAAATCATCTGTCATCCAAAGTAGATGGACTGGACCTTTCAAGCATGAGGACTGGTGTTCAAATCCTCAGTTACTTCATAAAAGTCTAACAGACGTAGGAGCATCTATAATCTTGGGGGGAGAGAGGGTAAGGCAGGGGGTGCATATTGACTCCTTGGGAAAGCTGGCTGGCTAGACCATAGGAATCATTGTAAGCTATGGATTTAGCAAGAGGCAAAGTGAGCAGTTATGAAAGACACCTAACATCAACTTCTGGCTTCTACATGCATGAACAACCTGCACACATACACACCACACATATAATCATGCAAAATTAAGCATACAGTACTGATATTGTTGTGTATCTATTTCAGTTAAACGTGCACATTGTATTTGAGGGAGAGAAGGAATTTCATCAAGATGTGAAATTATGGGGTGTAAGTATTATAATTCCATCAATTTTTCTGGTGATTAAAGTAGCATTTTTTGAATGAAAAGCAATAGTTTGCTAATTACTAATGGAAAATCCATGGCTATTACTTAACAAGAAATTTTCAAATAAAAATGTTCTCTGGGCTTAAGTGTGGCATTAGCATGAGCACACTTTTTTTTTTTTTTTGCTGAGACCAATTAAAGTACCAAGTCTACTCTTATTTTCCTTGTTACATTACAGGTGATTGATGTTAAACGAAGTTATGTAACTATGACAGCGACGAAAATTGAGATCACCATGAGAAAGGCTGAACCTATGCAGTGGGCAAGTCTTGAACTTCCTCCAACCAAGAAGCCAGAAAAACAAAAAGAAGATGCTTCAGACTGAGTGTCTGTTTCATGTCTGTTCATGTGATAAAGTGGCAGCCTGCTGCTCTAATACTTTTTTGTTATTTTTGAATCTGGCATTTCAGGGTCAATATGAAGTTCTTAAAAGCCAAAGTCAGTTTTGTTTTGTTTTCTTTTTGTGTGCCTCCCATTTTCCTATTGAATTCCATGATGATGATTACTCATGTCTCCTCACTAGTAGACCATAGTTGTTTCTCAATGCTTAAGGAAGCTAGAAAAGAGCTCATAAGCATAAAAAATTGCAGTATTTCTCAGTACAAATTATTAGCAGAGATAATAGTAAAGGGCGCTTTAGAGGGAACTTTTGTGACTTTTTTTCCCCCAATATCTCTTAATTAGGAAAGCAATATGGAATGTCAGTTTTTTTTTTAAATGTCAAAATTTTTATTGTTTTTTTCCCCATTGATTTTTGTTCCTATGATACTTGAAAATCTTTTGGGAGAAAACAAAGCTTTGTGTTGTTTTTCCCTGAGGGATGGTTGTTTTTTTCTAGAATTAATTCTGAATCAGTATGGTAAAGTTTCAGTTATGCTTACTAGCTAATATATTTCAGTGTGTTGGCAGTTACTTTAATTTTAAAAAGTTAGGTCAAAAAAAATGTTATATCAATACCTGCATTATTTGCCAAGCAGAAAGATTTAAGAACATGAGAAATAATTAAGAATATGGAGGTATCGATTTGGTTTAAATTCACCATTTTATAAGACTAAGCAATAATGTTTAAAAATCTCTTTACTAATTATTTAAAGGTCTTTGTATGGTGTCATGACTAAATTATACCTTATTTATAGTTCGAAGCTTTGTAGTCTATCTCCTTGATGTAAAATTGTAAACTTAAAAGTTTTGTTTAAATACTTTAAGGTTAAGTAAGTTTAGTGGTTGAGTGTGGAAATCCCCTCAGCCTCATATTTGAGGTCCCCAGCTTATGACCCTACATTGATAGCTTTGAAGCCTTTAGGAGATTGGGCCTGTCTGGCAGAGATGAGGTCACTGGGTATCCTTTGTGGGTCACACACTCTGCTAGCCTGCTTGCCTGGCGTTCTGCTCGGCCACATAAATAGCTTCTGTTCCATGTGCCCCACTGTGCCTTCCTGGCCATAGGAGCTGAACCCTCTGAAACCCTGAGCTAAAATAAACCTTCAGTTGTTACTATCGGGAGTTTCGGTCAAACTAACCTGTACTTTATGAAACTTGTCTATTATATATTAAATAAAGTAGCATAATTCTTGAAGTTACTAAAGGCGTTCATGAAGACCTTCACAATTTTGCTGCTACAGTATTGATCATGTGTTTTACTTGCCTTAATTCTATCTCACACACTTTGCTTATTTGTGAAAATTGGAATCATATTTTTTGGCAAAACTCAAGAAAAAAAATTTAAGAACTGTTATCAGAATTCTGACAGAATTTAATAAATTGTAGCATTAATTACACTTATTTAGATTTAAAAAAAGTAAAAGGGGTTTATGTCCCTAATGCTTCAGTGTTTACAGAATTCTTATAAGCTCTAAATGAAGCCACAGTACTGTCTTAGTTAATGTAATAACAAGTTTATGTGGATCATTCTGCTACTATTAGCAAATAACTACCAGCGATGTTATGGTTGTTTAAATTCCTAGCTCTCTTATAGTCATAAAGATAAAAATCTAACAGTCAGACTTTGGTAACATAAAAAAAATCAAAAGTTTTTAATCAGTACAACTCAGGATCCAAATAAGCACATATATTTAGCTTTCTGAGTTTGAGGTGTGGTTTTATTTAGAAACCTGAGATCTTGCTTACATCAGAAGAAAGCAGTTGAAATCATTTGATTCAAAATGCTAATTATCTCTTTTTTTAACCACTTCCTTCTTGAGCTCTCCCTCCCCATCAGTAGAACAGTATAGCTGTGATGAAACTTGCAAGCAAAGAAACAGAAATAGTCTAAATCTCAAACTTAGTTACACAGCACTGTTTTTATTTAAAAAGAAAAAACATGTATGTAGTATACTTAAAATTGTGACCATTGACCTTGATTCTTTCTCTGAGAATTTCTGAATGTTGCTCAGATAAATATTAGATGAAATTTATCTTAAACTATACATAAAGCAACACAATATTTGTTAGGAAAGATATTTTACTCCAAAATTTGTCAAAGATAAGTAAAAATGCTTGTTAGCTCCATGAAGCCATTTTGTAGAAATGCGTGTTCTCTCAGTAATTACCTTGTCAAGGCAATCAAACCAGGTGTGTGCTCCGTCACTCAGTTCAGCATGAGATGCTTAGAATGCTGCTTTTCTTGCCTGACTTATCTGCTAGCACGCACAAAGTAATATCCTAAGTTGATCTTTTTAAACCTCTTACTTTGATGTACTTGTAGGTTTACAGAATTATATGAACAATGCAAGAGTATTTTATAGTTAGTGTATATTCTCCCCATGTTAAATTGTTATTCATAAAACATTTACAAATTAAGAAATTAACTTTGGTGTATAATATTTTAGAATGTTTCATTTTAATCATCTCTTTTAGTGGAACTCTTAAAGGGTATCCCTGATATCTATTCTTTTAAGCCAGTAATCATTCAGGACAGTTAAAATAGGGATCCAAAGCAGATGTTCATAAGTAAATGATGTAAATGTTGGTTGGAATAACTATGCTGGCAAGTCAGCTGATTCTGCTTATAGTTCGTGATTTGTGCTAAGGGTGTCAGTTTTTAACTGTAACTTTTGTTTTCATAAGTCAGTTCATCAAAACAAAGGACTGTGCGGGAACTACAAGGTACTGCTTTCCCTGTGTACCCTACAATAAACTTTCCAAGTGTGAGATCTGGTATCCACTAAGAGACATGTCTGTGTGCTGTAAACTGATTTTTGTTTCTTTAACAGCTCTGCTTTTATTTATTTATGGGTTACTTTATGCTATGGTTTCATGGCAGGCGCTTTTTACTGTTATTTCTGCCAATCTCATCATTTCCTGACCTCATTCTGAAGCGTAAACTGCTTAGTCCACCTTGGCTTTGTGTTCAGTTCTTTTGTCTGGTGGGTGAGAGCTCCTGTTTCCCTTCCTTCTTGTTACACTGAGTTCATGCAATTGTACACAAGACTTCAGAGTTGTGATCTCAGGCTGTAGGCTTATCTCTTAAAACACCAGCTTCCAAGGTTTTCACTGTCCAGCCGCTGATACTAAGTTTTCGTGAAGTCCTTAGATAATTTAGATGTAAAGAATTCTTCAAGAATAGTTTCCAAAGATCTTGTTTTCATTAAAGCTCTTTAAACCTTTCATGTCACTTAAAGATTGTGTATTTATCAAAATAGCTTGACTTGTCACCCTTTGCTAAGTAAATATGCTGTTCAAGTGATAAGACGGTAAATTCATTTTTTTAAACATTAACAATTTGCTAACAACAGTAGTGATTAAATAGGGAACAAGAAACCTCCCTAAGCTTGGGATTTCCTCTCAAAGCAGTGGCTTTAGGTGGATATATTGATGATGTTTATTTTTCCATCTACTCACAGAAACCTCCTCATTTCCTCTCATTACAGTGACTTTAGGTGAATATATTAGTAATGTTTATTTTTCCATCTGTGTACTCATAGACTGCATGTTATCTTGGCTGCTTCCGTCTGGCCAATCTGTTTATTTTCTAATACAAACTGAGTAACATACAGCAGTAATGTGCTAATAAGCACTGCACTGAACTTCTTTCTACCTTATGAGGTAGGCTTTGTTCTTATACCACAGGTGAGGAAAGTGATTGATTGCACTGATTAACTAAGTGTCCAAAATTCAAAACCAGCAATCTCTGAGTTGGGTTGGAAGGGACTAAGTATTTGAACTTGGATAGCTTAACTGCATTCATTCTGTGAACTGTGTTCATAAGTTAAATGAGTATCCTCCACTGAATATTGACACATTGCATGAAAATGTGGTAACAAAAAACAGATGTGTTTTTTTGTTAAATTTATAAAATACACAGTCTTTTTTGCCTTGATTGTTTTGGTTGTAATAGTCTATTAAAAACTCATGCTAAAGAGATGACAACTTAGAATCTATAGTTTTTCTCAAGATTCCATGAAAGAAAACAAAGGGTTCCATTGCCATTGTAATAGTAATGAATATCTTGTGGGTGTGTCTGTTAAAACTTGTAATGAAATAGCAGCAAACTTAGTATTTTCTCTGTTAATGTAAAACTTTGTTAAAACTAGCACTTGATTTGGACTGTCTCAACCATATTTCCCGCGGAGTAACAACAGATAAAATTTAGGGACCAGAGGTCACTTGAATTCTGCCCTCCTCCTCCTCTTCCTGAGCATTCATTTGCAGAACAGCTAAAACCACTCATCAGTAAAATGTGTTAAACATGTAAATTCTTGATCCTAAATCTAAACCTATTAGTAAGAAACAGGAGATAGAAATCACGACTCCAGAGTGATTTCCAGATGGTTCTATAATAAGGTAAAATTTTATCCTTTTGATTTGTCTTTATGGGATACATTACCATGATGCAATTATTCTGCATTGTTTCTAATACATTCATGACTAAATGGCTTGTAGGGGGATAAAAGGTTTTATTCTTGGCTTACCATTGGTTGATCTTGGCAGGAGAGTCCACATCAACACCAGAGGCTTTGGAACTGGTCACACTGTATCTATACATCCACAGGATTGCTGAGAGAGGGACAGTCCTTACTTGCCAGACCATCTGACCAAGTATACCAAAGGATACCAACTTGTTCAGCCAGTGCCCTCTATCTTACTCGGCTGCCCGGGGACTGTTCCAGGCACCTTGGGTTGAGTCTTCCCTGTCAATTGGACAACCTTCTGCAGTCTTGCTCACTCAGTCGTAACTACTAATTCTCTACAAATGTGTCCAGAGCTCAAGCCTTCATCTGTCAAGTTGACACCTGCATCTAACTGTGACAATGACTCAATATGTGTATTTCATACCTGTGTAATTACTTGCTTAAGATACAGAAAACTACCTTTATCCCAGAGAGTTCCTACCCTATTTCTACCCTCATAGATTAATTTTGCCTCATGCACTCTTTGGTTAGTTTTTTACTCAGTGGTGTCTGCCAGTAATTAAATGCATTTTTTGCAGTGTTTCACTGTACATGCTCCACAGATCATCCGCTAATGCCTCAGGTTCCACTGTCTGAGTATAGATGCAAAAACCTGGGAAACATGACCTGGAAATTGAGGTTTTAAAATGCTTCGGCTTTGTGGATAGTGAGAGGACAATTTCATTTTCAGACTCGGCATCGCCTTTAATAGTGAGTCCACTTCACTGAAGCCGTCTTAAAACACGTCACTCAGTGTCCCTGCCGCTGCCTGAACTGTGAAAGCAGCAATAGAAATGTGTTTCTTCACTTCCGTCCAGGCCAAGCCATGATCCACTCTGTTCTCAATGTCAAACATGGCATCATAGATTCCAGGAAATGATTCTCCAGCGTATTTGTTGTGACTGCTTGGAGCGAAGATGATGTGCCTAAAAGAAAAATTGTAGATGTTCAAGGTACATTTCTTTCAGAAGTTGCTGGCCAAGGTGTAAATGTCATACGGCCATTCTGTAATATTACCCTTACTGATAATAGAGGGGGAGACTGAATCTGTGCCACTACAGGAACTGAAGCAGCAATGAACAGCCCTAATACTCAGTAGTTCAAAACACTTAAAGATACGTGCAATCTTTTGATGCAGCCTAACCAAATTTGAAAGTATATTGTCTCCCTGGAATCCTAGACCCTGATTACAGAGGTATTAATATTTATAGAAGTGAATTTAATGGTAGTAAAAGGTTAGGAAAAAAGTCTTACTTGGTAAATTTCAATGAAGAGTCACTGAAACTGTAAATATAAGCCAGAAACAAATCATACTTGGGATAGAAGAAAATACTGACTCCATATATACTGACATCAAGAGTACAAAGATTCATTTTTAAGAGGAAAAGACCAAGTCGTCTAAGGTTATCCCTGTGTCTTGTACCATGTGGTCCCATTCTCCACCGGGCTCGGGACCCTTGCCCAAGACTAACCTTACGCCTTATGCCACGTGCTTGGTGAACAGCACAGTGGATCTCACATGCTGAGACTCAACACGCCGGTGTGTTGATTGCCATTCCTATCTGTTGGCATCAGTTTAAAGCATCTCTGGGTGTTCCTTTGATTGTAGTGAACTTGTTAACCCATTGTGTGTCACTAGCACTGGTTGTTGACTCACCTGTAGAACTGCCTCCCAGGTAACCCAAGGGGATCTATGAATGCTCTTTCCAGGAACATCAGCTGGTCATTCATAATTCTCACTGCAACAGGACTTGGAGAACAAGAAACATCATTAAATTATTTACCAGAGAGCCATGCATTAACCAATATATTATATTTTTATGCATAACCAATATAAAAAGATATTTTTAACAAAATTAATATTAACTCAATAATACTTCACTTACATAGTAGTAGGATTTTCTTACTGGAATTTATAATATAGTACCACTGGGAAATTGATTTTCCAAGGTCAGAGGGATTTAAAAAACTCTAAAAGATACTCTTTACTTTGTAAAGCAGCCAGGTCTCCTGGAAAGATAGCACACACTGCAAAGCTGTTCCTTATAGATCATTCAGTCCTGCTGTTGGAAGAAAGGAATCAAATACTGCACAAAGGTTTTGTTGAACCTCTAAGGACAGGAGGAAGTCCCTGCCCTGCTTCCTACTGCAGTAGTCACTGCTATCCAAGTACAGCTCCTGGAAGTCTGGGCCTCAATCGCCCACAAGATCTCTTGGCTCCTGTGAAGTGGGTGCCTAAGGAATACTCTTGAGGGTGAGTTGACCTCTCCTTGCTGCAGCTGCCACCACCTGCTGCCCCTGAGTCCAGCATCTAGCCTGTCTCCAAGATCTGGCACTCCATGCTAAACCACTGACGGAGGCGACTTCAGCTCAGCAGCAACCCCTGGAAGGAGTGAGTGCGCCACTGCCGGAGTCCTGTGTCCGCATCTCCCACGTGGGTGCAGATGTGCTCCTGGCTCAGGGAACCTGTGTGCCACAAGAATGTCTGCCACGTCCTCTTGCATCCATATCCTACCACCCAAAGGTCCCTATCTCCAGCCCATAGGACCTGGGAGAACAGCCTCTAAAGACCATAGTTCTGGGACCCAATCCTTTTTTCTGAAGAGTGGCTCTTAACTGTCTGGGTGTGGTATGTTGGGGCAAGGGTTGTGCATTGCCCAACTGTACACCAATGTAGCCAAGTACAGACGCAGTATGAAGGCTCACCTTAGTCTCAGATGCTGGTTACTTTTGCTGATAATAGTCAGAAGTCAAACACGGTGCTTTAGCCTCCTGGCCCATCTTTTTTTTTTTTTTTTTTTTTTTTTTGGTGTGTGTGGTTTTTTTTTCACGTGCATAGGTGCAAGCGCACGTGCATGTTTGTGTGTATGTGTGTATGTATCAGAAGGAACTTGAGTGTGTATGCCCATATGGGCCCAAGGGTGACATCGGCAATCACCCTGAATTACTCTACCTCCTCACTGCTTTGCTCTGGGACTTCCCTGGCTCTTCCTCCATGACTGGAAGTGCAGGCTGCCCCCATTTCTGCGCTGCATTTTTATGTGAATCTGGGATCCAAACTCGGATCCTTCTGCTTGTTAGGCAGAGACTAACACCTGTCCTCTCCTGACCCACCTTCCACACCCCTTGTCCCTTTTGGCATAAGACTGAAATGCCAACAGGATGACTGGTCAACACCCCGTCTCCTCCACGATGCTCACCGAATCTGACTTTTCCATGTGTTGTTCAGGGACTTTTCCCTTTCCTTCTGGCTTATATTTACCTCTTGCAGCCCTGGTCTGGTGAGTTCAAAGCATGGGAGATTCCATTGCTGAGAGGCTCCCACTGAAAATGGGAAGCCAGGCATTGTGAAAAGCAGCAAGGAGCTGACAGTTGCCCTAGGCTGATCCGGAGAAAGAAACCTGGGACCACCAGTTCTGCCTGGTAAAAACCACACAGAACCATCATGGCTTCTCACCCACAGAACTTTGATTTAATAAGGTCATCTTGTTTTTGAGTAGCTAGGAAGAAAGAAAGGAAGGGAGAAAGAGAGAGAGGCAAGAAGAGAAAAAGAAAGAAAGAAAGACTGGCAGGAAGCAGCTCCAAGCAGTGGGTAGAGAATTCCCTTAACCCTCCAAGTCTTTCCACTGCTTTTTAGGGGCAGGTGAACAAGTTCCCTGGGCTCCAATCCAAGAGAAAAGAGAAGCTCCTCAAAATGACCAAATAACTTCCTAATTAAGTGTGAAAACATTAAGTATGGCATGACAAAATACTGGGTCAGTATTAACAGTTGATACATGTATCTAGCACGTGTTTCTAATATACCTGTTACATTCTTTTCATCCTAAAAGTAGCAAGAAATTATACAAAAATAAAAAATCAGTTTTATAGTGGCAGGCAAGATGTCTCCATGAGTAAATGTATCTATGTGAAAATCTGGTGACCTGAGGGGCTGGAGAGGTGGCTCAGGGGTTAAGCCTCTGCCTTGCAGGCAGAAGGTCCTGAGTTCGGATCCTAGACCCCATGTATAGACGCTGGGTGGAAGCCGGAGCGGCCTGCGTTTCTGGTCCTGGTAGGGCGGAGCCTGTGAATCCCGGGGCAGAATAAAACAAGGAGGAAGTGGAGGCGTCCATGGTGGTTCCTGAATTCTTCTGTGGTTCTACACACACACACACACACACACACACACACACACACACACACACGCACGCATACATGCACAATTGAATAAATAATAAATAATAATAATAAAAAAGAAAATCTGGTGACTTGAATGTGATCCCAGGAGCCCACATGGTGGAAGGAGAAAACTGACTTCCAAAAATTGTCTTCTGACCTCCACATGTGAGCTGTGGCACACACGTGCCCCTCCCCTTTCAAATAAAAATAAGTAAATGAAAGTTTTAAAAGAATTGGTCAAACCAAATCTCTCCTCATCCTAAAGTTCAGGGAACCTTGCGGAAAAGGGGGCAACAAGATTGTAAGAGCCTAAAGACGGGGAGGACCATCAATATGCAAGATGTTCCACACTAGTTAAGGCTGCAATAGCCATAATTGAACTTTGCATGGCCTGCACACTGACTGACATGTCAATGGACCTCCCAAAGTCTAGCATGGATCACAGGGGAGAAGGCTCCAGGCAGTAGGATCCTTAGACGCAAGGGATTAACAGTCATAATAGAGTTCCCATACTAACAGGGAGCCTAAGAAAGGGCCTTGGACTATGCCACTGAGTCCTTACCCCTCACTATGGTGGAGGACTCAGAGGGAGGTTTGGCATTCACACAAAAAGGATGCTCCAGGGGATGGAAGGGAGGGAGGGAAGGAAGGAGGGAAAGGGAGGCACTGGGCAAAGGGGAGGGAAGAAGTGGGGGTGAAAGGAAGGGGAAAAGGGTGGGAGAGTGCAAGGGGGGATTGGGGAGGGGAGGAGAGAGGAAGAGGATGGGGGGATACCTATTGAGATTGTATGAATGGAAAAAAATAAAATGGAGAAAAAAAAGAATAACAAAAATATAAAAAACTCATGTAGTCCAAAAAAAAAAGAATTGGATAAGGATTGTAATGAAATGTAAAAATATTAGTGCCTGTAGAGCTATGAATTACACTGTATGGTTAAAAAATCTCACCATGCAAATTCAACTTTAATGTTAATATAAATTCCTTGGGTTGTCATTAAAAAGCTGAACTCTGGGAAGTCTTTCTGCCTTTTTAACTATCAGTCAATTGGTACCTGCGTGCAGTGTTCCCTGTGTGCAGACTATAATGCAAGTAACAGAAATCCAGAGTCTGATGCTTATGCAAGTGGAAACAGTTCATTCTCCTAATAACTCTGATTTATAAAACACTAGATGTCTGAAACTTACTTATTGAGATCAACTTGTGTGAGTCGTCTATGAAAATCCGAAGCAGCGTCTGAAAAGTTTTTCACAGCAGAAAATAAGGAATCTTTTCAAAAATAGAAAAGTAAAAGGAAAATTGGTAAGTAGTGATTAATATTTCAAAGGTTCACTTTCCTGCCATCTCCATTACAGGGCTGAGTAAGCATTAAAACTGTTATTTTAGTGTTCTTGTAGATTCGTAAGCATTAGGAGACATTGATGGAAATGGGAAAAATGGATATATTGGTTGTTAAGGAAATCACCTTTTCCATAATTGCCAAAACTCCAGAATTCATTCTTTTTTTGGAATATATTTATTGAAACATTCTGGGCCAGTTAGGTCAGCTCAGCAGGTAAAACACCTGTTTGCAAATTTGGAGACCTGAGTTCCAGATTTCTTTCTCTCTCCCTCGTTCTCAATCTGTTTCTCTCTCTATCTCTCTCTCTCTCTATCTCTCTCTCTATTGCTCTCTCTCTTTCTCTCTCTTTCCCTCTCAAATATATAAATAAACATTTCAAGAATGTTTTTTAAAAAACATTTTTGAAGTTTTAAAAAGCTAAGCTTTTGCTATTGCTATAAACAAAATGTGAGCCCTGTAATTATTACAGGATTAAAGCAATACCAAGCCTCATTTTCAAACAGCATACTTAAAATCTTGTTCAAAAGTTACCTGTGACAAACAAACATACGTAGATTGAGAAATGAGATCAAGTTTAATCTGGTCAAGTTACTCTTAAGTTCATAAAGTTTCTGAGGAAAGTGATTAGATTCTCAGAATATAATATTTTTATTACAACAATTCTCCTTACATCCTTGCATCAATTCTGTGATTTTTGGCAAAGCAGAAAATTCAGTATTCACTTTGCAGATAAAGTACCAAGAGCTCAAAAGACAAGACTTTACTATATCACATAGGGAGGAGGTAATTTTCAACATAAATACATTGTGTTATTCAAAATTGTTTTAGTCCTAGTTGTTTTTTTTTTTTTTTCAAGCTCTGTCTCACAAGCAGAAGGTCCTGAGTTCAAACTCCAGTTCCCATGTAAAAAACGAAAGGCAGAACAGCCTTAGCCTTCACTTCTGGCCCTGGTGGGCAGAGCCTGGAAATCCCAGAGCGAAGCAAGCAGAACGTAGAAGCAATCCAGGATGATTCCTGATGTCACCTTGGTCCTCCCCAGGGACCATCTCCATTACAGAATCTCGTAATCTCTATCTTGTTGCACGTCTGCTCATGGCTAGGAATCTAACCGCTAGGATCTGTCTTGTTGCACGTCTGGTCACTACTACAAATCTCTATCTTGTTGCACATATGTTCACCACTAGGAATCTGTCTTGTTGCATATCTGCTCACTACTAGGAATCTGTCTTGTTGCATGCCTACTCTTCCCTCCAGTTTAATCTTTTTATTTCCCTCATTGTGCAGAAAGATGCCATGTTTCACAGTTTTCTCATTCTATGTTTTTCCTTTCTTCTGTTTGCTCATTTTTATTTCTGAGGCTATTGTTTTGTTTTCTTGGTTTTTGTGGCCCTACAACTTGTAGACTTGAGGCCTCAGTCCACCAAGGGCTGGGATTACAGGTATTTACCACCACATCCGCCTGAAAGACTTGCTGCAAAGTCTTTCAAAATAATTGCTGCTCTTCATGACCTCACAAAGATTACTAACCCTAATAAATAATAAAAACATTTACATGTCATTTCTGACTAACTACATCTGTTTTCTGTGGTCTTTTTCTCTTTTATCTTTTCAAATAACTTGTCTTTTGCATTTGTCTTCCTTTCTCCAACTGAAATGCTAAGCTCTTTGAAGATTTTCACTGTCTCATAGTAGAAATGTTCTTGATACATAGTAAACATTAAATACAAACTTGATCATTATGGTATATACTAAGAATATGTATCCCAAAGTGATGATGTCACAATAAAACAGCTACCATCCACCGGAGTCTAAGTACCACTGACCTCTGCTCACACTGTTTCCTAAGGGTCTTCCCATCTACACTCTTTCACAGCATAAGAAACTGACAGTAGTGTGGAGATTACACAGCTTGCTGAAGGTCATAGAAAACAACCAGTGTGTGAATCAGGCAAGCTGCTTCCAGCCCATGTTTGATACTACTGCACTGTGCCTGTTTCACCCTCATGAACTGGAAGACAGCCAGGAAGGGGCAAGTGCATTAAACAAGTACTGATAAATATATGGATTGGAATGTGTGACTTTCACTGATTTTCATCTTTGTATACTATTGTCTCGGTTTCCTAATTTTGTACTACAAAGGTCAAAATAATCTTAAGAGTAATAATAAAAAACATATTTATCAATTTAATGTTTATAGTATTAATCCACCAATAATGGAGTCATCATAGATAGATTAAATCAGATTCCTAAATATGTGTTTGTTTAAAATTTTATCTAAAAGTTGGAATTAGCAAGTGAGCAGAGATTCATACTAGAATAAAACAATATGCATTGACCATGATAACATTTATCCTCCATCTTAAAATCTACAAAGTATCTCACCAAATGACACTCCGTGGTCTTTCAGCTGTTGGTCATATTTCTTGGATAAATTGAAGATACTTGCTGCATAGTTTTTCAAAGCTTTTGCATAATCTTGAATATTGAAAGGAATGATTGTAGAGTCTGCAAGCTCATAAACCAGTGCTCCTCGTAACTGAGCCACAGCAAGTTGTTTTCTGAATGTGGGATCATAAAAGTTCTCTACCAACTCAAATGTCTCATAAATGGTGTGGTATAGAGGATAACCACTGTATTTGTCTGCTTTCTAGAATGGAAAGAGGGGTTTGAGGACAAATGAACATTAAGCATTCAAGTTACAAAATAGAAATTCTTAGAGAAAAATACATATGACACCCTAAGTTTCACCACAACAAAACAAGTAGTTAAAATATAGCTAATTAACACTACACCCATAATGTTCACTAATTTGTTACCTTTCTTAATTTTATCATGCATATAGATCTGCATTCAAAATGCTGATAGCTAAAATTAAGGAATAAACTTAAATCAGCATGCTACAGTATTATGACTGATCCAGAATGCAAGTTTCTAGCGAGATGCGTCCACAGAACAGAAAGGTAGTATATAATCTCCTCCTCCCAGTGGTGTTCAACCAAGACCACTAGTTCTTGTCCATAAGCTATAAACTTACTTCAGTAGTTAAAGTAGCTTAATTACATATATTTCATGCATGACATACCTAAATTTAAAGTTTTTTTAGGGTTGGTGGGATGGTTCAATGGGCAAGGCACCTGGCACAACCTGCACAACCTATGCACAATCCTGGCAACCTAACTTATCCTGGAGCCCACACAGTAGAAGGAGAAAATAGATTTTCTACAGTTGAGTTATGACCTTCGCACACATGCACCTGTACTCCAGTCTCTGTCTCCCACATATAATAATTTTAAATATGATAAGTGTTAATGTATTTCTGGAATACATAGTTTGAAACCCTTTCCTAATTAATAAAATCTACATCTAAATGGACAGTTAAAATCCATTTTTCTTGATAGCCAACTAGTATTAATTGTTAATATACAAACCTGTAATATTTTACAATATTACAGTGATCTTTGCTTCTTTATCCTTATATTTTGTAGAGTCAAGTTTACAGTTTAAATGTATTATATACAAACAGGATGTTAGTGAATTGCACTTTAGTTTTGAAATGTACTAAAAGCTATAAAGCAGTTGTGTCTACTATGTGGTGTTCAGTTAGGTTTATACCATTTATGACATGGATAAGGCAAGAACGTATGCCATTACTATATCCAAGTACCTATATGGTACAATACATAAAGGAAAATGGTACAAATTAGCTGGTATAAAACAGAGGATTAGCTTCAGAAATTGAGCAATTTGCTTTGTTTTTAACCCACGAACCTTTGTATTGGCAGGAACAGGAGCACATGGAGAGGTAACTGACAATAAAGCACCCTCTCCTAGACGCCTCTCAGCCAAAACATGTTCTTCAAGGAAAAGCATATCAGAGACTACATCTCTAGCTGACAAAATAAACTTCATTTAGTTAGTTATTCCAGTGAGAATCAGGTTCTCTAGCCCAAACTGGTCTTCCTCAAGCTGCTTCTGAAGGCAAGGATGACCTTGAGCTTCTCATCTCCTGTCTACAGCTCCTGAGTACTAAGGCTGGAACCCAGGTCTAACACATTCTAGAAAAGCACTGTAACAGCTGATCTATACCCTTAACCCAAAATAAGTTTTTTTTCCCACCAAATCTGCTTTAGAAAAGCTTAGAATTGTTTAATATGTATAAGTGTTTACTGTATGAACTACCATTTCACTGAATAGCCCTAGTGGGAAAACATTCATAGGACAATCAAGATTCCTTCCTAGGCAAGGAGTGAGCAGTGTCCATCTCTATACCTTGAGCCATCCCCAGGTCACAGGCCCGTTCACTCCAAGGACAGTGTATATGAGTAGAACACTGCTACAGTTTGGAGCTGAAGGGTCCCAAAGACCTGTGAGTTCAAGGTCTGGCTTCCTGCATGAGAATTATGAGTTTGAGACTCAACACGTTAAGTAACATACGTCAGACTCAGAAAGGCACATATGGTATGCTTTCTGTCACATGAAGAGTCTAGATGTCTACATTTAAGTAGAAGGATAGGAAAGGGAGAAGACTATTTGGGAGAAGGGAGAGGACCACGGAAGGAGGTATGGGGTTATGGAGAAAAAGCAATGGGAGGGTGAGTACGATTCTAGTTCACTGCACACATGGGTGAAAATGTCACAATGAAACCTATTATTTCATAATAAAAAAGAAGAAAACAAAACAAACAAATGGACCAAGGGCGATGTCATCGGGGGTGTGCCCTTGAAGGGATGGCGGCAGCCCAGCCAGTCCCGCCCCTTTATGGCTCTCAGTTTCCTTTCAGCTATAGCTCAGAAACGTCCCACATTTCTCACTATGATGTGCCTCACAAACAAATGCTATGAACTAAGGTCTCTGATACTATAAACAGAGACAACCTTTTGTCTTTATGAGCTTACCCCAAGCATCTTGTGACATTTATACTATGTATTAAAAAGGATTACATGGCTTACCCTATTCTTAGTATATCGAGTCCTGCCCGAAGCAATTCCAAGTCTCTGAAAATAAGCCTCAAAATCACTTCCAGATCCCAGCTTATTGATTCTAGATATAAAATATAATTAGATAAATATATACATAACACTAGTAAATAGAGAATAAAATGTTAATTGAATCCCAGCCCAATATTAGCAAAGAATTGCATAGCACATTAGCTGTAAGAATTGTAAGAAACCAAACAAGACATTCTCCTATCATGTGCTGGAATATGACCATGATAAAGCTGCACCGAACATGATCAGAGTTGGGAGGTACCACAAAACATTCCATCCTACAGTCAATCTGTCCTCTGCATTTTAGCATTTGCATTTGTTTAGACAATGAGGCCATGAGAGCTACAATCAGAAAATTGCCACGTGGAAGACTACTTTTCCATGTGAATCTACATGGTCCGGTTTCATTTCATAAGCAAATCTGATTAAAATATATTTCTTTGTATATAATTAAAAGTCACTATTCATGTACACATATAAGCATACATAATGTAATGACGTGGAATTTCTGGTACAATGATGACTAAGGCAGATTATCAATTTATATCTGTACCAAGAACATGACTAGTATATTTAAAAGTACTTGTTGTAGGGCTAGGGAGATGGCTAAAGGTTTAAAGCCTTTGCCTCACAAGCAAAAAAACCTCAGTTCAGATCCCCAGACACCATGTAAAAATGCTTGATGGATATATGATAGTGGCCTGTAATTTTACCTATGGAAGGCAGAGCCTGGGAAACCCCAGAACCAAGCAATAAGAAGGTACAGCAATTCAGGATGATTCCCGATGTCACCTTTGTGCCTCCATAGATACATTTTAAGTGCCTTCTGGTACATATACCCACATGCAAATACACACACACACACACACACACACACACACACACACACACACACTACTTGGTTTTTTATATCATTTCCTTTATTTTTATCTGAACTTATTTTATATTTCCCCTGATAAATTTTGTTTCTTGAGGTTTTTTTCCATGTTATAGTTTACTTCTGTGCAGCCATTTTTCTGGCTTAGTATCAATTTGCTCTTTTCGGTATCATGAGAAGCTCAAGTGTGGATTAGCCCAACTGTGAGCTCTTTTTTTTTTTTTTTCCTTCATCAGGTTATTTTGAATGACCAGAGGATCTCCGTGTACATAAGACACCTTTAAGTTTAGCATCACTCCCTACATCTTAAAATATTTGTGCAGCAACCACTGAGAATCTTTCTAGTCCGTTGATTCCAACCCCACTGTGCTTCCAAAATGGCACACATTGCTTCAACTGACATATTCTGGATATTTTCAGGTATGCATATTTTTCATGACTTGGCAGTATCATGAGTATTTTTAAAGTGAACACAAAGATTTGACACTCTGCTCTTTCCTGAGTCTGTAGGGATTTCTGGGAAAGAGCAGCCATTTTCATAGGTCACCTCAAGTTACTTAAGGGAAGAAACTAATATTTTTACTGGATAAGCATTTGAAGCTTCTTTTTTTTGCATGTGTGTACAGTATGTGTATGTGTGCAGAAGAGGAACTGTGTGCGCCCATGGAGCACCAAAGCGACTTCACAAATTATCCTGGATTGCTCTCCCTCCTTATTGCTTTGTTCTGGGGATTCCCAGGCTCCACCCTCCAGGACCAGAAGTGCACCATTTCCCCCTGGCACTTTTATGTGGGACCTGAGATCCGAACTTAGTTCTTTTTGCTTGTGAAGCAAAAGCTTAACCCCTGATCCATCTATCAAAGCCCCTGAAACTTTTATAATGAGAACAGTAAGTCTCACAAGACTGATTTGGAATATGGAATGAACCTATAAACTGCTACCACCTGACATTAGAAATTATATTGCAATACAAAATAAATATAAAGAAATTATGTTGCAGTACAAAATAGGTAAATATATAATCAGCTCAAAAAAGCTGCTATTAGAGGAATAAGAAGAGGTAAAAGCAAAGATATAAAATCTAAACTGAATCCCAATAAACACACAATTTGCTAGCTATTGATAATTCCCCTTTTTATTAAATTTAGAATTAAAAAATACACTTATTTTTCCTTCATTATCAAGTGAAGCTATATTATGTATTACAGCATCATATCTGAAATATCAATATTTATATCATTATTCAGATATATCTGAAATGTTACATATGTGGATTTAATTTTATGTAAGAATGTCAAATAATGACTAATTGTGCAACAAAACCATTTTGACTAAAATTTTTCAAAAGTATATTTACCTGCACCCTACTGCATGTTAAAATACTTGTTCTGGGCTGGTTGACTAGCAAGCAACAGTTAGCTGAACAGATGCCTCACTGAATTTATTCAAATTATTGCTATGACATTTGTGAGCTGCATGTTTGGAGAAACAAGGACAAAGAAGAACCCATAATTTATCCCACAGAAGGAAGATGCATGTGAGTGAGTTACCTAGGACAATCTCTATTTTCAGGTGAAGGATCTTTTTCTAACCAGCTTTCATAAAGCGATTTATTCTCAAAACCATCATCAGGGCTGGAGATCTAGGGGAAAAAACAAACATTGGGATTCAAACAAAGAAGCAAATATATTTATGTCAACATAAATCCATATGCACATTTTCATCTATCACATTCATTTACAGATATATTTTTTTGCAATTCATAAGGGAAAAAGTCTACTGAAGTTCTTATTCATTATGATGACTACCTGTCAGGAATAAGATGTTAAAATACAAAGGCCCAAAGATGAGGCAAGCATTCTTTAGAGAGAAATGACAGCATTTCCATTTGTGACAACAGAGTTCAGATGCCAACAGTAAATAAACAGGGAGGGGGATTAGAAAAAGGACCACATGAAAGCGATATCGCTGGTGCTGACCTTGAAGCGAGCAACAAGCGAACTCTAAGCCAAGGAACTCCTCTAAGTATTCAGATTCTGTGAGTACTGCCTGTTCTGATCTGTTCTGCACTGACATGCAAAGAAAACTTGCTAGGAAGCCCAATGATTTCTCCATGACCACTTTATTAAATTGTTTGCCTTATTGTTAACATCCTATTTTTTATAATCTTCACAGCAATGTCACATAGTAAATAGGACATTATAAATGTTTTTATTTATAAGTCAGAAATGTTCTCGTATTGTTTTAAAAAGTACAGCTGATTAATGGGGAAACGTGCTATTATCCAATCATCATAGAACATTAAGACAAATCTCTCTGCTTACCTCTCTTGTCAATCTATACACTAGCTGGTGAAGAAGAGGAGTGCAGTCGACTCGGAGAGTGTAATTGCCTGGAGAATAAACAAAACACAAAAAGTATTATTTCACTTTTCCAAAGTGAAATCCATTTATGCTTGATTTTAACTTTCTTTTTTGAACACAGTATAATAGTCTCAACACCAACATCTCTCCTCGGGGATGAAAGAAGCTAATATTCGTGGCCTAGACTGAAGCGGGCTTGGTGGACTCACAGTTCCACAGCCATCACTCCACTGTTTTCATGACAGTGTCTCTCAGGTACTGTGGTAAAGAAAGCATAAAAGGAATCAGTCCTGTTGATCATTATATTTCAAAACAATATGATGTTGTAACATGCTCAGAAACAATAAAAATACACTGAAAGGCTAGAGTCAAATATCATGTAACAAATCCAAAATTCAGTTTGTCCTTACTTCAAACTAGTTCCAATTACACAGAAGAGAAATCTTTTTTTTTCAAGGAAATGTTTCAATTTAGAAAATATTTTGTATGAGATGTTCTATACAGTACATCTGAAATATTCTAATTAAATTTTTTAAATTTTAGTGTGTGTGTGTGTGTGTGTGTGTGCGCGCGCGCCAGAAGGCACTTAAGCAGAACAATCATTGCTTTGCTCTGGAGTGAAAGCTACCCCCACTTCTGCCTGGCATTTATGTGGGATCTGGGATCTGAACTCAGGTCTTTTTGCTTGTAAGGAAAAGGCTTTAATCCCTGAGTTATTTCTCCAACCCCTCCAACTACATTTCTTAAAGCCTCTATAGGAGAAGGATGGTGAATACTGGGGGGCGGGGGTGAACAGTTTAAAGTAGCAGTACAAGACAGGTAAATATATGCCGAAGATATATATGGCAAAAAATTAGGAGTTACACTGATTGATATGAATTATTGTTTTCCCTGTAGATAAAAATTATTACTGAGTAAACTTATGAGAACAAAATGTCTAAGACAATTAATATAATGTTAGAATTAATGGAGTGATGAGATAGTAAACCCAAAAACATGGCTAGGTGCCATAACTCACACCTGCAATCCTAGCACTTGGTGGGTAGAAGCAAGAGCATCAGGAGTTCAAGGTCATTGCCATCAAAAAATAAGTTCGAAGCCAGCCTTAGCTACATGAAATTGTGTCTTAAACAAAAAGAAAAAGAAAGAAAACCCTGGAAAAATAATATACTAACTATGAATGAAAACTACTTGAAATGAATTTACTTTCTGAACATTTTATTTCAAGTTAAAATAGAATTTACCTTCTATAGATGAATCTGAATTGATATAAGCAACACTTCTCTCCTGGAGTATTTTTGCATTCTCCTGCAGTTGAAATAAAGCTGTTATTTCACAGTATTCACTTTTTCGAAAATACAAACAAAATAACCAAAGTAAATCTGTAGAAAAGTGGTCTCCAAATAGTTATGAATCAAATACCTGTGCCTACCTATGACCAGAAATTTGAGAAAATGCTGATAGATGCCAGATTGATAGCATTAATGAAACCAAAACAAAAAAGAATATTATTAAAGCTATACTGATAGCAAAAAGGAAAAATATTGTTAAGTGTGTATCCTTGAATCTCATCATCAGAATAGACTGAGATGGGATTCCAAAATCCTGGGAACGACCTACTGAATTGAACTATTCAAAATACGACTGAACTCTGTCTGCTAACAGGTGCCCCTGTGACTGTGAACACTCACTGCAATATCAGAACCACTAAGTGAATTCCAAGTACAGTTTAAGAGTAAAAATAGAAAATATCCGTGTGTGTGTGTGTGTGTGTGTGTGTGTGTGTGTGTGTGTGTGTTCCTATGGAGGACCAAGGGTGACTTTGGGAATCATCCTGGATTGCTTCTACCTCTTCCTTGCTTCACTCTGGGATTTTCCAGACTCCACCCACCAAGGCTGAAAGTCAAGCTGCCGCTTTTTCAGCCTGGCATTTTTACGTGGGGCCTCGGATCTGAACTCAAGAACTTCTGCTTGCAAGGCATAGTCTTAACCCCTGAGCCATCTCTACAGCCCCTTTTTTATAGATATTAAGTTTGCTGTTGAATATGAAAAGAATTCTGGTAGAAAACTAGAAAAATATTGAAATTGCCCTGAAACTCGCACATGTATTAATTAGTGCAAACGTTTACTATTTCTAAATCTACAACTTATTTTTATCTTTATTTTCAACTTCTGAAATTAAAAGAACAGAAAATTATATTTATATTTACATGTGCAATAAGAAATTGCATGTTCTATCGAAATTAAAGAGGACCCTACTTGCACCAACAAGAAAATCCAATGGATCAAGGCTTGATATCAGGCCAGAGACTTTAAAACATATTGAAGGATGAACAGCTGGTGGGCTAGGCCAACAGTTCCTAAACAGACATCCAATGGCACAGTCACTGCTACCAACTCTCAACAGTTGGGATCTTGTGAAATTAAAGAGCTTCTGTTCAGATAAAGAGATTGTAACACAAGCTCAAAGGCAACCCACAGAATGGGAGAAAATCTTCACTAACCACATATCTGACAGAGCTCTACTGTCCAGAGTGCACAAAGAACTTAGAAAATTAAACTCCAAGGAAACACTGGCCCAATTAAAAAATGGGCCCTGGAACTTCAAAGAAACTTTACCAGGGATGAAATTAAAATGTCTAACAATTATCTTAAAAAATGCTCCACTTCCTTCGCCATCAGGGAAATGCAAATCAAAACTTCCCTGAGATATCATCTCACCCCGGTCAGGATGGCAAAAATCCATAATACAACAACGACAAATGCTGGAGAGGATGTGGAGAGAGGGGAACTCTCCTACATTGTTGGTGGGAATGCAGGCTCATACAGCCACTCTGGCGAGCCGTCTGGAGATTCTTAAAGAAATTAAAGATTGAAATGCCATATGACCCTGCTATCCCACTTTTGGGAATAACCCCCCAAGCAGCAAAGGTTCGCCTCGATAGCACAAGCTCGACCATGTTCATAGCAGCACTGTTTACAATAGCAAAGTCATGGAATCAACCTAAATGTCCAACAGTTGACGAGTGGATAAGGAAACTGTGGTACATCTATACAATGGAGTACTACTCAGCCATCAAAAATGATGAATTACTGGAATTTGCTGGGAAATGGATGTCATTAGAAAGAATTATATTAAGTGAAGTATCCCAAACCCAGAAAATTAAGCGCCGTATGTACTCCCTAATAGGTGGCTCCTAGTACCAAACTCACCCAGCCCACATTGGGACACTCAAAAGTAAACCTATGTAACACAGTAATTGCAAGGATTATGAACAAGAGAGATGGGTTAGGAGGGCCACACCAGAAACAAAGAGAGAGGAGACCATGTTACAGCAGAGAAAATAGGCCTCCATGAAGGTCTGCAAGTAAGTAATGAGAAACCTGGTTAAGTTCACAGACGTTCTTTCCTGATCTCACCAGAAGGGGAGGGCATATAGTCTAGCAGATAAAAAGTAATCATTTTGCAAATGGGTGATGGACCCCTCTCTCAGTGAGGTTTCCTACTCTTATTACATCTACCCTTGAATGTGCTATTACAACAAGTCTCCAGTTTAACAGCTTTTTGTCTCTGGCCAGGGGGTGACATACAGTGCCCAGCAGAATGGAGTGAAGGGAATTGCAGGAGCAGCAAAACTGCAAAAGAAAATCAACAAACCACAATCCAGAACTTCAGAGACTCTATATCAATCAAATAGAACTAGGACAGCCTAATCTCTCCCCATCCTGGAGCTCAGGGACATTTGCGGAAGAGGGGGCGGTAAGATTGTAAGAGCAAAAGGATGGGAGGAGCAACGATTTGCAAGATTCTCAACAATAGTTGGGGCCAAAGCAATCATAATGGAACTTTGCATGCCTGCGCAATGTCCAAGGCTACACTGTTTGCCTCATAAAGTCCTAGCATCTGATAAGGGCACCGAGACCCCCTGGAGGCAATGGATTGACAGCCATAGTTGATCTTATGCTTAAGGGGAAACAGAGAAAGGGCTTAGGGAAATGCCCTTCACTGGTCCGTTATATGTCATCTGAGAGGAGGACACAGTGGAGAGTTAGGCACACACACATAGGACTCTCTGGGAATTGGGGGGGGGAGGCAACTGGGGGAAGGGGAGGGGAAGAGGGGTGGAGGAGGGAACTGGTAAAAAGTTTTAAAATTTATAATTAATTTTTAAATAAAAAAAAAGAAATTGCATGTTTCTAAAAATAAATGACAAAAATTAGTGTTTGATTCATCTAAATTAATGTTATTTTAAATTGCATATAGTATTAATGAAAATTAATAATTATAATATAAATATAATAAACAAAGGATTGGTGCTAATTCATAATTTGCTTCAGAATCTTATTCTACAGTAATGTAACAGACAATGAGTCAAGAAGAGAGTTTTTTAACTGTACATAGACGTGCATGCCATGCTTTAGAACACATCAATCAAATTTGAACTTACAAATGATAAACAGATGGTAGAGTAGTCAATAGCATATCTACCATTATAAAAATGTGTGTGCTCATCTTACACATGTAGGAACCCAGACTCTCTTCAACAGAGGACACAGGGGAGAAAAAAGGAAGGAGCCTAGGAGAAGCACTTAAAGAATTAAGAGGCTGTAACATATAAGCAATCAAATCTGAAAGAGAATAAAAAAACAAGACCATAATTATAAAGTAAGCTACTTTATTAAAGTAATAATTCAATTTACAGAATTATGTTATAATCAAGGCAATTCCTGTTGTGAAAGGTAAAACAAAAGAAGAGTTTGTTAATTCTGATTGTTTTCTGAGCTTACTGACCTTACTTTTACGAAGCAAATATGGAAAAAACTAAAGCATCTTTATAATGAATAAATTATTTTAGCCTAAGAGGTTATTCTGTTTTGCCAAAGTGATGTGAAAGCAAAAATAAATTCTATTTCCTAAATTGTCTGGAGTCACTGTCTATTAGATAATAGAATATATCTGTTCTATTTTTGATTGACCAAGAAAATGACAAGCATCTTCCTTGTGTAATTTACCTCAGCCCATTCTGTGGAACCCAGCAGGCCAAACTCTTCTGCATCCCAGCTGGCAAAAATGATAGTTCTCCTGGGTCTCCATCCTGCAGTTTTGTTAAAGCATATGGTCAGCTGCAGACAAAGGACAGTTAAGCAAGCCACCTTCTGTCAGCAGCTGCTGAAGAAATGCTACTTGCCTCCACGTCTCAATTTTCCAAAACTCTGGGCAATTTCTTGCAAAACTGCAGTCCCAGTGGTCGGGTCAATTCCTCCAAACACCCATGAGTCTCGATGACCTCCCAGAATGACATATCTGTCTGGACAAAACAGGTTCAAGAGAATCTCAACTTTCATACTCACTGAAGTTTGTCATTCATGTCATTAAATTACACTTACTCCTTCTTGACTATCTTTCACAGAAAGCAACCAACACCGGAAAACAAAACCTTTCAGGATTATATCCTCCCTCTTAGCGTACTTTTAGACCAGTCAGAAAAATGTTATCGGCTGAATTTCATTTTTATTATTTATTAATTTTGCCAAAAATGTTTTAAAACTTTTGACTCACCAGGTTCCACAGACCCTCTGATAGTTCCAATTACATTGTAAATCCTTGTGATTTTATTGGTGTTATAAATATGCATTCTAACTTTCCTAGAATTTAGAAAAGAACAAGTCAAAATTTGTACAGTTCAAGTGCTAAGCCTGACCTATTCCATAAGAGTATTGTTTCTGAAAACATAACTACTACACTGCAATGTCTAGCTGCAAGTGCTCCCATGAGAGATTAGTTTTCTTATTTAAGCCAGTAATTTATTTTTGCTATGTAGAGATAAAAATTAAGACCACAGAGATGGGTTTGTGGCTCATTGGTGAAGCATGTGCTTGGCATGTGTATGATGCCAGGTTCAACCCTAGCACCAAAAATACTTCATACTGTAAAATCATGAGCCGAAAGTCTATGATTAGATAGAAACCCAAATTCATCATTATTATATATTATTATACATTAAATTAAGAAAAGTAAGCAAGTCTAGATGTGCTGACTCAGACACATAATCCTAGCACTCAGAGGGGTTGCCATAAATTTGAGACCTGCCTGAACTACACAGTGAGTTTAAGGCTAGTCTGGCCACAAACTGAATCTTGTCTCAAAAAATAAAAGTAAGAAATTGTGAGATAAAAGAAAAATGATGAAAAAAATCTGTTAGTTTATCAGAGAAATAAACATAGTCTACATGCTCAGAATTTCAGTCTTTCTTTTATATCTAAGTCTTTACCCTTATATATTTCCCAGTTCTTAGTTTCTTTTATCTTTGAAGAATTGTCTAAAACAGTATCTGTTTCTTCCAATACTACTTCAACTACAATGTGTTCCAAATAAAATTAATCCTAGAATCAAAGCTTGATAGGGCAGGAATTTTGTCCACTGTTAAATTTGTAAGAGTTCAGAATAGCAAATTACATACAGTAAACATTTAATCCTAATTTACAAAGTGAATTTATATGCTCCTGTAAGGAAAAGCTGAGAAGACCCTGGCTTATTCATCAGTTTCCTCTGTCTTTCATTTCATTTCATTCTTTGACTAGACAGTTCTACACATCTCTGTAAAGAAAAGTTAAGACAGAAACAAGGCAGTTAACAAATTAACTCACAGTGGAGTGGAATCTATTACAAGTTGACTTAAGAGCTTTACCCATTGTGGAAGAAGCAGTTTTTCTGCTAGTATGTTCATATTGGCATTCCTTTTTTATCTGATTTCTCCATGACTTAGTAAAATATTCTTCAAGAATTTTGGCATTCCTAATGAACTTACTTATATAGATAGATATGTAGATAGAGATAATGATAGAAGATAAACACATACAGATATATAGACATGGATATAGATATCTATTTGAAAATTCCCTTGAGCTAGTACGTGTATATGTGTGTGAATGTAGGCATGCATGTGTATGTATGTGTGTCGAGATCATAGACAACCCGAGTATTCATCTTCAACTTTCCATTTCGTTTGAGACAGGCTTTCTTTTTATAAAAAATTATTTATTTATTTATTTATTTATTTTGTGTGTGTGTGTGTGTGTGTGTGTGTGTGTGTGTGTGTGTGTGTGTGTCCTTGTGGAGGACCAAGAGTGACTTCGGGAATCATCCTGGATTGCTTCTATCTCCTTCTTGCTTTGCTCTAGGATTTCTCAGGCTCCGCCCACCAGGACCAAACGTGCAGGCAGCTGCAGTTTCCCCCTGGTAGACTTGGGACCTGAACTCAGGACCTTCTGCTTGCAAGGCAGAGTCTTTTAACCCTTGAAACAGGTTCTATGCAGTACTGCTGTGTAAGCTGAGCCGGTTTGCCTGAGAGCTTCTGAAGCTTCTTGGATCACCATCTGTCCTTTCTCTCTCATCTGCATGCTGGAATTCAGATGCCCGTGCCACTGTGTCCTGCTTTTAAGTGAGATCTGAGGTCAGAACCTAGTTCATCAGGTGCCTTTGGCCAGTGCTTTGCCTACCGTGCCTTCTCCCCATCCCTCACAGTGAATCAACTTTAGCACCATTCCTACTCCTACTAATAAATAAGATTAAATCTATAATACTTGCTCATGTTCCTATTTGTAAACCTTTTCAAAAATTATTCTTTATTGTTGGGGCTCCTCTGACATATACCATGATTTCATCTTGCAGAACCAGTAAGGGTAATTAAAATCCTTTTTCACATCTTCTTTTGCATCTCAGATGAGCCTAACTTTGTCGACACTCTGCATGCCAACCCTTAATATTTTTTCTGATTTTGTGTTTTACTTATTTATTTTAGTGCAGAGAAATTATTCTTCACTGAAGTCAGAAGTAACTGAAAACTTGACTTCACATCTTGCCATCTGATAGTCTCCCTAAAGGAATTAATGACTCTATGGGGCAAGGAAAAAGAGAGGATCTCTTGGGGTTTTTTTGTTTTTTGTTTTTTTGTTGTTGTTGTTGTTGTTTTTGACTACTGTTGTCTATTGTATAACTTTCCATTTTGAACTTTAATTCATCAAAGGTTTGTAACCACAGTGAAGTTTGGATCTAGACCTAAGATTTCTTTTGCTTTCTGAGTTTACAGCTGTACTCAGACAAATTATAGAATAAAATCTATATTGTTTTCCGTGTTTACTTTCTTCTGTTTAATCAATCAAAAAAGACTTTATCTTCTATAAGCATGTTATGTTTTCCTACTTTTAGAAAGTTTAAGTAAATTATACAATAGTCACTTCAGTCATAGGAACTCTGTTTTGATTTACCTATGGTGATAAATACGCCATTATGTAAATCAAATAATTTGAAAATTCCTATAAGAAAACCAAAATTCTTGTGAAGGAATAAATACATTTATAATACAGAAAAAAAAGAAAGCCAAAATTCTAATACTTTGAATTCTCTGAAATAAAAAGAGTTTTAGGAAATAAAACTCTTAGCATAGGTAAAGCAATGTGTTAGCAAACCTGATTGAATATATTTTTTTTTAAAAAGTAGCTATATCTTTTCTGGTTTATTGGCCCTAACATTTCCCTCTTCTCGTTCTTTTATGCAAAGCAAACTTCCTGAACTTCTGACCATGTTATTTTCATAACCGCTTTGTCTGTCTGCCTTGACCCAATGGGAAATGTTCATTCTTTGTATAACTCAACTTCACACACACACATTGGCAATCCTTTGTGGTAGTGCTTTAAAATGCTAAAAACAATACTATGAAATTCTGTTGCTATTCATTGAAGCATGTGATTTCTTTAATTTACTTCATTTAGTCTATATAGTAAGTGGCAAATAACTAATGACTCTTTGATTCTCTACCTTCTTTCTCAACCTGCTGTTTCACATAAAGAAACTAATCATGGAAAAATTTACTTTTAAACTTCAGTTGTAAAAGGAATATGAATTTAAAAAAAATCCTTGCTTGAAATGTTATAGGCCTATAGCTCAAGCATAGCAATTTTTGAGACAGAGTTAATACTATGATATCACTACTGCAAAAGATCAATACTGTCAACATGATATAAAATGATCAACAACTCAGTAGTCACAGAGACAAAGAGAAAAGCAACTTAACTGGGAGAAAAGTTAGCTTGACATTCTTCTGTTAAAACAGAAAAAAAATATGGGACTATGAAAGTATTACAAAATTACCTTGAAGATTCACTGCCTGTAAAGCCAGGCCCAATATTGTAACTAATATTAAGAGTTCCTTTCCAGCTCTTGTCTGGTGGAGCAGGTCCTCCCAAGTGTCTGTCAGAAAATATAGCAATAAAAAATTTTGCCAAGGAAATCCAAATACTTAAAAAAAATCTTAATCATGTGCTGGGAGACAGATGACTCTGTGGTTAAAGCCTTTGCCTCCCAGGCAAAAAAAAAAAAAAAATGTGATTCCAGATTCCCAGATTTCACTTGAAAAGCACCAGGCAGATGTGGAGGTATCCTGTAATTACAACCCTGGAAGGCAGAGCCTGGGAAAGCCCAGAGCAAAGCAATAAGGAGGAAGAGCAATTCAGGGTGGTTCCCAATATCAATCTTGTGCCTCCACAAGCTCACGCACTCATGTGCCTTCTTACACACGCACACGCATGCACGCACACATGCAAAAAGTCAGGACTTACTTTTTATCTTTGTATATAGTTTTACATTGAAGAATTTCATTTTTAGCCAGCAGAACAATATTTTGCCATTAATCCTTAGTAATTAAATTGTACCTCTTATATAATGCAGTGTATCCCATTATTCCTACTTCAGAAGTCATTTCTATACAATATGTACTTTTAACATAATTAGCTATTATTGGTTTTAGATCAGGAAATGGACATCCTAGGACAAAATACATTATCCAATTCAAATACTATACCGCAATAATATCTCTGCATCATTATATCCAATAGGATGTACAGGTATGTTGGGAATCCCCACTCCTTCTTCAACATTAAGTCTGAAAGTGTACTCTGCAAGAATCAAGTGCATAAATAAAAACAGTTGAAGAATTTGAACAAGGAAAGAGGGATCCAGAAATGTTGTATGTTACTATTACAGATTTGCCATATGTTTGAAAGTACATCAAAATTAAAATTTCCCAAGAAGTCATACTGTTGTTCTATTTAATAGGGGCTACTTGATCCAGCAGTAAAAAACAAATCATTAATATTTTAAGGTAAAAATCAATAATAAATTCTCAAATTTGATGTTTCAAATAATTCTTTTAAATTTTATAAGAATATTTCATTGGTTTAAAAGATATAAATTATGTGAGTTGGAGAGATAGCCCAGTAGTTATGCCTCTGCTTCACAAGCAGAAAATCCTGTATTGGGATCCCAGATCCCAGGTAAAAATGCTGGATGGAAATGGTGGCTCTGAACTTCCAGGCCTGGAAGGCAGAGCCTGAGAAATCCTAGAGCAAAGCAAAAAAAAGTAGGCCAATTCAGAATAATTACCAAAATCATACTTGGGCCTCCACAGTCACACACAGTGCCCTCTGATACACACAGACACACACAAAGATATAAATTATTTTTAGAGAAACTTCAGCAAATAGAATACTTGGAAAATGTACCTCATATTCTAAAACTACAAACAATTAGGGGGAATAAAAACAGAAGGCTGAAACCTTCTGAGGTCTTGAGAATTAAAGAGAAATATTCAGTTACATATTAACAACAGAAGAGGGCCAGAGTACAAAGTAATGCATCTGACTGTGAGTTAGAACATTCAAACAATGATATAATATTTTCTTAAAAGTAAAATCTGGAAAGTGGCATCAGACTGACAGTTTTATAGAGACTGACTTTTAAGCAAGATTGGCTTAAAGGGACTCCTTTCAAATTTATATCTGAAACAAATTTAAGAATAACAGCATATTAAGTATCTTTGTAAATGATTATCAAAACAAAAAGCTTTACAGTATAATTAAGCCAAAATTCAGTAAGTATATTGACTAACTTGACTGAATTGACAACATGGAATACTCCACCTTTAAACAGTATATTGCACATTGTTTTCAAGTGTAATGGAATATATATCAGAAAGACTATATTCTGTGTCATGAAACATGAATTCATTAAATGTAAAAAATATACAAAGCATGTTATTTGACTACAATGGGGTAAAAATACTGGAATGATACCTGGAAAATCCATCAATAGTTAAAAGTCAAACAACACATTTATATATAAACCATCACTCAAAATTGAAATGAAAATAGAATGACAAATATACATAACTGAATGCAAATAGGAATAATATGTCAAAAGTTGTGGAATGCAACTATAGCAGTGCACAGAACAGTTATAGTACAAAACTCTGTTTTAGGAAAAGAAAGAATTAAAGAAGCACAATCTGAGTCTGCCTTAAAATACTCAAAAAAGAATAAGAAAGGAGAGTCAAAATAAGACAATAAACATTGGAGTGGCAATCTAAGAATACAAAAAACACACACAAAAAAATAAAGAGCTAATGAATGAGAAGATGGTTGAGAACATTTCTCTGTTATAAATATGACAAGATTCATAAAATGTGAAAAAAATTTAAAGACACAGACTATGGAAGATCATTAAGGAATGAATAGAAAACATGAACAATTATTGTACCTTTTAAAGAAATCCAATTTGCAACAAAAATACTGTAAACAAAACTTCAGGCCCAGAAAGAATTCATATAATTTCTGCCCAAGATTTACAGATAAAATATAATATATTACCTGTAACTTTTTGTCAGACAATGAAAGAAAATTTATAGTCCCCAATACCCTCCAAGAGATCAGCATTACTCTGATCAAAAAATGCTCCCAGTCCAGGGAGGACACACTGCTTCTCAGGTAAATCCCACCAGCCCCCAGGTCACCCACTCGTCCCAGCTCCTCCCACCAGCCAGCCTGAGCAGCACCCAGGCTGCCCACACTAGGGTGGGCTACTAGGCCACACCCCAGATCCCAGGTGAAGTGAACTGCCATCTCCCATCAGCCTTTCCGCTGGCCCTGGATGCTCACAGTCCAGGGAGGATGTACTGTTCCTCAGAATTCAACAGAGTCCAAAGAAAACCCAAGCAAAGCTCTAGGGGACAAAGACCATACATCTGAAGTCCTCTAAAATCATCCTATCACATGGGAGAGATTCTTCACTTCCAGCCCAAAGATAAGTAAACCCCCTTTTTACCATCCTGCTCCTTTCAATTATTAATCACTGTAGATTAACTTTTCCATATAGCCACCCCCAAAACATATATAACTTCAGGGACTATACCACTCACCCTCACATATCACCAAGGTACTAAATTGTAAAAGTGCACTGATATTCACCCCCTGCCTAATAAACCTGACTTAATTGATGTACTAACAGTCTGATAGCCTCATCTAGGAAATAACAATAACAACAGACAAGCGTACCCAACTCCAAGGCAAACACTCGTAATAACTGCCTGAGAGTAGTAATACCAACTAATTCAGTTCAGTCAAAAACACACAGAAACTGAAAAGTCTTAAGAGACAAAACAACAATGCCCAAGTCAAAGTGCAGATCTATGAAAAACAAAACCCAAGAAAAAAAATCTCCCAATGAAAGAATTAACCCCATAATGGTAGAGTCCAACCAGAATAAATTCACAGAAAATAGCCAAGAAAGCTAGGCCCAAGAAAATTACTTTCAAAGCATGATCATTACTATGATCAATACTATGAAAGAGGAAATCTGGAAGGAGTTAAATAACCACATCAACCACTTTGAACAGGATCACAACAGGCACTTGGAGGAAATGAGAAAAGCAGTTGAAGAAACAAAAACAGGCATAGAACAGTTAAAACAATCTCAAGCAGAGTTTAAACTCCAACTAAAAGACAAGCTATCTTAACCCTAGAATGTAACAGAAAGTCTTATCAGCAGAATCAATGAAGCAGAAAATAGAGTATCAGATCTTGAAGACAAAGTGGAAGAACTAACCAGTTCAATCCAAGAGGTTGCTAAAGCCAAAAAGATACTTAAGAGGAATATTCAAAAGTTATGTGACACTGTGAAGAAGCCTAACGTGCGCACTCATGGAATACCAGAACAAGAATCCCAAAATACCACACCTGAGGAAATTTTTCAAATTATTATAAAGGAAAACTTTCCTCATCTAAAGAAAGAAAGGCCCATCCAAATACAAGAGGCATTCTGCACCCCAAACAGATATGAACAAAATAGAAACTCGCCAGGACAACAAATAGTCAAAACATTTCACATAGAAGACAAAGAGAATGTGTTAAGAGCTTCAAGAGGAAAAAAAGTCACTTAAGGTAAACCTATTAAAATAACAAATTATTTTTCAATGGAAACGGAAAAATCCAGAAGAGCTTGGAGAGATGTACTTCAAGTATTGAATGAGCACAAATGTCAACCCAGGCTGATATACTCAGCAAAACTATCAATCATGATCCAGGATGAGAGAAAAATTTTCCACCATGAAGACAGCTTGAAGGTTGACATGACCACCAAGTCAGGCCTTCAAAAAATGCTAGAAAAGATACTCAAGCTTGAAGAAAAGAATGAGCATATCCAGGAAGACAGAAGGGAAGTATAATACCACCAAAACCTATAAACAATACACTTGTGAAAGCCCTAACAACAAAAAATGTCCAGAATTAAAAGTAATTTCTCCATTATAACACTAAATGTCAATGGAATTAACTCACCAATCAAAAGAGACAGTTTACACACATGGATTAGAAATCACAACACATCCATCTGCTGCCTTTAGGAAACACATCTCACCAAAAAAGATAGGCACATTGTAAAAGTAAAAGGCTGGTTAAAAATTCTTCAAGCTAATGGAACTAGGAAACAAGTGGGGCTAACAATTATGCTATCTGACAAAGTGGACTTCAAACCAAAGAAAATCATAAGAGATATAGAAGGATACTACATTTTAATCACAGGTACAATTCACCAGGAAGACTTCACAATACTGAACATATACAAAACCTATTATGGGCTCTTCCACATTCATTAAGCAAATGCTACAACGTCTAAAACAAGAAATCAATCCCAAAACAATAATACTTGGGGATTTCAATACTGCACTCTCAACATGGGATAGATCAACATGCCAAAAACTTAGCAGAGACACATTTGAACTAAATGAAACCCTTACTGAAATGGACGTTACAGATCTCTATCGAACTTTCCATCCAAGCACTAAGGAATACACATTTTTCTTAGCAGCCCACAGAACTATCTAAGTAGATAACATATTGGGCCACAAAATGAATCTCCACATATACAGGAAAGCTGAAATTATAGCCTGTCTCCTGTCAAACCACCAAGGTCTAAAGCTTGACATCCACAATACAACAAATAGCAGAAAATACACTAACTCTTGGAAGCTAAACACTATGATGTTGAATGAGAAATAGGTTCAGGAAGAAATCAAAAAGGAAATTCAAGATTTCCTAGAAGGTAATGGTAATGAAAATACAATGTATCAAAATCTCTGGGACATAATGAAAGCTGTCCTAAAAGGTAAGTTTATAGCTTTAATGCCTACATCAAAAAAAATAGAAACATCACAAATAAATAATTTAACAGTGCAGCTTAAAGCTTTAGAGACACTAGAGCAATCCAATCCCAAAAGCAGTAAAAGAAAGGAGATTAACAAAATCAGGGGAGAACTATCCGAAATTAAGATAAGGAAAATGATATAGAGAATTAACAAGTCGAAAAGCTGGTTGTTTGAAAAAAAGATTGATATACTCCTAGCTAAATTAACCAAATCAAGAGAGAGAAAACCCAAATTAACAAAATTAGAAATGAAAATGGAGTTATCACTACTGATACCTAAGAAATTCAGAGGATTATAAGGTCATATTTCAAAAATTTTACTCCATGAAATTTGATATCACAAAAGAAATGGATGAATTCCTAAGTAAGCAAACTTACCTAAATTGAAGCTGGAAGTTTTGAATTATTTAAATAGTTCTTTAATATATGAGAATATCAATGAAGTAATCTCAAATCTTCCCACCAAAAAATGTCCTGGTCCAGATGGATTCAGCACAAAATTCTACCAGCCATTTAAAGAGCAACTAATACCAATACTCCTTAAACTGTTCTATCAAATAGCAAAGAAAGGAACACTACCAAATTCTTTCTATGAAGCTAATATCATCTTAATCCCAAAACCTAATAAAGATACACTTAAAAAAGAAAACTATAGGCCGATCTCTTTGATGAACACAAATGCAAAGACTCTCAACAAAATCTTAGAAATCGGATTCAAAAACATATCAAGAAGATCATTCACTGATTAAGTAGGCTTTATCCCAGGCACACAAGGTTGGTTTAACATACACAAAGCAATAAGTCTATCACATAAACCAATCCAAAGTCCAAGACCACATGATACTCTTGACAGATGCAGAAAAAGCTTTTGACAAGATCCAACGTCTTTTTATGATAAAAACCCTCAAGACAGTTGGAATGGAAGGAATCTGTATCAACATAATAAAAGCTGTATACAACAAGCCAACAGCAAGGATTATACCCAATGGGGAAAAGCTTGAAGCATTCCCACTTTGAGCAGGAACTAGACAAGGCTGTCCACTCTCCCCATTTCTATTCAATATTGTACTTGAAATCTTAGGTAGAGCCATAAGACAAGAGAGGAAGATAAAAAGGATTCAAATTGGCAAGGAAGAAATCAAGATATCTCTATTTGCAGATGACATGATCTTATACCTGAGTGAGCCTAAAAACTCCACCAGGAAACTCCTGAAACTAATACATAAGTTCAGCAGAGTGGCAGGTTACAAAATAAATACGCAAAAATCAATGGCCTTCCTATACACCAAGGATGAAAAAAGTGAAAAAGTCCTAAGAGAAATAATCCCATTTACTATAGCCCCTAAAAAAATGAAATACCTTGGTATAAATCTAACCAAAGAAGTGAGAGGCCTTTATAAGGAAAACTTTAAAACCCTAAAGAAAGAAATTATAGAAGATACCAGAAAGTGGAAAGACCTGCCTTCCTCCTGGATCAGCAGAATCAACATCATAAAAATAACCATCCTACCAAAAGCAATATACATTTCAATGCTCAGCGGTACACCACTCAAAATCCCCAAGCAATTCTTTAAAGAAATTGACCAAACAATCTCAAAATTCATATGGAAGTTGTTGCAGTTCGCCTGCATGGTCGCTGATAAATGACCATCAAACAGCGTAAGGTAACAAGGGATTTATTCTCTCTTACAATTACTGATTGTAGTTCTTAGTCCAGTTTGATGGGAGAGCATGCACCAACACCTGGGCCGAGGGAACTGGCCACACCATCGCCACATAATAGCTGAGAGATGGACAATTCTTACTTGCTAAACCAGCATGTCTGGCCAAGAATGCTGACTCTCTCAACCAGCTCTCCATGATTTATTCCAGGGCCTAATCCCACCCACCATGGGCTGGGCCTTCCCCATCAGCTAGACAATCTTCTTCAGGTTCGCTCTGGGCTCAACTCAACCACTAATTCTCCACAAACGTGCCCAGAGCTCAAACCCATAACAGTCAAATTGACACCCATGCTTAACTATGACATAAGTACAAAAGCCCCAGGATAGCAAAAACAATCCTGAGTAACAAAACACTGCTGAAGGTATCTCCATACCAAACCTTAATCTATACTACAAATCCATAGTAACAAAAACAGCCTGGTACTGGCTCCAAAATAGACACAGAGATCAATGGATAAGTGTTGAAGACCCAGATATAAGCCCAAACAATTACAGCCATTTGATCTTTGACAAAGGGGCCCAAAAAATTCAATAGAAAAAGAACAGCATCTTCAACAAGTGGTGCTGGCAAAACTAGATCTCCACATGCAGAAGATTAAAACTGGACCCGTACTTGTCACCATGTACAAGACTTAATTCCAAATGGATCAAGGACTCAATATAATGCCAGAGACTATAAAAACCTTAGTTGAAAGGGTAGGGAACTCCCTGGAACTGATTGGACTAGGCCGACAGTTCCTAAAAGGAAATCCAACAGCACAGTCACTACAACCAACACTCAACAGATGGGATCTTATGAAATTAAAGAGCTTCTGTTCAGATAAAGAGATTGTAACCTGAGCACAAAGGCAATTCACAGAATGGAAGAAAATCTTCATTAACCACATTATCTGATAGAGCTTTATTATCCAGAACACACAAAGAATTTACTAAATACCAAGGAAACAAATGGCCCAATTAAAAAATGGTCCTTGGAACTTAAAAGAAACTTTTCCAGGGACGAAATTGAAATGTCTAACAAACTATCTTAAAAAATGCTCTGCATCCTTCGCCATCAAGGAAATTCAAATCATAACCTCCCTGAGATATAATCTCACCCCGGTCAGGATGGCAAAAACCCACAATACAAACAACATCAAATTCTGGAGAGGATGTGGAGAGAAGGGAACTCTCCTACATTGCTACTGGGAAAATGCACTTTTTTTTTTTTGCAACAAAATAAACACATTTTATTTTCTTATTAGTTCATAGTTTGAGCTTTGGTTTCTGGGTCAAATCAGAACCATCTTTGTTCATAGGTACCATCAAGTAATTTTTTAATATTATTACTTTATTTTTCTACTTTTACAAGCATACTGAGCATTTTTCCCAGCTATCCAGTAAATCTTTTTTTTTTATTTCAGCTCATACAAACTTATTAGGTACACCAGTTCCCTCCCTCCCTCCTCCTCCCCCCGTACCCCTTGCTCCCCCTCCCCACCCCTCTCCCTCCCCATCCCCCAGTGCCTCCCGCCCCAATTCCCAGAGAGTCCTTTCTTGTGCATGTCTGATGGAAAATGCAGTCTTATACAACCACTCTGGCGATCAGTTTGGTGATTTCTAAAAAATTTAAAGATGAAATGTCATATGACCCTGCTTATACAACTTCTGGGAATAATCCCCCATAACGCAGAAATTCACTACAGTGACACAAACACAACCATGTTCATTGCAGCTCTATTTACAATAGCAAAGTCATGGAATCAACCCAAATGCCTAACAGTTGATGAATGGATAAGGAAAATGTGTTACATTTATACAATGGAATATTTATCAGCCATCAAAAATGATGAATTAATGAAATTTGCCACAAAATGAATGGATTTAGAAAAAATGATATTGAGTGAGGTATCCCAGACACAGAAAATTAAGCGCCGTATATACTCCCAAATAGGTGGATCCTAGTACCAAACCCACTTAGTGACACACTCAAAGATAAATCTCTGTAATACCTACAGTAATTGTAAAGATTATAAACAGGAGGGAAAGAGGGCCCCGCCAGAAACAAGGAGAGATGGGATCATGCTACTGCAGAGAAAATAGGCCACCATCAAGTACTGCAAGTAAGTAATGAAACATCTGATTAAGCTCACAGACTTTCCTTCCTGGTCACTTGCAACTGATGGAGTTCGATCTCACCAGACAGGGAGGGAATAGAGTCTGGCAGATAGAAGGTAACCATCCTACAAATGGGAGACTGACCCCCCCGCTTACAGCGGTCTCCTACTTTTATTCCATCTACCTTTGAATCTACTCTTATAATAAGACTCTATTTTAACAGCCTTTTATCTCTGGCTACAAGCTGACATACAATACCCATCAGGATGGAGCCAAGGGCGGTGCAGGAACAGCAAAACTGGAAGAAAAAAAAAAACAACAAAAAACCAACCATAATTCAGAACATCAGAGACCCCACATTAATCACCAGGAACCAGGTCAACCTAATCTCTCCCCATCCTAAAGCTCAAGGAAATTTGGGGAAGAGGGGGGCAGTAAGATTGTAAGAGCCTAAAAATGGGGAGGAGCAACGATATGCAAGATATTCCACACAAGTTAGGGCCAAAGTAATCATAATAGGACTTTACATGACCTGCGAAATGACCAACATATCTTTGACCCCCCAAAGTCTAGCATGGATCACAGGCACTAGGATCCTTAGAGGCAAGGGATTAACAGCAACAGTAGTTCCCATACTGAAGGGGAACACAAAACAGAGCTCTAGGCAATGCTACTGAGGCCTTACACCTCATCAGAGAGGAGGACCCACAGGGAATTTTGACATGCACACTAAAGGATGCTCCAGGAATGGGGGGGAAAGGGGTGCACTGGGAGAAAGGGAGGAAGGGGGGAAAAGAAGGGGAAAAGGAGGGGAGGGAGCAAGGGGATCCAGGAAGGGTGGAGAGAGGGAGGGAATGGGGTACCTATCAAGTTTGTGTGAGTGGAAAAAATAAATAAAAAGCAAAAAAAAAAGAAATTCGGGGCTGAAAAAAATGACACAAAATTATTACAAGGAAGTGTTTAACTTATTGTGATTATAAACAAAGACATTCTTAAGGAAAACTAATATGTATAAAATGACACATTGTGGCAATGTGTAGTTCATTCTGGAATGGTGTATATGATACACTGTAACAAAGTATATAGAGTTCATTCCAAAATGATAAAGTCCTTTAACATTCAGAAAAATCAGTACCATATAACAAAAAATAAATGACAACATATGATCATACATATGTACATAAAAAGCATTTCACAAAATTGCATATACATTCCTGGAAAACTCTAATCACATTAAGGTAGGATCGACATGGTCTTTCTAGGGTAATAAAATAATCTGTGAAAAATCTAGAAAAAATCACATTTAATAGAAAACTGGATGCTTTGCCTTTCAGAAACAGAATGAAATAAAAATATCCATATTCTAATTTCATTCAATATTGTATTGGAGGCACTAGCCAGTAAAGTAAGTTAAGAAGAACATATTGAAATTATAAACAGAGACATCTGTTTCATTTGCAATTGATGTCATCTATGTAAAAATTCTAATGAAATCTACAAAAACCTTAGAGCTGATTGGATAGTTTAATGAGTTTACCATATATAAGATAAAGTCATTTTTCTAGAAATATAACATTGTTTCTATTTATTGGTAACAAGAAAATGGAATTGAATTTTAATATATAATTTAAAATAAAATAAAGTTATTAAATGATTATGGATCAAATGACAAAAGATACACATGATCTATACAGTTCCACCAAAAAACATTACTAAGAGAAATAAAAGAAAGGAAAATTTTAACCTTTCATTGGTTAAAATATTCAAACTTTAAGATATCAACTCAGCTGATCTACAGATTTCATTCACTCTCAAAGTTCCAATTAAGTTTTTGGGGGGTAGGTATTATTTAGCTAATTCTAAAATACATGTGACAAGAACAAAGAATCAACAATAACTTTAAAAAAAGAAGAGTTTGTAACTTGGGGACTTGTATACCTAATTAGAATGAATAGCATTATTACACTAGCTACTGGAAGAGGTATAGAAGACATAACGCATGAATGCTGCTATCTGAATATCAAGTAGACTACCAATTTCAAAAAACAAATCAAAAAATTTAAAAAGTTAGCCATCTATCTAACATCTTAATCATCCGTTTCACTTCCAAGTATTTACCTAAGGAAATAAAAATAAATATACATAAAAGGCTTACATAACTCATATAGCACCTTTATTATAAAAGCCCCAAACTGAAACAACTAGAATGTCTTCAACAAGTGAACTTTGACGTGGCCCATTAAAGAGATACTAGTTAAGAAGAAATGAGCACACTAACTGTTGGCACAAATGCCAAAAAAAAATACTGATATAAATGAAAATAAATAATTGTCTAGAAAGCTTCGAATTGAGGGAACAAGAAAAACCAAGAGAAAAAATATTACAAGGAAAGAAAGGGAAATTTGTGGGGGAAATTAACAGTTGGACGTCACTGTCTTAAATGTGGAGAGTTTCCCATATGGCAAAAATTTCACATAAAAGTATTATGTGAAGAAGTATTTATTTTTTAAAACAATCAAAATGTATGATCCAAAAAAAAGGTTAATTTGAAAACCTGAATGGTGTTACTGTTAAAAGCAAGCATTATTTGAGTGTGAAGACCAGTGTTCCTGATCCTCTACCATGCTGAAGGTTGAAACTAACAACTGAACAAATGATCCTTGTCTGCATCTGGTGAAAAGTTAAAACAAAATAACACAAGGGAAATTATGTCATAATTCAAAGTGATGTAACAGCATACAATTTTAGTTTTACTCTACTTCTACCAGCTACAAAAACAAAGAGTGTTTTGCAAAAAGGATCAGCTAACAAGCTTGACCATTACCTTTAGCTGGGTAGCCTGGAGTGAGTGGGTCACCTGCACCATTCAGATTCAGCACATTTCCCCTCTGGGCCGCAGCTCCAGGAAGGTTCCATCCTTTGGGATACGTCTGCACCTCAGGAGCAGAGTAGTCGGCTGGGTCAGTGTATAAGATGATCCCCACAGCTCCTGCTAGCATGGCATTTTTAACCTACAAGGGCAATATATGAAACAATGTGTTGATAGTATTGTTAAATATTCAGCAATCTTTTTTTTCCAAATTAATTTCATTCTTGTTAAATACAACAGATGCCCATTTATTTTACAAAATTCTAAATAATCATTTCTTTTATCAAGTGTTCTATCATTACCGAACTACTGAAAGTAAAAGTCTCCCTCTTCTTTGTACTTTTTCCCAGATATTTATGTTATGGATCATAATATATTAAAATATCTTTGTAGCTTCAGCTACCCCTACTAAACAAAGGGTGCATTGGCTCATTTTTAATACTTGCCAACCAAAATCTTGCATATTGAGAGTAAGCATGTTGTATTTATGTGATTAAACGGGTTTACAATAATCACAGTGAGTTTCAAAAACGTGACTATAAATATCTATGATGTTTAGGATTAATTGTCAACCTGACACAGTCCTCTGGGTGTGTATATGAGAGGGATCTTCTAGATTAAGGTTGGTCCCTGGGCATGCCTGGGAGAGACCATTGTGACTGCATGATTGATGTAGGAATAACTAGTCCACAGTGGATGGTACTATTTGGAGAGAGAAAGAGAGAGAGAGAGAGGAAAAAGAGAGAAGAGAGAGGGAGACAGAAACAGAGAGAGACAGACAGAAACAATCAGAGAGCTGAACATAAGGAAGCAATCAAGCAAATAACATGTGTGTGAGTATTTCTGTTCCTGCTGTGGATGTGTTATGAACAGTTCCGTTGGCTCTTGCTGGAGTGTCTCCCCTACCATGATGGACTATATCCCGGAAATGTGAGGTACGATAAGCTCTTTCTTCCCCCTAAGATGCTTGGGTCATATATTTTGTTTCAGTGATGTGCAATGTAATTAAAATGAGTAACAATACAAACCTTCCAAGCATAGAAAACATCTACCCTCTGAGATAATTAAATTCTTCTTTACCAGAAGTATTATGGCCAAAAAAATAGGTAACTATTAGATCCGACTCACTCATATGTAGTCCAGTATTCAAAAAGCACTCAATTATTAGAGTTTCAGCTTTTTGAAAGGCAATTTGATTATATTCATCAAAATTTCAAAACTTCATACACTAAGATCAATTCACTCCATGTCTGGCTATGCATAGTACAAAAATTTCATATTAATATTTGAAGTATAATTAGAGAAGAGTGTTCGCAATGCCATTATTTATAGTAGCAATAATTTAAGGCCAAATTAAGAAAAGCATCTATTAAGAGGTTATCAGTTAAGTAAATTATTAGTGTGACAAAATATTATGACTCAATTTAAATTAGTGAGGTGCTTAGTAATTTTAGTATTATCAGTCTGCTACCTTCCAGCACAAAGATATGCTCATGTCCTCCATGAGACTGGTGTTATTATTAGCATTCCTGTTTTACTCAGGAGGAAACTGGCACAGAGGGATTAAGAAAAATGAAAGATCTAGAGAATGTGACTCTGGACTCCTGGCCCCTTACTTGCTATGTATCGTAACATTTTTTACTCCTGATATGGAGGATCGACTATGAACTGTGAATGAGCAAAAGCATCAAGTTACATACTACACAATGTATAAGGATAACATAATTATTTGTATGTGCAAAGCGTACATAAAAATATTTATATTTCATAGAATTCTCTGGAAAGGGCAACTACAGTTGACCATATCTAGGCAATGAAACTGTGTGATTAAGGTGCTTATACTTTTTATTTTATATTAATTTTTCCCATTGAATTTCAAACAGCAAATATGTTGTAGTAAAATTTCCTTTTTAGATAATATACGATCCATAAGTTTTCAGAATCACGTACAGTAATTTAAAATTGCATAACAAATTTTAATGAACAATCCTTGGAAATAAGTCACCTTATCACAATCTACTGCTAACCCCAAAATCAAAATCCTTTTCTCCACACTGTTAAAATTTGGTAAATTTCAACATGAAAAAGGCAACACATCTCCCAGAGAGACTGACAAAGGCTGATATTGCACAGCGACGGGGGGCTGATCTCCCCAGTGATGTGCCCACTGGCAGCGTAACATCTTTGTTCCAGTACATTCAGGCACATGTCATTAACAGTAACCCAGGTGGAACTTTTTTTTTTTTTTTTATTAAAAATTTAATTATACATTTTAAAAATTTTTTACCAGTTCCCTCCCTCCCCCCTCTTCCCCCTCCCCTTCCCCCAGTGCCTCCCCCCCAATTCCCAGATAGTCCTTTATTGTGTGTGCCTAACTCTCCACTGTGTCCTCCTCTCCGATGACATATAAGGACCCAGTGGCATTTCCATAAGCCCTTTCTCTTGTTCCCCTTAAGCATAAGATCACTACTATGACTGTCAATCCCTTGCCTCCAGGGGTCTCGGTGCCCTTATCAGATGCTAGACTTTATGAGGGCAACAGTGCGCTGGACATTGCGCAGGGCATGCAAAGTTCCATTATGATTGCTTTGGCCCCAACTATTGTTGAGAATCTTGCAAATCGTTGCTCCTCCCATCCTTTTGCTCTTACAATCTTACCGCCCCCTCTTCCGCAAATGTCCCTGAGCTCCAGGATGGGGAGAGATTAGGCTGTCCTAGTTCTATGTGATTGATATAGAGTCTCTGAAGTAACCCAGGTGGAACTTGATAAGCCACATTCACAGAAGGATGATTGCAGGAGACAGACTAGGAGGGGGAAAGAAAACCTCTAATGGGATAAAGGGGATTAGGATTGGGTAATCATGTGTGAAAATGGCATGAATTTATGTTTAATAAACCTTAAAAGAATTTAAATAAATAAAAGAAATGCAAAATACTAACTTTACTGTGCACCCATGGATACTAGCAAAACATCCCTGACTCCAAAAAAAAAAAAAAAAAAAAAAAAGAATTCTAAAAGGTGAACTGAACTATCCACTTGCTTTATTTCCTCTGAAGATCTTCCCATATCTTGCGATGACAATCTTTCCAGTGCAGTTGATACCCATCTCTCTTTCTAGCTTGAAAAAGTCTTCAGTTCGAGCATAGTTCACATAAACAAGCTCTCCCTATGGGGATATGGAAAGAAATAATACACTACTAAAATTAATGAGAAAATTTAAAATAACTGTTTAACAAAACTAAATTAGCAGAACTTTTCTTTCCCTATTTAGAATTAATAAGCATCTCAAGAGCTTGTGGAAAATTAACTCCCTACAAAGTTTTTCACAGGTAATAACATATGAAGAATTCATTTTAAACACTATCTGAAAGTATCTGAATATTCTGAGCCATGAGAACCAGAGCAAATGTCATGTTCACCATCTTAACTATTTTTAATTTCCAACCACAGCATTAAAACATCTACAGTATGAAGTACAAAAACAGAGCTATAAATATGTTTTAAAATTCACATTATAAACAATTGGAAAGACATAAAAACATTGGTCGGTCTCACTGAATTAAAGTTTATTCAGAAATTTCTTTAATGTTTCAGAGAGTGTCTTCTGCTTTATTAAAAACTGCCTTTAATGCATTTCCTTCCCTTTAGTTTTTGTTTTTTTCAATTAGTTAAAAACTCATTTTCAGGGTTGAGACAGTAGCTCAGTTATACAGCAGCTACCTAACATGAAGAGACTCTGGGTCTACTTCTTGGTGCTGTCAGAAAAAAAAAATAACAGAAAAAAACTTAAAAGGGGTTGTGAGGTGTCTCTGCAGGTCAGTAAGTAAAGGCAGCTGCCAGCAAACCTAACCTGAGTTCCATTCACAGATCCGACACAGTAACAGGTAGTGAACTAACTTGTGAACTAACTTCCTCTGACTTATACATGCATGCCATGGTACATGAACATGTTCTCTCTCTCTTTCTCTCTCTCTTCTCTTTCTAGGGGACATGTTACCACTCCCCATGCTCCTTAGAAGCGATGGCATTTTATCTACTAGTTAGCAGACTTCCTTAGACAACTTCACTGGCTGGAGATGGGATGGAATGTCTGCACACCCTTTCCCAGATTGCTGGGGCAAGACATGATAACCCTCCTCTCTGTACTTCTAAGGAGTTGTGTTTTTCAGCCTTGAAGCAAGCCCACCTACCTCTTGCTTGTATTGATAGGGAACCCTCATACGCCCTGCTTTATATTTGATACTGCATCTTTTTTTTTTTTTAAAGGGCTATTTTTTTTTAATTTTTTTTTAATTATTATTTATTCAATTGTGCGTATGTATGTGCCCGTGTGTGTGTGTGTGTGTGTGTGTGTGTGTGTGTGTGTGTGTGTAGAACCACGGACGAATTGGCGAACCACCATGGACGCCTCCACCTCCTTCCACCCCGGGATTCACAGGCTCCGCCCTACCAGGACCAGAAGCACAAGCCGCCCCCGCTTCCGCCTGGCGTCTATACGTGGGATCTGGGATCCGAACTCAGGACCTTCCGCCTGCAAGGCAGAGGTGTAACCCCTGAGCCATCTCTCCAGCCCTTGATACTGCATCTTGTGTGTGCATCTCCTAATAAAAGCAGTCAAGGACCATTGACAAGGCACTTCAGAAAAGCAATTTCAGAATTCCTGTTTTACTTTATCAGATTCTCAGCAATAATCATTGACAGTGTGGGTTGGTATATCACTCAGATAAACAAGCTTTCTTTCTCTCTCTCTCTCTCTCTTTCAAATAAATAAATAAATAATATTTAAATGATTTTAGTTTGGGGGTATTCATAGTACCAATCCAACAATGGATCCTCAAGTAAAGTTTACATATTTATATAAGTTTTTATATATCAAAGAAAACCAATAAATAAATAAATAAAAAGAAAAATCCCAAATAAATACCCTTTTGGTTCTTTAAAAAAAAAAAAAAAAGAAAAGCATAATGTCGTGAATAAGAAATTATCTTCTATTTTACCTCTGGCATGCCATGGGATGAGAAAGCATTATATGGTGGTATGATATTTGTGACATTCTCATAACCATCTGGTGGTGGTTCAAGATATGATGTCTTGAAAATCTAGCAAAAAATCAACATATCAAACTACAGAGAATAATTCCAAATATTTATTAAAGTACAATATATCACCCCCAACACACACTCCAAGTTACGCTTAAACATGATCATCCTAGAACAAAGTTCTATAATAAATTCCACTCACAACAAGGAATGAACATTACATTATTGTCCTCAAAATAACAGAAATTCTTAATGCACTCTTGAAATATGTAAGACTCTTAATACCTAGATGTTTAATACTTAAATGTTTCCTTGCAAAATACAAAAACAGAACTTCGACAGTGTACATTTGAGTTGGGGCATGACCCATGGTCGATAGCTTGTCTAGTGTGCTGGCTTCTGTCCCCCAACACTATTGAAAACAAAAACAAGCAAAAATGGTCCTCTTATGACTTCCTCCTTTGCCTTTTCAGCCATGACTTTAAATGCTTCCCATATTCTATGCTTTGCCTGAGTTGCTTGCTTAATGCTATACTCCCTCCTTGTGAGAATTCATTGGCCCTAAAACCTCAGCCAACAGTTAATATACATATAGTATCCAAATTTGTATATGTAAGAGCTTTGATGTCCAAACTCAGCATATAATACAACCATATAATACATGAAGCATGTATTACTAACATACTTCCTAACTGCTTCTCAAACTCATCTTTCATCCTCATTCCTGCTAACACCCTAATTACAGAATTCATTTTTGACCTGAACTATTATTGCCTTAAGACTTTAACTCCTTGCCTAGTGCACATTTGACATGAAGACTGCCAAGTCTAACTAAAGTTCTAGTTACACCCTTTCTTTGTCTAAGATTTGCTAAATAGTCCCATGAACTGAAGTTGAAGTTGAAGCTCCTTAAGGTAGAGTAGAAGCTTCCTATGGTCCATCTCCAGAGCATATCTACTAGGTTATCACTTTTCATAGCCCATTTTGCATTTTGTATCCTTGACATACATAAAGCTTTTAAGTTCTACCAATAACTACTACAAACATTCAAATCTTTAAAGTGTTTCCTCTGCCTAGAACTCTTACTTTGCTCTACATTTTCATGTGGCTAAAGCCTTATTCTCTCTCTTTATTAACATCAACTTTTCCAGGAATACTTCTCTAATTCCCAGTCTGGGATAAATGAGCCATTTCTATGTAGATAAAGAATCTTGATCCTCACTCCACGCAATTTATCCTAAACGATTTTAAATGATTTATCCTTTCATGGGCATTACCTTACTTAACCCTAATTATGTCTTAATCTTCATTATGTTTTGAGGATCTGGTACCATGCTTAACACAAGTAGATACTGGAGCATTTCCAGTGTGTTAACTTTTCTCAACTTTGTGAGTTTGTATTAAACCATTAACAAACCTCTGTTTTTATTTGATTGTGTATTCCAATCCACACAGTATGAAGAAGCGAAGGATGAACCAAGCATGATGACACACACCTGTCATCTCACACTAAGCAGATGCAGGAGGACAGCCACTAGTTCCAGGCCAGCCTGCTTACATTATGAGTTCCAGGCCAGCCAAAGGTACAGAGTGAGAACATGTCTTAAAATGAAGCAAATAAGCAGAAATACCAAAAAAAAAAATCCAACAATTCTAAATCACCTCAGCTCCATGTCCATCCACAATTGATATATAGTTTGCATTTATTTCATTTGGATAAGACAGAAGAACATCATAGTGAACCAAATTGGCTGAATCTAATCCGAATTTCTTCCACTGTGCTTGAATTTTCTTGGCAAGCAGTAAATTTTCCTCTGTGCCTGCCAGATGAGGAAGTTTTGTGAAAGAACTAAAATGAGAGAGAAAAAAGGTAGAAGTGAAAAGAGTACATCCAAATGATGCTGCTAAGACTTACTACATGCATTGTTCATCCTTCAAGTTATCAATCGTACATCAGAAGTAGGGTTAGGTAATAAGGGTGACATAAAGTCTTAGATACATGTATGAAACTGTCAAGGAACAAAATGCATAAAATTCAGCTGGAGATTCCAATTTCTAGATATGCTAATTTAAATTAATTGAGCAACTGCAATTTTTATATTGTACTCCTTCAAGAAAGAACACATTTTGTGATTTAAAAAATAGCAGAAGGCTGCGTAGATGGTCCAGGGGCTAAAGCCTTTGCCTCACAAGCAAGCAAAAGGACCTGAGTTCAGATTCCCAGATCCCATTTAAAATGCCTTACGGATATGGTGACAGTCTACAATTCTGGGAAACTCCAGAGAAAGCAATAAGGAACTAGGGCAATCTTTGCAATGACTCCCTTGGGCCTCCATAGACACACACACACACACACACACACACACCACACCACACACACAAATAAAAGAAAATAAAATAATAGCAGAGGACAAAATAAGAAAATTCACCGTAGAAGAATGCCGTACCTCTACAACAATGATGAAACTCCTTACTGCTCATGAGTAACTTTTTGGAGCTCTTACATTCTTCCCACCCCCAACTTTTTTTGTCTTTTATTGATTTAGTCTTTGAACAAGGCCTTCTCACAAACATAAATACTGCTCCATTGACTTCAATTTCCCTACATTTCCCTTTTCTACCTTCAGATTATTAGTCAGTCATGAGAAATCTCCCAGCATCCAGCTATGGGAAGCTTTGTCTCTTTAAATGGAAACTGAAGGTTGCAGGCCTTTAAAATCTCAAACATTTTTTTTTCAAAAAAGAGTCTAAATGAGTTTAGACTGAAGTCACTTTATATTTTCAGGAGGGAAAAAAGTGAGACTGGGTATTTCAAGCTCTACTTTACATGGTTTATTATCTATATTATTTCTACAATAGACAAGCACTATTTTTACAATCAGAGAAAAATAAATCTATTTCCTTAAATTAAGATGGAGAATTAGCCATGAACTTTTGCACCTCATCTTGTATAGAACACACTGGAATGAAGCACAGAAGTAAGGAAGAAGAAGAACATAACATTCTGGGTTTCTCTCTGTGATCCAAGTTGGCCACTGAATATTAACTTGGCGATGTTCAGGAGAAAACAGTACAAGGAAGAACAATTTACCTTCTTGTACATTCTTTTAACAGAGGAAAACTTTCTTTGTTAAATTTCCTTCTCTTTCTTTTAGGCATAATTGGATCCAGATCACACATTCCAATCATTGCGAGGGAATATAAGGAATTTTCGGGATCTTGATCGAACAAGTGGTTCATATATTATAATATATTCTGTAAAAACTCTCAAATTATAGGTTTTGTAAGTACTCGTTTGTATAAATTATAATTCAATAATGATGATTTTGCTATTTAACTGACTTCAAAAGTTCATGTATAGACCCCTGAGAATCAGTCTTCTTAGGTCCCAGAAGTCTGCACTAATACTTTTCGTTTTCATCTTGTCCTATTGTGAATAACAAATTTACATTTGCAAAATGGAGCAGAGTTTAACCTGTGACAAACAAATCTGAAATACTGATCTCTTTTCTGCTGCATCACTGAGGAAGCAATTTACTCTTGAGGGGATTTCAGTATAGAAAAAAGCGAGTTGAAAAAGAAGAAACTTCTGGTTAAACCCAGGCCGCCGATTACATTCACACAAAAGAAACAAAGAACAGCATTCAGTGCAGTTCCAAGTTACATGAAGATAACAAAATTTTCAATGTGCTAGCCCAGACATTTCTCTGGAGGATGAAAATGTAAGGAAGAAAAACTTGCCTCTAAGTCTGTAAGTGGCTTAAAAAGACATTTTAAAAGATCATAAATTCATAGGCAATGCATAATTTCACATACACATAAAGGTTACCAATGTTTGCATATGTTATGCAACATTTAAGCGATATTTTAAAGATAAAAAAGCAAAACAAACTTACCGAAGAAATGATCTTATGTTTTCAGCTCTCATTTCAGATAACAATTTCCACTGCATACTTTGATAGTCAGACGAAGTGGTTGTTTCTTTGAGAGATTTAATTACCCAGCCTGGGGGAAAAATTACAGGTACACACACACACACACACACACCCCAAGAAGATAGATACATATACTTGTTCTGATACTGAATAGAAAGTGCACCAAAACTGAACTTTAAAAAAAAAATCATACTAAATGCAAAACACTTTTACATTCTGATTAATGCAAGTTTTACTTGAGAAGAGCACTTCTTTTTTCTCACATTATGCAGCTACAAGACAGGGCCTTTCTGGTACTCCCCTGGGATCTAATTTGTAACACTCCCGGACACACACTAGCACACAAAGGCATTCATGTAAAAATCGTTTGTGTCAATGACAACTTAGAAATTATTTTCTTTTCAACTCAGTAGTTGTCTTTCCAGCACCAGTGTAGTCGCCTAACTCAGCGGGTTAATATTTGCGTTTCGGCCACACACTGGGTCTCTATTCTTCCTCGGGCATTCCCCGAATCCTCCTCCCTCGGAGCTCACCCGCCTGGGCTCTGACCCACATACTGCCACTTACCCAGCGTGAAGCCGGCCAGGAAGGCTGCGAGCGCCGCCGCCGCCGCCGCGCACGTTCCCAGGCCCCTGCGGCCCGGTCTGGCCATGAGCTTCTGAACACTGGGGTGCCGGGGGCAGCAGCTTAAGGCCTGGGGGCTGCAGGGGGAGAGCCGGAACTTCTCAGAGCCTCCAACCCCAGACAGAGGGGAGCCGCAGTGAGAGCCCTGAGAGAAGGGGCTTCTTCCTGCTCCGCTGACTCCTGAGATGGCCCACGTCCCGAGGATTAGGGAGTTTTTCTTCGCAAAGCTCACTGCAGGGCTCTTAATCTGCTTCCAGATGCTCAGTCCCAATTGCTGTGGGGTCATACTTGGGGACGGCACACCCTGTGGACTGCGACCTTAGCCCTCCCTCTTCTTTCCTCCCACCCCCACTACCCCAGAAAAACTCCAGTTTTCTGTGCTTTCATTTGTTCTCTTTTAATAGAGGTATTAGCATACCTTTCCGGGATGTTGAAGATTTGAATTAATAAAATTCACCATTGAAAAGGCTTTGCACATCACTGACAGGGGTTCTAACGAATCTCATTCCCGTCCTAGTGACTTAAAGACGTTCTCAAGCAACCGTTCTGGATATAGAATCCCCGCATCCATCTCACTCAAGGGAAAACTTTCAGTAATTTATAATTGACCTCTCATTCCTAATCAAAAACATTACATTGAAATAAAAGCGCCTGAGTGGACTCTGAAGGACAGACCTCCTGCAATTCTCATTAAGGGGCTTGTGCAAGCATCTTTACTTTTCTAGCAAGTTGCTATAAACTTTGAATGTGTTTCTCTTGGACTTCAAGGTTGACAGCTTTCTGAGGGAAACCTAATGGGGTTTCTCTTGGAATTTTTGTAGAATCTCTGAAAGTTATCTTTTATACATCTTCAGTACAATAATTTATTTTAAAATGTTTGTATATTGTTAAAATCACTATTATTTCAGTTCCTGTTGAAATAGGATAAAATATTAATAAAAGTCTAATCTATAGAAAGCCTGTCTTAGCCTCCCTCCCTTCCACTGGGACTGAGGTAAGAGGTTGCTGTGAGAAAGCTCACAAAGGATAAACGTCCAAGGCTTCTGCCTTCGACAAACATTAATTTTTCTGGCTTCTGGTTACCTCAGTATGGGTTCCTGCTTCCGTTCCTCAGCAAATAGAGTAGACAGCCATGTAAGATGTCACATGCATTAGTTAGATCATTGATAAGACAGTGTCCTCTTTTCATCCCTTCTTTTTAAGCAAGATACATATGTGTGTGTGTGTGTGTGTGCGTGTGTGTGTGTGTACCCCCCATCTTTTGGCGCTTCTGGCTCATGGTTTTTGACCAGAGAGCTGGGGTTCTTTAGCTAGAGTAATAAACTGACTTTTTCATCAGTATCTGCATCTGGAGCTTTTGTCCCTGGCAGGCAGTCACCCTATAATACTGTGGTACTGGCCCCTTAGACATCTCTTCGTCAATGTTTCTGGTGCTCATGGGTCAATGAAACATTTTTATTAGGATATTTTTATAATATAATCAATTCCCAAACATGTATTCACTTAACAGAATGCATATGAAACTATTCCAAAGGTTCAATAACCAGTGAAATAGATACACTGCATAAACATGCCTGAAGAGACTCTTCCACAGTGCAGGCACAGTTTATCTGTTATGTGATTGAAGAATATAGGGTTTAAAATAATTACCCAGTGACTGACAGTTGGGACAAAATTTTCCATGATGCATGAACAAAGTCAAATGTTATTTGTATTGTACCTAAACATTTGAGGATTGATTTCATAATTTGTCAATTTTTACATTTCTGACATTAAAGATAAATCAACAATCTTTACAAGGTCTTTTGGGAGAGAGAAGATAAAAACTAAAGATTTAAGTGACTAAATTATTTGAAAAATTTAGAAAAGTCCTACTTTGTTCGAAAGTTAATTGAAGTTCAACTAATAGAAATTGCTGTATTATTTATCGGTTTTCCAATCTCATATATCCTCCTGAATTAAAATTAGATAATTCATGTAGCTCACATTTGCCAAGGAACAAGCATGACACATGCTGTGTAAGACCCTGAGGATATGACCCTTGTCTTTTCAAGGTGAGCAGTGGATGGCCAGGCAAGTACTGAAAAAGCCACTAAATGGGACGAGTTCTGAGAAAAGCTGCATTACCTGCAATATAAACGTCGATGTCCCATCAGGCGGCATCTGCATTCTGTGTCTTGAAAATCCATTATAAAAGTTCAGTTGGCTGGTTCAGAAATCCTTGAGCCTTTACTAATATGGAATGTGCAAGCATATAGAATTCCTTCTTTATTAAGCTTATTACAGAAAGCTGATATCAAGCAATGTCTTCCAATTATTATCATCTTAGCAGATATTTGAATGTCCCAAAGTACATGGAACAAAGCAAATTATTGATTTATGCTAACCCTTTTAAATTTTCCCATCAAAGCTAAATACATATGTTAGAAATATTTTCTATTGGAAAAACCAATCTTTTGATAAAGCCATTTGACCTTTTCATGAGTCAATAAACCTCTAAAATGACAAACCCAGCTTTCTACATTAACCTTTTTCCTCCTCTCATGTCAGGGAAGTAACTCTTGTAACTACAAAGTTATGAGTTATGGCTAAGCTTTTGAGAACAGTAAGAAAAGCCAGCGATAGTTACTAGTTGCACATGCCTCAGATCTTAGCACTGAGTCTGAGGGACGAGATTTGTCTAAATTCCAAAGCCATCCTGGGCTAGATAAGTAGTTTCAAGTCAGTCTGAAGTACATACTGAGTGAGACTCAGTTTAAAAACAAAATGCATGAAGAAGAAGAAGAAGAAGAAAAAGAAGAAGAAGAAGAAGAAGAAAAGCAGCAGCTTGAAAATGTGACATATGTACTAATAAAGCAGCATATGTAAATTACTTAATCAGCATTGTTAATAAAGGAGTAATGATCAAATCGATCATAAAAATCACCAGGCATTTCTGACATCCACAGGGTCACCAGCAGCTGTTTTCAAAATCCCATTCCTTCTTTGAAGACTGTCACCTTATTGTAAATACCCACCTTAGAAATAGACTTGGAACCATTAACAACGTCCCCAGATGAGACTAGTACACAAGTTGTTAGCCATGTGATACAGCAGCCAAGCAGCAGGTTCACTCTCCAAAGTGAATGCTTGGTATTAAGATAAGTGATTCTAACAATCCAGGCTCAATTGTCATTACAAATATAAAATAAGATATTACAATCTTAGTGTGAAAAGCAATAAACAGAAACTTGTGGAGCAGATGAGAGGTGAGTCGAAGGTAATAAGGAAAGACTAGCAAAAGAGACAATTTAAGGTCAGAGCAGAAACCATGACTGGATAGTTTTCTTCTGATGTCACAATTACTCTGCTCAACAATAAATGCAGAAATTGGGAAACGGTCACCTAGAGCAAGTACAAGTAGAGGGAGGATCCATGCCTCACAGTTCCTACAATGTTGACTTCCAGTTGGAATCTGTGCACTGGTAAGTTACATAACTTAATCTTCCAGCAGATCTGCACGGCCCCTCCCCTTGTCAGCAGCATTACATTTGGCCTGGTGTCTGTCCTGGTGTCTGTCCTAGCATGTTGTCACCTCCAGTTTCACTTACAGGCGCAGCTGTGTGTTTTCCTTCAAGATCACTCAAGACTCGATTCTGTAAATTCTGTCCTCTTCTCTAGCACTCCCTTTTCTGATACTTCTTTTCTATTGATGATACCATATCCTGAAAAGCAGCCTGCCACTCAGTTCTCTTGCTCCTCCTGAGACCAGCATAAGAAGGGGAAGACAGATCTTTGGGTTGCCACTTTGCTTTGCCAAGCATTCTTTTTTGACCTAAGTTTCCTTGACTGAGATCTCTCCTTTGTGATTTCATCCTTACCAACCTGGCCACCAGCATCCTCTCTCAGCCTTTCCAGTGGTATTAATGGGCACCTTGTACTTTTTGGAGTCACCTCATCTTTGGTTCTGCAATCCAATCACAGCCGCTTAATTCCTTTGCTAGTGATCTTCTAATGCCAACCATGTCATCTTTCATTTAAACTATTACAAAGCTTCTTAACTGGTTGCATTTCCTCTACTCTTTTTCTCTCATAGTCCAATCTTCGACTTAATTCAGTGTTCTTCTTAAAGCAACAATCAAATCATATCATGTACGCCCTCCAAAACCTCTTTAAATGCAAAAATAAAATTCACAGTGTTAACTTACTCCATGTCATCTAGGTTTTGAATTTTACCTCCCTTCATGCAATAGTTTTCGCAGTTGAAATTCATATACAACCAACACATGGAGAGTAGGCAACTCCCACATCAACAGAGAACCAGCATCACAAAGAAACCGATAAATCCAGTAGGAGCTCTTGTGGTGCCATGATTTTCTAGTGATGGTAATGTTAGTCTCTGTGTCTGCCACTGAAGGAGGCAGTGTTATGTGATAAATAGCCAAGAAAACCCATGACTTTCTCTTATTGAATCTTCCAAGGATCCCTAAAACAAAGTAAAAAGACAGGTTATTTAGTAACTTTAAAATTGGAGACATCTCTTGAAAACTTTGAAACTTTTATTCTAATGGATTAAAAGGTTTTATAAAATGTTTACCCTTTTTGACCAGTTGGGCTAACCAAGAATAGCCTACTTCATCTAATAGAAATATCATCCTTACTCTCAGGCCATAGTAAGAGTTAACCCTATATTTCCTTAATCTGAATTGATAATAATTATGATTTAGTGTTAATTATCTGCTATAATGAGAAAGGCTGCTGTCATAGCTAGATGAAGGTGTCAACTTGACAGTTGAGGGTTTGAGTTCTGGGCACATTTGTAGAGAATTAGTAGTTAAGTCCTGCCAGAGATTATCTAGTAGATGGGGAAGGCCCAGTTCATGGTGGGTGGGATTAGTCCGAGGGCAGGTGAATCAAATAGAGGGAGCTGTTTGAGAAAGTTGGCATTCCTCTCTGTATGTGGCCAGACATGCTGGTCTTGCAAGTAATTGTCTCTCTCAGCTCTTTTCTCAACCCTTCAGTGATGGTTATGGTCTCTGTGGGGACCTCAGTCTAGGTGACCTGGGTGGTCCGGCAAGCTTAGACAAAGATGTTTTGATGAAGACAAGAGGGGGTGTAGCTCAGGATGTTTTGAGCTTAGACAAAGATGTTTTGATGGAGGAAGACAATAGGAGGCGTAACTCAGGATGTTTTGAAGAAATCTTGCTACATACAGCCTGCGTGCTGGCTTGACCTTTAAGATGATTGGTTACCTGTTTCCCCACCCTGGAATTCCCCTTGCAGTTTCTGCCTTTATAAGATGGCTATGGACTTGCAATAAATGAGTTCCTGCTTGACTAGACTCCCTGTTGTGCCTGAGTGTCCTCTGGAAGGAGGGCTGGGGGCGGGTGGACAGCTCACCCTTGTGGAAGACCCGTGGGACCAGCCTGCAGCCAGAGCTGCAATCACTGGGGACCCCCACAGTCTCCTGCAAGCTGAACCAACAACCCTAACCAGGAATCCAAGCGAAAATAAGCCTCTTATTCGTATAAGTAGTTTCGTCAGATCTTATCAGCAACAAGCAGAGTAACTGCTATGTCATATGACTATCCTTTCTCAGCACTACAGCAAGACTTTCTTTCTTGGAACTAGAAACGTCAAAGGTGGAGATAAAGCTTTGTCTTGCTCTAAATAATTCCATATTGTGTAAAGTCCATTTTACAAGAAGTTTTTGACTACATTTTGAGGATGGAGGACGTCTCTGATCTTGTATGGACATGTCAAATGCACTGGCTGAATGTGTTTATATTTCTCACATAGTGCATTCAACACCAAACTATCAGTAAAGGAGTGAAAACGACTTTTCAGATGATTAGATGATGTTTATAACATCCTTGTTTCTACATGGGGAGGGAGGGAGAACATCAAGAAAAGGAAAACCAAAGTGTAAGAGGGTCTTGATGGTTTACAAGACGTGACACAGTTCAGTCAATACTCTGATTTTAACAACACCAAATCTATTATAAACTATTTGCCCTAAATTCCCAAATACAAAATATATTCACAACGAAACTCGGTTTAACAATCATAAGCTTTTAAAATCACTCTTTTATACAAAAGAGTGTTTCTTTACATTTTGATTCATGAATGTAAAATAGTTTGAATTTATCCTTTGATCTTATTAAGCTCTTGAAGTCTCTTTTCTGTTACAAAAAGATACCACATAATCTCAAAATGTCAAGTTCACAGAAACGGAAAGTGGAATGATTTTTACCACGATTTTCGAAGGACAGGAAAAAATGGGAACTAAGTCTAAGAGTAGAAACTACCCGTGATAATGAATCTCATCCATCAACATGAGTGAATTTGGGATTAACTAAAGATCAGCCATCATCATTCAACCTGATGGGATTATCTGGATTAAGATGTTTGAAATACACTAACCAATCCTAACCGTGGGCGGGTGGCACTTTCCAGCAGCTGACCAGATAAAAGGAAGTACGAGAAAGAAGAGCTGGCTCTTTCTGCCTGTGCTGGTGAGCCCATCTCTTCTGCAGCTGTTCTTTGCTACCTTCCAATGAATTGAAGACCAGAGACTCCCCAGGAATCCTCCAGCTTTCAGCACCAGACTGGGACTGCTGACATACTCAGCTCCAGAACTGAGCAGCTTCAGGCAACCATTGTTGCACGACCTGGACCTCGTCTGGTAAGTCATCCTATAAATTCCTTTCTCTATATATTTGTTCTAGCCATTATTTCCTTTAGAGAATCCTGACTGTTATACTATATGTAGAATGTATAAATGTAGAGAACTAACATGCAGCATGAAAGTTGCTCAGAGATTTCATCACACCAGCACCAGAAATTTTATCAAATGGAGAGGCTTTAATTAGAGCTGATCAGCTTCCACACTCCAGGGAGTCGAGATTCCAGTCAGAGGCGGCAGTCTGGAGGATTTAAAGGTTTTAAAGCAAAAATTGGAACTTGGGCTGGAGAGATGGCTCAGGGGTTAAGACTCTGCCTTGAAAGCAGAAGATCTTGAGTTTGGCTCCCAGGTCCCACGTTTTTAAAAAAGCCAAGCTGAAATGGTGATGGCCTACACTTTTAGTCCTGGTGGGCAGAACCTAGAAAATCCGAGAGCCAAGCAAAAAGGAGAGCGCGCACACACACACACACACACACACACACAAAATTTTTTTTAATTGGACACTTGTGGTCATCTGATCTGATCACTGAATCCGCAACAACAATTTTGTCATGTACTCTGTATCCTTAAATAAGCAATATTCTGGCATAAACATTGTGAGTAGCAATAGTCTAGCATTGTGTCCTTGGATTAAAGATATAGTAATTGAGTCATATTATGTCTATATCTGGCAGCAGCCTGGTAATAGCAATCCTGGTATGTACAGTGAGACTGAGACTGTTGTGGGGTCACTTTCCTGGGGTCTGTATGTACCCAGGTTCTTGTGTTCAGGAGTTGAAGATTGAAACCAGAACATGAGTAGAGGATTCAGTCAGAGCTTATTAAAGGAAAGAAAGAATGGAACTCACAGACTCTAGATATGGCACCCCGGAGAACTCACAGACTCAAGGCAAAGAACTGGAAAAGAACTCACAGACTCCAGATGTGGAGTACCCTGAGGGGTGGGCACCAAAGACAGCTGTCAGGGATATGTATACCCTTAGTCAGCCCTCTTCCAAACCAGTTTTTCCCCATTGGTTAGCACCAGTTTCTACAAACCTAGTTGGAACTTTTGGTCCTCTGCTCATGTTGAGGCCCAATCCAATTGATACTGTCCTGACCTCCAAGGAGGGCTTATCTACATAAGGATATGAGAACTTATCTCATAAGGATATGAGAACTAATCTTCATATCCTTTCTTGAACAGAGGGTTGGGGGAAATTGGGACTTTATCTCTGAGAAGGATTAGAGTCACTTACCCTAGATCGCTAGAGTGTGTTCCTTCAGGGTAATCCCAGCAGTGGGAGACAACCTTCCAGTGAGGACAGCAGGGCTGCAGAGCAGGGTTTTAATGAAAGCTTGAAGGATGTTTATATCAGTTTTAGGTTAATGAGTAGGACATGCCAAACTAGAACTGCAGATACATAAATAGTTATGTGAACAATATGAGAGCTATGTATTTTGTGTGTATGTTATTTTTAGCCGGAGATATCCGATCAGTTGGTAGAGTTCTGGAGGCTCTAGGTTCATTCCCTACCACACCATAAGCAGGGTGTGGCAACACACCTCTCTGATCCAGTCAGATGGGGGGGAGACAGATTAGAAGTTCAGGTTATCTATCCCGCATTGGCAACAAAACAATTTCAAAACTGGTCTGGAATTCACAGCACTGTCTAAAAAACAAGGGATTCATGGCACTGTCTGGAAAGACAACACACACTGCCCTGGGCTTTCTTTTGAGGAGTCATTCTCATTAAAAAAAAATCAGGAAATAAACAGAGAAATTACAACTTTTTGAAAAAGAATCCCAAGTTATTACATTTGAAATCTTCAGGGATTCAGGTCTTTGGGTTTTGGTTTGGGGTTATATACACTTTTATCCATGTCTCTTCATAATTTTAAAATATTTTGAAAATTAATGTTTATTTTTCTATTTTGCAAACTTTCATTAGCTTGTTTTCCTGCACCACTCTATTGTCAATGACTTTCAAATACTAGTTGATAACTTTAAATATAACATTTTAAAATAGAAGAAGCATATTTCTAAAAAGTCGGAAACGTTATATAGGCAAACATTCCTCATTTCTCTGTATGTCACTGTTAAGATGAACATATATTCTTGACCAATTCTGGTTTGGTCAGAGTGTTTACACACATCATCTGCATAATTATCTATTTGGCCCCAGTGTCTTCTTGCTAAACTGAAATGAAATCAGTTAGGGGTAATACATATTTGAGTTTCTGCTTGTATGTTTTCTAAACCATCCGTGATAGTGACTTTCAGGTTGACCTTCACAGATTTGTACACCCTGAACAGGACTGTAGACTACAAAGGAATTAGATAGTAAAGGTCCCAGATGAAAATGAAGAAGAGCCAGAATTGGCGAGGAAGGAAGGGTTTATGTTCAAGTAGCTACTGAAATGCAGTTAAAGATAGCTCCTGGAAAGGAAGAACACAGTACTGTTACTAGACTTCAGGTAACAGTTTGTGTCTAACTCTAACCTGCCCTCCTTGATAAGTCAATTGAAGGAACCAAATTAACAAATAGAAAAGGAAGTTTATCTAATGTGGTCACATAGGGAAGAAGGACAGAGAGAATTAGTAATGTCTGGATCTTTGAGGGTAAGGTTTAAATAGAAGGCAAGAAATGTGCTTAAGCAGTCTTGATCAAGGTACCTTATTGTTAGCTGGAATCCTTCTTGTAAGGTGGTCTTGAGTTTTCAGCATTTTATGAGATCACTTTCCCCTCTGACTAAGAAAAACCCTTTTCCTGCTCCCTGGGGGAAGTCCCAGGATCTGGGGGTATGTTTCAGTGGCCTAGGTGGCCAGAGGCAGGAGGTCTAAACATTTCTTTGGGACATTTTCATCCAGTCTTGTTATAGCACCAGAAACTCAGATATGAATTTGCTTGTGGACATTTTTTAATCATTAGTGATGTAGCATCTAAGATGTAGCTGAGCACTGAGCTTGTGCCCTGAGATTTTCTCTGACAGAACAATTTAAGAAAGAGGAATAAGCCACCATTTAGGGTGTGTTCAGTGAGCAGGCTAGGAAAGTTGTCTATTTAAAATAATTAAATCATGTGGCACAGAAACCTTATTAGAGTGGCGCTTCAAAGATCCTAATATAAAGGTTTCACATACTCTGAGACACCCGGAGACACCCGGAGATGGACTTCAGAGAGGCACATCTATCCAGAAAGCCCAGAGTTCACAGACTGCTGAATTGATAGGCAACTTTCTTGTAAGCACCAGTGGAATCTTGAGTGCATAAATTAACTTTCTCTTTCTTTTTCTTTCTTCCTTTCTTTCTTTCTCTCTTTCTTTTTGTTATATAGACTAGATTGGCTTCATACTTGAAAATACTAAATATTGGCTGGCTCTATCATTTTACTGTCTTGTGAGAATTTAAAAAATTTTAATTTTCAAATAATTATTCTTAGGCATGCAGAAGTTCACTTTCAGGATTTTTTTTCCATTTGGCTTTTAAACCTCATGCCCTCCCAGTATTAACTTTTCTTTTAGTCATTCTCTTTTCATTCTGCCTTTTAAACTCTGTTCTCTGGGCTTTTTTATTATCTAAGAATTCATGTTTATATAATTCAGTTTTTTCCAAAGGCAATTTCTGGTAAGATGTGCAGAGGAAGCTGAAGTGAGTGGTAGAGTTTAAATGTTGCAATTACATCTTATAAAGGGCAAAAATCTTTTATTTCAAAAGAAACATTGTCCATTTATTATTAAGAAGTAAATTGATACAAGGGACATTTTTATAAAAATGTGAGGTCTTATTTTGCCCATAAATTCCAATGAATTATCTCTCTCTCCTCAGACATACAGATTCTCAGAAGCTAATAAATTCTTATCTACTGTGTTGTGTGTATGAAGAAGCAAGCTGCTGTTTTGAAGTACTTGCTAGCGGAAATATCAGTGGCCCTAAACCTAAGTTGGACATGGCATCATTTCACGGACAAGGACACTGGTCTGAAAGAGACACTCTGCAGTTACTGGAAAGCATGGAGAATAATCTTCCTTCCACTGATTGTCGAGGATTCACAAAAACCCAGGCAGAACTGGACTGGGATAAGGTAGCTTTTGGTAATTTCTCAGGAGAAATGTGCAAACTGAAGTGGCTACAGATTTCTCAGAAATTGAGGAAGTTGCGCACACTGTCAGAATTAGTGCTGGAAGCCAAGGTGCATGTTAGACGGCTCCAGAACAACGATAAATACAGGAAACATCGCGACTTTCCCAAAAGGCCTCTGACCACCTACCTGCGCTTCTACAAGGAGCAGCGGGCGCGGTACTGCCAGATGTACCCCGACCTCAGCAACCAGCAGCTCACCAAGCTCCTGACCGAGAAGTACAAGCAACTTCCCCAGCACATCAAGCAGAAGTACATTCAGGACTTCCAGAATGAAAAGAGGGTTTTTGAGGAAAAACTGGCTCGATTCAAGGAGGGCCACCCTGATTTAGTCCAGGAGTCCCAGAAATCTGTGGCGCCCGGAAGTCTCCAAACCAAAGCCCCCGAGAAACTACAAGGAAAGGGGAAATATGTGAAGCCTCCTCCAGAAACAGAGTTTCCCAGACAATCTCAGGGCAAGCCCAAGAAGCCCCCTATGAATGGATATCACAAATTTCACCAAGATTCATGGTCAAGTAAGGAGTTGTGCCATCTGCCCCCGAGGGAGCGCATGGTGGAGATTAGCAGACGCTGGCACCGTGTCCCACCGAGCCTGAAGGAGCAATACAGGTGCCAAGCGGAGGAGCTTCGGAGACGGTACAGGGTGGACCTCGACCTCTGGCTCAAGACTTTATCAGCTGAGGAATATGCTTCCTACAGAGCGACAGAGGCCACTCTCGGCAAGGGAAAGAAGTTGGCCATGATAGGAGGCCCCGGCCCCAAGTGCAGCGCAGCGGCCCTGCGGTCCTCCCCCGGCCCGGCCCCTGCGCGCCAGGATCCGCTGCAGGTCCCAGGGGCAGATGCCCAGCAGGATGACTTGATGGGCCAGGACGATGGGAGCAGCCACTCTTCCGTCTCTAGCAGCACTGATGAAGATGGAAATTCTGAGGATGGGGGACCTCATTTATCTTCTTCAGGAGAATCCTCAGACTTAGACAGTATTTGAGCCCGTTCATATCCTAAATCGTGGTTCGAAACCCAGGGTACCCTCTCTAAGCATTCGTCCTCCTTTGGTTTTCTCTTCCCCTTTTTCCTTTTGCTTTCTAACTATGAAGGGTACAAGGTTTGGGGAGAAAAGAGTTGGCTGAAATACTGCCTGTGTCAGGTCCATGATCCTGGGAAGAGACCCTTCTGAGAGGACCAATAAAAACACTTCATCATGCATCTGCACAAGCTCCTTAGTAGAATCTAATTTGGGATTTGGCACTGCCAGGGCTGTGGAAAGGTGGCTCAAGCAAAAAGATCTGAGTTCAGATCCCAGATACCATATAAAAATGCCTGGCAGAAATGGCAGCAGCCAGCTATTCTAGCACTAGAAGATAGAGCCTGAGAGACCCCCCCCCAGCAAAGCAGTAAGGTGGTAGATCAAGCCAGGATAATTCCCACCCTTGGACCTCCACAGGCACACACAGTGCACTCTTTTACACACGTACACACTTTCACCCACACATACACATGGAAAAAAATGAGTACTACTTTTCAACTAGTATTTGAAATTATTCAGAGACTGGTACCCCTCTAGACTCCAGTTTTTAATCAGTATGTACAAAACAGAGATATCTACAAGGTTCATGGACTGTCAAAACTACTCAGAATAAGCCTAAGAAACAGACAAGAATTTGAGACCCCTAAAACCAGCAGTGGTAGTGTCTGCTAGTAACCGAGGCAAGAGGATTGAGACTTTGAGGCCAGACTGAGCACACAGTGAGGCCTCGCCTCCTAAAGCCAAAAACCAGTCAGTATTAACGGCTCACTGGAAAATGTGAAAGGCTAGTTTACGTCCACTCTTATTTCTACTCGTTTCATCAAAGTTTCTATTCCAAAAATGTTTGACATTCCTAAATTTTAGGGAATTGCCCCATTTCCCTAAAAACTGTGGTTATTCTCTCAGGAACTTCATTTGTGAATATATGTCAATGTTGCCAATCTTTTAGAAAGCTGTCATAAACCTGAAATTATAATTATCAAATAAAACAACTTTTAACCTGACTTTCCTTGGCACTAAATCATACTTTTTAGCCTTTACATATACAGTCCCTAGGTTTGTTTCCTAGAATTGTATAAACTGGGCAGAGTGGTACATGCCTATACCCTAGCACTTGGAAGGTGTAGTCAGGAGGGTCAGAAGTTCAAGGTCATTATTGACTACACAGCTAGTTAGTGGCAAGACTGGGAAATGAGACTTTGTCGTCAAACAGTTTCTCAGTTCTGTGTGAGAAGACAATAAGCATATAATTACCACAAAAGTTTTGTCTGTATTTAGGGTAATAACAAATATCTGGATTTGAATAGTTTAGTGTATTTCATAATGGCAGGTAAAAGGAAGCTGAGATTAAATGATGCTATTGATCTTGAGGCAGGTTCTCATCCTACCTCCGGCTGACCTGGAACTCCATTTGCAGCTGTGGAACACACTTGTAGGGATTTTCTTCATTCTGTGGTGGATACTGGAAGATCCTCCCCATTGTGAGGATTCTTTGGGCAGGTAGATAAGATATAGAGAGATCTGGTTGGAATTTGGCAGATTGGCACCAAAGAAGGTACTCTTTGGTACATGCTTCTTTCTTACTTCTTCATGTTGATATAATGTAGCCAGTGCCCTTGGCTCCTGACACTGATATCATTCTTCTCCCATGATGATTAATTGTAACCAAAGTCATGAGGGTTAAGGAACTCCTTTATTCTCTTAAATTGTTTGGATCATGTATTCATTACAACGACAGAAATATGAAGATTAAACTAGTTAAGACTGGCATCAAACTTGTAGGAACATTTCTGTCTTAACCTCCCTAATGCTGGTATGACAGGAGTGAGCCACCACATAAGGCCCCAGAAGGGATCCCCATTGCCGAGGAACAAAAACAGGCAGCACGTTAGCTGAAGAGCTGAGAGAGGAACGTGCTTTGTACCTTACAACATGCCTGTGTGCCAGCTCTCTAGAGAAGGGGCCTACCTACAATGGGCTGAGCCTTGCCCATCACTAGGGTGACCCCACAGGCTTGCTGAGGACTCACCATGATTAAGTAATTCTTCACAGGTGTCTATGAAGGTTGACAGTTGTCAAGTTGACACCTGCAAAAGTCACATGCATTTAACTGTTTTAATTTTTCTTAGGACTGTAGGATGTAAGTAGGCCTATATTTAATTTTTTTGGCCATTTTAAAAATTTATTTATTGTGTGTGTCTGTCACAGAGCACTGTGTGTTCCTGTGGAGGACTACAGGTGACTTTAGGAATCATCCTAGATTGCTTCCACCTCCTTGCTTTGCTCTGGGATCTTTCAGGCTCTGCCCACCGGAGCTGGAAGTGCAGGCCGCTGCCATTTCTGCCTGACGTTTTTATGTGGGACCTGAGAGCTGACCTCAGGACCTCCTGCTTGTGAGGAATCTTAACCCCTGAGCCGCGCGGCCAGCAGCACCTCGCCGCGCGGCCGCCGGCTTTGGGCCCCCCCCCCCACCGCGCCGACCTTCCCAGGTAGGAAAATCTGGATAATAATAAAATGAAAAATGTTTTATATTTAAAAAGCATCTTTGATCAGGGACCTTCCTGCATGGTATTTTTGTAAGTCATATGTGTTTTTATTTTATTTTTTGTTGTAAGTTACATAAAAGTACTAAGCTGCCTAAACCACTGATGCTCCGGGAGCTCTTCAAAGTAATGCAGACGCTTCAATAACAAACTCAGCTTCTTGTCTTCGCTGTGTGTTACATCCAGGAAGTGTTAAGTTTTTTATTTTTAAAGGATGATTCATCACCCTGTGTATCTTACACATAGGAAAACAGAATCAAGGTACAATCTACAGAAAAATCCATCAGGGCTAATCGTGGTGTTTATTAGTAATAGTGGTAGGACTTGTTAGATGTTTACTCTGTCCTTGGCTTTGTTCAATTTTAATTCACTTATATCCCCACAACCCTATGAAGTAGGTTGTAACATCTCAGCTTTACAGACAAATAAACTAAGGCACAGGAAAAGGGCGCAACCTGATTCAAAAGACAAGTGCTCATCACACTAACCTGGGATTTGACGCCTGCAGTCCAAGCAAGTTCCCTGAGATTGCTTGCTACCACGTTAGTGTGGAAAACTTGAGGCTAAGAACCTTGGTAAATAAACTAATGTACCCACTAATTTTTGGTAGTATTCCAAGAGCTTCCGTACTCCAAGAGGACACACACAGCTCTGACCATGTCACTGACCAGCTGTATCAACGAACAGTGCTACTCATTACCAAATATACCCTGCTGAAGATGTACCTGGACCACACCCATCTTTGGCTAGTGCTTTAGCTGTCAGATATTTGATCCTTGCACATCATTAAAATATAACTGAGCATGAAAAAAAAAAAAAAAAGAATCTTAACCCCTGAGCCATCTCTCCATTCCCAAACTGCAGGCCGCCTGGCTTTTTTTTTTTTTTTTTTTTTAATGCGGGACCTGGGATCTAAACTCAGGACTTTGTTTGCAAGGCAGAGTCTTAACTTCGTGAGCCATCTCTCCAGCCCTTTTTTTTTTTTTTTTTTTTTTTTTTTTTGTCATTTTTATAAGGTCTTCAGGCTGCCATGGGTTTCAGATATTTGTAAAGTTTTAAATTTAGGAGTTATGGTTAGATTAGGGTTAGGATTACAGAATTAAAGATAGGGTCAGGGCATACAATGCCCATCAAGGATGGAGTGAAGGGCATTGCAGGAGCAGCAAAACTGCAAAAGAAAATCAACAAACCACAATCCAGAACTTCAGAGACTCTATATCAACCACCTAGAACTAGGCCAGACTAATCTCTCCCCATCCTGAAGCTCAGGGACATTTGCAGAAGAGGGGGCGGTAAGAGTGTAAGAGCACAAGGATGGGAGGAGCAATGATTTGCAAGATACTCCACACAAGTTAGGGCCGAAGCAATCATAATTGGACTTTGCATGCCCTGCACAATGTCCAACACACTATTGACCTCACAAAGTCTAGCATCTGCTAAAGGCACCAAGATCCTTGGAGGCAAGGGATTGACAGCCACAGTAGTGTTCCTATGCTTAAGGGGAACACGGGAAAGGGTTCAGGGAAAGGCCACTGGGTCCTTGTATGTCATCGGAGAGGAGGGCCCAGAGGAGAGTCAGGCATGCACAAGAAAGGACTCTCTGGGAATTGGGGGGGGGGGGCACTGGGGAATGGGGAGGGGTGGGGTAAGGGGAGGGGGAGCAGGGGGGTGGGGGGGAGAGGAGGGAGGGAGGGAACTGGTGTACCTATTAAGTTTGTATGAGCGGAAAAAAGATAGGGTCTGGGTTAAAGATTAAGAGTTGGGGTTGAGGTTAGGATTGAGGTGGAATTAGGATGTAGGATTAGAGAATTACATTTAGGGTTTAGCGTTGGGTAGGATTAAGATTTGCTAGTTAGGATTTGGATTTAGGATGAGGGGTTAGAGTTAGGGTCTTAACGGGATTGGAGTTAGTGTGGAAGGCTCTGTGCATGTTTTCATGACCAAACAGCCTAGAGGAACGAGGGGGTTTTGTTCTTGCTTATGAACCTCTGTTAAAGTCCTCAGCACAAGAGTTCACACTAAGAAAAGGGAACTGCTGCACTAAATCCACAGGACTTGCTGCGTCACACTAAGAAAAGGGAACTGCTGCACTAAATCCACAGGACTTGCTGCGGAGGGGCAAACCTGATTCTTGAGCCTGCCAGTCTGCCACGGATTAGGACTAGGCCTAGGCTTGGCTCCTGTAAACGACTGGCAGCTGCCTTCAGGGCATGCACCCAGCCTAATTGTTTATATCGCCTAAACCCCGTGGCTTTCCCGCCTTGGCGTTGGCCCCGCCCACAGGCGCCGAGAACGCTGGGCCTTGTAGTTCACGGGGCCTCTCTCGGCTGCGCTCCCGAGTTTAGATAATAGGTGAAAACTACCAATCCCAGAAGGCAGCATGCGCCACCAGTGGCGAGTCTTCTGTGGGCAGCGTTTCAGCAGAGGGGCTCTCGCGGGCGTGACTAGGCGTGTTGTCCAGTCAGAGGGGAGACCTGTGCGCCTGTCCCGGCTGTCAGGAGTCCTGTCAGGAGCTGCTGCGACCCGCGCGGTTCCGCGCCCAGTGCTGCGCAGCCTCAGCTGTGACGCTTAGGGTTAGGAAGGGACGGAGGTGAACGTGGCTGAATGGCTCGCAAGGACCCGAGACAGTGGTGTCTTGTAGTCAGAGCAGAGGCCTGCGCTCCAGAAGGAGACCAGAGCCAGCCAACTCCAGCAGCGACTCGTTAGCATTAGGGTTAGGGTGATGTGCAGGCCAGCGACTGCTGCACTTCCAGGAGCGGCGCGGGGTGCTGGGGCCCAAGGTCACTTCCTTCAGACACGCCAGGCCTGTCCCCGCAGGTTCCGGGACCAGAGTCTCTTTTCTAGTGTGATTCATTCCACGGCTTCTGAATCCCGTTCCTGTCGGTCTACAGCTAGACAGCTGTGTGAAACACCGGGGTTCCAAGGTTCGCATCGCCCACCCATCCCCAAGGGAGCTGGGCCCTGTAGTGTATGCCTGCGCCAGTTAGACTGAAAAAACTACACATCCCAGAAGGCCACGCGCACCTCTCCACACGTGCAAGTGCGCGTCGTGGGCGAGGCTAGGGTGCTGGAGACTTGAAGAAATGTGAAGATCAGATGACCAAGAGTTACTCAACGAAAAGCCACGTGCCAGCACTCGAAGAAGACGGTTTCCTCACAGCTGAGGTCTACCCACAGCACAGCACCTGGCACCCTGCAAGCCCTCCTTCTGGAGCGGCCTGAAGTCCTGGAGATGTGGGCACTTTCCTTCTCCCCTCAGACACACTGTGTATGTCGGCCCCGGGGTCAGGGTCAGAGTTTACCTGTGCTAGTGTCCCTTCTGCTGTGAAGACCGTTTTCTCTCGAGAGCTGAAACTCCTGTCAGCTGCATAAAATTTAAACTTACAGGTTTGAAGGTTTCCGCAGAGAGATGACATAACAGGTGAGCTGTGGGCCTGAAACTTAGCCTTGGTCTGAGGAAAATCCACACGGAGGGTTGGCAGGCGGGGTAAGCAACATTGCGGTGAACCTTTGTCAGTACCTACTTCCCAGACTATGGAGCCTCAGTCCAGAAAAAGCCCAAGGTAAAGGGGTATATTGCAGAATGGGATGGAAGAGGTAGTGGTCAAGCTTATGATTAGAGTTTAAGGTTTAGGGTTGGAATTAGAGTTGACCCTAACCCTAACTACCCTAATCCTAACACTAACACTAAACCCTAACCCTAATTCCTAACCTTAACCCTATCAACCCTAACCCTAATCCCTAACCTAACCAGTGTGGACTCTGGTGCCAGAGTTGGCACTCCCACGATCTCCAAGCCATTCATGTTATTGCATGAGGCTGGAGATCTAGCCAAAGGGGCTTTAATTGAAGCTTCCCTACTCCACAAAATATCCTGGGACCTGGTATCCAATTTGTTGCCTGCACACAAGTAAACCAGATGGAAGATAAGAAAGCCCCAGAAGGGATCTAGTCCCAAGGAATGTTGTCTGGAAAATATTTTAGAACTGGACTTTAGAGCCACTGCATTTGGCTCTAAATACATGGTATTTGTTGTCCCTTTCTTAGGATGGGTAGAACCATTCCCCCACCAGTCAGAAATAGCTTCTGTGGCAACAAAAATGTTATTACAAGAATTAGTATCTAGGTTCAGACTGCCCCTTTGGGATCTGACCATGATCCAGCCTTCGCAACTAAGATCTTTCAAATTATGACAAAGACATTAAATATAAACTGGAGATTGACTTGCCCTTACCAAACACAAAGTTCAGGACAGGTAGAGTATGAACTGGGCCCTAAAGGAAATATAATTAGATTAATTCTTGAAACAGGTGAACTAATCTTCCTTTCGTATTGTCTAACCCAGTGAGGTGAAGGTAACCAGGGCTCTTCATTTTGGGATTCGTGTTCTTTAGTAAAAGCCCACAGGGCAATAAACCAAATTGTCATTTTATTCGGCTTAATTTGTGCCTGGAGTTCATTCTTGGTTGGTTATCCTATAACATTCTGATCCTCAGCTTTCACTTCCAAATGGCAGAAATAAAGCCCGGCCCTAATTACATCTTAATGCTTCATTTTATTTGTATGAAGGTGCTTCCACCTAGATTTCTTTATTTCTCTCCAGGAAATACAAACATTTGTATGAGCTAGAAACAAATGTAACAGTTTACAAATCTAGACTGGTAATATGCCACAGGTATTGGACCCCAATGTGTGAATCCAAATGCTGATTCTGGTTTGTTTCTACTTTAGAACAGTGATGCCTAACATTTCTTTCTCTGCACTGAGTTTTTACCAGTCTCTTTGTGATTAACTGCCAGCATCTATTCTTACTGCTATCTGAAGAGACACCATCACTCTTTCACAGCCACATTCCTGAATACATGTTTATTTTTATCAGTTTCTTTAACTGTGAATGATCTCACACTTGTACATTCAAGTGACCTTTCTGTGGCAGCAGAGTACCTAGGAGAAAGAGATCAAAATTAGCATATAAAAGAAACTAGGCAGGAAACACATCCTACCAAGGCAGACATGGAGCAACAGATCATGTGCTGAAAAACTTCCCACTGAACAAATGATCAATTAAAGGTCCCAATCTGAGGCATGGGCACCATTGAACTTCTTACCTTTTCACTGGTTCTAACCCACTTCCTTCCTTCTTTCTTAGAATCTGACTCTGCTTCTCCAACTATCCACATGTTCCTGTCCAATTTCTCGTTCCAATATACAAAAACCCAGAAATCCAAGTCGGTGCTTGCTAAACCCTGATATTCACATGTAACATTCCCAATTTAATCTCCCAAGTAGTTGGGACTCAGATGTGCAGCAATTCATGTAGCTCCTTGAACATGTCTTTAAAAAATTCTCTTTCCTGTTTAAAATATTTGCAATCAAGTGTTTAATATTTAGATCTGTGTCTATAAATAAGCAGAAGGTCCTGAGTTCAGATCCCAGGAACCACATAAAAACACCAGACAGAAACTGCTGTGTCGTACACTTCCGGGCCTGGTGGGCAGAGCATAGGAAATTCCAGAGTGAGGAAAAAAGGAGGTAGAAGCAATCCAGGATTATTTCCAAAGTCACCTTTGGTCCTCCATCCATGGGGACACACAGTGCCCTCTGACACACAAAAAATAAGGTTTTAAAAAAGAGACATCAAGGTTATTGGTATCACTCTGTTCAACCTTCAAATAGTACTAAGGTTGAGAAGCTCGGATAGAAAAAAATGTCATGTGAAAGAAAAGCCTAGGACTAGAGACTTGTGACTGAATCCTACCAAACTCTCAAAGAAAAATTAATACAATACTTTAGTTCTTCAGAAATCAATGTATAAGGCTATCATGTTAATACCAGGATGAACAATAACCATCACAAGAGAGGGAAAGTGTAGGATCAGTATCTCTGATGAACTTAGATACATAAAACGGCAATGAAATATGAACAGGCAAAAATTTTTTAACATTTTTTTTATTATTTATTCAATTGTGTGTGTGTGTGTGTAGAACCATGGACGAATTCAGGAACCACCATGGACCACCTCCACCTCCTTGTTTACTCTGCCCCAGGATTCACAGGCTCCACCCTACCAGGACCAGAAACACAGGCCCCCGCACCCCCCCCCCGCACCCCCCACCCCCTGTGCCCCCCCCCCCGCGCACCCCCCCCCCCGCGCACCCCCCCCCCGCCACAAGCTATAATTATAAGTTAGATATATTGTTTTTATGACAAATTCACATTTCATTTAATTCTCTTATTCTGTCACCCAGTGCTGAACCTGAGTTCGCTCTCTCTCTCTTTCTCTCTTTCTCTCTCTCAAAACTTACGCAGATAGGTGATCAATGACAGACCAATGTAATAAATCTCACATTTTGAGAATTGGGGAATCAGTGAGTTTACTGGGGTTACTGATTCCTTCCCCCTTCTCCTCCCTTCATCAGCAACCCCCACTGAGATAAGAACCCAACTTCTCCCAACCCATTGTTTGTGAAGGGTTATGGATATGAAGTTCAGAAGTATGCCAACAGGAGTGCCTCAAATGCAAATGAACTAAATTCCTCAGCTGGGCTGCAAGTCTGGCGTGGCCCAGCTGGGCCCCATAACAGACCAATCAGATTCACAGAAATTAGAACTCACCAATGAGAAAAAGCCACTTTTCCAGGTTTATCCAAGTTTACAAATACCTCTGACCCTGCTGGTTATCTTTGGCTCCCTTGGCCTTCATGGATTCTATATCCAAAGTCCGTGAGTTCCTTCTGATTCTCTTGCCCCTCGTGGACCCCAAGTCCAGAGTCTGTGAGTTCCTTTGGACTCTTTTGCTGCTCACGGACTTTACATTCATGATTTTAACATGTTACTTCTCTCCTCTAATAAACTCTGCCTTAATCTTCTGTTTGTGTTCTCGTTTCAATTTTCAACTCCCAAACCCAAGAACTGGACATAAAAAAAACCCACAGCACTACTTGGGAATGAACCTCATCAGTCAAATTTTAAGTTTCAGTCCTCAACATCCTATTATGAGGTTTGTATACTTCCTGAGACTTAGGAGCCTAACTTTCTCCTTCCAGGAATGCTTCAATTCTGAGGAAATTACAACACCTCAAACTCATTATGTAACAAGAATGTCCTTAAAATCCTTCCATCACTTAACAAGTAATGGGATTAAAAAGGTGAGCCAGCATCCCCCAGTTTTTTAATTTTTGAAGCAAATAACTATAACATTTTGACTTAAGGATTGCTTCCCCTATCAAAGCTTAGGCTGTGTCCTCAGGAGACCAGAGTCACAAATGTTCTAGAAAATATAAAAAGAATTGTCATCATGCTACCTATATTTGTGAGTTCTATATGTACACATGTACTATTGATAATTCATGAAACCATGGAGCGAAGGTCCCTTGGGGACTGAATTCACCCACAGGAAGTCCTGCCCTAAAACAGCTGTAGACAAGAACCTGTCATTCTGGCCTCCTTAGAGCCGTGGGGCGTAGTGTGCAGTTTTGCTCACTAGAAAGAGCCCAATGAGACCAATAATCAGAGTGAAGGGATGGATCTCACAGTATCACCAGCACTCACAATCTCTTGAACCCTCATAATCTCTCGGACCTGTGCAATCTGGTCTTGTCTCTGAGTTGGTCTGAGATTCACTCCAGACTCTGGGAGCCCTGTCACAGCCAAAGTAACCCAGAAGTCCTGAGATGGAGCAAGCAGGGTCTGAGGCTGTGGGTCGGAGGGCACCCATGGTCGGCTAGGGGTTCTGCATGGGGCGGTGGGCGCGGGTAACCCTCTTTCTGTGCAGCTTTGTGCCTGCAAACCAGTCTCTCTCCAGACTGTCAGGTGACGGCCTGGGGGGCATCAAGAGGGTCTCCTGTTCAGGGCGGAGTTCCTTGGGAAGAGTAGCTGTGCTCAGTGCCCTTGTCCTCCCTTCGGAAGATTTACCTTCTTCAGCTAAGATTCCCAAAAGTACAGGATGCAGAATCTGAGATTCTAAATCCATTCCTCTATGCGCACGCGCGCACATGTGCGTGTCCATAATGAACAGGATTCTGACAGGCACAAAAAGGTGATTTTATTTAAAGAGAAACAGTCACAAGCAGATAGGCTACTCTGCAGCAGGCTCCTCAAGATGTCTCAACAGCTCAGAACTGTTTCTTCATATTCTTTCTTATGTCCATGGCAGGGGGAGGAACAGAACACGACGACGAGAATTTGGTGGATCCTTTCTCTGATTGACAAATGGGCTGTTATTTAACTTTGGAAGATGTATGCATAGGGTGGGTATACATCCCATAATTTTAAGCATATGCATCCCTCCCCTCCATTCATACACATGAGGTAATAGATGTTTTTCTCACGTAGATAACTGAAGAACAGATCTGCCCTAGCTATGTTCACACTCTGAGATGCTGATGTTTATCTCCCCTCCTAGCTGGGCAAACCTGTCGTGAGTATATTGTGTCAGAACATAGATGAACATACCTGAATCTTTCCACAATGTCAGAATTTATTAAATAAGAATAAAGTCATAAGGGGCAGCAGTTTTGTTGGCAGCAATTTGTTATGTAATCCCAGTTTCCTAGATTACCCTGACTAACGGCAAATGTACATTCTTCTATTCTAAACTTAATTACTAATATTAACTCTTGTAACTCACAGCACACATCACATATATATGTGTATATTATAGATATATATATATATGAATAATTACAAGTGGTTAAAGTGCAAAGGGGTCTAAGAGGCAGAGAAAGTAAAGTCACTAGAGATAAGATTAAGGAACCATTGGGGAAGCTGCTACTGGTAAGAATCAGGCTGTTTCCAGGTCAGAGTTCTGAAAGTTGTCCTCTGATTGCTGTATGTGCACCTGTTTCTCTCTCTCTCTCTCTCTCTCTCTCTTTCTCTCTCTCTCTCTCTCTCTCTCTCTCTCTCATAATTAAAAAAAAGGCTTTATTTCAGGCAGAGGCAGAGAACACAGATGAAAAGAAGCCATTGCAGGTGAAGATGTGAGCAGCTTTTGGGTGTGGGCAAAAGACACAACTCTATGTCATCTCCTGCAGTACCTAAAGAGTTCTTTTCAGACACCTCTGCTCAGGTAAAATAGATTTTTGGCATTGACACAGAGAATTTAGGTAGCTAAGTTAGGGTTATAGAGTTTATTAGGAAGAGATTTAAGCAAATATTTGAGATCAGGGGTTAATAAGCAAAAGTGTGAATCATCTTTGTCTGACAATAGCCATATATGAAATTTTTAGTGGGTTCTGAAGCTCAAAAGGTTACTAAGGTAATCTCAAAGGATTTCTAAGGAGTAGTTTTTCCTGCCCCTTATCATTTAAAGAACCTTTGTTGCTCTCGTGTATGACATAATGGAGGATTTCACATATCAGCCTGGAAATAAACACTACATTCCCAATAGTATTCAAACAAATAAACTAAGAAGGTTTAAGTCATATCCAACATTTTGGCATTGGGACAGACACTGTCATCTACACAATTCACTTTTAAGAACTGATTGAGTTAAATTATATATATAAAGCTTGTGATTTGTGTGGCCTTTTCAGCAGTGAAGGTAAAAAGAAACCCCAACCTCAATGAGGAGATGGAAACATGATTTCCTGCAGCTCTGGAATGCAGCCCAAGGCTACACATGACATGCAGAAGCAGAAATATGCTGTGGATAGTGATGAAATAGACATTTTCCCAAAAACCAGTTATGCAGTAGGGCCTTCTTTTTCTTCTCTTACAAGACTTAGGGTTTAGAGAAAGGTCTGCTTGGGCAGCTTCATGGGAAGGCTGACAGTTGGACGCACCCCTTTCAATGCACACATACCACCACAGCTTTCTCCCTTGCATATGCTCCAGAAACTTGGCTGAGCAGGTGGAGAAAATGCCCCCTATCCACTTCAATCTGTGACCATCCTCTGCACAAGACATCCTGAGAAAGGGCAATAATCCTGTTCTCATGGTCACTATCACAGGACATGTCAATACCATTCAGCCTGTTCAGAAGAGGACAAACTCAGTTAGGCATGGCAGTCCCTACCTATAATCCATCACTTTAGAGGTGGGGGCAAAGGGGTAAGGAATTCCGCTACCTAGAGAGTTTGACCTTGGGCTGTAGGAGACAATGAAAAGAGAGAGAGAGGAGAGAAGAGAAAGAACACAGATGATTCAACAGATAAAGGCACCAAGCATGATGACTAAGTTTAATTCTCAGCACCCGCATAAGAGGAAGGAGAAAGCAAACTCTTGCAAGTTGTCTTCTGACTTGTAAAGGTAGGGCGTGATATATATATGATATATATCTAAATAAATAAATGGAAAAAGGAAGTAAGAAAAGAAATTTGGATTCATAAGTCATACAAGTGGAGAGTATCTCATTTGTGTATACTGATGGATTTTTCTCCTCTGTGAGAAACCCACAGCTAGGTTTAGACCTGAGGTCCTGCAACTGAGGAAATCACACATTCTGATTAGAAAACAGTATCACTGGTGCCTGCTGTGTGAAACTGAACTGATCATTTAGAAGACACTTCAATGGAAAACAAGGCTTTTGTCATCAGCTGTGAGGCACAAGGTTCAAGGAAACTGAGGTGTGGGCAGCCATTTCTACTAGACGACACATTCAGAAACTGCTAGAAAGCTCAGACCTAGCTGTTGTGACATTGCTCAAAGCTGGATAATTAATACCAAGAGTCCAAATCTCTCATGGTTCTGTGATGTCAATCCCAAGTGGTGACCTGTTTCCCCATTTGAACTGCTACTTCTACGTGGGAAATAAAAGTCTTCCTTGTTTACCCTGATTGTCTGCCCACTCTGTTCTTAGATGTAGAGCATGACAAAAGAGGTAGGGCTAGAATTGTTCTGGAAATGAGCAGAAGAGAGGTTGGAAATGTGTAAACTGGGCTAGCCTAAGCATTCTGCCATGACAGTGAGTTGGAAAATAGCTTTCCCATGATAACTTTGTTGGTTAGAATTAAGAATGACAAAGAGCCACTTTGTGCAGGTGGAGGGTACACACCTCTGGAGCATGCCAGGGACAGGAGGCTGTGTGGAGGAAGCTTAGAAGGTGCTGTTAGACAGCCTCTCCCACCCCACCCCCACCTCTTCCCAGGGCTATCAGAACAGGTTTTCTATTTGTCCAACTGGATTTCAAAGGCCATAGGCTGGAGAGATGGCTCAGGAGTTAAGACTCTGTCTCACAAGCAGAAGTCCTGAGTTCAGATCCCAGGGCCCAGGTGGAAAATGGAGGCAGCCTGAACTTCTGGCCCTAGTAGGCAGAACCAGGGAAATCTCAGGGCAAAGCAAAAAGGAGGTAAAAGCAATCCAGAATGATTCCCATAGTCACCAATTGTCTCCCACAGGGACACACAGTGCCCTCTAATACACACACACACACACACACACACACACACAGTAAATAAAGTTTAAAAAAAGTTTTAAAAGAAAGGGCCTCTGCACTAGCTTTAGTGTATGCTGGGGGAAAAAAAAGTATTTCTTAAATTTGGTGAAGGAGGGAAAGACCCAACCTTCATTTTTACTTATCTTCATCGCCAAAGAGACCAGAGAAGTCTGGCCGGGAAGACCAGCAGTGGAGCTCAGTGGAGAGCTTTGAGTTTTCTGGCTTGGTCTCTCCACCAGAGCACCACCTGCTGTGAGCCTCAGACAGGCCAGCAAAAGAGATCTCCTCTCCAGTCTCAGAAGGACAGGCCTGCCTGGGAAGGTAAGAGGAGCATCCACACGTGGAGAGAGTGACATTCAACAAGGTACCAGCACTTCCTGGTGCTCCATGGGCTAGTCACACATTGCCAGCTGTCCCCAGAGTTCAGAGAAGAAAAAAAAAAGCAACTTCTGTGTTAATCGTAGCTTTCTAGGTAAGTTTTCCTGGTAAACCTCACTATTAGACAATGTTTGTGCTTTCTCTCCCTGAGCAAAAGTTCTGGCTCTGTTCATCCACAAGGATGGGTCAGTCTTTATAAACAGAAGTGTAAAAGGAAAAGAGGAGCCAGGCAGTGGGAGGGGGGTTCAGTGACCAAGGAACCTGCTTGTAAAAAAAAGACCTGAATTCACTTCCCAAAAGCACACATGGTAGAAGGAGAGAACTGACTTCTGAAGGTTGTCTTCTGACCTCCACCTGGGCTCAATGACATGTACTCTGTTCTTTATGAATGAATGAATGAAGAATTGACTTCTGAAGGTTGTCTTCTGACCTCCACCTGGGCTCAATGACATGTACTCTGTTCTTTATGAATGAATGAATGAATAGAATTTTTTAAAAAAAGAAGAGTAAAGGAATGTAGGGCAGGGACTGGTAAAGCAAAACCTAAGAACCCAAGACCTAAGCCTCTGGTATCACTTACCTCAGGAATTCCAGAAGTACCTCGATCTGGAATGGAGTTGGAAAGTCCCCATGAGGTCCCAGGTCTCTTCCCTGAACTAACTAAGAGTGCAAATGCCAGATGGGTAAAAACACTGAAGTTTCAGAAGCCATTAATCTACCTTCCTATCCCCATTTTACAGCCAAAAAATCAGACCCAGAGTAGGAAAGCAATATGTCCAAAATCATACAACTACCACAGAAAAGCCTAAAATACAAATGTCCTGAGTTCCAGTCCTGTCTAGTACCTTCTACCAGATCTATTTTGGATCCTGATTTCTTAGTCTATAAAATATGGATGAAAATCTAAATCAAGTGAGCCAGAGTTCTGCCTGCAAGCAACACCAGGAGGTTCGGCTCAGAACGGTCTAGTCTTACCTGTTTTAGGCTTCTTAGCTATAGGAGGAGGCAATGCAAGGAAAGTCGGTGGTTTCTTATACAGATCAAAGTCAAGGTGGCGTTTGTCCCAGCTCCACCTGTCCCGGTCCAAAGTAGGCTCCAGTATATTAGTGAACAGTTCCTTTTCCTTCCACTCCTAGATCAGAGAAACAAGTCAGTCAGATGACAAGACACCCATAAGGAACACACACACACACACACAGTCCTGCCCCCTCCTTAAGAACCTCATTTAGCTCTGTGATGGGTGGCAGTCTGAGATCCCAATGGCTTTCACTGCTGCTCTTGAGACCCCACAGTTGGAATCCATTAGCCGTGAGCCAGGCCTGGCGAGACTTCTGTTGGGCTTTCTTCCTCTCTTCCTCTGAGTCCTGAGGCTCCACTATGGCTGAGAGGTAATTCTGTGAATATGTGAATCTCTTCCTGGGCTCCTAGAAGTGAAGGAACAAACTTCTGGACACAGTATTGGATCGCACTGAGTAACCATCAGGTATCAGACTGTGGGGGACAGTGACAGTTCTGACACTATAGTGCATTTAGATTAACTGCCCAGTGAGGATCTCACTATTGATCCTTTGAAAGATGAAGCAGTTTTCTATAGCTAATGGATGCTAACAGTCTAAAGCGAGTCTTTCTCTTCTGGTTGACAGCTACCTCCACAGCAGCACAGCATCCTCCTGAGAGGCATGGCTGCTGTGCTGTCTTCAGCCATGTGCCTGAGCACATGTTAAACACCTCTGACTCATCTGATGTGGAGACACTGCACTCCTCTCACACTACCTAATTTCTTGTCTACTTCCTTAGCTGATTGACTTCAACTGTTCCTTGGGTCTCTATTGACCCTTGACCAGACAAAAAAGAGCTCAGTGCATTAGCCAACTGGTTTAGGCTTGTCACTCACCTTGGCCATCTCTTGATACATCACCTTCTTGGCAAGTTCCGTGGAATTGAAGCTCTGGATACTGTAGTTGTGTACAGTTTTGTTATCAGGAATGGAAATCCTAATCACCTCTACCACTGGCTTCAGAGGCTTCTTGGTGACCTGGTAAGCTTCCATGATATTTTTCTGAGAGAGACAGCAGTCGTTACCACACAAGGAACCTCTCCACTACTATTTAGCTACTAGCTAGAACATACAACTAGCTGCCATTTTCCACCCAACCTGTAGTAAAGAATCAGACTTTGTACTTTAGATAGTCAGGAGTGGTAGAAGCTTTCAAGACCCAGACAGGGGACACTGTGACACTGTAGCCCAAAGCAACAGAGATGGCCACTATTGGCCCTAACTGACTTTCATTGCTGTGTTGCATGGCTGGGGGTGGTATTCTTCTCCTGCAGGCCCAGCAGGGAAACATAAACTACTGCCTCTGTGAAGAGGATGATGAAGACATAAGGTAGCCTGGCATATTTTCTTCCTATGTGAATAAAAGAATAAAAGAAATAACCTATGTGGTACATACCTATAAAGCCAGCACATGGAAGGCCAGAGCAGGAGGATAAATGAGTTCAAGAGCAGCCTGAGGTACAATAGAAAGACCATGTTTCAAAAAAAATAAAGACTCAAAGATAAAATCCTTGTCTAGTATCCTAATATGTGCAAGGCCCTAGGTACAAACACCAGGACCACCAAGAAAAAAGGGAGAGGGAAGGAGAAAGAGAGGAAAGACAAAAAGAGAAGAGAAAGAGAAAGAAATTAGTTGAGCAAACACAATAAAACAGAAAACAGAGGACTACAGGGAAAATAGGCTGGAACCCAAGAAGTAGACAATAAGGAAGATTACCTACTGACCGTTCACAAAAAAAAAAAAAAAAACGAGATTGTATTTTACTTCACAAAATATTTCACTAATCTCTATATGGTGAGTTTAACATAAACCTCAACTTGACTGGAGTTTTTGAGGAAAGTGCACAGCAGTTGAGGCAAGGGTACAGCAAGGGATGTGCCCACGCAGACCACACCGTGGCTCAGAGCAGCTGAGGTAAAGGCAGGACAAGGTCACTGAACATCAAAAACACTGGGCTACGGGCTGGAGAGGTGGCTCAGGGGTTAAGCCTCTGTCTTGCAGGCGGAAGGTCCTGAGTTCGTATCCTAGACCCCACGTATAGAGCCGGGCAGAAGTGGGGCCGCCCCGAGTTTCTGGTCCTGGTAAGGCGGAGCTCGTGAATCCCGGGGCAGCGTAAACAAGGAGGAGGTAGAGGCGGTCCATGGTGGTTCCCGAATTCGCCCATGGTTCTCCACACACACACACACACACACACACACACACACACACACATACACATACATACAAACACACACACGCACAATTGAATAAATAATAATAAATTTTTTAAATAAAATAAACTTAAAAAACATGAACAATCTTTAAACCCAGGCCATGGGTACTCTTCAGTGGTACAGTACTGTCCAAGCAGGTGCAAGACTCTAAGACATCCCAGCAATCACAATAAATAACGTTTTAGAAAAAAAGCAAATGGATGTATGATCTGGGGTATGGAAAATTATCTGAAATAAGACAAAAAATGTTTTAAAATGCTACTAATTTTAATGGTTGAAGATACCATTAAAAGTAAAAACAAGTCAGAAATTATTGCATGAATACTACTGACTTGGCACTGAGAATGTCACAATAAAATGTCTAAAAGTCAAAGAAAAAGCATAATTATCAAAAGTGCATGAAGAGATCTTCAGCTTCGTTAGTACACAGTGTGAATTAAAACCTCCATGAGACACTATTAAACATCTAACACATGTTGGCATGGAAATACAAAGACACACTCACCAATGCAAGTCAAAGATGTGTATATTGGCAAAATCATTTTGGAAAATAGCATATAATCTAGACAGTGAAATCAACACTTAACAATTCCATTCCTAAGTGTGTATCCTAGAAAAAAATTGCATATTTTTAACAGAAGATGTACTGGCATATATTTACAATTATATCTTTAAGCATAAAAAAAGACATGAAACAATATGGATGCCCACCAATATTATAATACAAGGGGGGAAAGGCCTGGAGATTGGAGGTGAGGAACAGGAGCAGAAAGGCTTTGCAAAGACAAGCCACGGGCAGGGAGCTTAAGTCACACATTCGTTTGTGTTTCCAAGTCTTTGGGCTGGCATGGGGTGAGGAGTCTCCTTTGTCATCCAAACCACTAATCTGTTACCTTACAAGTTCCTTAGGCTCCATTATCTCCCACTAGTTTTTTTCATGCAGGCAATTTATGATGTCCATTCTCATAGCAGTTTATGGAATATATTACACATAAAACAGCTCTTCATCTAAGATGAAAGCTAGGACCATGGCGCCACACCTAAAAGCAGTATTTCTTACCTTCAGGAAGGATAGCCAGGATACAATGGAACGCCATGATGCTCTGACATAGCTCAGCCCTTCCTCCCATGCTACTGGCCTAGTAAACCCAGTGTCTCAGGCCAGAGAATCAGACATAGGCCAGAGGGAACAGACCTGCAACATTCAGCAGATGGCAGGAGCCTGGTAAGACCTGGGTGCCCCAGCCCCAGGTGGAAGAGGGAAAACACACCTGAATCAGACTGTCCTTATGGACTCGGTTCTTCAGCAACATGGTATTCCGCCACTGCAGGTACTTCTCCTTGTGGGCATTGAGTTCCAGTGTAAAGGTGGAAGTCCGACGTCGGACGTGCTCAATAGAGGGAGTGGGCTCAGGCAGTGTGGCCAATAGCCTTCCATCTGTGAGTTCTTCCTGGGAAATGGGTATCCCAAACTCTTGGCTCAGGTCTTTGACCATGGAGGAGGAAGGCAGCAGGTCTCTCACAATCACTTTTCTGAGACTGGTGCTATTCTGGCAGATATCATAGATCCTAGAACAAAGGATGACCACACGCTCGGCCTCACCTACCTTTTGAGAGTAAGCATCCCCATTTCACTGGAATAATGGAGATAAGGTTGGACAGTGACACCAGGTCCACAGGTTATAAATGAAGAGCTGCACTGAGCCCACCGAGCCGGGTTCCTGGCACACATCTCTTCCTCTCGTGAACCATGGAAGTTAGGAGCACCCCACATCATGTGTTGAGTGTTTTTCTGTGACTACAACATGATTATCAATCCACACACCACTGGGGAGACATCTTGATATGCTAGTCTCAGCAGATGACTCTTTTGAACCAGGGAGGGTGTTATACTTACAGCATTCCTCTGCACAGACCTTGAAGCTCAAGTGGTGATCCTGCTCCAGGACTCCCCAGTGGTACCTTCCCCAGGACCAGCTACAGTGGGCCGGAGGTTCATTCTGACACCCTTCAGGAACTGTTGTTCCTCCTGTTTCCCAAGTCTTGGGTGGGGTAGGTGCCTGAAGCAGTGCATTATTTTTCTCACATGGCCTTTCTGAGCCTCTGCGTCCCCAACCAATATAAAATCAGCACATAAGGTCACCATGGACATAGGACAGTATTACTTTCCTTGTTGCAGTGATCAACTACTTAACAAGAAGTAATTTAAGAGGGAAAAGGTTTACTCCGATTTACAGTTCAAGGGGATATGGTCTATCATGACAGGAAACATGTATGGATAGGAGAATCAGCTAATCACAATGTATTCATAATCAGAAAGCAGGGAGCAATGAATGCTGATGCAGAGCATCAGTGGACAGTCCTGTCATAGCTGTTGTCTTACAGCAGCAGACAGTAACTGCTACAGAAATTGGTACCAAGAAATGGGGTGCTGCCGTGAGAGGATCTGGACCAGGAAGTGAAGTGTTTTTATGAAGCTGAGTGAAGTTGGTACAGAGAAGTATGGTCTTTGCTGCGATGTGGACTGTATGCCTTTGGAGTGTAGACAGCAAAAATTTGGCTATTGATAATGACATTAGCACCATAATGGGGAATGTAGACAGCAAAAATTTGGCTATTGATAATGACATTAGCACCATAAGTGAACGGAGGCCTGTTCTTCATTTGGACAATAGAACAGGCTGCGTCCTGAGGGGAAAAAATTCTCAGGTAAAATTCCCATCCATAAGAATGAAAATTCTTTTGGAAGCAAAGAGCTGACAGGCAGAGTTCCAAGGGAACTGTCTTTTCCTCCTTAGAGCAAAGGCCCAGGAAAGATTCTGCTCAGCATCAGCAGAGAGAAGTTGAACTAGCCGTGATCCAAGAGGGTCAGTTTCCACTCCGAGGTTATGGCAAAAATTGCCAACATCATCCATATGGTACTGGTTTTAGAGGCATTAAAGATACAAGAATGAGAATAGGTTCCTCCTCAAGATTTCAGAGAGTGATTGAAGTCAGGCAATGTGGGGCAGAATTGCAAATACTGTACGGAGGCCCAGAAAGGACATTTCATTACGTGGAGTTGAAGCCTGGATTGTCATTTAGAATGAGGATGTTAGAGATGCCAGAGCCAATGTGGGAAATCTGTCCAGGAAAGCTATGCATCATGGGAGGAGCCAGCCCAAAGGAGTGGATAGGAAGAGAATGATGTGTTCTCTGGGCAGCTACACTGGAGGGCAGAATTGAAGTCCTTTGGAACTGAGACACTTTCAACAAAAGGTTCATATACTAGACTTGGAGCTGCAGGATTTTGAACTTGTCCTGCTGGTTTCTAGTCTTATTACAGACCAATCTTTTCTGGATATGCCCTCATCCCTCCTTTTGGATTGGGAATGCTTATTCTGTGCCACTGTATGTTGGAAGTAGGTAACTTGTCCTTTGATTTACAGGAAGCTTTAGACTTTGGACTTTTAGAATGTGTTGGTACTAATGTAGTCTATGGGGATTTTTAAATTTGGGCTTCAGGTGACTTGGATCATAAGATGGCCGTGAGCCTATGGTGGAATGTAATGACTTGAGTGTGAGCTGTCCCCTACAGGTTCATATGTTTGCAACATTAGTTGCTAGTGTTTGGAAAGGTCACACCTTTAAGAGGCAGAGTCTTGCTGGAGGAAAGCATGTTACAGGGGGTGGACCTTGAGATTGGTTAGTTCTGTTTCTTTTAGCAGTCTGCTCTTGTCTGCAGCTAGCTCTCTCGGCCTCCATAATGGATGTGACTTAAGCCGCCTCTAGCTTCTGCCAGCCAGTCATGCCTTTTCCACAATAATAAACTGTAAACCAGATAAATCTCCTTTTCTCCCCTTGTGTTTGAGTATTGTCTCACAGCAACAGAAGAGTAACTGAGATATACCCAAATGCTGTAGCACCCTTCACAGACCCCTCTCTGGAAGAACTCACCCACCTGGCCACTCCCTGGGGCAGAGAATGTGGGGGAGAGTAAGAAATAAGTAAAAACCTTCCCAGACAAATGCTCCATTTCTCTTCCTGCTGCTCCTTCAACTCTTTTATTCTCTTTCCACTGCATTAATAATTCAACAAAATTAGCTGAGGCCAGATCTGTTGCTGTTTTCAAAAACAGGAAGAATGGAATCATGGCACGACTCATTCCAGGGCCAATCAATGCCAGGGGCTCCCCAAGGTCAGCTTTTGCTGTCTCTCCAGATAACCTGGTACACTCCTGTTTCTCCAGAGGCCATCCACAGATGGAACCTAACCCAGTGCCCAGCATCACTTGCTCATTTCCTCTGCTTCTAAACTGGAGCCTCTCCACAAAGGGAACGGTTTCCTGGAGCTCTCAGCCAAAGCTAGATTGCAGATGAACGGCGAGAGATGCTTAGGACACATGAAACAAGACAGGGCCAAGTAGGCAGGCCACTCTGAAGGCGCCACTCAGTGAAGGAGTTGGATTTTTGCCAACTGTCTTTCTCTGGAATGGAGAGAAAGGGTAGAACAGAGTCAGGAAGAAGCAAGGGAAAAGCACTGGGTCAAAGGGAAGATAGTGCTGATGCCACAGTTCATATCCCCAGTTCTATCTGGAAATTGGGTTTCAATTCGCAGCTTCTTCCTCAGGTCCCAGGAGCACCAGACTCGGCAGAATTGCAGGTGCAAGTTAGTATTCAGTCCTTTTTCAGCTAGCATGTTCTGCAACTATCTCAAGAGAACCTATCCTTACCTCTCCAGGATCCCAGGAAATGCAGGACGCTCCTCGTCTGTTCCTGCCTGACCTGTGGTAGGAGAAAACAGTCCCTCCTTCCCACCCAGCCTGCAGATTATGAAAATGTCCCTCCTGTCCCACTCACACCCACCTGGACAGTGCCTGGAAAGCCATGCGTGGCACAGCCCTGCGCACATAAAGTGCCGGATGCCGCAGAAGCAGAGACACAGGACTGAACAGGTGCACATGGTACAGAATGGTCTCCAGGTCAGCATACAGGCGGTGACGGAACAGCAACCGCGAGTCATACAGCACCTTACATGCTGCCCGGTCAGAGGCAGAGACCCTGCAAGGAAGGAAGATTAATATTGACCACAGATCCTGGGAACAGTTAGTGGCTTTTCTCTGTACAGCAGAGGTTTTATGCTCGTGTAAAAGCAGTGGGAAGGATGTATTGGTGGAAGGTGCATTTGGTAGACTCAACCTAAGATCTTGAAAGACAATGAGCAGTGAAGTTGAGGCCAGACGGGCCAGTTCCTGTCCCTCTGCCCCTTCCTTCCGTGGGTCACTCTTGGCACTCCAGTAGTAGCCACCTAACAAGGTTCCTAAGCACAGCCTGCCCCTTCGAGTTATGTGCAGTTCCAACAGTTTGGAAAATGGTGAAGTTTGTGCCTACCCTTCTATCCTCTTAGAACCTCTCTGCAGCCACTGCTAGTTCTTCCTTTGGGCAAGCACCTGTTCAGGTCATCCGCCCCTCTTTCACTGGCAGGTTTTATTGCTGTCATGCTAACTCATAGGGGTTTTCTTAAAGGACATGTCACCATGTAGCCCAGCATAGTCTCACCTGTGATCCTCCTGTGTCAAAATAAGGCAAGAATGTCTGTGCCAGCTACTCATAAAGAAGAGTACTACCTATAAGTCTAAGACAACACGACACAGAAACAAAAACCCACAGTCTGGAAAGGGGGAGTAAGCATTCCTTATTTTTTATTTCTTTTTTCCACTCATACAAAGTTGTTAAGTACCCCATTTCCCTTCTTTCCTCCCTCCACCCCTCCCTGGACCCTCTTGTTCCCTCCCTCCTTTTCCCCTTCCTCCCCCCCCTTCTCCCAGTGCCCCCTCCCCCCAATTCTGGAGCATCCTTCACTGTGCATGTCAAACTTCCCTCTGGGTCCTCCTCTCTGATGAGGTGTAAGGACTCAGTGGCATTGCCTATAGCTCTTTTTTGTGTTCCCCTTAAGTATTCCCCTTAACACTATTGCGGCTGTTAATCCCTTGCCTCTAAGGATCCTAGTGCCTGTGATCCATGCTAGACTTTGGCGGTTCGATGATATGTTGGTCATTGCACAGGTCATGCAAAGTCCTATTATGATTACTTCGGCCCTAACTTGTATGGAGTATCTTGCATATCGTTGCTCCTCCCCATCTTTAGGTTCTTACAATCTTACCGCTCCCTCTTCTGCAAATTTCCCTGAACTTTAGGATGGGGAGAGATTAGGCTGCCCTGGTTTCAGGTGGTTGATGTAGAGTCTCTGATTTTCTGAATTGTGGTTTGTTGGCTTTTTTTTTTTCAGTTTTGCTGTTCCTGCACCGCCCTTGGCTCCATCCTGATGGGTATCAGATGTCAGGGGGTAAGCACTCCTATTTGCATGACAGTCTACATATATAGCTCCAAGGAATTTACTAAAACAAAAACAACTCCTCAAATCAATAAGTTAGTTTAGTAAGGGCAAAGACCAACTTACAAAATATATTAGCAAAAAATACATGATAACTAAATAAATACAATAACAAAATTATGGGATAGAACACAAACTCACAATTGAAAGGAATTAAAAATAGCTAAGAGGGGTAGATTTGACTACTATGACATCAGGAAGGAAATCAGACTGTAGCGATCATATGTGACAAGCTACATGTGTAGCATACTTTCATGGTATTAATATCCTGAACAATATATCATGCTGTAGTTATATGAAATAACCCAACAGAGGGAAACTTGTAAGAAGTACAAAGGACCTCTCTGTCATATATGTCATTGTCCTGTGAATGTATAATTACCTCAAAATAAAAAGTTTAAAGCCTACAGAAATTTTAAGCAACTAGAATTTGTTTTTATGAATGATTTGAGACAAGAATTTACTTTCTTTTTCCTATGTTGAAATAATTAAACGTAATTTATTTTTTCCCTCTGTTTTTATACATTACAGGTATTTATTTATGTTTGCTCATTCATAGTTTATTTTGAGACATTGCTATTTAGCCCAGTCTCAAACTCAGTCCTGTTGCAGCCTCCTGAACATTGTCATTACAGGTAAATAATCTGATAATCTATTTTGTCTCTCTGTATGTGCCTTGAGTTAGTTAGATGTAAGTGTCAACTTGTCAACTGAAGGCTGAGCTCTGGGCACATTTCAAGAATTAGTAGTTAAGGAAGCCCTAAGTAATCCTGCTTTTCTTTCACTAGAATCTTCTGCTACCATATCCACCACCTCAACTACCAGATCCACCACCATAAAAACTGAACTTCTTCCAACAAAACTGCTCCCAACATGTCTTTTATGGTTACATTTTAGTGTCAACTTGACAGCTGCAGACTGTTTGGGGCACAGCGGTGGAGAATCCACAGATGAAGCAGACCCCTGAACAAGTCTGCAGGTATCTGATTAATTGATGTGGAAAACCCAGCCCATGGTGGATGGTGCTTTCCAGTGGTGGACGGATGATAGGAAGTGCGAGGAGGAGGGACTTGCTCTTCCCTTATCCCGTGTCCACTTGCTGTTAAGCTCATTCTATGAGCATCATTGCCTTCTTTGTTGTTGCTGCTGCTTCTGCCTTTGTCCTTGGCTGATTCAGATATATCCTTTCAACCTTGCCACTGTTGCCTATGGAGCCTGGTCTCCAGGCTTTGCCCTTGTTCACTGTTCATCACTGATGTCAGAGCCCAGCATCTTCGACCCTCAAGACAAGTAGAGGCTTGAGACCTTCTTGGGATCTTTTGGCTTTGTGAGACATTTCAGTCAAGAATGAAGCAGCTACGGTGGCTACTTTGAAGGACACTATTTTTATTGTGAGTTAATTTAATAAACTTATTTTATGTTGGGCCCACCCAGGATTTGCCCCACAGCATGGCTGAGCACATGGGACTAAAGATGGCGCTGAGAGCTAGTGTCCTGGGCGTAACCCTGATCACATTACAGAGAGCCCTAATTGGCTTTCAGGTATTGACCTGCCTTCCGTGCTGAGTTACATTGGACTCTACTACTAATACCTGAAGGATGTGTTGACTTTTGACACAATTGGCTTCGCGTTTGGCGCCTTGTGATCTTTTGTTTATATAAGCTGTTTTGTTACCCTCAATAAACTGAGATTTGCTCTGACAAACTCCTTGTCCATGGCCGAGTCTCTGGAGGGTTGAGGCGGGACTTACCTTTCTTCGTCATCGCAACCAGGAGCTGTGTAATCATGTGAATGAGTGTGTGAGTGGGTGGAGAGACACCACGTTGTGGGTGGTGGACCCTACAATTTTATGTATTACGTTCTAGAGATTCTGTTCTTCAGAGAACCCTGACTAATATAAGGTTCATAATTTTACTGCTGTTATTCACTGTACATTCTAAGATCATTTACTTCCCCACACCTGCAGTTACTACTTGTACTGGTTATTCTTTTCTCTTGCTGTGAGACAAAGTCAAGCAATTTAAGGGAGAAAGGAAGATTTATTCAGTTTACAGTTCCAGAGGAGAGGTACAGTCTATTATGGCAGAAAAGGCGTGACTGGCCAGCAGAAACTGGAGGCAGCCTAAGTCACATCCATGCAGGAAACTGAGAGCTGCAAAACTGCCCACTGCAAACTGTAAGAGCAGGGTAGGGCTAATCTACCTCGAGGCCCACCACAATGATTGCCTTCCTTTAGTAAGGCTCCACCTTCTAAATGTACCATGTCCTTCCTAAGCAACTAAAGATTCAAACTCATAAGCCTGTGTAGGACAACTCTCATTTCAAACCATGACATTCTACCTCTGGCTCCCACAGGCTCATTGCCAGCCCATTATGAAAACCATATTCAGTTCAACATTAAAAGTTCAATACGTTATGTCAGTAGTCCCAACACAGTCCAAAAGATTCAAAATCCAAAGCCTACTCCAAAATCAAAAGACAAGCTTAATACTTCCAACATACAATGGCATAGGCTAAACATTCCCATTCCAAAAGGGAGAAATGGGAACATCTCCAGGAAACACCAGTCCATAACAGACCAAAAAACCAGCAGGACAAGCTCCAAATCTTATAGCTCCAAGTCCAACAGGCAAGGCTTTTGTCGAAATCATCTTGATTCCAAAGGGTTTTGGTTCTATCCCTCCAGCAAAGCTGCCTATAGGACACATCACTTTGTTGGGCTGGATCCTCCCATGGCACACAAATCTCCTTCTCAGATGTCTCTTGTTGGCTTGGCATCTCTAACATCTTCACTTCTCAATACCAAACCAAGCTTTAACTGCACAGCACAAAATGCCCTCCTTGGACCTCTTGGCAGATTTTCCAATCCTGCCACACATTGACTTCTGCCATTCCTGAAACCTTGGCGAAGGGACCTACAACCTCCTTCTTCTTGCATCTTTGATGCCTCTAAAACCAGGATGATATGGATGACTTTGCAAAGTTCTGCTATAAGGTTCAGGTAGAGATTGATTCCCTTGAATCATAGATGGATCAGCTTCTCTGTGCTACTCTGCACAATCGTTCTTGGGCAGTCGCTTCACAGGAAGAACAGATCTTTCCTTTGGCACTCTGCCCTTCAGCTCCTAACTTCCAAAAGAATTTGAATTCTTATGGGTTGGACCTTCCCTGACGAATTTGCCTTAAGAATAGAGCCACTTCTATTTTCTAAATTGAGAGCAAACTAATAGAGCTAATAGAGCTTATCTCTTTAACAATAGCCTCCATTTTGCCACCTGCATTCTCTTTAAACTTGTTCTCACATTCATCAGACTTCACAGCTTTTGTCTCTTTCTGCCTGATTTCTTGCTCTTTTTCTGCATAACTCTGAACAAGAGACCTAAAAAGCAGCCATGCCACACTGTCAAGACTCCATTGCCTTGAAACTTCTTCCATCAAACATTCAAACTTAACTTCAGGCAAGCTTTTAGGATGAAGGCAAAACTTAATCAAATTCTCTGCCAATGGATCATTCCATTTGCCCCTTGCACAGTTCAAACACAGTGTCTGTTCCCCTCTAGACCATCACAAGTTGGGCTTCCACTGTCCATGTCTCTAAGAGCTCCATCCAGTCTCTTTCATGTTCTCACAAGAATGGTCCTTTCAACACTGTCTCCAAGATGCAAAGGTTTTCCCAGCACAAAGTCTCAAAGTTCTTCATTTGTTCTCCCAACAAATATTTCTAAAGGCACATTAGCCACATCTCAGCAATGATCATACTTCTCTACTTATTACCAATTTCTCTCAGTTTTGCAAAAACTTTCTGGTATAGGGTTCACAGTCTCATAGCAACACCCCACTTCTATTGTACCAATTTCTGTACCTGTTGCTTTTTTCTGTTGCTGTGAAACACCTCTGAGACCCAACCAATGTAAGACAGAAAAATGGAAATTTATTCAGCTTATGATTCCAGAGGAAAGATACAGTCCATTATGGCAGAAAAGACATGGCTGGTTGGCAGAAGCTGGCAGAGGCTTAAGTCACTGCAGACATGATGGAAGCTGAGAGCTGCAAGTTGTGTAGGATGGGGCTAATGAACCTCAAGTTTCACCCCCTGACTGCCTTCATCCACTAGGCTTTCACCTCCTAAAGGTAACATAACCTTCTCAGACAACTAAAGATTCAACACATGGACTTGTAGGAAACAACTCATATTTCAAACAATGACACCTGCTGCAAACATTTCCTCCATCACCATGATTATCATGTGCTCCTCTGCCATCTACCACCTTGGTTGCATATGTTAAAATTGCAATGTGACCAGGACCGTCTTCTCCATAATTATACTCTGCTGTCACCATCTACAATATCACAGGTTTCTCTTCCACAAAAGTTTCTGCTGTGGACAAACTACCTCTACTACCTTCAAATTTTTCTTCTGCACCATGCAGTTACTAAATCCACTTCTACGACCAATTTGAGATTCAATGAACTATATCTCTTATTTAGACAAGATTTTTCTCAGCTCAAAATTATACACCCCAATAGGAGAGGGTGGTATTTATGAACAACTATTTTATCAATCACATCATGATCACCAGAAGTTACAAAGTAAATCCTCTTTTCCTCATTCTGCCTCTTCCATGACTTCTATAGTTTCAATTCTGCCCTACTTTTCAAAGTAGTTGCTCAAATTATTTTTTCTTCATATTTTCTTTAATACCACCAGCAAAATATTCATCCTTGGGTAGATACCACTAAACAAGAGGAACCTCCAGCTGTAAACTAAATGGCAGCTGAAAACTTGCCAGGAACAAAATGTGAAAACCACAGCCAGATGGACACTGTCAAAACAAACACCAGGGACAGTTGGGTACCAGGAACCAGGAGTGAGCAGCCACCATGAATGAAGACAGGAAGGGCTCCTAGCCATGACTGGAATTGGCAACAACCAGAAAACAGACCAGGACCTTCCCTGTACCACCATCCCTACTCCAGCCAGATTCTAAAGCAGCAGGCTCCAGCCAACAGCAAGGAATGGAAGGCCGCAAGCAAAGATAGGGCTTTCATCTCAGCAGTCAAAAACAAGATCAGTCTCTCACCCTTATACAACAGGTGTTTGTTTGTTTGTTTGTTTCCTGGCATCAAACCCAGGAATGCATCCATTCCGCAGAAAACCACAGGGGGGGTTCCACCTTTTCCCCTTCTAATTTCCTAACTTCCATGGTAACATCTTCTGACTATGGTGGGCTTAGGTCGCCCTGCTTCTTTCCAAGTTTGACAACTCTCTCTTCATCAGTCCTTATTTAGTACCACATTCAACTGCATTCATGCAGATCCAGATCATCCAAACTCTGCTTTCCCTGTGTAAAAGAGTCTTTCTGAACTCTGGGACCAGTCTAAGTCCTAGAATTGGCCAGGGCCATCTCCCAGGCACTTCTGGAAGGAGGAAGATGAGGAAAATGAAAACTTCAGCATCCAATGTGGACTGACATCCTACTCTTGGGCTGGGTGGGAAGATTTGTCCCCTTGAAGTCAGACAAATAATCAGATCACTCATTGGAGGAAGAAGAGAAAGAAGTTTGCTCTTGCCTTCAGGACTCACTGGAGACATCCTCTCTGAGTCTTGCCTTACCCTGAGGTCTCTGCCTCAAGCAGAGGAAACTCATTTGGGCGCACTGCTGCTCCAAACTCTGAAACCTCCAATCGCAGGCAGAAGACCTGTTCCCGCCTCAACCCTGAGACTCAACCCGCTGCTGGAGACAGGAGTCATTCTTCTTCTAGCCTTCAAGACTCAGCAGACTCTACCAAGATGCCATGTGATGCTTCTGCTACATGCAGATATCCCACTTCAGCCTTTGAGACAACCAAGAGGTTGCTATACCACTTGCAAGCTCTGTACTAGGCATTCCAAAGCCTGCTGAGAGTTTAGCGTTCTAACTCATTCTAACTCGCCGGCAATCTCTGAAATACCCCCCGAAAAAGACATTAGAAACAGCAAACTTAACTGTGCTTGCCTAGCACATCAGCATGTGCTCCTTCGCCACCCTTCACCTGGTCGCATATGTTAGCAATGTACCGTGACCAGGACCACTACCTCTTCCATAACTACATTCTGCTGCTGCCTTTGAATACCCTGTCAGTACGTCTCTCTCATCCTCAAATATCAACAACGCACCTAAAAAAGTCACCTTACAATTTCATTTACAAACAGAAAACCTTAGTTTTTTGATGGTTTTTGTACATTTGGTTTTGTGGTAATGCAGAGTGAACCCATGTGTCCACACACTGTGCCAGTGCTCTACCACTGAGCTTTGCTACCCCATCGCCCACCACCTACTGAACCTACGTCTCTGTGTGCTGGGCAAGTGTTCCCTCCTCTTCTAATGTGCCAGCTTTTTCTCATGATATTTTCTGTAAGCCCACTACTCTCCTGGATTCATGGGAATTAAAAGAAAATGCAAGTGATGCTCCAGGAGGCCAAAACCAAATGAACTTTCAAAAAGAGAGGGAGATGAACATGACCTCACTCTGTACAGAAAGACCCTGTGGAATCTGGATTCCCTACCCTTTGAATTACCTCATGGTAACCTATGCATAAGTATAAGAGAAAGAAACTCATCAGCCTCTAAATGGGGAGACCTTAATACATGCAATTCTGCCCTAGCAGGAAGTCAGAAATGTAGCCCCCAGAAATGTTTCAGTCAGGGGCACTGTTTTATGACCTTGATTTTTGTATGGCTGCCTGGAAGCTATGTATGCATCTCATTCACCTTACTGGTCCTTAAGTAGTGTATGCCGAACTCTGCTTCAGTCACCAAGATGGAAATGGACACCTCTATATGGTCTATATGGACTTCAAATTGCAGTAATAATACAATACTGGTCCTAGTTTTACTTAACTATTGTTGGGAAATTCATCCATTGAAATCAGTGTATCCCAATTTCAGTTCCTCTTGAGGATGGATAATATATCCTGTATAGTTTATACCATGGATATACATGCCACATTGCTTGCCTCACTTGGTCCTACAATGCATGCCATGGTATGTACCACATTTTGCTAATAAGATGAAAGACCTTTCAATTGCTTCCACTTTTTGACGACTAATATTCCATGCCTCTATGGACACTCACCGACCAGTAATTTTTGTGTGTGGATGTTTTTGTCTCTTCAAGATACATACCTGAGAGAAGACCTGCTTCTCTCTAGAACTGTCAGCACATCAGGACAGTCCCCACAGTGGTACAACTCCCTCTTGGTTGGATAGAGACTTTGATGTCAGCACATGGGGTCTTCAGCCCATAAATTCTGCCCTCCCATTAAAGGAGGGACCCTATTTTCTAAAGGAGTATACTTGCAAACTGTGAAAAGAAAAGGATGATCCATCATCAAAGACAAAGAATGGAAGAGTTATGAAGGACCTGTTCTGCTCCTTCAGGCTATAATTACTTCTCAAGTTTTCCCCCAGGAGAGGACTCCACAGAAGAATAGCCCCCCACAGCCTGGGCAGCCTCTTCTGGTTCCCAGTTAGCTGGGCCTTCCTTGGGCTAAGCTGAACCCAGCAAAGAAAGACGTCACCAGCACTTGTGCTTTTTTCCCCCAGCTCATAACCATCACGGGATTGTTGCTTCATTCACCATCCTCCCTGGAATCGCGCCCTCCTGCACCTGCAGATGTGCAGCATTAATCAATTTTAGTCTCTGGCAGAAGGCAGTCTTCTTTCTGGCGGTGTGTCCCTACTGCCCTGCTGTTCGTGCTGGGTCAGGATCAGGCCCATTTCTACCTCTGTCAGGCTTCTGGTTCTTTCTCTACCCGACCCTGCCATCACAGAACTACTGCGCAGGTGACAGTTTGATGAGCGAAAGGACCCCATGCCGACCAGGCTTCCTGGCGCGCTCTGTGTCTAGGATGATTCCTGACCGCCGAGGTCAGTGAAGAGCATTGAAGGACCAGTAGGTGACCGCGCCCAACTGGAACCGGACAGGTTCACGCTTATGGGTTGGCGCCCAGCTCCTGGTGGTCGCCCTGGACGGTCCCGAAAACTGCGGTGTAGCTCCTGGGTAAAGGTGTCTTGGAACCGCAGCGAGGACTTGCAGGCCGCCGCCGCATCCTGGCCGCGCAGCTGTGCCCGCAGCAGCACCCGCCGTGAGCAGGATGGGCGGCGATCGACAGCTGCCTCTCCACTGGCTGCAGGCCGTGCAGCTGCCAAAGAACCTCTCACTTTCCGACCCCGCTCCCGACAAGGACAAGCTGACGCCAGTCACGCATGCTTTTATCACCCTGAATTCTTCACCTTCATCTAAAAGTCAGGTCTGCTTGTTCTCCGTCCAAACCAAAAGGACCCCAAAGTCTACATCCAGAGTACCACAACTTATACCTGGAGTGTAATAGTCATAACCTACCTGCTCTGGTAATTCTCCCACAGCTGTCTCAAGCCACGGTCTGCCAAGCCTTCCAGAATGAAGAGATGGATCTTTCCATCTACTAGATGGAAGCCAGTGAGCACATCCAGGTTTTGCTGGTCTTGGATCTTCACACGTACCTTGAAGGCTGACAGGATCTGCTGGATGCTCTGAGTCGGGTAGCTGTCCAACTCCAAGGCCTTGGCGTTGATCATGGTGATGTCCTCCAGCAGGCTTTGCAGGAGGGACAGCTTCGTGGAGCTGAACACAAAAATGATGCGACTGAACTGGGTACTCATAAGGTCCAGCTCAGGGTCTGTGATCCTAGGACCCAGAGGAACTGCAATATCCACTCGTAGCTTAAGCAGGGAGTTAGCCTCCAGGTAGTTGCCCATGGGCATGGGGCTATGCTGAAGGACATCTGCTGGGGCCTGAAACCCTACGACCTTCCTGTTCCTGCTGCCCTGGCTCTGACTGGTAGACTTTGGCTCACAGCTGTGGATGGGGACAACCAGATTCAAGTACTTATGACCCAAGAGGAGATCAGCAAAACTGATTCTGGCTACACCATAAGGGTCCCACAACTTGTTCTGGGACTCAAAGGGGTTGTTCTCTGTGTCTTTAGAAGAGATGAAAGCCTGGAGGTTGAGGCAGGAATCCATTGGGTCTTCTCCAAACAGGGTGGGCTTCCGGGAAAACTCCTCTGACTTGCGATCCCGGTCATGAACTTCCACCATCATGGGGGGGCCCTCCAGGTACTCCCTCAAGTCACTGGGGTGCATGGCCCCAAGAAAGATGACGTTGACATCTTGGAAATACACGTGGGTTCCATGTGGCTCCCTCTTGGTCTCATGAACTGGTGTCTTATAGAACTGGTACCTGCAGTACACAGGGGTGCATAGCCTCTGCAAAAGAGAAGGTTATTATCAAAAGATCACACACCATGATCAAGTTGGGTCTATTCCAGAAATGCAAGGGTGATTTACTATACATAAATCAGTAAATGTAATTCATCATATAAAACACTCAAAGACAAAAACTATATGATGCTCTCAATAGATTCAGGAAAGGCTTTTGACAAAATTCAACATCCCTTCATAATAAAAGCTCTGGAGAAAACAAGAATGGAGGGAATATCCAACATAATAAAGTCTATATACAACAAGCTTAAGCGAACATCATTCTAAATGGGGAAAACTTTGGAAGTATCCCCACTTACTAGGTCTACTCTCACCACTGAATATCATACTTAAAGTCCTAGCTAGAGCAGTAAGGCATGAGAAGAAGATAAAAGGGATACAAATAGGAAAGGAAGACGTTAAGGTAACACTATTTACAGGTGATATGGTTCTGTGGTGAAGCAATCCCAGTGGCTCCACAAAGAAACTTCTTGAACTAATAAATACTTTCAGTAAAATGACAGGCTACAAAATTAACATTCAAAAATCAGTAGCCTTCCTATGTAGTAGAGACAAGCTGAGAAAGAAGTGAGGGAATTAATCCCATCACCATAGCCTTAAAAAAAAAAAAAACCTTGGAACAAAGTTAACCAAGAAAGTGAAAGATCTACAAATGAAAACTACAAAACACTGAAGAAAGAAATTAAAGAGGATACTAGAAAGTAGAAAGACCTTCCTATGTTCACAGATAGGTAGGATTAATATTGTGAAAATGAGCATTCTACCAAAGGAAATATACAGACTCAATCTTGATGAAATCCCAATCAAAATTCTAGTGCAATTCTTCATAGGAATTGAAAAAAACATATGGAAATTCATAAGGAAACACAAAAGGCCCTGATTAACCAAAAACAATTTTGAGTAATAAAAAACACTTTTAGAGGTATCACCACATTGAAGGTATCAAGCTATATTAATAGCCATAACAATAGAAGCAGTATGGTATTGGTTCAAAAAATGTGTTAATCAATGGATTAGAAAAGAAAACCCATATATAAGCTCACACACTACAGCCACTTGATTTTTGACAAGCTGCCAAGCATACACACTGGAGAAAAGATAACATCTTCAATAATTGGTACTGGAAAAATTGGAATATATACATATAAAAGAATGAAAATTGGCCATTACCTTTTACCTTGCACAAAAATTAACTACAAATGGATCAAAGACCTCAATATTAAATCTTTAACTCTTTTAGAGGAAAGAGTAGGGAACACACTTGAATTGACAGACTTAGGTAAAAATTTTCTTAATTGGGCCTCATTTGCATAAAAATAAGACTAATGGTCAACACATAGGACCTCATCAAGTAAAAAGCTTCTGTTGTGCAAAAGAAACTGTTAATTGAGCAGAAATGAAACCCACAGAATGGGAGAAAATCTTTGATAGCTGTGTATTTGACAGAGGATTAATGTCCTGAGTAATCAAGGAACTCAAAAAAATTAAACATCGAAGAGTCTGCCTGTTTGGAGGTGGCTAGGTCCCCAGAACTCACCTGAATCCTCTTGTTTGCCCAAGAACCTACAGCTCATATTGGAAGAACACTCAGCACTCAACCAGAATGCAGAGCACCTGCAATGCTCACCAGGAATCAGGCCAACCATATCTTTCCCCATCCTAAGGGTCGAGAACCTTGTGGAAGAGGGGGTGGTAAGATTGTAAGAGCCTAAAAATGGGAAGGTCCACCATTGGACAAGACACTCCATTCAAGATAGGGCTGCTGCATCCAGGAACTCATTGCAATAAGACTTGTTCTTACCAGACCTATATAATGGCTGGCATACCAACATGCACCCATAAACTTGCAAGGATCTCAGGAGAGATAATTACATATAGTGGAACTTTGAGACATAGGGCTGGACAAGTGAAGGGGAGTGCCCCTATCAGTGGGGCACTCAAGAAGAGGCCACTTGGTCTGCCACAGAGGTCTGAATCCCCACTAGAATAGACAATCCAAAAGGAATTCTGGGGTCCATAGAAACAGATAGGCAGGTAGGAGGGAGGAAGTAGGATGGATTGATGAAGGAAGGGGAGGGAAGGAAGAAAGAGGGGAAGGGAAGGAGGGAAAAGAGATAAGTACTCAATATGCTTATAAAACTAGGGGGAAAATTAGAAATTATTAAAAAATAAAAAATAAAAAAATAAACATCAAGAAAGGAAACAACCCAACCAAAAAAATGGGCCCTGGGGGCTAGAGAGATGACTCAGGAGTTAAAACTGAAGGCCCGGAATTTGAATCCCAGATTCCATGTAAAAAAAAAAAACACACCAGGAGAAAATGGCTGCAGCCTGAACTTGCAGCTTTGAAAGGCAGAGCCTGGGAAATCTCAGAGCAAAGCAAAAAGGAGGTAAAAGTAATCCAGGATGGCTCCCAACATCATCCTTGGGCCTCCACAGGGACACTCGGTGTCTTCTGATACACACACACACACACACACACACACACACACACACACGCACACACACAAATTTTTTAAAGAAAAAAAAAAGAAACAATCTAATTTAAAAAATGGGCCTTGGGAACTGCACAGATAGCTCAGTGATTAAGCAGAAGAATCTGAGTTTGGATCCCAAATCCCACATAAAAACGGCTGGGCAGAAATGGGGAGGGGCTACACTTCTGATCCTGGAGGGCGGAGCCTGGGAGGCCCCAGAGAAAAGCACAAATGAGGTAGAGACATCCAGGATGATTTCCAAAGTCAGTCTTGGGCCTCAACACATAGTCCTCTACTACTACTACTAGTACACACACACACACACACACACTGAAAACAAAGATTTTTCACAAAAAAACAAATGTAAAAAATATTTTTAAATGTTCAATTTCCCTACTTATCAAGGAAATGCAAATTAAATCAACCCTTCCATACCATCTTATCCCAGTCAGAACAATAAAGATCAAGAACACAAACAACAACAAATGCTGGTGAGGATGTGGAGAAAAGGGAAAAGTGATTCACTACTGCAGAGAGTGTGAAATGGTGAGTCACTTTGGAAATCAGTGTGGAGGTTCCTCAGAAAGCTAAAATTGGAGCTAACATATGACCCAGCTATATCACTTCCAGAAATATTCTTAAAGTACTTTACATCTTACTACAAGGATACTGTATATTCATGTTCGCTGTTGCTCTATTCACAGTAGAAAAGAAATGGAATCAGCCTATATGGCCATTAACAGAGAACAGTAATGAAAATGTGGTATATATACACAATGGAATACTATTCAACCATCAAGAAAAAATGTAATTATGGAATTTACTGGAAAATGGATGAAACTGCATATTAATACTGTCTTATATGTGGATGCTCACATTAAACTTCTGATTGATGTACTTAATTTGGAATTCCTGTAACAGCCAGAAAACTTGAAAGGGACCTTAAGCAGAGGTGAAAAGGAGGACTAAGGTAAAAGCCTTAAAGAAGGAGTTATAAAAGACCATAGGCAGAAAGCAGAAAGGGGAATAATGGAGGGATTGCTTAAGGTGGGGGGTTGAGAGGGTAGGTACAAGAAGGGTTGAGGAAACAATAAACAGCCTTAAGATTGCAAAAAGATAGAAACCTCCTTTATTATTAATGTGTAAGAAGCATTTTTGTTTAAAAAAGAGCAAGAATAGACATACCCTATATAAGGGAACACAGAAAGCAGAAGGCAACATTTAAAAAAAATGCCCCAAGATGCTCCAAATAAAACTTATAGACAATTACAAAATACTCCAAGTAACAGGTATGTGATAATTCCTGATAAGTTGTTGATCAGAAAGATCTCAAAGGATCCAAAACAGCATAGGTTTTTGCCATTGCTCTTGGTTTCCCTCTAGAAACTGACAGTAAGACCCTATTATTGAAGGTGCAACACATGGATAACGGCAAAAACACCAGCTGGAACTGGTCTAGAAGCTTCCTCCTTTCGGGACAGTTTTTATAGTGCCAGAAAGTACCAAGGAAGCTAGTTACTGAAAGAGAAAAGCAATCGACAGTCTCATTAATCCATGAAAGTTGCAAACTGCAATAATAATCACCCTAGCAAGAGACAACCATCAGTGTAATAGTGACATGAATGTCAAGAGCTTTCCTATTGGAGTTAAGGTTCACTTTTCAGCCAGGATCATGTTGCTGGTATGGTAAACTAGAACAGGAACCTCTGAAAGGGGAGGATGTAGATTCTAGGGGGAGGGGTGCAAGCTATTAAAGTTTAGCTACAAAGATATTATATCAAATTGCCTTTTTAAAAAAAAACTTTTAGAGTTGGTCGCTGGGCATATGACCTGTGCCTATGCCTGAAGGCTTTTGCTCCAGAAGCTGAGCCCCTGTTCTCTGGGGGTTATCCCTACCCCTGGGAGAGCTGGTCCCTGGGCTAGTCTGGGCCTGGCCTGAAGGCTTCCAATCCAAAAGCTGAGCCCCTGGGTTGTCCGTACACTGAACCCTCCCTCTCGCTCCCAACCCCCCCCCAACATCCTTCCTTTCCCACCCTAATCACATACAGAAAATAAGTCCAAGTAGAAAATTTCATACATCACCAAACTTCAAAGAAAAAAAGAGAGAAAAGGCCTCCGGAAAACAAGTAAAACTGCAATCAGCAGCTACTCATCCTAAAAATGCCAGCATCTCACAGGAAAAACAGAAGGAGCACAAGAATCCAAGAAAACATGTCTCCCTCGAGATCACCACATCGAAGGCTTCAGATACCACAGAAAATAGCCCATTGGAAGGTATCCAAGAAAATAGTAACCAAGACAATGGATTTCAAAGATCAATTATAAATATGTTCAAACAGCTCCAAGAAGACATAGATAAACCCCTCAACACATTTCAAGAAGAACACAACAAGCTCAGGAAAGAATTCCAAGAATATGCAAATGAATAAGACACAAATAGAATGAAAATAGAAAGCCTGAAAACAGATCTAAAAATACTGAAAAAACCCCCAAGTGATCTGCAAACATAGAAACACCGGAGGGGGGGAGACTAAAACAACACTGGAATAAAAAAATTTAAACAGTGTAATAAAAAAATCATTGGAGAGTCTCAAAAATAGAACTGATCATGTAAAAGACAGAGTTTCAGAACTGGAAGATAAGATAGAAGAGATTTATAAATCAATAAGAGAAACTGATAAGCTGAAAAGCACACTTGAATGGAAATGCAGGAACTCTGGGACACTATCAAAAGGTCCAACATAAGGACCATAGGTATCCCAGAAACAGATACACAAAAGGATCTACCATGCATAATTAATGAGCTAATAGAGGAAAATTTCCATGACCTAAAAAAAGAGATACTCATCCTGATTCAAGAGGCATACAGAATACCAAATACTCAGGACAAAAAAAGAAACATGTCATGACATATGACAGGCCACACACCAAATACATTAAAGACAAGAGCCTCGAGACAAAAGGAACAAGTCACATACAGAGGTACACCCATCAAAACAACAACTGACTTCTCAATACAAATGGAAAGGCCTGGAGAGACACAATACAAGTTATGAATGAACACAAATGCCAACCCAGCAAAACTCTTGGTCATAATAGAAGGTGAAAGAAAAATATTCCATAACAAAAGCAAACTAAAAAACTATATGACTACTAAGCCAGGGCTATGGAGAATACTGGAAGAAATGCGCAAGATGGAAGAGAAGGATAAATACATCATAGAAGCTAAAGAGAATAAATAATATCAGCATAAGAGCTGAATGAGGGACTGAAAATGGTAAACACCACAAAATCAACAAAATTTCAGGAACCATTAAACGCCTTTCAACAATAAATTTAAATGGCAATGGGCTTAGCTCACCAATCAAGAGACACAGGCTTACAACTTGGATCAAACATCATAACCTATCAATTCTCTGCCTCCAAGAAACGCACCTCACCTTGAAAGATAAACACTATCTCAGGGTAAAAGGTTGGTCAAAAGTACTCCAAGCAAATGGAAAAAGAAAACTAGAGGAGTTGCCATTTTAATATCAGACAAAATAGACTTCAAACTAAAGCAAACTATATGAGATACAAATGGATACTACATCTTAGTAGAGGGAAAATTGTAGCAAAAAGATCTTACAATCTTAAATATTTATGCACCAAACATGGAAGCACCCAAATTCAAACACAACAGGATACAAAACAGCTAATCAATCATAACACAATAGTAGTTGGAGACTTCAATACACCACTTATACCATTGAATAGATCAACAGACCAAAAGCTAAGAACAGACATATTGGAGTTAAATTAAACCATAAATCAAATGGACCTTACAGATATCTATACAACATTTCATCCAAACACTGAAGAATACACATTCTACTCAGCAGCTCATGGGACATTCCCAAAAATAGACTACATACAAGGACACAAGTCAAACCTCCATATATACAGAAAAATTGAAATAATTCACTGCACACTATCTGACCATCATGGAATAAAAGTAAATATCTACAACAAAGGAAACAATAGAAACTACACAAAACTCACGGAAGCTAAATAACACATTTTTAAATGAGGAATTGGTTTTAAAAAAAAAAAACAGGAAATTAAAAACTTCCTTGAAGCCAGTGAAAATAAAGACACAACTTACCAAAATCTATAGGACACATTGAAAGCAGTTCTAAGAGGAAAGTTTATAGCACTAAATGCCTATATCACAAAAAAGGTAAGATCCTGGTATGTGGCTTAAATGTGTTACCTGAAAGCCTTGGGAAAAAAAGGAGCAAACCAATCCTAAAAATAGTACATGGGAAGAAGTATCTAAGATCTGAGCAGAAATCAATGAATTGGAACTGAAAAAGACAATACAAAACAAATCATTGAAACTAAAAGCTAGTTTTTCAAAAACATAAACAAGATTGACAAGCCCTTAGCTTCACTAACCAAAAGAAGAAAAGATAACACTCAAATCCACAAAATCAGAAATGAAAATGGGGAAATTACAACAGATACTGGAGAAATCCAGAGAATCATAAACACAAATTGACTCAAGATGAAATAGATATATTAAACAGGCCAAAAACAAGAGATGAAATTGAAACAGTAATTATAAGTCTTCCAACTAAAAAAAGCCCAGGACCAGATGGATTCAGTGCAGAATTCTACCAAGTCTTCAGAGGAGAACTAACACCACTACTCCTCAAATTATTTCATAAAATAGAGAAAGAAAGAATAGTCCCAAACTCTGTCTTTTTTTTAAATTTTTTTATTTATTATTCAATTGTGCATGTATATGTGTGTGTGTGTGTATGTATGTGTGTGTGTGTGTGTGTGTGTGTGTGTGTGTGTGTGTGTGTAGAACCACGGACAAATTCGGGAATCACCATGGACGCCTCCACCTCCTCCTGTTTACTCTGCCCCGGGATTCACAGGCTCCGCCTTACCAGGACCAGAAATGCAGGCCGCCCCCGCTTCCGCCTGGCGTCTATACATGGGGTCTAGGATCCGAACTCAGGACCTTCCACCTGCAAGGCAGAGGCTTAACCCCTGAGCCACCTTTCCAGCCCTCCAAACTCTTTCTATGAAGCCAATATTACTCTTATCCAAAGCCAAACGAAGACACATCAAAGAGAGAGAACTGTGGGCCAATCTCACTAATGAACACAGATGCAAAAATCCTCAATAAAATATTAGCAAACCAAATCCAAAAACATATCCAAAGGATCATATACCATGATCAAGTCAGATTCAGAAATATAAGGATGGTTTAACATATGTAAATCAATAAACGTGATTCATCATATTAACAGACTCAAAAATTAAAATCATATGATCCTCTCAATCGATGCAGAAAAGTCATTTGACAAAATTCAATATCAGATTTCAAACTATATTACAGAGCTATAGTAATGAAAACAGCTTGGTATTGGAACAAAAACAAATACATTGACTAATGGATCATAACAGGGGATGCAGATATAAACTTCCACCTATACAGCCAATCAATTTTTGACAAAGGTGGCAAACATGCACACTGAGGAAAAGACAGCATCTTTGAAAATTGGACATTCATATGTAGAAGAATAAAAATTGACTGTTGCCTCTCTCCTTACACAAAAGTCAACTCCAAATGGATCAAAGACCTTGATATTAAACCCAAAACTCTGAAATTATCAGAAGAAAGAATAGCAAGTACATTTGAACTAATGGGACTTGGTAAAGATTTTCTAAGCAGAAAAACAAATGCCCAGGAACTAAGACCAGTAATCAACAAATGAGATTTCATGAAATTAAAAAGCTTCTGTTCTGCAAAAGAAACTGTTAATTATGTAAAAAGACCCCACAGGATGGGAGAAAATCTTTGCTAGCTATGAGTCTGATAAAGGATTAATCTCCAGAGTATACAAAGAGCTCAGAAAATTAAACACCAGGACAATAAACACTTCAATTAAAAAATGGGCCCTGGAACTAAACAGGGATTTCACTCAAAAAAATTGAAATGTCAAACAAATACCTTAAAAGAAGCTCAACTTCCCTGATTATCATAGAAATGTGAATCAAAGCAACCTGAAATACCATCTTATCCGCATCAGAATGACTAAGATCAAGAACACAAAGATTGTTGGCGAGGTTGTGGAGAAAAAGAGACACTTATTCACTGCTGGCAGGAGTGTAAACTGGTACAGCCTCTATGGAGATCAGTTCCAAAAATGGAACTGCCATATGACGCAGCTATACCACTCCTTGGAATATTCCCAAAAAACTCTACATCTTATTACATTTGTTCATCTATGTTCATTGCAGCTCTATTCACAATAGTGAAAAAATGGAATCAGTCAACATGCCCATCAACAGAGGAATAAAAAATGTGGTACATATATACAATGGAATATTACTCAGCCATCAGAAAGGATGAGATTATGGAATTTTCTGGTAAATAGATGGAACCGGAAACTTTAATATTGAGTGAGGTATCTCAAACACAGAAAGTTAAGCACCACATTGTTTTCTGTTATATGTGGATAACTGAACTGATGTCCTTGTCAATGTATTTGAATTGGAAGCACTGTAAGAGCCAGAAAATTTGAAGAAGACTTATGAGTGGGAAGGTGGGAAGGGATGGTTAGGGTGAAACCTTTTAAAGGGGAGATTTAGGATCCCAGGACTAGGGTGAGAGAGGGAATAATTAGGAAAAATACATAGCAGGGAATGAGGGGATGGAAGATAGAAGGGACATGGGGGATAGGAGGGATTGGAGGGAGTAGGAGGGAATGGTGAAGGGAAGGGAGGGGAAGGAAGGGAGGGAGGAGAAAGGAGGGAGGGAAGCTGAGATGAATACTCAATATGCTTGTAAAAGTAGAAAAAAAATTCACTCTACTCACAGGTGAAGCACTGGGTACTCAACCTAGAAGCTTCCTTCTGCAAAGGAAAGGTATTTACTATAAAAAATCACAACTGACCAAAGTGCACAAAAGTGATAACTGTGGACTGCTCAGCCCAAAACAGGGTATCTAAGATATCCCCCACCCCTAGCCCTCACTTGTCCCCAACAGATACACACCCCAAGGTTCAGGGAACACCTGAAGTAGGGCAGGGGTGTGGTCAGACACTAGCTTTTGGACGTGACAAAGCTGTTATATCCATGACTTCACTGCAACTATGTATACATCTATAGGACCTGCATGGGAATTGCCCTACCCACATTTCGCCATGGGCAGGGAAAGATCTCAAGTAGCCCACAGCTTCCTGAGATATTGATGAGGATTAGTGCTGAGGGGAGGAAATGGAAAATGCTTTCTTCAATGGTGCACCTGCGGTTGTATGATCCGTGCTCCAGCAAGCATTCAGACATATGTCTCCAAAGGCAGATGAGATGAAGCTTAGTGGGCCACACAGATGGAAAAGACATGAGACCAGGAGGGAAACCAGCAGGGAAGAAGAAGGGTCACAATAGCAAGATGAAGAGGGGTGGAATGGGGGTTATCATGTCGTATCATAACTTCACTATGTTCATGCATGAAACACTAAAATAATTTCAAAGGAACAAAATAGGAATTAATGAAGAAATTTGAAGTGAGTCTGAAGGAAAATTGCACAACCTGAACTGAGAGTAGAAAAACTAAGAAGGAAAAGAAAACTGAGTCCTGGAGTCCATGAGACACTAAGATGACACCTGTAACATCTGAGCCACAGGAAGCGGGGGAGCAGAATAGAAAATATGTTAGAGGAAGTAGCTAGAAATCTGATTTTGGCAAAAGACACACACACAAAAAAAGAAAGTCAGCTGACATGGTCAAGATTACCTCAGAGAAATCCAGGTAGGATCCAGGTAGGATCCCTCGTTGAGCTGTTTATAAAAATAAGGACAATGCATCCAAAGAGCAGCAGGAAAACAAACTGTCGCACCAGAAAAGCAATTCCACTGACTACAGATTGCACCAAAACTGTACAGGGCAGGAGGAAGCCTAGAGTGCTAAAAAGAAGAGAGCCATCCATCCAGAATTCTAAATCCAGGGAAAATATACCACGAACGAAGGTGAAATAAATACATTTTAATCTGAAAGAAAACTAAGACAAACCCTTGCTAGCCTACATGTTGTAAAAGATTATTAGTATGTGAGGCCATATAAAGAATTCTAGATATATGTGTTCTATTTACTGACCTCAAAGTTTGTAGAACCTTCTTTTTGTCTGGCCACGTGTGCATCCTCTCTCTCCCCCTCCCTCCCTCCCTCCCTTCATTCCTTCTCTCTCTCTCTCTCTCTCTCTCTCTCTCTCTCTCCCTCTCTCTCTCTCTTTCCCTCTCTCTCTCTCTCTCTCATTCCCTTTCTTGCTCCCCTTTTTCTTTCTCAGATAAATAAATTAAATATTAATGTACATGGTAAGGACAGAGGATTTTTAAAGAAAATATAAAAGCATGACTCCCCAGACACTAAGAAGAAATGAGCTATCAAACAACAAAAAAGGCATAGGGGAACTTTGAATGCATATTGCTAAATAGAAAGAGGAAGGTAAGTACTATTTGGATCCATATATATAAATTCTGGAAGAGAAGAAAAACTGTATCTACAATAAATATCACAGTGAGATAAAGAGGTTCTTAATAGAAGGAGCAAGGGAAGAGCCCATTCTTACCTCCAGGTCATGAATCGGCACAGGCTGGGAGGGGAGGCAGGAGGCACACTTGATCTTTATAGTCAAGGGGTTCAAGTCTTGCTTTTGCTCCTCAGTCATAATAGGAACTTCTGTTTTTAAAGTCAAAAAGCAATCTAAAATGTTGGCAGACTTCTCGCTGCCTCGACTGATGACTGTTTGACATCCTAGGAGGAAACATACCAGTGTCAGTCCTTTGCCTAGGACAGGACAGACCTAAGCAGATTCGAAGAAAAGCTGATGATAAAATTGTAACTAGGAGTGAAAAGCTTAGAAAAGAGCCGAGACACTGACCGTGGCGTTACCTGCCTGCGTTGTCCAGGACCCAGGAACCTCATCTCAGTTTCCAGACCAGCCTGAGCTACAGAGACTGTTTTCAAAAGCCAAGGGCTTGAATGCAGCCCCATAGAACAGTGGTTGCCTAGTGTGAAGGTCATGAGAATACTGAGCAAGCACTTAGAGCTGGGGAAAAAATGGAAGTCCCTTTTTGGGCAGTGCCAGTGTCTGAAATTACATTAAAAATTAGAATATTATCTGCCAATTTCTCAAACAGCTACCACCCTCACAGGCTAAGCCAAATGTTTCAAAGTGTTGCCACCACATGGGGTAGTTGATTCTAAATCACTGCTCTAGACCCACACCACCACTATGATAGCTGCTATCAATGTGCTATCAGAATTTAAATAACATTTAAAATCCATTTCTTTCACTACACATGCACTGGCCACATTTCCAAGGGCTTAGTGGCTTGCTGTTTGGCTATAAGACACGGAGCCTAACTTTTACGGAAGATAGCATCAGTGGCCAAAGTACAACAGGCAGCCAAGTCAGAACAAAACACCAGCAAGAGCAAGTAGTGTCCATTGTGCATCAGGAGTGCTGAAGTGTTGCTTGACTATTATGTTTAAAGAGAAAAGCACAAATATCCACAAAGAACATGTCTACTATACCATCACACACTTATACATGCATGCACACACACGCCATTACAGGGCATTACAGGGCACATGCCAACATCCCACAGGGTGCCAGTAGCACCCACTCCTACTTGTGATGACCAGAATGATTCCACCTCTGTCAGGTACCACCAGCAGACACAATTCCCTAGGACTGTAACCTTGCTGTTAAGTGAAGGAAAGGTAGGCGCAATGCTTGAGTCCCTATCAGTGCCAGTGCAAACAGATGTTCATGCCACTTGATCTTTGAAACAACCTTCTGGGAATTGCTGTCATTTCCACTTTACAACTAGGAAACTGAGTCCCAGAGATGCTAAGTAACTCCCCAAGGACTCTTGGCTCTTATATTATGGAGCCAACATCTTATCCACTTGCTCCAGCTCTCCACATATACTCCACTTAGCTATGTGGAGTCTCGAAAGTTCTATTGGGATACAAGCTAACCAATGTCTCCTATGAAAGTGTAAAAAATCTACACCAATTTGATTGAAAGTGTTTATCAAAAACAACAATACTAAGTTTGGAATATATAATCTCAAACTATTATTTTACAGTGAACAGACAAATGGCTGACCCTGAATCAAGACCATTTTCATAGACCACCAGCTATGGTTGTTGTAAGGAGTGAGGTTGGTCTCTGCTTTCCTTGCTGAAGCATTAGCACCCCATATCTGCTCTCACAAAACTCCCACGTGCCCCCTTCTCAGCAGCTCTCAGACCCCCTCTTGTGTGCAAGGTCCTGTACTGACAATGCACACGTTCTCTCTGCCACTTTAGTCTGATGAGTTTCCCCTACCATCTTCAAGTAAACAGGTTGCACTTCATACCAAAGCCCACACCACGGAACAGCAAGTGGAGGGAGCCTCCTCTTACCCAAAATATATTCTGAAATTACATCAAGATCTATCATTCTAAGAGATATTTACTGATTGTTTAGTAAATGTAGAAAGCCTCGTTTATAAAATACGGGAAAATCTTATAGAACAACCAACTCTTTGCTCTGCCACTGAGTTGCATGGTATTCAATCTGCCACTTAATCTGGTTTTCTCCTCGCAGAAAAAAAAAATGGTGGCCATGAAAAACTCTTGCCCCCAATACCACTGAAGATTTTTGGGAAGATGCAAGCCTGCCATGGAGTAATTGATCTGACAAAATGAAAGGAGGAATAAATGTCCAAAGAAATCGCCTCTCTCCCTTTGCCTCTCTCCCTAACTTCCCTTGGCTTCCACTTCTTTTTTTTTTTAATTTTTTTTATTTATTATTTATTCAATTGTGCATGTATGCGTGTGTGCGCGTGTGTGTATGTGTGTGTGTGCGTAGAACCACGGACGAATTTGGGAACCACCATGGACACCTCCACCTCCTCCTTGTTTACTCTGCCCCGGGATTCACAGGCTCCGCCCTACCAGGATCAGAAACGCAGGCCGCCCCTGCTTCCGCCTGGCGTCTATACGTGTGGTCTAGGATCCGAGCTCAGGACCTTCCGCCTGCAAGGCAAAGGCTTAACCCCTGAGCCACCTCTCCAGCCCCCCTTGGCTTCCACTTCTGTCTCTGTACATCAGAAATAATTACCCCATATTCCTAAGGTAGCACTGAGGATGAAATGAGATAGCACAAAGTCCCAGTTACCACAAGTGTCCCATGTGTGAGCATTCTAATGACACGTGACAAGGGTTAGCTACCAGCAAGGAGAGGCATGACAGACAGCTGGATGGAGAAGGTGCACTGCTTCCAGATGTTGACTGACAGCTTAGAGTCTCCTTCCTCTTCTGTTCGAGATTTCTTCACTTTCTTTAGTGTCTTTTTCTTCACCTCTGATTCCTTTCCTTTAACTTTGGAATCAAAGAAAGGAAATAAGTATTAAGAGGCTGCCATATGCGAATTTACATATGCTACAGAAATTCAAGAAAAATCTGAAAGCCCCTAAAAGACAGGAGCCATTATTTATACTGCTATCTCTTCCTAGTAAGCAGAAGAGGTAGTTTAACATAATTAGCAGAATCATGCCAGCTCTAGGCAGGTACAGAGAGAGGTTGCTGTCAACCTTCTGAGACTGGGGTCACTGTGGTAATGATACTACACAGTGCTCCCAATTCTGTAGCTCAATCACAGAGCAAGTTTGAGGTCAAGTGTAATGGAGCCAAGCTCCAAACCCAGTTCTACAAGGTTTGGAGGCATCTTCACCCCAGCTGCCTCATCTATCTGATAGAGGGAACAGGGAGCTGGAAAATGAACAGAAGTAAAAAGTAAATGTTATCAACATTTGGTGCTTAGATGATTAAAAAAAAAAAAAAGTAAATGTTAAACTTAGATGGGGTTCTGGAAACAATGTGATCAAGCTCTGGCAACTATTGACTCATGACGGACAATGGAATTGTCTAGAAAATCCAGACTCAGGTACACACATGGGCAGCAGACACTTCAGAACAACAAGAGAATAGTAACTCTCAAGTAACAGAGAGTCTTATCCTTTTTATCATTTATTTATTTTAGGGGAGGCAGTGAACATGTGAAGTTCAGAGGATAATCAGGAGTCAGTTCTGTGCTTCTACAATGTATATTCTGGGAATCAAACTCAGGTTGTCAGACTTGGCAGCAAGCACCTTTACCCACTGACTGTAACACCAGTCTGACTGTCCATTTTAACCAAATAAGATAGAGTTATTCCACACTGTTTGTGAAATCAACTCTATAGTAAATGACTAGATAAACCCCTCAGAGCCTGCATGGACATTGGACAAAGTAGTATTTCCTAGATATTAACCACAGTACAAGCTAGGAAAGAAACTGATACACAAACAAGACACCTTAAGTATGCCAAAGATTGTCACAGACTCCATCAGGGATTGTCACCTTCCACTGGCATCTATAAATGCAGATGGCATAAAGCTGGCAGATCAGACAGTTTTTTTTAAATTAATGGAAAAATAAACAAAGAAATATGAATGATCATATGATATGAAGGAAAAGACCACACACACCTCCAAAATGTTGCACAGCCTCAACTGGAATTGGATTACTGTACCCACCTGCCTGAGCACTAGTAGTAAGAAGAGAGGGAGGGCTCTCAGCATTGTTCACAGAGCACATCGAGGTTGGGCCTAGACAGGAACTACAACAAGCAAAACCAGAAGCAGGCAGGCGTCTTGCTCCAGGAGTCGCCCAACAGGCTCACTGAAGTAGTGTTGGAGCAACTAGACAATGGAGAAGTTTATGGGACCAGATAGAGGATGCGTAGCACTTAACCTGTGTTGTTGCCGATAAATTCATGACCAAATGGCTTAAGGGAACAAATGGCTTATGATCGTCTGGTTTACAGTTCCTTGTCAACTTGACAAGAATGTACACACAAAAAACAAGGGCTGAGGGAACGGGCCCGCACCATATCGACAGGACAACTGAGAGGGACATCCCTCACTTACTAGCATGTCTGGCCAAGTATACAAAAGAATGTCAACCTTCTTCCCCAGGTCCCTCCCACTTATTCACCTGCCCAAGGACTAGTCCCACCCATCATGGACTGGGCCTTCTCCATCAACTAGACAATCTCATACAGGCTTGCTCTAGTCTTAACTCAAATAGTAGCTCTTTACAAATGTGTCCAGAGCTCAAATCCTCAGCTGTCAAGTTGACAGCTTTTTCTAACTACGACAGGATGGTGCCTCCATACGCTAGGGGGCACTACAGAGGTCACGAAGGGCACTGTGTGTTCCTATGGAGGACCAAGGGTGACTTTGGGAATCCTCCTGGATCACTTCTATCTCCTTCTTGCTTCACTCTGAGATTTCCCAGGCTCCACCCACCAGAGCTGGAAGTACAGGCCAATGCAGTTTCCACCTGGCATTTTTTACGTGGGACCTGGGATCCAAACTCAGAATCCTCTGCTTGCTTGCAGCAAAGGCTTAACCCCTGAGCTATATCTCCAGCCCTCTTTTATTTCTTTTAAAAAGGAGGACATATCCACACCTAAACCATGGATAGATTAGTTGTTCTATTTTTCTGTGAATTTTTCTCTTTATTCCATAATAAAAAGAACAATTGGAAAACCTCACTAAATACTGAAAAGAAAACTTTGGAGAACTTGAGAACTGTTCAGATATAAACACTTGGACCCAGAAGGACTTGAGTTCAGATCTCCAGATCCACAGGAAAATGTGGCCAGATATGGCAGCACCTTGTACTTCCAGCCCTGGAAGGCGGAGCCTGGGAAACTCCAGAGCAAAACAAAAAGGAGGTAGAGCATCCAGGATGATCCCAAAGTCACCCTTGGGCCTCCACAGGCACACACAGTGCCCTCCAATACACACATGCATACAAAAAATCACAGTTTTCATGATCAGGTCTCGAACATGGGATGCTATGTCCTTCATCTCCCTAGGAAACAAGTTTCTTGTCTGTCAAGGTGTCTGTCTGTCAAGGAGTCTAACTCATGAACTTCAAACCTACTTCAAACACAACACGACAATGTGGTATTATAATTATTCAATGAAAAGATTCTTTTATATATTAAAGATTTTCATGTCTGTATTTGTCTAACTCATAAACAAGAATACAGAACTATTGGTAAAGTAGAATATAACAAAATGGTGAATATATATATGTATGAAAGGATGGATAGATAAACAAATGGATGGATAGACAGATGGATGGATGGATGGACAGACGGATGGATGAAACAAATGGATGGATGGACAAATGGATGGATGGATAGGTAAATGGATGTATGGACAGACATATCGATGAATAAATGGATGGATAAATGAATGGACAAATGGATGGATAGACGGATGGATGGATGGATGGATGGATGGATGGATGGATGGATGGATGATGGATGGATAAATGGGTAGATGAACAGATATAGAGGTATGTATCAACAGATAGATATATGGATGGATGAATAAATGGATGGATAGATAAACAGAAAGATGGACAGACAGATGAATGAATGAACAGATAGATGGATAGATGAGTGAATATGTTTGCAGTACAGAATCTAATATTTGGTCAGATGCCAAAGAATCTTATTGAAGTGCTCTGAATTTGAGGTATTTTGAAGTTTAACTATAAAATTTCAGAATCCTATCTTTTTTTAAAATTTTATTTATTTATTCAAGTGTGCGTGTGTGCGCACACGCACGTGTGTAGAACCACAGGAGAATTCGGGAACCACCATGGACTGTCTCCTCCTTGTTTACTCTTCCCGGGATTCACATGCTCCGCCCTACCAGGACCAGAAGCGCAGGCTGCCCCCGCTTCCGCCGGCGTCTATACGTGGGGTCTAGGATCCGAACTCAGGACCTTCCGCCTACAAGGCAGAGGCTTAACCCCTGAGCCACCTCTCCGGCCCCCAGAATCTTATCTTAACTTACTTTGAGATCTTTGTTTTTCTATCATGTTTGTCAGGCTGCTTAATGATGCTTTCTCGATGAGTTCTTTAATCTCCGTCATGGCTGAACCAGTCAAAGAAACAGCAGGTGTTTTTGTACCAACCCGTCTAGAAAATCCTCACAAAGAAAGAACAGTCAGGAAAAAACTCCCATGAACCAGATCTGGAGACTCTACCAAAGAACAGATTTTTTTAAATAACCACTACATTCCCCTCAACCAGTGCCTCTGAAATTCAATGTGCGTGTGAATGACTTAGGAATCTTCTAAAATAAGGCAGTGTGCCTGGCAGCCGGGACCGCCAGAGACTCCCGATGCCCACCAAGGTCCACAGAAGAGCTGGCACGGTGGGCCTTGTTTGTGTCAGCGAAATTCAAGCCAACTAAAAAGTATTGAAAATACTTTTCAAAGTAACTAAAACTATAAAACACCTAGAAATTCACCTACAGGAATTACCCACAACATGCATAAAAAGATCCCATTAATTTCATTTAAGGCTATGAAGGAGGGTCTGAGTTAAATAAAGGATATGACATAGTAACAGGTGAGATTGACAAGTAAATGTCCATTTTCCCCAAATTAATATGAAAATTCAATACAAACACAATGTTTTGCATGTGTGTCTGTGCTTATCAGAGGACACTGTGTGTGCCTGCAGGAAGCCCAAGGATGGCTTCAGGGATCATGCTGGATTGCTCTACCTCCCTCAGGCTTTGTTCTGGGTGTTCCCGGGCTGCACCCTCCAGGGTCGGAAGTGCAGGCCACTGTCATATCTTCCTGGCATTTTTCCATAGAATCTGGGATTCAAATTCAGTTCCTTCTGCTTGTGAGGCAAAGGCCTAACTCCTAAGCCATGTATGTACCGCATGGCTGTATGTATGACTGTATGTACCGCATGGCTGTATGTATGACTGTATGTACCACATGGCTGTATGTACTGCATGGCTCTATGTACTGTATGACAGTATGTACTGTATGACTATATATTGTGTGGCTGTATGTACTATATGGCTGTATGTACCTTCAGTCCCATTTGTCCAGGAGAGATAGGCTCATGAGTTTGAGCCCAACCTGGGCAAAATAGTGAGACCCTGTCACCAAAAAAAGAAAGAAAAGAAAAAGAGAGGAACAGAAGAGAAGGAGAGCAGAGAGGGGAGGGGAGGAGATAAGAAAGAAAAGACAGAATCAAGATTGTCTGCTGGTATTGGTACTAGATACCCTCACTGAACAGACCCAGCCGTTCCTCCATTCTCCATCTCGGCTTCTCCAGAGCCAATTTGACTTCCTGAGGCCCAGAGTGTGGGTTGAATTCTGACTGTCTCAAAATTCCAGCTTCTGACTTGTGGACTTGTGACCATTTGTTCCTTGTGCAGAAAAAGGCGCCGGATAATAAAGTTCACGTCAGAAAGCAAGGGCCAGATGAGGCCGCGCGCTGCATGCCAGGGTTTGTGTTCAGTGCACCCAGCGCACAGCCCTTTCCTTCCCTGGTCTTTCCTCTTTTCTGGGTGGCTCCTTTCTTCCTCCCCACCCCCATATAAGCAGTCTGTCCTTACCGAGCCGCCGAAAGGTCCTCCGTTTTTGATGACTTCTCATTTTCCTCACTGATCTTAGAAAGAGTTTCAGGCTCAATTTGGTGAGAATCTAGTATTAGCAAAAGTTATGAACTTCTGAGTTAGTTCATTGGCGAATGAGTCCCCTTCCCATGTATGTCACATAAAAGTGAAAATCCAGCACATAGTGATGGGGTAAAGGAAGAACTTCTTAGGGCAGCGCCACAGACAGAAACTGAGTGGGGAGCAGGCCCCACCACAACTGAAAATGGCTGTGATCAGAGCCAGCTGTGGCAACAAGCGGGCAGCTTCAGGGGACATGGGCTTTGGCAGCCATGAAAACCCCCATGTTCCAATGCCAGGAAGAACGGCAACAGCCCATCGCCAGAACTGACTGGACAGCACCAGCAGCAGGTGGAACACTTGCTGGTCTTGACAACCAAGTGCCTGCTTTCCTGCAGCTTCTGTGACAGCCCAATGAATGAAGCATTAAAAAAAAAAAAAAAAAAGCACTGGGGAACCACAAGAATCCCCAAGTGTGACAGACACCTTTTACCGGCCATAATCTGGGATAAGAAAAACAGTTTAAAAAGTCATGGAGTCCCCACTTCCTCATCCACCGTCTCACACACACTTTTCTCCTTTCACTTTCCTCACTTCCCTTGCGTATGGAAGCAGGTGGGTCCTGGGAATGGAGCAGCAAACTTGACTGAGAATATCTCAGGTTTCGGCAACTTATTCCTTTTTCTTCTATGACTACTTTCCTCCGGTTATTCCTTATTTAGTGCCTTATTTACGTGCACACTCTAGGGGTCCATGGGGAGGAGGCTGCCGCTGTGCCTGTATATAAAGAGCCTTCTGACAGTCCCAGGCTAGTCTGGCTGTACCAGGAGGCAGGAGACCCGGCTACTAGACCTTGTCAGGCTGTTCATCAGAACAGGAAAACTAAAGACTTCAACATCTACCTGGGACCAGGGCCTGGCCTTTGGGCAGAGTAAAGAGAGTTGCTCCCTTGGGATTAGACTCATCAAATCTGGAAGAGGAAGGAAGAAGGCTCATTCCTGCCTTCAAGATTCACTGGAGACAGACGCATAGGAGACCTACAGCTGTAGACAGGGGACCTGTTCCTGCCTCTCAGCCTCCAAGACAGGACGCTGAAGCATCAGATGGGAACTGAACACTGCTCCTATCCACCAAGACCTGCTGCTTCTGAATGTTCTCGGCCAGCACCCCAAGACCTGGCTGAGAGCAGCTGCAACTCGGCAAGCTCTTGGTTACTGTCCTGCTGCCTTCAAGAGTTCAAATCTCTCTGTTAGGTTTGTCACTCCTGTATGGCAAACTGTTTTCCTCTTTGGATTGTCCCTCTCACCTTGTTAAATTGTTAATGGTCATTAAAGCGGCAGGGCATGGTAGCTGACCCTACAATTCCAATATTCAGAAGGCTAAGGCAGGAGGATTGCTTCACATTCAAGACCAATCTGGTCTACATAGTGAGTTCCAGGGCAAACACAGAAGATTCTGGGAAGGAGGAGCAAGGTAGTGCTATGGGCAGTGGCCAGACCAACCCCGGGCTGCTTTCCCAGCACAGCCCTGAGCTCAGCTTCCCCATATTCATCTACTCACCCTGTGAAGACTTCATGTGTTTTTCTGCCTTTTCTTGATTTCCTGGCAGGAACTCCTGGTTCCACTCCTCTGTAATACTGTTGGCTTTGTCAGTGCCCACTACAGACAGCCTTTTCTGATTCAGGACCAAGTTTTTTACTTCCTCTGGAATCAGAAAACAGATCCGTTAGACATGCCTCCTGAAATCTGTGCCATGTCATTTTCTTTGCTCCCATGGGTACACAGCAGAGTGTAAGAGGATAAGCTCCCTGCACACCCCCTAGCCAGAGCTCGCCTATGCCTGCCACCAAATGCAAGAATAAACACACACTTTTTAGAGCCAGGTGCTTGGGCTTTGGCTGGCAGCAGCCTTTCCCAAGTTTGGCACTATCGATTCAGGGAGGCCCTAGCCCAGCCTCCCGAATGCAGGAGGTCTGACTACAGATAAGCCTGAGAAGAAACCATACAGGAAGTGGGGTGGACAACCAAATGGCGGGCAGGATGAACAACCAATGGGAATGTCTGTAAGTGGGTCGCTCTAGAGCATCCCCGGGTGCCCCTGGTGTGACATGATTACCAGTGAAGGAGGATCTCAGTCCAAGTGGAGGGTCTTGTGTAGGATGTGTCTGGGAAAGGAAACTAAGGTCCTGCCACGAGTATGTACAAGGGGAAGTCGGCGGTAGAGGTCCATTCTGACAGGGGGGGTGTCACCCCGGCATGAGCCTGTAAGTATAGCTTGGAAAAGGAAATTATCTCTCATTAAAAATTGAATTTCTGTTAGGGAAATAGGCAAGATCATTTTACCAGGCTCCCTGTTGAAAATTCTGTTACAATATGTACGCACCTTATGTGCCACAAGGAGGACAGCTTCAAGTCTGGGAGTTATTTTATGAAAGGTGGACCACGAAGAATGGATCCAAAAAAGGGATCCTTGTTTTTGCCAGATGAGGCCTAATGGGGCCTCCCTTGTAGAGAGGACAATTCCCCATAAGAGTTTCTGTGCATCTATCCTATGGATGTTTAGAGTGTCTAAAGAGGCTGATATAGAATAAAGGGCCTTTGTAGCATCACGGGGCAAAGTATTGTTTTTGTGGGGGTGATTTGAAAGTCTTATAGATTAAAGAGGGGAAGATCTATTACCCCTCTTTAGATAGGAAGGCTTTAAGCCAATTAATCTGACCGCATAGTTTTTGTAACTCATTTAACAAGTATTCCTTTTTTATTAGTAACTGTGGGGACAAGGGCCTAATGTTTGAGGTAATTTTATAACCTAGAAATCCATAGGGAGGGACTAATTGTACTTTATCATTATCAATGTAAAGGCCAATGCTGTTAAGATTCTGAAGGAGTTCTGAAAGGAGAGATTTCAGTGTTTCCTGTGATTTGTGGGCTAAGAGTAAATCATCCATATAATGGATAAGCAAGCATCGAGTCTTAATATATTGTGTCGCTGTAGCAATGTAATGTTGACATATCGTTGGGCTGTTTTTCATTCCCTGGGGTAGAACTTTCCAATGAAATCTCTTTGCAGGGGTTTGATAATTGGGTTCCCATATTGTGAAGGCAAAAAACTGCCTGTCATCCTCATGTAAGGGAATTGAGAAAAAACAGTCCTTGATATCTATGATAGCTAGATAGTAATTCAAGGGAATGGAGCTGGGATGTGGGATGGCAGCCTGGAGTGCACCCATTTTTATCATGTGCTTATTAACCTGACGTAGATCTTGTAATAGGTGATATCTTCCTGACTTTTTTCTAATAACAAAAATAGGGGTGTTATGAGGGCTTAAGGAGGGTTCAATATGTCCCAGTCTTAATTGTTCTGTTACTTACGATTTAAGCGCAGAAAGTTTCGGTTCTAATATAGGCCACTGTTCCACCCATATGGGGTCCACGAGAGTCCATTTCAGTTTAATGGGCTCTGGTTTTCTTAGAGCAGGAGCAGTGGCCCTTAGAATTGGGGGTGTTATGTCCTTTGCTAGGGAAATGTCATTCAATCTGCCAGATAAATCGATGGCATCCTTTTCTAAGATGCCATCGTAAAAGGCTTGGTCATCTGTTGTTAAAGTAACACCCATGGCAGGCAGTCATCAAATCTCTGCCCCACAGAGTGGTAGTGATATCTGCTACTAGTGGTTTAATATGGCCTATATTGCCATCATGGTCTTTCCAGGTTACATTGCTTGTAACTGTTTTGGTCGGTTGGTTTTCTCCTACCCGTTTTACAAGGGGACCTTGTTTGTATTCCCAATGAGACATACGTCTAGCATCATTCTCTGCAATTATGGTGACATCAGCTCCCGTATCTAATATGCTTTGATTGGTGTCCCATCCAGGGAGACCATCATTCAAGGTACATGGTCATACACAGGGAGCGTCCATTGGATGCTAGGTGACCCTCTTTTTAGCGAGGCTGAGGGTTGCCCCTCCTTGAGTTTAAAGGAGCCTTTCTATAGTTGGACCTACATTCTTTAGCCCAATGTAAACTTCTCCCACATTTGGGGCAGGGTGTTTTTGGCTTAGTCATGAATTAAGGCATGAATATTTAAAATGTCCAGGCTCTCCACAGCCCCAACATAAGGGGGGGGGTCCTTTGTCTGTCTCTGGCCAGAGCATTAACAGAAGTAGCCAAAGCCTCGAATGGGGTAGTGGAAGGGTTGATGTCTTTGGTAGCTACTATCCATTTGTGAATATGTTCATTACGGAAAGGAGTGACTGTGTTATGGGCAGGTGTATTTGCTCCTTCCCAGATCAGATCTTTAATCAATGTGTCTCTTGTTGGTCCATCCGGGGTGCGTCTCTCCACCACTTCAGTCACACGTGTTAAAAAGTCAACAAATCTTTCATCAGGTCCTTGGATAAGGTTGCGAAAGAAGGACTCTGGTTTTTGAGGCCAGCAACCTTTAGGCTTTGTAAGGCCATTTGTCTAACCTGGTCAAAGTATATGGGAGTTGTAATGGTAGATTGTGAAACAGGATCACTATATTGACCTCTACCTGTAAGCATATCTATTGTGATTTGTATATCATATTGTAGATTAGTACGGGCTTGGCTTTCAGCCATGTCATCATAGGCTGCTCTCCACTGTAGAAAGTCTGAGGGAGAGAGAACGGCCTTGAGGAGAGAATACCAATTATAATGGGTCTGTAATTGGAGAGCCTATTGTAAAAGGGCTCAAAATAAGGGGAGTCGACCCCACCTTCCTTTACAGCTTTTTTAATTAATGCCAGGTCCCCTAAGGAGGTAGAAACCCATGACCTCATTTGAACACTAGGTTCCACATTTACAGGGAAGGCAGTCATAGGATTTTCTCTGCCACTGCTTGAGTTCCCCTTTGGGACCATGATTCCTTCTCTGCGGTCTCATGACTGGTAGTCAATGATGGGTAAGGTTCCACACAAGGGTGGTGACCAACCTAAGACAGGGACAGTCGCCTATATTCCACCCAGCTGAAGAGGTTCAGGGTCACCCCAGCTATCATGGTCCCCACTGAAAAAATTTTATAAATAAAAGGGAGAAATTGTGGCACTATCAATTCAGGGAGGCCCTAACCTGGGCTCCCGAATGCAGAAGGTCTAACTACAGATAAGCCTGAGAAGAAACCATACAGGCTGTGGGATGGACAACCAAATGGCGGGCAGATGAACAACCAATGGGAAGGAGGGATGAACAACCAATGGGAAGCGGCCATCTAACCTGCACATCCAGTAAACAGCTGAATGATTGGTGGCTGCTTCCCCCCCCCCAAGCAGAGGGGTGGTCACACCTGATTGGACCCCAACCCTATGTAAGCCAAACACTTCCTGAGTAAAGTGGAGTCTGCATCCAACTCGTCTGTGTGCTGCTTCTTGCCTGACTCCCGGGGTCTGGGTGGTGACCCCTTCACCGGCTCGCCCATTTGCCTCATGCCCACCAGGCCTGGCTGTTTCCCCTCTTACCCCCGGCTGGCCGGGCGGGGGATTCGGCAACACCCAAGCACATGAGTGTATCATGCCACTGAAACTTCACATCTCATTACAAGGAGCTGTCAACTGTGTTTCCTGCTTACAAATGAGGAATCTGATATTTAGGTAACTTAGAGTCCTTAACAAAGGCCCACACCAGAACTCCTTTCCCAGGCACCCCCCCCAGATGTGTGTCTTCTGTTAGCATGCAGTCTCAACTCATTACAGCTTTGAGCATTCATGGACTGACAAACACATGAAAGGAACAAGTGGAGATAGCAAAGATACAAGAAAAACATAGGTCCAAAGTGGGTAGGAATCAGGGACATGAAGCTCACAAACCTCAGCAGGGAAGGAACAGCAAGCCGTGCTGGGGAGGGGCCAAGAAGGAAAAGCATAGGAGGGGCCACATAGCATCTGAGGGCTTCAAATGCCAGCTTCATTCAGCACAGAAAACTAAGTCGAACAGACAGAAACACAGAAGACGACTAGCACTGGTAGGAATATTCCACTAAGACCTTTGGCCCCCAGCATATGAACTACCCAACGCATTTCCTTTCCTTTACAATACAGAACAGACCTTGTTTCAGTTTGTCTGCATGTTGCTAATATGACTACAAGACCCAAAGAATTTAGGATAGCAAGAGGTATATTCAGCTTGCGATTCTAGTTACAATTCATAGTCCAGCTTGGCAGGAGAGTTCATGCTAACACCAGGAGCCCTAGGGAATGTTCACACCATATCTACAGGAATTGCTGACAGAGGGGCAAAACTTCTCACTTTCCAGACTGTAAGTCTGTTAAAATATACTGAAGTATGCTGCAATTCAACCAGCCCTCTGGTTCAATAGTCCCCTCCACATTGGACTGGGTCTTTCCTCATCAATTAGACAACCTCCTGCAGGCTTACTTAAAACTTGCCTTAACTATCAAAATTATTCACAGATATGCCAAGAGCCCAGCCTTCAGTTGTCAAGTTGAAGTTATATATGACCAACACAGACTTCATGGAGTATTTCTTCATGCCCAAGAAACAAGGTGTCTGTTCAATATTTTTGTAAGTCACTAAAAATTTGTAAGGTACTCCCCACAGGGAAGCTGTTAACATGACCATATCTGGATAAGTGTCAATAGTTTTAATTTTTCTCCTTTTTGCTAAACATTTCTAAGTGATTATACTGTTTTTTTAATGAATGAATATGCTGCTTTTTTAATGTGGAAACTACGTTTAAAATAAGAGACAGGACAGCAGACTTGGGAGAAGCTTCAAGGAAAAACTGGTGCTGTAGCTCCAACTGCCCTGGGCAGAAGCCTTGGGCCCTCCCTGCAGCGTCTAGACCTCCTGCTTCTCACTGGCTCCCAGAGTACCTGCTCTAGGCTGTGCTGAGGTCACTACTTCAATACTTCCTCCAACATGAGGCAGATGTAGACCAGGTTAGATCAGAACCCACTGAGAGCCAGGCTCCCATTGTCTGAGAACAATGGTCTTTCCTTCAGTCAGAACACAAAAACTACCGGTGTACCTGTTAAATTTGTATGAGCAGGGGGAAAAAAAAAAAAACTACCCAATAGTCCCATTTTTCTCTCACAGAGACCCTATGATTAGTAGTTTAGATATAAATCAGTGATTCTCAGTGAAGGGTAATTTGTCTCCAGGGGATATCTGGCAATGACTGAAAGAACTCTTGAGTGTCACATGACATATGTTGGGTTGACATATAGTGGTAAGTAGAGGCCCAGGATCCTGCTAAACATGCTGTCATCCTCAGGAAAGATCAAAACTAGGAAATAACTCCCCAAAATGTCAACAGTGCTCAGGATAGTAGTAAAAGATTGCAAATTACGGGGCTGGAGAGGTGGCTCGGGTTAAGCCTCTGCCTTGCAGGCAGAAGGTCCTGAGTTCGGATCCAAGACCCCACGTATAGACACTTCCAGGTGGAGGGGGGGGCGGCCTGCATTTCTGGTCCTGGTAGGATGGAGCTTGTGAATCTAGGGGCAGAATAAAGAGGAGGTGGAGGCAGTCCATGGTGGTTCCCAAATTTGCCCGTGGTTCTACACACACACACACACAATTGAATAAAAAAATTTTTTTAAAAAATTGCAAATTACAAGTTTATGCCTATGATGTCAAAGGACCTCAAAAAAATGGCTGGACAACTGGAAAAATCAAAGTTTTTCAGTCACACAAAGCTGGACTGTGACTCTGACCTCACTGTTTTTAGCAAGGGCAGTTTTAGCTCACTGCAAGGCTGGGTGACTTAGCTCACTGCAAGGCTAGGTAAGTGCACTTATCTGAAGCCAAAAGCAAAAATAGCACAGACCTCACTATAGCTCTCTTGCTGTCCTTCAACATGAGAAAGATTCTTAAGAATTCCAGCACCAGTTCCTTAGCAGCATTTTATTCAGGTTTTTAAATTCTCTATAGACGACACGTCTTCCTTGTTCCTGGACCACAGACAGCTACTTCCACCACCTAAAGGATGTTATGAAATGGATGCTACATTTTCCCCTTTTTTACACATGAGAAAGCAATGTTCACTAGCAGCTAGTGTAAGATAGACACTTCAGGGAAGTGCAAAAGAATCTGCTGCTCAACGACTCCCCAAAGTCTAGCATGGATCACAGAAGAAAAGGCTCTGCCCAGAAACTAATTCTACCCACCATGGACTGAGCCGTCCCCATCAATTAGATGATCTTATTCAGGCTCACTTAAGATTTAACTACTAATTCTTCACAAAAGTGCCCGAGCTGAAGACTTTGTCAAGTTAACGCCTGTATTTAACTATGGTAGCAGCCTTTTTAGCTAGTTCCTTTTACCAGCATGTAACACACACACACACACACACACACACACACACACACACACACAAATAAACATGCATACACACAAACACATTCTCCAAACAATGCATTTAGAAAATTCACATCAACTTACATGTACATCTCTCCTGAAAAGTGGGATGTGTTTCTCCTCCCCTAATAACAATCAAACAACTTATATTCCAATATATTCCCATATATCTGTACCAAAAATGAGAAGGTTGAACCAGGCTTAACTGGTTTTGGGTGCATGTACAAGGGGACACAATATCCTCAAGTAAAATTTTAGGGAGAATCTACTATTTACCATCTTAAGCCTCTGCATAATTAGGCATGCATATGGTTAAAATGAGATACATTATGGAAAGTGACATTTGTGGCAACTAAGGGTTTATGTAATATTAGCGGGTCCACCAGAATAGAGATCCATCCAGACTATGTGACTAGTAACCAAACATCATCTTCTCGCAAACCCCATAAAAGAAAGCCCAAGCAATAACTGGGATCCCTGGGTGTCTTCACTCGGGTGGAATGTGCTTCCTATATTCTGGCCTTTCCGTCACTTCACTGCAAACAACATTGCCTTGATACTTTGCAAACGTACATGGGTCCTTATGTCAATGCTCTGAATAAAAAGGCCAAGAGCTTGTTAACACCCAGCCTTCACCTTGACCACCAGTAACTAACTGGCAAGTGAACGCAGTTGTGGAATTTACCATTTGAGCTGCCATGTCAGCTTTCAAAATATCAAACTTTAGGTCATCTCAGATTTCAGATTTCTGAATGGGGGATGTTCAGCCTGCATTGAGGAAATTCAACCCTCCAGAAACATTTAAAATAAAGTCAAAAAGATTTACCAAAAGATCCTGTGTCTTCTAAATAAGCTGTCTTCAATCGATGGTACCTGACCTTTTTTGAAACCTTGTCCTTAGTATCCCAAAGTCTCAAAGTGATTTTGTGGAAATTTATTTTCTTTAGTAGTTCCTTTGTCATGTTGACATTGAAAGTTTGGCTCCATGACACCCAGACTTTGTCACCTTCTCGCCATGGTTTCACAGTCTGTGGAAAACACAATTCAAAGACTGACTTTGGGAAATAGGGGAACAGTTTTCGGAGCTAGGCAACCCCCACCAGACCTGCTCCCCAGCAATGAAACTGGTATGATGTCTGGCTGGCTGGCTTCTGTGCCTGCCCCTGTGTAAAGGATTCTGTCAGGTCACCTGCTGCTTGAAGAAAAAAAAAAAAAAAACTAAGCAAATGCCTACACATAGTGTCCTCTCTGATTACTTCAAAGCAATAACTAAGAATCAAATCACTTCAGCAAATATGAGTGTAAGCGAGCAGCCTTCACATGGAACAATCACTCTGTGTGCACACACATACACATACACACAAGACTCTCAAGTGCCAAAATTCTCAAGAAACTACAGAGTAAAGACACATTATGGTTCAGGGGTTAAGCCTCTGCCTTGCAGGCAGAAGGTCCTGAGTTCGGATCCTAGACCCCACGTATAGACATCGGGCGGAAGCGGGGGCGGCCTGCATTTCTGGTCCTGGTAGGGCGGAGCCTGTGAATCCCGGGAAGAGTAAACAAGGAGGAGGTGGAGGCATCCGTGGTGGTTCCCAAATTCGTCCGTGATTCTACACACACACACACACACACACACATACACACACACACACACGCATGCACGCACAATTGAATAAATAATAATAATAATAAATAAATAAATAAATAAATAAATAAACATGCGATTACATTCCTGCGTCAGAGCAGATTCTCACTCAGAAGGTCTGGAGTGACCCTGTGATCCCACATTTCTAGCAAGCGCCAAGGCTGCGTATCTGCATGTCAGTGGAATACACCCTCAATCCTAACTGTGACGTTCTGTGCATACCTTTACTCCTGACTCCAGAAACACTTTTGCCAATGAAGGAAACATCACCACGTCAACTATTTTGGGTTCTATGTCATCAGGCAGAAGGAAATACTCAATGTGGTAGAAGCGACGAGCCTTTGCAGCACGGCTGTCTGGTTTAGGAACTTTCTTATATTTATCAGCGAAAGTTGTGTATTTTCCCTTATGACCTAAAAGATACAGGTTTAAATGAGTCTTGTTCTGAAACAGACCTATCGACACAATCTCCTGGAGGCACGAAACTTTACTATGGCTTAGAAATATCTCCAGAGTACTAGTGGGAGGTGGTGGAAACTAAGAGGTTAAGTCACTGGAAGCATGTTCCTAAAAGGAGGGTCCAGATATTGGGATGTGGGCATCTTTTCTCTTTCCTTTATCCCCTGGCTGATATGAAATGGGCAGTTTCCTCCCCAGGCACTCCCACTATAATGCTGTGCCTTGCTGAAAAGCTTTGCAGGCAACTGACCATGTTCTGAAACCTCTGAAATTATGAGCCCAAACAAACTATTCCTCCTAAGTTGTGTGACTCTGGTATTTTTCAGTGATGAAACTGATTAACACAAACAGCCGGATGCCATTCACACTGCGTCACCACTAGCTTGAGAGACAAAGTCCAGTCCAGGCCAGCAGAAATGCAGAGCCTGGACTAGCTTCCCGTTCTGTGAAGTTGACGTGTGTATCTCTGTGAGCGAGGGGGTACTCCGTAAGTTTTTCATGTTGGCCACCTTGTTTGACTCACTCTAGACCCAGCTTTAAAAAATAAGTCAAAAACAGAAAAACAAACAAACAAAAACAAAAAAGTAAGCCCTGGGACAGTATGTTTGTAAAATAGTAGTGGTACAAACAGGATTCTAAGGTACAACAGAGCACCAGGAATAACCTCTGCCCACCCCCCCCCCGGGCTTCTTAACAGCTCTTGCAGGAGCAAATCTGGCAGATACCCCGGTTGGAAAAGCATCGCATCAAATATATATATATATATCTTGAGTGATTCCACCCCATAATGGATGGCCAGCATGATGGGATGCAGAAGTGAGTCTGTGTTATGAGCATCAAGCCCCTGCACTCCACAGTTTTCATCTATGCTATTTCAGTGTGCTCAGAGTCCTCAGAACCCAAACTCCCGAGGTCTGGCAAGGAACTCAGTAAGTAGTCAAGACGTATTTGCTTTTTTGTGTTTAGAGACAAGATCCTGGCATGTTTCCCAGGCTGGGCTCGTGTTTTTGGATGCGAGCAGTGCTGCCACGTCCCAAATACTGTAAGCATGAACCTTCTCTCCATAAACGTTAATCCAAATTTCATCCCATAAAAACAATGACTATTGGGCTGGCAAGATGGCTCAGTAGGTAGATGCCTGCATGAGAACTTGCTGACCTGAGTTTAATACCCAGAGCCCACATAGTAGGAGAGAAACAACTTCAAAAAAACCCAACAAACGTCCACACACATGCCATAGCATACATGAGTACTCGTTCACTTCTCTTTCTTTTTTGCCTGTCTTGTTGTTCCAGATATTTTGGAGGCTGATTAGGTACTTAGCCTTTTATAATTGCTCTATCCTTTTGTTAAATTGAATTTTTTATGGCTGTGTGGTGACCTCCTCTTTCAACAGGTATTTGTTTGTTTGTTTTTTTAATCTTGGACCTATTAAAATCAAGCAAAAGAAAATTATCTGCAAAGACAGCCAAATAAAAACTGATACCTGAAACTATCATAAGTTCACTGTCATCATATATGAAACAATAAAAAATAATTTTTAAAAATGTCATCTTAGTGTAAAATATGAGTACATCTTCATTTTTATTTTGCTGTTTTTATATTTTTATTGGTTTTCAGACAGGATCTTGCTTTGCGGAAGGGCTGGCTTGGAACTCTTCCGTTTCCTGAGTGGTGGGATTTTAAATACTTACAAAGTATTTTATTGTATATCTTTCATTTATCTTACCATATACTACTCTTTAGCACTGCTTTATCATTTTCCTTTTTGGTGGGTATTTAAATTGCTTCCAGTATTTTTTCAACTACTACTCTACACTAGACATTCTCTCTCTTTTTCTCTCTCTGTGTCTCTGTCTTTCTCTGTTTCTGCCTTTCTCTTAGTATATGTATACACATGCATGCTTGTCAATCAAATGGGTACCAAAACAAATGAGAGAGGGAGGAAGGGATGGAGGAGTAATCTAAAACTGTCAAGAACTAAAGCACTGTTCTCTGTCTCCCACTTAAACATGACTTGCTCAGGCAGAAAGATGCTGGTAGGTAAGCGGCACCCACAGAACTGAAGAATGCTGTGGGGCTGTGTATTTGTTACTTGTCTCATGGTTGCAACCAAATACCTAGCAAAAGCACCTTAAGGAAGGAAGGGTTATTGTGGCTCACAGTTCCAGAGGAAATAGCCCATCGGGGCAGAAAAAGTGTTCATAGGAGCAGAAATTAACAGGCCGCATTGCATCCAATCAGAAATCAGAGAGTGATGAGTGCCCGTGCATCCAATCCCAGGCCCTAGCTTGTAAAATGTTAACATCAAAATGTAGGTGAGTATCTCCACTTCACTTAACCTAATCTGCGTACCTTTTCACAGACATGCCTCGGTATTTGCTTTCATTGATTCTAATCAAGATAATTATCACAGACTGGGCTTGTTCTGTGTGCACATAGTCCTGCACATGGTAAACAGGCGCGTGTCTAGCCGCCTGACTAGAATGAGGATGAAAAACACATGGAACAGAAGAGACCATCTATGGCCCAACCTACATCCATGACCTACAGAATTAGGGCAACAACGGAGTACTGTTTTCAAACAGCAAATGTGAGAACCATGTGCTGTCATGGTTTGAAATATGTCCCCCACAGTCTCATGTGTTTGGCAAGGTCATGGCACCTTGAGAGGTGGAGTCTTGCTGGAGGAAGGCAGTCACAAGGGGTGGGCCTTGAGGTGGATTAGTCCCACCCTACCTCCAGGAGAAGTTTGCCTTTGCAGCAAGCAGTCTTGCAGCTCTCAGCTTCCAAAATGTCTGCAGTGACTTAGCCTCCTCCAGCTTTGGCCAGCCAGCCATGCCACCTCTGCCATGAAAAACTGTACCTTCTCTCTGGAGCCGTAAGCTGAATAAACCTCCCTTTCTCCCTTAAGTTGATCGATTTTGGGTGCTCTCTCACAGCAATGAGTAACTGTTACATGTGCCTTCACTATGCAGCTAAGTCCCCGTGCCTCTACACTCAAGAAATTTTGATCAATGAACCTGAGATACCTCAAGCAAGGCATTATGTGATGTTCAAGCTGCTTATGGTACCCAAACTTTAACCACTGCAGGTTTGTTCACATGCACAAAACAGATGGGCAGATGACCTGCTTCTTGGAGCCTCTAAGAGGAATGAGCATGCAGGGGGGCCACAGGACCGCTTCTGTGTCTAGCCCATAGCTGGGTCCTCTGAATTTGCTGTTGTTTTTCTGATGTCTGCCCCAGCAAAGGCTAGCTGCCCAGCTTGAGAAGGACAATGCGGAAGGAGAGGCAGCCACGTGTCCTCAAACTCCCAGGGGAAGGCCAGTTATGTGTACCTCTTTGTGGAGAAAGTACTAGAAATCTGTTCTGCACCTACCTAGCAGCACTGAGAAGGCCAGTGAGATAGTAAATTTGCAGGGGACAACTTGCGGCTCATCAGAGTCGAAGGTGCAGGGAAGGTCTTCTGAGGACTGGATGTTGCAATACTGGTTTTCAGTGTACCAGTCCTGAACTGGGGCACTGACCCTCCGGTACTCGGTCTCATACTCACTGGCCAGGGAGACCGGCCCAGTGCTTGGTATGTCCTCTTCCTCCCACTCCCAGGGATGCATGGCCATGCTGCCCTGCGTCACAGGTCCTAGCAAAGACAGGAAAGGCCCAGTGACAAGACTGCCCAGTACAAGGCCTGCCCCTCCCAGATATCTCTCCATCTTGTCCCCCAAAGCCCAGGCCTGGATGGAAGGCTGCACAATGTTCCACAGATGAGGACTGAAAACAGGCCAAAGACCCAGAGAGTGGCAACTGGAAGTACTGGTCAGCAAGCATTTCTCCAACGCGGGCAGCTGCCTTTCTGTTACAAATCAGGAGTCCGTGGAGAGTGCTCCTGACTGGCGGGCCCAGGAGGCCCTGGAAGGTGAGAATCCCACTTCCTCTCAGGAGGCTGCAGCGGAGGCGCTGGACTGGCATCCGCCACCTGAGAGAAGACACATCGGCCGGCCGAGGACAGCGCTGGTCCTGCAAGGCACAGAGGACTATGGACTCAGAACACAGCTGACCTCAGGTCAGAGAAGCCCCTGTAGGAATCGGAACCAGGCAGGCAGGAGGCCTGGAGCACTCGGGGTGGGGTGGGGACAAGAAGCAAAGGCACTGAGGGGTACCTGCGAGTCACCGATCAAATCCAGTCCCAGCCAGAAAGATCCTGCCCAAGTGCTAGAGTTCCCAGCTACCAAGAGATTTTTGTTAGAGGGTTGCCAGGAAACTGCAGCCCACAGCTGAGCGCAGGGTTCCATGGGGGTGGGGCTTCCTTCCCAGGGAGCATCTCTGCCACGAATGCCCTGGAGCTCCCGGAGGGTACAGGAGTTGACACTTTGAGGGGTGGGAGGAGAGAGAGGGAGAGGCAAGGGAAGAGAAGGGAAGCCAGACTTGCCCCACATCCAGACAGATTCTCAATGGGGTATTTCCGGACAAGGCATCTTGGGGGTGGGGCTTTTCACAGAGACTTGGCCTAAAAGTCATTGCCTTCACCCGCGGGTGCCATTTGTCCACATTTAAGGAACTGAACATAGCAGCTATTGTGCACCTGAGCCGGCTGAATCCTCCTGTTGTTACGTGGACACTTTTTCTGGGGAGACACAATGCCACTGCCTATCCACCCCAAATAGCACTAAAACAACAATTACCCAAGGTCCAATGAACCACTGAGTTTACTGGAGTTACTTACAGGTGACCTCAAAGCAATCACACCAAAAAGTCTTATCCCCAGCATGGTTGACAGTTTCTCCATGGCTGCCAGATGGAATCCCCCTTCAATTAACCTTCCTCAGTCTATGCACCCTAATCCCCTTCCCAGCCTCAAAGCCTTCAGGGCCCATGTAATTAGGAAGAATCACATACTGGAGATGCTGGGAGATGCTCCAGATGTGTCCAGAATCCCAGCTGAGGGGCCAGTGGCCTGTCCCTGTATTCATTCTGTCTCTGAGGGATCAGTAGTCATGATCTTAATGACGGTGGCTGGACGGTGGTGGGAGAAAACACACGCATCCTCCTCATAGCTCTGTAGGCTTCCACTTCTCTCTTTTCTCCATCCCTTCACTTGGACTCACAACTTTGGTAAGAACAAAACAGATTCTTTTCTTTCTTCTTATAAATTAAAGTAAAAAGATGAGTTCTTCTACCAAGGGTCCCATTTCCCCTACCACCAACCTTGTTTTGAAAATACAGGGCTGGAGAGGTGGCTCAGGGGTTAAGCCTCTGCCTCACCAGGTGATAATGGCAGCAGCCTTCATTTCAAACCCTAGAAAGTAGAGCCTGAGAAACCCCAGAGTGAAGCAAGAAAGAGGTAGAATAATCCAGGATAATTCCTAAAGTTACCCTTGGACCTCCACAGGCACATATACTTAAATGCCCTGTACTACACACACACACACACACACACACACACACACACACACACAGAGAGAGAGAGAGAGAGAGAGAGAGAGAGAGAGAGAGAGAGAGAGAGGACAAAAGCCAGGCAGTGGAAGCAGAAGAATGTTCTAGGCAAAGGAAATGCTATATACAAAACCTAAGGGGTGAAAGCTCATGACGTGTTTAAGAAAAATGGTGAGGTGATGGCAGGGCCCAGCACGTAGTCCAGAAAGTCTGCCGGCAGCACTATGGGCAGTGGGGGGCGGGGGGGAGGGGAGTAATAGGTTTTCTAGGAAGTAAGTTCTCATTCGGCAAATGGTTTACTAAAGATGACATAAGGTTTTACATACATTTGGTTGCCAAGAGAACTAAGGTCTAAATTAAACTATGACTTACTTTGAGTCTAAGAGCAAAATGGAGGTGACATTGGAGCTGCCATTCACAATGCTACCTTTCTTGGCCAGGAGATGAGACAGCACCTAACAGAATTCTACACAGTGAATGGGGGTTTTCACCATAGAGAATCCGCTCAACCGACCATGCTTGGAGATTCCATTCTATAAACCAAGATGCAAGATCCTTAAGATACACATGGGGCTGCAAAAAAAGGCTACGTGGGAACACCAGCCACGGAAGCCAGCAGACAGCAAGAGGCAGGCAGCTCCTTCCCTCAGATACAGACATCTGCTTCCTGCTCCTAGAAACCCACCTACGGCCTCTGTCTGCTTTGTCCTAAAGGGTCCTTTTTTAAAAACAAATTGTACTTTTGTTATTTTAGGGCACAGACAAATTTATATTAGAAGAGAGCTTGAATCACTCATATTTCCAGGTGAAGGGGGGCGCAGTTTGCTTTATAACAAGTTAACTGGTGAATTGGCCTCTCCATCAGAATGAAATAGAATTAGCCTCATTATCTTTTCTGTTCTTCTGAAGGTACTTGTGAACATCAACCACTTTCTTAATTAAATGGTGGAAAGCCTCAGGAAGATCAAAAGCATATCTTAAGGATTCTCAGGATTTTATTGCCCGTCACGAAACCTACTTATGTAACTCCCTTGGGACCATGCCAGCTGGTAAGGAAGTCTGCCATGGCTGTTACAAATGCCCTTCTTCCTGCTGTCATATGTCAGCCTCAGCCAGATGGGGCATCTCAGCAATCAGGCACACAACTGGGACAGGCCCTTCCCAGGAGCCAGTGCGGGACCCATGATCATTGTAGCCTAGCAGCAGAGTCCAAAGGGCCCTCAATCACATGATTACTTGGGACAGAAGCTGTTCTCCCCAAACTCAAGCTTACAGGCCATAAGTCTAGGCCAGTGAGCCAAAGCCCCATCTTAGACGCACATCAGAGTCACCCAGGATACATCCAAACCAAGATTCTTCCAGACCTGGTGGCACAAACTTGTCATTCTAGCTACTTGAGAGACTAAGGCAGGAGAATCAAGTTCAGGCCTGCCTGGGGTACAATGTAAGTTTGAGGTCAGTCCAGGGAAAATAGTTTAGTGGTAGAAAGCTTGCCTGTCACGTTTCAGGCCCTGAGTTCAGTACTCATCAAAAATCATCATCATCCTCACTCTAGAGACCACACTTAGAAACAAATGTCAATTGTACTTTCTGAAGGTATGGCCACCTCTCAGACCCTCTCCTCCATGTTCATCTTCCCATGTGTTGCTAACACTACCACCTAGTGAGTCAGACAAACCTATGACAGCCTCGTTCAAGTTCAAAGACTTCTGAAATCAGATCCTAAAAGCCTCTGCACACCACCTTGCTTAAGGTAACTCTAGGAATCCAGCCTTCATGTTGCAAACAAGTCTGGGCACCACATAGAGGAGCCATGTGGAGCTGTTTGCCGGCAGCTCCCAACCACCTGCCAACAACAGCCCACAGGACTGTGAGCACGGTGACTGACACTGCGCAGAATAGAACTGAGCAGTCTCGGGCTGGAGAGGTGGCTCAGGGGTTAAGCCTCTGCCTTGCAGGCGGAAGGTCCTGAGTTCGGATCCCAAATCCCACGTATAGACGCCAGGCGGAAGCGGGGGCGGCCTGCGCTTCTGGTCCTGGTAGGGCGGAGCCTGTGAATCCCGGGGCAGAAGGAGGTGGAGCTGTCCATGGTGGTTCCCGATTCGTCCGTGGTTCTACACACACACAGACACACATGCGCGCACATACATACACACACACACACACACACACACACACACACATACACGCACAATTGAATAAATAATAATAAAAAATTTAAAAATATATATAAAAAAAAAGAACTGAGCAGTCTCCACCCAGCCTTCCCCACAGCACTGGTTCATAAACAAAATAAACTGTCGTTCTTAAGCCACAGACTTTTGCACCATCTGTTGCACAATAAATATCTCAAACATAATCCATATCTTAAAATCATCACAACTCAGTCAACTATGGAACCAATGGCCTGAAAGATGGTGTTCAGATCAAGACCTGGGGTACCATGGGAAGGAGTGAAAGCAGGTGCAGCCGCCTGGTCCTCAAGTGTGAGAAGCTCACTTCAACAAGGATGACTCTTGGGACCATTGTGCACAGAAACAAAGGAAGACAGCTACCATTTCATCTGCCTATTGCTGTGTAACAAATCGTCCCAAAACTTATCAGCATGAAGCAACCGCTACTGGTTATTCCTCACAGCTCCATGCATCACAAGTCTTGACTAGACCCAAGCACAGTGTTTACCTGGAGAGTCCAAAGGCTAGAAGGCCTAAAAAAGCCTTTTGCTCATGTGGTAGTCAGCTCAGGAAAGGCATCTAGTTTCCTCCCACGGACCCCCATCTACCCATGGCACATTTGCTTCCTCGTAGGCTGTGCTAGCGGCCTTGCTTTACCCCGAGGCACCTTATCTTTCAGCTACTGTTCTCTCCTCCTCCATGGCCTTCCAGAAAGTTCCAAGACGGCAAGAGAAGGTACCACAAGACCCCTTAAAGGACAGATGAACAAAACCATGCTGCAGAGGAGAAAGTTCTAGTAGTGGAAGTGGGAGGGCAAGGTGTTCTGCCCCTGCTTCCTGTTTCCTCCTGATGGCTTCCTCTGATTGAGCAAGCACTCCTACAGCTTCCAGACTCAGAGAGGCAGAAGCACCAGAAACCCCTATCCCAGACAACGCATGACTTTTTCAAGAAGTGCATAGATGTCTTTAGTTCAGAGATAAAAATCCACTTATTTTGAATACAGAATTCACTGATCTCTAGTAATTTTACCATCATCATCATAAATTAGCTTTAGAACATTTGTTTTGTATATATGTGGGTGAGAGAGAGAGAGAGAGAGAGAGAGAGAGAGAGTGTGTGTGTGTGTAAACCAGAGGGCACTTGAGTGTGTGTGTCTATGAGAGCCAAGGATGACATCAGGAATCATCCTCAATTGCTCTACCTTCTTATTGCTTCATTCTAGAGTTTCTCAGGTTCTACCTTCCAGAGTCGGAATTATAGAATTACAGTCCACTGCCACATTATGTGGAATCTTGGGACCCAAACTAAGGTCCTTTTGCTTGTTTGCTTCAGAGGCAAAGGCTTTAACCCCTGAGCCATCTCCCCAGCCCTCTTCTCTTATCTTTTAGTGACCATTTTCACTGATTGTTATGGTATTGAATTGTAGTTTTTAATTTGTATTTGCCAGTGACCAAGTACAGTGATATATGTTTGTGTTTGCTATGTACCCCTATAACTCTGGTGAAATTCCTGCTGATATCTGTGATGGCTAATCTCCACTCAGTCTAAATGGGCTTAGAATCACCTAGCAGAGAAACCTCCAGGCATGTCTGAGAGCATTTTCAGAGAGATTTACTAAAAGCTCATCCCAAATGCAGGCAACACCATTCCATAGGCTGGGATCCCAGACTGAATTTAATTAAAAAGGAGGAAGCCAAATAAGCGCCAACATCCATCTCTCTTGCTTCCTGTGGATGCACTAACCAGATACCTCACACTCCTGTCACCATGTCTTTCTACTATGATGGCCTAGACGCTCAAACTGAGTACAGGGTAAATCCTTCCTCGCTTACGTTGTTGTTTTTTTTTGTCAGATATTTCATCATACCACTGAGAAAGGCAAGTAATACACTATCTTTTGTCCACTTTTTAATTAGATTTTTTGTGATCTAGAACTTCATTATACATTCTGAATATAAGTGCTTCATCAGGCATAAGTTTTGCAAAAATTTCCTCCTAGCAGTCTCTTGTTTGTTCTCTCTCTCTCTCTCTCTCTCTCTCTCTCTCTCTTAGGGTCTAAGTGATCTTCAACTCATAATCATTCTGAGATTTCAGGCATGTGCCACTACACTCAGCTTCATTTTCCTTACAGTATCTTTTGAAAGTACAAATTTTTTTCATTTAGTGAGATCCAGTCTATGAGCCCCTTTTTGGGGCCATGCATTAGATGTTTTCCCTGCATTTCTGGTCCTGGAGGGCGGAGCCTGTGAATCTCAGGGCAGAGTAAACAAGGAGGAGGTGGAGGCGTCCATGGTGGTTCCCGAATTCACCCGTGGTTCTACACACACACACACACACACACACACACACACACATACACTCTCACACATACACACACACACATACATACATACACACACACACACAATTGAATAAAAGTAAATAAATAAAAATTTTTAAAAAAAGAAAGAAAGAAAGAAACCTTGGGCTGGAGAGGTGGCTCAGGTGTTAAGACACTGCCTCACAAGCAGAAGGTCCTGAAGTTTGGATCCCAGGTCCCAGGCAGAAATGGCAGCGGCCTCCACTTCCAACCTTGGTGGGTGGAGCCTGGGAAATTCCAGAAGGAAGCAAAAAGGAGGTAAAAGCAATCCAGGATGATTCCTGAAGTCTTCTCGGTCCTGCACAGGGACATACAGTGCCCTCTGATGTACACATGCGCGTGCACACACACACACACACACACACACACACACACACACACACACACACTCAGGCATGGGGATGGAGCACAGACAAAGCACTGGCTAGCACATATGAGGCCCTGAGGTCAAACTGCAGTACCACTGAAAAAGAAAAAAGAAATCTTGTGCTAGAAATGTCACTCAGTGGTGCTGAACTTGCCTGGTACACAAAACTCTAGGTTTGATCCCCAACGGAAACAGAAGGCAGGAGGGAGGGAGGAAAGAAAGGGAAGAAATAAAATCTTTGCCCAATAGCAGGGAATTTGTTTATTTATTTACTTGTTTTCTTGCAAAGCCAAGGAGGGGGCCCTCGTCTCACCCATGAGGCACATACACAGTCTGTGTGACTGTGTGTGACAAAAAGAGCCCAGGCCTCTTTTTGATAGAATGCAGTAAAATGTGATTGTCTGAAGCAAATTCACTAACCAAACCTGTGAAAGCTTTATAATGCTAAAGGTGATGGAACATTTCAGGCAGCCTGGAATCTACACAAAACAGCACAGATTTCTGAAAAACAAACTAACGATTTCAAGAGTCTACAAATAGTTCATATTCTTTGACCCAGTCACAAGACACACAGTTTCAGTATTGTCGTAATGAGAAACACTGAAAGCAACCTTATCCACATGTATGAGAGACCAGGCACCTTGCAGCTGGCCATGCAAGGACCACAGTCAGACCCACATCTGCAGGGAAATAGGAATAACAGAAGGCTGCCTATGAAGTTCAGCTCCTTTGCAAAGAAATAATGGTTCATGTTACATTTAATGAAGAACAATTTACAAACTGCAGACTTTGTACTTGGAAAGTCTCTTGAATGTGCTGATTGTGAGCCCAACTCCAAAAAAAAAAAGTCTCTCACCCAAATACATGGGAAAAACTAGAAATAAATATGCCACAAATATATTATAGTCCCTTCTTGGTGGTAGAATGATAGGTGACTTTTGCCTTTTAAAATATTTCAGGACTTTGTAAGAACACCTTGAACAGTTGAACTGCTGGACACACCTCAAACAATACTGAATTGACTTTCTTTGACAGGACTTCAACTCCCTCCAACAGTTGACCCTCCCTCCAGCTCGCATAAAAGAACCCACAAAGCCTCTGAGTTTGCTTACTTTGAACCTCTAACAAAAACCTGTGGCTCTAACTAGATTGTTTCAGGGGTACCTGGTAACAAGACCCACAGACAGACAGGCTGACAACACTCTATTACAATATGTCTTCTTGAGCCACAAGGGGTCAGAGGCCAGATACTGAAAAGCTTTTCAGTATTGTTTAGCTCAGGACAGCTACCGTTGTTCAAAGGAGGATTTCAGAAAAGCAGTTACCAGCACAAGACTGGGAAAGGCGTGTATAGTATCCTTAGCTGGGTTACTGGCCCTTGAAACGGACACAGAATAAAACCTGGTTTATCTGCAGAGATGAGACTTGGCCACATCCCAGAAGCGTGCTCTAAATTCTCACATCAGTTCCCAGGATGATTGTCAACAGCTCCTGGCTACCTTGTTCACTAAAGAACCAAAAGCTGGCTCTTAGGTTGGGAACAGTTTTGCATGCAGATGGCGATGCCCATATAGAGTGAGTCTCTCCATCTAATAAGCTGGATTGGGATCCTAACGCAAAGGTAAGGAATATCTGGACAACTTTCACCAAGTCCTGTTAGGAAGGAGACACATTGATCTAAGGTAAATGAGGCGATTCAGAACCTCAAAAATCACCCACTGGGTCCTGGAATGTCTGAGGGAGGATCACCAGGTTTTCTTTTTTACAATAGACCCAGACACACCCTAAAACCAGCAAGCAACAAACACTGTCTTTGTCACCCAATCAGCCTCTGGTATAAGGAGGAAATTGTAAAAGTTAAAAGGATTTAAAGGAATGAATAGGTCTCGGTTGCTAGAAATTGCCCAGAAGGTTTATAATAACCTTGCCACCATAGAAAAAGTCAGAACAGGAAACTAGCAAAGGTAAGGGTGACAGCTTTAAAGAAATCTAAAACCCATGGGACTAGGAAACAGGGAAGGTAGGAAAAACAGGAAAAGGGGGAAAGAAAAAAACGCTTTCTTTTCCCTCCTGCTGGCTCCAGTCAGTCAGCCCATCTTTGCTTTCACATGCACTGACCCTGAGGGGGGTAAATGGGGCAACTAACATAGACTAGGTTGCTCTAGGGATTCAAGAAACCCCCAGTTTTGTTTGATGAGGCCCTAAGTGCAGACCTCTTAGAGTTCTGACAAGAGCACCCTAAATATGTGGACGATCTTATTGCCACTGAGGCCAAGAAGGACTATCTCACACCAGATGATAGGGTATGTGTGTCAACAGAGAAGGCCCAGCATCACATACCTGGAGTATCTCCAGGAAGAAGGTAACCACTCAGGGTCTTCTAGTCCTATCTCACTCAGTCATTCTTCAGATATCAACCCCAGAGACTAAAAGCAAGAGTTCCTGGGGCAACAAACTATTGTCACCTATGGATTTTAGGATTTCCCGGGATTGCCAAATCACTGTATGCATCTAAAAGGAACACAACCCATGGCGTGAATTGAGAAAGAATGAGAGGCTTTTACCATCCTCAAAAGAGCCTTTTAGTGATGTTGCCAGCCTTGGCACTGCCCAGTGTCACTCCATCTGCTCATAAATACAGCTCAAGATATAGCCAAAGGGGCCCTAATGCAAGTGTTAGGACCATGAAGAGACCTGTCCAAGAAATTGGACTTTGTGGCATCTGGATGGCCAGCTTGCAGTCAAGCTCCAGCAGCAACTGCTGTACTGATAAAAGATATCCTAACCGGAGCCTCAAGGTGGGAGAAAGGAGATTGGCCTGAGCTCAAGGGAATCAAGCAGGGGACCAAGCAGCACAAGAGGCTGCCCAAGAACCAGTGGGGCCACTTCAGAACTTAGAAACTGTTCCAGAGGGGGACTTGCCAACAGACTCAGTTTATACAAGTGAGAAGAATACTGGGCAAAAATGTGAAGGATCCTCCAAGGATAAAGGATGATGGCCATTATCAGAGAGAAGGCCATAATCCTTCTGGCCTTAGAAAGAGGAATGATAAAACAATTCCACCAAGCCATTCACCAAGAGTCTACAAAAATGACCGAGCTTCTCTGACCCCAATATTACATTTCCCAGCTGAACAAAACAACCAGAGACCTGGTATCCAGGCGTGTTACCTGCACACAAGTAAAACGGAAGGGAGAGAAGAAAGCCCCAGAAGGGAGGTAAGAAAACCCCATAAGGGATCAGGGCCCTTGGCACATTGCCTGGGGAATGTTGGGAACTGGACTTCACTGAAGTGAAACCCCCTCCATTTGGCTATAAATACTTGTTGATATTTGTAAACACTTTCTTGGAATGAGTAGAAGCATTTCCCACCAGGTTAGAAACAGCTTCTATGGTAACAAAAAGTTATTACAAGAACTAGTATCTAGATCTGGGATCTGACAATGGCCCAGCTTTCACAGCTAAAATCTATCAAACTGTGACAAAAACAATAAATATAAATTGGAGAATGCATTGTGCTTACCAACTACAGAATTCAAAACAAATAGAGGATAAACCAGGTTCTAAATGAAACCTTAACTAAATTAATTCTTGAAACAAGGGCTTTTGCCCTTCTAAGGGCCAGGTGTATGTTTGGGAGTCTCCCACCCATCCTCCCAAAATTAAGGGATATCCCACAGGTTGAAATAGCCTAAAGTAGCTGTAGGCACTATAGCAAACCCAGAAAGCCATCCAGCACATTATCTACAGAACAGAACTGTGGCCCAACTATAAAGCAATGCACCAGTTCCAGCCCGGTGATCCTGTCAAAAGAGTCCCTTCTCGGACCTTAATGCCCACCTAAAAAGGGGGAGGGTTCAGATATGTAATGTCCTCTCAAAACCCATGAGTAAAAGGTTGGTACTAGGAGGTATCAAAAACCTCAAGAGGTGAGATCTAATAGAATCTCATGTGTGTGTGTGTCTTGAAAGTAACATTGGGCTCCTAGCTCCTTCCTCTTCCTCTCTCAGTTCCTGCCCATGAAGTGTGTGACTTTTTAACCTTCTACCAACGCACTAAGACATGCCACCACAGGTCCAAAAGCAACCACCTTCTGTAGAGTAAAACTTCTACAAATTAGGGGCCCAAATAAACCCCTCCTTAAACTAGTCACTTCAGGTACTTGTTGCAGTGGCAGGAAGCAGCTGGACACAGCCAGAAGGCTAGGGCCAAGAACCAAAATGATGAAAGGGGTTGGAGAGATGGCTCAGGGCTTAAGTCTCTGCCTCACAACCTGAGTTCAGATCCTGGATCCTATGTAAAAACATCAGGCAGAAAAAGAGGCAGCCTGTACTTCCAGCCCTGGTAGGCAGAGCCTGGGAAACTCCAGAGCAAAACAAGGAGGAGGTAGTATAATTCAGGATGATTTCCATAGTCACCCTTTGGGCTTCCACAGGTACACAGTGCTCTCTGATTCCCACAGACACATACAAGAAAGAAGAAAGGGGGTTGGGGATTTGGCTCAGTGGTGGAGCGCTTGCCTAGCAAGCGCGAGGCCCTGGGTTCGGTCCCCAGTACCGGGAAAAAAAAAACTTTAAAAAAAAGAAAGAAGAAAGGAAGGGAGGGAGGGAGGGAAAGAAAGAAAAAGAAAGAAAGAAAGAAAGAAAGAAAGAAAGAAAGAAAGAAAGAAAGAAAGAAAGAAAGAAAGAAAGAAAGAAAGAAAAAAGAAAAAGAGGGACGGAGGGAGGGAGAGAGGGAGGGAGAGAGGGACGGAGGAATGGAGAGATGGAGGGACGAAGGGAAAGAAAGAAAAAGAAAGAAAAAGAAAGGAAAGAAGGAAAGGAGGGAGGGAGGGAGAGAGGAAGGGAGGGAGGGAAGGAAGGGAGAGAGGGAGGGAGGGAAGGGAGGGAGAGAGGGAGGGAGGAAGGGAGGGAGGAAGGAAGGAAAGAAGGAAGGAAGGAAGGAAGGAAGGAAGGAAGGAAGGAAGGAAGGAAGGAGGATGAGAAGCTCTACATCACTCCACGCACCCAGAAACACGTGAAACGTACCACCAGAGCCAGTGAAAATGAGGAGCTCACTTCAGAAGAGAGGTTGGCATTGCTCAAGACATCAAAGCACTATGGTACCAGCCATCCCATTCTTCAGTACATATCTGTCACAGTTATTTTACATGTTGCTGGTAAATTCACAACAAAGCAGCTTGCGTGAATAGGGGGTTTTATTCTAGGCTACAATTGTCCGACTGGTCACTAACCCAGCTTGACAGGAAAGCTCATACCAGCACCAGGAACTGAGGAAATTGGTCACACCATATCCACAGGACTGCAGAGAGAGGGGCAAACCATGGTTAGACAGAATGTCGGTCCAAGTATGCCCAGGTCCGCCACCTCACCAACCAACTAAAGACCAGCAGCAGACACATCCTCATGGAATTCGTTGGTCTTACCAGTTCAGTTCAAGAGCTGAACATCTCAGCAGTCCCAGTCTGGTTCTGAAGAAGGTCGAACTTTACTTAACCACTAGGGCTGGAGAGGTGGCTCGGGGGTTAAGCCTCTGCCTTGCAGGCAGAAGGTCCTGAGTTCGGATCCTAGACTCCGCCTATAGATGCTGGGTGGAAGCGGGGGCTGGCCTGCGTTTTCGGTCCTAGTAGGGCGGAGCCTGTGAATCTCCCAGGGCAGAGTAAACAAGGAGGTGGAGGCGGTCCACGGTGGTTCCCGAATTCATCCGTGGTTCTACACACACACACACACACACACACATATATACACACGCGCATACACGCGCAATTGAATAAATAATAAATTTTAAAAAAAACTTTACTTAACCAGGCTACCCCATTTTATCCACCTACCTAGAGAATCGTCCCACCCACCATGGGCCAGGTCTTCCCTATCAATTCCCTAACAATCTCCTGCAGAGTTGCTCAGTGCTTAGCTCAATTACTAATTCTTTACAAATGTGCCCAGAGCTTGAGCCTTCAACTGTCACATTGATCCCTGTAGTTAATCATCACAGTAACGAAGAGAAATTATATGAACACACCCAAAATTCCTACCCTAAATCCATAACAACACCATGCACAACAGCCAAATAGTACAAAAGCCCCGACACCCATCAGGTGACAGATGGGCTTAGAAAACACTGTATTCATGCAATGGAATATTACTCAGCACTAAAACCAAGTGAAGCACCAGTATATCTCACAACACAGATAAGCATTATGGTAACATGTTCCCCAAGAAGGCCAGTCGTGGAAGTGAATTCAGAGAACCATGGTTGCACAAACAAGGTGCCAATAAGTAAAAGTTGATGATTTAATCCTCAACATGGCATATGCACTACCCCTAAAGGCTCTGCGATCTCTGTGAAAGAGGGGGTGGAAAAAATGTAAAGGCCAGAAGACAGGGAAAGAGGTTGGAAATGCTCTTCTCTAAATTCAACACAGACCTGTTAGGCATGAACTCACAACATTAGTGGTCACTGACATTAATCCTACAGAGGACCTATGTGACCAAGGCTAAAGCTGAGGAAAAATCCAAGCAGCCCCAAAACAACTCATGAGCAATGGGTAACCAACAGGTTTGGGAATGAGACAAAAACAGGCAATTATATTCCCACAGAGGGGCCTACTAATATCCAAGAAAAAAAATCCCAACTCCAGAATCACACATGGGAGGGGGGATGTTGAATCAGGGTTCATAAAACAAAAAACTTGAAAATATGGAAGACTTGAAGAGAAAGGAATAGTGGGGGAGGGAGATGGGGAGAATAGAAGAGAGTAAGTGGAATATTTTGCTACATGAATGAAATTGTTAAAGAGTAAAAGAACAGTGACAGGGTTGGAGAGATGGCTCGGGGATTAAGACTCTGCCTCACAAGCAGAAGGTCCTAAATTCAAATCCCAGGTCCCATGTAAAAAAACGCCAGGCAGAAAAGAAAAGCGCAGGTGGCTTGTACATCCTGCCCTGGTGGGTGGAACCTGGAAAATCCCAGAGTGAAGCAAGAGGAGGTTAGAAGCAATCCAGGATGATCCCTGAAGTCACCTTGGACCTCCACAGGGACACACACACACACACACACACACACACACACACACACACATCAGGCTACTTCGTGTGTGATTCCACTTGGATATCCAGAATCGATAAATTATGGATTCAAAAAAATGGTGGTTGCCAGTGGCAGATGGGTGGAAGTAGAGGGGATAGACTGAGTAATTCTAGAGTATACGTGGAAGAGAAGTGGTGAACATGTTCAAATATTTTATCATAGTTGTAACTATACAGTTGTAAGTATAAATAAATAACATCTCAAATGTGTATGTGTAAGGGTATATAAATGATAAATAAAATGCGGTCTTCCATAAGAAAGAGACAGATGAAAACATCACCTTGTACAAAAAAAGACAATGCAGTGAACATTAAAAGTTAACCACACCCAGAAATAGCACCAGGATCCCTTTCGATTCAATTCAGTTTCAGTGCATTCTTTGTATTTTCTTACATGTGTCTTTGTAAAAAAAAAAAAAAAAAAAAATATATATATATATATATATATATATATATATAGTATTATTTTGTGTGGTCTTGTTATTGTTGCATGTGTACTATCACTTACAAAACATGCAGCAGCAAACTCTTCACTCCTTCTTGCTTGGTGAATTGTCCAGACTGGGCACACTCATGGATATCAGCACACAAATAGTTTTCTAAGGTAGAACACAAGAAGTAAAATTGGTGCAAAACTTTTTTGTCAAATTGTCATTGTTGATTTTTTTGCATGCATGTGTGCATGTGTATGTGTGTGTATGCCTGTGTGTGTGTGCTGTCTATATGTGTGTGTATGTGTGTGTATGTGTGTGTATGTGTATCAGAAGATCTGTGGAGGCCCAAAGGTGACTTCCAGATTCACCCTGTATTTTTCAACTTACTTTTTTGGTTTGTTCTGGGGATTCCCAGACTCTACTTTCCAGGACAGGAAGTGCAGGCTGGATCCGGGTGGGATCCAGGTTTTGAACATCTTTTTTTTTTTATTATTATTATTTATTCAACTGTGCGCATGTGCGTGTGTATGCGCGCGTGTGTGTGTACCTGTGTGTGCGTGTGTCTGTGTATGTGTAGAACCACGGACGAATTCGCGAACCACCATGGACGCCTCCACCTCCTTCTGCCCTGGGATTCACAGGCTCCGCCCCACCAGGACCAGAAGCACAGGCCGCCCTGCTTCCACCTGGCGTCTATCTGTGGGATCTGGGATCGGAACTCAGAGACCTTCCGCCTGCAAGGCAGAGGCTTAACCCCTGAGCCACCTCTCCAGCCCCCGGGATCCAGGTTTTGAAATCAAGTCCATCTGCTTGGGATTTAACCCCTGAGCCATCTCTCCAGCCCCAGGTTTTGAACTCAGGTACCAGGCTTAACTCCTGAACCATGTCTCCAGCCCCTGCCTTTATAATTTAAAAAGCATGTGTCCAAATTGTTTTAGGGTTGTCTTACAGTTAGAAGTGCACAGAGGGCAAAGTGTTCAAGAATGAATTAGATTTTGCCAACTGGACAAAGTGTTGGTCTGGGATGCTGTAGGGGAGAGAGCGAACATTTAAAATCACAGACCCGTACACTAGGCAAGAATCTCCCCATCCAATAAACAAGGAGGACTGCTGTGTTTGCCTTTTGCTTCAGTGTGTAACAAATCACTACACCTCTGTGTGAAAGAGAAAGAAAAACCCGTTTAACACCCACCAAAGAAGCAAGTTTGTCAGTCATGTTCCAGATTCAAGTTAAGACATCAGAAAAAAAAAAAAAAAAAAAAAAAAAAAAAAAACCCGGTGGCCATGTAGCCCTGTTAACCTCATTCCAAGTCAAGAGATGGAAGTCCAGCACCAACATCGCCTGGGGTTCAAAAGCGGCAGTGGAGACCCCCAATTTCCAGGAATCCTACCCTCCCAACACGATTAGGAGCCCCTTCTGGACCTCCAAGCCTGATTCCTCCTCTGCTGTAGTTACTCGCTGGGGTGAGGGCGACTTGAGGATGGAAAGAGGAGGCATCTTGACTCCCTGTCCCGCGGGTCAGGGCAGCTGAAGCAGGAGGGCAGGGTCGCGGGCGAGGGCGCCCCAGGCGCCTGAGGCTTCTGACAGTTGCCAGCCCAGGAGGCTGAGCGAAGGAAGAGAAGGACGCCTCCTCGGCGGCGGCGAAGGAGAGGCGCGAGCCGACTCTGCCCTGCGCCCCCCATCACGCAAACACGGGTGCCGCGGCCGGCTAGCACATGCCCTGGACGAGGTCCGAGCCGCTCGGGCTCTTCTGCAGGCTGCCGCGACTCCCTGCAGGTCCAGCCGCCCGGCGCGTGGCATGGAGCGCTGGGCTGGCGACCCGTCCCGGCGGCTGGCACGGCGCACGCAATGGCTGCTGGACGCTGCACTGCGCGCTGGACCGAGGCGCGGAGAACAAGATCCGGGTGCTGGCCACGGCCTGGACCGGTCTGTCTGCAGGAGGTGTTCCACACCGGGACTGCAGGGGCGCTAGTCGCCTGTCCGCGCGCTGATTTGGGGGGGGGGCGCCCTGAGAAGGCGGCAGCGGCCTCTGAGGACTTGGCTACCAGGACGGTCGCCGACAGGGATGCGGATGTCGCGGAGGAGGCGCTGGCTCCTCCGCGGCGCCCTCAGCGAGCGCAGCGAGACGCAGATCCGTCGCCATCCTCCGGGCGCACGGTGCCCGCCGGGCAGCGCTAACGGTGTGGGTCGCCTGGAGGAGGAAAACGGCAGCCTGCGGAGCTGGTGGAGAACCCGCTGCGCCACCTTGCAAAGCAGCGACTCACGCTGCGTGGCTCTTCAGATTCGCGGAGGTGGGAGGTAGAGACGCTGCGAGGAAGGGACTCCCCCATCTCTGCAGACTCCGTCCACACTCGATCTGCCCCATCCTCTCACTCCCACTTATCATTTCTGAATATCCCAGCCGCAAATCCTGTGCCTTCTAACTCAGGAAGGAGCCTGTCTGGGCAGTCGCACATTTACGGATCAGTAAGAGTGCTTCTTCTGGGAAGTTTAGGGAAAAGAAAGGCGGAAAGGACTTCCTTGTCCTGCCGGGCTGCCTGTCTGTGCCATACCACAGCTACCCACAGGTATCCTCAGATCCGGGCCTGGACCAAAGTGAGAAGGGACCAGACAACCAGCACTGGGGATCTGTGCCCATCAAGGTTTTGAGAGCAGCACTGAGGAGTCAAATCAAAGGAAGGGGAAGGACAGGTGCAGAGGGAAGACCTCTCAGTGCTCAGAGCCCCATATGTGTCTGGCATGGGCTGAAAGGTTCTTACAGAATTCACACACAAGTACCTACTGCTCAGTGCTTTGGAACATCACAAAACTAAACTGTCCAACGCCATCCCCAAGGACAGTCCTAGTGAGCAAATCTCTGAGGAAAGAAACACCACTCTGTGGTGCTTATGCGGTTCCTCCCATCTAAGATGCTACATTGGTTTGGATGATGGGACAGGCTGAGAAGTCACCAAGTTTGGCGATTACTATCATCATGCAAATACCAAAACATGAGCTTTGTGGCTTCTGTTAAAGAGTGTAGGTAGGCCTCTGGAAAAGCCAAGCTCGGCCTGTGCTCCCCTATACTCATTCCTGTGATCTGCCATTCTGCATTTGTTCTTCCATTCTTTTGTCATCGTGGACTCCATGATTCTTGGTCCATTCATTCTTCCACCCACCTCCTATTCACCCAGGTCGCCCCTCACCTGTCTGTCACTCTTGAATTGCAACCAGTTGTATCCATTCTTTGTTCTTCGATTTAATCCATACTCCCTCCAGTGACTACTTACTTCATGGGCATACCTTAGTCCTCAAGACAGCTCATGAAGCAAACCTGTTATGTCCCCATTCTTTACATGAGAAATGGGCTTATAGCGACCTCTTGTGCTAGCTGGACAAAGACAGGAAGTCGGACTTGGGGTCTAAGTCACCAGCCCTCGTATACCCTGTTGATCTTGCATGCAGTCTCTGCAGTCCAGAAGGACTGAGAAGCTTTGAAGTCCTGCCTGACAGGGTAGGACACTCAGCCTTTCACATGGCACAGTGGGCTGCCTTCCTGACCCTACCCAACTGAGTACCTTCTCTGCATTAGTGCCTGCTTCCCCAGGAATGTGACTGTGAACAGGGCAGACCGAAGTCCCTGTCCTCAGCAGCACATAAGCACGAGCCTCCACAGGGACAACAGACGTGAGTCACACAAGGAACAAATTCCAAGGAGAGGGCATTCCTATCACAGTTCAGTCTGCCGCCTGCCCAAGAAGAGGGCATGCCTACCACAGTTCAGTGCTGCCTGCCCTAGAAGTGGGTGTTAAGACTGAGAAAATGGGGGTTGGAGAGGTGGATCAGGGGTTAAGCCTCTGCCTTGCAGGCGGAAGATCCTGAGTTTGGATTCTAGACACCACATATAGACTCTGGGCAGAAGCCTGGGGGGGGGTCTGGAGGGAGGTCTGGGGGGTGGGGGTGGGGCTGCGTTTCTGGTCCTGGTGGACGGAGCCTGTGAATTCCGGGACAGAGTAAACAAGGAGGAGGTGGAGGTGGTCCATGGTGGTTCCCAAATTCGTCCGTGGTTCTACACACACACACACATGCACACACACAATTGAATACATAATAAATAATAATAATAAAAAGACTGAGAAAATGGAGAGCTCATTTGTCAGATTTTAGGGCTATGAGCAGAAGACCTGATAAAAACTACTTCATGAAGGAGAAGTTTTTTTGATTCACTGTTTTAGAAGTTTCAGTCCATAGTTGTTGCAGGGAAACGGTCTTTTGGCTATCCCACCTGGAGTACCAAATGATGCAGGGACAGGACTCAACCGTCCCAATGTTGTAGGGTTCTTGTCTTCCGGAGTCAAAGATTGAAACCAGAACACATGTAGAGGATTAAGGTAGAGTTTATTAGAGGAGAGAAAAGTTGGAATTCATGGACTCCAGATGTGTAGTGCCACGAGGGGCTAGGACTGCCCTGGAGAACTCATGGTGCCTAGGCATGGAATCCATGAGGAGCAAGGAACTCATGGAATGCATGAGAAACAAGCACAAAACAGAATCCATGGCACTAGAATGCCATGAGGAGAGCTAGGGCACCAAAGATGGCTGCCAGGACCGGGTCTATTTATACACCTAGACAAGCCTGGGAAACTGGCTTTTTCTCATTGGTTAACTCCCATTGGGCCCCATGTGGCCTAGAGATCAAGTGGTTTGATATGGAGAGCTCATCTCCATAATCCCTTCACAGGGAAGTTGGCCATCTTATCTCTGGAAGGAGTCAGTTCCTCAGCAGGGGTGTTCCTTCAGGGTGAATTCAGCAGTGGGCACGACCTTCAGGAATTCCAAAGACTTTCAAAGATCTTGAGAGACCCATCCCAGCATAGCTGTTCTAATCCTGCCTCACACAGTCTTTGGATCCACTGATTTTGAACAGAACACTGTGCCTGTTTGAGCATGTAGCAGATAGCCAGGAAGAAGAAATAAGATACATGAGGGGGCCAGAGTGAGACAGCCTTGCAAGAACATGTTGCGTGACTTTCTTCCTCCAGTCAGACCCCCACTTTCTCCCTCTCACCAGCCCCCAATAATGCTACCATATGAGCCCATCAAAGGGTTCATGTATGCCAGAGCCACCAAGATACAATCATTTCCCCCCAAGCCCATCACAGGCCTGCTGAGCTTATAAAGACTTTACATTCAAACAGTACATGCAGAGAGGCTGCTTCTGCATTTCTGCATTTCAAGTGCCAAGAGCTCACATGTCCCTGGTGTTGAGAGGACCTCCCCCTTCTTGTGGAGCAAAGTCCTTCCATAGTCCCAGCTGACATCACACAGCATGTTCCAGATGCTGTGCAGATGGGCCTTGGGACTGACTGACACACACTGGACACAGCCGCGTGGAACCTTTGACACACACTGGACACAGCCGCGTGGAACCTTATTTGGAATGATCTGAATCCCTTTGCACCTTTTAGTTTTCAAAGTGCTCTCCCAGACTGGATTCACCGTGGTGCTAATTATGAATGTTGTAAGGTCAGAACTTTGTCACCTGAAGGCCCAGGAGGCTTTATTAAAATCATAAACGAAAAACCTGACTGCATTATAGCTAAGATTTCTTCCCCAACTCTGAACCAAACTCTGCCGTCCTTTCGGTGACTCCCAACAGCCTGATTTCTAGGCTTCCCCTCTAGGCCTGCCATTTAGTTCTTTTTCAAATCAAGCTTACCTTCTCGTCCTGCTCTGTCTTCTATTGTAGGTTTCAACCAATCTTCACTTTTAAGCAGATAGGATTAGCCCTCATTACCAGAAGTTCTATAAAACCTGTTCAACCAACTGAGGCTCAGCGATATCCAAAAACCCGTGTATGTGCCAAACATGCACAGTCACCGTTTCTGTATTACGCAGTGTTAATTGAGTGTGCATGGCACTGATCTCACGTTAGGTGTTGTAAGCGCTTTGGATATATGAAAAGTATGTGTATAGGCTCTGAACAAACTTTATACCATCTTATACAAGAGGCTGAGCATCCAAAGACGGGAGGTCTGGGAACAAATCTCCTACAGACACTGACAGATGACTGAACTTGGTTCAGTCTTCTTGGTATAGTATCTCAGTTTCCACATGTGTTTTTTTTTTTCTGCTGTCCTTGTTATAATGATGAGTTCCTGAGATGCTGTGGGATTTTTTTTTTTTTTTTTTTTTTTTTTTTTTTTTTGGTTAGCCCATCAGTGACAGAGTGTGATCTTTGGAAAATCCTGCACAGAACCGAAGTTTTAGAGTTCCTGCTGGTCTCTAAAATGGCCTGGTTCTGTCTAAACCATTTTTAAAATTGGTTTCTTGGCACAAAGTTTCTTGAATACACAACTGAGCCATATCTGGGAATAAAATCTCAAGGACTAGTGGTGACATAGTTTTCATCTTGTTTCATATGAACTCTGACCTCCTAAAGGAGCTCTTATTAACGCAGCACTCTCATCTCCATACCCCTAAGAAGCAGCCACCATCATTCCCAGCTCCTCACCAAACTAGAGGCCTCTTTTTGCTTTTGACTATGTTTACATATTTGTTTACATGTTACATTTTACCCAGAATGTTTGTGTATTTGTATATGGGAGGGAGCTTCCTATAGTGCTTTAGTCTGCATTCATGACCACCAACCTAAAAAAAAAATAGAGAGAGCAAATATTTCAGCAGTTGGGGACATCCACTTATCCATTCAGCCATATTTTGTAAATCCTCCTTGTGGAATGGGCCCTTACTCTTCCTCCTAATAGGAAAGAGTCTAGCAGCTCCCACCTGCTAAGCCCAATAGCCCTCCTGAGGGGTCGTACCCCACTGTGCCCATATAGTCCCTGTCCCACCTCCCCTTGTCTAAGTTCCTTCCTCAAAGCCCCCAAGTCAGTCACTGGACATAGCACAGGTTTCTGGCACAGACTGTACTGATGTGGTAGGAAAAGACAGAGGCTGCATCTGGACACGGTTTCATTTGGAACTGGTCTTTTAATCCTGCCCAACCAATGTGCTTCCTTGTATCGTGCCCAGCTGAGACCCAGCCATGCCTGCCTGTTCTCTCTCTCTCTCTCTCTCTCTCTCTCTCCCTCCCTCCCTCCCTCTCTTCGTTCCTTCCTCTCTTTTTTCTGTTAGCCAGTTCTTTAATATAAGTGCTAGAAAGCTTACTCAAATTGACTTGGGGTCAGCAAGATGGCAAAGGTGGCTGAGCACAAACTTGGCAATAAGTTCAATGCTTGTAGCCCACATAGCAAAGGAGAGACTTTCATATGACTCCCAAAAGGCAGACGCTGACCTCCAGTTGGCACATGTGCACTTGCCACCACCCCCTCCCACATTTATGCAAATAAAGTTCATTATTAGAACCTAAAACTACTCTGGGAATTGGGGCGGGAGAAACTGGGGGATGGGGAGGGAGGGGTGAGGGGAGGGGGAGCAGGGAGTTCGGGGGGGAGGAGGAGGGAGAGAGGGAACTGGTGTACCTATTAAGTTTGTATGAGCTGAAATAATAATAAAAAAGGTATTAAAAAAAAAGAAGAAGATGACAGACACAAGAAAAAAAAAAAAAAAAAAGAACCTAAAACTAAGAATGTCTAGTATCAGGGGTGATTGGATCCAGGTGTTCAAACCATGTCAGCCATATACTGAAGTTCTGTTCTGTTCTCAGACATTCTTTCCTGGCCAAGATCTGATCTCTTGACTGAGCCATCCTTAGGAAGTCCAGAACCGCATCACCAAGCCAGTTCTGTCTTGTTGTGTACAGTTCAGGGACTGGTCTATAATAGCTGTGCTTTTGGTTTTGAATAACTGCATTTAAGTACGTAGCAAGCAAAGTAAGAAAGCAACAGAGAAACAGCAGGTAGACAATGAAGAACCATCAGATCAAGACTTACATTCAACAAAAATTGGCTGGAAGCAGACATTGAAACTCTCCCATTGCAAAGGTCCCAAGCAAGCAGATATACCTTCAATGAGACTTCCAGGGTTAAAAAAAAAAAAAAGTAGCATGTAGGAAATATTAAATCAGGGTTTATGGTATCCAGCAGTAATGGACCAGTGGGGCAGAGAGCTGGAGTTCCCCATCTAGAGGTCTGGGCAGAAGCCCAAAGCACCAGCAAGGAAAGCAGAATTCCTTACTCCCGCTGAGCACTGAGAGGGGTCCAGGGACTGGCACGGGCCCCAAGGGCAAGCTGGGAATCCAGCTTTCCCGTGTGTCATTCAAACCCGAAACAACTACCTTTACCTCCGAGAGTCTTGGTTCCTCGTCATTGAACAGGGATGGCTTCTGTCCTTCCACTGAAGGCCAAGGCACTGCAGTCACTGAAGCACCCAAGCCCACCCCACCTCTCTGCATCCCTGGGCTGAACTCCTTCAACTTGCCCCCATCACCCACAGGGAGGCTCAATCAGATGTCCCACTCCCTGCACAGCAGCAACCTGCTAACTCCCCAACTTATTCTTTTCTTTCCTTCCTTCATCTTCATGACAGCTTCCTTGAGTTTGTCTCCAGAAAAGCTAACTTGTGATGTCAAGGATCACCCTTGCCAAAAATGGGCGTCCCAGCAATGTATCTGTTGGACTATGGCGATTACCTAAACAGACCACCTAAGTCCCTATTGCCCTACTTGCCTAGCAACTCCTGCTCCACTCCTTGGCAATAGAGTTATCCACCCAAGCTCTATCTCTGGCTCTTTTCTCTGCCTCTCTTCTGGTATCTCCTCCAACTCTACTGACTTCTCTCTTGGAGAAAGTCCCTGCTGTGCTATCCTTGGCAGCTCTCTTCCACTCTCCCTGTCCTCTTGACTTTAAGCTATCTCTTCCGTTCCAACGCTCTCTCACTTTAAGGCTAAACTATGACTCCCTTGGCCCTCAAGTCCAATAAACTTGCATTTCCAAAGTCTTCTCCTCCATTCGTTTCTTTCTATTAAGGGAACTCCATACCCCCTACCCATTCTCAGAACCACTCTCCATTCCCATTCTCCTTTAAATCTAGCAATATCTGTGAAGGATCAGAAAAACCAGCAATATGGTCTGTGCCTGGAAGGCCAAGTCCTGCCTGCCCCACCACGCACACACACATGCACACGCACACACACACACATCAGCATGGCACAAGACACCACCACATCTCCTGGACATTTCTTTGGCACCTGTCCAGCAAGGGTAGATAAAGAGTTCAGAAAGTCCCCGAGAACCCCAAGACTGTCCCTCAAGCTCCCCTCTTCATGGCTTATTTTCTGCCCTCCTCGGTGACTCTGATCTAACTCTTTTTCCTGCTGTTATTCTCTTGTTTTCATATACTGGGCTCAACTTCCATGAGACTTCTCAGCTTAGGAGATGCCTCAAACAGAAGAAGCCACCGTGTGACACCTCTAGGACCCCTAGGGCAGGTTCGGGAGATGCCAAGGCCTAGCTGTCCACACTGACTGAGGGGAGGGTACCTGAGATCTGGGGGTCCTATCAGCCCCACCTTCCTGAAGCTTGCAAGGTACTGAGTGGCTCAGAGGGCTAAAGGCAGAGAAATGCCACCCATAACATTGTCCACCCATGCCAGAAGAGGCCAAGTCCAGGGTGTGATAATCTTTCCATGTGTCACCTTGACTTTCGTGTGGCACTATGATGTCTCCCTTGGTTCCAGCCCTGGGCTGCTATGGTTGCTGCAGAAGCACCTTACAGATACATTAGGGCCACATTTACTCAATTTCAGGTAGGCAGATGCTAAAGCTTCTGAGTGAGAAGGGGGTCTGCCTTTGGCACAACCGTATGCGCCATGTCATGGCACCCTTGTTTCAGTGAGCCCTGTGCTCACAAGGCCATCGCTGTCCTGGAGGCGAAGCTCTTTGGAGCTCACCAGGCATGGTGTGAGTAGATAATGGATAGTCTCACCACCCATCCTCTGACTGAACTGATTGCAAGGGTTGAAGTGAGTGGAAAGGGCATGAATGCAGGACAGGAGGACAGGGCCCAGCATTTCTGAGCACTTGTTGCAAATGAAGCATCGTGCCATGAGCTTTGTCTACACAAACTCTTTTCACCCTAAAGCAGTGCTGTCATGGCCTCAGGCATCACTGATACATTCAGAGAGAAAAAACTGAATGGTCCTCTTGGGCTTCGCTTTTCCCAGTGATGGTAGACTTCCTTTACCTCTCATTGACCAAAATGATGTCACATGCCTGTTCCTAAACCAATCCTTGACAAAGGGAAGAAATCATGATTATCTTGTACTGATCACATCCTCTGTAAAACCCAGAGCCACCGGTATCTGAGGCAACAAGGCTATGTGCTGGTATATTTTGGGCTTGAAACACTAGGTATAGTCAGATGGTGCCATAAGAATCCCCAAACTTCATGGTTGAAAACCACCCACTGACGATTTCACAGTTCACAAGCCGGAAGTCTGGACAGGCTGCGTTGGCTGTGACTTGGACTCTGAGGCCAGAATCCCAATGTCCCTGGCTGAGGGGGGCTGCTCTGGGGAGAAATGCACTGCTGAGGCCAGTTCCTTGCGCTGTAGTACTGAGAGCCCATTTCCTACTGAATGTCAACTATCTCTGTTTGCCAACCCCCCCCCAAGTAGGCACCTCCATTCTTCCAGTCAATAATACCTGGTCCAATCCCCCCACATTCCTCCCCAACACCTCTCAGGAGAGATGTCTGCTGGAAGAGCCCTGTGTGATTTGGTGGGGTGGTCGGCTACATGGAGCGATGCCATTACCACCTCACACAAAGATTCCCAGCCAGGATGTGCATCTCAGAGACCATTCCTAAATGGTCTGCCCACCCCAGGGGCCCTAGTGAGAGTAAGGTGAGCAGTGTATAGGACACAAGGTCAGACGGTGACAAGAGTTGAAGAGGGCTATGTCTGCTAGGATCCTGTGATCTAAATGACAGAACAGCACATTCGGGGCTAACCCGATTGGCAGCTATACGCCCCAGAAAACGGGGACCACAGTAGTTTGGGAGCCATTCCCTCACTGTTGTCCCTTGCCAGCCAACTCAGACACTGCTTCTCTTAGGGTGGAGCTGAAGACAGTTCTCCCTATCCGACTCAGGCATTCCCTGTGCCACCTTAGTCGATGGTTGGTTTGCCCATGGCCTTGTGTAGCACTCAGCAGAGCCAGGTGCTGACTCTGAGCTGAGGAGCACAGGAGAGATCGCGGTCTCTGTTATTAGTCACGTTCACACAAGCTCAGCACAGAAGACCACAGTCATCACTTAGCACAAGCTCCACGCAGTCCCCGGTGGAATCCAGCCCCATGCCTAGCTTCGGGCAATCTATTCAGGGTTGTTTGTTTGCTTACATTTTTAATAGTTGAAAGAAATCAAAAAAGGACAATATTCATGCAATTCAAATTTTAGTGTCTGTGGAGATTTTCTTGGAACACAGCCACGTTCGTTGTTTGTGTGTTCTCGCTGGCTATTCTTGCGCTGTGCCGCTCATGTGTACTTCAAAGCCTGAAATATTTGCTACCTGCCCCTTTGCCAAGTCCTGAATTAAATCACAGTGTCAGAGACAGAATGCCTGGCCCGCGTGCACATGCTTCAGCTTGTGATGCCCAGCATGCGCTCCCTGGGATACATGCCTCAGCTTGTGACTAACCTTGGTGCCCTCATGTCTGGTGTTGGGACACCTCAAGGTTCTGAGCAGGAACCTTGGATGGTTCAGAAACAGGCTTCATACCTCCGTTCCCAATCTCCTTTCTCCTATGAAGTCCATGGTCACTAGTCACCTTCCTGACCCTGTCTCGCTGTCCAAGGATTCAGTCACTAGTGGTCCATACAAGTCTGACAATAGAAAATACTAGAAATAAACATCTAAAACCTTGAAGGCGCATGCTGTTCCAGACTTCTATGGCGAAATCTCTTGCCGCTGTCAACATTTGCCGTGTGTGTCACACACCTCCTGGTCACACGCAGACATCTCCAGTGGTTGACTAGGATCACAGGGTTTGTGCTTAAATGCTCCTTAGTTTACTTAGTGCAATAACTATCCTATTAAATTGTAAGCTATGGCTCTCAACTTCTTGCTCTGCCTGGCTTGTCGCAGATGGGCCTTGAGTGGAAATTCACAGCACACAGTTCAGAGCTTCAGTGCTTCGTTCATCTGCTGGGATATCTCTAGGATTTCCCTCAGAGGAGGGACTCATCCCTTAGGATGTGTTCTTGCACAATGCATGTTTTCTATTTGCATGCATTGCAGCTCTCTCTCTCTCTCTCTCTCTCTCTCTCTCTCTCTCCCCTTGTCATGGTTAGGCACAGGTGTCGACTGTCGAGGGTTTGAGATCTGGGCACAGTCATAAAAAGTTGATGGCTGAGTTAAGCCCAGAGCAAACCTGAAGGAGATTGTCCAGCTGATGGGGAAGACCCAGCCCACGGTGGGTGGGATTAGGCCCTGGATAAATCACAGAGAGCTGGTTGAGAGAGTTGGCATCCTTCTGTATACTTGGCTGGACATGCTGGTCTAGCAAGTAAGGATTGTCGATCTCTCAGCCGTTATGCAGTGATAGTGTGGCCAGTTTCCTCGGCCCTGGTTTTGGTGCATGCTCTCCCGTCAAGCTGGACTGAGAACTGTAACCGGACTGTCGTAAGAAAGTAAACTCCTTGTTCCCTTAAGCTGTGTGATGTCATTTATCAGCAACCATGCAGGCTGACTGCAACGCCGCTCCTTGTTCTTCTTCCTCTTATAAGTGCTAGGTTTCAGACCCAGCACTGGATCCTCTGCTTACATTTGTCCCTTGCACAGTCCTCTACCTAACTCCAGAGCCTCCCCTTTCTGACATGACACCCCCAGAGGGAACCCACGTGCCTCAGGAGCCTGGTTTGATAGTGCCCAAGAGACGCTCTCATGGGTGTAGGGAGCACTCATGTTCTCTGACCAAGAAATACAGGACAGTCCGGGATATACTGCGATGTGCTCAACTTCTTTTGCCTTGTCTTGCTTTTTAAAGGTTGTCATCCTCTCCTAAGTTATAAAGTTATTCTTCTGTGTATTCTATTTCATTTTCATTCATATTTAGGTCTTGCGTCCACCCAAAACTAACCCTCTGAGGGGTGGAGCAGGGACCAACTCCAGTTTTCCCAGCATAGCAAAGTATGCTGTCTTCATTTACTTGGGACTTACAAGGCCTTTCGTTATTGCTCAGTTCATTGGTTTAGTCGTAAAACAAATGATTCCTGCAAGAATTTAGCACCTTCTTAGTCTGTTTTTATAATGAAGTACCAGAGGCTGGGTAGTTTATTAGAACAGAGATTTATATGGCTCGTGGTTCTCGGGTGAAAGCCCAGGAGCATGGTTCTAGGGGGCAAACGTGACATAGGGCATCACATAGGAGACACCGCAGCATGGGAGCTCTGTGTCACTGACTCCACTACCAGAGCCAAATCTACAAAACCTCCTCTCAACCCACAATCTCCCGTAGGCCCTGCCTCCCAACAGTGCCAACATACTAATGTGGAGATTAAATTCCCAACTCACAGATTTTAGGGGTGCATATCCAAATCAAAGCAGGACAGTGGCAGAAATCTTGCTTGTGATATATTTTGTGTTTGTATCAAGAACAGAGTCAAGTTTTTTGGTCAGACCATTACAATATGAGAGCAGACCTTTTACCACAAGGACACGATAGCAAAATAAGTTGGGGTTCTACAAATGAGAGTTACTGTTCTGTGCAAAGCGACTGCAAGCTAGTTCCTTACCTTTCCACCTTGGTTTTAGATCCATATCCCAACTGGCAAAACTGGCCTAACTGGGATGATACAGTTCTCCTCTTTTTCTCTCTGAGCTCTCTGAGCATTTGGTATGACTAGTATAGTTTTTAGTTTTATACTTGATTTTAAATAATCTAAGTAGCCACAGCTGGCTGGTTGACAGTGTAAACCAGATTTAAACTGTGGGACCAATGCTGCAGAAAAGAAATAAGTAATAGAGGTCAGTAGACAAGGAGAAGACTGAGCAAAGATGGGAACTGACTGTTCCAGGCACACACAGTCCTTGCTGGCCCATGAACTGAGACAACCTCTTCTTCCACCTGAAAAAAATGGCCAGCCAAGACTCAGACAGGACTTAGGGTGGGGCAGGAACTTTGTCCTATAGGATCCCAAAAGAAGGGTCAGGATGGTGACAGGCTGGCTGGACATTAACAGACAGGACCTTGGATGTCCTTCTAGGACAAAGACATAGTCCTTTGGCTGACTGCAGCCCCAAAGTCCCTGTCTACAGAGCAGTACTAACTTGAAGGTGCATCACCAGATCCCAGCTGCCCAATGGGATACGTCCCACGGTCAGGGAGGAATCGGGTACAGGGGTGTCTCTATGGAAACTGTCTCCCTAGAGACACCATGGAAGCTCATGGGAGAAACCAGAACAAAACTTCTCACATAGGGATCCTACCAGGGAGTTGGGCTCAAAGCCCCACACTCCAGAGGCTGTTCCTACATGAAATTGATCAGAGATCAGAGTTGAACTCTGCTCTATGGCTTAACAATTTTTGCACAGTTTTAATATATGTTTTAATATGAATTTTCCAAGAATACAAAGTTATGTGAGTTAAGAGAAATTGTACTTTATGTTGCTTGAAATTTTCCAAGAGTTGCTCCTCAGAGCCACATCACATGGTAGGAACAGTGAGATCCTTCTGCTGAAGAACGACACAGCTGAATATATTTTCCTAACCTTTATTTGAAAATGCCAAATACAGGAATAGAGTGCTTCACAAAACACTGACACTATCCCAGCACCCCCAGGAGCTAACCCAGAGTACAGCCCCCATAAGTGCTTCCTGATGAGCGAGTGGGAAAAATAAAATGAAGCTGCTCAGAGGAGAGAGCGAGCTATGAAGTCACACAGGAAGCCACAACCATGCAGGATAGAAACAGGGTCAGACCCAGGACAGGAGTTTGTCGGATGGAGCTGGAAGCTGCCAGGGTGAAAGGGAGGAAGCAAGACCCTTGTCAGTTTCTGCAGTCAGATGCAGCCATGGACTATATAGCATGGAAACCACGCGATGCTCACCAGAGCTCAGAGACGTGTACAGATGTGGCAACCTGGAGAGGACACCCAATCACACAGATTTGATCCACATTCCCAGAACCACCAGGTCATGAGAGAAGCGCCAGCAAAGCCTTCTATGTCTGGGGATCCTGGCAGCACCCAGAAGCACGTCTGCCCCCTTGAAGCCCCCAAGGGAGACCCCATGTCAGCGCCCCAACAGGCATGCTTGGAGAAAACCCCAGAGGCAGCAGTTACAACCCAGTTAGCACACAGGAACCTCTCAGACCCCACTCTGTGCTTTTTGCTGGCTTCCTTCCCTAGATGACCTGCAGGGCTGCAGGCAGATGGAGGCAGGGCCTCTTTCCTCCTGGTTGATTCCTGGAGCGCTCGTTGGAGCAGGGCCTGGACACAGTGCCCTTAGCTCCATTGCTGAGGTGGGCAGCTGCTCTGGCTTTGTGTGCCTCAGTTTCCTTCTCCAGAAACTGAAGCTGTTCTTATGGTTTAAATGTGGCTCACATTTAGATACTGGGCCCCTACTTATTTTGGGGGGTTGTGGAAACTTTAGGAACTGGGACTTAGAAGTGGCTAAAGGGGGGACAAGAGTTAGAGGTTGTAGCTCATTCCACTTCCAACCCCATTTCTGCTTCACGCTCCATTGAGATTTAAAGTGCATCATACTCCCACCCCCTTTCCACAGACCACGAACCCAAATCAGTTTTCCCCTCAGGCCATTTCTACTTGGTAGAAATGTCACAGTGACCAGGGAGTCACCAACACAGCTGCCTTCTTGGAATACTTTAGAAGCCCAGGAGGGACAGGAGCCGCTGAAAAGCCAGGGCAGGGGTGCTAGTTTAATGAGTGCCTAGTTTGATGATGAATAGTTTCATGTTGTGACAGGCTTTTCTCTTTATTCTCTGACCTTATAGCTAGCTTCAGGAACGTGGGGAAAGTGCTCAGAATAAAAGGATTTTGGAATATGAAAGACGCTGGCAGCAGTGAGTGCCTCCAGTTAAGGATTTCAGGGCCAAAGAAAGCCTTTAAAATTTAATTAAAAGTGTGTGAAACTAGCCAAACATAGAGGTAAATACCTGTAATTCCAAAATGACCAAAATATTGAGACCCTGTCTTGAAAAAAAAAAAAAACTGAGTAAAAACATTTTTTTAAAAAGTTGACCCCTCCCTCACCACAGTCCCCTACTTTTATTCCATCTACCTATGAATATACTCTTATAACAAGACTCTAACAGGTTTTTATCTCTGGCTAGGGGGTGACATCCAATACCCATCAGGATGGAGCCAAGGGCATTGCAGGAGCAGCAAAACTGAAAAAAAAAATCAACAAACCATAATTCAGAACATCAGAGACTCTGTATCAACCACTTGGAACTAGGCCAGCCTAATCTCTCCCCATCCTGAAGCTCAGGGAAACTTGCGGAAGAGGGGGCGGTAAGATTGTAAGAGCACAAGGATGGGAGGAGCAATGATATGCAAGATACTCCACACAAGTTAGGGCCGAAGCAATCATAACAGGACATAACCTGTGCAATGTCCAAAACATTATTGACCCCTCAAAGTCTAGCATGGACTAAAGGCACTAGGATCCTTAGAGGCTAGGGACTGACAGCCACAGTAGTGTACCTATGCTTCAGGGGAACACAGGAAAGGGTTTTGGGAAATGCCGCTGGTCCTTGTACCTCATGGGAGAGGAGGACTCAGAGGAGAGTTTGGCATGCACATTAAAGGATGCTCCGGGGATTGGGGGGGAGGCATTGTGGGGTGGGGAGAGAGGGGGGAGGGGAGGGGGGAACAGGGGGCAGGGGGGAAGGAGGGAGGGGACTGGTGTACCTCTTAAGTTTGTATGAGTGGAAATAAAAAAAAATTCACGCATACTGGGGCTGGAGAGGTGGCTCAAGGGTTAAGACTCTACCTTGCAAGCAGAAGGTCCTGAGTTCGGATATAGAGGCCAGGTGGAAGCCAGGGGCGGCCTGCTTTTCTGCTCCTGGTAGGGCAGAGCCTGTGAATCCTGGGGCAGAGTAAACAAGGAGGAGGTGGAGGCAGGCGGAGGCATGGTGCTTCCCAAATTCGCCTGTGGTTCTACACACACACACACACACACACACACACACACACACACACACACAAACGCACACACGCACAATTGAATAAATAATAAAAAAAAAATTCATGCATACGAAGACAGAAGTGGGCAACCCCAGAACCTGTTAGCTGAGGAGCCTACACATTGGAGCTCTTTTTTTTTTTTTTAATTAAAAATTTAATTATACATTTTAAAATTTTTTACCAGTTCCCTCCCTCCCCCCTCCTCCCCCTCCCCTTCCCCCAGTGCCTCCCCCCCAATTCCCAGAGAGTCCTTTATTGTGTACGCCTAACTCTCCTCTGGGTCCTCCTCTCCGATGACATATAAGGACCCAGTGGCATTTCCATAAGCCCTTTCTCTTGTTCCCCTTAAGCATAAGATCACTACTATGGCTGTCAATCCCTTGCCTCCAGGGGTCTCGGTGCCCTTAACAGATGCTAGACTTTATGAGGGCAACAGTGCGCTGGACATTGCGCAGGGCATGCAAAGTCCCATTATGATTGCTTTGGCCCCAACTATTGTTGAGAATCTTGCAAATCGTTGCTCCTCCCATCCTTTTGCTCTTACAATCTTACCGCCCCCTCTTCCGCAACACATTGGAGCTCTTATCTAACTGCTTGGCAGTTCTCCCAGACATTTTCTCATTGTCACAATATGACTGTGCATTACCAAACAACCATTTCCAAAGGCAGAAAGGTGCAGGATTCCATGACCAGCACACTTACCTCACAATCCTAATGCGTAACAGAGAGGGATCAGCCAGAATTAAGTCAGGGTTGGTCAAGAGGGGATCTTGAAAAAGCCAAAAACCAAGTCAAGTCCCTTATACACCATGAAATAGGGGGGTGAAGATGTGTTAATAGGCCCTAATGGCCCCATAAGTGGTGGGGAAAGAACAGGCTGATAAGTCAGGGACAGGTTGATACAATTGCAATGATAAAGCTCTATGCCCACCCTTTAGGTGTGCTAATCAATGTCTAGGTGGCTTCCAAAGAACAGGAAGGAATATGTAGAAAACACCACTGCCCTTGAACCCAGTTCCAGACAGGACAAGATCCATCCCTGCCCCTTGCAGGAAGGTTAACAGGAGTCAGCCTACAACTATATTGCATAGGCTGGTATCTGTGCTGACATAGGCATAGAACTATGCTGGCACAGGAGGCACACTGCAACTGAGACCGCAAGGGGTGCCCTTGGCATCCGTCTTCAAGAAATGGAGATCTCGGGCTTGAGCAGTTCTCTACAGAAAAGTCCTTTTCTTTCCAAGTTCTATGAAGGTGAAACTCTGTCCCAGTGTACCTGTAGATTTTGCTTTGAGTCCCATTGTCTAAAACTGGGTTTCACACCTGTGCCCTGTCTACAAAGAAGGCTGTTCTTCCTGTTCTGCAAGAAATTGACCTTGCCAGGAAAATGATGGTGAGCTATGGATAGATACTCTGTGCCAAAAAATGCTAACCTATGCCAAGAGAGGGGTGAGAGACAGTAGGCTCACCTCCTTCCACCTGTCCCTCCCCTACCACAGGTCAGAGAGGCCCCCGGCTCCTGAGTACCCCAGGAGCCAACCCACAGCCAGGAGATCAGAGTGGCAAATCTGAAGCCAGGGGGACCAGAAACACAGGCACCACTGCAGAAGAAGCCTGGCTGTCAGACAGCAGCCTGGGGAGCAGAGCCCCACATCGAGTCTGTGTCCATGTGACCAGTCTTGTTACCACACCCAAGATCTGCATGGCTGCACTTCAGCCTCGCTCTCAGAGCTGTGCATTAGAACCCCCCCACCCTGCTGCTCAGGCTTTCTGCATCACAGCCTGTCCCCAAGCACCCTCACGAGAACCTGGACCCATGGCAGGCATGGGGTCTCCGTCCCTCGTTCCTGCCCCTGCCTTGGACACCAGGACAAAGTAGATTGACAGCAGGAGCCAGAGGAAGGAAAGAAACATCGTCAGTACTGGGAGCACACATCATCCAGAAGGTGTTCACAGTGGTTCTTTCTGGCCTGAGAATTTCTACCTGAGCAGCTTGGAGGGGTGGGGTGGGGGGCAACAGGGCTGGAGCAATGGGTATTCAAAACCAGGGTTTCCTGAGGCCCAGGTCACCAGGTTTCCAAGACTCCCTACAGCAAAGAGCTTGGTTTTGTTTTTAAATCATGTTATTAAGTAGGGAGGTCTCTAGTGTCAGATTGGTCGGCCCAGTTCACTTGGGTCAAAGAGATGGTACAGGTCGCAGGGTTCTGGCTGTCGCACTCCTGGGCTGGTGACAGGAAGGGAGGGGACGGTGCTCTTGCCTCACAGATGTTCTCCTAAGGAGGGCTGGCTGGCGCCCGTGCCGTGTCCCTAGTCCCCACAGCTCATGTTTCTCCAGCAGAGGATGAGCTGTTCCACTCAGTCAGGGGCCAGGCCACCTCCGAGGAGGAAGAGGAAAAGCGGCAAGAGAAGCCGAGCGCCCCAGAGGATCAGGCCCAGCTGTTGTAGCCCCTCGGCGACAGGAGCAAGTAGATGACTGGCTAGTTTAGACTGGGGGGTCAGCAAGCACAGAGCCTCCTGAGGCCTCTTCACATGTGGCAGCTTGAACATGGGAAGCTGAGGGTCTTGGGTCACCACTAGGCAGCCACAGAGGTAGCGAGACATCGCAGCAGGTGCACAACAGTAAAGACTCCGGAGGACTGGCTCATGCGTAGAGTTACTCTCCCCACCCCCATCCCTCCCAGTCATCAGTCCCTTGGTGGCTCAGTTCATGGGGAGAGTTACCCCCACACCCCAGTCATCACTCCCTTGGTCACTCTCTGAAGACCTGCTCCAGAGCTGCCATTCTGGTCTTTCCTGTGACACAGGACCTGAAGCAAATGTGGGCAAGCAGTACAGACGATGTGGGAAGAGTTCAGGAAGGAATATCTAGAGAAGGGTCCCAAGGCCTGCTGGGGAAGGAGGTGGCAGGGAGGACGCTGAAGAGGCCGGCTGAGCGGAGATGGGTGGGAAGGTGTTGGGGAGGTTGCGGGTGAACAGGCCTCACAATGACACCCAGTCCCCAAGGCTGGGACACTGGGGTGCAGGTCCCCACAGAGCTGCCTCTCCTCCCTGCAGGTGTGATGACCACACAGCCGAGAAGCTCATGACTTTCTTCGGCCACTGTGGTGGTGGTGACCCCCTGCACCTTAGCACTGGAGACCGAGTCGCCAGGCTGGGTGAGCAGCTGCAGACGCCACGCTGCAGCAGGGAAGCCCGGGGTCACCTGGGAGAAGGTCAGCAGAGCCCTGAGATCTTGGGTCTCACGGCTCGAGGGACCCTTCAGCCCTTATGCAGAGGTATCAACGGGATTCAAAACATCAAGTTTTCTTTGACGTCACTTTGGTTGAAAGTTGTAGAATCCTGTACTAGACCAGCTGGGTGCAAAATTACAGAATTACAAAAATGTGGCACTGTGAACAGACGCCGTGGGCTTCGGGCATAGCTCCGCCAGAGGCTCAGTCAGGGTTGTGTCCAGCGTGAAAATCCCTCCGTGACCTCGGCCTTCTCCTACAAAGCCCCGAAAATCCAGGGATTGCCAATGAACACAGTTTTAACAGTTTAGTTTAAAACCCTTTCCTGGCTCTATTTGTGATCCTAAAATCTAGCAGCATCTCAGCGGTCAAGCGGTGCCAGATGAGCCTGCAGCGGAGGGGTAGGTAGGCAGGAAAAGCTAGGAACGAGGGGACTGTCCACTCCCGAGTGTTACCAGATAGCACAGGGAGGTTCTGAGAAGAAACGGCATCTTCAGGTTCCTGTGCACCACATGTTTTTGAAAAGGACTGAGCAGACCAACTTCTTTATGATGTCGGCCCCGAGGAAATCACCCGTGACTTCTCCTAGGACACATGACAGCCTGGTCGACCTCTGATGCAGAACTCTGCCCTGAAGGATTCTACCTGAACTGTAGTGCCCAGGGCATCAGCTGAGTCTTGAACAATACACAAACCAACGGCCAGGCCAGAACATGCTGCCTGGCTGCAGACGGGAATGCTATGTGACCTACTTAAGTTCCTCAGCACCTCTGTGCCTTGTGTGACAACACTATTCTGCAAGTGACGACTGGGTAGACACGGGTGGAAAGCTCACAGCAACAGCTCAGCTAGAGCTGTCTGACCCAGACATTCTAGGTTGATCTGACATGCTCCAGACTATCTCTGTTCTCACCCTCACCTCTGCTCCTCCTTCAGACCTTGTTCCTCACAACCAGGTGAGGAGGACGGACCCATGGGGTGTGAAATGCAGGGTGTGGGTCATGGAGGGGGTGAACTGAAGTCATGGAGCTCCAAAGAAAAGGCAAAGTTGCCACCTCTTTTCTGAGTTAACTTCAAGGCACAGGACAGGGGGGTCTCTAATCCCTTTAGTCCAGCCTGTGGCAGAGCACAGAGCCTTCTCTCCTCTATCCAAACCCAGAGCACCCTGTTTCCAAGGGAGGGGTGCCCAGTGCGTTACAAGCCAGCTTTAGGCAGCAACATGGAGCACTTTACCTGGTATTGACACCGAGTATCTCAGCAGGCCAGTGATCTTGCTGAGAGACGTGGACAGATGTCTGGAGTGTCCTTTGAACATGGTCCCTGGACAAGAAGTGAGGCGCTTTTGCCTCCTTGACACTGTGGGTTGCTGAGATATCCACCCTAATAATCATCCACTAGCCCGAAGTATCTTCCTTCTGTTTAAACTAGCCACAGGGTTTCTACCTTTTGCCACCAATGCAAAGTCATTAGAAAGAAAAGAAACCAAAAAGTAGAGAAAAGAAAGGAGAATGAAGTCCAGGGACCAGAACAAAGTATGTCTCTTGCATCAGGCCTGCTCATTGTCACACTTTGAGTCACGCACTTAGCTTTTCTGCAAATAAAGACCAGAGATCTTGCTGGGGATGGAGGAGGGGAAATAAATATTGGTCCTGCAGAGGGAGAGAGGGTTCAGGGTACATATTGAGACCCTTCCTCCACAGGAAGAGCTGCAGCAGATGGTGGAGGCGGAGCATCTGAGGCTGGAGCTGCAGATGGTGGAGGCGGAGCAAGAAACGCTGATGGACGCGCTGCAGCTACCGCAGAGGCTCCGGGAATTCAGAGCTGGTGGGGAGATAGGGATGCCAGGGAGAGCTGGTGGGGAGGCGGGGATGTGGGAGACAGCTGGTGGGGAAGGCCAGGACACCTGGGAGAGAGGGCAAGTCAGAAGGAAGCAGAGGGCCGAAGGGGAGCAGGGGGTTGGAGACCTTGAGGTAGATGGGATAGTAGGAGGAGCTGAGGGAGCCTGGGAACAGTAACAGGGTCCAGAAGATCTTAGGGGATCTGGGTAGAAGGGGAGGAATCCACAGAGACTTGGGCAGAGCCTGGGGTGCTAGGAGAATCGGGGAGACCGAGGGAGGCTGGGAGACAGCTCGTGGCGGATATGGACTCTGGCTTCTCGGTTAGCAAGGGCTCCTCCCTTGACAGATCCAACTGGTGGCTGAGGGAAGCAGCTAGAGAGGGGGGAGCTACCTAAGCTCGGAAGAGGACAAATGCAAGAGAATTACAAGCTCTCTTTTACACATGATGGCAAAATTATTAAGGAAAATGCTAGCAGCCAGGCACAGTGATGCCTATACTGCCAGCACAGGAGAGGTCAGGGCAGGAGGGTGCCACGAGTGTTGGCACACAGTGTGACAGTGTCTCAGAACATTTTATTTATTCTAGTTCTACAAGCATATATTGAGTATGTAACCCTGCTTCTCTCCTCCTTTCCCATCCCTCTCCCTTCCCTTCATCAATCTATCATACTCCCTCCCACCCTCCTGCCTGCCTTGTCCTATTCTGTGGACTCCAGGCTTCCCTCTGGCTTGTCTACTCTTGTGGGAATTCAGGCCTCTGTGACATACCAAGTTGACTTTCTTCCAGCCACCCCACTGACAGGGGCATTTCCCTTCACTCATCCAGTTTTAGTCCCCATGGTTTCCACTGTATGTTCTTATCGCTCTTGAGCTCCTGATAGTCTATGGGGACATGTTGCTATGTCAGTCATTATCAAGTCTGGTAAGGACAAGTCTCAATGCAGTGAGTTCCTGGATGCAGCAGTCCTGCCTAGAGTGGAATGTCTTATTTAACAGTGGGCCTTCCCATCTTTAGGTTCTTACAATCTAATTGCCCCCTCTCCCACAAGGTTCCCTAAGCCTTAGGATAGGGTTAAAAAAATTTTTAATTACTCAGCCAAACTAAATTAGCAATATCTGAAGAAATAAAACATGGTTGTGTCCATCACATCACCCTAGGACTGGAAGCAACAAGGGACAGCAACATTTCATCTATCTGTCTGTCTGTCTGTCTATCTATCTATCTATCTATCTATCTATCTATCTGAGACATGCCATTGCAGTTTGTCTGCATGTTACTGATACAACAGTAACCTAAAGACCTAAAGACCAACAAGACCTAAAGAACTTAAAGCAACAAGGGGTTTTATTTTTTCTTGAAATTCTCCATTACAGTTCATAGTCCAGCCTGGCGGGAGACTTCATACCAATAGGAGAGGGAGAGTTCATACCAATACCAGGAGCCGAAGGAATTGGCCATACCATATCCACAGGCAACTTGCAAACTTGCAAAGTACTCTAGTATGCCAACTTCTTCAAGCAGTTCTCTCCATCTTATCCTCCTGCCCAAGAATTCATCTCACCTACTGTAACCTGGGCAATCTCCAGCCAGCTTGGTGAGGGCTAGCCTTAATACTAAAACTACCACGTGAGGGCAGATGGAGGGGGCAGGGTGAGGGAATGACTGTGTAAAGCTGTGGGATGGGAGGGTGTAAGGGGAAAGCCAGGGAATGGCGCTTCTCAGCTAGGGTCCTTACAGGAGAAGCAAGGAGGAAGAACTACAGAGATGATGACCAGACTCTGACCCGGATGCTGCCCCTGTCCTCGCAGGAAACCTCAGGAACCACATAGTTCCAGGGCAGAAGACAGAGGCCAATTCTTAGATGGCTCCATGTTCATTTCAAGGGGCCACCCCTGGTCCAAGTGGATCCTCAGGGGTGTGTCCAAGGCTGGTACCAGGAAGATGAGTCTGAGCAAAGGAAGCAAAACAAAATCTACATTTTTCTTATTCTTTCTTGACTAGAGACAACAGTTTGTTCAAACTCTGAATTTGAACAAGAAGGGAGGGGAGGGGAGGAGACAGGAAAAGAAGGGAAAGAAAAGAGAAGGGGAAGGGAGGGAAAGGAAAGAGGAGGGGAAGAGAAAGGGAAGGAAAAAACACATATAACATGTTTGATAAAACAACAAACAGGGACAAAGGAGATTGCTTAGTGGTCATAGTGCTTGTCCCACAAGCAAAGAGACTGGAATTTGGAACCTCGGATCTCATGGGGGAAAAAAACTAGATGGGCGTGGCAGCCCACCTATAAATCCAGCCTTGGAATGCAGACCAGAAATCCCAGAACAACCTGGCTAGCCAGGCTAGTCTTATCAGTGAACAGGGTCTGATTAAAAACCCTTATCTCAAAAGGAGTAAATGAGTCTCCAAACACATGTACTTATGCACATGTAAATGTGTGTACACATGCATGCACCCCCACACACACACACATGAAAACGGAAAAAGAAAAAAACACAACAGAATATGAGTAAAAGACAAAGAACAAGGGGGTGGGGGCTCAAGAGTTAAGCCTCTACTTCACAAGCAGAAGGACCTGAGTTCAAATCCCAGATCTTGTGTAAAACCATCAATTTCCATCCTGGAGGACACAGCCTGGGAAACTCCAGAGCAAAGCAATAAGGAGGTAGAGCAGTCCAGAATGATTTCCAATATCACCCTTGAACCTCCACAGGAGCGCGCATGCGCGCGCGCGCACACACACACACACACACACACACACACACACAAACACACAAACACACACACACACACACACACACACAAACACACACACATTTTTAGGAGCAAAAGGGATATCACATGCTGTCAAAGTGGTCAATTCTTCAAGAAGATAATGTATGCACCTAGCAACAGCCCCAAAGTACAGTACATTAGGCTGAAAGAAGGAATATTAAATAAAATAAAATTTAGCTAATGTGTGCTTTAAAATAGGCTAACTAATAGAACTAATGTGGCTTCGCTTCTGTAACCTGGCTTGCTGAACTTGGCCTTAGAAAGAAAAAGTGCTAAGTTGTTTATTCGGGTCATAGTAACTGAAAGGAGGACTAATAGAACACAAAGAATAATTTAAATATTAACTTTTAACCTGTTTTTTTGCTTCTGTCTTTGGCTTGCTTACACAACACAGAGAAAGAAAAATTATACTACTTCTAATCTACATAGGAGACAACAGCTGTACCTGGATATGTGCTGACCACAAAATTAAAAATAGGCCAATCATGACTGGGAATTTACTGCTAAGCACCCTTCTCCAAGGAACAAGAAATCAAAAAACAAAAAGATGCCAAGCGTCTGTGGTTTTTACCTTTAAAAACTGTTGCTTAACGTCATTTGGGGGTTATACTTCAAGATGAAAGAGCTCTGAGGTGTGGCCCCGGTGCACCATTCTGTAGTAAAGCTTTTCTTTACCTACTTTCTGTGTGGTGAGTCCGGGCCCCACGACAAGGCAAAAGCTAATAGAAAGCAGAAAAGACAGTTTGGTGGGCAAACTGCTTGTCGGATAAACATGAGGACTTGAGTTCTAACCCTCGTAGCCCCCTGAGCGTCAGCACGCAGCACGCATCTGCGATCCCGGTTCCCTTATAGCAAGATGCAGGGGGACACAGGAGCCAGAGGGACAGCTAGCCTGGCATACGCAGTGCCACAACATAAAACACAGACCTTGCTGCCAGCAAGCGGAAAGCGAGGGCGACACCATGGTTGTCCTCCTTAGGCAGGTTTAGAACAGGGCCACCCTGGGACATCTCTGAAGGTCCTCGAAAGTCATCCGCCACTGCTGGGATGACCCTGAGGAAACAGACCCTATTGTACTGGAGGATCTGGCTCTAATCCTCCACAGGGATAAGGTCACCAATTTCCCCCAATCTTCTGGTTGTGAAAGAATATGGAGTTGACAAAGACAAATCTCCGTAATACCTACAGTAATTGTAAAGATTATAAACAGGAGGGCCCCACCAGAAACAAGGAGAGAGGGGACCATGTTACAACAGAGAAAATAGGCCACCATCAAGGATTGCAAGTTTTTATCTCTGGCCAGGGGGTGACATCCAACACCCATCAGGATGGAGCCAAGGGCATTGCAGGAGCAGCAAAACCAAAAAAAAAAAAAAAAAATCAACAAACCATAATTCAGAACATCAGAGACTCTATATCAACCACCTGGAACTGGGCCAACGTAATCTCTCACCATCCTGAAGCTCAGGGAAATTTGCGGAAAAGGGGGCGGTAAGATTGTAAGAGCACAAGGATGGGAGGAGCAATGATATGCAAGATACTCCACACAAGTTAGGGCTGAAGCAATCATAATAGGACTTTGCATAACCTGCGCTATGTCCAACACATTATTGACCCCACAAAGTCTAGCATGGACTAAAGGCACTAGGATCCTTGGAGGCTAGGGACTGACAGTCACAGTAGTATTCCTAAGCTTAAGGGGAACACAGGAAAGAGTTCTAGGAAATGACCCTGGGTCCTTGCACCTCATCGAAGAGGAGGACCCAGAGGAGAGTTTGGCATGCACATTAAAGGATGCTCCAGGGTTGGGGATGGGGGGGTGGGGAAAGGCACTAGGGGGATGGGGAGGGGAGGAGAGAGGAGGGGAGGGGAGAGCAGGGGGTTGGGGGGAGGGAGGGGACCGGTGTACCTGTTAAGTTTGTATGAGCAGAAATAATAATAATAATAAATAGTGAACAAAAAAAAAAGAATATGGAGTTGACCTCTCCATTGCAGATAAACTTAAATTCCTCAAAACAAATAGCTGGACCATGAGGTAGGGGTCACAAGATCAACTGGGCTAGGCCCCAATACAAACAGATAACAGATCAGTGAGATGCAGGTGACCAAATGCTCTAATCGAGTTTGCAGAAACTGGAATTAACCAATAAGGAAAAGCCATTTTTCCCAGGCCTGCCTAACTCTATAAATACCCCGACCCTGCCAGCCATCTTTGGCTCCTTTGCCCCTCATGGGCTCCACGTGTAGAGTCCAGAGCTCCTTCTGGCCCCCTTGCTCCTCATGGATTCCAGTCTATCTAGAGTCCGTGAGTTCCTTTTCCAGCTTTCTCTCACTGGCTCCTCCCAGACTCCATGTGTGCGAGTTCTTGGCTCCCTTGCCCCTCATGGGTTCCATGCCTGGAGTCCATGGTTCTTTCTTCCTCTCCTCTAATCCTCTTAGGTTGCTCTCCCGCGTCAGTCCCCAGACACAAGAACTAAACGTTTTGGAGCAGCCATCACATGACTCTTACCCCCTTGGAATCAGTGTCCGTGAGTTCTGTTCTTTCTCTCCTCTAATAAACTTGGTCTTAATCCTCTACGGGTCTTACATGTTCTGGTTTCAGTCTTCAACTCCCACACACAAGGACCTGGAGACATTAAAAAAACCCTGGGCCCACAACATTCTCACCTCCATGTGTGTGTGTGTGTGTGTGTGTGTGTGTGTGTGTGTGTGTGTGTTGTGGCACCCGCACTGGCACACTCACACATGCAAGAGCTACATCCACATGCACACAAGCACATGCACATGTTGCGGGTTTTCTGGTGTCTCAGATTCTTGTGTTCAGGAGTTGAAGATTGAAAACAGCACACATAAAGGGTTAAGGCAGAGTTTATTAGAGAAAGAACAGAACTCATGGACTTTGAATCTGCAAGAGGCAAGAGAATGGCCAAGAACTCACAGACTCCAGGCATGGAATCCATGAGGGGCAAGGGGAATGAAAATAACTCACAGATTCCATATATGAGGGCAAGGGAGCTTTGGAGAACTCATGGAATCCCATAGGGGCAAGGGAGCTTTGGAAAATTCATGGAGTCCCATGGGGGCAAAAGAGCCTTGGAGAACTCATGGAGTCCCATGGGGGCAAGGGAGCGTTGGAGAACTCAATGGGGCAAGGGAGAGAGAACTCAAGGGACCCATGATGGCTGCCAGGGTCAGGATTATTTACAGTCTTAGGCAAGCCTAGGAAAAGCAGCTTTTCCTCATTGGTTAGCTCCAGTTTCTACAAACCTCATTGGAGCTTTTGGTCTTCTACATCTCATTGGTCTGTTCCTATTGGGCCTAGCCCAGTTAATCTTGTGGCTGGCCCCATGGTAGAGTTTATCTGCAATGGAGAACTCATCTCCATATCCTTTTGTGAATTGAGGATTGGGGGAAATTGGTGACCTTATCTCTGTGATTAAAATCAGTTCTTCCAGATTAATAGGGTCTGATCCTTCAGGGGAATCCCAGCTGTGGGGGATGACACACAGGTGCAGATGTACATGCCTACTCACAGGCACACAATTAATAGAACTGCAAAAAAAGATGTATCTGCTATTGTAGTTGGAGACCTCAGTGTCCTTCTAGACAAGACAGATTCAGCAGATGAGAAAAAAAAAAAAAGAAAAACCAGCTAACCACACACTACTTCACCCCACAGTAATAAAACATGAATTTTTTTCTGTCTCACACTAAACAGTCTCCATATTCGTTTTTTTTTTATTTTATTTATCTACAAACAAAATGGGTTTATTTCTTTGCCCCCATTCTCCTCTCCACCTACTTCCCTTCTCTCCCACCCTCACCATCCACACACCCTTCTCCCACCTTCCCCTCCCTTCATCCATCCTGCTATGTCCCACCTCTCCTCCTGTTCCTCTGCTTATATGTATCACAGGACTCCCTTTGGGGTACCTATGTTGGTAAGGGAGTTAGATTTTCATTGAACTTTATGTGGCTCTTCAGTGGGTACAGTTGTAAGTGTGGAGGTTTCTCTCTTTTTTTTTTTTTTATTTCCACTCATACAAACTTAACAGATACACCGGTCTCCCCTCCCTCCAACCCTCATCCCCCTGTACCCCCTCCCCTCCCCCTTCCTTCCCTATCCCCAGTGCCTCTCCCTCCCATCCCCGGAGCATCCTTTAATGTGCATGCCAAACTCTCCTCTGGGTCCTCCTCTCCCGTGAGGTACAGGTACAAGGACCCAGTGGCATTTCCCAGAACCCTTTCCTGTGTTCCCGTTAAGCATAGGAACACTACTGTGGCTGTCAATCCCTTGCCTCCCAGGATCCTAGTGCCTTTAGCAAATGCTAGACTTTGTGAGGTCAATAGTGTGTTGGACATTGCGCAGGGCATGTAAAGTCCAAATATGATTGCTTCAGCCGAGGTTCCCCTTACTTGTCCAGTACCTGTCCCCGAGACATTTTCTTTTTTTTATTATTATTATTTATTCAATTGTGCATGTGTACGTGTGTGTTTATGTATGTGTGTGTGTGTGTGTGTGTGTGTGTGTGTGTGTGTGTGTGTGTGTATGTGTGTGTAGAACCACGGGCGAATTCGGGAACCACCATGGACACCTCCACCTCCTCCTGTTTACTCTGCCCCGGGATTTACAGGCTCCGCCCTACTAGGACCAGAAATGCAGGCCGCCCCCGTGGGGTCTAGGATCCAAACTCAGGACCTTACGCCTGCAAGGCAGAGGCTTAACCACTGAGCCACCTCTCCAGCCCATCCCCCCAGACATTTTCTAAAAGCAGTTGTTTCTTCTAAGATCCTAGTTAGTTCTCAGGGAAATGCTAATAAGTCAGCCTTCATGTAGATTTGGAGGCAGAAGTTCTCACTGCTGTGACCTCCTCGGTACAGTGGCCCAGTCTTGGCTGGAATGTGTTTGTCAGGAGAACCTCATCCCACTTTAGGCTCTTACAATCTTACCACACTCTTCCCTAAGGCTCCCTGAACCTTGGTGTGGGATAAGACTTTGATGGGCCGATTAGGGTACTCTGATCTGTTTCTGCCTCGTTCGTCTTCCATTGTAATAGGGCAACTTGGTTGAGCTCTGAGCATTTTTTGTTTTGTTTTGTTTTGTCTTTAAATGTGACTTGGTTGTTCTCTCTTTAGATTCTCAGGACATTCTCTCTGTCTTGCATCTGCAGTGTTTTGACTATTATTTGCCGTGGTGAGTTTCTATTTTGGTCATACCTGATTGGTGTGCGATATGCCTCTTGTACTTGGGTGAGAATCTCTTTACTTAGATGTGCAAATTTTTCATTTATGATAGAAAATAGTCTCCACTTTTTAAGCCACAAAATACTCAACAAATTTGTCTCAGATGACAATAGAGTTAAACTTGAACTTTTTAACAGAAAAAGAGCTGGGAAATCCATAAATACTTGGAGATTAAATGACATATTTTATATAAAATATGGGCCAAAGAATAATTTCAATATTACTTACAAAACATTTTAACTAAATGAAGATGGAAATGCGCATACTCAAACAGATTTAATAGAGAAGACAAAAATCTTAAAAAATCAGTATTAGACAGTTTTACAGCAGCTATGCTGGGAGTCTCTGAAAGTTTTCAAAGGTTATCCCCCAGGCAGAGATACCCTGAAGGAACACACTTTATTAATCTGTAATCCTTCACAGAGATAAGGTCACCACCTTACCCCAACCATGTGTTCGTGAAAGGATATGGAGATTAGTTCCCTTGTAGAGAACTGGAATCCCACATCTGGAATCCCATGACTTCCTGTCTGCCAGGACTCTCTTTCCCCTCACAGATTCATGTCTATGAGTTCCATTCTTTCTCTCCTCTAATAAACTCTGTCTTCTATGAGTATTCTGGTTTCAATCTTTGACTAACGAACACAAGAACTTGGACCCTAAAGACCCCAAAGGGAACCTGTAATAAATAAGCCTCCAACTCAGGAAATCCTGAAAGGAAAGTGTTGCAGTTCACCTGCACTGTTTCCCATAAACTACCATCAATCAGCTTAAGGAACAAGGGGTTTATTCTCTTGCTAGAGACTGGTTACAGTTCCTCCTCCAGCTTTGCAGGAGAGCATGCGCCAACACCAAGGCCGAAGGAACTGGCTACACTATCTCTAAACAGCAACTGAGAGAGGGACGATCCTTATTTGCCAGACTAGCATGTCTGGCCAAATATACATAAGGATGCCCTCTTTCTCAAACAGTCCCCTCCATTTTATTCACCTCCCTGTTGGACTAGTGCATGGTCTGGCCCTTCCCCATCCACTGAACAATCTCCTGCAGGTTTGCTCTGGGCTTAACTCAACTACTGATTCTCTACAAATGTGCCCAGAGCCAAACCCTCAACCATCAAGTTGACATCTGTGTCAAACTATGACAGAAAGCAAATTTTAAATCTAATTTGATCAGTGCATCCCAACTTGATCAAGAGAAACAACCCAAAATAAGGAGAAGAAAAGAATAAAAACTAAAATGGAAGACAAAAAGGCACATTTTTAGAAAATATTAAATTATCATGGTAAGCTTCTACTCAGGCCAATGAAAGAAGAAAACAGGAGACAAGTTACTAGTGTCAAGAATAAAAGAGGGTGCTCAACACTGGCTTTGAAAGTATATTACTAAGTGCTAGTTACTTTCACCACATCTGTCCCTGATGTTCCTAAAAAGACGGTCTGCCAAAACTCACACGAGAAGGGGGCTGGAGAGGTGGCTCAGGGGTTAAGCTTCTGCCTTGCAGGGGGAAGGTCCTGAGTTCGGATCCTAGACCCCACGAATAGACGCCCATGGTTTTACACGCGCGCGCGCGCGCGCACACACACACACACACACACACACACACACACACACACACATACACACACATGCACAGTTGAATAAAAAAAAAAAGAACTCACACAAGAAGAAACAATCTGATGTGGACTGAATAATTTAATAACTAATAATTATTAAATTATTCAGTCCACATCAGATTAGCCAGAATAGATGCCCTGGGGAATTCTGCTTAAGGAAGTTTAAGGAAGAAGTTATCTGCACTCTCTTCCAGAAAACAGAGACAGAAGGGTTCTTTCTGACTCTTTCTCTGAGTCTGACGTAGTTATGTTGACAAAGACAAAAATTTTCAGCAAAACATGAGTGGGTCGAACCCAACAATACAAGCTGGGTACTGCTCAGTGCCATCGGGCCCACTCCTCACACGTGAGATGCAAGAGGTCCAACTCTAGGACACAAGAAAAGCATTAAAAAAATTATTTGTCTTGACCACCGTTGCTGTTGCCTGTGAGGGGGGAAAGAAGGAGGCTGGACACAGCGTCCATCCTGACGGAAAGCCGGCTAGTGCTGGACACTTCCTGGCCCTGGAGCCCTGCTGACTTGTAGCCTGGGCCACCTTCCCCTCACTCGGTGAGTAGCTAATTCCTTCCGTGGAGGAGACGAGTGGCTCAGACCTAACAAGTGGAATGTAGGCAGTGCTGAGGGGGGCACCTTCCAGGCACTGCCCTGAGGGCACCCAGGCAGCCCTGTGTCATCTGAGTCAACCCAGCCTGTCAGCGGACAGCAAGGGACCCAGAATTCTACCGATGTGTTTGGCTCACATTTCTGAAGCAACTCCACATCCTCGGCCAAGCCTCAGTGATTACAGCCCACCCCTGAGGAGACGCTGACTGAAATCCAGAACTCTTTACCTATGGCATGCAGTCCTCAGCCCAGAAACCACATGGGAAGAGAATGGATAAATGTTACATGAAGCCGTTGTTGCGATGGTTGACTTATTTGCAGTGTGGCTAGACACACAGTGGAAGATAAACGTTTTTCCTGTGGTAAATTCACATCTCACCAGTATATGGGTGGGGGTGCGTGGGTATGTCAGAACATCAAAGGTGTTAGGAAGCAGAGAGGTAGGAAAGTAGAGAGAACTATGTGTGTGCTGAGCTTCGACGCACCCCCCCATGCATGCCCAGAATCCCACCTCACTCACAAAACACAACTTAAAGATAAATTGCTGTAGATGTCAAGTAAGCATTGAAATCATTAGCCACAGCACCACTGAGTGGAGTCCAGAGTAACACACAGGACAGTCTGAGTGTGGAGGGGCAGGATGTGCAGTTAGCCCACAATGTGTGTCGGTGGAAACAGAATTGAAAATTCGAGAACAAACTTCCTATGGATCACCCTTCTTTTTGCCTTTTTTCCTAGAATGGCTTTTTTTTAATTGTTCAAATCATTTGTAACCCATTAAAAATTTTTTTCTGGTAAATTCTAACCAATGTTCTTCTCATGTCTTCTGATAAAAAAACACTCTGTGACCTTAAATTGCCAGATATTGAGGGGCACACGCCCCTTAAATTAAATTTCCTCACACTCAAAAAGAGTAATTGTGCACAACTGCCACTAGGGGGCTGTGGACAGCTGGCGGAAGAGATTACCACCCAAAGCCTGGGTGAGAGTTCTAGTTCAACTGTTTATAAATGGATCTTTTGTTCTCTTTTGTGTTGAGACAAGTTATGTAGCCCAGGCTGACCAACTCCCAATCCTGTCCCCTGGGTGCTATGATGCAAGGCGTGAGCCTCCATGCCTGACTTCTAAAAATATGTTTTAGGAAGTAAAGTTTATGTGTTCTAACTTGAGAAGTCAGAATCACCTGCCATACAAAGAAAGTAATATCAACAGTGGGTTAGCAGCAAATAAAACAACATTCATCTCTGACCAGTAGTCAGAAACCAAAGTCAAAACAATATTTAAATATTGAAGGGTTGTATTTCTGAAACCATCTCCAGGCATTTCAGATAACAGTTACAGTTCTTACAATTCAATCTTGGGAAGGGCTTTTTGAATTATAAAATCATTTGTAGGTGTAAACTTTTTTAAAAAATTGCATGTGCATGTGTGTATGTATGTGTGTGTGTGTGTTTGTGCATGTGTGTATGTATGTGTGTGTGTTTGTGCATGTGTGTATGTGTATGCATGTGTGTATGTGTGTGCAATCTTTATGTGTGTAATCTATATATGTGTACATGTGTATAGGTGTGTGTATGTGTGCATGTGTGTATTTGTGAATGTGTGTATGTGTATGCGCATGTGTGTATTGTGCATGTATGTTTGTGCAGTGTGTCTGTGTGTATGCATGTGTGTGTGCCTATGTATATGTGCATGTGTATGCACATGTGTGTGCACATGTGTGTATGTGTATGTGTGTGTGCACATGTGTGTGTATGTGTATGCATGTCCACACACATGAGGTCAGAGGACAACTTTGGTGCAGTGGTTTTCTCCTTCCACATTGTGGGTTCCAGGGGTGGAATTCAGGTCCTCAGGCATCACCAGAAAGTGCTGTTACCTGCTGGGCCATCTGATCTGCTCTAATATAAACATTTCTCCTATGTGTTCAGCTAAACTTTCATTTTTATCTTTTAATATGAACACATTGCAATTTTTTCCTTAAAGAGACATGTCAAAATCATGTTTTTTAAAGCTTTTTAATCTTTAGTTATCATGTGTGTGTGTGTGTGTGTGTCTCGAAGGGTATTGTATGTCTCTGTAGAAGACCAAGGGTGACTTCTGGAATCATCCTGGATTGCTTCTACCTCCTTTTGTTTCTATCTGAGATTTCCCAGGCTCCTCCCACCAGGGACAGAAGTGCAGGCCACCACTGTTTCTGCCTGGCATTTTTACATGGGACCTGGAATCTTAACTCAAGACCTTCTGCTTTCAACGCAAAGTCCCTGAGTCATCTCTCCAGCCCCAAAATCATGGTTTTTAAATATCCAACACATGACAGTTTTGAAAGCCATACATAAGTATGACATTTTAAAAATCAGATTTCTACAAAAAAAAAATACTCCCTAATCTTTGAATTTCCATGATTTGTTTAAACTTTGCCACCTTGCAAGTGATGTCACAGCACCCTGCTAGGAGCTTTTATGATCAGTCTGTTTCAAATATTTTAAGGACTTGTCCTGGAGCCGCTGGCTTTGCCAACATAGAGGAGCTCTCAGCTCAGATAAATGCTTCATGGAGGATCCCACAGTAAGTAAATGTTCATCGTGCTCTTAACATTTGCTGCAAATCCAACATTCTCAGCTGTCCTCTCTCCAGCCCCAGTTGGACAGACACGGGGTTGCCCTTTGCATCGTAAGCTTCACTTGTGGAATTATTAACTTTAAGGGTTAATATTTTCCATTCTGGTTTGCTCTTGCAAAGGGTGACAAAAGTTTAGTGACTCTCTGAGGGAAAATACTGAGAGGATGAGCAAGACACTAAATATTTCTCAAGAAACCTACACAGACGTTTCAGTCCCATGTTTTTATAACTGAGTGACTACATATCTAGATATATATGATGATATAGCTAGATAAGCTATACTCCCAAACTTGAAAGAGCATTGATCATTATGTATAGTTTTCTTATAAACATCTAAAATTACATGTTTTATATATTGCTGTGATAAAGAATTATCGTGACTTTAAAATGTAGCTTTTGAGGGCTGGTGAGGTAGCTCAGTAAGTAGCCCAGAAGCCTACATGGCGGAAGGAGAGAATTAACTTCTAGAAAGTTGTCCTCTGATCTCCACACCTGTGTCATGGCATGCACGTGTGCACCTCCTCCCAAATAACTTAATTTAATTTTTTACAGTAGTTTAAAAGGTAGTATTTGAACTGGTGAGATGATGACTCTGCAGATAAAGGTTCCTGAATCACCAGTGTTCATTCCCTAGAGCTCACATGGTAGCAAGAGAAAACTGACTCTCAGAAGTCATCCTTTGACCTCGACATGCACACAACATCCCCCCACTCTGACGAGTAAACAAACAAAAATAGGTTTTTCAAAAATTTGGTCTTCCATTCAGCACAGCAAGCTTCCAGGACCCCTGTCATCCTTCCCTGAGCCCAATCCCTCTGCCGAGCCTCACCAGCACCTGCATGTGCTGTGCCAAAACCATCTCTACACATCATGGTCAATGCTCCTCCCATGGACTCCACTAGACAACAGCAGAAATGCCAACGCAGGCTCGTGAAAACATCAACGTACACCTAGTACAGCCTTACCACCAAACTACAAGTCAGTACCAGGAAAAACCTTACACATCTTGGCCATTCTCTCCCTCAAGAAATCCCACAGATGGGGCTGGAGAGGTGGCTCCGGGGTTAAGCCTCTGGCTTGCAGGCAGAAGGTCCTGAGTTCGGATCCTAGATCCCACGTACAGACACCAGGCAGAAGTGGGGGTGGCCTGCGTTTCTGGTCCTGGTAGGGCGGAGCCTGTGAATCCTTGGGCAGAGTAAGCAAGGAGAAGGTGGAGGTGTCCATGGTGGTTCCCGAATTCGCCCGTGGTTCTACACACACACACACACACACACACACACACACACACACACACACATACACACGCATACACGCACAACTGAATAAATAATAAAAAAAAATTTTTTAAAAAGCCAGGTGAAAATAGTGGTGGCTGTACTTCTAGTTCTGGTAGATGAAGCCTGGGAAACTCCAGAGCAAAGTAAAGAGGAGGTAGTGCAATCCAGGGTGATTACTGAAGTCACCCTGGGGCCTGCATAGCCACACACATTGCCCGCTGATATACACAGACACACAAACACACACACAAAAATTTTAAATAAAATTTAAAACTCCACAAACCATCAATGTGCTGCCTCCAAGAAGAACACCTCACAATGAAAGATAGTCACTACCTCAAGGTGAAAGAGTGGTCAAGTACTCTAAGCAAATGAAACTAGGAAATGAGCAACAGCTGCCGTTCTAATATCCCACAAAAACAGACTACAAATCATAAGAGACAAAGAAGGACAATACTTACTAGTTAAGGAAACAATCAATGGAAAAGAGCTTACAATTCTAAACATATATTCACCCAACTGAGGATCTTCCAGATTCATTAAAAAAAATACTATGAGATGTAAAACAACAAATCAATCCAAACACTAAAATAGTAGGGGGTTTCAATATTCCCACTCTCATAGAAAGACAGATAAAACAGATTTAAAAAATTGAACAGAGACACTCAGGAATTAAATGACGTGATAAATCAAATGGACCTAGCCAACATCTATAGAACTTTCCAGCCAAATACCAAGGATGACACATTCAAATGAGTCTCCACAAATAAAATAAAATTGAAATTATATGCTGCATAAATATAAATTATATTTATATGGAATAAAATGAAACATCTATAGCAAGGGAAACACTGGAAAACATACAAACTCTTGGAAACTAAACAATACATTATTGAATGAGGAATGGATTATGGAAGAAATCAATAGGAAATTGAAAAATTCCTGGAATTTAATAAGAATGATAACACAACATACCAAAATCTATGGGACACAATGAAAGCTTTCTTAACAGGAAAGTTTTTAACACTTAATGCCTACATCAGAAAAATAAAAACATCCCAAAACAACTTAGCAATACAGCTTGAAGTCTTGGAGAGACAAGAACAAACTAATTCCAAAGATAGTAGATGGGCAAAAATGAACAGTCAAAGGAGAAATAATGAAATAGAAATAAAGAAAACTATACCAAGAATCAATAAAATAAAGAATTGGTTCTTTGGAAAAGGCAAATAAAACTGACAAACTTTTAGCCAAATTAATGAAAACCAAAAGGAAAAAAACAAATTAATTGAATTAGAGATGAAATGGAGATATCACAACACAACAGATACTGAAGAAATTCAAAGAATCATATGGACCTACTTTAAAAATCTGCATTTCACTGAACTGGAAAATCAAAAAGAAATGGAAGAATTTCTAGACACTTATGATTTACCAAAGTTGAATCAAAATGAAATGAATAACTTAAACAGACTCATATCAAGTATTGAAATTAAAACCGTTATCACAAATCTCCAAACCTAAACAAAAGCTCAGGCTGGATGGATTCAGTGCAGAATTCTTCCAGACACACAAAAAAGAGCTAACACAACTCCTCCTCAAGTCACTTCACAAAACACAAAGGGAAGAAACACTCCAACCCCTTCCATGGGAGCTGGATTACTCTCACCCTAAACCAAGTAAAGACACAACAACAAAAAAAGAAAATTATACACAAAACCATGAACAAACACAGATGCAAAATTCTTTAATAAAATATTTGCAGAGCTGGAGAGGTGGCTCAGGGGTTAAGCCTCTGCCTTGCTGGCGGAAGATCTTGAGTTCGGATCCCAGATCCCACGTATAGACACCAGGCGGAAGCGCGAGGGGGGGGGTGCTGCCCTTCTGGTCCTGGTAGGGCGGAGCCTGTGAATCCCCGGGGAAGAGTAAACAAGAAGGAGGTGGAGGCAGTCCATGGTGGTTCCCGAATTCATCCGTGGTTCTACACACACACACTCACACACACGTGCCTGCACATACATACATACATACACACACACACAATTGAATAAATAATAAAAAAATAAAATAAAATATTTGCAAACAAATTCAAAACATGGGTATATTCTAGAAGCACAAGGATGGTTCAATACATGAAAATCAATAAACATAATTCACTACATCAACAGACACAAAGACAAAAATCAAATGATCCTCCCAATAAATTCAACAAAAACTTTGGACAAAATTCAACACTTCTTCATGATAAAAGCCCTGAAGACCAGGAACATAACTCAATACAATAAATGGTATGTATGACGAGCTTATACCAAATCCCACTGGAAGAAGTCATACTGGGTGAAATATCCCAGGTACAGAAAGACAGATATCACATGTTCTCTCTTATTAGGATACTAGCATTAAATTCTCAAAATGGGGCCGGAGAGATGGCTCAGGGGTTAAGACTCTGCCTCACATGCAGAAGGTCCTGAGTTTAGATCCCAGCTCCCATATTAAAAACGTCATGTGGAAATAGCAATGGCCTACACTTCTGGCTCTGGAGGCCGGAGCCTGGGAAATCCCAGAGCAAAGCAAGAAGGTGATAGAATTAATCCAGGATGATTCTGAAATCACCTTGGGCCTCCACAGGGACACAAAGTGCCCTCTGATCCACACCCACACAGAATAAATAAATAAATAATTTTTAAAATAAAATTTGAAAGATATTCCATGTTCACAAATCAAAAAATTAATAATGCTCAAATGATCACACTATACAATGAGACTTATAGAATCAATATAATTTCAGTCTAAAAGGTAAAACTGGGAAGCACCACAGGACCACGGTATTTGGCTAGCATGGCAGGGCTGAGACAGAGAGACAGAGAGGCACAGAGACAGAGAGAGAGAATTTCTTGGAGTAGGTATGGCAGCACATGCCTTTAAACTTAGCACTCTGGAGATGGAGACAGGAGAAAAGTCTCTGTGTCTGTACAGGAAGGTCCAGGCCTCCTTCAAATACATACACACTAAAAGGCCCAGGAGCAGCTAAAAGGAGAGAAGCTAGCCCAGGCCAGCCTGGCTAGCCTGACTTCTGATGTAGCGAGCTGCTGCAGAATCTGCTGGGAGTAGCCCTCGGGCCTCCCTCAGACTGGCATGAGATTTGCACTGCTAGAGAAAGTCCAGTGTGGTCTCGTCTGGTGGCCCTGCTGCCCCAAACTCAGTTTCCCTCTAAATTCCAAAACCTACTGAATGCCTCCTGACTGAGCCCAGGACCTGACCATCTATCTTGTTCAACACCAGCAGCGCCCACGGGAGCCCCCGTCTCAGCGCTCCACAGCCTAGACTCCTCTGGTCATGAACCTATATTCTTGTTGGTAAATATCTCAGAGTGACCCAAAATGTCCTCCACCCCAGGAAACCACTCTCCCTCTGTGTGCACGAATTCTCAAATCTGTAAAGGATGGATTGACCTTGCAAATATTCACAAGTCCACAACTGTGAGATTTCTATGATTTATACAAAATGTATACATTGCTGACCCAATTTCACATTGATATTTTACCATTAAGCTTGATTTTGATTAATACCTTATAATACTAAAAGCATAAAGTGAAAATACATTTATCTTTTAAACTTTATTTTTGCGTGTGTGTGTGTGTGTGTGTGTGTGTGTGTGTGTGTGTGTCAGTGGGCCCTGTGTGTCCCTGTGGAGGCCCAAGGGTGACTTCAGGAATCACCCTGGATTGCTTCTACCTCCTTTTTGCTTCCCTCAGATTCTGCCCACCAGTACAAGAAGTGCAGGCTGTTGCCATTTTGGCCTGGCGTTTTCTATTTGAGAACTGGGACCTGAACTCAGGACTTTCTGCTTGTGAGGCAGAGTCCTAACCCCTGAGCCATCTCCGGCACACGTTTATCTTTCAAAGGAAACATATGTCACTAACATGAATGGAAAGGCAGGGGTAGAAGACAAATGAGGCATAGTAAACAGACCCAGCTCTGAGAGGACTGAGCTGCAAAAAGGCAGCTGTTCATCAAAAGAAAGGATTGGGAAGTGCCCGTCGGGTGTTAAATGCACTGTGAGACCAGTCTCTCTTCACCTTCAGAATGACAGAGGACTGAAAAGTCGCCCTCTTCTGCTTCCAGCCCAGACGGCTTCTCTGGGAGGCAAGCAGCACAGAGAAAATTGACAGCCCATGCTCACTCATCCTGGGGGTCTCTTCTAGGAAGCCCTTCCCACCTGCCAGGAGAGAAGGGCCTCCGTTGGCCAGCAGACCCACCATATTCGGTCATGGGCACTGGTGGTGATCCTGAGAGCTGCTGAGGGCTGCACTGAGGGATAAGCCAGGCTATTTTCATCATTTCCTTCCTCCACTCAAGCAGGGGCCTCAGTAGCCAGCTCCCACAGGGTGGTTCCCACAGCCCTGCCACCACGGCTTCAACCAGGACAGCTCAGGTCAGCAGAAAGGGTGCCTTGACCAAGGAGGTGATGGTAAGTGGCTTATTTATACTCCTGCTCAGTAGCACCTCTGCCTGCCCCTACCTCCACTCTCCCCACAAAAAGATAGGGGGACAGGAACAATTGCTCCAAACACAACAGCTTCTCTGGCGAGTCATTACTCCCTGGAGCATGGCAGTGGGCTCAGCTTTGGTGAAAGAAGCAGCCCCTTCTAAAGGCCTGGAGGGAAGACAGCAAACCAGGTGGCATCAGAGCCACTGGACGCTTAGGTGAGCCCTGGACGCTGCCAGAGATTTCTGGGGACCACGAGCTACCTCATTCCCTGAGGCTCCAGCTCCGAGCTGTGAGCATTAGCCTGGTTAAGTTACTTTCCAGGCAAGCCCCTGACTTCCCTCCATGATGCCACCCAGCTTTGTGCACCTGGCATCATGGGAGAGTGGCTGAGGACTAGGTGCAGCCTGACTCCAGGCTCAGATGCGAGCTGGGCATGGTCTGGAAAGCCCCGGCTCATCTCTGGTGTAGGGGCTGAGCTAAGGCGGCTCATCAGCACCTGCTCTCCAGCAAGCAGGAGCTAGGACACACCCCTCCACACTTCCCTGGACTGCACCCTGCACTCGGGAGAGCTCTGGGGAGCCACTCCTGAGTCGGCTCAGGTACCCTGGCCCTGGGGCGGGGTGCAAGCTGACAAGCCTGCCCTGCTTTCCCCACAGCCTGCCTGTTCGATGTCCATCTGGGGGCTCCTGTTCCTGCTGTGGGCTACGGCAACAGCCACCCGGGCCTGCCCCACACCCTGCACCTGCCACACCCTGGAAACCATGGGGATCAGTGTGGACTGCCAGGGGCGGGGCCTCACGGCCTTGCCGGTGGTACCCGCCCACACTCGCCAGCTCCTGCTGGCTAACAACAGCCTGCGCTTCCTGCCACCGGGCGCCTTTGATCACCTGCCCCAGCTGTGGAGCCTCGATGTGACACGGAACCCCTGGCACTGTGACTGCAGCCTCACATACCTGCGCCTCTGGCTGGAGGACCACATGCCCCAGACCCTACTGCATGTGTACTGTGCCAGCCCCAACCTGGCCGCTGGCCGCCCGCTAGGCCAGCTGACAGGCTATGAATGGGGCAACTGTGGTTGGCAGCTGTCAGCATCCTGGGTCTATCCAGGGTTCTGGTGGGATGTTGCAATAATAGTTGTGGCCATGCTGGGCCTGATTCTGCTGACTAGCCTGCTGAGAACATGCACAAAGCGCCTGGACTGAGTCCCAGCCCCAGGATGACCCAAATCCAAGCCCAAGCCCACGCCTGTTCCCCGGACCAGGTGAAGCCCACTGGCCACCCAGCCATCTGGTATGAGTTTGGACACACTGTTTTTCCTGTGTCGTCTCCTCCTAGAAACCTGAATTAATTTTGTTTTAACCTGGTATCTGCTGAGGCTTCTCACTCACTGAAACTTGCCCCGATTCTATAATCTTTGAGCCAGGTTCTAGAACTGAGTTATGTTTTCCTCTGCTTCCAGCCTCACATGCCTCCCATACATGGGGCTGAAGGTGGCCCAGGCCAGTCTATACCGGCCTTCAGACCTTCTCCAAAATCCACACAAAGCTTGTAAGCAGGGCAGGATGCCCTAAAGACCCTAAAGAGGGAGGTTATCTCCATGCATGTCACTTCTTCCAACACAACCTCTGACCTCCACCCCAGCATGGAAGGCTTGGGTGCTCCCCGGGTCCCTGAATTCTTTCCTCTATTTCTCTACCCGTGTCTCAGCCTAGAGCAGCAAAGCAGAAAATGATTCTCCCCAAATGCTGACATGAGCTACCAGCAAGTTGAATCTCCTTGTTTCCCAAGCGACAGTAGCCAGATTCTTCCTACTGGGAACTCTCTCCCTCCAAGGACTCCTTGATGCGCCTAGTGTGGACCAGCTCTCCCATGAGCTACGGAACTTTGTTGGCCAGGTTGGGTTCTGGAGGTCAGAGTTTCTTACCAGAAAAACCAAGAGGACAGAATATCCTGCAGGATGCTGGCCCACAGGAAGTCAGGCAATATCAGGAGCGGCTCAGGAAGGGTTACGGTAGAAAGTGGTGGAGGGGCTGGAGAGGTGGCTCAGGGGTTAAGCCTCCACCTTGCAGGCAGAAGGTCCTGAGTTCAGATCCCAGATCCCACGTATAGACGCCGGGCGGAAGCGGGGGCGGCCTGCGCTTCTGGTCCTGGTAGGGCGGAGCCTGTGAATCTCGGGGCAGAAGGAGGTGGAGGCGTCCATGGTGGTTTGAGAATTCGTCCGTGGTTCTAGACACACACACACACACACACACACACACACACACACACAGACACACACACGCACGCGCACACATACACACGCACATGCGCACAGTTGAATAAAATAATAATAATAATAAAAAAAAGAAAGAAAGTGGTGGAGACTGAGGCACACCAGACAGGTTGGATTCCACCAAAGAGAACTCAAACAATCCCACTGAGTGAACATTCCCTTCTCACCCCCACACTCCAAAGGCTGGACAGCTGTCCATACGTGTAATCTCATGAATTCTTTAAGTGTTAAGTTAAAAACGAAATCAAAACTGTAAAGGAGCAGGACATGGTTGTTCTCACCTGCAATACCAGCCCCGGGGAGAGTGAAGCAAAGGGATTGCTGCAAGTTCAAGGCCAGCCAGGGCTACATCACGAGTTCCAGGCCAGCCTGAGGCAGTGTGTGAGACCTTGTCTCAAAGAAAAGAACAAAGATCATCAAGGTGAATAAAAGACAAATAAATCCATCTGGGGAGGGGGGATCAAGAGGAAAGTTTGTGGTCTCTATGTTAGAAATCAGCTATGAGACTACTGAATAAGAGCAATCATCAGTTCTGGTGTCTGCCCCTTGGGCCCAACCCCTCACACGCGAGGGGGTAGCACTTTGAGGGACTGGGTGAGCCAGCAGTCTCCCCTGGCATGAGGGGTATCAGCTCTAAACTGCTGACTGGCAGGCCACCTTCATACTCTCTTCACTCCTTCAAGAGTTTCTAAGCATTTGTTCTCAGTCCCCACCATCACATGGGGAACACCCCAGATCCTCCCACCCCTAAATTCTGCCTCTGCTCCCTCTTCATGCCTCGGTGCATGTGGGTCGGCCTCTAATCTAAGTGATTGTGGTCCAAGGCTGCCAGATGACTCCAAGCTCATGAAGTGGGAAATCGGGTAGGGGAAAGGCCTGCAGTGGGAGGCTGAGATTTCCTGAGGTGGATAGATATCCACACGAGAGCCAGGGAGCAGCTGTCTTAGGGGGTTCCAACTGCCCTCTTCCATTCATGTAGCTACCACAAATTCCCACAGTTTAGGGATCTTAAATGTCTTCCAAAGGTTCCTGGTGAAAGACCCAGCCTGTGGCACTATTGGGAGTTAACAGAAGGAAGAACTTGGGGGTGTGCCCTTGGAGGAGATGTGGGACCCTCTTGTGATGGTTAATCTCAGCGGGCAATTTGACACAATAAAAATCACATGGGAAAATGGCCCCAGGCCTCTCTGTGGGGGTCATCTTATTTTACCTTAACTGATATGAAAAACCCCATCTTGCTTGCGAGTGGTACCGTGCCCTTGGCAAGGCATCTAGAGCTGAAAAATAGATGGAGAAAGGCAGCTGAGTACTAGTGAGATGTGTTCTTCATTCTCGAGCCACTGTGACTTCCTTTCCACGTGAGCTGTACCTGGAACTGGGAGCCAAATAAACCGTTAAATAAACTTAAATCGCCTATGGGGTGTTTTGTCACAGCTACAGGGGAGGAAACTAAGTCACTGTCCATCTTCCTTCTCCTCCTCTTCTTCCTCTTCCCTAATTCTTCTTCCATTCCCCCTCTCTTTCTCTCCTCTGGACCATGGACAGAAACTGTCAGCCCAAACAAACCTTTCCTCCTTTTTTTCTTTATTTTGTGTGTAGGGTATATGTGTATGTGTGTTTGTGTTCATACATGTGCCAGGTGCTTGTGCATGAGTCAACATAGGCATGTTGTAACAGTTACTCTTAACTATTGCTGTGAGAGAACACCCAAAGTCAAGAAACTTAAGGGAGATTTATTCAGCTAACGGCTCCAGAGGGAAGGTACAGTCTCAAAAAGCAGAGGTGACATGGCTGGCTGGCCAAAGCTGGAAGAGGCTAAGTCACCGCAGACATCTTGGAAGCTGAGAGCTGCAGACTGCTTGCTGCAAAGGCTGACTTCTCCTGGAGGTAGGGTGGGACTAATTCACCTCAAGATCCACCCCTTGTGACTGCCTTCCTCCAGCAAGGCTCCACCTCTCAAGGTGCCATGACCTTGCCAAACACATGAGGCTGTGGGGGACACATTTCAAACCACGTGAAGCCAGAGGTGGAAGTTGGGCATCTTTCTCAATTGCTCCCCACCTTATTTTTTTGCAACAGGGTTTCTCAACAAATATGGATCTCGGGGCTGGAGAGGTGGCTCAGGGGTTAAGCCTCTGCCTTGCAGGTGGAAGGTCCTGAGTTCGGATCCTAGACCCCACGTATAGACACCGGGCGGAAGCCACACACGCGCACACACAATTGAATAAATAATGATAATAAAAAAAATTAAAAAAAAATAAAATAAAATAAACAAATATGGATCTCAATAAATCAGGCAGACTGACTGATTGGCAGGTCCCCAGGGTTCTAGCCCCACCTCCCCAGCACTGGGATTATAGCCAGGCCCAGCTTTTTACATGGATGCTAAGGAATACGAATTTAGGTCTTCACGATTGCACCAAAAGACTGTCACGAATTGAGTCATATTTCTAGCCCTTTTCTTTTTTTTTAAGTTGATTATCTCAGGGGAAAAGCTGAGATGCTGGATAACTTACAAGTAATAACTTACTTCTTACAGCTAGAGGGCTTGCAAGTACACGATCAAGGCACAATACTAGGGATGTGGGAGACCTCACTGCGCCCTCACTCTGACCCCATGCTCCACCTTCCCAAGTCGCCTCCTAAAAGCCCATCGCTAACCATCATCACATCAGGGTTTACACTCAGCATGTGGATTCGCTCGGCCATCACCATCCCCACCCCGGGATGGCAGAGGCCCCTGCCACAGCACCAGCTGCACAAGCCTTCTCGCTCCTTAGCACCACCCCGCACCAGTTTCCCACCATCTCAGCCATTCCTGGTGCCACTGCTCCCACAGGGCAAACCACAGTCGGTCACGCTGGTGGCCACACCATGACCATCAGCATGCTGGCTTCTCCCACAGCCCCAAGCACCTGGCCCAACGGCACCCACCCATTCACTCCACCCTGATTGTCTCACAGACCTCTGCCCACACAGTTGTCACCATAACCGTGTTCACTGTGTTGGGAGAGCTACCTCCAGGGGGGCTCAGTGCCATTACCACGTGGACTGCTGCTTCCATCAGTGTGCCGGCCATGACCCTTCCCTTCACACAGGTGCACCTCATTACTCACCTCTCGGTGTGATGGAAGCAGCTCACAGGCAAATGTCTGTATGGATCTGGCTCTGAAAGACCAGCTTCTAGCCCCTGTGGTGGTGCTATTTGTCTCTAGCTCTCCACAGCTAAAAAGCCAGGGGCAAAGAGCCCTTTATGCTCCGAGTGGCCAGGCCTGTGCACACACAAACTACGCTCTAGGTGTTCGATGTCAAGACACAAGTTTTGGACATCTTGTGGATGTCTCCACCTTCTACATGCCAGAAGCAAGCAGCAGGGAGCACGGCCATTGTCTAAACAGAGTAATCACAAAGGCGACTGCCGTAGAAGCGCCTGGGGAGAGGGCGCATTCTCTAAGGTATATACCCTCCACCATCTGCTGCTGTGTGGATGGCAGCTTACCCGCACCTCTGGTGAATCGTCTCAATGCACTCACGTTCTTGCACACAGAACCACTGTGTTTTACTTCACCTCGTTGCCAGCCCCAGAGGACGACACAGACTCCCAGCTGGGCAGAGTCACTCACCCCCAGATTTCTGGCCTCTAGCAAGTATTAGGATCAATACTCTCATCCCTAACCCACAGCCAGCTGGTCTGTTTACAGGCTTCTGTGACTAGGGGCCATGAGCCTTAAGTGCTCTTCAGATCCGAGGCTGAATACACTGGTTGGTCGTCATACACAGACCAACAGAGAAGTGGATAGAGATTCCCATACAGGGACTGAGGACCTGGCCAGGAGGCCATGTCTGCAAGCCGCGAGGGCACGATGGCGGCAAGGAGGTAAGGCAGGGCTGGGGCTGGGGCGGGGGTACAGCTCAGCGGTGGAGCATTCGCCTGGCATGTATGAAGCTCTGGGTTCCATCCCAGGAAAGAAAGAGCCGAAGAGAAGAAAAGAGAGAGAAGGAAAAGAGGGAAGTTAAGAGGGAAAGGGGGAAGTGGGGCGGAGCAGGAAGGGCTATCTCAGCCTGTCTCAGTCTGTGGGCTGGGTCTTCCCCTATCAACTAGACAATCTCCTCCAGGCTAGCTCAGACTTTGCCTTTAACTGCGTAATTCTTCACAGACATGCCTAAAGACTGAGTTCTCAATTGTCCATGCTTAAAACTGCTTTACGGTCTGTTTTCTGTTACTACAAACACATACACACACACACACAGACCCCTAAGATGCGTAACCTAAAAGAGCAAAGGCTTGCTTAGCTGTCAGCTGAGGAACATAGGAACCCAAAAACACAGGTGCAGGGCCTGTGAGTCCTGCTACATCAGAACATGACCGAGGCACACGTCGTCAACAGCAAGTGTCCAGGGGGAAGCTGAGTTCACCGCAGGCCCTTCCCCTAGAGCTCATTAATCACAATGAATTAACCCTTGATTCCTGAGGGCGAAGTCTTCTGACTCAGTCACCTCCTGACTTTGCGACAAGACCCAACCTTCCAACACAAGACAGCTGGGGACGCTGAACCACAGCTGGAACCTGGCGATACACAGCTGTGGGGCCTCACCTCCAAGAGGTCATGTAAGCTGGCCCATAGACAGCCCCACTCTCCTCTGTTACTCAGACAAGCATCCCTCCTCCTCTTCACACTCACTGCCTGGGACAAACACTTCCACATGTCAAGACCCTGCTGCACTTAGCCTGCATTGTTGCTGATAAATGCACAACCAAGCAGCTTAAGGAAACAAAGAGTTTAATTTCAAGTTACTATTATCCAGTTACAGTTCCTTGTCCAGCTTGGCAGTAGAGCCCACATGAAGACAAAGGGCCAGGGGAACGGGCCACACCAAATCCACAGGACTGCTGAGAGGTCAATCCTCACCTGCCAGACCAGCATGTCTGGCCAAGTATACAGAAGAATGCCAACTTCCTTAACCAGTTCCCTCCATCTTATTCACCTGCCTAAGGATTAGCCACACCCACCATGAGCTGGGCTTTCCCATTCCTTCCTTTCTTTCTTTGTGTATGTGCGTAAGTGGACACTATGTATGCCTGTGGAGGTCTAAAGTTTTTCCACCTCTCCACCTGCAGATGTTCCTGAGTGAGAAGCACCCACACACAAGACACTGTTCCAGGCTCTCTCCATAATTGTTTCACGTGACCCCAAAAGACTGGTTTGATCCCCAGCACAGCCAGTACCCAAATATAATCTTTTAGAAAACATTGCCTTCCATTCTCCCAGCTCTGGCTGTGGACCACCCGTGACCTGTGTTTATACCAAGAAAATGTGCTGAGACAGACATTCATGTAAACAATGTCACTTGAGACACCTGGTTCTCCTGTGTGGCTCTTGTCATCCCCTCCTGTAAACAAACAGGGAACTTCTTGCCAGGTGGCACAACAATTTAATATGGATGCTTGACTGGGAAAGCAGAAGCAGGATGTAAATCCATTGAGAGGTCGATAGCATCACAGCTCCATGAACTGGCGGGCCTTAGGGTGCTGTCATGGGTTGGATGTAATTGACCCTACAGGTCGTGTATTCGAATCCTCAGTTGATGTCTAGAAAGGTTGTGTCACCCGTAGAAAGTGGAGTCCTGCTGGAGGAAGGCAAGTCACATGGGTGGGCTCGAGTGGGTCAGCCTGCGCTGCTCCTGTTTGTTGTCTCACCTAAGTGACCTGAGTGACCCAAGCCTCCTCCAGCTTCTGCAGCCATGAGGGACCACATGGCCTCTGCACAGCAATCTGTTTGCTTGTGTGTTGTCTCACAGCAGCGGGAAAGGGTAACTGAGGCAGGCGCCAGTCAGGAGACCGCTGGCAAAATGAGATCTAAATTTCCAGCCGGCTTGAGGGTGCCTTGCCACGAAGTGGCAGGAGTTATGCCGCCTGTGAGCCGCATCTTGCAGAGCATGTCACAGGCTGGCAGAGGGGCGGATGGAGGGTCTCTCACCTCTGGCATGTCTTGAAGGCTGGAACAAGTCTTCCTTCTTGCAGCTGGTCGAGTCTCTAAGACGCGAGTGAAACCAAAGTCTTCGCATTGCAGAAGGGGCTAGAGCCTTTTCCTTCTCTTCCTCCTCTGATAAGTGATTGAGTCTGACGGAAAGTGAATTGCCCCGCCCAGCCCCAGGGCCAAGGGCCAGTTCAAACTGCGCTCGGACCTTCCTCTGCAGAGAACAGGAACATCTGGGAGACAGACTCAGGCCAAGAGCGAAACTGAGGAAAACACTCTGCACACTATCAAGCGCAGTCTGGTGGGCCCTGTTTTGTGTGCATGCAAATGAGGCCTAGAGTAGTACCAATCAGGAAGGAGCTGTCAGGCCTGACTTGGGAAAAGACCAAAAAGGTTCCCGCAGCTCCTTTTCTCTGGCTTGGCAGTGGTAGGAAAGCAAGTACTGGCACTGAGGACGCCCCAGGCTCTTTGAATCTGGGGGTTAACCGGTTTCCTGTTGTCAAGGCAACTTTCCTATGCCTCTGCAACCCAGTTTCCTTCTGGGCACGCTGCTGAGCAATCGCAGCCCCAGAACAGTGGCCCAGACCACCCTGTCTTTGATGCCACTGTAAGCTGCCAAGCACAACCTGTGCCGGCCTGCGAAGCTGGGGTTTCCTGCCTTCGCTGACCCAGTCAGTCCAGTCTGATCAAGACCAAGCAACAACGGAGGAAACCTCCTGCCGCTATCATCCTGTCATCTATGGATTCTCTAAACCCCATGATTTAGAATTCTGCCCACGCTGACTCTAGAGAGTTCCCCGCCCCACTTTCTGTTCAGAAATTCACGGTGTCCTTGCTACAGATATTCTCTCTCTCTCTCTCTCTCCCTCCTTCCCTCCCTCCTCTTTTACCATCTCTTACCACCTCTGATCTCCATTGTTTATGCCCTGGGTCCCTCCAGAATCTTCTCTGTCTCTCTATCCTCCTACCACAGCCGCTGCCACTTCTCTCTCAGCGTTACTGACAGGGTTGAACCTATCCTGACAGGTTCTCGCCTTCCCCCTCCGAGAATGACGTGGAGACAAGGAAGGGTGAACAAACGAGGATATGGAACAATTCCAATGGGAAACAGGTCACTCGTGGGATCTGAGCTCTTGACAGCACCAGGACGCTCACTGAGAGCTTGCCTCAGTGTCAAGGCGGTATCGCTAAGCCCGGCTTCCAGTGCCAACTGAGAGCAGTCAGCAGGTCATTCCCAAAGCAGGAATGAACTGAAGGGAGGATCAGTCTTCTTTCTCATCCTCCAATACCTGATTGGCACTCCTCTGAGAAGCCTGGCAGTGGGGGCTGTTATGTAGCCTCAAGGGGGGCCTGATTGGCTAAGTATGCATGCAAGTGGGGTGAAAGTGGAGATTGATTGGAAGAGAGCTGTCACACCTGGAGGAGAGAGGGAGCAAGCCCTCTGGAAGCTCCCACTTAGCTTGACAAGAGGGCACTCAGCTGTCAGAGGGGTGCCAAGGACAGTGCATAGGTGTTTCTGTCCATCTCCAGGAGTGGTGGAGATATTCTGAACACCTTTGCAACCAAAACTCTTGTTGTGTGTGGTCTCTGCCTGAAGTCCTGCTGCATGGACACCTCAGGTAGACGCTGCTGCTGGGGCCGTCCCACCTTCAGGATCGGCAGCTGCCAAATGCCACCCCTTCCCAGAGCCAGTTGTGCTCAGGATGTGTCCACATTAGTCTCCATCCAGACAAAGTTTCCCTTTTGTTCCCAGAGGGTTCTGGCCACTTCAATGACAGCCAGTACCCTCCTTCATCTTGCTCTATTAAGTAATCAAAATTAGGCAGGAGGGTTGGAAAGGCTAAGCCTCAGCCTCGCAAGCAAAAGAATCTGAGTTTGGATCCCAGGTTCCATGTTAAAACATCTGGCAGAAATGACAGCAACCTGCACATCTGACCCTGGAGCAAACCAGAAACCACAAAGCAAAACAATAAGGAGATAGAACAATTCAGGATGATCACAGCAGTCATCCTTGGTCCTCCACAGGGACACATAGTGCTCTCTCTCTCTCTCTCTCTCTCTCTCTCTCTCACACACACACACACATGCAAAAATAAAAAACAAAGATGGGGGATTCCATTCTCGTCTTCCTCCTCCCTGTTTTCCAGATTGGAAAGCTTAGGCTCAATAAAAATGAGTAGCAGAGGTGGGATTTGATGCCCAGGCTGATCACCCCAGGGCTACAGTTTGACTGGAAAAGTCTGTACCTGGCATTAAAGGGAAGTCAGGGGTGATGCATTACATAAGCGAGTCAACGTCTACGGGGCATCTGAGACCTTTCAGATGGTCTCAGTCATCCCTCCAACCTTTCTTTTCTTTCACTCATCTGAGTTTTGCATTCTGAAAATATGGGCTCTTTCCACAAATGTGCTACACTTTGGCCCTTCTTCATCAATCAGTGGCTCATTCTGAAGCAAAGGGACCAGGTTGCTCCTCTGCACTCGCCAAGGTGCAACTAGACCATGAGTTCCACAGACAAAAACAAAAAAAGCAGCTGATGGCGACCCCTAGTGGTGTCTTCTTTTGTGACAATTCTCCCTCCCCTCCCCGCCTTGAAAAAATAAAAGCGCTGCACAGTGAGCCCTGACTTGGTAGCTGTTTTGTTTTGGAGATGTGGTGTCATCTGACCTCAGACTCACTGTGTAGCCCACGCAAGTTGTGAACTGCTGATCCTTCAGCTTCCACGTCCCGAGCGTAAGCTCACTGGATGCATATGCAGCCCGTTTGCTTTTGCACAGGGTCTCACTCTAGCTCAAAGTACCCTATATTGTCTCAAACTCATGACGATTTTCTTGCCTTGGACTTCCTAGCACTGGGATAACAGGTTTAGCCCCCATGCCCTGTTAGATCTGAAACAAGGGTCGGCACCCCTGGCGGGATACTTCCACATCAGGATCACAGAGGTGCTGAGCCATGAAGACTGGGTCCTGGGTTAGGGCTCCAGACCCAGAGAAGGAGCATTTTGGGGCAAAACAGAAAGTTTCACAAATGCCATCAGTCCCCTATCACAGGGAAGTCATCCCAACGGCCCTTTTGTCTAGGTTCTGCAAGTACAAGTTCAACCAACCACCATGAAAATACACCCCCAAAACACTTCATCTGCACTGAGCATGTGCAGACTTTCTCCTCGTCCTCATTCCTGAACAACACGGCTTGACAACTATTTTCCGGCATTTGCATTCCATATGATGAGTCATTGAGATACGACTTAACTAGATGGACTTAACTAGATGGTGGCTCAGAGCTGGATTCCCAATGCTCAGGAAACTGAGGCAGGAGGATCACCATGAGTTCCAAGCCAGCCAGCCAGGACTGGAGGGTGAGACTGTCTCAAAACAATAAACAAACAAATGTAAAGTATATAAGTAACTGTACAAGGTTATGAACCAATGCTACGCCATGCTTCTTAAGGGACTTAAACATTAGAGAATTCTGACAATTTGGGAGTGATAGATCTGGAACTTCAGAACCAGAGACCCCCACCTGACAAATCTCTGTCAGAAACTACACCCTAATAGATAGGATAGCCAGAGATCCCACCCTAAAGCCAGTGATCCCACTCTAAAGCCAGAGACCCCATCTGATAAATCTGTTAATCTAATAACTGGTCAAACCCAAAATCCCTTCTCTCTGCACTCCAACTATAAAAACCCTGGCTCCAAGCAAGTAGCCATTTCTATCTGAAGGAGATTCCCAAATAAACTTCAGACTGGACTATCTCCCACCCCTGCTCCTAGTTCTTCTTTCTTCCTTTTCTAAGGGGGGGGGGGAACCTGGAACTAATTCCCCTCCCATACAAAGGGACAGCTATATTAATTCAAAATGATCCTGATCTCCCAAGAAATAAATCCTCCTACGCCAGGTCTCCCTCTGTGCAGGGTGCTGGGTCTGCACTGCCTGACCTTTCACCCCCATTTAACCCTTTTAGATAGGGCTATCTTCCTCCTTAGTGCCACCAAAACCCTTATACCAGGGTATCACTTCCTGAGCATGCCAAGAGAGATTTGTTTCAAGAGCACTGAAAAATCAAGGTGGCACAAAGTCCCCAGAATCGTCAAATCCACGGGGAGTGGCAGACGGTGAGTGCCAAGCTGGGGGACCATGTTTATAGGGGTAGAGATCCACAGTTTGGGAAGACATAAGAGCTCTGAGATGCTGTGCACAGATGCACAAAACTGAATGCACACAAGAACACAGGATTATCAGCCTCTGCACAAGTGGGTGAAACTATGCCATGTTATAAAAAATAGTGGGGGTCTGTACTCAGTGGGTAAGATGCCCACTTGCAAACCTGGCGACCTAAGTTCGATCCCCAGAAGCCCACATGGTAGAAAGAGAAAACTGACTTCCAAAAGTTGTCCTGTAACCTCTATCTGTGTGCCATAGCATATATAGCTTGCTTCCTCCCACACCTTCTCAAATAAATAAATGAAATAAATTTAATGATAAAAAAATTAAAGACTAAGACTACAGCTCAGTAGCAGAATGTTTGCCTGGCATATGAGAGACCCTGAGTTCAAAGCCTACCACCACAAAGTAATAGAGCATGTCTTTGCCAACTCCATCATTGCGTGGATTTCAACCTCATATCACAATTCCATCACCATCCTCACAGAACTGTTTTTACTTCTAAGAGTATTGCAGTAAAAGTAAGAGTTCAGTCCAGTTTATCTCTCCACCAACTATAGGGTACAACATAACGCCTTCAGTAGACACTCCAGAACCGTGAACTAAGTAAAACTCGATTGTTTGAATATCCCACCTGCAGAATCCAGATACACGGACAGTCATGTTTCTTTAACAAAGACAAGCACGGCTAACATGTTTTTCTAAATCTTTTTTTACATATGTTGCAGTCTGCCTGCATGTTTACTGATAAATGACCACCAAATGGCTTAAGGGAACAAGGGGTTTATTTCCTTATGATTGTCCAGTTATCATTCTCAATCCAGCTTCACAGGAGAGCACGCACCAATACCAGGGCCGAGGGAACTGGCCACACCATCTCTACACAATGGCTGAGAGAGGGACAATTCTTACTTACCAGACCAGCATGTCTGGCCAAGTATATACAAGGATGCCAACTCCCTCAACCAATCCTATGTCTTTTATTCCAGGGCCTAATCCCACCACCATGGGCTGGGCCTTCCCATCAGCTAGACAATCTCCCGTTTGCTCTGGGCCCAGTTCAACCACTAATTCTCCACAAATGTGCCCAGAGCTCAAACCCTCAACTGTCAAGTTGACACCTGTGCCTAACTATGATACTATATGAGCCGTCTTCTTATCTAATCCTAAAAAGAATAAATTTTCTCCAAATGTCAACTAGTCCCAGTGATGGGCAGGAGGGGTCACTGGACACATAATCATGGCATTTCCTTCTTGTGCCATTACTGAAAAGTTGTATGTTGGTAATACATAACTAGACCATTCACTTTTATTCCAACTTTTTCCTTTCTTTCTAAAAGGGGATAACTTTAGTTGTTTTCTGAATATACATAAATAAACTCTGAAAATAAAAGTAGGCTGGAGACATGACTCAGGAGCTAATAAGCCTTTGCCTCACAAACACAAGGACCTGAGTTCATTCCAGATCCCACATAAAAATACCAGACAAAATGGTGCGATCTGTATTTCCTCCCGGCTCTGGAAGGCAGAGCCTAGGAAACTCCAGAGCAATCAATCCAGGATGATACCTGAAATCATCCTTGGGCCTCCATGAGCACACACAGTGCGCTCTCTCTCTCTCTCTCACACACACACACACACACACACACACACACACACCATGCAAAAAATAAAATTTTAAAAAAAGAAAGAAAAGTAAAAGTGGTGGAACCTGTCCCCAACCCTGTGCATGCAGGGAACTATTTGGCTAATCCCTGCAAGATATCCTGTCTAGCTTTCTCACAATTTATAAATATTCTAATATTTAAAATCATTCTACTAGTGCTAGCATGAGTAGGTACATATCTTCAAGGTTGACATCTAGACAGCTTACAGAAATGAGCATGAATGTCTGTGTATTTGGATTCTCCAGAAAGGCAGCAGAACCCAGATCCCACCTAAAAATGCCAAGCAGAAATGGCGGTGGCCTATACTTTCAGAGCAAAGCAAAGAAGAGATAGTACAATCCAGTGTGATTCCTGAAGTCACCCTTGGGCCTTTACAGGCACACACAGTGCCTCTGATACACACAAACACACACAGAGAGACACAATAGATATAGACATACATTTAAAAAAAAAAAAAAGAAAAAAGAAAAAAAGAAAGAAAGAGGTGGCTCGGGGGTTAAGACTCTGTCTCAAAAGCAGAAGGTCCTGAGTTCAAATCTGTCATGGTTATGTACAGGTGTCAACTTGATGGTTGAGTTTGAACTCTGGGCATATTTATAGAGAATTAGTAGTTGAGTTAAGCCCAGAGCGAACCTGAAAGAGATAGTCTAATTGATGGGGCAGACCCAGCCCATAGTGAGTGGGACTAGGCCCTTGTGTACACTTGGCCAGACATGCTGGTCTGGCAAGTAAGGATCATCCCTCTCTCAGTCATTATGTAGAAATGGTGTGGCCAGTTCCTTCAGCCCTGATGTTGGTGCATGCTCTCCCTTCAAGCTGGACTGAGAACTGTAACCAGTAATCATAAGAGAAAATAAGTCCCTTGTTCCCTTAAGCCGTTTGATGGTTATTTATCAGCAACCATGCAGGCGGACTGCAACAAGATCCCAGGTCCCACATTAAAAAATGCCAGGTGGCAATGGCAGAAGCCTGCACTTCCAGTCATTGTGGGCAGAGCCTGAGAAATCCCAGAGCAAAGCAAGAAAGATGTGAAAGCAATCTAGGATGATTCCCGAAGTCACTCTTGGGTCTTCACAGGGACATATACTGCCTTCTGATACACACACACACACACACAATGAATGAAGAAAAGGAAGGAAGGAAGGAAGGAAGGAAGGAAGGAAGGAAGGAAGGAAGGAAGGAAGGAAGGAAGGAAGGAAGGAAGGTAGGTAGGTAGGTTTGTTTTTTAATGTGGGACCTGGGATCTTGTTGCAGAGATAAAACAACAGCCTGCTGGGTTTCTTCATCCCAGGCTGCACAGAGCAATCATTGATCAGTAAAAACCAAGCTAGAGAAAGACCATATGTGCTCTGTCTGAGGTTCCAGACTCAAAGGATGCCCTGTGGTCCCCAATCATAACTGTTCTTTAAACTGGAATGTTTGTTCATTTGTTTGTGGTGCTAGACATGGACCCCCTGAGGGTTTACCAATGCTAAGCAAGTGCTCTAACACCAAGCTACATTCTAATCCCAAAAGTTGGTTCACATAAAAAAAATATATATATAATACCTATGCATACTGTTGCAGTTACTCTGCATAGTTGCCTATAAATTCACAGCCAAATGGCTTTGAGGGAACAAAGGGTTTATTTTTGGCTTACAATTGTCGGGTTATAACACCTCCTCCAGCGTGGCAGGGCACACACACCAGCGTCAAGGCCACACCATATCCACGGGACAGCTTCAGAAGGACGATCCTCACTTGCTGGGCCAGACGTCTGGCCAAGTGTACCAAAGCACACCAACTTTGTTAACCAGTTCCCTCCATTTACCTGCCCGGGGACTAGTCCCGACCACTATGGGCTGGGTCTTCTTTATCAATTACATGATTCTCTGCAGGTTCACTCAGAGCTTCACTCAGCTACTGAGTCTCTGCAAATGTGTTCAGTACTTGAAACCCTCAACTGTCAAGTTGATGCCTGTATCACACTCACACTCACACACACACACACACACACACACATACAATTGTGTATCATTCAACAAATAAGGTCAATTTTATTTTACAAAGTCACTTGGCTGCCCTTAAAAAATCTACAGCAGCTGTCCTCTACACATGCTGGGGCATTCATGCACACTTGCGTGAGCTCTCTCTCTCTCTCTCTCTCTCTCTCTCAAATACAGAAGCAGAGGCTCAGTTTGGAGACTCACTGCAGGCTGTAATTAGCAGCGGTGAGCACCAACAAGCAGGTCTTACAGTTGCTGTCCCTACATGCACTGGGTCTCGTGTACTGGGCCTCTCAGCTCCTGCAATGACTAGCGCTACAGCTCTTGAGCCTGCAGCATGGGGACTCTTGGCTCGTAGTAGCAGCTTGTGTTAGAGTTTTAGGACCCAGGGAATCTGCGAAGCTTAAATCTTGCGAGAGCCCTGGGACTCTTCCAGTGACTGGGCCCACAGTCCCTTCTCTCTGGTTCATCACAGTCTCAGCTCTCTATCCACCCTCCATTGTGTCCATTGTGTCTGCCACTGAGGCCGGGGGGGGGGGGGGGCTGCCACTGCTGCCACCAACTCATCTCCATGTTACAGCTCAGCCCACTCCTAACGATAAAGATCAAAAGGAGGCAAGACTCTCCTCCTCCTCCCCCTCCCCACCTTTCCTCCTCTCCCCGGACCTCTGTCCCCCTCTCCTCCCCTCTTCCCCTTCCCTCCCCACCTCTCCTTCCCTTCCCACTCCTCTGTTCCTCTCCCCTTCTCTCCCCCTCCCCTTCCCTTCTCTCCTCTCCTTTCTTCCTTTTCTTCCCCCTCCCCCCCCCCTTTACACAAGACACCTCAATCAGACCAGCTGGTCAATTTACACAGAAGCACTAGGTTTGACCAGATATCTGTCCTGCCCCTTCATCTCCCCCAGCACTACACTGAGATTCTGCAAAGCAGGCGCATGCATTTCACTATGCCATAGATTTCAAGGGAGACCTGAAAATCACTGCCTTCCTCCTCATCTCCACTGAAGAAATGAAACATTCAAACTTTAACAAAATGAGAAAGGCAGCGAAACGACCAATCATACGGCCTGAGGGGTGAGAAGAGGGTTCTCTGCTGCTGGATGAAACCTGACTCAGCTGAATGCCCTCTGATCTCCATGAGGGGAGGAACGACCAACCCTGACCCCCCACCACAGGGACATCTTCACTCCGTAGAAACTCACCCTCTGGACCACACCTGTGGCTGGAGTCCTGGCGGCTGAGGTGTTTTTCACGAGGTCCCACTTGCGCTTCATTTGCTGAACTTTCTCTGCTGCCTGCCCCCACCCCTACACCCTCACCATGCCCAGTAACCGTATATGATACACTCGTGGTTGACCAAATTAAAAAAAAAAAAAAAAAAAAGTGGGAAGAACCCTAGAAGGAACTTTTTATTGAGCCTCACATTGCAACTCCAGAGGCAGCACAGAAGGGCTCAGCAAAGCAAGAGGAAGCCCCCCCCCCCAAAGCCTTTGGCTGGATGCCACCCTTCTAGCTGCATCTAGAGAACCTGCAATGAGAGGTGGCCAGTTCTCAATTTCCCTGCATGTAAATAAGGTCACCACTTGTCTTTTTCACCTTCTCCTCCTTTGGAGACAGGAGTTTCAAGTTTGCAACTTCCCTTTTATAACTTGTTCTGAAGAGAGCTATTTTTATTAAAGATCTTTAAAGAAACCCTCTATGCCTGCACCTTGTTCCATGGGGTAACCAGACTGAGGTGGCATGAAATCAAGCACAGAAGGCCCCACCCACTGGAGGGTAAAGGGTGGCAGAAGTCTGGAAGCTTCTGTCTGGAGCAGAAATGCAGCTGAGCATCTGATAGGACTTTGTATTCCACACTGAGGATGGATGTGTGCTGGCCTGTTGAGATGTACACGCCCGACACCCAGTTCCACAGCACCACATCTGCTGAGCCGTTGCCACTTAGCAGGACTTCCTGGAGAAGTACAGCCCTGGCAGAAGCTACGCCTGGGCCTCCACCCTGAGGGAGGTCATCTGGAAGGTCAGCATCAGGACCTCCCTTGGCCATAGGTTCTAATTCTGCCTGTTTCCTTGACCCAAAATCCTGGTGCTCTGAGTTTTCCCTAGGGTCCTGGATGTCCTGGGTGTGGCCAGAGGTTCCAGAGGGTCTTGGGGACAGGCTCAGAACAAGGCTTCTTTGCCCTGAGAGGAGTGTCATAGGTGGACACAGGTGTCAACTTGATAGTTGAGGGTTTGAGCTCTGGGCACATTTGTAGAGAATTAGTTGTTAAACTGCAAACCTGCAGGAGATTGTCTAGCTGATGGGGAAGGCCCAACCTACGGTGGGTGGGATTAGGCCCCGAACAGGTGAATAAAATACTGAGAGCTTCTTGAGGAAGTCCGTATCCTTCTGTACACTTGGCCAGACATGCTGGTCTGGCAAATAAGGATCGGCTCTCAGCCGTTATGTAGAGATGGTGTGGCCAGTTCCCTTGGCCCTGGTATTGGGTGAGCTTTCCCATCAAGCTGGACTGAGAACTGTAACCAGTAGTCATAAGAGAAAATAAACCCCTTGTTCCCTCAAGCCATTTGATGGTGATTTGTCAGCAGCCATGCAGAACTGCAACAGGGAGGTTTCCGTATCAGCTGTTCCTTTGACTTGGGACACCTTCTAGTGCCTGGAGGAATCCCTGGGCTTAGGGCCTGAGAGTTCAGCTTCTCACGGTTGTCTGGCTACCTCTGAAGCCTTTCACACTTTGATAAGAAGTCTCCTTTGGAGACTGGGCCATCCAAGAGGCCTCTTCAACTCAATCCCATCTGAAGGATCCCTGGGGCACAGAGAAGGGCAATAACTTACCCAAGGCCACACAGCTGCCCCTGGCAGACGGCACTCAATCCCAGCCCCTTCCACCTCTAGTTTCAGCTATTTTAGCCTGGGACATCCAGCCACTGACAGAATTGCTCCTGACTCACTGAAATGGGCACTCAGGGCACTCCGCCTACCCAGTCCTGGAGACTAGTTCAAGGAAGTGGAGGCATAACCACCTGCCCAGCTCTGGACTCAGAAGTGACAGGACCAAACTTAGGCACCATGGACTCAGTACAGAAATGTTTAATGATTGAAATTGTACACTGGCTCTTTGATATCTCCATAAAGGCAACTTTCCATGTTTCAAAAATAGATTCGCTATAAAGATTTACATATTCATAAATAGGTAACATGAAAATTTCCCTAATGCACATGGCATCCTTGGGCTGGCAATGCCACATCTGCCAGGGCCTTCAGGAGTGATGGTCCTTCGAGTGGAGGCCTCCTGGGGAGGATGACCAATTCAATGTGAACCAGGCATTTCCTCCAACTGGGACCTCGGTCTTTGGGTCCAGACTTCACCCCAGGAGGATGTGGCACCTCCTCTCCGGTACCTTTAGTGAGCGGGATCTGAACTCCACTCCTGCTACAGTCACCTTAAATCGCAAGCCTACATCATCCTGGCCCTACCCTGGATTCCTGTTGTGGGCAACCCCTTGCCCTTCCCTATCTCTACAGCCTTCTCCTGCACCCAGCTCCCTCTTGCTGTGCTACCCAGTAATTTACAAACTGATTAAACTCCCTTTGCTATTTCAGTGACCCTAAACTGCTGGGAGCCAGCCAAGACTTACCCAGGAGAGGAAGCTTCCTGACTTGTACCTCCCTGGTTTTTTTTTACTCAAGCACAGTATCCTGTTGACCGAGGCCTCAAGGTTTCATGATCCCTCTGTGAAATACAACTGGGCAAGTTCCATACTACGAGCCGAGAGCCCGGGCCCTGGCTCTAGGTGTGAAGGGATAGCTTCTCTGTAAGAACTAACTTCAGCGTAGGGCTTCAGGACCTCCAAGATCATAGTGTTAAGGCTCAAGAGAGCTTATCCTTGTCAGGGTAGGATGAGGTCTGCAGCTGGGGGGGCTGTCTTCCCTAGGAAGTGTGTCTTCTGGGTCACTTGTGGGATTTTGTGCCACAAATAGAAGGCAGGTTTACAGTAAGGTGTGGTCTGGGAGGGAGAGGCCAGATTGGCCTGGACAGAACATTGAACGTAGGGAAACTGAGCGGGCTGAGGACAGCCAGTTTGAGGGCCCATCTTAGGGCACTGGGCCTGGTATGACCTTTCAAGCCTGCCACTTGGCAGAACCAGAGCCTAGAGGGCAGTTGGGCACTTGGGTGAGAAGATGGAGGGCACCAGGGCAGAGTGGGAGAATGCAGGGCTCAAGGGGACCTTGGTGTCTGCACTAAACTCTTTGAGCAAGGCTGCTTATTCAAGGGTACAGGGGTAAAACTCACTCCAGCAACTCGGGACTGTGGAGAGGGAGGGAATGATCCAAGAAACCCACAGTAAGGGCTTTCAGGCCCTTTGTCAGGCCTTGTAGGCTCCAGCCTTCTGGGGACCAGGAGGTGCTCACAGCCCAAGATGCAAAAGAGCCTCGCCACCAGTCACTGTACTGTCCCTGTGAGTTAAAGACAGGCTAGGAGTCTGTCCAGAGCAGGGCTTGTCCTCCCTCCCCTGGCCCTGAGGACGAAGGGCCCTACTGCAGACAAGAGCAAAGTTTCACAGGTAGTAGTGGGTAACTATGACAACCCCCCCACATATACACACACACAAAAGAATGAGGCTACAAGGTCAGGCTGCTGCTGTTTCTCTTCCAGCCTGGGCTTCATCTCCTGACTGACCCCCAAGGACGTCAGCCCCACAGGAGTCACTCATGGTCCCCAATGACTCTGAAGGACATTCTCAGTGCTGGACACTCTCCATTTACAGGCAGAGCCAAACTCTGAAGTAGTGGAGTTAGAAACCAGCTCTCCCTGCCGACCTGGGCAGACACTGTAATCAGGAGACAGGACCCTACCAGGCCCAACTGTTTGCAGCCCTCACCCTGAGCAGCCACAGAACCCCCACCAGAGCAGCCCTCAGTACAAGCCTTGGAATACTTGGGTATCCTCATCCTCACCAAAACCAGACTCTGCCACCCCAAAGGTTCCTTCTGACTGACCCGGAAGCAGTGGATGCAGACTCAGCCCCCACAGGCTGCCCTGTGGCCATCTGCGAAGGCTGCTTCTGGCCAGGAGGCCAGGCCTGCCCAGCAGAGGCTGTCAGACCAGAATGCTCCGGGCAAAAGGCAAGGGCACACTGGAGGACTATTCTGTGACTCCACTGTGCCCAGCCTATGGCAGGGATCTAGCAGATGAGGGAGTAGGTCTCCCTCATGGGTCTGAGCAGTTTATTTTGGGGAAGCTTATGTTGAGTGGGTGGAAGGGCATAACTGGGTTAGCATGGAGGACTCAGGACCAGCTTGGAAACAGCCAGACTCGCCAGCACAAATCCCTGCACCAGTGACTCTGACCCCTGAGCCCTTCCCGAGGGCTCTTCTGTAAGAGCCGCCTCTACCTTCTCATCTCAGCAGGAAGCACAGGCTGAGTCTGTTAAGGGCACAAGGGTGAAATTGGCTCCTTTTTTGTTTGAGAAGCCATAAGCCAGACCAGGACCAATGGTGAAATGCAAGCTCCTGATTAGGGCAGAGAGTATTTCTGCATGTGGAGCAAGGCTGGAACCCACAAGTCCCTTGGGCCTCAGTCTCTGGGATATAACACGAGCCGTGCTCTTTTGTTTTGGTGCTGAGGACTGAACCAGGCTCTGGGGCAAGCTGAGCATGTGACTACCACTGAATGCTCCTCGCAAGCTGCTTCTTTTGCCTTAAACGTTCACTCCTCTATCTCGTCCCCAACCTTCTGCCTTTTGAGAGCCAGCACTGAGTTTACTTGGTTTTGCAGCCTGACAGGCAAAACTTTTAGCCAAAAGCCATCCTTTATACTTGTGCTGATGGAAATGAGAAGCTACATGGAAACCCAGAGAAACTCAAGTCTTTCTTTGTAAGGCAGCAGGCTCGGCTCCGGGGAGGTGTGTGAGGCTCTGAGCTGGCAGTGAGGGAAGGACTCTGCTTCCACCGGGACTCGCTAGAGCTTCCAAGGGGCTAGGCTGGCACCCGTCTGTTGGTCTGGTTGATGTGCTTTCTGCAGTCCACAGAGGTCCCAGAATGGCCTGGAAGAACCCAGGGCACCAACCACATCCCTGGAGAGCAGCTGCAGCAGTTCAGGAGGCAGCAAGTTCTGGAGACGCCGCCGGGCCTTCGGCTGTGTCTGTATGGCAGGCCTCAGGCCAACCTGGAATGTGAAGAACAGGGAAGGAACCGATGCTGCCTGGCAAGGTGGTCTATGTTCTGCCCCACCTCTCCATTCCCACACAGCATTCAGGCCAAGTCAGGGTGCAGAATTCTCAAAAAGCCAGTGCTAGCTCTGGGGAACTAGGCTTGGCAGGTCTGAGACAAAGGAGGTGGGAGACCCTTCCTGCCTGTCTGCCTGCCTGCCACCCCACGTCAGCACCCACAGCCCCAGCTCTCCGCAACGTCCTTGCTGTCCAGCTGGATGTGGTCGGTGCTCTTCTCACTGAACATGGGGCCCCCGTGCCTCACGATAAGCTCAGTGGCCACCCTCGTGAAAGCCTCCTCCACGTTGCTGGAGTCCTTGGCGGAGGTCTCGATGGCACACAGGATGTCGTAGTGCTCAGCCAGGCTCTGCGCCTCGGCAAGAGGCACCTCCCGGAGATCAGCAAGGTCCGATTTATTCCCTGTGAAGAGGAGGCATAGCACGGTGAGACCCACAGACACCAGACGCCAGACAAGGAGCAGAGTTCCAGCATGCGCCGGCTACCTATAAGCACAGCTGGGGATAGTAACTGACCTTTCTTAAAATTGCCTTTTTTATTTTAAGCGCTTCTTTTAAGAGAGGTGCTCACTGTGATGCCCAAGCAGCCTCAAACTTGGGAGCTCAAGAAATCACTCCTGTCGGTCTTCAGAGCAGCCGGGAGAGCAAATGGACGCCCCACAGCAGCTGCTGTTTCTCCTGAGGCTCACTCCACTCTTCCATCTCTCACGCTGTTAGTTTCTTGGTTTTTTGTTTTTTTCTGTGTAGTGCAGTGTGTGGAACCTGGAGGTGCACGTGCTCTGGTACTGAACCACACAGCAGTGGTGTTGCCCCTTCTGAGTATGAGAAACTGCTGTTTGGAGGGGCACAATGCCGGGGCAAGTTGCTTCATCTCCAGGGCTCAGTCCTGACACCTCCACGAGGAGAGCAACCCAGGGGGAGACCACGGAGCACCAGCACCAGGAGGGCGCTCTGCTGGTTGAAGCCTCGTCGTCACGTTTTTCTGAAACTCCTACTTATACTTACTACTTATTCTCTGTGCTTTCCTTCGGGATCCTTTTACTCTGTAAAATATTTTCCCCAAGGCGTGGGGGACACAGCTAGTGCTCTACCGTGCAGGTTAGTGTTCGCTTCTGCATGGGACCCCAGCTCTGTGATGCTTCACTTTCCTGATTCTCTGACTACACAGCACAGGCTGCACTTGACCTCAGAGCACACTAAGATATGATGTATGGGCTGGACAGATGGCTCAGGGGTTAAGACTCTGTCTTGCTACTAAGGTGTGAGATGTTTTCATGACTTTATGCATATCTGTTAAACTACTCCTCGACTCAATTTCGCAAAGAATTTTTTTTAGTATCGAAATAGTTGGTATTTGTAATGTGATTACAGAAAGGACAAAAAAAAAACCTTAATGTCTGAACAATCTAAGCTTTCCTTGCTGACCTGAGATGGTGTGGCAGCAAATTTCATCGTGTGAAACTTTACTCAAATCCCAGTTTCAACAAACTAAGAGAGGAAGAAAAAATGACACTTAGAACAGATTGCAAATGTGAACATATGCCCACAAGAAGAGCTCAGCGTTACTAAGTCTCTGTTTTTATTTTTGAGACTGGAACTATTGGTGAACCCCACCACACTCAGATAGGAAATAGGAAATATTTTTAAAGATATTTAAATGCCGAATAGTATTATGGCATGCTTTTAACATTTATATCTGTATCTTATAGACCCAATGGCTTAGTTTCTGAGAATGGTCCCAAAATATTATAAGAGAAAGGGGGCTGGTGAGATGCTGGGTAAAGGCGCCTGCATGGTAACTTGGCAACCTAAGTTCCATCCCCCAAGGCCACAAGATGGATGGGGAGAAAGTTGGAGCATGCAAGTCTTCTCTCTCTCTTGGATGGATGGATGGATGATGGATGGATGGATAGATGGGTGGATGGGTGGATGAGTGGATGGATGGGTGGATAGGTGGGTGGGTGGGTGGATGGATGGGTGGATAGGTGGATGGGTGGGTGGATGGATGGGTGGGTGGGTGGGTGGGTGGATGGGTGGATAGATGGGTGGGTGGATGGGTGGGTGGATGGATGGATGGATGGGTGGATGGATGGATGACAGGATAGGTAGGATAGGTTAGATAATAAATAAATAAATACTTTAAAGAGAGAGAAAGGGGCAGAGATGAGATGCTACCCACTACAGCTGGAGGATCACACTGCTCTGTTCTATGCTTCACAAATGCTCTATAATAAAATGTTTTCTAGAAATATCCTTGGTAAGAGAAAGGACTGTGATTCTTGTCTAGGCAGTACAGTTAGGGTTTCCACGTTCAGGGAGCTGTGCAGAGCAGATGCAGAGATCAGCAGCAAGTCTGGCTCAAGAGCCAGCCTGACCCTCAGGCAATGCTCAAGTGCTACGAAGTTTCTGGAACCCAGGTCTGACAAGCTAGTGTCAGAGAAAAAGGCGAGATGGAGATAGCCAGCATCCCTCTGTGGCAGTGGTTCTTGAAGCAGTCTCTCTATCAGGAAGATGGAGGCCACCTAAAAATCTGTTGTAAGTACAAAACTGTGGGCCTACCCAGCAGCCCTCTGTGCAAGAAGCTCTGGAGGTGAGGCCCAACATCTAAGCTTTCACAAGTCTTTCAAGTGATTCTGTGACCCACAACCAACTGAGCATCTACAACACAGCAGACAGCGTAAGGCACTAAACAGTTAACACGACTCAACCTGAAATCCATGCCTGTGAGCTAACAGGCTGTATGGCCTTAGATAAATCATTCTACCTCTCTGAGCCTCCCTCCATCCTGTTCAAGAAAAGCCAGGATTTCAACGACTACAGCCCATGTCATCTGTTTAGATTGCAGGTGCTTGGTCCTACGGTCTAACTAGTTTGCCCCCTCAGAAACTCATACTTGAGTTTAAGCTCCAGTGTGAGGCATAAAGGATAGAAACTTAATCGTACTTAATGGTGTTTGATGTGGCTTTATTTTGTAAGAGAGAAATAAGACACATGGGCAGGCCTCCTGTTTCCTGCCATGTGATCCTCTATGCTGCCCCAGGATTTGACACAAGGCCAGAGCCAGATGTGGCCCTGGGTCTTGGACCTTCCTTTACAATATATAGTCTATGGATCAGAAAAGAGGGAACTGCAAAGCAGTCCCTTTTGTCTTGCAATTGTGAGTCTACCAAGCAAGATCAGGATTTGCAAGTTCCAGTTTCAAGCTCTGGCTGACTTCCAGATCAAATTCAGTCCCTTCCTATGCAGACCTACCCTGTATGAGTCAAAGAGAGGCAGAGACACGGTGATGAGCTTACAGTTCCTAGTCCCCTCTTGGCCACCAGGGGTCCCACTCACCGATCAGAAGCTGCACAATGTTGGACCCTGCGTACTTCCTCACATCCTCGATCCAGTGAGGCACCGACAGGAAAGTGCTCCTCTTGGTGATGTCGTACGCGAGGATGGCCCCGTTGGCACTGCGGTAGTAGCTCTGGGTGATAGGTGCGAAACCGCTCCTGGCCGGCCGTGTCCCAGATCTGCAGCTACAGAAAAGGAACTTTGGGTGAACCCAGTGGTGTACCAAGGACAGAGAGGGTAACCCCACAAACCCATGCCAGAGTGGTGGGTCGACTCAAGTTGGGTCCAAGAGACAAGTTTCTAAGCAACAGAAAACAACTCAGTGATTCAGTGTCAGGAAGACGTGAGGGGAAGGTGGCAACTTGTCTCAGAACTCTAGGGACTTTTAGGACTGGATGTGGTAGATGATTCTAAACTAGATCCTCCAGGGACAGGCTCTATCCAACCCCTGGCTCATAGCTGGGGATGCTGACCACTAGAGTTTGTTAGCCTACAGGTGGGAACTGGCTCCAAGGGGCTATCTGGTCACATAAGCTAAATATCTGGGTACCTAACTGCAGGCTCACTGGGTCCTAACTGTGAATAGAGCCATGCCAGTACTAGTTCTCAATGAATCCACAACCTTGTGGGGACTCTGTTTGAGCAATGGGTAGCTAGGGCAGTGGGTGCCCGCAGAAACGGATGAGCTCCCTCTTAGAGCTTCTAAATGCAAGGCTGTTTCTGGCAGTTGACCTGTTTTGGACAAAGCATGGGGCTTGGGCTCTTTCTCTACTATTTTATTTCCGGTATTTTTACTTACGAGAGAGAGAGGAGAGAGAAAGCATGCATGCCATGCACATGGATGGAAGTAAAAGTACAGATTTCATAAGTCAGTTCTCTTTGAGATTTTTGGGCTTGAACTCAGGTCGCCCTTGCAAGAAGGCACTTTACCCACTGAGCCATCTCACCAGCCCTCTCACTAACCCCCCTCATTTTTTCTTTTAATAAACACCATCCAGTGCCCTGTACTTGATGCCATTGGGCATGGGCTATGGAAAAGGAAGTACCCACGTACGGGAGGAGTTATGCAAGGGGTCTACAGGATGGGCCTTGAATAATGAAAGAGACTGGGATGGCAAGCCAGTCATCACCTCTAATGATACCCATCACCCCTGTGCTCTGCACTGAGCTCCTACCACCTTCCTGAGCTGGCACAAACACTACAGAAAACTCCTTTCCTTTCTTCCCTCGGGGCTAGGGTTAGAACCCAGGGCTTCATGGATACCAAGCAAGTGTTCTACTATGAGTTACACCCCAACCTCTGTGTACCTCTTTATCTACAACTCCAGGCATGGGAGGCCCCTGAGGGCCAGGCCCCTGTCCTGGCACTACCACCTCCCTGGCTGCAACAAAGAGAACCCTAGGAATTAAAGCTCTGGGTTACAATGTGCCCATATGATCTCCCTTCCCAGAGATTTCCTACTTCTGCTTCAACCATGAGAGACCACAAGAAAACTAGGCCCATGCTTGTAACTCATGTTTTTGCTCATACAGGAGAACACAGGTGGGATGAACAATCACAAGACTGTGCTGCAGGTGGACATGGCAAAAGGACGAGAAAAGGCAACTTGGAGGAAACAAACTGCAAAGGCAAAAGCCTCGAACATCATCAACATTTTCAGAAACAAAAAAAGGATCAACAAACAAGGACGCCATTCATTCATTCTGTGTCACTGGTGCTAGAAACATGTTCTTTCAACTGGGCTATGTCTTCAATCCCAAATCACTGTTTTAAAAGGATAGGAAGCAACATTCAAAGAGAAAATGAAGCTCTTGAAAACAAAGAAAAAAATAAAAAATATTACATGAGGGTAATTAAGGGTAAATGGAGGGTAAAATTAAGAAAATCCCTCTAAAGTAGAAGAAAAAAAGACAAAAGACAGAAATAAAGAGAAAATAGTAATTATAGAAGCTGCCTAGGAAATCAGGATAATAATTTCAGGAAACAAACAAATAGTAAACTCAAAAGGAGGAAATTCACTCAGTAGGTGAAGAGAATGCTCTAGACTGGACTAGAAAGGCCTTCTGAGTCACGTACAATAGCCCACAGAACACAGAACTGGAGACTCCAGAACAGAGAAAGAACGCATAGAACAGGCATGAAAGAGACAGGGCCTGAGGACAGAGAGGACAACCTGCAGTTTAAATGTTCCCAACTGCCAGTCCAATCAGGACAATGGCATGAAGTCCTCAGAAAGCTCACATTTCTACCACACAGGAGAGGGGAGGGGTGAAGGGAAGAGAGGGAAGGAAGGAGAGGAAGAGGAGGAAGGAAAAGAAAAAATAAAACAGAATTCAACTCGAAATAAAGGCAAGCTCCCAAAATGATGAGGAAAAACGAGATGTTGAGGACTGTGGCTTGAGAGCCCTTGACACCAGCCTATGGCAGACCCCAAGATGGCCACCCATCTGATGGGAGTATTACTCTTTCAGGACTTGCTGAACCCATCTTAGCATTCAGACCCTCCTACCCACCCCTAGAACGCAGGGCAACTCTCCTCACAGTCAGCTGTAGCTCTAAGCAGAAGCAACTCTTCTTTCCTTCATGTTTCTGCCTTGGTAATTCATGCCACACACAGCATATCTATTTCATTCAAGTGTCCCACCCATAATGGGACATAATCAGGAAGTATGAGATACAGAAACATACACATACACATTCCTGGTCTTGTCTCATGAGCTACCTGATGCAGCCATAACCCTGAACTTCACCCCTTTACAAAGAGGAAAAAGAAAACAAAAGAAAAAGAACATTCCACATGAAACAAATCAAAAAGAAGACAAAGCAGCCATCACTGTACTGTAGGTCAAACATGACCAGCTCCAAAATGGGACTCAGTCCAGAACTAGGAGTGTGATTACGGGCACCTCAGTTTGTCTTGTCATTGTTCTCCACACCCCTCCCTGTGTCACCAGTAACTGGAAGGATGCCTGGCGGGAACAGGCCCGTCAGGAAACGGCAGAAGGCAGGTCTGGGTGCTCACGCAGAGCAGGGCAAGCGGTAGCCACTTACAGGCATCTGTAGCTCAGGCCCCACTGAGCCATGTCATGCCTGTAGGAAATTGGCCGTGGTTACTAGCTTCAAAGAATCACTGGAAATTCAGTTCCAATTTCCAAGGCCTGTGAGCAGCTCCACCCCTTCCAGCAGAAATGGAGGAATCTGCCTTCAGTCTGGCCTGAAACAGAAGGACAGCGCCTGCTTCTTCACTTTAGAAAAGGACCTTGAAAAAGTTAGTTCTCGAGACAAATATTGAGATGATCAAACTGACCCAAATACAAGTTCCTGAGCTATTTTTTGTGGTGTCTTGGGACAAGGGTGAGTCAAACCAGGAAGTGGAATTAAGGGCCCCTCCTCCAACGTCCTCCTGCTATATGCATGGTTCCCCAGAGAAGAGCTTCATTGCAGGTTCCTAAATGCTGCAAAACCTCTAAGTGGTTGAATTGACACCATCACCTCATAAGCAATAAGGGTGGACCAATCAGTTGTCTGTTCCCTCGGATGTGAGTAGGCAAAGACAAGTGCTTAGAGCTGGCAGTCCTGGGCTTGTGAGTGTCCAAAGCCCAGGGCTGGACAGACAGAAACAGAGACTCACAACACAAATCCTCAGAGGGAGGGGCAGTCGCACCAGATATCTATCAATCAAGAGGCTGCGGGCTCCAGGATAGAAGATTATCATCCCAGGTTTTAACTACTAGTGGTCCTGGCATTTGGCAGTTATCGCAACCCTAACCCCCAGCAGCTTTCATTATATTCCGAAGTGGATCAAGGACCCCACGACAATGCCTAGTGTCGCAGCTCTCCGGCCTAATGTGCTTAGAACTTCCGGGAACTTTTCAACTGGAATCACTTACCTTTTCATCTCTGCTTCTTCACAGCCCTCCACCTTTTCTCAATCTTGGATGTCTGTCCCGTATCTACCACCCTTCATTGGTGACTGTTCAAACATTTCTGTCCTGGTCACTCTCTGGCACTTCTCAACCACCTTCTTACCACTGGCACAGATGCCTGTCCTGCTGTCCTGTTCATGTTACAGCTTGGCCCACTTTTCTAATGATACAGAACAAGTGTAGGCAAGCAGAGACCCCTCACGAGAACCCTTTTATATAACCTACTGTCGAGACGTCAGATACAGCACAGGAGGTGTACTCGTTAGACATAGGGGTCAACCTGACAACTGAAGACTGAGCTTTGGCACATCTCGAAGAACTGATAGTAAGGCAAGCCTGCAGGACAGCATCTAATTGAGGTGGGAAAACCCAGCCCATGGTGGGTGGGACCACTCCCTAGACAGGTGGACAAAATGGAGGGAAATAGTTCAATAGTTTGGTATTGTTCAGCAGACTTTGGGCAGATTTGCAGTCTGGCAAGTAAGGTCTACCTCTCTCTCAGCGATCACTGTGTATATGGTGTGGCTAGTTCCGTAACTCCTGTTATTGGTATGAGCTCTCCTGCCAAACAGAACTAAGAACTGTAATCAAGAATTATAAGAAATAAGTCCTTTGTTCCCTTAAGCTATTTATTTGATCATGAATTTATCAGCTACATGCAAACACACTGCAACAGGAGGGCATCCTCAGCTCACTCTAAAAACGATATCAGCCTGCTTAAATAACCAGACAGGGCAGCGTTAACTGCCACAGAAGATGGGATGCCAACCACAGGTCTCCTGCTAGGCGCCAGAAAGCTTCCCCAGGCATCTGATAGTGAAAAGCCTGATAAAATTTGTTTGAAACAGTCATGGAGAGGGTCATGCCACCTGAAACTGGAGTTGTGCTGTCTGCCAGCAGCTATAGTTGCTGTGCAACTTCCTCAAGGCACCGTGGGATGCTGAGACCAGCAGGAACACCATGAGGGCAGTCAGAGTCACCTCTTGACTGATGGTCCTTTGTTCAAAGCAGCCAGGGCACCAGGATAGAGTGTGGCTGTCAAATAGGGCGAGAAATCACCCTTGACCACAAACACCTTCACTTAAAGGAAAAATAAGCAGTATAAAAAGGCACTTAGAGTAAAGCCTATCATTATTAACAGTACTTTAACAATACTTAGCAGTGCTCCATGTTAACTCTGACTTAGTGACCAGGAAGACACAAGTCCTGATCTATCTCAGAGAACTAGTGATGAGAGAAAACCAGCCTGGGACATTAGCTGCAGACAAGTAAAGTGAAGTTAAAAATAGTGTCAGAGGGGTGCTAAGAGCTGGGGACTCCCTGAACCTGAATAGTCCATCATCAGAAAATGCTTTCTTTCCCCTTGTCACAATGTGCTTCCTCTCAGGATCGGTCTATGGCCATCCAGAGTGGCATTGGCTTATGTAATGAAGGACAGCCATGTCCTTCCTGCACGTGTCTGCTCATTACGCTCTGGGAAGGACAGCAGCCAACTCACTCTCACAGGGCTACAGGGACAGGGCTGAGGACCTCTCTGGACACCTGGCTCTGTCAGCACCTCCTATTCACTAGGCCTCGTCACTCCACCATGACTTTTCTTTTCTCCAGTGGGATATCCCAGACATCCTCAACTCCTGATCTTCCTGTCTCCACTTCTTGAGTGCTAGGATTACAAGCACAAACCAACCACTGTTCCCAGTTTGATGATAGGCAAATACTCTACCAGTGAACTACATCCCCAGACCAAAAATTCCCTCACTCTCTGTGTCTATCATGTCACAGAGAAATGGCTGCAGGGTTTTCCAAGCTCACAGTCTCAGCCCTTCACTGTAAGGCTCCTCCTCAAACTATGGAAAGCTTCTTCAGCAAATCTCTGTGATGTTACTATTGTCATCCTGTCACCTATAAGCAGCTCTCCAGGCCCACCTGCGAGGTATTCTTTAGATTAAGGCTATCCTTTAGGCATGCCTATGAAGGACTGTCTTGATTGCATAATTGACATGGAAAAGACTCAGTCCTCGGTGGCAAGTGGTCTGGGAATGTACAAAGATACAGAGCTGAGCACTGGCAAGCACGCATGGTCCTTGTCATCTGCTCTGCTTCAGGATCCTATAACTTCCCTATAATGAACTGTACTCTAGAATTATGAACTAGGAGGAACACCTTGTTTGGGTCAAGTATTTTACTGCAGCATTGTATAATGAAATTCAAACAATCTTCTAGGTGAGTTACACTTCTCACAAAAGACAAACCTTTTCCTGAAAAGTCTCAATGTGGGAAAAGACCTAGCCTTTGGCCAACAATTCCTGCCTCAGGAGCTCACAAAGAACTGCCTGCTCATGGCACCCACTCTTGCCTCAGACTCTGGACCAATAGCCAAGGGACTTCCTCCATGACTTCTCTCTGTACCACTCAAGCAGCAGGATCACAAGCTCCATTCAGACTGGGGGGGGTACTGAAGTGCAGGATCCCCTCCAAGTTACCCAACTCCACTCAGGTGGACATTTCTGGGTGAGAAAGTGTCAGGAGGGCACCAAACGGATGAGGACTCCAAGTTCCTTGAAGGTGCCCATTAGAAAAGGCTTTTGCAAGAACAGCATCATGGCCACAAGTTCTGACATCCTTGGCCCTCAGAGCCTCCACAGTGAAGTCCCTAAACCCAAACATTCTCTAGCACCAGGAAGAGCCATTTGTTTTGTTTCTTTTAGTTCAAATAATTTATTTACTTAGTGTGTGTGTGTGTGTGTGTGTGTGTGTGTAAGAGAGAGAGAATGAACATATATTATGCCATGGTGCATAGGAAGACAGGTCTCTCCTTTTATCGTGTGGGCTTCTGGGGATTAAACTCGGGTTGCCAAGGTTGAGAGCAGGCACTTTACCCGATGAGCTGTGTCACCGTCCTGTTTTTGGTTTTGTGGTTTTGTTTTTCTAGGGTTTGTGCATGCTACTCACGTGCTCCCCACTGAGTACATCCCCAACCCTCCAAGTCTTCTTTTTCTAGAGTTCCTCAACAACAAGGGCACAAAGGGGCTCAGACATGCTAGGTTCCAGCTGAACTCTACCTCTGAACCTCCCCTTCCTGCGTCCTGTACTTGCGTCCTGAGAAGCCCATGCTGGGACTCAGCTCAGTCTAGGGCCCGTCTGTCCTCATCCACTCCACCCGGTCACTTCAACCCTGAGAAACACACACTGCCAGGCAACTGACCAGGGCTTCTAGGCAAAGCTGCCTACTCTGCTTCCCTTGGGACACAGTGGACGCCTTGGCAGCAGGTCAGGCCAGTGGGGAGCATTCCATGGCCTCGTCTCCTCACACTCCAGCTACACCACGTCTCTTAGGTCTCTGTGGCTTGGCACACATGCAGTCATGGCATCTGAAGCTCTTCTGCTCCTCCTCAGAAACTCTTTGCCCACCTTTCAGGGCCTCCCTGAACCTCACACCTCTGTGTCCCTGGGGACAATAGAAGGCCATCTCCTGCCACATGGCACACATCTCTGCACTCCACATAGCTGTGTCCACCTTGGGGATACAGTAGCTACCCTCAATCTGTCCTGCTATTGCCCTAAGTGTTTGTATCAGGTTCATGGTCCAGTGCCTGCCTAGAAATCCCAATCACCACAGTGATGCATTAAGAGCGCTGCATACGGGGGTACTTTTACTATGCCCCTCTATCTGAGAGCCCCCCAAAGAACAGATTGCCTCTGCTTTGCTTTTTCCCTCTCCGGGACCTACAGCAGTGTCTGAGAGGGCAGGACTTGTAAGATGATGAACCATGGGCCATTCACGGCAAAATCATCTCCCTGGCTCGTAGCTGAGGTCTCAAGGTATCAACTGCACACCCCCGAGTCAACAGCACGGTGAATCCCACAGAGAATCCTCGCGTTTCAGCAGCTCTTCCCCACCCCTACCACTTTAGCTTGCTCGCTGCGAGGAATGGGATACAGGGTTTATGCGGGCTAGGAATGTGTTCCATTGAGCAGGCTGCCCCGACCCTTAACACACCAAAGACCAAATCAGAACAGCAAAGAAGGATCTTCTCCTTTCTTGAGACAAGGTCTCACCCAGCCTTCTGTCTCCACTTCCCGAGTACTGGGATTACATCTTGGACCACCATGACTGACCAAGAATCTGTAACAGTAGAGATGGAAACCTATGTGATGATAACTTAACTATGTGGTCACATGAGGCCTAGCTATTTCTGAAGAGCCTGATGTCATGGCTCCAACATATTCCAGGATAAAGCATACATAGCCTATGACACACTCTCTCCAGAACACTCTAACCTGAGGCTCACAAAGCCCTAAAACTTCACTTTCCACTTACAGGACATACAAAGAACAAATAAAAAAAGACCCCTCAAAAGAAACCATGAAACACCTCAAGAGGATAACTCCCTCTTCCACCCCCCCCCAAAAAAGTGGAGTCTAGAGGGAGGGTGCGGGTGGATATGATCAAGATACATTGTATATAGGTAGAAAACTCAAAGAATAAATAAAAATACTAATTTTTAAAAAGTAAGGTGCTGCACAGCAACCAAATGCAAAGCATGGCCCTCAGCACTGGGGGGTTAGAGATTGAAGGATGGGCATGTGTCTCCAAGACGGAAGGACTGCTTAGCACGCGAGGCCCTGGTTCTGTCTCCTGCACCACATAAATAAGCAGAGACAGAGATTCGGAGGAAAGTTGGGGAGTCCGCAGGTGAACTGGACAGTAGACCCTGAAGTGAAACTGCAGTGTGGGGCCAGAGCCCAGAGCCTGTTCTCCCCACCCAGCCTTTAGGGCTGACATCACCAGCATTCAGGGCAAAAGAACATCTGCAACTTAATTTCAAATTTGAAAAACTGAGGGGTACAATTCACTGACAGAGTGCTCCCAAACATTGGAGATCCTGGGTTCAATTCTCAGCAAAAGAAGGAAGAAAAGAAGGGAGAGAGGGAGAGAAGGAAGAAGGGGAGGGAGGGAAGAGAATGGAAGACAGATGCCTGAAGTTCAGTTCCTATCAACTACAATCTCCAGAAGAGAGGATGGGAAAGATAACAAGGATTTAACCAACGGAGCCATCTCCAAATTCCCCAGAGCTTTAGAAATAAAGGAATTTTCACATTGGTTATACCTAGCAAGTTCAAAGCTGAATGAGTGAAAAATTGGCCCATGCCTTGACATGCGGGAAAAACTTCAGAACAATGGAAAAAATGTTTTCAGAAACCTAAATATTTCCAACAGAAAAAATTAGAAAAGAAAAAGCAGGCAAAAGACCAGCAAACAAAACTTCAATTAGAACCAGACTTCACATAAGCAGTACTTGCATGCGTCAACATTATACTGTAGTATCTTCAAATTTTTTTAATATTTTATTTATTTAAGAGAGGAGAAAGAGTAATAACATTTTATTTTAATTCATTATTCTGTTTGATTTTCTTAATTTTATCTGAAAGTTCCCTTTTTTTTCTTTTAGTGTTCCATACATGAATATAATGAATTAATAGTATTTTCATACCTTAATCCCCAATCTCACGCCCCCTCCTTTTCCCATCACAGCCCTTCTTCTTCCTGCCACTCTTTCTCCTATTTTCATGTCTTTCTGCACAGGCTGTCCACTGGCTTTCGTCAGGGTTGCCTTTGATGGTATGTGCCTGAGTACTTGCTGGAACATGAATCATACACCATTGAGTAAAGCATCCTCCCTCTTCCCCCGAGTCAGCATTAGCCCTCCTCTGTCTCCCAGGGAAATATGGGGTCTCTTGAGATCTTTCCCCTTTAGTGGTGAAATGTCAACAGGACAAATCCACGCATGACTTGTGGAAATACAGAGCTGGAGTGAATTCACAGCAGTAGCAGCCCCTTCATGTCCCGATAATGTCTCACTCTTCATTCTCTAATGATCTTACTTCTCCCTTTTCCTCTTTCCTGAGTCTTGGGGTGGGGGTGGCTTAAATGTCCTGTATAGGGCCAAGTAGTCCACAGTCACTCATTTTCTGCACTTTGGCTAATTGTGAGTTTTTTGTAATAAACACCTTATATTGCAAAAGGAAGTTTCTAGGTTGATGTTAGAATTTAATAATAACTGATGGTGTACAATATAACAACAGTAACAACTTGGAACTAAGCTCTTGGGTGGATCGTGCATGGGACTTGTGGAGAATGAAGTTCAATTCTAAATGTACAAGATTTTGTCTATTTAGATGAAAGAAACAACTTAATTTTAGGCTGAGTTTTTAAATGTATTCAAAACTTAACAAGCAGAAGTGTAAGCCCAACCAAAGCCAAGATGTGCTGGTTAACTGGAGAGGTCAGCAGTGAACAAAAGAGAAAGTGCTTCGCTCTTTCACCCTCTCAAGTATCCAACAGCTACCAGGTAAAGTGGGGTATTCACATGTGTGTCCGTGCGCAGGCCTGTGCATTCTCTCCAGAAAGCATGCAAATGGAAGCAAAAAATAACCATAAAATGATTGAAAAGAAGAGCAAAGTAAAGGCTCACTGGACTTAGGAAATAGGCACTGCCATGTCGTTCCATTCCACTGATGTGCCAAGTTCAGAACAGGCAATCAAAGTAGACCAGTGATGGCTAGAAAGAAAAGGGGAAACGGGGACTGAGAAATAATGGATAGATTCTTTTGAGATAAAGGAAGATTATGGTAATGTACAGTTATGAGAATATAGTAAAACTTAAAATGTTGAATTGCACATTTTAAGTGGGGTAATTTCATGGTATGCAAATTACATTTCAATGAAAGGCTCTGTTTCATTTTTGCTTGTTTTATTTTAATGTAACCTGGCAGAGTGCTACCTTAGACAAGGCAGTCAGTTAAGATCAGTATAAAGCCAAATAATCTGCTGGTGTTTGAATGTGTGTAGCTCCACCGCAAACTACCCAAGATTCTCCTCACACACAGGCCCTGCCCTCTTTCCCTGCTGCAGAGTGGGGATCACGCAGAATCCATGAATTTCGTTTACCTTCCACCCATGTCGCACACAAATCCCATTCTCTGCTAAATCTCTTGGTGTCCCACAACTCCGGTAGCTGCATCCTGAGCCCCTTCCTGCAGCAGAGTCCCCAAAGTCTCGATGCAGCTCCCTTCTCAACCACTCCCCTTGCTTGCTTATTCACACAGTCTGTACTGACTGAGGACTTATCTGGAAGGAAAAAACCCAAAGAAGACTACAGAGTCAGAGTTTATACTAAGGCATTTATACCCTAGCATTTCAATAAAATAATTTTTTCTGTGAAATTTCTTACATGAATTTCACAGAATCTATGTACTTCCTAAAATGGTTGTGTTTAACTGTGTATTTCATCAAAATACAAATACAGATATTATCAATTGATAGCAAACTGACGTTGATCCCAACAGCTGTGATTCATCTTTTAATTTATGAAATCGCCCACAAATAGTACACTCAAGGGAAAAAAAATTAGTTTTTCGAGCTGGAGAGATGGCTCAGGGGTTAAGCCTCTGCCTCGCAACCAGAAGATCCTAAGTTAAGATCCAAAATCCCAGGTAAAAATGCCAGGAGGAAATGGCAGTAGCCTATACTTCCATTCCTAGAAGGTGGAACCTGGGAAGTTTCAGAGCAAAGCAAAGAGGATGTAGTTCAATCCAGGGTGATCCTGAAGTCACCTTGAGCCTCCACAAACACACACAGTGCCCTTTAATACACAACACACATACATTCACACACGTATATACGCATGCACAAAGAAAATACAAATCTGAAAGCATACAGAATATTTCTTATTTTAAAAATATTAGACTGGAGAGATGGCTCAGTGTCGGCACTTGCCTAGATGAATGAGGTCCTATATTCAATTGCCAGCACTACAAATAATTAGTAATAATAAATTTAAAATACCTAATTTAGGGCTGAGAAAGGAATCATGTTTAGCACATATGAGGCCTTCAGTGTTTGATCTCAAGCACCAAAAAACGTCATCCAAGTTCTATACTTCACAACTAAAAAATAAGTATCATGGGCTATAGAGATGATCCAATGTATTTTTATCTTATTAAGTGTGTGTGTGTGTGTGTGTGTGTGTGTGTGTGTGTGTGTGTATCAGAGGGCACTGTGTGTTCCTGTGAAGAACCAAGAGTGACTTCAGGAATCATCCTGGACTTCTACCTCCTTTTTACTTTGCTCTGGGATTTCCCAGGCTCCGCCCACCAGGATCAGAAGTGCAGGCCACTGCCATTTCAGCCTAACATTTTTATGTAGAACCTGGGATCTGAACTCAGGACCTTTTGCTCGTGAAGGCAGAGTCTTAACTCCTGAACCCTCTCCCCAGCCCAATGGCTCGTGTATTAAGATTCCCAGCATCCACATCAAAATGCTGGGAATGGTCACAGACTTCTGTAACCCTACCCAGGAGCTCATTGGCCAGCCAGTCTGGCCATCAGTGAGCACCAGGTTCAGTGAGACCTTGTCACAATAGATGACGTGGAACCAAACTGAAGGTTCCAGCCACTGGTTGGCCTTCCAGTGCAGAGTACTGGTTGCGCTAGGGAGTAGAGGCCTCTCTATCTCCCCACTGTGAACTCTGTAACCTTCAGCACTGCCGTTCCAGGAGGGATGTGCTAGCCAGTGCAACGGTGGCATGATGGGTGTGGGGGTAACCAGTAGTCATGTTTTGAAGCCCAGTCCAGGAAAGGAAATTCATACTTGTTACTGTAACCTGGTCAAAACTGACTGAGGTCTTAAGTCCAGGGAGAAAATGAGGCAGGAACAACCTATTTCTGCTGCCTAGTTAACCTCATTTCATCAACTAATAGTCTTCTAAATATCTGTGTCTAAATATCTGTGTCTGCACACACAGACAAAGGCTACTCTCAATCTTCATCAGAAAAGCCGTTCCCGGCAATAAAAAGAGATGAATACTGGCACCCGTGATAAGCACTACTTTGTATGCCACCCTAAGAAACAAATAAATAAAAGATGAGGTAGAGAGCTACAGAGGAAGACAACCAACACTGACCTCTGGCTTCCAAGTGAACACACCTGGAGGCACAATTTCACACATACATACATACACATGTATGTGTCACTCATACAGGTTATCTGGCTTGAACTAAAAAGGGACTTTCCTTAAAAAATGAGCGTTTCTGTTACAATTTGGACTTTAAGTACCCTCCAAAGGCCCATAAGTTAATAACTAGGGGCAGCCTGTGGGAGGGCAGAACCTTGGAAGGAAGAGCCTGGTTGCTGCAATTCCCATGCACGTGGCTGATAAAATCACAGCAAACAGCTTAAGGGAACGAGGGGTTTATTTTCTCTTACGATTCCTGTTACAGTAGTTTGTCCAGCTTGGCAGGAATTCACACCAACAACCCCAGGGCCGAGGGAACTGGCCACACCACCATCTCCACACAACAGCTGAGAGAGGGACGATCCTTACTTGCCAGACCAGCATGTCTGGCCAAGTGTACACAGAGATGCTCCTTTCTCAACAGCTCCCTTCATTTTATTCACCTGCCCACCATGGGTGGAACTTAAATTAAACAATCTCCTGCAGGTTTGCTCTGGGCTTAACTCAACCCTCAATTGTGAAGTTGACACCTGAGTCTAACCATGACACTGGTAGAAGGAAGGTGGGCACCCAGGGAGCTCTGAAAGGGGAACTGAGATCGTGGCACCTTCCCCACCCCACTTTTAGTCTTCCTTGACCATCTTTCTCCACAGTACTCCTGCCCTGTGTCCAAGTAGGCAGAAGCCCATCTTTTAAGTTGATTTTGTTTGCTCAAGCATTCTTTCACAGCAATGAAAAAGCTCACTAAGTCATCCCTGTAAACTGGAAGCCAAAGAGGCTTCTTGAATCAAGATACACCTTGTCTCCCTAAAAGCACTCACCTGGAGCCTTCAAGGTGGTTCAGCAGGCAAAGGCAATTATTGCAAGACAGACGACATATGTTCGATCCCCAGAACCATGTAAAGATGGAGATCCTCTGGTCACCACACATGTGCTATGCCACGCACACACAATAGTAATTTTTAAAAGGAGTCACCCACAAAAATAAACAGAAGGCAGGCAGAACACTCTGGAGGCTGGAAGTGGGGGGTTACTATAAATTTGAAAACAGCTTGAGCTAAATAGTAAACTGGACTACAGAGTGAGACGCTGTCTCAAAATTAGAGAGGAAAAGGGGAGAGGGGCAAATGGAAGGAGAGGAGAGAAAAGAGAAAAGAAGAAAACTGTCACCTCAACAAGCAATGTACTTACTGAAAGCCTGTCACGCCCACCACCTATTGGACAACTTCCAGAGCCCTTGGTATCCAGATGTGCCTTCTAACCATCCAGATGTGCTTTCTAACCTAAGGTGAGCCATCTGGTTATATTTGTGACTTTTTGTGGTGCTGGGATTAGAATCCAGGAACTCAAGCCCTTTACCAGTGAGCTACTCTTACTCCCAGAACTGGTTTTGTTTGTTTGGTCAGTTGGTTTTCTGAGACAGGGTCTCACAGAGCTGCCCAGGCTAGCACTGGCCTTGCAGTCCCCTTGCCGGAGCATTCTGAGTAGCTGCCTGTGCCATTAGGCCTAGTGAGCCTGAGTTCCTCGAGGTCTGGGTGCTCCTGCTCGACCACAGTGACAGCATCCAAATAAGGAATGTGAAGCCATTGGCCCACACACCTGTAATCCCAGCTACTTAGGAGGCTGAAGCAGGAAGATCTAGCCATGACAGTAAGAGGCACTGTCTTGAAAGTAAAACAAAAACAAATATGCAGCATAACCATAAATAATAAAAATATGACTGAATCTTTGCTTACCGACCTAGAACTGAAATGGGTAGATGGACACCATTCCTTTCAGAGTTGGCTCTGAGAAATGATAGCTTCCAAATGTTTAATCAGCTGTGAACTCTGCATTCAAAATCTATTTTGGAACCTGAAGCTCTCTTTTCTGGCATGTCTTTCAGGGGCAGATTTAATGATTAAAAACGGTAACCAGGCCACAGTGCCTGTCATGGTGTCAGTAGTTCTTTGTCTCAAATGAGGTCTGCTTCAGACATGTTGGCTCATGTCTGTAACCCCCGCACCTCAAAGGATGAGCAAGGGATCCCAAAATTGAGATCAGCCCATGCTACATTTCAGGTCAGACAGCACTTCATAACAAAAATAAAAAGGAAGTAGAGAGAGAGCTCTAGATGTGACCCAGCGGTATAGCTCTTATACAGCATGTAGAAAGACCTGGTCTTGGTTCAGTACTTGGGGTGCTCAATGCCCAGTACTTCAAATAAAGAACCAATGCTCACGTAACTCCCGAGATCTGTGTTCTCTTGCTCTGGTCCATGAGAGGAAGGGCTCCAAAGCAGAGTGATGCAGCTCACAGTAAAGGAAGCTGAGCATGGACAAGCCTGCAACCCCAGCACTCTGGAGACTGAGACAGCAGAACTGTTGAAAGTTCAAGGTCACTGTTGACTACACAGTAAGACCCTGCCTCAAACATCGAGGATATATTGAGTGGTACCTTAGAAGGAGCTATTAGTGACAAAAGATCTTTACTTGTGAGCTCAGAGCAGGTTAAAGGTCCTATCCTGCGGGGTTCAGGTGGTCTCCCTTGCGGTGAGAAGCAAAGCAGGACTCAGTGTTTGCTTGCCAGCATGGAAGACAGCTGTGTCTCTTATTCTCATGCTCATTTCCAATACTGCACCCGAATTGCTTGAATTAATGAGGATTTTTCTTCTTCAGTAAGTAGCCGGCATTACAATGTTGGTATAATGTAAAATGCAAATAACCTATGATGACCAATTGCTGAACTGGTTCCCACCTTTCTCATTTGTTGACTTATATGTCTGTTCACTTGCTGGTAGTGCCAAAGGCACAATACTGCAAGGAGAGACAAGTTCCTGATGAGGAACCACAGACAAGGCTCAGATTCACAACTTGCCACATCTGAGCTTCCTTTCCTCCTCCATCAATGGCAACATCTCCTTCAAGGTGGCTGCAGAGACTACAAGGAAGAAGGCATGAAGAATGCAGCAAAGACACCACAGTGCCCAAAGAAACTACACAGGAACCACATACGGTGGTGCACTGCTGTGTCCTAGCAGAACAAGTTCAAGTCACCCTAGGCTAATAAACAAGACCCTATCTCAGAAATGAAAGTGAGAAAAATGGGGGGAGGAAAGAAGAGGGCATGCAGCATCAGCCCTCACCAACAGCCAACCACACCCCCCTACCCCAGCTGGAACTTTTGCTCCCAAAGGGGAGCAAAAGAAATCTAGAGGGGCCTAAGGAGAAAAAAAAAAAAAAAAAAACAATGAAGAAAGGAGACAGATTCCGTGTGTATGTGTGGAACTATGAGGTGCTGAAGGCCTTACATGACACTACTTCCTGATATTCTTTCATCAGTGTAATTACTCAGGTCCCCTCTTCTGGTGTTAACACAATCACTCTGGGCCAATATCCCTCCCCCCCCCCATTTTCTAATGAAGAAAAAGCCCTGCATGGGCAGGTAAAACAGGTGTGAGCTTCCTTCGCTGACAAAATAACCAATGAGTGAACATTCATGTCCCTCAGGTCAACTAAAAACTCACACTTCCTTACTCCCACCATTCTCTCTTTTCAGGTGTTTACACACCAGTATCACTTTCCATCTACTGAGAGTCCACTAGGGTCTGGTCTGAAAAGGCACTCTGAAAAACCTTTCAGATTTTTGTATATGAAATAGACTAATGAGGTATCACGATACACTCAAGTTCAGATGTAGCCAAGCACAGCTTTATAACTTGGCTCTGTGCAGTTCTGAAGCTGGTCTCTTCTTCCCTCCATGAACAGCCTCAGGATTGCATGAATCCTCGATACAAGGTTTACTTTGCAATGAGGAAGGTTTCCGCTGTTATCAAGAACAAATTTCTTCAGAAAAACCACTAAGACCTACAATTTCTCTTATCTAACAGCTGTTTTGCTATTTTCTGATCAAAACTGAAATGTCAAGTTGATTTTTTCCAAATAGGAATGCATATAAACAAAACCAGACTTCAGACTAAAAGGACTTCAGAAAGCAAACTAAAATCAAATTCTCGGGCTGGAGAGATGGCTCAGGAGTTAAGACTCTACCTCGAAAGCAGAAGGTCCTGAGTTTGGATCCCAGGTCCCATGTAAAAACCGCCAGATGGAAACAGCAGCGGCCTGCATTTCTAGCCCTGGTGGGCGGAGCCTGGGACATCCCAAAGGGAAGCAAGAAGAAGGTAGAAGCAGTACAGGATGATTCCTTAAGTCGTCCTTGGTCCTCCACAGAGACACACAGTGCCCTCTGATACATACACACACACACACACACACACACACACACACAAAACACAAAACAAATAATCATTTAAAAAATGAATTTTTAGATACTAGGAGACTCGGTTGATAAAATACCAAGCATGAGGACCTGATTTCAGATCCCCAGTTCAAATGTAAAAAAGTCAACACTAGCCCTCCCCGCACACAGTGATACACGAGTATATGCATGTACCCACACACATACACCTATATATGTGACAATGGAAGGAGAAAAAACTGGGCCTGATAGCTGTATGCATAGTGGGGACAGAGACAGACAGATCCCCAAAACCCACTGGCCGGCTAACCTAACCAACTATTGAATGCATGATTGAGTGAGAGACTTATTCCAAAAAAAGATAAGATGGAAAACAGATGAGGAAGACCTATCTGATGGCTCGACCTCCACACATACACTCTCAGCTGGGAGTGTAGTGCAACAGGAAAACACCTGCTAGCATGCTTGGCCTGGGTTACATCACCAGCACAGGAACACACACATACTTCCTTTTAACCCATCCTTCCTCTACTTGTGGAAGTGTCAAGAGAAGCTATGAAAACAAGTATCACTTGTAAGGCCAAGAGATGTTTGAGTGGATTCAAGAGGCCTAGGAGCCCAGGTCCAGGGGCACATACTTGCATGCAGAAGAGATCTGAGCATAACTTCCAAGTGGCCAGTGGGCCCAACAGAGCCAAGCAGAGGAATGGGATTATGACCAAGCTGGCTGTTCCCTGCACATAAGGACTCCAGTCATCTACAAATCAAGTTTACACGGCAGGCTTTTGTGTTGTTCCAGATAGAAGAGTAAGTATAGCCGCAGTCAGAATAGTCTGAGGAACCAACTGAAATTTCCTAGGGAATATAAGAGGTGGGGGAGAGGCAGTATCCGGTGTCATCTAGAGAGGAAGGTGGTAGCAGCAGTAATAATAATAAAACAAACCCTTTCAGTTAATTATATTTTAAACTGTTGGCTTAATCTACAACATACTTTGTATGGGACAAAACAAGAAACTGGTAATACTGCTTCTGCACAAAGGGCACTACTGGGTAATTTAGGAAGAAAGGTAGACAGAAAAAAATCTTTTCCATTGTATCCCTTTAAGTCTTTGAAATTTTGGAATCTGAATCATGTGAATGGATCATCTATTCAAAAACAAGGGGGGCTGGAGAGATGACTCAGAGGTTAAGACTTTGCCTTGCAAGCAGGTCTTGTGTTCAGATCCTAGGTCCCGTTTAAAAAATGCCAACGGCCTGCACTTCTGCCTGGTGGGCGGAGCCTGGGAAATCCCAGAGCAAAGCAAAAAGGAGGTAGAAGCAATTCAGGATGATTCCTGAAGCTACCCTTGGGGCTCCACAGGAATATACAGCGTGTGTGCACACACACACGCACACATGCACACACACACACACACACACACACACACACACACACACAAAATAAACTGATAAATAAGCAAGCCAGGGAAATTATAAATTCTCTCAAGCAGTATTTTGACAAGAGATAGACAAGTGATCCTTAGTCCCATTTCACAAATAAAGAGAGATAGCAAGAAGGAATTCAACTTCACCAAGTTGTGGCAACAATCAAAATAAGACCCAAGCCTTCAGCCTCAAGTCTGGCACTGTTGTTTAGACTCCACAATCAGAAAGACTTAGCAGCACTCAGATTTACATTCTAAGTTCACCCAAGGAGACAGAGCTAAATGAATCTGTGTTGGCACAGGAGATGACCATATAAAAAGGCTTCATAATTCACACAGCAACTTGTCTGAATTGAGTGGGAATGTCAAAATGTTTCTGTTAGTTGATAAATGCCATGAAATGTTGCAGGTGCCAACCCACATCAATGAAAATCTTTACAAAATGCACGAGTGTAAAACCAGTGTGGTGGCACACTCCTGTAATCCCAACACTTAGGAGGCAAAGGCAGAAGGATCAGAAAGAAGTTTAACACCACTTTCAGCTACATAGTAAATGGGGGGGGCACTTTCCAGGATGAAAGGAGTAAGAAAGTAAGCACTAGGCTAGACACGATGCTCATACCCTGGGGCTCACAAGAGACCTTAGGTAAGCCAGTCACTTCACTTTTCTTGGCTTCAGCATCCTCTATAAATATGACCAGGTAAACAGGTATCTATCTAACACCAGGGTCTGTTCTGTCACTGATCAACTGGAACCCTGTGTCTTTAAGGAGCTTATCTGCTACCGGAGACAAACAAACCAGGTAATATCAAGTCCAGGAAAGTGCTATAAGTAAACAATGGGAAAGAGGACCTGGGAGGTCAAGGAAGGCCTTTGGGGGAAGGTGAATGATGAAACAGCAGGGACACAGGGATCTAGGAACAGAGTACAGCAATGGAGAACATGGATGCAAAGGTCCTGAGGCATGTTAAAAGAACAAGAGTGGCCTTGAAGAAGAGGGAATAAGCAACACAGTGGAGAAAGATGAAGTCAGAGAAGCAACAGGGGTCAATCTCCTCAAGTAGGATGGTACTCTGGTTGTAATGGGATGTGACTACAAAAAAGAAGGGAACTTAATTCAATCTGTGATTTTCAATCTTTTCTATTTTAGCAGCAGAACTCTCTAAACAAGAAGTGCAAATGAAACACAGAACTGGATAAAAGTGGTTTTGTTCTGATGGATTGGGAAGCTAAGGCTCTGCTCTGCTGGCCTTCCCAACTCACCTTGGGGACCTTCGACCTTACAAGAGCTAGTTGGCATCTAAGGTCCTTTACAAAACCCCAGAACAGAGTAAGAAACTATGCACCTGGCCCTAGATTCAATCCCAGCACTACAAGAATGACTAACAGCAAGAATGCTTTCTAGTGTGTAGAAAACGCTTACAAACAGTTGGTTCCTACCAGCCTCTCAGGAATGGGAACCACATCACAATCACAACTCTGCTGCTCCCAGGATCACCAAATTGCCTCCTAAGACAGACAATCTGGAATGACCATAAGGAGAAAAAAAAACAACTGCTCAGCCCAGTATTACATAACCTGAACTCAGGCACACAGTCCACCCTGGGCTGCCCTGGGGTGGCTGTCTCCACAGGTAAACAGAAACACTGGCCCCTCCAGTACCACAGTCAGTATGGGGCCACCACACACAGCTGTTTTATAGAAGGACACCACTGTTCTTCATACTTCTGTCTTTCACGCTGCACTTTAAGTGTGACTGTTGGTATCATCAGAGGGCACAAACTCAACCCATGCTGGTCCTTCTTTAGACACTGCTCTAAAGGGATGGTCTTCAATCACTAAAAGCCGTCTGCCCATACCTGGCCCTTGTCTGCCCCATGGAGACTAAGAAACACTGAAACCAAAAGGCTGTTTAAAACCCTGCAGGCAAGGACCAAGAAGATGGCCCAGTGGCTAAAGGTGGTTACATGCAATCTGGCCACCTGAGATTGAGCCCAGATCTTCCACAGGTTCCAAAAGTTGCCCTCCACATGAATGCAACGGCATGTTCTCTCTTCCCTCTCCCCTCCTCCCTCAAAGAAACAAATAAACCTATAATAATTAAAAAAAAAAGAAACTCTTCTCTAGAGGCACTGTGGCCATATAAATGACTGCTGTCTTCTCCGTGATGGACAGGAGGGAAGCAACACCCAGAAATTATCCCAGTTTTACAGAAACAAAGAGCTAAGTACCCAGGCCAAAGACAACAATGAGCAGACCCACAGCCACCCAAAGAGTCGAGCCACTGCAGCAGCAAAGTTAAAAGGGCTCCCGTGGCCTGGCCCGGCCTCCTGAATACACGGAGATAAACACTCCCCACTACCAAGCTCTTAAGTACACGGAGATAAACACTCCCCACTACCAAGCTCTTAAGCGCCGTCTTGAAGACCCTTGTGAACTTGAAGCTGCGAAAGAATGCAAAGGATTCCTGTAGGGTGAAGAAGTTCAGCCTGCAGAAAGTTACTGTGAGCCCGAACAATGCTCTGTCCTGTGCAGGTCGCTACTTCGTTAGGGAGGGCTGACACCTAGGTTAAGCACTCTGATTTCATTCATCACAAATATTATTTATCAAACCACCGCCAGGACATCGTGGCAACCACATCCTGCTGTTTCTGCTGGGGCCATTGCCAAAGCCTGGTCCGCTCCCCCACCTTCCGGTATCTGTTAAATTTTCGGTTTCTAACAAACTCCAGCTGAGGGCTTCTCCCCCACCGCCCTCACTCCCACCTCCGCCCCCGGCGGTGGCCCGAGTCAAATTCCACCACCAGATCCACAAAGAGCCTGCAGGAGGTGTGGCCAAAACGGAAAATTCTGACAAAAACTTTTGGCCTTCGGGTACTAGCAGCCGCTACTTCCTGGTCCCTCTCGTCACGGGGAAGTCAGTCGTTTTCTGGCGGAGTTCTCCCCAGAACGCCGCTCGGGCGGGTCTGTGCCCGTCCCCGCGTCCCACGACGAGCTATTTCAGGTGTCCCCGCGGCGAGCCCAGGACCGGCTGCTTCACCGCGCCTGGCCGCCCACCGTCACCACGCCCGGAATCAAGACGGTGCTTCGCCCCGAACCCGGGGCGAACCGCTACGGCCCGACCCGCCAAGCTAAGGGAAAGGAAAAAAGCCGCCCCGCGCCCCCGGGAGCAGAGCTTGCAGTCCGCGCCGCCCCCCACCTTGACCCGCTTGCCCTGGATCTCCAGCGTCTTCATCGTGAAGTCCACACCGATGGTGCTGCCCTGGCGCGCCGAGAAGGCGCCCGTCTTGAAGCGCTGCACCACGCACGTCTTGCCCACGCTCGCGTCGCCCACCAGCACCAGCTTAAACAGGAAATCGTAGTGTTCGTCCTGGTCCCCCGGGCCCGGCCCCGCCATGGCTTCGCCGGAGCCCCGGAGCCGCCGCTCCGGATCAGGGGCCAGCCCTGGGCTCACGCCAGCCACCGGCCCAACTCCGTGCGCCCCAGCTCGCCGGCCGCCAGGCGACGTGGAGCCGCCGCTGCACCTGAGCGAGCCGCGCCGCGGACCGCCAGCCCCGGCCCCGCCCCTGCCCGGAGCCCCGCGGGCTCGGCCCCGCCCCGAGCGCCCGGTCTGGCCCCCTCCGGCACACGCGCCCGCCCTCGGCGTCGCGCCCGGCCAGTCGGAGCTCCGGGCTGCTCCGGCACCGCCCGCAGCCCTCGTCGGCCCCGCCTTCGGGGCGGAGCGAGCCTGGCTTGGGCCGCCCCGGAGCCAACCCAGTCCCGCCCAGTGCCAGGGCCCCGCCTACGGCCCCGCCCAGACTCGCCGTAGCCTACGCTTCCCACCTCCTCCCTCTCGGTCCCGACCCAGTCTCTACGCAGCTCCCTCCCCACCCACCACGTCCGCCGCCGCCGGCGAGCTGTCCATCTCTGCCCCGACCCTCTCTCCACACTGCTCTGATCCCGCCCTCAGCGCCGGTCCTCCTCGTTGGCACCGCCGGTCCTTCTTAGTACCCGCCCCCAGCACCGCTCCGCCGCGCCCCTCGGTCCTCCGGTGACGTAAGCACCGCCCCATCCCCGCAGCCAGTGCCCTCCAGCTCTTGGGCTCTAGCGCCGTCCGACCCGCCCTCACACCCCCATCCCGCCTCGGTTCCGACCCGCCCACAGTTCCGCACATGGGCCGGAAGTTCGTCCGCACCTCTTCAGAGCCCTGACTGGCTCCGCCTTCGTCGCTGTTCTCCGCGGGCCGCAGCCGATCCCCTCGGCGGTCCCTCGGGCGGTCCCCTCGGGCGCAGCAGGCTTTCCTACCCGCAGTCCTTCCAGTCGGGAGCAGGCTGGATTCTAGAACACAGGTCTGGTGCGAGGGGCAGCAGTGGTCACACTGAGGGAGCAACTAGACAGAGCCTTTTCAGCGTACCCACATCCAAGAACTGCAGCAAAGAAGGGGCTGCGTGAAGCCAGAAGTGAAGAGAGAAGAAAATCCTTGCCAAGAGGCGGCCTTAGCATCCCATCTGGAAGGAGGAAAGAAGCCTAGCAGGGGTTTCTACCCCTAGTTGGGAGAACTGACCCAACCAAAAGCTCCTGAGCCTGAGAAAAATGAAGGAGACTTGGGGGCCAACTTTGAGGTGGTACAGAAAACCAAAGGTCAGAACCTAAAGGTCATAAGTGGCACTAGGGTCACCTGGCAAGACCGGAAGAAACTGTGCATGTCCAGCCTTCTCAGACAACACCCCTTGGCCCTCCAAGTCGATTTAATTAAATGCAGTCTTTCTGTACAGTAACAACAAAATCTGAAAATGAAACTAAGAAAATTCCATTTCATTATCATTGAAAAGAACACACATAGGGTCGAGGGATAGCTGAGTAGGTGAGGGAGCTTACACACCTGACAACCTGGGTTTGATCACCAGAAGCCCACACGATGGAAGGAAAGAACTGACTTCTGAAAGTTGTCTTCCATTCCCACCAGTGCACCATGGCATTCATGTGTACACTCCGTGGCCCACAGCCCCCACTTCTCTCTCAAATATTTTTAAAAATACAAATAACAAAAGAGGTACAGGTGAACAAGAAAAACTGCAAATATTAGTTGAAAGAATTGAAAGAGTTAAATAAATGGGAAAAAAAACTTACATGCATAGATGGAACACAGTATCATTATAATGACAATACTCTCCAAATTGACAGAATCACTATGAAGATTCACAAGCCAATCCTAAAGTTCTTATGGAAATACAAAAGACCAGAACAGCCTAAAGAAAAAAATAAATAAATGAGAGGGCAAGTGGGGTGGGTCAGCATGTTAGAGGCACTTGTTACAAAAGCTGGCAGTCTTAAGTTCCACTCCCTGCATTTTACCGTGGAAGAAACAACTCCTGAAGATGTCCTCTGACTTCGACACAATGCAGTGCCACAGGCACATACATATACACAAGTGTGCGCACACACACTATAACAAAATATAAAGTTAGAAATTCTTCCTCATTTCAAAAAAATCTACAGTGCACTTCCAACATAAAAGTGCAGCCAGTGAGGCTTTGAATTCTCTGCAACTAGCCTTACTGGTCAAGTGGATCTGAAAAGGCACAGGCTGACTCATGGGGAAAGCAAGAGAGTCATTTGTTCTGAAAAGCTGGAACTCTGTTCCCATGGGTAATGTCCAGTGATTCCAGACAGGAAACTCCAAAGTGCCATTAAAAAGGAATTCAGAGCCTCACTTTGATGTATTGGTGACAGTGGGGAACAGCAGAGGCAGGAAATGGCCTCCAGCCCAAGGTGTTCACTAAGTCAGGGTGGACAGTGTACTTACTGGAGCTGGCTCACAAGGCAAGGGAAAAGAAAGAGTCCCAAGAATCAGAAAGGGCAGGGAAGGAGTGGGGAGAGAGAAGCCTCACTGGTTTCTACTTGGCCATGGGCTGGAACTGGTATGTAGCAGGAAGTAGCCTGGTCTTGATAGAGGTTTTGCCAGAAAACACATTCACTATTTGCATTTGTGTGACACTGAAATATTTTAAAATTGGAGTGGGACCCGGCCTGGTGATGCATGCCTGCAATCCCAGCACTTAGGAAGCAGGAGAAAATGAGCGGAGTATCAGCAAGCAAGTACATGTGCATTCATTCCATGCTGCCTGCTTTTGGCTGTGATGTGATGTGACCAGTCCCTCCGCCTCTTGCTATGACTTTCATGACAGAATGGGCAACAATCAGAAATCAGATCCAATAACCCTTTTCTTCGCCTAAATTGGGTTGGGTTGGGTTAGTTTGTTGTAACAACATGCAATGAAACTAGAAATGCCCCACAAGCATGAGGACCGAGTTTGAATCTCAAAAACCTACATAAAGAATGGCCCAGTGGGGCAGGACAGATGGCTTAGGGGTTAAGACTCTGTCCACAAGCAGAAGGTCCTGAGTTCAGATCCCAAGTCCCAGGTCCCACTGGAGATAGCAGCAGTCTGCACTTCTGGCCCTGATGGGCGGAGCCTGGGAAATTCCAGAGCAAAGCAAAAAGTAGAAGCAATCCAGTCACCCTTGGTCCTCCACAGGGATATGCAGTGCCCTCTGATACACACACACACACACACACAAAATATTTAAAAAAATGACACAATGGTATGTATCTATAATCTCGGTGTTTCTGTACAAGCTTGAAAGTACAGATAGCAGAATCCTCAGAAGCTTATGGACAGGCTAGCCTGGTTGCAGAAGCAAAACTTAGCAAGAGACCTTGTCTCAAACAGGGTAGAAGGTAGGAATGACATCCTAGATTGTCCTCTGACTTCCATACATATGCCATGGCATGTGTACCTAATTCATGTACACACAGACACACATATATACATCATATACAAAATATTGTTAAAGGCAAGAAAAAATCATTAACATGTACACTTACAAAGAACAGAATTTATACTATATAAGTTATACCACTACAAAACTGTTTAAAAATAATTTATACTTCCTTCCTTTGGGTAGTAAATGTTTGAAAACTATACTGGAAACTACAGTGGCATTTTTAAAAAATTTTTTTTCCTAATTTTACAAGCATATTGAGTACTTATCCCTCCCTGCCTTCCTCTTTCCCCTCTCCTTTCCCTTCATCAATTCATCCCACTCCCTCCTACCTTCCTGCCTGTTCATTTCTATGGGCCCCAGGATTCCGTACCAAGTGGCCCTCCTTGGACCACTCCACTGATGGGGCATTTCCCTTCACTCATCCAGCCGTAGTCCTCAAGGTTTCCACTGCATGTAATTATCTCTCTTGAGATTCTCACTAGTCTTTGGGAGCATGTCAGCCATTATGTAGGTCTAGTGAGGACAAGTCTCACTGCAGTGAGTTCCGGGTGCAGCAGACCTGCCTTGAATGGAATGTCTTGCCCAACGGTGGACCTTCCCATCTTTAGGTTTTTACAATCTCACTGCCCCCTCTTTGCAAGGTTCCCTGAGCCTTAGGATGGGGAGACATTAGGTTGGCCTGGTTTTCGGTGATCATTGCCGGGTTGCCAGTGCTCTGCATTCTGGAGGTCATTATGGTGGCTTTTTTTTTTTTTTTTTTTTTTTTTTGAGATGGGTAAGTTCAAGATTTTTATGAAGTTCTATTTCAAGCTCAAAAAATTTTAGTAGTTTTTTTTAGCTTTTTTTTTTTATTTAATTATGTGTGTATGTGTGTGTGTGTGTGTGTGTGTGTGTATTTATGTATGTGTACATCAAGGGTCACAGACCAAGGGTGACCTGGATTGCTTAAACCTCCTTTCTGCTTTGTTCTGGGATTTCTCAGACTCTGCTCACCAGGACTGGACATGCAGAACAAAGCCATTTCTGCCTAGTGATATCTGGGATCTGAACACTAGGCCTTCTGCTTGCAAGTTAGAGTTGTAACCCCTGAGCCATCTCTCCAGCCCTTAAGCTCAAATTTTAAAATAATGTGCATCCCGATTTTTTAAAAAAGGATTTCAAGGATTTATAACAACATTCTTAAATCAGTGATGGTAGACTGAATGGATATTAACAGCCACTGTCACATGGTGACACCATCTTAGTTGGTAAAGTGCCAGCTAGCCCATAACCACTTGCTCTGTGTTTCAGACCCCCCCCCCCGGTAGTTAGAGCCTCCCTCATTCTGTATCTCTCCCTATATAGATGCAGCTCATCACAGATGAGGAATACGCTGCCAATAACTATGCCCATGGGCACTACATCATTGGCAAGGAGAATATTAATCATGTCTTAGACCGAATTTGCAAGCTGGCTGACCAGGGCAAAGGTTTTCTACAGCTTTGGTGGAGGAACTAGTCTTGGGTTTGCTTCCCTGCTGATGGAGCGTCTCTCTGTGGATTATGGCAAAAAGTCCAAACTGGAGTTCCCCGTTTACTCAGCCCCCAAGTTTCCAATGCTGTCATTGAGCCCTAAAATACAATCCTCACCACCCTCACAATCCTGGAATACTCTGATTGTGCCTTCATGGTAGACAATGAGGCCATCTATGATATTTACTGTAAAAATTTTGATATCGGTCACCCAACCCACACTGACCTTAACCCAGCTTCATCAGCCAGATTGTCTCTTCCATCAGTGCTTCCCTCAGATTTGATGGTGCCCTGAATGTTGATCTGACAGACCAACCTGGTGCCCTATCCCTGCATCCACTTCCCGCTGGCCACATGTACCCCTGTTATCTCTATTAAGAAAGTCTACCATGATCAGCTTACTGTGGCAGACATCACTAATGCCTACTTTGAGCCAGCCAACCAGATGGTGAAATGTGACCCTCACCATGGTAAATACATGGTTTGCTGCCTGTTGTACTGTGGTGATGTGGTTCCCAAAGACGTCAATGCTGCCATTGCCACCATTGCCATTGCTGCCATCAAGATCAAACCAGCATCCAGTTTGTGGACTGGTGTCCCACTGGCTTCAAAGTTGGCATTAAATACACAGCCCCCCACTGTGGCCCCTGATGAAGACCTGACTAAGGCACAGCAAGCTGTGTGCATGCTGAGCAACACAACAGCCTTGCTGAGGCCTGGACTACAAGTTTGATCTGATGTGTAACCGTACCTTTGTGCACTGGTATGTAGGTTAGGGCATGGGAAAGAGAGTTTTCTGAAGCCATTGAGGACATGGCTGCCCTAGAGAAGGACTATGAAGAGGTTGGAGTAGGTAGTACTGAAGGAGAAGATGAAGGCGAAGGTGAATATGCTGCAATCTTAACACTCCATTGTCTTAGAATTATCTTTTCTATATTTTTCCCCCAGAACTGTTTTAATCTTAAACTACTAATAAAGGAGAAGTTTCTATTTTCAATGGAATAGCATCACCCAATTTTCCTTATCCTGAAAATCAAGTCCCAATCAAAAATAAGTGAAAAAAAAAAAACACTACAAAGATGACCAGTCATCAAATATGACACCCTATGTGTCTAACGCACAAGAGTGCTTTCTGCAAAATGTTAAGAGAATTAAATTCAGGAACAGAACAGACAGCTGATAGAAGAGCTGGGCCTGGCGCCCTGCTGCTGGCTGAGGTGAGCATGTCCTTCTGAGTGGCCACAGAAGGATGAGGATCCAATTCTCTCCTCTCCTCAAATCCCCAAAATGTCATATAAACACAGGTCAAATTCATTGCTAGGTCTTACGCGACAGATTGTAACTCAAAATATGCTGGCCAACCTGCTTCTCCAACTTCTATCAACGTCATAATAAGCTCCCCCAACCGTGGTGACCCTAGATCAAAGCCGGCAGTCCCGATACTCTGGCTTCCTCCCAGGTCTGTTTCTTGGTAGATTCACAGGCCCCTACTCTTCATCAAATCTGCCTATGAATAATAATGGCCCTTGTTCACAGAACCTCAAGGGAGCACCCACATATTCAAGGCCCAATTCTTCTGTACAGCATCACTTGGCACCTGAAGTTCCAAAACATGTCTGTCAGAGGGACCTGTGAGTAGCTCCACCCTCCTTCGTCACTTCACCAAAGAGGAAACTCAGCTCAAAAGCTGCAGTGACTTGCATAAAATGTCCAAGTATTAGGGTTATTGCACAAGTACAGGCCTGAGTTGAAGGGAAGCAGATAGAATCAGGCCACCATTGGCCTCCATGGGCACCTGCCTGTTCATGAATCAAACACAGCTGGGGGAGGTGGGGAAGCTGGGGGGATGGCTCAGTACTTAAAGACATTGCCTCAAAGAAAGCAAAAAGACCTGAGTCCTACAATCCCACATAAAAATGCCAGGCAGATGTGGGAGCGCCTGTAATTCTACCCTGGAAGGCAGAGCCTGGAAAACCACCAGAGCAAAGCAACAAGGTGGAAGAGCCATCCAGGATGACTCCCAATGTCACCCTTGAGTCTCCACAGGCACACATTCAAGTATCCTCTACACACACACACACACACACACACACACACACACACACACACACACACACACAGAGTTCTTTCCTGAGCCTGCCCAAGCCAGGCCTGAGCTGGGTGCTGGGTCCTGACCTGCTTGCCTCCAGCTGCTGCCATGGCTTCACCCTGTACATAAGGGCCTTGGCTCAGAGAGGCCTTGCCAGTCCCCCGACTCCCTACACCACCACCTGGGGAGCTCAGAACATTCCACAACTGCCCCACAGAAGCTCTGGGCTCCTTAAAGAGGCAGCCAGTGCAGCTGCTGGTCCTTCCCGCCTCCAATTCTGCCACTTGCAGCCACAGAGCTCAGCCACCTCGAGCAGACTCCACCCACAACTGCTTCCCACCCTTTGCCATGCAGCACACTTCTCCCAACCAGGAGCTCCTGTTCTCTTGGCCCAGTTAGAACCTATGGCCAAGGGAGGTCCTGATGCTGACCTTCCAGATGACCTCCCTCAGGGTGGGAGGCCCAGGCGTAGCTTCTGCCAGGGCTGTACTTCTCCAGGAAGTCCTGCTAAGTGGCAACGGCTCAGCAGATGTGGTGCTGTGGAACTGGGTGTCGGGTGTGTACATCTCAACAGGCCAGCACACATCCATCCTCAGTGTGGAATACAAAGTCCTATCAGATGCTCAGCTGCATTTCTGCTCCAGACAGAAGCTTCCAGACTTCTGCCACCGTTTACCCTCCAGTGGGTGGGGCCTTCTGTGCTTGATTTCATGCCACCTCAGTCTGGTTACCCCATGGAACAAGGTGCAGGCATAGAGGGTTTCTTTAAAGATCTTTAATAAAAATAGCTCTCTTCAGAACAAGTTATAAAAGGGAAGTTGCAAACTTGAAACTCCTGTCTCCAAAGCAGGAGAGGGTGAAAAAGACTCTCATGGAGGGTTCACAGAAAGGAAAGCAGTGCCCAGCACAAGTCTCAAGGAGGACACATCATCTCCATTTTCAGGAGAAGATATGTCTCTTTTATAAAATCACATTTTTTTATTGTTGGCTACTAACTGATCCTTCTCCCAAAATCATAGTATGAGGCAGAGTGAAATTTCAGGTAGCCAGCTGATAGCTGATTTTATACACTCCAAATTAAAAATAGATGAATTCACTTGGCAGCAAAAACATCTTGCATTCTTCACACTTGACAGCCTGCTGGGGAGGCAGAGGCAGGGTCCTGCCCTCACCCACCTCACGTGTCCAGAAAAAATGGGAGTGTGAAGGATGAGAAAAACACAGGGCCTCACAGTACCAGATGGGCCACAGCTCAGAATGGCTGTGGATGGTGGACTACCCACCAGATCTTCCAGACTCCAAGGAGAACGCTGGCTCACCCTAATATCCAAGGAGCCGCTTGGCTTCCTCACTCTGGGCCTGCAAGGTCTCACTTGCATACTTCTGGAGCAGTTCCATTTTCTTCCTCCGCACAAGTGCCTCCTCAATCTGCAGGTGTTCACAATAAAAACGTCACTCCTCAGCAAGGGCCCTGCCCTGCCACTATCTGACCATGGCGCCCTTGCAGGGACATGAGCAAGGAATCTGACTTCACAGGACTTATCTGCTTGAGCGTCTGTGAACTCAGCCCTTTCCCTCTCGTAACATTTGACAAGGCTTGTGTTGCCAGTTCCATCTAGAGAAGAGTCTTGCCCACGTGGACCCATGCCGTCTTATAAATGCAAGGGTGAGTGCCACATGACCTGGGTTCGTGGCTACCAGCGGGACAGTAGGACAAGGAAGACCCAAAAAGGTGCCCCGGGGAGTCTTTGCTGAAGAGTGGTCATCCCAGAAAACAACCTCCTCTACACCTCACGCCCAACTCCTGGGGCTCATGGCCACCTACCTCCTGCTGTGAAGGCACTGGCACATGAGCAATGAACTTCTGCTGCCCGTCCCCTGCTGCCTTCTCCTGGCTGCCTTCCTCATCAGACTGCAAATGAAACATACACAGTCATGAGGAGGTCATCAGGTATATGAGCACTGGCTACTCAGAAGCATCACTCTGCTGGCCACAGTGCACAGTTACAACCCCAGCACTTGGGAAGCTGAAAGAGAAAGACTATTCCAAGTTTCAGGCCAGCCTAGGATACAGAATGACCCCATTTCCAAAAATAACAACAACAACAAAAATCTATACCTGTAAGGAAAAAGGAAGTTAGTTTCACTTTTATATGCAAAGACATGCTGCTTTATGCTACCTGTATATAAGGAGAGAAAATAATACAAACTAGTGAGAACTAGATGGACAGAAAATGGGTAGAAAAGAGAATGTGTGCTGACTGTTTCTATATGCCTTGGTTTTGAACCTTAAAAACAACCATTACAGGCTGGTGAGATGGCTTAGGGGTTAAAGCCTTTATCTTGCAAGCAAAAGAACCTAAGTTCATATCCCATGTCTCACATAAAAATGCCAGACAGAAATGGTGGAGGCCTGCGATTCAAGCCCTGAAGGGCAAAGTCTGGGAAACCTCAAAGCAAAGCAATAAGGAGATAAAGAAATCCAGGATGATTCCCAATGTCACCATTGGGCCTCCACAGGCACACACACTTAAGTGTCTTCTACACACATACCACACACACACACACACACACACACACACACACACACATTATGTATGTATGTATATTATCATACAGAGAAAAATGGATCAACTCAGAGGCTACATGTAAGTCAATCACCAGTAACTAAAGAAATAATATGGACTTGAAAACAAGACATCTCTGGGGACATACTGGAAACTCATGATCCAGTTTTGGCACCAGATGTCCCAATGGTCCAGTCCCACATTGGCTGCTGGAGGGAGCTGACTTGGAAACTTTGGATGAACCCTTATATGCTGCTGTGAATGTGAAGATAGGAATGAGCACTTTAGAGAATTAGAGTCTGTATCTACTACCACTAAGTGCCTAGTCGAATTAAGCCTGGGTAATTCCACTCCTAATATACACTGCCCAGAAACATCACACAATCAAGAAACTTAACTTTAACCTTATTTGTTAAAGCTCCAACAAAATACATGAACATTAGAAAGAGTGACACAATTCCACGCACAGCTAACACAGCATTAGATTACCTGGTTGTTCCTTGGTCATCCATTATAGGTAAAAGGCCAGTTCAACATCACTAGCCACTACTGTCCCTTCTCCCTGTGTTTCCTCTCCAGGACTAGGAGCTACATGCTGAGTCCATAAAGCTCCATAAACCTGGCTGACACTAAGCACCTGAAGCACAAAGAAGCCCCCCAGGCCACACACCATCCTGCTTCAAACGCTTCACTGCTCCCCACTTCGAGTCAGACAGACCCGTACAAGAACCTCCACTGCCACATCCTGTGAAACACAAGTCACTTTCTGCACCTGTTTGCTTACCTCACCCAGGACCTGACCCAGCTCAGAACTGCAAATAAGATGTGTTCTGAATGATTCAGGCAGCAAGGTCTCCATGCACCAGACCTTCAGAAGAGCTCTGCCTGAGAGTACAGGCCACAGCACCATCCCTGACCAACAGCCACTGCAGAACCATTGTCTGCCCTGATCATTTCCAACTGTGAAATGGATGAGGAAGACCACAGAGGAGGGACTGCAGAGCATCTGAACAGAAGTGGGATGTCACAGGCTAAAGCTTGTGACTTTCAACTAGGTTTATAAACTCCATTCCACATTAGTCAGGAGCAATGATGTATTAAGAAGGAAAGGCTAACAAGGCTTCCTCAATCACTGCTGTCTAGAACCTTCTTTGTGATTCTCAGATCATTACAACCATTCTGCATTCAGGAAGCTTGACTCAAACCCTAATCCAGCCTCCTTGTTGGTGTACTTATCGCTCAGAGCAAAAGACAACGAGCCCCAGACCATACTAATACCTCCTCCTCTGTGACAGCATAGATGTTGATCTCCTCTTCCTCTTCTTCTTCCTCTTCTTTTTCTCCTCTTGCCAGCCGAGCCTCTCTCTCTGCTTTCCACTTTTCCACCAACTCAGCTCTGACTAAAGACAAAGGAAAACAGGCTATTTAAAAAGCTTTCACTAAGTTGAGAGGCCAAGATGTTTCTTCTAAAGAGAGAAAGTGATTCTGCCTAGAGGGTATAAAATGATTTCAAGGATAGTCTACCTTTCACTATCTCTGGCCTTAAGAATAGCTTTTGTGGGGACTGGAGAGATGGCTCAGGGGTTAAGAATCTGTTTTGCAAGCAGAAAGCCCTGAGTTCAGATACCTGGTCCCGTGTAAAAAAATGCCAAGTAGAAACTGTGGCAGCCTACACTTCCAGCCCTGGTGGAAAGAGCCAGGGAAATCCAAGAGAGAAGCAAGGAGGTAGAAGCAATCCGAGATGATTCCCGAAGTCATCCTTGGTCCTCCACAGGGACACACAGTGCCCTCTGTTACACACACACACACACACACACACACACACACACACACACGCACATTTAAAAAAAAAAAAAGTTTTTTGTAGAAATGTCCTCAGATCCTCCAGTGGCTTCCTGACATGTCCACATGAAAAGAAGAGGGGACAAGGGACAACACACTGGACCACAGTATTACATGAACAAACTTTTCTCAGACTGGTGTGGTCTGCTTCTCTCTTATATCCTTAAATCACCTCCCTGTCTACCAGTAAACTGCAACTGAATATAAAATAGGTCCACAAGCTGCTAATATAGGTACCATTTCAGAAGTTCAAGAATCTAAAAGATGGCCCCCTGGCAGACAGAAACAACCTAGATGAAGTCCTGTGGCTTCTCTACCTGCTGCTCAGGGGCCAAGAATGACCCTGAAGACCTAGGGGGTGGGGGGAGTCAGATCACTATCAAACCTCCAAAGATCCTTAGCAAGAAGGAAGTGTCTTGTTATCGAGCACAATTTGAAACCATTTTCAAAGGAGAAAAAAGAAGTCAAGTTCCATCTATAACAACATGCCCATGAACATACGTTTCTTTTCATAGTCTTGTTCCAAAGGCACAATAACACCATCATCTTCATCCAGGTAACCGTAGTATTCAAAATCAATCGCTTTCATAAGTTCAGCACGTGTCTTTCTGGGAGGAGGAAGAGCTACAAGAAACAGCAGCAATGAAGCTGAACTATCACAATTACACTTGAGCCAAACTTTCATCCCATCCAGTGCCTTACAGTGTGTGAAAATACCTCAGAACGGCATTTCTCCACAACATGCATGGGAGGACAATGGGAGTGGGCCCACCGATCTTAAGGTTGGAGTTACGGTCCAACAAATGTGTTTCAAAGGAACCGATTCTAAGTTAAGGATACAATTTGGGGGTAAAATGCTTGCCTCCCATGTTCGAGCCCTGTGGTCAACCTTCAGCACTACAAATAGAACAAACAAACAAATGGAATCTATTCTACTTTAAATAAAATAGCGTTATGGATGTAGCTCAGTAGTAAAGGGTATGCTCAGCAGGTGCCAGAGCCCTGAGTTCAATCCCTAATGCTTTCTAGCAACTCCTCCCAAAAATCCCACAAGTCCACAACAGAAAATTGCATTTTGCATTGTTCCTCTAACAACAAGACTGTTTGAAATTATCACAGCATAGAAAGCGTCATGCTAAGTGACACGAAACCTAAACATGCAGACAAAAGAAACTATAAAAAGCAAATGAGAATGGTCTAAAGAAAACATTTCATACTAAGAGTAGCTACTCCAAATACTTAAGTAATTATTGAAAATCCAAATGAAAATGGAAACTTAATAGACTGGGCGAAGAATCCAAGTTGATCACTGAAGAAGAAAAAGTCCATATGAATAAACATTTATCAACCTCATTAATAAGAAATAAGACAGACATAGTTGGTAGATGAACTAGTCCCAAAACTCAGGAGGCTATCCTGTTTCAAAAATCAAACGAACTAAACATCACAGAAATTAACAAAAAAATTTCTAACTATGAAAACTAGAAATAAAGTTCTACTAATAGTTATGCCAAGTCTGGCTATTCACACCATGATGTTTCCACCTTGATGGTGATCAAGTCCACTGCTTTCTACCCAGCAAGACATCCTCCTATGATCCACTTCAGCAAGAAGTTTTCTTTTTCTTTTTTACTTTATTTATTTTGTGGGGGGGGGAGGGCTGTGTGTCCCTAAGAAGGACCAAGGGTGACTTCCAGAATCATCCTGGATTGCTTCTACCTCCTTTTTGCTTCCATCTGGGATTTCCCAGGCTCCACCCACCAGTGTTATAAGTACAGGCCACTGTTTCTGCCTGGTGGTGTTATGTGAGACCTGGGATCCAAATTTGGGACCTTCCACTTGTGAGGCAGAGTCTTAACCCAAGCTGTCTTTCCAGCCCGCTTTGGCAAGAGTTTTAAGTAAATCTGTGGAAATATATAAGGAGTGTCAGGACAAGGACAGGACACCATGTATTCTGCAGGTCTCCCTCCACTTTGTCCACAGCTGGTCATAGCAGCCTTATCTGATTCAGCCTACATCATGTGAGACATGGATGTCACACTGACTGAACCCAAAGCACTGCTTCCTCCTGACCACAAGGACTGATTTTAAAATGTAAAAGAAAATAACAAAAATAAGCTTTAATTCAGTTGGGGTTAATCTATCTGTCACTCATGACTAATGAAATAATCAGGTAAGTGGATGGAAAAGAACTGAAAGAAACATACAGAGTGGGAAAGATGGCTCAGAAGTTAAGCTTCTGCCTCAAAACCAGAAAGTCCAGAGTTCAGATCCCAGATCCTGAATAAAAACACCAGGCAGAAATGGCAGTGGCCTGTACTTACGGCCCTGGAAAATAGAGCCTGGGAAACTCCAAAGCAGGGTGATTCCCGAAGTCACCTTTGGGCATCCACAGACACACACAGTGCCTCTGATACACATGTACACTCAAAAATAAACAACATAAATAAGTAATTAAATAAATAAGAAAGAAACATACAAATATAACAATGGTTCCAGTCACTTTGAGAAACCCTCAGATGGAACAGCAAGGAACTTGAACTCTTCCTGTACTGTCTTAATTACACCCAGTAAGGCAGAGCCAGGACATGTCTGAGGTCCCACGGAGGAGATTGAGGCAAGACATTACTTGATCCCTAGAGCTCACGTATTTTAAATATACCTGGGTAACAGTACAAACTCTACAGTAACAACAATAGAATCTACAAGGCTGAGGATATGGGTCAATGGTAAAGTGCTTACTTAACATGCACAAGATCTTAGGTTCAAGCCAACATTACAGAAAAAGAAAATCCATTTAGAAAAAAATGCACAGGCCTATAAGCCCAGGACTCTGTGAAGGGCAAAGCTGAGGTTGAAACCAGATGGCAAGTTACAGGCCAGCCTGGGTTACACTAAGACATTATGTCCAAAAAAAAAAAACCCAGCTGTGGCAGCAGGTGGTATATGCCTAGAATCTCAGAACTTGGGAGGTAGAGGCAGAAAGACCAGGAATTCAAAGCCGTCTGGGCTACATGATACCCTATTCCTAAATAAATTAATTTTTCATTTAAAAAAAAATGACTGAAGAGATAGTTCAGGGATTAAGACTCTACTTTGAAAGGAGAAAATCCTAAGTTCAGATCCTAGATCCCAAGTAAGAAACACCAGGCAGAAACAGCAGCCTGCACTTCTAGCCCTGGTGGCAGAGCCTGAGAAATCCTTGAGCTAAGCAAAAAGGAGGCAGAAGCAATCCAGGACCAAGTCAGCCTTGGTCCTTTAAAGGGACACACACACCCCAAATAAAATTAAAAATCTATGAACAGTAACTCCTACATTAGAGAGCTATTTTACAACTAAGAACTAATGTAAGAAGAACACAAAGCACATGGTGTATCAACTCTCAACATTAAATTAGATTAGAAGCAAACACCTTCTCAAAAATGAGCTACTTACGTTCTTTCTCAAACAGCTCTCTAACACCAGGTAAATCTTTTGCTGCTCCAAAGTACTTGTAACCGCGATTTCCTGGCACTTCTTTCCCTTCATGATCTAGCATCTTAGGGCCAACTTTCTGATTGGTAGAGAGTGAAAAAAAAGTATCTGATCCAAAAGCCCACTACTTCATGTTTGCAAATGTATTTTGAGACAATAATGTTAAATACAAAAAACACTCTATACATGGAAAATAATTATGTACTTTTTAATCCCTTAAAAATTAAGGAGGAGAGCAGATAAGATGGTTCAACAAGTAAAGGGATCTACTTGAAAACCTGCAACCTGAGTTAAATTCCCAGAAGCCCACAGGGTAGAGGAGAAAACTGACTTCCAATAAATGCACTTGGGATTATGACTGAATATTGTCCTGCTTCTTTATACTTTTCTGAACATAGTGGTAATATATGACTTTTTTACATAGAAAATAATTTTTTTTTAAAAAAAATAGATTTTTTGGTTTTGAGATAAGGTCCTCATGTGGCCCAAGTTGACCTTGAACTTACTGTGTATCAAAAATTGGCCTGGAATTCTTGATCCTCCTGCATCTGCTTCTCAGGTGCTGGAATTACAGGGATATACTACCACTCCTGACTCTAAACTCCAAGCCCAGCTCCCCTATGTGTTTCTTACCCAACATATTGTAGCCCACTGATGAGATTGACAAAAGTAGATTTCATTCCAAGTGGGTGCACACGTCAGGATCTGAGGCAATGGTTTTCAAAGTAAAGCCCTGTTAGTGGGCCGTGAAGGTAATTAAGGAGGTTGCAGTAATCATCTCTTAATATCCAAATGGACTTGTTATGATGGGCACACTTGTAACCCGAGCAGTGGCAGTTGAAGACAGAAAGACTGAGAGTTTAAGGTCATTTCCAGCTTCATAGAAAGTTTGAGATCAGCCTGGACCACATAAAAGCCTATCACAAAAATAGACAAATAAAAATAAATGAGACTGAAGCTGGTATGATGCTTGGAGCCCCAAACAGCAGTCCTTTAGAGGCTGAGGCAGGAAGTCTGTCATGACTTCAAGGCCAGCCTAAACTACACAGTGAGTTCTAGTCTGAGACAGAGTGAGACCTGTCTGAAAATAAAAATAATAAAAAATTTTAAAGTCAAGGTGGCTAGGGATGTGGCTTAGTCTGTACAGTGCAATAAAGGCCCTAGGTCTGACCACTAGCAACACATAAAACCAGGCATGGTGGTATATGCCTGTAATCCCAGTACCCGGGGAGGTGCACGCAGCAGGATCGAAAACTCAAAGGCAGCCTCAGCTACCTGGAGACCACCCTGCACCCTGTCTCACAAAAACAAGACATACATAGACAGATAAAGATAGATGATATAGATAGGCAGGTACTAGGTAGACAGGTAGATAGATAGACATGATTGATACATAAATAGGTAAATAGAGAGATAGATGATAACAGATCAGTAGATAACACATAGATGACAGATAGCTACATAGATGACAGATGATAGGTAGATGACAGAAAGATGATAGGCAAATAGATGATATACATAGATAGATGATAGACAAATAGCAGATTGATGGATGGACAGACAGGCACGCAGGCAGGCAGGCAAGCAGATAGGTAGGAAGGTGGGTAATGGAACAGAATAGAAAACGAAATGGTACATCACATGGCATGTTTTCAGCACACTTTTGAGTGTAGCAGGCTATACTATCAATTGTGTACCCATGTGTCTTACTGCAGTGGTTACCATAAAGGGAGCCGGCAGCAGACTGCAGTGTCCATTTTAAAGAGGTGCCTCCTACTCCAAGGCCTGTGCCCGTGCCCTTCAGGGTCAGGAGCCTCCTTTCATGCATGTCCGTCCATGTGCAGCAGGAGATGCTTGGCCCTCCGCCACTGTCATCAGGCTCCTTTTGGGCCCAGGCTGGAGCTGTGGCAATGGACAGCCAGACCTACCTGCTACACACTCAGCAGTCTGCCCCAGGCCCAAGAAGTTGTGCTTACTTACTCCATAATCAGGACCACCCAGCTCTTTGATCCGGACCTCCCAGTGTCCCTTCTCCCTTAGCAGCTTGTTAATCTCATCATTCAGGTCTCGAATTCGAAATTCTCCTAAACCAGCTAGAAAACAAACAAAAAATGGTATCATTTCTAGAAGGTACATGCCCTTAAAAAGAAATGTCAACATCCCTACCACACACATTTGAGAAGAATGACAGTGGTATATACAAGAAAACACATATTTAAACTGAAAAATATCAAAAAAAGATCAAGGACAAACAGGGACCCCACCAGGACAAGTGAAAAAAAAAACTTTTAAAAAGCTCATCCCCATTAGCAGTAAGAAAATATAAACTGAACACCAATATTAAAATGCAAACTCTTAAACTTGAGAGCAGGAGTCAGCCTCCAAGCCTGCCAAAAATCTGAATGGCCAGCACCATTCTGCGTTGGTGTAGCTCTTTTGGGAGGAAATGCATTGCTGCATGGGAAATGTTTTTGGCAAAGTCCAGGGAACAGCCAAAAGGGAAGGTACAAAGGGACATGCCCAGCGCTATCTGTGATGGTCAGGAGTCACACACGTTCCAACAGAGAAAATGAGAGGACGATGGTGAAGACACAGGTTGAAATGAAACATTTCAATAAAACCCATCAAGACTTTTAAAAGGTTGCACTGACTGGGTCCATTCAAAAAAGAAAAAAAGTCCAAAGTGCACTGTGAGATGCACCACACAGGAGACTCCACAGGATTATTTGAGCCCAAGAATTTGAAGACAGCCTGAGCGGCGCAGGAAGACTTCATGTCAAAAAAATAAACCTGAAATAAACCAGGCCTGGCGGGTGCATGCCTGATAACTCAGCTACCCTGGAGGCTGAGGAAGGAAGACCACAAATTCAAGGTTTGTGTGAGCTACAGAGCAAGTTCAAGTCAGTCTAGACCACTTAGCAAGACCAGCTTTGCCACAGGAGGATGGGATTACAGATGCATACTGTGGTAAGTGGCTTTGCAGGAGTCTGGGGGATCCAGTCAAGTCCTCATGCTTGTGTGGAAATGCTTTACTCAAATCATGTTCCTATCATGGATGGCTACTTTTTTGGACAATTTCCGTTATCACCCTTAGCCCTCCATAGGCACATACAATTCAGTGTACTTGTACACACTCACACACTTATGAATGCCCACTCACATACAAACACATGCAGATCGATGAAAAAAATTGAAGTTATTTACTATCCTTTTGTCCTTGTACCTTTATCAAAAGTACATCAATATACCTGGTAGTGTGTGCATATGACAGCACAACAGCACTTGGGAAGCTAAGGCAAGAGGAGCAGAGAACTCAAAGCCAACCTGTTTATACAGTGAGAATATTTCAACATAGAGAGAGAACGAGAGACAGAGAACTTGGGAGACACAGCAGGAATATAACAGAGTTCAAGATCAATCAGGGCTACCTAGCAACATTCTGTCAAAAAAAAAAAAAATACAGACAGATGATAGACAGATAGATATAGATGATAAATATAGATGGTACAGATAAAAGATAAAAAATAGGGCTGGAGAGGTGGCTCAGAGGTTAAGCCTCTGCCTTGCAGGCGGAAGGTCCTGAGTTCGGATCCCAGATCCCACGTATAGACGCCGGGCGGAAGCGGGGGCAGCCTGCGCTTCTGGTCCTGGTAGGGTGGAGCCTGTGAATCCCGGGGCAGAAGGAGGTGGAGGCGTCCATGGTGGTTCGAGAATTCGTCCGTGGTTCTACACACAGACACACTAGCGCGCGGGCACATACACACGCATATGCACACAGTTGAATAAATAATAAAAAAAAAAAATTAAAAAAAAAAAGATAAAAAATATAGATAATGATAGATATAAATGACAGATGAGAGATGATGGATGGATGATGGACTGGCATCTTAACTATGTTGAATCCTCCCATCCACAAACATATTATTTCTTCATTTTATTAGTTTTCGTGTGTGTGTGTGAGATTGAGAGAGAGAGAGAGAGAAATGGGGTGCTTAGTGTATGGTGGTATTCATGTGTGTGGGTGCTAACACATGCATGTCACATTACATGTAAAGGTCAGAGGATAATCTTTACACATCAGTCCTTGCCCTTCTCCCTTTCGAGTCTATCCTCCACTGCAGAAGCCAGGCCAGTTGCCCACAGACTTGAGACCCTCTATCTCTACCACCCATCTTCCATAGGCACAAGGGATCATCATCGGCTGATACCACTGCAACAAGCATTTAATGAGTTCTGGAGATTCGAACTCAGGTTGTCAGATCTGTGCAAGTGTTTTACCTGTTCAGCCAATTCCAGCCCATTAGTCATTAATTTCTTTCATTGGATTTGCATGTAAGTGGGCTGGTGGGGGCTACGGCTCAGTAATAGACTTCCTGCCTAGCATGAGCAAGGCAGTAGATTCCATCCCCAGTACAAGAGTACTTTTTTCTTGCTTCAGTTTCTTCTGAAGTTTTGTTTGATGTTTTGTTCTGATGTTTGGGGGGAGTTGGTTTTTGTATGTTTATTTTGTCACTTGAAATATTTTATTTATCTATACTCATATTTACTGAGAGCACAGAAGGAGAAAGGAAAGAAGGTATATGCGTGGAAGTTGGGTCTCTCCTTCCACCAAGTGGACTCCAGCGGTCACCAGATTTGCGTGCAGGTTCCTTTTCCTGGTGAGCCATTTTACCAGGCCTTGATCTGTTTTCTTGAGTCTGGACTATGTCCTCCAACTCAGAGTCTTCCTGTCTCAACCTTTAAAGTGCTAGAGTTACAAATATACAGCACCACACCAACTCTTGAGTTTCTTCTTAGATACATGAACATGCATTAATTAATTTCCTATATTTAGAAATTTTCCAGATACGTTTCTGTTGTTATAATCTAAAAACTCAATTTGTATGACTTCAATTATTTTGTGTGTGTGTGTGTGTGTGTGTGTGTGTGTGTGTGTGTGTGTGTGTGTGTTTATCAGAGGGCATTGTGTGTCCCTGTGGAGAACCAAGGCTGACTTCAGGAATCATCCAGGATTGCTTCTACCTCCTTTTTGCTTGGCGAAGGGGTTTCTCAGGCTCCACCCACCAGAACTGGAAGTACAGACTGCCAGAGTTGTTTCTGCAATTTTATGTTGGACCTGGGATCTGAACTCAGGACCTTCTGCTTTTGAGGCAGAATCTTAACTCCTGAGCCATCTCTCCAGTCTGACTTCAATTATTTTTTATTTTCTGATATTTGTCCTAGAATATGTTCTATTTTGATGAATGCAACTTGTACTGTTAATAAAAGAAAAAAAGCATTCTTTTTATGAGAGGGACTTTTTTATTAGGTAATATTGCATAAAAGCTAGCTAAATCAAAATCAACAGCCTTTTTTTTTTTTTTTTTTTGAGACAGGATCTCATGTAGTTCAAGATGACCTCCAATTCATTATGCAGGGATATTGCACAGCTTTCTACCAACATCCCCCTCCCCATGCTAGGATTACAGGCACCACCATATCCAGCTCAACCGTATTATTCAGGTATGTGTCCTCACTGATTTCATTAAGAGAAGAGTATTAAGGTCCCCAAACTGAATATTTGAGAACATGTTAAGGAGCAAGTTAACTCACCATTTTGAATCTGAGCCACTTTCTTTGAGATTTCTCCAATGATCTGTGAAAAAATAAAAGATACTATGTTTTTGAACATGTCTGAAAACACAGGGAAACTTTAATTCAAAACTAAAAATACTTAGATTTCTGGCTTCAGAGTCATTGATATAAAAAGAAGCAACAAGAGCCTTGATACTTTCTGTTGCAATCAGCTTCATCTAAAACATACCTGTCTTCTCCATTTCTCAGCCTTGGGCAATTCAGTACATTCTGAAGCAAGAAAAGGTCTTCGTTCCTGAGAAACAGAACAACACATGTTGCCATAGGCTCATAACATACAACACTGACAGCCAATTCGGGACTCAAACATCTAATGGTCCATATATACTTAAAGTTGCAATTCCAGATGACCCTCATCAAGTCCTAAAGTGCACTGTATAATCACTCCTTAGAAACAAACTACAGAAACACACTCCAAGAACTGCGCAATGAATTACAGCAGACAGCTTAAATGTCCAATTACAGAGAAGGCTAAATAAACTAGATGGTACTCATTTTATAGCATATTTATGCTACCTTTAAAAATTATTTAAATATGCATGTGAACATATACACATCTGTATGAGCGTACATTGACATATACATAGAAAAAAATTTTTAAGGGAACAAGGAATTTATTTTTGCTTAGAATTCTCATTCACACTTCATCAGAATGGCAAAAAAGCTTATATCAGTATCAGAAGGCCAAGAAACTGGCCATAACATATCCATAAGAACTGCTGGGATAAAGGCAAACTATCTGCCAAAATAAGCCCAAATTACCAAACCAGCTTTCTGCATCTTATGTACCTGCCCAGGGAACAGCCCAATCTACTATAAACTGAAGCTGAAAAGTAGTGTCAGAAGCTAAGATCTCTCTTCAAAGCATGAGCCTGTACAAGTCCTTTCAGATTCAAACTCTAACACCTCTTCTTAAATTGACTTTTCTGCTTTTGTCAATAACAGATAACATAACATTATAAAAGTGACTGGCACTTTTCCAAAAATTGAATGTGAAGCTATAAAAAGTGGCAAGTTTAGGGGCCAGGAAGATAACTACATGGGTAAAGGTGCACCTGGCAACCTGAGTGTAGTCCACAGAAGTCCACAGTGCAAAGAATTGATTTTTGAAAGCTGTCCTCTGACAAAGAAAATTTTTTTAAGCCAAAGAAAGAAAAATGTCCAAAAGTCGATTATATGTAACATGGATAAGTCTTCATGAATTAAGATTAACACTGGTTTCAGCTACAGCCACATCTTCAAAGTCAGAGCTGAGATGACAAGGGGACTCGGCCATCGCTAGAGAAGCAATGGGGAAAAATGCAGCCGGATGGTCACTCTGCTCCAGAAGGGAGGCGTATCAAAAAGTACAGCCAGAACCTCTGTCTGCATCCTGTAAGAGAAGGGCTTCTCTGCATTCTCTCTTGATGCTTCACAGCCAGATGACCACCAACCTTCACTTTCCCCTCCTCCAGCTGAGCTTGACGAAATCTTGCCAGTGCAGTCCTGCCAGGGATATAAAAACTCCATTAGACATTAGATACTATGCATAGATTTCTTTTCTTTTCTTTCTTTCTCTTTTTTTCTTTCTGTCTTTCTTTCTTTCTTTTTTAGTATTTTAGTTATTTGAAAGAGAAAGAACACTCAGAAGGTATATTCACACATATCATGGCACTCATCAAGTTCAGAGGACAACTTTCAGAAATCAGTTCTCTCTTTCCACCATATGGGCTTCTGAGGATCAAACTCAGCTTGTCAACCCACAGAGCTATCTTGCCAGCCTCACTATATACAGATTTCTTATCACTGAAGTTCTTGAATGGACTAGTTTTGCTGGTGCCCACATTTAATGTCATTCAGATAAATGACAATGAAGGAACCAGAGGATCAAAGATGTCCACGTTCATTTGTGTTCCTACACAGTCAATATCGATTTTAATTATCCTGCATGTAAGGACTGTGTCTATTTAATCAAACTACTACAATGAGCAAAATCCAGAAGTATCTGAGAACAGAGGTGCCCTAGCCATCATCCAAACTCCAGCTCCAGGTGGAGAAAATGTTTATCAAGCATAATTTCTAGAAACAATTAGAAAACATTAATGTGGAAAAAAGAAATAGAGGCAAACATTGGAACGCTATTGCAGCACATAGAAAAAGAACTAGTTCTCAAAAGATTCACACCAAAGAGACCAAATACAAGTTCTGAGGTATTTGTTAAATTACAAAGTTTTCAGCCCCAAATAAATCAATACTTACATGGCCTTTTCTGCATTTCGGGCCTAGGAAAGAGAAAAAGAAAGAAAAATGTTCAAGTTTAGAATACCTTTAATTTACTCTTTACTCCTTTTTTAGGGGCGGGGGAAGACAGGATTTCACTCTATAGCTCAGGCTGGCTTTGCACTTTAGGTGATTCTCCTGCCTCCACTTCCTAAGTGCCTGGATTACAGGCAAGCACCTCCATACCAGAGTCACTTACAAGGACTCAATCATAAGCAGAATGCATGAACTGTAAAATGAACAGCTAAAAAAAGAAAAGGGCTGGAGAGATGGCTCAGGGATTAAGACTCTGTTTTGCAAGCAGAAGGACCTGAGTTTGGATCCCATATCCCACATGAATGCCCCAAGTGGAAATGGCAGTGGCTTGCACTTCTGGCCTTGGTGGGCAGATTCTGGGAAATACCAGATCGAAGCAAAAAGGAGGTAGAAGCAATCCAGAACGATTCCTCAAGTCACCCTTTGTAGTCTTCCACAGGGACACAGTGCCTTCTCTCTCTCTCTCTCTCTCTCTCTCTCTCACACACACACACACATACACGCACACACGCGCGCGCGCACACACACATACACACACACAAATGAAATAAAATAATAAAATAAAATAAAAGAAGAGCTGTTCCAAAACCTGGTGACTTAGGCTACCCTTCTCTTATTAATCATACTTATGGCCTGGGAGTGGGAGGGAGAGTAATCCTCAGATGAATAAGTAGATATAGTCAGGATACAGATATACATGTATGAGAATGTCCAAGAATAAACTAAAAGTATTTTTTTTAAAAAATCTACTGCTCTCAACTCTATCTTGATAATTTACACTCTTTTGACCATTCTCTTTTGGCTCCTCTTCTTCCAATCAAACTGGCTGCCTCTGACTGGCTTTATACTTACAATGACCCTCACCACAAAATAGTCTGTTTCCTGCCCCAGAGGAGGTTGGGGGATGGTACTTTTGCAAAGTGACTTGTATGTAAGTGCTGTCATTGGACAGATTTCACCGAAAAGAAGGGTGGGTCAGAGAACATGCTTTTTCAGTTAGGTTGTACACTACACAGAAAGTTATTTGCCAAATCCTGGACTTGGATTTAGCTCCCAGTTTTTCTTCTCATTATTGCTGAGAAGTATTTAAGTCTTAGCGTCCCCTCTTTACACCAGACATATTTCTTTTTTTTTTAATTTTTTTGTTTATTATTTATTCAATTGTGCGTGTATGGTGTGTGCGCGTGTGTGCATGTATGTGTGTGTGTGTAGAACCACGGACGAATTCGGGAACCACCATAGACCGCCTCCATCTCCTCCTTGTTTACTCTGCCCCCGGGATTCACAGGCTCCGCCCTACCACCACCAGAAACGCAGGTCGCCCCCGTTTCCACCCGGCGTCTATACGTGGGGTCTAGGATCCGAACTCAGGACCTTCTGCCTGCAAGGCAGAGGCTTAACCCCTGAGCCACCTCTCCAGGCCCACAGACATATTTCTTACCTCAAAGAAATGTTATAAGGATTTACTGAGATTAATGCATGAAGACATCACAAAGGCTAAAGACAGTCAACAAAAGCTAGCTAGCTTTAATTCTTTCAGACTTTTTCTTTAAACCAACTCAGAAAGAAACTTAAACAGGTGGCAGGTAGATAAAGAATATGGCAGCACACCCAGCTGTAATGCTGCAAACTATAATAACAACTATTGTGGCAAGAGTCAACCATTGGTGGGTGGAGAGAGGGCTCAGGGATTAAGACTATGTCTCGAAAGCAAAAGGTCCTGAGTTCAAATCCCAGATCCCACGTAAAAATGCCAGGCGCAAACAGTGGCCCTTCACTTCTGGCCCTGATGGGCAGAACCTGGAAATCCCAGAGCAAAGCAAGAAGGAGGTAGAAGCAATCCAGGATGATTCCCAAAGTCACCCTTGGCCCTCCACAGGGACACACAATGCCCTCTGATACACATACACACACACACCTATATCAAAATAAATAAAATATTTTAAAAAAAGAGTCATCCATTAGTGCAATACTTGGTATGTAAAGTATGGGGGTAACCAACTCATTCTGATTGGATTTAAGGCCCTTTTTTCCATGAAGAATACATGCCTGGTACTGTAAACCTAGTCAAATATCTGTGGAAGGGGAGACTGTGGGACCTAGGTAGGAACAAACTACCTAGTGTTAGCTATAAGTACTAATAGTACACTACCATTAAATACTTATCATTATAACCACAGATTTAGAGAGGCTCTCAGCACGTGACCAAGAAAGTATCCTTTTACAATGGAAGATGTATAATACAAACAAGTTAAAGTACAGAGAATAAGTGACTATGGAGTGCTCAGCTCCAAACAGAACATCAAAATCATCCCCCATCCCAAGGCTCAAGGAACCTTGAAGAAGAATGGGCGAAGAATGTGAGAACTTGAGGGGGGAGTGGTACTGCCAGATAGTATCTTCTGGTGGCATAGTAGCTCGCCTATAAACATTTCACCATGGATGAAGGAAGATTTCAAGAAATACAACGGCTTCCTGAAAGACTGTTGCTAGACAAAATGGGAATTTCTTTACTGAACTTTTTATCCACTGATAAGTCATCTATGCCTCAGCAAATACTTAAACACATCCCAAATGAAACTCGGCAAGTCACACATTAAAAAAAAAAAAAAAGAGAGAGACATGAAAATATGAGGGAGACTGGCTGGAAAAGAAAAACTAAAGTAGAACAGGAGCAGGGATAGGATTGGGTAGTAAGGGATGAAAACACAAACTTATTATATTTATGTATGAAAGTTCAAAGAATTTTTAATAATTAAAATTTATGAATAAAGCTATTTGCATTAAAAATATTTTTTAAAAAAGAATATGACAGCATTGTTGGACGCACCATCCTACAGAATAGCTGCTTGTAAACGACTGATTTCTCTCTTGTTCAAAAATCCAGGGGTTTCCAACATATTCTCTATAACCATATCATGGTATCATGTGCTTCTTAAATTTTTTCATATATCCATTGCTATTTAATAGAATTATGTATTTATCTGTACCTGTGTGTAAACGTAAATTAACGGCTTTTCTTCTATTTGGTATTGTGAAACACCCCATACTACATATGCAAGTCAATAAACTTCCATATTTTGCATAGATGCACATGTAAATGCACATGTCCATAAACATACTGGTGTGTGCACATGGGTAAATACCGAACAAGGCCTTTTCTATGAGGTTATACAGCTGTCAACTGAGCACTGTAAACCTCAGAGACAAGAACCTTCGGGGGTACAAAAGCCCCTTCCTGAGTGATTACGTGGCCTTCGCTTTTAAAATAGTAACCGAGCTACTTTGTACGTGCGCTATAGGCACATTAAATGAAGATCGAGGATCCCAAGTTCTCCCCGCGCTGCAACCCGCCTTTCATTCACTCGCCGCCCGCCTACCTACAACCTGCAGGCCTGTGGTCGACATTAGGGAAGCAACGGGGCCGAGACCCTACTATCTCATCTTCCGGGGGAGAAACCCAGGCCAGCCCTCAGTTCCCCGAGCCTCCCACCACCCACCGCCCTTCAGCCCACCACACTCACCATGGCGCCGGCGAGCCCTCGGCTCCGGAGGTGCTCCGCAGCCCGGCGTGCTTCCCGACCTCGGGAGAGACGAACGTCTGTGGGAACTGAAAATTCTGAGACTCCACAAAAACTGGTCTTTGGCCGGAAGAATAAATGGCAAGGACAGGAAGTGTGAGAACGTGGGGGTGGGGAGGAGCAAGAGTGCTCGCGACGGCGGCCTTCCCCTGACGTCACAGGAGACGTCACCATACGACGCCGGGCTCCAGGAAGTTGATAGTCTCGCGATAGCCAGCGTTCCGGAAGGCTCGGCGCGCGCTGCGGCCTCCAGCACCCACTTCCGCCGCGGTGTGGAGGCCCTCTGGCCTTGTTTCGGCTCGTCCCATCGGGCACTTCTCGATCTTTTGGAAATGCTCGCCCCACTCGGAGCCGACGGAGTCTTCACAGCCCTGGGGTCCGGGAGAGTCCAGGCGCCGGCGCTGAGCCGCAGGGCCGCCGCGCTCGGGCCTCCTGCTGGTCGTGCCTGCGCGTCTGAGCTTTGCTGAGCTCTTGCTCCCGCTTCGCCGGGCCTAGGAGCGAACATGTGGGGGGAGGGGTTACCAAACTGGTGCGTGAATCTCTGCTGGGAGCGCAGCTGGGCCCGGTGGGCACCAGGAAAGCCCCAGCACAGCCGGGCACCACAGCGCCTTTCCCTCCACCGGGCGACTGCAAGAGACTCGAGCCTGAGGGGGCAGTAGTTCAGAATCAGGTTTAGCTTTTCCGGTCATTCTGCTAGAATCCATCTTCCACTTACATGTATGTGACCAAATTGATGGCCAGTGACGCTTTGGGCCGAAGACCTAAGCTTGTCTCCGTAAGGCCAGGAGCCCTAAAAGCCACAGCCTTCATTTCTGTACTACAGAAATTTTAACCCCTGAGATCTGTGGAGTTTCACTTTGCCTTTTCAATTAAATTGCTTAATTTGAAAATTAGTGCCGATGAAAATGGGAGTCTGCGGGAGAGGTGCCACTTAGCCGATCGATGCCTGTGAAATGGATGCGAGCTTAACTTCCCAGCATCTTTTTTTAAAAAAATCCTAGACCTTTTCCATCTGGACTGATAGGGGAACAGCCAACTTGGACTCAGTAAGTGTAATGAACCTTCCAGATTCCACTTGCCAGATATGGAACCTGAGCTCTGTAAACTGTTGTGTCTCGTGTAAGCCATTGTATCGTAAAGATTTTAACCATTCCCTTAAATATTTGGTCCCAAACTAGCATCGTCACCCTTCATCCAAACTTTTTTCCCCTTTGTTTGAACCAGGATTTTTCCCCCTTGAGGTTTGCTTAGTTTCCATCAGGATGATCTGAAACTCACTTTGTTGCCTGGACTGTCCTCCAACTAGCATCACTTCTGCCTTCCACTTCCCAAGTGCTGAGTTTACAGGTACACACCACCATACCCAGCACACGTTTCCACAGCATTTATTCTCTGGCTCTAGAAAGCAGAAGTTGCGCATTTCAGAATTTCTACCTATGTTGATTACCTTACCGTATCCATTCTCAATTCCTGTCACAATTTCAATGAGTTGACCACACAACTGACATTTAGGAAGGCATCTTTAGGAGGTAGAGCTCTGCTGGACAGGGGCAGAACTTGGTGGCTGCCTCCATGATGTGACCCCAAGTAGCGTCCAGCAGCTTCTGCTTCATTTTTTCCATCATAATGGTCCATGTATCTCCATCTCCATTCTGGAACTTTAAGCCAAATAAATCTTTTCTTCCTTTGAGTGTGAGTATTGTCTCACAGCAACAGAAAGGTAACTTCAACATCTAAATTTCATTTTCAGAACCCTCATTTCAGGGAAGGGCCACATCCCTACATGTAAAGTGGAGAAGTTCAGGTTATCGATCCATTTCATCTCCCTGGTTGGATGGGTTCTCTCCACCTAAGCTACTTACAGGAAAAGTCACACATGTATTCAACACTATTGGCAACCCTAGGAAGTCCAGATTTCACTTCTGGCTGCAAATTCATGTTTTGGCATACAATCTGTTTTCCAAAATTACAACTTCTATTATCTGAAATTGAGATCACAGTACTTTGGTCTTTGTAGTATATACACATGTGAATGCTGGGGCATGCCTGAGTCTAAGTACTAAATTCACTTGGTTCACACGTCTTACAGAGAACATTTCACTACTGCACCAAGGAGGTTACTCAAATTATTTCAAAGCTTAGATTGCTAATTTTCAACATATAGCTAACTGACCCCAAACCCTGCTCTTCTGATCAAGCAAAGATATATTAGACTCCAGAAAATGCAATTATATATAACATAGAACACGCTGGGTAGAACTAATGAAGCATGTTTTTGTTATTTAATACAGCATGTAGTGTCTTCATCATCGCCCCCCCCCTTTTTTTTCCTTGGGAAGGCAGGAGGATGGCACACACATAGGCCATGGCAAATGGGTGGAGGCCAGAGGTCTTTCAAAAGTCAGGTCTCACCTTCAGAAATTATGCCGGCTTCCTGGGATCAAACTGAAGTCACCAGGTTTGCAAGGAAACCTTACTTGATAAGCAATCTCCAGATGAGTGCTGTCTAGCCATGAACTCACCTCTCCCAAGGGTGAAATAGTTTATAGGTATATAAACCATTAGTATGAGTAGCACGTAAGTTCCTTATTCTATTCCTAAGAGATTTTTCAATGTCATGGCCAAAATGTAGACCATCCAACACTTAAGTTTTTTGGGGGGAAGGGAGAACAAGTTGTTTTATTAGAGAAAACGAGTGTGCCTTTCTCTGCTGTGATCTACCTAAACTAAACAGACTTTGTCAATTAGGACATGGTGAGCTTTCCATCTCCTGCCAGGACATGGCAATAGTGGCCTGCACTTCAGTCCCTGAAAGTAGAGCCTGGGAAACCCTAGAGTAAAGCAATCCAGGACGATACTCCATCCAGCCTCCACAAGCAGGTAAGGCAGGCAGGAACCAGATATCTGAAAACCTGCCACTCCATGCTGCTTCCTTAACCTTTGACATAGTTCACCAAACTACTTATGTGTTCAGCTAACATCTTGGACACACTACTTGGTCAGTGAAAATAAAGAAATTCAATCTGTCATAACCACTTTTGACTTCCATGATCATGATTAAGTTAGTACAAAAAGAAAAAGTCCAAACTGTCAACTTTCATTCCTCCATATTCCCCTCTTTAATATGGCATTTTTGTTCTATATACATTGATGGAAATTTGAAACAAAACAAAAAGGACTTTAGTCAAACTCCCCTTCCTCCTCCAGCTTTATTGGAATAGTTTAAAATTACATTTTCTATTTTCTAGGACTTCAGTTGCTTTTTCCATCTGACTTTAAAAACTGATTACAGCAAATGAAACACAGTTGTCTAAGTGATATAGTATACAAAAATAACATCTTGATTTCTGTGAAAATGCATTTCTCTGCAATTCCTGAATAGCTCCAAATTATGCTAACTCTGAGCATCGATGTTTACTCTGGGTTTTAGATTTAGTCTTTGAATAAATGTGTTCTACACCTTGCCATCACCATCTGTATGTCCAGCATCAACGCTGTGATGAAACTGTTCCTGTTTAGGCTTTTACTGCAAGTTCTCTGGCATAGCCATCGACACATTTGTCTTCATTTTGATTATTACTCCCACTCAGCTGTATGTTCTACAAGGGCCTGATGCAGATGTTACTTGATGTTATTTAACAGCTACTGAGGTCAGACAATCCAAGGCCATCATTATGCTAAAATTAAAGTTACTTGCGGAAGCTCAAGCACCTCCAGAACTGGTTTTACCTCCTACATGGGAGCACACTCAAGAAACCCAGAGGGCTTGCTGGTCTGACTCAACTCTTCCCATTCATTAATCCCTATTCACCAGTGGCACGGAAAGGGGGTTCTTTAACAAAGCATTATACATAACACCTCTACCAAACTAAACATAAACTTTTTTGTAGTTAAATGCAGAAAGTCGGTTTTTTTTCCACCCCTTTCCTCCTTTTACACTGCAAGTAAAGCTCACTGGCCGGGGAACAGCCTCTATCTGCCATCGTGGGCCAGTGAAGAGGATTCAGAGAAAATAATACAACCATCAATCAGAAAAAGGAGGGGCGACAAAGGAAAATCATTAGGCTGTAGCCTCAATCGTGCATTCCCGTGCAAGGTGCCCCGACTCGCCGCAGCGGTAGCAGTTGACCTCACTTGTCTTGCTGCAGTTGATGGCTACATGACCAGTTTCTCCACACCTAAAAAGAGAAATTTAAATAGTCTTCACAATGCATTCACAACATGTAAACCCATCAAATCGATAGTCATAACAAAAAAAAAAAATCTACAAGTGAAACATAGCATCTGTAAGTCTACAAACCCTGTCAGGCAGCACTCCTGCTAAACTGCAATGTCTCTCTCACCCCTTTGCAGTGCACTCAATAAATGGGACTATAAATCTTTTTGTTTCTCTATTTACTTTTGGAGATAGGATCTTGTAGGTAGGCTAGGTTAGAATCCCAAACACACAATTCTCCAGACACATCCTCCAAAGTTCTGGGGAGTATAGGCATGTACTACCATACCCAGTTAAGATTCTAAACCTTAATATTCATTAACTTAGAAAAAAGTAATTAGGTATAGTTATTCAAAAAGTTTTACCCTATGAAGAACTTTAAAAAAGAACCCTAAGCTACACAGGCGTGTGGCACATACTAGTAGTACCAGCACTTGGGAAGCTGAAATAAAAGGATCAATACTTCAAAGTCAGCCTGAGCAGTAAGACACCTTTTAAAAAGAAATTTTGGAGCTGGATAAATGGCTCAGGGATTAAGATTGCCTCACAGCATAAGGTCCTAAGTTCAGGTGCCAGGTCCCACATAAACACAACAGAGGGAAAAGTGGCAGCCTGCAATTCCAGCCATTGTGGACAGAACCTGGGAAATTCCAAGAGCAAAGCAAAGGTAGAAGCAATCCAGGATTTCTTAAAGTCGCCCTTGGATGGCAGCCTTGGATTGTCTGACCTCAGTAGCTGTTAAATAACACACACTGGCCTCTGATACCCACACACACACACAATAAATAAACCTTAAAATTTATATCTGTAAATAAAAAATTTTAAAAGAAATTTTGCCTTAAGATGAATCAACATCAAACTCAAAACAGTGGCAAAGATTTTCCATCTTGTGCAAATTAATCTCTAAGGTTTCATCTACATCATCATGTCTCATTCACAAACAGACTTAAAGATCAATGACAGAGGCATGCACTTCCAGCTCTGGAAAGCAGAGCCTGGGAAACCCCAGAACAAAGCGTTATGGAGGTAGAAGCAATTCACAATGATTCCTAAAGTCACTCCTGTTCTTCCACAAATACATAGTACTACATACATTCCCATACCTACACATGCAAAAAACAAAAATATTCTGTGTTACGATATTATGCTGCTTTTCACACATCTCCAAAAACTTCAAATGACTATAACTCACTGATCTGGCTCAGTTGCTGTGTTTCCCTCCATGTATTTAAGGCCCTAGGTTCAAGACTCAATGCTACCAAATACAAAAAACAAAAAAAAATTTTCCCCAAGAGTCGGCAGGCAGCTTATGTTTTAAGAATTTTTAATATTCTGTTTCTCTGGCTGCTACCTAGGCCAGTCTACAAAATATAGACTAACATAGATCATCTACGATTGCTGATACATGATGGCAATGTCTCTCATTAGTCATGGGTGACAAAGTCCTTCCTCTAAGAATCACTCTGTTCTGTAAGAATCTCAAGAGTGTTTGTCCAGCAACACACTAATGACTTACCTATAGCACTTCACTTTGGTGCAATCTTTTTGAATATGTCCAAATTCTCCACAAGAATAGCACTTCTGCTCATCCGCGTGGTCACAGTCACGAGCCAGATGGCCTGGTTTGCCACAGTTGTAGCAACACTGCTCTCGCTCTCTCTTGGGCTCCTTGCAGTCTTTGGCAATGTGGCCACCTCTACCGCAGTTATAGCAGGCTTCAACAATAAATAAAAGAAGCAGACCAAGACTATAAAACCTTTCCAAAGTAGTGCTGTTTCAAATCACACATTGAAGAGGCTCAAAGCTGTGCAGTGCAGAGAGCAGCACATTCACCTCTCCAAGTTCCAAAGGGTTATACAGTGTTAAATACTTACCATCCTCCTGAAGATCACAATCCTTGGCAAGATGACCAGACTCACCACAGCGATAACAGATGTCTGGAAGAGATGAGGAAACAAACTGGAAACCTATTTGAATAGAAAACAAAAAGAATGTGGCTAATTAGACCAACCTTGATACTAATGAATACTAAAGTAATTCAAATTTTTTTACTCGACAAAAATACCTCTATCCGAGGTAAAACCACCTCTGCCACGGCTTCTCATTCCACGGCCCCGACCTCCACCGGTGGGGCATTCCCTGGCCCAGTGACCAGATCGTCCACACTTGAAGCACTCGTTGCTGCTCATGGCTGCAGTTAGAGCTTCAAAATATTAAAATGACAATATTTAACATTTGCAATTACATTCAAAATGAAAAACCCTAAATTATCTGTTACAATTTTATCTTTAAAACTGGCAGGTGGGCTGGAAAGATGGCTCAGGGTTAAGATTCTGCCTCATAAGCAGAAGGTCCCGAGTTAGGTAGGATTCCAGGTCCCACATAAAAAATCCAGGGGGTAATGGCTGTGGCCTGCACTTCTGTACCTGGTGGGCAGAGCCTGGGAAATCCAGAGCAAAGCAAAAGAGTTAGAAGCAATGCAATATGATTCCTGAGGTCATCCTTGGTCTTCCACAGGGACACATGTGCCCTCTGATACACAAAATAAAACGTTAAACTGGCAGTTATGGCTCAATACATGCTAATGCTACTGACAGCATTTAGAGCATCAGTGAGCACCCAGTACTGGAAATAGTCCCCACATCACTTCATTTCTGATCCAGGTGTTTTCTTTCCAAGTGGTACTGTCTCCATCCCCCAAGTGCTACAATTGCAAGCATCCACCACTATGCTTCACAGAAACATTCTCATAGATAAGTCACTATGCCTTTTTATTTTGGGCAACTGGTGTCATTTATTGATCCCAAAACTGGAGTAACACAAATTAATGAAGCTATAATTGGTAATGACAAAGACATATGGTGATAAGAGACATCAAAAAAGCAATCATCTCATTCTGTAATCACCTTAGCGCCTAATACACCGATATACAACACTGGTCTGAAGACTGACAGTCTTTAAAGTTAGAAGACATGCCAAGATACAAAACACTGTTGTTATGGGCATGGTGACACACCTATAATCGTAGCACTAGGGAAGCCAAAGCAGCATTCCAAGTTGGGCTGCTAAGGCCCTGTTCAAAAAAGTAGCAGGGCTGGAGAGGTAGTTCAATGCCAAGCAAAACAGGACTTTTGGGATCCCTAGATTTCACAGAAAAAAATTCCAGGCGGGCACAGCAGCCCACCTGTAACTCCAGCATCAGAAGGCAGAGTCTGGGACTCCCCAGGGCAAGCTGGCTACCCGAATAGCTCTAATGGCTCCCTCTGGGTTAATTAGAAACCTAAAACAGTAAGGTAGAAAAGTGACTAAAGATTATTATAAGTGTCACCCTTGGGACTCCACACACATTCACCCACATACATGACAATAGGGAAGAAATTAAACCAAATCTAGAATTAAAGCAAAAAGTTAAAAGTAATGGCTGTATTATGTAATAGGTAATGATCTAAAAATAACCCAAGCCTATTCCCAGAACAATGAAATGAAATGACAAATAAAATGGAAACAATTAACTATTTCCTTGCTTCCAATGAAATAATTTTTACATATTACATTGCAGTACTATAGAAAAAAATTTATTTATTCAATTGTGTGTGTGTGTGTGTGTGTGTGTGTGTGTGTGTGTGTGTGTGTGTTTGTGTGTAGAACCACAGGCAAATTCGGGAACCACCATGGACAGCCCGCCTCCAGCTCCTCCTTTACTCTGCCCCTGGAATTCACAGACTCCGCCCTACCACGACCAGAAACACAGCCACTCCCCCCCATTCCACCCGGTGTCTATACGTGGGATCTAGGATCTGAACTCAGGACCTTTCGCCTGCAAGGCAGAGCCTTAACCTCTGAGCCACCTCTCCAGCCCCTACAAAAATTTTTAAATGTCTTCAGAATAGCTTTGCAGCCCAGAAAAGCATGCTGTTTTCAACTGAGTAAGAAGAGCTGAACAGCACAATTAGCCAAACCAACCATAGCACCCAAACCCCCAAGATGTCTAAGAGGAGAACTGGCACAAAAAAGGTATTTAGCAAGGAAATGACTAGCTAAAATAACATTTTAAGATTAATTACTGTGCCAGACAGTTCAATGGATAAGATGCCTGTTCACAAACATGGCAACCAGAGTTCAATTCCTGAAAGCTCACATGGTAGAGAATGAAAGCTGTCCTGTGACCTCCACCTATTCACTCAAGTAAATTTAAAATTTTTTCTCTCAAATAAATTTTTAAAAATTAAAGTTATTATTACATTCTATCTTAATCTAATCCCCACTTGAAAGCTGGCTAAAATGTGACCAACATAAATTACTGGCCCCATTTAGATAAGGCAATAGTATTTCTCCATTAATGAAGAAAATGGTAATCCTGTTAAGTTTTTTAAGACTGCCATTAAACTAGCCTACAATTTAGATACACAAAACTGTCAAGTAATAAACCCAGAATTTTATACAGTCCCATGGAAAGTTTGTTTTGGTGACAAATTGTGCCTCTTTCATTCTTTTTTATGAAGGCATCCATGTACCTAGGTTGTTCTCAAGCTTACAAATCTTCCTGTCTCAGCCTTTAGAGTGCGGGATTATAGGCATGCATACACCATCATACCAACCTTAATTTTCTTTACTAAGAGGGAGGGGAAGAATCCCAATTAGTGTTAAAGAAGAAGGGATTCAAACATTGACTTCATCAATTAATATCCCAGACACATCATTAATATGACACATGTTCTTTGTTGTTCCCAACTGCCTTTGGCCAAGTCACTCAGTCAATCACAGCTGGTCTAGATTTCTACTGGTCCCTATGCTAGGATTGCCTTTATTTAACTTCAGCAAACCAACAATTCCCCTTTGTTTTAGAGGTATGGTGTTTACCCTGATATAATGCTCACTTTTTTTACATACAACTGTACTTAGTTAAAAGTTCTTTAGACTTTGACTCGGTTCTCAGTTAATGCTCCATGATTCTCACTGCCTGAGACTGCTCTTGGCTAGTTTTCTGCACAGCCCTTTTCCACCCTGGTATCTTTTTCCAGCTTTTGAGCCAACTCTAAGGAAGAATCTGAGCACATCTTTCAGCCTGGAACTCTATGGAAACCCGGGGAATTTTGCTCAGACCAACAACTGCCTTTACTCATATCCCCAGAGGGCAAGGACTAAGAGTGAGCTTTGAGTCACACCACCCTATGAAATAGTTTTGGTAGCAGGTACTGAATTTAGCACTTCATTTGCTTTGGCAAGTGTGGGGTTAGGAAGTCTTCAATTCCCCCCCCCATGAAACTATATTTCACATTGACCTAATCTAACTTTTCTAACCAAGTGTTAGCAAATCACCTAAACCTGTGTTATCATCACCCATATGCATAAGAAAACGACAATGTGTTCTTCCATTTATGTACATACTAAGATACAACCCCCTCAGAAAGACTACAATCCTTCCAAAACTCCCAGCTTTCTAAAATATGTAGGCTCTTTAGGAGCAAGGCTTTAAGCTTTTGGCAGAGATTAAGATTCAATACCCCCTTGAAATTCCTGACTAAAGAGTAATAATCCACAGAAAGCAACTTGCACTTATTTTGTCTGGGCTTTTGGAAATAGGATCTTGCTAGGAAGCACAGGCTGACCTCAAATTTTCAATCCTACTTCTGTCTCCTAGGTGCTGGAATTCAAGGCATGTGCACCACCTCACCCAATCAAACTTTCCTTTTCCAACACTTTGGAATGGAGATTAAGGGATCTTGAGTTTTCAGATCAGCCTTAACTGTTACATGGTGAGACCAGGTCTGCATAAAATGCTTTTCACTGTTGGGGCTGGAGAGGTGGCTCAGGGGTTAAGCCTCTGCCTTGCAGGCGGGAGGGAGGTCCTGAGTTCGGATCCTAGACCCCATGTATTGACCCCAGGGGGAAGCAGGGGCGGCCTGCATTTCTGGTCCTGGTAGGGCGGAGCCTGCAAATCCAGGGACAAAGTAAACAAGGAGGAGGTGGAAGTGGTCCATAGGGGTTCCCAAATTCATCCGTGATTCTACACACACACACATATGCACACACATGCATACACACACAATGGAATAAATAATAAAAAATAAAAAAATTTAAAAAAAAATTTTTTAAAATGCTTTTCACTGTTATCAGCAATCGATCACCTGTTCTCTTCCTTTTGCTAAAAATCATTGATTAAATCTTACTACACCGATATTTCCTGACACAGTAAAAAAGACTCTGGGGCCACAGGCAAGTATGGGTTCATAGGTTAACCCTAGCTTAACCACTTGTTATCTCAAAAGACACAGAGATTGTTGGGAAGATACCCGAGGATCAACAGTTTGAAGGCGGCAGGGGCTAATTTCCCAGGGTTAAGTACACATCCCCTACGCTCATCTCTTCTATGAAAGGGAGGTGGTAAAGTGATCTATGCAAGAAAATGGCTCAAATATGGCAACCTGAGTTCCTGAGTCACATGGTAGAAAGAACCAACTTCTGAAAAATTGTCCTCTGACCTCCATGACATGCTTCAATCTCCCCTCTAATAAGGTATTTCTTAAAATGGAATGGATTTGTGGGCAGAAATCATTTAAAAATTAACTTGCACTTCTGACCTGCTCAGTTGAAACATCTGTAAAGGTTTCTGGCCTCTACAAATTTATTCTTTCCTTTCCACCCTTACTAATTTATTCTTTCCTTTCCACCCTTTAGACTGACTACAAGTACATTCGAACTCAAATACAGCTTAGTATATGGTACTAACTCTGCACACGTCCTGCCTTTAGAATCCATTTCCGGGCTGGAGTGATGGCTCAGGGGTTAAGACTGTCTTGCAAGCAGAAGGTCCTGAGTTGGATCCCAGGTCTCACATAGAAACAGGAATTAGAGACTGCAGGAAGTCTTCTGGCCCTGTGGGCAGAATCTGGGAAATCCCGGGGTGAAGCAAAAAAAAAGCTAGAAGCAATCCAGGATGGTTCCTGAAGTCACCCTTGGTCCTCCACAGAGACACACAAGTGCCCTGTTACACACACAAGTTTTTTTTTTTTTTAAAAAAAGGTTCTGGGGGCTGGAAAGGTGGCTCAGGGGTTAAGCCTCTGCCACCTTGCAGGTGGAAGGTCTTGAGTTCGGATCTTAGACCCCACATATAGACACCGGGCGGAAGCAGGAGTGGCCTGCGTTTCTGGTCCTGGTAAGGCGGAGCCTGTGAATGAATCCCAGGGCAGAGTAAACAAGGAGAAGGTGGAGGCAGTCCCGAATTTGCCCGTGGTTCTACAAACACACACATACATGCACAATTGAATAAAAAAAAAAAAGGTTCTGTAAAATACATTTCTAAGATGGAATGGAGGTTTTGTTTCTGTGTGTAGGTGCATATGTGGAGGCCTATGGTTGACAGTAAATATCTTCCTGCACTATTTTCTTCTGAGGGAGGGTTTCTCACTGAATCCGGGACTTGAGGTTTTCACTAGTCTAGCTAGCGAGTTTGCTCCAGGGATCCCATCTTTACTTCCAGAGTGCTGGGATTATAGGCAGACTGCTGAGTACCACTTGCTTTTACTTGTGTTCTGAGGATCTGAACGGCTCATATGCTTGCACAGCAAGCCCTTTATCCACTGAGCCATCTTTCCAGCTCCTGAATGGAGGTTTAAGAGAAAAATGGGTGAGTTTCAGCCATTAGAAATCAGATACCTGTTTCTTTCTTTCAATTTGTAATTACACAAAATAAAACCAGGCATGGCACATTATCTGGAGATAGTGGCGGGAAGGTGAGTTCAAACAAGATCCAAGTCACAGGAAGCAATAGCCCCACTGTGACATCTTCATACATATGCTCGAACCACTTTGCACTTCTTTGTCCCCTTCACTGCCCCTCCATCCCACCCTCAGGATCTGTTCTCAGCCTCATGTTCATATTCTTTCAACACAAGCCACACTTTTAAAACAAGGTAGTAGGAGAGCTAGAGAAATGGTTCAGGGGTTAAGCCTCTGCCTCGAAAGCTCTGAGTTCAGATCCTGGATCCCACATTAAAAAGTCAGCTGGAAATGGTAGTGACCTGTACTTCTGGCCCTGGTAGGTGAACTGGGAAACCCCAGAGCAAAGCAAAGAGATGGTACCAAAATCCAAGGTGATTCCCAAAGCAGACACACACAAAAAAAATAAAAAATATACTTAATTATGCTGTGCATCTAGCTAACTTCACTGTTTTGTTTTGGTTTTCTGTGCATGGAAGAATGGGGTAAGCTCACCTCACCCTGCAGCTCAGTATCATCCCTGCTGCGTCAGTGCTGCTGGCCCACCTACACTGAGATTCCAGTGAAGCTTTTCATTATTACGTTCCAGCAACTTAGTGTGGTACTCAAATACCACAGTCACTGTTTAATAGACTACAGGCATAATAAAAGACACATTCTGCATTAGTATATTCTGTCAAAGTGATAAACAGCATAACAACCAGGAGAAAGTCTTTTTTTATCCCGTTCTCTACATTTACTGACCTTGGTTAATTACATCCATTTCCTTCTGCTCTGATGATTACATATTGACTAATAGCTGAATTATGTACTAGTCAGGTATTATTAATACATTATCTTTTACCTTACAACCCAAGTTATGTATTTTTTCCTTTTTTAACAAGGAAACAGCTGAAAACAAGTGACTTACCCAAAACTATATATACATCAAGAACCTAATGCTACTCAAGAAGTCGGCAGTCAAGGCTGATTCCTCTGCAGAAGCCGGTGTTTAAGGTTCAGTGATTAAAGGAAAAAAAGGAAAGGAAAAGGAAAGGGAAAGGGAAAGGGAAAGGAAAGTAGAGCTCTCTACTTCAAAAATTTCCACACAGCATATATTGGCAAGTAACTTTTTAAAAAAATTAAGCTCAGCCCTCTGGAGGTGAAGGTAAGAATATTGACAATTTCAGATCAGCCTGAGCTACACAGTGAAACTTTGACTCCACAAAAAATAATTTGAATTCCAATGAAAAAAAATTCCTTCTTGCTAAATTAAAAACTAGAACCAATAAATAATTACTGTTATTCTGAATTTATTTACAACATCCTTTCAGATTCCTAAATTCTAAACCAACATCATTTTTCCCCTGGCCCTCTTTGAGAACTTAAGAATGACAATGCATACACAAACATTGGTAACTTAATTTTACTAATATCCTCATTTGCAATTAAAAGTCATTCCTGATGATCAATGTAGCACTTAAAAAAAAAGTTTCACTCGAGTTCAGGCTGGCTTTGAACTCAACAGCAACCCTGCTGATCCAGCCTTCCAAGGGCTAAGATTATAGGCCTGAAAACACAGCACCTGGTTTGCATTAACAAAATCTTACCTACAATGTGAAATTTGATGGCCACAAACTCCCCTTATCATCCTAAACTTTTTACAACCTGAAAATACCTGATTCTCAATAGCATGCCTTACTGCAAGCAGCACTGCCAAAATAAGAGTCCTTAAGACAGCGCTGAGAGAACATGCTCCACACCTCTGCCAACATGTTCTGGTATTACTCTTCTGGCTCTCCACTTACTGTCAGGAGGTTAGGAAGAGGGAAAGGTGCCCAATTTTTTATGGGGGGGGGTTAAGCTCATACTTCTTCAGGAAAAGAGAGGAAAAAAAGCACGAATGGTTATGTGGTCTAGTGGTTAGCTAACACTCCAATACAGCAGTGGTTCCAAGGTTCATAAGCACCCAAAGTGCTTCCTTATATTTACCATTTTTATTATTTCTAAAAGACATAAATAATCCAATCATAACCGTTAACAATATTGTGGTCCTTAAAGAAGTCACTTTGCTTATTCCAGATACTCAAATGCCAGATTAAGGACTCCTTGATCTTACACTGATTTGTTTAAAAACACTCTGCAGACTTATATTTGAAATAAATTTCTTGTTATCAACATTTCTCAAATTCAGAGATACATACTGTTGGGTTTTGTTTAAAACTGTTGCCAATGGTTCCAATTTGAAGAAATGTTAAATCCCTTAATTCTGTCTTTGGTAAAACGATAAATTATTTCCCTTTATATTCCAATATACCAAGAGTTCCTTCCTTATATACAGTATCAGATTCACCAAGCTTAAAAAAAGTGTACCCAGGACTGTGAGGGTTATTCTTTGATAAGACTTAAGAGTATATTGTTTTACCCCTAAAAAATTATGTTTTACCCCTAAAAATGTTTCTCAGTGCATATCATGGATCGTTTTAAAATTCTGTCTTATAAATGGGCAACAAAATTTCTCGTTTAAATCCCAAAATAAGTCCACCAAAATTGAGCTAGCCAAATGAAAAAGGGTGCCTTGTCCTATAAAGTTTAACTTGGGAGCAAAATGGAGACATTTTATAAAATATATTGTCCTTTAAGTTAATACAAACAGCGTCTTGGCTTCTCTTGCTTTAGGATCCTTTAAAATAACGTTACACAACTGAAATCAGAGGATTGCAGTGCAGTGCTTCCCCCCTCCCCCCGCGACACCAGACGTGGTCCCGTCCTCCGAGGTGCCCACGGCCGAGGCCATGTGCTTAACATGTGGCGGCAGCGGGCAGTTTTACCCCTAACACCATCGTCGCCCAAACCAAGTGCGGGCGATCAGGCCATTCCCGAGCGGGTTTCCGCCCTACGGAAAATAGACGGAGCCTGGTCAATTCCACCACGAATCCGCCTCTAATTTACGTCCGTTTAGTCGGAGGGTAACAGCAGACATTGCTACCACGGCGTTCTTTTCTCCTAATAATGGGGTTCCACGAGGACCCTGTGACCGAAGTCGCGCTGACTCAGAAAACTGGTTTTTCTTGGACGCCAACTCCGGGCGGCGCGGCGGCCGTCCCCGGAGAGCGCGGGAGCCAGGAGGCGAAGAGCAAATTCCAAGGTCCGGGCCGCGGCGGCGTGCGCGGGCTTCGCGCGGGCCCGGCCCCCGGCCCGGAACCCCCGGCGCACGGCCCGCCGAGCTGCGCCCGCGACCGGACGCCCTTCCACGCCACACCGCCCCGTTCCAGGCGTTCCCGCCAAACCGGCCCGGGGCGCTCGGCCCGCGACCCCCCGAGCCTCGGGCCCAAGGGCGCCGGGCCTCCGGGTCGCACGCCCGCGGCCCGGACGCCAGGGCGGGCCCGGGCTCGGAGCCGGCAGTCCGGGCCGCAGGAAGCGCCGAGAGGCCGCCCGGCTGCCGCAGGCCGGACCCGGGCCCGAGCCCGCGGCGAGGCCGAGCCCCGAGCCTGACGCAGCAGGGCGCAGGCCGAGGTGCGGCCGCCATCGCGCTCGCCGCTCCTGCCCTCACCCGCTTCGGCCCGGCCCCGCACCGCGGCCTCAGCGGCCCCCTCCTTGGCTTCCGTCCTCACCTTCCGCGGCGGAGCGGCCCGCAGCGGCGGAGACTCGGACGCAGGCCCGGAAAGACGGCTCGCAAGACAGCGGCTGTTTATTTTCAGGGTCCTTGCCTGCGCCACACGCGGGTCTGCACACGGCCCCACACACGCGCTGCGCACGGCTCTCCTCCGCCTCGCCCACGCGGCCAATCAGCGCGCGGAGCTAGACCGGCCAATCAGAGCCGCCCGCGGGGTGCGCGGCGCAGCGCAAGGTCGGCGTGGGACGGGGCGGGTTCCGCCTCCGCGCGCGCGGCCTCTCCCGTCGTGCTCCGCGCGCGGCCTTTCCCGCCCGGAACTGGCTCGCGCCCTTCGGACTTTGCTGGGGTCCGCTCCTTCCGGGGGCCGTGCGGCGCGCGAGCTCGTGCTGGCGCCCGGTCGGCAGTGGCCGCGACTGGAGGGAACCAACCTCAGTCTGGCCGGCGCCTCCTAAGCCCGAGACTCAGAACCAGGCCGAGTCTCTCGAGTTGACGCGCTTGACTTTGGGGAAATGGGGTGGCTGCCCGGCGTGGCTACCGGTCGGTTCCATGAGACTTCTGGGTGTCTGCGTCGCCTGGGCAGAACCTGACGGCGCCCCCCTGGCACAAGACTGCAGTAAATAAAAGTGTCTGGTGAGAGGAACGGGTCACAACACCCCTTACGACGCACTGCGAGGCGTCCCTGCGATGCAGGGCGAGAGCCGGCCAGGAGGACCTTTAACTGGGATACGATGCGTCTCAAAACGATCCATTTGCAGGCACAGGCCGACTCGAACCAGAGCTTCCAAATAACGTCATTTTAAACTTCATTTTAGAAGGTTCTAAAAATTTGATATGAACAAAAACCTAGAGAATTTGTCTCATTTTGGAATGGATTTTTTTTTTTCAGACATGAAAAAAAGTGAGTCTCAAGACTCGAGCTTCAAAGATAGTAAAATTATGTAGTCTCCGAACACTCCTTGATCCTCCTGTAGCTGCTGTGAGCCCCCACACTGGACTCTTCATTCCTTCAGTGACTTTGTCTTTAATGAACTTAATGCACTAATCTGCAAAGAAATTAAAACCTGAGGGTGGAGTTGTGGCTCAGTGGCCAAGCACTTGGCTGAGCAGCAGGTCCAATCCCTAGAACCACAAGCAAAGGGAACTGGCATGACCAGGCCTTGTAGACTTGAATTACTCCTTTGCTCTCTTGCTTTATCTCAGTGGTTCTTAAAGCTTCAAAGCTATGAGTTATTAAACCTGAATTCAGTAATTAATCATTGCAAAGCATTTAAGTTGCACTTAACACAAATAGCTCCAATAAAAAGCAACAATTAAAGAACATTTTGGAGCCTGGGGCAGTGGAATAGCAGTGAAGTGGACAAAAACGGCCAGCCATAATGTAGAGTACCCAGCAAGGCTCACCAGCATCAGACCAACCTAATCTCTCCCTATCCTAAGGCTTTGGAAAACTCGCAGAAGAGGGGCATGAGATTGTAAGAACCTAAAGATGGAAAGGTCCACCATTGGACAAGACATTCCATTCAAGGCAGGATTGATAATCCAGAAGCTCACTGCAGTGAGACTTGTTCTTACCAGACCTGTATAATGACTGACATACCACCATGTCCCCATATACTAAAACGGAACTCAAGGAAGAAAGAACACACAGTGGACATCTTGGGGACTAAAGTTGGATGACTGAAGGGAAATGCCCTTATTAGTGGGGTGGCGCAAAGAGGGCAATTTGGTATACCACAGAGGCCTAAACTCCCACAAGAGTAGACAAGCCAGAAGGAACTCTGGGGTCCATAGAAGCAGAGAGGCAGGAGGGAGGGATTGAGTGGAATGGACTGAGGAAGAAAAGGGAGGAAAATGGGAGGAGTGGGATAGAGGGAGGTAGGGATACATACTCAATATGCTTGTAAAACTAGAAAAAAAAGAAATGTATGATTTTTTAAAGACCAATGGTATTTTAAGCTGTTTTTGAATGGAAAGGATCTCACATTGGATAGGAAAAAGTCTTTATTCTGTTTGAATAAATCCCTAGTAGCTCTAATATCAGACATTACCATAATAAAATGGCATTTTTCTGCTTATATCTGTTACTACTAAGAAGTCTATGTAACTCATAAATATATTGCCCCTTCCTGATCTAGTTAATCTTCATAGAATCTTGTTTTCTTTCTTTAATTTATTTACTTTTGGTCTGGGTCTCCTAACTCAGACTGGTTCAAACACACTATATAGCTTAAGTTGACCTTGAACTGATCCTGTGCATTCACCTCCCCAAGTGTTGGGATCACAGATGCATATTGCCTTTATGGTATCTTGACTGTAAAACAGTTGCAAACAAGCAGTATCTTCTCAAGTTCTAGCAGTAAGTACAATGGAAGAGACTATACAAAGCTCAGCCTGGTGTATGTAGCGCTTCAGAAAAGTTAGGATTGTCAGAGGAATCATAATATTCTTCTGACTTGTTTTTTATTTGCCATTCTAAGAACAGTCATATAAAGTATTTGGGTTTTTTTAGACCCAGAAATGGATTGTTCGTTCCTAATATTAAAAACTTTTAGGGCTGGAGAGGTGGCTCAGGGGTTAAGCCTCCGCCTTGCAGGCAGAAGGTCCTGAGTTTGGATCCCAGATCCGGTGCATATAGACGCCAGGCAGAAGGGGGGGGGCTGCGCTTCTGGTCCTGGTAGGGCGGAGCCTGTGAATCCCGGGGCAGAAGGAGGTGGAGGCGTCCATGGTGGTTCGCGAATTCGTCCGTGGTTCTACACACACACAGATACACACAGACACACGCGCGCGCGCACATACACATGCATATACACACAGTTGAATAATAATAAAAATTAAAAAAAAAACTTTTAAACCAGGTGTAGAGTAACAACAGCTTTTTTTCTACCTGACATCAGATTTTTGTAATGATAAATTTTAATACATCTATACTGGAGGTGAGACACTGACAGTTTGCAAAGAGATCTGTGATGGAATTTAACTTTCATGGCCTACATATGTCCCGAGATACACCTAAATCACAACAGATACGTGACAATAAGAAAGAATATATCTCAGAAGCTTAAACTGCCAATAATACTGGAAGAAAGGGACTCCTGTTGCATGCTTCCACTGTGGAACCTGTCTCTCTGCCCTCCTCCCTCCCCAGACCATGTAGGGATTACAGAGGTGACTTGAAAAGCTTGTTGGTTTACAAACTTCGTAAGAAAGGGCTGTGCAGATAGTTCAGCAGGGAAGGCGCTACTCTCACAACCCTGGAGACTTGGAAGGAAGACCAGAAGTGATTTCCAAAAGTTAGGCTGACTCTTCTAAACATCCACCATGGTGTGTATATTCTCTCTCTTTCCTTTCCCTTCCTCCCTCTCTCTTAAATAAATAAAATATTTTTAAAATGTAAAATTAATAGTGTCAAGTGTCTGGGAGAGGATCAGTTAAAGTGATCTGACTCAGCATGACCAAGAGTCCTTAAGATGAACAAAAGTTAAGCAACAACTTGCCAATTGTTCATTTCCACTTAGCAATCCAACTGCCTAGCACATGCCTTAAAGTCTATTGTCAAACTGAGATGATACATCTTTCTCTTTTTCATTTGCTCTGCAAGCAGAGAAAATGCTGTGACTTTGCTTGAAAAGTATGCAGCTGAAGATAAGGAGAATAAATAAACTGACATTTCCATCTCTCAAGTCTGCTTTGGGAAAGCAGGGAGTAATCTAACTCCTGAAAGAAAATCAGAGGGCATGGTGCCTCACGTGTAATACCAGCACTGGAGAGACTAAAGTGGAGGGATTGCTACAAGTTTGAGTTCCATCATCTCTTCAGCATATCAACACTCACAGAAGGAAACACAAAGAGAGGTTACCGGTTTTAAAGAGACAGCACCTGGTTCAGTCCTTGGGGTGACAGTCCTGGGAGAGCAGGCACAGCACAGAATGTTATCAAGCGGAGTGGCAGTCACTGACTCCTCGGACTGTCTGCTGCAAAGTCGCATCCACCAGAGCGAAACACTGCTGTGTCCGTGACTGTTGAGTGCTCTGCTCTCCAGGTTGTTATCCCTTTCCGACTCCCGAGCATGCCAAGTTTATTGAGTACACACCAGGTAAACATATCAGTCCTCACCAGGTAGGCATATCAGTCCACACCAGATCAGAACATGTTTTATGATCACATCTACATTCAGAGGGTCAAGCATATTACATCATCCTTTAGAGAATTTCCACCACCTTATCAGTTTACACCAGACCATGCTCCCAATGAGTCCAGCATCTTTGAACTAAACATTACCAGTGGGCAAAACACTTCAAGTGAGTAAGCATTTTAACTTGCTCTCAATAAGCAAAGCATTCAAATAACTAAACACTTCAATCCTATTCTCTAACTTTCCCTATTCTATGCTAACATCCACACTCTTCACATATTATTTTATTATCCTCATCACACAGGTCATCTGGACAATGAAGAAAAGGAGAAAGAAGACTTAGCAATAGGAAGAGTAGCTACCCATTAATAATAAGCATACAAAGCTCCCATAACAATGCCTGGCATAAAGCAACCAGGATCACTCTGTGATCTGTTCTTACCTATTGACTGCTTACTAGCTAAGCTGTTTGTTTTGAGGTTTTGAGAAAAAGAAATTTTGTTAGGTAGTTTAGACAGAATAGAAAGGTCTATTCTTTGAAAGTCTTTGAAGGTCATCCCCCACTGCTGGGATTATCCTAAAGGAGCCCACCTCCTAATCTAGAGGAACTGCTTCTAATCCTCCAATAAAGTTGTCAACTTCCCCCAACCCTCTGTTCATGAAAGGATATAGAGATGAGCTCTCCTTTGCAGACAAACTAATAAACAGCTAATTAAAAAAACTAATAAAAAGATACACTGGGCTGAGTCCTGACATGAACAGATCAATGAGATACAGGGAACCAAAAGCCCCCATCAGGTTTGCAGAAACTGGAGCTAACCAATGATGAAAAACCACTTTTCTGGGGCCTTCCCAACCATGTAAATACCCCTGACCCTGACAGTCCTCTTTGGTTCACTTGCCCTTCACAGGCACCCTGTCTGAGTTTTTTCCAGCTCCCTTTCCCCTCATAGATTCCAGGTCTGTGAGTTCCATCCTTTCTCTCCTCTAATACCATCAGATTGACTCCCAAACACAAGAACTTGGATATAAAAACCCCCGCAACAGTTTTGTGCAACCTAATCTAGCCTCAAATCAGTGTATAGTCCAGGATAACCTTGAGCTCCTACCAAGAGTTTTTAATTTCTGAATCATTGATCCTAGGTCAGTTTGTTAGTTATGTTTTCTTGTGGTCATGATAAAAGCCACTTAGGGAAGGACTGAGGCTAGGTAGATGCCTCCGCAGGTTAAGGGAAGACATGGTGACAGGCATAGGGCACCTGGTCACACTGTTCACACAACCAAGAAGCTGAAGAAATGGATGCTTAGTGCTGGGCTCACTTTCCACTTTCCTTCAGTTCAGGACCCCAGTCCAGAGGCCTCTCATGTTCACTGAGAACATTCCCATTCTCAGGAAATACCCACACGACACTGTAAGAGGTGTGTTTCCTAAGCACCAAATCCAGTTGATGAAGATGAACCAACTGTCACAGTTACATGAGATTATGTATATTGATGTTTTAATGATCATTGTTTTTCAAAGTGTTGTAAGGTTTAGGAACTGATCAAAAATTTCTGAAATTTGGGTTATACAACTGACAGGGTGAGTTAGGGAGTTCATTTGGGACTTCTTTTATTATGGGTGCCACACTTGACAACCTTTATTTCCTTTGCATCTTTTTGTGCCCATAGAATAGTTGGGGGTATGTTCACTATGAAATTACCTGCTTGTAGATTTGCATTTTAAAAACCCTGCGCTTTATGTTTAGAAGCATCCAGATGCACTTACTGCACTGAAAAAACTGCCGTGCTTTCCGGCATTTAACCTGTCTCGGGAGACTGCTGACATCACCGTGCTCCTCCACAGTGTTTGCATTTCCCCAGGTCCCCAACTAGAATTTAGAATGCTGACGCACCCTTCAGCCAGTCACAGAGAATGCTGATTATTCCAGTATGGTTAAGGTTCAAAAAGTGACTTGGAAAAGAGGAATGGCTTTTGAAGGAGTCGAAGCCAGTGTGGTTTCAGGTAACTCTTCTGAGGTCGCTGTCTTCACAGAAGCACAAGCTATGATCCCAGTCCTGGGCATGAAGTAGCCAGTAGCCACAGCCAGCTTTGTCCAGACACCATGAGAGCACGGTGACGCACCCCAATCTGCGCAGAGTCCAAGTATGGCTGCAGCCCAGGACTTAAGCAAGGCCAGCAGTTCCCCCAGGCTCTCGCTTGGCTTCATGGACAGTCACTGCAACTGGGAACATGTGAGGCTGAGCCAGGAGATCACAAGTCTCAAAAAAAAAGACATTCATTTGTCAATTACCTTGACTTTTTTATTTATTTTCCATATATATTATTTGTGTGTGTGTGTGTGTGTGTGTGTGTGTGTGTGTGTGTGTGTGTGCAGACACCTCTGTGCCATGGCTTTGATCTAGAGATTAAAGAGCAACTCTCAAGACTCAGTTCTCTCATGATACCACATGGGGTCTGAGGATTTAATTTAGGTTTCCAGATTTCCTCCATAAAAATCTTTACTGGCTAAGCTATCTTGCCAGCCCCCTCTTTTCTTTCTAGCTGCTCTTATAATGATTTACATGTCAGTGTCATATTTTAATGCAGTACATGTACATACATGCACATGTGTCATGACAAAAATCAAGGTGAGCAGTATTTCCATCTCTGTCTTTCCTTTTTGTTTGGAGATTTGTCTTTTCCAGTTCTTCCTAAAGCGTATAATAGCTCATTGCTATAGTTACTCTGTCTGCACCAAGTCTTCCCTCCTAACTGTACCTCTTACCCAACTATTTTTTGTTCTCTCTTCTCTTTCTGTTTCCAGATTTTGGATCTCATTAGTCTACTTTCTTCTTCAAGTTCATTTTTTAAGTGATCAGAACATGCAGTATTTGTCTGTCTCTGACTTATGTCACTTAACCTAATGTGATAAGCTTATTTATGTGGCTAGCAATTATGCAAATGAAATATTGATAAAATGAGAGACACATAGAATTTCTTATTTCCTATTCGGGCTGCAGCAAAGGCATAAAGACAGGCACTCCCAGCATTTCTAAGAACATGGGAATTTATGTCTATGGTGTACAAATGACATCAAAGGAAAAGACTTTGGATATTTTCAAAGGCTGAGGATTTAATAAGGGATACTAATCTGGGGAGATGTTTCTGTAGTTAAAGGACTTGACATGCAGCAAAAGGACCTGATTTGTATGTCTAAATCACATGTAAAATGTCCAGTGAGTGTGGCTGCAGCCTGTAATTACAGCCCCAGAAGACAGAGCTTAGGAATCCCTAGATCAAATTCCTGGGCACAGTAGACCTATAGGTTAGCTTTGGCTTGGTTCGACATCCAGTTTCAAAAGAACAAGGTGGGGGGGGGTGATGGAGGATGCTTTCCTGTATCAACCTCAGACCTCCACATCTCACACACATGCACATCTGGGAACACACACATGCACACACCACTTGTAGAAGCACATACACATATTATGTGATACACTAGAGGATTTCCACCTCTGTTTTCTCAGTCATTACAAAAGCCTCATTATTTCACTTATAGCATGTCTCAAAAATAAGATTTTTTATATAGTTTTTTTTATTTTTTATTATTATTATTATTTATTCAACTGTGTGCGTATGCGTGTGTATGTGCGCACGCGCGTGTGTCTGTGTGTGTGTGTCTGTGTCTGTGTGTGTGTAGAACCACGGACGAACCCGCGAACCACCATGGACGCCTCCACCTCCTTCTGCCCCGGGATTCACAGGCTCCGCCCTACCAGGACCAGAAGCGCAGGCCGCCCCCGCTTCCGCCTGGCGTCTATACGTGGGATCTGGGATCTGAACTCAGGACCCTCCGCCTGCAAGGCGGAGGCTTAACCCCTGAGCCACCTCTCCAGCCCAAAAATAAGATTTTTTTAAAGGGAGGTATTTGGGATGTAATTTCTTTGGCAGAGTGTGTGCCCAGCATCCAGAAAGCTCTGGGGTCCACCCCCAGCGCCACCTGATGATCCATACCTGAAATTCTACCAGAGAAGTAGAAACAGAAGGATCAGAGGTGTTCAAGGTTACCCTCAACTACCCAGGAGGTTCAAGACCAGCCTGGAATACGATAGACTTTTTCAAAAAAAAAAAAGAAAAAGAAAAGAAAAGAAAAAAGAAAAAATATGGAGGTAAAAACACTTGTTTCACAAGCCTGACAATCTGGGTTTGGTTACTGGACCCCACATAAACAGCAGTGCAGGAGCGCTAATCACAGTACTACAGAAAGGCGGGGAACAAAGCACACTAACAGAAATGCAAGAAAAGGCAACCGGTTCAGTGGATAATGTGCTTATTGGCAAGGTTGATCCCCAGAATCCATGTACAAGCCAGGCAGACTTATGGCTCCCTGTAATACCAGCACTTGAAAGGCAGACACAGTTGACTGAAAAGCTCTGCATTCAGTTGAGAAACTCTGTCTTCATTTTTAAAGTAGAGAATAATTGAAGAAGTTGTAAGGAACACGGAAGCTCAAGACTATGGTTTCTTGATGTAGACGCGGAGAACACCCCCTGCAGTCATTAGTAGCAGTGTGTCTTCCATTGTAACAGTAGAGACTGACTCCTACTGACTTTTCCCAGGGGCAAGGGTGGATCTTGTCCTTTCTGGAAAACCACACACACATACACATACACTTGTGCCCACATATGGGGAACACACATACACATATGCATACATCCTACACACACACTCCACACATACACACACACACACACACACACACACACACACACACACTAACAAAAAAAGGGAACTGGGAAGATGACTCAATGGTTAAAGTTTTTGCCTTGAAACAGATCCCATCTAAAAATGCTGGGGTTGACAGTCTGCCTGTAGTTCCAGCCCTGCAAGGCAGAGCCTGGGACTCCCCAGAGTAAGATGGTGAGCCTAACTAGCCCTAATGGCAATCTGGTTTAAACAGAGACCTAGCTCAGAGCAATAAAGTAGGAGAAAGGGTCAAGGATGATTCCTGATATCATCCTTGGGCCTCTGCAGGCAGACACATTCAAGTACATCCATGTACACACACATGTACACATATATACCCACCCACATGTAAGCACACATGTACATACACCTTACACGTGCATGCATGAAAGAAGAAAAAAAAAAAAGACCCTATCTCCAAACGAGATGACAGGAGGAAGCTACTCCTGAAAAGTTGTGCTCAGATCTGCATAGATGCTATGCTCACATATGCTATATGCACGTACACACACTAAATAATCAAGAAATCATTTCTTAAAAAATGGGCTAGGATCCCCCAAAGTCTAGCATGGATCACAGGCACTAGGATCCTTAGAGGCAAGGGATTAACAGTCACAATAGTGTTCCCATACTAAAGGAGAGCCCAAGAAAGGGCTCTGGGCAATGCCACTGAGTCCTTACACCTCCCTAGAGTGGAGGACTCAGAGGGAAGTTTGACATTCACACAAAAGGATGCTCCAGAGAATGGGAGAGGGGAAGAAGAAGGCACTGGGAGAAGGGGGAAGGGGGTGAAAGGAAGGGGAAAAGGCGGGGAGTTTGCAAGGGGGACTGGGGAAGGGTGGAAGGAGGGAGGGGACAGGGTACCTATTGAGCTTCTATGATTGGAGGAAAATAAATATAAATTAAAAATACATAAATTGAAAATTTAAGGGGCTGGAGAGGTGGCTCAGGGGTTAAGCCTCTGCCTTGCAGGCAGAAGGTCCTGAGTTCGGATCCTAGACCCCAAGTATAGACACCGGGCGGAAGCAAGGGTGGCCTGTGTTTCTGGTCCTGGTAGGGCGGAGCCTGTGAATCCTGGGGCAGAGTAAACAAGGAGGAGGTGGAGGCGTCAATGGTGGTTCCTGAATTCATCCTTGGTTCTACACATACACACACACACACACACACACACACACACACACACACACACACACGAACACATGCATACATGCACAATTGAATGAATAATAAATAAAAAAATTTGAAAATTTAAAAATTGAGCTGGGGACACAGCACAATGGTAGAGCATGCTCAAGGCTCTAAGTTCAGTCCCTCTGTACCAAGAATAAACACACGCACAATACTGTTTCTTTACTTGGTAGCAAAGTGGTTTCTTCTGAAAATGAAATTAAGATTTCATATTTTTATGATTTTGTTATAATTTATATAATAGTAACTCATACTCATCCAATTATGCTTAATCCTGGGATTTTCATGTTAAAATACAGTACCTGTTAATTTTTACTTTATCTCAATCTGGCCTCAGACTCATTAGTATCTAAGGCTGGCCTTGAATTCCTAATCTTTCTTCTCTCTCTCTCTCTCTTCCAAAGTGCTAGGATTACAGGCGTGAACCAACACACATAGCTAAGTGCTTTTTGTTTGTTTGTTTTTTGCTATTTTGCAGTATTGAAGATCTAACTTAGGTTCTTGCATATGCTAGACAACACTGAGCTACCTTCCAGCCTGCCATTGTCTATCTTCGAGCTTATCTTGTTTTTTTCATGTGTATGTGTATGTGTGTGTGTGTGTGTGTGTGTGTGTGTGTGTGTGTGTGTGTGTGTGTGCGAGCACTCATGTGTGCGTGGGTGTGTGTAAAGAAGGCACTTTAGGATATGTGCCTATGAAGGGCCAAGGATGACATGGGGTATAATCTTAGCTTGTTTTAAGGCAGGATTAGAACAGCTATGCTTGGGATAGTCTTTAAAGGTTTTTGAAGGGCTTTAAAATTCCAGAAGGCTATCCTCCACTGCTGGGTTCACTCTGAAGGAACACCCCTGAAGGACTCCAATCCTCCCAGAGATAAGATGGCCAACTTCCCTCTAAAAGGATTATGAAGGTGAGCTCTCCATATCCAACATGGGCCCAAGATCAACTGGGTTTGGCCCTAATGGGAGCTAACCAATGAGAAAAAGCCATTTTCCCCTGGTTTATCTAAGTGTATAAATATACCTGACCCTCGTAGCCATCTTTGGTTGCCTGCCCCTCACGGCACTCAGAGTGTTATGAATTCATTTTTCAGCTCCTTGCTTCTCATGGATTCCATGAGTTCTCCAGGACTTTTGCCCCTCATGGCACTTCACGTCTGGGGTCCATGAGTTCCAGACTTTTTCTCCTCTAATAAACTCTACTTTAATCCTCTACATGTGTTCTGGTTTCAGTCTTCAACTCCCAACACTGAGGTGGGCTCCAGAAGTCAGTTTATGGGTTAAAAGGATTTTAAAAACTTACTCTCTCCCCAGACTTTTACAAGAGGCCTAGGAACCTAGATACATCCTGTTTGTCATAAACTCTGTCCAAGTGCTCTGTAACTAGGGTAAATGTTTCTTATAACACTGACTAGATGCTGTTTTGCTTCTGTATTTTTTGCTTCTTGCTTTAGGGTCATAAATATAGATAACATTCAAATGTTTTGGAACTGACCACTGGACATTATTTCCCAAGGCCTGATCATGGGACTGGCCACAGGACATTCTTTCCTGAGGTCTGCCCAACCACCTTGTGTTCCTCCCCATGACTCTGCTCTGCTAACCCCAAGATAAACATACCATCACCTGGTTCTTTCTTATGGTACTTTCCCAGCCCCCTATCCTATTTCTATGATAGCTCCTCAATGTAGTTTTCTGCTATAAAAACTCTGCTCCCCGAAGCCTTCACTACACTTTCCAGTGTAGTCCTGGAGCTCCAGTTTTCTTCTGCCCTACAATAAAGACTTTCCTAGCCCAAATCTGGGGTCTGTGTCTCACTGGGAGGATAGCCGGACCCCATAAGAACCCTGCAACATGGAACAGTCATTCCCACAACATTTGATGCCCAGACAGGTAACATTTGGCAACCCAGAAGGGATATTTAGCGAACAGAGGAAAGATTGTTCCTGCAACACCTTTATATCCTTACTGTTTTGCTCTGGGTTTTTCCAGGATCTGCCTTCTAGGACCAGAATTATAGGCTGCCACCATTTCTGTCTAGCATTTTTACATGGGATCTGGGGAATCTCAGGTCCTTTTGTTTGTGAGGCAGAGTCTTAACACCTGAGCCTCTCCTCAGACCCAGCTTCCACTCTTTATCTTTATTCATTCTTGTGTGTGTGTGTGTCAGAGGGCTCTATGTGTCCCTTTGGAGGGCCAAAGGTGACTTTGGAAATCATCCTGGATTGCTTCTACTTCCTTGCTTTGCTCTGAGAATTCCTAGGCTCAGCCTGCCAGAGTTGGAAGTGTGGGCTGCCAATGTTTCCACCTGGCATTTTTACATAGGACCTGGAATCAGAACTCAGGACCTTCTGCTTGCAAGGCAGAGTCTTAACTTAATCCATCTCTCCTGCCCCCTGGCTTCCACTCTTATGCCAATATGTACACCTGCAATTTTGTTCTCTCTCTCTCTCATAAAAAAAAATATTTAAAATAAGACAAAACAAAACCATGTGTCCCCAAAAAAGGAATTAGGTGGAGATGGTATGGCCAGTTCCCTTGGCCCTGGTATTGATGTGAACTCTCCTGGTGCTGTTGTGAGTTTTCCTGTCAAGTTGGACTAAGAACTATAACCAGGAATCATAATAGAAAAGAAACCTCTCATTCCCTTAAGCAGTTTTGTCATGGTTTTATCAGCAACTATGCAGGTGAACTACAACAGTACACACAGAGAGAGAGAGAGAGACAGAGAGACAGAGACAGAAAGAAAGGGAAAGGGAAGAGAAAAAAGGGAGAAAGAGATAACAGAGAGAAAAAGGGAGAAAGAAAGAAGGAAAGAAAGAGAGAAAGAGAAAAAGAGAAAGAAAGAAAGAAAAAAGAAAGAAAAAGAAGAAAGAAAGAAAGAAAGAAAGAAAGAGAAAGAAAGAAAGAAAGAAAGAAAGAAAGAAAGAAAGAAAGAAAGAAAGAAAGAAAGAAAGAGGGAAAAGAGGTAAAGAGTTTGTCTCAAAAGGAAAAAAAGTGCCTAGAACAGGTAAATTCACAAAAATGAAAACTAGATCAGAGGTTACCAGGAACTAACAGATTAATGGGAGAGTTGATTGCTTCAACAGCAGTTTCCTTTGAGATAATGGAATTTTTTGCATAAAGATAGTGGTGATCATTGCAGGATATTGTAATTAATGTCGCTAATTGCACACTTCAATATAAAGTAAAATACAAGATAAAAACATAAGAAAATGGCTAACTTGCCAAGTTTTTTCATAATATTTGATTACCAAGATGTTGCATGACATTTTCCTCAGCGCAAACAGCTGCCATTTTCGTCTGAAACCATAAAGAACACACCTGTGAGCTGTTGACATTCCTCCTAGATGAAGGGGATGGAGACAGTCCCTGGACTCTCAGCTGAGGCACCTCTCAACTGTTAGTATGTAATTCTGCCCTGAAGTCTGGGGGGAGCACCAGGGCACACAGCTGAGGAAGTTTAATTGAAGGGAAATCCCAACTATGCAGCCATGAGGAAGCCATTGGCCATGTTGGGGATGAGACTTTCCAGTGTGATTATTTGGGGTCACCCAGACTCTTATAAGTAACTCTTACTCCTCCTCTTCTAAGTAAGCCAAATAAACTCATTGGCTTATAAAGTTGGACTTTGGAGTAATTGTTACTTGAGTCTATTCTGAAATTGCTATCTGGGATAGATTAGACGGCTGTGTGTCATCTCCCTAGGAAAAGGGTCATATAACTTAAGAATAAAAAGAAAACCCCTACCGTCCTGGCTCTACACTGTAGACCCCTCTTGCAGCACCTGCCTCCTAGACTTCTTCCTGGACAGCCACTAGGCTGACCTTGGCCTGAGCTCAAGTTCTCCAGCTCCACAGAGCATCTCTGGTTTCCTGTTTGAATGGATCCCTCCTCTGGGTACCCTCTGAATCACACACAGCCTTCCAGCCCTCAGCTCTGAGACCTAGGCTTGCACAGAACATTCTGGTCAGTAATCAAGTTGGGATAGGGAAAGAGAAAAGAAGACTACAAAGCAGGTGCTAGCTCAGGAAGTATGTGGTGCGCGGCCAGAAGCCATTCAGTGGCCAAAGGCATGGACTTTGCTGCCTGTTTACAGAAAATAGGGACTCGTTTTTTTCTCTGTAAAATAAGCAGTCATGCTGGGACTGCCAAGGCTGTTTTCCATTATGGGATGTTAAATAAAAATTAAAGACCACTGGTTTGTAGTTGTTCGATGGTAGAGTTTGAACCCAGGGCCTCCTAAAAGCTAGTTTTCTACCCCCGGGCTTGACTCCAAACCAGGATCTCTATTTGGGCGCCTACATGGGACCTCACCAGATAAGGCTAAGGATCAAAATGGAGTCACTTGCACCAAATTCCACTGTCACCAAGTGAAACCCAGCTGTTTATCTGACCTGCCAAGAAAGCATGACTTGAGAGATAGTAGCCAGTTTACCAGTCAGCCATTTTAAGGAGGTAGTAGTTAAATTCCTATAAACAGAAGTAGCTTGAGATGGCCTGGGGTTGACTCTTCAGGTATTTCCCTGTGACATGCCTGAAATGACCAATCCACTTTTTATTTCTCTCTGTGACCCTCAATCTTTTTGTCTATAAAACCAACTTCCTTTACTTGGCCCATCCCAACAGTTACTGTTTTATGGAAGGAAGTGCTTTTATTATTTTTGTTGTTGCTGCTGCTGTTGTTTTAAGCCCAAGCTGATCCTCTATGTAGCCAAAGATGACTGAATTCTTGATTCTCCTGTCCACCTCCCATGTTGGAATGACAGGCATGCATGCACCACCATGCCTGGCCTTGATTTTTATTTTATTTTTATATTTACTTATCGTGTGTGTGTGTGTGTGTGTGTGTGTGTGTGTGTGTGTGTGTGTATGTGTGTGTGTGTGTGTGTGTATTGTATTGTATTGTATTGTATTGTATTGTATTGTATTGTATTGTATACATGTCATAGCACTTCTGTGGAAGTCAGAATAAGGCAGGTTTACAGCAGCTATGCTGGCATGGTCTTTGAAATTCCTGAAGGCCATCCCTCACTGCTGGGATCACCCTAAAGGAACATCTCTGCTGAGGAACTGACTCCAATCCTCCCAGAGATAAAATGGACAACATCCCTATGAAAGGATTATGGAGATGAGCTCTCCATATCCAACAAACAACTTGATCTCTAGCCCCATGTGGGTCCAAGATCAACTGGGCTGGGCCCTAATGGGAGCTAGCCAATGAGAAAAAGTCGGTTTCCCAGGCTTGCCTAAGTGTACAAATATGCTGACCCTGGCAGCCATCTTCAGTGCAGGCCCCTCATTCACTCCAGTGCCATGAGTCTGTTCCTTGCCTGCTTCTCCTGGATTCCATGCCTGGAGTCCATGAGTTCTCCGGGGCACCTGCCCCTCATGGTACTGCCATGAGTCTGTTTCTTGTTCCTAGTCCCTCATGACACTCCATGTCTAGAGAAACCATGTGTTCTGGTTTTGATCTTTGACTCTGAACACAAGAACCCTGCAACATGGGACAGTCCTTCCAGCAACATTTGGTGCCTGAACAGGGACCCTGTAACATTTGGTTGCCATGAAGGGATATTTGACAAACAGAGAAAAGACCGTTCCTGCAACAAGAGGACAGTTTTTCAGGAGTAGGTTCTCTCCTTCCACCTTGTTTTTGAATCAGGTTCTCTCTGATTTCTGCTGTCACACTGCTTACAAGAAGTTCAAGTTGATTTGCCTGTTTTTACCTCTTGCTCTAGGATTTCCCAGAAGTGTCCATCTCTCCAGCCTCCACATCAGCTTTTAATGTGCTGCTGGGGACTGAACTCAGAACTTCATACACACCAGGTAAGTACTCTACTAGCCAGCTAAACCCTCCACCTGATACAGTATTTAATGACATGAATTATTTAAGACCCAGGTTTTTTTTCTCCTGGGAAATTATCAAAAATAATTAACTTTTTTTTTTAATGAAGACATTGAATAAAGATGTTTCAAGTAAAAAAGAAAAAGCACAGTATAACAATCCCAGGCAGGGCTGGAGAGGTGGCTCAGGGGTTAAGCCTCTGCCTTGCAGGCAGAAGGTCCTGAGTTCGGATTCTAGACCCCACGTATAGACGCCAGGCGGAAACGGGAGGGGGGGCGGCATGTGTTTCTGGTCCTGGTAGGACGGAGCCTGTGAATCCCAGGGCAGTGTAAACAAGGAGGAGGTGGAAGCAGTCTATGGTGGTTCCCGAATTCGTCCGTGGTTCTACACACACACACACACACACACACACACACACACACACACACACGCACAATTGAATAAATAATAATAAAATAAAAAATAAAAAAAAAAAAAGAATTGGACATGGTGTCACAAGCCTATCATCCCAGTTACTCAGGAGACTGAGGCGGGAGGATTAAAAATTTGAGGCCAACCTGTCTGAAAAATAAAAAGTTTAAAAAAAAAGGCTGTGTTTATACCTTAGAGGGTTGTCTAATGTATATAAGGTCCTAGAGTTCAATATTTATATTGCTTAAAAAAAATCAAATCAAAACCAAGCAGTTGTGTGTATAGCATAGGCTTGAGGTGGTGATGGTGGTTGCTTTTTAGCCTCATTATGTTGCCAGCTTGGCCTGCAACTCTTGACCCTCCCGCCGCAGCCTTGGGAATGCTGAGGTCACAGACGTGAGTCTCCATGCATATTTACATAAGAAGAGAGGACAAGTAGAGAAGATAGAGACGGTGCTCTGTAGACTATTAATATTTTGTTACATTAGGGGACAGAGCTGGCGCTGGGTATCAGGTAGACAAACTTTTTCTTTCACATAAATTCAGATTATGTTGCATGCAATAAATAAGCATGAATCACTCTGATAACTCTTTCAACTTCTAAAAAAATTTTAAGAAAAGATTGTCCAAGATGTATTTTTTTCAGACAAAAGGGAAGCTAAATGTTGGAGCAGCAGGTGGGGAGATGATTCAGTTGGTAAAGTATTGCTCACAAGCATGAAGCTCTGAATTCATATTCCCAGCACTCATGTAAAAAGATAAGCATCAAAGCATGAGTCTCCAAGCCCAGGACTGGGGCAGAGAGCAGAAACAGGTGCGCCCCAGGAGCTCATAGGTCAAGTGGTTTGAATGAATAGTTTAGGTACATTGAGAGACTCTGGCCCAAAAAATAAGGACATTGGCATGTACCTGTGTGCACACTTCATACCCGTCAGCCCTGGGGGTGGGACCCAGGACTTTCACCTGGGAGGCAGGGGCTTTTACCACTAAGCAACGATGTCCCAGTCAGGAAAAGAACTTTTTCTTCTATTGAGACAGGATCTCATGTGGCCCCAAACCTGCTGCATCTCCCTCCCCATACTGGGATTATAGCATGGGGGGGCTCAAGGAACCTGTATTCCAAGTTGTAAAATTTTTCTTTCTTGTCGTAAGGATCAATCTAGGGTCTCTCACATGTTAAACTGAAAACGATCTCTTTTAAATACAAACTGATAAGTCATCCCTGAAACACATTACCACCAGCTGCTGACCTTTGGATAGCAAATCAAAGACTATATTGAGAAAGAATTGTAATCAGGCTCGGCTGCCACAGGAGTTATTTAGGGCACAGCCTCTTGCTCAGTTTCAGCCCAGTGCAGAGGCCAGAGGGGTCATTGGGACATGCTGACAGCAGCTGTGTTCTGGACATAGCTGAGCTGGGCACTTGAAGGAAGCCTCAGGCAGGACCTCCTCGCAGTTGCACTAGACTAGCCACATGCTTCCCAAAAGCTCACTGCCCCAGGAAGCTAAAAGTCACAATCAATGCTTGACAGGTTTGCACCACCTCACTTCAATCCCCAGCATCACCAAAAGAATAAAATAATTTTAAAACTTGAATTATGGAGGCCGGAGAGATAGTTCAGGGGTTAAGACTCTGCCTCACAAACAGAAGGTCCCGAGTTCAGATCCCAGGTCCCATGTAAAAAGGCCAAGAGGAAATCTGTGTGTTGTGTGTGATGAATATGAGTGCAGGTATATGTGTAATGAGTGTGCGTGTAGGTGTGTGCAGGCATACACAGCAGCAGCCCTACACAGCAGCAGCCCACTGTTCCAGTCCAGGTGGGCAAAGCCTGGGAAATCCCAGAGCAAAGCAAGAAGGAGGTAGAAGCAATCCAGGGTAATTCCCAAAGTTACCCTTGGTCCTCCACAGGGACACACATGGAGCCAGAGGTTGATGTAGGTATCTTCCTTGTCTCTTTCCATTCTGTTTTTTTTTTTTTTAATTTATTCAATTGTGTGTGTATGCATGTGTGAGCATGTGTGTGTGTGTATGTGTGTGTGTAGAACCACGGACGAATTCGGGAGCCACCAGGGACGCCTCCACCTCTTCCTTGTTTACTCTGCCCCGGGATTCACAAGCTCCGCCCTACCAGGACAGGAAACGCAGGTCGCTCCTGCTTCTGCCTGGCGTCTATAAGTGGGGTCTAGGATCTGAACTCAGGACCTTCCGCCTGCAGGGCAGAGGCTTAACCCCTGAGCCACCTCTCCAGCCCCTCCATTCTGTTTTCTGAGACGCTCATTAAATACAAACCTTGCTGATATGACTAAGCTGGCTAGCCGAAGAGCTCCAGGGATCTGTCTGCCTCTGCCTCCTAGCACACTGGGATTACAGAACACTGCTGTGCCCAGCTATAAGTGCTAAAGATCTGAACTCAGGTCCTAAGCTTTTGTGGAAACACTTTATTGACTTCCCTTCCTGGTCCCAATGTGTCCCTCTGAAGATAACCATTTACATTCATGGATATAAATAATTTTTAATGTATATATTTTAAAATTGAGAATCAGAATAAGCTTTTTTAGTTTAAATTTCTTTGGAGACAAGACTATGTGGTCCAGGTTGGCTCTGAACTCACAGCAATAATCCTGCTTCAATCTCAAAAGAACTAGGATTAGAGGCATGTGATACCACATCCATCAAAATAATTTTTAAAACATTTTTTTACATGTGTGTCTGTATGTGTGCATCTACATGTATCAAAGGGCACTGTGTGTTCATGTGTGGAGCCCCAAAGGTGACTCTAGGAATCACTCTGGATTGTGCTACCTCCTCTTTACTTTGCTCTGTAATTTCCCAGGCTCTGTCTTCCAGGATTGAAAGTACAGGCCATTGCTATTTCCACCTGTTGTTTTTACCTGGGATCCAGGTATGTACTCAGGGCCTTTTGCTTTTGAAGCAGAGCCTCCTGAGCCATCTCTCTAGCTCCAGCAAAATTATTTTTAAATACTATATTAGTTACACTTTCAGGTAATATATTCTCTTTTGGATCCTCAGAATTATATTCAGGGTCTTTTGCATGCCAAGCATGTACTCTACCACTGAACCACACCTCTGACTCCAGCAGTTTTCTTCTTTAATTTCATTTTTTAAGCCAATATACATACATACATATATATATATATATATATATATATATATATAGTGTGTGTGTGTGTGTGTGTGTGTGTGTGTGTGTGTAAGAGAGAGAGAGCAAGAGAGAGCACATTGAGAACCTGTGGAAGTCACAGGATAATTTTGGGAAATTGGCTCTTTTCTTTCTATCTTGTGAGCTCTGTGCTTGAACTCTGGTCTCCAGATTTGTGCACAGGCATCTTTACCTCATCAGTCCCCAGTTCGTGTCTAATTCTAAACCAATGGAGTCAAATCATTGATTTAAAAAATAAAAATATTCTCTATATATACTACTAATATGTACTATACTTCAAGTATTGGTTTGAAAAAAGAAGGCAAAGTAACATAATAATCATCTTCTTTAGTCCTGTGAGTGAGTCTCTGACTCATGCACATTCTTGTATGGAGAACACGCTCCTGGAGAAAGCACAATCTGGCCAGCTGCCCTGGGCAGGCCCTGCCGTGGGGAAGTCAGAGCTTCGGGAACGGGATGGAGCCTATGACTTGGAATGAAAGGACTCAGCTTTGAATTACAGTTATTCTCCACTACAAGATGGAAATAGTAACAAAGCTGCCTTCCGAGTTATGGAGATGAGTGAGGCGGTGCAGGAGAAAGCCTGAAAGCAAGGGGTTTGTCATGTGGTTTGCTCAAACATTTGTCTCTTTGGTCTGTCTCCCCTGGCTGGATTGAAAAATGATGTTGGATGATGTCTGTAGAAACAAATGCTGGCTATAATTAGAAACAGAAACAGCAGGACCCTAAGCCTAAATCAGGCATCATGCCTGCTGGAGGTGGGGGGCTGTGACAGAATGTTAGTTTTTTAGAAGCTGCGATTTTTCATGACTTACTTCTCTATTAGGCAGTCATTCATCTAGCTTTTCAGAACAGACCAAGAGAGCAGGTAAGGACCTATGGGCCACAGATCCTGACACTTGATACTTCAAGGCTATGTCCAAACGTCTGAAGGCTACTATCCGCTCCCTTAGCCCTTATATCCTTCCTTTCTTACATTTCTATCCCCAAAAGCCAAGCTGAGTCTTTGTGGAGGTGCTTTCTTGCTTCCTTCACTCACCCTCGGCTCCTTTTCTCAGGGTCTCCAGTTCCCTCTCACGGTCAGGTTTCAGCTTATCCACTCCTGGTTTCTAGGGAGCTGATGGGGTCCTTATGCCTCACTCAAATGGAAATCACAAGGTAGTTCCTTTCTAGTGTTTATAGTCCTGACTCCTTGGTGGAAGCTTGCCGGCCGATATAAGAGTGCCAAGCCCTGAACACTACATACAGATTTAAGACTCCACATCCAAAAAGTCAGAGCCTCACAGCGCTATGCTCAGTGTTAGCTTAGTGCAGCTGATGGAACCCTCAGATCTAGGCGGCAGCAGACAACCAGGCGACACCAGTTAATATTTCAGGGCTGGAGCTCAGACCTTCAAGGCTGGTGGTGGTTCCCAGAAACTCCGGGGTGAGCCTACTGTTTCTTGTTGCTTCAGTCTTAGTTCTCGTCCTTCATCTCTCCTTTGCCCCTTGTCCTTGACTGTCCCGGATGCTTTTGCTCCCTGCCATCCCTGTGTGTGTAATTATTGTAGGTATAGGTGTGTGTAGGCATACATGGAGCCAGAGGTTGATGTAGGTGGGGATGGGGAGGTGAGATGGGGAGGTGTCTCCAGGCTAACTCCCAAAGCAAGTTCACTAAATAAATAACTTAAGACAAATACAGAAATTTTAAAAAATGAGTTGAACAGTTATATATTCGACAGGAGGGCATGTTATGCAAATGGACTCTTTGTGACTGCTCCAGCTACCTTGAACAAGAGGACTGTCAATCAGACAGCAAGACAGTCTAGAACACTCCACGGATGCCTTGAAACTATTCAATTATAGTGGTCGCCCCAGCTCCTGAAGTCACAGCCTCAGCCAGGGCTGTTTCAAATAGTTTGTAGTAAACTTCCCTGTAGCAAGCCTTGATGAACTTTAGATGACCTTGAAACCATTTCTAAAGTCAGAAGAGGCACACTGCCCCTGGTGGCCAAGCAGAGCAATTGTTGTCACCATGCTAAAGAGGTGTGATTGGTGTGAGCTCAGACCTTCATTTGCATTTGAAATGATGCAAACATCCTTTTCCGACTACACACTCTCTGGTCCTGCAACATTAGACCCAATAAAAAAATCTACCCTAGACCTTGTGCTGTCTACAGTAATACAGGCGGAAAGAAGTAACCAGGCAGCAGAGTAACAGCAATGTAGAGCAGGGAGAGACTGGCAGTTTCCAGGCCCAGATGCAGAAATGTCCAGGCAGTGGGACATTTCACAATCCTACTCACTGCAAAGTTCCAGAAAGCCATTGTGTCCCAGCCATTGCAGGCAGGGAGCCCTGGCACTGAGGCACTATCACTGGCTGAGGAATCCACAAACTAAACACTCTTAGAAGGTGCAATGCCAGCTGCTGCCGAAAGCTGAGGAATCTGAACTTCCTAGGCCTACAGAAGACCCCTGCTGAGCTAATTCTTGTACTACATGCTGAAAGTACCATGTACTGCTGCTGGCACCCTATGCTAGCAGACACCTAGAGACATATGCCACCAAAATCTATCACTTAAGGAGCTTCTCCTTGCTCACCCAAGTTGTCTATCCGGTAGAAAACTTGCGTATCAGACAGGTTACTGATGACATGAAGTTGACTGGAGCATGGGGCTTCAGGGGCAAGAAGTATGTCTTCACCTGCAGTGGTCCCATACAGCTCGAGTGACCTCAGCAATCCTAAAGTGTCCAAAACAGCTAGACTACTATGATGTCACAGTTATTCTTTCTGCTTAAGTCACTTTCTCAAGCAACTTAAAGGTTTAAAGGGAGATCTATTTGGTTTATAGTACCAGGGAGTAGATACAATTCATTATGGTGGAAAGGGCATGGCAGGTGGCAGAAGCTGGAAACGGCTCAAGTTGCTGCAGCCACCATGGAGGTGGAGAGCTAGCTGCAAACTACTAAAGCAACTATTAGAGGAAGCAGGGCACGGACAAACAACCTCAAGGCCTGCCCCCTGTAACTTGCCTTCTTCCAGCAAGGCTCCACCTCCTGAAGTTGCCATGACCTTCCCAACAACATCAACTAAGGTTGCAGACACAGAGCCTGTGGGGGACAAGTCATATTCAAACCATGATGGCCTATCGACATTCAATACGGATGGTGGAAGGGGTCATGGAGCCTGGCCCCTCCCCAGGGAGTTATTAGCAGATGATGATGCTGGGGGAAGGAGACACGACTGGTGAACTGTACATAGTTCAAGTAGATAGTTCTACATCCATGCCCACAGGAGTGCCTTGATTAAACTCAGTGCATCACAAGCAAAAGCAAAAAGACACCAGAGTGGGAGGGACTTGTTAGAAGGAGAGAGATAGTGGTGGCAGGAGGAAAAGAGGGCTGGGCTATGTGGCCAGACTATACTATGTACATGGATGAAACTGTCAAAGATTAATTATTTTTAAAAAGCACTCATGTCTGTTAACTCGGCTACTATAAAAAGAGAATCTTAACAGAACATGTTGAGAACAATGTGGGAAAACGGCCCCTGTGTATTTCTGGGAGGGTATAAATAGTGCTGCTGCTGTGGGAAGTGGTATGGGGACCCCTCAGAAAATTAACGAATGCCAAAGCTAGAGAGATGGCTCAGGGGTTAATCATCTGCCTTGTAAGCGAAGGTCCTGAGTTCAGATCTCTGATCCCACCTAAAAATGTCAGGTGAAAATGGCAGCACCCTGTACTTCCAGCCTTGGAAGGCAGAGTCTAGGGAACTCCAGAGCCAAGCAAAGAGGAGGTAGTGCAATCCCAAGTGATTCCTGAAGTCACTCTTGGGCCTCCACAGGCACAATAGTGTCCTCTAATACACACAGATACACAGACACACACCCATACAGATGCAAAAAATAAAAATAAAGAGAAAAGATTTTAAAAAAGAAAATTAAAGAAAGCCAGGCAACTCAGAAATCAGAAATGTAACCCAGTTATGGTGTGCACATGCCCATGGCAGCAGCATCACGGCAGTCAGGAAATCCCTTAATGTGGTTCATCCATACAACATTATTTAGCCTTATGAAAGGAAACTCTAACACATGTGCCACACGGACAGGCCATGAAGACATGAGAAGGGAAGTCGGGCAGGCACAAGAGAACTAGTGCTGTAGGATTCATAGAATTTCAATTCTGCAAGACATGAGCTCTAGATACCTTGGGGGAAGGCAGTGTACTCAGGAAGCAGAGGCCGGGGACTGCTTCAAGAGAGGCCAGGGCTGGTAAACTGAGGTGGCTCAGTGGTTAAGGTGCCAAATCACAAATTTGGCGACGTAAGTTCAATGTCTGGAAAGCCCACATGGTGAAAGGAGAGAACTGCCTCTGACCTTTGCCTGTGTGCCATGACACACACATACATTCTCTCTCTCTCTCTCTTTCTCTCTCTCATAAATAAATGAAAATAAAAGATTGAGGCCAGCCTGATCTACATAGTCCAGACTAGTAGGACCTTATCTCAAAACGAGTTCTCTAAATGTCTGCATATGTTGCACAGCAAAAGGAATAGAACACTACTGAACTGTACAATTAAACATTTTTAACATTGGGACTGAGATGGTTCAGTTGAGTAAAGGCATGTATGTGAAAATCCGAGAGCCTACACGGAGAAGGAAAGAATTTCTGACCTCTCACACATACACTGTGGCACATGTGTACTTGCTCTAAGTAATTTTTTTTTAAATGGCTACAATTGGCAAATTTTACCACCAATTAAAAACACTATGTGGGCTGAACAAAGCCAAGGAATGAGCTGAGTGACCACTTCAGTTTTTAGGCCTCCTAATCTAATTGTCTCTTCTGGCTTTATTAGAAGACAAGAAGCCCCTGAGGCTGACATCATGAAAGAATGACAAACTCCTGACCCATAGACCCAGGGTTCAAGGCTTCTGCACAATACAATGACTTCTCCACATGGGGCGTATATGAGAAGCCAAGAGTTCTGCTATACTTATGTCCCCAGAAGCCCTTTCTCCTGCCTACTTCAGCCCCGGCCCACTTGCCCTCTACAACCTCCTGTGCAGTCCACAGACTACATGTTTGCTCCTCCCAACAGTCCTCCAGCTTATTCCACACACTGGGAGTGTTACCCACACAGTCTACAGCATGCCTCTCCTCTCTGGGGCCCTGAGTTCACATCCTCACCCATCTCCATATGAGGAACAGCACTCGGGAAGTAGGTCATAGGTCTCCCTCAAGAGCCAGCATCCGTTGCAGGAGGCAGTTTGGTTTTGAGTACTACCCCTTTCCCCTACCAAGCCTCACATGTTCACATTGGTTTCAGAGATGGCAAAGGACTTCTATGTACCAAGGCAAAGCTGTTCCTCTCGGGAAAATTCCCATCTTTTGCTCCATGCACTAAGCAGAGGAAGGGTATACAAGCTGTGGCAGAGACATAAATGCGGGTCGGGCAGGATCTAGGAATTCAGTGCAAGGGCTGACAAACCAGAGAAACACACACAAATTCTATTTCACAAGTACTCAGGGATTTTCATGTATGAAATCTGAAGAAGTAGCCACAGCACGATGCTGTCGTACATTTTAGAAGGAACGAATGTGAATATTTGGAATGCACTGGTTAATTCTAGACACATTATGGAGTTTCTATGGGGGAATGGTATAGATTCATGAAGATAACCACTTGACAATGATCTATTTAGACTAATGGCAGCCCTGTTCTCAGGCTGTGGGTATTCAGTTGTTTTCTGGCTTTGATCCATGAGGATTTCCTCCCAATAGTATTACCAGATGATCTTCTCTAAAGTTAAACTTCCTCAAACAATTCTCTGCCAATACTCACTGAACTGTCACTGCGTTCCGAAGGGGAAGGGGGCACATCTGTAAGTCTCTAGGCCTGGTAGAACTCTGAGTCCTCCAATCTCACGACAGTCCCTAAGCTCTAGACCTTCTCAGTCACGGAGATGATCCAGTCACCAAGTGAAATGCCCCTCCTATGTGCTAGGAACCCAGTTTCCTCCCTTACCTGGATCTTTGCCTTAATGCAGAGCAAGCAGGTTTGCCTTAGGCTTTGGACCCAGCTGCACTATAGAAGGCTAGGCACCTAGGACTTACCAGGATCTGGACTCTGGGCACTCTCAGTCTCTCCCAGGGATAAAAGAAGGAACCTCCTAAGGTAAGGTATCATGTCTGGTCACTAGTAGGGAGTTAGGACAATGGGAGATGATGGCTATCTGGAAGCCCAGCAGAGGAGCCAGTCATACCTACTCCAGAAAATGCGGTACTGGCTTCACCTGCCTATCCAGACAGGGAGGTGGAGCTGCACTGCTTGGCCTCATAGATTTGGTTAAAAACAAAGGAGAATATGCCCCATATTCTCTATAAACAGGTACAAACACTGGCAAGAAAACAAAAAAATGGTTCAAGGTGTCAAGAAAATTTGCCTGATGGCTCGCATTTAAGAAGGAATGCCTGAGATGGGAACATTTACAAAATCTTCAGCTAATAAACAGTAATTCTCAGATATGAGAATATGCTTTGTCTGGCAAGGTCTCAAGACCAGGTGATTCAACTTATTCCAAGTAGGTACCACCACTCCTAACTAAGGTCATGCTTATACAAAAGCTGTCTATGCTTCTGGGTGGTCAATGTTTTAATAAGCTGTCTGAGAAGAAAAAAAAATCTCACATGAATCGGATTAGTCCCCAAGTGGAGGCTACAGAGGAAGAGCAGGGAGTCTGCAAGACAAGTTGCTAACGCCAGGCCTATGCCTCAGGCGCATGGCGGCGCTGGCTCAGCTTCTCTGGGGCTGGCTCACTCCAGCCCTAGGCCGCTTGACCAGAGTAGGGTGGTGGGGCCCACCCACACCTAGCTCCGCCCTCCTATTCTGTGAGCATAGCATAGCACACTGCCGATGTCTTTCTCGGATTGGTGGAAGCCAGGAGCCCTCATTTGCATAGGGCCTGAGGGCAGCTTGCAAGCACTGTGGGATAGTATCCACTTCCATTCTTCCCCAAGTAGCAGCAGCTGTTCCTGCCTCTCTAAATGCCCCTTCACTCTAGAAATCTGTGCCGCTCTGTGGTGAGCTTGCCCTGCTGACTGCTTGGCCTCTGTCTCTCCTTTCCTTAGAGCTTTGGGGCAGCTCAGCTCTATAATATCCCCCCTCACATGTCAGATCTCTTTGATGCACTCAAACCAAGCATTTGTGTGGTCCCTAGCTCAGAACCAAGCAGGGTAGTCACATAGAAGTGTTCAAACTCACTGAGCAAACACTTGCATAGTTAACAGGAGAAATATTGCTAGGGGGAAAAACACCTCTAGACAACTCCAAAGAGACAGGTACAAAGAAGGAAAGACTAAGGGATGGGCAGAGCAGATTGTGGCCCCTTCCTAGGGGCCCAGCTTCCCCAAGAGGGTTTCTCACCTGGACATTGCATTCTGCTAATACCACAGTCCAAGGTCTCTGTACCCCACTTTCTATCCTCCCTCAGTACAATGCAGTGGCCATTCTACTCAGGTTGGTTTAAAGAATTCTGAAAACTTCCAAGTATCAAGAGTGAAAGAATGAACAAGGGCTCCACACCAAGCCTTTTGGTAGACTTCTCCTTCACTCCCTTTGTGGTAAAATCTCTTAGAATGACACCAAAAACAAACAAGAAAAACTAGATAAGAACCACAACTCTCACCAGCCAAAGCTTATCAATATTATTTATTCAGAACAAAAATACATTTTAGGAACTTAATGCTGTAAGACAGGTGCCAGGAGCATCAGCTTGAAGCAGCCCAGCCAACAGGGTGGCAGGCAAATCCTGAGATTTCCACGGGTATGAAATGGCAGCCGGCATCTTGTTCCCAGGCTTTTGGACAGTAGCCATGCTCCTCATGACCCACAGCTGTCGGCAACATTGTACCACCACCTCCCCAAGCAACTATACTGCAGGCAAGTGTGGTGTGGGCTCTGGAAGTCTCACTGGCTGTGAGACCTCTTGGCCAGGGGTTCCTCCTCCTGCTTCAGCCATCGCTCTAGGAGGCCCCTGGCAGCACCTCTTTTAGTGGGCGAGGGGCTCTTCTGCAGGAACTGGCTGGACCACTTGGGTATACTTGATTCATCTTTTTGAAGTGCTTCGGAGACTTCCTTTTTGGGTGACTTTGTGGCTAGCCATTGCATCATCCTTTGACTGCTGCCACTGACCTTGGGGTTCTAAGAGAGGAAAAATCTGAGAATACCCAGCTCAAGTTTCTGAGCAAAGGCCGACTAAAAGGTAAGGTGTAGAAAGAGGCATTGAGGCCCCATCGAGGTTTGTGCAATGTTACTAAGGACCCAGGGGGAGGGGGAAGACACTGCTCAATGCTTCCAGGGTAGGGGAGGAATACTTAGAAACCATTGGACAGAGTCAGGGAAAAGCCAGAAGGCTTTCCAGACATGCAAGAAATAAAGCACTTTTAGAGAAATGTAGTGACAGCTGCAACGTGAGGTTTAAGCATGGCGTGCCAACCAGTTGCCCATGTCAGAGACTAAGGCTCGTCTCTTATTTTGTGTCTTCAACTGCCACTATTTCTGCTGCCCTGACAGCTACACCCACGCCTGAAATGAGGTTCTGGGTTAGCACAGTACCTCCTCTCCAGACCATGGCAGAAAAATGGCATTATCCAGAGGGAAGTGGACATATGTAAACACATGTTAAGAGAAAACAAAACCTTTGGGGGTAGGAAAGGGTACCCAGTCCTGCCATTCTCTGTGACACTGTTGTGGCATTCTGAGATGCCAATGCCACCAAGAGATGAAAGCTACTCCCTCCCTGTGTGTGTGTAAATGGGATGCTTGTATGTATGTGTGTGTGTGTGTGTGTGTGTGTGTGTGTGTGTGTACACGTGCGCGTACGTATGCATTTATTTGCATGTAGGCAGGCACATGTGGGCAATGTAAGTAAAGGAATGCACTTGAGTGTGAGTGCCTGTTAAGGGCTACATATTGGGATATTGGGAATCATCCTCCATAACTCCACCTTATATTGCTGTGAGCCTGGGTTCCTAATGAAACCCAGAGCATACTGTTAGACCTAGTCCGGCAAACCAATCAGTTCTGGTGATCCCCAGACTCTGCCTTCCAGGGCTAGAATTACAGGTGGGCCATTACATCCACTCAGCATTTTTACATGGGACCTGGGGATCCGGACTTAGATCCTTTGCTTGCAAGGCAAAGGCTTTAACCACTGAGCCATATCCCCAACCTGGAAGTTACACCTAAATGTAGAGTCAGCTTTCTGGTTGTTTACTTCCTTCCAAAATACCTCTTCTTAACCTTGCTAATGCTGAAAAGATATAACACATGGTGGGAATGTTTTTAAGTGTTCCCTGAGGAAATTGGTCACTGGAGCGCCTCCACTTGCAGTTGTACAAACAAATATACCACAGATATTAAAAATCATAGCTCAAGCTGGGGGATAGCTATGCAAGCATGAGGATGTGAGTTTGATCCCTGGCACCCACAGAGTTGGGCAATGTAATGTGAATGTGTGATCCCCGCACTGCTGAGGCAAGCAAGAGGATTCCTGGAGCCCCTGGACAGCTATCTCAACTCCAGGCCAATTGAGAGAAGCTGTTTCAAAGGACTTTGATAAGGTGTTCCTGAGATGACACAGGTTGTCCTCTGGCACAAACACACGTGTACTCACATGCAAACCTATAAAATCATAGCTGGGAGCAGAGATAAATGCTCTTTCTTCTCACATGGACTCTCTAAATTAAGAGTCCTTTGCATGTCAGACTCACCAAAGAAACTTTTTTTTTTATTCAATTGTGCGTGTATGCATGTGTGTGTGTGTGTGTGTGTGTGTGTGTGTGTGTGTGTGTGTGTGTGTGTAGAACCATGGGCGAATTCGGGAACCACCATGGATGCCTCCACCTCCTCCCTGTTTACTCTGCCCTGGGATTCACAGGCTCCGCCCTACCAGGACTGGAAACACAGGCTGCCCCCGCTTCCACCCAGCCTCAATACGTGAGGTCTAGGATCCCAACTCAGGACCTTCCGCCTACAAGGCGGAGGCTTAACTCCTGAGCCACCTCTCCAGCCCCCAAAGAAACTTCTTAATGACACAGGAATTCAAATCCTGTTCTGAATACTGATATGGACAACTAGACAGGATCCAGCATTTAATGATTAGGAACCCAAGCCTTCAACATGCTGGGCAAGCACTCTATCGCTAAGGTACACCTGAGACCCAGATATGAATTTAAAAGAGTTTTTCTGAGGACACTGAGTCTCACATAGGACTTGGACATCACTGCTGTGCTCGCCTACGCCCAAGGAGTGGTTTAAATTAAAATTCTAACCCTGAAGGGCACATTCTAAAACAAAATTACACGTGACAGAGAGTTTGTAGAAGACTAATAGCCATAGTCCCTACCTTCATAACCACATCAGCACGGGCCAGACACTCAGGAGTGTTGTTTCGGGAGTTGTTCACCACTGGAGAGACTGGATGGAAAGTGATGTTCTCTGTGGGGTGTATTAACTCCAGAGCTTCCTGAGTGGAAACCTCACTGAAGTCAAGCCATCTGGAGACTGCCTCTTCTCCATCTAGTATGGCAGGCATCCTGACCAGAGCCCGATGTCAGCATTGATTGAGGGAAGCAGGTGAGCGTAGGGAAAGGAAAGAGAACCAAATCAGCTGATAACTCAGGTATCACAAGGGCCGTCCCTCACTTCACTTAGCATGCCGACTTGGCCCTATGCTCCCTGATACAGCTTGATAGGACACTATATTCAACACTAAGACAACCATAGTTTTGTAGTTTCACAGCATAAGCAGTGAGGAACACTAAGACCCCTACTTTAGTGAGGTTTAGTGCATGAGGGCATACCCCTCTAGAATGTTGGAAAACTTTCCATGATGTCCCAGTACATCCTGGAAAACACATCCTGGAGCAGTCAACAACCTCTAGAGACTTATCACCTGTCAAAGACCTAGAGTTAGGGTACCACTAGGGCTAGTCAGCCAGTCAGCATGCTCTGAGGAATCCTAGGCTCAGCCTTCTGGGGCTGGAATTACATATGGGCCACCATACCTATCGGCTTGCCTGGCATTTTAAGTGGGATCTGACCTTTTGCTTGTTAGCAAGGGCTTTAACCCTAATCCATCCCCCCAGCCTTCTTTTTTCATTTCTAGGCAAGGTTAAATAAATGTTGCACAGACTGGTTTTAGCAGGCTTCCACAAGGCTCTTCCCTCAGCCTCCCAAGCAGCTGCGATTATATGCCTGTGCCACCAGGTCCAAATTACCACTTGCTTTTATCTTTTTTTTTTTTAATGTGTGTGTGTGAGTATGGGTATGCGTATGTGTAGGTACATGTGGACATAGAAGAAGGCACTGTGTGTGTGTGCCTGGGGAGGTCTAAGAGTGACTTTCAGAACCATCCTGGATTGCTCTATCTACTTATTGCTTTGCTCTGGAGTTTCCCAGGCTCTACCTGGCATTTCCCCCTGGCATTTTTACATGTGATCTAGGACCCGAACTCAAGTACTTTTGCTTTTGAAGCAAAGTCTTAACCCCTGAGACATCTCCCTAGCTTACTTTTAAATTACATATATTTTCCAATATGTCTTATGTAAAATTTCATCTTGAGAAATACAAGTGAACACACAAAACTGTCTCCAACTGAAGCAAGCTTGCAGGACACACGAATCACACACAACCTCAACCTGCAGTCACCTGATACTACCTACTCCACTTCTTTTGTATCTTTGAATGTTTTTATATTTCTCAAAAAAATTGTTTATTTGAGGCAAGAGGACAGAGAGGAGGCATGCACATGCATGTCATGTGCACAGGTGGTGGTCAGATAATATTTAGAAGTCAGTTCTCTTCTACCATGTAGGCTTGCAAACTCAGGTTTCCAGGGTTGTAAGCAAGCATCTTCTTATCTGCTGAGCTATTTCATTAGGCCTAGTTTCTTTAATTAGTACATGCAAATGGGAACAATTTAGATTTTTTAATTTAATATTAATTTATTTAATAATATTTTTAAATTAAATATTAAGAAGCTGAAAATGAAAATTTTGAACTAAAAATGAGAATGAGTGTTTCCAGAGCAACAAATATAAAGGAATTCCCATCAATGACAATACTGTAACCATAAGCGTCTGTGTCTACAACAACTTCAAAAAGTGCTGTGAATGCCAGGTGTGATAGCACATTCCTTAATCCCAGTGCTTTCGAGATGGAGTAGGAGGTTCAAGAGCTGAGTGCCAGCCCAGTTAAATAACCAGTTGGCAGCTAGCCTGGGCTACATGATAAAATATATCAGCCCATCAAAAAAAGTACTGTGAATGCTTGCCAGACTTAAGTGATAGAAAAAAAATTATATATAAGTGTTTTAGACAAATTGATTGTGACTATAGTTTACACAACTTAGTTTCCAAGCACACACAGAGATAAGAAGTGGCTTGCCTGTGGTGGATGTCACTCAAGCCTCTGCAAGAATCCACTGTGATGATGGTGTAGGAATACAGGCGCTCTCCTCCCTCTGGGGGCTCCCAGCAGTCAAAGATCCCTGCCATAGTCAGCAGCCGCCAGTTGTCCCAGACCTTCTCCCAGTTCTCAGGGGTATCCTCAGCACCATACACACTTGACTGCAAGCAGAGAGGGCAGATGAGAAGCGCTCAACAGCCAGGCAACTTGCTAGTTGTTTCAGAAGCAGTGAACCCTGTCCATCACCAACACAAAGAGGTTTTGTGGCAAATACCCACCAGCTGCATATTTATGGCTCCTTGGTACTTTCAGAACCCAGGAAGGGCCAATAGTCAAGAACACAAGTACGAGGAAAAAAAATCCCCTGGCGCATCAACCCAAAGCCTCTGCAACAGCAAGTGTAAAAGAGTAAGCAGCAGCAGCAGCAGAACCAAAGCCAGTTCCACCCCTGACCAGAATGACTTGACCTCTAACCTTAAGGTTTGATAGAACTTCTACAGAAATATTTTTTATCTCAGGCTATACTTGATACATTATGTCTAACAGCAAAAAATTGCAAGACACACAAAGAAGGTAGAAAAGCATAATCTACTGCCTGGAGAAATCAACAGAATCAAACTCAAGATGTGACTACATGTCTGTTCCAGACAAGGAAACTGTCAGGTAAGGAACATTAAATTAAGAAGTTATGGCCGGAGAGATGGCTGAGGGGTAAAGAATGCCTCATAAGAAGAAGGTCCTGGGGCTGGAGAGGTGGCTCAGTGGTTTAGCCTCTGCCTTGCAGGCGGAAGGTCCTGAGTTCGGATCCTAGACCCCATATATAGACGCCGGGCGGAAGCGGGGGTGGCCTGCGTTTCTGGTCCTGGTAGGGTGGAGCCTGTGAATCCCGGAGCAGAGTAAACAAGGAGGAAGCGGTCCATGATGGTTCCCGAATTCGTCTGTGGTTCTACACACACATACACGCATACACGCTCACACACATACACGTGCACAATTGAATAAATAATAAAAAAAAATTAAAAAAAAAAAAAAAGAAGAAGGTCCTGAGTTCAGATTCCAGGTCCTAAGTAAAGACACCAGGTAGAAACAGTGGGAATTGCACTTCCAGCCCTGGTGGGCAAAGCCTGGGAAATCCTAGAATAGAAGCAATCCAGGATGATTCTAAGTCACCCTTGGTCCTCCACAGGGACACATAGTATGCATGCACGCATACACACACATACAATAAATAAATTAAAAAAAATTTTTTTATTATTATTCAATTATGCGTATGTGTGTATGTATGTGCGCGCGCATGTGTGTGTGTGTATGTGTAGAACCACGGACGAATTCGGGAACCACCATGGACGCCTCCACCTCCTTCTGCCCCGGGATTCACAGGCTCCGCCCTACCAGGACCAGAAGCACAGGCCGCCCCCGCTTCCACCTGGCGTCTATACGCGGGATCTGGGATCCTAACTCAGACCTTCTGCCTGCAAGACAGAGGCTTAACCCCTGAGCCACCTCTCCAGCCCCAATAAATAAAATTTTTTTAAAAAATTAAAAGCTGGGCTGTGGAGCTGGCTCAGTGGTTAAAGTGTTTGACTTGAAAGCAAAAGGGTTGGGTTTAGATCCCCAGATCTTATGTAGGTGTAGTGGTCCACCTGTAACTCTAGTCCTGGAAGGTGGAGCCTAAGATTCCCCAGAGCAAACTGGTTAGTCAGACTATCATTTAATGGGATGCTCTGGGTTTTATTAGAGTCCCAGGCTTTCAAGAAGGGTGACTGAAGATGATTTTGAATATCACCCTTGAGCCTCCAAAGGTACACACACTCAGCACACACACACACACACACACACACACACACACACACACACACATACACACACACGTTAAAGGCTCTTATGGAAAGGTAGACAACACACATGTATAGATAAGGAATTTTAGCAAAGATGAAAACTGCAAGAAGGAACCAGTGAACATAATCCAAATAGGATAAATCAAATCACCAAACACATTTATAATTAGAATCCCAGATAGGGTTGCAACTCAGTAGTACTGTATATGTTCGGCATGTACAAGGCCCTAGATCTAATTCTCAGCACCAAAACAACCAAACATCAAGTAGGAAGAGAGCAGGAGAAATCATTTTATATAGTTTAACAGCTAAGAATTTCCCCAAATCATGAGATGTGAAACCACAGATCCAAATTATTCAAAAATACTCTCTTCTTCCTCCACAATTATGTAAGGCAGTGAGGTAAGGAATCCAAAAAAATTTACATTACATATAAAAGAAAGGAAAGGGGCTGGAGAGATGGCTCAGGGGTTAAGCCTCTGCCTTGCAGGTGGAAGGTTCTGAGTTCGGATCCTAGACCCCACGTATAGACGCCAGGCGGAAGCAGGGGCGGCCTGCATTTCTGGTCCTGGTAGGGCGGAGCCTGTGAATCCCGGGGCAGAGTAAACAAGGAGGAGGTAGAGGCAATCCATGGTGGTTCCCAAATTCGTCCGTGGTTCTACACACACGCACAACTGAATAAATAATAATAAAAAAATTTTTTAAAAAAGAAAGGAAAAAAATTTCCAGTGTGCTCTTTATAAAATAAAATGGAGCATGAGGGAGAGAAAGTGCATGAGAGAACAGGTATATGTGCATTCCACAACTAACAGGTGAAGTCAGAGGGTAGCTTTCAGAAATCAGTTCTCTCTTTCCCCATGTGGACTTCCAGGAATCAAACTCAGGTTTTCAGGTTTGCAAACAAGCATCTTATCTGCTGAGTTATTTTACCGAACCCTCCAGTATGTTTTTATACATACATACACATATATATATATATACACACATACATACATATATATATATATACACACATACATACATATATATACATAGATATATACATATACATGCATACATACATACACATATATATATGAGTGTGTATGTATGTATCAGAGGGCACTGTGTGTCTCTGTGGAGGACTAAGGGTGACTTCGGGAATCATCCTGGATTGCTTCTACCTCCTTCTTGCTTCACTCTGGGATTTCCTAGGCTTTGCCCACCAGGGCCAGAAGTGCAAGTTCCGCTGTTTCCACCTGGCGTTTTTCCGTGGGACCTGGGATCTGAATTCAGGACCTTCTGCTTGTGAGAGAGTCTTTACCACTGAGCTATCTCTCCAGCCCCTCCAATATGCTTTTTTATGAGACAGGCTCAAGTCACTGCAGACATCATGAAAGTTGAGAGAACTAGCTGCAGACTCAAGAGACTATAGGAGGAAACAGGGCAGGACTAGCCAACCTCAAGACCTGCCTCCTGGGACTTGCCTTCTTCCAGCAAGTCTCCACCTCCTGAAGTTGCCATGACTAACACCAGCTAAGGTTGCAGACGCAGAGCCTGTGGGGGACAGGTCACATTCAAATCATGACATGAGGACAATCCTGCTGAGGACATGTGCTCAGTTGTTGGAGCTGATCTGATCCATTTCTAGCTCCTAATATTCTCATTTGATATACTGGGACTGACCCCAGGGCCTCATGCATGCTAAGCAAGTGCAATACCACTGAGTTACTCTTTTTAACTTGTTTTGAAGACAGGGTCTCACTAGCCCAAGTTGGTCTGAAACATTTTATTCTTCTGCCAGTCTCCTGTGTACTAAGATTATAGGTTCAGTCCTGCATAGTTTTTTTGAGACAGAGTTTCATGTAGCCCAGGAAGGCCTTGAACCCCAGACCCTCCTACCTCCACTCCAAATGCTAGGGTTATGGTATTTGCCTGTAACATCTGGCTCTGAAATGCACCTTTCTCTCTTTTCCTTTTGAAGAACAAGAAAGTAAAATTTATTGAGAAGTAAAAGAACAGCTCCCTGTAGCAAGAGGGGTCTCAAAATGAGCATTCTCACACCGTTAAATGGAACACTTTATCTAACAAAGTTAGGTGTTTTATTGTTTTCAAATTCTTGTATGTATATGTATTTTTTATTGGAGAGAGAGAGGAGAGAGAGAGAGAGAAAGCGAACAAGCAGGCACATACATACTATAGCATACATGTGGAGATCAGAGAACAACTTCTGGAGATTGGTTCTCTCCTGCTACTATGTAGGCTTCTGGGGATCAAAATCAGATTGCCAGATTTGCATGCAAGCACCTTAATTCATTGAGCCATCTCACTGGTTCCTTGTTTATTCTTTTAAGGGTACTGCTCTGTCCCTTAAATTGGCTTTGATCTCCTGTCCTTACCTCCCAAATGCTGAGATCATAAGCCTGTGCCACCATGCCTAGCTCTGGTTTGTGTTTTAAGACAGGATCTCTGAATCCATGCTAATATTCAGGTGACTTTGACCTTTTGGTCCTCCTGTCCCCACCTTCCAAGTCTTAGCGAATGTCCCTACTCAGAGTGACTGTTTTGTTGTTGTTGTTCTTAAAGAATCCTCTATGGGAAAAGAGAAAGTATCTCTTTAAATCATACTCCTGTATCAACTTGATGTGCTAGTTCTGAGAAATGCAGTATTAGAAAACTTTGTTGTATGAATACCACAGAGATCCTTATGCACATCTATACACTCTGATCTGTGATCCAGCCACTGTCAAATATTCAGCCTATTGCTGGCAGAAACATCATTATATGGCACATAACCTTAGTTTGTTTTCTGTCCTTTCCAAATATATGCTGTTCATGTACCTGCTCTGTCTTGACCTGCGGGAAGTAGATGAAGTACGGCTGCCTCTGACTTGTTCCCTGGCATCGCTGCCACTCGTAGAACCCATCTGCTAAAACAACACAGCGTCTTCCCTTTCCTAGAGGCACCTGAGAAAAAAATGAACAAGGTGTGATCACAGTGATATGATTCCATTACATGGACATTCAGATCCAGGACTAAGACTGTATGTAGTGTAGTAGTAGAGGGCTTGTCTAGCAAGCACAAAGCCCTTGGTTCCATCCCTAGTACCACGCATACACATGCACATGCACATGCACAAATATAAACCAGAAGACAAAACAAAAATACACAGATCTGACACATGACTCTATCACTGAGCGAAATTCTCAGCCTTAGAAGAGTTAAATTCTCTGTATCTCATTTTTCTTATGTATAAAATCGCACTAAATTAAAAAGTTGTTTAAATAATTAAATAATTTCCTAACATGTACATGTAGCCATAGTTTCCAAAGTTGGCTCCCAGTAGACCACACCTCATGTTATCTCTTCCCATACTGAATTGGGTTGGCTCCGTATAACAAACAATACAGTAGCAGCAATGCTGTGTGGCTGACAAGGTCACAAAGCTTTGCAGTTTCTATACTGTGAATCATGAGCTCTGCAGTGAGTGAGTTCATGTCTGAACACTCAAGCTATAATGCTGAAGGTTTCCAGTTGTCCCAGCCATCCCAGACAAGTTATCAGCCATAGGTGAAAAACGCACTTTGGATTCATCTCTAGCTACTGCCTGATAAGTGTATCAGACCCTAAGAAAAATACCTAGCTGAGCACAGTTACTTCATAGAATATGGCAGAAAACTATTTTGTTTTAAATCATTAAGTTTAGGCATCAATGATACATCACACAGGAAAAAAAGGAAAAGAATAGGACTCAACATTTACAAAGGAGCCCCTGAGGAACCTTATTTTATTTCTCAAAACACTGAATAGCTATCAGAAAAAAAGAGAGGATGTATCTTTTCCCTAGACCTGCTACCTACCTTGAATGATGGCTTTTCCATTATTGTATCACTACGACAGTTGCTGGTGTTGAATTGCAGCTTGGAAGGATCACTTTCTTTGAACCATGATGGGACTAAGCCCCATCGCATAGGAGCAATGATCCTCTCTGATGAGTCTGCACTCTGCCCACAAGAAAGGTTTAGATTTAGCACCTGGTATCGTAGCACACATGTAATCCCAGCATGCATATGGCTAAGGCAGAAAGACTGATATTATGATTAACAGCAAACCAACGCTGTACTGAAAGTTCTGATCACGTTTGGACTTACAGTGAGACCATAGCAAAAATAAAATAAAACAAAGAAAACCCACATTAAAAAAAAAAAAGATCTATTTAGAAGACCATAATGAACTTACAGCAACAATAAATGCATATGACCGTATTACATTACCATGTAGTAAAACATAAGCAATCCAAGGTTATTAAAAGGGGAAAAATTAGTCAGGAGTGGTTGCAAACACCTAGAATCCTAGCACTTGGGAGGTTCAGACAGGAATATTCTGAGTTCGAGGCCAGCCTGGGCTACAAAGCAAACTCTATCTGAAGACACACACACACACAGAGCACACATTAGCGACAACCAGAATATATGAGGTTGTTCTGCCCTGGGGCTACTCCAAGTACCTAGAGGACAGAGATTAGGGACGCTGCTAAGCAGTCTACATTGTGCTGGACTGCTCCCCAAAACATGGAATTATCTCAGCCTGTCAGTAGTGTGTTGTTGACATATCTTGTTCTCACAAATTCTATTGCTCCCCTTTTTTCACTGGTCAAGCCAAACCCAAATATGAGAGCAATACAAAGTGGCTGAGAACCAAAATATTGAAAGATTTGCTCAGTATTAGTCATATTTTCCTGTATGGTTTTGTATTTCTGAACTGAGCAGCTGGTGGCACTGAGGCAGATAAATGAAAGAGGAAGTAACTTGCAAATCAGCGGTTTCAAATGCAAATATTGCAGTCTATTCACACACACTGGCCGTTAGGGATTTAGATGAAATGCTTCCAATTTTGTTTTATAATATATAGGTTTGAGAACTATTAAGTATAAAATTAAGAAACCCTAGCAATCTTAGCAAACTTGACTATGATGTCGATAAATTCATACTGCTGGCCCAAAGGAGGCTGTTTGCTAAGAGGCTCCATAGTCTCCATTTCTGGTTTTAAGAGCCACAGCTGGAATAGGAGTGATGGTTTGTATCCACTTTCTGCTCTGTTTCTCACTCGTCGTGTAACCCAAGCAAGTTGCAACTTTCCATATTTCTGTTTTACCAAATCTTTTTTCCAGTTGACATTCATTCTGTAACTCTATAGAGATGGTAACAAAACTACCGCTGCTAAGAATGAATAAGGCTCATAAATACAATCCTTCTCTCTCTTATTACTCTAAATTATGCCTTCTTCTGAAACTGGTCTTTTCTTGGTTAAGACTCTCCATATTTTTCTTGATTTCCCTCTCATTAAAAAAAAAAAAGTTTCAGGGATAAGGAAATGGCTCAGTCAGTAAAGTGTTTCCTATGAAAAGTTCAACCCCTAGAACTCACATAAAAAAGCAGGGTAACTGGAGTGTACTTGTAATTCCAGGGCTGGGGAGGCAGAGAAGGTGAACCCCTGGGATCACTGGCTAGTGTACTTGGCAAGCTACATGTCAAACAATGTATCAGGTAGTGCTTTGAGACTCAAAATGAAGTGAATGGTATCTGAGAAACAACACCCAAAGCTGACCTCTACACACATAATGCACATGTATACACACACACACACCTGTACACACAGAGAGACACAAAGTTTCAATACGGAAACATTTCCTCTAAATAAAGAACTCGATAATAAACTATCTCATGTAAATGACTTCATTCAACCAAAAAGATCAGTGTTCGGGTTGACAGTGCACCTCAACAGTAAAGTATATACTTAGCATGTAAAAGGTACTGGATTCCTGAGCACACAAACAAAAAAAAAGTTATTTAAATAATGTGATCTCTGGGCTACATAGTAAGACTTTCCTCTTAAATAAATAATTTTTTAAATTTAGCCAGTTTCTTTTTTTTAATAAAGCCTTTTTTTTTCATAAGTATGGGGTGTGTGTGTATGTGTGCACTGTGTGTGCCTATGGAGACCCAAAGTTGACTTCAGAATCATCCCAGATTGTTTCCATCTTCTCTTTCTTGCTCTGGGATTTCCCGGACACATCTTTTCCGAGCTACCATTTCCACCTGGAGTTTTTACTTGGGATCTGGGATCCGAACTCAGGTTCTTCTGCTTGCAAGGCAGAGTCTTAAACCCTAAGCCATCTCTCCATCCCTAAATAAATATTTTGGCTGGGACTGAACCTAAAGTGTTGAACATGTTAAGTATGTTTTCTATCACTGAACACTAATTCCAGTCCCAATTACAACAGGTTTTTAAAAACATATCAAGAGGATTTAAAATATTTAAGATTATAGAAAGTACTTTCTGAAATAGGAAATAAGGTAAAAACTAAAACATAATTGATTATAAATGGTCACTCCATAATAGGGGAAAGAAAAACCTCACAAAATGAAATTTCAGAAAAATACAAACGTAAAACAACTGAAAACACAAACAGAAAGAAGAGAACTTTTGATGCTCAAAAAAAAAAAAATCAACTGTGCTTTAGATTAGCTAGTTTTAAGCTTATTTTGCACCTGAAGACTGATTCAATTAGCCTGGTACGGAAGGTTTTTTTTTTAATACTCAAATGACCAGTAAAATTTGAAAACTACTATTAAAAAAAAAAAATCAAGCTAGGTATAGTAACATACACCTGTTACCACAAAAACTTGGAGACAGAAGTAGAACTGCTACAATTTGGAGACTAGCATGGTGAATTCCAGGACAGCCAAGATTATACAGTGAGATCCCTATTTCCAAAACCAAACACACACACACAAAATAGCCCATGTAAAGTCAGGCACGGTAGTTTCTCTAATTCTACTGCCTCTATAATGAGAAAGCAGACAGACATAGGACCATCCTGGGAAGCCCCCATGCCACTTAGCCTGGCCTACCCAACCAGCAGATAGCAGCGAACAAGGTGGAGGGCAAGGACTGATGATCTGAGGGTTACCCTTCACCTCCACGGCTACAATGCACATGCAAGTGCAATAAGCTCGCACACACTTCATACAAAATTGTATTTTTTGTTTCAAACACAAGGTTCATGTAAGTGGATGTGTTAAAGCAGCTACACTGAGCCTTATCACTTAGGCTTAGAGTGGTTTGTAAGCAGGGTCGAAACCTGCCAGTAAAGGCTGCTTTCTAAGGTCATCCCAGAGGCCGCGTGTGCACGAAACGACCACCACAACGCTGGGTCAGAGGCTGGTGCAGGGCTAACAGTCAGTTACCTTCTCAAAGTGCAGCCGAGAGAGGAGTCACCGGGCTGCAGGACTGAGGGCTCTTGTTGTACGAGGGGCAGTACTTCTCGGGGTCTCTCCACTGTGGGAGGCGCTGCCGGCCCTGCCGGTCGCGATAGGCGCAGGCTCTGGTGAGAACGTCTCGGGGTAGGTGACAGGACGTTCGCCCACACATTCTCCAGCGCCGACTCCCCGACCTGAAGTCAGAACACAGCCTTCTCCCGTGAGACCCACGAGGCCCACGCCTGAGATTGAGGCGCCACGCACCGCTTGACCAAAGAGACAAACGGGTTCCCGGAGGTTCAGTTCAGCCCAGACAGGCGGGACACCGCCGCGAGCACGCGGGGCTCCTGGCGTCCCCGGGATCTCCCGCCGCCCCCACCCGGCCTCCCCGTCCCCTCCTCCTCCGCCGCCCCACCCCCCTTTCTTCACCCCCTGCCCCTTTCTCCGCCGCCCCCTGCCCCTTCCTCCTCCGGCCCCTCCCCATCGCCCCCTCCCTCCAGCGAGAGCCCACCCGCGCAGGCCCAGATATCGCTCCGCTGCGGGAGGAGCGCGTTCCGCGGGGCCCCTGCGAACACTGGCCGCGCCTCCGTCCGCCACGCGTCACTCCCCGGGACTCCGCTCCTCCGCTCGCCCCGCGCAGCCCTCAGCCCGGATCTCTGCGCAATCGCTCTCGCCTCACCTGAAGCCACTGGCCGGGCTCTGCCGCGGTCAGGCCAGGCCCCGCCCATGGCCCAGGCCCCGCCCCGCCCGCGGCCCAGGCCCCGCCCATGGCCCAGGCCCCGCCCCGCCCGCGGCCCAGGCCCCGCCCCGCCCCGGGCGAGAGGCAGGTTTTTTGTTGTTGCGAGGACGCGCACGCGCCTGACTTCACCCTGACTGAGGAAGAGGTCTTTATGAGGTCCAAGATTCTATTCCTACCTACATCAGCAAAAAACAACAAATTGATCAGAAAGAAGGAAAACGCCTTTAAGGACGCCAGGAGACAGTGACTTCATGTTCCTCCTGACCGCAACTCAAACCAGGAAACCTGTGTGCTGACCAGTCCTAACAGCCCGTCTGCCATAACCACATTGAAATCTTATAAGGATAAAAAGCGGTCCACTTTTTAAAACAAGACCTACATCAGATTTGTCTAAAACCTGCTGCCTTGGGCATAACCTGTCTGCACATTAACTACTGGTGCACACGTGCAGGTGTGCTCACCCGTATGTGCATCTGGAAGCAGAAGTGGACCTGGGGTGCTGCCATTCTCTACCTTATTGCTTGAGACCCTGTCTTTCACTGAACCAGCCTGGTTGGCCAGTGAGTCGGCAGGATCTGCCCAGGGCACTGCGGTTATAAGTGGGCATTGCCATTTTTTATGTGGATGCTGGGAATCCAAACTCAGATTTCTCAGGCTTGCACAGCAGGCACTTCACTCAGCCACTTCCCCAGCACTGACCTGTATTTTAATTTTTTATTATTTATTCAATTGTGCGTGTGTGCACGTGTGTGTATGTGTATGTATGTGTGTATATGTATGTGTGTGTGTGTGTGTAGAACCATGGACGAATTCGGGAACCACCATGGACCGCCTCCACCTCCTCGTTTACTCAGCCCCGGGATTCACAGGCTCCGCCCTACCAGGACCAGAAACGCAGGCCCCCCCCCCACTTCCACCTGGCGTCTATACGTGGGGTCTAGAATCCAAACTCAGGACCTTCCGCCTGCAAGGCAGGCTTAACCCCTGAGCCACCTCTTTAGCCCTGACCTGTATTTCTTAATCCAGCAAAAGAGAATGAAAAAAAGTCCTTCTTCCTCAGGAAACTGGACTGAACCAGAGCAGAAACCTTCACCACCTTCTACCCCAAAGCTGAGGCCAGGTAATGCCCTGGTGGAAAATCTGAGTCCTTTGTAGCACCTCCTGTCTACAAATGCATGAAGACCAAGGAGCTGCTGTCACTCAGCCAGCCTCTAGGCTCCACTCTAGGCTACACAATGGCACAGCACCAAGAGGACAAGGTGGATGGAGGCCTCAGAGGGAGGTGGAAGCTCTGAGCACAAACCTGAATATCCAAGTTACTCAAGAAATACATCCTGCGGCTGGAGAGGTGGCTCAGGGGTTAAGCCTCTGTCTTGCAGGCGGAAGGTCCTGAGTTCGGATCCTAGACCCCACGTATAGATGCCAGGCGGAAGCGGGGGGTGGCCTGCGTTTCTGGTCCTGGTAGGGCGGAGCCTGTGAGTCCGGGGCAGAGTAAACAAGAAGAAAGTGGTCCATGGTGGTTCTGGAATTCGTCCGTGGTTCTACACACACATACACGCATACACACACAAACACATACACACGCACAATTGAATAAATCATTAAAAAAAAAAAAAGAAATACATCCTGACTTATTAGACCAAGATTGTTTCTTTGGGGTACATTCAGAGACAGATGGTACAAACATTTTATTCATGTATGATATTACTTCCTAGTAGGTACAGCAGCAATCCTGGGTGACAGGGTAGAATTTTAAAGGAAATCCATATTGATTCCTGATTGTTTCTGAATACAGATGCAAGGAGAAAAGTTTCTGCTAGCTTCACGGGAAAGGAGTAACGTTGGCAGTAGGGTCTACTTAGACTGGACCTTTAGCCCACAGATGCCAAGATGATGTCTACTGGTAGTTCCTCTGAGCTTCTGGCTGTCACTTGCATCGTCACTGTGTCCAAGAGCAGGAGCCGGGAGCGCACAAGGATGTCATGACCACCCCGGAACACACCTGGGAAAGAAGGGAGAAGTATAATGGTGTGAGGCAGAAGGGGTTTCCGAAGGCAATGGCAAGATTTCCCATATAGGGCCAGGGTAAGTTTAACCTGCCTGAGCTCTGGAACTTTCAAGATCTTACAGGCTTCTGCCAAGCTCAAGTGAATCCATGTATGTAAGAACTGCCTTATATGTTACAAGTGGCTTACATGTGGCTAAGTCTAAGAGTGCAGGAAGAGAAAATGCCAGGGGGAAATGGCTGCGACCTGCATTTCTGGCCCTGGAAGGCAGAGCCTGGGAAACCCTAGAGTAAAGCAATAAGGAGACAGGGCAATCTAGAATGATTCCCGAAGTCATCCTTGAGCCTCCACTGACACACAGTGTCCTTGTCTGCATACACATATACATATAAAATCCTACCCAGAAAATATGGCCCAAGAACATCAGACACACCAGACCCAGGAAAGACTGAATCCTCAACCTGAACCCCATAAAGAAAGAGACGCTTAGCACTGACAGCTACGGTCTGGCCCACTTGACACCTACCACCCAGTGAGCGCCTGTCAAGGACAGAGAACTTTTGTCATCTGCTCTTCCTCCTGCTCACCACTCTGAACCCATTGTCCATCTGTCCTATTGTTCATTCACCTAGACCGAGTTGTGCCCTTGGCTTCACATGGCTCCTGCAGCTGATGCCAAGACCAGCAGCCAGCAGCACTGCAGCCCCTCATCAATACTACTACCTGCATTTTTTTTTAAATGTGTATTTGTCTTGTGCATGGGAATGCGTGCAAAAGTCAGAGGACAATTGTTAGGAGGTCCTCTTACTGCAACAAGTGGGCTTTGGGAGCGGAATGAAGGCCAGGCTTGAAGAAAAAACCTATTAATCCTGAGCTCTTTGGCCCCCTTATTTGCATTTCTATCTGCTTCCCTGCTTTTCAGGGTTCTGAAACCTCAGCCTCTAACCCTTTGTAGTCATTCTGTAACCTACATATATAGATATGTTTACTGTGTAATATGTAATATGAGATTTAATTTTTTAAATATTTTACTTATTTTGTGTATGTGTGTGTATGTATTAGAGGGCACTGTGTGTCACCAAGGGTGACTTCAGGAATCATCCTGGATTACTTCTACCTCTTTCTTGCTTCACTCTGGGATTTCCCAGGCTCCACCCACCAGGATGGAAAGTGCATACCGCTGCCGTTCCTGTCTGGTTTTTACATGAGACCTGGGATCCAAACTCAGGACCTTCTGCTTGCAAGATAGTCTTAACCCCTGAGCCACTTCTCCAGCCCCTGAGATTTAATATTAATAATTAAGGTTAGAATTAAAAAAAAAAAAGCTGTGTTGGCCTTGGTCAAGATTATCAAAGACAGTGGGAGTATCTGGCAAATATTGCCACTGAAACCGCCTTACTTGTGAATTTATTGTTAGTCAACACATTTTGATATTGTAGGAACATATGAGTATGTTCATCTATGTTCCACATACAGCTCACAATGCAAGGCAAAACAATATGGCTCTTTCTGGTGTTAAACATAGGGTCGTTATGATATCAAAGCATTTACATATGAATTATGGGCAGGAAAGATGGCTCAGGGGTTAAGACTGTCTCACAGAAGGCCCTGAGTTTGGATCCCAGAGTCCACATAAAAACACCAGGCAGAAAATCTCAATTAGAAACAAAAAAGAGGTAGAAACAATCCAGGATGATTACTGAAATCACCCTTAGTCCTCCCACAGGGATACACAATGCCCTCTGATAAACACACACAAACACACACACACACATACACGTACTCATGTAAAATAAAGTTACATGTGAATTATACACAGGAACTTGTATCAAAATAATGGGGTGAGGACAGTCTAAAGAGGTAATAAGTGTGGCCTTGTTATATACACTATTCAGTTCTGGATATGTTTGAAAATTTCTAAGATGAAAGGCTCAAATATCCACTGTTTTATTTTGCTTTGTTTCTTTTTAAGAAAGGGTCTCACTATTTCTTCCTGGCCCTTGAATTTAAAACAATCTTCCTCTTTCTGACTCTTAAAATGCTGGGATTACATGTGTAAAACCTACAGGCCTGGTCCTAAATGCCCATTCTTGTTAGAAAACAAAAAACACAGTAGACGATTAGACAAAGAAAGCTCAGGTAAGTCACAGAAAAGGATATACAAATGGAAAATGCTTAAGTTTTTTTAAAGTTTGTCTTGTGCATGGGAATGCGTGCAAAAGTCAGAGGACAATTGTTAGGAGGTCCTCTTACTGCAACAAGTGGGCTTTGGGGACAGAATGCAAGCCAGGCTTGAAGAAAAAACCTATTAATCCTGAGCTCTTTGGCCCCCTTATTTGCATTCAAAATATAAACTGACACTAAAATTATACTGCCGATGCAAGCAGCACCCTAGTTACTTCCCTGCCCACTGCTCCCTTGCAGTCAAACAAACAAATAAAAATAAATATATACCAGAGGGTATGGGGGGCATATGTCTGTAATGCAAGAGAGAGAGAGAGAGAGAGAGAGAGAGATCCAAATGACTTTGACCTGGTCATGCTGCCTTGGAAAGCCTGTCAAGTGTACTCAGCATGACTGTGCTTACAGGAAAGAAGACTCTATAAAGATACACTCTCACTGGCTATCAGACTACTGAGATAATGGATCATAAGTTGGAATAGGAATCTTATGCTGAGAGAAAATGGCAAAGCTTGGTGTCAGCCATAAGAAAACCCTGTCCCTAGAAAGGGATTCCACACAGCTTTGATTAACTACCAAACTACCTTGCAGACTTGCAGGATCAAACCTGGATGAGGACTAAGTTATGCATAACTCTTGTTTAACCTAAACCTAATTTAAACCTAAACCTAATGCCAGACCCTAAAGATGGATTTGGGGAGAGGTGTCACAAGGACTCCATCTGTTCCTCTTCCTTTCCTTTCTCTGCTTGTTAGTATGCACACATGATAAATATGCATGCATGTGTGAGAATGCAGGCATGTTCATGCCACAGTACATCTGTAGAAGTCAGAGGACAACCTTGAATGGTGATCCTCACCTTCTACCTTGTTTGATACAGGACTTCGTTTTGTTGCTCACTGCTACAGATGTCACTGTAAGTAACTGTAAGTGCCTGTTGGAAGACGACTGCACTGTCATCAACAACAGCATCTTGGTATCTTGTGAATTTTAAATGCAAAGGAATCTGACTCTCCACAACCCCAGTAAGACCACACTGTGGACCCAGTGGCCTACTCACCCAGGGCCCCGCCAGTGGAGACGCTGCTTACCTGCTAGGAGTAGTGTATGAGTGTTCTTGTTATCTGGCACTTTGTCTGACCTCTCACACGGATGCATTCCCAAGAACTTCACAATATTGCCCACAGCCTCTGTAAAGAGAAATACTAACTCCATTCAGCCACATGTGTGTGTGTTGTGTTTTCACATTTGGGAGGTGGTGGTCAAACCCTGGGCCTCATGAATGGTAAGCCACATCCCCAACCCCATATTATATACCCTTCTGTGCCATCACCATTCCGTATGTATGTGGGAAACAAGGAGGCCAAGTTGCCACCTGTAGCAGAGGATTCCAAAAATAAGGGATCAGAGATGATACAGTCACGACCTCACCTTCAAGCGTCTTGATTGCAGATAGGGTGAATGTTTCCTCTTTCTCAAATTCATCTCCAACCTCATCCCAGGCTGCTTCAAAGTTCACTTTCATGACTTTTTGGATGTGATCAGCCACAGTGACTTCTAGGTCCTCCAGCTGGAAAGATGGAGACCTAAGTTAGACATCGAGGGAGAGTGAGATGGCTCAGTAGTTAGAGGTACCTGTGTGTAGACCTTGAAACTTTAGTTTGATCCTTGTAATCCACACAGAGGAATCAAACTCCAAAAGATGACCTTTGACCTTCACATATGCTGTGGCTGTACATACCTACATGCACACATACTCTCTCTTTCAAATAAACAAGAAAGCAATTATTAAAACAAACGAATTAAAAAAAAATGAGGACCCCCCCTTCTTTGGGACTGGAAAAATGATTCAGTGGGTAAAGCCAGTTGTTGTACAAGTCTGACACCCAAATTCAATCCCTAGAATTCATATGAAGGTAGGAGAGAACCAACTCCATAAAGCTCTTCTCTGACTTCCAAAACATGTGTACATGCTTGTGCACACGCCACACAAACAAAAAGTTCGTATGTCTAGACTCCCTGCTCCTCACACTTCTAAGTGCCAACCACTCATCCCTTCCTGCAGCTCTTTCCACACAGGGACCCATACTGAGGTAAACATTGCAAGTGATATTCACTCAGTAGCCAGCATCCATTTTTTCTTTAGCAGACACTATACCTCAGCTGTGTCCTCTGTGTCTGACATCGACTAGGACCTTATCTCCACCTCAACTACAAACCTGACACCTAATATTCCCATCCGCCCACTTTGGACTGATTGTCTACACAAAGGTTCCACATTCATTCTCCCCACGAACTTGGACAAAAGCCCTGCCCACACAGAAATTAAGGCATACATCAAGAAGACTGGACTACTCAGTGGAAGGGGTACAGAAGTCTTCGCACAGTCCCTGTCTTGGTCACTCTGGCTCAAGATGGGCCCATTCTATACTGTGACCCCAGCTGCACTCCAGTGACGAAGAAGTCTAATAATCTGTCCCTAGATTGAGGGCCATGGTCTGTTCCAGCCACGGCTTCACAATCGAACCCCAGGGATCTCACACACAGTTCTATCTAACCACAGGACGAAAACTCAATAACAGCTATTTCGAAGGCTGGAGAGATGGCTCAGAGATTGAGCCTTTGCTTCACAAGCAAAAGGCTTGAGTTCAGATCCCAGACCCCACATAAAAATGCAGAACAGAAATGGCAGACTGAACTTTTTGAACCACTCCTCTCCAGGAAAAGCAGTAAGGAGGTAGGGCAATCCAGGGTGGTTCCCCAAGTTACCCTTGGGTCTCCACAAGCACACACAGTACCCCCTCCTATACACACTATACCAGCTTCCCCTCCACATACCTACACACACATGGCCAGTGAAGCAAAGAGGCCCAATTTATAGAAAGCAATGTAATGACGCAAATGAAGCCTTCGAATCATGTTTTCTTTGACTCAATTGCCCTCCTAGAGATTTACCTTAAGAAGTCATCTAAAACTCAGACAAAAATGTGCATCCAAGAGAATACCTAATGTAGCATTACAAACGGCAGTGAAAACATGGAAACCCAGGTACCCAACAACAAAGGAGTGAAAGGTTACGTTAAGACACACATATAAGGCAGACACCATGGAGCTGGGGCTAGGGCTGCTAAGTAGCTTCCTGTGGAAGTGAGTACTTAGCACTTGTGAGGCCCTGGCTCCTGTTGCAATGAGTACTTAGCATTTATGAGGCCCTGGCTCCTGTGGGAGCGAGTACTGGGCACTTGTGAGGCCCCGGCTCCTGTTGCAATGAGTACTTAGCACTTGTGCAACCCTGGCTTCCATCCTCAGCATACTCATGAAAGTCTTTCTGACTTTGGTTCACTATGATTCTATGTGAAAATAGATCTGTAATGGAAATAAATCATGACTACATGTCTTCCACACAGAAAATAATTCTTAAGGACTTGAATAATGTTTTCCGGATGTGCAAACTTCATTCATGACTTACTTACCAAGTCATCTTTTCACGTGTATTTTTTTATTATTATTATTATTTATTCAACTGTGTGCATATGCGTGTGTGTGTGTGTGTGTGTGTGTGTGTGTGTGTAGAACCACGGACGAATTCGCGAACCACCATGGACGCCTCCACCCTACCAGAACCAGAAGCGCAGGCCGCCCCCGCTTCCGCCTGGCGTCTATACGTGGGATCTGGGATCCGAACTCAGGACCTTCCGCCTGCAAGGTGGAGGCTTAACCCCTGAGCCACCTCTCCAGCCCTTTTCACGTGTATTTTTAAGCATTCATTCACTCATTCATTCATTCATTGTGTGTGTCTATGTGTCGTATCAGAGATACTGTATGTGCCTGTGGAAGCCCAAGGGTGACTTCAAGAATCATCCTGAATAGCTTCTACCTCCTTTTTGCTTTGCTCTGCAATTTCCAAGGCTCCACTTTCGAGAGCCAGAAGTGCAGGCTGCCACCATTTCAGGCTGGCATTTTTACATGGAATCTGGGATCTGAAATCAGGTCCTTCTGCTTTTGAGGCAGAGTCTTAACCCCTAAGTCATCTCTTCAGCCCCACATGTATTTTTAAAAATTAAAAATATTTCTTTACCAACTAGAACAAAATAGATGCACTCTGTAGTCTTGGGAATAAAACCGAACCTTCGACACTAGCTTCTTACCACATACTCATCCTCGTAGCCTTCCTCATCAGTCTCCCCAGTAGTGGGGTCACAGTCCTTGACGGTGAACTTCATCATGCAGCTGAATGTGCAGGCCACTGTGGAGAAGAAGGGTAGGATGGAGAACATGCTCCTCTGTGGGCAGGTAGCAGTAGTGGCAGGAACATACATCAACCCCAGCAAGCCAACATGGAGGGAGCCACTTCAAGGACAGAAAAGTCAGGTCATGGGGTCCAAGGAAGACAGTGCACAAAGCAGAGATGATTCAGTGACCAAATCACAGCTACAAACCATTATCCAGAGTGGAAAAACAAGATGGAAGAGTGGCTTGGATACCTGGGCATTTGTGCCTGTCTTTGAGAGACGCTATGCTACAGAAAAAGGATATTGACTAGTGTCAGGACCAAATGAGCCTTGGCTCTAAACTTAGGACAACCCCGAGCTTCTCGCCTTCGCCACAACGTGAAGAGTAGTACTTATCCTCAGCCTTGCTGAAAGCATTGCTCCTAGTCACCACTGCTTTTCTCAGGGCTGCAGGGTTGGGCTGTGTCACCCTCACTCCGTAGGCTTCTAGCAGGTCTGGGTGGTCTCTAGAGAGGACTCACCAGCTGTGGGGTCTTCCTTGGGCAGAGCCACAAGCGTGTAACAGGTCCCAGGCTGGTTATACGGCAAGCTTCGAGCAGGCACATAACAGAGCACCTCATAGGCCTCAGTGGGCTCCATCTGCACTGTGACATTCTCCAGAGTCTGGTCGTTAAGAGTGTTCGTGCAGTCGAACTAGAGAGGGGAGAGAGGAACTCAACGCTGCTACCCAGGAGGAGCCAAGAGACATTCTGCCCAAACAACCTGTCTGGCTGACACTCAGGAGAAGAGACACACTTGCTGGTGACAGATGCTACCATCAAGACAGGTTCCTGACCATTCAGCATGGGGTGTCAAAGCCCTCAGAACCCCTCCCTATAGAACCCATCACACTGGGCTGCTCCTGGGTGCATGTCAGGTGGGCCACAGGCCGCCCTGCTCACCTGAAAGACCATGTGATCAGCGAAGGTGTGCTTGGTGCAGCGGATGACATACTCCGTCTCAGATTCAGTGAGGGCCACCGGCTCAGACGAGGACTTGAAGAGGGGTCCCAGCCCATGGAACTCTGGTACCGCAGCTAACTGTTCTGAAACCCACAAGGCACATTCAGTTGGCTTCTGGATTCCCGTAACAACTTGTGATGGTTTTTAGTGATCCCCCAGGCCTCTTGTCTTCTGAGTGGTGTATGTTACTCCCTGCTTCCTTGTGTATTTCCTCAAGTTCATGCTGTTTTGCCCTCCAGGAGTTCTTCCTCTCTACCTTATGCAAGAGCTTAGAAGCAATAAATGAGTTAGGGGAAAAAGTCCCAGAACTAATCCTATTTGCAAACCCTCACCTTCAGAAGCTCAGCAAGGTTTTTTAAAAGAAAATAGAGATGAGAACAGACCACAAGGATGAGTATATATTAAAAAGCTACAAAATCAACAAAGAACAGAATGGTCTTACACAATGGTCAGTTAAAACAAATGGCCAATAAAGAGCTACTTCAGAACTGTAATGCTACAGAAAGGCCAAGTCTTGCAATCAAAGCTACTCGAGAAATGGAAGCAGAATGGCCACAAGTTCAAGGCCTAATAGAGGGAGTTAAGAGCTGGCCTATGCAACTCTGCAAAACTCTGCCTCAATTTAAAAAAAAAGTTACAAGAATACAACCTCAGAATGGCTTGTGGGTATCTGTAAGGTCTCTCCCTATGCACTACAGCAAGTCCTAGCTCCAGGCCACTGCGATCCCCTTATGGCCACCCAGGGACTCCTCTGGCACAAAGCAGAGATTCAAACAAAGCTGAGATGCAAGCAAAGCTGAACCTTGTAGATTCTGTAAAGCCAGCCATTGCTGGGGCTCCTCTGTTCTACAGCAAGATTTCTCAAACGGTGGTCACCTGTGTTTATCTAGGAGCCTTAAGAAATGTTTACAGCAACAATAGGAACAGATGTAGAACAAGAGGTATGGGGAAAAGATAAGTTCAAATTACCATGACAATCAGTCTACGTTTCAAAAATAAATATTAATAGCAGATATGACTCTCTAGTGGAAAGAAAGGTAATTTAATGTCCGTCACTGGGAGCTTCCACTGATGAGGTAGAGTTGAGAAAGACAAGAAACTGAGACACATAGCTTGAGCTAGAGAGAAAGCTCAGGGTTAAGCCTTTGCCTCTCAAGCAAAAGTTCTGAGTCAAATCTTAGATCCCATGTAAAAATACCGGGCGGAAATAGCAGAGATCTGCACTTCTGGCTCTAGAAGGAGGAGCCTGGGAAATCCCAGAGCGAAGCACAAAGGAGGGAGAGCAATCCAGGATGATTCCTGAAATACCCTTGGGTCTCCACAAGCACACACAGTGTCCTTTGAAACACATGGAGACACATAAAACAAAGCAAAAATAAACACCCACATATGGCTTAAGGAGCACTTCACACACAGAGAAGAGCTAGGGTTGAGACAATGAGCTCTGGAGGTGGGAGTGTGTCATGGTTTGAAATGTGAGCTGTCCCCTATAGGCTCATGTATTTGAACTTCTAATTGCTTGGGAAGGTCATGGCACCTTTAGGAGGTAAAGTCTTGCTAGAGGAAGATGGTCACAGGGGATGGACCTTGAGGCGGCTGGTTAGCCCCATGCTGCTTGAGTCACTCTGCTTCTGGAAGTCTGCGGCTTTCAGCCTCCATGACTGACGTGACTTAGGCTGCCTACAGCTTCTGCCAGTCAGATTTGGACCTAATTCTCTTGGCTGGTGTTCTCTCTCTCTCTCTCTCTCTCTCTCTGGATCTAATTCTCTTGGCTGACATTCTCTCTCTCTCTCTCTCCTCTACCAAATGAACCCCACGCTCAGCAACTGAGGGTTAAATATGGAAGGAGATCACGTCATTCAAGCACCACAACACTCAGGAGAACCAAGAAAGTTCTTATTCTTTTTAAAAACATGTGGCACAATGGGGCTGGAGAGGTGGCTCAAGGGTTAAGCCTCCGCCTTGAAGGCAGAAGGTCCTGGGCTCGGATCCTAGACCCCATGTATAGACACCGGGCGGAAGCCGGGGCAGCCTGCATTTCTGGTCCTGGTAGGGTGGAACCTGTGAATCCCGGGGCAGAGTAAACAAGGAGGCAGTCGATGGTGATTCCCAAATTCGTCCGTGGTTCTACACACACATACACGCATACACGCACACACACACATACACGCGCACAATTGAATAAAAAAAAAAAAATTTAAAAAAACATGTGCCACTGGGTTGGAATCCTGAATCTCATGCATTCGCTCAGCTTCTGACGTTCTTACTGTTAACCACAGAAGATGGTGTTTAGGTCTCCTACACCAGGGGTCAGCATGCTCTAAAGGCACAGAGCCCACTGACCACTTGGCGGATGGCACTGTTACTCACCCTGGAAAATCTCCTGTCGAGTGGCTGCCACTTTCTCAGGCTGTTTGACTGCTGCAGTGGGCATGCTTTCTGTTGGAGTAAGCACACGTGGTGACCACAGCTCCAGCACAGGCCACAGCACGACCCCGCGCTGTTTCTCACACACTATAGATCCCAGCTCTTCCAAGAGAAGGAAGCAAGGGAGGGAGACAGCGAGTCGGCCTGAACACAGCTGCCTCTACAGCCAGGGGCCAGGGGTGGCAACAGTCTCCTCTCAGTGGACCCCACCCATGCTGCAGACCCCACCTACCAACATGCAAACCCTCCCACGCTGACTAGGTCAGCAGCCCTGCAGCCAGGCAGACTATAGCTATGGGGAGGAGCCTAGCCTTACCTGCTCTCTGCTCAGCTGTGGGAGCAGTGGCCAGAGGGACGGACCTGAGGTCAAATGGCTTTTCGGAGGGCTCCAGTGTGTACTGCTGCAGGGCTCTTTCCAGACCAGGGATGGACACAGTCAGACCTAAAGCCAGCAGAGAAGTCACTTTGCCTGGTTATCAGGACGTGTGTGTGTGGAACCCCTCAGGGGACAGAGACCCTGGTCCTCACTGGGAATGCCAGGTGTGCTGACCCTGGGAAGATCCTGGAACCTGTAGCGCCATGAATCCTGTCCCCACCCTCCTTCCTCCATGATGCAGACACAGCGACTTACGAGTTACTGTGCACATAGAAATTTTCATTTTCATTTCATTTATTTATTTATTTTAAATTTTCTTTTAATTATTATTTATTTATTCAATTGTGCGTGTGTGCGTGTATGCATGTGTGCGCGTGTGTGTATGTAGACGAATTCGGGAATCATTTATTTATTTAAAGATGAGGTTTTACTTCCGGCCCCAGGAGCTTCAGGAGCCACAGGTTACCATGCAGACATGGCCAAGTCCAAGAACCACACCACATACAACCAATCCCGAAAATGACACAGAAATGGCATCAAGAAACCCCGTTCACAGAGATACGAGTCTCTTAAGGGGGTGGACCCCAAGTTCCTGAGGAACATGCGCTTTGCCAAGAAGCACAACAAGAAGGGCCTGAAGAAGGTGCAGGCGAACAACGCGAAGGCCATGAGCGCCCGCGCTGAAGCCATCAAGGCCCTGGTGAAGCCCAAGGAGGCGAAGCCCAAGGTGCCCAAGGGTTCCAGCCACAAGCTCAGCCAGCTCGCCCTCATCGCCCACCCCAAGCTTGGGAAGAGGATTCGTACCTACATGGCCAAGGGTCGCAGGCTCCAGTCAAAGGCCAAGACCCCTGCTGAGGCCAAGGCCCCAACCAAGGCGAAGACCAAGACCCAGGCAAAGCCAAGGCTGCAGCTCCAGCCCAGGCCAAGGCCGCAGCTCCTGCGCCAACTCCAGCTCAGGCTCCCAAAGGTGCCCAGGCCCCTGCGAAGGCCACACAGTAAAGGCCTCTGTCTGCCATTGTGAAGACAGATGGACTGGTGCAGTTCCCCCGACTTCCTTTGCAGATGGCTGGTTTTCTGTGGCGTTTGTATAAATAAACCTGAAGCAGGCTCTGTACACCTGTCTGTCATCCCAGGCCTGTGTGGAGGGTGAAGTTGCTACCCTCTGGTGTGGAGAGAGAGTTCAGTTTTTGATTGATAGGTCTATCAGTGGGATAAGCCATCAGAGGTCCTGGAGTGCAATAAGGGGCTTATAAGTGAAAAGGGGTTAGAGCTTCAGGGGAGTTGGGCAACCACAAAGATTGCTGGCATATTCTAGCCTAGAATATTCATGACTGTATTGTGCCACTTTGCCAAATGATGAGTCTGGGAAGGCAGGATGTGGCCCAGCCTTCCTACCGTGATGATCTGATCGGCTGTTTCTCTAGACACTTCACAGACAGGGACTTCTGCATGCTTGTACTGTGGTGTGTGGTCATGGTTCTCTGTCCACTTTTATGTGGATTCCTGGGATTGAACTCTAGTTATCAGGCTTCACACCTTTCCTACCGAGCATGTCACTAGCCCATTGGACCTTTGTTTTCATTTTATTTTGCACACTTATTTGAGAGGGGGTTTGCATGAATGTGCCATAATGCTTGTGTTGAGGTGAAGATAGCTTGGGGGAATCTTGTTTTCTCCTTTCGCCACGAGGGCTCTTAAGGATTGAACTGGCAAGCACCTCTACCCACCAAGCTGTGTCAACAGTTTTGTTTTGTTTTTTTCTCTTGAGACTCAGGTTTAAGACCAGGCTGGTTTTAAATTGTGGCAATTTGCTGTATCGGCCTTTCCAGTGTTGAGATTATAGTGAGCCAGCCACAGAGGTGGCGTGTCCATTGTCAGAGTAAGCAGTGAGAATAGGTGTCCTGGAGACGTGCAGAAGGTAGCAGGAGCAGGTCTTCTTGATCATAGAGTCCCAGCCCAACCTTGGACACTGCGTGACAAATAATGCGGCTATGCTGGGGCATAAATAAGTCCGCCAGCTTCTAATAGTTGCTGTTATTTTCTTACCCAGGTGTAGAAGCTGTTGATTATATTGTTAAAAAGGACTGGAGGCAGCATCTGAGAACCAATCTCGAGCTGCAGTGAGATGAACACCCTTTGGGGGGTCCCGTCCTGGGGGCCAAGTCAGCAGCTTCAATTCATGCCTCATGTGACCGCACTGTGCGCACACATACTGCTAGTGGACCTTCAGCCTAAACATCAGTGGGGGACCTTGGTCAATCCCAGGGTTAAATGTAAGTTCAAAGTCCTGGTCCTTGCCAGTTATGAGAAGGGTCACTACTGTTAGAGCCTGTAGGCCAAGCACCACCAATCTAAGCTATCTGCTACTTGCTGCTCTGAGAGTTACTCCTGCCCTGTGATTTTCTCAGTGAAAGCACTTGCCACCAAGCCTGACCCAGGTTTGATCCCTGGAAACGCACTCGGTGAAAGAAGCGAACCAACTCCCTCAGGTTGTCCTTTGACTTCCGCACGTGTGGTGGCACGTGCACCCACACACAAAGTGTGCTTTGAGGGATCAGGACATCCAGCTGACACTGGATACTGCTTGGGAACTGTCCTGGGTATGAGAGCCAGGGGAAAGGCAGGAAGTGCCCAAGGATCAAGGGCAAAACCAGGATGGTGTAAAATGTAGTTTTCTGGACTTGGGAGACTAACAGATGAAGCCAACAGATGTGCTTTCTCAAAAAAAAAAAAAAAAAAAAAGGGAAAATAAAAGAAGCCCTTAATCTGTCAAAAAAAAAAAAAAGATGAGGTTTTACTCTGTCACCCAGGCTGCCCTGGAAATGCCCTCCTGCTTTAGCCTCCTCAAAGTACTAGGACTATAGGCCTCAGCCACCACACTTGGTTTACAAATTTGTATTAAGTGACCGTTTTACACTCTGGGCAATGAGGCAGAAGGATCACCAAAAGTCCCAAGCTACCTAGACTACACAGTAAAAACCTTTTTCAAAAACAACAGCAACATTTCAGGCTGAGGGTAGCATAGTGGTATAGTGTTTACCTAGCATATACATGGCCTGTTAGATATATATCAAGGTCAACCTGACAACTGAAGGCTGAGTTACAGGCACATTGTGAAGAATAAGTAGTTAAGGCAAATTCTGAGCAAACCTGCAGATGCTTGTCTAATTGTTGTACAAAGACCCAGTCCATGGGGCTTCGACCCTGGGATGGTAGATACAGTGGAGTGAGCTGGTTTGGTAGGTTGCCATTTGTCATCATACTTTAGCAGACTTGCAATCTGGTGAGTGAAGTTTATCTTCTCCTAGAATCCCTGTGGATATGGTGTAGCCAGTTCCCTTGGTTCCTGACTTTGGTGTGAATTCTCCTGCAAGCTGGCCTAAGAACTGTATAAAAGAATCATATAAAAGAATAAACCTCCCCCTGAAAACCCTAAGCTTTTGGTCATGAATTTATCTGCAATACATGACAAACTGCAACAGGACCCTAGGTTCAATCCAGAGTAGCGCAAGCATACAACATACAGCATGCTTAATTTACCAGGCTATTTCCAATGTGTTCAAGACATATGACCCTGGGTCTTCTGAAGTCACAGCAACCCAGGAGAAGCCATAAGAAGGACCAAAGCTCAAGGAAGACACTGGTTTGGGACAGCCAGGGAAGACTCACCATTTAGAATATAACCTGCATTGAGGGACTTCTGCTTCTGCTCCAGAACATTCAGATAGAAAGTGGCTCGGTCCCTCACTTCATTGTCATCGTCCATCACACACCTGCAGCCAGAACACAAGGAACTCTTGACTGGGGCCAGCAGGGACAGCATAAGGACCCTGCAAGGGCTATCTGGGGCTCCAGGGGGTATAGAACTCAGTTTCCAGGAGTGGTAACTCTAAATGAAGGCATAGAAATAGAAAGATTGGGGTGCTACTTATGGCCAGGTGGCTTCCTTTTCAGAAGAGGCCCTAGGTTCCATCTAACACCACGGACAGCAACAGAAAACAAAAAGAACAAAATAACAGAGGTGCTCTTGAGACTCTAGTCATGAGCTCAGAGGAGACACACGCTGTGGAACCCGGGGAGGCAGGCCGTCCTCTGCCTCCAATGCACATGCATAGTTTATTGAACATGACCCCGATTCCACTCCTAGATAAAAACATACAAGACAGGAGTAAGTATCTTCTAAATAAAACTTTCAACATGAATGTTCACAGCAGCACTATCCATGATACCCAAAACTGGAAACAGCAAATTTCCATCATCCAATGAGAAAAAAAATACAGTATGTCTACCTACCTGCAGCCCCAGTATGAGGGAGGCTGAGACAAGTGGGCTGTCTTGAGCCTAAGACCAGCTTGTCTCAAAAACACTAAAAGTAAATTAATTAAAAACTCATGGAGAGGGGCTCATGTAGTCCTATTCCTAGCCTGGGAGCCACTGGTAGTTGATGGCTGCTTAGGGAGAAAGGGTCATTTCCTTTCAGGGGTGTGGCTGCTTGTGGGTCCCCCATGAGCCAATAGATGGCTTTTGTTCTCGGATCATTTCTCAGTAAAGCATTAACAATGGAAAACAACCCGAGCTACAATGTCACTGCTCAGAAGTGGGCTCTGAAAAGTGTTATTTTTCGTCCTTGTCTGTGTTTTTTTTTTTTTTTTTTAACATCAATAGTTGTACAATTTTCTCCCCCTTTTAGTTAAATAGAAGGCAGAGGACAAAAGATACTGACTGGGCCCCTGAGTCCAGGGGAATAATGTCACGTATTATGGCCCTTGGGCCTAGACTTACCTTTTCAGCAACACCAAGATACTGGGTAACATCTCTTCGTTCTGGGCTCCAAACTTGGCCAGAGCACTCACTGCGCCTGTTTCCAAAGCAAACGTGATTCACCCACAGCTTTAAGGCTCACACATCATCAGTGCTCAGAAAGGTCCGTAGTAGCCTCTCTGAAAAGCCCACTAGCTAGAGAAGAACCAGGGGGCACCACCAGTGCAATAGCAGAGTAGCTTGCTAGGCGTCCTACAAATCCTGGTGCCACCTTCAGTCAAAGGAGAAAGGCATAGCTGGATCAATGATTCCTATTCTAGGACTCCACGGCCATCTTCAAACTACAAAGCCACAGAAGCTACTATAGCGGTCAATTCCTTAGCTTCTGAACAGCCTCAATCTGCAGGCAATCTTTACATTAATACAAGTAAAAAACTGTTGCTTAGTGAGTATCAACTGCAGAAAAAAAAGAATATCCCAGTTAAGGGCACAAGGTTGAAAAAGGAAAAATAAAAATGAAATTAAGAATGGGATAATGCCGCTGGGATGGTTCAGCAGTTACAGCCCTTGCCTCTCAGTCCCAAGTTCAGATCTCTAGATCCCATGTAAAAATGCCAGGTATGCTGGCCTGTTTGTAATTCTAGCCCTGGAAGGCAGAGTCTGAAAATCCCCAGAACAAGCTGGCTAGTCAGATTCTGGATTTAGAGACCCAGGCTTATAATAGTAAAGTGGAAGAGCGACTGAAGATGACTTCCATATCACCCTTGGGCCTCCACAGGCACACTCAAGAATACTCTTGAACATATACCAGCAAACAAACATATACCCACTCACAGGCAAACACCCCCTACACGCACATGGTAAACCACATATAGTGGCACACATTTGTAATCCCAGCACTCAGAAGGTCGAGACAAGAGGATAACAAGGACAGAATGGCCTTGCTATACAGAAAGATCCCATCTCAAATACAAACAACAAAATCCCTAAACACACACCAACACATGGTGAACCTTTAAAAAAAAATCAATTAAAAAAATCCAATTGCAATAGGTAAATTACCTGGATGACATCTAAGGCCTTTTCTATAACATCAAGAGCAGCTCATGAGCCCATGTGCATGTGTGCTAGAGACTCGCCTCCCTTTGTTAGCAGAGACACAGGAAAAGAAATCTGTAAAAGCCCCACACCACCTTGGCTCACACTTACCTGCGCGAACCTCCTCATGTTCCAAAACCACACGGTTGTAGATGAAGCGGATATATTTGGAGGGGTTGTTGGTCTTGGGCCCTTCCTGGCCCAGTAGGTGCAGGATCCGTGTGGCTAGTACAGTGAACTCACAGTCCTCAATGAATTCACACAGGTGTGACAGTCCTGTCTCCTTGCTCTCGGAGTTCTCCTCGATGATGCTGATGATGCAGTCCACAATGGCACGTTTGTACTCAAAGCCACCCTACAGAGGGAGAGGGCTAGCTGAGCAGAGTTGTTCCACAGAGCCAGAAGGCAGAAGCCTAGACCTGTCTCTTTGTTGGGTAAAGCAAGAGGCTTGGTCTGTTAGCTACTAAAGGACCTTCTACTTACAATAGGAGTGTATTAAAACACTTTAGACCTACTGCTTTTCCTGAGATGAGACAAAAAGTAAAATAGATGGCACACCTGGTAGGGAAACAACATGATACTTGCTTAAAATATCAAACATAGTATTATCATCTCCAGTAATTCCACTTTTGTGTATCACTAATAGAACTGTTCTGTACATTCAGGTTCCCAGCAGCAAAGACATGGAAGCAACCTACGTCTTCTTGGATCAACAAATGTGGTCTATACCCTAAAGAAGTATCATTGTGTCTTGTAAAGGGAAATTTTAACCCTGAGGACACTGTAAGTGAAATAAGGTAGAAAAAAAAAAACTGTATAATTATCTTAGATATGGTATTCAGAACACTAAGATTCATAGAGACAGAAGACAGAATTGTGGGTACCAGAGGCCAAGAGAAGCCGAGTGTTGCAGTTCGCCTGCATGCTTGCTGATAAATGACCAACAAATGGCTTAAAGGAACAAGAAATTTCTTTTCTTACTGATAGTCTGGTTACAGTTCTCAGTCCAGCTTGAGGGAGAGCATTCACCAATACCAGGCCAAGGGAACTGACCACACCATCTCTACGTAATGGGTAAGAGAGGGACAATCCTTACTTGCCAGAGCAGCATGTCTGGCCAAGTGTACAGAAGGATTCCAACTTCCTCAACCAGCTCTTAGTATTTTATTCACTTATTCAGGGCCTAGTCCCACCCACTATAGGTTGGGCCTTCCACATCAGCTAGACAATGTCCTGCAGATATGCTCTGGGCCTAAGTCAACCATTAAGTCTCTACAAGTGTGCTCAGAGCTCAAACCCTCAACAGTCAAGTTGACACCTAAGCCCAATTATGATACCAAGTTCAATAGGTACAGAGAATAAGCTACAAAATGTTGTAAGATGAACCAGACACAGTAATGCATACATATCTGCAATCCCAGCACAAGGAAAGCTAAGATAGAGGGATCAAGAGTTTGAGGCCAGCCTGGGGTACACAGTCATGAGTTTGAAGCCATTATGGCGAATACAGTCATGAGTTTGAGGCCACCCTGGAGAATATAGTCTCAGCCATACAAGATCCTGTTGAAAGGGGAAAGCATATATAGCTTAGTTGGAAGACTGCATGTGTCTACCATGCATGAAGTCCTGGCAATCCCAAGCACCCTATAAACGGTGTAGGGGTGCCCACCTGTAACCTAATACTTGGGAGGTAGAGAAAGAACATCAGAAGCTCAAAGTCATTCTCTGGTAAATATGGAACTTTAAGGCCAGATTGCTTAGATAAGAAACTATCTCAAAAAAAAAAAAAATCACAGAAAAAAAAGAAGGCTGAGGACTACGTATAGTTCAGTGGCAGAATCTGTGAGCGGCCTTGGGTTTGGTGCTCAGCACCACAAAAACAAAGCAAAGCAAAACAGTAACAAAAAGATAGATTTTTTTAGAAAGATCCTAAATTAGGGCTGGAATGTAGATCAGTGGATTTGATCCCCAAACACCACCACAAAAGGAAAAAATAGATCCTAAAAAGACCCTAAAAAAAAGACCCCAGGGTAAAGGTGGTGTTATCCTGCCTGTATCCCCACACACCCTGGTGCTATCCAAGAGAAACTGACAATTTGTGTTGTTATCACAATAGTTTTTTTGTATGGAATTTTCTGGTATTTAAATATTGGCTACTGATTCAAAGTGCTTAAAACCTTACATAATCCAAGCGGCTGGAGGGGCAGCTCAGTCACAGACCACTTACCCAGGGTGCTTGAGGTCCTGGGTTTGATCCTCAGTATTACTTTCTCCCTTTCTTTGCTTCTCCCTCCTCCTCTCTCCCCCCCACCCGACCCACATAAATCTTTTCTTTGGAGAGATTTGATCATTCATGTGTCAACTTGATGGTTGAGGGTTTGAGCTCTGGGCACATTTGTAGAGAATTGGTAGTTGAGTTAAGCCCAGAGCGAACCTGAAGGAGATTGTCTAATTGACGGGTAGGACTAGGCCCTGAACAGGTGAATAAAATACACACAGTTGGTTGAGGAAGTTGGTATCCTTCTGTACACTTGGCCAGACATGCTGGTCTGGCAAGTAAGGATCATCCCTCTCCCAGCCGTTATGTGATAATGGTGTGGCTAGTTCTCTTGGCCCTGGTGTTAGTGTGAGCTCTCCTGTCAAGCTGGACTGAGAACTGTAACAGGAAAATCATAAGAGAAAATAAACCCTTTGTTCCCTTAAGCCATTTGATGGTGATTTGTCAGCAACTATGCAGGCTGACTCCAACATGTGCCTGCCTCACAGGTTACAAAGACAACAATGTCTTAGCCTGGCAGGATGCACACCTGTGATAAATTTGAGGCCAGTTTGAGCTACACAGTGAGATCCTCTCTCAAACAAAAGGAAGTGGGGCCATTGTGACATTGGTTCTGTTTTTATTCCTGACATGAATTAGTAATTTTTTTTTTTTTTTTTTTTTTTTTTTTGTCTCAACTAAGCTAACTAGGGCTGGGGAGATGTCTCAGTGGATAAAGTGCTATCAGGCCGTGTGCCTGCCCCTCTTTAGACTCTTACAATCTTATCCCTCCCTCTTCCATGATGGAGAATTGACTTCTGACAACTGTCTTCTGACCACCATCCATAAGCCACAGCCCCACTTACTACAGCTTGGATCTTCCCACATTAATTAGATAATCTCCCACAGGAGGCATGTTTAGGCCTTGCCTGAGCTAAATAATTTATGCATAGACATACTAAAGACTCAGCTCTCAAATTCCAAGTTGATGACTGCTTCTAACCAATATAGTCCATCAGGAGGATCATGAGAATGTGTATCTTGTATATCATCACTGAGGGGTGAGGTCTGTAGCTGACAATATTTGAGCATTAATGTACTTCTCTTTCCTAGCATTTTCGAGAAACTCCAAGCAACCAAGGCAACAGTCTACCCTGGGACCAGGGCAAATGACACTGCAAATGTGGTTCAAACACACACCTTTTTTTATAAAATTAGTTTTGTGTGTATGTATATGTGCATGCAATGGGTGTGAGTATGTGTGTGTGTGTGTGTGTGTGTGTGTGTGTGTGTGTGTGTAGGTTTGAAGTTGATGTTGGCTGTCTTTCTTGATCGCACTTTTTTTTCTTTTTCCTTTTTTTTTTTTTTTAAGTTGAGACAGGATTTCTTGCAAAACTTGAAGCTCACCAATTCTGGCTAGTGCAGTCAGCCAACTTGCCCTGGAGAGTCTATCTCTGCCTCCTACATGCTGCCAGCTTTTACATGGGTTCTGGGCATCTGAACAGTCTGAGTGATTATGCAGCAAGCACTTTATCCACTGAGACATCTCCCCAGCCCTAGTTAGCTTAGCTGAGACAAAAAAAAAAAAAAAAAAAAATTACTAATTCATGTCAGGAATAAAAACAGAACCAATGTCACAATGGCACCAATTTTGTAAGAAACCACCCCCAAGAGCTCTTGGAATGGCCCAGAAGATTTCTGCACTGGGCTGAGCAGAAAAGCACATGAATTATTCCTTCTTGGTATAAGCAATGCCCCGGGACACCCCCTTGTCTTGGTGCCACAACGGCTGAGTCATTGTGTTACTACTGTAATGGTGATATGAGCCATCGCCTGTCCACAGGAGTTTAAAGAGCCACAGGTGCCAGAAAACTGTGTTTAACAGTAATCTAAGCATGCCACCAAGAGGCAATTCTGGGCAGCTAGGCCACTTTCTGCACCAACAGAGTTAGCCAGGACTCCTGGCTCTCCATTCTTACCTCTTCCCGCAGCATGGTGAACAGGAAGTTCATAAGCACGGCATGTTTGCGAGGATATTTCTGGCACAGAGCACTGATGGCCTGAACCACCACCACCTGGGACAGACAGACATACGTGAGCAGCAGCCCTGACAACCCTGGTGACTGGCTCTCCCTAGGCAAGACCAGCCCTTCACCTGCCCTAGGGCAGGGAGAGGGGAGGAGTACCACCCATGCTGGTGCTCATAGTGCCCAAGCTACTCAGAGCAGTGGCACACTGCAAGCCAGTAGCCAGTCAGACTCTGTGTTCCCATATCCTGCCTGGCCTGCTTCCCTCCGACCTCATCACAGCTTCTCGCACTGCTTCTCTGACTCTTGTCTTGTGCCTGCCTTTCCACCGTCCTGTCCTGTTCTCTCAGTCCCTGTGGCACGGCTGTCCCTATGCACATGCCCCACTGCTCTAGCAGGATTTTTCTTGTATGCAAACCTCACATCATTTACAAGTCACCTTCTATTTCAGAAGCAAAGTACATTTCTGCATACACTGCATAAACTACACTCTACAAATTTATCCTGCTACATCAAAACCGAATAATAGAACACTGTGCAGTTCTATGCTGATGAAAACTCTCCCATATCACATTATGCAATTCCAATTATCTAACACTGAAATAACTTAACTATGGAAACAGAACAGCTCAGTAATGCCAAGACACAGGGATGGGAGGTGGGGAAGCAGTGTGATGCCTTCTGGTAATGGTAAGTGTCCGTTCTGAAAGGTGCCATGTGTGCATCCACAAGAGTATGCATATACCTGATGAAATGTGAATGACCTCTAGGGACCAATGAATGCTAGCTTCTCGCTGAGAAGCTTGGTTCTTGGCAATCTCCTATAACTTATTTTTAAGTGAAAATACTACAATTCAGGGATTGAGGTGCACAACTGTACTCTCAAGTACCCAGAAGGCAAAGGCAGAAGGGCAGCTTGGAGGCTGAGGTCAGCCAGGGCTACATGGTTGCCTGCACTACAGAACAAGATCCTGTTCAAAACAAAACAAAAAATGTACCTAAAAGCCAGGTGTGGCAGCAGACACTAGTAATCTCAGAAGCACTGGAGACCCGAAGGCAGGAGAATTTTGAGTTTGAAAAGCTGAGGTCAGAGAGTGCTAGAAGGGAGACTGATTCACAACCCTGTCCTTTTCCTGAGAACCCCAACAGGCAGCAAGTGCTCACTGAACACTTCCACAATGAATCAATAAACCTAACTAGCCTAGAAGCTACTGCCCTTATGTGTTCATCTTTTTATTATTTGTGGGGAGATATGTTGGACACATGTGTGAGTCAGAGGACAACTTTATGGAGTCAGTTCTCTCCAGTTCAGTTCCTACTGAACTCAGTAGGTTGTCAGTATTATACAACATGCACCTTTACCCATTGAGCTATCTTGCTGGCCAAGAACCTACTGCTCCTAAGGTTCAAAGGGAAGGAACCAAAGAACTGGAAGCAGGGGACATGCACATTCCCCAAGTCTTCTGAAGGACAGGCACGTCCATCTTCTCTGAGCTTGAGGCCGGCCAGCCCTAGTCAACCCAGCCAGGCCTGTAGATATAGACAGAGGCTCAGGGCACCTCACTGTTCTGGGGGCCATGGGATACCTTGAACTCATCCGAGATCTCCGACATGAAGGAGGAGATCTGCTTCATGAGGCGGTCAATGCTGCTTTCACTGCCAGTCTTGAGGAGGGTGGTGATGGCCAGTGTGGCGATGCTGCGGTTTGAGTCTGTGACTAGGTTCTCCAGATCAAGGTTACAGGCGGTCACTGCTGACGGGTGCTTCATGGCCACCTGTATGAGGAAGACAGAATAGGGCACTTCCTGACTCTGTTAGTTCGTCTGCTGGATAGACCAGGTCAATGTCCTCTGGGGACCAGGTCTACCCCTCTCCCAGTCATATCAGGAGGCAGGGACACTCACTGCAACACAGATGAGGCCTGTCTCCAACTCTTCCCACCCTTGACACTTACTTTATTGAGAGTACGGACGGCAGCATAGCGGAGCGCAGCCTTGGGTGAACTACAGAAAAGCTGTAGCACTGTGGGGAGACAGACACCAAGTCACTCTCGATGTCAGGCAACAGCGCACCTGATGCTCTGGGGAAGCAGCACGGCACTAAGTTCTTAGGCTAGTCACATGCAAACCCATCAGAGCTTTCCACCAGCACAACTGCCTACTCCTGGGCCTTGTCACTGACGGCCAGCGTGTCTCAACAGTTGTTAGGTACTGAGCACCTGCCATGTACTGGTCCCTTGCTGAATGCCTGACTCCTCTGACCCTAACACGACCCAGCTTCTATGGTGTCTCCCATCTTACACACAGGACAAAGCAACAACGATGACCCTCAGAGAAGCAGAGATGAGGCCAAGAGCTGTTGGTGTCCGTAGCACAGCACTTAAGTGCCTTGCTCATGCCAAGTCCACAGCACACCAGGGACTACCCCTGAGCACTGGGGCTGGCGAGAAAAAAGTCATCTCTGGGCACAGCAATACCCACATTCCTTTTGTCTCTTGGCTTCTTTTCTTGTTTTGTTTGTTTTTAGATTTTTCTTTTAATTAAGAACACATTTCTTTTGAAACCTCCATTTAATGCCTTTTGTTGTTCTGGAAATAAGGTGATATAATAAAAATAAATGAAGTTCAGTGAATGAACGCATTAGCTCTGTTTTGTGTGTTTTTCCCCAAGGAGGAAGGGTGATTGATCCGTCACCAGAAATGCTTTCTCTCACCAGGTTTACACCACCACTGTGGCGAATTCTAAAAAAACACACAATTCAATCATTCTAACACTCCTGTGACATTCCTCTGCCTGTTTAGGGTACTCCTGTCTGAAATGCTCTCCTCTCTCCCCCACTGTCCTTTACTGTCCTCAGCTCCTCCGCACAATTTTCATCCCAACACCAGGCACTGATTTGCTGGTTGGAGCAGAGACCACAAGACTCCTTACACACACACACACACAGACCACAAGACTCCTTACACACACACACACATACACACACACACAGCCTCTCTCTCTCTCTCTCTCTCACCACTAGGCCAAACAGCTTGCACACACTACACCCTCACCGGCCACACGAAGGATGGTATTCCAGGACTCAGAGAGGAAGTGAAGCCTGGAAAAGATGGGACTGCTGCACTGCCCACCTGCAGGCCAGGACTCAAGCCCAGCTGCCAGCTCCAGTGAGCTTCACAGGGTCTCTAAAGTCAGCTGGCCTGGCTGAGCTGGTAAGTGTGGCGAAGTGCACTGCACACCTCAGTCTCTTCAGGGCTACAGTGGGGTGATGGCTAAAGGTCTGCTTCAAAAGGTTCTATGACTGGCCCGGCATAGGGTCTGTGGCTTCCTCAACCCCAGTCCAAGGCCTGTTTGAGCCTTGGACTCATCTTCAATCTCCCTCAACCTCTGGGGCTAGTACCCAGCAGGCACACCGAGCAGCAAAAAGAGGGAAGCATGGAGACCTGACACAGCAGGGGCGAGTTCTTTGGCGCTGCAGTCTGGCAGATTGACGATGGCTGAGGCGGCTTCATACACCACCATCTCATGTTTGTTACGTAAGCAGCTCTCAATGAAGTCAAACAGCGGGCTGTCATGGCTACAAAAGAACATGAGGCGACAACAGAAGTTTGAGATAGCTCAGTTTCGCGGGAGAGGGACATTGTGTAGCTCACACGCGAATATCCTCACCTCCCACCCTCTTCTTCCAGCTGCTTGCTAGCTACTCGGATCATCATGCAGTAGGCAAAGGGGGACTTCAGGCCATGCCGGGTGAACTTGCTGATCATCTTGCTGACAGCCAGCCGGTCGTTCTTGCGTATGTGGTACAGAAGTCCCAGCGCGTGGTACTAGAGAACAGAGACAGCAGGAGAAACAGGCACCACTGTGCAGCCCTGGGCAGTGGCATCTACACAGAACGACTTCCCCAGGTACTCTGTAATCAGTCCCCAAAACCACACACCACATGTGCTACCTCTGCACTGCAGCTCTGCAAAGACCCTAACAGGCATCATGACTATGGGTGTGGAGAATGACAAGAACAGAGCTGAAAGGATGAAGTCATACACAAAGGGGAACAGACCTGAGCATGGCCACATGGCCACGTGGGCCAGAGCGTGGAGCATGGCTACGTGCAACAGAAGCATGGCCACACAGGACAGGAGCACGGTCATGCAGGTACAAACTCTTCCAACAGCTCAAAGGGCTGTTCGCTCTGCTAATCTGCCCTAATCATGACCAAGATGGGTCTGGAAGGCAGAAAGCCCACGAGTGACTTCTGAAGACGTAAGGCACCAGAAGAATCACTTCTGTTCTTGCAGCTCCTTCTGAGCCAAGGGGTGTTTGAAGGCTAAGACACAGCAGCTGTGTGAGTCCTCCATGGGAGGTATCTCTGACCTGCAGCAGTTTCTGAGGGGTCACAGCTGACCTTGAAGGGGAGACCCCCCACAAAGAGTGAAGAAAGAAGAAAGTGCTGAAGGTACAAACCAGACTTTCCTGTTCCTTGTTAAAGCCCTCACAGCTTCCCATTCTACAAACAAGGAAACTGAGACACAGAGGGAAGAGCAGGCCTGTATCCACAGAGGAAGAGTTCCACAGATAGAAAGTTCACAGAACTAACAAAGTAATGGCCTGAACTAAGACAACCCTCTGCCCGCATAAGTCAACCAGGCAGTCCACATTCCAGAACACGCAGCAGCCAGGAAGTCTCTAACCCAAGCTCCTAAGTACTACCAGGATTCTGTCCCAAAGTCCTCATCTCTCAACAAGGTGCATAAGGATGAGCCAGAGGCCACAACCCCTTCACAACGGGCAGGCACGAACAACCTCAACTGTTGAGTTTTAGCATTGCTCCCCTTACACTTACCTGTACCATGATGTTGTCACTGGACGCCGCCTCCTGGGCCTCATTTACCCAGCGCTTGACCACGTCAAAGCTGCACTTCAGTAGGTGCTGCCGACAATGAGACGAGTTAAAGGTCAGCAGGAAGGACGCCCTGTCCTCATCAGACACATTCCAGGGGTTCCTATTGTCTTGTCCGAAGACCACAGCACAGCTGTCATCTCCCCTGTCCCATCAGCAGATTCTCTGCCTGGTTTAAGTCCCAACAACCTGTTACTCAGGGTGAGTCACAGCCACCTGCCCCAATCCTTCCCAAGGGACCCTGAATTTCTGATTCTAAGACAACAGAACTTTGAGACTGAGGGCAACAGAAACTCTGACAACATTGTCCATCTTCGACCCACTCTTGAAGGCCCCCGCCATGGCTACACACCAGGGAAGACACCAGGGCAGAGCTGGAGACACTGGGCACCTTGTCCACAATAGCCTGTTTCATGTATCGTTCCACAGCCTGCAGCATGGTGCTCTGCGGAGACAGAGGGAGGCTCAGGCATGTAGGCAGCTGGGCACAAAAAAGGGTCAAGGTGTAGCACCCCGATGTGGCCCACTAAGCTGCAGAACATGTCGGGGAAGCTAGAGACACCAGGACTCACGTCCGTGATCTGACACAGGGCTCGCACAGCAGGACCGCGGTAGTTGTCTTCTTTCCCGGTCATGTCTTTGGTCAGGCTGCAGAGGAAGGAGGCACTGGTGACAGTCCAAGACCTGGGCAGCCCCTGGCCTCCAGTCTGTGCTTTATCCATGTAGAGGACCATGGCAGTCTCTGACTGGTGCTGCCCTTCTGTTCCTGCCCTTGCAAGCCAAACTCTGACCCAAACATCAGCCAAGAGACCAAGGCAGGAGGATCACCATGAGTTTGAAGGTGGCTTGTGACACTCATTTTTTAAACTACTGAGACAATGGTTTCCTAATGCACCAAACGGAAGCCCCAGGAGGACATGTCGTCCTCTCCAGCTCTGTCAGCCTGAAGCAACCTCATCCTTTACTTGCACCTCTGCCCTTTGATATCTTCTCTTTCATCCACTCAGATCACGCTTGGAGGCTCTTTCTGGTCTAAAATCAAGTTGGCATCCTTCTGTTCTGCTCTCACAGCCCGTTAAAATTCCATAACCATGCTATGGTCTATCTAGCCCAGCTCCCTGGTTAGTTCCCTGTAAGTCATGGGCTGAAGAAGCCATGGCTTTCTTGTCTGCTGCTATAGTCTCCTAGGTACACATGGACCTATGTGCATTCTACAAATACCCTTTGAATGCACAGCAAATACCAATCCTTCCCCAACACACACACAAAACAGTGGCAAGAAGTAAGACAATTGAGCTACAGTTTTCCTCTGTGTTCTTGTAAGACAAGATCTTGCATGTAGGCAGGCAGGCCTTGCATTCGTGGCAAGGCTCCTGCCTCTGCCTCTCATGTGCTGAGATGCAGGTATACACCTCTATGCCTAGCTTTAACCCTCAGATTTCAAAGATAAAAATTATGCATGTGTGATATTTGTTCCTGTATTACTTGACATAATGCAGAAGCCAGTACTTGGTAAACTTCTTGTACTCTATTTTCTTTTCTTTAGCACTCACTAAGGACTTTCTGAAAGTTCCACACTGGTCAGATTGACTAAGGAGGAGGAAGGAAAGCAACGGCAGCGATGTAAGAGGAAAGCAGTGGACTCTAGAAGCCCACAGGGTGGGCCAGCAGGAAAGGACACTTGGCCATGTGACAAAAGTCTCATCACTATACACACAGCCATAATCAATGGCATCTCCCTCGGCCCCAGGCTTGCCTGCTGGTGACAATAATGACGTCCTCTGCGATGCAAGACATCTCCTTGATGGTCAAGTAGCACATGCGGCGGAGTGTGGGCTGGGGAAGATACAAGAAAGTTGTACATTGGTCCTGCTCAGAGAGAGGGTCAGAGCTAGGAGAAGACTTCCATCTACATAAAGACGGTCCGCAATGACTGGTCTTCCCATCACCCTGTCACAGCTGCCACCTCTCCAGGAACCAGGGACTGGTGCACTTACATCATTAGACTGGAAGAGCTTGGTCATGGCAAAGAAGGTCTCGGTTGCTTCAGTGGTTCCCAGGTGTTCCCCCTATAGTAATGACAAAGGAAGTCACCAAATCCCATACCCTTCAGAAGTTGAATCCCAGGCAACACATCAGAACTGCAAATTCAAAGGACCTAGGGATGGACAGACAGCCCCAACCCTAGAGCAGTCGCACAGTCTAAGGATATGCCTCAATTTACATGTCTTTCTCTGTTCTCCCTGCTAGCAAACCTTATCCTATTACCTGGTTTATGAGGTAAAGAATCTTGGTGAGAATGTGGGCACATTTCCGAGGGTTGATGGGCGTTTCATTGAAGATCCGAGCCTGAGAAAAAACAATCAGAGAGGTTACCCTCCTGTCCAGTGCTTCCCTCAGTACATGTACACTTGAGAAATCAAAAGGGATATGATACATTGACTAAGTGAACTTATTCTCACACGGAAGAAGTTCAGTCTCCTTAGGTCATCTAGTAACATTCCTACAGTCTTTGCTTGTGTGACCTACTGACTAGCAATACTTAGCAAACACATTGAACGAAGTTTTCCCGTCTTCCCAGACACAGTTCTTTAAAGCAGACTCAGACAGACGAGTTGCACTTGCCTCCTGGAGTACTGCACTCTTCTCCAGGTGCTGGAATGGGTTGGAGCCTCCACCTACAGCCCGAGAACAGAGACTGATTAGAGCCTGTGGTCCTCCTTCCTTCCTTCTTCCCTCTCTCCTTCTCTCTCTTTCTTGAGAAATGGTGGGATGTATCCGTATTGGTCTTCAACTTGATGTGCAGCTGATGATGCCTTCAGTTTCTGATCCTCCTCTGATGCACTGGGGATCAACCCCTGGGTTTCATGCATGCTAAGAGACTCTACCAACTTGGCTACATCCTGGACCATGATCCTAAATTTCAAAAGTCTTCCAGACACAGGGAAGGAAAAAAAAGTCTCTGTCTCTACATACAAAAGCAATCAAGATTCGACTATCTATCTACAAATCCTATTAACCAGGTCTCCTCTTCCCCAGATCATACACTCGGTCACACCCCTCTCCCATCCTTCTGCCAGGTCCTGCATTTTATTCATGCAACCAGAATTCAACAGTGTCCCTGTGGTCCAGAGATTACAACTACTTGTGACTAGGTTTCTCTCGTAACAGATGTCACATTTGCAATTAATTACTAATCGCTGCCTGTCTTCTTCACTCTGTAACCAACCTAACATTCCCAATGACTCGTTTGCTTTTGTGGTTTTGTAAATGCTCAAAGTATGTTGAATGACTGAAAGCGTCAGGATTCTTAGCCAAATAAATGACTGGCTCTGCTGATTATGCGCCGTTTGGCCAGCATCAAGGCAGCTCAAGCAAGAAGAGGTCGAATGGAAACACGACAAGGAAGCATACATCCCCGACCCCTCCGACAAGATGAAGAAACTGAGGCCCAGAGGAGTGTGATCCGCACAAGGTCACCCGCCTCTATTTGTGACTGCAGACAGCGGACTCTGCTCCAGCCCTCCGCGGCCAGCTGCGGACCTGCGCACAAGCCCAGGACCGCTCAGGGACTCCGGCTCCAGGCAAAGGCCTGGAACGAGATCGCCCAGGAGGGTCCTGCGCACCCCAGGGCCCCTCACCCGACTCCTCGTCCTTCTTGTCGAATTTCTTCAACATGGTGATGACGGCGGAGGCGCCACGCAGCAGAAGCAGCTCGGGACGGCGGAGGGCAGGCGCTTGCCACAGGCGGCACCGGGCGGCGGACGAGACGACCCCGGGCGGCGGAGCCCAGCGGGCGCTTCCCACAAGCGCTTCCGGACCCAGCCGGCCACGTCGCCCTGCGCTCTGCGCCTGCGCACTGTGCATGCGCATGCGTGCAACCACGCCCACCTTAACCTTGTCGGCGCGGGATAAGACCCAGCAGAAGGGGGCGGAAGGGAAAGGGAGGCCCGGTGCGGGAGGGTAGGCGGGGCCTGGTGCGCGCGGGGGGGAGGGGCGAAGATGCGCGGGGCGGGGCCTCAGGCACGCGGGGCGGGGCCTCAGGCACGCGGGGCGGGGCTGGTGCAAGGCGGGGTCCGGCGCTGGACTGAAGCCCTGGACTGAGGTTGCTGATGCCCCATCTCTGCGCCCTTCTGTGTCAGAAGGTTCTAACGGCAGGGTCGCAAGCACAATGGTCCTGTTATTGTCACCTATCCGCGAGGCCTCGCTATCTGATCCTCACCTTCCATTTCACTCTAATTTGATTTTCCTCCGAGGTCTGAGTCACTGTATAGCGCCCTATATTTTTACTTTTGGGCTTTTACTGACTTTCATGAATGAATAGTTTATCTCTGGACTTTTTTATCTATTTCACTAATATATATATATCTTACAGCTTTGCAAGATGTTACCTTGGGGTAAGGTGGACAAAGGGCACAAAGTACTCCATGTTTTATTAAATAGTAATAGTTATTTCCATAAGAGATTAATCCCAGGGACTCCAATATGCTAGGCAAGTGTTTCACTCCCCCTTATATCCCTGGCCTCTCTCTGTTCATTATTATTACTGTATACACATTGAAAATAAATGATCACATTTTCTTCTCTCTGCCTTAGATTCCTAGTCTGAGCAACTCCAAGCTTATTCATTCTCAGGAATAGGAAATTCCTTCAGGCTCAGTTACAGAGTGCATATGCAAGGTCCTGAATTCAATTCCCAGCACTGCAAGAAAACAAGCAAGAGCTTCTTTAGAATTGGGTGTAGTTCAAAAAGGAAGAAAGGAAATAATATCTGTAACATTAGTTTTATTTATTATCAAGATAACTTACCTCACTTGTATCAATATTTAGTCCCATTTCCAGCACCATAAAGGAAGGCAGCAGGAGGTAAGGAAAGGAAGGGAAAGAAAAATTTTTTCCTGTTGGTCACATGCATGCAATACACATACACAGACACACACACACACACACACACACACATCTGACTGTGTACATATCAAAGTATTGTTTGCATGTGTGTGTATGTATGTATGTAGGCATGCTTGTGTGTGTGTGTGTGTGTGTGTGTGTGTGTGTATGTGCAGACAGACTTATGTATGGCATCTCCAGGTGGGTTTTTGTCTTACTCTAATAAGGAAGTGGGTAAACAGAGAAGGGTGGAGAAACCATTACTATAAGGGAGAAACAGTTCAAACAGTACGACAGGTCCCTGTGCTGGAAACAGGTGACTACAGGAGTGGGAACTCAACAGAACAGAGATTTGAACTCAGGCAGCTGAGAGCTTGCCACAATTTTGATGGCCCTGTGATGTTACAGTTTCCGGAGGCATGGAAGTTCTGCACTCAGTCTCTGGACACTGATGGCAGCGGCGGCGGCAGCGGTGATCAACCCCCAGAGCAAGAGGAGTTCCCGCCTCAACCTCTAAGGTATTGGAGCCAGCAGCAGTCTTATTTCTTCCTCCACAAAACAATCCAGGCAGGTCTGATGACTGGTATACTCTCCCTTTTATAGACCCAGTTGGACCCTGATTGGCTGAGTGTATATAAATAAGGTGTGAAATGGAGACCCAATCAGGAGAGAGCTCTCACACCTAAAGAAGAGCAAGAAAGAGTCTTTTCTGGAAGAAGCATTCTCAGTCGGGTTATTGGGTGAGTAGGCAAGCAGATACTTGTTCACCACAGCTTTGCTATTTTGAAAAGCCTCTTCTGCCCTAACTGTAATGTGATGATTCCTGAAGCAGGCTATATGTCCTGCCACAGTTCCTTTCTGCTACTGTGAGACAATACTCAAGCAGCCAGCAAGGAAGAAGGATTTACTTGGCTTACAGTTCCAGACCAGGAGATGTGGTTCATTGTGGTGAGAAAGACATGGTAGATGGCAGAAGCTGGAAAAGGCTCAGGCCATTGCAGACAGCAAGGAGTCCAGAAGACGAGCTACGAACTCTAGAGCACATTGCTAGCAGAAACAGGGCCGGTCCCCCAACCTTAACTCTTGGTGATGCCTTCCTCCAGCAAGGTGGAGCCTCCTAAAGTCACCATGACCTCTAAAATATTAACAGTTAAGAATTCAAACACATGAGCCTGGGGGGACAACTCACATTCTAACTATGGCCCACCCCAAATCCCTGACCTCCGGTCTGGAAAGAGGACCATCTTTTTTCATGACGTTCTCTCTCTCCCCACCTCCACTGCCCCACTCCCCTGGCAACTCCTTATGTTTGACCCATAAAAAATAGCCACTCTGCTCACGGCGCCTCTTTGGACTGCCTCTTGCCATGTTGTTCATGCAATTTCTCCTTATCTTCCCATCTCCTCAGCTTTAAGCAACCCCATCTGTTCTAATGCTCTCAAGGCTAGACTATGGCTCCCTGGGACATCAGGCCCTCGGCACTAATAAACTCGTGTTTCTAGTCTTTCCTTCCATCTTTCCCATGGATCTCCGCCTCTACCTCACCTCCTCAGAGTCCTCTCCCTTCCTTTCCCATAGCACAGTCTGCGGCGCCCAGGGGTTTCCTGCTTCTGGTCACTCCCCCCCCCCAGCTGCTACCGTGACTTCCCCTGAAATGTCTCAAGGCCCTGGAGGTGTCTGACCTTCAGTGGTCGTGGGGGGTGGTCAGCACTGCCTATCCCCAATGACAGTAGGAGCAGCTGGCAAGCAGCCGGCTGCCTAGTGGGCACAGATTGCTCTGGACATGGCAGCTGCCAAAGCTAATCATTCCTGCGCCAAACTGCCAGGTCCTCCTTTTCCTTCCTAGCAGCTTTGGCCCCTCCCACCAGCATCAATGGTGTGGTGTGTGTGTGTGTGTGTGTGTGTGGTGGGGGGGGTGTTTAGGTCAGTGATGAGCATTCAGGAGTAGGTTTTAACCTTCCACCTTGAGGCAAGATTTCTCTTGCTTCTGCCACTCTGTGTGCTCCAGGTTAGCTGCTCCTTGAGTGGTTCTCCTGTCTCTGCCTCTCGTCTTGCTGGAGGGTGTGGAGATTGCACATGGAAGCAGATCTGTCTTTTTATAGGTTTTAAGGAATAAATCTAGGTTGTCAGACTAGTATAGCAAGTGTTTTTACGCTCAGAGATCTCTCACCAGCCCCTACTTATTTTTTTATTATTGTTTATTCAATTGTGTGTGTGTGTGTGTGTGTGTGTGTGTGTGTAGAACCACGGGCGAATTTGATAACCACCATGGACCGCCTCCACCTCCTTCTTGTTTACTCTGCCCCGGGATTCACAAGCTCTGCCCACCAAGACCAGAAACGCAGGCTGCCCCAGCTTCTGCCTGGCATCTATATGTGGGGTCTAGGATCCCAACTCAGTACCTTCCACCTGCAAGGCAGAGGCTTAACTCCTGAGCCACCTCTCCAGCCCCCCTACTTGTTATTTTTAAGAAATGGGATCTTACGTTGTCCAGACTATTCTCCAAGCCCTGGACTCGGGGGAGGTGAGCTGCTTCACCTTCGGCAGGGGCTTGGGCGACTTATCCACACCTAGGTGGTGCTACAATGCTGGACTTACAATCTTTCTCAAATAAGTAAATACCCATGTATTAGTCAGGGTTCTCTGAAGAACAGAATCTCTAGAATGTAATTTATATATATATAAATGTTTATTAAATTAACTTACAATAAAAAAAAGTGTCCTTCAAAGTAGCTGCCCATAGGGGCTGGTGAGGTGGCTCAGGGGTTAAGCCTCTGCCTTGCAGGCGGAAGGTCCTGAGTTCGGATCCTAGACCCCACGTATAGATGCTGAGCAGAAGTGGAGCGGAAGCGGGGGCGGCCTGCATTTCTGGTCCTGGTAGGTCAGAGCTTGTGAATCCCAGGCAGAGTAAACAAGGAGGAGGTGGAGGCAGACCATGGTGGTTCCCGAATTCACCCATGGTTCTATATACACACACATGCATACACACACAATTGAATTAAAAAAAAAATTTTTTTTAAAAGTAGCCGCCCATAGCTGTTTCATTTTTTTTTTTTTTATTTAATTGTGTGTGTCCAAACTCAGGACCTTCTGCCTGTAAGGCAGAGGCTTAACCCCTGAGCCACCTCTCCAGGTCCAAGCTGCTTCATTCTTGACCAGAATGTTCCATAAAGTCAAAAGATCACAAGAAGGTCTCAAGCCTTTACTTCTCTGGAGGGTGGAAGACACTGGGCTATGACGTCAGTGAAGAACAGCTGGACTCTGTCGTCAGTGATGAACAGCGAACAGCAGCAAAGCCTAGAGACCAGTGGGAACAGCGGGAACGGGGAAAGGATGAAGCTCCGGGTCAGCCAAGGACAGAGGCAGAAGCAGTAGCAACCAAGAAGCCGGGATGCTCTAAAAGTGCACAATGCTCACAGAGTGAACTCAACGGCAAATCGACACAGGATAAAAGAAAAGCAAGTGCCTCCTTGAACCTATTATCTGGTCCACTACTGGAAAGTACCACCTACTATGGGCTGGGTTTTCCATAGCAATCAATGAAATACCTGCCTGCAGACTTGTTCAGGGGCCATTCTAACCATTAACCTGTTGGGCCTCTTTACCAGGCCTTAGGCCTTCTGGAACTTCCTGAGCCTGGCTAGAGTTTCAGGACCTGACTTTACGTTTCGAATCTCATCTCCACAGAAAAGTTTCGTTTACCTGGGATGATGTCACACCTATTCAACCACCTTCTGGTCACTTAATTACTTCCTATTGGTTACCCCATAATCACACCACCCTTCATCCTTCCCCCGCTGCACATTCTATATAATTCACCCCCCTGTTTAATAAAGTTGAGTTCCTGCTTTGACAAACCTCCCGGCTCCATTGTACTCATTGCGCCGCGACACTCATCACCTGCTCAGCCTCACAGGTCGCCCAGCTGGTCCGGTCGTTCCTAGCCGTACTACCTGCAGTGGCTCCTGAGTCCTACATTAACCTTTCACGGCTGTGCCCTAAACAGTCAGCAACTGTCAAGTCAACCCTAAAATATAAGCATAACAATCTATTTTTTTAAAAAAAATATTTCATATATGTGTGTGTGTGCGTGTGCACGCATCACAGGGCACTGTGTATGCCCAGGGAGGCCCAAGGGTGATTTCAGATATCGTCCTGGATTGCTCTACCTCCTCTTGACTTGGGATTCCCCAAGCTCCTCCTTCCAAAGCAAGAAGTACAGGCCACTGCCATGAACACCTGGTGTTTTTATGTGGGATCTGGGATCTGAACTCAGATCCTTCTGCTTTCAAGGCAGAGACTTAACCCTTGAGTTATTTCTCCAGTCCATATTTTTAAAAGACCCACCAAAAACCTGAAGCAGTCAGGGCTGCGGCTCCACCCCCTCCCCACTGTGCTTGTTGTAAGCAGAGACAGGCAGGGGTGGGTCGTGTACCTTCCCAAAAGTTTGTCTATGTTCCTGGCTCTCCATTTGATCACTGCTGGGAAAAGGAGAGGAGCCTGTGGCTCTGTAAACCTGGGGTTCAGTTCTAGCTGCTGGTGGGGAGGTGGGGGCAGGAGAGGACTCTGCTGCTGCCCCAGCTTTGGTCATTGTTTGGGTTTGTTTATCTTTGCTTCATTCCTCTTGCTGATCCAAGTGGGAAGTTATCAGAAGAGAGGTGTCCCACAGATGGTTGTTCTGGAAGGAAAGAGCTACAGACCCTTTAGCTCCAAAGAACGAAGGGGGCTAAAGGGAAAGTTCTGTGCCCTGTGACCTGGTTTGCAGGCTAGTGGAAGGTATAAGGCACCACACCATGAACTTGATGGAAGTTTAATTGTAATTCCAGAACTGATGGCCCAGTCATGGGAAGAGAGAGAAAAGGAGAGAGAAGAAAAAAGAAAGCAGACAGAAGAACATGGCGGCGGGTTTTATACCGGGGTCTGGGGGGGGGGGCGACTCCTTAGGACCTTATTCCAGTCCTGGAGGTGTCCGGATCAGTCTTTGATATTGGACCCCTGCTAGGATTAGGCAAACACTGTCAAAAAGCCCCTGGCAGGAGCCAGGGATCCTCACAACCCAAGCAAATATCTCCATTCTGCCTTCCGCTTCTGTAATCTAGCCTGCCCAGTCTGGGCCACCTGTGAAAGGGAGGGACTTGGGTAAGAATCCTTAAGGCTCAGAGGTTAAGCCTCTGCCTCAAAAGCAGAAGGTCCCGAGTTCTGATTCTGGATCTCATGTAAAAAAAAAAAAAGCAAACAACAATGAACACACAAACAAAAAACCTTAAAGCCAGAAAGGTATATAGACAATTGAGGGGCTGGGGAGATGGCTCAGGGGCTAAGCCTCTGCCTTGCAGGCGGAAGGTCCTGAGTTCGGATCCTAGACCCCATGTATAGATGCCAGGCAGAGGCGGGGGCAGCCTGCGTTTCTGGTCCTGGTAGAGCAGAGCCTGTGAATCCAGGGCAGAGTAAACAAGGAGGTGGAAGTGGTCCATGGTGGTTCCCAAATTCGCCCGTGGTTCTACACACATGCACACACGCACACATGCGCATGCGCACACAATTAAAATGAAGAACAGTGCGCTCGATCACTTTAGAGAAAAGGGATTTCTCCCTGAAAGAACCCACCAGTGAGGAAGAACTCATCAGTGAGAAAGAACCCTTGCTAAGTTACATCTCTTGCCGGTGGGAGCCAGGAGGCCCTGATAAAAGTCTGGCTGTAACTCAAGGTTGTCTTGGGTCTGGGCAATAGGGAAACAGCAAGACTGAGGGAGAAAACAGCCCTAAGAGAGCCTCAGGTCAGGTTCGGGGCCAGAGAAAGGCAGCTAGAGGTCTGTGATCTAACAGACTAAAGAACATAGGGGCCACATAAAGCTGGGCAGACAGCTCCATGGGTAAAAGCACTTGACATGTGCAAGTCTGATGACCTAAGTTCTGGCTTCCAAACCCAGGTAAGGACATGGATGGGGCAGCTGCATCTGTAATCCCAGCACTGCCCAGGTGAGATGGGAGCCAGAGACAGAACAGAGCACAAGTTCAGGGCCAGTGCGACCTAAGGACTCTGTGGCAGAAGCAAGGGAGACCCTGCCTCAGCAAGGTGGAAAGCAATAATTGACTCCTAAACGTTTTCTCTGACTTACACACACACACACACACACACGCACGCACGCACGCACGCACGCACACACACACAATAAAAATGGAGACTAAATTTAAAAATACTGTAGCAACCTGTCATAGTTGGGGCACAGGTGTCAACTGATGATTGCAGGTTTGAGCTCTGGGCACATTTGTGGAGAATTAGTAGTTGAGTTGAGCCCAGAGCAAACCTGAAGGAGATTGTTTAGCTAATGGGGAAGGCTCAGCCTGTTGTGGGTAGGATTAGGCCCTGGAATAAATCACAGAGAGCTGGTTGAGAGAGTTGGCATCCTTCTGCATACTTGGCCAGACATGCTGATCTGGCAAGTAAGGATTGTCCATCTCTCAGCCATTATGCAGTGATGGTGTGGCCAGTTCTCTTGGCCCTGGTGTTGGTGCATACTCTCCTGTCAAGCTGGACTGAGAACTATAATCCCAACAGTCGTAAGGAAATAAACCCCTTGTTCCCTTAAGCTGTTTGATGCTGATAGATCACCATCAGCAACAATGCAAGTGAACTGCAACATAACCCAACTGTCTGTCAGTGAATGCTGGACACACTTGAGAGTATTATGCAACCTTATAAAGAAGCCTAAAATACAGAAGAGTCCTGAGAACCTTAGGTTAAGTCAAATAAACTGAAAGACATGTTCTGTGTGGCTCCTCATGTCTTAAGAATTTAAAGTACCCAAGCTCAGACAGGACAGTAGAGGATGAACATAGTGTTTTGAGATTTCAGTTTGAAGGATGAAAAATTTTAAAGATCTGCTATACACAATAACCAGCCCCACTAAAATGTGCTCTTAAAATGGTAACAGTGAAAAAAAAAATGGTAACAGTGAATTTCATATGTGCCTTAAAAAAAAACCCAAACTGATTTTTTGGCTTGTGTGTGTGTGTGTGTGTGTGTGTGTGTGTGTGTGTGTGTGTAAAGGTACTGTGTGTCTCTGTGGAGGATCAAGGGTGACTTTGGGAATCCTGGATTGCTTCTCCTTCCTGGCTTTGCTCTGGGATTTTCCAGACTCCACCCACCAGGGCCATAAGTACAGTCCACAGCAGTTTCTGCTTAGCATTTTCACGTTGGACCTGGGATCTGAACTCAGGACCTTCTGTTTGGGAGGCAGGGTCTTTACCTCTGAACCATCTCTCCAGCCCCATGATATGTGCTTTTAAACTACAATTAAAAGTAAAAAATATGTTGGGTGTGGTGGTGAATGGCTGTGTTCCCAACCTTGAAGATGGGGGCAGCAAGTTCAAGGTCAATCTGAGTACATCCTGAGTCTGAAGCTAGCCCAGCTACATGATCATCTGTCTCAGAGACACAAACAAACAAAGATGCTTTGCTCTGTTGCTAAGTGGTGCTTCCCTGCCTGTATGGAAAGCAGTAACCTAGGATGAACAAAGGAACCGGTTCTGAGGTGGATTTTGCAATTTTTCAGTGTTGGAAACAAAATAAAAAAGGTTAACAGTTACCACCAGTGGTTCCCAGCACCAGCAAAGTGAAGCGGGAAGATCACAAGTCCAGGGCATCCTCAACTAAATAGCAAGTTTGACAACAGCATGGGTCACATGACACTGTCTGGGGGGAAAAAAAGATTAAAAAGAAAGTGTGTCAGTCATTTGAGAAGTAGAGGTGAAAGGATTTTTATTAATTCAAACCTAGCCTTTGTTACATGCTGAGTCTGTGGCCTCAGCATGTGTGGAGGTCAGAGAACAACTTTTGGGAGTCAGTTCTCTCCTTCCACCAAATGGTCTCTCTGGACTAAATCCAGGATACTAGGCTTGGCAGCAAGCACCTCTATCTGCTAAGTCACCTCACTGGGCTTGTAACTTTTTTTTTTAATACACCAAATTTAGGTTAAAAACAAACCAACCGGGGGCTGGAGAGGTGGCTCAGGGGTTAAGCCTCTGCCTTGCAGGCGGAAGGTCCCGAGTTCTGATCCTAGATCCCACGTACTTAGACACCGGGCGGAAGCGGGGGCGGCCTGCGTTTCTGGTCCTGGTAGGGCAGAGCCTGTGAATCCCAGGGCAGAGCAAACAAGGAAGAGGTGGAGGTGGTCCATGGTGGTTCCCGAATTCGCCCGTGGTTCTACACACACACACACACACACACACACACACACACACGCACACCACACACGCGCACGCACGCACAATTGAATAAAAAAAAAAAACAACAACAAATGAATCCTACCTCTGTACAAATCCCTTGTCAATACTGACAGCACAAACTACTTCCATAAAAAATTATTTGCTTGTAAAAACCTAAGCTGGAGCTGGTCATGGGGTGTATACTTGGAATCTCAACATTTGGGAGGCTTAAACAGAAGGATTGAGAGATCGAGACCAGCCTGGGCTACACAGTGAGACTTTGATTCAAGACATCAGAAGACATACAAAACCTCTGGATGCAGGCCAAGCCTGCATATAGGCAGGGGGGAGGGGCGACTGTGATCCCATAGAAAGTTTCTGGCATCAAGAAAAACGGTCACATTTGCCTGAGGAGGATTCTATAGGAGAGGGGAAGTGAGACTCAGCCGTGTGGAGCTCAATTCCACAGCCTGTTGGGCCCTTCTGGTGGCATTTGTAGCCTTAGCATTCCGTTTCGTGACATCCAGAGGGCAGCCATGCTTCCAGAAGTGAACGTCATGGCTCTCAAACTTGAGCTGTCAGCCCCTGTGTCTCGGGCATTCAGAAATGCAGGACTGCTAGCTTCCGGTCTGCTCATGTTCTTAAGTCGGTAAGACCAGAACCCTGCCAGCTATTTGGTGATAGCTGAGAACCTCTGCACACTGTATTTCATTGAAAACTTCCCATGTAACCACCTACCCTAAAGAGGGAGCCTCTTTACAAAGATGCCATGTTCTACAAAGATGTTCTGTTCTACAAAGATGCCATGAAGATTTGTGCTGCTTCAATCTTCTAACAGAAGGATCCCAGACCATGTGTTGGAGGCACTTGCTTAGCCATAAGCCAGGAAGAGTTTATCACATAAGTTCTGTGTCTGCTTTGGACAGGGTCCTGCTTTTATCGTTTTTCAAACCTGAGAGTTCTATAAGGGTGTTGCAGTCAGCCTGCATGGTTGCTGATAAATGACCATCAAACGGCTTAAGGGAACAAGGGGTTTATTCTCTTACAATAGTCCAGTTACAGTTCTTAGTCCAGCTTGATGGGAGAGCACGCACCAACACCAGGGCCAAGGGAACTGGCCACACCATCACTGCATAAGGGCTGAGAGATGGACAATCCTTACTTGCCAGATCAGCATGTCTGGCTAAGTATACAGAAGGATACTGACTCTCTCAACCAGCTCTCTGTGATTGTATCTAGGGCCTAATCCCACCCACCATAGACTGGGTTTTCCCTATCAGCTAGACAATCTTCTTCAGGTTTTCTCTGGGCTTAACTCAACTATCAACTCTCTACAACTGTGCGCCCAGAGCTCACACCCTCAACGCTCATGTTGACACCTCTGGTTAAGTATGTCAAAGGGAAATAGCATAGTGAGGGTGGAAGGATGGCTACTTCTCAGGTGGCTGGAACAGGCATTTCTAGTGAGGCAGACCAGGGGTGCCCAGCCTTCACTAGGACACTGCCTGATGCTGGTGAGAATATTAGTCATGTATTAAGCTTTCTTTAAGTCTTTTATAAAAGACTTTATTTTATGAGGCGTGTCACAACACACGTGTCAAAATCAGAAGACAACTGTGTGGAGTTCTTTCCGTTGTTCTTCAAGGGGTTCTGAGAACAGACCTCAGATCATCAAGCCTGTGCTGCCAGCAGTTTTACCCATCTCACGAGTCCTGTTTTTAAGTCTTTATTGTAGCATGCTATTTTTTTTTCCTTTCTTTTGTAAAATGTCTTAGAGGACATTGGGCCTTTCAATGGCAGTGGCTAGGCCTTCCATCATGCCTGGCATTCAACACCAGCAGCCCGTTCAACAACTGACCACATGCCCTCAGCAGGATTGTCCGCATGTCATGGTTTGAATGTGACCTGTCCCCCACAGGCTTTGCGTCTGCAACCTTAGCTGGTGTTAGTGTTGGGAAGGTCATGGCAACTTCAGGAGGTGGAGCCTTGCTGGAAGAAGGCAAGTCCCAGGGGGCAGCCTTGAGGTTGGTTAGCCATGCCCTGCTATTAGAATTCACTTTTCATACCTGCTCTAGCTGTCTGCTGCTTGCTCTTGGCTCCATGTAGTGACCTAAGCCTCCTCCAGTTTCCAAGTTTCCAATGCTGCCATTTCTTTCCCGACATAATATGCTGCATCTACCAAACACATCTCTCTTCTCTCCTTAAGCTACTTGGAGTCTGAGTGTTGTCTTGCAGCAGCAGAGTGAATAACAGTGATACAGACCTGTCTCCTGCAAGCTCTGTGCAGGCAGCTATAGTTGTTGTGAGTTCATGCCTAGCATAGAGTTCAATTTATAAACCTCTATTTTTAAATTATTTTTTCTCTAGTTTTACAAGCATATTGAGTACTTCTCTCTGCTTTCTCTATGCCTTCCCTCCCATCCCCCTTTTTTTCACCAATCCATTCCACTCCCTCCCGTCCTCCTGCCTGTCTGCTTCTATGGGCCCCAGGGTTCTCTCTAGCTTGTCTACTCTTATGGGGGTTCAGGCCTCTGTGTCATACCAAATTACCTCTCTTCGGGTAACCCCACTGATAGGGGCATTTCTCTTCACTCATCCAGCTTTAGTCCTCAAGGTTTCCACTATATGTTCTTACTATTTTGAGTTCTTCAATACTCTATGGGGACATGTTGGTATGTCAGTCATTGTGCAGATCTAGTAAGGACAAGTCTCACTGAAGTGAGTTTCTGGATGCAGCAGTCCTGCCTTGAATGGAATGTCTTGTCCAACGGTGGATCTTCCCATCTTCAAGCTTTTACAGTCTCACTGAACCTCTCTTCCACAAGGTTCCCAAAGCCTTAGGAGCTTCCTCTCTCCCATGAGGTTCCCAAAGCCTTAGGTCAGTCTGATTGTGGGTGAGCCTTGCTATCTCACTGGTACTCTGCATTATGGTTGGCTGCTGTTGTCCATTCACTGCTCTTCTACTGCCCTAGGCTGCATCCTATCAGGGTGTTGAGATCTTCTACCTCTGTCGTAGAAGACTTCTAGGCTGAATGTTAAGTGTTTTTCAAATCTATGGGTATAATAGCAGCTATTTACAGAGAAGTTTGGTGTACTGTCTTCCTACGTATAGGTTCATTGGCTGTTTTCTCCTGCTTTATAAATTTATACTTAAAAAGTAGGAAAGTCCACAAAAGTAGTTGCCACTTGCAATGTTCTGGGTACCCACTTCGACAACCAAATCCTTCGTAGGGTAGCTGCTGGGGCAAGACAACTTCTGTAGGAGTGTAGATCAGTTACTTTTTCATTATTGAGATAAAACATCTTAAAGAACTTAAGAATTTATTTTGACTCACAGTTTGAGACTCAGTCTGTCATGACAGGGAAGCCAAGGTGGCAGGAGTGTAACATGGCTGCTCACGTTTGATATGCAGTGGAGCTCCAACAAAATGGATGATGCAGCTCAGCGTGCTTTTCCTAATTTTATTGAGTCCAGGACTTCAGTTCGTGGGACGGTGCTGCTCATATTTGGGATGCGTCTTCCTCGAGCCTTTTTAAAAACACTTCAGACATACATAGAGATGTATTTCCTTAGTATAACAGTTATTCTGAATTGTTGCTGATAAATTCACAACCAAAAGGCTTAAGGGAACAAGGGGTTTTATTCTGGCTTACGACTGCCAGGTTACACTTCTTATTCCAGTTTGGCAGGAGAGTCTACAAGGCTGAGGGAACTGAGCACACCGTATGCACAGGTCTGCCCAGAGAGGGGCATTTCTTGCTTTCCAGACCAACATGTCTGGCCACGTATTCCTTAACAAACTCCCTTCATCTTACTCATCTGCCAAGGAACTAGGCTTGCCCATCATGGCATGGGTTTCCCCATCAATCAGACTCACTCAGGGCTTAACTACCAATATTCTTCACAACTGTACCTAGAGCTGAGAGCCTTCAGTTGCCAAATTGACACCTGTATCTAACTAAGACACATGGTCATTAATAATCCTGTCAGGTTGACAAGTCAAATCATCAATGGGACTAGCAGAGTTGGAAGGCAGGGCACCTGCAATCCCAGCACACCAGCGCCCATGGCAGAGTACCGCTGTGTGGGCCAGTCCATGGGCGAGACCCACACATGGGAAGCAGGGTTCCGTGGGATGGTTCAGAAGGCTGTACAAACCAAAAGCCCACATGGTAGAAAAGAGAAAACCCATTTCTGAAAGTTGTCCTGTGACTTCCGTACATGTGCCATGGCAGTGTATGTTCTCTCTGTCTCTCTCCCCCTCTCTCATAGATATGCAATATCTTAAAAGTGGAAAGCAAAAACAACAACAAAACAACAACAGAAGTCCTATGTAAGCTACTCAAATGCCCTTATGTGACCTGGTGCCTGGGGAGACGGCTGGCCAGTCACTTCTACCTCATTCCCCACACTCCCATTGTCTAATTTTGGAATCATGATAGCTTTGTAACATGCCCTTGTGGCCAGGCTGAACTGCTAAACTCAGGACTTCTGTGCCTGCTCTTGTCTTGGGAGGGCCACCAGACAAATTCCTGCTGGGTTTGGAAGGAAGCAACCATCTAAGTTTGTTCATCTGCTGATTTGCTTCCAGGTTGAAAGCTTGCCACTGCTCTCCACCATCTGTCTGCAGCCTTCTTGGTGCCAGGAGCAGTGTGAATGAGGGTCTTAGCTTCTGTAGAGTACCCTCATCCCTATAGTCAGAGACAGCAAGAATAAACAGGGTTCAGTCTGTCCTGGGGTCCTATCATGGTAGAGGAGCATCTGCCTGTGTAACTTCAAGTTTCAGCCATCACAGAGACACAGCCTTACAAAAAAAATGCTTAGTTGGCCCAACAAGTTATGCAAGATAGTTCCCCCAATTGTCCCCTTGGCTTCTACTTTCCTCTTGAGTCCTGACTAAGCCAGGAACCCGAGGTTCTGCCGCTGGTCCCACAGGCTTTCCCCAGGAGCTCTGTTTTCTGACAGGCCTGTGATAGCATCACGTCTCCAGATTTCAAGGTCCCTGCCAGGGAGCTGCCGCCTCCTCTGTCCTGTCCCCTAGGCCTGGCACTGTTGAGAAGGGTCCAACTAATATGCACTGAATGAATGTGGATGAAAGCCCTTGACGCATGAGATCTCCCTCAGCTCCACATCTTGCAAGCAAAGAGGCAAGTGGCAGCAACAGCAGTTTCTCTGAAAAATCGTGACTAAAAGGCCCCATCACCAGGGTTGTTTAATGCTCAGTATGCACACACTGGGGAAACTGGTGGTAAGTGGGGTGGAAAATCCGTACTTAGAATTGAGTCTTGCCTCCCAGAGGGAAGGTTTAAGAACAGGTTCATCCAGGGTAGGTGGGTAGAGACCCAGCCTGTCCCCACCGAAGTTGCAGGGCTGTTCTGAGGTCAAGAAGGAGTCAGACCTGGGGTTCCCCAACGCAGACTTGAGATCTGAGGTGGCCTGTTAGCAGATGCACAATCACCTATAAATCTATCTTGGCTCCAACTATAAAGAAACTCAAGCTTCAAGATGACAATCTTGCCCCTGTGAAGCCAAATCCAGCACCTTGACTCACAGCCTTCACCCAGCATGTTTGCAGTTTATCTGTACATTGCTCATAAACTCACGACAAAATGGCTTATGGGAAAAAGGGATTTTATTCTGACTTATGATTGTCTGGTTACAGTTAGCCCAGCTTGACAGAAGAGCTCATATAAACACCAGGAGCCAAGGTTATATATGGACTCAACAACATGAACTTCCACTCACCAAGGCAGACTCAGCTGCTGTTGAGTGCCAAATCTGCCACCAGCAGAGACCAACACCAAGACCCAAGAGAACTGGCCACATCTTATCCACAGATCACTGAGACATCACAGTATGTCTAAGGGCGCCAGCTCACTGAACCAGCTCAAAGAACAGAAGTGGATTCGTACTCATAGAACTGACTGGTCTTACCAACTCAGTTCAGAAGCTGAACACCTCAGCAGTTCCAGTCTGGTGCTGAAGAATGCCAACCTTATTAAGTCAGCTTTCCCCATCTTATCCACCTGCCCAGAGAACCATCCCACAAACTACAGACTGGGTCTTTCCATATCAATTAGACAATCTTCTGAGGCTTGCTCAGGGCTGAACTATGGATTCTTTACAAACGTGCCCGGCGCCCCAGCCCTCAATTGTCAAGTTGACACCTGTGTCTGACTGTCACACAGCCCTTTCTATTGTGGGCATAGAATCACTTGGGCCTGGATTGTTTTATGGATAAGTCTCGTGCTTCCTGGCTGTATTAGGCAAGCTCTCCTAGAAAGCTTTGCTTCTTAGCTTAGGGAAATGGAGGTGGCACAGCAGAGCGGAAGGCCACTGAGAGAGAGGTGGGCAGAGCTGAAGTACGAAAGGGCAGTAAGGAAAAAGGATAACCCATGGGGATTGTGTGGGGCCCTGGAACTGCCAACAGGGCAAGGGGGCAGATCACAGAAAGTTCAAGGGGCACCCAAGAGAGCTGCAGTGGCACTGACCAGAGATGATTAGGAGGAACACTCAGGCCAACAACTCCTAAGCTGGAAACACTAAAACCACCTGTGTAGCTGGCTAAGGCTAATAGTTCCCAGGCTTAGCTCTGAGCACCACCGTGTGGACAGAAGTGAGCTTTCTAGGTGTTGCTGGCCTGAGGTTATCTAAACCCAGCTCTGGCCAGTGAGCTACCAGCAGGTGACCCAACTGACTGTATGGGCATCTTGGACTGGGCAGCAGTGTCCCCAGTGAAAACAAATAGATGAACCTATCCTAGAGCTGATCAGAGATACTGTCTTCACCCTAGGTTTGTGCCAGCCTGACTAGCTGTGCCTTCATGGAGACTCACGAACTGGCCTGGCCCTCCCGCGGCTTTCAACCTCCGCAAAGGGCACGCTTACCTCCTTGCTCACTGGTCAGAAGCTTGCGCAGGACAAGCACAACTCACGGCACCCTGTCCTTTGAAGAAAAGTCCTCATGAGACATGGCTACTTGTATCTATGACCATGGGTTTGCCTGACAATTACGCCCTTATAAGAAGGGAGTTTGTCGGGTGTCAGCAATCAGACTTTTCTCCAGTTCTCCCTCCTCAGCCACTGTCCCTGCATCCTTCACCCCACTTGGTACATTCCTAGAGCGAGTTCTAGAACGTTCCCGGGCTTCATGTCAGGTTGGGCATTTCAACAAAGGCAGCTATCCTATATTTTGAACACAATGGAGTCCAAAACTGGGGGCTCACTCTTTCCGAACTTGTCGGTACGGTGCGCACCCCACCACTGGCCAGCAGATTCTAAGCAGCGGGTCCATCTATCTATTCCCACCAGAAGCCATCAACTCTGAAAGGTACTCTGGCTGTTCACCGATGCTTTCGACATCCCCCCTCCCCGCTTTCTCCCTTCACCAATCGATGTGGTCAATGAGGGGGACTCGGGCCAAATGCTCAGGCAGGGCAGTATCTCTGAGGCGCCCGCAGTCCTTCCCTCTCCGAAGGTTTTGGGAGTCCCGAGCGCTTCTGTCTCCGGCAAGAACCCCGTGTAGTCTGGCCACTCCGCCCCACCCCGCCCGTAAGACCACGACAGCAGCCAAGGTTGGAATCATTTATTGCACCCCAGGAAAGCGACGGAGCTAGACGTCGCGCACAAGGGGCGCGGATGGGCAGCGGTGGCCTCGGTGGGCAGGCACCGCCAGGTCAGCCCAATGGCGCCGCGGGGCTAGTAACCATGGCGACGGCCGTTGCCAAGGCAAGAGCCAATGCGGACGCCGCCAGAACCGTTTCAAAAACCTAAAGCAAACAGGCAGCGCTGGGGGAGGAGGGAGGGGAAAGCGACCGTACAAAAGCGCAAAGAGGCCGCGGGCATTACTTGCGGCCCTTGGGCACCTTGGGGACGCTGGGCTTGGCCGCCGTCTTCACCTTCTTGGCGCCGGCGCTCGCCGCCTTCTTGGCCCCGCCGCCTCTGCTCGCCTTGTGCGCGAGCCGCTCGGGCTTGGCGGGCCGGGCCGGCTTCCTGTCCGCGCGCCCGCCGGCCGCCGCCTTGCGAGCTTTGGGCGCCGCGGGCGAGGGGCTGGTGGCTGCCGAGGTCCCCCGCCGCTCGGCGCCGCCCTCCAACTTCTTGCGATTGAGCTTAAAGGAGCCGTTGGCGCCGGTGCCCTTCACCTGCAGGAGCGTGTCGTTCTGCACCAGCGCGCGGATGGAGTACTTGAGGTAGGTGCGCCCGTTCTGCTGGTCGAACCATGCCACCTTCCTGGCCTCCGCGTAGATCCGCGCTAGCGACGAGCCGCTGCGCTCCCCCAGCCTGCGGATCGTCTCCACCACCAGCTGGCTGTATTTGCCCGGCTGGTTCTTCTTCCGGTTCTTCCTCTTCTTGGACTGGGTCGGCGCCGCCGGCCCGCTCGCCCCGCTCGCCTTGGCCGTCTTGCGGGCCGCCCCCTCGGCGCTCGTCGGCGGCAGGGCCTCCTCGAGTTCCACCGACATGGTGGCCAGCGGATTAGTGGCGGGCGGCGCACGGAAGCCGGGAGGCCGCGCCGGGAAGAGGAAGGCGAGGGGCCGCGGCGGCGCCGGGGGACTGGGGGCGCGCGGCGGCTCCAGACGGGAGCGGCCGCGGCCGGGCCTGGGGCCGGGCGGCAGGGCTGGGGCGCGGGTGGGGACCGGGCCGGAGCGGGTCGCGGGGCCGGATGGATGTCCGGACCGCGGCTGGCTTGAGGGTGCCGGCTGGAGCTGGGGCGAAGGGCCGGGCTCGGAGACTCGGCGGCAAGCGCGCCGAGGCTGCGCCGTCTCCGGAGTTCTGGGCGTGCGCGCCGCGCTCTGGTGAGGAGGGCGCCCCGCTCCGCTTTTATTTCCCAGTGGCGGACCACGTTGAGAACAACAACAGCCTGGTCCAGGGCCAGCACCAACTTGTGCTTCTTGGAGCGCCTTCCGCGGCCACTGGCTCCGCGGCTCGTGCCTCCCGGGCGCCGGTTCCCCTGCTGAAGTGTGCCCTGGCCAGGGTCCGAGCCCGCGACGCGGTGCAGAGGCAGCCCGCGCCCACTAAGGGCTCGGCGACAGAGCACAGAGGCGCGTACCCCAGGCTGCAGTACCGCGGTGGAGGGGGGCGTCCGATCTGGGAAGGAATAGCGTGAACCACAGGGAGGCCCCAAAGTTCAGAGCTTTGCCGAAGGCAGCCAAGTGTACGCCGGGGGCACCGGAACCAGGTGTGGGCTCAATAGGTCGCTGGCCTGCCGGCCAGACGACCTTTAATTTATCTCAACTAACACAGGGCACGCCCTCACGCGGCCGGCTGGGGCAACAAGAAGAATTCAAGGAAGTCGGGGCGGGGGTCTCCCCGGGATCCCCAAGCGATCCTGAAAGGGAGGCTTCATTCGCTCGCATGACCAGAACCTTGTGCCTTGGAGACCTGGCACCCAGGTGAACGCTGGGTTACAGGCGCGACCACAAGGACCTCTCCGAAGATAATGCCTCGCTGCCCCGTGGCTCCAGGTGCCCTATTTTGTGGTGAATAAGTAGCCGCCCCTAGTTCTCTGCCCCCAAAGCTCGAGTTGAGGTGGCGAGGTAAAAGGTTGAGCCTGAGATCCATCCCTCAGAGGGGGACGGAGGGGATTGATTGACTTTTGGTCGCAAGCCGAACTCCTTCTGGGGGGAACACGGTAAAGGCTGGGGTCTTGCTGAGGGTCTCCAGCTCTGTCCTGATGGGCACCCTCTGATGCGCACGTAAATCTAATGGCCCCGAGTTGCAACACAGGCAGGACAGGCGTTCTGGAAGCCATGACTCCTAGGCGATCTGGGAGGAGGGGGAGCTTGGGGACTTGGTGGTTTTAGGGAGTGCTATGCTTGTTCCTTGGAAATAGGTGCAGACTGTAAGCAATATCCTAAGACATATCCAAACCATGGGTGAGGGGAACACGCCGCTAGAAACTGAATTTCCTGAGTGAAGGGAAGGAATTTGGAGAGGTCAGCCAAGTTGACATCCCTTACCCTTCTCCACATCAGTCCCATTTAGTCCTAAATGAGACCTGGGGAGATGAGGTGAGGGAGGGTAGGAGGCCTGAGCTTCTGAAGAGCCATATTATTGGTAGGCTTAGGCCTCGCCCCCAGAAGGGACCAAAGAGTGCGCAGCAAAGGGCCTGCAATTCAGCTAAGGGAAGCAGAGCAATCAGATTTTCCTAATTGAGGGACCGGGCTTCCGAAAGCACTGCCAAACTGCATCTTGGAGACAGAAGGCAGCACTGAAAGGGTCTTTTGAGACCTCATCCCTTTAAGCACAGATTTCAGTCTCCATAAGCCCAAAGTATCTGGTCCAGGCTGGCTCCATGGAGGCAGGAGCCGGTCTCTGTTCATCTGGGCTGTGCAGTGTGACTAACACCAGGGTAGACCAGGGTGCAGGGAAATGAAATAGAAACCAGGGAGTCAGAGGGATCCAGGGAGCATCACAGCCCACCTGGAGGCTGCCAGAGCTCATCCCCGGCTCTTGAGAGTTCAGCTGGGAAGCGGAGGTTGATCTCCCTGCTGGAACCTGCTCAGATGGAAAGCTGCATCCTCAGGAGGCTGTAGTTATTCTTAGCACCCCTAGGGCAGGGGAGGGGAGGCCTTCAAGCAGCAGAGAAGGCTCCCTTGGAGACAGGAGCTGGCCGAGAGGAGGGACTGTCCTGGAAGCTAAGGAGAAAAGAGTTTTGAAAAAGAATTCCTGGCTGGCAGTCCAGCTCTGTACTGGTAAGTAGCGCCTGAGCCGGGGACACAGGCCAGCAGCCCCTAGTCACTGCCTGAAGGGGTTCTGGGGTTAAAAAGCTATTTCAGATGAAGCGCCGCCCCAGGCAGCAGGCTTTTCCTGAAGATATCTGCAGATCTGGCTTTAAATGGGCCCTGTTGAGTATCTCCCCGGGTAGGGGAAGGTGTGTAGGCTGCAGCCCCTGATCAGGGAGAGCTGGAGTGAGGTGGTGGTACAGAGAAAAGTCCTGGAGCCAGGAGGAAAGGAGAGGGGATGGGTCAGGCAGTGGCTAGGCAGTGGAGGAAAGACAAGAGCTGGCCCTGGGCAGGTGGGTGGCAGGTAGTTTCCTGGCACCTGAGTGTAAGGGAATGTTTTTACTTGTAGACCTAGGCACCCTCCCAACCCCTCCCCAGCCCTGACTCCTCCCGCTGGTCTCTTTATTCCATCTGAGTGACAGCAGGGACATCAACCTCGCTTCCCTCCTCTACTCTCACTGAGACAGGGAGGGGGGGCATGCTCCGCCCTGCCAGCCTTTGGAGATTCCTTTCAAGCATCATACTCCTGATTGCCATCCCCATTGCTTCACCAGGGATGCCGCAGTGATCAGGCCTCCTCACAAGATCAGCATTCTTCTCTCACCCTCAGGCTGGCTGCTGGAACTGTGCCTCTCATAAGGCAGCCTCAGGCCCACTGACAGATTTTTTTTTTTTCAAATTTTATTTTTTCTAGTTTTACAGTCATAATGAGTACTTGTTCCTGCCCCTTCCCTCCTTCCTCTCTCCCTCCCCCTTCTCCCAACCTCCCCTCTTTATCAGTTCATCCCACTCCCTCCCACCCTCCTGTCTGCCTGTTTCTGTGGGCCCCAGGATTCTCCCTGGCTTCTCTGCTCCAGTGGGGGCTCAGGCCTCCATGGCAGACCAAGTGGTCCTTCCCTGGGTAGAGCCACTGACTAGGGTGTTCCCCTTCACCTCTCAAGCCCCAGTCCCCAAGGTTCCCCCCTTCTCGCAACCATTTCTCCTGAGATCCTCGCTAGTCCATGGAGGAATGTTGATATGTCAGCCATTGTGCAGATCTCATAGCAGAGGATTCCTGGATACAGCAGCCCTACCCAAGTGGACTCTCTTGGCCAGCGACGGACTCCCTAGGCTCTTACCATCTCACCACCTCTCTCTTCTGCAGGATTTCCTGAGCCTTAGGATGGGAAGAGAGGTGATTGGCTTGATTTTGACTGAGCATTTCAAGGTCATCGATACTTTGCATTCTAGTTGGTTGCTGTTGTTTGTTTCACTGCTCTTCCATTGCACCAGACTGTCTCTTGTAGATTCTTAAGATTAAAAGTAGTGTGCCATCTCATCTTTAAACTTTATTGCAAGTTATGCTTTTGAGGAATGTAATTTAGGAAGCCAGTGCATGATTTCAGTGTGTGTGGCACGTGATTGTGTGTATGTGCAGGCCAGAGATTGGTACTGAGTGTCTTCTAGTTGCTTTGTACCTTATTTTCTGAGATGGGGTCTCTCATAGCACCCAAAGAGCTTGTCATTTCAACTAGACAAGCTGGCCAACCGCTCTGTGCATGCCAGAGTCTCAACACTGACATTACAGATGAGTAAAAACCAAACCTGGCTTGTATGTGGGTGCTGGGGATCCGAAACTGAGTCCAGTCCTCGTGCTTGAGCAGCAAACACTTTACCCACCGAGCCATCTCCCCAGCCTGTCCACCTTGTACTCTTTCCCTTTTAGGCATCTCCCCTCCCTTTCCTCCCCTCATATACCCAATTTTGGGGTCACTTGTGAGGGACAGAGATACACAAGTCACCCTTGGCAGCCTGAAGAAGCCCCTTAATCTTTTAGGGATTTTTGACGCAGTCAACTGGGGATGTGTATAGCTTTGACACAGAAAAGATTTTCAGGACTATCCGGGATGAAACTGAAGTGGAGATTCTATTGAAAAACAAATATATTCAAGAAGAGAAGAAAAACAAACCAGGGCGCATGTCTGTGGTTTCTCCAAAGAGTCACAGCTAAGTGTCAGCATTAGCGGACATGCCATTTTGGATGCTCTCAACTTACATCTCAAAAGGTTGCTAAGAAAAGTGTGTTATATGTATCAACACGTGTGCATGTGCATCAGCCTGTGTCTGTGTGTGGGCGCGTGCCTGCTTGCACGCGTGTGCACACACACACATGCATGCGTGTGGAGGCCAGAGGTTGACATCAGGTGTCTATTATTCCCCACCCTTTTATACAGAGTCTTTCAGTGAACCCAGAGCTTACCATTTCTGCTAGATTGGCTGCCAGTGATCTGCCCAGTGCTGGGATTACAGAGGTACCCCTTGTACCTGGCTTTTTCTGGGTCCTGGAACCCACATTCAGGCACTCATGCTTGGCCATGAAGCTTGCTGACAGCAAGAGAGAGACAGCTGTGGAGGTGCCTCGGGTGGAATTACAATCTGCAAGGTAAAAGCGCCAGGTGCCGGAGTGGCATGAGGTTCTCCATGTCCTTCCTCTGAACGGGTTTTCTAGGGCAGGAGGAGCAAGGCCTGAAGCGGTCTCTGAGTGTCTTGGAAGCTTCTGCCCGCCAGAGACTCAGGCTCCGGGGTGAGGGTCTCCTCTCCCTTTTCATGTTCCTGTGCTCGGCCTCACTGTTCGGTGGCACCGTGTCAGAACCGTTAGACCATTAACTCTTCATTCTGCTCCTGAAATTCTTTTGTGCAGCACAGTTGAGGGTCCCATTGTGTAGGGTCCCCCAGGTTACAGGTGGTTGTGCATCCACTGCTACAAGAAGCCTCCCTAGACTAACCTATGTCCACCCAGCCCCACCACGCCCTCCAGTATCCACCTTTCTCTGAACAACCTCTGACCTTGAGGCCTGCTAACAGGCTCTAATGCCCACTCATCTGCCAGGACAAGGACAAAGGCCTCCCAGGGCTCTGCCGGCTACCTTGCCCCAGCTCTGGCTCAGCTACAGTAGCTTTTTAATTTCTCACACTTTGCTTTAGGCACTGGTGCTGCCCCCCCCATCCACTTTCCCCATCTGTAAGATGCTTCCAGCCATGTTTTCTCCACAGCACTTTCCATCATGGCCTCAGGTCTGAGGTTTCTTTTCCAACAGGCTTGTCAGTTTGTGTGGGCATGAGGTCCTAGGAACAGGGTTGGATCTGGGAGCGAGTGGATGTGAGCTCCCCTTCCCCCCTTGGCAGTTCCGCAGGCATCCCAGCATGGATGACACTCCTTTTCATTCACAAACTGTTCAGGTAGTGTACCCAAAGGACAGGGAATTTCCAACGAATCTCATGGCTGGAGAAGAAGGCTGAAGCCTGGCATCAGCCAGAGGGAATCTTGTCTGCCAGGAAGTCCTGACAACTTATCAGATCACCCTTGCTTTAGAGTCTGAAGCCAAAACAATATGAAGTACAGGATTACATCTTGACCAGGGGCGCTTAGCTGTGTAGACTGCTTGTCTACTCTTTAAACTTAAACCTCATGTAGGACCCTGATAGACTTAAGGAAGAGGGGTCTGGACCTCTTCGTTCCTGTTCTCAATGTGACTGTGTCAAACAAATCTTTTTTTCTGCCTTTCACAATTTAACTGACCTCCTTGAGTCTGAGCCTGACTTCCTAGAGCTGCAGGGCCCCGCTCAGCCCTGACTCTTGACAGCTCCCATGATAGGGAGTCTCACACCGCTGTGGACAAAGAGACTTCAGAGTGTAAAAGGTTCCAGAAACCAAGGTGCAGCCTGGCCACAGGCACAGGGAAGGAGGGCCCAGCATTGAGCAAATGTGGGCCCTGTGAGGCCCGGCCAGGTACCTGCAAGTCTTTGTAAATGGACGCTGGTGATGTTCCGAAGGCCTGAGCAGAAGCCTGTGGGCTGTGCCCTCCCATCTTTGGAAGACTGGTTGCCCTGCAGGGTGGTGGGGAGCAGAGGAGCGTGCTGACTCCTACCCCCAACACCAAGTGACTTTCTGGGGAAGGTCTCTTCGGTCTGCACCGGGAGAGGTGCTTCTAGGTGCACCCGTATATTGTGCCGCTCCAATGGGGGCATTGTTAGGACTCCTTTATGCACTTGAGTTTGGGCAGTGAGCTTGCTGGTCAGAGGAAGCTAAGGTACCCAGGCCGGAGTCAGAGTGATTTGACAAGGTAGGGACTTGAAGTACACCAGTTCCTGGGGCCTCTTCAGCTTTGGGGTTCAGCAGAACCCAGAGGGGTCTCCAGATGGGTGTGACTCCTTACTCCCTTGTGGGGGAGGGACAGTGACTTGTCAGGCCAGACCTTTGCTCAGGGACCCCAGAGGCCTGGGCCAGGGAGGGGAGTGCTGAGCCACAGCCCCTCAGGGAGGCCCAGAGCTCCACGCATCCAGCCGCTTCCAGTTCCCTTTTTCATCGCATCGCATCTTCCTCCTGAACCACATTTCTGTAGCTGTCGCTGTTAGAGGCTCAGATCTAAGTCTGGGGGGCACCTGCTGAGATTCCCAGGTTCTTGTGTCCGGGAACAACGAATTGGACCAGGGCCCGACAAACAGTGACAGAACAAAGTCAAGGCATTTCTATGAAGAAAGAGAAGAGTGGAGGAAGTGGGCCAGCAAGCTGGAGAAAAGCCGCTCAGAGCCTGAGATCAAGGACCGCTGGTCCTCTGTAGGTGATTTACATAGCCCTAGCTTTGGGGTGCAGTCCAGGCGTTAGTCATGTTCCACAATGTAAGTCCAGATAGGGGTTCCCGTCTTTGTCTCTCCATGCCTCTCCTGCCACATCTGGAGGACTAGCTAGTGACCAGGCTTCTGGTTTCCGCCCCCTTGACTGGAAATCCCACTCTTCCTTCCCAGCAGAAACCGCTGCTGGCTGCCTCGCAGTGGCCCCCCACCTCAGCCCATGGCTTCTGTTTCCAGTGTCATGGTTCAAACTGAGGCGTGTGTTTTTGGAAAAGGCTTCTTTCTGGTCCTGGTGACACGGGTCCACGAAAAGCAGAGCTGGAGTCCTCCTGTCCCCACTACAGTCTTCTTGGGGTGTCCAGTTAACTCGAGACAAAAGTCTCCCTGCCCTCCTCCGCATGGTGCCATTCTGCAGCCTCGGGACTATTAGCCACGCTCACTTTGCCCACGGCTTCCCATGTGAAGTGAGACCAGCATCGCTTTGGGCCTCTGGCCTGAGAGAGCCGGGGTGAGAGGCCACTGCGCAAAGGGCCTTAGCCAGCAGAAGAACCTTCATGCCAGGTGCCATCCCGCCACGTTGAGGCTCACACATGACCCATTGGCACCTGGGGAGGTGACTTCTCACCTCACAGTACCGGAAAGAGGCTGAGGTTGGTGGTGTCAACAAATCCTGACTGCTGCTCCCATTTAAATGTCTCCTTTGTGCACCGTTTGCTGGATTCTGTCACCAGCTAGAGAAAAGGCCCAAAGCTCACTGCTGCACAGAGTCCGGCACATAGTAGGCCCTCAATAAATATTTGTTGAATGAATGAGATGGATTCAAAGCAGGGAACAAATTTGGGGCTCCTCTGAGTCTTTCATCCACCAGTTCGGAGGTCCTGGTAGCAGGGCAGGTGAGGGGGGATGGGTGGGACAGGGCGGACAGGTGAGGAAGGTGGGGGGACCCTGTCTGGCAGGACAGGCAGGGAGACCTGGAGCCATCTGTCTGGCAGCCTGTGGAAAATCAGCTATTTTTGTGAGGACATAGACTTTGGCCCTTAAATCTGAGGGATCTTGAGCTCCCCAGTGCTGCCAGAGCCTCACTCCTTCTCTGTCATAGACATGGACAGCCTGCTTCTTTTGCCCAGCCCTGTCCTCCCTAGTAGGCCTTCTTTCCTTCAGAGGCAGCTGGCCTCGAGAGAGAGGCTTGAGTCAGTTCCCACTGCTCTCCCCTAACCCTCCAGTGCTCCCAGCTATCTGGTTCTAGCACCTGTTGACCTCTTCAGACTTTATCCCCCACCAACTCCTTTGCCATTTGTTAATGGATTATCTTTTCACTAAATTTAACTTTTACCAGAGACCTTGTCTTCTTTTGCAACTGATGGAATTCTAGAAACTGCAGTCTTGTAATCTACCTTGGATTTTGTTTGTGAAAGATGTTAAAAAATCTATTAGCTCTGTCTAACCTGTCAGAAGGAAAAAGCCTTTCTATTTCCCAGGACCAAGGTTTGTTTGTGGAGAGGCTGCCCTGGGAGGGCTGAGAGCTGTGGCCCGCTCCTTGGATCTGTCTTGTGCATCTCTGGCTCTGGCCCCCATTTTGTGTGAAGACACTTGAGGTTCAGAGAACAGTGTAATTCCTGTTTTCAGGCCTTTCTTCCAGCTGTCCAACTAGCAGGTGCACAGAAATAGGACATGCAGTGGCAAGTCCCAGCATCGAAACACATGCACATGAGGTGTACAACTCTCAACCTCCTCCCCAAAACAGCCATCAGGTTGTCCCAAGGGACTCTGCATGTATCAGGAGCTTCAGGGCCAGGAGGGAAAGGCCTGTTGTAATGGTCAAGAAGCTTGTTGGACCTCCGTCTCTTTGCACCTGTGGACCTGTTAAGGTTGTTAAGGATGCAGAGTGGCCCCCTCAGGATTTTTATTGTTGAAATAAACTTTTTTTTCTGACAGTTTTAGATTCTGATTCTTCTCTGCAGATCAGTGTCTTTGTGGACAAAATAGTGCCCCAAACAGAACGTATCCATTATTGGAGATGGCGTGAAGTAAAAAGGTCAAAGTTTCTGTCCTCTGCATGTGATACAGAGAATGAAAAACATTCTTGGTGGAAAATGTTCATTACTGAAAATTCAATTCTTCCACATCCTCCCTCCCCGTTTCAGGCCTTGACCTACACAAAGCAATCAGGCAACATTGATTTCATATGCATTTCACATGTGATCTAATTGCACTTTAAAAACTGTACTTAACATTTTCTTTCTCAAAAGTGTAATGAGAGCTAGTTTAGTCCAATATCCCATCCCTAACACCTGCCACCAACAAAACCTGTTTACCACCTATTTAATCAGCACTAAATTAGACTGCTTTTTTCCTTTAGGAGTTTTCAAATTAAGTGATTTTCATTTGAAAGAAAGGATGTACAAGAATCTTTGGGTTCTCTTGTGAGTCCAAGAACGAAGAGTAGTCTTTAGTTTCTGTCTATCGAGGGGCCCCTACCAGATCTCAAACTGATATTAATCTACCTGACCAACTGGAATACAGCATCACCAGCCTCAGGCCGGAGCCGCCAAAAGAGGGATCAAAGCTCTAGTGAGGGATTAAGCACACACAGCCGGTGAGGGCCAAGCTTCACGCTAATGTTTCTTTATCTCAAGCCTCAGTTGACATTTTTGCTCATTTTTTTTAGCAATAGTATTCCCATATCTGAATGGACACAAATGCTTCATGCAGTTCCTGACATAGAAGCACTCTAGAAGCCAAGGGGTGCGAGACTGTGGGTCATGGTGACAGCTTATTGGGGCCACCACTTTTTGTGGCTTGAAAGTTATGGGTGGTCTGCCTAGATAGAGTAGGGTAAGTGCCCAGGGTGAGGGCTTCTGGGCACCTTTGTAGCCCCTGATGACAAAACCTCTAGAAATCAGACTTCTGGAAGTGTCTCAGTCCAAAGAGATTTTGATCTGTGAGTTTCTGTTCTTATCCCCATCCAAATCCATTTAATGCTGCCACATCTTCAGGACCGGGGCTAGACCCGGTCACACTGCCACACTGAGAATGAAAGCCCATAGACCCACAGCCCCTAAGTACCTGGGCTTCGCTCACCCCCAGTACAGTTTTACACCAATGTCCCCAAGCACTTAGCACAGGCCCTGCCCTTTCTCCCAGTCGATAGTGGTGTCCACAGAGGCTTTCCCCCAAACACCCCATCTGAAGTAGGGTCACCCCGTCCTCGTCACTTTTCAGTTTTGTGCATTTCTGTGCTCGCCTCTTCCCACCCATCAGCCACCCCATGTCTTGTGTAACCTGCACTTGGTTTCTCACAAACGTATTTGCATAAGTGAGCTAGGAAGGGCCAGGATGCCACAGATGGGCAAGTGCTGCCGTCCGCTTGGGCGAGCAAGACCAAATGCACAGCTTTGGGGCACCGTCCGGGAACTGGCGGGGGACAGCCGGACTGCCACGGTCGGCGGTTGGCAGTTGCTAATCGTTGGGAGCGCTTGGCTCTCGTGCCCTTCAGACCACGCCCCACCCACCGAGACCACGCCCCCGCGTCTCCATGGAGTCCTAGGCTTTCTTCTGCCGCCCTGGTGCTTGAGCCCCAAACCGGCATCCCAGGTCCCTTCACCGCCAGGGAGGGTAGGTGCTCTGGTGAGTGGTTCCCAGGAACCAGGTGGATACCCTGCCTCAGGCCTTCCCTGCGCGGTGCCGTGTCTGCAGCAGACCGTGCCCAGTGCTTATCTTTTGGCCTGGGACAGCCTTCCATTCCCTCGCCAACCCGTAGCAAGCTGCTCTTGTACCCTTGGTGGCTGACGTAGGAGCACGGTTTGCCTGTACTCCACCCGGCAGGCTCCCTGGGTGCACGGCTTGCCCGGGGGCGGGGGGCGGGGGACGGGGGGATGGGGGGACGGGACAGACAGGACACTCCGTCGAGTAGGCCTGGCCACGATCCCCAAGGGATAGGCCGGCATAGCTTCCCCAGTGATCCCACTGACTCCTGTGTGGACGGGCCTTGCAGTCATTGCATGTATGGACCTCAAGACCGGAGGATGGAGTTATGACTGACCTGCACGAGGTACAAGGTTTTAGGAAACAGAAAGGATATCTTTCTCATAGAGACACAAAAGAGCATATAAGCCCTTGTGTCTCTCCTGCTCCACCTGTTCTCCTGCAGACCAGGCATGCTGCAGGCCAGGCATGCTGGAGGCCAGGCTGTCCCCAGGAAGGCGCTCCACTGGGCACTGCAACCCGGCCATGTCCAGACCAGTACAGGCAGCTGTGCAGAAGCCGATTCAGAGACAAGGTTTCACGTAGCCTAGATTGGTCACGAGTTTGTCTCCTGTCTCGGTCTCCTTGGCCAACCACACTGCTGTTTTTTGTTTTTATTTTTTCATTTATTTATTCAATTGTGCGTGTGTGCACATGTGTGTATGTATGTGCATGTGTGTGTGTGTGTGTGTAGAACCGCAAGCGAATTCGGGAAGCACCATGGACACCTCCACCTCCTCCTCCTTTACTCTGCCCCTGGATTCACAAGCTCCGCCCTACCAGGACCAGAAACGCAGGCCATCCCCGCTTCCGCCTGGTGTCTATACGTGGGGTCTAGGATCCGAACTCAGGACCCTCCGCCTGCAAGGCAGAGGCTTAACCCCTGAGCCACCTCTCCAGCCCTCACACTGCTGAGTTTAACTTCTTCCGAAAGAAACATCATCTTTTCCTGGTTCGTGTCAGTCCTCCACCTCCACTTCTAGGATGCTGGGTATAGGCACAAGTCACCAAGCCCTGCTTGAGCATTGCTTTGTTTTCTTAGGATTCTGTAGTTCAATTGGTACAGTGCTTTCCTACGTGCGTGAATTCCATGAAGTGGGCTTGGTGGCTCACACCCATAACCAGCACCAGGGAGGCAGAGGCACTTGATCTGTAGTTTAGAGTCATCGGTGATGACACAGCAAGTTCCAGACTCAAACAGGGCTGCTGAGATGGCTTAGTGGGTAAAGACATGCACGCGATACCCAAAATGTACAACAGTGAAAGTACAGAATTAACTTCTGAAAGTTTGTTCTCTGACCTCCAAATGTGCTCCTGCTTTCTCTAAATAAATAAATATTAACAAACAAAATGCCTGAAACACTGATTTCTAATGATTTTGTAAATGGAATTATTCTTAATTTGCACTTTACATCACTTATTACTAGCATACAAAAAACAACAGGTTCTTTTAGTGTGGGTTTTTGTATCAAGCTTAAGCTGAAGTCACACCAGCACTTTGGAGCTGCTTTTCTCAGGGAAGTTTTATCTACTTCGGGTCCCAACCTTCCCCTATGTTGTGGTTAAAAGCAAAGATCCAAACTATGGGCAAGTACTCTGGAGTTGTAGTGAGCATGCGTCTGCCCAGTGAGCATGCGTCTGCCCAGTGAGCATCACCAGCGAATGTCCCCTTGAAGCCAAAGGTCTGCAAGAAGAAAGAGGGCAGAGGCAGCTCTTCTTTGTTCTGGTTAAGTTTTATTGGCATTACGTTCATCTCTTACAGAAGAACTCAGCCCACACCCTAGAATGTAGACCTCTGGGGAGGGGAGTGCTCTGGGAAGCAGGGCAGGTCCTCAGACGTGCAGAACTGCCAGGGCTCAACCCAAGAGACAGGTGGGTTAGTGCTAGGCTGCAGTGGGTGGGATGGGGAGAGGAGCAGGGGTCTCTAGCCTACAGGTACCATAACCCTGAAAGGAGCGCCTTCTAGAACAAAGGTAGAGTCACTAGGACAGGTCTGGTGGGTTCTCCTTTCCTCTTAGAGGGGGATGATGATCTAATGGGGATTCTGAGGTGTGGAGCAGGAGGAAAAGTGAAACGAGAACTTTAATTTCTCAAGTAACAGCCATCATTGCCCTTGGTAAATCAACCTTTTGGGAGATCAACACAGAGGGGAACTGTACAGTTTGTTTTTCCCTCTGGAGAGACAAAAAGCTTTTTGGCTCTTAAGTCTTTAATAAAAGGAATACATAATTCTGTGTCTACTGGACAGAACACTGCATTAGCTGGACTTCCAAATGCTGAGTCTCTATCGCTGTGCAATCAAGACAGGATTCAACCCTCCACCTTGCACACCTGCATTACAGGACTTAAACACACAATCCAGGAATTCCTTACGCTAATTTATACATTTTAATTGGTTGCATATATTAACATGTACTATAAGATTCTTTTCTAAGAAGCATTACATAATAAATGGATACTGTAAAAAGATCTGATTAGTTAAAAGTAACAAGCATTAACAGATACATACAAAACTCAGCCTGTTCGGACTGGGTGGGAGCCTGTAATGGAGCGTGGGCAACAGCCTTCCCACAGGACCTTCAAAGGGAAGGGGGAGGGGGAGATCACAAGACCATTAAAAAAAAAATCAGATAATTAGACACAGGTGAACTGTGAACAGTTCTCTCACTCTTTCAGTGGACAAAAAGAACAAGCTTCCAATGTCCACTGAACCCCAGAATGGGATCTCCAGCTGCCCATCCTGCCATATAAAGGGCTCATGATGTCATGGTGAGCGGGTGCCCTAGGAACCATGGCAGGCATGGGCTAATGGGCTAGAGTCTGCTTGCATACTGTGTGTGTGTGTGTGTGTGTGTGTGTGTGTGTGTGTGTGTGCTGGGACAACTGTCTAGTGGAGTTTATTTTGGCAGCTGGATGTGAAAGATCAGATTCTGTTCTGCTCAGGAGAGGGCTTGTGTTGAAGGCCTACGTGTGTTCTTGGTCTGTGAGACTCTGTGCTCTGCGCTCGCTGCCCCTTCAGCAGCTGCAGCTCTCTGCTGAAGCCTTGGCCCGATCATTCTTGTCCAGTTTGATCGGTTCTGGAAATTCATTGTACAGCTCCACCTCCGTTTCCTGGACGGGGAAGAAAGAAAGATGACGACTTGGGACATAAGGAGATTCCAGTGTTTGGTTTGATCTGACACAGCAGTAACTGGGATAGAACCTGACCACACTCCCACATAAAGCATCTGGTGGGACGCAAGGTGACTTGCTGTGGATTCACAATATTGCTGATATTCATGATCAGATGGAGTATGTTCACTGCCTCCTGGTCTCAGGGTGTCCTATATCCCCCCACAGGCACTTTTCTGAGCTGACAGTCTATGATCTGGTTTTGCTTCCCAAGAGGTTTCTCACACACTGCAGGCATTACCTGGTAGCATGACCAGAGCAAAACAGGCTTCAGTCACTACAGCAGAACGTCAGGGATCAACATGCTGACTTTAAGGAATAATGGTGTGCCCACTTATCTGTCACCATTCTTGGCTTTGAGTCAAACTCAGGACTCTTTCTGAACTTTTAAAGAGCTTTGTGGTTTAGAGCTTGGGCTCTTCTAGATCAAGAGGTCTGGGACCTATAGTACTGCACCCGAATGGAAAAAAGTTTTCTGGACATTTTGTTCCCAACAGCTTGAGAGCATGAAACATCTGGGATACACACTAGAAAAATAAGAGCCTTAACAAAGGGTAACATACCGTAGAGTGTTCAATTCAGTGGCTCTTAGCATATTTACAAAGCTGGACCACAATCACATCAGTGCAGGACATTCATCACTCCCACCAATTGTCTATCAGCAGCCTTCTTCCTGTCTCAATCATTTCCCACTCTAGACCCGCTCAACCCCCAGTACAAAGATGGAAGCCAGGACCTCACATCTACACTAAGCGGTGTATCTCAGAAACATTTCATTCATTTTTTGATCTTTTTGTCTTCTTAGGCAGGGTCTCATTTTACAGTGCTGGCTGGCCTTGAGTTTGTAGGCAATCAATGCACCACCACACTTAGCTGCAAGTCTCTTTAATGGACCACAAACACAGGTCTTTGGCTATAATAGGCTTCCTTCCCTCCATGTATGTCAAGTCATAACATTTGGCAAATACTTGATGCCTCCCTGTGATGGAATGGCGTCTGCTCTGGACCAACAGTCTTTTGTTTAGATAAGCATCCATCAGTGAATATTTTGAGTTGTTTATGTCCTTGGCAGTATATGGAAATATATTTCACACAACAAGCAAAGGATGTGAAGAATTATGAAGTCTTACTAATGAATATAAAACAAGTCCTAAAATGATACCTGAGGGCAGTTCCCAAAGTTCATAAATTGAAGGACTAATTCCCAGTGTGCCAAGACTGTAGACTGAACAAGGTTATTGGTAGGATCTGCTTCCACCTGTTTTTTGTTTTTGTGACAGGACCTCATGTATCCCAGGGTGGCCTGGAACTGGACATGTAGCAGACAACTGAACTCCTCCTGCTTCCACCTCCCAAGTCCTGGGATCGCAGGCATGCCTCACCATTCGATACATGGTAGTAAAAGCTGACCCAGGGTCTTGTGCATACTAGGCAAGTGCTATAAAAACTGAGTTCCATCTCCAGCCCCAAGGCAGATGTTCTTAATGAGAGAGGGCAGTCTGGGTAAAGCTAGAGGGGCAGTGCCATAAAAGTTGTGACACTGAGGGCCTGACATGGAGTCACTGTTACAGCTAACACAGCTCTGGAGATTAAGGGTGCTGTCCAGCCACCCTGAGAGGAACAGCAGTCTGACCAATCTAACCAGGGCCTTTGTAGAGAGAGGGATGGGGCATCAAGGGCTGAAGGGAAGGACTGACAACAGAACACAGGCAGGGAAGACTCATTCCCAAGCTTGGAGTCTCACATGATTAAGAGAAATGGAGGCAGAGCACCACTCAGAAGGAAGTACACCTTCCTAGTGTTCAGGTGAGCAGTCCCAACTTGTCACAGGGTTCTTTGACAGCCTTTTGTTTAGATAAGCATCAGTGAATATTTTGAGTTGTTTATATTCTTGCCAGTATAGGGAAATATTATTTCACACCACAAGCAAACGATGTGAAGAACTTTAAGCTGGCTTGTCTCCAGAACAATCTATTTCATTCCATACATTTCTGTCTCACAGGGCCAAATATCCCATGCTACTGAGAATTAGCGCATTCTATAACCCAGCCTCTTGAGATGGCAGAACCTACTTTGAACTTCTCCAGCTATTGTCTGCTTTCAAGTTCATACAGCCCCATGCTCCCCAGTTCACATCATGAGTGGCTTAACAAGCCTTAACACCTGCCCCCAACACTGCAGCTAACTGCACACCACACTGCTTTCCAACCCCCCAAAACTGGGGCTGAGCTCAGGCCTTATATAAATTCAACAGGCACTGCACTGCTGGCCACACTCCCAGGTCTACGAAGTTGCCCAGGCTTGACTTGGACTTGTAAATTGCGTGGGGAACAGTGAGCTCTGGTTCTGCAATACAGTTCTCTGAACTTTGCCTCGTTTTATGTTGTACATATAACCACTCGTGGAAAAAACGATTTCTTGGTCTGTGAGTCAAATCTCAAGTAATCATTACCATAATCACCTAGTGAAGCTGGTGTTGTAATTTTGTAAGTGAAGGGCAGAAGCTCAGATGTGATTATAAAACATCAGATCTAATGGCTGACAACACTGGGGTTGAATTGAACCGGAAGCAGAAGGCTGATAATGGGCCCTCTATAGTGGCCTGTTTTTTCCCCCTTGAGTATGTGCTTTTGTGTGTGTGTGTGTTGTGTGTGTACACAAGAGGGCACTTGAATGTGTGTACCTGTATCCAAGAGTGACATCGGAAATCATCCTGGATTGCTCTTCCACCTTACTGGCTTGATCTGCTGTCTCCTCAGGTTTTGCCTTGTAGGGGGAATTATAGGCTGCTATATCTACCTAGCATTTTTTTAGGTACTTTTACTTGTAAGTCAAAGGCTTTAACCACTAAGCCATCTCCCCAGCCCTTGGGCTGACTTCTTAATGTAACAGCATGCAAATAACTAGGAAACAAACGCCTCACCTTCACAAGGATGTCTGGTTCTGCTAATTCTAGAAGCTGAAGCACAACATACACCATCCCTATGCCTTTCCAGAGAAACACAAGAGTTTTCTTGGCTGCAGTTAAGGATGAGGCAGCTAGGAAGTAAAATGATGACAAGGAGCCAGGCAAAGGTAGTGCCATCTCCAGAGGATGCCATATGTCTCCAGGGCACATACACCCACCTGTTTAAGTGCATTCCGAGCAATAGTCTGGAAGGCTTGCTCCACGTTGATGGCCTCCTTGGCACTGGTCTCGAAGTAAGGAATGTTGTTTTTGCTGTAGCACCAGGCCTGTGCCCGCTTTGTGGCCACCTGTAAGAACAAGGAGGGCATGCAGGTGCTACGGTAGGAGCACTGGCAGCAACAGCCCTCCCCATGGCAGGAGAGGGCGAAAGCAGATCATGGGACCTGTGGCCAAGCTCATTGTGCAGACAGAGTGTGAAAAACCAGGAACTCTAAAACTCAGGCTACCTGTCTGCAGCTCTCCTGTGGCCCTCACACTTATGACAAGCGGGACAAAGTCAATCTAGGAGGGAGGGAGTAGAGTGGTCGCTCCTCAGAGCCATACCTGGTCCTGAGGATGCAGCCCCCTCCCATACTCACTCGAGACACACCGGCCAAGTCACAACAGGATTCTGAAAACATACCTCAGACCTCCCACCCTTCTTCTGACCTAGCTCATTTCCAGCCAAGAGACGACAAGTCTGAAATGAGGAAAAGAACTAGAGCAAAGAGATAAATTCTTTGCCAGATAAGCTCTGATTAATGAAAAGAACATGTTTCCCATAATGTAGGGAATATACCATAGCAAATTTAAGGTCCACAACAGCTGTCTGCTCCCAAAAACGAGAAAACCAAATTTCCTTCATCGAAGAGCAGAAATGGTGCTGAGGCTCAGCAAGTATAGACAACAGCCACCCCTAGCTGTTGGAGCTGGACCAGGTCAGTAAGGACCCACCAGCACTTTCCCAGACCACTATGGGCCTGGCAGAGAACCTGCGAACCTCTAAGGGGTCTATGACAATGCTGGACATTCTTAGCACTTACTTGTCTGTTTTCGAGGTCAATCTTGTTTCCCAGCACAACAAAAGGGAAATTTTCAGGATCCCGGGGACTGGCCTGGATAAGAAACTCGTCTCTCCAGCTGTCGAGGGTCTTGAATGTGTTGGGGGCAGTCACATCAAATACCAGAACGCAGCAGTCAGCCCCTCTGTAGAAAGCCACACCAAGAGACTGGAATCGCTCCTGACCAGCTGTGTCCCAGATCTGTAAGGGACAAAACACTCTGCTTAAGGGGTGCTGGGCAAGGCTTCAGGAAGGGGGAGGTGTGTGAGAGCCTGTGGGTTTGAGGGTCTCAGTGAGTCTGCTCCCTGGAGTTCTAAAATTCTTTTATCTTGTCCCAGTTATGCACTATAGACTCATGTAAACTCTAAAATTTCTACAGATTTTTATTTACTGTGGCGTATTTGTTTGCTATAGAAGCCCAGGCACATCTTGAACTCAACAATCTTCATGCCTCGGCCTTCAGAGCCTTGATATTACAGGCAAGCACTATTACAAACCCTCTAGGAGCAGTGGAAATAAAGGAAATACTGACTTTTATATATATATATATATATTTACATCTATGGATTTTTTTGACATATGCTAAACAAGCATTCTACCACTGAGTAATATCCAAGCACCATATCTATAGCTTAAGATAAAAATCATTACTCTGATAAAGAGAGAGCAAACACAGGCACATACATGCCAAAGCATGCTTGTGGAGGTCAGAGGATAAATTTCCGAAATCAGTTTTCTCTTTCTACCATATGGACTCTAGGAACTGAACTCAGGTTGCTATGTTTGTGTGCAGGGACTTAACCTACTGAGTCATCTTGCTGGCCCCTGTTATCTATAGATATTAATATGTGTAAAGTTTCCCTGACCAAAAGAACTGCCATCTGTTCTGTTTATAAAACAAACTAACCAAAACCCAGAAAGATACCCAGAACATAAAAGGTTAACAATCAGTCCTACTAACCAGTGCATTATCACTCCCTTGGGCCACACTGGGTTCAAAAGCAACACCAGGTAGTCACTGACGATGTCACACATTTGTAATGGCAATACTTAGGAACACAGCAAGACTCCCTCCATCTCAAAAACAAAAGCTAAGATCGAAACAAAAAGGATCGAGGCTGGGTCTCCCTGTGGCCCAAGACCAGGCACAGGATAGAAGGGCACAGGAGCAGCTCAAGTGAACATTCCACCTGCTTCTCGGCAAGGTGGGGCCCAGAGGGACCCTTGCGGTACCTCTCCATGTTCCCAATGTCTTACTATTCTGCGCAGAACCCATGGGAGAAGAAGAGGTAGAGGGCAGATTGAAAACCTAGGAAAGAAGAAACAGGACATGCTCCATAAAGGGAAAGCAGAAAAGAAAGTTTTAAAAACAGAACTGAAATCCAGGCTTAGACAAATCCTGTCCTGTGCCTTCCTGTGTCTCTGTCTTCACTTCTCAAAAGTCAGCTTCACTGTAATGCTGAGCAAACGTGCTACATTGTAGTTCACTGAGCGGTAGCACATGGAGCTCTGCGTTTGAAACAGCTTCTTTCAGAGAGCATCACATGAGAGCTGTCACTCTCAGATGGGACCAAATGTGTTATGGAATTCAGATACACAGAGCAGAAAAAGGCATAAAAAAAGCAGAAGTTGAAAAAAATTTCCAAAGTTGAACTTCAAACTTACGAAAGTACAATGCATATTTGCCATTAATAGAAAAGTAGAACCCTATACAGAGTATTTTTTTAAAAAAATACATATTCTTTTCTATTAAAAATATACCATGTATTTACTTACTCATTACTGTAATGTGACAATTTTTCAGGGGGTAGAGCAGGGGAAATGCTATAAATTGAATGTTGACCTCATACTTGCTAAGTCTAGCTTTGTACTGCATATCCAGCCCTGACATTACAAGTATTAATACTGCCATTCACTGGATTGAACATGCACAAACACATGCATGCACACACCACAACATCCACATATGAAAGAAAGGTGGGTGGCTAGCTATATGGTTCAGCAGTAAGTGCTTCCTAAGCCTAACAATGAGAGAATTTGATCCTTTGAACCCAATAAAAAGTGGATGAAAAAACTAACTCTGCAAAGTTGTCCTCATGTACTCAGACACACATACAAAATTAAACAAAATTAAAAACAATTATTATAGTTTACCAAGTTTTCTTGAAAACAGTTAACATGTACTTGACTACACCTAATGGCTAAAACTAACTGACTTCTAGCTTCTTCCTCAACAGGATCAGAAACTTAAAAACAACAAAACATAAGCATCACTTTTTTTTTTTAACTTTTTTTTTTAAATATCACTCTTGTTTATGTTTTTTTTTTTATTCAATTGTGTGTGTGTGTGTATGTATGTGCGTGCGTATGTGTGTGTGTGTCTGTGTGTGTATGTGTAGAACCACGGATGAATTCGCGAACCACCATGGACGCCTCCACCTCCTTCTGCCCCGGGATTCACAGGCTCCGCCCTACCAGGACCAGAAGCGCAGGCCGCCCCCGGTTCCGCCTGGCGTCTATACGTGGGATCTGGGATCCGAACTCAGGACCTTCCGCCTGCAAGGCAGAGGATTAACCCCTGAGCCACCTCTCCAGCCCAAGCATCACTTTTCTTGCACACAAAATGTAAAGCACCAATTCTGGTTTCCTTACCATGGGTCCCATGGCTGTGGGATGAGTCACAGATAGCCAACTTGGTGCAGAACTTCCAAGATTTTTTTTTGCCATCATTCCTTAAATAATAGTTCAATAATTGCTTACATAGGATTGGATATTCTATTTGTGCGTGTGTGTGTGTGTGTGTATGTATGTGTATCAGAGGGCACTGTGTGTCCCTGTAGGGAATGAAGGGTGACTCAGGAAGTCATCCTGGATTGCTTCTACCTCCTTTTTGCTTTTTTTTGCTTTGCTCTGGGGTTTCTGCCCACCAGCGCTGATGTGCAGGCTGCTGCCATTTGTGCCTGGCATTTTTAATTTTTACATAGATCTGGAATCAAACTCAGAACCTTCTATTTACCAAGCAGTCTATCTCTCCAGCCCATTATAAGTAATCTGAAGATGATTTAAAGTATATACAGTATATCTGGAAATTTTATGTGGACACTTTACACACACCAAATCAATCAATTAATTAACAAACATATGCTATTAGGGTGCTTCTTCTCACCCCCCAATCTGTCAGATCTTTCTCTGTGAAAGGAGCATCCGGTAACAGGTAAGGCTGTGTTGCCCTTCACTCTTGCAGGGTGGTATTTCCAGAACACCAGATAACATTCCATTGTCCTGTGGGAGCTTGTCTCCTTTGAGACATGAGTCTTTCTTTCTTTTTTTAAATTCTTTCTGGGAGTTGGGATTCTAAATCTGTGAACGTTAGGTCTGGAAAATTTTTGGCCAATTTTACCTATGTTCTCTTTAATCCTTCTGTATACTACTGATACTCCTTTACTTACTTTTCCTTTTCTCCTTTTCCCCTTTCTTTCCTTTCTTTTTGCTATATGTGAGTGAGTTGTGGGTATGTGTTATATCCAACTTGTTGCTAAAATCATCGAGTTTCCAAAATTTGGTTAGTAGACTTTATTCTCAGATTTGGAGTCTTAATTTTTTTTTCTCCTCGAATCTGTCGTTTTCTTCTCTGCAGATATGAGACTTTCTCTTTTAAATTAAAAACTGGGGCTGGCAAAATGGCTTTGCAGGTAAAGGCACATGTGTGCATATGTGGTGATATGATTTGATCCCTTGAGTTCCTGTGGTGGAAAAGTTGACTTCTGTAAGTTGTATTCTGACCTCCACCCACTGGACTTAGACAAACAAATAAAAACTCAATTTATTGGGGCTCAGGGGTTAAGCCTCTGCCTTGCAGGCGGAAGGTCTTGAGTTCGGATTCTAGACCCCACATATAGACACCGGGCGGAAGCGGGGGCAGCCTGAATTTCTGATCCTGGTAGGGCGGAGCCTGTGAATCCCAGGGCAGAGTAAATAAGGAGGTGGTGGAGGCGGTCCACACACACATACATACACATACATACATACACACGTGCATACACACACAATTGAATAAATAATAAATAATAATAATAAAAACTCAATTTATTGAGCAGGAGATGCAGGGTAGTGGTAGAACACTGCTTAGCAGGTGAGACCTGAGGCTTAAGGCCAAGCACTGAAAACAAAGCAACCAACACCAGGGCCTTGAGCAGGCCAGGCAAAGGCTCTACCACTGAGCTATGTTAACTCCTGCTTTACCTTTTGTTTTGAGACAAATCTCACTAAGTTACTAGAAAGGTCTTGAACCTGTGACCCTCCTGCCTCAGCCTTCTTTTAATTTTTTTTATTATTTATTAAATTGTGTGTGTGTGCATGTATGTGTGTGTAGAACCACGGGCGAATTCGGGAACCACCATGGACCGCGCCTCCACCTCCTCCTCGTTTACGCTGCCCGAGGATTCACAGGCTCTGCCCTACCAGGACCAGAAATGCAGGCCACCCCTGCTTCTGCCTGCCGTCTATACATGGGTTCTAGAATCAAGCCACCTCTCCAGCCCTCTGCCTCAGCCTTCCATGCGGTGCAATCACAAGTCTTCATCACCAGGCTGCTCCTTTTTCTCTTTAAACATAAAAAGCATTCTGAACAAACAGAAGGTCCTGAATTTGGATTTTTGGATTCCAGGTCCAAGTAAAAACCCCATGTTTTACTTCCGATCCTAGTAGGTAGAGGCTGGAAAATCCGAGAGCAAAACAATCCAGGATGATTCCTGAAGTCACTTTTAGTCCTCCATAGGCATACACAGTGCCCTCTGATACACACACACACACACACACACACACACACACACACACACACACCATAAAAAGAAAAAGTAAAAATATTTTTTAAAGTAGTATTTTGGATTAGGTGTTGCACTTGCCTGCATTTATAAGTTCCTGGGCTCTGTTCTCAGTACAAGATAAAGGTTTATGTGTATTGGCCTCAAGTTGTGGTGTGTCTAGAGAGAAGGAGAAAGGAAGAGAGGACAGGTGGGGGGAGTGTCTGTAGGTCAGAAGTTGGATGTCCTATTACTCTCCTTTTTTTTTTTTTTTTTTTTTTAATTGAGGGGGTGAGGCACTGATTTAGTTAGACTAGCCAGATGTAGTAGGTTCAGAGGGTCGTACCATGGGATGGGAAATTTTAAATTTCAACAATATGGAGGGAGGAGAAGTGATTGCCCATGTGGAGAACTAGAACCAACTCCCAAAAAACAAGATTGGAAAATCTCAAGCTAAGGAGTTGGCAAAGCTGTACTTTTCTGTTGAAGAATCTGAGGTACACTGTCCACTACCCACATGTGTGAATTGTTGGGGTTTTTATTTGGAACTGACTTAGAACTGACTTAGGAGTTCACAAATACTAAATAGGTATTCTGCCGCTGGGCTGCATTCCTACCTTTTTTCCATTTTTTAAAAATTTACTTACTTACTTACTTATTTATTTTAGAGAGAGTGTGTGTGTGTTTGTATCAGAGGGCACTCTGTGTTCCTGTGGAGGACCAAGAGTGACTTTGGGAGTTAGCCTGGATTGCTTCCACCTTTTAGCTTCGCTCTGGGATTTGCCAGGCTCTGCTTAACCAGGGCTGGAAGTACAGGCCTCCGCTGTTTCCACCTGGTGTTTTTATGTGGGCCCTGAGATCCAAACTCAGGACCTTCTGCTTGGGAGATAAGAGTCTCCCTGAGCTATCTCTCCAGCCCTCGTTTTTGTTTTAAGACAGGGTATCACTTAGTTTTCCAGGCTTGAACTTGCGAATCCTACTGTCTCAATCTCTCCACTGGCTATAATTACAAGCCTGCACTCCCAGGTTCAACTTCATGTGTGTAGGTTCTAAGTTCTTATTGTGCAAGGAGAGAACTTTGTCTTGAATAAAACAATTTCTGACAACAATCAGGGTCAGTTTGTAGAGATACTTTAAAACTGGAGAAAGCGCAAGTGAGCTAAAGAGATGGCTCAGTGGTTAAGCCTCTCTGCCTTGCAATCAGAAGGTCCTGAGTTCAGGTCTTAGATGGGTGTAGCCTGTATTTCCGGTCCTGGAAGGTGGGTCCTGGGAAACTCCAGAGCAAAGCAAAGAGGAGGTAGCACAATCCATGGTGATCACCCTTGGGCCTCAACAGCCATACAACAGAAACACAAAGAGACACATTCAAAAAACGCTGGAGAGAGAGGATGTGCTGTGACCGTATGAGGAAGCCATGCACCACAGGAAATGCTCTTAATGACTGTATTTTTAGTCACTTTTTAAAAAGGGAATAGAAACCCATAATGGAAGAGATTGATATAAAAATGATACGGAAATTTTAAAACTTAACTGAAAAAAAGCAGTGTTGAAACCAATTAAAAGAACAACTAAACTGTAGAATCTGTAAACAAACAAGAGCTGGATAAGTTTTCTAAGAAAAAAATCAAATGGCAGAATCCCAAGAGCACCTGGAGAGGACAGGTGGTTCATGGGAACAGGTGCTGTAAAGTGCTGACAACTGAAAAGAAGCAGCCTGTGGAGCTGTGTCCTGCGTGCAGCTTGGAGAGGAACATGAGGCAGTAATTCTTATTTTATTATTATTATTATTATTATTATTATTATTTATTCAACTGTGCGCATGTGTGTGTGTGTGTGTGTGTGTGTGTGTGTGTGTGTGTCTGTGTATGTGTAGAACCACGGACGAATTCACGAACCACCATGGACCGCCTCCACCTCCTTCTGTCCCGGGATTCACAGGCTCCGCCCTACCAGGACCAGAAGTGCAGGCCGCCCCCGCTTCCGCCTGGCGTCTATACAGTGGGGTCTGGGATCCGAACTCAGGACCTTCCGCCTGCAAGGCGGAGGCTTAACCCCTGAGCCACCTCTCCAGCCCCGAGGCAGTAATTCTTGAAGGAGCCCTGGTATCTCAAAGGTTTTTAGTAGGTTGCAATGGAAAATAAAAGAAGGCATCATGAGAAAACTCATAGGTAACCTTTTAACTCCTGAGGCATCTCTCCTTTTTAATTCACATCATGTATACATTTTCTTGAGTCCTTCCCACTCAATCTCTACATAGGTAAGCCTTCTGGTCATTTAGTTTCCTATGGACATATGACAAGTGCTTACTATAGGACTGTGAAGATCCCAAATGTGAGCTACAAGTTAGAGACTTTGAGATGGGCATGGACGTGAACAAGGGTCCTGGCAGCAGGACCACATGTAAATCAGGTCAGTAAGAGCAACATGTGCCTAGAGACAAACATCCTTCCTTGCCTTCAGGAGTTCTGCATTGCTGAAAAGAAAAGCAGCCTCAGGTTCTGAATAGGTCATGACCAAAGTCATAGTGGGGTCTCTAAGATGACAATACATGGGCACAATGGGAAATCTGAAGTCACTAATGAACACATAATTGGAGAAACTATTACACACTTAATTACCAAGTTATCAACAAATATGCGACAACTGGCTTCATCTTTGATGTGCAACTCAAAGATTTAGAAAAACGAAAAAAAAAAAAAGATTTAGAAAAACGGTCTAGGTCCAGAAAAATGAATCTGTTCCTGTGCCTTTAATTGGTGTACCATAAAATAACTTCAATGGGTGTCATGGACCACAAAGAGCAAATCTCAGGATTCCTTTTCTAGGGATGAACACACACTACCTCAGCAAATAGACAAAGTTTATAATCAGAACATGAGGTTTTTCAAGAGTTTATGTTTCATGTGAATCTCTAAAACAGGGAAACTTTTGGAAGTTGAGCTGACACATAAAACACCAGACTGGCTTAAAAGAATCCAATTTTCTTCTTTCTTTTTTTAACCTTGTTTTGCTGTGTGTGAAATGCAGGCCACCATCATTTCCGCCTCTGCTTTTACTTGTACCCTGGGATCCAAATTCAGACCTTCTGCTTGTGAGAAAGAGGCTTAATCTCTGAGCCATCTCTCCAGCCCAAGAAACCAACTTTCGAGGCTACAGACATGTCAGATTTTATTTTAAAAAACTCAGGGAAATAAAGGAACTTCTTTAGTATGTCTATAAAAACACAAACAAAAACAAACCGAACAAAACACAAATAAGAGGAAGCCTAGTTAAGCTAAATTTTACAAAAAATTCAGAGTGTATTTTATCATACAATATGAAATTAAAATTTAGGGTTGAGGTATAGCTTGGAAGTACAGCAGGTGCTAATAAGTATGTGTGAGGCCCCTGAAGCCAATTCCAACTTTTTTTTTTTTTTTAATATTTACCCATGAGATCTGAGGAACAGGGAAGAAAAAGGCCCATGAATGACATAGTTGACAGAGCTCGCTGAGCAGGGGCTTACCTGCATGGTAACTAGTCTGTCATCCACCATCACCTCCTTGGTCAGAAAGTCTGCTCCTATTGTGGCTTTGTACTGGTTACTAAACTTCTTGTTCACATACTGGTTCATGAGGGACGTCTTACCGACACTGAAATTGGAGAGAAAAAAAACAAAAAACACAAGTCTAAGTCAAGCAAGGACTGAAATTGACAATTTTAAAAAGAACCTTAGTTGATAAAGTGCTTGCTTGGTATGTAGGAGGCCTTGGGTTCAATACCCAGAGCTGCAGGAACAGCAAATAAAAGACAGACATTCTTTTCTTAAAAGGAATGTTCCTAATGGTACAGATATGTATCAGATGATAAAAAACAGTTTGTAGTTTTAGTACAGGAACTCTGGAGAACAGAGTCTAGTATTATTCTTTTCCTTTCCAGAAGGACATCGACAAATATAATCCTCAAAGAAGCTTTAGCAGGAAGATCGTTCTGATATTCTCAAAAATTTTACTGAAGTCTTACGAGTTTCTGTATCTAACTATTATTCCCTGTGATGACAGTGGAATTCAAGGCCAAGCAAGACCCTGTTGGGGGAGGGGGAGAAGCAAAACAAAGCAAAGAGGTCCTTTCTTTCCCAAGAAAGCTAACAGGTAATGTGTGTTTTGGTGATGACAAAGTCAAAATAATGAAATAATGCAGCCTGAAGACAGAGCAAAAGCCTCTCTCACTGCCAGTATCATCAAGGGCCCTGGGTTCTATCCCCAGGAGACACACACATTCTCTCTCTCTCTCTTTCTCTCAAAGGTTTCATACTTAAGAGATAATTCCAATTTCCACTTGCCCCAAACAACAGGGAGGACAGTCCCATAAACAGGATGGATGCTCCAAGCCACCTGTAAGCTCAAGTTCACAGATACACTCACCCAGAATCTCCCAGGATGATAACCTTCAGTAACACTTTCTTCCTAGAGGTCATCCTTCAAGCTGTAGGAGGAAAGGAGAAAGAACAGTGAGCAACGGGAACTCAGAAGTGGAACTGTCTCTTCCATACATGGCCCTCTATGCAGCTAAGAGCAGAACCCCAAGACTTCATGTAGGCTGCCCAGGGGTTCTGACACAGAGCTGTGTCCCTTTACAGAAGGCTGGCAGCCAAAGCTTAGCAGGCTGTGAGGACGGAAGTGTTGCTCTTCACTTTGGTTTTGGATCCATTCATGGGGTCAGATTCAAGGTCTTGGTGTGTGTAGATTTGGGAGGCTGTCAAAGCACTATTTCCTGGGGGGGGGGTCATTTTATTAAACAGCACCCTCCCTTTCCATCATCTGCTACTTCCTGCTTTGAAGTACTTATCACAGTAGTATTTCTACAAACAGTATGTCAGACATCTTCATTCTTTTCTGTATCTGTGGGGAGTGCAGTAAGTATGTGGATGCACCTACTCTAGTTTTGTTATTAAGGCAGGGTCCCAGCTGAACTTGGAACTCACCAACTGGCTAGACCAGCTTACCAGCTTTCCCATGGGGTTCCCTATGTGTCTCCCAAGTGCTGGGCAATGCCAGGCTGTCCAGCTTTACATGAGCTCTGCACTGCAGTCCTTGTGCTGTGGGGCATCTCCCCACCCACTTTCTCTTTTCTGGTCATGCCTACAAGGAAAGCACTACCAAACATGGATGAGCAAATATGCAATGCTTGCCTGTGCAGCCACAGGCCTCTGTCCAGAAAACCAAGTAGTCTCCCCTTTCTCTGACCCTACAATATGTAAGATGCCTAACTTTGGTTCAGCTCTCTTCCAGAACATGCCACACACTTTGGCTTGACTTATTAACAAAAAAGAGCTTCTGTCTTAATTACTCCTCAGTGTCACAGCCTGAGTCATTGACTGTCAGAAAATGAGTGAGTCTCAGAAAAAAACATTGTTAGTCGATTGTAGTCTAAGTGGCTGATAAATATTGGTTGCTATAATCTTTTTTTTTTTTTCAAAAAAACTCTATTCATTTATTTTGTGTGTTGTGTGTGTATGGGTGTGCGCGTGCACTGTGTATGCCTGTGGAGGACCAAGGGTGATTTTGGGAATCATCCTGGATTGCTTCTACCTCCTTTTTGTTTCTAGTTGAGATTTCCTCCCACGGCCTGGAAATGGAGGCCACTGCCGTTTCTGCCTGGAGTTTTTTTATGTGGAACCTGCGACCTGAACTCAGGACCTTCTGCTTGTGAGACAGAGTGTTAGCCCCTGAGCCATTTCTCCAGCCCCCTGGATGCGATAATCTTAGATGTGCCCCAAGTACAGGTCACCAAGTAACAAACAGAACACAGAGTCGAGTAGGCGAGAAGCAGGTGGGCAGTGTCAGGTGATGAGACTACATTCCCTTGTCCAATCATCTGCCAACTTTTTTTTTATCAGCAGGGATTAATATACTCAATACCACACACAGGATACTGGACCTGATTGCTGGCCCACAGGACAGGACCAGGTAAGGAACCCAATGCCCCTCAAGGTGACTATCTTCCATTGCTTCTGGCTGCAGAGACTGTGGGAATGAGATCCACTTTGAGGTCCCCTTGAGACCCAACAGAAGCACTTGCTGTGATAAATGCCTAAGAACATTCCTTGGAAGGAGGATTTATTCTGGCTCTTGACTTTAGAAGCTTCGACTCACTGTTGCTATATCCATTCTTGTGAGTCCATGGTGAGGCAGAGTGGCAGAGCAGGGAGAATGGTGTGGTGGAGCTGTTTACCTCTTGTTCTCTGGGAGGCCAGAGGGAAGGCCTGTGCTACTAGGTTTCATCCTTTTTTCATTCCAGCAGGAGCGCAGCCAGGAGATGGTGCCACGTATTCAGGGATGATCTTTCCTACTTTGTCTCTAGAAATGTCCCTACAGACACATCCTTAACTCATCTCCTGGGTGTCTCTCAGTCAAATCAGCTGACAATATTAACCATCACAGAAGGTGAGGCTCTTTTGCTATCCAAACCCCATGTTCATGCTGGTTTATGAAGATGCCATCTCTTCACCCATTTGCATTGGTCAGAAAGACACCCTGCTTACTGTTGAGTATCAGCTGGTCAGGCAGGCTGGGGCCTCGGAGCTGCTGTCTTCAGCATTCTCATACCTAGAATTTTTCTCATTGGCAGCGAGAGGTACATTCTAAATTACACGCTGCATGTGGAGCCCCACTAGGTCCTACATTTTCCCTCAAAAGACGGCCTTGACTAAACAAGGTACAAAAGTCACTTATAAGGAACTACCAAGATAGCTCAGCAGGTAAAATACCTACTCAATAATCTGGCCATCTGAGTTTGATCCCCAACACGGAGAAAGGTAATTTAAAAACTTTAAGCCAGCAGACAGACCTGAAATACAGAATCATCACCTTAAATAATAGGAAGCTACAGAATTACAAACACTGGCAACAATGCCATACAGATTAGAAACAGAAATAGTAGATTCCCTGGCAAGGTGATTCATTGGATAAAGAGCCTGTGGACAGTTCAATTTCTAGAAATCTTCAGGGTGAAAAAAGAGAACCACTTGCCAGAAAGTTACAGGCTGACCCCCACATGTTTCTTTGGCTATTCAGTTACTGCACTTTGTGTGTGTGTACCAAGGGTAACAATAGGAATTATCAGGGCTGGAGAGGTGGCTCAGGGGTTACGCCTCTGCCTGGCAGGCGGAAGGTCCTGAGTTCGGATCCCAGATCCCACGTATAGACGCCAGGCAGAAGGGGGGGACAGCCTGCGCTTCTGGTCCTGGTAGGGCGGAGCCTGTGAATCCCGGGGCAGAAGGAGGCGAATTCGTCTGTGGTTCTACACACACACACACACACACACACACACACACACACACACACGCACGCACGCACGCACAATTGAATAAAAAAAAAAAACAAAAAAAACAATGGGAATTATCCTGAATTGTTCTATCTCTTTGTTGCTTTGGGTTTCCCAGGCTCTGCCTTCCAGGGCCAGAACTGCAGGCCATTACCATAACCACTCAACATTTTTACACAGATACAGGAATCTGAACTCAGATCCTTTTGGTTGTACGACAAAAGATTTAATCCCTGAGCTCTCTCCTCAGTCCACTTTTTTCTTTTTGGCACATGTGTTATGTGTGAGAGTGAGTTTATATGTATATTTTATGTGTACACCAGAGGGCACTTGAATGTAAGAGAAACATGTAAGCCCAAAGTCTGAGGCTGGCAAGACTGCATGTCAAACAAAGGAAAACTATCCCTGCAACAACAACAATAACAACAAAAATCAAGGTTATTTCAAGTTGGATGTTTTTCAGAAGAAAAATGTATTTCTTAGGTTAATACTGGCTTTACATGCATTCATTTGAAAGCATGAAAATCTAAGCAGAAGTCACAGAGGCAGATAGGGAATTTCCTTCAACACTGAGGCATTCTAACTCTCTTAACGACCCTTTTACAACTGAATTCTTTATTCCTCTTTCCCAATTTCTACTCTTCTGCTGTCTAATAAAAAAAGGTATGAAGTTAATACTCTCTAGATACCTGTGACCATAATTTAGATGTTTGCTTGCATGTGTTTCTGTGTATGTCTCTATGAGTGTGTCTATGTGTATCAGAGAGCTTGTAGAGACCCAAAGGTGGAATTACCCTGGATTATGCTACCATCTCATTGCTTTGCTCTGAATTTCCCAGGCTCTGTCTTCCAGGATTGGAAGTGCAGGCCACCTTTCTGCCAGGCATTTTTATATGGGATCCAGAATCAGAACTCAGGACCTTCTGCTTGTAAGGCAGAGATTTAATCCCTCAGCCATCTTTCTCTAGCCCCATAACTTAGGTTTCAATCTACTCGTGTTTCAAAAGGCTGTCAGAACTTTAGATAGGGCAAAAATTTCTTAGATATTACACCAAAAGCACAATTTAAAAGGAAAAAGACTGATCAAGTGGACATCATCAAAATTAGAGAACATCTGTGGCTGGAGCTGCAGCTCAGCTGGTGAGTGTTTGCCTCCCATGCTTGAGGCCTCAGGCTTAACCCAGCATAACATAAACTCAGGGAGTTGGAGACTCTAATTTGAAACAATAGGAAAAACAAAACTCCTACACTCCAAACACAATGCCAATGGCAGCAAGATAGCTCAGCAGGAAAAGGCACTTGATTTCTTTGTACATCTAACTTCAGTGAATGTTGTTAAAAAAGCAAAAAAGGAAAAGCTTCATTCATGGGTACTACGTATGTGGTTAGCACCTAAATGTCATACCACACACTGTTAGCTTTCACTCATTTACACCTATTGTCACCAAGGAAACATTCTCTCTTGCTCTTTTATAATAAAAGCTGTTTCCTAATGATTATATACTTCACCACTACATTTAGTCTGGTCCTACCCAATCTTCCCCCAACTCCTGGTGCATCTACAACCCTAGTTCAGAGCACACTGACCCAACTTTTCCCAGGTTCTGTGCACTCTGCTCTCACCTGCTTGGCTATACAGCACTAGCTGAGCAAGAACTCTCTGGGCTGGTCTAGGTCCCTCCACAAGAGCTGGGCCCATGGCTCTTTATAGGTGACTATTGTACAGGTCCATCCAACTGCTTGCCATACTCCACTGCTTCTAACTTAGCCTGCCTTTTAAAACTTTCCAGTTCCTTGGAACGGAACCACTGTGCTCTGTTAATACAAACCCAGCAGCCCCTCCATTACGCTGGAAGAAACGTCTGACTGCATGGAATCAGTTCAGAATATCAGACAGTGACTCAGACTTTAATCACATCTGAATGACAACATAGAGTGTGGCGAAGTGACGTCAAACGCTGGCACAAAGGCTGCATCAAGAAACGAGAAACCATGTGGGGCGAGTGAGACCCAAACGTGTTAAAAAGAGACTCCATTTCATACCTACCAGGATGACAGAACAAGAACAATGTGTTTGTTGATGGGAAGTCACCCCAGAACACACTCTGCAGTTCCTCTCCAGTTACATGTCATGGCTGAGGTGTGACTCAGCAGGAGCTCACTTGCTTAGCATGTGAGTCCATCCCCAGCACTGAGGGGAGTGGGAGTGGGCGGGTGTTAAACACATGACCTACACTTCCCAAAGAAATGAGTTCAAAAATACATCCATGCAACAACTTGCATGCAAACATTCACAACATCATTCCTAATTGTTAGGAAGCAGAAACCACTCAGAAGTCTCAGTTGATGAATGGAGAACAAGCCGCGAGGAAGAAGAATCTGAGCCCTTGTAGGACTGAAGTGGTCAATGGGACAGTCATGAGAAACTATGAGATGCCCCCAGAAATTACAACTGGACCTGTGTTGTTTGGCTGGGCTGGAAATATTTATTTATTTACTGCATCTTTTCTACAACTCTTTCCATCCAAATCAACATGAATGACAAGCAGAGCAATAAGAGCTCTGAGCACACACATTTACGTCCCTATAAAACAGTTTCTCTAGCCACGACTTTCCATTACTACCATACCAGTTCTGGTCCAGGGCTCTAAACTTTTCTACCTGACTCTGCCAATGGCACCATGTCTAACTGAAGCAACCACCATGCCTTGCTTTTCACATCTATCAACCTGAATGTTGACCTTCCTGAGGTCAACACAAAATAACATTTCTTTAAAAATAAATAAATATAGGTCATTTGGAAATCTGGGAAAAACCATTATGTATAACTACCACCTTCTTTATCTACGACTGGATGCAATTTGGTAGTACTTTACTGAGGGTTTCTGCCTCTGAGTGTCTCAGTTTTCTTCTCATGTATTTGACAAACTAATGTCTAGGTTGTGATAGCCTCAAGACAAAACTAAGTGAGATTCTTAGGGCAGAAGAGGTGGCTCAAGGGTTAAGCCTCTGCCTTGCAGGTGGAAGGTCCTGAGTTCGGATCCTAGACCCCATGTATAGCCGCTGGGTGGAAGCAGGGGCGGCCTGTGTTTCTGGTCCTGGTAGGGCGGAGCCTGTGAATCCTGGGGCAGAGTAAACAAGGAGGAGGTGGAGGTTGGTAGTTCCCGAATTCGCCTGTGGTTCTACACACATACATACATACACATACATACACACACGCGCACACACACACACAATTGAATAAATAAAAAAAATTAAAAACTAAAAAAAAATAAATAAATAAATAAATAAATAAATAAATAAATAAATCAAGAGATAACTTAAATCTTCAGCTGGTCTTTGTATTTTGGGGCTGTAACCACAAAATAACAGCCTGGGTAGTTTCTCATGGATAACATCTATTTGTTTTCATGTGGAAAAAGAGGTAAGGCAACTCCCTCAATTCCTTTCCTCATGGCCTAATCATTCTCCAAAAGGTCTCTCCCTCACTACTATCACATTGGGCTATTTAGGTTCCAACATGAATTTTCAAGCACCGCCATCTATATATGAGCAGGCACATGTCTGTTTTTTAAGTGTTTCTCTGATGTTTTGTACAAATTGTACAGATTCTGATATGACACTCACACTGTATAAAACAACATGTTTATATAACAAAATACTTTGATCAAACTTCACTGATCCAGAGGACAAAACTAATTATTTAACCAGTGTGTTCTAATCGAGAAACTGAACACCTACTCGTTTTTCAACTCAAGCAGTACAGCCCAGAAACACTGTCATGAGAGCGATCATACATGTGGATGAAATACATGATTTCTAACTGGCTTCATGATTTAAAATCATCTACCAAGAAAGTTTGAAAATAAAAACAAGAGCTGATCGAGATATTCTAGCAGAGGGACAAATGCTTTCTCTACATCTTCAGTACATAAACTTTGATGAGCAAAAAGTAAAAGGATGAATACTTTGCCCAATAACACCTTGCTCTGAAAAAAATCAGTAGAAGGAAACATGCATCTCATCTTTTTGAATAAAATAGAACTGAAAAGGGGAAAGCTTTTTAAAAAGTATTTATTTTTCTAGTTTTATAAGCATATTGAGTACTTAATCCTGCTTCCCTCTATTCCCCCCTCCCTCCCATCTCTTCATCAATTCATTCCTCTCCCTCCTATCCTCCTGCCTGTCTATGAACCCCAGGGTTCCCTTTAGTTTGTCTACTCTTGTGGGGGTTCAGGCCTCTTGTGTTATACTAATTTCCTCTCTTCGGTTCACTCTACCAATAGGGGCATTTTCTTCACTCATCCAGCTTCAGTCCCCAAGATTCCACTATATATTCTTATCTCTCTTGAGGTCCTCAATAGTTTATGGGGACATGTTGGTATGTCAGTCGTTATGCAGGTCTGGTAAGGACAAGTCTCACTGCAATGAGTTCCTGGATGTAGCAGTCCTGCCTTGAATACCATGTCTTATCTAATGGTAAATCTTCACATCTTTAGGTTCTTATAATCTCTCTGCCCCTTCTTCTCCAGGTTCCCAAAGCTTTATGATGGGGAAAAGGGGAGAAAGTTTAACAGATGACTACCCACAGGAATAAAAAACTAGAAGTCACTAAAACAAGAATAAAAAATTATAACAGTCAAAAAAGCTAAATATTCAGGGGCAGATCATATGATAAAGCAACAGATAAGATAGGTGGGGAACTAAAGATTCATCCCACAAATCACTTTCATGTCAGAGGCTAGAAGACAAAGACAGCACCAGTACAAAGCAGCGAGGGAAAGACCACCTCAACACCCACCTCAGCATGGCGACTAAATGGTCACCACCAACAGTCCAACAACCAGATATTATAGGATGTTCTTGTCAAAATGTACACAATTAACCCACCCAAACCTTTAACACATAACTTCTACAGACAACATAGGAGAAAGAGAAACAAACTAAATATCAAAAAGCATGTTCCAGTCATGTCTGGAATATGGGGCAATAGTGAATGTAACTAAACTGACTTTCAAACTTGAAGATACTGGCATAGTGGGCTGGAGCCTTTCACTAAGTTCGACCTGGGAATTCACACACATAAAAGCTTTAAGAGATGTATGCATCTGTAATCCCAACACTTGCCAGGAGACAGGGGCAAGAGAATCCCAAAAGCCCTCAGACCAGCTAGACTGGAGTTTGCTGGTTGCAGCAGAAACAAAAGAGACCCTGCCTCAACAAAGAAAGCAAGAACCCATCTCAAAATTTATCCTGATTTCTTCCCAGATGTGTGGGAATATACACAAATAAAAAGTCTAATTTATTTTAAAAAAAGAATGGAATAAAAAAAGCATGGGGATACTACATTGCAAATTAAAGACAGCATATTTACAAACAAAGCATCAGCATGCTAAATATTCTTTGTTCAATCAGAACAGTAGTTAAGCAGATTGATAAAATGTTGACTGCTGAAGTTAGAAAGTGTGCTATATCACACTCTGACTACTCCACATTAAAGCACTGAAGCAGCTGTGTGGCTCAAGTAATTCCTCGAAATGGAAATGCTGCCCAGCACTCCCTCAAAACACCAGACCTGAATTGGTCTGACTCTCAGCTAGGTCTTGTTTCTTCCCCGTTTTGTTTTTTTTTTGGGGGGGGGGGCATAAGAAGAAATCATTCTTCGGGAAGAAAAAAAAGTTTTAATAAAGAGTAAACAACATGCTTTGGTTGTCTATGCTAAGGGAAAGAAGCTTAAATGGAAAGAGGACAGTTCATAAACACTCTTATTCTTGGGCTACTATTTCCCTCCCTTCCTCCTAGCCTTTCTAATCTTGAATCTTCACATAGCAAGTCAGTGCCTAGGGCAAAGTTAACACTTTAGGACCCCTCTAGATATTTATCAGCATCAAATTATAGAAAAATATTATCATAATACATGTAGCTTATATGAAAAATATGTAAAATTTAACATTTTAACCATTTAAGTACATAATTCACAGGTATTCAATACTATGAAGTTTACTTTTTTTTAATGAATTTAAAAGCTTACTTTCTGGTAACGAACAAAGTTGAACAGCAAACTGAATATGTGCTAATAAGAAGGTGTTACTATGTGAGAATATCACAAGTTCAAGTGTTTTTCATCTTCAAACTGTCTTACTGGGGTCACTAATTCAACATACTGAGCCAAATACAAACAGACTCTGTCTGTACCTACAATTTAACTAAAATTCCAGCGATTTTTTAAGCAAATATAATTTATAGATCAACAGCTCTTACTCCAGAGATGTGCCTTATTTGTGCAGAAGGATCATCAACTATTCAGAATAAATAAAGGGACTGCCAGCTCAGTGGTCCTGCTGGCTTGAAGAGATATCCCTGACACACAGGCCTCCTTTGGAGGCTGGTAACATCAGATTTGGAGATTCTCTCTCCTTTGAGCTAAGCAGACAGGGATAGAGCACAGGAAATACAGTTCTCTCTCTCTCTCTCTCTCTCTCGCTCTCTCTCTCTGCCTTGAAAACAGAAGGACCTGAGCTCGGATCCCACACAGAAATGGCAGCAATCTGCACTTCCGGCTCTGGAAGGCACAGCCTGGGAAATTCCAGAACAAAGAAAAAAGGAGGTAGAAGCAACTCAGGATGATTTCTGAAGTCACCCTTTGTCCTCCACAGGGACACAAAAAAAGTGCCCTCTGAAACATACAGACATCTATACATAGAAGGGGAAAAAAGTATATATAGATCAGTTATGTATTAGTTACTCTCCCACTGCTGTTAGAAACATGCATATAAGCCAAAAAGAAATAATATCAAACAACAGAAGTATCTCAGCAAGGCTTATTTACTTCTGAGTGATCAAAGGATGATGGCAGGTCAGGCACACTGCAGGACAAATGGCTGAAGCTTTTTATTCTAATTTGGGAGGGGCCTGGAATGCCTTTGGGCAAGAAGGAGGTAAGAAAGAAAGGAGGGGCCATGGACTTAATGCCCTGTCTGGGTCAGAGGCTTCATTAGCACTTTCTACTGCTCCTAGATTCCTGCAGAGCCTCAGGAAATAGATATTTTCTTACCTCTGTAGAGATTAGGCCTGGTTAGGGTTAGCCTGCATCCAGCCCAGCATCTCCCATTCTTCATTACCTTCTGTTAAAGAGGATATATGTCTCAAGGTTAGAAGGTAAAGAATTCTCTTAACTAGAGAAGTGAAGACAATTTTAAGGCAGGAATACTTAACTAGAGAAGACAGTTTGACCATTTTTAACACTGTGACCAAATATTTGACAAAAAGCACTTAAATGAATAACAGTTTATTCCTGCTCACAGTTTGAGGATACAGCCCACTTTGGTAGCAGAAGTGTGAGTGGCTGGTCACATTGCATCCAATCAGGAAGAAGAGAGAGAAATACTAATGCTCAACATGTTTTCTCCCTATCTCTGTTTATCCAGTCTAGCTCAGTCTTTCGTGCCAACTAGAGGAAGTATTTGTGAGGCAAAGGAACAAAAAGGATCCACGTGAGGATGCTCTGAACAAAATCTGCTCTTGAGAAAAAAAACCTTATTATTGCTGAATATATGGAGTTCGCCATAGAATGGACCAAGGGAGGACCACATAAAAAGATGTCTTGTTGCTTGAGACTGGGTTTTTGATGCAATCCAGCTTGGCCTCAAACTTGCTATACGGCCAAGGATAACCTTACATTTCTGATCTTCCTACTCCACCTCCCTGGTGCTAGGACTACAGACTCATGCTACCATGCTTGGTTCATGAAGTATTGGGGGTCTAGTCCATGGCCTTGTGGATGCACGTGATCTATCAACTACATTACAAATGTTATAAATAACTATTCACACAGTTATGAAGGCTAAGAGGTTCCAACATCTACAACTGAAATATCTAAGAGAAGCAGAGAGCAAATTCTCTTCCTCAGCTTTCCATTCTACACTGGCCTTGATTTGGTGAGAAGACCTAGGCTGATCCCCTGGAAGCTCCCACCACCTCCAATTAGCTTAGCCAAGTCAACACTGGAAATTATCTATCACACCCAGACTAATATGAAATATTTAACACCCAAACACCCACTTGAGATTTTAAGTAATGTAGGATGTTGGAATGCTTTCAAGCCTAAGCCAAGATCTTTAGGCTAAAAAGGAAGGAAGGGCTAAGAAATAGAATGTCAAAAGTTTCACAACACCTAGCTTTTGCTTCGGAAGTTACACTACTGCAAAATATATGTAAAAGGCCTTATCCTAAAAGCCATGATCACAAGTTCATGGGCTGTTTCCCCTTGCTTTCTACCCTCCCCAGAGTTGCCTATGAACCCAGGTGCTGGAAGCTTTCAACTGCAGGACGCTGAGGCTTGCCCAATAACACTCTTTCCCTTACTTTAGCCCTCAGTGGGAGTTGCCTGCTGGGAGATTTCAATTATACCAGACAAGACTGCAGGAGCCTCAAATAGGAAAAACAGAAACAACGTTAAGTCAAAGCAATGTCTCTTCCCCAAATCACCCATCCCAAACCACCAACTTCTACTGCAGGTAGTCCCATTTTATGGCAATCAGGACAGAAATAATCTTGACACTAAAATCCAAAGATTAATCACAAACATGATGAAGCAGATCCAAGAGAACAAGATAAACATTTAAACAAATATGAAGAAAAGTACAATAAACCCAGGAAAGAAGACCAAGAAAACATAATTAGGCAACTGAACACAAATTGAAAAGACTGGTAAAATTTTGAAAACAAATTTAGAAACACTGAAAAAAACTCAAACTGATGTGTAAACAAATATGGAAGCACTGATAAGTCCAAACTGAAATGACACTGGAATTAATAAATTCAAGATGTAAAACTAAAAAGCTGTGCAACAAAGTCTCAAGAATAGAACTGACTGTGTAGAGTTAAGTATCAGAACTGGAAAACAAGATGGGAGAAGTCAACAAAAATAAGCAAAATTAAAACCAAAATAAATTAACCTCATACCTCCCCCATTTCTACTTCTAGCTCTGCTCTGAACCTAAGCACACCGTGTTCCTTCACCATCACTTCCAGTTGGAGCTTGGATGCCACCACACAGCTAGCGTGCAGATGGCAGCACATCACCACACTGGCAAGGCACTAGGATTTCATATGCCTGTTCTATCTATTAAATATGGCTGGAATGGAACTTATGACTGTCCTGCTTCAGTCTCTGGAGCTGGCACTTCAGGTGAGGTTTTCTGTGCATACCCAAGCTTGTGTTGCGAAAAACTGAAATCAGAAACTGAAACACCACCACTTACTTCTAAGCTATCAGACTATTTTGGCCAGGCAGATTCCCATGATTTCCCATGTACATTTTAGGATAGGTTTGTATTTTATTTTGAAGACACAATCTTCTTGTGTATCCAAGGCTGGCTTTGAATTTTAGATCATCCTGACTCTGCTGCTGCATCTAGTTAGGTGGGGTTTTAAAATCTCCATAAAAATCCTAAGAACTGCATATCTGTAACTTTGGATAGTGTGGTGATGCCCTCCAAAAGTAACTTTCCTAATTACTGAACACAAGCTCCCTCCCCAAATTTTCTTAGTCTTCCCTTCTTTCTGCAGTGCTGGAGATGGACCCCAGAACCTCACATACACCAGTGATATGATGGTGAGGAGAGAATATCCCAGCTCTCATCAATTTCTTTCATCAATATTTTGTGGTTTTTCTATTTTACTTGATTAAATTTAATCCTTTTTCATGCTGTTATAAGTGAAACTTCTTCTTAATACTTCTTTTTGAATCTGTTAATGTATAGAAATGTAATTGATTTTGGTGTGTGGATTTAGTTTCCTGTTTTTGCTCAGTTTATCAGATCTAAGATTTTTTGGTTGACATTTTTAGTCTTTACAGAATTTTATCTGCAAAAGAGATAATTACATTCTTTCAAGTCTGGGTAGCAAGCTGTCCCTAGTAGTCTAGGATTCAAGTCTGGGTACCTTAGGCTTCTGCTCTGGCTAGAATTTAGGGTATTCTGAATAAGAGGGTTTGTTAAAATCAGGCATCTTTGTCTTGTTCTTGATCTTAGAGAGTGCCAATAGCTTTTCACCACTGATATACTGTTAGCTGTGGGCTTTTCATATATCTTTCATATATATTCTTTACTATTCTGAAGTATCATCAACCTGTTCCTGGTTTGAGATGTTTGGTTTTGTTGTTGTTATTGGTTTTGTTTTTAATTTGATCTATTTTAAGGGAGAGAGGGAGAAGACAGGAAGAAGAGAGAGCATGGATGGAGGTCAAAGGACAACTTTTCAAAGTCAGTTCCCTCCTCACACCATATGTGGGTTCTGGAGATCAAACTCAGGTTGCCAGGTTTCTGTGCTGAGCCAACTCACCAGGCACAGAGCATCTTATCATGATTTTTATTTATGATTTTTTACTGTGAACTTTATCAAATGCATGTTATACACTGATGAAGATGATTGGGTGTTTCCTTGTTTCTCCCTTCATTCTGTTAATGCATCACACTACTGAGCCATTCCCACCTGATCATCCTATGCGAAGCTTTTAACATGCTGCTGAATTAGAATTATGGCATCTGTAGCAGGAGTTTAGTCTGCTGCTTTCTGTAATGCTGGCCTCCGAGTAAATCAGAAGCACTTCCCTCTCCTCTGAAGCTGAAGAGTCTGAGAAGGGCTATTCTGAGTTCTTTACATTACTAGAATTCACCAGTAAAGTTATTTGATTTAGGGCTTTCCACTGTCAGAGTCTGAGGATAACGGACTCACTCTCCTTATTGGTTATGAGTCTACTGAGATTTCTTATTCCTGTAGACAGTCACCCTTAGAAGGTTTGGTGTTTCTAGGAATCTTTCCAAGCATTTAGATTATCTGATTAACAGACAGACAATTCTTCTCAATATTCTCTTATAAATGATCTTATTTCTGCAGTAATGTCCTCAAAATAAAGCAGGCCCCATGGCTAATGAATGGTGAGGCCAAAGAGTCCCTCTCACCATGGTACCAGCTTTCTGCCATCTGTTGGACAAATCTATGTGGAGCTGTAAGAGTAGTTGCTGTCCAGAAAGAGTCAGAAACCTTCAGAACAGGTTTCTGATCCTGAAGCAGGAGGAGACACTAAGATTCTACGTTGCCAGAACTTCTAGAACAGCCTGAACAGCCTGAGCTCCTGATGGGTGGATGTGAGGCAGAGAGATCCAGGAATCCTGGCACTCAGGTCCAAGTCTACTCCTTCACTTTCCAGCTTAATACCACTGCCTAATCACATGCATCCTCCTGCCAATGAGTGAACACAGCTGGTCAGTGAGAAGTCCTTTTCTTCATGCCCCAGATGCACCATCTTAGTCAAGAAAATTAAAGTGGGGGAAAAAAATCTCTGCTCTACTTCAGTCAAGTAACTCTAAAGTCAAGCAAACTTACATGTATTATCAAGTACACACACACACACACACACACACACACACACACACACACACACACACACACTTTCAGTAGGATACTCTCATTTTTGTTATTAACCTCCAAAACTGTCATCCTTGCAAGTAAAAACTCACAAGTTGTATAGAGCTCAGTACTGTCTTAGTAGGAACAGACAGATATGGAACAAAGACTATTTTCAAGATTTCCTTTGAGACACGGTAATCATGAGTACCAACATTCAAGGATGCTGAGGAATTAAACTCCTGCCAGTTTGAGGCCAGGCTGGATTGCAAAGCTAGTTTCATCAGGCCATCCCAGATTACCAAGTAAAACTGTCTCAAAACAAACACACGGTAGGAGATGATAATACAATTAAACCCTGAGCCCAAATGCATGTGGAGAAAGACCCTGGCATTGTACACAAAAAACAAGGCAGACGCTTGAACAATCTTACTCAAGTACACTGATTCCTTGTAATTTCTATCTATTTTGTCCTTTTGCTTCTCAATAAATCTCTTGCTTCTTTGCTGAAAGCAAACAAAAACATTAAAACTTTCATTTTGTACAACTGGATCTACAAATATACAATTCTCAATTCACAAAGGTTTAGACTGGAAATGTAGCCTACCATGTACAAGACACTTCAAAATAATGTTACAAAAAAGTGCCCTGAAGCCACTACCAATCCTAACTTTGTGTCATAGTTTGTCATCCTCTTTTGTAAATGTAGACAGTGTAGAAACTGTCTCCCTGCATGGGTCCCCAGCACAGTACACAGAAAAATGCATCCTGAAGGTGCCTGCATGTTGACTATCCTTTCAATTCCCCTGTATTCCCAGGGTAGAACTTGGTGTTCCCTAATAAAGCAGAAAAACCAACTCATTTCTCTGATGAAAAGTTACTCATTAACTACACCCACCATCTGTCCACCTCCCTCCCCACCCAAGTGTGCAGCAAGGGGAATCTTTCTACCCCTCCCTGCTTCACCTGTTCACTTGGCTACAGACTTGATATGAGGCTCTACTCTTTGTAGACAGAAGATCACCGGTGCTCTGCAACTTTAGGAATTTATAGACTCACAACTGAAGCTATAAAGACAACCAATTGGCAAGTGGCTGAGCAGGTGAATTTCAGACATGTTTCACAGAACATGTAGATAGATGGTCGACTAACATCCAGAAGGAAACTTAGCTGACTGAACTCTCTTCCCAAGTAGAAGGCAATCATTCTCCCCAATTCAGATGATGACATTTCTTTGAAAATTCTGAAAACGTTTAACATACGCAATCAATGTCTGCATGGAATCCACCACTAATAACTCTGCACCAGGAGTAAGAAATCTAACTTAGGCCATTGAGATGGTTTCACAGACGTGTTTGATTTCTAGAAACCACATAAAGATTGATAGATTGAACTGACTCTACAAGTTTTCTTCAGACTTTCTCATTCATGTCATGGTACACGCGTATGTATGTTCACACAGACACGCCACACATACATGATAACAAACAAACAGGAGGCTGGAAGATGACTTGGTGTGTAAAGGTGTTTGCTGCCAAGCCTGACCACCTGAGTTTGGCCCCCAGAACCCATGTGGTATAAGAGAACTCATGGCTGTCAGGCTTGGTGATGTATCTTTACTTGCTAAACCATTTCAATGGCCTTATATTTTTATTTTTTATACTGTGTGTGGTTAGTGTGAATACATGTTCTCATTTGTATGCACTTGTGGAGGCCAGAGGTTGACATCAATATCTGTCTCTAGAGCTCTGAGGCACCAAAATTGGGGTTCATCATTTCAGTTACACTGGCTGGCCATAAGTCCCTATGTTCCACTGTCTCCCTGTCTCTCTTGTGCTGGTGCTACAGGAACGTGACACTACACCCAGCTTGTATCTATGTGCTGGGGATCCAAACTCGAGTCCTCATACTTACATAACCAGCATTTAACAACACTGAGCCATATTCCTGGTCCCATGACTGTATTTTTCAAACACAGCAAGAAAAGATGAGAGAAAGCAAAACATTTAAATGTTCAGAACTTTGTGAACATAATTTTAATCTAATACTTGCTTTTTCAGTTTACTACTTAAGGCAGCAAGGACAGAGGATATGTGCTTCTCCCCTAGCAGCCACAAGCTCCATGGAGTCAGAAACAGGCCTTCTACCATTGTACAGTTTCAACTGATAGGACAACTACGCAGGATTTTCTCAGAATGCAATGGTAGGGGAAATACGTATGTTCTTCACTCTGTGAGGGTACCTCAGGAAAAGCTTCTAAAATATGTGCATGAGCGAGGAGTCTACAAGTCAAAGGACTAAGAAGGACACAGAAAAGACCAATTTAATCAGAAGCATAAACTGAAGCCAACCTAAACAGCACTCCATTAAGGAAGTACCAGTCTATGAAGTGACCAAATATGCAGAATGGAGTGTTTAAAAAAAAAAAAAAAAAAAAGCCTTATGTAGGTAAGAAATCAGAGTGATATAATACAACATTCACACGGGAGGAGATGATAATACAATTAAACCCTGAGCCCAAACGCATGTGGAGAAAGACCCTGGCATTGTACAGAAGGATTCCAAATGGGCCAAAGTACTAGAAAAAGATTACTTTTGTTGTCTTGGATGGAAAGGAGCTAAGTATGATATAAAACCCAGAAAATGAAAGAAACTGAGTGATTTGATATAGAAGAGTATCTTTTAATGTAAGGAACAGTTCAACAGCTTTTAAAATTTCATGTTCATTCATATTTTTCAAAATATATGTATACAAAAAGGGAGACTTATGGCAGGAAAAACTGCCTTACATGCAACACAAATCCAGTGACTTGTGATGAGATGACGCAGGATCAAGATCTTATTGCAGTCAATTCCTCAAGTCCACTTCCAGCCACAAAAAAGCTGCAGAGACCCCAGAAAACCATACAAGTGGAATGAATATAAAACAAACACCTTTTGCTTCTGGCAGCACTGTAAGGGGCCAGGTGTACAACCAAAAGTTTAAGACAAAATGTCAAGGGCCACAGGGAAGGATAAATGATCATCAGAAATTGGTATATCTCAAAAAGAAAGCTAGTGCTATTTCATACGACTTCACAATACTAAAACACAAAAAGTGGTGGGTAGTAGGGATTAACTTGTTTTAAATTATCTTGCTCTTTCATTTTGCTAATATCTCAAAAAGGAAGCCACCTGTTGATATCAAAAGTGCTTGGTATCAAAATGGAAAGAAAGGAGGAAAAAAAACCCCACAGGTAAATCTGAATTTAGTTTATTTTAGTAGCATCTGTGTATGTTTTACCACAAACATTTAACACAAAAAAGTTTCTAACCTACTTAAAAATACACCATTAAACAGACCAAGAGAATCAAGCCAGGAATAAGTTTACAATTTAAAAAAAAAAGATTAAAAAAAAATAAAATGGGGGGGAGAAGGAGGGAACCGGTGTACCTATTAAGTTTGTATGAGCGGAAATAATAATAAAAAAAATCTTTAAAAAAAAAAACACCCTTTTAGTAAAAAAAAAGATATTTTCAAGTGAGAAAAGTAAATGCCTAAAAACATTGGTATAATAAACTATTTTATTTAAAAAAGCAAAATAAAATAAAATAAAATAAAATGGATAAAAGTTATCATATTTAAACATGAATGGGGGAATAGGGCCTATCACTTGGGTTTTGGAGAACAAAAGTTAGCTCTCAGAAGAATATGAATGACCAAAGAACATATTTCAAAAAGAAACTTATTTTATTCCTTTAGAGAGAGAGAGAAAGAGAGAGAGAGAATCAGAGGGCACTGTGTGTCCCTGTGGAGCCCCAAGGGTGACTCTTCAGGAATCATCCTGAAGAGGATTGCTCCTACCTCCTTTTTGTTTCACTCTGGGATTTCCTAGGCTCTGCCCACCAGTAACGAAGTGCAAACCTTGATATTTCCACCTGGCGTTTATTAAGTGGGACATATTTTTTAAAGTTTAATCTATCAAAACTTAAACAATGAGGTTGTCATTTAAAATTGTTTTCCCATTTGTTAAACTGGCAAAATTAAGAAAACTGACAGTTGACATTTTAGGTGGAATTCTCTAACTACAACTGTGAAGCACACAACTTTTTTGGAAGCTCTTTGGCAATAAAAAATGGAATTAGAAGTATCCATAGCCACTCCATCAGGAAATGAATGGGTATGTAATATAAGATATTAACATATGATTTTCTTAGAAAGTTGGAAATAACTTAGAGGATATTAAATGTAGTATCAGAGTCATTAAAAGCATAGACAGGGCAGGGAAGTGGCTCAGAGGTGCAGGTCTGCCCAGAATGCATAAGGCCCCAAAACTGATCCAGAACCACAAAACAAAAACCAAAGCGCTGCATACACTTACTTGCCAGGAAAGATTTCTACTACATGTTGTCAGAGTTTTTAAAAAGCAATGCAAAGAAGACTGTACTCTGTGATCTCATTTAAAGCAGCTTTGGGGGCTGGAAAGATGGCTCAGGGATTAAGACTCTTCCTCACAAACACAAGTTCCTGAGTTCAGGAACGACATAAAAATGCCAAGTAGGTAGGGGGGAGGGAGGGAACTGGTAAAAAATTTTAAAATGTATAATTAAATTTTTAATAAAAAAAATGCCAAGGGGAAACACTGGCAGCCTGCATTTCTAGCCTTGGTGGCAGAGCCTGAGAAAGCCCAGAGTGAAGCAAGGAGGAAGTAGAAGCAATACAGAATGATTCCCAAAGTCATCACTGGCTGGCTCTCTCTATATCTCTCTCTCTCTCTCTCTCTCTTTCACACACACACACACACACACACACACACACACACACACACACACGAAGTTTAAAAAAAAAGCAGTTTTGAAGTAACAAATAGCACTAAGATTATAACCTCCAATATTATTGTTATGATGATGATGATGATGATGATGACAATGTCAAAACATTTAGTTTAAAAAAAGACAGGAACTGACATTCCCTATACACAGGAACACAGAGAGGAAGATAGGGCAAAACAAAAATATCCCGTGATTTCCAACTAGAACCCATAGGCAACTACACAGTACTACAGGAAATAGGTATATGATACTTCCTGATAAATCGTTGGACAGAGAGGTCTGAAACCCCCCTCAAAAAACAGTATAGGCTTTTGCCATAGCCCTTGTTTGCATTCCAGAAACTAACAGTAAGACCCTTACTGCTGAAGATACAGTGCATGTGAATCACAAGACATGGACCGAAAAAAAAAAAAAAAAAAGAAACAGCTGGAACTAGTCTGGAGGCTTACTCCTTCCTTGACTGTCAGCTTACATAGATAGTGTCAGAGAAGCTGCTGGGGAGAAAAGCAATCAGCAGTCTTCTTGGACCTATACTGAATTGTTCCCGACCAGAAATGATTTGCCACATCTGCCTATATCTCATTGGCTAGAATAAGTTACACTATACAAGGCATCTGGAAGTGTGATCACACTGTGTAGCCAACAGACCCAGAGTTGGAAGCATGAAGGGGAGTGTTTTGTGGTTCTTATTCCAGGAAGATGGCAACCTGAATGGGGGGAGGGGGGAGATAGAAGAAAGTGAAAGGGGGTGGGGGAGAGAGATTCCTATCAGTACCAGGCTAGCCTTGAACTTGGAAGTCCTCCTGCTTCAGCCTCGCTTATAAGCACTCCCAGGCCTGGTTTATCTTCATTCAAGACTGAGTCTACTAAGAATCTAAGTGAAAGTGATAGTGTGAAAGCCTTGTCACATACCAGAAGGGTCCTCTGTACAGGGCATGTGGAAGAGAGTCCCATCAGAGACATAGATGTGGCTATGCCCAGCTTTTTGAATGGGCAAATCATTTCTGGTCTGGAACAATTCAATGTAGGTCCAAGAGCCTCTAGTAATTCACCTTCCTTTGCCAAGACAGTCAGTTTCACTCCATGTCATGTCAGGAGCAAGATACAAAGCTGAGGTGTAGTGCAGTGTGGGACACTTGTCAGCACATCAACACCACAGGTTCTACCCAGAAACAAGTAGTAACAAAAAGCCTGGGAGATGGTAGCCCTGTGCTCTTGTTTTATCAAGTTCAAGGCCAGCCTGGAAAAAAAACAAAAGCTGTCCAGAACACTGTGCTGTGCACTTGGTGGCCATTACAAAGCATAACCCATCTGTTACGTCTGATAATGCTTCAAAGTTCACTTGGAAATACAATTCACAGAAAAAAGAACAGCCAGAGCACCTGACTTTACAAACATTTAAACAGAAATGAAAAACGAGATTCACAAAAGCAGCCCTTCCACAGAAGATGCTACTCCTCTCTGTCAGGGTTACAGAACCACCTGCCAACTTGGACCACAGGCTGTTAAGTCCCAGCTCCCATGCTCAGTAGCTTCCTGGTGCTGAAGGTGGCCAGGCCATTGCTTTCCTCCATTGAAAGAACACCATTGCTTTCCTCCATTGAAAGAACACAGGGACAGGTGCTAGGTTCCAACTTGTGAAATGTAATGATTAAATCCAGAGCTTTCTCACAAATGCTCTGTTCTAGGTATTACACTCCCATGGGAGACAAAAAACTAAGGCAAACTTTCACAAAGCAAATTCTTTGGAAAGTGATTCTTGTTGGAAGCCTCAAACCAAAAGATGAACGCAATGCTCTGACATGCTCAGCTACTATACTGTGGTATCACCAGCCCAGCTTCCTAAAAACCTAGGAACTAAAACAAAAGTTGCTTTTCATAAAATACAAGAATGATGATGTTTTCCTTTCTTTTTGGTTAGACAGGCTGGAAAGCAATTACTGGTAAAACAGGCAATTACACAAGTACTATTTTCAACAGCTCAAAACTTTTCGATCCGACTGTAGATATCAGAAGCACTTTAACCAACAAAACAAACTGGCCATAAACTGCTAAGAGGAGTATATGAGGCTGCTAGCTGAAGAGGAAAACCAAACTAACTGCTCTTTTCCTCCACCCCCACCCCCACAGGCCTATTTTTAACCGCCCCCTAAATGCAATGCTGAAGAGCCTCTGGTTGAGCGCAGCACTCCCACCTAAGTCCCTGTGTCACCATTTCTTCATGTTTTATTTACCTATTTATTACTTATTTATAGAAGTCTTCCTGTGTAGCTTAGGCTGGCAATCCTGCCCTGTACTCCGAGTGCAAGGTTTCCAGGCATGAGTCACCAAGTCAGATCTCACCAATCTCTTTTCTTTATTTTTTCAGGATCTCTTTCTAAAAATATTTTGTTTATTTATCTACTGATTTGTGTGTGAGAGAGGAGGTTCTGGGTGTGGGCAGAAGGCATGCACATGTGTACCATGGCACATGGTAGAGGTTAGAGGACAACTTCCCAAAGTTTGGTGTCTCTACCACATTGGCTTCTGAGGATCTTAAAATCAAGTCCCCAGTTTTGCAAGCAGTTTTGCAAGAGAGATACAGGCTACACTGTATCTCTCCTTAATGTTTCCTTAGATAAATTACAACATTAAAACTACCCCAGAACTGGCATCCCATCTAACTTCTTCAACAGAGAAGTGACCACATAGTGCAGCACTATTGAGGCATCACTCTGCCTCATACCCCTTCCACTGATGCGAAGCTGCAGTGTGCACCTCACTAGTAGACCTTGTGTCCTTGTGTACTACTGCCAAACAATTCCCCCAGCTACAATAATTTTCTCAAGTCTCCCCTCTACACCAACTTTATCTAGAAACCGAACCTCAGTCATCAAAGAAATCTAGCATTTTTTAAAGCTAATTTTAGGATTCTAAACTGGTATTTTCACAATTATTCCTGAACCTTCAGGACTCCTATTTTACATTCCCCATAACTGCAGTACTTTCCTACAGCAGACAAAAAAAAAAAATTTTTTTTGTCAAATAAGCACAGAACACATAGTTGGCTATCATGAAGCTAAGCATATTAACCACTGACCCAGAAGTACACTGTAAAAGCTACAAGCTACGCATATTAACCGTTAAACAAGCAGTACACTATATAAGCTACAAGCTACAGACAGTAAGTTATTTGCAGAATTCCAATTGCAAAAATTAAAAGCAAAGGTTTCTGATCATTTAAGAATGGTGATTCAGGGGCTGGAGAGGTGGCTCAGGGGTTAAGCTTCCGCCTTGCAGGCAGAAGGTCCTGAGTTCGGTTCCCAGATCCCGTGTATAGCCGCCAGGTGGAAGGGGGGGGGCAGCCTGCGCTTCTGGTCCTGGTAGGGCGGAGCCTGTGAATCCCGGGGCAGAAGGAGGTGGAGGCGTCCATAGTGGTTCGCGAATTCGTCCGTGGTTCTACACAGACACAGACACACACACACACACAGACACACACGCGCACGCACATACACACGCACACGCGCACAGTTGAATAAAAAAAAAAAAAAAGAATGGTGATTCAGCAGGCTGGAGAGATGGCTCAGGGGTTAAGCTTCTGCCTTGCAGGTGGAAGGTCCTGAGTTCAGGTCCTAGACCCCACGTATAGACACCGGACGGAAGTGGCCTGCGTTTCTGGTCCTGGTAGGGCAGAGCCCATGAATCCCGGGACAGAGTAAACGAGGAGGTAGAGGTGGTCCATGGTGGTTCCCGAATTCGCCCATGGTTCTACACACACACACACACACACACACACACACACACACACACACACACACGTGCACGCGCACACGCATAATGAATAATAAAAAAAAAGAATGGTGATTGTCATGGTTTGAAATGTGTCCCCCACAGTCTCATGTGTTTGGCAAGGTCATGGCACCTTGAGAGGTGGAGCCTTGCTGGAAGGCAGTCACAAGGGGTGGGCCTTGAGGTGGATTAGTCCCACCCTACCTCCAGGAGAAGTCAGCCTTTGCAGCAAGCAGTCTGCATCTCTCAGCTTCCAAGATGTCTGTGGTGACTTAGCCTCCTCCAGCTTTGGCCAGCCAGCCATGCCACCTCTGCTTTGAGAGACTGTACCTTCCCTCTGGAACTGTAAGCTGAATAAACCTCCTTTTCTCCCTAAAGTTGATTGACTTTGAGTGCTCTCTCACAGCAATAGTTAAGAGTAACCGTTACAGTGATTTATCCCTACCCTCAAGAGGCTAAGGTCTGGACAGGGCAAAGTCATAAAGTATCATTTCAATCAAACTAAAATCTGAAGAAGATATTCAAGATTACTTAATCAAAAGCTGGTAGCATCATGCCAGCTAATGCATTAATGCCAATCAGAATATTCAAAACAAGTCTCTGTTGAACATTGCATGAAGCAACTCAGTACTTTAAGGACTCAGTGGCCAACTGACCAAAGTCTGAATCAAGCACCATCTGCTGTGTTAGATTTTCACCCCTCGGTGATCCTCTGGGCCTATTCCACCAGGAAGGGGTCAAGAATATACAAATGAAGAAACCACAACAGTGGCTACAGGGGTGGGGTGGGGAGCTTCTATTCACTCACCTAACTGAAGTCATTATGGCTTTTTTTTTTAATTTAAAAAAATTATTTTTTTGAGAGAGACTGGACAGAGAGACTGAGAGAACATAGGTGCATGCATGCCATAGCACATGTGGAGGTGAGAGTTCAACTTTCAGAAACTAGATGTCTCCATCTACCATGTGTGCTCCACGGATCAAACTCAGATCACTATGTTTGCCTATGAGCACCTTAACCCTGAGTTACTGGATCCATTCTGGCTCCCTTGACCTCAACACACTTAACGTTGATTTTCTTTTCTTCAGAGCTGGAGAACAAACCTAGGCCTGCACGCTAAGCAAATACTCCCTAGCTTTATCCCCAACACTTTAAGTAACAGTACAAGAAATAGTCTCGAACTAGGGGCAGGCTCTATCCAGTAGCCCTGTCCACTACAGACTGCAGGCTCCACTTATTCACTACAATCCTACCCACCCACCTCAGGATGGGATTTACACCACAGGACCTTTAAAAGATCCTTTCAAAGAGATCATCAGAGTAGGCTCATTCAGTGTGACTGGGGATCCCAAGTGGAGGTCAGGACACAAACAAACAAGGAAGCTCCAGAGCCATCACAACCCAGCAAAGGTTTCGGAAACCCAGCCTATCCTCCCTGAACACACAGATACCCTAAAATCTAGCCTTTTATTTCACTTCCTTTATTTATCTTCTGAAAAGGGTCTTCCCATGTTGCCTAGGCTGGTCTTCAATTCCTGAGCTCAAGAGCTTCTCGGGCAGCTGAGAAAGCAGAGCAGAGAAGCATCTGCTGACAAACCTGAAGTTAATCCCTGGAGACCAACAGGATCAAAAAGAAGAACTTTTTTTTTAAGCATTAGAGTTTAATAAAGGAGAGAAAAAATGGAACTCACAGTCGTGAATCCGTGATGGTCAAGAGAGCTCTGGAGAACTCATGGACTCCACACGTATTCTTATATTATCACATAACAGAATATTATGGAGCAATGAAAACGGAATTAAAACTGCACATAACAGGGATGTGTGACTCGGTCCTAAACAGGACATCCTTACTCACCACAAGGATCAGGGAACATTGTGGAAGAGAAAATGGTAAAATTGGAAGAGCCTGAAAAGTATCTTCTAGATGTGAAAGAGGTGTCGCATCCATGAACACAAAACAGTAACTAGCATACATTTCCGTAAGACATGCATGAGATTTGTTCTAGCGACATGTTATCAGGAAAGGGCAAAGAACTCAAGTGACCCCATACCTCCTTTAGAAACTGATGAAGGTCGGGGCTGGAGAGGTGGCTCAGGGGTTAGGCCTCTGCCTTGCAGGCGGAAGGTCCTGAGTTCGGATCCTAGACCCCACGTATAGACGCCGGGCGGAAGTGGGGGCGGCCTGCGCTTCTGGTCCTGGTAGCGTGGAGCCTGTGAATCCTGGGACAGAGTAAACAAGGAGGTGGAGGCGGTCCATGGAGGTTCCCGAATTCGCCTGTGGTTCTACACACACACACACACACACACACACACACACACACACACACACACAATTGAATAAATTTAAAAAAAAAAATTGATGAAGGTCAACCCTCATGGCGGCAGAAGAAACTTCCTCAATGGTGAACCCACTGATAGATGATTCATTCTCCAAGTCCTCAGGCATGTACCATTAAAGGCAATCCAAATGAAGCCCAGTGGGCCATCACACACACAAAAAGGTAATAGGAGGAGACTAGCAAAGAAGGAGAAGTGTTGTAATGGAAAGGAGATTAAAGCATGAAATTATCATAAATTCACTGTGTTTATGTATGCAGCAATAAAAAAATAATTTTAAAAAAGGGATGTGGGCAAACAGCTCAGCAGATAAGATCATTTCATTGGTGCAAGCGGGAGGACCTGAGTTCAAATCCCTAGAAGCCATCAAAAGCCTAAGCATGGCTGATCTTGTATCTACAACTCCAGCCATATGGCAAGACTATATGGTTTGCTGACCACCGGTCTAGCTCCAACTTTAGTGTAGATCCTAGTTCAAAAGAATAAGTCAGACAGTAATAAAGCCAGACTCCAGATGTCCTCCTCCGGCCTCCACACACATGCTCACAACTTCCACAAGCATGTAAATAAAGGTGCACATAGCAACACAATATCTCACAACATGAAACCAAGCACACAAGAATGAAGACATGATTCCATTTACACAAATTCCAAATCCAGCAAATCAGTCACTGTATCAGAAATCTGCACACCACAGCTGGCTCAATGCCCTGAGCATGGGGGTGGAGTGGGGACAAGAGTTGGGAGGGTGCTGAATAAATAGCTTCACAAAGATTAAAATAAAGAAATCTACACTTTGATTACCATCAGCCCAGGATGACAAGGACTCAAAGAATCAAGAGGTCATTTTAGCTATTAAAAGTTCTCTTCAGTTGTTCACCTTGGCGCATTCTTCTGTAGAGATGCTTGTTAAAATACGGATGTGGCAAGCCACTGGGGAGAGTAGCTCACATCTTTAATTCCAGCACTCAGGAGACTGAGGCAGGACTGCTGTGAGCTGGAGGTCAGCCTCAACTATAGTGACTCTGGTCAGCCTGGACTACGGAGACTGTCCCCCAAAAGAGGGATGGCATTAGCTCACTTAGTAAAGAACTTGCCTAGCATGCAGGAAAGGAGCCCTAGGTTTAATCCCGGTTGCCTATAAACCAGGGTGGTGGTCCCCTCTTGTAATCTCAGCATTCATGAGGCAGAGCCAAAAGATCAGATCATTTTCAATTACACAAAGAATTCAAGACCAGTCAGAAAAAAAAAAAAGTCACTAATAATTTTAAAGTAAAGTCAGCATATCACTAATCTATTGTTACCATGGCAAATAAACCTTATTTTGGAGCAGAATATCTCAGGTTCTTCACCCTTGCCATTAAACATTTGTAAAGTGTCAGTGTTGCTCCTTATGCTCAGCACTAGCTGTAAGGTTCCTGGCCAGCAGTGAGAGGTGGTCTGGGACACATGACCCAAGCATCTCCATCTGTTTTGCGATTAGGTCTCAGTGCTGCAAGGTCTGCAGTTGCTGCAGAGACAGTTTCGCAATGTTTGGGTCTCTTCAATTATTTGCTTTCACATCTTCCTTGCCTTCATTAAATTTTTATGCCACGGAGGGTGGAATAGGCATCAAATTTCATGAAAGGAAATGTATCAAAGTATACATTTGAAGAAAGAAAACAATCAGTTAACCTGACTTTCTTGTGGGTAACAAATCACATTTTTTTCTCTCCTTTTTTCTACTTAAAAAAAAAAAAAAAAAATCAGCCTAGGCTGAGGGTGGACAGATGGCTCAGAGGTGTCTACCTAGAAAGCAGAAGGTCCTGATTTCAGATCCCAAGTCCCATGTAAAAAATGCCAGGCAGAAATGGAGGTGACTTGCACTTCCAGTCTTGGTGGGCAGAGCCTGGGAAATCCCAGATCAAAGGAAGAAGTAGAAGCAATCCAGGATGATTTCCTGAGTCACCCTTGGTCTTCCATTGGGATACACAGTACCCTCTAATACACACACACACACACACACACACATACACACATGAATATTTTTTAATAAGTCAGCCTAGGTTAATAATCAGCAAAAAGACAAATGACTTTAAATTAACAATAGGGAAAGACAGGTTTTAAAAGCAGTCAACTGTTGAGGCCTTCAAGGAAGTTGTGTGCAATGGAAAAGGCAGGAAGGACACATTCCTGTTCTAGTTGTACCACCTGGAACCAGACTCAGCCATATCAGGAAGAAGCACCTAACTGTAAGCGACTCTGGAAAGCATTTAGATGAAATGTTGCGTAGGAGGTTTCTGAAGGACCATCCTCTTCCTACAAGGGACAACTGAAAAACACAGAGACTTACAAGTGGCTTGACCAGAGGCTACCAAGATAGCTAGAGCTACTGCAATGGTCCCTAAATGCCAACCTGTTTGGCAGGCGGACCAACTGCCCTATGTAAGAGGCAGAGTAGTATACAACTGTAAATCCCAGCACTCGGGAGGTGGAGAGGCAAGATGGTCAGGAGCTCGGGGTACTCGGCAATGTGAGAGCAGCTTGGTTATCTGAGCCCCTACCTCAAAAAAGGGAGGAAGGGCTCACCATTCTTCATGATCAGGTTGGGTTCCCCCACACACATTTATTTGTGTGTGTTAGCATTTATGAAGAGGTTACAGGACAACTTGTAGGAGTGAGTTTTCTCCTTCCACTATTTGGGTTCCTGAACTCCAGGCATCAGGCTTGCCTATGAGCACCTTTACCTACTGAGCCCTCTCACCAGGCTGGTGGTTTTTTAAGACATTCATAATAACTTTATCATTTTCACTCTCAAACTAAAAAATTTATCAAACTGAAATCAATTTTTTAAAAAAATAATACATGAAACTTGGAAACAAATGATGTAACAATATACCTAATTAGTATTCTAACTTTTTAATCTATTTATTAGCATGTATTCATTAATCCATACAAAATAATGGGTTTCCTTATGACACTTTTATAACATGTTTGTCATGTACTTCTGTGATTTCCCTTAAGGAGTTGTTAAAAGGCTCCTAAAGTCAACCAAGTTTACTCCTTGAGGAAACCACCATCATTGAAAGGGTGGCAAGCACAGACTACCGCCTTTATTCTGCCTGGCAGCATCTTAAGCCAGGCTGGCCAAGAAGCAAGGCAAGCTGTGCGTCATCTGCAGATGGCCCAAGGCCTCATGCTACCTCAGATGTGTCAACACAGGCCACCAGGAAATGGACAGCAGAATCAAAAGGAGTCTCCACAGCAGCAATGACATCACCACAACAGAGCCCCTGGGCAAGACTGGCTCTCTCCATGCATGAAATACTACATCTGCAAGCAGATGTACAAGCCAGGACTACATGTCACTACTGGAATCAAACCCAAGCTTCATCCTCCCCCAAGGAGACATTTTGCAAGTAGCTATTCTTAAATTTGTTTTTGGAATCAGTCTGAAGTACTAAATTTAACACTAGTCAGAGAGACACTTTATAGCCTGTTTTACTCGCCACATTAGTTTTAGTTTTGCCTTTAATTCACAAATCACTGTTCATAACCTCCATTTTAAGGATGTTTTCAAACTTTTAAAACATAAATACAAATGACTTTTCAGGTTTTAATGGCATATAAAGGGGGGAAAGGGAACACAAAGATATGAAGGCTAATAGCTGAAGAGATCAACACATTACACTGCAGCCCCAGACCTGGGAGCAACAGAAGAGCAACGCCCTGAAAACACGACAGCAACAAGCAGACCCCAGTTCCAAGGATAGCCACTGTAAGCCTAGGTCAGAAGGGCAGGGCACCTCCTCCTCCTCACTGCTCCCAGTGATGTACCTCCAGCCCAGTATGTGGTGGCTCCATCTCAGTCATATTTGCTTACTAAAATGGAGTTAAACACTTACTGAAAAAAAATAAACAAAGGGCCACAGAGATAGCTCAGTGTGGAAGACACCTGATTTTGACTTGAGCTTGAACCCCAAAACCCATATGACAGAAAGAGAAAATGGACTTCTGGGGGTTGGAAAGATGGTCCAGGGATTATCTTGTGTCTTGCAAGCAGAAGGACCTGACCCAGATCTCACGTAAAAACGCCTGACAAAAAGGTGGCAGTCTGAACTTCACTCTAGAAGGCAGAGCCTGGGAATCCCCAGAGGGAACCAATAAGGAGGTACAACAATCCAGGATGATTCCCAAAGTCGCTTCTGGGCCGCCACAGCCACACACACTGTGCCCTCTTCTACATATTCACAGACACCTACAATCATTAAAAACAAAAAAAAAACAAAACACCCAACTTCTGAAAAGTTGTCCTCTGACCTCCACATGCACCATAGCATGCATGTGTGCCCTTTCTCCACCTCACCCAAAGAAATATTTTTAAAAAATAGTTAAAAGATTTATGTGAGACTCCAAATGGGACTAGGGCAGAAGACCAGTGTTACACACTTGGGTCTGGGCTCCCTCCATCTTTATATAGAAAGATGGTGAAATGTTGTTAATACAGATCTCTTTGAAGACTTTCTGGCTTCACTTGATGGTGGAGTCAGAAACTGAGTCACAACCCTTTCCTACCAGGACTGCTAGTTGTTCCAGGACTAGGACTCTGATCACGAGACACAACTGGCTCCAAAAACAGAAAAACAAAAAAATTGCCTATGTAGCTGCCAATTATCCGCAAGACTATACTAATAAAACTACTTTTAGAGTGCCTTCTCTGTTCCACCCTTCTATTTGTTTACTCGTGTTCCCTTTTAAAGAAGGGAACCAGAAAACTGTGGGAGCCAGAATGCCTGGACACAAAACCAACTCTAGTAGCCTATTTCACTCAGACACTATAACATAGGGTAGCAACAGGTATGGACTGCAGGGGGAGGGGAAACCACAGATACAGATATTTAGACCAAGAAGGAAAACAAGTTTAGCAGAGAAGGCCACTTTCTTTAAGATGTTCAATTATAAACCTTGGTATCTTTTTCCTTCAAGGGCAAATCACAGATGCAGTTGTTACAGCTAACAGGAAGAGGCTGGAAAGACAGCTCAGTCACTAAAGGCCTTCTGTGTGAGCACATGCACAGGGTTCAGATCCCAGCACTCACGTTACAAAGAAGGTAGTGTAGGGTGTCTGCAACCCTATCATTTGGAAGTGAGGATCTATGGAGCTCAATGGCCAGCCAGAGTAGGCAAACTGATGAGCTCCAAATTCAGTGAGAGACCTCCTCTTAAAAGATTATGGAAGAAACTCTATATAGATCTCCACAAGATCTCTGGCCTCCACAAGTATGTAAACATACAAGTACACATATATACACCACCCGTAACATCCACAAAACCCCACAAAACATCAAAGAGACCAAGTTGCTAGCCAGAACACCAAGCTATTTGATGTCTATGATTCACCCGAGAAGATAAGAAGTAATTTCTCTTTGCAAAAGCCCCAAGTTCTATCACCAAGTCATTTCACAGCTGTGAGGCTCATCATTTTACAATTCCTTGTGGGGAGAGGACCCACGCCTGTCTCCCTGAGTCAGTTTCCAGCAATGCCACACACACTTGGTAGATACTCAAAACATTTCCTTAATGCAACATACATTACGAACACACATTATACAGAGCTATAGCATTCCTGTACAGACACCACAGGCTGTGGTGATCAAGCCTAGGTTTGGATAGTATCTCCACAAATACAACTCACCCTCCAGCTCTTTGACTTAATTTTGAATAAACTCTCCCAAGTTTGGGAGAAACATACTAACAGGAAACTTTATTAATCCACAGATGACAAGTCATGCGGCTAATCAGCTGCTGAAGTCACAAGGAAGAGACAAGAGCCTGTTCTCTGGGAGAAAGAAGCAGTATTTTCATCAGTGAAAAACCAACAAACTGGGCACCAATCCACTTTTGCAGAAACGTTGGTTTATACAGTAGGTCTGCCAGAAGTGATGTTGAGGAGAGAAGATCTTCATAGCACAACCATTCAAACTGCGATTAAGTACCATGTCAGAAACCAAGAACTGCTGTTTGGTTACGCCACTATGCTTCAACGTAAGTCCCAACTGCAAATGAAACATAGCTCCAAGATAAAACTAATGCCACCAAGGGACTTTCAAATGTCACCACGGAAAGGAGGTGACTGGACAGATACAGGTGGCAAGCTCTAGGGGCATCTGAAAACGTAACAGGCTAGAGACAGTTCAGTGCCGTGCAGTGTGAGTGGCTGAGCTTGATCTCTGCTCTGCAACTTAGCAGCGGCGAGACCTTCGCCAAGTAACTTCACCTCTCTGTTCCTCAATTTCTCTGTAAGCGGCCTCAGCCATCGTGCTTCAATCTGTGCGCTCGTGGCACGCAGCCCAGCAAGACGATAAATGCCCCCAACCTTCGCGACATCGCCAGGGCTCGGAGCCGCGAGGCAACCGGCCTGAATGCCAGGCAGGAGACCCCAACACCATCGCGCTCAGACAGCTCACTGCCGCTCGGCAGCCCACGTCCTTCCTTCCTCCGGGAACTTCGGCAACTTCGGGTTCGCCGACACCCGACCGCGGTCTGAGGTTCCTCCCAGGGAGACCCGGGTCCTTGGCGAGCAAGACACGTGACCCTCCTGGCCGTTCTGCCTCAGTGGCCCTCCGGGGACCTCTCCCACCCGAGACCCGCCGACGGGGAAGCGACCCGGCCTTGGGTCCGCGCCGCGCCCGGCCCACGGGTCCCCGGCCCCGCGTCCCCGGAAGCCTCCGCCGCGCCCGCCGCCAAGATCGCGCGAGGTCACCTGGAGGCCTCCGCCCCCCGCACGGCCACCCGCCCCGCGCCGCCCCGCCAGGCCCGGCCGCGGCCCAGAGGACGCCAGGCCCTGCGGCCCGGAGCGCGCCGGGGAAGGGCCGCCGCCAGCCGGGATCCACCACTCACCGCGAGGTCCGACGGGGAAACGCAACACGGGCCGCGGCAGAAAGATCCAAGTCCGGCTCCTGCGGGCCCCTCGGGACTGCCCAACCTCTGCGCCGCCGCCAACGCCGCTGCCTCGGGCTTTATGGCCAAGGCTCCGGCCCCGCTCCCACTTCCGCCACCGCCGCCGCCCCGAGCGGAAGTGACTGTCACGAGATGCTTGACGCCGGGCTTGCGGGTGGAGCCCCGCCTCTACCTGGCATCACGTTCGGGGCGGGGCCGCAGTTACGTGGCTCGAACATGTCCTCCGCCTGCGGAGGCCGCCATCTTTAGAAACTCGCGCAGAGCTGGGTGACGCCATGCTGCATCCGGGACCTAGTCTCGACCCGAGCCGTGTCGCCGCAGCAGAAAGAATGCTCGGGGAGAGAAGGCGTGGGTCTCGCCTTTCTGGGGGTGTCTTCTTCCACAAGGCCGCGCTCAGGAAGAGTCTTGCGACGCCACGAGGAAGGGGCTGCACCGAAGATGGAAAGCTGACAGCTACAGTATTTTATGTGATGGAGACTGGAGGATGAACTGGGCACTGCTGCGCAGAGATCACCTAAGAAATGGAAAAGGAGGGCTGGAGAGGTGGCTCAGGGGTTAAGCCTCTGCCTTGCAGGCGGAAGGTCCTGAGTTCGAATCCCAAATCCCACGTATAGACGCCAGACGGAAGCGGGGGCGGCCTGCGCTTCTGGTCCTGGTAGGGCGGAGCCTGTGAATCCCGGGGCAGAAGGAGGTGGAGGCGTCCATGGTGGTTCCCGAATTCATCCGTGGTTCTACACACCACGCGCGTGCATATACATACGCACACACGCACAATTGAATAAATAATAAAAAAAAAAAAAGAAAAGGAAATGGAAAAGGAGCCGAGGACCTTCTGAACTAAAAGTTGGGAGACACAGACGAACCAGCAAGTACGGTGGTACAGGCCTGCAACCCACTCAGGGAGGTGGACACAAGACCCAAGGGATCTCCAGCTACATAGTGAATTTGAGACAGCCTGAGCTAATATATGACCCTGTCACACACTTCAAAAAGGGAGAATTTGGGCTGGAGACATGCTCAGGGATTAAAGACTGCCTCGCAAGCAGAAGGTCCTGAGTTTGGATCCCAGGTCCCACTTAGAAACACCAGGCAGAAACAGCAGCAGCCTGCACTTCTGATCCTGGTGACCAAATCTGGGAAATCCCAGAGGGAAGCAAAAGAAGGTAGAAGCAATCCAGGATGATTCCCAAAGTCACCCTTGGACTTCCACAAGGACATATAGTGCCCTCTAATACACACACACACACACACACACACACTTGGACTTCCACAAGGACATATAGTGCCCTCTAATACACACACACACACACACACACACACACACGCGCGCGCGCGCGCGTGCTAAGTTAGTAAACTTTTTTAAAAAAACAACGAAATTTTGAATGATAATAATTAGGCAGTTTTAAAGCAGCCATGTTGGGACAGTCTCAGAAGGTCTTCAAAGGTCATCCCTTTCTGCTGGGATTACTCTGAAGGAACAGACCCTATTGATTCAGAGGAATTGACACTAATCTTTCACAGAGATAAAGTTGCCAACTTCCCCCAACCCTTTGTTCATGAAAGGATATGAGATTAGTTTTTTTATTATAGACAAACCCTGGTACTAGTATGGCTCAAGATCAACTGGGTTGGGCCCCAACATGAAAAGACCAATGAGATGTGGAGAACCAATACAGGAGAGTTCATATCAACATCAGGAACCTAAGGAAATGGCCACACCATATCCACAGGACTGCTAAGGAATCACTCTAAAGCACTAAACCAGCTCCCTCCATCCTATCCTCCTGCCTAGGTAATGGTCCCACTCATGTGGCCTAGGTCTTCCCACACCAGTCAGACAATTCCTGCAGGTTTGCTCAGGGCTAGCCTTAACTAATAATTCTTCACAAATGTTCCCAGAACTCAGCCTTCAGTTGTCAAGTCGACACCTATGTATCCAACTAGCACAAAGCTAAAGTCAAAATACAGACATGCGGACAACAACAGATGCACAGGATGTACAAACTAGAATCCTTCTGTGCCTTCCTCCTTCTTCCCTGCTTTCACCCCTATTCTCACTTGTTTAATAAAAGTCATGGCCACAGCCAGGGACTGGTCTTAGTAGAACAATGGTAGAAAGTTCCTCAATGGGCTTGAGGAAGCCTTGCTCTCCCCTGTGACTCTTGCTCTACACATATGTGATGCCTTACAACTCCAGACCCAAAGCAGCAGACAGCAGGTCTTGGGTAGGAACCTCCCAAACTCTTGCCTTGTACTATGTAGTCCAGGCTAACCCCAACATAACTTGGAGTCTCCAAAACCATGGACAAAAAGCAAGCCTTTGTTCTCTATGAGTGGACAGTCTCAGGCATTTGGCACATATTCTAACCAGCAGGGTTTCATGAGATGATGGACAATTTGCACTCAGGGTCTAAAAAACCCTCTACCCATCCTCTCCATAGATTGTTCTAATGGCCTCCCCCAGAAACATTCCCTGGGACCAGGGTTGTCAGAATTGACAAATAAAGATGTTTATGCTAAAACATCATTTGAATCCATCTGATATCTACATCTAACTGGGATTCCTTGGGGGTGATCAGGAACAGAAGGACACAGGCAAGAGGGGCCACAGACAAGGTATACCCATAAATATACACCTAATGACCTGTTTCCTCCAAACAGCACCGTTCAAAATGAACTCTTCAGTGGTGTAGCCCACTGGTGACCTGATTGCCCCACACTGCCACCAGCTGGGGCCCAGCCTTCAACAGGCAGCCTTTGGGGTACACTCAGTATCCAAACCCAAACACTCTAGAAGACAGGATCTGGAGCCCAAGCTGGCCCTGCTGCTGAGGTGAAGGGCTGAGGGACGCCAGGGTGGTGGGTCCTTTAGGCAGATGTTCCTGTGACTCCATTCAGCATCTGCCCCTATTCCTAGCTTTCCGCCTCAGCATCCAGATACTGGGGTTCCTTCTCTGGCAAGTAATTCTGCATCATGGACCGCAGCTCTGTAGTGCTAGTTCCATTCTGAGAAGGCTGGGGGCAGCTAGCCCTACCCGCCTGTGTGCGTCCTGGAAGAACTCTGGGGCTTTGAAGGCTCTATACAATCCAGCTTCCGTGTCCTTCATCTGTTTATTTCCTCAGCAGCTTAATACCTGTTCAGCATTGCTATGTGGTAAGCCCAGTTCCAGGAAGTGTCTGCCAGGAAACCTCAGTGGACAAGACATGAAAATCTCTGCCCTCCTGCAGTGCACATGCTGGTACAAGAGACAGAAAGTAAAACAGGAGTGTCTGGTGATATGGCTCTGGCCATATCCCTGTTCTGCTTGCTACTCCAACTCCAGGGCTGGAGGCTTCTAGATACAAGTGCTACTTAGAGTATGCATAGTGGGTATGGTCATTACCCCTCTGTTCCTGCCTCTTACTGAAAAGTACCTTTTCCTTTAAGACCAAAGCTAGCATAAAAGGGATATTAATGTTAATGTTCTAAGACAGTGCTCACTACTACAACAAAATTGTCTCCAAAGAAATTCTGTATCAAACAAAACAGAAGCAGGTGGCTCCCGTCCACCACAGACCCAAGGTGTTTGTGGCAGCCCATTCCCAAGGGGTTTGTCATTGTCCAAATACAGCTGGTGGCAGGACAACAGAGGCACGCCCACTTGTTAAAAGTGAGGCGTCACCTCACAAACCTTGGCGGGAGTTAGAGGTTTGGCCACGCCCACACAGCAGAGCGGGTGTGGCTTAGGTTCCAGTTTGGGCAGCAGCTTTCCAACAACAGCCGTGCATTGTGGGAGGAGAATAATTGGTGACAGCTTTTTCTTTCTTTCTTTTTTCTTTTTCTTTTTCTTTTTCTTTTTTTTTTTTTTTTTTTTTTTGCCTCAGCCTCAAGTCCAGCAGAATAAACCCTATCTGGAGGAAGCGAAGGAGCTAAAAGGACTCAAGAGGGGCACTTAATGTCACCAGGGAGTTAAGGAGGGCTTCCCAGAAGAGGCTACATGCAGGTGACTCAGGAAGGTTACTACCAAGTGCACAGAGGTTTGGTGAGGAGACAGCACGTCATAACTCATTCCAGAAACTGCTGATATGTGCATTGCCTCGGAACAGTCAGAGAGAAGAAACTGGAGCCAGGAAACCAAGCAGACAACAGTCCGTGATGGGTCCTTGGCTCAAATGTAGATGGAGAGGCTTTTCCTGTTCTCCTAATATTGATAATCAAGATCCAAATTTAAGGACAGAATGCAGTGGAACTCATGCTTAAATATGATTTCAAGCTGTCTGTTAAGACTGGGAAAAAAACAGATTCCCAAGGGAGACTGAGTGTCCCCAGGAGATGAGCAAAGGAGTCCCTGAAAGTCATAGTCCATCCCACCATTGGTGTTTGGGTTGGCGTGTGGAGTTTTCTCCCTTACCATTTCCAAAGTGGAATGTATTTTTAAAGACTTGCTTTTAAGGTGTGAGACAGGACACAACAGGAAGATGGACATTTTGTTTCCCAAGGAAATCTACAACCAGGCAGCAGATGGATTGGTCCTGTCTTCTGGCACCTGGAAAGGGAGAAAGGAAGGGAGCTCACAGGGGAGCTGTCTGCCAGACCCTTTGGGAGGCCACAGTGCTGAACTTCTGCCAAGCAAAAGGACCAGGGTTCTGACCCCACATAAAATGTCAGATGAATGTGGTGGCTTGCCTATCATTCCTACCTCAGGTAGCAGAGCCAGGAACGTTCAGAGAAAGCTGGTGAGCCAGCTTAGTCTTATAACTGAGGTCTGGGTTTAAGTGGAGACCTAGCCTCAAATAACAAGGTGTCAGAAGAGCTGCTAAGAATGTTTGCCTCAGGTCTCAGAGAAGTGTTGAACTTAAATTGACATTACATTTAGACTTAAAATTTGAGGCAATCCGAAAAAAAGAAAAATTAGATTCACGTGCAATTTTAAGAAACAATTTAGATAAATACCTGTACACTTTGTGACAATTTACAAAACTACGTTGAAATATCAGTGCCGATGTAGATGAGCGCGGAGTCCAAGCTTGGGTAGCCGCTGTGGCTGCTCTCCAGAACATGCAAAAGCTGTCCTGATTCGTTCTCTTGGTGGAGCACCCACGGTTCTGTCTGCTCCCAGTGCCCCTCTTTGCCTCTAGGTGCTTTAGAATGGCAGTCAGAACCTGTGGTCTGGTCAGCCCCCAAAAAGGGCCCCCTGTGTATGTGCCAGCTCCCCCTATATAAGTGTTTGTCCCTGCACAATAAAGTGGACACTATCTCCCCCCTGTCCCCCCCCACCCGTCTCTCTGTCCCTTAGTGGCGACAGTGGCGGGGAAGTCCTCACCCCTGTTGTGTCCTGCGGCTCACCACTGCAGCAACCAGCAGAGCTCCTGTGGGCACCTGTGAGTTTGCTGATGTCTGGGTCTCTGGTCCATCTATGTGGGAAGAAATGACACAGATGAAGCTTGAACAGAAACAGAAAGCTGCTCTGAAAAGCTTTCGAAGCAACCAAACACTGCCAATTTTGCCACCGAGAAAGGAGCCCAGCTTCCTTCCTTGGGGTCCTCCAAAACTAACCCAGGTGTAGGCAGCTACCTGGCCATCCTTCCCCACTGCCTAGTACACTGCGCCAGCATCACCCATCTACTCCCCAACCTGATTTATTTTACTTATTTTTAAACAGGATTCCATTCTGCAGCACACACTAAGGATCTTGAGGAATGCATGGCTACCCCCCTGCCTCAATCTCCTGGCTAAAAGTGGATGTTATGATCACAATGTGACAATGATAGAAATCACACCTGCTTCTTGCCCAGGACCTGTTACTGCTGTTGCCAGTTGCAGCAGTGACATCGTTTATTGTTTATCATTCGTGTTGGAGCAGAGAAGGTTGGTTCTCCATCAGCCACGATGAGGTTCACAGATAGGGACAGTCTTAGAATAGAAAACACATTACTAAGAGAAAAGCACTGAAAATTCATAAAGTCTTCAGGAAGGAACGCTCAGAGACTCAGGAAGAATGATCTAGATTAATGCTCAAATTGGAGGAATGTCTGTATAGAATGTGGCTCGACACAGCATGATCCGGTGCTTCCGGCTGTGGAGGGGCAGCGACCAGGCACCATTCCCAGACTGGGGTTGTGGGCTGTGTGAACAGAGAAAGGAACCAAGCAGCCGTTCACATTCACCTACTGCCCTTCTGATTGCAGACACCACATGACCAGCAAAGCTCCTGCTGCCTCGACTTCCCTGCCGTGAACTATGAACTATGCTGAACTTATTATAAGTTAAATAAGTCCTTTCTCCCCTGAGTTTCTTTAGTTAGGGTATTTTTTCAGAGTAACGGGAGAGGAAACTAAGGCACTGGGCCTGGTTGCGTGGACTCAACACTAGCCCTGGGGAAATAGAAACAGGCAGAGCCCTACAGCTCCATATCCAGTCAGCCTGAGGAGCTACAGGCCAGCGAGAAATATTATCTCAAAAAAAGATAGACAGGACCTGAAAAACACCACCTGAGGTTGTCCTCTGGCCTCTTCACACTCATGCAGGAGCATCGATGCATACACATACACACACACACATACACACATAAATGAGAACGTAAGATAGTGCAAGTAAGTAAAAATAAATCAGTAAAAAGAGACTGGGGAGATGGACCAGTGAATAAGGCAAACATAAGGACTAAAGTTTGGATCCCCACATAAAAGTTGGGCAGGTATGGTGGTTGCCTGCAATCCTAGCACTTGGGAGGCAAAGACTGAATCCCCAGGGTAACCTAGCTCGATGGAAAGACCATGCTTTAATAGTAAAAGGGGAGAGTAAAAGACCAAGATACTCAACATCATCCTTGGGCATCCACACATATGAGTCTCCCACAGATGCACATGTCCCCCCATAACACACTCAAAAAGTAAGTAAGTAAATAAATAAAAAGGAAAAATAAATGCTAAAGGGGTGCTTATTATAAAGGCCTACTAGTAACTTCAAGAATTCTTTAACCCCCATGCAGCCTACAGCCCCAGGAAGAGTGGCCCCTGGGACTTGTATCAGGATTACAGTTGTATGCTATCACCCCCTGCCTTTCAGTTTCATTTTAAAAACTTTCCTAAGTTTTTTTTTTACTTATTTATTTATTGTGTGTGTGTGTGTGTGTGTGTTTGCATCAGAGGGCACTATACGTCCCTGTGGGGGCCCAAGGATGACTCTGAGAATCATCCTGGATTGCGTATATCTTCTTTTTGCTTTACTCTAGGATTTCCCAGGCTCCACCCATTAGGACCAAGAGTATGGGCTACTGCAGTTTTGGTCTGGTATTTTTAAGTGGGACCTGGGATCTAAACTCAGAACCTTCTGTTGTGAGTCAGAGTCTTAACCTTTGAGCAATCTCTCCAGCCCCCTTTCTAAATTTAATTTTCTTCAATGTGTGATGCTAAGAATCAATTTGGAATCTTGATTATGCTAGGCAAGTGCCTTTTTGTTACAAGTAATATTTTCTTTTAAGTTAAAGTAAATGCACATGGTCATACATATATCAGGACCAATGAGATAGCTCAGTGGGTAAGGTATCTATACTCAAAACCTGGTGACCTGAGTATGATTTCCCCAGAAGCCCCCATGGTGCATGATGGCATGAGCGCTCTCTCTCTCTCTCTCTCTCTCTCTCTCTCTCTCTCTCTCTCTCTCTGGTGAATAAATTAAAACTAAACAGTACTAAAGATTTTTAATAAAAAAAAAAAAAAAAAACAAAAAAACAAAACTTGTCCCATCTTTCCTGTCCCCAGAATTACTATGAGCAGAACTTTTTGCTATTGTTGTTTTTGTTTTTGTTTTTTCAAGACAATCGTTCAAACTGTCCTCCAACTTGGCAGGGAGCTAAAGAGGACTTTGAATTCCTGATGCTTCTGCCTTCTTCTTCCCCTGCTGGGACTCAGCCTGCGCCAGCCCCAAGCAGCCACACCCTTACAGCGCTTTGCTTGGTGGCCACAGCTGTCCAGGAGTCAGGCCCCATGCTGTGCTTGCGCTTCTCCTGTGGCCTCTACATCAAATGCAGATAACAGTGACTTCCTATCTGCGTGAGGACTTAACTCACTTACATGGTGCCCTCCCCCACTTTCCAACAGAGTTCTATCACTATTCTCGATCTTTCTTGCAATTTCAGTCTTCTGGCTTCATTTCCCATCAACTTGACATGGCTTCCGAGTCCTGATTTTGTAAGCTATGACTATCTTAGCTTCTGTTCTTCCCTTTCTTTTGCTGGGGGCTCAGGGCATGATGCCCCTAATCAGACTTCAGGAATGCTTTACCTTTGAACAGAAGGACATCGGAAAGGCTTTAGAAGCAAAATCTCTCACTAACCTTCTCTCCTCTTGCTCCTGTTCCCCTTTTGTTCTCCAAAGCCATTACAGAAGTAAAATTCTGCTTCCCCAATGTGACTGACAAGAACTAAAACCCTTTTTCTTTCGAAGTCAGTCATAAAAACTACAGCTCCCTCAACCTGTCTCTTCTGGCCATAGAGTCCCTGAGCTATGTGTTAGTGTGTGATGGTGGGTCATTGAATTACAGCAAGGGTCATCCTACACCTGGGAGGAAGGGATGCCCCATAGAGGCCAGGACTATAATCTCAGCACTTGGAAGGCTGAAGCAGGAGGATTGCTGGGAGTACAAAGCCAGCCTTAGCTGTGTAGCAAGACCTATCTCAAATCAGAAACCAGCAAAATGAAACAAACAGAAAATCCAACAATGTCTTTAAAACAACAACAACATGCATACAGCTTTGCTTAAATACAGGTCTCTTTCTACTTTCCTCCTCCTTCATACTTTAGAGTATTCAGAGTAGCTGGGATTACAGGCCTGTCCCACCAGGCCTGGCTAAAAAAAAGTTATTTTTAACTATTAATACCTTTAAAAAATATTTTGTTGGGATAAAGAGATTGTTCAGTGGTTAAAACCTTTTTTCTTGAAAGCAAAAGGACCTGAATTTGGATTCCATGATCCCACTTTTAAAAATGCCAGGTGGATGGAGCCCAGGAAGGCAGAGCTTGAGAATCTCTGGAGCAAAGCAATAGGGGGTAAAACAATCCAGGATGATTTTGTATGTCACCCTCGAGCCTCCACAGATACACACTCCAGTGCCTTCTTATACATATAGAAAGAGAGAAAAGAAATAAAATAAGAATAAACAAAACTATTTTGTTTATTTGAGAGAGAAAGAAAGTGCAAGAGAGAGCATACGATCACGTCAGAGACAACTTTCAGAAGTAGGTTATCTCCTTCACAAAGTGGCCTGTCTACCATGTTTGGGGGATCAAACTCAGTTCTTCAGATCAACAGATTTGCATGCAAGTACCTTTACCTACTGAACTATCTCACTGCCCCCCCCTTCATTTTCAGTGTGTATGTGCAGATATACATGTGCCCCAGTGTGAGTTTGAAGGTCAGAGGACAATCTTAGGAGTCCATCTTTGTCTTCCACCTTATTTGAGATGGATAAAGCGTCTTGTTCACCACTGCATACACAGGCTGGCTTCCAGGAATTGTGATGTGTTTGCCTCCCATCTTCCAGTAGGTGCACTGGGATTATAGACATAAATTCCCACATCTGGCTTTAAGGGGGGTTCTGGGAATCCAAACTCAAGTCCTCATACTTGGGTGGTAAGCAGACTTTCTGTTGTTGTTACAGATATTTTCATCTGTGACTCTCAGGGTGGGCGTGGACAGGTATCACATCTTTCCATACAGCGTCATCCCTGCCCCCTCTACTTCTGTAATATGTGATTTCACTTCTACAATGGTCAAACTTGGTAATACTTTTTTGTTATTCTGTAACTACAAGTATCTTTCAGAGTAAGTCTGCAGATATATCCCAAGAACTAAAGAGTCTATAAATGTATTTATGTAACCAGGACCAGTATAAACACTGCTCCCTGCACAGCAAGTCATAAGTCCTGTGTGTTTCTTTTTCTGGGCTAACTTGGGTTTCCTTGTGTTCGGTTTCCTTTACTTGCAGTATGTTAAGATACGTCCCATTTTTTAAAATAACCATACGGTAATTCTGGCATTAGATTAGCTACATTAATTTTTATAATGTTGAATTATACATAAAAAATCATCACCTTGGGCTGGGGAGATGGCTCAGCAGTTAAAGTGCTTGCCGTACAGGGGCTGGAGATGTGGCTCAGGGGTTAAGCCTCTATCTTGCAGGCGGAAGGTACTGGGTTCGGATCCTAGACCCCACGTATAGACACCGGGCAGAAGCAGGGGGCGGCCTGTGTTTCTGGCCCTGGTAGGGCGGAGCCTGTGAATCCCGGGCCAAAGTAAACAAGGAGGAGGTGGAGGCGGTCCATGGTGGTTCGTGAATTCGTCGGTGGTTCTACACACACACACACACACACACACACACACACACACACACACACGCACGCGCGCGCGCGCGCACATAATCGAATAAATAATAAAAAAAAAGTGCTTGCCGTACAAGCAAGAGGACCAGAGTTTGGATCCCTAGATCCTGTGTAAAATGCTGAGTAGATATGGGTCCCCCTGAAATTCTAGCTCCAGAACACAGGGCCCAGGTATCCTTAGAGCTAACTGGTCAGCCAGACTAGCCCTGTAGGCAGACTCTGGGCTTAGAGACCCTGCTTCAAAAGGAATAATATGGAAAAATCAATTGAAGATACTTCCTTATCTCAACCTTGGGTCTCCAGGTGCATGTGCACTCATGTACACACGTGTCCATATACATGCAAATATGCGCACACATACATGTGAAAGTGACAGAAAGTCACCAGCTTTAATAAACATCCTGGTATGGACACCTGTGCTCCCAGCATTTGGGAGACAGAGGCAGGAGGATTGCCACAAGTATGAAGCCTGCCTGGTTTACACAGTGAGTCTCAGACTAGGAGGACTATATAGGGAGATTTTTTCAAAACAAGCAAGCAAAGTCACTTTTTAAAAAATCTTTTGCTTGCTTAGTTGATTTAGTTGTGTGTGTGTGTGTTTCGAATGTACATGTGTGTGTGGGCATGTGTGTAAGAGGACACCTGAGTGTGTGTGCCTGGTGCAGGCCTTAGGGGTGACATTGGGAATCATCCTGGATTGCTCTATTTCCTTATTGCTTTAACTCAGGAGTTCCCCAGCTCTACCTTCCAGTGCCAGAATTATAGGTCATCATGCATATTTATCCCACATTTTTTACATGAGATCTGAACTCAGGTTTTTTTGTTTACAAGGCAAAAGCTTTAACCACTGAGCCTGGGCCTCTGATTAAGGTTTTGAAACAAGATCTTGTGTGGCACAAGCTGACCTCAAGCTCAGTATGTAACTTAAGATGACTTTGAACCCTGATCCTGCATCTGACCTAAGGACTGGGATCTCTAGTGTGCTGGGGCCCACCGTTCAGTACACCATTCAGTGACAGTGACATGGGGACCTCTACCATCATGCTTTCTATGGTTTGGTGGGGTCATGCCTATAAGGGGGATATGAGACCCCACTCTCTGTGTAGGCCTCTTTTTCTCCCATCTCCTTCTCTGCTCCTGTTCAAGATGTGACCATTTCCACTAAATCTGCATCTCCACCATGATATACCAACAAATGCAGCTCTTATCAGAAATCAGCCCAATGAGACCACTGAAGCTTCCAAATATGGATTCACAGTAGAAAATGACAGTACAGTACCATACTGAAATTGCCTTTTAAACAACAGCTCTATCCCAATGCCTCCCCGGGCCTGCTAAACACTGTATGCCTTCACTGTGAAATCAGTCCTCTGGAAGCTCTTATGCAACCTTACCAGGTAGTGAAGGATGACTCCAAACCTGATCCTCCCACTTCCCCAGGGTTGGGTGTGCAGGTGTGAGCCAACACACCCAGCTCTGTTAAGTCGAGGAACTCTAGTTACAGCATTTCACCTTTCCACCATCATCACAGACCCTCCAGTCACCCCTCTCAGAAGCAAGGCCTGGACCTCTGTGGGACTGGTAGCCTTCTGCCCCATTTGCAGCTGTAAGCAATCCCAGTCTTCCATCCCTACCCAGGTCATGCCATCTACTCCAGGACAATCTATGTCATGTGACGGGAAGCTTCGTGCCCTCTTTGTCCTGTGGGCTCTGCAGATTTCCCTGCCACACTGCTGTGGCCTTGGAGGTCAACCCTCTCACTTCAAGCCATGCTTCCTGTTCTAACCCTTTCCCACCTTCAGGATGAAGTATGGTTCCTATAGCCTTAAGGCCCTGTACTAATAAACTCTTCATCCATGGACCTCTTGGACCCCCACATTCTTTCCCTAATGGTCTCCAATGCTAACTCTGTTTTATTTGCTTGCTTCAATAATGTTCATCCTAATGAGCATGGTGGGGTGTCCTAGTTGATTTGGTTTCCATTTCTATGATCATTGAATATTTCATGGGCTTTTTGGCAATTCACATGTCTTCTTCATGGAGATATTTACTCAAGTCCTTTACCCATTGTCATGATTCGATGTGGAGTGTCCCCTAAGAGGCTCATGTGAAGTCTTGATCTACAGCTGCTGCCACTGAGATGAGATGGGTCATAAGGGTGAATAAGCTACTGGAGGGTGGAGACTAGTTGGAGGAAGTCACTGTTTCCTGTCCCGACCCTGCTTCCTAGTCACCGTGAGGTATGCATCTTTGTTTCACCAACATCTTCCCTGTGATGTTGTGCTTCAGCATAGCCACAGTCATGCAGCCAAGGGACTGTGAGACTTCTGTAACTATGAGCCAAATTAAACATTTTCTTCTTTGTGTGTAACAGGGCACTTGAGTGTCTGAGTGTGCATCCCTGCGGAAGTCCAAGAGTAACACTGGGAATCATCCTGAATTGCTGTATCACCTTTTCGCTCTGCTCTGGGGTTTCCAGGCTCCGTCTTCCAGGGTTAGAATTGCAAGTCATTGGCATCTCTGCTCAGCATTTTTACATGAGATCTGGGGATCTTAACTCAGGTCCTTCGCATGTGAGACAAAGGCTTTAACTTCTGAGCCTCCCAAGACCAAATATTTCCAACTTTAAATGTTTTTCTTGAGTATTTTGCTATAGCAATATAAAAACATACACATTCATTCTTTTTTTTTCATTTTTTTATTATTTATTCAAATTGTGTGTGCATGTATGTGTGTGTGTGTGTGTGTGTGTGTGTGTGTGTAGAACCACAGACGAATTCGGGAACCACCATGGACCGCCTCCACCTCCTCCTTGTTTACTCTGCCCCAGGATTCACGGGCTCTGCCCTACCAGGACCAGAAACGCAGGCCGCCCATGCTTCCGCCCAGTGTCTATACGTGGGGTCTAGGATCCAAACTCAGGACCTTCCACCTGCAAGACAGAGGCTTAACCCTCTCCAGGCCCAATACACACTCATTCTTTAAAAATGAATTTCAATAAAGCCAGGCCTGGTGATGGTCGGTACATACTCCAATCTTCACAGCACTCAGGAGGTACCGGCAGGAAGATAAAGAGCTCAGGGCATCCATGGCTACATAGTGAGTTTAAGGCCAGCCTGGGCTACAAAGGAAAGCAAAACAAGACCAAACTTAAAAATTTGTGATATACTATAGTAGCACAATGTATTAACAATTTTAATTATGCATATTGACCTCTGCCTCAGAACTCTGGAAAACCCTTTAATTTCCTGAAGACAGGGCTCCTTACAGAATTTTCTGTGTGTTTTCTGTGTTTCATCTACCCCACATGCCTGGCACACAGTGTAGCTGGGAGATGTCAGCGAGTGTTTCCCTGGATGTCTTCCGCACAGAACAATAGTCTTCGGTTCTGCTTAAGCTTCTGTTAGCGCACAGGGGCTACAGCCTGTTTGGAGAGAACATGTCTCTCTGTTCTCCGTTTGTAAAGGTGTCTCAGCTCTTAAACTTCACTTCCTGCTTTTCCTTCCTGCCACTCAGTCCACCTTACACCACTACTCTGATTTCACCCAGTTCTAGGCAACGGGCACACGCTATTCCTCATGCAGGCCAGGCACACTCCACTTCAGGAGTGAGCACTTGCTCTTCCTCAGCCTCCTCACAGTCCCGCCATTGCAAGGAGGCTAGTAAGTCACTGTCACTCTGCTGACCCCGCCCCATCCTGCTGCTTTCCTTCATCTAGGAAGGTGCTGGGTTTGGGCGTGGCCCCCAAATCAGAGGACTGGAGACTCCATCCGCAGTGCAAGGGTGCTGAGGGAGGCTCTGAAGAGGACAGTCGGTCGTGCGGGCCTTGCCTGGAGGTGGAGTGAAGATGCCCGGAGCCGGCTGTTATTGCAGTGGATCACTGGGCTCTCTCTGGCCCTCGCCTTCTGCTACTGGCCGACATACCGTGAAGGCAGTTGCAGATGTGTGTCAGGCTCCTGGACTGTCCAGCCTCCAGGGCTGTGACCCATTCTCTTTAAGTTACCAGTGTGGGATGCTGTTATAGTAGAGCAGAAAATGGGCTGGGACAGACGGCAAAGTCTTGATGTCTTCAATTGTAGTAAGACCCTCCTTATTTTTGGTGGTGTTAGGAGGTTCAAACCCAGGACCTCACATGCACTAAACACACACACACACGCACACACACACTCACACCCAGGACCAAGACTTTATCTGAAATATGAAAGTTCAGATTCGAGCCTCTCATGCTGGCAGATGGAGCAACTCAGAGGTCACATGCTTAAAATGAGGGGTGTGTGGGGTATGAGTACTTGCCTGGCATGGATACAGCCTGGGTTTCATGTTTCAGTGGTGTGTACACCCTTTTTTTTCTTCCTCTTCCTGATGGCTGGGGTAGGATGTGATATCCACTACTAGCACCAAGCTGTTTAAACAGCAGCCACTCACAAGAGAAGATGGAGCAATGCGGCAGACGGAAGCTGGGTACTGGATTTCTCAAACAGCAGTGGAGAAAGCTCTGACTTTCGAGTGTGAGAGGTCCATCTGGACATGTCACTGTCTTGATGCTCATCCTGGTTTGTACAGTGTTCACTGACTTAGCTTTGTGACCACTGCGTCTCAGCCAGGGAAGTGTGCAGGTAGTGAGAAGCGTGCACATGTGCATACAGCACTCATACACACGTTAAAAAGTGTGTATACATAGAGAAAAGATGAGAAAGAAATATTCCAAAATGTCAGGTGTGGTATTTTGCTGCCAGAGTCCAGGAAGGAAGCTATATCAGGATAAGAGTTGAAGAAGACCAGCTTGCTAGGTAGTCAGGAGGGAGGAGAGTTGTCTGTTGTGTGAATACCTTTACAGCAGCTCTCTTTTTTCCACTGAAATTTTAAAGGCATTGAGAAGCCTCACAGTTGAAATATATGGCAAAGAGGTACAGGATGGAAATTCTGTGTTTGAGTGACTTGTGCGACAACCAGTGCAGGGCAGGAGAGACTGATGTCTGAATCTGGGGCTTGGGGAGAGGTCTGGTGCAGGAAAGAACAGACTGAACCTTCATACCTAAAAGTCCCTGGGCACCTGCTTGGGGCTAGTGCAGAGACACCTGTCAGAGTTAAGCACAGGTGTCAACTTGACTGTTGAGGGTTTGAGCTCTGGGCACAGTTGTAGAGAGTTGATGGATAAGCCCAGAGCAAACCTGAAGGAGATTGTCCAGCTGGTGGGTGGAATTAGGCCCTGGATAAATCACAGAGAGCTGGTTGAGAGAGTTGGCATCCCTCTGTATACTTGGCCAGACATGCTGATCTAGCAAGTAACGATTGTCCATCTCTCAGCCGTTATGCAGTGATAGTGTGGCCAGTTCCCTCAGCCCTGGTGTTGGTGCGTGCTCTCCTGTCAAGCTGGACTGAGAACTGTAATCAGACTGTCATAAGAAAGTAAACTCCTTGTTCCCTTAAGCTGTGTGATGGTCATTTATCAGCAACCACGCAGGTGAACTGCAACACCTGTACCTCTCAGAGGAGGAAGAAGATCAGCCTGGGGTTTCAGCTGAGAGAGGACCTTCCTATAGCCTAGCTCTCCAAGGTGGTCCAGGCTCCCACCAGTGAGTAAGCACTCTGCTCAAACACTGTGTGATGGAAAAGTCATCTAGGGAAGTAGGGGACTGGAGCCCGTGGCACCCAGATGTTCTCAAGTCTGACCTAGTGTTCTCAAGCTCATAATTTGCCCTGAAACAGGTTGCTGCCAACCTTGACACAAAGTCCCCTGAGGGCAGGCTTTTGAGATAATCTTTAGGCTCAAGATATGATTTATCTATAAATATTAAGGTTAGAACCCAGAGCCTCATGTATACCGGCTATCATGGATTCATTTTTGTTGTTTTCTTTTTCTTTTCTGAGACAGGATCTTGTGCAGCTCAGGCTGGCTTGAAACCCACCAGGTAGCTCAGGTTGCTTTGAATTCTTGATCCTCCTGCATCTACCTCTTAAATGCTATGATCACTAGTGTGCACACCACACTCCATTCTTTTCTTTTTGATATTCTCTTTTCTCTTGATATTCTCTCTCTCTCTCATGTGTCTACATGTTGTTAGGGATTAAACCCAAGTTCTCCTGCAAGGTAAACATGCACTCTGCCACCAAGCACTTTTTTACTTTATTTTCAGACAGTTTCACTGTGCTGCCTAGGCTGGCTTTGAGCTGACCATCCTGCCTCAGCTTTCTGAATAGTTGGGATTAACAGAAATAGTTGGAAGTTTCATAAGGTGCGCCACCTTCCACCTCAGAAAATTCCTCTTTAAAAATCAGCTGCAAGTTCTTCCTCATCCATCTGGGCTGCTGGGACAGATTGCCATAGATGAACAATTTACAAACTGAGAATTATTCTTCTCAGATGTGGAGGTTAGCAAGTTCAAGACCAAGGCTCAGCAGCTGAGGCTTCTGGTTCATTGGTTCATACCTTCCAGCTACAGAGCCATCAACCCTCTCAGTCTCTTTTGCAAAAGCATTAGTCTCAATTCTGAGAGTTTTTCCACATGATCTGCCACTCACCAAGGCCCACCTCCTACTGACATCACCTTGGGGATTAGGATTCAGCAAACAGAATTATGAACATTTTCCAGGTCTACAAAATCACCATCACAGCCAACACTGCTCACTGGCTATGGGAGTCCTCATTATGCATCATGACTTCTGCTATCTCAAGGTAATGCCCTCAGATGAGAACTGAAATTATTCACACTCTACATATGAATCATTTAGGCCTTAGATACTTCCAACATTTCAACTTTCATCTTTTTGCAAAAGTCTTTAATCATAATTTTATTTGGAAGTCCATAGGCTTCCAAATAAAATTATGGACTTCTGAAAGTTGTCCTCTGACTTCCACCTATACATTCTTTCTTTCTCTCCCCATAATAAAAATGTTTTTAAAATCTTCTAGCAGACTGAGCACAATGGACATGCTCATGTAAGTCTAGCAAGAATCACGAATTTGAGGCCAGCCCAGGCTGTAGAGCACATTTCAGGCCAACCTGGGCTCAGGAAAAAAAGCCATGGGTGGCGGTGAGCAGCTGTAGTCCCAGTAGTCACCATGCAGAGGCCAGAGGAGCAGAAATCCAAGGCCAGCCTCGCCTCCACTACACAGCAAATCTGAGGCCAATCTGGGTGACATGAGATCATATATCACAAAAGTTAACTAATTAAAAAAGAACAAAGAAAAGAATCTTCTAGGAGCTTCTGTGTAGCCTGATAATGTAGCATCTTTCATAATGAGAAAATTATTTTGTCAAATATAAAATATAGCCTACTTTCTATGATTCTTTTGGATATTTCTTCACATTAAAATGTGTGATGTGTGTAACTCATGTTGATAGCAGCTTTTCTGCTAACAGCTAAAAGGTGGAAGTGACCCAGGTATTCAGTGATGATAAATGGATCATTGATGGTGAAGTGTTAGATAAATACATTGGAACAATGAGGAATGAAGTGATGATAGATCCTGGAACATACATGCAGCCTTGAAAACATCAGGCTGAATTAAGGAATCCAGATACAGAGCGATAAGCATTGCGTGGGCCCGTTAAGATGAGATTAGAGGATAGGAACATTCACAGAGCCAGAAAGAATGCTGAGGGTTGAAGGGGACAGGGAGCTACATAGGTCGAATTTCAGTTACGCAGGATGCAGGGGCTCTGGAGGTCGCTATGCAAGAAAGTGCATGCTCTTATGCCACTGGACTTCCCATTTCAAAAGGTGAAGATGGAAATTTTTGGGTTATGGGCATTTTGCTGAAATTGAAAGTATGCAAAATATATTCAGAAGTAGTTCTGATTAAAGGCTGACCTTGACACTGCTACCAACTCTCAACAGTTGGGATCTTGTGAAATTAAAGAGCTTCTGTTCAGATAAAGAGATTGTCGCACGAGCTCAAAGGCAACCCACAGAATGGGAGAAAATCTTCACTAACCACATATCTGACAGAGCTCTACTGTCCAGAGTGCACAAAGAACTTAGAAAATTAAACTCCAAGGAAAACACTGGCCCAATTAAAAAATGGGCCCTGGAACTTCAAAGAAACTTTACCAGGGATGAAATTAAAATGTCTAACAATTATCTTAAAAAATGCTCCACTTCCTTCGCCATCAGGGAAATGCAAATCAAAACTTCCCTGAGATATCATCTCACCCCGGTCAGGATGGCAAAAATCCACAGTACAAACAACGACAAATGCTGGAGAGGATGTGGGGAGAGGGGAACTCTCCTACATTGTTGGTGGGAATGCAGGCTCATACAGCCACTCTGGCGAGCCGTCTGGAGATTCTTAAAGAAATTAAAGATTGAAATGCCGTATGACCCTGCTATCCCACTTTTGGGAATAACCCCCCAAGCAGCAGAGGTTCGCCTCGATAGCACAAGCTCGACCATGTTCATAGCAGCACTGTTTACAATAGCAAAGTCATGGAATCAACCTAAATGTCCAACAGTTGACGAGTGGATAAGGAAACTGTGGTACATCTATACAATGGAGTACTACTCAGCCATCAAAAATGATGAATTACTGGAATTTGCTGGGAAATGGATGTCATTAGAAAGAATTATATTAAGTGAAGTATCCCAAACCCAGAAAATTAAGCGCCGTATGTACTCCCTAATAGGTGGCTCCTAGTACCAAACTCGCCCAGCCCACATTGGGACACTCAAAAGTAAACCTATGTAACACAGTAATTGCAAGGATTATGAACAAGAGAGATGGGTTAGGAGGGCCACACCAGAAACAAGGAGAGAGGAGACCATGTTACAGCAGGGAAAATAGGCCTCCATCAAGGTCTGCAAGTAAGTAATGAGAAACCTGGTTAAGTTCACAGACGTTCTTTCCTGATCTCACCAGAAGGGGAGGGCATATAGTCTAGCAGATAAAAAGTAATCATTGTGCAAATGGGTAATGGACCCCGCCCTCAGTGAGGTTTCCTACTCTTATTACATCTACCCTTGAATGTGCTATTACAACAAGACTCCAGTTTAACAGCTTTTTGTCTCTGGCCAGGGGGTGACATACAGTGCCCAGCAGAATGGAGTGAAGGGAATTGCAGGAGCAGAAAAACTGCAAAAGAAAATCAACAAACCACAATCCAGAACTTCAGAGACTCTATATCAATCACATAGAACTAGGACAGCCTAATCTCTCCCCATCCTGGAGCTCAGGGACATTTGCGGAAGAGGGGGCGGTAAGATTGTAAGAGCAAAAGGATGGGAGGAGCAACGATTTGCAAGATTCTCAACAATAGTTGGGGCCAAAGCAATCATAATGGAACTTTGCATGCCCTGCGCAATGTCCAGCGCACTGTTGCCCTCATAAAGTCTAGCATCTGTTAAGGGCACCGAGACCCCTGGAGGCAAGGGATTGACAGCCATAGTAGTAATCTTATGATTAAGGGAACAAGAGAAAGGGCTTATGGAAATGCCACTGGGTCCTTATATGTCATCGGAGAGGAGGACCCAGTGGAGAGTTAGGCGCACACAATAAAGGACTCTCTGGGAATTGGGGGGGAGACACTGGGGGAAGGGGAGGGGGGAGGGAGGGAACTGGTAAAAAATTTTAAAATGTATAATTAAATTTTTAATAAAAAAAAAAAAAAAAAAATAAAGGCTGACCTTGAGATCCAGGAGTGGTGTGTGACTGTGGTGTGGTGTGTGCCTTAGCAGTTAGATGTGGAGGTGGAAAAAATCAGGAGCTCAAGGTCATCCTTGGCCTTTCCAGTGAATTTGAGTTATAGGACAGTCTAGGTCAACCTATAAATTAAAATAAGTGGGTTTGGTTACATGACTCAGTGGGCAAGGGGCCTGCTTGCAAACCTGGCAACCTGAATTCACTCCCTGAGAAACCATCTAGTGAAGAAAGAAACAGACTCCCAAGAGGTGTTCTTTGACCTCCACTCATGTAGCATGGCATGAATTCATATACCTTTCTCTTTCTTAGATAAATAAATTAGTATTAGAATATCAAACTAAGGGCTGGCAAGGTGATTCAATAGATAAAAGCACTTGCTGTGCAACCGTGACAACCTAAGTTTGATTCTCACATCCCATACAAAAAAATCAAATGTGATAACTCACACCTATAATCCCAGCACTCCCAGGGTGGAGATGGGAGGAACGATAGTACAATTGGTAAGAAAGTTTTCACACATGGAGCACAGGGGCAAAGCTAACAGGAGAGACCCACCTCAAAAACAGGTGGAAGGAAAGAGCCAGCTCGCCAAAAGTTGTCTGATCTCCACAGGTGTGCTGTGGCATCCACACGCCAACACATGCATGCACACATACAGACATGCACACAAACACAAATATCTCTCAAAAATTAAAAAAAAACAGGCTGGAGAGATAACTCAGGGGTTAAGATTCTGTCTCACAAGCAGAAGGTCTTGAGTTTGGATCCCAGATCCCATGTAAAAATGCTAGGCAGAAAGGGGAGTGGCCTGTACTTCTGCCCCTGGTGGGCAGAGCCTGGGACATCCCAGAGTGAACAAAAAGAAGGTAAAAGCAATCCAGGATGATTCCTGAAGTCACCCCTGGTCCTTCACAGGGACACACAGTGTCCTCTGATATATACACACTCACACAAATAAATAGTAAAAAAAAACAAACCTCAAAGTATGAAGATGAACACCAGTAAGGGGCTGATGGTTTTGATGGGCATGCAGCCCTGCACACTGACTGCAGAGCATGCTCACCCTCTACTCCCTGTGTGACCAGCAATGGCTTTTTTTAAAAATTTTTTTTTAATTTATTCAGTTGTCGTGTGTGTGTGTGTGTGTGTGTGTGTGTGTGTGTGTGTGTGTGTGTGTAGAAACGGGCAAGTTCAGGAAACACCATGGAACACCTCCACCTCCTCCTTGTTTACTCTGCCCCAGGCACTTCCGCTGGGCGGCTATAAGTGGGGTCTAGAATCCGAACTCAGGACCTTTCGCCTGCAAGGCAGAGGCTTAACCCCTGAGCCACCTCTCCAGCCCCCAGCAATGGCTTTTTAACTCCTGAGGCTGAGACGTTTCATGACAGAGACCAACCACTCACTGAGTGCCTGCTCAGTGTTCACAAACCTAGATTCCGGGAAACAAGACTCTGGGCATATCTGCGTGGAGTATCTTGATTCCTAAAGGTGGAAATACACCTGCACTGCGCTGGGCGGCACCTGTCCTGGCTGGAATCCTGAACTGTGTAAGTGAGAAAGGGAACTGAACTCTAATGTGCGTTCACCCCCCTCTGCTTCCTGACCGCGATGTGGTGTGGCCAGCTGCTTAAGGCTCTGGCGCCATGACTGTACTTTGAACTAGGAGCCAGAATGAACTCTCTTCTAGATTGCTTCCTTTAAAAAACTGATTTGGGGGCCGGAGAGGTGGCTCAGGGGTTAAGCCTCTGCCTTGCAGGCGGAAGGTCCTGAGTTCGGATCCCAGATCCCACGTATAGACGCCAGGCGGAAGCAGAGGCGGCCTGCGTTTCTGGTCCTGGTAGGGCGGAGCCTGTGAATCCCAGGGCAGAGTAAACAAGGAGGAGATGGAGGCGGTCCATGGTGGTTCCCGAATTTGTCCGTGGTTCTACATGCACACACATGCATACATGCACAACTGAGTAAATAATAAATAATAAAAAAATTTTAAAGAATTGATTTGACTGATTTTTGCGTGTGTGGAGCTACATTTATCATGGCATACATATGGAAATCTGAGGGTAAGTTTCAGGAATCTGTTTTCTTTTCAACCTTACTGGTTCTAGAGACCTAACTCAAATCAACAGACTTGTAGGACACTTCTACCCACTGAGTCATCTATCCAGCCCCCTTAAGTAGTTTCTTCTTAAATATTTTACATTTTGCTTATTTCTGGAAGAGAGAGAGAGAGAGAGAGAGAGAGAGAGAGAGAGAGAGAGAGAGAGAGAGAGAGAAGTCACAAGCAGATACATGTGGAGCTTGGTGGTTTCAAAACTCTTCCTAATTCAGACTCTCCAGCTCTCCAGTGCTGGGGCTACAGATTAGTACAAATGTGTCTTGTTTTACATATATATTAGTTCTAATTATTTCCACTGTGACCACTGAAAGACGTTTTCAGCTTTTAACTTAGAATGGGACTCAGTTCAAAACAGTTAAGTAACTTATTAAAGGGTGCACAAGAGCAAGTGAAGTTCTCTCCAAGTAGCATGTGGCCTCTAAGATACACATTTCAAAAGCCCCCAAGAGTCTCAAAGACAAACATGTACTATTTCAAGCTGCTAAGTGTTGCCCAAGAGCAAAAAGTAGCTATTATTTCTCCAGCACTTAACACAGGTAAGTCATAATTACATTTTCCTATTTATTTAAGTTTTCTTTTTTCTGGAGAAAGGATTTATCTAGGCTCAGTATCATGGTGGGGAGGTCGGGTAACAGGGGCTTCGTTGTGGCTTGAGGAATATAACCTGTTACATTTCTGAAGACTGGGAAGCAGAACACATACAGGTAACACCTCCAAAAAAGTATGTGCAATGATCCCACAGGAATTAAAGGACAGCCTCATTTACATGAGAGCCTGTTTCAAAATACGAGAGAGAGAGAGAGAGAGAAGAAAGGGGGAGAGAGAGAAGAAAGGGGGAGAGAGAGAAGAAAGGAGGAGAAAGAGAAGAAAGGGGGAGAAAGAGAAGAAGGGGGGAGAGAGAACTTGTCTGGTATTGGTGAGCTTGCAAAGGCTCCACACAGTTAGGTGCTTCAGGACACAAGACTGATGATTTCACATGTAAATATGACTCTTTAAGATCTGAGCCAATTTGCAAACCGCTATTTTATTATCTATCTTTATTTTGGGACAGGATCCTATCCTGTAGTCCAGGCTTGCCTCACTGCTCACAGCAATCCTCTTGCTTCAGCCTCCCAAGTGCAAGGAAAACAAGCCCCAGTCACCTCACTCAGCTTAGTAACTTATTAAGTATTAAAATAGTTTTCTAGGTAATTCGAGGACAAAACTGGGTTCAGATTAAAACTTGATGTTACCACTCTTTGTTATGATGTTGATCTTAAAGGACCTGAAAACCCACTGAACATGTGTGTGTTATACTGACAAGCATGAGTTTCACCAACAGGATGATCTGCAGTGCCTTCTGCCTCCTGGATTGAGCCCCTGCTCCGGCTCCATCTCCCCAAGAACAACCACATCTAGCTTTCAGGAAGGCTCAGGTTGTCATGTGGATTTCCAAGTCCTGGAGTACTTGGAAGTTTTATCTCTGCATCTCACTAATCTTTTCAAATGTGTTGGGTCTAGTTCCACAACCCCAGAGGAGAAGTAGACTTGGGGAGTCCTAAGTAATAAGATCCTGCCACTCACCTCAAAAGAACAAGTTAGAGGAGGTAACAGTGAGACAGAAAGAGGACTTGTGTCACTGTGGCTGCGCTGCCGGTCATGGAGGGGCAAAGCACTAAGCCAGCGATGAGCTGGGCTGAAGCTCTGAGCCCTCCATTGGTGTGGAGGGACGTGCTGGGGCGATGTCCACTTGTTTCACAGGATGGTTATCTATCCAACCTGTGATCCTGGAAATCCAAGTTAAACAGCAACTTAGAAATGGAGATGTCAGAAAGAAGCAGAATCAGCATATGTTAGCTTAACGTTGGATCCTTCTTCAGTTCCAGGTGAAAAAAGATGACAATTTTTCCCTATGTGCTATTCTGCCAGTGATAGCCTCATAACTTGTGTTCCTAAAACACAATTTACAAAACCTCAGATCTGATCTTGGATGAAAAATGTTTCTGCCCATCCCTTCTTTCCTTTTGTTGGTCTGTCCAGGGATTGTTACCAGTCTGTTGGTTCTTGGCCAGAGAGTCAGTGCTATATGAATTTATGTTTAGCTTTACCCGTGTGGATCATTTTGTTTAAAAACAATGGCTTATCTGTACACACCTCCTTGGCTCTGTGCTCATACCCCCTGGAAGTGGTTCTGTCAACATAAAGGGAGAAAGGGATTCCAACCCAACCAGTTGTCTCTAGTAGCCTCAGGTCTTACATATCCCAGCTGACCTCAGATTCTCCATTTTACTGAGGATGACTTTGAACTCTTCATCCTCCCCCAAGTACTGGATTATAGATTCACACCATCATGCATGATTTATGTGGTGTTAGGATCAAATTCAGGGCTTCGCACATGCTACATAAGCATTGGACTATGTTCCTTTCCCTTGGCAAAAATCTAGTTGATTTTTTTTAAAGGGTTTATTCCAGTTTACAGTTCCAGAGAGGTAGAATTCATCACTGCAGGGAAAGTGTAACAGCAAGAAGATGAAGCCATCGGCCATATTGCACAGTTGAAGGGAAACAGTCCATCAAGGTGGATGGCATGGAGACAGGAATGTGAGGCAGCAATGTCTCCTGTAGTCAGGAAATAGATTCAGCTAAGCAGCTGAAGATGACCTTGGGCTCCTGTGCTTCTCAGTGCTGGAAGTACAGGTGTATGCCACGACAATGTTTATATGTGGCACTAGGTCTCCTGTGTCAGGTAAACACTCTAGCAACTAAGCAACATCCCCGACCTAGAAGCCACCATTCTTGACTTAGATGCAAAAAAGAACTTGAGGCTGAGCGAGTATTAAGCAGAATTGGAGTTTACTAACACAGATGTAAGCATGAGCGTGAGGGTACTTTAGTGGAAGTGTGGGTGCAAACTTCTCAAGATACTGTTACATTTAAGTGTCTTTGATGGTTTCTGAAGGAACATTGCTCAAAGTATTTCTAAGGAATTTTCCTTTCGTTTATGTAAATGTGATCACACTGGCTTATGAAGTGCACTGGTTGCAAAAAGAAAGAAAAGAAATGAACAGGTCAAAAATGTCAAAGGACTCTCCACTAGTCATGAGGAAGTTGAAGTCTCTGTTTTGACTTGTAAACAAGGATGGTAATCCTGGGAGAGTCTCAGGACGCTGCAGGATTATAGCTGGGAAACATTAAAACTAAACTCAAAGGATAATCCAATACAGAGACTTCGGTTCTGCAAATCCAGCACTAGAAGGCTGAGGCGATTTGCCCTGCGGTGAAGACCAGCGTGGGTTAGGCTCTCGGCTCTCACACACACACACCTGTAGCCCCACAACACGAGCAGGATTCACGCGCATCCCTGACTACACCGAGCCGAGGCTACAACAAACCATCTCACAAGTTACACACGATGGTAAAACGGCTCAACGGGCACTGCCGGACGATCTAGATGTAATCCCCAGAACCCCAGAACCCCGTAAAGATCGAGAGAACCGACTGACCACACAACACACCAAAAAATTCAATAAAAAACCGAAAGTTTCACTCTGAAGCGCAGGTTGGTCTGAACCTCGAGGCAACCCTGCCTCGGCCTGCTCGGGGTTGGGGTTCCGGCGAGCCCCGACTCGCCCGGCTACTTTAATATTCTTTGAACCGGCCCCGAGAAGGCGGCGACAACAGATGGCTCTGCTGCTTGGGGACGCCAGCCCGGAAAGTCCTGGCGCCAGTGCGCCTCGCGCGGGGGACCACGGGCGCGCGAGGGCGCGCGGGGAACTACAGTGAGGGGATCCGCGGGGGATACACGGGGATCTACAGTGCGGGGATGCGCGGGGGTCTACAGTGTGGGGATGCGCGGGGGGCGCGCGGGATCTACAGTGCGGGGATCCGCGGGGGGCGCGCGGGGATCTACAGTGCGGGGTACGCGGGGAGCCGCCCTGGGTTCGCGGCCCCGCACCCAAGCGCCAGGGCTTGGAGGAAGCGTGGCCCTCTCCACGGACCTCCGCGGCCCGGACCCTGAACGCCGAGTCCGCACCGCACGGTCCACCGCGCTTCCCAGAAACAGGAAAACCTCGAGGGCGCTCGTAGTCCCAGGCGAAAAGGGCCCAGCGCCGTCCTTCCCTCTAGAAGGCGAGGGGGACGGCAGCAGGGCGCCCGCACGGCGGCTCGCGCGCCCTCTGGCGGCTGCCCGCCGCACTACGCGTCCTCACACCCGCCGGGGACTCAGCTTCCGGGTCGGCCTGCCACAGGGCAGAAGGCGCGGCTTAAGTTTGCTGAGCATGCGCAGTGGATGGGGCGTGGCCTGGCCAAGAGTCGAAACACCCAGACTTACAGGAGACCCGGGCACAAGCAAGCAAACAAACAACAAATGCGATCCAGATGTGAAATTAAAGCATGCACCACGCATCAATAAGGGATTGGCTTGCTTTACAAAATAGATACCATTCAGCACCTACAAAGAATAAAGCAACGATGGGCAAGTGGCTCAGTTGGTAAAGGCATTTGCCACAAAACCTGACAATCTGAGTTTGATTACCCTAGAGTCCACATAGTGAAAACAGAGAACTGAAAGCCTGACCCCAATTGTGTGGCTAGAGTGGGTCTGTAGGAGAAGCAATCCTTCATACTCAGAGCCCCAGGGGAATCAGCGCCCAGCACTGGCCTGGGCTCCAGAAGAGACTGTGATATTCGAGCCTTGAAACCTCCACAAGATTCACTAAGCCCAAATTGTTACAATGCCCAGACTGCGGGGTGCAGAGACATGAACAAGTCAATGTGTGTCAGTAGGCGACCAGAGCCCAATCAGAAACTGCTGGGTATAGACAGATGTGAGTACCATCCTATGCAGGCCAGTGATCTCCAGAGAGCCGGGCCTCTCCAGGAGGCCCAGCTCCGTGGAGTCATCCAAGGGCAAGGCCCTGTGCTCAGGCTCACATGGATTCATGCAGAGAATTCCACAATTGTTCAAACAGTATGTGGGAAAGTGGAGCCAGATGTAAATGATTGAGTCATATTGCTAAAATCCTAGCTATGTAGGTGCCATAAAATCACCAGTCACACCAGGTTCCTCAACCAGAACATCACTCAGCCAGGGTTGAGCTAGCAGTCAGTAGCCGTCCTTCCAGACATTTGGCCATAGACAAGTTAATGATGAATCAGGACAAAAGAATGAAGTCATTTCTTCATTGCTGGCACCCATAATGTCAGATCTGGCCTAGAGGCCCAACAAGAAACGGCCTAGCAAAACCTGAGCTAGGGAGAATCTGAGCCAGCCCTAGAAGATGACTGCAGGCTGAGGCTGGGCTGAATAGTTCATTCGGCCTGTACATGGTTCGTCTTGCTGCTCTGTCCATCTGTTTGTGAAAGGGGCTAGTTCACTGGAGAAGGGTCAGTGGAATGACCATATAAGTCTCTGAATGTACTGGGTATGGTAACTGCTTCTGTAATTATGATCTTCATGATAACTTCCCTGCTCTAAGTTTCGAAAGTTTCTATGGTATGTGTGTGTGTGTGTGTGTGTGTGTGTGTGTGTGTTGCTTAGATAGAATCAAAGCCTGTACATGTTACACAAGTATCTACCACTGAGTTTTGCCTCTAATCCAATGATTTTCTTTAATATTAGTAACTCTCTTGTTTTAAGTAGCTAACTGGTGTGTGTTCTGTCATGCAAAACCACTACAGATGTGCTGGATGGTGTTTGGGAAGAGAAGATGCCACCGCAAGATATCATTAGCCTCTGACTGCTGCTGGAGACGGAGAACTTCCATCAAAGTGCCAGCTAGGCAGCATGCTGCTTTACAACGTGGCAAGTGTGGTCTTCATCACAGTGATGCTAAGGAAGAATGTGGCCCCCATAGCAGTCTTCTAGGGATGCTGAAAGCTTGTACCCAGTGTAGGACTGAGGGCCGGTGTGGCTCTCTGGGCTGGAGCATCCCCATTATCAGGGAGAATGTGAAATTGGCCATGGACAGTAGGATAATGTGGTACAACGGCTGAATGCTGCCAACGGCAGGACCCAGAGAGTCACTGTCCACATGAGTCGCCTGGATACCAAGGGCCCTGAATGCACACTCAATCGTGCCTTGGCTCGAGGCATACTGGGTTATATTGGGCAGTTTGTTATGTAGGTGGCATACCAAGACCTTCTACAGAGCAGCATCTACATGAAGAAGCCAGGCTACAGCCTCCTCACTTCCTTTGTTGTGGGGAGGCTGGGTTGTCATAGTGACAGTTCCCATGCACCTCCCTTCAGTCAGGAAGTTGGCTAGGGAATGATAATTTTCTGTCTCAGGAATGTGGCAGCCATGTGCTCCTTCCTGGGTTCCTGCTTTTTGTCAGAGTCCTCAGAGCAAGAAATGACTGCAGGATGTACTTCAACACCCATGTACATGTTGCTCAAGTCTGAGGCCACACGTTTGAGGCACCGTGGTTGGCGTGTTTGTATCTTTGTTCTGAGGCAGCATCCCCTGCGCAGCCCAGGCTGGTCTTTTGTTCTTTTTTTTTTTTTTATTCAATTGTGCGTGTGTGTGCGCGCGTGTGTGTATGTATGTGTGTGTGCGTGTGTAGAACTACGGGGCAATTGGGAACCACCATGGACTGCCTCCACCTCCTCCTTGTTTACTCTGCCCCAGGATTCACAGACTCCGCCAGGGATTCACAGGCTCCGCCCCGGGACTCACAGGCTCCGCCCTACCAGGACCAGAAACGCAGGTCGCCCCCGCTTCCGCCTGGTGTCTGTAAGTGGGGTCTAGGATCCGAATTCAGGACCTTCTGCCTGCAAGGCAGAGGCTTAACCCCTGAGCCTCCGCATTCTTAATATAGATGTTTGTAGCTGTCAGTCCCTCTTAAGCTCCACTATGGCCTCATCTGATTATATTCTGCATTTAGTTTATATAAGTGTGCTGCCTGTAATTGATACATATTATGTGCAATTAATACGAAGTACCATAATTTTAAAAGGCAAAATAACTGTCTACCGTTACTGAGAAGTAGGATGAACATGCAGAGATAAGGAGACACAAACATTCCTTATTAACAATAGAAGTGAAAAAATATTTTAACTGGCAAGACCTAGTGTTTACAGAAGATGAGTGATCAGTTTGTGTTTCCCCTGAGTAATTTAGGTCTTGTCTCAATGACTGAGATAATCATTAATCTGTTTTAAGTAAAATTTTAAGATTCCCACTAAATTCCATGTTCAAATATAAAAGTTCATTTTTTTTAAACTGCAGCACCTTTAAACAACACTGTTCATCCCTATTGTACAAAGCCAATGTCTGTTAACAAATTTGTTGGCGAGCAGTTTTTAGAAGCAATATTAAAATCTGGTAATGGGAACCACCACAATTTCAAATTTTCTGTAGATTTTCTTCATGAAACATGAAAGCTGTTTATATCTTCTTTTTCTAATTTACTGGATGGTGTGTGTGTGTGTGTGTGTGTGTTTGTGTGTGTGTGTGTGTGTGTGCATCAGAGGGCACTGTGTTTCTTGGAGGACCAAGTGTGACTTCAGGAATCATCCTGGATTCCTTCGCTTCCTTCTTGCTTCACCCTGGGATTTCCCAGGTTCCACCCCCAGGGTTGGTCGTGCAGGCTGCTGCTGCCATTTCTACCTGCTGTTTTTACATGGGACCTGAGATCCGAGCTCAGGATCTTTTGCTTGCAAGGCAGAGTCTTAATCCCTGAGCCATCTCTCCAGCCCCTGTTTATATCTTTATAAAGATATAATGTGCATCCAGTGCACTATGAGTACTGTTCTCACACTCTTAGTCATGTGAGAGGGTTAAATATTGAAGTATTTTTAAGTGTTCAGCTGATTTATAATCAGATCTGGTTGGCAGGAAGCCAATGTGTCTAAAAGCACCTACTCAAAACAAGACAAGCCTGAGTCCCAAATGCCTTCCTTATATTCATGTTCTCCAGCCCCCACCTTGTATTTTTTTTAAGGTTGAGTTTTAAATTTTTTCCTACTTTTACAAACATATTGAGCATTTATCTCAGCTTTCTTCCCTCCCCTTCCCTACAATCCCCTCTCTTCCCTTCACCATTCCTTCCTACTCCTTCCCACCCTTCCACCTATATGTTTCTATGGACCCTAAGGTTCACTGTGGCTTGTCTACTCCTGTGGGGGTTCAGGCCTCTGTGGTATATCAAGTTACCTCTTTTCAGGCCACTTCACTGTTATGTGTATTTCCCTTCACTTATCCAGCTTTAGACCCAAAGGTTTCTACTGTAAGTTTCCATTCTATGGGTATAATAACAGCTACCTACAGAGTAGTTTGTTGCACTGTCTTCCTATCTATAGGTTTATTGTCTGTCTTCCCTACTGGTCTATTTCCTTCCCTTTTTTTAGGTTCTTGTTCTAGTTCACAGTAACAGGGATATGTGCCATTCTAACAAGCTGTTGGTTGTCTCCTTCATACTCATGCCATTATTACATTGGTTCATCTTGTTTTTGATACAGAGTCTCTCACTCACCTGGAGCTCACTGAGTAGGTTAGGCTGCTGCCCAGAGATTTCACCTGTACTGCCCCATCCCAGGGATGTGTTTGTGTATGTGTGTCTATATGTATCAGAGGGTGCTTGTGGAGTGACTTCAGGAATCACCCTGGATTGCTTCTACTTCCCCTTTGCTTTGCTCTAGAGTTTCTCAGGCTCTGCCTTCCAGGACCAAAAGTACAGGTCACCACCATTTCTGCCTGGTGTTTTCATATGGGATTTAGGATCTGAACTCAGGACCTTCTACTCTACTTGTAAGGCAGAGGCTTAATCCCTGATCCATCTCTCCAACTCTCAATTTGTTTTTAATTACTCTCTCTCTGTGTGTGTGTGTGTGTGTGTGTGTGTGTGTGTGTGTGTATTACAGTGCACATGTGCAGGTCAGAGGAAAACTTTGTGAAGTCAGTCCTCTCCTTTCACAACTCAGGTCCTTAGGTTAGTATGCAGGCATCTTTACCTGCTGAACTATCTATCTCCCAGGTCCATACCTGACTTCTCCACCTAGGTTCTAGAAATTGAACTCAGGTTCTTATGTTTATGCATCAAGCACTTTATTAAATAGAGCTCTTATTGGCCTCCCTCTTCACACTCTTAGGGTAACTTAATAAGCTTAAAGTATGGGAAAGTTGATAAAAGAGAAATCTGTGCTGGTTAACTTGATAATAGGACAGCAGTATTCATACTTCCTTTTTATTGTTGCTTTGAGACAAAGTATTGCTATGTATCCACGCTGGCTTTGAACTTGCAATCTTCTTGCTTTAGCCTCCTAAGTACTAGAAGATTACAGGCATGCACTGATACACTCAACTAGCATTTTTGTTGTTGTTGTTTTTACTCTTTAACTAGTAAGTAGCTTAGGCTTTGTGGGCCATACAATCTATCTTGCAGCCATATAATCTTTCCTGGTATAGTGGGAAACCAGTCATAAGTCACATAAAAGTGGATGGATGTGACCATGCTCAGTAAAATTTTATTGACAAGACAGGTTGTTGGCCTGCAGATCGTCATTTTCTGACCTCTGTTCTGTAGGGAAGAATATGTCTTCCCCTCCACTATCATCTCTCCCCATGGGCTGGTGCTTCAGCTCAAATGCATGAGGGCTGGAGAGATGGCTCAGGGGTTAAGACCTTTTGTTACAAGCAGAAGATCCTGAATTTGGATACTAGGTCCCAAGTAAAAAACACCAGGTGGAAAAGGCGACAGCCTACACTCTGGCCCTGGTGGGTAGAACTTGGGAAATCCCAGAATGAAGCAAAGGAAATAGAAACAACCCAGCATGATTCCCGAAGTCACCCTTGGTCCTCCAAGGGACCACACGGTATCTTCTGACACATACATAAATATATGCACACACAGACATACAAAATAAATAAACAAAAATTCATGTTGAAACTTAATCCTTCAAGTAATGGTATTGAGAAAGTGTGACTTTATAGGTAACTGAGTCATGAGGAGTCTACTCTCCAGAAAGGGATTGCTTGCTGCAGGGAGTTCCCCTTCTGACTCCTGTAGGTGTGAGGATATGGCATTCCTTCCTCTCCATGTAGCATTCATATCCAGTATAGGTTGTTAAGAGCTGCTGCCAGCTAGCTAGCCTTCTCAGGACTTCCTCTTGGATCCTAGAACTATGATAAATGTTCTTTATAAATTATAGCAGAATAAGCAAAGAGAGCTGGAACATGGATGTTATGGAAGAACTACCAGTTTATTAGGAAATGAAAATCATTGCTTTGGGGTTTTGCTAAAGCATTTTGGATGGTATATTTTTACACCTAGCCTGAGTTGTGTTTCTGTCTCTTGCGACCAAAGAGTCTTGGTTGTACAGGTAAGAATGGGAATTTGGGGTTGTGAAGAATCAGTTCTTCACATTCTGTAGGGGCAATTGGTTAGTTTTGTGTTTGTTTCCTGTGCTATTATGGGGTGTTTTACTAATGTGCAGAATGTAAGTTGTCATATTTTCTTGTGTGGAAACACTTCCTTTTTCTTTTCACGGGGTCCCTGCAGCACTCAGACATGCCAGGAGTCATGATGACCTTACCTGGGATAAAAAGCAAGTGAACAGACTATGAGGAAGGGGGTCACCGGAGTGAAGGGTTAGCCTTGTAAGGGTAAGTCATTTTGTAGACTGCCCCTAAGAGTTGATTTGCCTGATTTTTATGAAAACACCGAAGTCTTCTATTTCTGGCAAGTCTCTGGCTGTACTGAAATGAGGTGCACTTCTTAGAGGATCTCATCAAGGTCCCTGATGTCAAGAATCTTGCACCTGGTGATGTCGACTTGGATCACTTGGTTAAGGTGGTACTTGCCAGGGGTCTCCATTGCAAACCTACCCAATATATTCAGGAAGAGACTTTGAATCTCTGGAGAGTTCTGTTTCTGCTTTTTGCCGGCTGATCTTCGCATCCATCAGGAGGATATATATGGAGAAGGCAAACTTTTACTTCCTCACTGAGCTAAAATTTACCGCCTCCGAGCAGAGGCCAGCGTTTTTTCAGGAGCACGTAGAATACAGCGAGGAGATAAGAAAGAGCCCTTCCCGTAGGAATCAGGACATAAAACACCCCAAAGCATCGGCAGGAGGAGGCCACGGCTCTCAGGTTTGAAGTCAGGCGCTCGGCGGCCACCCGGTTGTCCTGGAGACGGGGTCCTTCCCGACCGGGCTCCCCGCCATCTTGTGGCGCCGCCAACCAATCGGCGGCTGCGTCGTGGCGGGGGCGGGGCCCGCGTCGCCGGCGATCTGCTCGCGGTCATGGAGGCGCCCGCCGACCGCCTGCTGCTGCTGCTGCTGTGGCTCGGGGCCTGGGCCCCGGCGCCGGGCCGCGCCTCCTCCGAGGCTGTGCCGCTGCTCAACGAGGATGTGAAGCGCACGGTGGATCTGAGCAGCCACCTGGCCAAGGTGACGGCCGAGGTGGTCCTGGCGCACCCGGGCGGCGGCTCGGCTTCGCGGGCCACCTCTTTCCTTCTGGCTCTGGAGCCCGAACTCGAGGCTCGGCTGGCGCACCTTGGCGTGCAGGTGAGCGCGGGGGAGCTGGCCCCGGGGAGCTTGAGTTTGCTGCACAGTGGGGACCCCCAAGAGAGAAGGCCGTGGGTACGCGGGGAGATTGCGGGCCCCTGTGGAGGTCGGGGACACGCGAGGAGCTTGGGGACCATCGAGGAGCAGAGGATCCCTGGGAAGGCCGAGGATACGCGGCGAGGTTGGGGTCCCGCGTCCCTGCGCCCTCTCTTCCTCCTCGGACATGTCAGCACCGGTCTCCCAGCCGCCGTCGCCGTCCACGTGGCAGCTGAAGCCCGCGACGACCCCTCGCGCCTCACCGACTTCCTGCCTCGCGCGCCCTCCTGCCAGGGGCACCGGGCTCGGCAACCCTAGTGCAGGACGCAGCGAAGACGAGCGTAGTCGCTGGAGCGAAGGCAGACAGACGCCAGCCGCGCTCGGAAGCAACATCCAGAGGTTGCTGAGGGCTTTCTAAATGTACAGATTTTTTGGAGTTGGTTTAAAAGTCCTGCAAGTAACATGAGCTCTCTTTGCTCCTTACGTAGCCCCTCGCGTTCCTACACCTCAGTGATTTCCTTCCAGGTTTTTCTTGAATACACAGCTCCTAAGGAAAGCTTAGGGAACAGGACACAACGTACACCTATAGAGGTTTACTTTTTATTACCATTTTCATTAAACAGTATTCATTAAGTGATTACACCCAATTATTGTTGAGACTAGTCATTACAACCTCACATTCTAAGCAGGCCGTGTGTGGGTCTGTAAAGCTGCGTTTATAGAGTCATTCTCCCCGCGCCAGTGCCTGTCTCTGCCGAAGCACACTGCACAACAGATCTTCCCAGAGAGACCTCAGAACTCACTTAACACACAGCACCACCCGTGAATGATTGAGTTTAAATGTTGTCCCTTAGTCAAAATGGGCCCAGACTTGAAAAGGCTACAAGGTAGCAGTAGGAGAGGTTGGTTTAGTCTCTTTTCACTCCTCCAACCTTGATGAGACATGTAAAAAATCTGCAGATGGTTGATGTCTATGATTGGTGAGTTTGTACATGCTTTGTGTTGTGTTAGAGTACCGCAGTGCGATTAATAAGCGTGTTATAGCCTGTGCTTTCCTTGTTAGTGGTGAGGTACTTTCAGGGAATCTGCTTTGTGTTAAGTACATTCTCACGCAACGCATAGCAACTTTTCAAGGTCTCCACATAGTGACTTTTGGAGGTGTAGCTGTTTTCACACGGCAGGGGGGCTCTGGGTGGGCAGATTATGCTTCCTGCAGATGAGGTCTGGGTGTTGAGTGAGCCAGGGCTCTCTAGTTGTTCCATACTCAGCATATGTTCTTAATTTTCACTGTGCTGCTTCTAGCCTTGACATGAGAACATGTCTTAATGTCCCGATGCGGTAGTCATGTTACACATGTTCACAGTGGTGTTAATTCTGTACTCAAGAGCTGGGCATATGTGCTGCTCTATGTCCTTTATCCTTATGGAAACAGCTGGGTGATAAATCTAATAAAGAGTCTGTGTTGCCATAGACACGGGTGAAGTTGATGGATGGTGGAAATCTTTTAGGAGCTGGAAGAGAGACCATAGTGACTGTTGAATAGGAAGGAGCCATAGTTCCTGTCTCTTTCATGAGGCAGGGTCTTGTTCTGTAGCCCAGGCTGGCCTACAGTTTACAGTCCCACCACCCAAGCCTCCTGAGTGCTGGGATTACAAGTGTGTACCACCAAGCCCAGCGGGACAGTTTCTATTTGGTCCAGAAGAACTGCCTTACCTTTGTCTCCCTTGGTGCCTTGTATTGAAAGTTCTCTTTTCCTTTTGTCTCGTCTTGTCAAGGGCCTTTGGTTGCCCAGCTTGACCTTGAGCTCCTTATTTAGGTGAGGAAGATGAAGCTCTTTACTCCCCCAACTCCCACATGCTGGGATTATAGGTATGCATCACACTCTAAGCACTCTAATCTTCTTTTTCAATTTAAATATTTATTTATCTATTTACTTATTTATTGTATATCAGAGGACACTGTATAACTGTGGAGAGAGCCAAGGGTGACTTTGGAAACCATCCTGGATTGCTTCTGTCTCCGGTTTGCTTAGCTTTGGGATTTCATAGAGTTTCCTTTCCACCTGGCATTTTTACATGGAACTTGAGATCTGAACTCAGGACCTTCTGCTTGTGAGGCAGACTCACAGCCATTACTAAAGTAATGATTAATATTTTTCATTAATTCAAATCAACCATGAATTATAATAGTTCCTAATAAGGATAAATAGACTGTTTCCGTTATAATAAGATTCTGGCCACAGTAATGGAATTTTTTATTTAGAGTGTGTGTGTGTGTGTGTGTGTGTGTGCGTACGTACTTGAGGGAATTGTGTGTCCCTGTGGAGGACCAAGGGTGACTTAGGGAATCATCTTGGATTGCTTCTACCTCCTTCTTGCTTCTCTCTGGGATTTCCTAGGCTTGCCCACCAAGGTTGGAAGTGCAGGCTGCCGCTGTTTCTGCCTGGGATTTTTACCTGGGACCTGGGATCCAAACTCAGGACCTCAGTTTGTAAGACAGTCTTAACCCCTGAGCCATTCTCTCTAGCCCAGAACTTGTTTTTATTTTTAAGCTTGCCTAAAAATGATTGCATAATTTTTTTTTAGACTTTCTGTTGTTAAAAATAATATTGAAAGATTTTCTCTTGGAGCCCAGTATGGTAGCATAAACCTGTGGGAGGTGGAGACAAAAGGACACGAACTGAAAGTTATCTTAAGCCACATAGAAGGCTCAAGGCCAACCTGGGCTACATAAGACTCTGTCTCCAGAAAAGAAAAGAAGAAAAATTTCTCCTGGGCTGGTGGAAGGTGCATTGATAAGTCACATGCTCAGCTGCAAGGGGTGGGGTAGGGTAGAGGATAGAGTGTATGGAAGGGTGACTCCCTCCATAAGAAATTCTTCTTTATAGCTTTGTGTACTCTGCTGGGAGTGTCAGCTTCAATCCTAGAAAGGAATCCTAAATTTTTTGGGTGTTTGTGAGGTTGGCTGGCCAAGGTATGAGAGGAGTGTGTGCGTTGCCCACCTAAATTAAGCTATAAAAGTTGTTTTATGTTGCCCACCTAGGGCCAAGGCATGAGAGGGTTGTGTTTGTTGCCCACGGAGGTTGTCTGTAGTGTGTGACTTCAGATAGCTCCTCAGGAAGCCTATAAACGTAGAGTGAGGGCATGATTTCTGTGCTTATTGATTTCTGTGCTTATGCATATATGAATATAAAAAAGAAAATGTTGGACTGGAGAGACAGCTCAGGGGGTAAGACTCTGCCTTGCAAGCAGAGGGTCCTGAATTCAGATCCCAGGTCCCACATAAAAAGTCAGAGATAGTAGCGGCTGCATCTCCTGCCTTGGTGGGCAGAGCCTGGGAAATCCTAGAGCAAAGCAAGAAGGAGGTAGAAGCAATCCAGGATGATTCCCAAAGTTACTCTTGGCCCTCCACAGGGATACATAGTGTACTGTTATACACACACACATACACACACAATAAAAGATTAAAAAAAGAATTGTGACATTTTTGATACTTTAATGGGAGTGTCCTGAGATGGTTAGTTATTGACTCAGAACTTAGACCTTAAGACACAAAAAGGAAAATCTTTCTGTTACAGATAAAGGGAGAAGATGAGGAAGAAAACAATCTAGAAGTACGAGAAACCAAAATTAAGGGAAAAAAGTAAGTGAGCAAACAGTTTGAAAGCCCTTCCTTAGTGGGGGTTGTGTGTGTGCGTGCACACGCGTATACTCACCTGAGTGTATGCATGTGGAGATCAGAGGTTGATGTGCTTTTCTTTATTGTTCTGCACCTTTTTGAGACAGGGTCTCACTGAACTGGATCTTTATCTAGGCTGGTTGCTAGGGAGTCCCCAGCACTGGGATTGTAGGCATGGACCACCACTCTGGCTTTGTGGGTACTGGGATCTGAATTCATGTCCTCATGGAGGCCTGAGGTTGATTCTCCATCACTCTTTCACTTCATGCTTTGAGACTGGGTCTCCCAATCAGAGCACTCCCATCCAGTTAGTTGTCAGTTTGTCTAGGGAGTCAGTCTCTACATCTGAGGCTAGAATAACAGGTGGGTATGATTTCCCCCAGTCACTTACTTGAGTTCTGGGATCTGAATTCTGGTCCTCTTGTTAATACAGCAAGTGCTTTAATCACTGAGCCATATCCCAGCCCTCTAAGCATATTTTTAATGACTCTTCTTAGTTTAAACTTACTGTATTTTAGGGTTTTCTTTGGTCTTTTTGAAATATATTATGTTTCTTAATCCCAGGCTGGCCTCAAACTTACTACACTGTAGCTGAGGAAAGCCTTGAACTCCCAATTCCCCAAGTGCTGAGGCTGTTGCTTTATTTTAATCAATCAATTAATAAATTTTTTGGCAAGGTCTCACTTTGTAGTCTGCTGGCCTAGTACTTGTACTGACCCTTCCCTTAATGTCTCCCAAGCATGGGATTACAGGCATGATATCTGATACACTTGTTGCTTTGTTTAAGACAAAATCTCACACTTGTAACGCAGACTATCCTCAAACTTGTGAGTATTCTTGAGTACTGGGATTGCAGCACATACAGCTGTTTTTTTGAGATGGTCTCATGTAGACCAGGATGACCTCATTTCCTGGGTAGCCAAGCATGACCTTGAACTCCTAGACTTGAGGTTAAAGATGTTGGCCCAGGTCCTTTGGCTGTCAGGAACATCCAAACATCTGGATGTTGAACATCTGTTGTCAGAGGTTTGGACAAGCGTGAGCACAGAATGTATTGTGACTTGGAGCTGCTAGTTCTGTTTTCAGTTTCCTTAATCCTTTGTTTCTTCCTTCAGTGGCAGATTCTTCACAGTCAAGCTCCCAGTTGCTCTTGATCCTGGGACCAAACTCTCAGTCGTGGTGGAAACTGTCTACACGCATGTGCTTCAGCCGTATCCCACCCAGATAACCCAGGCAGAAAAGCAGTTTGTGGTGTTTGAGGGCAACCACTATTTCTACTCTCCCTACCCTACCAAGTCCCAGACCATGCGTGTGAAACTTGCCTCCCGAAACGTGGAGAGCTACACCAAGCTGGGGAACCCCACGCGCTCTGAGGACCTCCTGGATTATGGGCCTTTCAGAGATATCCCTGCCTACACTCAGGTAGGTACCCTGGAGACACCCCGCCTACAGTCAGATAGGCATATTAGAGATACTCACCTACAGTCAGGCACCCTGGAGATACCCTGCCTGCAATTGAGTACCCTGGAGACACCCCAGGGACACCCACCTATAGTCAGGAAGGCAGTGTAGAAACATCTATAGTCCCTCCCTCCCTCCCTCCCTCCCTTCCTCCTCTCTTTCTTTCCCTCCCTCCCTCCCTCTTTCCTTTCTCCCTCTCTTTTGTCTTTTTTAAAAAAAATTCACTCTCTCAAATCAGTTGATAAAATATTTTTAAAAACATTGGAATTAATTACCAAAAAGATTTCTCCCAATATTGGGGATTGAATCTAGGGATGTGTATATGTTAACTTTACTGCTGATACACATACACACCACACACACATATCTTCCCAACCCCAAATTTATTCATTTGAGAGAGAGGGAGGGACTATGCATGCATGTCATGGCACATGGGCGGAGGTCAGGTCTCTTTTCCCATCTTTGAGTTTCCTCAGAGCATCAGGCTTATGAGCAGCCACTTTTCCTGCTGAGCTATTTTGTCGGCCTCCAGAGATATTTTTTTTTAATGTTGTCCTGAGTGATAAGTTGGCAAAGAGCTGATGGACTTCTGAAACTGTGGGTTCTAGTTGTTGACTCACTGGGAGCCGAATTCCAGGCAGAAACTGTGGGTGGCTTGCACTTCCAGTCCTGGTGGGCAGAGCCTAGGATATCCCAGACCAAAGCAAGAAGGAGGTAGAAGTGATCCAGGATGATTCCCGAAGTCACTCTTGTTCCTCCACAGGACCAACACACAGTGTCCCTTTGATACACACACACACACACAAATAAATATTTTAAAAATGTATTTGTGACTGTGGAGTCAAAGCTACATACTGAGGCCCTGCTTGCACTTAGGGTTATGATCTAGAGCTCTAGATCAAGGCAGGGGAGATTGCTGGCTTTATACTCACTGCTATGTTTTGGTTTCTTTGAGATCGATCTCTGCAGCTCATGGTGGCCTCAAATTAATCAACTTTGTCTCAACCTCCTGAGTGTTGCGATTACAGGCATGAAGCACCATGCCAGGTTGATTTTACTTTAAAACATGAAAACTGAATGATGGTGCATGCCTATAATCCTCAGAGGCCTAAGATTGGAGGAAGACAACTTTGAGACCAACCTGGGCTAGAAAGTAAGCCTCTGTCTCAAAAAGTCGTACATATATTACGTACACAATAATGGTACGTAATGATTGATGCATATGTTCTCCAGTAATATGATTTATACTAGTGTTGATTTTTCTTGTTGCCAGGACTTTGATTGACTTGTTCTTTCTTGTCTAGGATACTTTTAAAGTACACTACGAGAACAACAGCCCTTTCCTGACCATTACCAGCATGACTCGAGTCATCGAGGTCTCTCACTGGGGTAATATTGCCGTGGAGGAGAACGTGGACCTGAAGCACACAGGTGCTGTGCTGAAAGGGCCATTCTCCCGCTATGATTACCAAAGACAACCAGACAGTGGGATCTCCTCCATCCGCTCCTTTAAGGTGTGGACATCATGAAAAACTAGCTTTATCTCTCTTTTCTCTCACTTTTCAAAACTGGCCAAAGATAGACAATGGTTTTGGATCAATGATTGCATAATTGAGTTGCAATGTTACTCCAGAGAATCTTAAAAAAGTTCCTGGGCTGGGGTGGCGCTCACTGAGCGAGCACACACATGGCTGGGGTGGCGCTCACTGTCCCCAAGAGTGATCTTGAATTTATTCTCTTGCCTCCACTTCCCAAGTGCTGGGATTATAGGCATTTTAATCTTTTTTAATTTAAGAGATGGATCTATATTTTGTGTCTTTATGTGTGACAGAGGGGTGCACTGCAGAGAGGTGAGGAACATTAGGTGCAGCTCCTGTGACTTCACCACTAGCAATTGCATGTAGTCTGTTCCCTTTTCAGTGTCTTTCACGTAACCTCTGTTCACGAAGGTACTCTCAAATACCTAGTTTAGAAGATTTTGCTGTTTGGATCCTCAGTTGAGCAGATGTGATTTCTAGAACTTTTGAATCCTTTGGAGGAAAATTTTTTTGGGGGGGGTATTGGACTTTTGAAGCTTGTTGAAAGTCTGGGGACTGTTTTAGCAGGTACCACTGAGGGCCAGGTGCAGGCTTTCCCGCCTCTAAGGCCATCTCTCTGTGAAGGCCTCTGAAGTTTCTAGAAGCACATCTGTGCTCTCTTGCAGACCATCCTCCCTGCTGCTGCCCAGGACGTGTACTACCGGGATGAGATTGGCAATGTGTCCACCAGCCACCTCCTCGTGCTGGACGACTCCGTGGAGATGGAGATCCGGCCTCGCTTCCCTCTCTTTGGCGGGTGGAAGACACACTACATTGTAGGCTACAACCTCCCCAGCTACGAGTACCTCTATAATCTGGGTAAGTGTCGAGCATAGTGAAGAGGAGAGTGTTAGTAGTAGGGAGGTATTTTCTTTTACTTTTTTTTTAAACTTTTTTGGGGGTATTTTTATTTTAATTTTCATTTTTCTAGTTTTATAAACATAATGAGTAGTTGTCCCTACCTTTCCCTCTTTCTCTTCTTCCTTTACTTCCTAAATTAAAAAAAATTTTTTTTTCTTCCTTTCTCAGCTTTTATATGTAGGACACTGTCCTTGTCATTTTAAATTTTTTTTTTTTTTTTATTCAACTGTGCGCGCGCATATGTATGTGTGCGCACGTGCATATGTATGTGTGCGCGTGCGTGTGTGTGTGTGTGTGTGTGTGTGTGTGCGCGCGCGCGTGTGTGTAGAACCACGGACGAATTCGCGAACCACCATGGCCGCCTCCACCTCCTTCTGCCCCGGGATTCACAGGCTCCGCCCTACCAGGACCAGAAGCGCAGGTTGCCCCCACTTCCACCTGGCGTCTATACGTGGGATCTGGCATCCAAACTCAGGACCTTCCGCCTACAAGGCTGAGGCTTAACTACTGAGCCACCTCTCCAGCCCACTGTCCTTGTCATTTTGAGGAGAGTGGAGACACCAGAGTGGAGTTTATGGGTTCAGACAACATTGTAAAATGATGCCTTCAGGGCTGGGGAGGTGGCTCAGTGGTTAAAGCCTTTGTTTCTCACGCAAAAGTGCCGAGTTCAGATCCCTAGATCCCATGTAAAAATGACAGGTGGATATGGCAATGATTTCTAATTCTAGCTTTGGAAGGCAGAGCCTGGGAAACCTCAGAACCAGGCACTAAGGTGGAAGAGCAATCCAGGGGGATTCCTGATGTCACCCTTAGGCTTCCACAGGCACACAGATTCACATGTCCTTTTGTTCATTCACTTGTTCATGCACATGTGCAGGTGCCACACACAGGTACATCCACTTATGCAAAAAAACCCACACATGCATACATATGCATGCCAAAAAACCAAATTTCTAAAAAGTAACGCCTTCATATGTTAATTAGTTCAAATAGTACATTAAAAATCCATATCCAGGCCAGAGAGGTTTAGGCATTAAGCCTCTGCTTCACAAGCAGAAAGTCCTGAGTTCAGATCTAGTATCCCTCATAAAAATGCTAGCAGATGGCAATGGTCCTGGAAGGTGGAGCCTGGAAAACTCCAGAGCAAAACAAAAGGAGGTAGAAACAGTCCAGAATGATTCCAGAAGTCACCCTTGGGCTTCCATAAGCACACACAGTGCCTTCTGATGCAAACACACACACACTCACTCACACGTAAAAGTAATAATAATAAAAAAAATCCATGCCTCTGGAAGCACTGCCACTGAACTCTTGTCCTCTACCCCTTAGAAAGTACATATTCTAGTTCTGTCATGAGACATATCTGCTAACATTCTTTAAAGTAGGGGCTGGAAAGAAGGCTCAGCAGGTAAATGCACCTGCTCAAAACCTGATGTTCTAAGTTTGATCCCCAGAAGCCCACATGGTGGGGGAAGAGAACTAACTGCCTTCTGGAGTTCTCTGTGCTCTCATCACTGGCCTGCCCTCTGCCTGTGGCCTGGCCTAGGAGGAGAGTGTCTGTCTCTTGTCACTTCCTGTCCTCCTCACTGTCTGTGCTTGCTGCTCCCCAGGTGACCAGTACGCACTGAAGATGAGGTTTGTGGATCACGTGTTTGATGAGCAAGTGATCGATTCTCTGACAGTGAAGATCATTTTGCCTGAAGGAGCCAAGTGAGTGACTGTTCTTTTCCTTTTCGCCCCGTTTCTCCGAAGACACCTTCAGGAGGGTCCTGTGTTCTAGGAGCACGGTGTAGATTCGAGTTCCATTACTTTGGCTGAGAAGCTTGTTCCTGCGGAACTTTCCGACTAAAACTGGGAAAAGCAGACACGCACAAAGTTTATTTATTAAATTTCCAAAAACACAGAGCTGAAGAGATGGCTCAGGGGTTAAGCCTCTGCCTTGCAGGCAGAAGGTCCTGAGTTCGGATCCTAGACCTCATGTATAGACACCAAGAGGAAGTGGGGGCGGCCTGCTTTTCTGGTCCTGGTAGGGCGGAGCCTGTGAATTCCGGGGCAGAGTAAACAAGGAGGAGGTGGAAGCAGTTCATGGTGGTTCCCGAATTCGTCCGTGGTTCTACACACACCACACGCACAATTGAATAAATAATAAAAAAAATAAAAACATCATTGAATTTCCAAAAACTCAACTTCCAGAGTGATATCTTAAATCTGGTGGAACAGTGCCCACCAGGAAGGAATGTAAGGACCAGCTAGGCGTGCTGGTGCACACCTGTGATCCCACTGCTCGGCAGGTGACCTTGAGGATCGTGAGCAAAAGGCCAGTCTGGGCTAGCTGTAGATAGCCAGGTAGACCTTGTACTGTGTTAAGAGATGAGGAATTCCAGCTGCCACAGGGGTCAGCGTTGAAAGGTGTGAACTCTTGGTGGCCCCTTAGTCCTGGGATTCCGCAGCCCATACCTCATCTGTCAGTGTAGCTTTGAGGCTGTACTGTTGGTGTGCCCAGGAACATCCAGGTCGACAGTCCCTATGACATCAGCCGTGCCCCAGATGAGCTTCACTACACCTACCTGGACACGTTTGGCCGCCCCGTGATTGTTGCCTACAAGAAAAATCTGGTCGAGCAGCACATTCAGGATATTGTGGTGAGTGGCTGTTTGCAGTGGAGCTGTCAGGCAGTGGCCTCAGGCTGTGATCTTCCCCAAGCCACTCCCCAGCTGCCCTGACCCCTGCCTGTGACCCTGACCCCTGCCCTGCCTATGTCCCTGGCCCATCTGTGACCCCAGCCTGTCTGTGGTCCTTCAGGTGCACTACACCTTCAACAAGGTACTCATGCTGCAGGAGCCACTGTTGGTGGTGGCTGCCTTCTACATCCTGTTCTTCACTGTCATTATCTACGTCCGCCTGGACTTTTCCATCACCAAGGTACGTTTGCTGCTGTTGGACAGGCAGTCTGTGCCCTCGGTGGGTGTTCCCACAGAGAGTCTTATAGCGAGCCTGTGTAGAACTCCGGCTGCAAGGCCATGCTACCCAGACGTTTTCTTGCCTTCATTTCCTGTTCAGTATTATGTTTCATAAGGATGTCTGGAGTGCTGTGCTGGACACCAGTCTAGTGGGTGAGCAGGAGGGAACCAGGCAGACCTCACATAGTGAGCTAAGCTGCCAGTTGGTGCACAGGGACGCCGGGAGTACAGCATACAGGCACAGGCTTTTGTGTGTGCAGGTGTCTGCGTGTCAAAGTAGCTGGTTTGAAAAGGTGACTGAAAGGTTGGGACAGCCTTCAGCCAAAGGTCACTTTTATGGGCTCAGTGGCACCTGTGGCAGCGATAATGCCCATCCGAACAAAGAGGTTGATCCAACTGCTCCCCAACTATGTGGCTGCCCAAGGATCAAGTGGTTGCGGTTCGTAGCCTGAGGGTGATGGAGAGATTAGAATAGGCTCCCTTCTTACCGCCGTTAAGTCTGCTCTGTCCTCCAGGACCCAGCAGCAGAAGCCAGGATGAAGGTGGCTTGCATCACAGAGCAGGTGTTAACCCTGGTCAACAAGAGACTAGGTCTCTACCGGCACTTTGATGAGACCATCAATAGGTACAAGCAGTCCCGGGATGTCTCCACCCTCAACAGCGGCAAAAAGAGCCTGGAGACGGAGCACAAGGCCGTCACTGGTGAGATTTCGGTGCTGCAGTCCAGGCTGAAGACAGAGGGCTCGGATCTGTGTGACAGAGTGAGTGTCTGGCATTGCAAGTCACTTAGCTGTGGCCCTCCATTCCTAACTTGAGGGGTCTACAGCAGCGGCTCTCTGGGTTTACAGCAGACATCAGTTGACTTATGGTCATTTGCATGTCTTTTGGGGTTAGCACAGCAGGTGCATACTTAGCTTCAGGGTGACTGTGGTAAGCTGGGTTTGGAGAATCCCTGCCACTTTGCCTGCACCTGGCCCTATTGCTCACCTTGTGGAAAGAACCCAGATTTTATCCTGCAGTGTCAGCCTTCTGGAGATGGGGTGTGGAAGCCAGCTATTGTTTGTAAAAGGAGAAAACCTGAGAGGTGCCCCTTAAAGGTCTGGCTACCCTCTGTTCTTCAAAACTCTTCATGCTGTTTCAGTGGATTTGTGTGTCAGCTTTGTAAAGGCAACAGGCTTGTCTGTCCTGGAGCTGGCATACAAGTGACAGTGGACATAGTTCCTCCCCATCAGCCTTTGGTCTTCATACTCACTGAATTCCTGGCCCCACTTGTAGGAGAAGGGTTACCATCAAGTCCTGCTAGGCACGATGTTGGGTTCCCATGTTTTCACCCTCAGTCCTTGATTGACTTGTCAGAACAAGAATAGATGGCAAAGCTGACCTGCCAAGCTTCCCACTACCTTGACACTGCCCTTTGCCACACTTGTCACTAGTTCCTGTGGAGTCCTGGATCTGTGACCCTACCCTAGAGTAAGGGGTTTGGTGAGTGGTGTGGGAGGATCGTTCTTAAGGCCTGCCTCACCCTTGCCTCCATCAGGTGGGTGAGATGCAGAAGCTGGATGCCCAGGTCAAGGAGCTAGTACTGAAGTCTGCCGTGGAGGCCGAGCGTCTGGTGGCCGGCAAACTCAAGAAGGACACGTACATCGAGAACGAAAAGCTCATCTCAGGAAAACGTCAGGAGTTGGTCACCAAGATCGACCACATCCTAGATGCTCTGTAGCTCTCATCCCCAAGAAAGCCCAGGGTGCCTATACTCTGAGATGGCTGTGGGTCATGAGGATTGTCAAGAGGCTTCAAAGCAAGAGAAGCCAAGGCCCTACTTTAGGCAATATAGGAGGCTTGTCTCTTATTTCTGAATCTTTCCTTCTTTTTTAAACTTAAAGAAAGATCCCATTAAAAGCCAAACATGTTTGTGTTTTGAACAAAGGCATTTTTCAATAGTTGATTGGTGTTTGTTTTGATGCCTGGGGTGCTTTTTCAGCCGTAAACCCTGTTTTATGCCCTTCTGATTCCTAATGTTTGGTTATTTTGTAATTGTATGCGTGTTTTTTTTTAAGAGAGTGTGTGACCAAATGAAAATAAAGGAGGGACTATGAACATTTGCTTCTGTTGTGTTGAAAATTCCTCATAATTTAAGTTTGGGGATAATACTTGTACCAAATGTTTTCTGCCCATTAAATAATGGGTGTGCTCAGAGTTTGCAAGGCACGTATCAGGGCATTTCTGTGTTCTGTTAGAGCACTGGGAGGCCTGGTGTTTTAATGACCTTGAGGTCACATGTTCTAGGGTGATAAGCAGAGTGGAGATGGTTCTTGGAAGGATGATGGACAGGTAGGTACCTATCACAACTTCCTGTCACAGCTGCTATGACTGAGAAAGGGCACAGGCCTGAGAGCTGTCATCTCAGTGTATGGCGATCCAGAACTGAGTCTTTGGAGTGGTGCACGTGGCAGAGTGGCGTATTCAAGACAGTGAGAGGCCTTGGTGCAGTTGGGGTGTGAGGACCTGAAGGAAATCTGTAGAATCAGTTGGAGAGTGCACCTGCACAGAGGTGAAAAACTTGGATTACTCAGCTCACTGCTGCAACGAAATACTAGGTAAAATCAGGGAAGGAGTGGCAGCTGGCACAGGGGATACAGCCCACAGTACTGAAGGTAGGGCGGCAGAAGCAGGAGATGCTAGGCACGTGACTAGTCAGGAAGCAGAAGCAGTTATGCTTGTGCTCAGCCAGCTCTTCTTTTCATTCCGTGAGGGCTCTCGGCTCATGGGATGGTACTGCCCACTTCAACCTAATCTAGATCATCTCTCAGATATGGCCAGAGATTTGTTTCCATGGTAATTTTAAATCCCAACAAGTTGATATTAGCTATCACAGAGCCCAAAACAAGAGATTCATAGGTCTCTCAAGGCTTTGGGCTTTCCCTTATTAACATCAGTGCAGACTGGCCACTGTGAGCTGGTTTTCAACTGGTATCTGACTGATGAGATGAGCCAAGAGCACACTGATCAGGTCTGAAACTGTGCAGATGGGTGGGACTGCATTTAGATGGGGTCAGTGCTAAAAGGTGTCTGGAATGCTGGTTTTTCCAGTTGGTTCCTGCTCACTCTTCAGGCAGCTGCCTGAGATCTACTGGTCAACAAGCCTCCTCAAGCTTGTGTGCGCCTATACACTCTAGTCATCTGCTGAGATGCTATTGCTGGACTAGCCAACAAGAGGTTGATTTGCTCACTCTCATGTTAGCAGTAGGTAGACTGAATGAGTGGCTTGCTTAAGTATTAGTGAGGTAGGTGGAGATGATTGTACTGTTTGGTCAGCACGGGAAAGTCCAGACCACTTTTGAGTAGCTGATGGACTTCTGTTTCAGATGTAAAGGGCCTTGGGTGCGCCAAGCAGGATGTCCACAGGCAGCTTTGGCCTACCTCGGGAAGGGTATGGCTTGGGATGACAGCACAGAGATGACTAGGCAAGTGGGGGTGGAGATGAAATTGTGGTGGGTGGAAGTGCCTAGAAAGAATGGAGGGAGACATGTCTACAAGGCACAGAGATGGCTTGAACAAAGGAATTTGAGGCTGGCTGTAGCAATATGGTGAGAGACCCTGTGTCAAAAGCAAGAGACTGCCAGCACTCTTTCCAGACTCCATAGAAATATGACACTTTGGGGGGACAGCACTGTTCATGGGGTGAGAAGAGAAAGACCAGGTCCTGGTGGCTTCAGAAAGGCAAGTGAAAAGATGCTTCAAGCAGCTGGCAGAAGCCAGCAAGCAGCTTCCAAGAGGTTGAGGAGGTCAGCAATGTCTGAGCGCCATGGCAGCCATCCATGGTGCCCATGACCTGGCAGAAAGGCTTTCTCTGCATCCTGACAATGCCCTCCGAGACACACCATGGATCAGTGGGCGTTTGGGGTGGTGGTCCAAGCCTGCAACCCCAGCATGTGGGAGGTGGAGGCAAGAGGAGCAGATGCTTGAGGATATCCTGGGCTACACGAAGCCCTCTTGTTGTAATGAAGAGCTCCAGTGCCTAAAATAGACAGACATTCAAGAGACCAGAATACTCCATAAGGCAAATTTGTACTTCTGTAGTGTGTAAGTGGAGTTAGCAATCACATGAAACAGACGGTCTCTTAGGTCTTTTAACCCTAAAGCTAAGGGGGCTCTGTCCTCTAACCTCATTGTTTTGAGGCTTGGACTCACGTTCTATTCTGTTGACCAAGAAACCACTGGTTGCCAGCAGGAGTTGGCTTTTTGAGTTTTGAGAAATGAGAGGGGTAAATGCCTCTCGGACATTTCCTTATGAAAGGGGAGGCTGGAGCCAAAATGGAAACACTTTGTTCAACAAAAAAGACTTAATTTTTCACACCCTCCACAACAATAAAAAAAGGCTGGAGGGATCCAGCAGGATGTGCAGATGAGTCACTGGGGCAGATCCAGGTCAGTGGGGGTCCTGGGTGGGAATCCAGCCTCCCTCTCTAGCCTCGGGCAAGTCTTTTCCGGATTCAGGAAGGCCACTGCTCCTCGCCTCACGGGCAGACTGTGAGCAGAGTTGCTTGTGGCGCGCGCTGGGTGCTGGGACACCGGGTCCCAGTGGGGTCTAGGTACTTGACTTAGCCTTCTCGGGTCGGTCCAGCCGCGCGGCCTTCGCTTCAGGAGCCCAAGGTTCCTCCTCGGGAGGGAGGCCGTCTGCAGTCGCTCCGGGTTCGTCTTCTCGCGCCCTTTTCTTACTTTTCCGAGCAGCAGAAAACGCGGCAGCCACCAAAGTCCCGCGGCGCCCCCTGGCGGGCTCGCAGACTTCAAAGCCGCGCATGCGCACCGGCGGCCCGAGGGCAGCGGCCTCGGCCAGGGGGCGCCGCGACGAAGAGGAGCGCGCAGGCGCACTGGGCGGCCGCCGGGACGCCGCGCATGCGTGCTGGCGCCTGCTTCGAAGGCCCGGCGTTCAGGCCCAGCCGGAGCCTCGCGGCCTCGGGCGCGGGCGGGTCAGTCCGCGCGGCGTTGGGCGCGGGCGGCTCGGCCCGCGGCCTCGGGTGCGAGTGGTTCGGCCCGCGGCCTCGGGCGCGAGGGCACGGGGTTCTCGGGAGGCCGGGCGCTGGCGCCCACGTCCCACGCGCCCGCTTCTCGAGGCCCGGCGCACACCCCGTGGCCTCGCGCCCTCCCTCCCCAGCGGTGCGCAGGGCCCGAGTTTCCCCGTTGAGAAGCGGAGGTGGGGGGGCGGGACCCGGCGCCGGGGGCCGCGCAGATCCTCGTCCCGCTGGAGTCCGCGGGCAGGCCGCGCAGCCGGCCGCGAGGGAGCCCACGTGCCCAGCAGGAGGCCCAGCGGGACCTGCCCCGGCAGCAGCTGACTTGGTGCAGCGCAGGCCTAGCGGGGCTGGGGATGCTCGGCAGCCCCCATTTGTCTTGGAGGCTGACACGGAGAAAACCCCAAAGGCCCAGGCTCGCTCACAGTTTCACCACAAGTATCCTGACCGGGTGTCTGGTGCCGAGCTGATAGTGCAGGTCCCGGCCGCAGCCCGCCGGAAACCGCGCTGCCAGCGGTTGGGGGCCGCAGGCTGGGGCAGGAAGCGCTCGGTGCAGCCAGGGCCCCTGCAGCCCAGTGCTGGACCCGGCTGCCGCCATGTCGAAGCTGAGCCCCTGGGCTGGGGCACCCGGAAAGGGGACGGGGGGGGGGGAGGGGGGGGCACAGTAGGCCCGATCTGCTGGCTTGGGCCCAAGATGGAGAGCCGGGCCTCGTGTCCCCGCGAGGCTGTCCGCAGCGCCTTCCCGGCCCTCCCGTCACGGGTGACTCCTCCCAGGCCAGACTCGAACCCGAGCTCCCAGAAGAAGGGTGCTGTGCACTAGGGAGAACACACCCGCCAGGGGGGACAATTTCTAAAGAAATTTGAGTAGAGAATTTTCCTGTGGGGAGGGAGGAGACCAAACAGGCTCTTTTCATTCCGGCAGAATTCAGAGATCCATCTGAAGTTGGGTGTCTTACGTGGAAGGCCATCACGAAATATCACAGCCTGGGTGGCATATAAGCAGGCCCTTCCTTACTCCTCGTGAGAAGCAAAGGTGAGCCGGCTCTGAATCCCTCATGCTGGGGGAAGCAGGGACCCTCAGGGTCTCATCTACAAAGTCATCCATTTCCCATGACTTAGTCGCCTCCCAAAGGCCCCATTCCCCACCCCCACATTAGGGTTAGGTGGACATTGGCTTTGGGAGGATGGGGCAAGGGTATTGAAATACTAACGGAGGGAAAATGAGGAAGAGTGCCAGTCAATTGGAAAGGGAGGACTCAAGAGACTCCTTAGGTCAGGCATTGCCATCAGCACCCAGGAGGAAACCAGTAAGGGCGGCAAGGAGGCCTGAGCACCCTCCACACACATTCTGCTTTGGCACAGTTCTCTGACATGGTTGTGTTCCGCAACCTCCCTACGCCTTGGCCCCCTCTCCCACAGTCTTCAGCAGTTTACACAGAGGCGGAACACCAATTCATTCAAGAATAGCTTCACTCTGTATCAGGTAATCTTAGGCACAGGGGCTATGACAATAAAGTAGGTCACAGCCTTGCGTGGTGTTGAGAAAGACCAGACACTGCAGAGTGACAGTGCAAGTGGTGACAGATGCTGAGGAGGAAGCGACAGAGTGGTGTGATGGGCGGATCCAGAGGGAAGGTTGGCGGCACCTGGTCAGGGCGGGGGGACACTGGCAGAGAGTAGCCCTACTTCCTACTTTGCTCCCTGGCTTTTTTCCTACCTACCCATCCAAGCCTCTGGTGACTGCAGAATCTCCTGCCTCCAGGGTCAGGTCCAGCTCACCTCCCTTTCCCTACCAGTCAGCTTAATCTCCAGGGCTGGGAGCTCAGACCCAGCCTGTGCTTGCGACTGGACAGGTCCCTGTGAGGCCTCACGTTTTGGCCACAGGGCATAGCCACACCCTCCTGGTCCTAGCTGCTATCACCTGATGGACAGTTGGGCTTGCTCTTTCCCCTTGTCCGAGGCTCACATGGCCATCACGAGAACAGGAACTGTAGTGACAGGAGATCCAGAAGGGCTATGTGATTTGTGCCTGTGAGGCAGGCATTTCTGGGTGCTTCTTTAACACTGGGGTGCTGTGCTGTGGGGTCTTCCTGGCACACTGTACAAGGACACGTCTGAAGATTAACACCCAGACTCCTATGTGCATATGAGGCATGCAGCCATGTCTGGGCACACATGAGCTGCTCCTGTTTCAGAAATCCTCACCTGGGCTTCTACTCCACGTGCTCACACACACCAACACCCACGTGTGTACCTACCATTTGATGGATGTTTGTTTGCTTGGTGACCGTGCCAGGTGCTGCTCTTGACAATGGAGAGACAGTAGGCAGGGTCAGAGTTTCCACTCTCAGGGTTTTTGTTGCCCCATCTTGAAGCCTTCAAGGGTTAGGGCAAAGGCGCCATTTCGTCATGTGAAGTCATGATCACGCTACAGCTGGGGAAACATGGGGGGCAGGTGAGCAGACCTGTAATAGTCCCAGGGCCTGTGTTTGTGATCTCGGGGACGTGTTTCCTGTCATGCTCACGTGTACACTCCCAGAACTGATTCCAGAGTGAGCTGACACGGCACCATCCTGTGCAGAAACACTCTGTGGTCCCCTGGCACCCTGTGACTTCCGTGTGCTAGTTCTTGGCCACTCTCTGGAGAATACCTGTATTTGCATCACAGCCGCAGCTCCAGGCCCTTTGGCCCCTGCCCCAGGCCTGTGTGTAGTCCTGACTGTCCCTTCACCAGGTGGAGCTCCAGGGTAGGGCCTGCAGCTCATTCCCAGCATGAGACCTGGAGGAAGAAGGTGGGTCCAGCCACGCAACATGCTAGGGAGGAATGAATGCCAGAAGGCACAACCTCGTCACCAGCACCTCCAGCTCTTCCTAAGAGCCTAGGCCACTTGTAGGAGAGCAGGGTGGGAGCATGTGACCTCAGCCACTCGGGGTGGTGGGATTTGTTAGAAGAAGGCGCCAAGGAGGAGGCCTTTCTGAATGATTCGGACCTAAAGAGGGGCTTGGGCTCGGAGAAGAAGCTTAGCTCCACGGAGGTGTGACTGGTGCTTGTCTGTGTGCATGTGTGCATTTGCATGCACGTCTGAGTGGATCCATATGTCCGTGTTCTGTGTGGATGGGGTGAGGGGTGTAAGGCAGCTGGGTGGCACCTGGAAAGAGGTCTGGTCCTGAAGGCTGGATGCTTATGAGGCAAGTCGCTAGACTTCTCTCTGCATTTCCCCATCAAACAACCCCAATACCATGAGTACTCGCATGGGCAGTCACTGTGGTGTGGCCCAGACATAGCAGTAAGGATTTATGTATGGCAGGCTTTAGAATCCTGTAGGGTTTGGAAATAACAGCGCCAAAGGACGCGGCCTCCAAGACCAGATCCAGCTGCTACTGCTGGCTCTGGGGACATTGGCTACAGAGCTCACAGACATCTGTCCACAGAAGCCTTGCCTCCGCCTCTTCTCCCTTTCTCTAACAAATTAGGCCCTTTATATGGTAAAGAGGTTTCTTTCTTCCCCATTTCCATTTTCCAGTGTAGTCGAGGAGGTACATGTGTATGCATATGGAGACCTGAGGTAGATATCAGGAATCACCCTCAATTACTCTTCCATTTTCTTCCTTTGAGGCAGTCTCTAATCAAACCCAGAGCTCACCAAGCAGGCTAGTCTGGCTAGGCACTTTGCTCTGGAGATTCTTAGTCTCCACTTCGAAGGCTGGGATTATAAGTGGGTTGCCACGCTTTCCCAGAATTTAGAGTTGGGATCTGGGGATCCAAACTTTAGTCTTTTTGCTTTTGTGGCAAACACTTTAACCACTGAACCATCTCCCCAGTCCAAAGCAAAGGCATTTACTTGGCTGGTGATTCTGATGGCTGGAAGGTTCATCAGAAGCAGCATGTAACTGGATGCCTGTCAAGAAGCCCAGGCTGTGTCACAGACGGGGATAAGAACAAAGTGCTGCCAGAGGCCGTGGCTTCAGTATAACCGCCTGCCTGGCCCTGGAAGGTTAAAAGACTCTTGTGAGATTCAGCCCACTTCACAGGACCTCCTCAGGCCCTGCCCCCCGCCCACACCCTGCATACCCTGCTCTCTGATAGGCTGCAGCACAGCTGGCCCAACTGGGCTAGCACAGGAGACCTGGGGTCTGAATGCGTGGGCGACATCAGTTTTGCCAAGTACAAGTACAGACATCCAGCACCAAGATCCATCCTCCCCAACTCCTGAACGAGAGCCCTTCCCACGCCCTTCCTCACCTCCACCCCAGCTCTGTCTCTGTCCCTTGCATCCCTGCTCACTGTGGCTTTGGAGAGAGTGCACTGCAGCTGGTAGACGCGTAGAATAGTAAGGTTGGTGTTTTTGCAGGGTCTTGGTGAAGTCTGCTCCCAGGAACACATGAAATTGTTTCAAGCAAAGCACTGTATCCAGGCAGCAAGCTCTTCGCTAACTAGTCTTACAAGAATGGCTCATTTTCTTTTAAGTCGTGTTTAATTTTTACAATTTTCCCTCCCCTTCCCTCCCCTCTCTTCTTCTATCCTCTCCCCTCCCCTCCCCTCTTCTTCTTTTGCAATAAGGAATCATGTAGCCCAGACTGGTCTCGAGCTCACAATATAGTCAGGATGACCTTGAATTTCTTATCCTAGTACAATAACATTAGTTCCTGACTCAAAGCCTTGGCTCAAAGGGGGAGCCTTGTTCTCATGTAAAGGCCACTCTGCTGTGCACATGCACAGACGAGGCCCGACCCGCAAAGTGCTCGTCTCCCTGAGCTTCCATCACTCTGTGTCTCTCGTCTGTGTTCCCTATGCTGCACTTAACTGGTCTTGGTTTTTCCTCTGCAAAGTGGATGGTGACTTTTCCCTCCAGAGTGGGTCAGGGGAAAGCCAGATTAGCTAACTTTACAACATGGAACTGGGTAGGGCTGGAGACCCGGAATGAGTGACAGCCCCACAGCCACAAGAGGGCACCCGTACCCTTGTAGTCACACCTGCCTCTGGTTTCAGGGTATCTGCATGGAAAGGTGTGGTGACAGCTTGGATGACCGGGCCCACGTGCTGCCACATGCTGACCGCATGACACTGCCTGCCTCAACTGTTTCCTAGCCTGTAAGACAGGGTTGTCCCGGAAAAGAGCTCTTAAGGCTCTCAGGGTTAAGCAATGTTCATCCTCCCTACTGTCCCCTCTTGTTCCAACCAGGCTGGGATGGGATGGGCATCCTCACAACTTTTTACTTTATCAGGGTGGTGGGGAGAGATTCAGGGTGCAGAGGCTACCAGGTCACATACACACCCCTTCCTGGAAGCCACTTTATAGCTGGAAATTCCAGCATGCTCAGGGCAGCACCCACCTTTGTCCTCAGGCCCACATGAGCAGGGAAGTGACAGACAGACCAGCTGACTGCAGCCAGCAGACACACGTTGGCTCTGGGGCGTCTGTGGCCAGGACCTTAGGGGACCCAGATATTCTCAGTCTGAGGTCCCTGCCTTTGCTACCTTGAGGCAACATATCCTGTATACCAGCACATTGAGACAGAGGGGCGAGAGTCCCGAGACTGGCAGCCGGACCTTCACAGAGGCTTACTCAGCAGGAGCTTGGGCACGCGTGAAAGCCTCAGGTTCTCCAATTTGGCATCAGGGAACAAGGCTCTCTGTGGTGCTTCCTGAATCAGCTTGCATCCATGTGAGGATCTGGGGACCATGAGAGTGTCTGGCTGCCTGTGGCCAGTTTGTGCAAGGTGTGTCAGGAGCTTTAGACACAGACGCTGGGGGAGGAAAGTTAACCCCCAATGAGCAGAGGAGGAAACTTGCAGAGAGCCACACTGGGCCACATGGCAGGTAAACCAAGACCAGGCCACACACTCAACCTGCTCTGCTGCGAGGATCTGATGGTTGGCTGGGGCTCGGTGGCCCATGAGTGCTGGAGATGGCCTGTCCTGACACAAGCCTGGTCTTCTATGATATTCTGTACTGACCAGGTGCCCAAGCCTCTGTGCCGTACCTCCCAGCATCCTTTCCCACTCCATCCCACTGTAGCACGCGCTCCACAGACTCCAGGAAGTATGCTTGTGTTTTAAGTTGCAAAAGCAATGCAAGTCCACAGCAAGCCTTCCAGCAGCTTGAGGGGTGTGAAGAGAAAAGTGGAAGCTCTGTCTTACCACCACCACCAGTCCTGAGACTCTTCACTGCCCAAAGCTTCCTGAGCAATTTCTTGTGCATCCCCGGGGGTTTTTCTGTGCGTGTACAGCCTGTTCAGCTCACTGCCTGAGTTTGAACTCTGTCTCTGTGCACTGTGCCACATGGTTCTCTGGGACCTGGGTTAGGCCTGACCTGTGCTCATCTCCAGACATCCCAGGGCTGGAACCACAAGGAACGAACAGATGCTGCATGGAATAGCTGCATTTCCTCCATCACCCGCAGCTGCAGTGGTCAGGGAGCCTCCTGGTCTCTGTCTACAGAAGTTCCACCAGCAGACGCTGGGCATTCTCCCAACAAAATGCTGCTAGTATCATTCCAACTTCAATGACAGCTGAGTGGTGGTAACACCTCCAACCCCAGCACTGGGAAGGTAGAGGCAGGAGGAGCAGGATCACTTCAGCTGTGTAGCAAGCCTGAGGCCAGTCTGGGCTACAGATAAGCCTGCCTCAAGGAGCCAGCCCAGGGGCTGAAGAGATGGCTCGGGGGTTCAAGCCTTTGCCTCCAAAGAAAAAGGACCTGAGTTCAGATCCCCAGATCCTGCATAAGAATGTGGAACAGAAATGGCAATGGCAGGCCATTCTGGCCCTAGAAGGCGGAGCGAAACAATAAGGAGGTAGAGCAATCCAGGATGATGTCACCTTAAACCTCCACAGGCATACACATACTCAAGTGCACTCTCATACTCTCTCTCCTCTCTCTCTCTCTCACACACACACACGTAAACACACGCACATGTGCACACACATGCGCGCACGCATGCACATACGTTTGCTGGTAGAGCCTCTACAGACAGGAGCAAAGGGGCTCCCTGACTCTCTTTCTACAGTCAGCTATTCCATGAAATATCTGTTCATTCCTTGTGGTCCTTGCCCAGAGCTCCCAGTCTGAACACAGTGAGAACTTGTCTCAAAAAAATTACTCATGGGGCTGGAGAAGTGGCTCAGAGGTTAAGCCTCTGCCTTGCAGGCAGAAGGTCCTGAGTTCGGATCCTAGACCCCACGTATAGACGCTGTGCAGAAGCGGGGTCGGCCTGCATTTCTAGTCCTGGTAGGGCAGAGCCTGTGAATCCCGGGGCAGAGTAAACAAGAGGAAGGGGGAGGCGGTTCATGGTGGTTCCCGAATTCGCCCGTAGTTCTACACACACGCACACACACACACACACACACACACACACACACACACACATACACACACGCGCACACATTCACAATTGAATAAAAATAAAAAAAGGTTACTCATGTTCAGCATTTAACGTTCAGAAGATGTGATATTCCCCTACATATTCTAATTGATTTTGTGTCTGGAATCAGTTCAGATGATTGGCAGCACTCATACACCAGGCTGGCACAGCAGAGGCTTCCTGCATATCTTCTGTGCTCTACCCATGCTCCATGTCCTTGAATTTCCCTCTGCCTCCAGCTTGGCTCCAAGACCCTTGAGCCTAGGACTCCTGTCCTTAATGCCCTGATGAGAAATGTGGACTTGCAGTCACTCGCATGCTGCCGCATCTAAGTACCTGGGCAGAGGGAGAGGGTGCCGAGGGAGACATCCCGATGGCAGGCCTTGGGGCATACCAGCTACTGAGTCTGTTCTATGGCAGGGGTCACAGAGAAGAGGAAGAGCTGCTCCACCTCAGAGCCTGAGGCCTGGCACTAACCTTGATGGGCCGTCCAGACCTCCACGTCCTTGGCTGAGGAGGGATTCAGAATACAGATAAATTTTCTCAGAGCAAGAAGGTGGGGCCTGCGAGCACCGACCAGGGATAGGCTGCCGCTCTCTGGTGTGTGGTGCGGATGCGCTACACTTAGTGGTGAGGCTTGTGGTGCAGGACAGGGCCAGGTGGGACTTTGTGCTTTGTTTAAGGATCTCTGCTCCAGAGCAGACTTGGCGAGGTGGGGGTGGGGAGGTTGGGGGGCTGGGGGAGGCAGGTTGGGGCTGCAGAGCACAGCCTCTGAGGCAGTGAGCCCCCACTCCAGGGTCCTGATTTGGGCCTCTGATTCTTGGTGTCTTCAGAGAAAAGCTTCCCCTGAGAAGTGGGGACTGACCACATAACACAGACTTTCTGGGAAATTCGACTTCGTGGAAAACTGGAGGCTGTCCTTGTGCTTCTGGTTTCCCCGAAGCAAGAAGCCTTGGCCGGAATGTAAGGGCTGGGAGGAGGCCTGAATGCGATGGCCCAGCCCAGGCTGCCATGGGCCTGTGATCCCCTGTGAGAATGGAGGGCGGCAGCCAGAGGAAGCCCACGTGTGCCTGGAGCAGCAGCTGGAGACTGTAGGGTCGGCTTGGCTAGAGTCGTGGCTCTGGAGAAGAGGCCAGGGTTGCCCTGTCTGTGGGAGCCTTGGCTGACTCCTAGCCACCCTCCTGCATAGCCAGGGCTTGCTCAGGCCCTGGGCCAGCTTGGAACCTGACTGGCCACCATAGCACTCGCCGTGCTACATGTCCCAGCTTCTTGCTGACCAACACAGGCTAGTGCAGGTTGGCACAGCAAGCTGAGGCCAGAGGGTAAGACAGGCTGAGCTACCCCCTTGCCCACCTCTTCTGTCCTTCCTTCTCAGCCACCTCCCCTGCCCCTGCTCCTCCTGGGTGTGGCTGGGAGGTTGTTGACAATTGAGCATTAATCTCTCTGCTGGGGCCTCCTGGTCAGGTGGCGCTTATCAGGCCCCTGCTCCTGTCAGATGGGCCTTCCGGAGCCCGTGGGCGAGGGGGGGCAGAGGAGCCCCTGCTGCAGGCCTGGAGGCTTCTCGCCATCCCTGGGCCTTCGCAGCCCTCGCCCCTCGTGGGCCGCCTTCTTTACCACATCAGGATACAGAACATTGCATGAATTCCGGTCTCAATGGAATTATTTCAGAATTCTGGTCAACCGCAAGCTCGGGTGTTTCACAAACTATCTATCACTGCTGTGTGGTGGGCAGAGCCCGGGCCCGGGGCAAGTAACGGATGCGGAAAGCCCTGTCTGCTGCCTCGAGGTAGCGTTCCCCCCCCCCCAATCCCTCCTGGAGCACTCTGGACTTGGCAGGCAGATGGTGCGTTTCAGCACCACCACCCCTGCCTGGGGGGGGGGGGAATGGACGGACAAAGGGCCCAGGAGGTAGCGTGTGGCCTCCTGGGATACAAGAGGCCTTGGGAATCTGAATCTCTGGTGCTGGTGTTGAGTCTGAGTGGACTGCAGACCTGTGGCAGCCTCGAGGTTGACCTAGCTCTTCTCATTCCTCTGTCTTCATGGGGTGACCCCCAACAGCTCACTGCTGCCAGTGAGGTGCTTCCTGGGGGGGCAATCACCCACGAGCATGTCAGGCGCCTGCCACGAGATGCCATTGTCCCTCGCCTTGGCGACAGTGCGTGCTGGCTGCGGCTGGCCACACATTCCTTTTTCATCAGGAACACATCCATGCTTACACATGCGCTGGGAAGAACAGAATAAAAATCAACCATGCCTGGTTTACCCCAATCTTCTGTTGTTACTGGTTGTACTTACCAGTCTGTCTCTGTGCCTCTGTTCACATGTGTGGACCCTGCGGTGGGCATGTAATATGTACATAGCACCTGTGTTTGGGGAGCCATTCGAGATCCGTGCGTCAGGGTTGTGTGCTCTAAGGGCTCTGAGGATTTTTCCAGAGAAAAGGCTGTTCTTTTGCACAACATGGACTCTGTTCCCTGCCTGTCTCTGGCCCACCACCGAAGGAAACCCTTTTCCACTAATCAACCCAGTGACATCTATGAGCCAACATCCCTATCAGGGCTCAGGTGCCGCATTTCATGGTCATGAAGATCAAATCCAGGGCCTTGAGCATGCTAGGGAAGCCTTCAGAGACATTGGTTATGCTCCATAGCCAGAACCATCTCGTTGCACCTTGTGAGTCGTCTTTTCTGATACGGGGAACCACAGAATTTCATTTTGGAGAAGGGATAAATAAACACCCAGACAGTAAGTCCTCCCATGGTCAGCAGTCCAAAGCACGTGGTCAGGTGACCCTGCACCTGTGTGACCCTGCACCTGGCTCCAGCAATGTCAGACACAGGGTCAGAAAGACATAGATGGCAGGTTTCCAGGTATTGCTTATAAATTCTCCAAGGAACCAACTATTAGATGGGATTAATGAATTGACATTTTGTTTAAGATCACTGTTTTCAATTTTCTTCTCTCTTTCTCTCCCTCCTTCCCTTCCTCTCTCCCTTCCTTCATTTCTCTCTGTCTCTGTCTCTCTGTCTGTCTTTCTTTTCCTCCCTCTTTTTCAGACATGATTCCATGTAGCCTAGACTGATCTAGAACCTGTTATAGAGTTGAGGATGACCTTCGATCTCCATCCTCCTGCCTCTTCCTCCCAGGTGTTCCATTACAGGTTGTACCCCTATGCCTGGTTTGTGCAGTGCTGGGGATTGAACCCCGGGCTTTGTCCAGACTAGGTGGGCACTTTACCAGCTGTGCTACAGCCCCAATTCATAGACTTTATTTATTTTTTTTTTTGAGATGGGATATTTTAAGGTGTGTGAGACACAGGGTCTGTGATTGACTTTGAACTATGTTGGCATTAAAAACACTGAATCAAAATTTCCTTCTGTTATTTAACCTCTGATCAGAGTTTCAGTCCAGTGGTTTGGGGATGAAGGTTATAAAGTCAGGGATGGGCTGAGGAAGAATGTGGCTCTGAGGAGGGGTCCAGGACACTTGGGAAGAGTGGCTGTGGGAGAGAGAGGCAAGGTGGCAGGCGTGGAGGGTGATCGTGAGTGATCTACATGTGCCATGTTACCCCGATGAGACAGGGCTCCACTACGATTATGCCCACTTCATCTGAGTGTTTGACAGAATGTCACACCAACTCATGTGGGCTTGGAACTCCCTATGTAGTCCAGATGGGCCTGGGTCTTTCTGTAGTCTTCCTGCTTCTGCCTCCTGAGTGCTGGGGTTATAGGTGAATACCACAACATATAGCTAGAAAGGCAGTGTGTGTGTGTGTGTGTGTGTGTGTGTGTGTGTGTGTGTGTGTGTGTTTTGAATGTGTGGACATTTTTATGCAGGACTGGGCATCTGAACTCAGGTCCTTTTGCTTGTGAGGCAAAGGGTTTCACTGCTGAGCCTGCTTCCCAGTCCAAAAGGTGATTTTTTTTTTTATTTGTTTGGCACAGGTTCTTACTCTATAGCCAAGGCTGGTCTGGAACTCACAACGATGCTTCTGGGTTTCAGGCACATGCCACAGCATCCATCCTCAGAAAGTTTTGAAGTAACGAAATTGAGCATTAATCTCTCTGCTGGGGCCTCCACAGTCCAGGGCCATTGGGAGCATTTCTGCCATATGGCGTACAAATCTATCTCTTTGCCCTCACTTCTTCCCTCCTCCCCTCCCTCTCTCCCTGGGTCCTTCTTTCTCTTCCTTTCTGTGACTCTCTACAGCCAGATTCCCTGCGCACAAGCTGGAGAAAGAGGTTGAATTCTGGCAACTTTTAATGGTTCTTGGCTGCTACCGAGGCTCAGTAGTTTTTCCAGATCTTAGATGCGGGAATTCCCATTTGTGGGGACTGAATGTGAGGGCATTGCAGATCAGCAGATGGATCTTAGATTGCTTTGAGCAGCTGTGGGAAGTGCGGCCACCACAGCGTCATCGATGGTCATCCGGCCAGCTCCGTTACATTATCTGAGCGTGAGGGCCTCGGAGAGAGACCAGCAGCCACACAGCCTGCCTGGGACTTTCTCGGAAGGGACAGGCACACGTCATAGAAGGACCTTTGGGGGGACGGACAGGGAACCTAGAGGAACATGGGAACCAAGCCCTGTGCCCAGCACACAAGCAGCAGCTGTGTTGGCCGTGGAAAATGGCAGGGACTGTGGAGGCAGCAGGTCCCCCCAGAGCAGCGACTGCTTCTTGGCTTCGTTGCCTGGGGCTGTGAGGGTTCTCAGGCCGTGCCAGGTCCTCAGTTTCCCTGTTTTCCTTCAGTGAGAAGGGGAGCAGGCCAGCAAGGTCTACACGGATGTTGTGAGAGTTGTGACCACGTGCCCAGCTCTTGAGGCCGCATCTGGTTACCTAAGTTCAGCCGTCTGGGATATCTCATCCACAGGACAGAGGAGAAGACCTCAGCCTCCTGGCTCAGCGATAATAACACAAGCGACAGGGGCGGGGCTCTCCGTCCTTCATCTGCGTCAGCTTGTTTAACCCTCACAATCATCCTGAGGGTTGGCTACAGAGGAGGAAACTGAGGCACAGAGGGGCTGGAGCCCATAGAAGCTGGTATGTGATGTTGTTAACACAACTCTTGGGCCCTACGCTGAAGGAACCGCAGGATCCTGTGGAGGCCTCTTTGTCTCACAATCAAATTTCACTGAGATCCTGACACAGATGATATGGAGGCTGGTTCCAGTATTTTCTGTGGTATGGACTATAGGAGAAAAAAGTACTTAGGGACAGGAGCACCCAGCTTCTCTTAGGAGCCCCAGTGTCCGCCCAGAGGGAGGGGCCTGCAGCACAGCGTTCTTCCAGTTGTAACCAGCCAAAGCCTGATTATTGGGCCTCATGATGCTCCTCAGCTTTGACCTTGCTCCCGCCCCTCCCTCTCCTAGGATCCACTTTCCTCACCCCCCCCCCACTCCTTCACTGCGTCCTTCTGCCCGCTCTGCTCCTCCTCTTCCTTGTGTTGGTTCCGGATGTGCATCCCGAGCCTTCAGCAGGCACCAGCAGGAAGAGTTTTGACTTTCATTCTTACGACTCTGCCCTGGGGCAGGGCAGACAGGGTTGGGCTGAGACAACCGAGGGGTTTTCATGGATTTAGCATTCAGTTACAGGCCAGATGGGCTCTGGCCTGGCTTTCTGTTTACCGCTCGGGCTGCTGGAGTAACTTTTGAACAGGAAAAAACCAAATGCAGACAGTTTCATGGTCGTGTTAGGTCAGACATGTGTAGGCATTTAGGTGACGCAACCTGACTCTCCCAGAGAAGCCTCAGGAATGGTTTACAGCTAGATCGTGAGTTTTAAAAGGTCTCGGTTTTCCAGTATGTGGCTGAGTGGACACAATGGCCATCAGCAGTTGGCCTTCGGGAAGTGCTAATGTGCCGGTGCCCCCTGCTCTCTGAGAGTGGGGAGCCGTGGGCAGGAGCAGCTAGGGGTATCATGGAGAGACGTCCCCTCCACGGGGGCTGGCCTGCCTTCCTGTCCTGGCCCATGGTACCCACAGGCCTCCTCTCCTGTGGACAGCAGCCCAGAAGGCCTGTTTCCCGACAGGCTTCCCCAGCGTACCTGTGGCACCCTCCTTTCCCACCACCCCTAAGTGCTCTTCCCTCACACTTAGTTTTCCTTGAGGGACATGACTTACCACACACAGCCCCCCACAATTTCTCCTGTCCCTGTTATAGCCACCTGGCTGGGCCTCCTCAGTTTACCCAGGAACCTAAGGCCTACAATTCTGACAGCACCCCAAATTTCCCAGTCCCCAGCAAACCTCCTTCATGCTGGTGTGCTGGGAAATGGCAGCACCCCTCCCTCGCGCTTGCGCACGCTGCTGCCGCCTTCGTCCTCATGGGGGCAGCCACCACTCAGGAAAAAGATGCCCAGCTGCACACCCAGAAGAACCCTGGCCAGTTCGTCCAGGGCAGCTTTAGGGTCTTTGAAGCACCAAGTGATTGGGGGAGTGAATCCCTTCAGAAAATTCCTCACCACTCCATCTCCCTCAGTTCTGCAGCTGGCAGGGGCAAGAAGGACCCAGAGCCCTTCCTGGAGACTGGACGCCTCATTTGGGCGGGGGAGAGCAGAGTGTCCTCGAAGGCCCTGGGGTCCATTCCAGTCGCTCCCTCCATGAGCCAGAGAGCCTTCTAGCAAGTCAAAGAACAGCAAGAGACAAACAGCACCCAAATCACTGGTGCTGTCAACAGATGTTTACACTGCAAACACCTGGAAGAAAAGTGTGGGGAGGGGCCCTCTTTCACACGTGACCAGGTGTAAATTCAAGTAGCGATAATGTTGAGTCTACAAGGGTCACCCAGACTCATTCCCCAGTCCTCCCTCCCTAGGACTGCAGGAGCTGGTAGGAGGAGGCCAGGGAAGGAGCCTGACTTCCCAGCCCCGCTCTACAGCTGCACTCTCAGCATGTGGAGTCCCGACTCGCACTGTTGCTGAGCTGGGGCCATGCACATGTTCCATAGATCTGCAGGATGAATTCCCAGTCAGCTTGGCAGCTGCAGTCTACTAGGGACGGTTCTCAGTGCTGGGACATAGTGCACAGGCCAGCAGGGGGGGACCTCACCTTGCAGGTGGCAGTGACGACGATAAGCCAGGGCCAGCACAGGCCGACAGGAGGCAGCCTTGCAGATCACTAATAAGGAAGCCAAAGGCGCTGGCGGGGGGGGGGAAGCGGATAGTGAACCAGAGCTTCCTGTGGATAGACTCTAGTGATGAGCTAGCAGGGCTGAAATAGGGGGAAAGGATCCAAGATTGAAAGAATAAAAGGACGGTGGAGAAGTCACACACCTTGTGGTCAAACACCTTTGTCGGAAGTGATGCTGATATCCGGGCTTCGGCCACAGGCTCAGGAACCCCTGGGAGCCCGTGGCACTCTCCGACAGCAGAGACAGGCATGAAGTTTGAACAGGATCTGACCCGTGCTCTTGAAGAGCCGCTGCTCTGTGGAAGGTGAACAGGTCCAGAGAGACCGGAGCCAGGAAAGCCAGGTGGAGCAAGTGGCTAGTTGGGCAGTAACAGCAGGATCAGGAGTGGGGTAGGGAGTGGCGGAATGGGATGCAGAGAAGGCTCTGGCCATTCCCCAGCATCCCCTGAGTCCACACTGACAGCCAGCTATGCCAGCCTGGGTCTGCTGCCACACTTGACCGTGGTGTGGTGGCCATGGGCCCACTGGGGAAAGTCGGGTGGCAAGGTGGTCATGCCTCCAGCTGCATCTCCTTCGGGTGCAGAGCCTCAGAGTGCCAGGATGTCATCCGAAACACTGCTGGAGGGTCTCAGGCTTGTAACCCACTCTGAGCTTCGTGGCCAGGCTGGCCTCAGAGCTATGCCTCAGCCAGCCAAGTTCTAGGGCTGCACGGTGAGCCGCCACACCTGGCTCCCCGTCGAGCAGCTGCAGGCTTCCCGAGGACTATGAGAAGGCCTGCCAAGCACAAACTCATCGCCACCCTCATACCACCTGCCAGCGCCATGGAAGACGCCTCAGGAGAACGAGTCTGCCGAGATGTGATCAGTGACAGTAATCATGACGCTTCCCCGTGCTCATCTTGGTGTGCCAAGATGTTCTTTCGGATCTTTCCTTCCTTCATATACTCACTCCACACTGGCCTAAAAAGGAAGGAAAAATTTGTTTTATTGAGTCTTTCATTTAGAAAGTGGAGTTAATGGGCTGTGGATCAGCCGAGGGCCATAGTGATTGCCCAGCGTGCCAGAGGCCTGGGCTTACGCGCCAGCACGGAGGAGGCAGGCTGCAGAGAGAGCATTTACAAGCATGATTGACTCTAGTTCCTGGCCCCACAGTTTTGGCTCTTTTCTTATTTTGTAGAATTGAGATAGAATATTGGTAGAAATTCCCTTCAGCTAGGCACGATGGAAAGGTACAATTCTGAAGTTTCTGTGGAAAACCAACCAACAAACCAAATCCTCTTACCCCTCCCCCCAATGCTTATCAATACAAACATCCAAAATACAGAGAGATACTACTGAGCTTGGAAGTGAGGCTCAGTAGTAGATCACCGGTCAAGCATTCGAGGAGATGTGGGCTCCATTGACACGGAACAAAAGGAAGAAAGAGAAAGGAAAGAAGGAAGGAAGGAAAAGAGGATCTGAGTCAGGGCTCTCCAGAGGAACAGAACCAGCAGAATGGATGTGCATATATAAAAGGAATTTATTAAAATAACTTACAAAATAAAGTCAGTGTAGTCCAATAGTAGCTGCCTGTAGCTGCTGAGTTTTCCAGCTGAACATCTCAAAAATCCAAGTCTGGACTGAAGACCAAGTGATCCTACGAGAGTCTCGGAGTCATCCCAAGGGATTCCTGAAGAGCCCTTGAATCTCAGTCATACAAGAAGACTGAAGAGGCTGAGCTCTGGTGTCAGCAAAGAACAGCAGCAGCAGCAGCAGCAGCAGCAGTAGAGGCAGCAGCAGCAGTAGCAGCAGCGGCGGCGGCGGCGGCAGCAGCAGCAGCAAAGAGAGGAGAAAGGCAGCAAGCAGACCAGTAGCAAACTCAACACAGCAAGTCAACACAGGGCGAAGGAGAAGGCAAGTCCCTCCCACTTGCACTTCTTTTTTTCTGGTCCACCACGAGAAAGCATCACCCACTATGATCTGCGTCTTCTGTATCAGTTAGACAATCACCTGCAGGCTTATTAAAGGGCTTATCTTAATCTTTATAACTCACAGCTATGCCCTAAACTCCACCTGCTATTGTCAAGTTGATACCTGAATCTAACTATCACAGAGAGGAAGGAAGGAAGAAGGAAGGAAGGAAGGAAGGAAGGAAGGAAGGAAGGAAGGAAGGAAGGAAGGAAGGAAGGAAGGGAGATTGCTGAGTAACGCCACAAGAAGCGTGTTCTGGAGGTACCAGGAGGAAGCACCCATGAGCAGGGACAGGGGTCAGTTGGAACCTTTCAATTTAGACATGGTTTTAATAGAAGAGAATCACAGCAGACATGAAGAAAGTGGAGGCTCTTGGGCCAAAGGGGACTCGGGCTCCTGCTCAAAGCCAGTCCAAGGCATCCCTGCCCCACTCCCAGCCTCCCTTGCATCTAGGGTGACTTGTGCCCTTGTCTGTTTTCTTCCGCTGAATGCCACAACTGAATAAATTATAAAGAAGTTTATTTGGCTCACAGTTCTGTAAGCATGTGCATCTGACGAGAGCTTCATGCTGCACGGTGCCTGGGCAGAGGGTCTCGAATCAGGGAAAGCAGTGGACTCGGGCCTCTGTCTTCTTATGAAGTCACGAAAGCCATCATGGAGTTTCCTGCTTATGACTCATCCAGCCTCATCACCCCCACAGGCCCCGTGTCCACACGCCATCAGGAGCGTGCTAACCTTGGTGTGTCGCCCATTCCCTGGCCTTGTTTTGACCACTGTTCCACATGTATGCGCTCCTGGTGGAGCCCAGGCAACACTTGTCCTGTGGGATGGTGGCCAAGGCCAGTGTGGCCTGTCCTCCCTGCCCTCTGCTTCCAAGTCCTTGACATGTGGCAGCCTCTCTGACCAGTCTTGTTCCTGTTTCTACCAGGCCATATCTTGGAGTCCCAGTGTGGGGCAGTGATTGGGTTCTTGCTAAGACCCATAGAATAGGGGTTGTACTTTTTTTTTTTTAATTTAAAAAACAATATATACGTGGTAGAAAAAGTTTTAAAAGTCTGTAAAATAAAAAGCACTATTCCCTAAGTCCTGTCTTTCTACAGGTGATCACAGTTAATGATTTCTGGGATCCCGTGTTGCAGGCTTGGCTCCTAGAGTGCCTGTCCTGAGGTGGTGGAACCTTTAAGAGGTGGAGTCAAAGGTGAGTGGATAAGGAAACAGTGGTACATCTATACAATGGAGTACTATTCAGCCATCAAAAATGATGAATTACTGGAATTTGCCGGGAAATGGATGTCATTAGAAACAATTATATTAAGTGAAGTATCCCAGACCCAGAAAATTAAGTGCCATATGTACTCCCTAATAGGTGGCTTCTAGTACCAAACCCACCCAGCCCACCTAGAGACAGTAATTGCAAGGATTATGAACAGGAGGGATAGGGTAGGAGGGCCACACCAGAAACAAGGAGAGAAGGGACCATGTTACAGCAGGGAAAATAGGCCTCCACCAAGGACCCAAATAAGTAATGAGACATCTGATTAAGTTCACAGACTCCTGATCATTTACTACTGAAGGGGTGTGATCTCACCAAAAGGAGGGCATATAGTCTGGCAGATAAAAAGTAACCATTTTGCAAATGGGTGATAGACCCCTCCCTTAGTATGGTTTCCCACTTTTATTACATCTACCTTTGAATGTGCTTTTATCACAAGACTCTAACAGCTTTTTGTCTCTGGCAAGGGGGTAACATACAATGCCCACCAGGATGGAGTGAAGGGCATTGCAGGAGCAGCAAAACTGCAAAAGAAAATCAACAAACCACAATCCAGAACTTCAGAGACTCTATATCAACCACCTAGAACTAGGCCAGCTTAGTCTCTCCCCATCTTGAAGCTCAGGGAAATTTGCGGAAGAGGGGGCGGTAAGAGTGTAAGAGCAAAAGGATGGGAGGAGCAATGATATATAAGATACTCTATACTAGTTAGGGCTGAAGCAATCATAATTGGACTTTGCATGCCCTGCACATTGTCCAACCCACTGCGGACCTCACAAAGTCTAGCATCTGCTAAAGGCACCAAGAGCCTTGGAGGTAAAGGATTGGCAGCCACAGCAGTGTTCCTATACCTAAGGGGAACACGGGAAAGGGTTCAGGGAAATGCCACTGGGTCCTTGTACGTCATCGGAGAGGAGGGCCCAGAGGAGAGTCAGGCATGCACAAGAAAGGACTCTCTGGGAATTGGGGCAGGAGGCACTGGGGGATGGGGAGGGAGAGGGGTGGGGAGGGGGAGTAGGGGGTACGGGGGGAGGAGGAGGGAGGGAGGGAACTGGTGTACCTAATAAGCTGAAATAAAAAAAAAAAAAAGAGGTGGAGTCAAAGGTTAGAGAGATAGCTTAGGGGTCAAGACTCTGCCTCGAAAGCAGAAGGTCCTGATTTCGGATCCCAGGTCCCAGGTTAAAAAAAAAAAAGCCAGGTGGAAACAGCAGCAACCTGCACCTCTGGCCCCAGTGGGCGGAGCTGGGGAAACCTCAGAGCAAAGTAAAAAGAAGGTAGAAGTAATCCAGGACGATTTCCAAAGTCATTCTTGGTCCTTCACAGGGACCCACAGTGCCCTCTCTTACACACACACACACACACACATACACGCACACACACACTAAAATAAATAAAGTTTTAAAAAAAGAGAGGGAGCCTAATGCAAGGTGATCAGGCTTCGGGGGACTCAAAAGAAGCTGGTGCAGTTCTCATTGGACACTGTGAGTAGCAAGTATCCTGCTCTGAGGATGCCTTGTGCCACAGTGGGCTGTGGCGAAAGAGGCTCTTGCCAGAACTACTGGTGAGCTGTTTGGGCTTTTGACTTCTACAACCATAAGGTAGTGCTGGAGAGATGGTAGAAGCACTTGCTATGCAAGTCTGATAAACTGAGTTCAAACCCAGAACTTATGAATAGCCAGATGTTATGGCTTGTATTGTAACCTCAGCACTCCAGTGAGAGATGGGAGACAGAGACAGATTCACCACTAGCCCAAGTATGCAGAAACAAGAGACTCACTTGACAAGGCAAGGAGAACAATCCCAAAAGTCATCCTCCGATTTCCATGTGTGTAAAGCATCATGTTTGTGCATATGTGCACACAGAATAATATTAAAAATGAAAACCATAAAATAAGTCAATTTTCTTTACAAAGAAAAGTCTGATTCCATTCCTCTATTATAACGATAGAAAATGAATTAAAATAACGCGTGTACACACACACACTCAAGCTCACTCACTCACCTGGGAGTCCACAATCTTTCATGCTTACTTCTGTAACTTGCCATGAGAACACATGTAGATGAGCCTCAGCCTCAGCCTCATTTTTACTTTTTTTCCATGTTCATATGTGCCATAGTTAGATACAGGTATCAACTTGAGGGTTGGGGGTTTGAGTCCCGTGGTGGGTGGGACTTGTCCCCAGGAAGGTGAATAAAACGGAGGGAATTGTTTGAGAAAATGAGCATCCTTCGGTGAACTTGGCCAGATATGCTGATCTGGCAAGTAAGGATTGTCCTCTCTCAGCCGTTGTGTGGTATGATGTGGTCAGTTCCCTCGGTCCTTGGTGATGGTGTGCACTCTCCCGCCAAGATGGATGAGGAACTGTAACCAGGAATCATAAAAGAAAATTAAACTCCTTGTCCCTTTAAGCTGTTTTGTCATGAGTTTATCAGTAACAATTCAGGCTAGCTACAACAATGTGTATGTGGGAATAAGTACATTCATGCATGCATATACATGTGGTGCATGTGCATTCATGAGTACGTGCATGTGGTGATCAGAGGTTACTCTCAGGAATCACCTGATTGCTGGTACACCTTATTTTTTTTGAGTCAGGGTCTCTAATGAAACCCAAAGCTTACAGATAGCGCTCATCTTGCAATCTGGAGATTCCCAGTCTCTGTTTTCTAAGACTGGAAGTATAGGCAAGCTGTCACACCAACCTGGCACTTTATGTGGGATCCACTGAGCTGCCTCTCCAGTCCATAATATATATATCTATATATAGATATAGATATAGATAGATAGATAGATAGATAGATAGATAGATAGATAGATGGAGAGAGAGAGCCGTCTCACCAGCCCCCTCCCATTTAAGACAAGGTTTTACTATTGAGCCCAGGTTGGTTTTGAACCTGTGATCCTCCCACTCTAGCCTGGAGTGCTGGGATGGCAGTCTCAGCTGACTGGGATGAACATGTCACCGATGAAGCCTTCCAGCAGAGCCCCCAAGGGGGAGGCTGCCTGCGGTGATCCTATGAGCAGTTGGCAACATGCAGGTAGCATGTGGGGCAGTTCTCAGGCAGGAACCAGCAAGGCTGGAGGTGGAAGCTAAGGGCTGAGCGGTGGCCTGCAGGTGTGGCAGGTGAGTCACTTGGTCTGGCCATGGGCAGAGGAAAGGTGCCAGAACTCATTGTCTGCTGCTCAGGGCTCTGAGCTCATCTTTGCTTCCGAGGTGGTATTTCCCTTCTCTCCCTCCTCCTCCTCCTCTCTCTCTTTCTCTCTCTCTCTCTTTTAATAAAAATAGCTACGAAGAGTTCAAGATGCCTTTCTTTCCCGACATCTCAGTACTTAGGTCCCAGCAGCACACCGGTGGCAAAGAATGTCCTCTGTCACCGCGGCTGCTTGCCTTTATTTGAAGTGTCTGGCTGAGCTATCTGCCGGTGACATGCCTCTTTCAGAGCGAATTATTCATCCCCCGAAGGCCCCGCCTCCCGGGCCTGGGCTCTGTTCATCCCGCAGGTGTGAAGACAGGCCCAGCCTTTGTGTGCAGGCGCTGGTCCCCCGCCCTCCCACCCCCCTGTTGGATTCCCTCCAGGCCTGTCAAGACTCTGCACACGCTGTGCTCCGCAGCGGGCAGGGCTGACGGCCTCTGTCATCTGGTCGAGGCCGAGCAGCCTCCAGCCCGCCTCTAATCTCCCCCTTCACAAAGGGCAGACCTGTCACTCAGGTGGACAGCGGGAGGACCGGATGGGGGGCCATGTAATAATGTGTCCACTCTGCCTTGGATGGAGGAATCAGCCCAGCAGAGGCAGCCATGTCCATCTGAACTGTGGCTGCTGGGCCGGGGAGCGGGCCGGGGAGCGGGCCGGGAAGCAGAGCCACACTGAATCACTCAGTCTGGGACCTGAGCTGATTCTGAACATAGCGCATGAAGTAGCCAGTTTCAGTAGAACTCAAGTGGGGTGACTGTCTTGGGTGTCCTAGGAAGAGGGTCAGCATCCCTACTCCACAAACACCGTTGTCTACCACTTCTTCTGGGCCAGCCTTGATGACTGTTGGATGCCGGGAGGCAAGGGCAGAATATACATGCTGGGCGCCTGGACCAGGGATACTGTCCCTTTCACTCTCCATCCCCTCTACACACCCACTGCACAGGGAAACCCAAGGTGCATCCAGCAGGCGCTCCTGTTGGCACTGGTGTGATGGCACAGAGCACCAGTGGAAGGCTGGGCCCACACTCGTGTAACATCTGCAAGCAGGCTTCTCTGACCTTCCCTGGGTGTGCAAATCTACTAATGGGAGGCTGTGTGGATTCCATGTGGGTCTGGCCCCAAGGGCCACCACAGGCTGGGTGGGCTTGGGCATGAGTCCTCAGCTGGCATAGTGAGTGCCTCAAGTCCCTTGCACCCCACTGTGGCACACAGGCCAGTAGTACAATTACACCATCTTGGAGCTTAAGAACTTAGAAACCCAGAGTGGCGTCCACTGTGACCTATGCAGTTGGTCTCTTTCCCTCCCTCCTTCTGTCTTTCCTTCTTCCCTTCTCCCACCATCTCCCTTCTTTCTTACTTTTAGTTTTTTGAGACTGGGCTCATTTTAAAGCCTGGGCTGGCCTGGAACTCACAGCAATCCTCCCGTCTCAGTCTCCCAAATGCTGAGTTGTATCCTCAGCCTCAATTCCTTCTTTGGTACTAGGACTCACAACAGCAACCAAATGAAAGCAGGAAGAGGTGTCTGTTGCCTAATTGCGTGGGCGCAGCCAGGTCCCCAGGGGAAGGAAGATGCGGTCACTGAAAGCCATTTTCCCTTCTGCCCAGTGTGCTGTGTCCCACCTTTTCCCTGGGCGGGCTGGTTCAGCAGCAGCGCGGACTGAAGCAGGCGGGGCTTCCCAGAGCCTCAGGGCACCTGTAGGACACGGGGTCCAGTTGAGGGTCCTGGGGGGTGTCTCTGCACAGGAAGTGCCTGGTGACAACCCACTGAGATGGAAGCTATTCTCTGGGAGAGAAAAATCAGGTGTGGGCATCAGCTCCAAGTTCTCCACTGCAAGTGAATGCGCGGAGCAATAGGAACAGAAAGCACTTCCTGTCCCGGCCTGGAACAATGGACAATGAGCACAGCCTGGGGGCCCCAGCCCTGTCCTGGGGCCCTCAGAAAGACGCCTCTGCATACCTGCCCCTCTGAGCCCCTGCATTGTTCCAGGCTGGAGGCCAAGCAAGGACCCTTTCTCTGGACAGAACCCTGGGGACAGCATTCCTCCCCAGACACACTTCCTGGGTAACTCGGGAACCAGCTTGAACTTCCTTGGTTCACGTTCATCATGGCATTCTGGGGACCTCCAGGTGCACCTGAGTTTCAGAGGGACTGCAGTCCAGCATGGAGCAGAATGTGGGCCAGGCACTCCCCTCTTCCGTGGTGTGAGGGCAACGGGACAGACACACAGACTCAAGTGTGTGCGCCTGGACAGGTCCGCATGCAGACAGACCAGGACGCTCAGGGTGGGCACATCTAAGAGCACCCGCCCAGGAGGCTGGCTCCAGGTGCTCTATTACGGCTGCTGGGCCAAAGGGCAGACATCCCGAAGGGACATATCACCTAGCGGAGGAGGTTTCCTAGGTGAGGTGGAAGCCACGGGATGTTCACGGCTTCTGGGAAGCTGAGGCTTAATTTTTCTCATTTTTCATGTGTGTGAATAAATGACCTGCGTGTGTGTTTGCATGTGTACACAAATATGTGTGGTCGAGCATGTGTGTGTGTGTGTGTGTGTATGTGTGTAGGTCTGAAGTTAAGTATGCATGTGCGTTCACATGCATATGAGGGGTCTGAGGTTGATGTTGGAAGATATCCTTGATCATTCTCTTACCTTCATCTTCTTGAGACAGTGTGTAATCGAACCTAGAACTTGTTGGTAAGGCTAACCTGGCTGGCCAGCTTGCTCTGAGGATTTCTTTTTTTTTTTTTTTCGGGTGCTGGGGACCGAACCCAGGGCCTCCCGTTTGCTAGGCAAGCACTCTACCACTGAGCTAAATCCCCAACCCCTGCTCTGAGGATTTCTAGTCTTTGTCTTCTGACGTTAGAATCACAGGCAGCTCACCATACCTGCCTGAAGCAAGCATGCTAGTCACTGAGACATTTCCTCTGCCCAGCTTCTTAAAAAAAAGAGAGAAAAAAGAAAACAATCCTGTGTGCATGAGAAATGTATGTGTGCATGCATATGTGCCTACGTTAATTTGTGAGTACGTGTGCCAAGAAGCGTGTGAGGAGGTGTCTAGCCCCTCCTTCCACCTTGTTTGCCACAGATTCTGTGGCAGTAATTACAGGTTGTTGAGAGTCTTTTGGTACCTGTGTAGTTAGGTTAACCCCTGAGAAAGCTTGTAGATTATCTGATGTGTGACAGACTCAGTCCATAGTGGACCAGAACATCCACTAGGCAGGTGAGGACGATGAGGGAGCACTAATTGGCAGTTTGGCTTGCCCCTCTCTCTGCTTTCCCTGTGGTTCTGTGGCCAGTTCCCTTGACCCTACTGTAATGCACTGTGACCTGAAACCACGAGCATGATGAACCCTGTTCCCCTAAACTGTCTGGTCATGCGTTCACATCAGCAGTGGGGATAATGGGAAGCTAAAGTGGTGTCTCTTGTTTCACTGCTGAGCACGCCGAGCCCCAACGGGTTCGAGTCTCTGTCACCTTCATCTCAGGGCACTGGGACTCCACACTCAAGCTGCCTCTCCTGGCTTTACAAGGATTCCAGGGGTTCCAGCCCCACAGGCACATGGTCTCTGGGGATTTGAGCAGACCCCATAGATCCACGGCAAGCGTTTTGCATACCGTACCATCTTCTCCAGGCCTTTTATACGCAGGGCTCGTGTAGCCCAGGCAGGGGCCTCAAACTCTGTGTGAAGGTGTCGGTTTCCTGCCTCTACCTCTACCTGTCCTGATACTTGTCTCACCCTCTCTGAGAATGCAGTGGGCAGACCTCGAAGATGAATACGCAAGGAACTTACTAAAACAATTCAGACGGGGAAGGGAACACTCCAGGGGAAGGTGCCACAGAGACCCTCAGTGGCAACAGGATGCCAATCAAAAGCCTGCAGGTGTCACGGCTCCGACAGAGGCTGGCCCCTTGCACAGAACCTCTTGGGGGTCTGGCTGATCTCTATTTGCAGTGGGTCTGGAAGGCTGGGGAAGTTCTTGGTGACTCTGTGGGGTCCTCTGCTGGAGACCCCTGCACAGGCTGAGTCTTCCTTCTCCTCAGGCCATCAGTGCAATGGCTTTCTCCCAGTCAGAAGTGTGTGTGTGTGTGTGTGTGTATCAGTCTATATTATATACTAATATAGATTACACAGTCTGTATTATCTGTTATACAGTCTATATTATATAGGCTCTAGTGGGGCCCTGGTGAGGCCCTAGTGGGACCCTGGTGGGCCCTGATTGGCTGGGCGTGTATGTAAATGAGATGTAGACTGAAAAGCAATCAATCAGGGTGATCAAGCCCAGAGAGAAAGGCAGTCTGAGGGAGTCTCTGTCAGGTCTGTGTTCCCTCCCCTTCTCCTCCCTCCTTTGTGTTCCAGAGGAAATAGGAAGTGAGAAGAAAAAGGTGGTACTTTAGTCTTTCCCTAGGGGGTTTTGGCCTCTAGCTGTCAGTGTGTGTGTGTGGGGGGGGGGGCTCTGGTTGCCCCCTACCTCCCTTATGTTATAGGTTTGTGCAGCCATGTGCTGGGGTTGAACTCAAGACTTCCTGCAAGCTAGGCAAGGACTCTACCCATTGGCCTACATCTCAGTGCACATCGATAGGCTAGCACGAGGCCCACAGGCAGATGCTCAGGACACTGGCGTTCTAAAGAAATGAACTTGGGGGCTGGAGAGGTGGCTCAGGGGTTAAGCCTCCGCCTTGCAGGCGGAAGGTCCTGAGTTCGGATCCCAGATCCCACGTATAGACGCCGGCGGAAGCGGGGACAGCCTGCGCTTCTGGTCCTGGTAGGGCGGAGCCTGTGAATCCTGGGGCAGAAGGAGGTGGAGGCGGCCATGGTGGTTCGCGAATTCGTCCATGGTTCTACACATACACAGACATACACACAGACACACACGAACACACACACACGCACATGCGCACAGTTGAATAAATAATAATAATAATAAAAAATTTAAAAAGAAATGAACTGGCACCTGTCTGTAGGAGCTGCTGGCGATGCAGCCAGGGTCATGAGCTTGCACAGCCAAGGGTCATCGCCCTCTGCACCAGGCCTCCTGCATTCTCAGACAAAGGAGAAGACCAGTTCCTCTGGAGGGAAACCAAAGACCCCCTGCTCCACGCCAGGGCTTTGCATGGGAAGCGGTGCTCTGGGGCTGACTCTTCAACTTTTCTGATGGACAAAGAAGGTTGGGGCCGCCCCGAGCCAGGGCAGGGTGGCGGGTCAGTGCCTCGCGTCCTGGCAGCTTCATGGCTGGGTCAGCAAGTGCCCACCCAAGTGTGATCCAGACTGCAGCTTGGCTCCTGGCGACCCCTCATGGACGCGTCATCTATGGAAATGGGAACCATCCCAGGGTGGCTCACCGACACGCCGGCCACTGGGTGGACGGCCATGTCTCTCGGCCCTCTGGAGAGGTCCCGAGTGAAGGGCCAGTTCTTCCTGTCCTTCCCCCGGTCATTAGGGAACCACTCTCTCCCTCTCCTTTCCTCTTCCAGCATTGGGCTGTAGAATCAAAGCAGCCCCGCGGTGACGCAGACGTTTCCCATTGCCCTATTCTCGCATCCTCTGCGCTCAATGCCGAGCTTTTCACGTCCTATTTGGAACTGATAGGAAGCCCTCTCATTGTTTCACGACATGGATATTACACTGATGAGGAAGCGCTCCATCAGATAATCGGCCTGCCCGGGCTGCCTGAAGGCACCACTGCCCAGATGAGGCATCTCTGCCTCCCTGAACCTCAGACTCTATGTGGGGCACCCTGGCCAAGATGGGCAGGGAGACATGGGGACCCTGGATCCCCACCTCAGGCTGCATTTGAAGGAGAAAGGAGAGGAGAAGAGAGAAAGGAGGAGGAGGGAGGGAGAGAGAGAGAGAGACTGTTTTTCAATCCCCCCCCCAAAGAAAATGTTTGCTGGCTTTTCCCTCCCCGTCACTTTCCAGGCGATCCAAGTTGACCTGGGACTCCCTGGAGGCAGCACTTGGCTCCGCAGCCTCCGCTTTTATCTGTGTTCTAAGCCCAGGCCTGTGTAAAGTTTCACCGAAACAAAGGTTTCTGCTGCTAAAGGACCTCGACCTGTTCAGTCTGGAGGGCAAGTCTTTTGCTCTGCCATTAACCACACAGCTGGGTTTCTTGGAAACATTTATTTGGGGTGTGTGTGTGTGTGTGTGTGTGTGTGTGCATCTCAGTGAGCATGTAGAAGAGGTTCAGAAGACGACTTGTGGGAGTCAGTCCTCTCCTTCCACCATGAGGGTTTGGGGATGGAATTCTCATCAGCCAATTTGGCAGCAAATGCTTTTACCCGCTAAGTCATCTTGCCAGTTCTGCTCAGCAGGTCAGGGAGAGGCTGTGATCTGTGTCTGGTTTTAGGCAGCTCGGATCAGGCATGGCTCTGGGTTGGGGACATGGTGATGGTGGAAAGGGAAATGGAAGGGCTTCCCACATTGCCTTCCTGAATTCTGGTAGGAAGGGGCTTTCCTACAACAATTTCTGCCCTATTTTCTACAGCTAAAGTGATCTTGGACGCGCTGTCCCCTCAGGACACTATTTTGGTAGGATTTTCTCCGAGAGCCAGGGTATTCTCAGACCTTCATCTCTCCCAGGGCCCCAGGCCTCTGTCTGTCCTGGCTCTAGGGTCCTGACCAAACTCAAGGACCATTTATTCTGCATCTACTTGGTGTCAGGCATTTCGAGTGTTTTTTTTTTTTTTTTATTCAGCTGTGCGCATGTGCGTGTGTATGTGCGCCGCGCGTGTGTCTGTGTGTGTGTGTGTGTGTCTGTGTATGTGTAGAACCACGGACAAATTTGCGAATCACCATGGACGCCTCCACCTCCTTCTGCCCCAGGATTCACAGGCTCCGCCCTACCAGGACCAGAAGTACAGGCCGCCCCCGCTTCCGCCTGGCGTCTATACGTGGGATCTGGGATCCGAACTCAGGACCTTCCACCTGCAAGGCGGAGGCTTAACCCCTGAGCCACCTCTCCAGCCCTCGAGTGGTTTTTTTTTTATATATAATTTTACCTAGTTGCACAAGCTCAACGAGTAGGTATCCTTGCCCTCCTCTTCCCCCTAGTGTGTGCTTTTATGCATCTTCAAAATAAAGTCTATACACTGAGGTGCTCTGTGCTCAGCCCAGGTACAAATTGAAGCCCAGATAGACTGTGTGATGGCTGAATGTCACTCAGCAGTAAGCTGTAGATGATTGAAGCTCAGCTGTTAATCGAAATCGGCACTTGCTTCTGCCAGGCTGCGGTACAGCTTCAGTCCAGCAGGCTGAGGCTTCACAGGGGTTCTGGGGAGCCCCTTAGCCATGGGGATCCAGGTATTAACCTTGAGGTTTGGATTCAGCAGCCTGCCAGGGTCCAGGAATCCATCCAGATGTAGGTTGGTTGTGTGTGAGCAGGTTTGTGACCCAGGGTGGCTGTCCAGTGCCCTGGCCTGGTGCAGAGGCTGCTTTTCCTCTGTGAGCTGGCGGGAGCCGTGCTCCCTCTGCTTCCAAATATGACCACAAGGAGCTAACCCTGGATATTGGACTGAGATAACCCAAGATCTTACTTAGGACCATCTTTCAATAGGAAAAAGGAGAACGAATCCACAAGAGCATCACCCGCTCCCTTATGTAAATGTCATTTCTAGAACGTTTCCATCACTCCCACCTGCATGTGCCTGGGAGCTCATTTATAGCCTTGTTTATATAGAAACCATTCCATCATCCAAACAACAGCTTCTAGAAAGAATTTGCGGAAAACAATTAGTTGGTAAATTGAGAATTTCCTGTCTTTGTTGGGGTGGGTGGGGATGAGTCCGGTTGAGTGTCCAGCTCTAACAAGATGATGAGTAAAAAAGACTGAAATACCGTGATAAACGCACTGCACCTGCTCACATCAAAATCCACACCACAAGGGGCCCAAGCCCCTCCCCAGACCTGAAGGCTGCCGCCGAGGTATTTTGCTGTCACTGTATCATACGAGTGACTCAGGTGGAGAACCAGGAGTGACAGGTGTTGACTTTCTTCCCAGGTCAAGGGGTTCCTGACCCTCGTATCTGCTCAGCATGGAGGGCTGGGCAGCATGGAAGGCCGGGCAGTGAGGCCTAACCCTGTTCTCAGGGTGCAGACATGCTGTGTCAGGTACATACACGTGCACGCACACTCTATGAAGTGTGCCTATTCACACACACAGGAAGATTTTTTTTTATTATTTATTATTTATTCAATTGTTCATGTATGTGTGTGTGCATGTGTGTATGTGTGGGTGTGTAGAACCACGGACGAATTCGGGAACCACCATGGACTGCCTCTACCTCCTCCTTGTTTACTCTGCCCCGGGATTCACAGGCTCCGCTGTACCAGGACCAGAAACGCAGGTCGCCCCCGCTTCCGCCCGGCGTCTATACGTGGGGTCTAGGATCCGAACTCAGGACCTTCCGCCTACAAGGCAGAGGCTTAATCCTTGAGCCACCTCTCCAGCCCCCACAGGAAGATTTTTTTTTTAAATATAGATTCCTTCTGTGTAATAGAAAGATATGGCCTTTTCCTTTGAACAACACAAGACAAGAGCTTGAGCCTTTTACCACCCTTCCATGGATGACATGCAGAACAGCACGGGAGACATAGCCCACTAAAGTGCCGGTGGAGGCTTTTCTGGGCTGGCAGCACGGTGGAGGATCTCAAGACCACACCCTGTGTGGAGTGGAAAAGAGGAAGGCTTGCCCAGCACGGGCCTCTCCTTGAGGTCCTGCCTAGCACAGGCCTCTCTTTGAGGTGTCTGCCAATTCCAGAATCAAGGTGGATGGAAGAATTTCTTGGTTTCAAATAACCTCCAGTCTGAAACCTGAATGTCGGATCAGTTTCTAGACACTTGGGAAGAATGACTTCAATCCCTCGCTGAAGAAAAATTACAGCATTTAGGGGCTGAAGAGGTGGCTCAGGGGTTAAGCCTCTGCCTTGCAGGCGGAAGGTCCTGAGTTTGGATCCTAAACCCCGTATAGTCGCCGGGCGGAAGCGGGGCAGCCTGCATTTCTGGCCCTGGTAGGGCGGAGCCTGTGAATCCTGGGGCAGAGTAAACAAGGAGGAGGTGGAGGCGTCCCTGGTGGTTACCGAATTCGTTCGTGGTTCTACACATACACACACACACACACACACACACACACAAGCACAATTGAATAAATTTTTAAAAATTGAAAAAAAATTATAGCATTCTAGTTTCAGGTTATTTCTACTAACACAGTTTGCACTTAATGTCAAGGAGATCATAAAAATAACTAGACACAGGCGGAGACAAGATAACATGAATGAGAACAGAAAAAGAAAAGATGTCACAAAACACACATGGATGTAGTGTGTGCTTGTAACCTAGGCACTTGGGATCCTGTGCTTCATGGAGAAACACTCTCTAGAAAATGAATAACCAGTGAATAAAGCGCATGCTGCACAAGCCAGGCGACTTGACTTTAATCCAGAGCCCACGCAGTGGAGGGAGAGAACTGACTCCTGACAGCTGCCCTCCAACCTCCAACACACGCTGCAGCATGTGCAGGTCCACAGACATATACCTTCACATACACAAATAAATGAATGCAAATAAGAACAAAAAAGTAGAAAATAAAGCAAAAGGAAAGGAAGATGAGGAGAAAGAGACTAATTCAAAATTACAGAAGCAGATGGACGAGCCACGGTCAATGCACCTTATCTCTCCTCTGACTTACAGGATGCAGAAGAAAACCCTCAGGAGGCTAGAGCAGAATGACACGCAGTGCAACAAGCAGGCCACAGCTCAGACAACCAGCACCACAGTGCGACTGTGCCCGACACGCTCCCTGGCCATAGAACGATAGACTTAGAAATGTGTATAGATACCTTCATATTTTTGAAAACAAAGCAATGGTTTCTCAAAAAATCCCTAAAGAATAAAGAAAAAAGCATGGGTTCAATTAAAATTATATTTTGACAAGCAATCATTAGAACTGCACATAGACAGGCTTGTGGTGGAGCTGGGAGATGGCTCAGTAATTCTACCGCTTGCTGTGCCAGCCAAGGGCTGAAGTTCAGATCCCAGGTGAAATGCTGGGTTGTGTCAGGGCCTGCCTGTAATTCCAGCCTTGGAAGGTGGACCCCAGGCATGTCCAGAGCAAGCTGTCCATACCGAGTGGCCCTAGGGGTGACTCTGGGTTCAGTTAAAGACACTGAGTGTGTGACTCAGTTCTCTTTCGAGAAAAGAACAAGGTGAAAGTGATTGAGGGTGATTCCCAGTATTGACCTTGGGTCTCCACCAGTACATATGTTCACACACATGTAAACACACACACACACACACACACACACACACACACACACACACACACAGAAAAAGGAACTTGTGAGGTGCAATTAAAGCCATGCTTAGAAAAACTGAAGGCTTGTTGGACGTGTTGAACAGCTCGAGGGGTTGCAAGCGATGGAGCTCAGCAGCGGTTTCTGCCCATCTCTGGTTTGTAACTGGCACATCTTGACTTTATATAAATCCACAGTGAGACTGTGCTATGTTCATCTTCCCTGAACTATGTTTGCCTTGTTGTGTTGGAAAATGTTATATACACCCTCAGGTAACCTAACATGTTATTATGACCTTCCTCCCTCCCTTTCCTCCCTCCCTCCCTCCTTTCCCTCCTCCCTCCTTCCTTCCTCCCTCCCTCCCTCCCTTCCTCCCTCCCTCCCTTCCTCCCTCCTTCCTTCCTGCCTCCCTCCCTCCCTGCGTCCCTCCCTTCCTTCTTTCCTTCCTTCCCTCCCTCTCTTCCTTCCTCTCTTCTTTCCTTCCTTCCCTCCCTCCCTTCCTTCCTCCCTCCCTCCCTTCCTTCCTCCCTCCCTTCCTTCCTTCCTCCCTCCCTGCCTCCCTCCCTCCCTGCCTCCTTCCCTTCCTTCCTTCCTTCCTTCCTTCCTTCCTTCCTTCCTTCCTTCCTTTCTTCCTTCCTTCCTTCCTTCTTTCCTTCCTTCCTTTCTTCTTTCTTCCCTCCCTCCCTTCCTCCTGTCTTCCTTTCCCCCCTCCTCCCTCTCTCCCTCCTATTCTGAGCCAAATACCCTTGTGGAGTATGGGGTCATTTCATCTGTACCTCCCCCCACCCCCCATGTTGGTGTCTAGTCCAGGGTCTCCCATGGGCTAAGCAAGAAGGGATTTAATGCCATCTATGCCCTCACCTCCAGAGAGCTTTAGCACCATCTGTGCCCCAGCTGCTCCTGGGGTGCTGGTCCCTATTGAGGCCTGCATTGTGACCAGTGGCCAGGGGTTTCCTCCCAGCTGGACGGGGCTGCAGCTGGCCCGGGTGGTGGTAATCAACAGCACGGCCACCTCGCCTGCCCCACAGCCCAGCGCAGGAAGCATTCCAGAAACACCTGCTTCCGGAGGCTCTGCGGGCTTTGAGGCAGCCGGGCACAGCTGGCCGGTGCTGCTGGCTAGGTCCGGGGACTCACCACGCTCTGAGCAATGGCTACATGCTCAGTCATGGCCCCCCCAGCCATGCGCTCACCAGCTGTGCCCAGGATGCCCCCACATGTGCACACCACATAACATGCACACACAGTGAGACAATCACAGAGTCACACACAGTGACATGGTGATGCACAGTCACACACATACAGTGACACACAGTGACACAGAGTCACACAGTGACACACAGTGACACACAGTGACACAGTCACACAGTGACACACTCAGTGACACACTCAGTCATACACATACAGTAACACTCACGGTGACACACTCATACACACACATACACAAACACAGGCACACACTCAGTCAAACACTCAGTCACACACTCACATGTACACATAATCACACAGTCACATAGTCTCACACATATATACACCATCACGTTCACAGACACAACACACATCTACAAGACCACAGCACCTTCTCATATGTGCACACCAGCACACTCACACCACCACACACACAATACCATACATCTTTTTAAAATTTTTATTATTATTTATTCAATTGTGTGTGTGCATGCGTGTGTGTATGTATAGTGCGCGCGTGTGTGTATGTATATGTGTGTGTGTGTAGAACCACGAACGATTTCGGGAACCACCAGGGACTCCTCCACCTCCTCCTTGTTTACTCTGCCCCGGGATTCACAGGCTCCGCCCTATCAGGAACAGAAACGCAGGCCGCTCCCACTTCCGCCCGGTGTCTATACGTGGGGTCTAGGATCCGAACTCAGGACCTTCCGCCTGCAAGGCAGAGGCTTAACCCCTGAGTCACCTCTCCAGCCCCACAATACCATACATCTTTATGTCCTCACATCCTATTACTTTACCACACCATAAAGATATACCAGACACAGTTATACATACATGCATGCTACTTTACACACATACACAACCAGCATGCAAACACACACCAAACACATGTGCACAATGCACACATCATGCAATCACATAGACATATACCACCACACACCTGCACTCCCACAGTACATATTTGTAGACAGGAGCACGCGAAGCATTACATCTGCACGCAGACACCACATACCTCCACACACATGCATGGTCTTTACATTCATGCCACACCCCGTGCATACCCCTGTGTTCACACACTACACGCACCTCAACAACTCACACACCCCAGCCTTTGAGGCAGCCTGAGTGTGTCTTCACCCTGGTTTGAGCCTCCTCCTTGGGACTGATGGAGAGTCAGCCTAGAAGCAGGCATGGTTCTATCTCCTGGGCGGAAGTGTAGACGTGGATCTGTTCCAGGGTCAGGGGCTGAATACCAGGGATTCCATGATGCTGCGGCTCAGAGACTCGTCCCTCCTTGTCTCCGTCTCCTTTGTTAAATAAGGACCTGGAGGGCTACCAATCCCAAGGTGAAGTGACCTTCATGGACCCTCCTCTAGATCCCTCACAGACCAGCCATCTGAGTGGCATCCCGCAAGGCTGGAGGTTGCACAGCAGGACCCTGAAGCCCAGAGAGGTTAGGTGACTCTCCCCGCATCACACAGACAGCTGGAGACTTCTGAGTCCTCCCCCAGGACTGTCGTGTTGAGGGTCAGTGTGAGGAGGGTCAGCAAGGTGCCCAGTAGGCTGATACTGGGGGTGCACGCGGGACAAGAGAACCTCGTGGGGGCGGGAGACTCGAGCAGACGTGGGCGTGGCCACAGGAAACGGGAGGCCGCGGCTGCACGGCGTGTCCAGCTGGACGGGGCCCAATGTCCCAGCGGCCAGAGTGGCAAGGCCCGGAGGGGTGGTGGCGCCACGGCTGAGCGTGCCCGGGAGACGGTGCAGGCGGCACCGTGGAGCGGTGCCCAGCTCTGGGCTGCGGGGACGTCCCGCCCCGAGAACGTCCTCGGCGCTCATGGGCTGCCTGAGAACAAAGCGTCCCGCAGGCGTCCGGCCAGCTGGGTGGTACATTGTGGCGCTGGGCACACTGCCAGCCGCTGCCCCGCTGGGTGGCTCACACCCTGGAGCTGCAGGCCAAAGGACCCCTGACTCAGCCACCTCAAATTCCACAGATGCTTCTGCCCCGCCTCCCTTTCTCCTGTCCTGCAGGCCTTGCTAGGACCACTGCGCAGTCCACAGGGGGGAGGGGGGCTTCCTGGAGCTGGCTCTGCGCTCAGAGCCCTGGCTTCCTTCCTGAACATCTCTTTCCCCTCTGGCCTCCGAGGCGGGGCCAGCAGCTGTGTGAGGGAGGAGCCTGCGCCAGGGAGGGCCGTCAAGCTCCCAGGGCACAAGTGTGGACAATAGAAACGAAGGCCACCGCGACCAGTGGCCTCCACCACCCTCCCAGCCATCTTGAATGAAACCTTCACTACCCCCTCCAGTCTCCAGGTCTTCCGTGGACCTACCTCTCCCTCCACGGGCCAGGAGGAGTGTTCAGATTGAAGCTCCCTTTGTCCCCACCCCCACCCCTGCTTGCCCAAGGTCCTGTGTCCTGAGAGGGAAAGCCCAGGGCCTTCAACCTTCCATTCAGTTGGCATCTTCCCCAGTTGCTCCTCTTCCTATACCTGCCTGCCTCAGGACCTTTGCACAGCATATATCTGCCTCAGGGGTTTGTTATTTGTTCACTGTTTCTTCCAGACTGAGGCTTACACTGTACCCCCAGCTGACCTCGAGTATGTGAGGCAACTCTTGTGCCTTATCCTCAAGTGCTGGTATTGGGGGTTTTGCCTGCTCATTCCCTCATCTATTTAATCCTTCTATTTAATCCTCTATTTGATCTTTCACTACTCTGCCCCCAACGCCCCTTGTCTTGTGCCTACCCAATTTCCTCTGTCCAGCAGCTGCGTGGGGTCCTGTACGCTGGCCCAGGGAGCTTGGCGTGCTGCACCCATCTCCTCTCCTGATTCCTCCTGGGAATTTACTGTCCAGCTGGCTCCCAGCTCCAGGGTCTGAAAGGTCCTGTTTGCTTTTGCACAGCTACGGCTGTGACAGGCTCAGAGATGTGTATGATCCAAAGTCAGCCAGAAACATTCCCACTTCCTGGTTTCTGGAGGCTGAATGGAAATAAGCGCTTGAGTTGCTGCAGCCATCTTGCCCACAGGAGGAAAGTGGAGCCGCCGTGGAAGGAGCCAAGGTACACGATGGAGGGGACTGAGCTGGGTGGCATTTAGGCCTCTCCTAGAGGGGACTGAGCTGCGTGGCATTTAGGCCTCTCCTAGAGGGGACTGAGCTGGGTGGCATTTCGGCCTCTCCTGGTCAGGGCTGACCAGGTTCTCACCATTAATCAGGCTTGTCTAGCTGAGTGGCTTCCGGTCAGCTCTGTCACGGGCCTCTGAAGAGCCCTTGCCCTGTGGCCTGACCTCCCCATTCTTGTCCAAACCTTCTCTCCACTCAAGAGGGCATTTGGTGTTTGCTTGATTCTGGTCCTGCTCCTGCAAGTCCCCGCTCTGCTGTGGCCAGTGACGTGTGTACTGATCCTGCCTCTTGCGGCCCCAGAACTGTGGCCCCTGGTCTGAACACATCCCTCACTGTCTCCCACATTCCGACTAGGGCATCCTAAGTGACAGTGTGTTTTGAGGGGAACACTGGCCTGGTTAGCAAAAGCCTCCTGGCCAATACCAAGGGACTGCTGTGGGCTACACAGACAGATCCTGAGGCCTTCGCCTGCATCATGCACCTGGCCGCCACGCTCCCCCCTCGCACTCGCCTCCTCTGAGAAGCCTCCCACAGCACCATCCCTTTGGGAATGGCCAAGCGCAGCCCAGCACAAGGTTGTCCTTCTCCCTCGCTCTCCGCCTCCTCCCTGGTGTGACACACTTGCTTGCCCAGAGCTCGGGGACAGAAATAAGCAAAATGAATGCAGGAGTGTATGCGTGCCTCATCTTCTGCAGGGTTGGAGGAAGGAGCCACGGCAGCGTGCCCCGCTTGGGGAGGACCTCTTGGGTGACCGCACGTGTGAGCAGGTGGTGGCTGGAGCAGCAGGGACCTGACTTTGTTCTGTATGGAAAGTGGTGACCCCTCAGCACAGGTCACACCTGACCTCAGGTACCTACACAGAACCCGAGTAGATTCTAAATGACCCCACCCTCCTGCTGTCTTCCTGGGCATTGTGTCCTCCACCCGGTGGCAAGCACTGGGCTCCTGATGGCCTGTGGCTCCCACTCAAGGCTTAGAAGCGCCCGTTCCTTCCGGAGGTTTCTGCAGTGACGTGAGAGGAGGAAGGGCTGACTGTACCAAGGCCAAGGCTGGCTCATCCACTCTCCTCTTCGGTGTGGACCCTCTGGCTTGTGCCTGGCTTGGGTCGTAGGTGACCCAATTCTGGCTTTAGATGGCACAAGTGGGGGCGCTGATGCCTAGCTGTAGGCATGGGTGGATCCAGAGGTTCACCCGGTCACGGGAGCCACCGTTTCCCGTCTCTCACATCTGTCCTCTCCGTCAGATCCACTCTCAGCAATGCTTTTCCAAGATGCGACAAACCATCCTGTCTGTCCTGGGGCTTCTTACTCCCCAGACTGAATCTTTTGTTTACTTTCAATTTATTTACTCTGTGGCGCATCTGTGTGAGCAGGCAGAGTCTGAGGACAACCTTTGCAGTCCCTTCCACGATGTGGAATCTGGCGATTGAACTCAGGTTGCAAGGCCTTTGAAGTGAGCACCTTTATCCAGTGAGCCAACCCTTTGCTGTCCCCCTTTCTCCTGTGTCCAAATCTTGGCGAGGATACCGCTGTCTGAGGCAAGCTGGGGTGAGTAAACTTAAAAGCCACTGAGCCTCAGCTGCTGAGAGCAGGGTGTGAGGGTGATGGTCTATCTATAAAAGGTTCCTGTACTTGGGGTTGGCCTAGGAGGGAGCCCACCAGGGGATAAGAGGCCACAGGTCACAGGCTGGCCAGCTTTTGGTGACTGGATCAAAATACCTGACACAGCAGCCTACTAGGAAAAAGAACCGGTGTAGCTCAAGGCTCTGGAGGCCCAAAGTTCACACAGCACAGTCCAGGCTCTGAGGCAACGGCCACTCACCCCCTGGCCATATCACCACTTGCAAGAGTGGTGGAGGAAGTGAGTGAGAGGCAGTCACGCGGGGACCCCGGAGGCAGAGAGAGAGGGGTCGGGTGGGGTCATGTGCTTTCCTTAGATCTTCTCAGAGATACCCTAATATCCCATGTCCACCGTGACGGCCCAACCGTCATCTCCTGTTACCACATTGGGGCCCAATCTTCATGACCCTTGGGGAGCACAGGTGAGGCTGTACCCACACCTGTGCTAGCCCGCCACATGTCCCCTCTCAGGGAAGGAGCCTGTGCCCTGGGCTCTGACCATGTCCACTTACCCCTTTCGTCACAGCAAGCTGGGGACATTAGTCAGGGGAAGGACCTTGGCCGCTGTGAGCACTCCAAGATCCCGGGCCCCGTCCCCGTGGAATGACTGGCCACACTCGCTTGCTGCGGTGGGCAGTGTGACGAAGCTGTGCTCCTCTGCTGTGCTCCTCTGCTATCCCTCTCACTGCCCAGATGGCTGTCTGTCCCATGCAGGGCAGCTGAGCACAGGCCAGAAGATGCAGCCAACGCCTGGGGCTGACAGCGGGAGGCTGCTCCCATCTTTTGCTTTGGTTTCCACAAAAGTCAGCAGAGAAGAGCTGTGTCCAGTACACGTCACGTGACACAGACGTCTGGCAGGGGTCTGCGGGCCGTCTGTCCCCAATTATCTATGGTGCTCTCTGCCCCCCAACCCCACAGTCACTTCTCTCCCTCTTTTAAAAATTTATTTATTTATTGGGAAGAAAGAAGGGGGGAGGGAGCACACGTGTTTGGTGGCACGTGTGGAGCGCAAAGGACATCTATAGGAGTCACTTTTCTCCTTCTGCCATGCGGGCTTCTGGAGACAGGACTCAGGCGGCTTGTGAGCAGGCACCTCACCCGCTGAGCTATCACTGGTCCTGGCAGTGAATCCTCTGATCTCCAACAGGTTCTTGTCTTCCTCCTCCTGGAATGGAGCAGGTAGAGAAGGGCGAGGAAGACTATTCACAGGGCAATTCCGATGGAAGAGATGGTGTGTTCTGGAAGCAGTGTGATGCTGGCTGCAGAGTTGGCTGCTCCACTGGGACTCTGAGCTCGGTGCTCTTCAGCCGGGTCACAGGATGCTGACCACCATCAGCACAGAGGGCCAAGGTCTGGGTCAGTTCCTGCCTGAGCTGCAGTCTTGAAGACAGGACAGCAGGTGTCCCATGAGTTCCCCTGTTTGAGGCAGCAAGGGGTCTCTGGCAAGTCTTAAAGCAGAAATAGTTGACTTTCTGTGGTGCTCCAAGTAACAATGCCACAGGGCTGAGAAGCTAAGATGTGAGACGAGACCAACCAGGAGATCACGCTCACACTTGGGGCGAAGGGGAGTGTCCCTCCCGCCAGAAGTGTTCTCAATCAGGTCCGCAGGAAGCAGAAGCTTCGAAGCCCAGGGTTTGCATCTACTTCCGGTAGCTGCAGTCACTGCAGCGACTTGACACCTGGCACTGCTGCTGCATCCATGTTCTCTTTGAGAACCTCGCTGGGCACCTGAGCACCGCGGCTGTGAGCTGTGCTCCTACCCTCCCTCCACTGTGACTGCTCCTGGCAGCTGCTGCTTGACGGCCACTGTACTCCTCCCCATCACAGTTCACCCCCTTGCATCCCTCCCATCTGTCCCCTCCTGCGCAAACTCTGTGCTACCCAGAACCACCCAAAGCTCAGCCATTCCCCATCCCCCACCCCATCAGGTTCCCTCCCTGGCCTCAGTTACATGCTATTGAGAATGCTAGGTTTGGTTTTTGTTTTGCAATTTGCCCAGAACTCGCTCTACAGTCCAAGCTGGAGTCAAACTTGTAGAATCATCCTGCCTAGGTCTAGGAGAACCATAGGGGCTGATGCCAACAGTTCAAGACTATAGTCAAATGACCTCTAGCTGACCTGCCACCTACAGCCAGGATGGGCCCACAGCTCCTGGATGCTGGGCAGGAAGTTGGAGCTTAGAGAAGGCTTGTAATAGGTGGATCTGGAAGCCGTGCTGATTGGTGCATAATAAACACATTTCGCTCCCAGCTATATAAACCAAGCAGCTCTTCCGAATCTGCCTTTCAACAGGAGGCATTAAGGAAAACTTTCTGAGTAGCTGAGCTGTTAATAAGACAGCTGAAGAGCTCAGACAGCATTTGGGGTTCCAAGGAGAAGGCTGGAAGAGTTGAGGGTTTTCTGGTAAGGTTGTGGGAACCTGAAGAGCTCTAGCAAGGTGCCAGACTCTGAAAGCCACAGAAGTCACAGGCCAAGACCCGGCGGCTGTGGAGCCATAATATAAACGCAAGGGAGCTGGAATGGAGGCCAAAAGTCTCCATCCCAGAATCCGTGGAGCTGTCACAGGGCCAAGGGTCTCCATCTTTCAGGCCCTGGGGATTGAATACGCGGATTGAAGGTCTCCATCCTGGAGGCTGTGAGCCTGTCAGGGCACAGAAGATCTCCATCTCTTAGGCCATAAAGGCATAATGCATGGGCTGAAAAGGTATAATGCATGGGCTGAGGGCCTCCATCTCAGAAGCTGTAGGCACACAACAGAGGGCCAAGGGTCTCGATCTTTCAGAGCTGTAATACATGGGCTGAGGTTCTCCATCCCGGCAGCTGTGGACCCGTAACTTGGAGCCCAGAACTTCCAACCCCAGCCTGCTGCACCATTCGCGCAAGAGATTTACTGCGGAGCAGTAACAGGGAGACGACCCCACCGCCAACGCAGGGGCAGCAGGAGCGCGCTCCGGTTCTCTAGGTTTATATAGGCTGCAACCTGGAAGGGGACCAGGGGGCGTGTCAGGCGCACCGAACACTGAACTTTACCATATAAGGGAAAAAGTCGTATCACAAGGGCGCTGGGCCCTGGGCGGAACCGCCGCACGAGGAGGGAGGGCCCGCGGTGCCATTTTGGGTTGGGGGAAGGGCACGTGCGTCGGGGGCGCCATCTCATGAAACCCGGGAGATTTGTTTGTCCAGGGGGCAGGTTTCTTCGTGGTGCGGTAGCCCAACACCGAGGATTTGAAGCGGGGCCGAAGGACCTGACACCCAAGGCTGTGGCCCTGTACCGGGTTCCAGGAGCCGGAGTCTAGGTGTCCCGAGGCTGTGGCACCAGGTGCCCCCCAAGGTCCTGCGAGCTGAGCCCCGAGCTCACACTCAGCCACTGAGAGCCGAGGCCTTGCTGAGCCGGGGTCCTGGGTGTGTGGCCTTGGAGCGCCAGGTCTCCTGAGGGGGCCCGAGAGCCACAAGGCTGTCTCTGGAGCCCACGGCAGGCTTCAATCCTTGGTACCCAGGGCCTGCCAGCGCTAAGGGCTGCCCTTCCAGCTGCGGCTTCTTCCAGCAGAGCCCAGCCAGGCCGCTGGTGGGAGTGTCCCCTCCCAAGCTCTTGGTCCATAGAATCTCCTGGAGGCCTGAGGTCCCGGGTCTGGGCATCACCCCTGCCCCTTGCCTACATGTTCTAGGAAGTGCCCAGGGTTCCCCGCGTCGGGAAGGGGAAGTCAGCTGCCCTGAGCACGGGCTCCCCGGGCCTCCAGGCTGCCCTTCCAGAAACTCCCGGCCCCTTCCTGCCTGGCTTCCTGCCCGAGTCCTTCCTGGAACCGGCCCACCCAGCCCCCAGCCCAGGCCAATGCTTCCATGGCGAGTCACAAGACTCTCCAGACAGGGCCCCTCCTTTAACGCGGTAAGGAAAGTTTGGAAAGCAATGTGGGGGCAGAGGGAGATTCCACACTATGGCCTGGCCCCCCGAAGTCCACCCATAAACAGTACTGCAAAGCACAGGATGCACGTGGACATCAGTCTGCCTAGGATTTTACTCTGGCTAAGTTACAAGGGTTCACAAGTGCCAGAACTTCTCTTGGGCTGTTTGTGCTCAGTCACTCACCCTGACTTCATGTCCCACTCTGAACTTCCTGGAAGAAGAGTAGACCAGACAGTAGACATCAATGGGGGACCCAACAAGGTCACGGACTGCCTGAGACAGACCCTCAGGAGAAGAAACATTGGTTTACATGGCTGACTCTGGGGACATCTGGTTGGAAGCACAGACATCTTTCCAACAATCACACTTTTTTCCCCCTCTTAAGAAGCAGGAGGAAAGATGCACCCTTCTTCCCCATAAAATTACCTTCCACTCCAGGGTAGGCGAATGAAAAGTTTTAATTTTTTTTATTATTATTTATTCAATTATGCATGTATGGTTTTCTGCCTGGCGTCTATACGTGGGGTCTAGGATCCGAACTCAGGACCTTCTACCTGCAAGGCAGAGGCTTAACCCCTGAGCCACCTCTCCTGAGCCCCTGAATGAAAAGTTTATGCGACACTCAGAGCGGAGTCTTTCCAACAGCCAAAAGCAGAAACACCGTCACCCCCAATGAACAGGTAGGCGTGGCATCTTTATGCAGCACGATGGGTGAAAGGTGCTTCACATGGAGGCCATATGAGATGCGGTGTTCTTAGAGAGGGCCTGGGTGAGGTTCTTTGTGACACAACGAAAACATTATGAAGCACACCGCTGTGTAACTCTGAACACATTGAAATCATGGAACTGGAGGAATTTGAGAGTATTTTACATATTTAATTTTTCAATTACATTTATTTATTTTATATGCATGAACCATGATAGATGAAGGGAGAGGTCAGAGGTCAACTTTCAGGAATCAGCTTTTCCCTTCTACCACATAGGTTCCAGGGATTGACCCAGAGCCTTTACCTGACAAGCCATCTCAAAGGCCCAAGAGCAGTTTAAAATTCTAAACTACTAAATTTACAGTTTTCAGATAGAATTTAAGATAGATGAACTATGTCTCAAAAAATACTTGGGGGGAGCTAAGGAGATGGCTTCTTGCTCTATGAAGACATGACTTCAAATTCCTAGTACTCAAGAAAAGCCTGGCACGTCTGCGTATGTATGTAACCCCAACTGCCTTGGGGAACCGAGATGGATTTTGAGAGTTTGCTGACAAGTCAACCTAGCTGAAAGGGAAGCCTGGTTCATTAGGAGCCCCTGTCTTAAGACAGTAAGGTAGAGAACAGTAGAGGACAATAGCCGACCCTTCCCTGCCTTGTATGCATGGGCATGGGCATCTCTCTTACACACACACACAACACATGTACTTGGGGCTTTGAGGATAGCTCAGTGGTAAAATGCTTGCTATGTAAAACATGAGGCCCTGAGTTCAGATCCCCAGTGCCCCTTAAAAGTAGGGTGTGGCAGCTCTCAGCCCAGCACGGGGGGTCGTGGATCTTGGAGCTTGCTGGCCAGCCAGTCTGGCTGCAATGCCGAGCTCTAGGTTCAATGAGAAACCCTGACTCAAAAAGTAAGATACTGAGCAAAAGAGGAAAACAGATGTCGACTTCAGGCCTCTGCACATACATGCCTGTGGGTGTGTGCACAAAGGCCACACACACGCAAAACACTGAAAAGTCCTGGGATGACCAAAGTTTCTGTTAGGAACATGATTTGCACGTAGCGCCATAAAGAAACAATAGGTAGTTACAAGGAACTGTACCTCTTGCAACTCTAAGGCTGAGCAGTGCAAGATACTCTAGAAGACCCTGTGTCAGGCGAGGGTGAGCGTCAAAGTCTGTAGTTCTTGTGGGAGGATTTTGCTTTGAAAAGGTCACACACACATACAAAATCTGTCAATGTGATACATGATACAAATAGAATGACATTCAAAATATGTGCAATCATCTCAGTTAGATGTGGTACACGTGAGGACCTTTGTATGAAATGCGCACAACAGACAAAGCTATTGAGAGTCAGTCACAGCTTGCTTGGAGAGGAAAGGAGGATGGATAGAAAGACTATAATCTCTCTCTCTCTCTCTCTCTCTCTCTCTCTCTCTCTGTCTCTGTCTCAGAGGTGTACTATGTAGCCCAGGCTGTCCCAGAGCTCACTACATAGCCCAGGTTGGCTTTGAACCCAGTGACCCTCTTGCCTCAGCCTCCTGAGCTCTGGGTTGCCCGTGTTAGCCACTAGGGTCAATTACAGTGATGTTCAAATTCATTTGTGGATGCACTAGAATCTATAGCCTGGGCAAATTGTGTAGTTAGTGATTTAAGCCTCAGAAGAACTGGTAGTAAAATCTGGACCTCATCTACAGTCAGAAGGCAGAGAAGAGCCAATCCCTAGAGCCCAGGAGGTCAGGGCCAGCCTTGTGGGCACCGGGAGCCAGGCTAATGGTCCTCTACTGACACCCAGCCTGCTGCCTCCTCACAGAGCACTCAATAAGCAATGCTTTCAAAAGCAAAGCAAACCGTGAGCAGAAGCAGCTCTCTTCCCAACTGATCATTTGCTGCATATATAATCCTTAACGCTGCCCAGAATTCACGTGGCCTATGTGCTTTTCCATTGACAGTGCCTGATACCTGGTTAGCAGTCACCAAGCACATTAAAAAACGGATGAAACTGCAAATCGAAGAGGATGGAAGTTACCTTCCAAACTCAGCATAAGCTTGGCTTCCTCTGGAGGGCCTTCCCGCCCTGCCCTTTTTCAATCCCCTGGTGAACATGTCCCCCCTGCCCAGTGCTTCCCTAACTGCCTGCTTAATATCTTCAAGCTAGTTATGTAGCCGTGTTCAATGTATACATTTTGCACAAACTAGAACACAACTTATTATAAAACCTAAGCCAAATATGTATGGTATGTGAGTGTGTGTGTGTATATGTGTGATATGATGTGTGTGTGTGGTGTGTGTGCGTATGTGTATAGAGGATACCTCGGGTGCTGTTCTCTGCCTTTCCACCTTGTTTGAGGACAGGTCTCTTCACTACACCTGCACAGCCAGACTGGCCTTCATGCTCTGGGGCCTGTTGCTGAGGCTGCATCTCCCGGTCCTGTAGGTATATGGGATGAAAGACGCTTGTGCCATTGCATCTTTTCTTGTTTTGGTGCTGGAGATGGACCAGAGCCTCTAGCCTGCTGGACAGGTGCCCACCACCCAGGCCACACCCCATCCTGTGCTGTTTGTCACTGCTGATTCCTGTCTCTCGACACTTCTGGAATTAGTTTTTTTGGATTAGGTTCATGTTTCCAACAGTGATAGCAATGATGGAAACCAACCAAAACGTCCATCAGCAATGGCTGATAAACTCATTATGGTCTCTCTTACAGTAAATTTACTCACTCAATAAAAGATCCAGAGCCAGGAGTGGAGACTGGCCTGTAATCGCAGAGCTGGGAAGTGGAGGCCAACCTGGGTTGCATGGTGATATCCTCTCTCAAAGCATGCAAACGTGCACACATAGATCCAGATGTGAGTACAGCAGCATGGAGAGACATCAGACTTGTCAGCAACGCAAAAAAGCAAGCCGCACGCTGCTGCTCATCTCTTCTTTTGTTATTTTAAAATTTCTGTATTTATTTGTGTGTTCTGGAAGACTTTATGCCAGCATTTGGATAGAGGGAATGGAATAGGAAGGGCTTGCATTAGACAGCTGTATGAGGGTGCTCACCTCAATGATTTAGGGGAAATTTAAACATTAAAGAAGAAGATTGCAGGCCTGGAGAGTGGCTCAGGGGTTAAGCCTCTGCCTTGCAGGCGGAAGGTCCTGAGTTCGGATCTTAGACCCCACGTATAGACTCCAGACGGAAGCGGCCTGCATTTCTGGTCCTGGTAGGGCGGAGCCTGTGAATCACGGGACAGAGTAAACAAGGAGGAGGTGGAAGTGTGGTCCATGGTGGTTCCCAAATTCGCCCATGGTTCTACACACACACACACACACACACACACACACACACACACACACAATTGAATAAAAAAAAAAAAAAGATTGCAATACCTGCATTGAGGCAACTGAGTTGAATTTGCATTTATGGCCTGCAGAGGTCTCAGTGGGCAGCACCATTTGCCAAGCACGCTTGATACCTGATTTCATCCCTGGAAAACACACACAGGCACATGCGCACACACACAGGTACATGCACACATGAGCACACACATGTACACATATACACACGAGTGTGTACACACATACATGCATGGGCACACAAGCACATATGCACACACACATACACACAGAAGCATACATATAGACACAGACATACAGACACACACACACACATTCAGCGGGATGCCGTGGCTTGCATCTGTAGGATCCCATCACTCTATGGCAACAGAGGAGGCAGAGGCAGAAGACTCACCAGGAAGTTTGCTGGCAGCTGCAGCACAAATGAGAGAACTGACTCCTGAAAGCTGCCTTGTGACTGTCTCACCTTGCTGGGCCATTTGGGCAGGTGTCTATGTGCACCGTTCACATGCGTGCACACAATAATAATAAAATAGAAAACTGTGTTTATTTATCTGGACCTTCCTGTATCTAGTAAACGACATCCGAGCGTCCTGTGTGGCAGAGGGACTCCATTTGTGGTTCCTCCACAGCGATTCTTTGTATTTCTGCTGGAAGGCGGGGCGGACTCTCATTGTCTATAAGAATAAAACAATGGAAATAGCCTCAGGGGAAGAGTTGGATAAGCTCGGCAATAGCTGTGTGCCAAGGAGAAGGGACAGGGTCTGTGTTTGCTGACAAGAAGTGACCACTGATACATGCGGTGGGAAACTCGAGGTGCAGAACGTGACGCAAAGCACGCTAAAAGTTTACATAAAGTCCCCGATGGAGATGCGTAGACAGGGCATCCCAGAGGCCAAGAGGGCACATCCCAGGCCACTGCACAGCATGAGATGGAGCGCTAGGCCAGAGGCCAGCTTCCCTGTTCTTGAGCCAGGAGCTCCCCTATCACCCTCAGAGGAGACTCCAGGGTGCAGGAGGTGAAGACCATCCAGGACTGGAGGTGGAGGCAGAGCTGGGGTCTTGCTCTGGGTGAGCTGGGTTTTCAGCCCAATCTGGACCACTTCTTTCTGGTGGGAAGATATGGAGGAGGGTTAGGGTTAGGGTTAGGGTTAGGGTTAGGGTGTGGCAGTCACAGTCACCCAGGTCACCAGGGAGGACCCCAGCAGGCACGGCCATGGGGCAGACCCAGATGTTTTCTGATGAGTCTTGGGACCCTAGTGGGTCAGGTAAATCTTCTCCCACCATGAAGACATGTCTCCGTTACCAGCCACTGTGGGATCTCAGAACAGGAGGAGGCTCCAAGTGGAGCTGTGTCCAATCCCTGGGGACCTCCCCTCAAGCCATCTCTACCACCTGACCCTGCTGCTGCTTTTCCATCTGGGAGAAGGCAGACCTGACTCCACCCTCTCCACCGGCCGGCTGCCACAGCCCCCATCCTCCCTGCAAGGTGACCTCCAGCTGCAACCAGGGGCTGAGAGCCTAACCAAGTTAGGCTCAACTCTGGGATGTGTAGAAGGTGAAGGAGCATCTAGGAGAAGGGAGATGTCAGTCACACCGCAAAGCCACGTCAGAGAAGTCCCTATTCTCCAGGGCCCCCACTCGGCCCGGGCCACGCTTTAGACTTCGACTCGGAACAGGAGCCTGTGACCCGTGGCAAAACCAGGCACCTCTGCTGCCGGACAGCGTCTCATGGTGGTTTCCGTAAGTTGGTGATGATTGCATAACCTTCACCAACTGCCATGCCGGATATATTTTGCAACCCAGGCCACTGTGCCACACAAGCTGGTTGGCATGACCGGCCTTCCCGCAGAGGCCGGAGGAAGTCTGAGAGTGAGAGGTGCTAGCCACGCCTCTGAAGCCTGGGAACCCCAGGCTGCCTCCCCATCTGCAGATCACACCTGGATCCTTCAGGGTCGACTTGAAGTCAGGGATCCCCATGTCCTGGAGTAGAGGGAAAGGTGGGATGTCCATGGACCAGCCAGAGTAAGCGTGGGCTTCTGGGGTACACCATCGTGTGCCACAATCTCCTGTTGGGGTTCAGGGAGTGATTGGCTCCAAGGCCCCATTGGGACCGAATCCCACCTGATGGTGTGCCAGGGAAAAACTCAGTGTGCCCAAGGTGAGGCTATGCCCGAGGATACGTGAAGAAAGTTCTGGAGCGGATTCTGCGGAAGTGGTGGACAACACAGTCCCTGGGAGAGAAGGTGAGCATTCCCTGTCTGGTAAGAAAGGACAGGTCCTCTCAAACGTTCAGGAGCGTGTGAGCTGTAACCAAACAGCTCAGGACTTGGCTCTTGCCAGCGGCCTTCAGACTCCAAGAGTCACCGCTCTGCAATTATGTGGACCCCATGGATCCCGAATGGAGGGTGATCTCTTGTGTTTCTTCCAGAGCAAGATTGGGAGTCAGTGGAGAAAACGAATCAAGAAGCAAGGGATATGCCCACCTCTGGGCCGGGCAGATATTGGGTGTTACAGACACTGTGTCTCAGAGGCCCAATGTACCCTTGGCATTGGTAATAAGCTCAGCACCAGCTGAGAGCCACTCTTGAAGTGACACTTAGGGAATAGCTCCTCCAAGGTTGGGGCCCTTGAGGCCCATTTTGGAAGACCCGTGAGCATTTCTGAACAGGAAAATTCCCACAACAAAGGACCACCGACAATACCAGCTCCAGGACTGTGTAGATATTATACTCATTCTTCGTCTTCATGAACTCACTTTCTATTTGGGTTCGCTGACATATGGCCCCTTATAAAGTACCTATACCTGATCTGATCTATAGAGACCACTGGAATAGTAGCTTGTGAGGAACAGAGTACAGAGGTTCAAGGGTGGACGATGCCCGTGAGTAGATGCTTCATGGTCCTCAGCCTGACCATGGAGGAGCCACCGCTCCTGCACCCAGCATAGCTTTGTGAGACCACATGCCCAGCAAAGCTCCCAAAGGGCAGGACTTATGCAAGCAGCAGTTAGGAAGCCTGGCATGGCGCTCCTATGGTTATAGCTGGCTGACACACTAAGTATATCCTATGTCACATAGGATTGTGGGTGGGTTTATGTGGTGGCCGTGAATGGCATCAGGATCCTCTGACTGTCCTTCCCACCACAGGTTGACATCAGCAGATTGTCTTACCACACTGGAACATGGCTGCTTCAACTGCAGGGCTCATATCACAAGAATGTCCAAAGGTCAGAGGAAGGAGGGTCCCTTCCCACGCTTCCTTAGGAAGGGGAAGACCCAGGCTGGAGAGATGGCTCAGTGGTTAAAAGTCTTTTCCTTGAAAGAAAAGATTTGAATTCAAATCTCCAGATTCCATGTACAAAATGCTGGGTGGATTTGGGTACTGTGTATAATTCCAGCCCAAGAAGGCGGAGCCTGGGAATCCACAGGAATGCATATTCAAGAGCCTTTTGGTATTCACAAACAAAAACAAAAAATGATGAAGAAGAAAAAGAAGAAGGAGGAAGAGGAGGAGGAGGAGAAGAAGAGAAAGAAGAAAAAGAAGAGGAAGAGGAGAAAAAGGAGAAGGAGGAGGAGGAGAGGAGGAAGAAGAAGAGGAAGAAGACAACTACCACCATTACCCCTGGGAGCCTTCCTGTGACCAGGTGATCACAATCAGCACCTGCCAGCCTCCTCAACAAGACTCAGGTGCAGGGGTGGAATGAGAATAGCAGCCCAAAGGCATGCTGCTCCCCAAGAGTTGAGAGCCACAGGAACACGACCTGGGCTCCTGGTCACTGCTGTCTTTATGTAGAAGCTTCACCTTGTAATCCAAGATGACTACACTGACTCCACCCATCACATCTCCCTTCCAGCCAGCTGGAAAGAGGGAAGGTCCTGGAGACCTCCCACTTTTCTCTTAAGGCATGAGCTAAAGTAAGGTGTTAAAGAGCAAAAGTAGGCTATCTAATGATGCACAAGGGTCACAAGCACAATGCCTGGCCTTTTTCATGTGGGTTCTGGGGATTAACTTGGGTCCTCTTGCTTGAAAGGGAAGTACTTCACCCACCGAGCCACCTCTCCTGCTCTTAATACTAAAAATTTCAACCCAATGCATAGCTTCTGAAGAGTCAAACAACCCTGTTGGACTTTGCAGAAAAATGCATTCTCTACCCCTCCAGAATGTCCCCGCCAGACCCTCCAGCCCCTCAGCACTGACCTCCTGACCGTTAAGATTTGTCTGGCAATGCTTGAGTTTCAGCTTCTAGGTGGGGCCCAGGATCAGGAGAACTCTGCCCAGACCTCCCATTCTCCAGCTCAATAAGACACACCTTTGTCAGGTCACTTCCATGAGTGCGGTGCACAAAGTAGAACAAATCCTTGCTTTTCCTTGCTTCTACCAGACTGTCCCACCTCCCTGTGCAGGGGATCTGAGTGAGGTTTCTGTCAGGAGTCTGGAGGTTGCCTAGATATCTCTCCAATCAACGCATCCAGCATCATTCAGCTCCAGCCTTTGGTAGCAGGTCCCATTGGCCTCTTTCTCTACGTGAAGTGTACCTGGGGCTCGGATACCCAGGTGTATCATCACACCTGTTAATTGACAGCTTTCCAGGATTGACACTCCTAGAAGACAAGCCTCTGGGCACACCCTGAGGATGACCAAGATTAAGTCAGACTCGGAGAATCTCTGTGAGTGATTATCTTAATTAGTTAGCTGATGTGGGAAAACCATCTTAACTCTGAGAAGGACAATTCCCTGGGTGGAAATACTGGGCTACAGGACAAAAGAGAAAGTATTTGTCCGTCAAACACTGAGTGAAGACACCATGTGACCAGCTCCTTCAAGCTCCTGCTGCCTTAACTTCCCCACCATGATGAACTTGGAACTCTGAACCCAAATAAACCTCTGCAAGCTGCTTTCATTGGTCCATTTTTGATAAAATTGATAGAAAGGGAGGCTGAGACAGCTGGTGCGCATGCCAACTCATCCATCCTTGACTTCCTCCTGCTGACACACATCCTCTGGGAGTTTCTAGAGCAAGGGACCATGTCAGACAAATTTCTTGAGAACCTTCATGTTTGAAAATGTCAAGTTACTTGGGCTTGGTGGGTAGTTTAGCTGGGTATGGACTTTCAGATAGGAAACCAAGTTCCTTATGTTTTGCATCTTCTTCCAGTTCCAGATACAGCCGGGGACCACTCTGTGTGCCCAGATCATTGATGTGTGATAGTTCCTATCGGTCAACAACATCATCAACATGAGTCTGTTCGTCTCTAACATTAGCCACTGGACTCAGTGCACAGCAACTTAAATTTTCTTGCTGTTGGTGATCAGCGGTGCTAAGTCATCCATAATATTTCTATTGGTCTGTCTCTGCTTGTCCTTTTCCATGACTGGCTACTCAGATTGTCCACTTAAAATAATTATGTTGTTTATCTCACTATGACGTTTCAGGGAGTTAAAAAAATTGAATATGATCCCCTTATCAGATTTGTATTTTCAAATACTTTTTCCAAGTCTATGGTTTTATGTGAGTTACATAAGAAATTAGAAAAATAGAATGAACTAAACTCAAGACAAGCTGGAAACAAACAAACAAACAAACAAATAAACAACAAACAAAAATAGCAGACATCAATGGAAAAGAAACCAGGAAAATGTTACATAACATCGGTGGGCCCAACTTGGTTCTTTGAAATGATCCATCAACGAGGCTGGGCCTGCCCCGATCAAGGAAAAAAGAGAAAGATGCGCTTGCACGCATCATGATGAAAGGGACTACAGATCTGCAGACACTAAAGGATGAGTGAGAAATATGGTGGACGAGTTTATAGCACCTGGAGGTCATTTCCTTCAGAACCTATCTAAGAAGACACAGAAATGTCCATTAGCTCCACATCAAGCAGTGAAACAGGAGCTGCCATTGAAACTTCCCCACAAAGAACACAGCTTAACATGCTGTGGATCTCATGTGGGCTGTTCCGTTGGACAGAAGTCGAAGGAATGCTTTATTCCAATGAAGAAAAGAGAACCAGGGCCAAAATCCCTCATATACAGATGCAAATGGCTGGACACTAATTCGGGAACACATCAGGACAGAATGCACATCATCAAATACAGCCAGAGTTGGCGTATGCCCAGCACCCATTGGCATAACTCACTGTGTTACCAGAGCAAGAGGAGAAAGTCATAGGATTGTCGCTCTAGATTTGCAGAAAGCATGTGGTAAGATAAGATTCAGCAACGACTCAGAACAAAGTCTCAAAGCAGCTAGGAACAGAAGGAGCATAAGGAAGGGCCGTGAAGGGCCTGCAGCTGACATGATAACAGTAAAAGATGCCACTGTAGGATCAGGGCCAAAGCACAATCAGCATGCTAGCAGGTCCTAGTAATGTAATATGGTAAGAACAAGAAATAGATGTCAAAAGGATAGAGAAGAAATAATAAAGCTATTTAACCTATAAGTGAATAATTGTGTGCCCAAAACTCCAAGAAACTGAGAAGAAAATCTAATAGAAGAAATGATAATATTCTTTTCAGATACTTTTTAAAATAAAAACTATGATTTATTACATTTCTATACACTGCAATGTACAATAGGAAAACAAAATTAAAAATTCAGATTACTACTTATCAAAGAATATTTGGAAATAAATTTAATAAGAGATATAAAATCTATACAAAGTGATAAAACCTTACAAAGTAAAGGAAATGCAGATTGCCGTTTTTACATGGGATCTGAGATCCAAACTCAGGACCTTCTGCTTATGAAACAGAGTTTTAACCCCTGAGCCATCTCTCCAACCTAAACCTGAATTTCTTTACCTTCTTACTGCTTGGCTCTGGGGGTTCTCCATTCTTTGGCTTCCAGGGCCCAAATTACAGCCCCCAGTCTACCATATCTGCCTGGCATTTTTTTTCCATGTGGGATCTGGGGCTTCAAACTCAGATCCTTTTGCTTGTGAGGCAACAGCTTTAACCCCTGAGCATCTCACCAGATTCCCCTTTCCTCTTTTTAAGTATATCTGTCTCAGGCATTCATTACAGTAAGAGAAGACCACTGACAGAGGGGTTTGCTGCGCTGGTGTCTTCACAGGCTGAGTCTCTGTGATCGCCTCCTGCATCCCCAGCCCAGCTGTGACTTCCTGGGGTTCGTGGCTGTGCTGTGTTGCTGTCCCTTGTTCCTCAAAACTCTGTCCCCTGCACAAACAAGCTCTGAACTTAATTTTTAAATGTATTTTATTTGGGAGAGAGAGAGAGAGAGAGAGAGCAGGCCACAGTGGAGGGCAGAGTTAGTTCTGTCTTTCTGCCACGTAGGCTTCTGGGGATTGAATTCAGATTGCCAGGTTTGGAGCAGGCACCTTCCTTACCTGCTGCTCTACTTTGCCAGCCCCGAAACTTAGATTTTTAAATCAACCTTTCAGCTCTTCGAGCAGATTCTGGAGAAACCAACCTCTCTTCATACATCGCACTGGAGACGGAAAAATGAGTGAATAAAGAAGAAAACCAATTCAACTGATTTGAGGAGCAGGAGACAGGCAAGTCAGTCATTTTTCTGGCATCGAGAGACACCTGAGGCCACCAGGAAGAACAAACGTTTGCTGTGACACGTGGTTTCAACCCGCAGCTCGGTGCTCTTGCTTTGGGCCTGTAGTGGTGTGCACTACGGCAGAAGTGCAGCATGACTGGGACCCAAGGAGAGAAATAAGAGTGGGGTGGGAGGGTCTCCACACTCTTCCAGGGTCTACTTCCAATAGCCCATTTCCTCCCTCTAGGCCTTACCTGCTAAAGGCTCCCATTACAGCTTTAGCATACAGGGTTTGGGGAACACTTAAGATCACACAATGGCCGGGACTGTTCTCCTGGGGTGTAGCTTGTCAAAGTGAACGAAACCCACCGAGGATTCAGGCAGGATGTGCAGCCACAGAGGGAAAGAAGCCCATGTTTCCCAGGGGAGACTATTGTCTAGCTTTCTTTGCAGCTAGATATGGACATGTGACTGTGCTCTAGCTAGTGGATATGTGAGCTTTCAGGAGCCTTCCTTAAGAAACAGAGATGTTTCCTCATGGAAACCATTGTGGAACTGTGGCGGCCAATTTGGAATGTGAGGTCATGTTTCACCAGGAGCAACGGATAGAAATGGTGTTGGTCTTTGAAGCAGGAAGTGGCACAGCAGCCCTGGGTGAGTTGCCTGACTTTTCACATGATGGAAGATAAACATCTGTCATTTTCTGCTCAACGTCTAGTTCTAGCAACAGAGCATCATATGGATGAAAGAGCTTGGGCCCAGAGGCCCAGGCAGAGTCGAGGCGCAATGCCATCGAGACTTTCGGCCGTGCTCTCCCATGTCGGTGTGGGGACCCAAGAAGAAACCCACCCTGTGCACATTAGCAGCCTCATCTCAGCCACAGCACTTCGGTCCCACGACAGTGTAGAAACCAGGTGCGTTTGTCCCATCACTACATAAAACATTCCCAAATCTTGCTGCATTGGGTGGTTCATTAGTGGCATGTCTCATAAAACTGGGCGGCCTGCAGTTTGCCCAGGACTCCTGCTCTGCAGGTCTGCGTCATGCGGGCTGGGACAGCTGGACCTGACTGAGCCCTCAGTCAGCTTGTGTAGGCTTCCACACTCACCCCGCAGGTGGCTGGGGTTTACTGTTTGCACTCCAGTGAATGTCAAACCTCCTCAGGACCTGCAAGAGCTTTTGGTCAAGGGAGGGTCGACAGACCCTCAGCAGCAGAATCTACCGAGGAAGCAGGAACATGGAGCTGCCGTCATGTCAGGCATCTGCACAGGCTGGGGATGCGTCTGGCTTTTGGCTCTGGGGTTTGGGCAGTGTCATAGGAGTGCTGTCTGTCTGTCTGCTTCTGTTCATCTGTCTCTTCCTTTCTCAGCTCTTCATCCCTGTGTGGTTCAGGCAGGTTCTGTACTCTGTACCCCAGCAGAGGGATGCGTTCTAGGTGGGGTTCTCCCCTGAGACAATGCATCCTGGGTAGGCTGCATTGGCCAAGCCAGGGTAGGCCACACAAACACCCAGCACTGAATGAATGTGTGGTTCCTGAAGAATAACCCAGGTCTCCATGTGATACTCTGCACCCCACTATCGATCGCTCAGGAGCCCGGGTCCTGCCCAGGGCTGACATCTGCCCCTGAGCTGAGCCTCAGTTCCTCTCCACTCCTGTTTCAGACCGTGACTCTGGATGGTTACCAGCCTGGGGAGGCTGGACCACTGCTCTGTTCAGTGGGTGGTCACTTGGATGGTGATGTAGACCCCAGGACCCTCCTACTCCTGACACTATCCCCAAGCTGAGTGAGAGGTGGTCCTGTAAGGCCACAATGCTTCTTGAGTCAGTGCATACATTTCTACCTGAGTTGGGTAAGGGACAATCCCTCATGAACCCTTGGCTCAGAGATCAGTAGTTGACCTTTCAAAAATAGTTCCCGTTCCAGGGCTGGGGTGCCTCAGGGGTCAGCACAGGGCCCTGGGCTTCTACCCCAGTACATCTCAGCAAACAAGAACAAAACAAACACAGAGTAAAAATAGACCATTTGGTCAACACAGATGGAACTAATTTAAAGAAAAAGAATAAGGTAACCACGTTTTAGTTTAAGAGGCATCTACTTTGATAATTCAGTGACTTTTCTGTGAAACACTTTGCCCATTTTCCCTACTTTATTTATTTATGTTACTTCTTACCGACATGTCAGTATTGTACTCCCAGGTTCCTATAAGCACCTCCTCCTCAGATGGTGGCATGGCTACAGCTGTGGCTGCTCCTCTATCACACTGCCAGCTGGAATATGGAGCCAATCCTCGGCTCTCCTGGTCAAGACTTCTCCCTGGGCCACTCCCAAACCTGCTGAGCCCCTCCCAGGCCCATCAGCTGAACACTCACAATGGAGCACTGCAGTAGAACCACTCTAGCTAATTTCCTTGCCTCATGAGTGGCCCAAGCCCCTCCAGAGAAGCACTATTCTGGGGAAGTCAGGACCCCTAAAGCAGGTGCAGAGGTATGAGGTCTCCCCCTCTCTTACCCTCCACCTGTGGGTGGGTGGGGACAGGCCCTGGTAAGGATTGGGAGCTGAGTGACTTGTAACCTGAGGCAGGCTGGGTGCAAAAATGAACAGAACCCATGAGCAGAAAGGAGGCTTGAGGACCACCGTGGGTGCCAGTCTTTCCTTCCTGGTGTCACAGTGATACCAACCAATTGTCAGACTCTCATTGCTTAGCCATAACCCAGGACAGCAGAGAGCTGGGAGTAAACAAACATCATCAGTGCTGTAAATGCTATTACATAGTCCCACAGGCATAGAGGACAGAGCCCACTGTAGAGGGGAGAGGTTGGAACATGACTGACCTTGCCCGGTGGAGGGACCGACAGACACAGGAAGTGGGGCGTCCTGTCCAAAGCACTGCAAAAGCTGCTGTCCCTGTAGGAAGGAACCAAGCATGGGGGATCAGCAAGACTGCTACCTTGCCTCCAAAGCAGCGTGGCTTTAACTCTACATTCAGTGGGGTGCGTTCTCAGAAATGTTTGTTTGCTGCCAACAGGCCTTTGGCAATCATCCATCTTCTGACACATTTCCTCCCCGTGCATCCTTCCAGTAGATGCTTGTGGGTCATCTGCTGTCCCGGGGGCGGGGGGTACACACAGAACACACAAAGCCGCGGTCCTCGGCACCTACCTGCTAGCCGCATCATCTCGCTGAGCGCGCTGGGCACGCGTGGCCACCAGGTGGCGCTGTGCGCCCGCTCACGGGCGGCCGGGGGTCGCGGGGCCGCGCAGCCGGGGAGGGACGGCCGGGGGCGGGGCTCGCGCCGCAGGTTGTGTGACTTTGGGTTTGACCTGCTTGGAGATGAGCTAATCCCGCCGTATAATAGACTCCGGGGAGATAGGAAAATGGCCGCGCGCTATCTGCGTCGCCATGGGGACCATCGCGCGCGGGCGGGGCGCGGGCCTGGAAAAATACAGCCTTTGTTACGGCGCGTGTCACTCACGGCCGGGACCCGGGCTGCGGGCTCGGCTCCGTCGCCCCAGCTGCAGGGCTTCCGCCAAGAGGCCCCGAGGCCAGGACCCCCGGCCGTCCCCAAACTCCGCGCTCCACACCCGCTCGCGGCGTTTCTGGTTCCGGCGCTCGTGGGTTCAGCCCCCTGGACCTCTCGGGTACTTGACGCGGCCGCATGTGGCCATTCGTGCCATCCTTTCGCTAGAATCTGCAGGGTCAGACGCCTCGCCTCGCCCCGCTCGTTGCACATCTGGTTGCCCTGGGCACAACACATACCCGTCCGGCAGACCTGTGCAGGCTCCTAAGGCCTGCGCGGCGGATTCAAATGCCGGCGACAGCGCCCACCCAGCGGCGTGTGGGAAGCACCGGGTCGAGTGCGGTCAGCTTGCGCTCTCCACCCGTCCCAGGTGGCCTGGTCCCTGCTGCTCTGCATCCCCGCACAGCGTCCTCCAGTTCCAGGTACCCGGAGGCCCCCGCAGTGAGCATCGTCAGCCGTGGCTTGCGCGTCCACACTTCACGCTTCCCGCGCCCGGCACTCGGCACGCAAGCTCACCCCGCGCGTGTGCCGGATCCTCACGTGCACATTTTCGCGGCACACTTACACCCACATCCTTGTTGCCCAGGGTCCACTCGCTGGCACACTCACGTGTTCCTCCAAACACGCCAGGCAGAGACGGGGCGCACACTCCCGGCCCGGCCGCCCCCCGCGGACGCTATCTGCCTGCCCATCGGCGCGCGGATCTGCGGTGGTAAATGCTGCACTCGATGGCGGGCGCATTTGTTGTGCGCGCTCTGAAAGGGCCGCGATAATCTGGAAGGCAGAGATAAGGAACACCATTTATTCCGCGGCACTTTGGAAACAATTCCCAGTCCTGTACAACCCCATTCTCGGGCAGCCTCCGGGAGCCCGGCAGATAACGATTGGCTATTCATTATCTTCGCCGGGAACAAAGATTAGCCGGCCGAGATGAAAAATTACCCCGGACAGCGGCGCAGCCCGGTACAGACCCCCCTGCCCGCTGCCGCCCGCGCCCGGTGCCCCGCCTGGCCGCGGCCTCGGCTCACGCCCAGACGGGCCTGGGTGGCTGGCGAACCCTGACTCGGTCTGTCGGTACAGCCGCCCAGTCGGCTTTTTTGCTTCTCTCTGTTTCCTTGTCTTCTCTACATCTTGGCATTTCAGTCTGTCTTTCTGTCCAGGCCTTTCTCTGGCTGACACTTGCGCTGCCCATTTCTTTTAGTTGTTTATTTCTGCACGAAAATCCCAACCGCCAATTCCACCCCGTCGGTGCCTCTGTCCCTTTTTGTGACTGAATTAGAAAGAAAAAAAAAATCTGTCCCAGGACTTTCTGCCCCTTGCCCCTCTCTTTTTGCTGAGTCGTTTTCTCACTGGGTCTCCAATTCTCCCCTACTCCAAGAACCCCACTTCTCTGACCTCTTTCTTGCTCACCCTCTGAAGCCAGAAACTGGGAGGTTCCACTGGCTTTGCCCAGCCTAGCCCAACCCAGGCCGGTAGAGAAAGAAGGGGCTTCAGGATCTAGAACCACCCCCATCCAAGATACAGAACAGACCTTTAAAAAAAAAAAAAAAAAAGGCCTAGGGACACAGAGTGCTCCAGGTCTAACTGGCTGTGCCCCTCCCTAATGGGCAGGGAGGGGGTCTGGGAGCCGGTGATTCCCGTGAGGCCACCTCATTAGAACAGTTATTCAGCATGGTGCTGGCAATGGGAGATAAGGCTTATCAGCTCATCTCCCCTCCCACAGACAGACAGAAAGTGCCCAGGCGAATGGCACCCCGGGGCTCCACTGGCTGCCTGCCCTGCTGGTTAGGGAAGGTGTGGGTGGCCAGAGAGCCTGCAGGACACACATACTGTATGTCTCCACACTCCTCTCTGACCAGACACAGGGATAGCCCCAGGTACAGAAACACAGACACAGGATGCAGTCATAGACATAGGTGCCCACCCCTCAGGATGGACACGAATGTCCAACACATCAACTGCACCTGGAGTCACAGATGTGCAAAGATACTTGGTTATGTCTGTTCCTGTTCTCCATCAGGTCAAGGTTCTATACCCACACCCCTACTATTAAAGTCAGGCACAAAAACACATATGTGAATACACACCCAGATACACAAATACAACCCAACTCTCATCAATTCTTAGTTTACAAGAGGATATGCAGACACATCAGCACACACAAAATTGAAAGATGCACGCACTATTAATACACAACCAGACACATACACCAAATACACAAAGGTGACACTGGCTTACAGACATACTTTGGAAATGCCTACTGCTTATCATGTAATTCTTGCAGATGATGGTCCCATAGACATTCAGCTACAGGGACTTATACCCAATTCTGCAACTATGTGCACACTTACAGGTCATGCTCTCTATGTCACACTGTAGCCCACTGTCAATATGTGAATGATCGGAGATCCATAAGAAGAAAAGGATGTGCTAATACCCTCAGTTTTTCAAACACCCTCTGTGCTGGCCACTAGGCACACACAGGTGCACAGGGCACAGAAAATGAACTGCGTGCACAGTGCACACATACAGTGCAACAGATTAGGAAAGACCCACAACAGCAGGTGGCACAAAAAAGGAAGGAACAAACCTAAGCTCTCCTAGAGGCACACTAGGGCCGCAGAGAACTTTGTGGACCTGAGGTTGCTTTGCCTGGGATTTGAATTTCTTGACGGCTCCAGCAGCACACTTTGCTGCCAAAGCCAGGAGACCCCTTGGGGCACAGACTGCTACCCCACTCAGTCCTTTCACCCTTTGAGGTCAGGTCTTCCGCTGTCTTTCTGGCCTTTTCGGGTGTGACGGTTCCCCTGGAATGGTCCAAGGAGGCACTAGAAACCCCATCACTAAAATGCTCCTGAGTGCCTTTAACCAGCCTGGCAGGATGCGAGCGAGTTTCAGTGTGTGGAATTGCATTTGTGTGCGAACGGATGTGTTGGTGTGACCCTGTGGAGCCTCATCTACGCAGCCACAGCATGTGCATGGGGTGCATGTGTTAGAAGGAGCAGGTGTCTGTATACCCGAGTGTGAGTTGCGTGTGCCCAGGCTCCTCGTGGTCCCCAGGGAGATTATCAGAAAAGACACATTCCAGGCTTTCTGAGCATGCATCCCGGAGAGGTGAGGTCCGCGTGAGGACTTCAGAGCGCAGGAGTGAACTGCTGGGCGTACACACCTCGAGTGACTAGCGGCCCCAGGCTGGCCAGTCCAGCGGCCAGACCCAGCAGACAAGGCGCAGAGCCCCAGCAGCCTCCTGCCCCCCTGCGACTCCCCCCCCCCTCTCAAGCGATGTCGAAATAAAAAGCAGCAGCGCTGCAGTCTCGAGGAGAAAGAAGCAGCGAGGGCCCTGAGGAGGCGACGAGACCCGCACCGCGGTATCTCACCGCTCTTTGGGCTTCCATCACCCCCATCCTAGCTGGTCCTGCAATACACTAGGCAGACCGAAGCGGCCCGCAAGAAGCACCGTGCGCCTGCTCTGCGCGACGCCGGTGCCAGGCTGGTGAGCGCCGCCGCTCGGGGTCTCGCGGTCCGACCAGCCACGCCGTGCACCCCGTTCTCTGCTGAGCCCTAGCCTCGGCCGCCCGGGGGCGCCGCCCACCGCGCCGCGCTCGGTAAGTTCCTGTACTCCGCGGATCTGTCCCGGACCCTCCCCGTCCCTGGCGTGGCACCCGGGTTGCACGATCGGGTTTGCTCTGACAGCATTTCAACCCCGATCATCCGGACTGAACCTGGGGCCCCCTGCCTTCGATTTTCCAGGAGCCTTGGACCTCGAGACCCTGTATTCCCAAGAGCTTCACAAGGCGGCCCCAGTTTGTCTCCCCATCCCCAGCTGTAGCCTTTGTTTCCGCAGCACCCACCCCCGGGACCGCGGCGGCGTATGCGTCCGATCCGGGCCGCCGCTCGTCGGCTGCACCTGCCGGCTGGTCCCGTGCGCCGGCTTTGCGCGGCTTAACCCGGCTCTCCTGCTCGTGCCCTTCGCGCGTAGCGCCCCGCGGCCCTTTATCCTCTGTGGCGAAGGTGCAGGTGGGAGAGCTCAGGATCTGGACGTCTCCCCGTGCCCCAAAGCCAGATCTGGAATCCTTTTAAGTGAGATTTCAATAAGAACGAGGTTGCGGAGGGCTCGGGATCTACGGTGGGTAGGCGTAGAAGACAGACTGGGCCTGAACGCGGGGCATTGAACCATTTTGTGGTTGCCCGGCTTGAATGTGAGCTTGCTTCAGCCGCAAAGGGAAAGGACTTTGCATTCAGGGCCTCTTGGTGTGGCATTCGCTCCTTTACTAGAAACCAGAGAAAGATATTCGTTTGTCTGAGAAAAGCTTGGCTTCCTGAGGCCTGAAACTTTGGATTTCAGCTCCATATGTATGTATGTGCAGAGGTCTGTACAGAGGATTCGTTTATGAGAAGTCAGGATTTGAGAACCAGGTAGGGCCGAAGCAGCTGCCAGGCCCGGAAGGAGCGTTTCCCAGCCGAACTGACAAATCGCAAACAAATTGCAGCTAAGGAATACATTTAGCAGTTGTCATGCCATCGTGCTACCAAACCTGGGAGCAGAGTAGAACTGTTGGTGGGGGCGAGAGATGTGCCCTGATTGTTTGTAGTGGTCAGAACCAAACCAGGAGCTGCAGAGTTCCAGGCACCTGGGCCCAGCTGACACCTAGGACACTGAGTTCCAGTTCTCTCTCTCTCTCTCTCTCTCTCTCTCTCTCTCTCTCTCTCTCTCTCTGTCTGTCACCTGCTGGAGCATAGGGTAGAGGGAGCCTTCGGATCTGCGGGTCTGGAAGTGAATCCCAGGGTGCACGAGAGTCTCTGGGTATATGCTATACCCTTGACCTAAGGCCCTGAGTCTTAACTGGTCAGAGCTCCCCTACTTCTTCTCTAGGGACCCTCAAATGCCTATTTCAGGGAGACTTCTCTCTGACTGTGAATTAAGACAATGGTGTGGGCGGCTGTCTTAAACTAGCAGGTTTCCTTTAACTGCTCACCTCCTCCCCCAAGACTAGTGGCTGCCTTAGGGGAAGGAGAGAAGGATTGGATGAAGGCAAACTTGTCCCAGAGGCAGCTCCTTGGTTGGGCAAAGTTAAAACAAAGGACTCTGAGGAAGCCTTGACTGGTGGCCCTGGTTGGCTCTCAGACTTGGCTCTTCAGGTCTGGCTTTGAGATTTGCAGGAACCGGGCAGTGCCTCGGGCAGGGCCTGCATCCACCAGACCCAGCTTCCAGGCAGGAGCACATGGCCATACTGGTTTCAGGCCACTCAAAAAGAACAGTGAGAAATTTCTTTTCATAGTTAACCTTCTCTGCCCTCCAAGAAATCTTGTTCAAGTGTAAAGACAGTAACAGTTTAGTGTGGCCGAAGGCGGCACCTACATGTCCAGCAATACTTGGGAAGGAACGACAACAATAACAATGGCAACACATCAGAAGGACACTATGCTCCTGAAGGTCCTCTGGGCCCCTTAGTTGGAGGCATAAAACAAAATAAATCTAATCTACTCCCACAGCGATGAGGGTCAGCCCTCTCTGGCGTTTGTAATGGCTGTAGTGGCACTTCGTTCTTGGCCTAGTGGTGGGCTCTAGCTGCGGAGCGATCTGGTTTATACACGTCCATCAGCGCAGCCCCCACCCCCCCTTTATTGGGCAACTCGGTGTCCTGCTACCTGATTGGCAATTTCCCTCTCAGGCAGTTCGTTCTTGTTGGGAAGCTCGGCTGTCCCGCATCCAACGCAGGCGCCCAGGCGGAGGCTCGGCTCAGCTCACGACTGGCTTGCGGTTTCTGAAAGGCAACCCCAAGGTCTCCAAGGACCCGGTGGGATCCCTCTCCCTGTTTTTCTGTGTGCTCATATTGGGGACAGGGGGGTCAGCGAGGGTCTCCAGAGGCTCGGCTCAAGCGCTGCTTAACCAAGCCCAGTTAACACTCTCTGCACTGCGATTTTCTGAGCTGCCGAGCGGGGAAATTAAATCCCGCCAGCACTCCGCTCTGCGCCAGGAGGGTGGGCAACACTAAGGCTCACTTTTGGAGCGCCCACCGACTCTCCGGACTGATCACCTATACCCCTGCGACAGGCAGGATGCTGCCCCATCCGCGCTTTGGCACAGAAACTGGAGGCTCCCACCCTTAGAGCGGGAGACTTTTTACGGAGACTTTGGGTGAAAGGGGAGAATTACCTGCTCTCTCCAGGGCCGCGGGAGGCCCCTATCCTGCCGCCCGCCACACGGCGCGGCCCAGGAAACTTCTGCAGTGTTTGGCATCAGCCAAAACGGCCACAGCCTCTAGCGCGGAGGACTTCCATTCAGTTCCACGGGCACCTTGGCCAAATGTGAGGTTGTCCACAGAGCCGCGGGGCTTTTAGAAGCTTCTTTTAGGTCATGGATGCCGAACAATCTCGAAGCTCCGCGGCGATTTCGCTTTGCGCATTGAAGAAGAATGTTGCGCTAAAGGCGGGGAGAAGCGCAGAGAGGCGTCGGGGAGGGAGCAGGTCCTGCCTGGATCGCGGGGACAGACAGCAAGAGCCTGATGGCGCGGAGGTCACTCACCTGCCCCGCCTGCCCCGAAACTCGGCGGCCTCGCGACTCCCACGCCCCTCGCGTAGTCCCGCAAGGCTACCCGCCTCGCGGGGAACGGACTCCCGGGCCATGCCAGACTGCTTGCTCCTGAGCACACGGGCGCGGGGGACGCCGCGCGCGGCAGGACCGGCGGAACCCCCAACGAGCAAAACGCGCGGCCCTGTGGCGCTCTGCAACCCGGGCTCCCTACTTTTACCTGCGTCCAGGACTCGGACAAACCGACGGACGCCGGCCTCAGAAGCCGCTGGCGGCCCAGGCCGAGCGCGTCCCTTCGTCGATGCCCCCAGCGGACCTGGGAGGGTGTTCCGGGGGGTGCGTCCGCAGAGCAGAGCCCGGCCAGGCGCCCCCCGAGCCGAGGGGACGGAGGACTTTCCTCCCTCCTCGGATTATTAAAAAGTTCATTTCCTGGCGAATCGGGTGACGTCAGGGGCCCGGCGTCGCGGTGGCGGGGCCGCCCGGCCGGAGAAGCCGCCTCCAGTTACCCAATTACCGACTGTCAATCCTGCCGCCCCTCCCCCACCGTCGGGGGCGGCCCAGCCCTCTCTGTGCGGGAGCCCCACCTGGGACCCCTCGAGGATTCTTCCCCTGGGACCGCGGGTCCAGCTAAGGGGCAGGGTGTACTTGGAGGAGTCTGAGATTCCCCGATTTTCCGCACCTGTCTAGGTTCCCTTAAATGTCTCTGGGTCGCATTCTCCTTCTGAGCCGTAGAGCTTTGACTCAGGTCTGTACCTTAGAAAAGAGCTGTTTTTGCCCACTGGCCTCTGAGCACACTCTTAGTGGGAAGGTGTTGTGGAGAGAAACTCCACGTGACTTAGGGAACAAAGTGCTGGAACCACAGTCGCCCAGTCCGAGGACCGCCTCGGGGACCCCTAGCAAGAAAGAATGTCTCACGCCCCGGGCGGCTCCCTCCAGCCAGGGCTGGCGCCAGTCCGGGGCTCCACGGCATAGCCGCGAGCAGTTCGGCCTGGTGGTCTGCGAAGGCCACACCCGGAGGGAGGACAGCCCCCCTCCCGGAGTCGGGTCACCTCCGTCCCGAGCGACCACATGCCCTAAGCCCAGGTGTCCTCAAGGCCCGCGCTGCCCTTGTAGCCCCTGGCCCAGCCAGCCCCGAGCGGAAGCCGGTCGGAGTCTGCGGAGGCAGCAGGACTAGAGCTGGCCGCGGTCAGTGGTATCGAAGATGGGGCTTCATCCGAGAGAGTGCAGGGCTGGGGTCCCGCGGAGAGAGACAACCAGAGTGCCCGAACTCCTGGGAAGACAGGAGCCCCCGTTGGTAGCGAGTAGCTGGCAGCGTCCACAAGTTGGAAGGTCGGAGCATCCGCAAGAGGGATGTAGGACTGGGCCATCGGCGAGGGTCCCCTGGCGGGGTGGGGGGACCTTGGCAGCAGCAGGGGCCTCCGAGAGGGTTCTGGGAGGGGGCCGGGCGGCCTAGGGGGGATGGCCAGTGGGTCAGTCCTGGAGTCCAGCGGCCCGAGTGCAGGCGCAGCCAATAGGGGGCGGAGGCAGGGCGGCGCGCGGCGCTGATTGGCTGGCGCCAGCTTCTTAGGCGTGCGCGGCCCCCGCTTCATGTCTGTGCAGGAGTCGGCAGCTGGCGCCAGGGCGGCCGGAGGATGCCGAGGGGCCGGAGCCGGGCGGGCCCGAGGCCGTGGCGCGCGTTGTCCCCCGCCCCTGTCCCGTGAACCCGCCGGCCTCAGGACGCGCCGTCGCTGGGCCCGCCACTCTTGAGACTGCCCTATTGCCTTCCCCCACTTTCTCCTGCTGCTCCCTCCCCTCTCCGTGGCGCTGTGAGAGTAAGTTTGGGGTGCTAGGGATCTGGGGCGCTTCAACATTAGAGGGGTTTCTACTGAACTCTGGGCCCAGGGCCTCGGGAGGGCGACTACATCCTTGTGCTTTGGGGAAAGGTTCTGATGGCCTCTGGCGAGTGTTCCGGGGGCGGGCTCCCGGCCGTGGGGGGGCTGTGTGTACATGTTGGGGGGGTGCTGAGATTAGTATGTGTATTCGCTGCCAAATGTAGGTGTGCGCGTGTTGCGGGAGTCGTGTCCTCGAGCGGTTATCCAGGCTCCTGCCTCTAACTTTTACTCTGAGTTGGTGTGTTTGTGTGCCCCAAGGGCCCTGTGCGAGAGGCTGAGTTAAGTGAGCTCCTCGTGCGTTTGTTGGGGTCCCTAGTATCCCTGCGTGTGACCTCGTGCCCATGGTGTGTGCCTCTGGGTGTGTGACTCCGTATTTTCTTGTGAGGACCCCCCCCCTTCCAGCTTCCTTTCGTTTTGACCTTTGGGCTTTCCTCCCACCCGGGACTGAACCTCCCGGATTCCCGCTGGAGCTCCCCGGCCCCCAGGACCGCTGCGCGCGCTGTGGGATTTGGTGGGGCGGCAGAGACTGGTCGTGAGTCTCACACCCCTTTTGTCATCAGGGCCACCCCCACCTCCGCCCGCGTCCCCAGTCGCCGCTGCGGGCCATGGAGGTGGCTCCGGAGCAGCCTCGCTGGATGGCGCACCCCGCGGTGCTGAATGCGCAGCACCCCGACTCGCACCACCCGGGCCTGGCGCACAACTACATGGAGCCGGCGCAGCTGCTGCCGCCGGACGAGGTGGACGTCTTCTTCAATCACCTGGACTCGCAGGGCAACCCCTACTACGCCAACCCGGCTCACGCACGCGCGCGCGTCTCCTACAGCCCCGCGCATGGTGAGCCCCACCTGCGGGAGACTGGAAGCGGGGCGCCGGTGCCTGGCGAGGGTGGGGGGAGTCGGCCGGCTGCGGCTTCCCGGATGTGGGATCCGCAGGAATCCGAGCAGCCTGGGAAGGTGGAGGTTCGTCTGGGTTTCTGCCCTTACCGCCGGCCTCGGAGGGTCCCTCTGGGGGCCTTGTGCGGGTGTGTGTGGGGGTTCGCCCCGCCACTTTTCCTTTAGCTTCCCTCGGACATTCCCGGTGGTGGCGGCTGGGTGTTATGCCTCTTTTTCTTTTTTAAGGTGTGTGTGGGGGAGGTTGCTGTTGTTTGTTTTTACTGAACTGGGTCTTCTGTGGCTCCAAGGCCCCTGCCGGCCCTGACCCTTCTCCCTCCACTGCAGCTCGCCTTACCGGAGGTCAGATGTGCCGCCCGCACTTGTTGCACAGCCCGGGCTTGCCCTGGCTGGACGGGGGCAAAGCCGCGCTGTCTGCCGCTGCAGCTCATCACCACAGCCCCTGGGCCGTGAGCCCCTTCTCCAAGACTCCCTTGCACCCCTCAGCTGCTGGGGCACCCGGAGGCCCGCTCTCAGTGTACCCCGGAGCTGCAGGCGCGAGTGGGGGAGGCAGCAGTAGCTCGGTGGCCTCCCTCACCCCCACCGCAGCTCATTCTGGCTCCCACCTCTTCGGTTTCCCACCCACACCACCCAAAGAAGTGTCTCCTGACCCCACAAGCACGGGGGCTGCCTCCCCAGCCTCCTCTTCCGCAGGGGGCAGTGTGGCCAGGAGCGAGGACAAGGACAGTGTGAAGTACCAAGTGTCGCTGTCTGAAAGCATGAAGATGGAAGGGGGCAGCCCCCTGCGCCCAGGCCTAGCCATGGGCAGCCAGCCTGCCACACACCACCCCATTCCCACCTACCCATCCTACGTGCCCGCTTCTGCACACGACTACAGCAGCGGGCTCTTCCACCCTGGGGGCTTCTTAGGCGGGCCAGCCTCCAGCTTCACCCCTAAGCAACGCAGCAAGGCACGCTCTTGCTCAGGTAAAGATGGTTATTGGGGCTGACAGCCTGGGGGCAGGGTGTGACCCAGTGGGAGGAACTGTGATTCAGAAAAGGGGCTTGGGCAGTGTTCCTGGTGGAAGGAAGCCTGTCAGTCCTCTACTGTAGCCTGCAGGTGTTTGAGCCCTGAGAGTGAGGAAAAGGGAGCATAAAACTTTCACTGTGTCTTTGATTTCAGTGCACCCCAAAGTTCAGTTCCTTTCCCTAGCCCTGATCATGCCTTCCTGCAAGGTGAGCCCTCTCTGGTCAGCCTACAGAATGGGACTTTCTTCTCCCCTTTTGGACTCTTCAGTAGAATGGAGCAGCCCATGACTGGGCCTTTGGGAGAATGCAGGGTGTAGGTGAGAGAAGGACTCAGCGTGTGCATGTGCGTACGTGTGTGTGAGCGTGTGTGCGCGCTGCCGGTCCAGGCCCTTAAGGAATCTGGTTCTCCAACTCAGCCAGTCCTGGAATTGCGGTGACTCCTTATCTCCTTGGGAGATTTCCCCAAAGCAAAATTCCCAAAACCTGTTTGTCCCCCAGCATTTCTGCTCCTCCCCAGGGCGAGCGAGAGCTGCGGGTGCCCGTTCGCCTTTGCCGGCCACAGCTGGGCTGAGCTGGGTTTGTCCAGCAATGTGACTGCAGGCTACGACCTGCCGCCCTGAGCCTCCTTCCCTGCAGCCTTAAGCCAAGGAGGGGAAGGTTTTCTTCAGCATTTGCTGCTGAGTCCAGGAACCACCTTCCCTGGTCGGGGTACAGTGGTAATGTAGTTGCAACTAAATCAGGCATAACTCCCCGAGCATCAAGACATCCACTCTGCAGTCCTAACTGGACTTGGATCTCTGTTCTGCTCAGGCCAAATCGCTTGTCTTTTTGTAGTCCTTTCTTTCAAATTCGTTTTGTGTTTTATTTGAATTCCAGATGGCCTTTTAAACAACATCAACAACAAAACCAACAACAAAAATGGGCCATTTTGCTTAAAGTTAAAGAGCTTTTTTATTTGTTTCAGTTTAAAGACCATCTTCCATCAGTGTCCGAGACTGAATTCTAGGGTTTGGAAAGAGGGGAAGAATAGTTAGGGAAAGGAAAAGTTTCCTTTCGGAGCATTAAAGACAGTGAGGGAGCTAGGGACAGAGTGAGGAAACTGGAGATGTGAAGAGGAGGACGATGAGAGAGAGAGAGAGAGAGAGAGAGAGAGAGAGAGAGAGGCTTCCCTACCCAGTAGCAGGTGACAAAGCTGATCCTGGTCCCAGTGGCGCTATGCTTAGGTGAATCATCCCTGGAGCCCCATGAGTTGTGCACCTTGACAGGATTTGAAGTAGATTTGGTCCTGAAACAAAACAAAACAAAACAAAACAAAACAAAACAAAACAAAACCAAACCAAACCAATTTTTTGTACCCCTTCCTTGGGGGACCTCATGAGTCTTTTTCTTCGGGAGCTGAGACTCAAAGTTCCCTCTGCTGCAGCCAGCTGAGTCGGGCCCACATCTCCAGCCTGGGCAGCTGAGCAGACCCCCCACCCCCCCATGTCTCTCTGTCCCCTTCCAGAAGGCAGAGAGTGTGTCAACTGTGGGGCCACGGCCACCCCTCTCTGGCGGCGGGACGGCACCGGCCACTACCTGTGCAACGCGTGCGGTCTCTACCATAAGATGAATGGGCAGAACCGGCCCCTCATCAAGCCCAAGCGGAGGCTGGTAAGTGTTCCCAGTGTGAGGCAGGACTGAGGGGGTCTTACCGGTCCACATCCCCTGCCCCCCACCTGGACAGAGCTGGCCACTGGTTAAGGGAGAAAAAGAAGAGGGAGAGGACGCACCCCAAAACAAAATCTTCACCTGAAATGCTCATCATTAAATCACTTGGGGGTCAGTCAGGGTGGCTCTTCTTTCTGGAAGGTTCTTTCCTGCCCTGTAGCCAGCCTGCGTGTCCTCATGGCCCCGGCTCAGGGATCCCCAAAGCCCAGTGCTTAGCCGTCACCCCTCATGTTCTGGCCTCCAGTTCACTCTTTTTAAAAATAGGGTCATGAAGTACTTTTCCCTGTGCAGCTCGGGCGGCTGCCCTCCCTCACCTCCCAGCTCCCGTCTCCTCGGCGTATTTAAATAACACACCAGCCACCAAAGCCCTTTATTATTTTTCCATGGAGTCACCTATACTGTGTATTTTCATTTGAGTGATTTTTAAAAAAATGCCCTTTCGGATCTCCTGCCGGAGTTTCCTATCCGGACATCTGCAGCCGGTAGATAAGGAAACTTCGCGTATCTGTTTCCGGACCCGCGAGTTTTCAGAGCCGCCTCAGCTCAGTCCTGCCTCTTGCTGGGCTGTTTTGAAATTTCTAATACCCTCTACTCTGCAAATAATGTGTAAAATGTTAAGAATAATAAATATATTTTTTTTCAGGGCGAAGTGATTTATGAGTTTAAGTCGTTCACCCGCTTTGGGGCCCTTTTTCTTTTTTTCCCCTGGAGTGGGGTGAGGACGGGTGCGGCCAGCCATGGGGGTGGAGGACACGGCTGGCCCCTGAGTCAGAATTCCAGCTTCAGGCTGCTTACTCACCGCTCCCTCCCTGCCCCCAGGCCACCATCCCTCAACCCCGTGCAAGCGGCTCCCGGGGCCAGCTCTGTACTTGGCTGGCCGTAACCCTGCCCTGGCGACCAAGTGCTTGGGGGAACCAGCCCTGTGTTGCTTCCGTGGTCTGCATTCTGGGGGAAAGATTCATTCTTTCCCAGCCTTCCGCTCCCTGCTCCAGAGACAAGACCCCCTATTTCCATACCCTACCTCAGCTATGGGGTGGGGGTTGGGACTCCAGGGCTGGCTCGAAGTGGCCGGTAGGAGCTCCAGAAGCACAGGGGGTCTGGGCCCGTGGACAGTGGAGATGTTTGGTCCATGGTGCAATGTGGGGTCAACATAGCTCCCCACCTCTGGGGATGACAAGGAATGTTACTTGTGCAGTTGAAGGAGCTTGGCGCTTAGTTTTCTTAACTGGGCTGAAATTTTAAGTTGCTCCATATACTTGGTGCTGCCCTGGAGGACGGGGCCTGCGCCCTGATCGTGGCCCTCTCGCTAGACAATCTGGATTTCCTGAGGTGGGGGCTGGGGAGGAGACAGAGTGCTGAGGCAAGCTGCCCAATGTGCCCATTTCTCTAGCATGTCCAAGGCCTTGGTTTCCACGAATGGAATTAGATTGCCAGGCGGCTGGGGGAGGTGGCTGATTTTCCCTTCTACTTTTTACAGTTCCGTCGATTCTAAGATCAGCCTTCTGAAAGCTCTTTATTCCAAGGCTCTGTGATTCTTGATAGTTTACTTCTCAAATTCTAAAATTCCTTGGTTGTGAGATGCTTTGATTCTCCTATGGGACTCACTGCCTGCTCTTGGGCTATGAGCAGGACTGGGGGTGGCGCCCAGGGAGGTCGAGGTGGGGCGTGGGAGCGGGGCCTACTGACGCCGCCCCTCCCCTCCCAGTCAGCCGCCAGGAGAGCGGGCACCTGTTGTGCAAATTGTCAGACGACAACTACCACCTTATGGCGCCGGAACGCCAACGGGGACCCCGTGTGCAACGCCTGTGGCCTCTACTACAAGCTGCACAATGTGAGTGTGCCCCGCCCCTCCCCTGGGACCAGGGCTCTTTGTGCTGCCAGCCCAGCGGCCCCAGCCACAGTTTCCAGCTTGGCTTAGCTTGGGAAGCCATGGCTACTGGCCTGCGGGGCAAGCTCATAGCGTCAGAAGGGCTTCCTGTAAGAGGGGCACACCTGCTTGGGAGACAGGCCTGGGGGGGCAGTGCAGCCGAGCCACAGGGAAGTTGTGCCTTTATGTTAGGAAGAGTTAGGGTAAGATAGGGGTGTCTGGGAAGAGGCGTGTTGGCACTTAGGGACCAGGAGATGGCCGTGGTGGCAGGGGCTCTCCCACGTGAGGAAGCCACCATTCCTGGAAGGTGGTGCGGCCATGCAGACGCCCAAGGGAGCTTTGGTTGGAGGTTGGGCCGAAGACGCATCCTGGGGACTTACTGGTCCGAGCCCCCTTTGTCCTGTGGAGATGGCGGAGAGCGACCCCAGGGAGCCGGTTCCGAGAGCTCTGTTTGTCCCTAGGTTAACAGGCCTCTGACTATGAAGAAGGAAGGGATCCAGACCCGGAACCGGAAGATGTCCAGCAAATCCAAGAAGAGCAAGAAAGGGACGGAGTGTTTTGAAGAGCTGTCCAAGTGCATGCAGGAGAAGTCGTCCCCCTTCAGTGCGGCTGCCCTGGCTGGACACATGGCACCCGTGGGCCACCTGCCACCCTTCAGCCATTCTGGACACATCCTGCCCACTCCGACGCCCATCCATCCGTCCTCCAGCCTTTCCTTCGGCCACCCCCACCCATCCAGCATGGTGACTGCCATGGGCTAGGCGCAGCCTCGCTAGCTGGACTTTACGGAATGCTGAGTAGGGTGGCTGCAGAGTGGGGCCAGGCACTCCCAGGATGGGCCAGCAAGCCCTTGGAGCCCACCCTTCCCCAGAGACACACACTCTTGCCGGCCCCGTGGAGCCTGAAGCCTCCTCCCTGTGTAAGACTTCCCACTGCCTGCCACCATACTGTGAATATCTAGCTGGGCCGGGGCTGCCGGCACCGGGCGCTATCCAGGCAGGTTATTTCACAGACAATTAAGAAGAGCAAAAAGTACAGCTTTATGGCAAGAAAAGGAGAGGACGGGAGACAGAAATACAACTGTTTTGTTTGAAGGAAAAAAGAATAGGCCAAAATAATAATTTATTTTGCTCTTGTTTCTTACAAGGATGTAGAGACAGGAAAGCCTGGACTGTCTTGTGTCTTGTATCCTTCCTTAGGGACAACCACCGCTTGCCAGGGAAAAGCGGGGGGTGGGGGGAGCAGATCTGCAGGGCCTCAGCCCGTGCCCCCTTCTCCCTGGCAGCTGGGAGGGCAGTTCTTGCCCTGACACGGCCCTGGAGGGCAGAGACAATTGCGGGCGGTCCTGCGCAGATTCCCAGGCCAGGGCTGGGTCACAGGAAGGAAACAAGATTTCTGGAAAGGGGAAATGTCTCCCAGATCTCTCCCTGAGCTTTGAGGCCAAGGCTGATGGGACCTGCGGGCCCCATGTAGGCCTGTGGTCTGTGTTCTTGGCCCGCTGGACCCCTGTAAATACGTCTTTCTCTGCCAACCCCTTGACCCCTCCCACTCTGAGACAAATGAGAAAATATTCAAAACAAAAACAAAACTGCATAAGCTTAACTCACCCGTGAGTTGTTTCATTTTTAAAGTCTTTGGGTCCAGTCAGTCGTACATGGCCACAGAAGCACCCACGGAAAGGAATAAAACCTACAAACCAAGGCTGGAACTCTGCAATTCTTTCTTGGAATGGTTCTTGGATCCCGGGGCCCTAGCAGGAAGCTGGGGTAAGGGGAGCCCTGAGTTCTTGGTTTCCAAGGGGCTGACAGCAGAGGCTGTGACCCTGCAGGTCTCAGGTTTTACTCTGCCGTGGTTGTCTGGATCCTTCCAAGGTACAGCTGTACATAAATGTGTTCCAAGCTTTGATTCTGTGCGTGGTGGTGGTGGGGTACAGTGGCCGGCGAGGGGGCCCCTGGCCCGGGAAGGCGATTGTGCTGACCAGTTGACCAAGTGCAATATAGGCACCCGATGGATTGCCTGGAGCACCCCAGCCGGAAGTAACTTATTTTGTACTAGTATCCGCATAAGAAAAAGAATCGGCAGTATTTTCTGTTTTTTTCTTTTTTTTTTTTTTGCTTGTTTTATTTTGGGTTAGTGAACTAAGTTATTGTTAACTATGTACAACATTTAAATATTGTCTGTAAAAATTGTATGCTATCCTCCTCCTACTTTAAAGTGATACTGCTAAGAATAATAAAATACTTTTTGGGAATGCTCCAGTCTGCTGAGCGGGCCCTGCGTCCTGGGGGGCATCTGAGCTGGCAGGTGGTCCTGCTTCCACTGGCTCGTGGGGATGGCCCTGGCTGGCCTGAGCTGCCTCTTGGGGAGGGTGGGCTCTGAGCAGCACAGGAACTGGGGTTCACTCTGGCTCTTCTGACCGTTCAGCCAGGTTCCGCTGAAGCTGGGACTGACCTGGTCCATCAGGGTCCTGGGGTGTGGCCAGGTCTGGTTTCTAAGGTACGGGCACCACATCTGTTCATTGGCAAACTTGATCTGTGACTACTGCCGACACGGTGCTCATCTTTGGTCAGTGACCACTGTTATTGACAGTCCTAATCAGAGATGTGTCTGTCACTAGCGCCACCCATCGCAGACTGATTGCTAGCTAATTAACAATACTTCATTGATGTTTCTGGTCAGCAATGTATTGAGTCATGGGAATGCACACAATGTGGTCACCAGTGTCTCTTAGTGTCTTGGTGACTGTCACCAATTGCACACCTGGCTGGGAATCTCTGTCACCAAGGTTTCTGGTGTGTGGACCAACAGTGCAGCCGCTGCTGCCGCCTTGGGCCATCAGTAGCATGACCACGGATGTTACAGATTGGTGAGTTTTTGTTTTTTTTCCTGGCTTTTTTTGTTGTTTCTCTTCCTTCCTTCCTTTTTTTTTTTTTAATCAGGTTAGATTTTGCTGCTTAGATTGACTTCAACTCTCTGGGCTCCGTCAATCCTCCTGCTCGCCTGTGACCACCACATCTCTAAAAAACGTGCCTGAGGACTAATGATGCTGAGTCCTCACTCTACTAGCCAGTGTCCCCAGTCCCCAAAGTCCCTCATATCTCTGACCACTTGCCTTCCTGATCACCAGGCCTAGTCACTGGTTCTAACAGCTAGTAGCCATAGTCACTCTGCTCACTGAATTCTCTGGTCTCCAAAGCCATTGGCCCAGCAGACCCCACAGGCTTGTCTTCCTGAGGTCTGCCTCCACTGTGTATGATCACAGTGCCTTCTTTGCCCTTGGACTTAGAGCATCGAGAGCCTCGTGACCATCCCCATCTCGAGTTTCCCACACTCTGGCTAAGGGCTGATGATGTGTCCGATCCACTCCAGTGCTGCCTGTGAGCTCTGAACCCCATCGGTCTTCACTGTGAGGCTGTGTCTCCTTGGTCATGCTCGCCTGGGCTGGAGCCTCTTACTGACTCAGGTCATGGTCACTGGCTTATCTTAGCCTTGTTGCCATCCATCTCTGGCCACAACGGTCTCTTGACTGGGATCCCTGGTGACCGCCATTGCAGACTGCCCACGAGTTTGCACCTCCTGCAAGATCGTCACACAGAGCAGGACACAGATTCCCGTGAGAGCAGCATCTTGTCCCCAGAGCCACATGTCCCATCACGACTCGATGGTGTCTCCAGAACTCCAACCTCAGGACACTCTTCTGACGTTATCTGGTCCATCCTGGATGCTGGGGCCTGACAGGAGCCAAGCTGGAGTTCAACAGAACTGCCCTGGGGCGGACAGGGCCCCGCCCCTAGCTTCCCTACTCTTCCTGCCAACAACAGAGCATGCTGGTCCTCCTGTCTTCGGCCAGCTGCAGGGACAGCCTCCTGTCCCTCAGGTCACCACTGCAGACTGCATGTCTCCTGACGCAGGTACAGGAGCACCTGTGGGTGGTGGAACACTCCCCTTGCGTCACACTCTGTTCTAGGTAAAGGAGCCTCATCAGTGAGAGCAAACAAGACCCCCACAGAGTAGCGACTGCTCCAGGCATGATGTGTAATGGTGTCAGCTGACTCAGAACACTCTGAATGGCCCAAAGTCCAGAGTGTACAGTCTAGAAGCTGCCATGTAAAATCCAGAAAGCAGGCCAGTGAGATGGCTCAAAGGGTAGGTCCCTGTTTGCAAATTCAGGTCCCAGAGGTTGATTCTTGGAGGACCTTATGGTGAAAGGAGAGAACTGACTTCTGAGACTTGTTCTCCATTCTCTACCTGTGTGCCATGGCTTGTGCATGTGCACCTTCTCGCTAATAAATATAAATATATAAATGAAAAAGGTGAAACAAAACAAAACACCAGAAACGAGTTGTTTTGGGCTGCAGAATTCAAGGACCTAGACTACAAATCTTGGGCCCAGACCCTCAAATCCAGAACCACGGGGCATAGAGCCTGGGTCCCTGAAACCCGGAGCCCCAGAACTCAGAGCCCAGAGTCCTCAAATCTGGAGTCACAGAACCCAGACCCTTCAAATTCAGAGCCTAGGGCCCATCTTTCTAGAGCTGGGCCTGGAGCTAGAATCTTGCCAGCATGTCTGGCCAAGTGTACAGAAGGATGCTGACTCCTTCAACCAACTCTCCATGATTTATTCCAGGGCCTAATCCCACCCACCATAGGCTGGACCTTCCCCATCAGCTAGACAGTCTCTTTCAGGTTTGCTCTGGGCTTAATCCAACCACTAATTCTCCATTAATGTGACCAGAGCTCAAACCCTCTACAGTCAAGTTGACACCTGTGCCTAACTATGACACTCCACACCTTGTAAACTTGACACAAAAACACAGCACTTTTAAACTGTAACCTTCAATCTTTGTCCCCATAGGTGTTAAAAATTATCTTAAATATAAATACATTTCATGGACAAATTTCAAATGTTCTCTCATTAAAACTTCACTTCCAACATTTTAAAAGTTCAAAGTTTTTTAACTTTAAGAGTATATCAATTACATACTCTTATTAAGTATATAATTAAGTTAAATACTTTAAAGCAGATAAAACATTAAAACAGAAGTATCTCGATGTAATAAGAAAACATTAAATTAAGATCAAATACAAATCAAATACTGAATCCTGTACTTCAATGTCCATCTTCTGTTGCTCATCATGTAGTCAAGGAGGCTCAAAGATTCTAGGCATTCCCAGTCCTGTTTGCAGCTCGAAGTTGTAAAAACAATTCTTCTGAACCAGAATGAATCTCCTCGCAGTCGTCCTCAGCATACATCCCGCGGTTCTGGCATCTCCAGCAGTACTCTGGATTCACCTCTGCAGCTATAAGCTTCACCTTTTCTTGTGGAAACTCTACGCCTGCCACTTGGTGCCAAGCTTTTGCTGCTCTCTATGAGTTCTTCAGTAGTACACCAAAACCAGTATCACCTGAGTGACATTGCTAGATTCTGAAGTGAAGTTGAAATGTAGCTTGGTCAACTCGAGCCACAGGTGTACCAACTTTAGCACACTGATGCGGGAAAAGGCTCTTTTCTAGGCAGCTAAACTTGCAAAGGACAAAAAACGGCTTTAACTTGGGCTTTCGGCCCCTGAAGGAATCCGGGTTTTCAAACCATGGACTCGCCATATGGTATTTTTCACATCCTCCACTGTCCCAGTGCAAGTCACTAGGTTTTCCTTCACTGATGTTCATTTCTCCAACAGCAGCAGCTGTTCTGCTGCCTGCACTTTCCATATCCAGTGCTTCACAGCCACCAACACAGCTCTCCTCTCTCAAGCAAAGCAAACCAGTCTATCGTCTTTAAATTCAACTTCAGAGAAGTCCTTGCTCCCCTCATCACAAACTGGGCCAAAACAATTCATGACTCTCTTGGCATCTCTATTTTTCAAATGGCCCACCAAACTCTGCAGAACAGTATTTGTAATCCACAAAGTCAAAATCTTCAAACATTTCAAACTTTGTCCAGCAAATCCGTTCAAAAGCCACAAGATCCACATAGATGCCACATTTATTGGCAACACAATGAACATATAAATAGGGAATGTATTGAGTTGGCTTACAGATAGGGCCAAGCTAGTCCAACGATGGCCGCCAGTAGCTGCTCTGTGCAGTAGTCCAGTGGGTGATGGCAGAAGCTGGAAGATTGCTGGAGAATCTTTAGTCTAGTTGAAGACTTGGAGGGTTGGAAGGCTAAAGGGTCGAAGAAGCAAAGAAATGGGCAGCTGCAAGGAAGAGCGATTCCTAACACAGCTACAGAGCATACCTTCCCTTTGGTGGTTTCTTTATATGGTCCACTACTGGGAGGATCCCGTGAGATCTATGGAGGTTCTGATGGGATCTAGGGTGGGTATAATCCCTTCAGGTGGTCTCAGCTGAGCTTTCCATGTGTAGTCTTAGCTGATCTTAATACCAGGTGCGTCAAATTGACACCCAGGATTAACTACCACAGACATCTACACAGCGTTGCTTGGTGAGCCAAGGCTGTCTGTGACAGGACACAGGTGCAGCCCAGAGCACATGGTGGTGCTCATTAGAGATGGGGGGCCATGGCTTCAGCTCAGCAAGTTCCTTGGCAGGCAGCACCAGGGCTCTCACCGGCAGCTTCTCTTTCTCCCTGAGACGCCTAGCACCCCCATGGCTCCCTCCACCGTCAAAGTGCTCACGTACAGCTGGCCACAGCCATCCTGAGCAGGGCGAGGGCGCCTTTATAAATCTGTGGGCCTGGCGCCACTGGGGCGGGCTGGGCTGGGGTGGGGTGGGCCTTTGTTCCATCTACTTGCACTCAGGTGGGGCTGGCACCAGCTGGGGACTCGCCCAGCCCTTGACCCCCCTTTCTCTTCTGGGCAGTTTCCAAGCCCAACTCTGCTGTGATGTTTAGAGCCCAGCTCTGTCCTGCCCAGGCCTCCGGGTGACCCATCGCCAGAAGAGGGAAGGGAAACAGGCTCAGTGTCAATCATAGCCCCAGAGTGGGCACAGCCCTGAGGAGACATGTTGGGAGGAATATGGGCCATCAAAAGCAGGCCAGAAGACAAGTGCCAGACTGGGTTTATAGTATAAAGCATTCCAGTCTTCTTTAGGGCAGAATGACAGAATGATTCCAAACTCTATGTGGAAAAACTAACAGGCAAGACCAGCAGAATAAATCTTAAATTTAGGGGTGGGGATGGCTGAGGATGAGGGGGATGAAGACGGAGAGAGGGGAGAGATGGGGGAAGAATAGAGGGGTGGGGTGGGGTGGAGGCGGGGTAAGAATGGAGGGGATGGGGTGGGGTGTGGGAGTGGGGGTAGGAAATGTCCAGTACAAAGCACAGTGAAATCCTCAGGGTCCAGCAGACCTGGCTTTGTGCTGTAGGAGAAGTAGGTCTCTGGAAACCTGGATTGCCCTGAGTACGTTGTCATTTACAAGACAGTGGGAGATAGAAGCGGTGCCCATGGCCCTCCTCCAATGTCCTGACCAGCCAACAGCTGACTCTCTTTGGGCTGAGGTTCCTTACAAACCAAAATGAGTTGCAAGTGACTTTCAGTGAAGAGCTAGTGTCTCACTAGACACTAGTGAGAAGCCTGAAGACTTTGGTGTAAATCTGTCAGTGATAGGCATCATCTCAGAATGCCCAGCCCCCAGCTGCAAAGCCATGAGTTCTCACAACTCCACATATATCATATGAGATATAGGTCGAGATTTCTTGCTGCTCTTTTGCAGTACTGGAGATTGAACTTGGGGCCCTGTAGAGTCCAGGCAAGCTTCACCCTGTCCCTAAAGATACAAACTGGAGGCCAATTGACCACTGCAAACCCACACAGAAGAGATGGCGGCCACCCCGTGTCCACCAACAGAGGAGTGGGTAAACCCAGTGAGGCCATCCTGTCTTCAGAGGCAGGAGTGCTGACCCATAGACGAACCATGAGGACAATGAGCCACGGTTCAGTGCTAGGACACCGCAGACCTTAGGTCTCTCTAACAGTGGGCTGAAGAGACAGTAGCATGGTGGCTCAGAAGCTGGCATTAGTGTTGCAGTGGGCAGACCTTTGGCTGGGCACACACTTACATGTGTGCATGCACACACATGTGCACATGTGTGCACACACACACACACACACACACACACACACACACACACACAGAGACAGACACACACATACAAATGATGTAGACCTGGAACTTGCACATCTGTCTCAGCCACTTGAGTAGATAGATTGCAGGCATACTCAATCAAGCCCAGTTAAAAATTTTTTTTTGTTTTGAAAATATGTGCTTGGGCCACTGTGGTAGCTCATCGGATATAAGTGCTTGCTCAAAACCCTGGTGACTTGAATTCCATTTCCAGAAAAGCCCACATGGTAGACAGAGAGAACTGACTTCCAAAAGTTGTCCTCTGACCTCTACCCATGAGCCATGGTGTATGAGTGTGGATGTTCTCTCTCTCTCTCCCTCTCCCTCTCTCCCTTAAGTATTAAAAAACAAAACCATACATTCAACAGCAACTGTGGGGACCTTCACAAGTCCTGCCCAAGTTGAGGCCCTGCAACATTCCATCCCAGGCAGAGGAGGCGCCTGAGCCCTACCCCTCCCTGATGGACAGCTGATGGTTGCTAGGGGAGGGGAGTCATTCCCCTCAGTGTCGTGGCTGTAAATTGTCCCTGCTACAGTAGATAACCCTGACCACATGTCATGCAAGCAGTTCCAATTAAAGTCAGTGGGTCACAAAAACAAAATAAAGCAAGACATGAAAATAGGAAGAAGGGGTTTGGTGGAAGAGAGAGGATGAGAGAAGGGAAAGGAAGAAATGCCCAAAACGTATGGGGCAGGAGGCTCAAAATTTAAAGTCACCTTTGGTTACATAGCAAGTTGAAACTTAGTCTGGAATATATGAGACTCTGTTTCAAGCAAAACATTTGTGCATATTCTGTCGATAATATATACAATTTTCATATTTAACTCAAGCAGAAGTTTTAAATTTAATCTAAAAAATAAAAATACATAAAATATTTTGTGGAATCTTGAGGTGTAGCTCAGTGATCAAGTACTTGTCCACCGTATGGGAGATCCCGAGTGCATTCAGTTCCCAGCTCGCACACACACGTACACACATATACACACATATGCATCTGTGTACACACACATATGCAAGCACATATATGCATAGATATAGAAAAATGTTCAGGAAGATACGCAGGTAATTAGTAATAGTTGTTCACTCTGAGAGATGTAACTTCTACATTAGGGATCTGGAAGAAAGACACTTTTACTTTATAAGCAAGGTAATATTTTGATGTGGTTTTGTAACTTGGAGCTGGGGAAATGGCTCGGTGAGCAAAGTGTTTGCAGCACAAGTATGAGGACTGAGGTTTGGATCCCTGAGACCCATACAGATGGTGTGCTTGGTGACACATCTGTAACTCTAGTGCTTGGGGCCGGGGCAGGTGGATCCGGGAGTGGGCAGCCAGTCTGGCTGAATAGGTGAACTACGGTTTCAGTGAGAGAATCTGACTGGAAAGCTAGGATGGAGAGCAATAGAGGAAAGCGTCCATCTCTGACCCGAGACCTCCATGCATGCATGCAAAGGTGAGCACATGCACATAAACACGCTGAAAAATAATAAAAGAGAATTGTGAGCAAAACTTGATTTGTGTGGTTTGTGGCTGGCCTCTCCTGCTGCCATGCTTGGGAAAAAAAATCTCTCCTCATTCCCAAAAACCCACAAAGCATGCCTCATACGTAGCCCCTCCCTCCTCCGGTCCCCCAGCACCGCCCTGGCTCCCTACAGTGTCACTCAGGGCAAAGGCCTGCCCGTGGGACAGACAGACTGGCCTCTTCTTGCTGAAGCAAACAGCTTCTCTCTGATGCCGTCAGTAAAGATGGCGTCTTGCCGGCCACTGTAATAATAGTACTCCCCTGAGCACAGGCATGGAAGGGTCACCTGAGGGGAGCCCAGCATGCTGACATCCTCACAATGTCAGCTGTCCTTCCAGCCCTTCCATCTCCTGGAACACCTGAGTGCTGGCTGCCCTGGACCACCCCCCACTCTCCATGCCCTTCTCCCAGGGAACAAGGGCACTCGCAGGTGCAGAGCAACAGGCCCGGGCATTTAGTAGGCTGTTCCTGCCCCCAGCTGAGATAGGGTCCCCGGAGCTGGGGAAAGTGAGGCCAAATAGAAGAATGAGGGGTGTAGCTCATGCCCTGGGCAGCAGGACAGGACGGCTGGGGTGAGACAGTTTCCAGGAGAGGGCAGAGGCCCATGCCAGCTGCTGGCCCAGCCCACACCCAGTGCGCACTGGGCTCCCCAGGGGACCCTGGGAAAGTGCTGCCCTGCCCCCTCTCATCAGCCTCCAGCCTAGGTGATGCTGTTCTGGGCCAGATAGTGACTTCGGCTAAGACCCAGGCTCTGGCTCTGAGGGGATCTGATGCCTGCTCTCTGCTCAGGATGGAGGGCTGGGATCTTGCACATACATGTGCACACACATGCGTACACACAAAGGCATGCACACATACATACACAGACACACGTACATGCACACATTCCCTTCAATCTTGGAGGCTCCGTCCTCTCACCTGTATTGTCCAGTCTCTAGGGGTCGCCCCTTCTGCTCTTTCCTGACAAGTGAGACTCTTCACTCACAAAACACTTTAGGCAGCCAGAAATACAGCCAGTGATGGACCATGACGACCACGTGCTCACTGACTTCAAACCACATGTTTTTATAATCCCATGATTTCTGAGGTCAGCCGGTGTGGTCCCACCAGGGTCGAGCCAAGATGCTGACCAGAGCTGGGCTTTTACCTGAGGCTCAGGTGGAGCTGCCAGAACCTTTGCTTAGCTGCAGCCACAGAGCCGGTGGGGGTCCCACTCACTTTCCAAGGACAGGGGAGCAGCCTGGCATAGGTCAAGGGTCTGGGGCCCACACACAGGCCCGGCAGGAAAAGACACCAAGTTCGGATTGCAGCATGGGGGCCAGCCTTGTGGGGCTGAGGGTACATGTGCACAGCTTGTGCTGAGCACGCGCGTCCCCCCCTGTTGAACCCCCTCTGCCGAGCTCCCTCTGCTGAGCTACCACTGACTGACATACAGCTCTGTGCACAGCTACCTGCCCTTTCACCACGCAGTGTCCACCTGTCACATCTCCCATGACCCAGCCCAGTCTGTCTGCTGATTTAGCCTTCCATATATCCTAAATCGACCTGACACCAGACTGGAGCACAGAGAGGTGCTGCTCTCTCCTCTCCTCTTCCTCCTCCTCTCTCCCTCTCCTTTCTCTCTGCTCTGAGCCATCCTCACACAACCCTGGGAGGCAGGGTTGGTTATTATCCTCATTTCACAGGTGAAATGAGGAAACTGAGTCATAGCAAGGTCAAGTGACATCCCCAGGAACACACGGCTATGAAGTATCAGGTCCGGGGTTTGAACCCACATGGCCATGGTGTGTCAGGCTGAGCCTTAACTGTATCACCCTGTCCCTCAACCTGTCTGTCTGCCTGTCCACCTGCCCATCTGTGTGCTCATCTGTCCATCCACCCGTCCATCTGTCTGTCCACCTGCCTGCCTGTCCGTGCATCGCCCGTCTTCCAGCCTCCCATCACTTAGCCCCATCGCCCACCTGTCTCTGTCTGTCAGGCGGCCCATCCATCCACTCCTGTCGCCCATCCATCCTGGAGGAAATGCAGTTAGACACCTTGGGCCCTGAGGGGACAGGAGGCCCTCAGCTGCCCATCTGGCTATGCTGGGCGGGTGGGTGGGCTGTCTCCAGTCCCCCGTCCTGGGCAAGGCTGCACGGGGCTAGAGAGAATTAGATGCGCTCCTGCCAGGCCCATCTAATTAGGAACGCTGGTGATAAGCAGATAGCATCGGAGTGATTAGAATCCTTTTAAAAAGCCACTCCATTAATTAGAGAGACAAAGGGGCCTCTGGCTGCCTAGTCAGGTCCCATCAGCTTTCTTTGGAAAGGGCTTTTTGAGGCTGCTGTGTGACCTTCGATGAGCCTTGCCCTCTCTGGGCCAGCCTAGGTACTTTCCCTTCCCAGAATCCTTTCTGAGGCCAGAGACTCAAGCCAGAGGCTAGGCTTGCTCCTCAACGAGGAGGAAATCCCAAGAGGAGACGAGGCTCAGAGCAGAAGTGACCACAGGAGAGTCCAGTGCATACATCTGCTGACTCTGTTCCACCCTCACAGGTCTCCCGCTGCTGCAGGTGGGTCCCATGACCTCGACACTGACCACACCACCACCCCACTTACATTTCGACGAGAATGTGAGTTCTTTAGTAATGCCTTTCCCTGCCTCCTCTGCACTTCACTCTGCCATCCAACGGCTATAGGCCATCAGCACCACTGTCCCTACCTGACGCCATCACCCCCACCATCACCTCCATTATCACCTCCACCATCACCCCCACCATCACCTCCATTATTAACTCCACCATCACCCCCACCATCACCTCCATTATTACCTCCACCATCACCCTCACCATCATCTCCATTATCACCTCCACCATTGCCTCCACCGTCACCTCTACCACTTCCATCATGGCCACTAGTGCCTCTTCCACCCCAACACCACTATTACCTCCTCTGTCTCACCATCATTACTACCATCCATGGACACTTGTCCTTGGGGCCCAGCAGGTGTCCTAAGATGAGCTTATTTCTGCATGTCTTCTTTCTGAATGAGACTAACTTTGATTTCCAGAGGGGACCTGTCTTCAAGGCACTCTCCCTCTCCCCCCAGTGAAGTCACCACCCTGCCTCACTTACACTTGGGCACCAATCTCCATTTCTGTTGGAATTGAACAGAATGCCTTTCTTTGCTGACCATCACAGCTCAGGTAGTCCCGAGTTCCAGTCTCCTCCTTTCTCCCTCACTGATGGGCATGTAAAATTGAGTGACAAACCTGTTGCCTCATGTCCCTGAGCCTCAGTCATTCAATAAATGTTTGCTGATTGCACGGTGGACTGAGTTTGCTCCAGACGCTGATCAAATGCCTGCCTTCTGACACCTCTGAGACGCTAAAGATGACACGGCACAGCAAGAATAAGCCTTGGTCCTTACCCACCCCGGGTTGCCCTGGCCTTGGGCAGCAACCCATACTCTGCTCGGACCCTCCTTCTCCCGCTGACCGCTGCCCCTGACCTTCACAGGGGACCACCAGCTCAATCCCATGACTGATCCCACTTTGCCTCTTTGGCTTCCCGGGGCTCAGCTAACCCCACGTGGGCATCTCAGTGACCATCTCACTGGTAACCCTGTGCTGTGAAGGTGGGGGGGGGTTGCCACGCCAGGTGCTGATGTCACAAAGAGCCTGGCCCCAGCTCGGAAGGGCTTACTGGGGCCTGGCCCACAGTAGCACTGTCCCCACCCCCCGCCCCTCTCAGTGGAGGCTGCACCTGTCCCTGAGAGCCGGTAGCATGGAAAGCTAAACCCGTGGGGCTTGTCTCGCCCACCCCGAGCCAGAGGATTCCAGCAAGGCCCCCGCTAAGGGAGACCCTCCAACCTTCCCAAGCCACGTTGCTCGCAGCCATCCAGCCCTCCTCAGTCCTGTCCAGCCTCCCTTGCCCTCATCATGGTCAACTACTACGAGGTCCTGGGTGTGCAATCCAGTGCCTCTGCTGAGGACATCAAGAAGGCGTACCGCAAGCTTGCCTTGCGCTGGCACCCCGACAAGAACCCCGACAACAAGGAGGAGGCCGAGAAGAAGTTCAAGCAGGTGTCCGAGGCCTACGAGGTCCTGTCGGACTCCAAGAAGCGCTCCGTGTATGACCGCGCAGGCTGCGACGGCTGGCGGGCTGGCGGAGGGGCCAGCGTCCCCCACGGCCCCTTTGGTGCCGGCTACTCTTTCCGAAACCCCGAGGACATCTTCCGAGAGTTCTTCGGTGGCATGGACCCCTTCTCCTTCGACTTCTGGGACACCCCATTCAGCGACCGTGGCGGCCGGGCCCACGGCCTGCGCGGGGCCTTCTCAGCGGGCTTCGGCGAGTTCCCGGCCTTCATGGAGGCCTTCTCGTCCTTCGACAACCTGGGCTGCAGCGGGGGCAGCCGCACCACCTTCTCGTCCACCTCCTTTGGGGGGTCTGGTGCGGGGAGCTCGGGCTTCAAGTCTGTGATGTCGTCCACGGAGCTGGTGAATGGCCACAAGGTGACCACCAAACGCATCATGGAGAACGGCCAGGAACGCGTGGAGGTGGAGGAGGACGGGAAGCTGCGCTCGGTGACCATCAACGGCAAGGAGCAGCTCAAACGGGTGAACAGCAAGTGAGAGCCGCCCGGCTCTCCTGGGTCAGTCTCCATCACGAGGGGTCACAGTAGTTATAGGCTGGCAATAAATAAATAAATGTGCCAAGTGAATCCTGCAAACTCCTTGCCCAGCTTTATGCAGTGTACCCTTGGAGGCCGAGGCAGCACAGAGAACCTGTGGTTGCTGTGCCTAGCACCACCGTGCCTAGTGTCAGCCATTTTCCCCAGGAAGCCGAGGGTCGGGACTGTGGGTAGCTTTTAAAAAATTTTTTTCCCGTGTGTGTGTGTGTGTGTGTGTGTGTGTGTGTGTGTGTGTGTGTGTGTGGTCTCAGAGGGCACTGTATGTCTCTATGGAAGACTAAGAGTGACTTGGGGAATCTTAGATTGCTCTGGGATTTCCCAGGCTGCACTACAAGGACTGAAGTGCGGGCAGCGCCATTTCTGCCCGGCAGTTTTTAACATGGAGCCTGGGATCCGAACGCAGGTCCTTTTGCTTATGAGGCAGAGTCTTAACCCCTGAACCATCTCTCCAGCCCCTGTGGGTGGCTTTAAATCTGTCACCTGCACCAACCTGATTGTCGCGTTGTCCAAGCTCACCTGTTCCTCCTTGGGGCTGCGGTTGGCTTCCCACATTTCATTGTGTCAGTTGAGTTCCCTGTGACTAGCCGGCCAAAGTTCTCTCTGCTCTGGGCATAAAGGTCTCTCATCCCCACGACAAAGGCTTCATGGTGGCCTCCACTTCCCAGCATTCTTCCCTGTGCCAGTAACTTGGGGTCTCTGCCTGAACTGCTCTCTTGCCAAGACAGCTAGGGATCTGCAGGGTGGGTCAGGATGTACTGGGGCCTTTCCGAGGAGCTAAGAGCTAGGCAAAGCTTTCTGGCTGGTAGAATGGCACGCACAAATCCCAGGGGCAGGAAGCAGGTCTGCCTGGTTTAAGGAGGAAGTGTCACCCATTGTCCGCTGCTTTCCCAGAACAGGGCCCCTGACCCCGTGCTATGCAGGAGGAAACCGAGGCACACGCAGGAGTCAGATGACTGGCCAGCGATGGAGCTTCCATCCAGCAGGCTTGCGTTAAAGCAGCGCCAGTGGTGATTTTCACTAGGGCAAGCACAAAAGCAGGTGTGTGTGTGTCTTCGTGGTGTGTCTGGGCAAAGGGTCCCCACACTGGGCAGCGTTTGTACCCTGGGAACTGGAGTGAGGCCGAGGAGCAGCCCCGGGCTTCAGAGCTGATGCTGGTTAGTGACAGAGTCCAGCTCCCAGGCCAGAGAGAGAGGGCAGGCAGGCAGGGAGGGAACAGCAGGAGCGAGGGCCTGATGGGACACAGCTTATCTGCAGCTCCTGCATGAGAAGCCCGAGCCCCAGGTGTGAAGAATAGTGATTCGCACTGTTCCAAGGAACCAAGCAGTGTGCTCAGAGGACAACCTGGGGTGCCTGCGCGGGAGCACTGGGAAGCATTCAAGGAGGGGGGAGGGTTTGGTTTAACCAAGACCCCCAGGGAAGAGGAGCATGTGGAGCCCGCTGAGGGGCAGGCCCTGCCTCTTCCAGGAAGCCAATATCACCATGGCCCGCTGGATGCTGTGAGTGTCCTGGTCAGGAGGCCGCTGACCCCAAGGCCAAGCTCAGGCTCTGGCTCCTTAGGATGTGCCTGTGAGGGCCTCGACCAGTCGGCAGCAGCTGGGCGCAACTAACCATGTTATTGTAGGGTAAGGAGCCAAGGTACACACAGAAGGCAGAGCCTCAGGTCCTGGCCCTCCTGGGGCACTAACCACCTGACCTCTGACCCTGTCGACCTGCTAATGTCCCTAATTAATGGTGGGGCAAGACTGCCTCAAGTGTCTGCTTGGGGCAGACAGCTGCTGACAAACCCAGTTATAGTCCAGTAGCCCAGGGGTTGGGACTGCACATCTGAACTGCACATCCGGGGAAATCTGGGTGTTTGCCAGGAGTGGGGATCCCAAGTATCCCAAATATTCTGGTGTCATAGATCACTGACTACCCTCTTACCCAGATTTCTCTTCAGCACAGATATGACAGGAGATTCCTGCCTTGGATCCTCAGCCCTGGACCCCTGTCAGTTCTTCACCCATTTCAAAGATGGGGAAAAGAGGCCAGGCAGGTTGTGTGGCTTGCTGGGTGGGGCCACCTAGGGGGACAAAGTCAGACTCCTCAATGGGCCCAGGGCTCTGTGCCTACTGCCCACCACACAGTTCTCCCTGCTGGGCTAACTCCCCAGCAGTTGCAGGGCAGCATTGGTGCTGGGCCTTGGCCATGACCCCTACCTCAAGAGTTACCTGAGCAGTGGGCCTGCCCATCTCCTTCCAGCTGCAAGTCTCTCCCAGGAGCCCCGCCAAGTCATAGGGGGTGCGAACAGGGGGGCCTTAGGGAACTGTGCAGGCAGAACATTCTGGTCAAGAGAAGGCCCCCTTGGAGCCTTCTCAATGAAGAGGGAGAAGCCCAGACGCTGCCGTTGAAAGACCCCCAGCCCCAATCTCACCGACCCCTGGAAAGAGCTGAGCATCCAGGCTGACCGAACATGGGCCCTGCCCCCGTCACCTCACCAGGGGCAGGAGCCCAGGCAGATGGCACTTCCACCTGCTGCCTCCAGACCTCTTCTCCGCTGGACCTCAGACCATCCTCTCACCCCACAGCCCACAGAAGCCTGTGAGGTGCTGCCTGGTAGCTACTTACCTGATGGCAGCCTACAGGGCAGCCTGGGGTATTCCAGGCTGCCCTCATTCTGACCTGATAGGCCCCCTCACAGTCTGCATCCGGCACGCCCCACCTCAGGGCTTGTGCACAGGAAGCACCCTCTGCAGTACCCCTTAGATTTCTTGAAGTCCTGCTCCCTCCCACCTGCAAGTTTTTGCACACCTGAATGTGGTTGTCTAGATCCCCCCCCCTCAATCTGCCCAGCCAATTCCTAGTCCCTCTGGCCTCAGTGGGGAGTCCTAGTCCCTAGATAGGCCTCAGATCCAACGGCCACCCTGCACGTCCAGATCCAAGGTCCTGAAGGACCAAGCCCTGTCGGGAAGAGAAGACAGGCCAGCCCCATACCTGTCCTTACTTAATACTGATGCAGTGATTCCAGAAGGTTCCATGCACCAGGTATCAGAGCCTGAGCAGTGAGGCCTATGGAGGGCCAGTAGATGATCTGCCATGGACAAGCCAGTCACTCTGGGTCCTGTGGCCTAAACTAGGCATTCTGAGGGCTCAGGTCCAGGTAGGCTAGAGGATACCAGGAGGCCTTGGCCTGTTTACTGCTCCCACATATCTCACTGCCCTAAGAAACAAATATGGCTGAGTCCTCCATTTTATAGATGAGGAAACTGAAGTTCCAAGCTTGAGACCTGGCTAAGATCACCCAACCACTCCATGAGCCACACTGTCCCCTGGACCCCTCCCCTGACAGACAGGGTGGGAGGGGTGCAGGCTACTTTCCCCTCCCCCCTTGATGTTATCACAGCTGATTTAATTTCAAAGACGGATTGTGCCATGGCAGGGAGGGAAGCCGCTATCACAGGGCCATCTGCCCTGTTGTCATGGGAAGGGACTCTCTGCATTGTGCGGGGACCCAGATGAGGGAGTGGGCTGAGGGACTGTGGGCAGGTGGGGTCAGAAGAGAAGATTGAGACCATAGAGGCAGAGAGAGAGATGGAGGGGAGCTGGCTGGAGAGTGCTAGATCAGGAGATGGAAGGGCGCCCAGCAGGAAGGAGGGTCCAGCCCCCCCCCCGCGCCTCTCCTAGCCCAGCAGTACTCCAGCAAGCCCAGAGGTGCCCCCTACCCTCCTGGACAGGGCTGCAGACCCAGTGGAGCTCTGCTTTGGTGGTCTGACATGCCCCCATAGCTGGTGGCTGCTCGTCTTGACAGCAGCTGCTTCCTCCCAACAGCTCCCAGTACCCTGGGTCTGGCTCCAGGACAATGACAACATCAAAAGATGCTCGGCCCTTGCCAATGGAGGGGCAGTGCTGAGCACCTACTGTGCGCCTTGTCACCAGCACAAGCCATCCTCAGATGATCTGTGCAGGTAGCCTTATGTCCCTCCTGCAAGCTGGGGTGCTCGGGACAGGACCTGGGGCAGACAGCCCTAGAACTCACAGCCTCAAGTATGACCATTGAGAGCAGCACAAAAGAAGGGGCTGGGGGCACCTGGGGGCAGGAAGCGGTGTTGGGCCTTTGTTTTGCCAGCCCTGATGGTCACCCACCCCGACTCAGGCCCTGACCTGTCTCAGCTCTGCCCTTACACCCAAGCCCAGAATGTTCCATCCGTGTGCATCTCTTCCTCCCAGAGTACCATCTCGGAATTCCAGGGAGCCCTTTCAGCATGCTCAGCTGCTCCACACGCCTCTTCCACTCTGCCAAATACGGTCAGGCGTACCGAGGCCCGGGCACAGGGATGAGCACGGTCCATGGCTGTGCCCAGCTTCCTGTTAGACCACGTGGCTGGCCCGTGTGCCTCCGACAGCATGTTGTGTGTCAAGACTGCACCTTGGTTTGTACTCTTGGTGGCAGACTCAAAGCCTAAAGTCACATCTGTCCTGTTGGCCCACCCCTGGCGCCTCCCGGGAGGACACAGGTCCTAAGGTGACGCTAGAGCTCCCATAGGAACTCGGGAATATGGCCACCTCCCAGCTTCCTCCCTAGGACGCAGGCCGCCAGCCCCGCATCTTCTCAGGTGTGTAGCGAGTGTGTCTTGTGAGGGCGATGCGCATGTTCACGTTACCTGGGTCCCTCACGGTGAGCAGCTAAGGGCAAATGCCCCAAGGTGGTTCTGATCAGGACAAACCTGACAGGCTCCCACCGGTTCACCTCTTTCTCCCTCTTGGTTCTCTTGAAACGGTGGGAAAGCTTCTGCTGTGTAAGACTTACCCGACCTGGCTGGAACTGCATCCTTTGTTCCAGTTAACCCGGTGATGGCCTTACCCTCCGTCCCTTCCCAGGCCATAGAGGGCCACTGGCTGCAGGGACCCCGGAAGCGCTGCCTCTCCCAGGGCTAGGCAGAGACTGGTCTTGAAAACAGTGGTGGCTCTAGGTTAAGGTACCACAAGGTTGAACATGTCCTTGCTCAGGCTTCTTGGATAATCAAAACCTACAAAGCATAGAACAAAAAACCCACATATACCCCAGAGACAATGCTGGGGCTGGCTCGTTGTGTATCCTTTGTGACTGTCTGAAAAATTCAGACACCCGTGTAACTTCCTTTTACAATTTTTTTGTTAAAAAAATTATTTTGAGACGGCATCTGCTGTGTAGCCTAGACTGGTCCTGAGCTCTCTACTTCAGCGGTCCTCCCGGCTCAGCCTCCTGAGGAGACGGACAACCGAACAGCTGGGAGACAAGTCTGATCTTGCTTCCACGATGAACGACAGAACTAAAGCAACAGGAATCCCGCCACACTCTGAGGCCTGCTGAGGTCTTGGTGTCTAACTCTGGCCCTTCCAAATTCCTTGTCTGGTGGTCTTTATGCGTCTTTAGAATCAGCAACCCAGCAACCTTTTCCTTAGGCCCCTGTGACTCTGTCCCTTCTGCTTCCCTAGGAATGACTTGAGGGACCTCTCAGATCGCCCAGGGCAGACTCCCAGGCCCAGGGCCCTTCATTCAGTCTCTTCTTCAGAGGACATGCCTTTCAGGCAGTGCAGGGACGTCTTTTGGAGGGGTCGTTGGTCGCCCCATCACTAATGTGGTGGGCAGAGAAGATGGCTGGCAGTCAGCTCTGCACTACAGCCTTGTGTCCGGCAGCCACTTCCCAGGCAGCATGGAATGCCTGGCCCGGGCAGGACCCAGCTGAGGACTTACCCTGCAGGAAGCGGAGAGGAGGAGAGCAGGTCCTATCTGGGATGCGTAGTGGAGGAGGAGAGGTCTGGAGGCTGTGGCTGGGCAGCAGGACACAGGCAAGAGGGTGGAAGTCAGCTAGCGGCACATACAACCCTTGGTGGGCAGGCTTTGCCTAACAGCTGGAGACCTCAAATTTAGCCTCCGTGTCCACGTTCGTCCACCCAAGTTTCTCTCTTGACCTCCGGCTCTAGAGTCACTCCCCTGATCCCTGTCCAACTACTTGTCCTAGGAAGGGAGGGTGTCATCCTCAGCGCGGACGGTCACGTAGACGCAGTTGTACTGGATCTGCCGTGGATCAAGAGTCCCATCAAGTGGGCACCACTGAGCCACTTCTGAGCATGGGCTGCTACCCACATTCCCGTCCCTGGCTTGGCTGCAGGATGGGTTCGCTGCCCGGGGCCACCTGCCCACCGACCACACTGTGCTGTCACACCCCAAAAAGCAGGAACCCGGCACCGCCAGACTCTCAAGTCCCCAGGCGCCGTGGTTACGCCTGCGGTCACCCGAGCAGCCGGTCAGGAAACCCCTGGGGTAGTTCGAAGGATCTGGTGTGGTAGCCACAGTGCAGCCATGTTCCCCAGACATCAGGACTGTGTGGGGTCCTCTGGCTCCTCAGCACCCACTCATGAGCTGCCCCCTGGCCACCTCAGCAGCAGCCGGGCCTTAGGTGTCTCCTCTGTCCTATGGCTGTACAGAGGCTCTTCCTTTGGGATCTGGGGCCGCTGGCCTGGACCGAGTTCTAAGTCCCTCCGCTGGCCTGGGCCTGGCCCTATTCCTGAGGGCAGGGACAGATGCGCTCTGCCCCTAGATGCCTGACACAGGTAGAGCGGAAGAAGGCCCAGGAGTGAGCTCTGTCACGTGGCTGGAGGGGTTGCTGGCGCTCAGGATCCCCGGAGCGTAGGTCAGGGAGGCCCTGGCTCTACCCTGTGGTCACGCCCTCCCGACTCACTCCTCCACAGCAAGGTCGACCTCCTGCCCCAACAGACTCTTTAGAACAGGCAGGTGGGGACATTAACTGCAAGAGACGGGTTGCACATATTGCTTTAAATTGATATGCAATTAAAAAGTTAATTATTAATTAGGCTTATCGATTGGCATGGTTGCTGGCTGGGAAAGACTGGTTTGTGGCCACCCACCGTGGAACCTCCTACCCCTGGCTGACTGGGGCAGCGACGGATGTCTCACAATAGTTGATCTTGCTGTCCATAGCGCTCGTCCCCTGACTGTGGGTTCGCCGGACACTCTAGTTGGGGTTTGGCGGTCCCCACAGGACTTTGGTAGCTTTCATGCTGTGGCCCAGGCCTGATCACACTATCAGAAAGGTTCTGGCCGTGGGAACGATCCGATCCCATGCTCAGTCCATGGTATCCTGCTTGGCCAAGGCAGGCAGGGGGCTGGCAAGAAAACCTCAAAGAAGGTGCTGGGTACTACCGGGTCACCTGGTGCCTGGTTCTTCCTTTTGGAGGCCAACAGTGGGTTTAGAAGCTTCAGGCCTCAAGACATGCAACAACTGACTGTTCGCCTGTGCGTGTGACAATCACCGAGGACTGTGCCTCAGTAGACAATGGTCAGCACTCCTTTGTTTTGTGAGAGGGACAGAGGTACATGTGACTGGCTACTGTGGGCAGCACAGGCTCGATGGCCAGCCTTTCATTATTTGATGACGATGGATTGGACCCCGCCGTGCCCAGCACTGGTGGGTGGAGTGTTCGTTCCACTCCCTCATGGAGACACTGGGGTGGCTGGTATCTGCTGCATTTCAGTCTGTCGTGCAGCTGTCTGGGGTCAGCGCTGACCCCCTCTGTCTGCAGGTCAGGAATGCAGCTCTGGTACACTGGGGCTTACTATCCACTCAGTGGAGCAAGTACGGCCTGTGCCCTGCTGCTCCTGGGATGTGGGATTCAGAGGCTGTGCGATGGAAGGACGAGGAGACCTGGAGGAATCTAACTTGACTGTCCAGCACAGAGGTCAGGAGAGCAGGGGTGTGTAGCAAGCCAGTGGGCCACGTGGGGAAGAGAAAGAGGGAGGACGGGAGGAGGCAGTGCTCAGGAAGGCAGAGGTCCAAGCGCAGGGCCGGCAGTCTGGGATCAAAGCAACAGTGAACTGCAGCTCCGCAGCTGCAGGGAGGGTGCAGAGCAGCGCATGCCTGTCGCTTGCTCACCGGAAGGCCAGGGACTTCCTGCAGCTTCTATTTTTTCTGTGAAGTTGGAGGTGAGGTCATCTGCTGAGGACAGAAGAAGGGAGTGTGGGGAGCAGAGGGCCTGGCCAGTCGAGGAGCACGGTGGGGCTGCCGGGCAGTGTGGGGGGTTGCCGGGCAGCGTGTGAGGATGTGGGTTGTGCCCACAAATCCACTTCGAGGCCCTTCCGCCAGCGTCCACCTCACACTTGCCTGCATGATGCCGCGTCACGGGGACTCTCACACAGCAGACCAGGGAAGGCCCACGTGGAGAGAAGCCCTCTCCAGCATCCTGTTTCCATGGTCAGCTGATGGCTGACAGTCTCTCAGCATCGTCACCTGCAGATGATGATAGTCGGCACCCTTGGGGCAACCTTGTTAGTTGGCTCTGGAAGGTTCCAAGGGCTCACATATTGAACCTTTGGTCTCCACAGTGGTGCTACTGGAGGAAGTAGAATCACTAAGAGGTGGAGTTTTTAAGTCTTGGTGGCATGTCCTGGATAGAATTAAGGTTCACCAACTTCTTCCTGTCTTGTTTTCTGCCCCCCCATCTCCCTTTTCATAAACTCAAAGTGTAGGGCCTATTGACTGTGGAGTAAAACTTTTGAAACTATGGCCAATAAACCTTTCCTTTTTTTAGTTGTACTGTCTCAAGTATTTTGTTATAGTAATAGGAAATCAGCAGACTCAAACCTTGTAACAGACCCTGTGTTGGTATCCAGTCACCCTGCCCTAGGGTCCCTGACCCGGGAAACCATGTAGAAAGTATACAGTCATTGGTGTTGCAAGCCACTGACCTTCAGGGGAATTTATTATCAGATGGAGACAACTGTCGTGTGCGTGACTGTGGCCAGAAGACAGTTGCAGGGATGGTTTTGCTGTGGAAACCTTGGCTCCGGTAGAGCCAGGAGAGCAGATGATGGATGGGAGGAGGTGGGGGCACAAGAGACACAGTGAAGGAACCCAGCCAGGCATGGATGACTGCAGCGGGCTGGGGGGGGGGGCACAGGGCACATGTGCTTTGAGTCCATCGTAGAGGAGGAGGGTACCTCAAAGGAGCAGGTCACCAAGAAAGGATGACGCTGGGTGACCGTGGAAGCCCTTGGGGAAAGGACAGTGCTCCTGATGCACTGGGTAGGGGGGGACAACAGTCAACTTTGTCTCAGTGAAGCAGAGGGGAAGCCCCGGCATGCCGCAGAATGCAGCAGTCAAGGTGACTGCTGTGTGCTGCCTCGGCCTCCAGGCCCCTCTCCTGAGAACACAAGGCTCCTAGGCCAGATCTAGTTTCCCAGACTCTCTTGCAGCTAGGTGTGGCCAGCAACCAAGCATTGTGGAAGAGATTAAGGAGGGAGTGTGAAGTGAAGCCATTCTCTCTCACCCATGTTGCTTCACAGGGTTTTATTTTGGGGTGCCAGCTGTCTTGAGAGGATGGGTTTGCTGTCATAGTGGGATTGCAGTACACTTCCGGAACTCAGGAAGACCTTGGGCTCTGCCTTGTGCTTCCTCCCCAGTGACAATGATGCAGGGACGGTCACCTGCCGGGCATCAGAGTCCAGCCACAGATTGATGACCAAAGACTACTGTGTGTGGGCTGTGCAGGAGTCTGGAGTGTGGGTGGTGGAGACCTGCGTGAGGGGAGGACTGCGGCCCTGGCCCACGTCACCCTGCTTGCTATGCATCAAAACCCGGCAGGGTTGAGGTTGAGTCACACCCAGCCCCTCCTCAGGTGCAAGCTCAGGACATCATTGCAGGCTCCTCACCTGGGTCAGCACGTTTTTCACTCTTCACTCCCGAGGAGTCCTGGGAACGCCTTTGCCTGGAGTACTGGGCTCCTCAGCCTGGCTGCCCCCCTCAAAGTCCTCCTCTAGAAACTGAGCGTAAGGAGCTGCCCTACAGCTGCCATCTCCTGATTGGTCTCCGTTGCCCCTTGGCCTTGTTACGCCCAAACTTTCTGTGATTAGACATTAATTTGCACCCAAGGGCAGCTGCATCGGATACTTCTGCACCACTCATTGCCATCAGCCACATGCAGTGGGACCATGTACGGTCTATGACCAAGGTAGTAGAAATGCCCACGTGGCCCAGCCGATTTCCTGCCTTGTGCTCTGAGCATACTGCAAGGACCACCTGACGCCCCCGAGTGGGAGATGTGCAGCAACCTCACCTCATGGGGTGGAGCCTTCAGCAGCTGTGAGCCCCTCTCATCCCTGGCTGGACCAGCTCATGGTACTCGCCCACACGTCTTCAGCACCTGCCTTGAGTCACAGCTCTGCCTCTCCCCGCTTCTCCCCCTGCTGCTCAGTGCTTTCCCTGAGGTCACTTCCCACAGACATGTCCAGCACGTCGGTCCTTCCTCAGACTGCGCCTCTCCTAATGGGGCATGTCCAGAGGAGGCACGGCTGTCACCTGGCCCGGGAGGAGCCCGTGATGATGCATCTCATCTTGCGTTGCCCACACTGGGGACAGATCTGAAGTCAAGGGTCAGGAAACTGCTGCTGCCCCTCGCAGGCCTGGCTGAGGACAGGAAGGCAGAAAGTGTTGCAGTATGTGGGGCTGCAGAGCTGTGCTGGGGGGGACCTGTCTCCTGAGCCTGGATGGATGCATTGGGCCGAGGCTTTGATGTGAGGGACAGGTGACAGGGGTGCAGGGACACAGGATGAGCTCTGTGAATGCATAAAAGCCAAATGGTGCCTGTCAGACGGAATGTGGGGTCCTGAACAGTCTCCATCCACATGGCTCGGACTGTGGAACCTCCTCCCATTGACAACCTGGATGACCCCCTCGCCAGCTCACATGTTTCCGTGGCTCTTCTGTAGACAGGGAGCAGGGTTTGGAGGGAACACCTGCCCCCCCCCACCTCCCCAAGCTGGAACAAGACAGGACTGACCCCCAACTCCAGGCTGCGCTTGACCACTGTCTTTGTCCAACGTCTCCAGACGACTTTATCTTGTTGTCCATCAAAGGCCACCTGGACCAACCAGTCCTACCAGAAACCGGATCTGGCTGAGGCCCCTCCCAGGGTGGGAGACAGCCCCCACTGCAGGCGGTGTACTGCAGGCTCCGGTGCTGGTGGGGTGCTCCACCCATTCTCCTGCGCACAGCAAGGCTGCTGGAAGCAGGCCGGCCACCTAGCTCAGCAGACACAGCTGCTCACTGCTCACCTGAACCACACACAGCAAGAACAAGGTCCTGGGGTGCCCAGGAGGCCCGTCAGGCTTCGGAAGCGGCAACGCTACCAAGGGTGCATGTTCCACCTGGCCGTCTCACAGACCGCAGCTGGCCCTGATGGAGGATCTGCCTTGCCATAACTCCTTTAAAAAGACAGGAGATCGAGTTCAGAGAATTTAGGTTAGTGACCCAAGGTCACAGCACTTGGACAAGGCTAAGCAGGGATAAGACTCTCCCATCTATCTGCAAAACATGGGACAACTTCCTGGTGTCTCCGTGCTTGGCCACGGTGCCTATTTGCTCCCCCGTTCTGCGTGTTCCTTTTGAAGATGAGTTCTTCAAGGCTGGTCGCTGACTGGAAGCGCTGGTGTGGGCTCCCCAGGGGCCTCCAGCGTAAGAGACTCTGGGTGCTGTGCCCCTGCCCATCTCATAGCTATAGCTCATGTCAGCTCAGGTCCCCTCAGGTCCCCTCAGGTCCCCTCAGGTCCTCATAGCTCCCTGTAAAGGGGGGAGGGACTGTCCTGGGGAGGGCCCCTGTGGTTGACCCCAGGGCTGGGCGGAATGGGTCTCTGGCATCTTGGTCTGGGTGCACAGCTGCTCGCAGCCCTGAGGCTTGAGTAAAGCTGGTCCTTCCTCCCGTCACCTGTGTCCTGCAAGCTTGGGAAGCTCGCTGCAGAGACCCGCCAGACAGACTGAGATTGAGTCCTGGTGTCCCGTGTGTCCCCAGAGGGCCACAATACTTGCTCTGAGATCTGGCTGTGGGGCCACACCCCACTGCGTTTGCAGACCTTGGGCTAGTTCTCCTCCAGGCCAGCAAGGCTAGCTCTCCTCTAGGTGCGGGGAGCGACTCCCAGTAGGGTAGAGATGGCTTTGCTCCTTCTCTGTGAGGTTTGGGGGCTGGCTCACCCCCGCCCCCTCCACTCCCAGGTCAGCTGCAGTGGAAACCACCCAGCAAGCGTCCCCTGCCACAGCCAGAGGGACATCTGCATGACAAAGGCGTGCTTGGAGGGAGAGGGGTGCCACTGCCCAAGAGCCAGCCTGGTCTGGGCCTGCAGCTGCCCACTAAGCCTCCGCCCAGAGGCCTGGGAGATTTGGGGGCGGGGGCTGCACGCGAGTCCAGCACTCAGCTGTGTTTGCTCCAGAGGCACCATGCAGGGCTCTGGGGCTGGTTGGTGGGACAAAGGCCCGGATCTGGCCGCCCTTGCAGGTGGTGAGGGGGAGGGGGAGAGATGCCGGGAGCCCCAGTGCCCTACTTTCCAGACCTCTCAGGTCACTGGGAACCTGGTCTGGAGAGCCCCACGGGTCCCCTCCTGGGACTCAAATGTCCAGTGAATGCCAGGGCTCCAAGGTGCTGGCTGGTTCTGCTCACCCTCCTCGCCCGCATTTGCTCTCACTGGCTGCTGCCTGGCTCCTGTCCCTGTCCATAGGCACGGGTGTCATCTTGATGGCCGAGTTGGTGCTCGGGCCACATTTGTAGAGAGTCAGTAGTTGAGCCAAGTCCTGAGTGAGCCTGAAGGAGCCGGTCTGATGGATGGGGAAACTCTGCTCGCGGGGTGGGACTAGGCTGGGGGCGGGTGAATAAGATGGAGGGAGCTGGTTGAGAAAGGGGGCGTCTGACAGGCTGGTCTGGCACGTGAGCATTGTCTCTGTCTCAGCAGTCCTGTGGATATGTGTGGCCAGTTCCCTCAGCCTCTAGTGTTGGGGTGGGATCTCCTGTCGAGTGGAAGTAAGAACTATAACTGGACAACTGTAAGTCAGATTAAAACTTCTTTGTTCCCCTATAAGTGAGTTTATCAGCAGCCATACAGGCTACGGCTACACCCCCCATCACATCCAGGGGCTACTTGCTTTCCTTCCTCATCCCATGTGCCAGACCAGACAGCCCCTCAGTTAGCTGGAACCTCAGAACCGAGCAGCTTCCTCACGTCCACGGCGGATCCTGAGCCTCTCTCCTGGACTCTTGTAGCGGCTCCTTCCCGACTTCCCAGGTCCTCCTAGACCAGGCCCGTTCCTCCTCTACTCCATCTCTCTAAGAGAATGGCCAGAGCCCACTGACTTCCTCGCAGCCCAATTCTCCACCTCTCTCGCCTTGTTCTCCACAAGACCACACCATGTCCCTTCCTTAGCTGCAGGGCCTTTGCACAGGCTGTCTACCTTCTGGACTGGTTTTAATGTCCCTTGGTGACCAAACTCCTTCCATACTTTCTGACTTTGCTCAGATGCCATCTCCTGGGCTGTGAGGCCATGTGAATGTCAGCTCTACTTGCCTGGCCTTCCACCTACCTATGCTTAGTGTTGCTCCTGGCTGGGTATTCCACATAGGATTGCTCTGCTCAGTCCTGATTCTCTCTCTCTCTCTCTCTCTCTCTCTTCTTTTTCTGTCAAATGCATTAGCACAGAGACATGTCTCTCCTCGCACATTTTGTGGAGACGTGAGTACAGTTAACACTTCCTGTTTGCTCCAGTCTGCTGTGCGCGGTGCCATCCTCTCCATCTGACAGCACAAGGTGCAGAGACAGAAAGAAGCTCACAGAGGGAAACTTGGCCGTAAAGCCTGGGGCCTGGGGCTGGACACAGGCTTCCTTGCCCATGGAAGTTTTGGATCACAAACCCACGTGCTGACTTTGGCCCTCAGTCTGGGTTTGTGTGGCTTGGATAGGTTCAGGAAGAAAAAGAAAAGGAAAGAAGAGAAAAGAGAAGAATAGCTGATTGTGGTCAGCTATCCAGGTGTGGTGGCACATGCACGCCTGCCATGCCAGGGCTCAAAGAGATGGAGGCAGGAGGATCAGCAGTCGAAGGCCAACTTGGCTACATAGTGAGCTTAAGGCCAGCCTGGGCTACATGAGACCCCATCTCAACACACACACACACACACACACACACACACACACACACACACACACACACACACACACAGTGGTTGCTTAAAAACCAAGAGGCTCTGAGTATGAATTCGGCCATCTTCACAAAATCAGAACCTCTGGCCACGCTAATTCTTAGGAGCCACAGCTGCAGTCAGAAGAACTGCCTGCCCTACTGTCAGGCCCTGCTGGCAGCAACCCTGCCAGCCCTCCCCTCTGGGCCCTCTCTCCGCTGTGCCCTGCCTGGCTTGCTATGTCTGCGGCCACTCAGGCTCAGCTTCCCTGCAGCTCCGAGCCTACTGCCTGATGCTCTGGAGGGAGGGCAGGGGCTGGGCACCCATCAGCTCTGCTGTGCTGCGCCCCCCCCATGCACTTGGGATCCTCCCACTGTGCTCTGCTCAGCATCGGTGACAATCTAAGATGCTCAGCAAGCCCCTCCCCCTGGCGCCCACACCCCACTCGACACACACCCAGGGATTTAGCCCTCAGGGTGGGAGGATACCTGAGGGTCTGCGCGTGCCTGTCAGCCTTTTGCCTGTCTCCTACCCCATCCCCTCCTCCGGGGCTGTTCAGCATCAGAGAAGATGCCCAAGGGCCATGTGGGCACGTGGCCAGCCCAGCACCACGGCTACTCACCTCTGACCTTGACTTCATTTCTTCTCTGAGTCCATTTCCCTGCAGCAGGATGGCCATCCCCCAGCTTGTGGGAGCACAGGGCTCACGCCTGGCCGTCAGCACGGCAGCTGCTGGGGACAAACTGCACGTCTGGGTGTGGCCTCCCTGGCCAGGAGGAGGGCCGGCAGTGGGAGCCTGGGCCTGTACTCTGCCATGTGGGGATGTCGTGGGGGGGCTGGGGCCAGGGATGTGTGCCATGTGATGCCGTGCGGTGATGTTGTCTGAAGCCGTATGCCATGTGATGCCGTGTGTTGTGTGGGGCCGTGTGATGCTGTGTGCTTGTGTGTGTGACTTGGTACCTGTGTGACCTTGGGTGACTATGTGGGTACCTTTGTGAGTGCCTGCGGCTCTGGGTAACCACATGTGCAGTGTGCGTGTGCCCAGCTGAGAGCGAGGCTGTGGGCGACTGTGTGTGCTGGGAGCTTCTGGTTGGGGTGACTGGCACCTGGTCATGGCCTGGTCACTACTGATCGATGATTGCAGGTCCCCGTGGTCATGTGTGTGGAGTCATGGTGCCTACAGTGGACAGCTGGTACCCCTGGCCATCGTGTTGGGTAGGAGCAAGCTGGCTGCCACACCAGGTAGCCCTCAGAACAGGGAATGCTGGTCGAGATTGACCGCCTGCTGCTGGCTGGTGTGAGCCAGAGGGGCCAGAGTGTGGGAGGAGGGGAGAGGAGTGCACCCCAGGGTGGTTCTGAGACCTGGCCCAGGACGGGGCCAGAGGCTGCGGTAGCTGCCACCTTCCCGGGAGCCTCTGTCTTCGACCCCCTTACAGCCGTCTTCCTTGCCTGCTGAGTGTTCTCTGCTGACTGGCCTCCCCGCTGAACCACACATTCACGCCCGCTGGAGAGGACATGGGGGGAGGGAGGTCTCTGTCCTGCACACCAGCCTGGGCCAAAGGGTTCTCAACACATTTATCTAACATGTCTGGATCTCAATGTTGATCGACATGAGAAGCTGGAGGGGAGGTGGGTGTTTCCGAAGGTGGCAGTGCTGGTCTTGGATTCGCCCCATGGTTTCTGAGCTCTGAGGTCTGCCTAAGGTCTGCCCAGTTCCTCCCAGCCTTGCCCCTTGTCTCGAGCTGCTGTTGACCTTCTGCCTCAGAGCCAAAGGGGCCTTCTCCCCCACAGAACCTCACCCATGGAAAGATGCCCACCACCTGGGCCTGCCAGGTAAGCCAGGGCTCCCAGGTCGGTCCACGGAGGAGGCTGCTCTCAGCCTTCTTTGGAGGAAGAGGGTGTGGCCTTCTAAGGTGGGGTGAACAAAGGACTCTGGAAGCAGCTGGCCTCATCTGCTCCCAGAAACCAAGAGACCAGGGGACAACCCTGTGGTGGGATGCAGTGATAACAGAGCCAGCCTAGGGAGGCAAATCCAACTCTAGGGACCCCAGAGCCTGGTCATGTCTAGAAGCAGGGGCCTGGGATGTGCCTGTGAAATGGAGGTGGATAGGTGGACACCAACAGAGATGGGAGAGGTAGAGAGAATTACAAACAAACAGGAAGAGGAGAGACAGACAGACGGACAGACAGACTCCCACTCATTTAGGACTCTCAGGGGACCCTGATCCTCAAACTTGCCCCACCAGAATGGCTCTGGTTGCCAACTCTAAGTGCATGTGTGCTCCGCGGTAGGCCCAAGTGCCTGCATCACGCAACAAGGTGTGACCCGAGAGTATCTTGTGTTTCTGGCTGTGCATACTGCGAGCACAGGGCGGCGGCTGTCAGCAGCCTCAGGACTGTGCCATAGGTGTGAGATGAGCTTGGATGTTTGTACCTGCTGAATAAATGTGTGATGTCCCGGGAGAATCAGCTACTCGAGGCTCTCCAGGGCTAGGCCTCTGAAGACCTCGCCTCGGCCTCCTGGACCCCGAGCTGGAGCCGGGCTGCCCGCACGGGGGCTTTGTCCCTTTTCTGAAGTGACAAGAGACACACAAAAGGGCTTTTAATTAAATCAAAGGAGGGGGAAACGGGCCAGCCGTGCTGCTATTATGTTACCAAATGTGAAAATGAAAACTTATTTTCAAGCTCTGGTATTAATTTGAGATTATTCAGATAGTTAATTAAAAGTGCAGCATGTGTTAAATATTATTTCAACAGAGATTATCATCGGCCCCGCGTAACGTGATCTCGGACTCAGGGAGCCCCACGCAATCGCTGGGCGCCCGAGGACGAGCAGGCCCAGTGGGACGGCTGGTGTCAGCATGTGGTAAGGGGACCCTCAGGCTGTGTGCCTCCTGGTAGATGTACCCTCAGACCAACCTCAGCTGGCAGGCTTTGGGGGGACCAGAACACCCTGGGGTAGTGCCTGGGCCTGTAGACCAGTCAATAGCAGGCACCAAAAAGTATTTCAGGAGGCCCTGTGGGTTTGGAGGGACAATGGCCATAGGCCTGTGTCTCACAGGCCAGCACACTGGGGTGCATGCAAGGGTGAGAGCAATGGTGTGCGGCAGGAGGAAGTGCACGTATGGGGCTGTGCACAGGAGTGTGTCAAGATGGAAACAGCGGTGCTAGCAGAGTGTATGTTCTGTGCAGTAGTGTGAACAGGCTGTGTACATGAGTGTGAGCAGGTATGTGTGCAGAAGTGTGAGCAGGCTGTATACAGAAGTGTGAGTAAATGCATGTATATGAGTGAATAGGCTGTGTGCAGCGGTGTGAGCAGCTGCATGCAGTGGTGTGAACAAGCTGTGTGCAGTGGTGAGAGCAGGTGCATGCAGTGGTGTGAGCAGGTGCATGCAGTGGTGTGAGCACGTGTGTGCAGTGGTGTGAGCAGGCTGTGTGCAGGGGTGTGAACAGTCTGTGTGCAGGAGTGTTAGCAGGCTGTGTGCAGTGGTGTGAGCAGGCTGTGTGCAGTTGTGTGAGCAGGGTGTGTGCAGGGGGTGTGAACAGTCTGTGTGCAGGGGTATGAGCAGGCTGTGTGCAGTGGTGTGAGCAGGCTGTGTGCAGTGGTGTGAGCAGGCTGTGTGCAGGGGGTGTGAACAGGCTGTGTGCAGTGGTGTGAGCAGGCTGTGTGCAGGAGTATGAACAGTCTGTGTGCAGTGGTGTAAACAGGCTGTGTGCATGGGTGTGAACAGTCTGTGTGCATGGGTGTGAGCAGGCCGCATGCATGAATGTGTAGGTGTGTGAGCAGGTGCATGGGGCAGCAGTGACACCCACAGACTGCACACAGACATTTGCATGGCAGGGATGTGAGTTGCATGAGAGTGTTGCCCTTCCTGTCGCTTAACTGTGTGCTCCTGACACATGAGTAGCATGGCCAGGCGTGCTAAGGGTGCATCCACACGAGCTGAGTGGGTTGTATCCCTGCCTGCCCCTCTATTTCCTGTCTGTACACTTGGGTCCCAGCTGGCTCAGTGACAGTTTCTCAGGAGGCTCAGAGAAAGAGCTCATTCCAGCCATAGGTGTGATCTGGAATGCCAGGAAAGTCTCAAACAATCGCATTTAAAATGAATAGAAAGTGAATTTTCTTATTTGATCAAGGCTGGTAACCCAAGGAAGTACATCAGCAAGTGTTTGCGTGTCCTTCTGTGCGAGACCTTTGATATCGGCTTGTACTGGGTCTCAATTCCTGTGGCCCTTACAGGCTTAGGAGCCATGGGAACTTGGCAGCAGCCTCGGAGGAAGGGTTGGCACTGTGAACCCCTCGTATGTCCCCACTCGTGAACTGGCCTGTGTACCGATTCCTGCAGCCGACTGCACTAGGTCTTGGGGCCCAGCACAGTGCCCAGCCCTGCTCCACACGCGGAGGCTGAGCCGCGCCTGCCCTCTGTCGGCGCCCAGAGGCAGGGCAGTGCGGGCTCATCTCACCCCAATGGTAAGCTTTGCCCGTCCCACAGAATCCTGCAGCTCCGTGGTCCCTCCCGCCAGCATGCTCGGTCATCCAGTAGTTCTTCAACAGAAGAAGTCAAGCAACGGGCGCTCAGGGAGGACTAGAGACTGCAGAGGGCCACACAGCTGACTGCGGGAGGGGAGGGAGGGCAGGAGGAAAGGAGGAAGCCCAGGGGTCGGGCGCGCTTCCTCCTCCCTTTGGGTCCAAACCCCATCCTGCCAACTCTGCTCCCTGCCGCCCTTGCTCTGTGTCGTGAGCCTCACAGCCGCTCATCCCTATCTCCGGTCACTGTGAAGAAACATGATTCTGGTCTCAACAGCTTGGGGCCAGTACAGGGCAGCTGGTGAGTCCTGGCTTAGCCCTGTCTCTAGAAGGGACCACTGATCCCCTCAACAACTCTACAGAGGTCCCGGAAGATGTAGTAGGGTGAGGAGAGAGAGAAGGATAGAGGTGACACTAGTATTGTTCCAATGTGGCACTGTGTGTGTCGGAGCTGCTCTGTGGGAGTAACTGTGTGTTGTGTAGCTGTGTGGATACAGCATTGTGGGTACATTCATCCACACAGCCTCGTTTAGACCATTTGCCCCAAGAAGCCCCATTCTCACCTGTATCCATCCCCAGCCTGAGCCCCCAGCCTGGGTACCACCAACTCACCTTGGGGTCTACAGCCCAGCTTGCTCTAGACCCAGAGACACAGCTGCACAGCTGCAGGCTTTGAGTCTGACTTCCCCACCGTATTTGCAAGGGTATCTGAGCTGTAACATGAGTCAGTGTATGTGTGTGTGTGTGTGTGTGTGTGTGTGTGTGTGTGTGTGTGCACGCGCACAGGTATGTGTGTATACAGGTATGTGTACAGGTATGTGCAGGTATGTGTATGAGTTGTGTATGTAGATGTGTTTGTATGTGTAGGTGTGTGTGTGCGTGCAGGGATGTGTGTATATAGGTGTGTGTACAGGTGTGTGCAGATATGTGTGTGCAATTGTGTATGTGCAATTATGTATATATGTGCAGGTGTGTATGTGCACAGGTGTGCGTGTGTGTGTGGGGTATGTGTGAAAGTGTGTGCAGATGTGTATATGTGTATGTGTAGGTCGGGTGTGTGTATAGGCGTTTGTGTGTGTATGTGCACTTGTGTATGTGCAGTTGTTCATGTGCGTGTTAGGTGTGTGTGTGTGCTCAGGTCTGTGTGTGTGTGTGCAGGTGTGTGGGAGATCAGACGTTGACACTGCTTCCTCTACTGCTTCCTAGCTTATTTTTGAGACAGGGTCTCTCGCTGAACCTCATCTCCTTTATGTCCCCTAGATTGGCTGGCTGGTAAGATCCTCCTGTCTCCGCTATCCCAGCACTAGGTTTTAGAGGTTTACACTGCTGTGCCCGGCTCTTTAGGGAGGTGCTGGGACCCACACTCAGGTCCTCACGCTTGCTCAGCAAGCACTTTGCGCGATGAGCATCTCACAGCACTCATTTTTTAATGGACCAATAACATTCTATTGTGCGGAGAGACCACATTTCATATGTCCATTAGTTGATGGACATGTGGCTGCTGCCTGCAAGCCGTCTATGATTAACACTTAGACACCTAGCCATGAGTTTGTGAGGACATGTGTTCAGGTCTCTTGATGTCTTGGTGTCTTTTCCTGCTAAGGTGCTTTGACAAAAGCGACTTAAAGGAGAAAGGTCTGTTCTGGCTCGCAGTGTGAGGACTCAGGCTGAATGTTGCGGAGGCAGCAGGATGAAGCAGCTGCTGGCACCACGCAGCTGTCAGGAAGCATGGGGAGGAGGCTTGTGCCCGCTCACTTTCTCCATTTTATACACTCCACCCTCTCTTGTAGTGTGTGTGTGTGTGTGTGTGTGTGTGTGTGTGTGTGTGTGTGTGTGTGTGTGTGTGAAGAGGGCGCTGTATGTGCTTGGGGAGGCCCAAGGGGGATACTGGGAACCAGCCTGGGTTGCTCTTCCTCCTTATCACTTTGCTCTGGGGATTGCCAAACTCACTGCCATTTCTGCCTAGTGTCCCCCCCCCCAACTTCCTCCGCACTGTGAGATCTGGGATCAGAACTCAGGTCCTTTTGCTTTCTCAGCAAAGGCTTAAGCCCTGAGCTATCTCTCCAACTTCTGCCCTGCTTTAGGGACTGGTCCTGTCCACAGTTGAGGTGCGTCTTCCCACATCAGGATGACCCTGCCAGACATTCAGGCAGTCCAGAAACCCCCTCTCAGGTGCATGCACAGGCTTGCTTCCAAGGTTAGCCTAGATCCTGTCAGGTTGACCAAATGTGCTGTTTACTTGGATACATGGTAAGAAGTAGCACTGTTGGGTTATATGGTAACTTTACTCTTTCACTTTTTTTAAATTTTTTTTATTATTTATTTAATTGCACGCGTGTATGTGTGTGTGTGCATGTATGTGCGTGTATGCGTGTATGTGTGTGTAGAACCACGGACGAATTCGGGAACCACCATGGACGCCTCCACCTCCTCGTTGTTTACTCTGCCCCGGGATTCACAGGCTCCGCCCTACTAGGGCCAGAAACGCAGGCCGCCCCCGCTTCCGCCCGGCGTCTATACGTGGGGTCTAGGATCCGAACTCAGGACCTTCTGCCTGCAAGGCAGAGGCTTAACCCCTGAGCCACCTCTCCAGCCCCTACTCTTGCACTTTTTAAAAACAGGTTCTTACCCTGTAGCCCAGGTTGGGATCCTCCTGGCTTCTGAGTGCTTTGATTGTAGGCGGCTCCCTGCCTGCCTGGGGAAGGAACCCAGGGCTTGGAACATTGGAGCCAAACTCTCCAGCCCAGGCTACAGCCCAGCCCTGTTGCTTTTGTACAACTTTGTTGAGCTCTAACTTCTAGGATCCCCTCATTTAAAATGTGTGCACAAGGTTGAGCACTTAACATTTCAGTCAGATCAGGCCCGACCCCTCTTCCCAGCACCCTCTTTTTCTGGTGACCTCCAGCAAGCATGGCCTCCTTCTTTCTTCTGCTTCAGACAGTTCACATGCGTGTTGCTGCATGTATGTGATATGTTGCTGCTGGGCTGGCCTTCTGTCTGTCAGCTGACAGCCTCAGTCGATAAGCAGCTGCTTTCACTCTGGAGCAAGAACTCTGTATCAAACATTTTTAACAATGCCCAACTGTTTCTCCAGAAGGCTTGGAGCACTCATTGAGCGCCTGCTGTGTGCCTTTTCGCTAGTCACTCCCAGGAGGGCAGTTCATTTGTTTCCATTGATGGGTGAGCCCAGCTGCTCCCAGAGGCTGCCCTGGAGCCTGTGGGGTGAGAGCTGCTCACTCAGCTCCATGGTCGTTAGGACACTTGGACCTGGCCCACAAGGTGGTGGGGACAGGCCTCAGGGTCTGAGGTGTGGCGCCCAGGACAAGAGCCCACCTAGCCAATCTCTGTGTGGATGCTTGGCGCTTGAGGTATTCCTGCCTCTGCAGGTCAAAGTCACCCTCGGGCCTTCCTGGATACACATTGCTACATCCCGCCCGCTCCTGCAGGCCTAGGGTCTTCTGATTGAGCAGAAGGGCTTCACTTCCTTCTACACAGCCCCCAGTGGGACCCAGGCTGTGAGGAGCAGGAGCTTGGAGTTCTGAGGTGCTGACTCAGGAGGCGGAAAGACCCAGCACCCCAAGGCTTCACAATCATCTGGAGCTTCGGGCCCAGCAGCAGAACTAGACCCCGTCGGGGTGTCGGTCTCTGGGCCTGACCCCTCACCGTGCTGGTGCTTGGGCGACCACGATGGCCCACAGGTGGGGCCGAGGGAGGGAGCACCCCACCATGGAGTGTGTGCGTGGAGGCTTTGGACACTTCCTAGAGCCAGTAGGCCCCTCCCGCCCCAGGGGACCTATGTGCGGGATGGGTGATGTCCCCCAGCTTGGCTGTGGGGTGTCACAGGAGGGCTGGGGAGAGGGGTCTGGGCCTCAGGAGGGCAGCGGGGCCCCTGGGCTCCTGCGTCCCACAGCTGATGCTGAGATAGGCCAGGCCCCGGAGGAATGTGAGGCTCGCTCATAAACCTTCTCCTCCTGTCTGGGCGCCAGGTCATCTAGAGGTCACCTCAGAGGTGCACACAGCTGTGAGCCCTGATGCACAGGCCTTGGCAGGATGGGGGACAGGTGGCCCCCCAGGACTGGGAAGGGCCCTGAGGAGCCATGCTATACCCACGGGGCCGGGCTGAGGCCCAGGCAGGTGAGTGACTGCGGCTGAGCTTGGAGCCCTGCTGGGGAGGGCTGCAGCGGGAGGTGTGGGATCGGGCTGGGGAGAGACCCTCCCTCACTGTGGTGCACGTTCCTGTAAAATCTCCTTCCTTTCCAGGGCCCAGTGGAGGAGCGTGGGTGACTTATCAAGACCCACTGTGTTGAGGCCGATTGTGAGCAGTGAGGGGCCTGGTGAGCCTTCTCCAGGCCTGGGCAGCTCCTCAAGCCCACTGTTAAGGTCTCTCACCAGAACTGGGCTACAGCTGGCGTTTCCAGAGTCCTCTGCAGTGCAGAGCTGACCCTCCTTGTGGGCCCCAAGGTCTCCCCATGAGGCGGCCGTCCTCCTGCAGGATGAGCTCGGAGGAAGAGCTCTCAGCAGACGCCTCTCTCACATGTGCACCGAGGAAGGAAATTGCAAATTAATCTTGATTTCCATCTTGGAAGAAAACCTTAATTCTCTCCATTGAAATGATCCTCATTCCAGGGAATCAATTACGGGCTTTAGCTGCACTCAGTCCTGGTCAGCGGGCAGGCCGGGCTCTCCACCCTGTCTCGGCGTCAGCTTGCTCTTTCTGTCAGCCTGTGGTTCTCTCTCCCCCTCTCCGCACCTCTCCTGTCCTCTCTCAGGGTTCATCTCTCCCTTTCTTAGATGGTCTTGGTGCGTCTTCCCCAGGCAGCCCCGGCTCAGGAATGAAGCCTCAGGCCTGACAAGAGCCACCTGCCGTGCGCAGCCCATTTTCCTCCTGCCCGCTGCCTCTGGCCCGTAGCTGCAGTGTTCAGGAGCTGGGCTTATGGCAGACTCAGGGCAGCCATAGGAAGGAGCCAGGGCTCTTCTCCTCCTTCTTGAACTGACCAAAGACCTTGCCGAAATAAGTGGCTGAGCAGATGAGTGTCTGGCAGGATGCCCATTATGGCATGCACCTCTGCACCCCAAGAACAATTCCCTGTCTACCTTCTGTACATGAGTAGCATAAACCTCTCCTGCCTTTTCTGGACCCCCTGGATGGCAGCCCTGAGTGATGTGGAGTGCATCCTGGCATGCCTTTCTCCACGCAGCTAACGTCCCACATAACCAGGCTCATAGCACACATAGTGATGCTAGCGGAACCTCTGTACATGTACAGACGGAGTAGCTTTGCATCTTCCTAGCCTAGTTCTCGGACAATTCACTGAGCGTTCGCTCAGAGCTCATCCTTTCTACCTGTGGTAGTATATTCCACTCCATGATCACTAGGGCCACCTGGGTGTCCATACCACCACCGACGACCCTGCAGCTTGTCATTCTGTGACTACACCTGCCCCTCCTCTGCTCACTTGGAGAGTCTGAGAGCACCCACCCAGCAGGGTGACTGTGGATCCACACTCCCAACAGCTTCCGTACGCTACACCTCCTCCCCAACACAAGACATTTTTGAGCTTTTAAACTTTGAGGACAGAGACCAAGGCTGCTGGCAGAGGTCAGCCACATGGTGCTGATCTTGAGAAGGTGGTCTAGGGGCACCCAGAGGAAGGGAGCAGGGGGTGGGTGTCACATGCAACTTTTCCTGGGGAGACAACTTCATCAATGCTTATTCACCCCAGATAGGGTTGTAATGCTAGATCAAATTAATGATCACACCAAAGTCTAACTTGATAAACCAATGAGCTTATTGGGTTACTTACAGGAGCCAGGATGACCCCAAAGCGATCACACTGGAGAGTCTCATCCTCATGGATGACGGCTTCCCTAGGCTGCAAAGATGGGTGAAGATGGGAGTCCCACCTTTAACGAAACTTCCTCAGCCTATGCACTGTAGTCCCAGTCCCCTCTGAGGCACATGCAGTTAGTGCAGAGCTGGGCCCTAACCGCGGGAGGCGCTCCAGGGAGCAGCTGGGATTTCAGGGGTGAGCTCAAGAACTCTCCCACCCATTCTTGTCTCTGAGGAAAGTCAACAGTCAGCGGATGTAAGTTTGATGGCCTCTTGCAAGTAGTTACAGCTGGTCAGACAAAGATGGTGGCGCCTTTCTCCAAGGAAAATGCCATTCAATAGCGAGGATTGATGCAGGTGAGAGAGGGGTGACAGGCTACACCTCATTTTAGGGCCTCATGGCGACCTGGAGCAGCAGGAGGAGGCCCAGATGGTGGGTACCAGATGGAGTCAGGTCTGCTTGTTTCTGGAACCCTCAGGCCGTACTCAGGTCTAGCCATACACAGCTCACACGTGCGTGCAGAGTACACAAACACGTGAGTGCACTTTTGTGGACACGGGTGTAAGATTTGTCCACCTGTCTGCTGCAGTGTGCAGACAGGGGTTACGGCCGTTGTGTGTCTGCACAGATGTCCCCAGGGATGGGGAGGCCAGCTCTGACAGCTTCAGGCCCCTGCGGGGGTCTCTCTCTCAGTTGCCTTTTCCTTCCCCCACTCTAGACCTTCTTGTGAGGTCTGGGCCTCCTCTTCCCCTGGGTGGGCTCCAACCTTAAACCTCCCCTGGTCTGAGCCAAGGAACTTGTCTTGAGTGGAGCCAAAACGGAGAGAACACCTGGCTCTGTGCCATATCCAGACAGATCCCATGTGCACTTATGGGATCCCTGCTGTGTGCCAGGCCTGTTGGGGTGCAGGGCACAGGGTGGTACAGAGACAGGTCCATTGCCTAAACCTCCTACTGTGCTAAGAGGGCCCAGGATGCTGGGAGGGTGGGAGCCAGGCGAAGGCCCCATAGAGAGAGGCGGGACCGTATCCACCATGTGCTGAGGCAAGGCTGAGTGGTCAGCAGCCAGCAGGACGGTCAGGCACAGCGGCTGGCTGGTGTGGCTAAGAGCCCAGTGGGGTCAGTGGGAAGGAGGTAACCAGACCTGGGAGCAGAGGTCCCTGCGCCTCCTCAGCCATCCCCGCCTGACTTGTGTCATACCTGGTTCTCTGCACTGCTCACTTGGTAACAGGCAACATCTTGAAGGAGAAACTTCTCTTCCCAGGTCAGCGTCCTGCTGGCTTCTGAGTATACCCGTGGACCTCACTAGATAGAGCTTCTGGGGGGGCTGGACCAGGCACTCTGTGAGTCTCAACTTGGCTTGTGAAGTGGGAGTATGTGGCACTGGGCAGAATTAGGGTTTTGGGACAGAGCTGGGATGCTGAGCGCAGTTTCTCTGGGGACCGACCAGGCTGGGTAGTGAGCGTAGTTAGAGGGGGAGGTGCGGCTTAGTTACCTGGGGTGTTTGGCTTTACTGCGGTTGCAGAGTTCTGAGGATGGGGAGGTGTCCTTCCCTGTGGACCCCCATGTGTGGGAGTAGGCAGGTGTGGTATATTGGGAAGATATAGCTGGGGAAGGGAGGGTCTGTGCTAGGACTCTAGGTAGCAGGGCTAGGAACTGGGGTGCTGCAGATGGCATCTAGCCAGGGTGAGGTATGGTAGGAGGAGGTGGTGGGTTTGGCGAGGGTGGTGGGTTCTAGTCCATCCTGCTGCCTCAAATATCAGGCTATCAGGCTTGAGTTAACCCTTGAGGAGTAGAGAAGTGACAGGGACAGGTGAGAGAGTCTTGGAGGCCCCCATGGTGGCACCAAGTTTGAGGAGACAGCAGGGGCTGGGGTGAGGCTGAGGGCAGGGCATGCATGGGGAGCACGTGGCTCAAATGGTGCCTTGTGAGGCCTGCCTCATTTTTTTTTTTTTTAACCGCTGGGGAAGGGGCTTCGTGTGCATCACTCTAAACTGCACCACAGCTGTAAACCTGCTCACAGCAGTCGCCAGGAGCTCAGGAGCCCACGGGAATCACCAGCAGGCCGCGCTGCCCAGCTGGTAGGTGGCAGCTCTGCAGTAGGTGAGGGCATGGTGACCAGCTGGAACATCGTCTTCAGCTGCACATCCAGTGAGGGCTCGTATCCCAAGCTCTGGCAAGAAGTCAGTGGCAGGTGCACCCCCTTCTCATGGGGAGGGTGGAGCAAGCAAGGTGGGGCATGGTCTGGGGCAGTGAAAGGGGCTGTTATCTGCTCCCTTCTCCCACTGCTGCTGTGCCAGGGAGACAAGATACAGGCCCTGGGCACCCTTTGGGCTCTGGGTGAGCAATCACAGGTGACCTTGTGAGATTCTTCTCATCCCTGAGCTTCAACTGCTCTCTGGGAAGGCTGGTTCTAGGATGGCAACCAGCAATCCCATGTAAACTCAGTGACTGGCAGGTGGCTGACTCTCAAGGGGCCTAAATGCCCACTTGAGAGAACCCATTACTCCCATCAAGCACATCACCAAGAGGGGAGGCACGGGTTCGTCTCTGGCAGGAGTCCTGAGGGTCCGCATTCCAGGAGCACACTCCACACTCACTCCAGGTCTGGGACATGACTGAGGTCCTGCTCTCCCTATACCCCAAGTCCTCTCTCTATGTTGGTCACTTGCCCTTAACTGGAGCAGCATAGTGCTGGTGGGACAGGAGGTTGTTCTAGAGAGGGGCCCCACGCTCAGTGGTGAGGCTGCAAGGAGAATCCAACACACTGGGAGCTTGCAGGCCTGGGTGCGAGGCTGGTGGGGACCCCGTGTGGCTCCATCTACAAGCCACACATAGCAGCTGCCCGGATGCCTGCTGAAGCTGGGAGGGCCCTGCCCGGAACCCCATTGGCCTCAGTGTGTCCACCCCAGATGTGGGCACCTCTGCTGGGCCTCCCAGCACCTTCCGGCCACCGGGAGATGCTTGTCTGCTTTATCAGCGGTCCCCGTGACTCTGGCAACTGTCTCTCTTATCGGCGGCCCACGGCTGTCCGTGCCACGGGTCCACCCTGTGGCTCGAGCTGTGCTGTCCTTCGGGCAGACCCCAAATGGGGCCCCTCTTCCTCCCACTGAGGTCTATAACCCTCGTGATCTGATGGAAAGTCAGCCCACACCTCACAGTGGACCCAACTGAGCTGAGACCAGGTCTAGGGAGAGTTTAGCCTCCTCTTCCCAGAGAACCTGGGGAGCTGCCATCTTCATCCACATCCAATGAGCAGAGCTGCTCCATTCCACCCTGTGCACTTACACAGCAATTCCCTAGCAGCGCTGGCCCCTGCCTGAGGAGCTGCTGGGGCTCTTCCCTAGGCCTGGCAGCCATCACAGTGCCCACTCACTCCCTGTGTCCCTGTGTGCCCTAGCTGCAGAGTGCACCCTGAACACAACTCCTCAGCTCCTACTGAGAACAGGTGCCTCCTTTCCCTCTTGTCTCCTCCTCCCATGCTGGGAAGGCCCCCAGATTCCCTGCTTTGTACCCACAGCCTTGCTCCTACTCAGGCTTCTCCCCAGACCAGAACTAATTTCCAGACATCTGGGGAGTTGCCTTTTAGCTGAATGTCCTAAGGGCTTTGCAGTTCTGGACTGAGAATCTCAAGCAAAGGCTCGTGCCAGTGTGCTCCGACCACAGATGTCCACCTTTGCTGTAGGGATCCCTGCTGAGGCTCATCAACCCCAGGGCCAGCTGGTCCCGCTCCTACTCCAACTTCTGCCTCAGTTGTCCCCTGGTGGGTAGTGGGGCCCCTCCCCGGCCAGCTGCCTGAGCCTTTCCTTCTGGCCTGCAGGGTATGGGGCATGTGTCATCCGGAGGTGGCGGGGTGCTGTTGCTGGTGCCAATAGTGGGTGGCTGTCAGGGTAGTGACCTGGGGTCTCCCTTAGTGAAAGGCTTATGGTGGTGAGATGGTGCTGGGGGTTACTTGGCGACAGGAGTGATGAGGTGGGGTGGTAGGATGTAGACAGTGGGTCATCGGATGGGAGGTGGGGAAGGGGCACGAATTTGGCTTCTGCAGCCTGGTCTGAGCCCCAGATCAAGAGCCATTGGGAACCTTGCGTTTCTAGTCTCCCCTGCCCCCAGGTTTCCAGGGGAGCCTGACTGTAGCTCCAAACCTGGCCTTCTAGATCCTCACTGAGTCACTCTTAGTCACCTCACCTTCAGCTCTGGAGGGAGGCCAGGTGCTGTGGCTGCTGCAACAGAGGTTGCAGGGTACGAAGCTCAAGGAGCGTGAGGGAGAGAGATGCGGAGAGCCCAGGGTCCCAAGAAGCCAGCATGCCTCCTTTCCCACCTGACTCAGTCTGTCCAAGTCAAGGCCCAGGACAGCAGGCATAGGGTGTGGCCAATGCAGAACCCAGCCTGTGGATTACAAGAGAGATACAGAAGACCAGATGTGGAGGTTGGCAGGGGATGGAAGCTGCTAAGGGGAGCCTCCTCCTGGGGCTCAAGGGTCTCCCTTCTGCTGTGACCAGAGGTACTGGTTACAAGGTTCTGAGCTTCTGTGAAGCTTGGGGGTATGTGGCTCTAAAGAGGAGAGGCTGATAGGACCGGTGCTGGGGAAGAGGTCACCTCCCCACAGTGGTCCCTCAGGGTAGGGCAGAGCCTGGGCCTCCTGGTGGTGGTCATGTGGGAAGTATGTCTGAGGGGTGTCCCTCAGGGGTCACCCAGGCTCCAGCAGGCTTTATCTGGGGCCCCAGCTGTGGCCACGGGAAGTGGCTGTTTGTGCTGCCGGTCTCCCCGCAGGGCCCATGATAATGATGGGGGAGCGAGGAGGGATTGAGCAACACCTCAGCCTAGTCTGTGGAACCTCTGACCTGCAGGTGTGTGGGTGAGGTATGGAGTAACTTCACTGTAGAGGGCTGTGCAAGGCTGGCGTGTAAGTCAGGGTGCAGGTTGCTAGAGGACTTCAGAGGTGCCATAAATCCATTGGGCACAGGGCAGGTGAGCCTGTGTCCCTGTGGGCCCCATGCTGGACAAGGCCAAACCAAAATGGAAAGATCCATCTTTGGGGCACAAACCAAATCTCTCCCCATTCTCGTTATGTACCCTGTGCTGAATACTGAAACTTTCAAGTACACCTCTTCCCTGCAAGCTTGGCTTGTGCATCTAATCACAAACCACCTATCGGGAGTCCTTCATCCTCTTGGGGCCCCCCTCCTGGTCCCTGACATCAACTTCTGCAAGAAACCAGAAGGGTCCTATGCACTACTCCCTACTTGGGTTCTTCAGACCCGCTCTAGTCCTCCCACTTCCAATAGTCAAGCTGCTGTAGTTGGCTGAGGTGAGCTAATTAATGGCATGAACCTGTTGTCAGCCCATCAGTGCTAATTACTCTTTTGAATCAGGGCTACTTCTCAGAATGCCCCTGGAGTTCAGAGGTCAGGGATCCCACACTTCCCCTTCCTGTTAACACCCTAGCTCTCTCCTTGTGTCCCCTCAGTCTTTCCTCTTTGGCAAATCCTCTCTCTCTCTCTTTCCAAGACCTTACTCATGTGGTCTCTGTGGTCCCCTCACCTCTGAAGAGCCACTGGGGGCAGCTAAGAAGCTGGGAGTGATACTAAGTGAATCTGGCTCTAGAGGAGGACAGCAGGCTGGGGAAACCTGAATCATCCTCAGTGGGAAGATCTTCCACCTGCCAGTCCTACCTTTCATCCTACTGGGTATTGAGAAGATACCAACTCATCCTTGTACCCTGGTACCACACTATGCCCATTAGATCCCATCCTCCTTTACCCTATCCCCACGGACTCCAGAGTACATTGAGCAGCCAGCCAGAGCACACGGCATCCAGACACCAGTCCCACCCACAGGGCCAGGCGCACATGTGTACAACCGGAGAGGACACAGAGTGCCCCTTTCTGCCCTGGCCCCCAGGGCTTCCCGTTTACCAGCCGTTATCTATCAAAAGTATATTAACCCCGAGTCTGTTTCCATCAGAGTCTTGATTCCAGGGACGGTTCCAGATAAGCCTTATCTCAGCACTGGTGCATTAGCCCCATGCTCCAGGGCCTGCCAATCATGCCGCCCCCATCAGACCTATGGCGCGACACCCGCCTGTGACTTCATGCCACGTGGGCAGGACAGCCAGAGGGTGCCTCTTTCTGTGGTCAGGAGCTTGGGATTGTCTGCTGTACCCAAGGCACCGAAGCACAGCAGTGGTCACCCCAGGGAGGCCAAGCAGGTGTGTCTGTGCACCGTGGCTGTGGTGAGCTCGGCTCTCCATAGTCCTGTTCTCCTTAAAACACCAGGACCTGGGGCTATGTCAGATCTGTCCCTTCAAAGGCTGGCTGACCTCCCTAATGAGTACTTTGGTTTCCACAGATGCCAGGCTTGATAAGGACTTTTCCTGGGGCTGAGCTGTGTTCCCAGGCCATGCTGGGTAGGATGGCCTTACTACACATCCTTGGGACCCAGAGGCTTCTGGGGTCATAACCCCTCCCTGTGTTCCACTGTGTGTCTTGGTTTTTTCCACTTGGGCCCATCTTCTTCTTGGGCCTTAAGGAGAATGGTCTTTAGGAGAGATGCTGGGGACGTAGACAAGGGAACCTTAATCCCATAGAGATCCTGGACAAAATGGCTGAAGTGTGGCCCTGCCTTGGTGAAGGGTCTACGCCTGGCTGTCACTATGTTTTGCAGGCCCTTTGCCCCTGGGTTGTTCCCAGTGTGGAAACAGTGGGTCCTCTCATATTATAACTGAGGTATAGGCTGGGAACCTGCCCAAGGTCATAAACTTCACATAGGACAGAACTCAATCTGCACCACCTTCCAGGGACCCCGAGAGACCCTTGGGCTGCAAAGGATGCACTTTGGCTTGTGAGTGTGAGGTTGTCCCAGCCCAACTCCATGCTATGCAGGATGGCTGATTCTTTATGCTTGCTGTGAGGCTAGGTGGGCCTAGGAAGGCTGCTTCTCCAGGGGTGACATTAGGAGCTGTGGGGGTTCAGCTAGGTTTGTTGCTTGGCTGGGTGCTGGCATGAGGTCCTGACCTGGCTCTACTGGCTCCTACTAGCTGCTCCCCCTCAGGCGGTCCAGCAGATAGATAGTAGGAGGGGGAAGAGGCTGGCTCTGCCAGTGGTCCTACCTTTCAAGTGGTACAGATGCCAGGGGCTGGGTGGCTTCTCAGCTTGAGACCTGGCCTGCTCCCCTGGGGAGAGGAGCAGCAGCAGCAGGTACGGTGGTGGCAGCCTCGCTCACTGCAGCAGCTGTGGTGTCGGTGGCCTCGCTTTCTGCAGCAACTGCTGCCTGTTCACGTCCAGTCCACCGGGCCAACAGGGTAGAGCAGGGGAACCACAGCCTCTTAGAGTTGAGAGCACTGGTCCCTAGAAAGCTGGCAGCAAAGCCCAGCCCCTCTCTCCCTTGACTCTTCTGCCATCCTCACCCTGGCTGTCTGGGTCCTGGCCAGGAATTGAGAACGGTGGTGTGTTACCGCTATGCTGGCCTCGTGGAGGCATAAGGGGCTTGGTGGACTATTGGTGCATTTGGTTAGGGGCATCCTGGCTCTGTGGACACTGCCCACAGGGACATTGTGTTCTGAAGCCTCTGCCCTCAGCTCTGGGGCTTAACAGCCCTGAGTCATTTGATCACAACCTGCCCATTAGTATTTTGGATGCCATTTTTGCAAACTAAAGCATAATGCACAGATTACCAGACAAAGGAGGCCTGTGCCCCTGTTGAGTTGAACAGAGGATGCCGGGAAAAGCTGATTCCTCCATGCTGGGTCTGTGGACCAGGCGACCTGTAGGTGTTAAGGTTGCAGATGAGTAGACAGGACCTGGGTGCTCCAGGGAGTCTGTAGTCCCTACATACAAGAAAAGGGGTCTTGGGACTTCTAGTGTCAGGATGGAACCTCCTGGGGGGGAGGCGCAGCTCCTGCCCACAGGACCCTTGCTGGACTTGGCTACCCAGAGAAACCCTTCTCCAAAGTACAGGACAACCCAGAAGTCACTTGGTTGCTGTCCCCCCCCCTGCCGGGCTCTAGAAGGTGCTGGGCACCCCCTTGCACAGACTACAGATGGGCTGAGTCATACACGAGATCTTTATTTATGGCTGTGGGGTGCTTCCATCTGGGATAGGGCTAAGTGTGCCAGACACCTCAGCTGGGAAGACTGGGGACCCTGGATGTGTGGGGGCAGGTACGTAGTGGCAGGCCCCTGAAACTGTCCCATCTTCCCCTAAGCTCCTCACTGGCTGAGCAAAAGTGGCATGGGACTGGCTGCCTACAAGCCTGGGGCCTGAGGCATGCCTGGGGGGCAGCTAGCATGGGGCCTGGCCTGCATCTGGACAGGGGACTCTGAGGGTGGGGGTGTCACTCAGGGAGTCTGCACCATGCGCTTTTGGGTGTCGAAGACATAGCGCTTGAAAGACAGGCTGAGTGTCACAGGCTGTGTGGACTCGGGCCTGTCGGAGCTTTCTTCCTGCTTGGCAGTTTCCCCGCGGCCGGCCCGGCTCCGCTTCTTGAGCGTAGGTGTCAGGATCTTCTTGCACTCGGGGCTGAGGCCACCTGCAAGGGACAGCAGTCATTGCCTCACTGCAGACAGAATTGCCTCCTGGGCATGCACCCTGTTGGTTCTATGTCCTCGCTTAACCCAGCATCCTTTCCTGCTGCCGCAGTCAGGCTAAGGTTAACTCTGCCCCTCAATCCCTACTGTCTTGTCCCCCCCACCTCGCCGGCCTAGCATACCACTGGCTGATTTTGGGCAGTCTTCTGGCCTCTTCACTTCCCATAGACCTGCTGCTGCCCTGGGCGATGTCCTACCTCCCCAGACACACCATCTCAGGCTCCTGACCACCTGAGACACTCTCCTGTCCCGCAAGCTGGAAGGCCAACTCTTCAGTGGGCTGTTGTGCTCTTTGCTTCTATGGGCTTAGCTGAGAGGAGCCCCAGTACACTGGGGGGGGGTGTGTATTTAACTTTGTGGGCAGAGCTCTTGCTGGGGTCTCTGTTGATTCTGGGAGATGCTGTTCCCACTACCTGCCTGACTCATGCCACCCCTCTACCCCTCACCACTGGCCCATGGTCCTGACGAACTTGTCTGGTCTGGGCTCTTGATCATTCAGGCTGTTTCCTCACCCAGAACACCCTTTTATTCCTAATAGAATGTCCCATGGTCCCTCAGCCTCTGTGAGAGGTTGCATGTCTGGGCTGGGTTTGTCTGTGACCTTTTCAGTGGAGATGTGTGCTGACGGTGTGTGTTGTGCTGTGACGTGCTGTGATATGCTGCTCGGCAGCTGCAGACGCTGCAATGGTGAGAGCTGCACAGCACTCTGCATGCTGATCATTCTTATGATGAGAATATTCACAAAATGGGGCTGGAGAGGTGGCTCAGGGGTTAAGCCTCTGTCTTGCAGGCGGAAGGTCCCAAGTTTGGATCCTAGACCCCACGTATAGACACCGGGCGGAAGCGGGGGCGGTCTGCATTTCTGGTCCTGGTAGGGCGGAGCCTGTGAATCCCGGGGCAGAGTAAACAAGGAGGAGGTAGAGGCGGTCCATGGTGGTTCCTGAATTCATCCATGGTTCTACACACACACACACACACACATACATACACACACGCGCACACACACATACATGTACAATTGAATAAATAATAAAAAAAGAGAATATTCACAAACTATCTTGTTGGGTCTCTGTGTGGGATGCTGGGAAGAGGGACAGGACAGGTCTGTCAGGGCCTGAAGCATCTATAAGATCTTCTGCCATCCCCCAACACTGAGTTGGGGCTATTGCTCTTCGAGGAAAGCCAGGCTGGAAACTCAGGTGACTGGCACCAGTGCCTGAGGACCCTGGTGGACATCGGCAGGGGACACTGGTAGACGAAGGCAGCAGGACCATGTGTGTTAGCTCTGGCTCAGCCAACAGATGCTGGTGCCCTTTTGTTTTCTAGGTAAGAAAACAGGGCTCTGCTTCAGGGCCCCCCTGAGCGGGGAAGAGGCAGAACTTTAACTCTAGGCTCTTGTCTGAGGGCCAAAAAGGCCACTAATGGTGAAGAGGGACCCTCCTGTGTGTGTCTCTGACAAGAGACCTGCACTGGACCTTGTGCTTAGGGACATTCAAAGGGTGGCAAGTGAGTTGGATGATGGGGACACTTGCGGTCAGCCAGGGACAGTTTGCCTCACTGCACACAGGGCCCACTCTCCCTCTAGCGGGCAGAAGTGTGGGTCACTTCAAAACTTAGATCCCTTGGGGAAGGGCAAGGATGTGTTTCTAACAGAGCTCTGGAGCCCGGCTGTCCACTGCTCACCTGGGAGTGCAGCACGTCCTCCATGCAGCTCAAGAGCCTGTGCCCACTGCTCTGCCCCCCTTGGATGGGGCCCCAGGCCTGGGGTGTGAGGAGGGTCCTGGGCCAGCGCCAGGCCTGCAGCATTTGAGCCCCTGAGTCGGAGCTGGGCCGTCCTGCTGAAACCGCACCCCAATGAACGGCACACGTCTGTCTTTTCCTGGTGCCAGGAGGTCTGATGTCTAAAGAGGCATGGGGCTCCTGGGTGTTTGTGCTGTGCTGGGGAAACAGGTATAGTCCATCTCACCTGTGATGGCTCTTGTCACACACAGCACATGTCGCTGTAGCCCAGAGCAGGCTGAGCCTGAAAATCTATCCGGCACTGGCTGCTGTGACTATCCAGCAGCTCATCACCTGGGCCCATCACAGGGCTCTGGGGACAGTCTCGAGTACCCTGCCAGTAAAGCTGCCACAGAAGAGGTTTGCGGCAAACACCACTTTATTCTTTCCAGTGGCCCTTTTTTCTCTTGGTCAAGTGGCACACCACAGGGAGCTGTGCCCACCCAAGGCATAGGGCCCAGCTCAGACTGCAGGCATCTCCCAGGCGGCCAGGCCTTTCCCTGTACCGCAGGGCTGAGAGGCAGATGGGCGGGCACAAGGCCAGGCAGCTCCCCTGGGGTTTCTAGCTGAGGAGGCCAGCAGTCAACAGGTTGGGAGGCAGATAGTCTCAGACAGCACGAAGGAAATGCCCGTGTTAAGGTTAAGCCCCCAAGGTGCCTGTGTGCAGGACTCAGAGGAGTCAGGGTGGGTGGCAGGCAGCCAGTGCATTTTGAACCCACAGCCTCAGAGATGCTTGAGTTAGTTAGGATAGTGCTCACCCTGCCAGTGTTCTGGTGCCTGGGCAACCACAGTGATTCCTACCAAATGTGAGCTTCCTTGTCTGTCCACACATCTACACCACACTTGTGCTCTGCACGCCTCTGACTTTGCCAATCCCTTAGCCAGGAAGATGCACCTTTGGAATTCCAGGACTTTTACCATATACCTCTGAGTCACCATTCAAATGTTACATCTTGTTGTGGTACCTTGGTCACTGAACCCTGGTCTCTCTGTCCCTCATATACTCTATTTCTTATAAATCATCTCCTCTAGCAAGCTACATAATTTTCTTATTTTAGTGTTTATCATCTGACCTGCATTGGGGACCCTGGCTCTTAGAAGGTATTCAGAGACCACCCTTGGTGAGTCAGTGCTGGTTGGGACACTGGGGCTGAAGGCACCCCTCTGGTCCAAGAACTCAGAGTGAGGACTTAGAAACAGCCCACATGGTCACAGCATGAACAGCAGTCCTCTCACATGCCACAAACACACATACATTGTAAACTTAGTTAAAAAAAGTACCAGTCAGGACTTTCATCAAAGTTCGAGAGGAGTCAGAGGAGTCACAAGCAGTGTGTTTTCTTCTACTTTTGGTACTGCACGAGGGCTTTCAATGACCCTGGGTTAGGTAGAGTGGGATGTCCGCTGCAGACCCCACCACATGGCCTTGGTGTCCACTCTAAAGCCCAGATAGAGTAATGTTTGCTCTGGTGCAAGCAAGCAGGAGGAGGAGGGAGGCTGGAACAGGGAAGGAGAGGGAGGGTCAGGTCAGTCTCTTAAGCTTGGGGTGACTCAGGGTAAGGAAGTCAGGCTAGCATCTCTAGGTCGTAGCCTGGCTGTTCTGGGAAGGGTGGGGCTCCTCCATGCACACACACTTGAGTTAAGGTGTCTGACTTAGTCCTTAGAAGTGAACAGAAACCATAAGGGAGAGCTTCAGCTCCTTCTGTTCACTTTCTGCTTCTGCTCCCTCCCTGTCCATAGGCCGAGGTGGCACATGCCTGCCTCCTCCTCAGCCTGCCTGGTCCACGATGCTCCCATCCAGGCAGGGCTGTAGCCACAGGACAGCCAGCACAAGCCCCGAACATACGGTTCTGCTGACTGTTCTCTTTGTCTTCATTTGGTGACACCTACTGTGCCACGGCCTCCTTGGGGCACATCCCCCAAATGCTCCAGACTAGAAGCCCCACCAAGCACCTGTTTTTGCTGTGGTTACCCAGGGACCAATGAATAGGGCTGGTCTTCTAACTGTTGGGCAGGAAATTAGTGGATGGGGCTCTAGGTCTGCCTGGTGGAAACAGAAATGACACAGAAGTATGTCACACGTTCCTATGTGCGTCACACATTCCTATGTGCTGTACACAGCCTCCCCCCACATGTATTCCCCCCACACATACCACACACTATATATCACACACCTATATACATGTAAACACACCCTCATTCCGCCCCACCTCCATTCTACACACACCTGCAGGCACCCCTGTCTAGATGAGACCAGTGGGGAAGATATGAGATAACTGTCTTCCCACTAGAGCAGCCCAACTAGACACCAGTCTGACCTGATTCGATTTCACATCTTCTTAAAAAGCTGGCACTTGGCTGTCCTCAGCAGGGCCAGTGTGAATGAATCCATGGTGTCTTTTTCAGAGCCTTCGCTCTCCCTAGGACTCAGGAGGACTGCAGCCTGTGACCTACTCCGCTGCCTTTCGAGCTAAGACCCTAGGATGCAGTGGGAGAGGTGGTGACCCCGGGTGACACTGCTGCCCATGACTTCCCATGGGGACCTCTCCCAGGGCCTAGCTGGCCTTTCTCACCTCTCACCAGCCCTACACAAAGGCACAATGGGCTGCAGGCCTCTGGTCTTGACTTGGCTGGGCAATCAGGAAAGAATGTGGGGAGCAAATGTTTCTCAAGGCCAGTGCGGGTGCTGCCTGGCTCTGGCCATCAAAGGCTGGCAACTGTCTCCAACTGCTGTGTTACTTTCATGTTGGAGGCCAGACTGCGAGGGGTTTCCATATTGCTGGGTGGCCAGTGGGAATGAACCCTTGTAAGCAACACAGGTCAGCAGCCCCCTCAGGGTACTTTGGGGTCAGGTCACTGCTAGACAAGCAGCTTTGAAGGGGCTGCAGAAACATGGCCGAGTGAGAGGGAAAAAGGGACAAGGGATTCTCTACATTCTCATGAGGCCTGCCAGGCTGGACCAGAGGGGTGGCCAGTTAGATGGCCACAGAGGCAGGCTTGAGGCTGGAAGGACGTGGGGCCGCATGCAATGGGAGTGCTGAGAGAAGGCGATTCACCTTCTCTGGCATCCAGAACTCACATGATGACAACAGGTGAGTTTGCAAGGTGGATGTGGCCTCAGTGCACGAATGGCAGTCACCGTCTTGTAGGGGACCAGCTAAGGCGGGTCAAGGTACGATGACTTGCCCATGCTCCCCAGCAGCTGTAGAGCTGGGATCTGAATGCAGATTCTCTACCTGCCTCAGTGGGCCAGGCAAGCCTGGGCCTTCCATACATGTTCGCTTGTGATGTTTCTTCTGGCTGGGGATGTAGCTTGCAGGGCTGAGGAGAAAGGGCAGTGTCTGCTAGGCTTTGAGTCCTCTGCCCATGCTGGCAGGTGAGGTTCTGTCTCACTGCCATTACTAGCTGTGGTTGGTGTCTCCTGGCTTTCCTCCCTGCTGAACTAGGATGTATGTAAATAAAGATACAATTTGCTTTAAAGAGATAAGGTGATTAAGTTTTTATCAGAATTGTTCTTGGCTGTTTCAGCAACAAAAGGAATTAGGGGAAGGCGTCGCAGACAGCGGAATGGAACAGCGGCTTTCTGAGGCTCTCACGCGCACTCCATGGCTCACATACCCCTTTGATTGGGCAAAAGCTGAGACAATGGCCCACACCCTCATTTTGATGTCTTAATGTTGCTTAATTCCTCTTTTAATTTATATTAAGCTTCTTAGCAGCAACAATCAAGTCTTCAAAAACAACAACAAAAAAAGGGCCCTTTGCAGAGATATTTCCTACACTGCACAAACTGAACTGACAGTGGGGAAGGGGGCTTTGGAGACTGGTGTGTGTGGGAAGAAGGTGGCGCAGTGTGTGGAGAGAAGGTGGCACATATGTGGAAGCACTTTTTTTTAGAGGCAAAAACAAAACCAGTGTGGTCTGGGTGCGAGGTGAGCTGGTCTTGAGACTCAAATGGAGCCGGGCCTCTGAGTTCATCTGGTTGGGGCTAAACTCTTGACTACTTTGGCCCAGTTCCTGGCCTCATGAAGCCACCACCCTGCAGGGCAGCCACAGCTCCCTGAGGCATCATACTGACACCCAACATCAGTCTCCCAGCCCCACCTGGCAAGTGCGTTTCATTGTGCAGCTTGTCCGCAGCCTCCAGGGGTCAACACAAAAGTCCATGGAGGCCCTGGAGCCTCTGCAGAGCAGGTCTTGCTGGCCATGCCACAGCACAGCACTTCCTGGCCATTGTCCAGCAGGCCTCTCTCTGCTCATCTATCTCGATGTTCCCTAGAGATCCCTTTAGAACCCAGACAACGCTCATGGCTAGTTGAGCCTCTCAGGGGAAATCTTTAGCTTCTTACATGCTCAGATGGAGTCCTGCAGATCCTGGCCCATGTCTTGGCTCTCTAGGTTCCCTCAGTGCTAGGTTCCCTCCCACCAGGCAGCTGCCTTGGTGCCTATGTCTAGGACTTTTAGCAAGAGGTTCTGATCTTCCTGGGAATGGCTCCAGCAATGGCCTGAGCTTCCTGCCAGTCTGCTGGGCCTATGATTCTTCTTTAGCTGGTTGCTCTCTCAGTCTCACACAGGCTGGGGACAGTGGGCAGGCCACCTGATCTGCCAAGTAGGTGGGGGGCATGGAATGCCAAGGCTCCTCCACCGTCTCTGTAGGTCTGGCCACCTTCATCCAAACCTGCAGCCCATAGGAGAAGAGATGAGGATCCCTCCCTGGGGCTCGAGCATGCAGCCTGGCAGATGTCTCCCCTGCCCTGTCTTTTAGGAACTGGGCCATGTGCTGGATGGGAGTGATGAGCAGGCAGTGAGGACTGCACAGGGACAGAGCGCAGCTACCTTTGAAGGGCAGGGCTGCAGGGAGTTGACGGCTGAGCTTCAATTCTTCCACCTGCTCTCAATCGATGGAGAGAGAGGGCTGGCTGTTTCGGCTGGCCTCAGGCCACTGCTCAGAGTCCCCACACATGCCTCCTCACCTAGCCAGGACCACACATAGGTCCTGTCAGTCACTGCCCAGGCAGGAGAGGGCACAACTGATGGTCCAGAAACAGACTTACATCCAGCCACTGGCCGCAGCAGAGTACCCGGGGCAGGCTCCCCACTGCTCTTCCGGGAACTGGCCTTGGGGAAGCCTTTTCAGAGACTTCTGGGGATGAAATCCCCATGGGAAGAAGCTGGTTTTCTAGTATCCAGGGGCACTGACTGTCCCCTGTGGGAACTGGCCTTCAAAGTAGCCTGAATGGCAGAGAAAGATCATCTCACATGAAGCTAGACTGGCCCAGAATGCCTATAGATGGCTCAGTGGGTGAGCTTTTGGGGGCAACCAGAGGGAACGCTCGCTGCTCCATGACTGCCCACTAGTGCCATTCAGGGTGTTTCCTAGACAGCTGTACCTCAGCTTCACCTGTTCCTGGGCTATCACTGGTATCCAGAGAACTGAGGCCCAGAGCCACGAAGTAACTGCTCAAGAACCACACAGTAAGGACAGGCAGGCCTGAGCTTCAGCTCTTCCCTGCGATTCATGCCTCTTGACTCCCCGTGAGGTGCCATGGTGCACTGTGGTAGGTTGTCCTGCCTGCTGCCTTTTCTCTTTGTGTCAAGGCCACCAGGAAGATCTGCTGGGACACAACCCTATGCTCTCCTGGTGGATGGAAAGCACACATGGTGACAGGGTGACCCGGGGCATGCTCTGGTGGCGTCCATGGAGTACTTGTCCCTCAGCACCGAGGGAGTGGAATTTTAATGCCCCCAACCCCCCACCTGTACACTCTTTAACAACAGTTAATCTTCAATTAAAATACCTAGAGCAGAAACTAAGATAACTGGTTTAAAAGGTAAAGCTATTGACAATAAAAGTCTTCTTCATATTGCTTTTTCTTAAAAAAATCTACATATTAAAAATGTCATTTTTATGACTTGGGGAAAAAGCTATCGAGAATAATGAGTGTGAACAAAGGCTCAGGAGCAGTCATTTTCTAGGGCCCATATGTGGCATCCTGATTACTGTATCAGCCCTGCTGCCAGTGGCAAGGCAGAAGCAGGCGCAGGTGACCAGCACCAGCTGTCCTCTCTGGCTGACAGGTGAAGGGCAGGGATATATGGCATTGTTGCCAGATCCCACTTGCACTGCTGAAGTGGCAGGCTCTGAGAGCTGACCCCTCAAGGCCCCTGAACAAGAGCTGACCCCTCGAAGCCCCTGAGCAAGAGCTGACCCCTTGAAGCCCCTGGGCACAGAGCTGACCCCTCGCGGCTCCTGAGCATAGAGCTGTGGTGCCGACCAAGTTCACAGGCACCTTTTCATCCGAGTCTTGGCACCCACAGCAGCTGCTCCTGGGATCACTCTCACCTGCCAAGCTGGGGCTCGTCGAGCATGGACACGTGGTGTAGAAACTGGCCCAGTGCCTAGTGCAGTGGCCAAATGTCTGGTGTGGTTCTCACCCAATGGCATGATAATGCCTTCTGAGTTATCCTTTGCAGCTGTGCCCAGGCCAGGATTCTTCTCTGTCCACTATGACTTGTGAGGGTCACTGCTACGGTGAGGAGTCTGGAGTCACAGCAGCAGGTAGACCTCTGCTCTAAAGGACCTCCCACCATGCTATCTCTCTGAAAGCCCTTGGGAATCACAGGGTGATGGCGGGCTGGGCTCAGGGATAGGGCCTGCACTGGGGTCCTGAACTTGGATCATGTCATCTGTGGTGTCATAAGCACAGGGGCTCCTGTCTGGCACAAGCATCTGAAGAATGACCTTCACGGGCTGGAGAGATTGCTCAGGAGTTGACTCTGCCTTGCAAACATAAGGACCTGGTTTGGATCCCATATCACACATAAAAACACTAGGTAAGGTGGTGGCCTGGACTTCTGGCTTTCAAAGGTAGAGCCTGAAAAACCCCAAAGTGAAGCAAAAAGGAGATAGAAGCAATCCTAGATGATTCCTAAAGTCACCTTTTGGCCTCCACAGGTACACACAATGTCCTCTTACACACACACACACACACACACACACACAGAATGGCCATGACTACATCACTACTGTCCAGGTCCTAGCCTACCCTGCATAGCTGCTCAGAGCTTTGGGAAGGTACAAGCTTGAGTGAATAGACCCCCGCTCTGTGAATGCCAAACCCTGGCCTGTTGCTAGAGAGAGGAGAGCATCAGAGGCAGAGTGCCATGCCAGCTAGGTCCCAGGACAGGGATGGGATGTCCAAAGACAGCTCTTATTCTCTCTGTGTTTGATACATGTATGCTGTCTGTGTGTCCATGGCCTGTGGCTGAAGCCTTGACATGCCAAGGGTACCAGAAACAGGAAGTATTGCAGTCTAGCAGGGACAATCGCCCCTGAGGAATCAACAGAGAATGAGGTGGGGGCAGCTGCCAACACTTCTGTGTGCTAGACCTCCCCTCTGTGACTGGTGTGGATGGAGTGGGTTGAGATGGGTCACCTGCTACCACAGAGCAGTGGGTGAGAGGGTCATACTCTGTCATAGGGCAGTTCCTAGGTTGACAGCACATCACTTCTGCTGCAACACCTGCTAGTGGTCAGACTTAAGACTCTTCAGCTCCCAAGATACATGGTAAGGAGCACAGGACACCAGGCCCAGGTGCTTTGGAAGAGCCCCAACCTCTTTCCCAGTGTTGCCTCTACTTCTACTCTATGAAGGGACCCGTCCAACTCTGCTGCGGGCAGAGAACACTGTCTTCACCATGACCTTGGGCTAAAAAAAAAAAAAAAAAAGACAGCATAGATTATACCCAGTGAGAAAGGCCCAGTGACGTGTATGTGTGTACAAGTGAGTATATGCTTATGGAGGCCCCAAGGTGGCTTTGGGAATTATCCTAAACTGCTCTACCTCCTCATTGTTTTGCTCTGGGGTTTCCCAGGCTCTCTGCCTTCTAGGGCTGAAAATGTAGACTGCTACCATTTTCTGTCTGACATTTTTACATGGACTCTGGGAATCTGAACTCAGACCCTTTTGCTTGTGAGCCATCCCCCCGGCTGTTTTTGTGAAGCTACATGCTTCCACATGTTGGGGATAAATGCAACGTAGGGTCTTTTGCAAGCCGGTGTTGTTCAGATGACAGTTTTGGGGGCAGTAACTGTCACACTGGCTTCCTTGATGCTAGGGCTAAGCCCAAGGTTGTCAGGGTTCTGTGGGAGACCACTGCTCAGCACCAAGCCTTACCAGTTAGTGTGCCGGTGTTCTCATTTGTAAACTGGGCAAGTTCCCAGCTGTGCTGGCCACTGTGGGATGAGGCATGGTGGAAGAGCAAAGGTACACATGGCACAGCTCTCGACAGAGTGCAGTGAGACAGCTCAGAGTGCTAGCAGGACTGACAGCCCCTGTGAGGTCCTATCTAAAGGTGTCATCCAGTACTGCTGGCTTGTGGCCAGCCTTGAATATACATGTATGTGTGTCCTCAAGAGCCATGTCGGGCTTTGGGTGTCCTGTGTCGTGGTATGGAGTGCAGGCTTCCCCACTGCAGGTCTGAGGAATAACTTGGCCCAGCTGTACAGACCCAGAGCTGTACAGTCCTGCTTCCTGCTTCTGTTAAGGTGGGGCACAGGCTCAGTCCAGGGTGCATCATGAAGTTAGCAGGACACTATTTCTGGGGCTTGATGTGACTCCCACTCCTCCTGAGGAGTCAGGCACACCATGGGTCCCCAGGATACAGCCATGGAACAACTGTATTGAATGAAAAACCAAAAACCTGATTGTCCGCTAATCGGCCTAGTTTATATTTGGGTTTCCTGTGACCACGACGCCAGCAGTGTTGGTCCCAGTGCTCAGCATTCTAAGGCACAGTCCTTCTCAGTCCAACCTGTAACTGGAAGGTTCCATGGAGAGCGGTGGCCAATCTGTCACAGACCTTCAGCCTGTGCCAAGTCCAAGTGACACAGACCCATCTTTTGCCGGTTCCCTAGCCCCTCCTATCTCTGTCACTGAGTGAGTTGAGGAGAAACGGGATCCTGTCTCAACCCCAGGTCTCCCTGAGTAGTCTTACTTTTCTTTTTGAAAGAAAACCCTACCAAGCTCTAGGAAGAAGCATGTGATCTAAAGGAACAGGGCTGTAGCCTCTGTTGTCAGGACCCACATGACCCCTACTGCCCCTCATGACTTTTATAGCCCCCCTACAGACAGCTCCAGTGTCCTTGGGGACGAGGGACTCCAGGAGAGTCTTGAAGGGAGGGTTGCTGTTGCCCAGGGTCTGTGACGAGCCACAAGGCAATGTGCACAGGCAGCAGTGGGCTGCGCATGCACAGCTAACATCTGCATGCCTACCTCACTGCCCACAGTCCATGTATCTCTTCAGTTGATTGTGGATCACCTGCCCCTGAATGTACTTGGGCCTGCCTCAAATGAAACCAGGGTCTCAACATGGTTGCCCACAATGAAAGATGCATGCTCTGGTGCTGTGGAGAACAGGAAGAGACATGCCAAGCAGAGCTAAAGCACAGCCCAAACACCCTGCTTCTCAAAAGAAAGGGGACTCTCCATGTGGAAAGCCTTGGCTCTGAATTGCATTTGCAGGGCTGGCTGCCAGGCTCTGGCTGGCTTGTGGGGCTTCTCTGCCTGGCAAGGTCTACCACCGCCCTTGCCACCCACCACTCTCAGGTGCTTCTATAGTTGCACCTCTTCTTGGCAGCACTGTTCTGCCACATCCCTCACGGTTGCTTGCATTCTTCACAAAAGCTTTCTTCAAATCAATTTGCTTCTCAGGACAATGTGTGTTGCTGTGAGTGGATGCGTGGTCTCCTCTCCCAAAGGGCACACCCAGTGACAGGCCGCCATAGATATCCTGTGTCTGAGTGCTGTTAGGGATGTCACAGATGGCAGCCCACTAGGGACATCACCATGCTGCTCCTTCTTAGGCAATCTTCCTGGCCCATCTGAGTTGTCCTGTCTGCCATCTACAGCTCAGCTTCCTCTGCCTCCTCTGGCTGCTGGGGCCCACACTGTCCCGGTTGCCTGGATGTGGGAAAAGGACTGAGAACTCCTTAAGGCAAGTAGTTGAAGGGGTCAGCATGTGCCAGGTTCACCGTGCTTGTGCTCATGGGTCAGAGCAGAGCAGGCCCAGCAGCCCAGTGCCTTGTATGACAGTTACTGGCAAAGTATGGCTGTCACGGGACAACTATGGCTCTTGCGTGTGCTTGGTACGTTCCCTGTATGTGCTTTAGAAGTAACAACTCAGGGGCTGGAGAGGTGGCTCAGGGGTTAAGCCTCTGCCTTGCAGGCGGAAGGTCCTGAGTTCGGATCCTAGACCCCACGTATAGACGCTGGGCAGAAGCGGGGGTGGCCTGCATTTCTGGTCCTGGTAGGGCAGAGCCTGTGAATCCCGGGGCAGAATAAACAAGGAGAATGTGGAGGCGGTCCATGGTGATTCCCGAATTCACCTGTGGTTCTACACACACACACACACACACACACACACACACACACACACACACACACGCATATGCACATGCACAATTGAATTAGAAAGAAAAAAAGAAGTTAACGACTTAGTGATCACAGCTTACAAGGTGGGCCTGCATTCTTGGGGCAGCACCTGGCCTCTGCTTCTCCCAGGAAGGAGCCCCCTGGAGGTTGGAGTGTGTCCTCTGGTCCCTCAATGAGCTCTCTTGACTTTTCACAGTGCACAGGAGGTGGGGCGGGAATGAACACAGGTCCTAGTCACTGCCACGGGTACTGGCAGCACTTTCTTCAGAATGCTCGCCATCTCTCTCTCTGCATCCCTCCATCCTGCATCACCCACTTTTCCTAAACACACCCAAATCACCCTGGAGGGCACCCTGGAGGTAGGCGCTGAGATCTTGTAGCAGCTCTATCAGGCTCCTGGATCAACCTCTTCAGTGGGCCACTGTCCCTCAGGGATTCCCACAGCAGCCAGAGCGCAGGCTCCTGCTCCCTGCTGGGACCCAGACTCTAATCTAGGCACAGATCACTGGGATGTCATCTCTTCTGCCTGCCTCACTCTCCTTGTCTGAGAACTGGGTACAGCTAAGCACTCACTGTACAGGGCTATTAAGATGAGGCCAAGTGAATTAACACACTCAGGGCAGACAAAATGCTCAGGGCAGTCACAGGAAGCCAAGCTGTAAGCCAGTCAGCAATCCAGCAATGCCACATGCACACAGGTCTCCACTGCATACAACTCACATGGCACACACAATCATCCTGTTGAGTGCCTATGAAGACGAAGGCTGGGTCACGCGTGGTCAGAGTGTAAGGGTTTAGTTTCCAAAGGGGAAATGCTCATTCCCAATAAGGACATAGAGCAGAGAGCTTCTGACAGTGCAAGAGCCACGAGGGGAGCTGAGGGTAGAGGCAGAAAATGGCCTGGGACAACCTGGGCTGGGGCTGGGGAGGCCTTGGAGGCTGAGGCCTCCAAACAACAGTGGGAGGGGAGACACAAGACAAGCAGGGAGGCTTCAGAGAGAACCTGGGATCCACGGGGTGGCAGTGCCTCCAGGCACCACACTGGGGGGACTAGGAGGGCTGCTGGGGCCCTCAGTATAGATCTCTCCGTACTTCCTTTTGTGGCCACTATGCTGGATCCCATCTTGCTCCAGGACAGGGGAACATTCGGCTGGGCGGGGAGGGGTGAGGGCAAGAGTTGAACCAGGGGATTTATGAGCTGCCTTTGGCGGCATGGGGGAGGGGCTCCTTTTGCCAAAACAATATTTAATTTTTTTTTAAGGCAGCTACAAAGCTAGAATTAAGCCCAGGCCCTAAAATGAGCCCATAAAATTGAAAAATATTTATCTGGAAGGGTGGCAAGTCCAATAAAAGTTTTATGAACGTCTTACAACTGCCCCGTCAGGAAGCTGGCCTCTCCCTCACCTCCCTCCTGTCAGAGGAAAGCACATACAAGTGCATACTTGCACACGCAGGTGGATGCACATGGAATTGTGGCCTCCACAGACGTCCAGTGGCTGCAGTCCTGTGGTCTGCATTCTTCTGCCTATGGCTTGCTCTGGGTGAGATGGTCACCTAGTGACCTGTTGGCCTAGAGAGACCCCTTTAGGCCTGTTAGTGGGAAGGCAGAGCAGATGATGCTCTAATGGGTTATTCTTCAGAGCAACAGGAGGTGGCTGCTCTGACCCCCTTTTGAGAGGATACGAAGAGATCACAGAGGCCAGGGCAATACTCAAGTCCATCCAGGAAGTGGCTGCACATAGATAAATGTGTTAAGCTCTCTCCTGGCTTCTCATGGCCTGAGGTTTGAGAGAACGTTCTCACAGGCACAGATACTTAAGCTCAGCAATGGTCTGCGAACCACACCCATGAATACCACCCGAATTCTCCTAATGCCCCTCCCTTTGCATCGTGCACCTTGCATTACCCCTTCCCAAGGCTCTCCTACCCTTTGGACCACTCTCATGGGCTTTGCATAGACTTCCTAGTGTTCTCTGGTGAATACTGTTTCCTTAGCGGTGCTTGGTATTGCTGCAGGCCCCCATCATGTCTGCTTCTGCCTATAAGCATGTACTGGAAGTGATGCCACCCTCTGTCTTTTGTAAGGCCCAAAAGGGCAAGCCTGGCACTGTCTCTTTTTCCACAGAGCTCCAGCTTTAGGGGGGCTGGTTAGGCAACAGAGGAGAAGTATCAATGAACAGCAAACCATAAGAAGAGTTGCTTCTTGGAGGGCTGCTCTGCTCCAGAGCTGGACTTGCTTGGGACCCAGAACTACCTCTTCCCTAGGTGAACTCTCTCTACTTCTGGAACGAGGCCAGCTTCCAAATCTTGACCTTATCCTTCAGTCCTTGTGATTGTCAGTTCTTTCTCACTAACAACAGCCAAGGCTCTCTGGCCTACCTCTCCTCGTGCTTCCCATTCTTGAAGATCCTGCTCTATGGCTCAACAAAGGGCTGATCAATGAAGCCGAGGCTGTCTGACTCCATGTTACAGACAGGAAGCTGTAGGTAGTAGGAAATTGGATGGAATACATAGGAGGCTGATTTTTTTCAAACGAATGTTGGTTTCCCTTCATCCTGTGACACAGTCCATCAGAAACCCTAGCCTGCTTTGCTCAGGAATGGCTGCCCCAGGTCTCTTAGAAACCAGGGGAGCATGGCAGCTCTGACAACCAGTCACTGCATCTGTGAAAGAGCCAATCACAGAGTAGTGGTGGTGATAACAGGCATGAGAACTGCTCTACCCACAGGCCTCCCTCCCTTGTGGTCCTGGGGCCAACTCTGCTGCCAGCATCTATCTACTGGAGTCGTTCATATGTGTTACTATGGGAAAGCACTAATAATCCAGTGACCTCAGGCAGATTAATCTATTCAGAATGGGACAACTGTGTCATGGAGTTGATTAGAACTTCTGGCCAGAACAGCAAGTCTTAAAACAGAATGGTGTGTAAAAAACATGAAACACACGAAGAATATACACTGACAGAGTATCTCAAATCTCCACATACCAAATATTCTAAACTTGGATATGCTTTGAGTGCTGATGTGCTACTCAGAAAGTCTCAAATTGTAGGATATTTTCAGTTTTGAATGTAGGACTAAAATGTCTGCAAATATTCCAAAAATTGAAAAGTCACAAATCCAAATGCTTGTAGTCTAGACATAAGAATGTTCAACCTATGCATTGATGGGGAGGGAAAGCACAAGACCCACACATCTGTGTTCAGCTTGGATGTGTGGTCAGCCTACTTTCTAACTGCATAAACCCAGAAATCCCACCCTGCTCCCTACACTGCACACTGGCCCAAGGCCACTACTTAATTGATCAATCCAGAGTGGCCAAACACCTACTGCATGCCAATCCAGTCATAGGAAGGTTGAGTAGGATGGCAGTCAATGTCAGGTTGGGTCAGGGAGAGACCCTATGGCATCCTGATCCTGGGAGTCCCTCTGGTTTGTACACATCTTTCTAAACAGGCCCTCATTCCGGGCTGTCAATGCCGCCAAGGGAGAGCCCGAGATGGTCTCTTCCTGTGCCCCAGGACCATGATGGCCAAGTGAGAAGCCCTACCACTGGCCGTGAGCATGACAGGAGACCCTGCAGAGAAAGGCTGCCAGCAGCTGGTTTTTGTCCACGGTGCTGGTTTATGTTAATTGCAGATATTTTCAGTGTATTGTGTTACTCCATCCATCTTTGTGAACGGGCCGTCTTGTAAAATTCTTTTAATTATGTTATTTTTTCTTGCCTATCTTCATCATCTACAATTATTTATAATATCATTGTCCTTATTTCAAATGCTGGGAATAAACATTGTTGTAACAGTTCTTCGATGGGGTTCATATAATTTTTACAATTGCTTTGAAATGCCTCAATGGTCAAAGTGGGAGGAGGCTATTCACATGGGAGGGGGAGATACCCCAAACACCCCTTGCTCTGGGTCTCTGGCCATCCTCACTAGAATGTGTGGGGCAGTTCTCGGTTGGAGGGTGGGCAGCGGCAGCTCACAGGGGCCGGTCAGATTTCAGAGCTGTTGTCCCCATAGACATCAGGGCAAGATCCAGAAAGGGCACCGTCAGGGTAAGACGCCAGGAGAAAGACGGATGGTTTATTTTCATTTTTATAGGAGTTTCTGAAACCTCAACTTTCACCTCTCACCCCTTTTCAGCTCTTTTCTCCTAGAAAGCTGTTTTTCTGCTTCCTTGGGTAGCAATCTGTAGGGCAGAACTCAGTGGAATGAATGCCCCTGGCTGCTCAGGAGAGTCTCCCTCATCTTGTGGGTCACAAGTGCAACCATGCTTTCCCTCCCCAAGTTAGCCAGGGCCTCCCTGGGAGGCCAGGAGGATGGGTGTCTGGGGACAGACAGCAGCTTGAAGTAGTTGGCACCTGAGGTTTCCCCTCCACCCCCACAGCCTTTCAGCAGCTTTCAGGGCTGGACAGGCAGTTCTAAGGTTTCTCTACTGCCAGAATTCCGCCATCCACACTTCGTAATGCTGGCCTCCTCTGCCAAACATCCTCACTGGAGACGAGTTCTTCCTGAGATTCTAGGAAGCCTGCATGTGTCTTAGCTACAGCAACCTCCACAAGGTCTCAGCTCACCCACCCAAACTAGCCCTGAGTCTGGGCTCAGGCTGTGGCGCAAGGCCTTTATAGACTAGAGATGTAGTCACTACAGAGGACCAAGGGCCACATGGTTGAGAGCATCTGATACCTGCATGAGACTCTGGGGTGATGCACTTATGCTATGGGATCTATGGTCACAATCTAGCATCTGGGCAGAAGGGATTATACAGTTTATGTGGTTCAGATTAGGAACTGCATCATCTGTAGGAGTTCTTCAAGAAAATGGTGTGCGTGTGCGTGTGTGTGTGATTGGTAGACTTCATTAGTCACCAAAGAAAAGCAAGTAAAACCACTGAGATGCCATTTGTCAGGTGTCTTACAATCAGAAAGAGTGATCTAATTAGAGAACATCTGGGCTAAGAAGAAAACTCCATCTGACTGCTGGGGCGAGTATGAGGTAAGGTGACTTTAGTGCCTTTCAAAAACACATTGCCAGAAGTTTATGGGAGTCTTATGTATGTTTGACATTTTCTTTGTGAAGACTTAACTTCTTTTTTTTTTTTTTTGTGAAGACTTAACTTCTGAGAGCCCATCCTAAGACAGTGCTGTTCACACAGAAGCAGATTCAGATCCATGCTCCAGCAGTGTACTTTACAGCCAAGACACTGGGAACATCCCATACTCATGGAGCTGTGTTCTCTGCAGTCCACACTCAATTCAGTGGGCTGAGGGCTGTTGTGTTAACTCAATTGCATGCGGTGTTCAGAGAGGCCCAGGTGCTTGCCTGGGGTGTGGATTCACCAGCAAGTGCTGAATGTAAGTGTGACACGGGCTGGGGCTGCCATAATAGAGGCCAGTGTCCTTTGAAGGGTGAGTCGACAAAGACCGACCCCAGGAGTCACAGTGACACCACCTTCCTACTGACCATGTCCTCTCGTGCTGCTCAGACAGAGCAGGGTCAAGCGAGTATCACTATGGCTTTCAGGTTACATGTCTAAAGTTTTGTTTTGTTTTGTTTTTTCAGCTGAAGAATGAGGGCAGGAGCCAGGTGAGTGTGAAGCTGTGTGGTATGTGCTTCTCTACACAGCCTTACCTGCTGAACCCCCAGCTCCTAGTGCTGTATTTCACCAGCACCAGATGTGGTGGTCCCAGTAGCTCTCCTTTCCCCAGCCTTGACACCTGAGGACCACTGAGGGCATGAGCTGAGAGAAGAGTGAGATCATTTCACCCCTTGGCCTTCTCTCAGGCAGCTCAACACGAAGGAGGCCAGAAAACACCCAGGATTCCTGGAGATGATATCTATAGGTGCAGCAGCTGCTGCCAATATCATGTGTGCTGGCCCTGCTGGGCACCGTCCTAAGGCCACACACAGAGAACTCTGTTTTAGTAGTGAGGGCTGGTACCTGCCTGGACCGCGGTGGTCTCGAAGGCAGGATTGTCTTTTAACTGTCAACCTACCCCTGAGGGATGCTGCAAGGAAGACATATTGTGACTCTGTAACCTGCCTTGGCTAGACCCTGGTGCCCAGCACCAGCAATGGTGGTGGGAGCATGTTATTCTGTCTCCTCCATTTCTGATTTCTTCTGCAGTGCCAGCATATGATCGGCCAGAGGCTATCCTCAGCTAGTAATGCCCCTGGTCAATAAGTAAACTCCTAAGGCTCTATGCTAAGTGTTCTTGTTAATGTGGTGAGGCCAGAATATGGAGGGCTCTGCATGGGGAATCTCATTTCTGAATGTGTCCTGAGGCACCCAGGTGGGAGACTATCAAGCAGCCACTGTGGCCTGGCAGGACACTGGCACCCAGTGAGATTGTGGGGGAGAATCCTTAGTGGCAGCCCCTAGTGGAAGATTCATCCCCAAAGGAACAGTGCCAAGGTCTAGGCAAGGTCAGATGTTAAGCACCAGCTGTTCACTTCACTTCTCCTTGCATGTTCAAGGACAAACCTTTGGACTGGAACTGAGGTGACCAGTAAGGAGCATCTGAAGGCCTCAGACCTCCTGACGTCCTGTTGACCTTTCTGGAGGCAGGGGTGTTGTTGCTTTAAAACACTGTTCTCAAACTACCATTTTGGACATACCAACATAAAGGAGCTGTAACACGCAAGTACTTAGAACAATGTCCCATATTACAATGCTCAATGACTTGTTCTTTGTTGTTAGTCAGCATTCTTAGACCATGCCACGCTGTGACTTAGAACATTCTGTTTCTTCTATCACAAATGCTGTTCCTCCTTCTGTTGCCTTCCTTCAGAACCAACTCAATCTCACCACTCTGTGAACCTCTCTCACCCCAGAAGAGAGGGGTCACGTTATATCTCTACTCGATGACCCTCTTTTCCAGGGTCCTGCTACACAGATGGTTCTGGGATGCTTCTGTACTAGATTGCTTCCTCTGAGAGTTAATTCAGCAAGCTGTGTTCGTTCAGGGTTGTCAAGAGACAGGCCATAGCCTGAACAGGGGTAGAGAGGGAAAAAGGGAAAAGACTTTGGGGGAGCAGAAGTTCCTTCCTTCTGGCTCAGTCTTAAGAGGACATGGGGGGGGGGAGAACATTCCTATTGGGTTCCACCTCATGCTGCTGGCCCATAAGCATCATGCATGCTCCTTCCTTGTAAGCATCCATGTGGGCTTCTGCTGAGCTGATTTGCCACTGACTGTGGGCCCAACCCCTGCACACACCTGTGTCTACCATGGGCTCTGACTCCACCTACTCATTCACCCTCCTCATCACCCATGGGCTCTGACTCCACCTACTCATTCACCCTCCTCATCACCCCACCCACAGTGGGAATCAGGTAACACCCACCACAGACAACCTGATTCCACATTGGGGTGAGTTGTACACTGTGTGTTCTGGGGATACTATGAGAACACCAGATGATGACAGATAGCAGTCCTGCTCCTAGAGGGACTGAGGCTTTTAACACCTGTAGGTTCCTTTCTGGGAAACCTTCCAAACCCTAGGCTCAGCCAAAGGCCTTGCTGTAAGTCACAGCCACATATACCTTCCTGCACAGCCCTAACATGGTAGAATTCAAACTCTGGGAAAGGGTTGGAGAGGTAGCGGTCCCCTTACCCTCTTACCTGAAGAGTGGTAAAGGAGCTCCAATTCCTACCTGGAGCCAGAGCTTATCTGGACAAGAAACTACAAACCATCATTACTTTGCTCACTTAACCCAAACCTCCCCATACATCCGTGTTTTCTTTCCAAACCAGGGTACTAAAGCCACATAGGGGACCAGATCTGTCTTTGTGACATCAAGGCTGGGTGACAGGGTTCCCTGTAAAATATTCTTACTTTACTGTGTGTTTGAAATATTTCATAATAAAAATTTGGGGACAAAAGATTGGGGGTTAGGATATATTAATGTGAACCTATCCCTCAGTCCCACCAAGCATTCAGGAACTATGCATGAGCCCTGCCTGTAGCCTGTGCCCAGTATACTCCTGCTGATGACTGTCAGCATACCAGCTCAAGCCCCTAGCCCTTACACACCCAGTGCTCTTACACACTCTGATAATATTTAGTACGTTCACTGTCTGTCTTCTCTCATGACCGTAAGCTTCACATCTCCAGCAATCAACAGAAGACTGGTGTACATACAACCTTAATAAAATGAAGACTGCACACACAAACACATGATCTAAGGGATGACTACATGAAACATGGGGACTGTGTTTCCATAAGCTAGTGTATATGGCGACCCAGCCACACACAAGGTTGTATGCCTGATGACTTCTTGTAAGCAACAAAAGGCAGCACCTCAATACTTGCTAGAATCCCCTGGCATATAATACTGTGCCAGGCCTTGGAGGTCTTGTCTCTCCTTCCTTTAAACCATCCCGTAAGATCAATCCCTGCTTCAGAAGGAAGCTGAGAGCATGTCAAAGATGGTTTCAACCTGACCTTACCCCTATTTGGACTAGATCTAGGTCCCCAGCAAGACTGAGGCTAGCAGCTGTGTCCTGATTACTGAGCTGCTTCACATACCCTGAAGGAAGTGATGAGCACTTACCAGGGATGCAGATCTTGAACTTGCCACTTTGGCCGAAGGCACTGTCGATAATTCCCTGCTCTCCCGTAGACAGCTGCACCTTGAGCCCCACAAAGAGCTGGATGTTGGTCTCCTTTTTGAACAGGGAACGGCCAATCACACTGTAGTCATCCATTACCTGTTCCCACATAGGAGAGAAGGCATTAGTAATAGCACATGCTGAGAGCTGGCATTGGGTATCGCTAGCTGCTTTAGGTCAGAGTGCTGGACCTATTGGACACAGAGAATGGCAAAGTCCTGGAGCTGTCTACTATGTGATTACTGTACCAACTTAACACAGACGTACATGTTATATGAATCAGCATTTTGGCTCCATGGCAACCCTGTGAGTCCATGTTATAGTCACAGTCAGAGTCTGTCAGAGTCAGAAAGCTAGAGGGACAAATGTGGTCCTTGAGTTCAAATCCCCTGAAACAGCCATCCCCTATCTTCCTCTGCCTCCATAAGCCCATGCAGCTCTCTAGAGTGGCCTGGCCTGGCCGTCCTCCTCCATGGACCATATGCCTCAGACCAGGCTTGTTTATTCTGCTGTGCCTGACTCAGAAGAGTCCTTTCCCCCAGCAAGGAGCTCTGTATAGGCTTGCATCCCTGTTAGGCCACTGCCTTACTTCTTTGTGGGTAGCCGGATGAGAAGAGGCACACGTGCATGAAACAGTCAGCTAGGGGCACTCCAGCAGCTCTAGCTCAGATACTACCTTCAGGGGACAACATGGCTAGGTGGCCTCTCTTCTCTGCTAAGTTAGGCCCTAAGACAAAAAGTGTCCCTTAGTCTGGAAATTGCCATGGGCATAGCAAACACACAGACCTCTTAGCCATCCATGCTGCTTCTAGGAATGTACCCTCCAGGTACCTCTTCAGGCCACTCACTATAGCCTGAGAATGACCCAGAGTTCTGGCCTGAAGGCAGCTACATGGTACATAGCCTCCAATGACACAACATACCATGGCATACATGAAGAACACTGGCACTGGGTTGGCATTAGACAGCAGAGTACAGAGCAAGACCGAAGATGCTGCTTATGTGTACAGTGGGGGCACACAGGAGGAACTGGGGGAAGCTAACTTCTGGGGAAAGGCACGGGTACCTAGGGGACTTTTCACTGAATATCTCTTCTATCTTACAGCTTTTGAAATACATGATCTATTCAAAAGTAAATAATTTAAAACAAGCCAGGAAGTACCTCTCTTTTACCCTTATACCAAAGGAAACCTTCCACTCTTTATTTATATTTTGTTTATTTTGACATATGTATGTGCATGGGATATATCATGTGTGTGTGTATCTGAAGTTGACACCAGGTACTATCCTAGATTACACTCTATTTATTGAGGCAAAGTCTCTCAACTGAACCCAGAGTATCCTGGGGAGTCCCATCTATGACTCTTGAGTAGTGCAAGACAACAGATAGCCACAATGCCTGCCTGACTTTTATGTGGGTTTTGGGGATCTGAACTCTGGTCTCCATGCTTGTGGAGCAAGCACCTTATCCACTGAGCTGTCTCCCTAGCTCTTCCACTCTTTCTTGATGACTCCAGGGGGATGGCTTCTTTTGGTGGCTGTTTTCTCCTAAGGTACAGAAACATCTCTTTGTTACTCAAGATGCCCAAATCTGGCCAAGTGTCCTAGACAGATTGTTTTGAAAAATAGAAACTATCTCATTTACCCTAAAACCTTTGAAAAAACATATCCTATTCTGTGTGATTCATAGCACCAGATAAGATATACCACATTCCTCCTTTCCCAGTGATTGATGAGCTGGATCAAACGATGGTAAGAATTACAATCTCTACTTGCAGCTTCTATAGCTCACATGCCTCTTTCCCACACAGCAACTCCTCCTTGCCCTTTGGGATGGTTCCAGCACACACCCCCCCTCAGCTGTCCCTGCTTCTGGAGGGCAGGCCTATTTAGCCTTCGGCCCTCCAGGCCAGCACTATCTGCCTCTTGCCCCCTGGCATCCAGGAAGTTCCATTGAACATACTATGAAAGCTGCACCTGACTGCCCAGGATGGGTACCCCCAATCCCAAATAGCACAGAATAGTGCTTGCTGTTTCACAGGAGCCAGCCCCCACAACTACAGAATAGTTTGTGTGCAAAGCTGGGCTACTTGCCCAGAAGGGCAGGGATCATTACTATTTACCTCTGTAGCCCAGTTTGGCACAGCCTAGATATTTAGTTGAACTGGCTCAATGGCGCCAGACTGGGCAGTTCACATCCTATGACTGAAGGTATCCAGGCCATTTCCTGTCCCTGCTCAGCCCTGGCTGCCATGGGCCATGCGTCATGCCTCTTCATCTCATATGCAGGGACTTCATGGAGACGTCACATCTGAGTGGAAGCACATGGAATTCCGCCCCAGTCCCTTTGCAAAGCTCATGACAAAACCCCAACAAGCAGCCAGTTATAGCGCAGATCCCCTCTATGGCAAGCAGCAGCTGGCTAGTTGTTGCCCGGATACCAGGTATATTTGAGACACAAACACTTTCCAATACCACAGTATCCAAAAAGAAAGGCAGTTCTAGAACCAAGAACTTTAAACACCTTTAAACATAGGCCTGTGACCCTAGCTCTTAGGAGGCTGGGGCAGGAGGATAATCATGAGTTCAAGGAGAACTTGTGGTACTTAGGAAGTCTTGCCAGGATCAAATGGATAACAAATCAGAGTTCTTAGCACTTTAAAAAATTCTTCCCACAAAACACCCGCTGCTCACCCATGCAATGTCAAAGTCACCGAGCTGCCATCTGTGGGGCCTCCAGGTCTGCATAGTTGGCCAGAACGGGCTCAAATTCATACTTCAAACTCAGTGATTCTACACCCTTCATGTGTGGCTCCTCCCTGGCCTCCTCAGATCACAAGTGAACCTTATCCATTTACTTGCTCACTGCTTGAATCATGTGGGCCTCTGGTCTCCATGAAGGCACACCCTCCCTGTACCCACTCATCACTGACCTTCCCTTAATTGACAGCCTTGCTGTCACACAATCATGTGCACACATTGAAAGTAAACACTGTAACTTTAGACATGTTCACCCACCTGCAAGGCCTTCACTACCATTAAGCCAAGCAAGCACATCACTCTGCACCTTCCCTAGGCCCCTCTGCCATGCCTGCCTTACCTGTCTATGGTCCTCTCTCCTGTCCACTGGGACAAGGCTCCATTCTACACTCTGTTTCAGGCAGCACCCCCCCCAGGACTGAGTGGAGCCCCTGTCTTATCTCTGATATCTGGCACATCTGTTCCCTTAGAGGACGGACCATCAAGGAAAGGGGTACTGTCTGTACCCATTTCATACATTTGATAAGCATGCACTCACTAGGAGACAATGGGGGAAGGACAGACATCTACACATGGGACAGAGGGTGGAAGAGGGGTGGAAAACCAGGTGCTTCTTTGCTTTTCCGAGGCAAAACTTCAACACTCATGTGCTAGCTCCAGGAGGCAGGACTCATCTGCAAGAGGTGGACCGCTAGCACTTCAAAAGAGCCCAGGATGCTGCCTACCCCATGCCATGGCCTGGTGGCTAGAGAGAGCTGCCCAGTGAGCCTATAGGCTGAGTTTCCTGAGTAGACCAGGCCACAGGCAAGCTATCTATTAGCAAAGGCCTCCAGAAGACTCCTTACTGCCCCTTCTCTCCCTTCTTTTGGTAATAAAATATTAACTAAATAAGCCAAATGCCACAAAGACAGTAGAGGATCCATCTCTCCTAAGCCAAGGCCTTCTGTAACAGGGGCAGACTGATTCTATTAACTTTCAGGAAACTTCAAAAAGCTTTAGGGCTTGCATGCCAGACAGAGATGACCCCAAAGTTAGTTTTAATGCTACATAAACAAGGCTGAGGGCCAGGAAGGCTGAAGGCTCTGTACTTGTTTATATTCTCATCTGCCTGAGTGAGCGGCAGACGGTAGGTCCCATGGGGATGCCTGTGTGCATGTGTGGGTGCAGCCTGGTTTGCTGACAGACATTAGTACAATATTGTTTTAAGTATCTGGGATAAGGTGAGGGGCAAGGGGTTTTTGATGACTTCTCAGGAGAGGTCAAGGGGCCTCTCTGGCCAGCTGGCTGCTGTCCTGCTGTGGTAGGGGTGACAGAAGGATTCTGAGTTCACGAGAAGCGTCTCTGTCACTGCTTTCTTGTTTTATGGCTCAGTCAGAAGACGCATTAGTGGAGTGTGCACTGACTTCTGTGTCTTCATTTCCACATGTGGGTCGGGCCTAGGGAAGGCAGTGGTGGCCGACAGCTTGCCCCGTGGGCTCTGTTGTCTCTGCTTGTCCATGGCTCTTATCTCACTTTACACAACTCTCTGGATCTGTGCTAACCCTAAATAGGAGACCTAGGTGATCTCAGGTGGCACTATAGGCATGGCCACCCTTGGGGGGCACTGGAGAAGGGGCCACTAGGCAAACCATCTCCTTAAGACCCTGCTGTTCCACTTCTGCCCAGTAGTGGATGAAACAGCAACAGATGGTGGCCAGAGTGAGGTGAAGTGTCTCTAGCCATGTCATGGGACAGAAACTGCTACAGTGCTGTTTAATTTTTAGGAACTAATCTGTAAGAAGCTGGAAATTCTGCATTCACATAGCCAGTGGGTACAGCAACACCTTCCACTTAAGGCTGTCAGTATGTACCCCTTCTACAGCCCAGAGTCCAAGTGGGTCTGGACCTACTACCCTGTTTATTTATTTTTATGCCTGGGCTTCCCTAGGCTGACGCAGTGGTCCTGAAGGTGCAACCCAGGGGAGCCTCAACCTCACCAGTTCCCTCCCAAGGAGACCATGCACTGAAAGAGAGCTCCTGTGCTCTGGGTTCTGTTCCCCACAGGTGGTTTAAATGGAGGAGGTGGGGAGGGAAGAAGGGCAGAACTGGGCCAGCGTGGTGGGACTTGGGGCTTCAAGTCCTTATAGGCTGCCCTGCCCAGTTGGCCAACCCAGACACAAGGCACATCACAGGAGCCCAGTAGTCCAAATCACAGACTTCTGCAGCAAAAGCTAGCCACAGAGAGCAGAACGTTACTCACCACTACAGCTGGAGGGTTTGCATGGCGAGATCAGTCATGGGGTGTCAAACTTAAGGCAATGCCTGTGGGGCTCGCTGGTGGCCCTGTTCCTGGGGACAATACTGTTCATAGGCCAGGAGTGGTAATTATCACTGCTCCAGTGAGTAATTTGTTTTGTTTACCTGCCTGAGGTCATTGGAATGACAAACTCCCAAGAGCAGCCATTGAGTATGTGCATGGCTGGGCTCCCGCTGCATGCCTTTATGTGCATGGCTAGGCTCCCACTGCATGCCTGTATATGCATGGCTAGGCTCCCGCTGCATGCCTGTATGTGCATGGCTAAGCTCCCGCTGCATGCCTGTATGTACATGGCTAGGCTCCCGCTGCATGCCTGTATGTGCATGGCTAGGCTCCCACTGTATGCCTGTATGTGCATGGCTAGGCTCCCGCTGCATGCCTGTATGTGCATGGCTAGGCTCCCGCTGCATGCCTGTATGTGCATGGCTAGGCTCCCGCTGCATGCCTGTATGTGCATGGCTAGGCTCCCGCTGCATGCCTGTATGTGCATGGCTAGGCTCCCGCTGCATGCCTGTATGTGCATGGCTAGGCTCCTGCTGCCATGCCAATCAAGTCCCTATTGTTCCCAGTTTTTGAGCAGGGACTTGGCTGCCAGTGCACATAATTATGTCATTACAAGTGTGTCTCTCTTCCAGGGCTCAGTTCCCAGGATGAGGCTTGGGAATTGCCTGTATTTTGAACTACTGATGCTAGTTTACTATATAGGATGGGAAGCTACTGTGAAGTGAACTCTGAGCTGGGCTCCTGCAGAGTGGGCATGGCCTTATGCTCCTAGGAAGGAAAGCGATCTGGGGGCTTGAGTTCTGGCCACCTCTTACGGCAATATGGCCTAGGGCAAGGGCCTTCTCTGAACCTGAGTCTTTTCCTGACATAGGTTGTTAGAATCAAGCCACTGATGCTGGCCAGAACATCAAGACTTGACAGCAGAATGATCACTAGAACAGACTCTCCATTAGTGGCTGTCACACTGAGAGAATGAGATGGGGGATGGAAGGACACATGGGGTAGGGAATTTTCTAACATACTCAGAACCCTCTAGATGCAGTCATCTGGCCTACTAGTAGGACAGCAAGGAGGGTGGGAACCACCTCGGCTCTCACTGCCCAGACTCTACCTCTCTCCTTTACCGCTCTGGACAGTGTCCAGTATCCTCTCAGAACAAGAGACTGGGAAGTCACTGGACTTAGTGAGGTGAGGGATGTGCACAGAAGGAGCTCCAGGCTGTCCAGGAGAAGGATAAGGTCTTGCTAGTCACCTGGAGGTCATGGACACTGAGGTGTCACTGAGGTTAGGAAACTGAAAGCATTATCCTTTCCTCCTCCTCCTTTTCCTCACAGCAACACTTCAGCAGGCCATAGTGAAAAGTCAGAGAGAGGTCTGGGGTGACCACAAGCTGAGCAGCCTCTTGGGCCTTACTAAAGTAGGAACCATGCCAGCCACTTCATTATGCCTGGTCTTTTTTGTAAAAATAAGTCGGCCTCCCAAGGTTGCTACAAGAATAGGCAAAATTTCTGGAACCCAAAGTCTGTGAGCAATGACCAATTTTACTGCAAACCCCTGTATAAACCCCAGGAATGGACGTCAGCCTAAAATTGATCTCATCTCATCATATGTGCTCCGGAGCTTGGAGCCCGAGCCTAGTGGGAAAGCTGGTAGCCTGGGGTGAGAACCCTGAGTACCTATCCACAAAAGGTTCTCAGGCTTGGCAGGGCGTCTTCTCTTACGATGAGGCTCCCATGTCCTTTTAGTCTTTGAACCCCATGTCCTTTTAGTCTTTGAACCCCATTTGTCTGTTCTATGGGTGCAGCTATCAGCTGGTTCCTTCCAGGTATACTACCTGCTGGAGGTAAGAGGTTCTGAGGATGCCCCCCCCCCAACAGCTGTCTCTCCACAGAGAAAAGGAGAAAAGCATTCTATGAAGCACCAGCTTCAGGCTTCGGTCTTGGCCTTTCTCATAAATGGTCTCAACTTCCCATCACAGTTGCTCATACAGAGGAGGCAGTCGTTTGGAGACTGACATGGGTACAGCCATGCTGGTTTGTGCTCACTGGGTCCCGCACTCCAGAGTCAGCTCTCTACTGCATCCAGCAACTATGACCCTAGAAGTCAGAGAAAGGCCTGGACTGGGATTAGGCTTGGCACAAAGGCATTTCCCTGAAGTTCTGTCTCCTAGGACCTGTTTGCTCAGGTCTCCAGCCTGCTGTCCAGAGGTCTGGGCAGCAAGAGACAGCAAAACAGACTGAGTAGCCAACAGGCAACTTCTTCCAAGGTTTAGGGTGAATGATAGCTGCCTGGCATGGGACCCCCATACCTGGGCTTCTCCTGCTTAGGAGGGAGAGTGAGGCAGGTGGCAGGGCAGCTGTGCCAGAGACCAGCATGCTCCCCAGAGCCCCAGGCAGGCTTAACAAGCCTTCAGCACTGGAGCAGCAGAGGTAGGAGCCTGAGGCCGCTCTGGTCAGACTTCAAAGCTGGCCAAGGCTCCTGGTGGCGTCTGTGTGTTTACACTTGGTTGGACCCATGCCGCAGGCTCCTGTGGTCCAGCCCGAGGCCTTTCTGACCGGCGCCATGGGCCAGACCTGAAATGGCTAGCATGCCTGGCTTGATTCCTCACAGTGGGGGAAGCTTTTGCCACCACCCAGCTTGGACTCGGACATGTACGCCATGAGTAAAAGCCACATGAACAGCAGTCGCTGTGCCCAGGACCTTAGATCTGTCCTGCGGCTGATGGGGCACCCAACACTTTCCATATCTGTCTCTCCCGCTTTAAGCATGACTGTTTCTTTTTTTTTTTTTTTTTATGAAACTTTTAATTTTACTTACTGATTTTTGCGTGCGCGCGCGCGCGCGCACATGTGTGTGTGTGTGTGTGTGTGTGTGTGTGTATGTGTGTGTCAGAAGGCACTAAGTATGCCTGTGGAGGCCTAAGGGTGATGTCAGGAATCATTCTGGATTGCTCTTCCTTTTAGCTTTGCTCTGGGATTTCATGACTCTGGAAGTGCAGAGTGCAGCTATTTTTGCCAGGTGCTTTTATGTGGGCTCTGGGATCTAAACTCAGGTCCTTCTGCTTTCAAGGCAGAAGCTTAATCTTTGAGCGTTCTCTCCAGCCCTGTCTTCTCTTCCTTACCCACCTGTCATGCTCTGGGGCCTACTTATGTGCCTAGTACTGCCTTATCCTGCAGGGAACATGACCCAAAGAGGTCATGGAATATGGAAGAACCTTTCTCCTGTGTATCATTATTTGCATGAGTGCTGGAGAGAGCTTGCTGAGTATAGCAATAGTCAAACTGTGCTTGGGGTGCTGGTCAGTGTTGCTGGGCACATCCTGTCCAGGGCATTGGGTTTTATCTACCTTGTCGCTTGTCTCGCTCAATCTTGAGGTTCCCCTGAATATATGCCATCAGACTTCAGAACTCTGTGGTCCACAGATACAGCAGGGACACAGGATGTATATCATAGATCAGGTGAGGCCTTCACAGAAAAGCCCGTGTAGTCTCGGCTTTGAGGTGACTCCAGTACCAGGAACCAAGGCTACATGTCCCCAAGCCCACATTATTCCTTGGAACAGCTGGTTGGCCTTGACCATGTCCCTAACTGTTGGTTGACCATGGGTCTTCCCCAGAAGCCCAGGGCCAGACACTGCATGGCCACTCTATGTCACACATGCCTAGCTCCTGTGATGCCCTCCTCATGTTCTTTGTTTTCCAGACCTAGACGTCTCATCAGCGACCCTTCAGCTGCATAAGGAACAGTTCGGAGGCCCCATGCTAGGCTTCTACCTTGGGTAGAATCCCCGTTCCTCTTCCTGGTCCATCCTGCTCTGGGCCTTTGTCCCTGTTGGCTACAAGGAAGACTGTTTTCTGGTTCTTGGCTCACTGAAGGGAGCTGTGTGTCCAATTCTGCACATTTCTGAAATACAGTGGTTTGCTGGGGACATAGTCCGGCGATTCTGCTTAGCTTCTACAAACCTTTACAACTTAGGTTTCTGAGATATTTGCAAGACTGTATTACTTACTATATAACATTTTTCTTTATATATGCCTAAAAGGGAAACTATGTAGAACCCTAAAAACAAGAAATTACTAGTTACAGAGGACACTGATGGTGAAACATATGGTATTTTAAAAAAGAACTGAGTTCTATTGTCTCAGTCCGATAGGAGGCTTGGGACTGTCACCTCACCAAGGATCTGCAAGAGCACCAGAAGATAGAAAGAAACCGCTTTTGTTAGCACTAAGCAGACAACATAGGAGAAAAAGAAAGAAGTACACACAAGTATCTGTTGGATACACTAAAGGTCTCTTCATCTGTCTATCTGCACATTCTTTACTTCTAAAGCATAATGATTTATAGTTTTTATTTTAAAAACTCATTAAAGTCTCTCTGTTGCCACATTCCAACTGCAACCTAAGGTATAGGAAGATGGGTTCTGTGCTTCCTTACTGAGATATTCCCATCCATCATAAAACAGCACGGGACAGAGTCTGCAGACAGATTTTGGATGATGACTGTTCATCAAGATCCCTCAGGCTGAACTCAGTTCTCTTCTGAAGGGTTTCATAGTCTCATCTGAGAAGCGGAGCTACTGACTGCTGTGCCCCGCCCTGCAGCACCAACAAGCGCCGTTCTAAAGTATTGTGTGGCAATCAGACTCTACTTTTCATCTAGTTCTTCCTGGCTTTATTATTCTGGTTGCTTTTCTTTTTTAACTCTGTGTCCCAGGTTGGCTTGAGGATCCCCATACCTCAGCTCCTGGGTGCCAGGAACACAGAAGTATCACTTTGCTGTAGATTTTGTGTTTTAACTCAACCTATCAGTACCCTTAACGTAGAATTTAGCCATTCATATTTAGTATGAAGTAGTATTTAGTTTTCTCCTTTCTGTCTTTGCTACAATTTCATAATATTGCTATTGATTTCTTTAATTTTGCTGGTTAAATCAAGTTCATTCCAGTTTTGCTTTTGTGAACGAGGTCCTCCCACACTTCCATTCCATTCATTCTTCCTTTGTGCTCACAGTCTGATTCACAGCTTCCTATTTTCCTTTAAAACAGTGTATCAATTACTCCTGTTCCTTCCGAAGAAGACCAGACTGCAGAATCCCTCTGTTTGCTTCTCCCCCAAACCTGGGGTGATGCCTCAGATGCCCCTTTCCCTATTTGAGCTTACACCCTATGACCCAATTCCTGGGGCTGCAGATAGGAGTCAGGAATCCCTGCAAGAGGCTCACGTCACAGCAAGAGCTGTTTACCACACAGACAGGGAACAGCAGGCTGACCAGAGGTCAGACTCTGCCTGGACTTGTCTCTGGGTGGCTTGTGACCCAAGGATAGCTTTCAGATTTTCTGATGGGTTGAAAAACACATAAAAATATTAACCTGTGATATGTGAAAATGACTGAAAGTCAAATTTCAGCATTCATTAGCAAGAAGTTTCATTGGAATTCAAGTATGTTTAGAAGTAGCTTCTCAGAGGTGGCTCAGGGGTTAAGCCTCTACCTTGCAGGCATAAGGTCTGGAGTTTGGATCCTAGACCCCACGTATAGACGCCGGGCGGAAGCGGGGGCGTCCTGTGTTTCTGGTCCAGGGCAGAATAAACAAGGAGGAGGTGGAGGCGTCCATGGTGGTTCTCGAATTCGTCTGTGGTTCTACACACACACACACATACATACACATACATACATACACACGCACAATTGAATAAATAATAAAATAATTTAAAAAAAGGAGTAGCCTCTCAGAAAGGAGGAGCTGAGGCAGAGAGGAGTGAAGAGCTCAGGGACTTTCGCCTGCAGGCTGTGGCAGTCATCAGCCCGAAGGCCCCACGCACTCTGAGCCAACCCCTCATGTGAAAACAAGGGAAGCACAGTAGGCTTTGAATGGCACCTGTGAAGGCTCAGGGTTTATTACTTTACCAAGTTCCATGGCAAAGCACTGTGCTTGATTTTCATTACTGGAAAAGAAACATGTTCTGACATCATCACATTTCTGACTTAAGAAAAACAGTGGCCAGAAAAAGATGAGAAGATTTAAGATGGTATATTACTACAGACACAAAATAATTAAAAGCTTCCAAATGGCTCATTTGTTGGCTAAGCAAGGAAAATCATCTACCAATGGGAAGTTAATCAACTGTGCTTGACCATAGCAGTTGAAAAAAGTCTGAAGAGAAAATAAGCTTGTTGAAGACAATGAGATCTGGGGCAGGAGCTGCTCGGGCTGGCACGGACCAGCTGCATCCAGTCAGGTGCATCTGGGGGTACCCAGCCTACACAGTGTCAGTGTGCCCTAGTGCCAGTCCCTACCTTGCTGGCTGCTGCTTGCACTTCTTCACTGACACCACCCTCCATAAGGATGGCCTCAGGCTACCTTGCTTCCTGGGCTGGCATAAACGCGGGAGCTTGCTGAGACCAGCTAAGAGTGACAACACCCTACAGGTAGGGGGCACGGAAGGCCCAAGTGCCTCAGCTGTGCTCGGGTGGGATGTGTCCATTCGTACACCTGGAAGCAGAGTCTCCTACAATAGGAAATAAGGACTATTCAGGGACCTGAGCCCACTGTTCAAAGGGTCAATGAACAATGCTTGCCCAGCACTGAAGGCCATGGGGTGGAGATCTACTTGGGCGCATTTGCAAGATGGCCCTTCTGCTCAGAAATTCCTTTGGCCAAAGTGTGCCTAAGAGGCAGGGTGGTGCACTTCAAGCACCACTAAGATAGTGTCTGGGACATTTTTCTGAATTGCCAAAGGAAGCCAGGGAGAGTATAGGCTCCACTCTTCCTGAGTAGACGCTATCACTGCTGCCGTGGACATTAGACTCCAATTTCTCCCTTATAGCCCTTCCCTGTTCATTTTACTCTTCAGGGATCCTGAAGGTTTGCAACCTCAGACCAGAGCTGTGTCATCGCTCCTTCGTGTTTTGAGGTTTCCAGCAATTATAAGCTCTCTGGCACTCCAGCATATAGGTGGCTAAGCCAATCCAATAATAAATATATCTGTCCCCTTTAAATGTATTCTGGTTCTGTTCCTCTGGAGAAACTGCCTACTAAGCTGTCCCTCAGAACAAACCTGCTAGTCATTCAGGAGCTGCCCTGGAAATGGTGCCATGTTTTGGCTTTACCTGGAAAAAGCCTGCTTTCAAATGTGAGGCCATAAGCTTCATGCCTGCAGGTCAAGGCCACCCTCTTCTCTGCAGGACTCATCTGCACTCACCACAGCCTCCCAAAGCTATCTCCAGCTGGAGACGCCTGGGGCTCTCATGGCTGCCTACGAGGATCTTGTTCCACGACTGCAAGTCTAGGGACGGGGGCCCCCTGGACTGAGCAGGAAAAGGCTGGTGGCCTTGGACTGCCCTAGACTGGTGAAAGGACATGGGCCAGCATGTCTACTCCACTTTCTCCTCTGCCCTTGGGAGGCCCGAGTGGTGTTAGCACAGTGTTTCCTTGCTCTTCACCGATGCCTCCCAGTTTTCAAAGGAAGTGACAGGTCCAAGGGGAGCAATTAGACCTGGAGTTGTACCAAGAGAACATTATTCTCTGATAGATACTTTACTACAGAATAATTACACCCCATAATGCTGCTAATAAATCACACTGGATGAACGGTGAAGCTGACTGTATCACTCTATCTGCAGCAGCATCTCTGCTGTGCAGGGAGGATGGGACGCACTGGAGCCAAGGTCCTGAGACTATGGTCTGGGTGTGGCAGGAGAGGCAGGGAACTTGAGAACTAGGAAGCCTCTGGAACAAGGGGAGGGGAAAGCAGGGGTGTCAGAGAATATTCATAAGCTGGAAAAAGAGAAGTCCAGGCCGGATCCTGCACACCAGAGCGCACGCCACGTGGCCAGACGCTGCTTATAGCTGCACTGAGATGGGAGGAGGGAGTGCCATGGTGCTTCTGAGAGGAACTGAGGGGCTTTTGAGAATCTAGGGCAGACTTGGGTCACCAGCATCCTGTGCCAATTTGGTGGAACTCCAGCTATATCCTGAGACCACCCACAGCAGTCAGGGGGCCAGCCAGAAGGGACGGTGAGGTCTGGACATCCAGGCGCCCTTCTCTCCAAGTCTGTATTCCCACAGAGAGCACATGGGCAGAACTTTAGGAATGCTACCACACTATGCATACTCCAGAGACCAACCTGAACACCCTCAATGTGCCCAGGTAGCCAGCAGCCTTCCTGGCCTTTCCTCCTTTTGATCCCTGTACCTCTGAACTCATTAGCTCTTCTGCATCCTGTAGGCAAGGCCAGCCTAGCTTGTCTCCAGGGGCATAATGTTCCCTCTGGCCATGAAGCAAGGATAGAAGGCTGGGTTCTTGAGAAAGGCCAGCCTGCTGGACCTGGAACCTGGGCTCAGTCTAGGCCTAGCTCTAGCTCAACTCTGAGCAGGAATGATACAGAGGAGTCAGGTCACCTGACACCAGTGCCTCAGTCATCCAGTCTAAGGCCTGAGGGACTTCTGGTCCCAGCCCAGAGTGGGAAGAGGCAGACCCTAAGGTTTGTACTCACCCGCTCCACAAGACCATGCTTGTGCTTTAGCTTGTATACTCTCAGCTTGGGGAGGAAGCTTTCTGTGTAGTTCTTATCCTCTAGTCCTTGTAGCAAGACACCGTGGAAGGCCAGCCGGCATGTGTTGGTGTGAATGTCTGCATCCAGCCTGGAGCCGATCACCAAGCAGAGCTGGGGGCAGGTGACTGGCTTCTCAAACTCCACCAGGGCCCACTGCTGCCGAGGGCAGTGACCTGGGGCTTGGCCTGCCTTCCCACTGGCCTCGTCAGCACCTGTGGTCGCAGGTGTGGATTCCTTGCACAGGTACTGTTCCTGGAAGAGGTATTCTCGGGAGAGGTCGAAGGAGTCTAGCACGGGCTCCAGATCAAAGCTGTCAGGGGCAGGGCTGAAGAACAGCATACGGCCCATGACCGTCTCGTGGCCCACTGTGATGTGGAACTTGGCCTTGGTCTGCAGGGCCCCCCGGAAATATGAGATCTTTTCCACAGAGATGAGAGCCGCGTGGATTGTGTGTAGGGATTCAGGGGCACACACCAGCCCACGTTCCAGCAGTTTGGGGTCAAACTGAGTCACGCAGATGCCGAGGCGGTCTCCCTGCATGGCGGAGGTGACAGGTGTGTGGAACATCTGCATGGACTTCACTTTCTTCACCACCTGATCAGAGGGAGAGGGAGAACATGTGAAACCATGACCCTCGAGGTTGAGGCAGAGGTGGCTTCGCCTCTGTGCTTCCAACACCCACCTATCCCCAGTTCTGGGAGGGTGTTCAGACAGACCTCTTTAGACAGAATAGGCAGCACCTTGAAAAGCCAAGACCTAGGATGCCAGGCAAGGCAGGACCAGGTCATCCCTGAGTCCCTGTGCCAGTACAGGGCAGTGACCACCTCAATTTCCTTTGTCTTTTGTTCTCTTCTCAACCCAGGCTCCAGTTCTTCCAGCTTTTCCCTTTGCATTCTGGCACATTCCATTCCTCTGTCTAGGCTTTCTGCACAGCCCAGAACCTAGTTCTTTAGCCCACTGGCTGAGCCATCTGTCTTTGAAGGCTCAGGTACCAGGCTCTGAATTCTACAACCACAGGCCTGTCTTGGTTTTGGGTGGCCCTGCCCCTCTGTCTCTCTTGACCTGAGCCATTGGCTAACCTCTGTCTGCCACCTGTCAGGGCTAAGGGCTATTAAGTAGGGTCTCTCTAGTTGTATGCAATATACAGTCAGTCCTTGTACCAACCCTGTGCCAACTCTACTCAGCAGAAGGATCAGAGTGGCTCTGTTTCTAAAAGCTTAATATCTATAATCATGACAAAATGACTGACATATAAACACGTATCTACATTAATGCGATTCTATATAACAAACACATATCTGTATATATCTATTACAATTCTATAACATAGGTAGCAACCAGCCATGAGAAATAAGACAAGGTGAGTGGCAGCAGTCTGGAGTGGGCTGGGCTCTGCGAGGTGGTCTGTGAAGATGCAGAGGGAGATAGCTGTAAGTAGAGGCACTGGTAAGGACCAGACCTAGAAATGGAACCAACTGTGAGGCTAAGTAGTCAACAAAGGCAAGAGAGTGACTGCAGGGCAGAGGTCAAAGGCTAGGTGCCATGTGTATCACACAGGGCCGCCTGGTGTTACCCAAAGGGGCAGTGTGCTCTTATCTCAGGTTCTGAAAGGTAACATTGCACATAGTGCAGGCTTCTATTTCCATAGCTTGCGAATCAGAACAGGCACAGCAGAGCTTCTGATGTGTTCCCAAGACGGTGGGCGCTGCTCTTATAAACAATTTCTATTGAACCATGCAGAAGACTTGGAATTTATTTCAGAAAGTCCAACATCAGAAACTGAACCTGGGTTCTGGCTGCAAGCATCCCCATGCACCAAGGCTAGGATAGACACTCACACCTTTCTCACAGATGAAGGGTGAATTACCCACTGGTCACACGGCATGAAGGCCCAGAGCCTTTCCCAAAAGCATCACACTCAATTTGTTTAAAGATCAACTCCCCACTAATAGGGTCAGGGGGCAGAGGAAGTGAGAAGTAGCATTGAAAACCACAGCCAAAATCAATCGAAAGGAAACATAAGCCTCACTGACCCTGTGAGGCAGTAGGCAAAGGAGCATTCTAGAATTGTGGTGCCCTTGGGGTACGGGAGACTATTACCTCATGTAGAACATCACTTGCAGAAGTGGAACAAGTCTCTGCCCATCTCCCTGGGCAATACTCTATACCACAGACCTGAGGATGAAAGTCTTGCATTCGGGCTCCAGTCTTGTGCCTCATGACTTCCACATCCCCAATCAGCTCTTGGGAGTAGAAGAGCCTTTGGTCAACTGAAGACCCTTCCACATGGACATGGCTGCCATACTCCCAGGACTCTTGGTGACCTGGCAGGCACTCTCAGAAGGTACCTCCCCCCACGAGCCCGTTTCATAGCTTTCCTCATCTGTGTGCTACACATCCCTTTAAGCCATCACTACTGGTCTTTGGAACAGGTCCTTACAGGCTCTGTGTGTCCCTGGACTTTTCCTAGAAGGCCCCCTATCTGGATTTCTTTCTCCTGGCAAATCTCAGGACACCCTGGGAAGAGCTGCACACTCTTGACTGACTTTGCTTTACAGCGTAGCTGTGTCTCCATGGGAGAGCTTACTTCACAAGTGGACATCTACATGCAAGCCCACCTTCTATGCCAGGAACTCCACCACCAATTCCTGACCCCCAACCCCCGGGCACAAGAAGCTCCACTGCTTTTTAGTTCACGTGTGTGATTGTATAGGCTTCTGGTGTGCAGGAACCATGACTGACCACACTGTTCCCTGTGAGCTTCAGGACTTTCTGAAGAGGCATCGCTGGACATAGGACACAGAACAGTGACCATGGGGTATATGTCTGCAGGTCACTGGCTGGATAGTGCCTGCCGTGGCCTGCCTCACACTCAACCCAACCCAGCCCCCTGTTCATGCTCATTGAAAGTGGCTCTGGTTGCTGCTCAGAATTACTGTGATGAGCTCTTCAACTCAGAAGGATCTGGCCTGGTACCTATGTGTGAGGGGAAGGCTCTCAAAGGCCCTAAGTAAAATCTGCAGGTGGCAGGAGCAAGGATTCTATTCTGTCAGAAGCAACATTTCTACCATCAGGGCATGAGAAGTCCAATTGCTGTCTCCAACACCTGGTATTTCCTGTTAAAATGTGCCTTCCTTTCTAATCTGGAATCAAGGGACCATGCTGTAGCTCTGCATCCTCAGTGCCAATCCCACTAACATAGGCCTGGCATGTACCCAGTGCACCCGGAAAGAAGAACTGTGTAGGACTCAGGGAGGGGCCGCTTAAGGCCACATTATAGCTGGCAGAGCTCCAGGCAAGAGCTTCTTGATACAGGTAGCTAGGGGCTAGCACTGCCCCTGCCCAGTGCCAGGCAGCTTTTCTTCACAGTATGCTCTCTTTTCAACAGATTCATGTTTTTAGGACTGAAATAAAGACTGTCTTGCCAGGGCACATGGAGAGCAGAGAGGTGCATAACTGCAGATCAAGGACTGAGGCAGGAAACTGTGAATAGATAAAGATGGACAGTCAGTGTGGCACTGACATAGCTTGCCTCTGCACACACAGCAGTGCCACTGTCACTGGGAGCTTGAACTCTACCCAGGGAGGCAAGAACACAAGACTGGCCTAAAGTACTATGGTACAGAAAGCGGACAATTCCAACCCTGCAGTGGAACCACGGGTTTTCCTTCCAGGCGTTCATCTCCTAGTTTTGTGAGACGCTATCCATCTACTGAACAACTACCAAGAAAGCCTCATGTGGCATAGAGTGGTTAGGACAATGCACATGCATCACCCAGCCCGTCTGATACATTCTTCTAGTATGTCAGCACAGGCCCTGGGAATAAGCAAGAAACCAATGCTGTGGGGTGTTGTCCGGGAAGGCGGCAAACAGTTCAAGTTTTAACCAACGAATGTGAAGGGGACAACTGTGGGGAGAGTCTGTGAGATAAATGAGATTCTAGGACAGCAAGCAATGAGGTTTGATGTATCCTAGGGGTCAAGTGTACCTGAGGAAGTGGCATGGGGCTGGGAACGAGAGGAGAGATCACTTCAAGAGGGCCCAGCAGTGAAGGGCCAGCAAGCTGAACCTTTAGGAGAAAAATGCACTCCTCTGAGAAGCTGGATGGTAGCAGGATGATTGAGTGGAATCAAACTGGAGATGCAGGTCAGTTACCATCACCACAGAGGAAGTGCAGGAAGCCACTGCTCAGCTTGGGAAGGTGCCTTCAAGTGTGTTTGCTAGATAGGGTCTTGCTATGTAGTCCAGCTGGCCTTGACCTTGAGATCCTTTTCACTCAGCTTCCTGAATACTAGGGTTATAGAAATGTCCACCATGCCCAGCTAGCTTGAAAGGTTCACTTTGGCCACAAAATGGAAAATGGAGGCAAAATGAGTCAGGACAGACAGAAGCTGGCAAGGAAGATCCTCAGAGGTCACATCACATTTTTGTTTTATTGTGTGTCTGGGACAGGGTCTCATGCAACCCATGCTGGCTTTGAATATCTGATCCTCCTGTTTCTACCTGTACTAGGACTTCGGGCATCCATCACCAGGCCTAGCTTCATAGGGACATGCACAGTTTCTAAGTCATCCAGTGAAGGGTCTGTCTTGTTCTGAGGTAAGGCCAGAAGAGCCAGGCTGAGAACACTGAAGTTTAGGAAAGATTTTGGCAGCAGGCAAATGATAGACTCAGAAGCTGAGTCTTCGTGAGGTGGGGCCTGTATTGGGGCACAAACCCACATACCTCATATTCCCCAGCAAAACCTGGAAGTTCCTTCAGGCTTCACAGTTCTACATGCTCAAACCTCAGAGCAGATCATGTGCCCCATTACCAAGAGGTTCCAAGTGGGCTCTGCTGTCCCTCCCCAGGAACTAGAGTCTGCTGTCCACGGAGGAAGACATCACCCTAGGTCTTTGTTCCCAAATGCTCTTGGCCATGGATCAGGTCCTGCCAACAGAAGGGCACCTGTGCCCCGTGGCTCTACTTTCTCTGCTCGGGTTACTTTTTTTATTTTTTTTTTGCATAGCACTTATCACATTTAATAGTCTATACTTTGCAAACTATCTCTCATGCTGGAATGTAACTTTCTTGAGATCAGGGCCTGACTATTACTGCTTTACTTTTCTTTTCCATTTCATTCTGGAGTACTCTGAACATAGACCTCAACATGTAAGTATGGCTCCATGAATGGACGTACCACAGCTAGAGTTGAGATCACCCAACCCCTTCAGGATCCACTCGGAGAATTGGCCCTTGCTGGCTGGCCCTTAATGGTTCCAGATGGCTGCAAGCTGTCTTCAGCAAGGGAGAAGGGACAGAGGCCTGCTGACAAGAGGTCTTGACTCTCTAGTGAGCAGTTGGAACTACTCAGAGGGGTGGAAACGGGGCTGGGAAATGGTTGCACTCTGAGTGGGACCCACAGGGAGACTGTACCCTGAATTTGGCCCTGGTTCTGTCTTCCCATCTCTCAAGCATAAGCACTGATGGGAAAGAAGGTGCATGCAGGAGGGAGGGAGGGAAGGACGCATCAAGCAAACAATTTTTCAAAACTCAGGTTGGTGCTTGCTAAGCACTTTGGTCCTTTCTGATTAACAAAGAAGCGTTACCATCATCTGGGTCAGTTATTCCTCATAAAAACCCTATGAGGCAGGTCAATATTTTTACATTTAATTTTATGGATGAAGAAACAGAGGTTTGTGATGTCTCCAAGGTCACAAAGCAAATAGGCTGAGACTTGGGACAATAAACTCGGGGCAGCAAGGCAGGCCCGACACTCGAGCTTCATCTCCCAAGTAGCTGAGCAGAAACCACAGTCTGGGTCACGGGAGCTGCATGTAGGACGCCTGCCCTGTCAGGTTGCAGGTCTGAGGCAGGGTGCTGACTCACAGGTGGCTATAGATTTTGGGTAACTGGCAGTATGCTGTCCATGCAGCATTACCACCCAAAGTCCCAGACAGGGGATCTTACACTGTGACCTCCCCATCCCTGCTAAGGAAGAGGCAGATGGGGTCATTTTATGGAAGACAAAGTGGATCTGGGAAAGCAAGGCCTACCTCAAGGGCCATATACTATTGGCAAGCTCAGCCAGGTCTGCTTTCCCCAAACTTTCCTGGCCTGCGCCACTACACTGCCTGCCTAGGTCAAGGCTGGCAATAGTCTTGTGGGAGTCAAGCCTATGAATGGTGTTCAGAATGGACTTCTCAGCTATACCACATCTGGGCAGCAGGAGCTGGCACTCAGTGCACAACAGGCCCACTGTGCGGCCTGCCTGCACAGAGAGCTTGCGCACACTCAGACATCCTGCTGTGTGCCACACTCAGACATCCTGCTGTGTGCCACACTCAGACATCCTCTTTGGTCTCTCTAGTGTCTTTGACTTAGTATTTTAGTACTCTGAGGGTGGCACATGACATTGTGCCTGGAAAAGCTGATCTCGAACTTCATTCTCCTGCTTATGCTTCCTGAGTGCTATGATTGCTACGCTTGTTCATGTGTTACTAGGGATTGAGCCCAGGGCCTTGTGCATGCCAGGCAAGCACATTCTACCAGCTGAGCTACTTTCCAGTCCCTATCAAATCAGCTACACACTTTATAGTAAAGTGGTATGTTGGTATGTGGATGGAGGAGTTGCAATGCAATCTCTCAACTCTCACAGCATCCTTTTGGCTGGTTTCACTACACTGTCTGGGAAACCTGGCCTGCCAAGGTTAAGAAAATTATCCCAAGCCTACCAACTGCCTAGCACTACATGTGGACCTCCACTGTACTATTTAGTCCATCAGGAGTCCAGAATGAGGAACAGTGTCATGCAGTGGGCTTTGAGAAATCTGGTCCTTGGAGGCCTCCTGCTGGGTCTGAGTACAGCAACATGCAGTATCTCTGGCCTTCTGAGCAACCCACAGATGATGCCAAAGCAGCAGGGCCTAAGACTTTCTTGTGCAGAAGTTCTAGAAAGGTGGTACTGGCTGTGAGGAAACTGGGCCGTTGTGACCCACCATCACTATGCCCCGGCTGGGGTCAGGACTGCACAGCTACACCATGACTTAATAAAATGTAAATCAGGGAGGAAAAGAGACACACAGGTCTGACGCTAATGAGCTTACAGCAGGATCAGTTACTTCAATTCAAAGAGGTTCAGACTGGAGGGGAAAATGAAATAAGCTTTTAAAGATCAGTCTAGGTTGGGCTCCATCAGACCTAACCAATTTTGTTTAATAAGGTTTCAATTTGGCTGCTCTTATTTCTCCCTCTTCTCCCAGTGAGGCTGTGCACAGATAAGACATTTTCCTCTGCCTAATGTATTTAATCGTATCGTGCACACAGAAAGGCAAACCCAGGGCTCTGTTCAAGGACAGCTCGGGCCCCTGAGGGTTGCCAGTGCCTCCTGATGGTCCAGACCCCAGTTCCCTAGTGCTACCCACTTACTTCTAGAGAAAACACAGAGACCCAGGTGACGCAGAATCACCCGTGTTCCCAACCGCCAGGACACATGCCATGTACATACATGTAGGCCCTTTGTATGTCGTGTACATGTTTGCAGGCCCTCTGCATGTTATATACATATGTGCAGGGACTCTGCATACTGTGTACATACAAACTGATACTCTGCACATTGTAAATATTCTGGGTCTACAATAGCGCCATGTCACTGTTAACTCCACTACCTGTATTGCCATTTCTGATAATTCTGATACCTATTCATATGGGGATACACACGTTATGCTATTTTGACTGATGAAAAGTTTTTCTTTTTGGTCTGAAGTCAATGACAGGTGTCTTCTTTAACTACTTTCCACCATTCCCTCCCCTCTGGTATGTGTGTGTGCGCGTGTGTGTTTGTTTGTGTGCAGAAGAGTGTACTTGAGTGTCTGTGTGCCTGTGGAGGCCCAAAGGTGACTTTAAGAATCACCCTGGATTCCTCTACCTCCTCAATGCTTTGCTCTGGGTTTTCTCAGGCTCTGCCTTCCAGGGCCAGAAGTGTAAGCTTCCACCATTTCTGTCCTGCATTTTTACATAGGATCTGGGATCTGAACTGAGGTCCTTTTGTTTGCAAGGCAGAGATTTAAACCCCTGAACCATCTCCCCAGACCCTCTTTTATTTTGAGACAGTCTCTAACCAGGTCTCAAAGACTACTTTTGACAGTGGCCAATAACAGCTCCACCAGTAATATGAGGAAAGCCTTTTGGGGCTGCTGGTTCAGTGCTGCTGCTAGACTAAAATGAAAGCCAGTGGCTTGCTACGGTCTCAGTGTCCCCATTTTCAGGAACGAGCCCTTCTCAGAGGTCTCTCTGGAGTCACTTGTCCTGGTCTCAGAAGTAAAAAGTGCTTTGCCTCATCCCGTCAGAAGGCAGGGTGCTTAGTGGGTGAAAAGAAGGGGCAGGCGAGGAAGTCTGTGTAACCTTCTTCTCATGTGGTTCCTAGGCACCAAGTTAGGAAGCCACTCTAGGCAGCTTTTGGATACACGGCCCAACTTGGCCTTGTCTTCCACAAGACTGGGATTTGTATGGACTATACACTGAATGTATGCAAAAATTTTTATCAGACCTAAGACAAAAGACCAATTGTTAACTGGGAGGCAGGCAGGGAGACCAAGAGACCAGTTCTCAGAAGGGGGAGAATACCTCCAGCCATTCCAAGATCAGAGAAAGCAGATTTGTCTCTAGTCCGTCTGTGCAGCCATTCCTGGCCCCTAAAAGGATGTTTGATGCAGCTTTCGGCTTCCAGTAGGTGCTAGATCCTTAGCAAGGTGGCTGGCTCACTGAAAGTCCCCTCCCTTGCTGGGCTTTCCTCATCCTCCTCTCCCTGAATGCGGCCGACTCTTACATACTTTGGAGACCCTGGGGCCAAGGGCTCCTCACAGCTCCGGCCGTGCTCATCACAACTTCAGTATGTGCCATTCACTGCTGTCTTCTGGGACCCACGCCAGGTGCTGGCCTCCACTGTGGACAGGTTCTCTTTGTTGGCCACTGATCTGCAACCTCTGGCGTGGTTCCAGCCACACAGTGGGCATTCTGGGAGAAGGCAATGGAACTCTACCCCACTCATCCTGTGTTAGCAGTCCAAATTCTGTCCCTCCATGGGACCTCACAAGCAAACTTTGCCCATTAGCCTCCCATGGCTGCAAGAACAGGGAACCGTAAAAGTGACAAGGGGCCTGCCAGGAAGCTTCCCCCTCCTTCCCCACCACTTAGCATTTGTCATCTCATAAAACTTTAAATTGAATTACACCGACATTGAATTCTTCTGTTTTCCATACAACTGGACTTTAATTGTTTTTAGTGACTGCTGGGTTTGGGGTAAAGAATCCTTGGGAGGCAAGTTGTGGGGGACAGTTGTCCCTTAGCACCAACAATATGTGGGTTTAGATCTCTAGTGGACAGGAAGGGCACTTTGGTTCCAGGGTTACCTATCTTTTAGCACTGTCTAGCACATCCACATGAGCCTTGCAGACCCCACTGTGCCTGTGCCAGGGCACATGTAACCGTGGTCTTGATGCCCATGTCTCTGAGTGCTGCACCTGGCAGGGTGGGCTCTGTCTGTATGAGCACAACTATCTCCCAGCCTCCTTGCAGCTGAGAGGTGTGGTGTCCACTGCCCAGTGCTCAGTCCTCCTGCCGTGACCCCGGCACCTGTGGGCACATGTTGTGGGTCCCACACTCGCTTGGTTTCCCTGTGCAGAGGGAGATTCAGTCAGGGTGGCTCACTTCCTCCTTGGCAGCCACAGTCCTTAGTAACCCACCAGATTCAGCAGATGGAACTGCCACCCATCAGCAGCACCAACAAGGCCTTACTGCCTTGGTGGGTCCTGGGATGCTGTAGTCACAGGCAAGGGAGCCCAGGACAATAATGTAAGAACTGAAGGGAGAACAAGCTGATGAAGAAAATAAGTGGGGGGCATAAAGGATATAAGAACAACTGCTCGGTGAGGTCTGAGGGGATTTATGGGTCTGGGAGTTTAACATTTAGCCTTGTATTCCTTGAAGTAGGTCAAAGACAGCAAAAGAGACACTGCCACTCTGACCATGTGTTGACCAGCAAGACAACAGTGCCAGGCATGCAGCCCCATGGTAGCTGGCCTCATGACCTCTGAGTAGCCTCGTGTGGTGCCAATGTGGATCTGAACTCCTTTTAGTACAAATGGATGACCATGGTGATGCTGGGAACTGAACTCAGGGGCTCTTCCAGGTGAGGCAGGCACTCTACCACTGAACCCCATACTTTGCTCTCTGAGGTATGTCAAACAGTGAGGATCCCAAGACCAGGTTTCCATAAGCCGTCATTCTTTCATTTCTAGTTATTATAATTTCAGTCTCATGATAGATAAAGCAAAACAGCTGTATACCTCACTATTATGACTGGCCCAGAGGGCAGGCACCTGATGGGCTGGAGGTCAGCTCCTTATTGTGGGGTGCCAAGCGCTAGACCTACTGCAGCTTCATAAGCTGCAAATACTAGAAGAGTTTTTCCATGCATGAGACAGCCCTCATAGAGACCAGGCTTGCCTCTCCTTTGAAGACCCTGAACACACTAGTCCCAGGTCAGCTGCTAAGGGTTTGGGTTAGGTCCATCTCTGCTCTTTCTCCAAGCCTGGGTGTTATACCTGCTAGAATAAGGATGCTAGGCTGTGACTGTGGGAGCCTGTGAAGATGTCAGGAGGCTGACCCTAGCAGGCTTGAGCCCTTGTGACCATCAGATGCTTGATGACCTTCCTCGCCTTCAGTTCCTTCCTCAGCTGTTATTCCCAGACCTGGCCTTACTGGGCCTCCCTTCTTGCTCTATCTTCACCTCTTTCTCCTATGTTTCCAGTTCACTCCGAGTCCTCGTGAAAACCTGTGGGGCTCCAGGCACCATGCTATTCACTGCTGGGTCCCCACCTTGTTAAGGCCACATGAAATGCCCTGTTACTCATCCCTCACACATGTGGCGGGCCTCTGAGGCACAGAGAGAAGCTAAATCCTGACCTTCACTGGGGGAGATGGTACACATAGCATAAGGGTGGTGCGTCAAGGGTTATGCAGGGCTCTGGGACAGAAGAATGGCAGTGTCTGAGTCGGGTCCTAAGGATGATGCCCACAAGAAGGATGTGGAGACAAGATGGTCTATGGGGCACAAGGAAATGGAAAAGAGAGGTCAGATACATCTACTTTGGACTGGGAGTGTCATGGTGATCAGGCCCCTTCTGTTCCTTTGTACCCACTACCCTGATGACACAGGATTAAGAAAGTTCCCCAGAGTCATGGAAACAGATTTTAGGAAAATAAGGTCAGGATCCCCACTTGGGATGACTGCAGGAGACCTTGTGTGGATATGAGCAGAGAAGAGTCAACACAGCTCTGGGCTCACTCAGACCACCATAGGATGAGGTGATGGGCAGGAAGGTGTCCCTGCTGCCCAACTCATGTGACTACAGGACATGTGGGAACTGTGTGCTGTCGTGAGGTGTGAACACCTGGCTTACAGGCATGCAGACGGTGTGACTTGAGATATTACACCCTCACAAATCACACTCTGCATTTAGTGGCTAGAAAAGATTTCCAAGGACAACTCAACAGAATAGGTAACAAGGGTGGGGAGGTCAGTTGTTGGTTTCCCTGACTGAAAGTTTTACTTTTGTTATTAGAAGTTTTTTTAAATAGTTGTACAACTAAAAAAAAAAAACCAAGTGCTTTAAAAAGACAGATTTTCAGGCAGTGTGGTTTAATAGCACTGGGTTTCAATCAACTTACATAATAATGAACTATGACTTAGACTGTGGGGTGAGACAAATGGGCAACTGAGATGGGTGGTGGGCAGGCAGGCAGCTGGAAGAGCCTTTGCTAGCCTCCTAATATAGCTGCTCACAAGCAGCTTCATTTCAACCTTCTAGTGATACCCAGAAGTCATTACCACAGGACTAAGGGGCAAAGAGCTCCTAACCAACCAAGGAAAACCAAGGTATTCCCAGCTGAGGCAGCTGAAGTGAGGTGGGGACACTTGGTCCTTCATAACCTACAGAAACAGCCATCCCACCTGCCAAGAATGAGAGCCAAGAGAGACAATGAAGGTCTGAGTTTACTAGGAAATGAAGGGAATGGCAGCAAATGTGAGGGCAAGCCAGGTGAATGCACTGCCCTGTCCAGGTGTGTATGTGTACAGAGTGAGGGCAAGCCAGGTGTATGCAGTGCCCATCCAGCTGTGTACAGAGTGAGGACAAACCAGGTGCATGCAGTGCCCATCCAGCTGTGTACAGAGTGAGGGCAAACCAGGTGCATGCAGTGCCCATCCAGCTGTGTACAGAGTGAGGGCAAACCAGGTACATGTCATGCCCGTCCAGCTGTGTACAGAGTGAGGGCAAACCAGGTGCATGCAGTGCCCATCCAGCTGTGTACAGAGTGAGGGCAGGCCAGGTGCATGCAGTGCCCTGTCCAGCTGTGAACTGGTCATCCAGTCCAAGTCCAAGAGCGGGGCACTTTGAATACACTAACATATGCTGGCCCAAATATGCTCAGACCATGCTAACTGCATCACCATGCCCAGCAGCAAGCACACACTCCTGATGGAGTTGCCAGAAGATGCACAGCCTAGGGTCCCTGTCTCCATTAGGAATCATACTGGCCGGCATTCCAGGAAATTCTCACCATGCCTCTATTTCGTGCTCAAGTATCCCCACCTCGTGGAAAGTCTCCAAAAGGCAGTGATGGATGGTTAAGTTTACCTCATTACTGTTCATGGTCACCAAAAGATGGAGACGTCTGAGCTGTCTAACAGCGGAGGTACCCCTCTGAAGAGAACTGCAAACAAAATGCTGCAGTGAAACAGGCAGCAAACTGGTTGTCATGGAGGAGTGCTTTCTCTATAGCAGTCAACAGACTGTTGAGGTATAAAAATGTATTTAAGAATCATCTTGTGGGGAGGGAGCAAGGAGATCTAGGGAGGGGTGGAGAAAGGGAGGGGAATGGGATACCTATCAAATTTGTATGAGTGGAAAAAAAAAGAATCATCTTAATGTCATTTTTCTGGTTTCCTTATACTTCATAATAATCTCTACAGCATGCATGCACTGTTTTGATGCATGGTACCCCTGCTGGATGGGCAGGTCACACATTAACCAGTGAGGTCAGTGGCCATGTGGACCTACTTAGGTTGTGGGAGTCATGGATACCAAGCTGTGAGTATGGAATCCACCAGACCATCAACTTTGCTTCAACTTTGTCTTTAGCAAGAAGTCAGTGACAGTGACCTGTGCTTCTGTCTTGCTACCCACTTAGACCTCTGTTGTCCTCCTCTCCCACCCTAGCACCAGGACCTGCTCTCCCTCCACAGCCCCTTATTACTCACAGCCACAACCTTGTCTCACATGATCGGCAGGGTCACATGGTCAGCAGAGGTCAGCAGGGTGCTCTGGTGCAGCTAGTAGGTGGCTCTTAGGCAGGGAATGAAGAGTAAGAGTTGCTAGGAAGGCTTTGCGGTCGGGGATGGGGATGAAGTAGAAGAGCAGATGAAGGCCACGGCTGGGGATTTATGGGGTCCAGAACTGAAGGGTGAGCTTGGATAAGTTGCCTAGGACTACCTTGGAGCGCATGTAATGGTGACCTGTGAGGGCAACGAGGAAGATCAGGACAACGTGTGCTTGTCTGGCTGTCCCCTTCCCACCCTGGGCTGCCAGCCAATGGTTCACTCATGCTCATGGAGACACTGGCCAAACCAGAGGCAGCTATGCCTCCCTCCCAGACAGAACACAAGCAAGCTGAGCACACAAGACACCCACAAGAACGCCACATTGGCGCCAGCTCTGCCAGTGTCCACCCTCTGTGAGCATAGCACTCTCTCTCCAGGGCTCTCCACTACTCTGCTTCCTGGTGCTGCCAGGGCCTCCTGTGTCTACCTCTGTCACCAGGGCTATTGCCAGCCCATTCCTGCCCTTCCACTAGTGAAATCAGCTCCAACCACTGCTTTCAATATTTACTTACTTTCAACTACTTGTACTTACCACTTACTTAATCCTCACAAAAACACTACTTGGGGCCTTACTATTCCCCTCATGGAGCAACCAAACTGGGACCCTGGAAGCCAGATGAATGGTCCAAAGTCACTCAGCTCAGTAATGGTGAAGCACAGTGCCCTGATTCTAGACCCTGCAGCATAAGTCCTGATGGGCCACCTCTGGCCTCTGCAGGAGGAGTGGGTGGTGCCTTGCTTGCTTGTCCCACACAGGTTCCTTGATTGCTCCAGGTCATTTCTGTTTGCACACCCAGAAGGGATCCTGGGGCTCTAATGCAAACTGGTCTGACTAATGGCAAGTGGCCTTCTCTCCTGAGGGTGGCAGCAGGGACAGCAGGTTCTGTAGTCAGGTTTCCCATGGTCTGATTCCAGCTTATGGTCATGTTGGGCAAAGGAGTTTCCCTCTCTACTTCCTCAAGTGGAAAGTGTACCAATGCCACTGGGCATTTGTGATATTAATTCATATAATCTGTGTGAAACAGTTAGCATGCCATTTTAAACTTTATTTTTTGTTGTGTGTATCACGGGGGATCCCAGGCTCTGCCCACTAGAGCCAGAAGTTTCAGACTGCCATATATATATATTTTTTTTTAATGTGAGACATGGGATCCGAACTCAGTTCCTTCTGCTTGCGAGGCAGAATGTTAACCCTCGAGCCATCTCTACTTTTTTTTTTTTTTTTTAAAGTAGAAACTGTGCTTGCGAGATGGAAACCTGAGTTGAAACTAGTTCTTTCACATGATGGAAGAAGAGAACCTATTTCCCAAGGTTGTACTTGAGCTTCTATATACATGCCATACTACATTCACTCTCTCTTTCAAAATAAAAAATAGAAATATAAAAATTGCTTATAAAGATCGATAATTAAAAATACTACCAAGGGCCAGGGATGTAGCTCAGTGGCAGAACTAGTACCTAGCATGTACTGAGACCTGGACTTAATCCTTACCATGGCTAAATATTAGCAGCATGATTGCTAATACTTTGTCATCAGTAAAGTGATGAATGTCCAAGTGCTGGAAACACTGTTAGAACCACGACATTAGGTGTGTTGCTGTGGCCAGCACAGCCCACCTGCAGGGCAGATCTACTAGTTTAGGCCCTGAAGACTATGCAACCTCAGGTGATGCATGACTTATCAGGCTTTATTTGTGGGAGAAGCACTGTGGCTTGCCCACCCCTGCAGACACCTTTCTAAGGCCCCAGACATGACAGCTAGACACTCCTTGGTTTCGGCCGACTGTAGGCACTTCTGCACAGCTCACTCTAGGGCCACTCACCTAGGAGGCACCTGTACAGAGGCTGAGGACGGGCCAGAGCCAGTTCTGAGCACGGCACTGGCAGCAGTTTGGTGCTCAGGATGGACCTCCTCACTTGAGACCTAGCATAGATGACCAGGCTCGGAGAAGACAGATGCAGGGGGAGTCTCTGGCTGGCTTCAGTGTGATTGTCATTCCAACCTGTCTCCTAGGAGCAGGACAGGGCAATCCGCGGATGACTTTCAGAAGCTTAAGGGCATAAGCTCTGTGCAGTCTGTTTGGGGCAGAACGTGCAGCACACAGGCCAATGTGAGTTATGTTCTATCGCAAATAAAAATCGGCCCATGAATATACATAATCCCCAGGTAATTCTCCCAACCTCAGACCGGTAATAGAGCCACCCTTGCTCACTGAGGCATGAATATTTACCGCCCCTGGCTTTGCTGCTCTCGATCTGGGCTCAATTTTGCAAATTAAAATGAGAGCTGTGTGGATAGAGAGATTAGAGGGGCCTCTGCAGGCTGCTGTCCCCACCGAGGCAGCTGGGCAGACTGAGTAGACTCTGACCACTAGCCTGATATCTTGCCTTTGAGGGGTGGGAGTCATAGAAAGAGGAAAAGAGGGTCAGAGGGAAGTCAGGACTTCAGAAGCAAGCATGGGCACGTGAACAGCAGCCAACGTGCACATATGGGCAGGTAGCAAAGATGTGGATATCGCTAGGCTTTCCTTTCTGGTGTCTGAGGACAGCTACTGAGTAGGCAAAGGAGGGGACATTACGCCCTGGAAGACCCTGTGCAGACTGTATCCAGACCTTGAACCTAGGGAATGTCTTTCACATTTTTGGGTCTTGATTCCTCATCCACCCAGGTAATACATGGCTTTTCTCCTTTTGGCGAGCAGTCCGCACAGGTAACTGCCCGGGTACTGCTTCATGGACTGTCTCTAGTCCACATATGACAGCTGCTGCTGGTATCACATCTGCTACCAGGGAAGGCTGGGATGTGTCAAAGTTCTGGGCAGCAATATCAGCAAGTTAAGGGATGCCAGACAGTCTAGAATGGTAGCCTACAGTCTGGCTGAACTTCCTGAACATTTGAAACCACAAAAAAGCCTGGCATATCCACTTGAATTCTGTAGACAGGGTAAGAATGCCATCCCATCCCCCATGCCCTGGGTAAGAGACAGGGAAGAACACAAGCAGGATAGGCTGCTATAAAAGTCTGGAGGAGAGCAGTTGGACTCCAGTAGACCTGGAATCCTGTCTGTTCATCAAGTAAGGGAAGCTGACCCATTTTGCAAAAAATGGAACTTTTATCACCATTGAACAATCTTTGCTCTTAGTTCTGGCAGGACCCTTGCTAAGATGCCACTCCCAGAAGTTCTGCGTGGGAAATGACTTTATGAGTGGACAGCCCAAAGCTCTCAATTGCCAAGTTCTGGGGACAGGCTGATGAAGGTCTCCCCATCCTGTAGGTAATCCAGAGGAACGGGACCTTCCCCTCATACCTCTACCAGGGAAGGGGGTACAGCCTGGATGGGGAGGGAGGGTAGCCCAGGCTGAGGGTGAATGAGGACAAGGATGACCATAGATTGGGGTGGCAGCCATGAAGCCCTGTGTGTGTAATGTAGCCAGGTGGGGTGCTATCACAACAGCTAAGGTTTGTCCCCATTCCCAGCTGGCAGCTATAAGAGAGAAGAGTTACCCTGACAAGCTGAGCCCAGAGCAAGAGTGCAATCAATAGCAGGCTGGTGCCAGCCCAGATGGTGGGGCCTTGTACCATTCCCAATCTGCTCTAGTGCACACAGCAGCCAATGCCCAGGGACAATGAACAAGGCTGCAGCTCTGAAGCAAAACCTAGGGAGCCAGCTACGTGGGGGACACATGTCGGAGGAAGGAGGAATATTGTCCTCCAGGACCCACAGCAGACAGCCAAAAGCTCTTGCCATTGTCTCAAGTCCCGGGCCACCTCTGCAGGGTTCTCTCCATGCTCAGGAGACCTGGTACCAAAGGGTTACTGGCTGTGCTCAGAAAACCTAACTCCGCCTGACAAAACAGCTCCTATTTTTCTTTCTGCTTTCTTTAAGACCCCAGATGTGTTCTTGCACATCAAAAGAGTACAACTTATAAAGTTAAACTAAATCAAGGGCTTTTGTTCTGAGGCATCGCTGCTGAACTAATTATTCCTGTATGTTGTTTAATGAAATAGTGGTGCCATATATTAAACCAGCTAACAGGATGAGCACATGAGTTACAAGGAAGGTCGGGGTTGGGATTATAAATTTAACTTTTTCTTAAGAAGAGATGAAACAAACCACTCAACTCCCTACTGTCGTGTGTCATGGGAGGGGAAATGATGGCACCACGCAGCGCTGAGGGAGGCCTGTGCCCCAGTGCTGGCGGACTGAACGCTGGCCCACACTGCTGGCTCTCTGCCCTGGGTCCTCTGGGCTCCAGCAGGCTCCAAGTGGGCTCCTTGGCCCTTGTATGCCCTTGGTCCCTAGATTACAGGCCCACATGACAGCCCTCTAGAAAGCCAAAAATGGCCCAAACCACATGATACACACAGAGATGCTACACAGTATCAATGCCAAAACAATCTGCATGTGGACCATGAGGGCTGCGGCACAATGTAGGCTCCCAGCCCTTACTGGGTGGGCAGTGAAAGAATAAAAACACATTCCCATGCTCTTGCTGCAAGTGTTTCGTTCTTAAGTACATGGGGACCACAGTGTGGGCTGCATCTGTACTCAAAGAAGTCTGCAAGGACACGCAGCTGCTCCAAATCCCCACTCTCTGGGCAGAACTGGAAGGAACTTTAACTTGAGATGACTGTTTACTAATTTTTCACAAGAGGCATCACTGAATAAAGCAACAGACAAAAACAGAAAAACAGTAGACTGACAAAATATAAATGTGTAGACGATACTCTCTACCCCAGATGATAAGCATGGCAAATGATCAAAAGGACTTGACCTTTTGTGTCAATGCACAACATGTCACAAGAAAAATGTATTTCAGGCGTTAGTTGTGCAATCAGAATTTATTTAGAAAATCTTGAAGAAAACACACACATAAATACCATGTGACCAATAAAATGGCAACTGACTAAGAGCTGTTAAGATGTGTGGCCATGAACAGGATGCTAAATATGACAGAAACAGGGATAGAGCATTAAGTAGAAGTCAAAATCAGTGAGCTCCACTACACAAGTACCACACACAGTCATAGGTCAGCGAATCACATGACATTTGTGCAATAGTGATTACTAAAATTCTGGGCAATATTTTTCCTTATCCTTTGCTGTATTTTGCCCATAAAGTAGATGCATAGAAAAAGAAAAAGGATATCAAAAAGAAAAAGAAAAAAAAAATAGAAGATGGTGTCCAAGCTGGCCCTCAGTGCCAGGGGTTGGGGGTGAGGGACAGAGGTGGGGGTTGGAGGGATGGGGTGGGGGCAGGACGCTTCCTGACATGGGTCATACTAACAAGGGCCTGGCAAGTGAAAGCAAAAGACACAGCCTGGTCTACATGCTGCTTCTGATGCTGTGCAGGCGCCTCAGGCGAGGAGACTCTGACAATGATTAATTGGCTGCAGCACCAGCACCACCAGCAGTAGCCCTCCTCTTCTCTCCCTCCCCAGCCCTCCCCAGGAGCCCAGCTCTGCTGGATGCACAAGGCTTGGCTCATGCTCTGTTCCCTGAGTGTAATGTATGGCCTTGAGTGAATGCCTCATCCTCTGACCGGTTTCCAGAACGTAAAGAGGTAAAGGTCCTCACTGCCCAAGAGTGAATCAAACTTAATATCAGTCATGAAATGAAAGAGTCTGGTTCCTGGGGAGGACTGGGCAGGCATTGTCTAGCTGGGTGAGGTGGCACAAGCTTGTAATCCCAGGAGGCCAAGGCAGAGATTATGAGTTTGAGGTCTTTCTAGATGATGCAGCAAGATTTTTTTTTTTTTTGCCTTGAAAGAAAAGGAGGAAGGAAAGGAGAAAGAAAGCGAGGGGAGAGAGAGAATAAGAGCAAGAACAAGAAGAATGATACCCCGTGTTTAGAGCCTGTGGTCAATCCTGGCCCCATGGAAATTTTTTAGGCATGTCATGTCCCTTCTGACAGTCTAGGTAGTGGTAGGACTGTTACCGTTACCTCAGAGGGTTCTTTCCCTACATCACACAGTTCAAAGGATGAGACGTCTGGATTTGAAATCTACCTACTGCATGTCATGCCACACTACTTCTCTGATGCAAGTATGGGAAGCCTGTAAGGGAGAATGGTGTGGTGTGTGTGAGAGAGAGCAAAAGCGAGAGAGCAAGAGAGCAAGAGAGAGAGAGAGAGAGAGAGAGAGAGAGAGAGAGAGAATATGCACACGTGTATGTGAGACACAGAGGGGCAGTCTCTGAAGAGCAGACAGCAAGCATACTGATGATTCTACTTGACACCCGACTGCCTTTCTACAACTCCATGACAATTCTAGAGCTGAGCACCTGTGCCTGGCCTGTCCCAGCTCTTCAAATACCATGAAATTCTGGACAATATTTTTCCTTATCCTTTGCTGTATTTTGCCCATAAAGTAGATGCATAGAAAAAGGATATCAAAAAGAAAAAGAAAAAAAAATAGAAGATGCTAATGAAGGTTAGCAGTTCTCCACCTGACAATGCATCATATGGACATTGTTGGTTGTCATTATGGGTGATGGAGAGTACATGGGTGGGGGTGTACATGTCACGGTTAGACATTACTGAGTGTGATCTTAGATGTGTCTAATTGTTCCCAGAGTCCAGGATGGCCCTCAGATACAGGACTGTCAGGTCCAAGTACAGCAGTGCTGAGCCTGAGAAGTCACATAGAGGGAAAATGAGACTTGCTCATTCTCGAGGCATGCTGCCTAACTCTTTAAAATGCTTTCAGAGACCCTGACCAGACTCCTCAGAGTAGACTGGATAAGCCATGTTCAATTGATACTGAGTTCTTGTTCTGTGTCTCCAGCCTAGTGGGGGATGGGAGGAGCAGAGAGTGTGAGCAGGCCTGAAGGACTGTCCTCACAGCAGTTCCTAGGCAGAGTTTTGGAGTACTGTGTATGAAAGTCTGGCATAACCACACATGTAGACTGAGAGAGATAATGCCTAATTGGAATGGAGGGAGAGACAGAGAGCTCCAGTGCATCTCTAGAACAGCAGCAGCAGTGGCTGCCTGGGCAGGGATGGGGGGGAGGGAGATGTCCAGGATTGTGGTCCTTCATAAATGTGGGATTTATGCATCTTGAGACATCACTATTTTAAAATAGAAGTGTACCACATTCAGGAAAATCCAGGCTATAAATGGACACTGAAGATTGGTTTGCCAAAGCCCCAATACCAGACAGCAGTGATACCTGGTTCCAAGGCAGACCTTCTGACACCCTTGGGGTAGTGTGTCTACCAAATCTGGATTACTGACAAGCAGCTCAGAAGGTGAGAGGGATAAGTGCTCTGAGCTTACATCCCAGTGGCAACCACGCACTCACCACCTCTGGCTCCAACAGGGGAAAGACATGACGACACTACACAGAGATGAACTCTGGGGCTCCACCCAGTAATGCAATTGTGACCCACTGTCAGAAATGCGAATTCTTCCCTCATTTCCATCATGCTCACCCAGGCTTTCACTGGCAGTCATGTGCAGACCACAGACCTTAGGCAGGAAAGGTACCACAACCACTACCCTGTCATGGTAGATGTACCATTGTTTGTTGGGATGGTTAGGATATAGTTTCTCCTGAGAGCTGCCAGAAACACAGAAAACAAGTTTTACTCAGATTCCAAAAGCCAATGCTTACCAAGGTGTCCCCACTGCAATGTTGGGACTTAGAAATGATGCGGGACTGCGACCTGGAGCGCTTCCTGACTCCACCTGGCGTAAGCGAGACTGAGATTTCAGCCCGCGGACTGGAAAAGCCCAAAGCTGTCTTCCTGCTTCCTTACTGAAGAAATATTTCGGTGAAAGAACTGGGAGAGAGGGTTACACTTTCTTATTCTTGAAGGCCTAAGGCAAGAAAACCATCATTTGGGTGTTCTTTTACAAAATGATGCAGTTGGGTGGTAAGGAGAAGAACAGAAGAAAGAGACCTAAACATAAGAGCAACAATCCTGGTCTGGCTCTGCCTGTCATTTGGCTTGATGAAGCCACACCTGCTACAGCTGGCTTGTCATCTGACCTGACAAACAGGTCAGGACATAAGGCCTGCTGCAAGGATGGTGGCCCACCCATCTCTCAACTGCTTTTCATTAGCTGAAGCATTCTACTTTTCAACAACCAAAGATGATTCTGTCCTTTCTTGGAGGGCAAGGGCGGACCCTCTGCTGAGTGCTGGTATCTGACCACTGGTAGGTGCTCACACCAAACAAAGGCTCCCCTGTGCCAACACAGGTTGGCAGCACAAAAGCAGCAGGACCTCTTGCTCTGTCCTGAGCATGTGGAAGCGGCCAGAAGCCTAGAAAGGAGGGATCTCGCCCAGCTCCTAATATCCCATCCTGTCTAAAGCCCCAAAACCCAGTGCTGCCCACTGCTGATGTGTAGTCAAGTACTTTGGTTCTTTCCACTAAGAGAAAGGCCACTTCTACACACATCATCAAGGTCAACACTAAAGAAAAGATCATGGATGATGCTCGGCTCTGAGCCTGCCAGGCAATGGGGTCTTCAAGCTCTTTCTGAGGTTCTAGTTTAACCCTGCCATGCCAGTCTCTCAGGGGAGTCTGACTGTGGGTCTGGCACCCAGTGGGAGTTGCGCCCAGGACACAGGCCACCCATCAAGTCCACCCTGCTATAAAAGAGATCACTGGGTGAGGAGCAGGGACTATATCCTAGAAGGAGCAGAGCAGGACTGGGAAGATGTCCAGGAGTGCTTCAAATGGAGAGTGTCAGACTGGGCAAAGCGATGGCTGCTCTGAGCATGTGAATGGTCTCTTTACCTTCTGCATCCTCTCTGCCCAAGGTCATGAAACAAAGGGCACTGCCAAAGGCTGGGGTTGGGTGGCCCTTGGACAAGGAACTTAGAAACTAGCTCTGGTAGCTAGGCCTTCCTGTGTGGACCAGTGGTGCGTGTGTGTGGTGGAAGGTGCACAGGGAAGAGGACGACATGCTGCCAGAGTGGCCAAGTCTAGGCCATGTCCTGAAGGTCCAGGCATCGGGGCCGCGATGGTGGGCTAGAGTTTACACATAGAGCAGGGCTGTGGACTCAATTCTAACCCCACAGAGCATTCATGCCTCCATGAGTACCTGAAGAAGGCGGGTGAGAGTAGGGGTGGAAGATAGAGACAGGTGATGTCTGGGGAAGGAAATCTGTGTCCCACAGGGTTGCTTTGGGAAACTGCACAAGATCACATTTCTGCCAAAATAACTACACTTTCTGAGCAGGAAGGAGCCATACCAAAGGGACTCCATGGTTAGTCCTGCTCTAAGCATACTGCTATGCCCCTCCCCTCATGATGGCTTCACTCAAAGTCTGAAGTTTACTTTACTTTTAACTTTTCTGATAGGCTCTCTGCTGCAGTACAAGTCACCTTTTACTGACTTATTTCTAGGTGGTTTACACTGCTGTGTTGTGTGCAGTCCTACTGAAACTCCTTTCTAAAAATATGAAGCTTTATCCACGGACCTTTCTAGGAAGGCAGTACAGAACCTGGACGTGGTGGTGTCCAGGAGACGCAGTCTGTGGAGGAGGCCCATAGTCTAAGCTCCACTGCAGGCCTCTGCCCTGTGAGATGGCAGCTCAGTGGGTCAAAAACAATTGTTTTTGTGTCTTTTTTTTTTCCAATTCTTTACTCTTATTATTTATTCAATTGTGCGTGTATGCATGTGTGTATGTATGCATGTATGGAGAACCACGGACAAATTCAGGAACCATCCACCTCCTCCTTGTTTACTCTGCCCTGGGATTCACAGGCTCCGCCCTACCAGGACCAGAAATGCAGGACGCCCCCACTTCCACCCCGGTATCTATACATGGGGTCTAGGATCTGAACTCAGGACCTTCCGCCTGCAAGGCAGAGGCTTAACCCCTGGGCCACTTCTCTAGCCCCAACTGTTTTTGTTTCTAAGTGCAAAGGAACAGAATGAATAGTAGGATGCAGGGTCACTTGGGAACCAACCATCTAGGGAGAGAGGGGAGTCCTCCCAAGGCTGCAGGCCCTGTCACTACTCTGGGTCTCAGCTGGCCAGATACAAGCACTTCCTAGCTTACAATAGGGACAAGAAAAGCAGGAAACTCTCGCCCTCTCCCCAACTTTAATAAAATCCTCAGCGAGGTGAGGCAGAAACGCCCATCATGCCGAGTTGCAGGCTGCTAGTGCCTTGGCCTCACGTGCTCTGGGTCTTGCCAGAGGGCATCCAGAAGACAGCGATAGCACTTGTTTCTCCTCCTGAGAAATGCAGACAGGCACCTGAAGTTTCCTAGACCTAAGCTGTGCAAGAGGTATGTGCAATTGGAAAACAGTTGCTCCTCTGTTGCTTTTCTGTTGCCTTTCCCACATGCCTCAGGTTTAAATTAGCGGGTGGGTGTGAAAACCAGGAAAGAATGGCATGTGAGGGGTAAGGCCAGCACCTAGGAAGGCCAGGCCAGGTGGGAGTAGGAGCCATTCTCTCTGTGGTCCTGAGGTTACTCTGCACTGGAGGGGCTGCACTGGAGACTTTCCCAACTGTCACGGAGCCTTTAAAACTTGAGCTAATTTGTGTCTTCCCAGCTGAAGATTCTGCAATGATAAATCCACATCTGCAGTCTAGATGCAAAGGGCAGGACTTCCCTCCTCTTCCTCACCTGTGTGCTGACCCCTGGTTTCTTGCAGGACTTGAACCTAAATACTGCTGCTGGGCTTTTTGTCACCTTTCTGGTTCTGAACTTGAGCTGGACCCCTCTCCCTTGGTCCTCACCCCTCTCTTCTGGCCCCGCCCTCCTTTTACCTGCTCACTCCCCACCAGGTGGTTCCAGGGCTACTAGGTCAAGTCTGCTTCTCTATGTGTGTAGCCATCATCTGGAACAGGCTCTCTGCAAACTTCAGGCCAGGACAATCTCACAGAAAGTGACGAACTGCTGCTCCAAGCTTCCATGATCAGCTCCTGCTAAGTCCTCAGTGGGTATTTGTGAAATAGCTACAGAGTGAATAAACTGCATATGCTGATGCTCACAAAGGCAAAAAGCCCTTGGGGGTCACAAGTTCAAGTCCTTGGAGGTCACTGAGCTCACAGCAGATAGCATGTCTACAACCATTGCTAAGCCAAGGCACCACAGCTTCTAGCTCTACTTTACAGCTGGGAAGACCTCAGCTCAGGTTCAGTGTGCCCACAAACCAAAGTCTGGACTCTGAGCGGTTGTGCTCCAGGTTGTCTACAGCCACCACAGGGATGACAAGGGGAGGATGGTAGAGCACAGAAGCTACAAACTGCCTTCTTTTTTTTTTTTACAAGCCGTGTTTGAGTTCCGTATAAAACTCCATATGAACAAGTTTTCACCTGAAAACCTTGGTGTAAAGGTAAAACTTGGGTTCTGGAAAGGCTGTTCCACTGGCTCTGACAAGCAATGGCTGGGACATTATTTGGCACTGGCCTTCACTTTTCTTACCTCGACAGAGAGGGTGAGAGCATAGATTGCTTTGAGCCTCTGAGATTAGTGTGCAGACGGCATGGGCCAACACACAGCACACAGGAGGCATCTAAGACAAGATGTTTTCTCTTCCCACATATACCTAAGCTGGCCAGACATACACTGAGTCCAGAGAAAAGGCTGCTCTGGAAGCACTGAGTCTTGGCTCCTTCCAGAACAGATTGGCACTTTCAGTCTGAGCACAGAAGTAGTCAGGCCACTGGATACCATATAGTCTTGATATCCCTCTCCTGAGGCCACCAGTGAGCTCACAGCCCCACTCTCCTACTGCAATCCTGCAGGCAGTGTGCCTGGCAAATAGCTAGGGTGCTATGCTGCTTTTCTTATGCACCTACAACTCAACCCACCACAGTGCAGTGAGACCACTGCATTTCGTAGACTCCACAGTGGGAATTCAGCACACTGCGGAGCACCACACAGACGATGCTCTCGGCTGTGTGCTCACAGGCCAGAACTCAATTCTGAGCACCAGATAGTCCATGGCTTAGACTCAGCCTCTCCTCAGTCAGGTCCCAGCTTAGTTCCCACCCATACTTTCCTCGAGCACCAGAAGCAGAACAGGCTCTGCTCTGTGGTGCGACCTGCAACAAAGTTCAGCAGATGGCCATCTGGCCTCTGGGAGGTGTGGTCACCAAGGAGCTGCCGAGTCTACATCCTTCTTCTTATAGATATTATAAGACAGGTTCACCACAAGGGAAAAGGCCAAGAAAAGCCTCGGTCATTTCCCAGTCCTGGTGAGCTCAGTCCACTTTCGACACTGGGTCTTGGCTCCAGGGGACAGTGACTTTGAACTGGGTGTCATTTTTTCTCCAAGTCTCTGGCTCCATCTGCTGTTTCTGAATATGACATAGAACTGAGGCTGGAAACGGTGTCCAGGGCATGCTCAGAAGCCGGAAGGAAAGCTTGGATAGCAGGGGTAGGAGAGGCCTTCCAGCAGCAGACTGGTTTCCACTTGAGGAGGCCGGGAGGCTAACAAGGTGCTGGCCAGAAGACTGTTTGCTTGACCCTTGAGTCCTCCACAGTCTGGTTCCAATTAAGCACAAAATAAGTCTAGTTACTAGGTTACTCTTGTGTCACAATGAGCCTTAAAAGCCAGAAATTGCACAGGGCAACCTAGTTCCACCATGGCGCCATGGCTAAGGAAAGGCAATCAGGAAGCCCAGGATGGGGTCAGTTGTGGCTCAAGCAGTTACGTATTAACAGTGTGACCTTGGGGATGTTACTTTCCTGGTTCTTAGTTATATGATATGTTAGAGATGAAAAATTGCCTAAAAGCACAGTGTTGTATCAATCAGATGAGATACTGTGTATAAAATGAGGAGTTTGCCAACAGTGTGTGAGTGCGTATGCCTATCTTTGCACATGAGAGGCCAGAGGAGGATGCTTTCTTGATTGTTTTCTGCCTTAGTCCCTGGAGACAGGTCTTTTACTGAACATTCTGCTTAGGCTGATGGGCCAAGTGAGCCCCCACAACTCACCTCACAATGCAGCCATGCCAAGCTTGTTTATGTGTGTGATGGGGATTTGAATTCAGGTCCTTGTGTGTGTGCACGACTTGTATTTTTACTGACGGAGTCATTTTCCCCACTGGCAATGATTTTTTAGTTAAATATTTATTTATGTATTCATAATGTATGTATGGATGTGTGTGAGGTGTGAATGCAAGACATGTTAGAAGTCAGAGAACAACTTTGTGAAGTTGTTTCTATCTCTCCTTATGCAGGTTCCAGGAACCTGCCGAACCATCTCACAGATAGGAAACGGGTTCCGAGTTCTGTGGTACTTTAAGAAAACCTACTTCCACTAAGAAAAAACATGTATTACAAACAAGAGTTGCATCCAAAAGAAAATGACTCAGAAAAAAGATAAATGACTTTTACCAGTAAGTCTGAGTTGCCAGCTTTCAATGCAACAAGCCTGAGTTCTGGAGAGAAGACAGGTTGGATTGAAGGGACTAAGAAGGGGCTTGACACACAGGGAGGGCAGCCTGAGGCACATGCTAGAGAGCAGAGCAGAACAAATAGCCCCACTGTGGGGGGAGGAACAATCCAATGAACTTGAGCCAGGTTTGTACGCTAGAACCTGAAGTCCTGACCTCAGAGTGGTTTCTCAGGGACCCCTGGAGTAGGCACCAACGTGTATACTAGACCACAAAGGAAAACTCAGTAAGCTCCCAAAAAGCTGACATCACTCACACACACACACACACACACACACACACACACACACACACACACACAAGGAGGACCGCAATCTGCAAATAAAGAAAAATGGAAAGACTATCCATCAGGCAGCTGGAAGCAACAGTGTGGACGGGGTGTGGCTCAAGTGGCATTCACAGGACTTTCTGGAGAGCAGCCACATGGGATGCTGATCCCTCAGTCTGGAAGCTGGGCAAAGGAATAGGAGCCCTAAGGAGGCAGAGTGAAGAGGAAGGTATAGGATGCTCAGAAAATGAAAATGTCAGCAGATATGGTAATGCATATAAAAGAGAGTTCTTGAAACCAGCAAACCACAAACACACAAAGTTAGAATGAAAAACTTCTAAAAAATGACTCTATAAAATTAAACAAGTTTGGGGCTGGAGAGGTGGCTCAGGGGTTAAAACTCTGCCTTGCAGGCAGAAGGTCCTGAGTTCGGATCCTAGACCCCACGTATAGACGCCAGGTGGAAGCGGGGGTGTCCTGCGTTTCTGGTCCTGGTAGGGTGGAGCCTGTGAATCCCGGGGCAGAGTGGTGGTTCCCGAATTCATCAGTGGTTCTACACACATCTACATGCATACACGTGCACACACAGATACACGTGCGCGCACACACACAACTGAATAAATAATAATAAAAAATTTTTTTAAAATTAAATAAGTTTACTTTGCAAAATTCAATGCAAATACTCCTGAAAATGATGCATTATTTGCCAGAGAATATGCTACTAGAATTATCCTTAGAAAGGGCCAAAATAAAGAAGATCGATAATACAAAGAAAAGAAAGAAGCAAAGTGTCACTTCCTGCAGATACCAAACCTCAGCATCCTGAGGAACAGACTTCTGCTTTGGCTGTTTAGATAGAACAATGGGGAAACTGGCAAATTCTTACTATGATGCACTCCTCATTCACACTGTGTACACAGCACATGCACAACTGAGAATTGACAGAGACAGTCAAACTGTGAGTCATGTAAGAACCTTAATTAGGGCTGGAGAGACGACTCAGGAGTTAACACTCTACTTCTAAAGCAAAAGGACTTGAGTTCAGATCCTGGATCCCACATAAAAACACCAGGTGGGAATGGCAGCAGTCTGTACTGGGTCCTGGAAGGTGGAGCCTGGGAAATCCCAGAGCAAAGCAAAAAAGAGGTAGAACAATCCAGGATAATTCCCAATGTCACCCTTGGGCCTTCATAGGTACACATAGTACCTTCTTTTACACACACACCGGAAAAAACCTCACCATTAATTAAAGTAACTAAAGTGGGTTGAGGAGATGGTTCAGTGCCTTGAAAGCAAAAGGACCTGAGTTCAGATTCAGATCCCAAGTAAAATTTCCAACCCAGAAGTGGTCCTTGGGAAACGCCAGAGCAAATCTATAAGAAGGTAGAGCAACTAGGATGGTTCTCAAAGTCACCTTTGAGCCTCCACAGGCACACGCAAACACATGCATGGCACATGTACAAAAAAGTCCGAGAAGAGTCCGATGGCGAGTACGATGAGTTTGGACGCAAGAAGAAAAAGTACAGGGGGAAGGCTGTCGGCCCTGCGTCCATATTGAAGGAAGTTGAAGACAGAGAGTCAGAGGGAGAAGACGAGGATGAAGAGGAAGATCTTTCCAGTGGGAAATTCAGTGGGATATTAAAAGAATCACATAACTCATCTACGAATACAATGTAACAGGAATACAATGTAATAGAAGAGAAAAGGATTGGAAGTATAAGATTTGAAGGAGGCCCCATGGGGCTGGAGAGGTGGCTCAGGGGTTAAGCCTCTGCCTTGCAGGCGGAAGGTCCTGAGTTCGGATCCCAGATCCCACGTATAGACGCCAGGCAGAAGTGGGGGCGGCCTGCGCTTCTGGTCCTGGTAGGGTGGAGCCTGTGAATCCCCAGGCAGAAGGAGGTGGAGGCGTCCATGGTGGTTCGCAAATTCGTCCGTGGTTCTACACATACACAGACACACAGACACACACGCGCACGCACATATACACGCACATGCGCACAGTTGAATAAATAATAATAAAAAAAATTAAAAAAAAAGATTTGAAGGAGGAACCGATGTTGGTGAGGTGACTCAGCAGGTCAGGTGCCTGTTCACAAACCTGGAAACCTGAGTTTGATCCCTGGAAGCATATACCCCCTTTTCATAAATACCGTATTATAAAAATAAAGAGAGAATGGAAATTATCTCAATTTGCAAGAGATAAAATTATAGACCACATAGAATATTCTAGAGGACCAACAGAAAGAAAAACAATAGAAATAACAACAAAGGTTGTTTGGGAAGTCAAAAGAATTAATATTTAAAAACCAACAGGATTTTTCCATAAGACAAAATAAAAATGAAAAGATCCCTGTTGTAGTTAGCCTGCATGGCTATTAATAAGTTCACTACAAAAGGGAACAAGGGTTTTAATATTCACTTACAATTTCTAGTTGCAGGTCCTTGTCTAGCTTGGCAGGAGAGTTCACACCAGTACCACACGCACATGACAACTGAGAGAGGGATGATCCACCACTTGCCAGACCAGCATGTGTGGCAAGTAAAAGGATGCCAACTTTCTCAAACACTTCCCTCCATTTTATGCACCTGCTCAGGGACTATCCAGCCCACCATAGTCTGGGCCTTCCTCATTAAGTAGCAATCTCCTGCAGGTTTGTTCTGGGTTTAACTCAACTACCAGTGCTCGACAAAGGTGCCCTGAGCTCAATTCCTCAACCATCAAGTTAACACCTATATCTAAATGTGTCAATCCCATTTATAATGGCAACCCAAAAGATAAACCACCTGGCATAAGCTTAAAGAATGTGTAGAAGCCACCTGAACAGTACGTGTGCTTTCTCTCATATAGGAGGACTAGGCATGCCTTAGAAAACTGAAGAAGCAAACTCCTTTCTAATTACATCAAAATGATAGGAAAGTCATATGAAAAACAAACATGAAATAATAGCAACAGAGATACTAAGAAAAAAAAAGTAAGAAAAAAGGGGATGTGGGTAGTGAGGAGAGGGACCAGCCCTTCCAGAAAGCACGCATCTCAAAACTGACAACTAGAAGGAAAAGGATGAGTCAGCATGAGAGGAAGGTAGAGAATGGACCAGCAAGCTTGAGGTGGGTCCGAGTGGTTCACAACAAATGTGACATAGCAAATGCTAGGGGAGCATTTCTAATGTGTGCACTAGTGCCTGGGGGGTGGGGATGAGTGGGTGAGATGGGAGTCAGTGTTCTCTTTGTCAAAATAAAGGTAAGACATTATATGAAGAATAAAAAACCAGGACGATCTGCTTGGAGGCTACTACAAGCAGAAAACACTCAAGCTGCAGACTGCCCCCACACAAGCTTCTAAGTAGGAAAGAATAACCACATCAGAAGATTACTGAGCAAAGGTGATACTTACAACACACCTGACACAGGGCTCTTCAACACTGGTAATGGGAGAAGAATAGCCTGGTTAAAAAGGGTTCAAAGCCTATAACAAAATATTGGAATACAAATGCCCAGTAAACAGTATGTAAAGATAACCCCACTCTTAAAGAAATGAAAAGAGCAGCGAAGAAAGATTATTTCACTTCATCTGCCACATCAAATAAAAGTTAAAACGACTAGTAGCAATTTGGGCAGAAGTTTGTGGACAGGAACGATCTTTCAAAGAACAATATTAATCAAAATTATAAATGCAGAGCCATGGGTTGCCCGACTGGTAATCGCACTGCTAAGGGTCGAGAATGGATAGCTCTCCTGACACAGGCCCACTGAGATGTATGAAGTAGTAGATGTATGAAGCACCAAATGGATTAAAAATTTTTTTTTCAATTGTGCATGTATGCGTGTGCGTGTGTGTGTATGTACGTGTGTGTAGAACCATGGACGAATTCGGGAACCACAATGAACCGCCTCCCCCTTCCTCTTGTTTACTCTGCCCTGGGATTCACAGGCTCCGCCCTACCAAGACCAGAAGCGCAGGCCGCCCCTGCTTCCACCCCGGTGTCTATACATAGAGTCTAGGATCCAAACTCGGGACCTTCCGCCTGCAAGGCAGAAGCTTAACTCCTGAGCTACCTCTCCAGCCTCCCCAAATGGATTTTTTTAAAGACAGGGAATATCTATTATGAGTCTAAATAAAATACAGCCACAAAACTTTTGAGACATTAGAAAGAGCAGACCAGATACACTGTTCTCAGATTACAGTACTGCAGTATTTCTTATGACTATCTTGTTCTGTTTTGCTTTTGAGGCAGGGCCTTTACACTGCAGCCTAGGCTGGCTGAAACCTGCCTGCCCCAGATTCCCAAGCATGTGATCACATGGTAAGATGTCACACCCAGCCTGCACATGATTTTTTAAAAGAATGTACACATAAGTATGTAGTCAAAAGTGTGCAATATACCCTCAGAACTGTTCCTGAGAAAACTAACAACTATAAACACTGCTCAAAACAGGGTGGGCCTGAGGTTAATGGGAGAAGCTATCTTTTCTTCGTTTTTCTGCTTGTACTTCTGAATTCTAACCTGAACATGAGCCATCTCTGTAAAAATAAGTCAATGATTATCTAAGTCATGAAGTTTTGGATAATTTCCCTCTTTTCTATATAAAAACTAATAAATATAGGCTTATAAGCCAAGCATTATTACCTCTTATTTTAGGATATGTGTTTATATGTGTGTGTGTGTGTGTGTCTGTGTGTGCATGGCAGAGTAGAGGACAACTTTAGGTATTGTTCTTTAAGAGCCATCCATTTTGCCTGTGTATATTGGAGAGGGTTGTGTGCATGTGTGTATATTGGAATGTTGTAGGCACATGTGCATGTATGTGTCCATGCTCATATATGTGTACAGGTCCAAAGTTGATGTGGAGCATGTTCTTCCATTACTCTCCACATTTATTGCTAAGGGAGGGTCTCAGTTGAACTGGCTAGACTAGCTAGCTGGTGGCCTGGGGATTCCGTCGTTGCCTCCCAAATGCTGTGATTAGAGCGGCCACAATGCCTGCTGAGGTTCATGGTCCTCACACTGCATGGCAAGTGCCTCATTTTTGGACAGGGTTTGTAACTGAACCTAGAACTCACAAGTAGTCTAGGCCCAAGTTACAAGTTACAAGTGTGTACCACCATGCCTGGCTTTGCTTGTGCTGTGGAATCCAATGCAGGTTGCCATGCTTGCATGGCAAGCACTTTACTGACTGAGCGGTCTCTCCAGTGTAGAATATTTATTTTTGAATTTTCATCTGTTAGTCTATCTGGCCATTCTTGCTCACCGTCAAGTACCAGGACATGGGCTGAAACCCACTCAACTGTTGCCCTTCTTAATGGGCACAGCTGGTCATGCACTGCTTGGAAAACTAAGAGCACCCACATCTGATGGTATGTGGGATCTAAAAGTAAACATTATTACAGTGTTGTCTTTCTCCACAAAGGGCACAGGCCCTAATACTGTGTGCTGTCTTCTCCCCCCACCCATGCGCTTTCAGACCAGGATGATAAATGTTATGTCAAGAAAGTTATCGTTATAACCAACCTGCTAGGAAGTGGAGGAAAATGATTTAATTTTGACAACTAAATGAGCTTTGACAAATGACCAAATGAACACTCTTCACTAACTTACTCTGATAAAAATCAGGCAGTTTTTCCACTTTGGTGGGAAAAACTCATTCTCATGTCATCTCATACACTGAGTAGCCACCCAAGCCTGGGAGCAGCTGACCACATGTCTAACCACACACCATATTTCCAATGGGGTCTTCTGCCCCCCCCCCTCACTGCTATGGCTCCCCTCTCAAGAATCTCTCTGCCCACTCTCTCCTTAAATGACCCCACAGTAAGTCTCTCTGGGAACCAGGAACCTTTCCAGCCTATTTTCAGCTCTAGTTCTTCCTTTAGTCAGTTATGAGAGTCAAAAAGCCAGGAGGGAGATGAGAAAAGGTGAGGAACTAGAGAGGACCCCAGACAGAATGGAGGTAGACAAGAGAAGGTGAGTTCGCTAAGCTAGAAATCTAGTACCTGAATGCCCTAATGCCCTCCCATATGCTGAGGCCAGCATAGGCCAGACTTCCTGAGATCTGCCATAGGAAAAATCGCTGCCCCTTTCAGTTCAGCCCAGACTCAGGAGACACAACCCTGTGGAAAGAAGCTCCACAGAGGCAGTGAAATGCTGAGCTGAGCATGCTGGGAGCTGCAGAGACACAGGAGCTCAAGGCTGGGAGGCCGCATAGCCTCCCACCGACAGAAACGCAGGAAACTCAGCAAGGTTCCAAGGTTCCATGGACACAGGATGACGGGTATCACGAACTCCAGCCTGGGGCCACGGTAGCAATGACATCGTCTCCTGTTCCGCTGGGAAGTCACACTTCTCTGTCCCAGGTGAAGAAGTCAAGAGTTTTGTATTTATCTTTATCATGATGGAAGGTAAAAACCTGACAGCAGCTTAAATATCCAAGAAGGAAAAAAATCACTTATGGTCCACATAAAACACATAGGAAATTCCTGAGCTCAGAATTATCGATTTTTGGGCTGGAGAGGTGGCTCAGGGGTTAAGCTTCTGCCTTGCAGGCAGAAGGTCCTGAGTTCGGATCCCAGATCCCACGTATAGACGCCAGGGGGAAGCAGGGGCGGCCTGCGTTTCCGGTCCTGGTAGGGCGGAGCCTGTGAATCCGGGGGCAGAAGGAGGTGGAGGCGTCCATGGTGGTTCCCGATTCGTCCGTGGTTCTACACACACACATACACACATGCGCGTGCACATACATACACGCACACGCACAATTGAATAAATAATAAAAAAAAATTAAAAAAAGAATTATCGATTTTTACATCTGCATAGATGAGATCTGGAAGAGAGTGTTTTCAAGTCATTGAGTTTGTCAGGAAAGGTCCTGCAAGGTTCTGTCTGCATGCTGCTAATGCACAGTCCATGGGTGTGAAAGTGCTGAAGGCATGTGTGTGGTCTGATTCTATAGCATTAGTGATACCAAACACTTCATGGTAATTAATTACAGAAGTGAGAGGACAGAAATTGCCACAGGAAGCTGGTTCGTTGCTACCACTAATATAACATAGTTAACATTATTTTATCTCATCAGGTTTTTTGGCCATCACTGGTCCACAGAGGTGCAGACAAAAGGCCAGATGCCTGCATGCAGTGCTCAAGTCAAAAGCAAATGACAGAAAACAGCCAAGGAGGGGAGAATGGAACAGGAGAAAGGTGGCTGGGGCGTCTGAAGCAGCTGTTCCCACATCTCCAGTCAGATTCTATACACCCAGATTCGAGACAGCTTGTTCTTCCCTACCACTGAAAGCCCATCTGCAGGCTGGGGGAATGACCTGTGAATGTCATTTGAGGAAAGAGCTCCTGCCCAGGACCAGACTTCATTTCAAGACTATAGACAGGAGCCCTGGTTAAATCCTTTTACACCTCTATGAAAGAAAAGGAGGAACAGGCTTTATTAACGCATAAGGTTACCTGGGAAGCAGCGGATTTTAGAGATGAAGTGTGAGCTTCATAGAGGAACAAGTCCTTTACCCAGGTACTAGAGTCCCTGAGACCAAGGTCTGTCTACATGAAAACCTCACCCTGGGCCTCTGCTGCCTTTCCCAATTCCAGGGTAAGAAGCACAGGCATCATACCAACATACTGTCTGCACAGAACCTCAGCACCCAAGCACACATGCTGTGGGACCCAAAGGCCTAATCCAGGCACATGTGCCACTTGCAAACATCCTCTACCTAGGAAGATTCCATCCCCATTCATGGACATGTACTGGACCCTCTGGGCTATCCCAGGCTGGTTAAGCCTGGATTCCATCGATGCATGCCCCATAGTACCCAAGTAGTGTTCAGAAAGTAGGCTGGTCAGGATCAGTGGACTACAATTTTCAGTCCATATGTAATCATATCAAGATTTTGAATCAAGATCAGAGAGTAGGGTGGGCACAGCTCAGAGTTGCTAGGAAATGACTGTCTTTGAAATTTTAATTAATTTATTCTGGTGGCGCTAGGATGGTATTGGGGCTTCACCCATGCTAGGCAAGTGTTCCACCACTTAACTCATCCTTGGTCCAGAAGTGCCTTCTGCTCCCTTCTCCCAGCTGGGACCATGAGGTCAGGCACTCTGGGAAGTCACTATCTACTCAACAGTAACCAAAGAGAGGTCACACATGTCTTCAGCATTTCCTCTCTCTCTTCAAGAGTGGCCAGAACTGTACTGCACCCTCTGAGTATCACTTACTCCATGGAAACCTCTGAGGACAGGGGCTGCTGGCAGTGAGTGGCCTGCTCTGGCATTATTTCCTCATATTCTAGTGTCCCAGTGTCCACTCCCCTGGGCAACAGAGAGCCCAGGATGCAGTTTGGGTGATAGGTGGCACTGTGGGTACAACTAAGGTCATGACCAGGTGACTAGTGCTGGGCCTTTTGCCTAAAGCATACAATGTGGCAATTGCAAGCCAGACCCTGCACTGGATGCCTGTTTCTCAGGCTCCATCAGTACAAAAAGGCCGGTGGATGACATATATCAAGGTAGCAATGGTCAGATACCTGAGGGATAAAGAGAGTATGTGTGCAAGTTGTAGAGGGCAGGAAGGTTAATAAAGTGACCGTGGAGCTGCTTCCTGAGGGCTCCAGTGGATACAGTCCCATGTGGCTGTGGAGGATGCAGGCTCTGCAGGTCCTCTGGATAGTGTGGAGACTGGCCTGGCTAAGAAATCACTTTCAGTATGCTTCATCACAAGACAGGTGGAAGAGCCCAGGCTACAGAGGAACGTAGGCCTATGAAGAAGCCTGCAGTACTGGACTCTGAGGAGAGACAACAGGTTTAATGATGGTCAGGGCAAAGTCAGAATGTGCGCTGCTGGCTGCATGAGGGTGAGTCAGTTCAAGCTCCCTTCTCTGCTCTGATTGCATGCATCTTTCTTTCTGGAGGCTGCCTGACCCTTCTATGTTCATTCCAAGATCCCACATGATGATGTCTCCCAGCAGAGGAGGTTTTGGGAGCTTCAAGGTTGATATCCAGTGGGACTCACCAGCCTTGAACTCAAGAAGATAGAATCTTGTTTCTCCAAGGTGCCTCCCTTAAGGCGCCAGGACCAACACTGTCTCTGGGACAATGACACAACAGACATTCTTGGGCTGTGGCAGTGGTGTGCACTCCATCAGGGGCAAGACTCAGCCTGCCCCACTGCTTGGCTTGATCACTGGGACTCAGTTGGACTAGAACCACTGGAAAACACTCTCCTGGTCCTCATCCTGCTCTCATGATGACAGAGCCCGAGGGATTGGCGATCTGGAGAAGGCAGATCCAGAGATGAGCTCTAGCTTCACATGGTGGGATGCCTGACCCACAGATGGTGATGGGGTCAGCTAACTGCCTGGTACTTGCTGGTTAACATGTGACTTGCATAGGAAGTAGGCATGAAACCATGTGACTGCTCCTAGAACTGGGTGATTGCCCATCTCCCCAGTCCAATCCATGTCCCAAAGAAGATTAAAACAAAAACAAAACAGAACCCCCCCCCCCAAAAAAAGAGCAGTGATGGTAGGAAGGCTGAGTCATGCAGTTTGGAATGTTTATTTTGTAAACAAACCAACGGCAATAAATTATGCTGAACTTTTAATAAGATGCACATCATATTAGGTCTGTATTTTTGCCAAGAAAAAAAAGGTAAGGGGAAGTAGAGAGAGAAAAATGCCTTGAAGTAAAGATCACAAAAGGGGTTTCCTGTTATGAGATATGGATGCATTTCCTTGACCAAAAACAGGCTGATCAAAATGCCAAATCAAAAGTCATGAAAACTACAAACAGGTGACATACTTGAACTTGCTTCCTTTCCTGTTCAGACTCCAGGCAGCAGCCAGGGGCTACCCTAGCTCCTGTACTTGGTCATCACCAAAGGCAGCAGTTAGGGAACGGAGCATATCTGTCAATGTTAAAGGGGAATATCTGGGTACCTTGAATCTGCTGGATTTTCTTTAATCAGTACCTATGTCTCATTAGAGCCAAGATTACCAGATAAAATAGGTCCCCTAACTAAGCATATTCTAATATTGGACAAGTGCCATCCACAGGCAGCCAGCAAGGTACGCCATGTTGGTCAGGGCTGGCACTATAGGTCAGCCCTGCTTGATGTACAAAGCAGAGGCCTACAGGTAGTAAGAGAGGCTGATTTTTCACCAAACAGAAGCAACATACACTTTGCAGGTTGTTTCTGCTGTGTTCTATGTCAACCGGCATTCAGAGAGGTCAGACAGCTTGCTGTCTCCATTCTGGGCCTGGCACATGCTGCACCCTCTTCAGGATACTCTTCTCTTCCATCTATTCAGTTCTCATTTGTCTTTGAAGAGCTGATACATGTCTCTACTGTCTCAGAGCCTCTGTCTCCACAAGGGTCTACTGGCCCTGCTTGGGAGTGTGTGGGCGTGGGGGTGGTGGTGTCTTTGTCTATCTCAACACCCAGGGTTCAGGGTTCTTCTTTCTCCTGAGCTTGGATGTCAGAGTTAGTATCTTACCCAAGTGTTGACTGCTCTTGCTTACCTTCTGTGACTGGCACAGAGTTTGCTGGGAGTTTGTAGAGTCCAATGGAGAGTTGCTGGTAATGTTTAGGAAAGAACTGAGTGCCCCTTCCTAGAGCAAATTCTAAGAAAGATGCCAGTCTTTCTGCCCACAATTGACAACTTGTTCCTGGCCAAGGAAGGGAGGACAGGGACTCCACCTGGTCTGCAAACCATTGTGAAAAGAAGGAAATTCACCAAGGGACTCTTCATGGTGCATGTTTTCCTATGTGCTCATGTGCTCTGAGCGCTGCTATTGTTAGACTCCAGCACGTGCAAAGCTGAGCTCTGTGAGAGGCTTTGTAGATGAGGGTTGATGGTGCGCCCATTGCTGCTTCAGAAAAATTAACTGAGGCTTCGGTAGATAAAGTCCCTTAATCAAGATCACGGGCAGAAAGAGCCAGGGCACTTCACTCGGGAGGTTGGCAACTAATGTGATCATGCAGGGAAGTCCAGAGATGGGAGGCAGTCTGACAGGAAGGCCCTGCTCTGAGCTGGGTTGCCAGGTACCTTGAATCTCCTTGCCTGTCACCTGCTATCAACCTATATATACATCTTTCCTATAGACTTGACCATGAAATAGTTGCAACAAACTTCATAGCACTAAAGCAAAAAAAAAAAAAAAAAAAGTTGGTCTCTGACCAGAGTGGAATAAAATAGATCATCCACATAAAGCTAAGTAGATAATCTTTAAATGGCAAGAAATTTGGCTACATTTTTATAAATCATTAACAGGCCAAAATGGAGCTATAATAAAATTGTGAAGTGGTTTCAGTCAGATGATTATAGCACATCACAGCAGCAGAAGGAGGCAGAAGTGGGCTCACAGGGCAGCTGGGATCAGGTGAAGCTGGGTGAAGAGCTCAGGCCATGGGCAGAAAGCATAGAAGTCAGTGGGAAGAACTACGAACAAAGCCAGAAGTTGGTTGTCTGGCAAAACTGGAAACACTGATACACACCCAAGAGTGGTTGAGAGACGAGAAGCCAAAGATCCAGTGTCAGAAAGATTAATGTCATTACAGGCTCCAGAAAACACAGAAGGAGAGCAAGAGGATATTTGGATTATTTACACATTGATTTATAGATTAAAATAGGCTTTGCTTATAAAAATATAACAATAAAACAAATAAGAAAAAATCTGAGCATTAATATGTCAGCTAGAAATTCATGTATGTTAGAAATCTAGGCCGAAGTCTTTCTTGAAACTGTACCTCTTTAAATTGTTAGAATAGCGATTAATTTCAACCTGAATTCTGGAGGGATATTCAGTATCATCACAGCAAGATAGAATGAAAATATTTCTATATTTTGTATCAAGCAGCAATATATAAGCAGCAAGTAACTAGAAGAGTATTTTCAATAGTATCAAATAATATTTAGAAATGAAATGATAAATGTGTCTAAAACTATACTCAAAGCTGAAAGTCACTACTAAGAAAAACTGAAGGCCAGAGTTAATAGAAGGCAGACCATGTTCATGGAGTGGACGCATCCATGCCAGTTGTCCCCAAGTGTTCTACAGAGTCTACAAGTGAAAAACAATCCCAACACACTTCAAAAAATAAGTTAACCTAGATATTTATATGACTTCAGAGGACCTGGAAGAGTCAAAATAATGTCCGAAATGAATGAAATTGAAAAACTCATGTTACCTCCTTATAATTTATTCTAAAATGATAGTTATCAGGATAACATAGAACTGTAATGAAAACAGACAAACCCACAGCACAAACAGCCCAGAAACAGCCCAATTTCCCCATATTTAGTTTTGTCAGTTTTGTGTGAATATGTGTGTGTGTGTGTGTGTGTGTGTGTGTGTGTATGTGTGTGTGTGTGCGCGCGCACATGCGTGCGTTGTGCACAAGCGGGCACTCGAGTGTACGTGCCTGTGGAGGCCCAAGGGTGACATTAGGAATCATCCTGGAATGTTGTTTTAACTCCTTTTGCTTTGCTCTGGTATATTCTAGGTTCCATCTTCCAGTCAAAGCACAGGCCATGGTCATTTCTGCCTGGTGTTTTTATATGGGATCTGGGATCTGAACTCAAGTCCTTCTGCTTGTAAGGCTTAAACCCCTGAGCCATCTCCCCAGTCCTTTGTTTGCTTTTTAAAAAACAAACAAAAAAAGCCAAGAGAGTTGAAGGCAATTGTTTTCAGCAAAAGGTGCTGAAATGATTGCGTGAATGATGAGAAGAAACCACTGTACCATTCTTCTACACTAAACAGTAAACACCTTGGGATAATACAGAAGGAAACACAGGTCTGTCTCTACTGGACCCCAGAGCTGAGTATCACCAAGAAGGACCCAGCCCCAGGCCCTAAACTGTACATCAATATCAGGAATAGATAGGGCTAAATCTTGGCCAGGAACACCTAGCTCACTGAGAATTATATGTTCCTTCTTTCCTTCTGAGGAGTCAAGACCCTAAGCAAAGCTCTCCAGTTGTCACAGCCTTGACTTTTGTCTTCGTAGCATTTGCCAACGTCACCTTCTTCAAGAATCCTTTTCTGAGAAAATATTTTAAAAACCCAAATCACTCAAAATACCCAAAAAGAGCAACTTGCCATAAATACACACTCTAAGGCATGAAAGTCCAGCTAAAGGTGGTGGTGGTGCTGATGGGGATGTGAAGGAAGGTGTACCTAGATCGTCACTATTGCGGTGGTGGGAAGCAAGGGAAATGGGAAAACCTGTTATCACAGGGGAGCGTCTTTCAGGGCAGTCCTGATAGGAGACCAAGAGACAAAATGTGCATATAACAGAGTCAAAAATACTGAGTAGAAAAAAAAAGAGTAGAGATTGGGATCACACAAAAATGCTTGTATGTGCACAGATGAAAATGGAAAGGATGCAGAAATGGCAGTAGGTTGGGAGATGCTTTGAAATAAATTTGGATTTTTTTTTCCCTTCATGAGAATGTATTACTTATTTTTTTAAAAAAATATTTATTTATTTGAGAGAGAAACATGGGTGGGGAAGTGGGTGTATGCGCTTGGTGCACATGTGGAGGTCAGAAGACACTTTTGGAAGTTAGTTCTTTCCTTCTATTATGTGGATTCCAGAAACCAGAGTGGACTGCTAGATTTGCACACAGGCGTGTTTACCCACTCAGCCATCTTACTGGCCCAATCTATTTAAAAAGAAAAATTTAAGTGTTAGGGATAGTGATAGACCATCTGCCTAGTATGTGGGAGACCCTGGATTTGATTCCCAGCATGGAAAAGCAGAAAAAAGCAGAAATTCTCAGTGATTGTCTATCAAGAAAGGACAGGCTTCTGAGGCAAGATGGCAGAAGCGGGATTTTCTGAATGATCAATAGGTGAGAAGAGAGAGAGAACAACAAAGGACAGACTGTATTCCAAAGAAAGAAACAGAACACTTGGGGTGCTGCAGCCAGGAGCCACTCTGGGTCTTGAAAACAAGGAGCAAGTACAACTCGAGGAGCCTAGGATACCTACCATAGTGTCTGCATGGGGGCCAGCCACAAGATGTAGACACCCAGAGTGGGAGGTCAAATTGGTCACCCTCTGAGAAGCTGGGGCTCAAGCTGGTCTGCTTTCCTGTGTGGCAAGTTGAAAGTGTGTCTCCTGAGAATTCCTATGGAGGCTGAGCCCTCAAAGTCCATGCATGGCCAATGATTGCTTAGCTGGGAAGCTTCCTCCCCAGCACATGTTTCTAGGCCTTGGCCGAACATCTGGCTCACTGCTGCAGCTACCTCCCTAAAGCAGGCTGCTCGTTGCTGGGCAAGTCTGAAAGCACTGGGACTGGTAAGCAGAGCACTGAGTTCCTTGCTGTTCCCACTGGTATGGATCTCAAAGTTGTTTGGTTCCATCCACTTGGGACTGTGATGGTCAGTGCTAATGCCAATTTGACAAAATCTAGGATCTCTTGGGAGATGTGCCTCTGGGTATGCCTGGGGGGGAGCATGTTGACTAGGTTAATGGAGGTGTGAAGACTGCCCACTGCAGGGGGCACATTTCCTGGCTGGGACTGTGGACTAAATAAACAGAGACAGGAACTAGGCAGCAGCAGGCATTCATCCCGAATGCCTCCTGTGCTTCCTGACTGTGGAGGTCATGTGACTGGCAGCTCTGAGTTCCTGCCCCCTTGATGGGCTGCTCCTGGAACTGTCAGAATACACTCATTCTTTCTTCTTTCTTTTGTCAGGGAATTTTATCATCACAACAGAAAAAGAAACTCAGATGGGACACTCTTGGCTTGGGCATTTGTCACTCCTGAGTACACAACTGGGGGCCTAGGAGCAAGTGAGAATGCCTGGCCAACAACCAGCAAGCTCTGGAGTACAAAGAAGGGAAGCTTGAAAGAGAATGAGACCAAGAAAGGTGGCTGAAGCACAGCGCAGATGGAGGACTTTCCTCTTACCATGTCCCCTTCCTCACCTGGCAGATTGTACTAGATTCTTTATCAGTTTTTAGAAACATTTTATTTCCTTTTTACTTTATTTTTTGTTTTATTTTCACTTTTTTTGTTTCTGAAGATATTGTGTTTATATCACTCTTCCTACCTTCATCATTTGTGTGTTTTTCTTATTTTGTAATTTTGTATTAGATTTAACCTCTTGCTGTTTTTTCTTCTACTTTCTGCACATCCTTTTCCTTTTTTTTTCTATTTTACCTTGCTTTTTCTTCCTTTCCCCACCCCACCCTCTTTCTTATTTCAATCACTCATAGTTATTGCTCTTACCATAACCGACTTAGCTGCAGGCTGCATCACCTTCAGTATACCCTTCCCATAGCTGTAGCAGTGGCTGGCTCTGGCTGCATTTCTGCAGTTGGGTTGCTACCTTGGCACTTCACTTTCTCGTCCCTGGTTCCCTGGGATTGAGTCCCAAGAGAAGGCTGCTAACAAGATCCACAAACAAAACAGAAATGCTGTACAGCCTAACTCCTGTGACACCTCAGTTTAAAGCCACAAGAAACACAAAAAAGTAAAACAACACATCTCCTTCAACTGATAACTGAATGCAAAGACAGCAAATTCTACCAAAGAATTCAAAAGCCTGGTTTTAAAAATGACCAAGATGGGGGGCTGGAGAGGTGGCTCAGGGGTTAAGCCTCTGCCTTGCAGGCAGAAGGTCCTGAGTTCGGATCCTAGACCCCACGTATAGACGCTGGGCAGAAAGGGGGGCGATCTGTGTTTCTGGTCCTGGTAGGGCAGAGCCTGTGAATCCCCAGGCAGAGTAAACGAGGAGGTGGAGGCGGTCCATGGTGGTTCCCGAATTCATCCGTGGTTCTACACACACACACACACACACACACACACACACACACACACACACACACAATTGAATAAATAAGAAATAAAAAAAATGACCAAGATGGCTCAGTGGGTAAAGATGCTTGCAGCCACTGCAGTGCACATGTGGCTGCTATGTCTCATGTGTGTCTGACGGTGGCAGAGAGATGAGACTATTTCTACATTCAGAGTTCTGACCTGTGGACAACTGAATGATTAACAGCTTGACATTCCACACTGCCAAAATCTTGGATTCCATATCTGTGTACTCACAACATGAAGGCCTCTCATGGGGCAGGCTCCATATACACACGATGTGGATAGTCTCCTGTGGGTTGGGGTTCCATGTGACCACAGCAGGGATGGCCTCCCATGGGCCAGGGCTCTGTGTGCTCACATTATGACCTTAGTCTTATATAAGATAGACAAAACTGCTATTCTTCAGCTTTATCATGTGTTCTTAACCATGTGGAACTGGGAGCTCAATCATATCTATATCTTTAATTTAGTTTCTTTTATTGCTTACATATTATCTTATATTGTCCAATTTAAAAAAAATAGAACATATGGGCAAGAGGTGACATGCTAAGAAAATGTCAGGGGGAAGTGGGAGGAAGATAGGGGTACCTCTGATCAAAATACACTATCTACATATATGAGACTGTAAGAGTAAAACAAAATTAATTTTAAAAAAGGTGCTTGTAGCCAAGCCTGATGGAAAGAGAACAATTCTTGAAAGTGTGTCCTCTGACATACTTGCCTGCTAACTCACATGAATACAAGTCAAATCAAATAAAAACATTAAATAAAAAAGGTCAATGACCTCAAAGAGGATTCAAATAGATGAATGAAATAGGGAAAACCTGGGTGAGAAACTCAACTTGAACAAGAAATTCAACAAGTTGGATGAAAAATTCAGCAGGATCTGAGACAAAAGAAGTCTTACAATGTAAGATTCAGTGTCAAACAAGATTCAATGGAAAGCATCACCAGCAGACACTAGACCAGGTGGATGGGAGTATCAGAGATAAAGTTGAGGGTGTCTGTACTGTGACAGCAATACAGAGGAACAGAGAGCCACAACCACTCCAACACAGCGATGAGAACAAATCTATGGATCTGTGACACGGGAGAAAGTGAACTGCAGACTGAAGAAAAAGAAAGATATGAACATCCCAGCACATGACACATGCAAAACCCCAATTAAGAGAAGAATCTGTTACAAGACTAGGACTACAGAAGGACATCAGAGCTGCAAGAGAGATGTTTGAAAAAGCAGACAATGAAAATGGTGCTGGTACTGTAACAGTTAAAAAAGAGAGAGAGAGAAAGAAAAAGAAGATTGTGACTGATGGACATGTGGAGCATCTTGACAGTAAGCACTCATGACCTAAGTCCGACAGTCACAATGCTAACTAGAGAAGAGCTGGCTCGAAGCAGAAGAGGTTAACTTGACCACTTATACATAGCTTTAAGCACACAAACCAATGCCATGTCTATTTATGACTACAAAACGTGGACGAAGTGGATCAGGTTTCAGACTAGAAAAACATCTAAGCAGCAGAGCAAATTAATGACTCTCCAGATAGAATCGGGTTATTTTCTTAAGTGAAGTTAAAAATCTTTAATGTGACAATCTTCTGTAGACTTGGGGACAGCCTAGACAGGTGAAGAGCTGAGTGCCTGGTGATTCCAGGTAGGCTGTTGTCTACAGAAGTGTCACGAGGGTAGAGGCTGTCCACTGGGAAGGAAGGGTAGGTCTGACTTCAGGCCACATGATGACCTCACAGCTGTAACGGGTGTAATATGGGCACTGAGTCTGGTCTTCTTGCCTAGTGCGTTTCTGCAGGGTTTTTCTTTTTTTTTCTTGGCCTCTACTTGGCCAGCACATGCTACTGCTGTTCAAGAAGAGAGGCCTTCTTCTGTTAAACCTTGTGCTAATGTTCCCCACTCCATACTGTCGGGAGTCTGTGCCCCAATCACATGCTCAAGGCCACAGAATCTATCCCTAGTACTACACACTCAAAGGAGTAAGATGGTAGTCTTATATTACACACTAGTGTGGTGGCACATGCCTGTGATTCCAGCACTTGGGAGACAGAGCATCATCAAACTTCACAAAGGCCAATGGCATACTAGGTCTCTCACCCTCAACCAAATGACCAGCAGCCCTTCCTGCACCCTGAAGTTCCATACACCCATATTGGGCCCTGCAATCAATCTCCATACAGTTAGGGGCCCCCAGACTCCCAGACTCCCTACTCCTACAACTGTCCCTTAGTCCTTCCCCTTCTTGGGCTCTCTGGCAATAGCTTGCTCACACTGCACCCAAGGCCCACACAAAACAAAACTCTCTCCTCTGGACAGCCTATCAAGCCCCTCTGTGGTCGGTTTGCAAGGAGTCACTGAGTAGAGGAATAAACGAGAATAAATTTCTGCAGTGCCAGCCTTATAATATCTCCTGGCCCACTGAAATTAGCTGAGCCATCAAGAAAGATGGAATTATACACAGGGTTCTAGGAAGAACTATACAGTTCAAGAAAACAAGGAGTAGAAAATTCAGAAGATTCCCAAACTCAGATAAAGCAAATTAATTCTGTGCTTTATGGTCATGTTTATGACAGCACAGTGTTTCCTGGAGAGGAAAGATACTGATACTGTGTGGGCTGGGCAGAGGCTCTGAAGAGCACTGCTGAAGGTCTGCACAGCAGCCTGGCTGCACCTGCCCCCAGCAGGAGAGGTCAGTTGAGCTGAAGATTTAGTGATAAGCAGGTATTATTTTGGAAAATCTGAACAAAATGCTAAACCATCTCTTTCATTTAGGGGTGGTTGAAGCTTCCTGTGAACCCCTCCCCCACCTTGTGCTCACCTTTGTTGGTCTGAGACTAGAAATGGATGAGTGATAGCAATGTAGGTGTCACAAGGCCTGGGGGCACCTTCTCTGTTAAGCTGTAGGCATTCATGTGGGCCCCAAGACCCAGACACTGGACCCTTGACACTACCTGTCAGTACAGCCTGCGGGAGGCCATCCTGAGCAGGCCCAGCAGAAGCAGCCGCAGGGGCTGGAGTCACATGCAACGGAGGTGGGACACGAAGGAAAGCGATGCTCCTGGTTTCCCAATCCTCTAAGGAGGCGTATCCTCCAGAACTTCTCTAATACAACAAATGACTCTCAGTTCCCGCCATGGGTAACCAACGAAACATGCTAGCTAGCAGAAGCCCCATCCAGACACTGTTCTCCTTCCAGTGAGACCTAGAGCTCAGCTAGAGCCCTCAACTGTCTCGGGTATAAAGGGAGCTGGCCTGGGATAGAAAAGGGAGCAGACCTTAACCTCCCATCCCTCTGCATGTTGCCAGGTGCCAGGGTCCCCAGGAACAGCAGAGAGACAGTGACTGTGCTCCAGGAAGGGCTCCACTGAGCAGCCTCACGAGGTTGGCTATGTTCAGCAGAAAGCCGAAGAAAGCTGCTGCAAATCTAGTGGAAAGCACCCAGCTGTGTCAGCATGAAAAAGCTATTGTCACAGAAGGGAGGCCCAGCTGAACACAGCCCAAGAGTCCTGCTCACCTTTGACCTATATCTACTATTCTCAGTCCAGCATGGAGACTGCACAGCAGCGTGGAAATGGAGGGAGCCCAGTCATAGAGGGAAGTCTAAGTCCAAAGTAGGGAGGGGTCCTGGGCAGCCAGGACCACTTAGCCTCCAAGCCCAGACAACATCGCCTAAGAGGCTCCCTCCCCAGCTTCCTCTGACATTCTTTCCTTGCCGGCACCTGGGAGTCATCTTTAAGTTGCAGGTTACAAAGACAGCACTCCGCAGCGCCATTCTCAGGCTGAGTGTATTCAAGAGCTCCAGCCAACTCCCACACAGCTTGTGTGTGCGTGTGTGCACGTGTCCTGGCGAGTACTCGGGTGCGTGTCAACATGTGGGTCTGCTTTCAATTGCACTGGAACAATTCTACCTGATAAACAAAAACAGATCCAAAATAACCTTTGGCGAGCAACATGTTTTTAAAAGAAAGAGAAGGTTCGAGTGAGCTGGCAGGAGCAATGCTTAGGCAAACAATCTTGGTGAAGCCAAGCATCCGTGGCGCACATCAAAAGCCTCACAGGGCTCCCTGCAGACCTCAGCCATGGCCATGGGAAGGAGGCTGCAGGCAATGCACTCCTGGCTGGATGAACTGGCCACCCATTTCCTACCATTGGTACTGTGTCAGACACAAACAAGAGCCAGAAAGCTAGAGCGTTGCTCATAGCAAGAAAAGGCAGAGTGGCCCCTGTAGGTCCTCTGACCTCAGAAAGCTCCTCTGCTGAACACTGCAAAGATGACAGCAAGGGCTCTGTGTAAAGTCCCAGAGTTCCTGGGGTGTGCTTGATGGCTTGGGTGAATCCTGATAGAACCCTTCTGACCCAGGGTCACCATGACTCAGTAGGAGATCAGAGGGTCCAGCCAAAAAAAAGAGCTCAGCATGCTCAATCACCTGCTCCTGTGCTTACTGGCCTGTCCTGGAAACACTGGGGAGCAAGACAGGCTCCTGGGAGCTCCAGAGCAGGGAGCTTCACAGCATTGACCAGACATAGTCTAGGCTCTGCCCTGCCCTGCCCTGCCCTTCATGAAGACACAGTTTGGCCCACCACTCTTCTCCAACATGAGATTCCACAGCAAAGTTTTCCAGGAACTCTGTGTGCCAGGCTCACTTCCCTTACTGCCTGGGTTTTGAAACCCCCAAGAGACAGAACTCTGCACTGCCCACATTTTTATGTATACCTGCACTACTGCACAGTTTCTGGGATATATTGTTTTGTTGGGGGCTGGTCTCCCTATATGGATTATAAGTAAAGACTGAATGATTCCAAGGGCCTGTAGAGTCTAAAGCTAAGAACTGCAAAGAATGCTGCAGAGCAGAGTTAGTCAGGAACCCCACAGCAGCAGAGTCAGCTGGGGACCCCACAGCAGAAGGGTCATAGCCAGAGACCCCACAGCAGCAGAGTCAGCTGGGGACCTAACAGCAGCAGGGTCATAGCTGAGGACCCCTCAGCAGTAGAGTAATAACCGGGGACCCCACAGCAGCGGGAGAAGGCTGCAGAGGTGAAGCTCACAGAGCCAAGGCTCCTTGGACCAGGTCATGTCATTCACAAGTGTGGTAGTGACCAGGGCAGAGTATATGAGCTTTGTGGTCAGATCCATACTTAACACATGAGACTTCCTTTCTGGGTCTTGATTTCCTTTTGCCTATTAGGAAGGGACAGGAAGTGCCTGGTTTTGATAAGCAAGTATGTCACTGTTGCAGCGCAGAGGCCAGTTGGTCCAGAAGTACTGAAATGCAGAACACTCGGAGAGAAGATGGAAATTCCTGAGAAGGGTGGAAGCACCTGTATGTGTTCATACTCAAGACCATGGACTACAGGAGGAGCGCCAACAACAGATCACTGTGCCTCTCTGAGGACAGGGTAGGAGAGAAAAAGCCAAAGTCCAGCAGCTTGGGAGCATCATGTGAAAAAGGCTGGAAGGGAAGTGAGGGACTGTGTACCTTCCTACAGAGCAAGGCTACCACTTACCCAGCAGCTCCAGCACAGGGTCCAAGAAAAAGAAGATGGCCTTCTGGCAGACCACCACCAGGGCAGCCCAAACCCTACCCCAAGGTCTCCCCAGCAGAGAATGGCTTTCCAGGGTCTTAGCTGGGAGCACAAGGAGGTGATGGAGATGTGGGAGAGTAGAACAAAGTTGTTTTCTGGTTCTTTATGTTTTTTTTTTTTCTTTCATAAAAGCTCCACAAGAACCAGATGAATGTTGGCTAGTTGTAAAAGAGTTGAACACTAATTGCATAGACTAAAAACATGAAAGCTCTTTGCGCTCCCTAAATTCCACTGTCTTCCACTCCCCCAAGACGCAGCCACTGCTTTAGTGTGCTGTCTCATTTTCTGATGCATACGTTCAGACTTGCAGACTTGAGTGCATGTGCAAATGGGGCCGAGTCACACGTAGTGTTCTAAGAATTGCTTCTGCATCTGGATTTGCATTTACTCACCTTACTCACAGAATTAACTTGGAACTTTGCATAAACCTGACACGTTATGTTTCTGCCTTTGCCAATCACTTGATGCCAGCAGCCAACTGTCCACAAAACTCTGAGCATTGTCTCAAGGACACTAGTACCTGGTCTGTACAGACAGTCCCCAGGGCTGATACAGAGCTGTCTTTTCTGGTTCATGGCACCAGCTCTACTGTGGGGACACCCTGCACATGTTTCTTTGGATTCTTGTGCTTTCTGCAGGACAGCAAAGACAGCTAATAGATCTAATGGATCGTCAGGAGGAACACAAGGGCCTGGCTTCACGTCAGTCATTACCAGGGAAACCGATATGAATATGGGCTCTAGTGGTGATGGGGGGCAAACAATGGTGAATGAGTAGATGAATGGGAGCTCTGGATCTACTGGCCAACAAATCTAGACTTTCTTCTGGTCCTTTAGTTGCTGTCCACACTGCTCAGCCCCATGGTGCTTTAGACTAAGGCCAATAGACTCCCAGAAAGTTAGAGGTATTTTTGGCCATCTTAACTAGGATAGGAGGGGGGATGCTGGCATCCAGTGGATAGAAGACAAAACTGTTGCTAAACCTCCTACTATCCAAGAGTGAGAAGTGTAGAACTGGCCGCATGTTGAAGTGGAAAGACAGGGTACTTCTGACCCAGTATGCAAAGGGTTAAGCAGGCCTGCTGCCCAGGCTGCCTTCCTGTCCTCCCGCCTGCCTGCAAGGACTGCATTAAGCTTGGCCAGGAGCTGGGCCCTGCTGCCTGCCTGCCGGCCTTATGGTTCGCATTAGCAGCGCTCTGCTTGGCAACGTTCCCTCTGGCAGGCTGCCTTCCCTCCCTGCCCCTCTACTCTCCACCCCGGGATCCACAAGTAAAACCAGCGCCCCCCTCCTGTCTCTTACTCCAGTCTTGAATCAAACAAGCTCTTAAACTCCTGACCTTCCGCCCAGGCACCCCGGGTTGTTTCTCAGCGGCAGTGGCAGCGGAGGAGGTAGGAGGCTGGGAAGCAGGGCGCTGCCCTTTCTGTTACCTGGCCTCAGCAGGCCAGAACAACCTCTCCCACATGCTCTCCAGAAGAGTCCTTCCCCCGCTGTAGGGCTTCACCTTTCAGAATAGGGAAGGCTTATGAGGCAAGAACAAGAAAGGGCTGGTGGCAAGACTCTAGAAATATCTAGTGTGAATCCTCTATGACTGTCTTTTTAGTTTCTTCATCACTTCTAGCCAGAGACCCTGAGTGCAAAGATTAGATCCTCTAATGGCTACTAAGCCAGGTCTACCACAGACTTTCACCTCTAAATTCTTCTTTTGGCTTGCCTCTTGGAATACACCAAGTGGATCCTTGAATCATCTTCATTTTCCTGAAACTTAAGCTACAGCTCTAGCTATGAGTCCCCCATACATGCAGACCTTTCATGGGTCTTATTCTTAGCAAGGGGACTCAGGCCAAAGGTCTGGGGTCACCTGTACATGCTTCTGCTTGATATCCCCAAGTCCTAGCCTTTACCAAGTCCTACTCAGGCCTCAGTGCTCTCAGGGCCCATACCATCTCCACCTGACCTGCCTTTTTCCTACCACAGGACTGCTGCGCATGCCATACTACCTCAACTTCCAGAGCTCCTACCATTGACTGCTTTCTGGGCACATGAAGCAGGCTGTCAGACAAGTGGGCAGCAGTGTAGCACATGTCAGTCTTCCCTTCTGCTCCCAAGTTTCAGGTTCTCGTGAACACTGAACGGTCAGTCCTGGGGGTGCTGTGCTGTGTGCTGTGGGCAGGGAGTTTGTAGCTATACGCTACAGACAGTTCAGGGACCCACAGGATGGGCCTGATTCTGAGTGACCCATTGGTCAGAATCAGTTCATTTAAATACTCTGGAAAAGACAAAGATCCCCAAACTTTGAATGATTGGAATTTGCTTTAAACAAGAACATGTTACAATGGAGCAGTTCAGCAAAACTTCAAACAAAAGTAGGCAACTGTCTCTATTTTAATAAGCCATCTCACTTGCCCTTTCTTGTGATTATTATAAGCCAAAACCTGCGAACAATTATGATGCTTTTATTGCTGTTTTATTTTTTTAAAGAAAGAATTGTAAGCATTCAGTGTAAGTGGTGCACTGACTTTATAAACACTCAGGAAATGCTCGACTTTCTTTCCTTTCAGGAGGAAAACACCAAGGTCAGAGCAGAATCCCAGACTGAAGTGAGGCAAGAAAGGGCAAGCACAGGCTACAGGCATGGCAGAGCCAGAGAGGGTAGGCGCTCCCTCCATCCCTGGCTAGTGTGTTTCCCTATGGTAGCAGCTCTGGCCAGCACTTCTTGGATCATGCAAAAGTCTCAGTCTTTGCTCAAAGAGGGTTTTTTGTCCTCCAAATCTCCTGTTCCACCACTTCTTTGCTGTCACTCAGTCTGTCCTTAGGAGTCAATTCTGCAAGCAGTGGTAACCTGGTCAGGCTCCTGCACACCCCAGGTGTGCTCTCTGGATGTGTCCCGCTTTCCTTTCACTCTCCATCACAGCCTTGCAAAGCATGCAAAGCATCCATTGTTGCTGACACTTCCTCATTGTAGTCAGGAGCTTCGGTTAAGCACAAGGCTAATGCAGGAATAAGCACCAGATCCACCATCTCCAGAGTCCAGGTCCCCAAACTACTTGATAAGAAGAATCTCCTCAGATGATCTGATGAACCAAACACTAATTCCATGGCTCCTGTTGAGGAATTCAAGCAACTGTAGTGGAATTGTGAGTTTTTTTTTTTTAAATCAACAAGACCTACCTACCCCTACCTTCTACACACAGCTCCTAAGAATAAGAAGTATGGCTTTGGGTCTGCTGGGCTCCAAATCCCATTGTCAGGAAGGGACAGAAGTGACAATGCTGCCTATGGAATGTGCTTCATGTAGGGTGGGAGCCTGCATGGAGGGCAAGCAGGGTTCTCGGCTGCTGGAGCAACAGGGCGGCAGGGTCATTGGTTGGCTGGGCAAGAGGAAGCTGAAGAGAACCATCAGTGTTCAGGGGTCCTGAGGCCCATGGGATCCTAGAACAGCTCTCTGGAGCCTACCTCTGACTCAGCAGGACCAAACCACAGGATGGGGGGGTCCCCTGGTGTCTCCTCTTATCAATCTGGTCTCCCAACATCTCCCATCTGGCTCTTTTGAAGATCTACCTACCAACCAGTGCAGCTCCCAGCCTGCCAAGGAGGGAGCTTCAGCTTTCCTCTATTACCCTAGGTGCTTCTCACCTGTGGATTCTGCTACTGTGGCTGATGCACACAGCCCTTTGCCTTCCTCCCAGCAGTAGTGCAGCATCCAATAAACAGGTTGGAGGTACAAGGGATGCTCCACCCATTGCAGACTCCCCAAGAAGGATGACTGCGCTTAATGGTTTCTTCCCAACATGAGATGTGGCAGTCTGTCAGTTAACAATGGCTTTATGGAGGTAACCAGAGTGATTACATGGGTCATACCAGCCCATGCTTCCCATTAAGAACAGAGCTTGCTTTCAACACAGATAGATAGTCAGAGACTATAGAAACCAGATGCTCCTGTGTGCTATTGCACCCAGGTCTGCTTTGGGCACAGCCTAGCACCAGTTGTCTGTCAACCCAGCATGACTTCACAAGACCCCTTCACCTGGTTCTCTACCCCTGGAACTTACTGGCCAAGAGGATCCACCACAGGTGCATACTGTAGTCCTGCCAGCTCACATTTTTCAGATTCCTTAGTGACACATGTGTCCAAAGAGACAGCTGCAATGGCTGAAGGACATAGCAGCCCCAAGGTAACAGAGTGAAGGTTGTGGTAAACCCTCACCCACTTCACATCACAGTCTGAGGCTCTTCTGTTTGAGTCACAGCTTTCTTGGGCACTTTGCTAACCACAGGAGGGAAAACAAGTGTGGGAATGTCAAGCATCTGCAGGCCCACCTGACATGGTCCATAGCAGGAAGGCAACCTGGTGATGACGGTCAAACAGTAGGATGCACACTGGATCTAGACTCTGCTCTGGTGTCATACCACACCCGGCCACACTAGTATCTTGTAAGTGCTAGCTAGTTTGGATCAAATCACTGTTCTGTTCTAGAAACAAAAACTGACTTACCCGCCTCCCCGAGGTTGTATAGAACAGAGGGCACTGCTGGAACACAGACATTCTGAGAACAGCAGAGATTTGGACAAGCTCCTACATACCACAGGTACTCTCTCTGAATGTGTCAGATACAGTAAAATTATTCTTTCCTTTCACTTCTCACCACGGCCCTGGAAAGCATGCACTGTTGCTGATGCTTCTTCACTGCAGTCAGGAGCTAAGGATAACTACAAGGTCACATGATAGGAAACAATGCAGGAATAAACACCAGATCTGACTATTTCTAGTGTCCTGGTTCCCAAACTGCTTGATAAGAAGAATCTCCTCAAATGATCTGACCAATAAAATGCTAATTCCATGGCTCCTGCTGAACACAGTAAAAATCATTCTTTGCAACAGCCACTCAGTGAGTCTATGAGGCTACCCAGGCTGGCACTCCATCAAGAGTCAGCTTTCATAGGCAGCTTCTACCCAAGGTGACTAGATTGCACCTGCTACTTGTCTGCTTACTAGGTAGGTGGTTGCAGGCTGACCACTAGTCTTGCTGCAGGGAGCAGGGGGGAGGAGACTTGAGTTTCCTATGGTCTCACTGCCATTGCGCTGACCTGACTAGGTGCTGAGGGCATGACCCATACAGTCCTCACACGTTCTTGTGTGACGATGTGATGGGGTCTCTCTTTACAGCACAGATAGGTAAAGTAAACAGCATGTGAGGTTTGAGTCAGGCAGCATGGTTCTGCTCTGCACCTCCTGCATGCTGTCCCTCATCTGGAAAGGATTGCAGACTGCAGGTGAGCAGGAGAAGGCTGGTCCTTCAGATGTTTCCCAGCCCACCTAGGCAGGATTGGTTTTACCTGTGGTCTCAAAACTAGACCCAGGGATGGAGGGAAGTGACTACAGCCCATAGAGTGAGACACAAACAGCCTACTTCAGGCTGTAGCCACCATACTGTCCGCTGTGTGACTTTGTTAGGTCATGACTGTCTCTGCAAGGGACTATGTCAACACAGCCTCCCTGTGGCCCAGGAGTGAGCCAGAAAGCGGCTATGTGACAGTCATCAGGGTGGAGAGGTGAGGATGTCTCCAGGGAATTCCATAGACTCAGGGCCCATGTAAAAACAACATCCTCCAAACTGTTTGATACTCCAGGGCACTGAGTATGACTTCTGATGACAGTCCCTACAAAGAACCTTTCTCTTCTTCCTCTCTGCCCTTAATTGTCACTGTCCATCCTCAGATGAGTCACATTAGGCAGATTATAGGGCATTACAATTTCAGATGCCCATCCTTAAGCAGAAAGCAAGACACAGGCAAATACCTTGCAGAATTATTGTGATTCTACAAGACTCAGATCCCCAGACCAGATGATCTTTGGGGGCAGGCAAAAAAATAAATGAAAGGGGTAAAGACAAGGTGCAGGGCTGTATTGACATTCATCCCAGAGACAGAAACAGCTGATGATAAGAGTTACTGACAGCCGCACCCTCAGGTCTCCATATGCTTGTCCAGGCTACCCCTGGCAGGAACCATGGCTCTGTGAATGATGCAAGTGCCCCATACCAAGTAGGGGTTCAAGCATAGTTCCTGTGTGTCCAGAACCTGATCCACAAAGTGGGCAGTCATTTCCAATTTTTTCCTGCCCAACAGTTACTCATATTTTCCACAGACAGATCTCCAACTCTCTCAGAGAACACTCCTCTTTCCTAAGCTTCTAGCATCAAGGTTCTCAGGTGTTAGGAGGGAAACAGCCACGCAATCAGAGCAATGAATTCATCCTTGGCCACAGTGATGTGTGTAAACCTATCCAGGTTAAGGTACCCTGTTCCTTACCTGTGCTTCTGACAGCTGGGGAGAAGGTTCAGCTCCTGTAATACAGAATGGTTTGAGCCAAGGAGCATATGCCATGCCTCACCAGACTTGTGGCTCCCACAAAGCCCCACTCTGAGGTAAGATATCCCCAACAGCCTGCAAGGCTCAACTCTACTCCTGGGCTTGAAGCGGAAAAGGTAAGAAGGGCAGGTCTATCCCACAGAGAGCAGGCTGTACCCTATAGAGCAGAACCAGACCTCTGCTGCAGGGCAGGCACAGTTAGGCCTGCAGAGGGATCTTCCAGGTGCCTCATGACAGAACTGATCCAGTTCTCTTCTCACAGTGTTTCTTGGGAGATTCTGGATACCATACTGAGGCCAAGGTGACAGTCTGCTTTCTATGCAGGTTTCCTTCTGGAGACCATGGGCTTCATGAACAGCTAGGCAGGACCATGACCTGGACACAGACAGGTCCAATGCCTTTTTGTCAGTGCTGGGTAGATTCAAGAAGCAGAGCAGAAGGCAGGGTGAGAAGTGCAGATGATGGCAGTGATCCTCTGGGCCCAGGGAGCCTAAACCTAGCTGTGCTGCTGTATGAGGACTGATTATTCAAAGGGCCACACCGCAGCTCCTCCAAACTATCCCGACTTCTTCTACTGCCTCTCTCCTGCTCTGGACTCCACAGAGCTAGTGAGGGAAACCAAGGCCACACACAGACACCACAGGCCCTGAGAACAAGTCTATAAGTCTATGTTGACAAAGGCCAAGCCATGAAAGCATCGAATTCACAAGCATCCTTTCCAGCATGGGTCTTTTGAGGCAGGAAGCAGTGATGAAGCCAGGATTCCGCTTCCAGATGAAAATCAGAGAAAGGGGGAGCTGAGGCCATGAGGTACTTCCTGGGCTTGGAGCTGGGGAGACAGCTCAGTAGCCCTCAGTGCCTGATGATTGCTCTTTCTAAAGCTGCATAGTGCCCAGGACACATCTCTACTGTTGCTTATTGATGCAGCATCACTGGAACAGCCAGAGAGGACACAGTCCCAGAAGGAGCTGCATGACACACACCCTCCAAGGGCAATCATGTCCACTTTTAACAATGCCAATTGAAAACCAAGTCGAATATTTGCTTTAAGGACTTTAAAAAAATCTCATCTCTCTCCTGGATCACCCTGGACGGACTAGGTGTGGAGGACACAGACAGATGGCTGGCACATCAGCACTCAGGCAGCCACAACTGAGAGACACAAACTACTACACTGTGCCAAGTGTTTGGCAGAGCGCTCACAGGTCCCAGACAGGTGAGCAACTTTCCAGTGGGGACAAGATGGGCACAGAGCAAGGGAACTCAGGAGCCGCAAGGCCAAGATAAGGAAGGTGGGGAAGGTGGAGGCTTGTGGAGTCCCCACTCCACAGGGGCAAGGGTGGAAAAGGGTTCTTCCAGATGTCACAGGTTGCTCACCTGCGACCAGAAAGAGCAGAGGCAAAGAAGGTTGAGGTCTTCCCGTTCCTCTCTGGGGCTAAATAAGGAAGAACCTGAGTCTGAGTGTGGTACGACTTGGGACAATGTGCTATCAAATCCTAACTATCTGCTTTATTAACTCAATAGATATCTAAATATGCCAGTAACTTTTTTCATCGCTTCAGCCAACCATGGGGCTGCGAAGCATTTTGTATCTCATTAATTCCTTCAGAAACCCTGAGGCGGCAGTGTCCTCACAGCCAGGCAGCATCACCACTTACTCTTCCAGCCCACAACAAACGTTCCACATAAAAGTGACAATGAGCCACTACTAAGATGTCACCCAAACTCCACTGCATGTCTCCTGCAGCCCAGGGCCTTGCCCTGAGCCTCCCTCCTCCCACCCCTGCCCCTGTTGCTACCCGACTAATTCCAGGAGGAGTCAAGCACTAAGTTTGCACTCAATCAGTGAAGCACAGAGCCAAACAACTTGTCTATGGCCACAGAGCTGGAAAATACCATGTTTAGCTTCTCTGAACTCCCCAGCTCTCTCCCTTTTCTGTGGCTTGACAGTTTTTGTGTTTTAGCCTGTTGCCAGTCACCACCAGGAATACAATTTACCTATAATTCCAAGATCAAATCTCACCAGACAAAGGGGCAGGAGAGATGGCTTAGTGGATAATGAGCTTGCCCCATGTGGGGGAAAACAAGCTAGGTCTGGAAGAGGTCTCATATCTGTAACCCCAGTACTCCTACTGTGAGATGGAAGAGATAAAAGAATCCATCCACTGGAGGTTCACACATATAGTCAGGGAGCAGAAAAGCAGGAGACCTTGCCTCAACATAGTAAGAAAAGAAATGACTTCTAAAAAGTTGTCCTCTAATCTCATAGGGTACACACACACACACACACACACACACACACACACACACACACGAGGAAAGAAAGACAAAGAGCGAGAGTGAGAGAGAGCTATGGATCTCAGGATATGTGCTTTTTAAACCTTTCTGAGGTCTAAATGGGACTTTTCCTCTCGTTCACTTCTTGTTCCCCAGCATTTCCTCACTTGACTAATCAGGCCCAGCTGGAAATGGACGTGGACAGCAGAAACGGGCCAGGGTATGGTCGAGGGAATGCACTGTTTATTTGAAGTGGCTGTGTCCTGCCCCTGGGGGAGTTCACACGGTCAGACATGTCTGTGTCTATTAGAGAAACCTGACAAGAACGCCACTGTGCTTGGGAAGAGAGCCACACGTGTGATATCCTCATGCTTAACAGGCACTGACTGACCACCAGTCATGGCCAGTGGAGGGCAGAAACTTGGACTCTCTGAGGTGGGTTTCTGTGCATTGCAGCCTGGGAGGGTTTCAGAAGGAAAGATGAATGTGTCTGGACAGTCCGGTCTGCAGTCCCAGGATCTAGGCACAGTGCACAGAGTTCAGTAGCTAGTGTTGGCTCTGCTGTCTAGTTGTGTCTTGGCCCTGAGCTGGGGTCTCTCATGGTAAGGTGGATCGATTACAGGATGGAGAACTGAGCAGAACTGGTCACCAGCAACGAGCACGTGTGGTTCTGACTACAGCACTGGTGTGCAGGCCTTTGGCATGTGGCTGCACACCTATGATGACAGCCAGCAAGGGTGAGTGGAGCCCGAGTGGTGATGGAATGCTCAAATTTCATCTGACTTCAGTCTTTTCTACCAAAAGTCTTGTGTGCTTCCTAGATTTGCATCTCAGCAGAAACTGGGATGAGATGGATTTTTGAGGTAGGATGTCTGGGGAGCCCTCTTGTTTAATGGCACAGGTTCCCTTGATGCACATGCCATACCCTTATACTTCAGGCAGTTATACTGTCACTTCTGTACTAGAAGTGATAGGAATCTGACAGAATGAAAACAAAACTGGCCTCTGGGAACCCAGACAGGAATGACAGAGCTGTTCGGCTATCAACACGTGCCATCCTGAGTGAAGCGTCATGTGGCCTGTTGTGCCCAGGTCTCTGTGGGTCCACAGGGAAGAGGGTTGCTTACAGAGAGTTTGGCCCAGGGTGAAGGCTCAAAAGTGGCCAGTCTAGGGTACAGAATGATACTCTGTCTAGAAAGAGAAAGAAGACACAGAGGTTCACAAAGAAGTCCATGCAAAGATGGTATAAAAAATCATGTCACCCCAAGCTGAGGCAAAGTCAGCAGCCATCAGAGCCAGAGAGAGGCATGTCTCTGACAGTCCACCTGCGCCTCGAAGAAGGCCAAGCTGCTGACAAATTGGCATGCACTTTGCATCCCCAAAAAAGATGTGCCTACAAAAAAGGAGCCCCGCCACCCCCAGTCTCTGTAGGCCTGCTTTTCTATAGCCATTTTCCAGCTTCAGCACCCTTTGGAGTGGGGGCAAGCTGAGAAACTGTAGGATCATCATGTTAGTAATTCCATTTTTGACTCATTCCTTTTCCCTCATATTTTACTCTAACCAGAAAGAAGGCTGTATCTTCCACATGGCACTTAGAAGTCGGCTGAATAGCCGAATAAACTTCTTATAAGATCCGCTTTTCTTGATCAGTAAATTAGAGAATCGCAGAGTAGCAGACACCAAGAGGGTTGAGAAGTCAGCTAGGGAAACAGGTGCACCAAAGCAAGAGGAAAGTTACATGTGTGAGTGCCACACCCCTGATGTGTGTCCACAGCCAGAATGCTGATGTGAAAGTTCAACCTTCATAAAGGCCAAAAGGGAGGCCAGGGACTTGGCATGTTCCCACCTGAATGCCCATCTCCCTTAACAGGCTGAGGATCTAGTCTTGTTTTCCTTCAAGCCCTTGGTCCCAGCAGTGCAGTCATTGACCCTGCAGTCAAAAGCCTTCTCCTGGAGTTTGGCATGCACATTAAAGCATGCTCCGGGGATGGGAAGGGGAGGCACTGGGGGATGGGAAGGGAGGGAGGAGGGGAGGGGGGCACAGGAGAGTGGGGGGTAGAGGGAGGGAAGGAACTGGTGTACCTGTTAAGTTTGTATGAGTGGAAATAAAAATAAATAGAAGTAATAGGAAAAGTGATCAAAATTACTTTTTGTGTTTGTCTCAGTTTTTAACCTTAAAAACAAAATTATTGTTTTCATAAAAATGGCATATTAAGGCACTTTAAAAAGAAAGCATTTTTGATTTTGTGTAAAATAATTTGATGAATATATCCAGGTGCTTTCCAAAGATATACATAATTAGATTTTTTGTAACTAATCTGTTTTTACTTGTTTATAATCAATAGAAACAACTGTCTAGTTCTTGGGGCAGCTCTATGATTTCAGTCTGTAACTTGTAATAACTGAATTTAGTACCCTAATTTTATGTTAAGCTGTTGGTAACATTATTCCTGTCCTCCCCCAAAATCTTCTAACCTGCCTACATTTCATTTAATGATTTGTGAATCCTGATCTCCCTTTGCAGTCTGAAGAAGGTATTGCAGTCAGAACTGTACTGGTGATAAAAGCCTCTGGTAGCAATAAAGAGTTGTCCTTAAAAAAAAAAAAAAAAAAAAAAATAAATAAATAAATAAATTTTTTACAGTTAACACTAAAAAAAAAAAAAAGCCTTCTCCTGGGCAGAGCCTTGCCCCAGAGGGTGTTCATCACATCTCTCAGCTCTCCTCACAGTCCTGTCAGGTGCCCTAGAGATCTGCCTCACAGAAGGGCTGTTCAGAAATTTAGTACTGATTTGCTTTCTGATCCAACTTAGAATTACTACACAGTCTCAGTGCGAATCCTGTTTCTGTTAAACATAGTTTATTTTCATAATGTAAGCTTTGGTTGTTTGTTTTTTAGGATTTGTACATCTAACCTCTAGCTTTTTATTTATGTGAGCTTCAGAGGAGAACCAACATCAGAGGGTAGAGAAGAGGCTTTCACCTGTCATGTCCCTGGGGAAAGGCTGGGCTTCTGCTGCCCATTTAAACAGTATGTCCACAGAACCTTGGGCCACGCCAGGGCTGGAGCTGTTTATTTCAACTGGTCTCGTTGCTTAAGGGACTTTTCCTTCTGTGCTCAGCCTCTGACATGGGGCAAATACCATCAGCGGGGGAGGAGTTCCTTTAGTTGGGTGAGCCCTCTTCACGTCCTTCGCCTGTACCCACATCACTGTCCTGAACCACAGGTGGCACAAGGGCCAGAAGCCTGCCAGTCCTTTCTCAGAACCTCAGTGCAGAGGCTGTGTCAGTCTGCTTACTTAATGAACGCTCACTTTATGTATCAGGCTGGCAGGGCCCCTGTGCCTAGACATGTGTTCAAACATTCTTAATGTTTCTGTGACAGTGTTTTCACATGAGAATAACACTGGAGACTTCAAGGAAAAGCAGGTTTACGCCATAGCAGGCAGACAGCTTCTGAACTGCAGCTGTCTCCTGTCTCTGTCCTGTCTCCAGTCACGTGAGACAGTATCTTAAATACCATCTCCAAGGATCACTCTGTGGAGTAAAGGGAGACTAGTCGAGGTTCTCCAAAGATGCCAGGATGGAGACACCGATGGACATATACACTGTGGTAGCTGAGGCTCCTGCTGGTCCTGTTTCTCTGCAGAAACCTGACTGATGCACCAAGGCTGGCCTCGACATAACACTCAGTCTTACTCTTGCCTACTTAAGTGTGCATACCCACGGCCAAGTGAGCCTCCACTCTCCTGTGCTCAGGCCCACTGAGGACACAACCATGACAGCCAGCTTCCTGCAAGGTCTTCTGCCAGATCTATGTAGTCCTTACTATGCAGGGAGAAAACTTCACATTCTTATACAATCAAGTAAAACTATAAGAACCCCCCATCCCCTGCACACACCTAGGCAGGACTGGGAATGGAACCTCGGGTCTCCCCATGCACTGTCCACCAATGAATTCCACTAATATTTTCTTTTTCTATTTTCTTTATTTGGAAGCGGGATCTCACTAAGTTGTCTAAGTTAGATCTGAACTTTGCTACACCTGCCTCAGCTTCTCCAGTAGCTGAGGTCTAGGTTGCCAGGCTGCCACAATCAAGACCACTGAACAACTTTCAAGTCAGAGTCATGCCATAGTACCAGAAGCTGGGGGTAGACGAAAAGACTCAAAACATCAACACTTGCCAAGAGTCTTCAGAGGGGTGGTGGGTCACCTGCTGTGGCTACCAGTCCCACAGAGTGATATGGATTTCTATAGAGTGAGTGACTAAACACCAAAACTACATTTAATTTGAAAATCTTATGAAAAGTAAAAGGTAGCTAGGGCCCTAGAGCCAGGTGTTGTTAGTATGCACACCTGTAATTCCACTGAGGAAACTGAGGAACAAGGATCATGAGGTTCCAGGATCAGGGGTTCCTGGAAATAGCCCACAGAGGCTAAGTCTACCTCAACCTCATTCTCTTTATCCTGGGCACTTCTCTGCAGGACATCCTAAGCCCTATGACACAAATGCTGTTATAAGACTTGGAAGAACAGCAGCTCTACAATCCAGGAGGAAGGAAAAGAAACCAAGTAAGCAGGTGACCAGAGGGCAGGAGAGAGTGCCACAGAGTGGGATAGAGCTGTCCAGTCAGTTGGGTACCAGGTTGACTTAGGACAGACCCAGCAGTTGCTAAGAAAACCAAAGGTCCATTTCTTCCCCTTCTACTTCAGGAATAAAGGAAGGGCAAGGCAGGACTGACCTTCAGGGCAGGTATCTCTACACTGTCGCCGAGGCTGATGGTGCCTGAGAGGATGGTCCCAGTCATCACGGTGCCCTGGCCCTTGATGGAGAAGCAGTGGTCCACAGACATGAGGAATGGCCCCGAGGAATCTCTTGATGGGATGGAAATCTGGGACTTCAGGAGCTAGAAAAGAGATGCTGTTGCAGCTGCCTGCCAGGTGTAGCACAGGAGGTGCTGTGTGACAGAAGATGTGCTGCTGGTGTCTGCCAGGGCCAGCTGGGAAGCTGGCTGAAGTCAGAGGACCAACACTGCAAGCACACTTGGTGAGAGAGGAAAAAGTGCACTTGGGGGGACACCTCCTCTCCTTCTCCTCGTGTGCTCACAGCAACTGTCTCCCCAGCAGCTTCCACACTGCAGTGGAAGTGGTTGCTACAGGACACCTGACCCATGGTCCTGGCCTCATGTGCCATCTCTGCCTGAGCCATAGGTGCTAAGATTCCCATATAGCCTTACCTGCCACACCATGCTCCATGTCAGGAGCCCACAGTGGCCAGTATCAAACACGTTCCCTGGAGACCTCTCTCCTGTATGGCTGAGTCTCTCACTATCACTAAAGCCCACCTTGTGTCTGTCCTACCTTTACAGGGCTCTTAGAGGACTTAGAGATCTCCAATATCTGGACATGAGGAAATGGACATGAATGCTGGATAAACAGCAGGGACCTGAGAGGAGAGGGGTGGAGGACTGGCTTCCAGGGGCAGCTGTCTGTTCCTGGGTCTAAGGCCAAGAGCTTCGTAGGTATCATGGAGCCTTTCTTCCCAAGCAGGCCGGGGTTCAAGGTCACACAGTCCCCAGAGGTCCCAATGAAACTCACAGCTGTAAGAGCTAATCAACAAATACAGGTGTACGAAGGCCACACGAATACTCTCATTTTGCTACTTTCTGATTTCATAAGGGAAGAGACTGCTGAAAAGTATTTGAGAATGAATGCTCCTAAATCTTTGTCTTATGATAACAAATCCTTTGGAAAAAGAAGGGAAAAATTTGAAACAGAATTTGTCTGAAACTTATACAGAAGTTTCTTAAAAGGCTTAGAAACATCTTTCAGAGGCACATTTCTGTAGATTTTTCTTGAATGAAAACAAATGTCCTAGGTGCTTTAGGTCAGTGTTCGCTGGAGGGCCTAGAACTTCCTGTCCTTCAGCCTTAGCCTGAGGGAGTATGCCACCATTCCTGGCCTTCCTACTTTAATGAAGATCTGCAGGCAAAAGAGCAGTAGATTTATTGCCTTGGTCAGAGGAGTGGTGGGACAGTATAAAATCCAGCCCCAGGGCCCTTGCACCAGGCAGCACAGAACCTGTGGTAGCCAATGTTCACCAGGCTCACCAGGTTGAGGCCTGGTAGAAGCCTCATGTGCTGGCAAGCTGGACCATGTCAAAAGGCCAGCACTATGACCATTTTCCATGTTTCTGCTATGCTCTTGGCTCCCTCTGTGCTGGGCCTTCTGGATGACTGGGCTTTCTGTCGCTGCACAATATCACATCTGAAGGAACAGCTTGAGTTTCAGGACCACAGCTTTGGAAGGATGCTTGCCACAAGGAGGCGGTTGTGCGGTTCTCAGTGCTGAGTCCCAGCCTAAGGGAGGCAGACTGGAGGGCCTAGCATACTCCGAAGGACAAGGATAACCAAATGGCCAGATATGCCATACAAGAGTTGAGCCCCAGCTTATGGGGATCAGCAAGGTCCAAGGCTAGGAATGAATGGCATCCACAGGTTCCTACTGGTGGACACTGCTTCATGTAAATGGAAGCTGTGTGACAAAAGGAGAGAAAAGCAAGACACGGTGTGTAAGAAGCCCTGAGAACCTACAGATGCAACTGCCATCTCTCCCTCCTAGGGACGAGGGGGACGAGAGGGACTGCTTGAACAGGGATGGGGTAGAGAACAAGCTGGGTTAAAGCTGGCAGTACCTCAATGAGCTCCGAGATGCCCTGTGGAGCTTCTGTTTCAGGGGCTTCTGGTCCCCCAGGCTTGGCTGCCACGGGTATAATTGGTGCACCACGGAACCTGAAACAGAATGACAAACACCATGACAATCATGGAGGCTGTCAGGACCATAAGGTACAATGCTATGGCTCTGTCTTTTTACCCTTCTGGTGAACAGGGGAAGCCAGCACTGGTGCACATCCCTGCAGAAGCAGGAATTGGTGCCCTACAGGGAAAGGCTGTTTTTTTGGACATCAGAATCCAAGGGGCCTTCCTGGTGCTCAGCGCCACCTCCTAAGCTTCCCCAGGAAGCAGCAGGGATATGCTCAGGCTGCAGAGCATAAGAATTCCTGAAGGTCCATGTATCTGTGCTTCCTGAAATTCAGGACTACTGGTGACCCAACAGTCCCTGAGGCTGCACCTGGGAGTACACTCCACACCTAGGGCAGAAGGCAGTGTCCCTGCCTGGGTCTGCCAGGAAGCCCCGTCTCTCAGCGTCTCCGCTGCAACAAAACAAGTAGACCTGCCGAGGGAAGCAGGGAAGAGAAAAACGTGCATTTTAAGCCCATCCTGTGATATATTTTCTTCTGAACAATTTTCCCATCTTTGTCAAGAAATTCCCCTCACATTTCATGTTATCATAGCTTACACAAAATATTCTGTAGGTTAACTTATCTACTAATATCATAAAGACTTTTCTATTGAACACCAAGATCAACAGTAGCTCACTCAGCTGAGCCAAGTGCTTGGCAAGGATGTTTATGTTTATACCTCACTCCACTACTATGCTGCTCTCAACCTGTAGAGGGGAAATCCAAGCTTGGATTGCTTTGCTCTGAGTCACTGTATGACCCCAGAGTTAAACAGTGAACATGGGAAGCTGGCACTAACGCCCTTCTGAGTCTTTCTACCTCTTTGCTATGTGTCCCCTTCCTGTTTCCTCTTCATCACTGTTGGCAGCTCAAAAATATGGCTCAGAATGTTTATTCCCAAAGGTACTTGTGCTCATGAACTTTCAGTACTGTTGCAGGTAACACCGTGACAAGCATGCTAGCACAGGACTGACTTGCCTTGGCTCTGGCTAGAATTCATGGGGTACAAATCTCAGAGTGAACACACCTTGAAAGATTGGCAGTGATGGACTGGGACATGAAGAAGTCTCCCCACCCAACTCCCTGGAGCATGAGCATCGATGATCAGCACTGGCTGTTACAGCCCTGGAATTAAGATGGAGCAAGAAAACTGAGAAGATGGCCAAGTCTCTCTGGGAACAGGTGAGAAATAGATATTTCCTGTTCCCATCTATACCTGCCCTCCCCCACCCCACCCTCAACTTTGCAGTAGCCTTTAAAAACCACAACCACAATCAGCTGTAAACAGCAGTTTGCTGGGCCTTAGGGAAGGCAGAATGAGTTTGAGTTCTGTCAAAGTCCTTGACCCAGAGAAATCTTTTTTTTTTCCCTTGCCGGTGGAGATCCCACAGCAAGTATGACGTGCTTTGGAGCTCTTCCAAGGTGAAAGCCTTTTCCTCAGGGGAGCTTGAAGGGAGGGATTAATGAGAAGTAATTCTTTAATAGTGGCCAGGGGTGGAAGATAATGGTTTAGGCCAACTGATCAAAAAGCTTAGTAGGAATACCTCAGCAATGAGATGTCCATGGCTGGCTTGGAAATGCTCTGCTATATCCTGGAAATTGAGAAGGTACCACAGGCACAAGCTTTGCAAGTCCAGGGGAGGCTTCAGAGCCTCCGCTTCCCCTCTGCCTGGCCTCCAGGCTCTGTAAGAGCAGGAAGGGAAGCTGAGGCATGGCTGTGCCTGAATGAACAGGGAGGCTATGGTCAATGTGCACACAGAGCCCTTGGTCACAGGACTGCCTAGATGCAGGCATAAACTTAAAACTCCCAACCAGACGGGCTACAAATGGTGGGAAGGAAATGAAGAGAATAGAATTTCCAGAGGTTGGAAAGAGAACTGACTTACGCCCATGCAAACCCATGGTGAGATGAAGCTAGTTTCAGAGATAGAGGTTGGAAGGAACCAGGATTAGAGCAAAATCTTTTTCAACTAGTCAACAAGAATCCCACATCCAGCCAAAAATATGCTTCAAAAATTGAGAATCACCAGACAGTCAAGAAATCCCAGTCCTACAGTATACTTGAAAGAACTGAAAACAGAACATAAATAAATTCACAGCAGCATTATCAAATGGCCAAAAGTAGTCCAAAGGTCCAGCAATGGATGAACAGGGAAAAGATATGGCCCCACACTGCTGTCACACAAAGAATGTGCTGACATGTTTTGATGTGGGATGTGGCTGTCTTAAGAATATGTTAAGGTAAAGAAGTCAGACACAGGAAGCCACAGATAACATAATTTCATATATGAGGAATTTTCACAACAGGTGAATCTGCAAAAATGGAAAACAGATTGGAGGGAGGGTGCCAATCAGCACTGGTGGGACAGAATGGGAGCCAACAGTTTCTTTTGGGGGAATGAAAGTAATGTTCTTAAGTTAGATATGGAGGATACTGAGGGCTAACCATAGGGTGTACAAGTTACGTCTCACCGAGACAGCAAAATCAGTGACTGACATGCTCTCTTTCCACAGTGATGAGTATCTGGGGCCTGTTTTGCAACATATACAGTTCTTCCTTTTTCATGCAGTATGTATTCACTGGTACTTCGAGGAAGCCATGTAGCATCTCTGACTACTAAAGGCTTGGGGGATGCTTATGTTTCACCTCTAGTCCTAGGACATGCAGAACCTGCCTTCCCTTCCCCACTCTAAGACTGCTGTATGCGAACTTCAGAGACCCTATATCAACTACCTAGAACTAGGCCAGACTAATCTCTCCCTATCCTGAAGCTCAGGGACATTTGCGGAAGAGGGGGCGGTAAGAGTGTAAGAGCAAAAGGATGGGAGGAGCAATGATTTGCAAGATACTCCACACAAGTTAGGGCCGAAGCAATGATAACTGGACTTTGCATGCCCTGCGCAATGTCCAACACACTATTGACGTCACAAAGTCTAGCATCTGCTAAAGGCACCAAGATCCTTGGAGGCAAGGGATTGGCAGCCACAGTAGTGTTCCTATGCTTAAGGGAAACATGGGAAAGGGTTCAGGGAAATGCCACTGGGTCCTTGTACGTCATCGGAGAGGAGGGCCCAGAGGAGAGTCAGGCATGCACAAGAAAGGACTCTCTGGGAATTGGGGCAGGAGGCACTGGGGGATGGGGGTAAGGGGTGAGGGGAGGGGGAGCACGGGGTTGGGGGGGAGGAGGAGGGAGGGAGGGAACTGGTGTACCTATTAAGTTTGTATGAGCTGAAATAATAATAATAAAAAAGACCGCTGTATGCGCCACTGCAGTCACAGTCCAGTGCCCCACTTGACATTTTCTTCTTGGTCATAACTTGCTTTTTGGGCAGCTTGTTTATTTACCAATGATGAAAAGTTTCACTTTGTGGGTCCCAGCAGCCACATCACTTTGGGCAGCTACTGTGGCATCTCAGTGTTCTCCCTGGACATGCACGCAACCCTACCTCTGCAAAAGTCCTCCCTTCCCTTGAGTCTGCAAGTAGCAGTTTACTTCTTTCCACTCTGGTTCTTTTCACAGGGACATCATGACTTTGTGCCACCTACCACTTTCCTCCCTCTTAATGCAGCATCTACAATTTCCAACTCTTTAATGTGAAGAAATTTGCAGTGTCACCTGAGAGCAGAACTGTCCTGTGTGGGGTGTCCTTCAAGTCTGTTATGGCTGTCTTTCCCACATAACTCAGCACCCAAAGCATTCAGCTTGGCTGTCACAGAAGGAGCCATGTCCACAGTGTCTCATGACACTGTTCTATTACTTACAACTGGCATAGTCAGTCAATGGCAGTCCTAGTGTGTCCTTGCTAAGACCTCTGCATGGTCTGTAGATACCTACAGGCCTGTGCATTTCACTCAGTATGTGCGGCCCTTGGGAACCTACGGGCATGGGCATTTCACTCAGAAGGTAGGGCCCATGTTCTGTCAGGAGAGTGGAGGACATTGGTTGATTTATAAATGTATTTAGTGGTCAAGTGCCAAAAGAACGTCCATGCTGTCTTTTATTTGTGTCAAGTAGTGGTTTTGAGTTTTGTGATGTGATTTTAAGAGTAAGGTAACTACAATTGAAAAAAATATATAAATTCTCTTGAAAGAAAAAATCCAGCTTAGGTATATACAGTTTTGGAAAACTTGAAAAAAAAAACTGTGGATCATACTGAAAGAAGAAGAAGGAGGAGAAAGAAGGGGAAGATAAGGAGGAGAAAGAGGAAGAAGAGAGGAAAGAAGAGGAGATGATGATCGACTGGTCGCAGGACTCAGCCCTGTGCCAGGGTGGGGCTGGGAGGGAAGCAGTGTGTCTGTCTTTCAGTCTAATTTTGCAGACCAGTGATGCTGACAAGTGAAAGTTGGTGTCCTTGTGAGGAGAAGAGGAAGTTCAAGGGGACAGGGGCAGCACAGTTGGGGGCATTATTTTGTATGTGAAACCCAGGACACAACGAGAGAAAACATGGGGCATTTGACTTTCTAGGTCTGACTTAATTTGGTGATACCCAGTTACATCTATTTTCCCGCCAATGACATAACTGTTCTGTGCACCAGAATAAAACCTATTATACACATATGCCACATTTTCTTTATCCTTTCCTCTGCTGATAGACACCTTGTATGACTACATAATTCGGTTGTTGTGACCACTGCTGGATGCACATGGATGTGCAGGTGTCTCTGTGGTACAGAGTCTGCAAGCTGAAAATGGAGCAAGCTGTCAGAACACTGAGTGCTATAATCACACCTATCACATAATTACTTTTAATTCTGCCTGGAAACTTTATGAATGATTCTTAGAAAATACTCACTGAATACTGGATGTTATACCTATCATGTAATTATTTTATAATTCTAGACAAACTTTTGCTAGTGATTCTGAGCTATACTTATGTTATATCTTTTCTCAACTTTTCATTTTCATGTGTGTGTATGCATGTGTGTGGGTACATGTGTAAGAATGTGTGTATACGTGAGTGTGTGTGTGTATGTGTGTGTGAAGGACCAAGATTGATGTTGGGAATCATCTTTGATAACTCTTCCACCTTCTTTTGAGGCAGGGTCCCTAATTAAACCCAGAGCTCACCCACAGAACTAGTCTCCTAGCGAGTTTTCTCAGAGGATCCCCAACTTCCACCTTCTAAGGCTGGAATTATAGTCAGCTGCTACACCACCCGGCAGGAAAGAGGTTATATGAATCAGAACCTTGGTCCTCTTAGTGTGGCAGGCACTCTGCCTGCTGAACTACTCTTTCAGTCCTATACTTTAACTCTCCTGAGATTTAATAATTCAAAACAAAACTTTCCTTATGATATAATGTTATGTCCCCCACTTCCAAAAATAACTTGAACCTATTAGAAAGCCATGGAATTTAAATCAGCAACTTCTACGGAGTTGGCTTCTAACTATGACGTGATACTCACTGCTCGTAACCTAGAGGTACTAAAGCCTAGGCCACTTTTAGGACTCTCTTCTGTTGAAAAGAGACAACTTCCACCTTGCAGGGCTGTGACAAAGAGGTGAGGAAGGGAAACCCCAGCAGCAGTTACTAGAGCTTAGGAGACCATGTCAGTGAACTCAAGAATTCAAGATACTGAGTGTGAGCATTTCTGGGAAAGTGCAATTACACATGATACGGGAAGCATGCATGCTGTGCAACCAGAGGAGATAGGCCCAACTCCCAAATATGAATCTGCCCACAGGGCCAAGATGCCCCAGTTAGCTGGGATGGATAGTCAGAAATAGGAAGGGGAGACAGGCCACTGTGGACACAGCTCCTCTTCTGTCATGGCTTGGGCATTGATTCTATTAAGGGAACATACATACATGTGCTTTTAGTGAAAATATTATGCTTAAGGTATGAATGTGTCTTTTTTTTTATTATTTTCTACTTGAAGGGACTTTTTGATTAACCAATGGCAGCCCAATCTCAGGGGACAAGAAATTTCTACTACTGTTGCTATAAAAACAGACACAAGAAAAAAACAAAATAAAGCTATTCTAACTTACAACTAGATACTGCTTCCTGCTGAAGGCACTGAACCTGGTTAAAACATGGGGACTATGAAGACTCACAGCTTCAATGTGCACACTGTGTGGAATGCAATGAAAGAGATGTAGAGAAGACGGGGATCAACTGTGTCCAACAGGCATTTTGCATATCCGAGTAACTCTCCAGACAGCTTGTGGCACAGAATGAATCGCACCTCTGGGTCACACACCTTCGCCATCCTCAAGACCTTTAGCCATTCCTTCTCTTCCCGATATGGCCTTCAGAAGAGGCTGCTGAAGGGAGGAGTCCTTCACTGCCACCATACTCTGCTGCAATCTTAAGAAATTTCTTGGAGCTCCTTGTGCAAGCCATCTTTGTCTGTCGGCCTCATCTTAGGACCCTGTCCATGACTTTTCTGCCCTAAGTTTCACTTCTCTTACAAGAAAGGCCTCCTTGGTTTGATGCCCTCCTTCCTATCATTCTCAAATAAGTCTGGTGTCAGTCATTCACCACACTTATGCTCAGGGGTCTTACAACTGTCTCCTTCCTTCTTAGGTGAAAGATGAGTGGTGACAGTCTTTGGTAGGCTCCATGGAAGAGTATAACTAAAACTATGGCTTGGGATGTGAAGCTTCAACACAGCCACCATTTATCTTGTCTTGTTTCCTCAACGGTCAGGCCAGTTGCAAAACTGACCTTGGGGTAACTGTAGGAGCAAACTGACCCAAGAATTTCCTTGTGGGAACCCTTGACACAGTGCCAAGTTCCCCTTATTACAGCTGAGTTGTGAAGGACTTGCTTGCAAAGCTGAACTCAGCTCTCACTTTACAGAGAAGAAATGGAAACTAGAATTTCCCAAGGCCATGCAGGAAGTCAACCACAGCACTAAGATGGAATACAGGTTTGCAGGAGCCCACAAACTTGCAGGAGGATTCCCTCATGACCAATCCCAAGGGAGGGCAGACCCAGGAGTCTAGGGGCAGGTCTTGCAGCTGGAACCTTGGCTATCACAGAAAGAAAGTGTTTGGAAAGCAGGAAGGAACAGAAGGCATTTGCGGGAAACATGCACCAAGGATGCTGTCTGATGATAACAGTCAAAGGAAAACAAACAGAAATGTCTACAACACTGAAAAGTGTCAAGGTGGTGATAACAACTACCTCAAATTACATATGTGTGGGAAAGAGTGACAGGGATCCTGGGAGAAAACATTTTAATTTGATGCATTGGTAAGATTGTGGATACATTTTTATCTTGTTTTGATTTCTGTTAACATTGATAAATGCCTATGCAAGAGTAATTTTAAATGCTTTCAGAGATAAAGAAATCACAAAGAAAAACAAAGCGTGACTACGAAAAATTAGAAACTTCTGATGTCAAAAAAGCAAATACAGTGAAGTATAGCAAATGTAGCAGACATCGTTCAAGCAAGTCTGGAAGCAAAGGTTACTAGCAACATCCTTACTAATATTAAATATTGCTGAAAATCAAAACGGTGTTACATTCACAAGAAAAAAATAAACAAATTATAGGGACTAAAATCACATACACAAAAGTATAACTTCTTACTACATACTGGGGAAAGTGATCAGTTTCACCAGTAATTAAGTACTCAGCTAAAAACCAGTAAAATATCATCTTGGCCCTAAAGTTTCAAATATATTCTACATTTACAAGCTAGCAATAGTTTCAGGCCCCTATACAAAATTGTTCACCCATGTTTAGAAAATGCTTTAAATCATTTGTGGCTTTTGATCCAGTAATCACACCTAGGAACCTACCATAAGATAACTGAAAATACAAAGTGTAATGATGTATAAAGATGCTCTTCCAGGGTAACTTAGGACTAAAAGGAAAAACATAACCATTCTAAAGGCTGAAGAACAGAATAATAGTTAACTCAGAAACTGCTATGTAAAATGTTAAGTAATAAAAGCAGAAATTAAAAGATGAGAATACCTTATGACTACAAACATATTCTATAAGAGAGGGTTGAATTCAGAAAAGTTGTAGGCTACAAGATTAACACATAAAATTAGTTGTGACTTTGAATACCTGAGATAATCCAAAAAAGTGAAAGTAAAAGCTCTATTACACTGACTTCTATAGAATTAAGCAGGTATAACTACAATCACTGATGTGGAAGACTTAAATACTGAAAAGTGCAAAACATAGATTAAAAGACTATTAAAGAAGTTCCAAATGAATGGAAAGATGGCACGTGGTCACAGACAGAGGCAGCACTGCCGCAGGTCGCATATGCTCAATGCTGTCTTCAGATCCTGTGCTAGCACCAGCTGAACTCTTAACAGCTTTCTCAGAAAAGCTTCAGACTTAAGATTTTCAGGGGTTTGAAACAGCAGAATAGCTTTGAGAAGGGACAAAGCTTCTACTTTCTCTACTTACCCTACTTCCCGATTCTGAAATGCACTGAAACAAGTCTGAAATTAGACAGAGAATTAATATTGAGGAAGGGAGGGAAGAAGGAAAAGGACAGACAATAACCAAGCATGGTGGTTTATGCCTGTAATCTTAGTACCTGAGCAACTGTGATAGAAGGACTACAGCAAGCCCCAGGCCAGCCTGGGCTACAAAGTGAGACCCTTAGCAAAAATAAGTAAATCAAAGGAATATAAAAATTAGAGCTAAATTGGAGCCCCCATGCACAGCTGGTGGGGATGTGAAACAGTGTCATTGCTATGGAAACAGTCCTTCAATTCAAAGTTAAATACCACACTACCATGTGACCAGTCATGCTAGTCCTAGATATATGGGCACACAAACCCTGAGGAAAGGAAAGCAGGTAGCAACTCATTGGGATATGCACGCTAGGCAACACAGAGCAGAGAGCACAGATGCACAAGGTCCTGGGCTGAACACAACAGAAAGAAGGTTGGGAGGGGAAGGTAGGGAGGAGAGTTATTGCTCTGGGTGTAGCTTATGTTGGGGTGCATGAAAAGGTTTGGGGACAGACATATAAATCATGAATGCCATTCAATGCTACTGAACTATATACTTACAGGTAGCTACTGAACTATATACTTACAGGTAAAATATTTATATATTTTACCACAATAAATAATGTAGAGCTGGGTATAGATGTCATGTGTTTGAAATCCCAGTACTTGGAAGGCTGAGACTGACTGAGAATGAGGCCAGCCTGGGCTACCCAGCAAGCCCCTGTCTCCAAAATATGATGTGGAAGAAAGAAGGGGATAATTCTATGCATAGTAAAAGACAGGAAATTAAAAGCTCAAAATGCTAGCAGTTACTATTTCAAGAAAAAAGAAATCTCCTGGGGCCTTTCTTTCAACTACTGTTCTCTATTTTTCAAGTTCTCTACTGACAAGAAACTTAAAAAATATTATTATTGTTGTTGTATATATGTGTGGTTATGTGCACATGTACATGTAAAGATTGGAGGACAACTTTTAGAAGTTGGTTCTGTCATTCTGCCATGTAGGCTCTGGGATTTGAACTTAAGTCTCTATGTACAGACCATGTGTGCACAGAAACCTTTTCCTGCTGAGCCATCTAGCCAGCCAGCCCAAACAGAAACTTTAGGCTACAGAGATGGCTTGGTGGATAAGGTACTTGGTGCATGGATGTGAGGAATGGAATCTGGAACACCAGAAGCTATGGTGAAAGTCAGGTAGGTGTGGCAGCTGCCTGCAATCCCAGTAGCTGGGATCACTAGGAAAAGCTGGCGAGAGTTTAGCTAGAATAGGTGAGCACTGGGTTCAGGAAGGGACCTAGCCTCAATAAATAAAGTAGACATCAATTATGGAAGACACCTGATGCCGACTTCAGACTAACCTCCCCTTCCACGCATGCACGTGCATACACACGCATGCACAACTGCCCACACAGGTCCACACACATATATGCACACAAGTATGCATGTACACACACACACACACACACACACACACACACACACACATTACATACACATATAAAAATAGAAACTTTAGATAGAAAAAAAGTTTTATGTTTTAAACACGCTTTGGGTTTTGCAGTGCATATATTTTTATCAAGACAGAAGCTTCTTCACATTCATACCAACATTCACAAGAGAAATAGCTAATTAGTGACATAAAGGAAAAGAAAATAACTGCTTGAAAGTTCTTAAAAGCTTAAGTTGTATTTTGACACAACCAGTTCTAGCCTGGGCCCCTGGTCACTGCCTTTCAGTGACCATCTTGTCTTTTGGCTCCCAGACCTCTGGGTGCTGTAGGAGGAGAGGAACAGCTTAAAGGCCTATAGACAACAACTCTGGTGTGCAATCAAATTCATAATTTGACCTCCAGTCAAAAAATTTAAATTGGAATGATGATATAGGTGCATATATATAATTAATCAAAATCACAAGTATTAATGTCTCTCAAAAGTGCCCTGCGCTTGCAGCAGACCCTGTCCATGTGAATGAACTGATGCTTTGGGTTTTCATGCAGTCCTAAAGACCTGCACTCCCCTTTCTGACAAGTAAATAAAATGGTAAGGAGATCGAATAACTCACAAAAAAAGATATAATTTTTTATCTTCCTTTTTACAGTCCCATATCCACTTCCGCTGGGAATAACCAAGTCTGATTCTTATGCAACACTTATCTAAATGTGTCGATTTTATCGGATTGATGAATTTTGCTAACAAAAGGCAGTGCAAGGAAATCTTTTATGGCATATTCGGCCATTCACAGAGCTGCAGCTTTAATTTAACCAAGTAGAGCATTCTGTGGGAGAGCTGCAGGTGCTGAATCTGAAGAAATCATAAATGGGAAGGCGTATCAATCTTTATGACAGGGAAACAAAAACACTCTACTTGCTTGCCCTCCACCGCTGGAGAAGGAGAGGCGCGAGAAGCAGGATATTGTCTTGGCAGCATAGCAGAGAGGAGGCGGTCACGTCTCCCAGTGACCGTCAATGCTGACCAACAGGGACAGTCCGGGGAATGAGAGAAACAATCAAACAAGGCTCAAACTGGGTGTGTGTCCTCATTTTTGTGGCCACGTCACAGTCACGCACTCACAGCCTGCCAAACAATCAGGTAGTTTATGGGTTAGGAACACCTGCCTCTCATTTGTCAACTCTGCACAGTGCCCTGACACCTTGCTGTCCTGACTGCAATGAGCAGCACCTGGAGTACCAGCTCTACACTGTCTCAGTCCCTTCCTCCCAAATCACTTCAGTCCTGGGAAAGGAGCCCAGTTTCCAACTTCCTGTCCCTGCTTGTCATAACTCAGGCTCTGGTATCTAGGCCTGGTTGTGACATAGGGGAAGGATTAAGTCTTCAGTGGGGTATCAGGACCCATGCTCTGGGGGTGCAGATCTTGTCCCTTGGACAACTGAGCTCTGCTAAAGTCAGTCCTGTGCCTCATGCCAACCACACAGTCTAGTAGTTGTGGCAGGACAGAGACTGAACACCAAAGCAGACCAGCCTCTGCCTGTGCTGCTTCTTTAGGGAAGGCACCAGTTTCCTTATACTCTAGTGCTTTCTGGAACCTTTCAAAACCATATTAGCTCAGCTGGCTTCATGCAGCTGCTGGTATGAGTGATAAGCAGGACTCTGCTCACTAGGACAAGAGGCTGATATGCCTGCTAACCATGCTAACAAGAAGTTGTTTTAGGGGCTGGAGAGCTGGCTCAGGGGTTAAGCCTCTGCCTTGCAGGCAGAAGGTCCTGAATTTGGATCCTAGACCCCACGTATAGAGCCGGGTGGAAGCGGGGGTGGCCTGAGTTTCTGGTCCTGGTAGGGCCTGTGAATCCCGGGGCAGAGTAAATTATACAAGGAGGAGGTGGAGGCGGTCCATGGTGGTTCCCGAATTTGTCCGTGGTTCTACAGACACACACATACATACACACACACGCATACACGCATACATGCACAATTGAATAAACAATAAATAATAAAAAAAATTTAAAAAAAGCTGTTTTACATGTAAGTCCCCATTAACAAGCCTACTTGGTGTTCTCCAGAGTCTTCTGCATTCTCTTGGTCATTTTGTCGATTGCTGCCTGCCTCTTCTCCTCTGCTAACAGGTCTATTTTGTTCAGCACCACAACCAGCTTCTGGCAGGCGATCTGGCCAATCACGAGGCACTCTGCTGACTGGGTCTGCATCCCCTTGGTCACATCGATGACAAGCATCATCAAATCAATGATCTGGGCCCCTGGGACAAGACAACATGAGATTAGGAAGTAGGACAGGAATGATGAGCTCCACAAAAAGCTATCTAAGGCCAGGTCAAGCAAAGTCATGCACTAGTGAGCAGAACAGGAGGAATGACAGCCACACGCCTCAGCTGGCTTCGGTGAGGATGTGGCCTGGCATGATCAAAGGAGAACCAGGAGGCATGAGGACACTGAAGACCCAGAGGGTCTTTCCAGCAGGAGCAGCTGAATTTAGGGGCTTGTCTGGCTCTGTACTTGGCCCTTACTGTATGGCTGCTCTTGTTTTCACTCCACTGAAGGAGATGTGGGCAGGAAAGTTCAAATGTGCAGGTAAGAATACATGGCTGAAGGTATGTAAGGGTGAGGGGTACACAGATTCCCCCCATGGTATTTGGGCTGACCTGCAGCTGCCTCAAAATATCTTTATATTTATTGGTGCTCTGCTCTATTTGTGTAGTTCCTGTCCTTTCTGAGAGGTTGGAGCATTTCAACTCTGCACATAGACCTTAAACTCTGTGCATGCATGTTGTATATCCACCTGGCTATGTGCTGCATTTGTGTATAGCACACTTAAGTTGAACATCAGCAGGTTCTTGGATGGGAAAGTTTAGTTGCCATGTTAGTGCTGTCCATCAGAGTGCCATACTCTTTGCAACAGGACTTGGAGGCATTTCAACAACAATTGAAAAAAAAGTTGCGACTGAGGAAAACACATATATTTTTCCCACTGAAATGAATGGTGATTACACTTTGGGTTTGATGAGATCATCTCACCCTCATCCCACCATTAAGACTTTTCAGGACCACATTGCCACTAATGGGGAAAAAAAAGCCTAGGAAGCTTGTTTGCCAGCAATTCTGTCTACCACTATCTACCCACTGGTGAGGGAGAAGGAGCCCAGGAGGATGAGGCCTTCTTCCTTGAATGGCATACCAGCTTTCTTAATCCCATCACTCTGCTTCAGATGAAGGCAGGGAGACCTGACAGTGGCATTATCACTAAAGTGTGCTGCTGAAGCACTCTGCTGTTCTTACAAGTTTCCAGGCCGCCTTTGGAAAGTTCTGGCCTCAAAGAGTACACTGTGTGTCCAATTTCAGGCAAATCTAGCATTCTTCAGCCCCTCCCCCAGCCTTCTCCCTCATCTTGCCTGGCCAGGAAAGGGCAAGAAAGTTAAGTGTATGCAGCAGCAGCAGCATCTCCTTGTTTAATCACTAGGTGGTTGGTACCCAAGGTCAGAGCTACAAGAGACACACTGTCTCTCTTATCTCCATGAACATGGCATATTGCCAAACCCCAATGTGTCCTCACAGAATGGAAGCCTATAGGTCCTACCATATGATGGATACCCTCTTGCCTCTGAAAGCACTTCTGTCCCAGCTCTGGTAAGCTGTTCCCTACAACTGCTTTGCTAGTACTGGCCTTCCACAACCTACAATTCATCTTCTAAACAGAATCCCCAAAAGGACCTGCTGAAAATACATAACTGACTCATACTGCTTGGAGTTGCTTAGACTGGTTGAGGCAACTTGGAAGCAGGTATCAAAATGCACAGAATCTTTGAACTGGCCAAGCTTACACACACATGGAATGTCCCTGCTGCATGCTTCATGTGGCACATTCCTGCAATGAGTTCATAGTGCTAAATCTGTAAACCATGTAAATTTCATCAAGAAATTCATGTAACAGAACAGAACACAGCCACTGAAAGGAATAAAGAAGCCCTTTTTTACTATTGTAGAATGATCTCTACAGTGAGAAAGAGAGCAGACTGTGGTGTTACCTGAGTTAAGGAGGGGTGTACGTGTGCCTGGGTGTAGGGTACATGAATTGGCGTCTACATACATAAAATATCTTTAAATATTTTAATATGACCACTTTTGATGGATTCTGTATTCCACTATTTGAAATGGAACAAAAGAATGTGTTGAAGCAGTCCCTTCTCTCTCTTCTTTCTGACTCCCACAGACAGCCAAGTTGTCAGGTTTTCTTTCATTCCTTTAAAGATATTTTAAAGGGTGGGGAGTGAAAGGAAGGGGGAAAGGGGAGAGAGTGCAAGGGGGGATAACTGGGGAGGGGAAGAGGGAGGGAGAGGACAGGGTTACCTATTGAGTTTGTATGATTAGGAAAAAAATAAAATCTGTGAGAAAAAAATTAAAAAAGTGGTCATATTTTCAGACCATAAATGACTAACACAAAACACAGACCTGATGATTTTTTTTCCTATTAAAAACCCCTACTGGGCTGGAGAGATGGCTCAGGGGTTGTGACTCTGTCTCACAAGCAGAAGGTTCTGAGTTCGGATCCCAGGTCCCACATTAAAAAAAAAAAAAACAAAAACCCCTACTATGCTCTGAACATTCCTCAGTGTAGCTTTGGGATCTCTTCTTAACAGATGCCTTGCCATGCCCTGTGCAATGTGCTGTCCAAACAGCTCCCAGCCCTACATCTTGCCCTGTGGTCCCACCCAGAAGCTGCATCTTTCTACTTCCCTTTCATCCAATTGTGGTAAACCCGGGACCAGTCCTGGTACTCTGAGGCTGGCCAGATGGGTTAATGCCTGGAGGTGAATCTACTAAGGACATGGACTGACCTGGACACCTGTCTGCATAGACTCAGAGCAGGACAGCCTGGAGCTGTATAGCAAGTCTCCAGAGCAAGACCTACAGAACCATGGTCTCCATCTCAGGACCAATGTAAACTCTCTAGGTTCCTTCAGAACCATAGCCTTACTGCAACTTCACAGTGAGGAAAGCAAGGCTTTGGAGAAGTGGGATCAGTGCAGTGGTTATACAGCAACTTACTGGAGCAGATATCTGAACTCCAGTGCCTGGTCTCCCCTGCTGTGCCACACATCCTGTCTATCCCCATAGTGACTTAAGTGGCCCATGACACCTTGCCTAGCTGGCCTTCACTTGAGAATCAAGGTACTATCATGTGGATTGTCACCCCCTTTCTCCTTTGTTTTGCTGTGGCTCTGCCAAGAACGCAACCTGCCCCTGCCTACCCCAACTAGGCTGAGCTCGAGCCAAAGCCTGGACTTTTGATCTGTATGCAGAGCACAAGACCCAGCTTGCACAGCTTAGTAAGTCTCCCCTACCTTCCCTACTCTATTTACTGGGTATTTGTTCCTTTTCTCCAAGATCCAATTTCCTATCAGTACACATACTATCCACAAAGCCCCTCTTGCTCTGCTGATAGAGGGACACTTTGGCACTCCATGTCCACAGTCACCTCTGCTCCATCACACAGTTCTGTTTCAGGGGATCCTCTACAGCATGCAATACCAGGGACATCTGAAGGCAGCAAAGGTCAGGGCCACTTGGCAGGCCACATTGCGACCAGGGCACTGGTGGAAACTGGGGTCAGCACCCAGACAACTGCCTACTGCCCTGCAGCTGCTTGTAGTTCCTCCTGCTCCACTTCATCAGACTTTTGATCAGGCAACAGGAAGTGGTGTCACTGGCCTGTCTTGCCTTTTTCAAACTCCCTAGTATTTCTGTGGAATGAATCAAACAGTGTCCTTCCCAATTCCCACGAACCCAGGCTAGAAAATCATCCTGAGACTAGTGGCACAGAGTGAGTGGGTGGGTGGGAAACAAGACAAAAAACTGAGGCTTACAAGGGACCCTCTATACTTGCAATCTATCGGGCTTTTCATCAGTCACACGGAACACAGAATCCTTGAAAGGTTTGCAGAGCAATTATGACATGGTTAAAGTTCCTCAGTACTTTAAAAAATTACAATTTCCAATTCTGTAGATTACATATCTTAATTGTTTCAAAAATAAAAATAATGAAAAACTTACAAAGGTCAACATTTAACAAAATCTGAGTTATCTATGAAATGTAATTTTTCTTCTGTGACTGAAGAAAAAAATACTCAGAAAAAAGTGGTTCAGTTGGGAAAAGTGACATAAAACCTTACTCATAATTTAGCAATTGTTTTCAACTGTTGACTTTTTAAGTGTTCAGTGAGCAGTGTAAATGTACTGTTATCAATAAGAAGTTGCAGTGGTAATTTATATCCTATTGCCTCAGACTCCTGCACTTCCATTCTTGTCTGTGAAAGGAAATCGACATGGGACCATGTTACTGTGCTCTGGTGAGGGCTTACAGCGTGCCCAGGCACTGTGCTGCAGTGAGGGTTTATAATGATCCAGGTACTATGCTGCAGTGAGAGTTTACAGCATGTCCAAGCACTATGCTGCGGTAAGGGACTACAATGAGCCCAGGTGTGCTGCAGGGAGGGTTTATAAGGAGCCCAGGTATTGTGCTGTGGTAAGGGATTATGAGCCCAGGCATTGTGCTGCAGTGAGGTTTATAATAAGCCCAGATACTGTGCTGCAGTGAGGTTTATAATGACCCAGGCACTGTGGCACTGTGCTGCAGTGAGGTTTATAATGACCCAGGCACTGTGCTGCAGTGAGGGTTTATAATGAGCCCAGGCACTGTGCTGCAGTGAGGGTTTATAATGAGCCCAGGCACTGTGCTGCAGTGAGGGTTTATAATGAGCCCAGGCACTGTGCTGCAGTGAGGGTTTATGATGTGCCCAGGCACTGAAATACTGTAGAATGTCAGCAGCTACCACTACGCTTCTGTAGCTACTGCTGTAACACATGCTATGGAACCCTCCCACTCCTCCCCACTTCCTGACTGGAAATAAAGATAGTTACTGCAATTTAGCTTAGAGAAGCTGAGAATTAAGTGGAAATCTAGGAGCAGGGGTTGCGAAAGACTGGAGCTTTGCCCACTGACTTTTCTCCACCAGAGTACCCTGCCTCATTGACTAGCAATATCAGGACACAGCCAAAGCAAGTCCCAGTGTTTATACCAGTAGCACCAGGGAGTGGAACTGATCTAGGTCTAGTGGAACCTTTGGGAAGCTCGGCCATCAAAAGCCTACAAGCAGTGCAAGACTTACCTCTACGTTGTTTAACCTGCATAGTGTTGTGAGTCTGGTTACCTGGCAACACCAGCGACTTAAGAGACCCCACATAAAAACCTACAAATTTGTAGATATGATAAAACTGGGCTTGCATCTGATACAGCCAGGGTGCTATTCCAAAAGCATCAGGGTTTCACCCTCCCTTACTCCCTTACTGTTGTCTCCTGTCCTACATTACATCAGAACTAGTGCTTATGAGATTTGAACTCATGACTTCTGCTATTAGCATTAGTCTTTGCTTCAGATACATGAGGCAGAGGATCTTCTACTTTCCTGTAGACAAATCTTGAGGTCTGGCTAGCACAATCATAAACAGCTGAAGAAGGGCTAAAACCGAAGGCTGTCTGACTTCAAATATTCTACTTTTCCTATTGCCAATTGCCTGTTGGCCAGAGTCCCACATTCCTGAGTCCTCCAAGAAGCTCAAGGCATCCTGAGGAGCAGGTGGGTAAAAACCTGCAGGTGGTAGCGGAAGAACAGCAGACCTGGATGAAGGCAGCCTGCCAGGGTCCTCTAAGATACGCGTGTCACCTGAGGCCATTGCAGTCATCAGCTCTGCAGGACAAATGCAGAAAACAATGAGAGCCATGTCAACAGAGGAGGGACAGGAGAGACAACAAAGGGAGGCTGTGTGAGTGCTCCAGGGAGAATCTGAACAGTGCGGACAAGACAGTGGACAAACAGAGGGCTGGACCCTCGCCAAGAACAGGAAATGCCAAAAGATGATAAAGTCTGGGGGCCTGCTGAAAACACCAGAGCGGGGGCAGTGCGAAAGTGCCCGTGTCCACAGGCCACACAACGGAAACCATGGATGAGCAGCTGCCTTTCTTCCAAGCCTTGTGGGCCTTGTCTGTCATCCAGGACAAGCTCCCTCCTGTGACTGAAGGGATGACAGGTAGCATCCAGACAAATAGACCAGATCTCCATCTTAAACCTCACACAAAAACTTCAAATTGCCCAAAGCGTGTGTGTGTGTGTGTATGTGTGTGTGTGTGTGTGTGCGTGCACGCGCACGTGCCAGACTACCAGGGCCAGAAGTGCAGGCTGCCAGTTTCTGCCTGGTGTTTTTAATGTGGAACTGGGATCCGAACTCAGGTCCTTTTGCTTGCAAGGCAGTCTTAACTCCTGAGCTATCTCTCCAGCCCTCAATTTGACCAAAGTTTTAAACACAAAAAACATCATCCCATGAAAACACTATGAAGGTGAGGGGAAAAAAGTGAGGTAACTGAAGAGTAAAATATGTCAAGCAGGGTACAAAGCTATAAGAAAAATAAGAAAACCAAAGAGCCCATCAATATAAAAGGCAATGTTTCTTGATATCTGATAGCCAAGTCTAAAAATGGAGAGAGGCCCCAAACACACCTCAGGTCAGGGTGGTATCCTTAATGCTTCAAGCTGACATGTTCAAGTTGGACAGCAAAGATAGGAAGCATCACAGACAACAACAGCCAGCAGTGTGGTGTGTCTAGGTGAGCTAGGCATACCTGCATGCCCGGGTGAGTGCTTGGCACATCTGTACAGTTAGAGCAACAACAATCTTGACCTCTTGTGAACCAGTAAAGTAAAAAGCAAGCACCTAGCATAGCAAGTGGACTTCACAGGGGACCAAGGACATGAGTGATGGGAGAAGCACAGTAGGAAAGGAAGGCTCAGGACTACATGGAGACAGGCACTCTCCATGACATATGGTGGGTCAATAGAAAAGGCTCAGGGCACATTTGAGCAAAAACTGGGAGGAGAGGAAGCTGGGTGGCCACAGAACATCCGAAGCCCAGGAGGAAGAAGGTAAGACCAGATGTAGTGAAACAAAGAAACATAGAGAGCCTAAACATACAGAAACGTATTTTGTAACCACTAGAAAAATGTAAAGTCAAAGTAATGCTGCATCCTATATTTCATTCACCTGCTTGACAAACTACTATTGAACAAGAAGTGTTTATAATTGTTCATCTTGCCTGGTACTGATGTTCCTACTGCTGACCATGTGGGGCCTCCTTCAATGCCCCGCTGATAGGTGAGGAAACTGAGTCATGGATTGCAGACTAGGATTTCAGATGATTTCAGAGGATTTTAGAATCTCAGTTATTATCTAGAAACCCACAATGCCCCTTTAAACATTCCTGATAAGACCCATAATCCTGTGTGCTGCTTGTGGGGAGTGGGAAGCACATGCTGGCAAAGCTTTTGGAGGCCAGTGTGGTGATGACCATCAGAAGATAAAGGTGTACACCTCATGTGCACTTAGAAGGTTTGCCACAGCAATGCTTCATTACCCATCTGCAGGTAGCTCAACTATGGAGCAGAGCTAGAACAGAGCACCACACTGACTAAAACAGTGGCTCTGCACTTATTGGGTGGAAAGATCAAGTCCATCACCACAGCACAGCCTTACTGCTGCTGGGAGTGTTCCCAGGTGTGTTCTTGACAGCGGCCTAGAGGCACTGGCCACTGAAGCTTACCTCTGGAGAAGTAACCCAGTGAGACAGAGAAGTGGAAAGCGACTCTACTGCCAACATTTTTGTACTTTAAAATGCTGAACCACAAGCACATAATACTGATTTTAAAAACACGTTTTTAAAAGTAATATGTTGTATAATTAGAATGCCACTATTTTCTACCATACCGTTTCTTTGTAGGATTTTTGTAGTGTGGAGAATTTGAGCTAGATTGGCCTTGAACTCCTGATTCCTTTGCCTCCACCTCCCAATTTTTTGCAGATCTTTGAAGTAAGAGCTCTCTTGGTATAGCCCAGACTGACCTTAAACCAACAATACTCCTGCCTCAGCCCCACAGATCTTGAGGAGAAGGCTACAGATGCCCACCATACCCATGTAAAAAGTTTTTGTTGCCTCAAAGTAATTATCGTAACAATGAACTGCAAACTTAAGCACCTCTTGCCAGACAGAGACACCCCTGCTAGAAAGAAAGGGTGGGGGAAGTACCAGTTTAGGGCTGCTCTGCCACACGGTTACACGTGTCTCAAAGGGCCAGTTCTGATGCCACCCAGCACAGGCTGAGGGAGACGGTCACCAACATACATACTCCACAAAGGCTCCCAGGGCTGTTCTCAAATCATAGAGCTACACAGCACCTCCCAAGTCTAAGTCTGGCAGCATAGGAGCCATGTGATACATGTGGAGTATGTCAAAGAGCTCATCACAGGGCGAACTGGGTTTCTTTCCATTGTTTTTGGAACTTTTCTGCAAACCTGAAATTATTCCAAAATGAAAAATTTTGGAAAATAAACCCAAAAGATGACTATAGCAAAGAGTCAGGGAAGAGAGGAGAGGTGTTTAGAAATGTACCTGGCAAATGGCTTCTACTCCTCTATGGTCCAGAAAACCACACACACCTCACAGGAGACAAAATCCTAAGCAACCTGCCCAACTGAACAGTTAGCAAACTTGAGGACACGCTAAGAACCCCTGGAGTGTCTGAACCACAGGGATTGAACTCACAGCACCACTGCAGTCAGAAGACCAGGAAAACTGAAAGAAAGGGATCTTATCAGAAGCATGAGGATTAGGCAGACATGCAAGAAAACGTGAGAAGGACATAAAGCTGTGGCCATATGGAGGCTTTGTGGCTGCACGTTGTAGCCAGGTGATTCTGCTGGGAGTAGAGAACATGAATTAAACTGGGTCCCCTCTGGAATTTCTACTACATTTGCACACACAGTGCTTTCACAGGGTCTCGCTATGTATGTGGCCTAGGCTGGCCTTGGCTCCTGGGCTTGGCAACCCTACTGCTCATCGAGAGCAGATATTACAGGCACTGTCACAGTATCCAGCTGCAGAGTCATTTTGAAACTTGAATGTATTTATATTAAATGGCAAAAAGTGTAAAACAAACATGTTGATAGAAGCAGAAACTGGCCAGGCCATTATAATACAAATAAACGAAATTTAGAAACAACATGAAATGCTATTATATCCAATGGATAGTGTGGCCTGCTGCTGTTCTCTGCTCAACAGGTCTGCTAGAGTGAGGGTCCCGAGGGATGGGATGATGGCGTAGGCAAAAATCTATGGCCCAGGGAAGCCAGGGGCCTGCTGGCATCAGACTTCATTGTGCTATCTCCTCCTGCCAGCAGTGGAGACTTAGGCGTGGGAATCTCAGAGACCGCACACTGCCCTTTGAGGGAAATTCTGGGCACAGCTCAGGTCTCCACACACAGCAGGAGCTATCCGGCCCTCACCAGGCATGGCGGATGCAAGCAGAAGTGCATGTCTCACAGGGACATGCTCCTGACCCAGCCGAAGAACCTGACTGGTTGCTTCCTTGAGCTACTGTGTTTGGGTCTAACTGGGGGGAATCTTTTCAGCTGACTCTGCACAACAGTACAACTCCTGTTCAAGAGTAATGAGAAGGAGCAGAAAATGGAATTTGAAATGTAAAAATAAAATAATTGTGGGCCATGAGCTATAATTTGATTTCATGCTTTACAAGGAAATGAAAGAAAGCTTCCTTAAAAGTATGGTTTCTGCTCCCTCCTGCTCCCCACCCCACTTTAGCCATTTTAGGATTTCCTCTAGCACCGAAGAGAAAATAGGATTGTGGAAAATGTTCAGTTCTCAAGTGTCACCAGCACTCAGGGCAAGCTCGATGTTAATGTGAACTTCCCATTCTGGGTAAGAGGAAATTCTTCAATTAATAAACCGGGTGTGCAGAGGCCAGTCTTTAAGGTTTAATCAATTTCATCTGTACTTAGGATAAAAAGACTGACTATTCTACTTTTTTTTTTCTAGTTTTCCTTCTTTAAAAAAATAATAAAATGAATGTTTTATTTTAAATTCTTTGAGGTTCGTATCTCCTGTTTCAGGAAATATTGTCTATTTCATGCAGTGAGTATAAAAACTCCCCACCACACTTTTTTACTTCTGCTAAGAATCTTTATTCAAAAATAACTAAGTTATCCTCTGCCCTCATATACTGTAACAGCCTGGGAGATGATATGAATTATACAAGGTTTTGGCAGACACCTTGAGGGGCTGGGGGAGGAAAGGAAGCAGACGAATCACCAAATATGGATAAGAACTTCTTGGACAACCAGTGAGAGGTAGACGTGGGAATGCAACTGATTCAGGCCTGAACAAACTTCACAGGCAGGAGTGTTTGAGGCCCCAACACAACCCCAAGTAGCCCTGTATCTCCTGACTAGTATGAGCACAGGGCATGTAGTCTCTCAGGAGGAAGCTCAGGAATCCTCACATTTGCCGACCCCCAGAACCAAGAGCATTTTGCAGGGATAGGAAACTCCTGAGCTTCTGTTCTGTGTCCCCCTGTGACTGTGAGACGGGCCATGAAGTCCACAGAAGGTGAAGAGCACACACCTGCAATGTGCCCTCCTGCCTGAGCCCCTGCTGCATTACCTAGTTAGGGGATCCTTCACAAGATGCCCAGTTCTTAGGCCAACATTCATCTAGCAAGGAAGCTAAAACCAACCTAACCAATTCTGTATGTGCCCAGCACAATGCTGGGATCAGAAAGGTACCCTATGGGAAAAGAAGAGCGAGAGCTGAGGAACCTGGGCAATTTGGTATCATCTCAGATCTTCTCACTGTTGTTACCAAGGTGCTTGAGAAAACACCATTCTATTTATTTGTCCATTTACATATTTGAGACAGTCTTACTATGTCACCCTTGAGTCCTCCAAGTAGTAAGGATTCAATGGCATACACCTTGGTTTATTGCTTTAAGCTGGCATTTTCCACAAAAACTTTAACTGATATCTCTGCTCATTGTAAAAACAAGTGTGCAGATAGACCTCATGGCTCCTAGCAAGTGATCAAAAGTTGCAGAAGTCTCAATTCTGCAGGCTACATTGTCAACAACAGCCCATACGGGCATAAGAATTTGAACTCAGGAATAGTTCAGCATATATAAAGTAAATGCTCAGGGAGGAGGAGGAAAGAAGGAAGGAAGGCAAAAGGGAGGAAAGCAAGGTCCAGTATACTGTACAGCTGAAACATAGGGCACTGGGTATGAACCTGATTTTTGTCCAAGGTCTAATCTATGAGTCACCCTGGAACATGGGACCATGACCCCATTGTGAGCCTTTTTCACCTTCAGGTAGGTCTTTGTTCAGCTGTGCAGACCACCACAACAGAAGAGGAACAAACTGGATTCTCTTCCAGCTCCCCAGCTCTACCAAGTACCATTGTCCAAGGGTCTTGTTTTGCCCACATCTAAAGCTGTCCCACCTGCAGAGCATCATGAAGCTTACATATACATTTACAAGTCCTCACCAGGATCTGGAACATGTCTCCCAGATAAGTGCTAGTTCCCAACAAAGATGGCCTTGACATGGGGGCAACAGGGAACAACAGTCCCAAGTATAAAAACTCTCCAGTATTGTAGGCACATTGTGTGAATGACAGTGACAAAACGTGAGTCCAAGAGCGAGACTACAGGGCACAGAAACCCCTGAGCCTCCCCTGGAGAGTATGGTCTCCTCAGCCCTGGCCACCAAGCCAGCCAGAAACGTAGGTCTGACGTTGCCAGATCTTCCCACTTTTCAAAAGAAGTCAAAAATCCACACTGTTATTTGCCAAATTTTGAATGTTGACAACCAATTCAAAAAATGTTTAAACTGAATGTCCCAAACAAAACACGTCCACAGGCCAAGACGGGTTTGTAGCTCTCTCATGTACACTTTCTAGAATGAATGTTCTGCAGAAAAACAAAATATTGGCAGAAACAGAGCAAACACCAGCTTCTTTGGCCCTTGCCTACAGGGTCAGAAAGAGCTCAGCCATCAGCCCACAGATCTGTAGTGTTCCTCTCGCTTTGTGAGCTCTATTAGTGACTGACAAGGGGAAGGGAGGTAGCTGCTAGGAATAGTCACTCAGAGGTACAGGGCAGTGGGTTCTCTAATGCTAAGGTGGCCATTGGCTTGGGGATCACCCAGACTTTGGCCCCTCCAGATGGGCAAGCACTTACCCCAGGGTATCTCTGGGCCTGAAGAGGTATCAAGCACCCTGGGCTCACCTGCACTATTCTAATACTCTAAACCTCATACTCGCTATGTGATCAGGGTGGTGCCTTCTTCCACAGGCTGTTAGGAGACCTGGACATCCCCAATGTCTGATATCTTTCTTAGGTAGGCTTTTCATACAACCTTGGGCACAATTTCCATACTGAATCTCAAAAAAGCTAACAAGCAGAAAGTCCAAGAATAATTCACGATGGTAGTTTTCTTGGAAACAGGAAGGAGGAAGAAGGAAGTAGGAAGACCTCAGAGGCACAGGCTGGAATTTCTTCAGGGACAGAAAGTGTTCCATCCTGAGTACACACCTATGCATGAGGGCCATCTTGCTAACCCTGCTTGCACCTGCTACAGTGTCTGTTCTGAACTAGGCTTGGCATCAGTTCACATCACTCAGTTCTAGGCTAAAGTACTATCAACAACAACACCCCTGTATGTGGACAAGCACATCAAGGTGCACAGAAGCTAAGTCACTTGCCCAAGGTCAAACAGCTCCTGAATGGTAGGGACAGGAATAGGACCCCAGGCACTCTAGGACATCCTCTATGGGAGGGAAAAAGAGAGGTTGCAGCAAGGGCATGTTCAAGGAATAAAGACAGCAGTCCATCTGTCATGTGGGAGACTTAAGGATTCTATTCCCTAGGAGAATGATTGGTTTGGGGGCCGGAAAGAGCTCAGCAAGTAAAATGTGCCTGTGGACAAACCTGTTGACTTGGGATCATCCCACAGCCCACATGGGAGAGAGAGAGAGAGAGAACCAACTTCTGGAAACTGTCACCTGACTCCACAGGCATGCCATGATGAACATGTGTTCTCTTTCTCTCTCTCTTTATCTGTCTCTCTCTCCCCTCCCCTCAAAACAGAAGTACAGTGTGGTGGGCACCACTGCTCCACGACCTCCCCAGTTTGAACTTCATGCTGCAGTTCAGTTCAGCATCTTACTTAGCTGAGCTCCACCTCAGATTCTTGAAACATGCACTGAGCCTGAGACACTCTTTCCACGCGCCCATCTCTTAGTACCCCAGCCTGCACCTTCCATTTTCAGAGGCTTCCTGCCCTAGAAGAAGTTCCCCTCTCTCAGTGGCCACTGAGGCAGACCCAGGCTGCCTTTTCCCCTACTGAATCCCTGGTACCAGCAACATACAGTAGGAACTTAACAAATGCTCATGGAATGAATGAAGAGAATTAAATGCCAAAAAAACCCAGGTCTGTGAAGATGGTTACATACTGTTCAGTGAAGGGCAACTTCTGAGAGAGAACACAGCAATTTCATCATAAGAATATCACACACTCTCTCCAGTTGTGGACATAGAGCCTCCTGCATTAGGGCTGACTGTTACTTCATGGCCTGGTGGTATACGTACCCATCACATATCAATGGTTACACAGCACGTAAAATCCCCACTCAACACAACATATCTTCTTTAGTGATGCTTTGAGACCCTAAATTCAATCTCTAGTATTGGAATTTGAAAAAAAAAAAAAGTATGTCCTGTGTAGAAAGAATAGGAGAAAGAAAAGTTGGGTCACTACAGTGACGAGCCAACCACAGGATCATTCACCACGATGATTAGGTCCTACACAAAAAGGGCCCAGGGCCACTAAGGGCTTGCCTACTTGGAAAAGACCTGAACAGGAGAGGACAGGCCCACACATATTCACGCTGTAGATGAAGGTGCAGTTTAGCACAGTAGATTGAGATGGGCCACACTGCTGACCCAGGCAGAGTCAGGATGGACCAAGCCATAATGCTCCAAGCCTGGCTGCAGCCAGCGGCATGAAGGTTGGAACCCCCTCTCCTAAAGCTGCTGAGGTTGTGGCGCTTTTGCTACCTCTTGTAACAACGAGAGTAACAATGGCTGTCACTGTAGTCTCATGCACATCTAGCAGGTATGAGCAGCTTAGAAGCAGAGAGCATGTCAGTGGAAAAACCGGACTTTTGACTAGCCCCAAGTTGGAGGTTCAGAAGGGCAAGAGTCAGTGCTCAAGCCCATGGAGAGGAACGCATCCTGAGGGTGCAGGCTCATGGATCCAGCAGAACAGCTTGAGAAACTGTTTGGAAAGCATGAGACAAAAAAGCAAAAAAAAAGAAGAAGAAAAAAGAAAAAAAAAAAGGGTGGGTGGGTGCGCCTCAACCATAAAAAAGTAAGTAAAATCAGCAGAATTCCTTCATGAAAAGGGTGGAATTAGCATATGGCCTCAGCTGCCAAGTGAGGCCACTGAAGCAAGCAACGTAAATGAGTTCAAGATACAATTAGACATTTTTCTGGACGGACACAGAAGACTGAAGAAGGCACGGCAGGTCGCATTTCAGAAGGAGCAGCAGGAACACATTTCACTGTGAAGGCCTGCACAGCCCATGTCCTGTGGGCCCAGAGCTAGCAACCTGAGGGATGGGACACAGTAGAAGAGCTGCCAGAACATGGAGGCCCCTGGAAGAGGCGATAAGCAGACCAAGTCAGTGTGCTAGAGCAGCATTTTCACCTTGGGGTTCTTCCTTCCCACTGCCAATCCCTGTACCTGACACCCAGGCCCCATGTTGTGCTGGGCACTGCAAGAAGACCCTGGACCCAACCTGCTATACATATCTGTACAGATGGAGGAAAGGGCCACATGCACACACTGCCGACACAAGGACATCTCTAAGTGTGAAAAGAGATCCGCTAAGCAAGTGCAATAGAGGTAATTCTGCATCTGAAGGGCAAGAGGAGCTGGAGAGTCAGGGAAGAGGCCAGTCTGGGCTGGGGACATAGCTGGAGGCCACGGAAGCCAGGCTGCCAGCACGGCGCAGAGGATGCTGAGCATGCAGTTCCCCAGGATCTTTGCTAAAAAGGGACGGAATGACCAGGGGCGCCAACCGCTGGCCCATGGACCAGATATGACTCAACAGCAACAATTTGGTACAGCTGTTCCCAATCTTCCTAAGAGTGGAGCACATGTGGCCCACCCAAGGAACAGAAAATGCTGGTCCTTGTGAGGGACACAATTTATTAGGGCCTCTCTAGCCCAACTGATTCTGACGCCTTTTTTTATGCAGCTCACTGGTTCCATTGAGAAAGCCTCACTTTCTCCAAGGTGAAGGAAATGTCCCTGTCACTCTAAAGAAACCACAGACATTTCCTCCAGAGGAAACATCTCAGCACACTGCTGTTAGCAAATATTTCCACAGCCCGAACTCCCTCCCTCAGTTTCCTTCATCCGCGAATCCTGTCCATCAGTTTGAAACTAGAAACACCTATATCATCATAGGAAGACATTAAGGCACCTCCCCCCTCAGTGTCTAGCACCCTGCCTAAAGTGACATCTCCCTGACCAGGAGGAGGGATGATGAACATGGCCAGCACTTAGACACTGATCTTCCCTTCAAAGCCTGCTGGTGCTTAGAACTGGCCCCTTGTCTCGGGAGCCCTGCTTGTGAGACTGCACAACATACACCAAGCCAGGGAGTGGAAAGGTGTGCAGTGACATCCACTCTTAGTGATCTGTGCTCTTCCCTGGCAGAAGAAAGCATTAAGCTCATGTTTATAAACATCCTGTTTGGCACTGTGCTGAGTGTCCAACCTACATTTTCATAGTTTCTACTTCAACCTACAGGAGAAGCACTGTAATTCCATCTTCCCAAAACACAGTTCAGAGAGGCCAGTTCAAAAGTCCCCCAAAATAGCCCATTGCATGGCAAGCTAAATACCAAGGCTATTGTTCCCCATAACTCTCCCCATGTGTCTAGTCACACAGCCTTATGGGGGTCTCACCCTACTTTTATTCTCACCACAAAGGAATCCTGTAGGAAAAAATATAAAGGCTGGGGGTATGGCATGGGATAGTGTTTTAAAAAATAAAATGCAGGAGTCTAGGGAGATGGCTCAGCAGACAAAGTGAGTGCTTCGTATGAGACCTAAATCTAGATCTCCAGCACCCATGTGAGAGCCAGTTGCAGTGGTAGATACCTGCAACCTAGTGTATCAGTATGGGTGGAAACAGGTAGATGCAGGGCACGTCTGGCCAGCCAATGTAACAGAATAGCGATTATACAGAATAGCCAATATAACAGAAGCTGGTGATTCTGTTAGGTGATTCTTCTCGGTCTTCAGCTTTTTTACTGACAGAAGAGGACACAGCTATATCAGGATGTAACTACATTAACATGCAGACAGCAATGCAGTCATAAGTGTGTGTGAAAGCTGGGTATGGCTTGGTACTGGAGCAGTCTGGTATGTGCAAGGCCTGGGGTCCTATTTTCAGCATGCAATAGTAAAAAACAGAAGTTTACCACTATTCTTACTATCACTCATTCATTCTGCTCACCTACACTACTTGGCAGCATTACCACATTCCTTGAATATAACAGTAGGTAAAACTTGATGTTTTACAAAGGACTTCAGGCAGCAGAACAGTGTTGGGTCCTAACACACTGGATTCATTAACCAGTATTTTTTTTCTAGTATCTACTGTAAGGGAATGCAATTACTTAACAAAACCAATGTAGTCGCTGTCCTCATGGAAGTTATATCCTACTGACACACAACTGACAAGTATTTCCTGCCTAGTTTTCTCCATGTAATGCTATGCAGAAAATAAAATAGTGTACTGAGATGGAATTGGAGTGTGTGGAATGTTATTCTAAAATGAAAACAAGAGGCTCCCTGGGAAGGCACGAGGGAAGAACATTCTAAGCAGAGGTCACACAAGGTGAAAAGTTTCAGAAAGCACAACAGTCAAGAAGGGAGAGCAGCTATGGAGAGGCAAGGTTGGGTCAGGCAGCAGGAAGTGGCAATCTGTTAGGTGACAGACTGACATGAACGGATGGATGTTTTCTGAGGGTTACTGTAATCACCATGTGGATAATGGGTTACTGATGGCAAGAAAGCTGCAGGGAAGCCTTGTGGAAGGTGACTGCCACTCTGCCAGGGAGAGAAGGCTGACTGAGCTTAAAAACTCTAAGAAGATGGCAATGCTGTGCTCCAAAGCACACAGCTTGAGGGAATCCCTCTACCATGCAGATTGAATCAGGCAGGAACTTGTGCCACTGCTTCCTCTAAGACTCTTCTCCAGTCTATCTCTCCACGTGTTTCCCAACAGCAGGGGATGGATACCATGCAGGACATACTCAATTTCCAGGGCTCTGAACAGGTGGAGGGATGGCCAGCTCTGGCTAAAGGAGAAGACCAGGCAGGAAAAGACCTTTTTTACTAGGAATTCTGTCAATAATGTTAAAACCAAATTAAAAATAGAGCAATACAATAAATACACTGTAAAAAGCAAGTAAAAGGATCTCTTAAAAAGGTTAAAAATGGTGCCTCTGGAGTGTTCAGGAGCCTTGCGAGCACTTGTTTGGAAAACTGGCCCCTTGTTCAGGCAATGTGCTAGTGAGGCACCTGGCACATGGACACGTGCAGTGGAAGGCATAACGAAGGAAACAAGGAATGGGAGAGGCTCCGGCCCAGAGGTCTCTGTGGGCTCCAGGTCCAAGCCTGTGAAAGCACGCCCAGAGTGCCCCAGTGAACAGTCATGACAAAAAAGGCCCGGGGAGTTATACACGAAGGTCATCCACTCAGAGGGGGCAGGCGCTGCCTGGTCCCGAGCACTAGTACATCTATTTGTTTAGAGCAACTGAAACAAAAACTGTTTTAAGTTACAGCTGGTGTCTGGGCCACTCCATCAAGCACTTAAGATACAGAGCTGATTATTTTTCTGGCAGCAAGAAAGAAAGGCTGAAAGGATGGTGTCTTATTACCAGCTGTTTCCGGAGCAGTTCTTGCAATCTATGTCTGCAGTGGGGCCAGAGCCAGCCGGAGCGGTCTGGACATGAAGCTGTTGTGGTTTGCCTTTTTTCCTTTCATTTTTCCTGAAAGCACGTTGCTTACTTGGATCACTAAGGGTAGCCTTATGGGGAGCTTCCTGCATGCTCTTACCACAATCCTGACATGTAGCACCAAGAAAGTGACCATGCTGCTGCTGCCTCTGCCTCAACCTCTGCCTGTTCCCTGAATATGGACTATGCACTGGCTCTCCACAACCTGCAGGGTGGCTCTGCACAACTTGAGAGCACTTTCAGCTTCATCTGCTGAGTGGGGTGCTGGAAGTACCCTGAGGGTGCAGCACAGCAGATTTATATTTACACAGTGTGAGGTACAAAGCCTGAAATAAAAACTGGCTCACCAAGTAGGAAGACAGTTACCACTTGACTCAGCCTTGGCACCCTATCCCGAAGATGCTCGGCCTCTCCAGGATTACAATTGCACTAGAGTGAGAAAGAAATGCCAAGGTGACATGTACCTGGGTGGTAGGAAGAGGTAGGTGGCATTGTCAATGGCTCCTGGACTTAAATTCAAACATCTATAAGCAACCCCTAGAGCAGCTGGGAAGGAGAAAGTTCAGATTTAGGGGTCTGAGAATCAGATTTGAAGATCAGGGAGTATGTGTGAAAGCTAGAGACTGTCACTCAAAAATGTGGCCCCTTCCTACTCAGACAAGGAGGAGGTAGAATACCATATTTGATTCTGCCTCAATACATCAGGGTGATGGCCAAGACCCTGCTTCTAACTTCACCTCCCCTTGGGATGATATTCCCACAGTACTCACAAGGCAGGGGGGCCACCCTGAATGACATGAGATTACGACTGTCTAGCAGCATACCTGTAAATTGGTGTTGGATCACAGGCCTGCCCCAGCACAGACCTGACTTCTATGCCACAGACTCTATCCTGTCTTATGCTGCTGATGTGAGATCCCAATGAAACCCTCAGAGTACTGGTGACGAAGTAACCACCACCAGTTGTCATGAATGTCTGCAAAAGTTGGGATATGGAAAACTTCTGTTTTCTTCTTTCTGTGTTACTTTCCAAACTTGGGACAGGAAAGTTTTCTTCAAAAGTGGTCATCTCCCAAAGCACTACTGTAACAGCACATGAAGTGAGAAGTCTAACTTCTACATGTTCAAGGTTAGCCTTTGAAACATGTTTCATGCACTAGAATAACACTAACTTTTGAGAGATTTGGAACTCAGACAGAACTAAGCAGTTCCTACAGTTCTCAATACTCCATATCTAGCTAGAGGGATATCCAGGTAGAGATTGCCTCCCTCTTCCCTTCTTAGTCACTAACATTTGGCAGTCTAGATACAAAGATACATATGCCCTGTGGGAAGGGCGCTTGGACTCTGTCTTCTGTGATTGTTCCCTCTGCAGCTCCAACATGAAGGGCTACCTGAGAGGGGGGCAGTGCTCTCACATCACTTCAGGTCCTGGATCCCACTGTGCCTAAGATGACATCAGGCACCTTCCTAGGTATAAAGGTATTTTAGAGACATGGCCACACTATGTAACTCAGTCTGGTCCAAGCTCATCACTCAAGGGCTGTGATTACAGGCACAGACCACTACACAAGGCTCAGTCTTCCTGGCTTTATACTGTAGTCTAGAGTGGATTTTCTGTCCTTCATAGCCAGTCACAATGCATTAGCCCTGTTTTAACAGGAGTGCCATGACTGTTACCCTTCCATGGCATCTCTGAGTCACTGACCCCCATTGCTGACCTATTTCTGCCATTGCTGTAACAATTATCACCATTTTATCCCAAGTCACACAGACAATATAGAAAATGGGGCCAGAATCCAAACCCTGGCCCTGGGAATCTGACATCCAAGGATGGCCACACCACATCTGTGTGCTCAGCCTTCCCTAAAACAGAAACAGAACAAAAGGAGCAAAAGTCTTTCCCCTAAGCTCTGAGTGCTGTCCCTGGTCTAGAGACCAGAAACAGAGTGCTGAGCAGTAGCATCCTGTCTACACATTACTGTGGGTAAAAGATGACCTCAAGAAACACTGCATTTTTCTCAGGAGCTACTTAAGGCCAATGCCAGACAGAAGAGAGCTTTTTTTACTCAATGATTTATTCCCCTAAGTCATCCACGCCCCAATAAGTACTCAGGCGCTGCCACACAGGCGTCCCAGGAGAAACCCAGTGGGTCACACATGTAAAAAAGTCATGAAAGTAGGAAGGAGACTGGCTAGAAAGGAGAAAGTATGAACTGGGACAGAAGAGGGATAATGATGGGTAAAAACACAAATTCATTGTACTTATGTATGGAAATGTCAAAGAATTTTAAAAAGTAAAACTTAAAAAAAAATAACTAGAACCTAGGACTGGGGAGATGGCTCAGAGTTTAAATCTCTGCCTTGTAAACAAAAGGACCTGCGTTCAGATCCCTAGATCCCATGTAAATATGTCGGGTGAAATGGTGGCAGCCTACACTTATACTACTGGAAGGTAAAGCCTGGGTGACTGTAGAACAAAGTGATAATCCAAGATGATACCCAATGTCTTCCTTGGGCCTCCATGGGCACACACACAGACACATGCACATACACACTTGTGCTTATACACCAAAAAAATAGTGAGAACCCAAATAATTGCAATAAAAGAATCTCAAATGAGTCAAGGTTGGGGGAAGGAACAACACATATATCTGTAAAGCCATTAAGATGCTAAAAGTGAGAATACAATCCAAACCCAAACGTGTCACATGCAGGAGGCTGCAAGGACAAAGCCTGCCTCTTGGCAGCGATGGCATGGAATCCGCCAACATCATCCTAACAATGATGTGCTGCATTTCCTCCAACTTATTAGCAGTTTTCTCATCTCTCCATGGCCACTTCCAAACATGGCTTCCTGTGCTGGGTGGCATCACTGTTGGGTCTCTCCCTCTCCCAGGCTGCAGAAGTGCTCCTTCACCTATGCCAGGAGGAGCACAGGTCACAGTCGCTAGCTGCTGCATCACCTCTTCAGAGCCTTAGTTAGAGGTGTAGGAGGCAATGAGAGAAAGATAATTCTCAGTTTCCCTTTTAGAAATAAAGAGATCAGGTAATGCTATAATCCCACATTACATCATTAATATTCCAGTGCTAACTGATGGCCTCTGGGCCTATATCAGGTCTATTTCCATTCAATAAGTATCTTAACTGGTGGCTGTGACTACAGTCACTGAATGAATTCTGCCTGCTGAATTGAGACAAAAATTTTAATTTAGTCATTTAACTTTATATAATAGAATATTTTGATCTCATATCATATTTTCCAACCAACTTATATTGGTGGTATGTCACTAAAGGATTTTTCTTAGGTCAAAACTTTTCCTTATCCAATTATAATATATTATATTAAAGACACATCCCAGAAATAAAACCTCATCAAGGACTTCAAAAGGACTTAAGAAAAGTCCCATGTCATGACAGCTCTCAAGTGTCAGTCATTCTGTTCAAGACTGCATGGTACCTGAAGGAATAATGGGATGTGCACAGGACACTGTGTGCTATGTGCCACCAACTCGAGCAGCTTGCTCTCTGTTTGTGTGCTCCTATATGCTGCATGCACACATACATATACACTATTTGAGATGGGGGCATATTCTGAGAAATGCACTGTTGAGATTGTGTCACTTCATGAACACCACAGAATGCTCTTACACACACTTACTCTGACTGACATTCTCTTAGTGTCACCATCCTATGTGCAGTCACTGGTGACCAACATCAACGTGCAGCTGCGGAGCTCCATGTCATTGTAAAGTGGCTTACAGAAAATGACACTCAAGCCCTCAGCCTCTCTCTTCTCAGACAGAAGTCCCCCCTTGCTCTTTATACTTCTTTATTTAGAAGTACTACCTGCCTTTTTGAATAGGGGAAGGAGATCTCATTCATGTCTTTGATATTCTTGAAGCACCTTGCCTGTTTATTATTGATAGTTACCTTTTAATTGATAAGTTTTTATATTGAAAAAAAGTAAAAAAATAATGAAAAATGTCTATAGAAATCACAAGCTTATATTGTTCTTGGTTGTCCACCTTGACAAAATGGTAAGACTCAATTGCTAAATGTGCCACAAACTTTGGTTGCAGGACACAGAAAAATAAAGCTGGAGCTGAGCAGAAAACTTCCTTCCTTCTGGCTAGTTTTCATAGTACCAGAAGGTGCTATGCAGGCTGTGAGGGGTCTTATCCAACACTAGACCCTGCATGTAACAACACTGACTTGCCAGGCGAGATGTGTGTTCTGGTGTTAACAGAGGCATGACAGCTGTTGTAGTAACTGTATTGGTTACTCTTTTCTGTTGCTGTGAGACACAAAATTAAGAACTTAAGGGAGAAAGGGAGATTTATTCAGTTTACGGTTCCAGAGGAAAGATACAGTCTTCATGGCAGAAAAGGCGTGACTGCCTGGCAGCAGTTGGAAGTGGCTTAAGTCACTGCAGATACCACTGAGGCAGAGAGCTGCTGCTGCAAGCTCAAGAACAGACTCATTCACTAGAATAGGGCGGGGCTAACCAACCTCAAGGCCCTACCCGTCACTGCTTTCTTCCAGCAAGGCTCCACCTCCTAAGTGTCATGATCTTCTCGAATACTGGCAACAGGAAAGGATTCAAACACATGAGCCTTCAGGGCAAGTGGGGGAGAGGATCTCACATTTCAAATCTTGACAGTAATCAACTGCTTTCTGATTGAACTTGAGGCTTGCTCCAGAGGGGAATTCATGTCTGGTCTGTAAACCTGATCAAAAGTCCAGGGTTGGGGAAGTCATATACCCTGAGGGTACAGTGGGGAGAGGACACATAGTACTGTTGTTTTGCTAAATGGATAGCTATGAAACTGTAGATTACAGCTGTTCCCAACCTTGATCAGAGATATCTTTCTGCAGTGGGCAGTGGTTAGTGTAGAGACTTATAACTGGTCAAAGTGCTGAGAATAAGTGGCTGTTGAGTGCTCAGTTTCCCTTGGCCCTCAAGGCTCAGGGAACATTGCAGAAGAGGAAGCAGAATGAATACAATTTCCTCCTGGGACTAGGCCTCAACAGATGAGAATGGAAGAGTGCAGGAAACACTATCTTCTGGCCACAACATGGCTATTGCACCCATGAACTCACATCAAGTACACAAAATTTGCACAAGATACTGCCAATCCAACATTGCATGGATGGCACATGAGGCCTCAAGTGACAGCTGACAGTTGCTGGGCAAGGGAGAATCAGGGTTTCTTTGGGATGTGGCTGCTTGCCACTATGCTTTTGTCCTAGACAAAGACCGCAGATTCACGCTAGGGCATCGCTAGAGAGAAATAAGAGGCATGTCATGGCACACAGAAAACGCCGATTCCTCAGACCTCCACTGCAGTGTCTTCCTCTTCCTGCTCACCCAACCAAGACACTGAAGAAGAGGTCAGGAGCAGTACACGTGAACGACCTGGCTGGTCAACTTGTCTCTGGAACTGCCTTAGTTATTTAGAACATAGCATATTCCACAGACAAGCAGGTCCTGAAGCCCTCCCTGAAGAAGGAACTCTCATGAGGACATGCATGTGAAGTCCTAGCGGCCTTCAGGTGTGAGAAGCTGTAGTGGATAGTGAGGCCTAGTGGAGACCAGGCACAGACAGAGGTTGTACAGGGGTCACACAAAAGCGACCCTACATGATACTTCTAGGGAAAGAACAATAGCCTGAGCTCCACAATCCCTTGCGTGACTCTTTTTACCATAGTGGCGGCTTAGCTCAGTGTCCACACCACAGAGTGCATCTGAACCTATCACCCTGCAATGTATGGGACAGAAGGTCAGTGCCACCATGCCTGCTTTTCCCCATATTTACAGAGCATTTACGCTCTGAGTGTAACTTCCCTAACTGCTAAAGTCTCTACTATGCACTCATGCCCACACTACATGCACACTGTATCAAGGAGAGGTGGCAGGTCAGGGCAGGACTGTGGACTCAGCAGGTAAGTCCTGTGCCACCTTCCAGTCAGCTCTCTGTAAACCAAAGGCTGACAAGGCTAGCAGCAGGCTTGAAGTCAGTCTCTGAACAGTAAGAAGGCAGTATTAGAAACACTTCTGAGGGCCCTGCCAACCTCACAGAAAGCCAGAGCTGTCTTCTACAGTCCCACAGCACACTAATATTCTCAGAGCAGAAGAATCACACTTTGCTGTTAAATCAGTCTGGATTTTTTTTATGTGCTAAGTAATCGGGTAAAATAGTATGCTCTCTGGGCATCTCATAATAACTTCTGATATCTCCGTGAGCTAAGAAGAGGACAACTAACAATGATACTCTTAGTTAAATACATCATACACACACACACACACACACACACACACACACACACACACACACACACGAGTATCATCTATCAACAACTCTGCAAGGCAGGTGTTACTAACCTGCTTTGCAAACAAGAAGACAGACACGAAAGAAACACCACTATCCAGGCTCCCAATCAGAGGCGACAAAGCTGTGTGACTGCCAAAATCTGGAGTCCCCACCTCTCCTTTCCCAGCCATTTAGCACGTGTAAAATTGGTCTGGCAGATAGGCAAGGTGCTTCCATACTTACTACTTCAGAAGCAGACACAGTGAACAAGGAGTGTCAGAGAGGCCAGTTGGCCTAATGTCTAACTGTGGTCCCTGAAGCAGCACGAGCTTCTCCTACAGAGACGAAGGTCAGCAGTCAGACCTTCTACACCAAAACTCCTTGCATCCAAGAGCCACTGCTTCTTTCACTCCAATGCAGTAATCTGCATTGTAATTTGCTTTAAAGTTAGTATTCTTCAAAAATTGTAACTAGGAAACTAGAAGGAACTTCAAAACACATGCCTCTGGTTTCTGGGAATTAGCTCTGTACCAAAAGGCACCACCAAAAACCTTTTCCATAGTCATTAAGGTTGGAGACCATGAATTTGATCGTCCAAATGGGAACCAAAGTCTCCAGGGATGAATGAACCCTGGACTGACTCAACCCCAAGCTCTGCTGCCCTTTCTATCATAGCAACCTGGACTACAGATCTTTGTGCACTGCCCTGAAAGTCCATGTGGATTTCCTGCGGAAACCTGTTCCTGCTGTCTCTTCCAGGAACCCCAACCTCACTGGAGCCACCAAGTCATTACTGGAGATCTCGTTGCAATTGATGGTCCCCCAAGTTTTGCCCTCTCTCTAGTAAATAATGAAGCAGCCTGTCTTCCCAAGGTCCTATGTCCTATGACCTTGTTGCCATGCTTTAGGCCTCCTGCATCTCTCTCCCAGTTTTTAAAGTCTTTCCCACCTGTTGAACATACCCACATGGTCTAGCTCTATACAGTGCAGATGTTTCCCAGTTACAGCAGTCAGTAGCACCCTGCTGCCTAGAGCAATGTCTCAGGTATAGGATGTATGTGGTGGCAAGTTAATCTGACATTATATTGTTAAGAAAATCATTAACTTTGGGTTTATTTTCAACCTCTCTATCAAACAATGAACAAGTTGACTGGGAGGATAATCTGCTTAACTCTGTAAACTGTCCTAATTTCCCTTTCAAGGAAAGCATAGTACGGTGTGTAGTACATAGCACACAGCCTATGGCAGGCTATAATCTATTTAGTTTCAGTATGCATTCACATACACACATTTAGACATGGGGTTCCTGATACTCATGAAAAGGACATTGGTTTTTCACTTGCTTACAGACACAAAATTTTAAATTGGCTTATACAAACTAATACATGTGACTTCAAGCCCAGGAAAGAGATACTGCAATCAGGAAACTAGTCACTTAAATTCAGCTGTCAGATACTGGCCCATACCAAATCTCCATGTTTCTGCATGGCTTTTTCTGTTACTACTCTCTTTGCTCAGATGTGCAAACCCAGGTCCCTGAGTTAGCTGTGGTCTTCCAACCTTCCATACCTCTTGCACATTTCTTCCCTCACCTAGGTCTCCAAGGTTGGGGAACACCAAATACTAAGCCTTGCTCTTAGGTCATGATATTAATAGTGTACTGAAGATTAAAAGTTTAAATAGTTCTCTGAGGAAAGGGAGAAATGGTTAAACTAATTTAATCAGGATGTCACTAACTAATCTTCCCATCATTATTACCAGTCCATGGAACAAATATACAAAATAGGCCTAGGAAATACTAGCCTTAAAGGATCTTCCCTTCTCCATCTAGTCAAATGCCAGTCCTGACTTAGGCTTTGAGAACTTACTCAAATGTGTTTTTTTTTTTTTTTTTTGCAGTCTTCCATGCCTGCCAACACGAACTCAGTTGCTCCTTTATCTTCCATGACTGTGAAGTCACATCACACAAGTGCAGAACTCAGAGGAATTCAGTTGTGAGCATTCAGTGAGAGGGAAGAGGAAAGAAAATCAAGTGGGGCAGGTATTTCTGCCTACCCCTACTGAGTAGGCTGTTGCACTAAAGTCCATCTGAACTGTCTGAATCTCCTGGGAACCCCCTATTGCAGCAGGTGTGGTTCCTAAATGTCAGTCAATGCTTCTGTATGACAGCCATAGCAATACACCCAACCTCAGACAAAATGTTGGTCCACCTGGATCTGATCAAGGAAGGAGATGATTATGTCAACACAGTCCCTTTCAAGAAATTTTCAAGAGTATTTCAGATGGCGGTCTAACTTGACATCAACCCTAGACCTTAATACCTTCATGAATGATGTGACATCCCCAGACTGCTCACAACAGCCAGTCCTTTCTTATCAGTCATCTTGCATCTAAATGAAGCTTGGGGTTATGTGCTTGCATGGTAAATGTGCTTGCAGGCAATCACCTGGTGCTTGAGTTCAATCGTCAGAACCCATGTAAAGGTAGAAGGAGAGAAGACTCTACAGTTGTTCTCTGAGCTCTACATATGTGCCCATACTCTCGATGATGGTAATGATGATGATGATGAATAAGGCTCAGAGGTAACACTGGCGTGAAATTAATACCGGTATCCACTGAGGATGTTTAGGGCACTGGATAGGCAGCAGGTCCAACCATGCCAAGGCCTGTAGTGGAGGCTTTGGGACAGCCTCAACTGTGCCCTGTGGCAAAAATAATCCCTTACAAAGACTGAGTCCCGGTCCAACAGCCTGTAGTTTTCCCAATGGTGTTAGTGCAGGCTCCTGACAATGAAAAGCCTAAGGCCTTGGTCATCACCTGTAGGCTTCCATGGAATTTCAGCATGAGACTCAACACAGTCCTGACACAAAGGCTGGTGTACTCCATCTGCTCAAACCTGTGGGAGGAGCAGGCTTTAGAAAGAACCCAATTCTACAGGTCCTAAAACCCCAACCTCAGGAAGTCAACAGTCCAAATTTTGCTGGCAATGCACCATCATCTGAATGTTAGAAACCAACAGGCCTGGTCCCTTTCGCTGTCTACCTTCCAGGGACAACTAGAAGACACAGCATGTTTTCATCCAACAAAGAGGAAAGAAAACAAGTTAAATGATAAATGAAGGGGAGGGGTAAGAGAGATACAGTAGAATGCCCGACATCTTAAAGGCAGTTTTAGAATAGTCTTACTATGTCTGATGTATTAAAATACAGCAAGGAACTAGTAAACATGTTCTTTGTTTTGATGTCTGAAGATTCCAGATTATTGAACTAGATCTTAGAAGGGCCCCTTCGGGTTTAGAGTAGGTTAGCCCAGACAATCTAGTCCAAAGAGCAAAGCCTGTATCTTAAGAGGGCTGCAGCTGCCCATCTACCAGCTCTTCTCAGGATCCCAGCTGCTCTCTCTGATGGGAAGCCAGTGGACAGTAGAAAATAATGTGTCTTCCTTCCATTCTTGGTTTACTATGTCTCTTCTTCTAAGCCATGGTTCTTATTTAGGAGGCATATTAGATGACCTACCTCACAGGTCAGGGTGAGGAGTGGACAACGGTGTGTGTTGTGCAACTGACTTTGGCAGATGGATAATAGAATAATTATCATGTATAGGGAGAATATAACAGCAAATATGTCTTCCTGCTCATATGGACCCACAGCCAATAAAAAGTAATTCCAGATGACAACTCTACTGTAATATCTACATGTCCTACCTCATTGCTCTTTCTGAGTGTAGGTCCCATTTTGCTCACATCAGGTGGTAGGTTTGCTCTGAGCCAAGTTCATCTTGCAGCAGAGATACAGCTCACCACCCTTTCTCTAAAACTTCATGCACAACACATGCTGATATGAAGTTTTCAAGGTAAGAGACAGGTCAAGTGCCTCTAAGCAAGTCGAACATGACAAGAACCTTCTGCCTCCTCCTCCTGGAGACCTGTGGGGATCTCAACACAGGGATGATTACAGATGCTACCAGGAGGTCAAGAGCAGAGGTGCTGCTTAAGGTCTAGGAGTCTATGCCTGCTGCCCTGCTTCTCCAAGAGAGACCACAGGACCCATGCAGCGCAGTTCCCCTCTACTCTCTCTAGCTCATCTCAGCTCAAATCCTTAGAGGAAAATGGGACATGAACCTAAAGCCCAGGCTTGCAGAACTGTGTTCACTTTACATTTTCAGGAGTGGTTCTGAAGCCATCGTGATATTACATTGTCAAATCCTTACAAAATCATTATTTCAACTTGAAAAAGGCAGAGATGGGTTCTGAACCTGTTAATGTACTTGGGACATCCTATTCCAACATTGCACTATCGATAAGCAACAGAAGAATGGTCTAAAAGGTTACAGTACACCAATGAATTCCTCAGCAGGCCACGGTTGGAGTTCATTGTCTAGTCTACCTCAAAGTCTAGGTAGTCTTCCTTCCAGGCTATGTTTATGGAATGAAAACTCGGGGTAAATTAAGGCAAATAATACAAAGTAATAGCTTCTAGAAAGGCACAAGTTTCCATAAACTGGAAGCTTATGCTCAGCTTTTTCAAGCTTTAGTGGGAGTGGGAGAGGCTGAAGACAACTTAATGGTCTAGTAAAATGTTTACAGGGCAAAGGCCTCTTACAGACAAGCACTGCCTGGGACCAGCAGCCTACCTGCAGAGAGGTCTGAAGCCCTTCTGAAAGGAAGATTTCACTTCCATGGCATGTGGTCCAGAAAGCCTCTCCCCATCTAGGTGGCTTGGAAGTCTCTCCTCCCCCAACTGTGGCAGTCTAGCCCACTACTGCCCCCTACCTCCTTTCCTCTGGCTGGCTCAGTGGCACTGATAATTAGGTAGTTTTAGAGTAGCCATGCTGGGATGGACCCTAAAAGAACGAACACACCTTTCGCCAACTTTCCCTAACCCTCTGTTATGAAAGGACATGGAGATTAGTTCTCCATTATAGCTAAGCCCTACCATGAGGTAGGCATAAGATCAACTGGGTTGGGCCCCAGTATGAACAGACTACTGAGATGTAGGGGACCAAAAGCTCCATCCAGGTTTGCAGAAACTAGAGCTAACTAATGAGGAAAAGTCACCTTTTCCCAGGTCTGTCTAAGCCTATAAATAAACCTGGCTGTGACAGCCATCTTTGACTCCCTTTCCCCTCATGGTATTCACATCTGGAGACTGTGATTTCTTGTCTAGCTCCTTGCCCCTCATGGATTCCATGTCTGGAGTCCATGAGCTCTCCAGGACTCTCTTGCCCCTAATGGATTTAGTCCGTGAATTCCATTCTTTCTCTCATCTAATAAACTCTGCCTTAATCCTCTATGTGTATTCTGGTTTCAATCTTTGACTACCGAACACAAGAACCTGGAAATGTACAGACCCCAGAGGGGACCCTGTATCATTTGGTGAGCACAGTCAGGAGATAAAGACCCGGTATCAGTAAGGGAGTTTCTATGTCTGCCTCCCTTGTACTGAAAATCAGAGTACAAACAGAACTCTCTGGCCCAGAGAATGGGCCTGGTAAATTTCATGTGAGCAGACCAATAAGTAACTAAGCATGGGGCAAATCAGTGACAGAAAATGTGTACCACCATCTCTCATCCTGACTGATTTCAGCTGATACTTGAGTACACACTTTATATCAAGTTGTACAGAATTAGCAAACTCCAAGTCCAACAATGCCTGACCACAATTAAACAGAAAAATACCAAATATTTTGCCCCTAGTATGAGAACAAGAAAGGACATTCCCTTCCACAACTTCTTGTCAGCATTACCGAAGTTATAGCCAACACTGTAAGGCAAGAGAAAGAACATAAAGGTTTTTATTCTTCTGGTTTGAGACTTTTTTTTTTTTTTTGAAATAGAACCTTACTATGTAGCCCAGATTGACCCAGAACTCCAAATTTCAATCTTCCTGCCTTATCCACTTAAGTGCTGGAATTACAGACACAACCTACCATGTCCAGCATATGGACATATTAAAGGAACAAAGATTAGAAAGGAAGAAGTGGAACTGCTTTTTTTTTATAAACAACATGATTATTTGGTAAGAAATACTAAGTAGTCTATAAGCTAACACTAGGGCTAATGAGAGAGTTTAGCAAGGTTACAAAATGTACGCTATGCCTGAACTAATTATGTTAACATATTTAGCAACAAACAAAAATATCATTACAATAGCATCAAAATAAATTAGGCAAGGCACAGTGATCCTAGCACTTGGGAAATTGAAATAAAAGGATCGTGACTTCTAGGTCAGTCTGGAATAAACAGTGAGGCCTTGTGTGACAACACCTGAATACAACCAAACCCAGAACTACAGAGAACCTGGTGTTGTGGTGCTTAAGTCCTTGAAGCAAGCTTCTACTGGCCACCAGACTGGAATCAGCCTGTATGAACAAGGCAAGTCTAATAGCTACTTACAGGTCCCCAGACCATCTGTCCTATGCCAGGCCAGGCAGCCACCCTCACACATGCAGTGGAAACCACAAATGCAGAAGTTGGGTCCTGCTCACTCCTGACAATGCCCAAGCCTCCTATGCTAGCTCCTAGGGTCTTCTGGGTCTTCTGAACCCTACACACTACAGCTCCACAGACTTTAGACCTTCCTTATCATACCTATCCTGGTTTCCCTCAGGAACTCCAATCTGCAGAGAGCACCCAGAGTTCTGAATCAGACCTTCTCCCCAATCTGTACTTCATATCTGTCAGAACACATCTCCAAGTCTCTTGGAAGCAAGGAGAATAAAAGACAATGAAAAAGCATGGCATTGTCTAAAGGCTAGGTAGGACATAGCCACCATATTTTAGGTGACAAATATATTTTTATCATAATGGTCATGAATTTAATCTAACTTACACTGGAAGAAATTAAACTAGCACTTAACTCAGAATTTCAATGGTATTACTCAGGAGACAGGTACGTGGAAGAAATGTAAATTTAAAAAAAGTCTATAACGGTGTGTCATGAATTCAAGCTCCTCATAGAAAAGTCAATAGTAAACCATTCCAACTCAGGGCTGGAGGAGTCAGGACGCCTCCCATCACAACTCCTCTACTCAAACCCACAGACGTCCTGGGGTGGGGGATACACTGTTACTGGGACATCTGGGTGCAATAGAGACCAAACTTGTGTGCCGGCACTACATGGCTGCTTTGAGGAACCTGCACAAGTTCACTTCTACTTGAAGTCAGTGCTGCTTCAACCTGTACTCCTTCTTGTACTCGAGGCTGGTACAGAAGTCTCTCAAGCATTTTTCAGGTCAGCACCATAGAAGTGGAGGTCTAGCACCAAGGGGCACACCACAGTGAAGAAAGACTGAAAGCTGACTAACCTTGAGGCTGGGCTTCCCAAATTCAAGTTTATAAACCCAAGAGTATATGACAGGTTGTCAAGGCACAGAAAGTCATGAAATAATGCAGGCAAGGCTTTAATTTTCCCAGATGGTAACTCACTTAAAAGATTGTTGTTGTTGTTTTTATTCAATTGTGCGTGTATGCATGTGTGTGTATGTAGAACCACGGATGAATTCGAGAACCACCACCTCCACCTCCTCCTTGTTTACTAAGCCCGGGGATTCACAGGCTCCGCCCTATCAGGATCAGAAACGCAGGACGCCCCCGCTTCCGCCCAGCGTCAATACGTGGGGTCTAGGATCCGAACTCAGGACCTCCTGCCTGCAAGGCAGAGGCTTAACCCCTAAGCCACCTCTCCAGTCCCAAAATACTGTTTTTATAAAAGCAAACAATCAGTATGGCCTTTTGAGGGGCAATTTGGCAGCATCTATTAAGACATAACTGCATAAACAATTTCTGCTTCTAAAAAATAATACAAATATGTAGAAGAGATAAGTTCATTAGCAAAAGATTACAGACGTCCAAGTGTCTACAGTTGAAAATGGGTTAAATGGCACGTGGACAAAAGGCCAAGTCTTGAGGCTACAAAGAATCTGAACCCACATGGAAAACACTCTACTGCATTGCTGAGGAAGGGGAGGAAAAGTGCAAAAAGAATCAGTGCAATATGCAGTTCGTGACAGACACGAACCTAACTCTTGCATACAGGGGTGGAGGTAACCAGCAGGTCACAGGAGTGCATACCCTCTTTGGGTATGGTCTTCTTTTATGAAATGCTTGAATATGGTGAAGACTTGGTAATCAGAAAAAAAGTTTGCAAACAAACAAGGTGGATGAATATGATGAAGACACATTGTATTTAGACATGAAATTGCCAGAGAATAAATTTTTAAAAATATACGACACGTTTCAATATAAAGACCCAATATAAAGGTTGGGAAAAAAAATGGAGGGAAATGTGCTCTGTGCCAGATATAAGTGTGCTCAGTTTATATCGGAGACTTTGGGAGCAAGGTTGTCCCCATTTTAGAGAAGAAAGCACTTGGGCAGAATACCAATCAGGATGGACTCAAGGGCGGTATAGGAACAGCAAAACTGAAAACAACAAGCAACCATAATTCAGAACATCAGAGACCCTACATTAATCACCTGAAACCAGACCAGCCAAATCTCTCCCCATCCTAAAGTTCAGGGAAATTTGTGGAAGAGGGGGTGGTAAGATTGTAAGAGCCTAAACATGGGGAGGAGCAACGATATGCAAGATACTCCACACAGGGGCTGGAGAGGTGGCTCAGGGATTAAGCCTCTGCCTTGCAGGCAGAAGGTCCTGAGTTCGGATCCTAGACCCCCTGCGGTTTCTGGTCGTGGTAGGGCGGCCTAGGGCAGAGTAAACAAGAGGAGGTGGAGGTGGTCCATGGTGGTTCCTGAATTCGTCCGTGGTTCTACACATACACACGCGCGCACACACACGCATACATACACAATTGAATAAATAATAAATTTTAAAAAATTAAAAAAAAGATACTCCACACAAGTTAGGGCCGAAGTAGCCATAATAGGACTTTGCATGACCTGCGTAATGATTGACTTTGTCAATGACCCCCCCAAAGTCTAGCATGGATCACAGGCACTAGGATCCTTAAGAGGCAAGGGATTAACAACAGTGTTCCCATACTAAAGGGGAGCACAAGTAAGGGCTCTGGGCAATGCCACTGAGACCTTACACCTCATTAGAGTGGAGGACACAGAGGGAAGTTTGACATTCACAATAAAGGATGCTCCAGGGAATGGGGGGAGGAGGGAGAGGCACTGGGAGAAGGAAAAAGGGGGGTGAAAGGAAGGAGAAAAGGGGGGAGGGTGCAAGGGGGACTGGGAAGAGGGGGAGGGAGGGAGGGGACGGGGTACCTATTCAATTTGTATGGTTGGGAAAAATAAATAAACATTAAAAAAAAATTAAAGAAAAACTGCCTTCTCAGGCAGGGGTGCCCAAGGGTCTCCACAGCACAGAGGTGGTGGACCCACTCACCACAGGCACAGTTCATGGTCCTACTACTGGTCTGTTTTCCAGTACCAGGAGAAATATCACTACAAGACCTGAACTCACAGCCATGAAAGTGTTCTATGTGAACTGAAAGATATTTTTCAGTTTAGAATTTTCTGGATATATTTTGTAGGTCTTTGGCATGTTTGGATTTATTTAAATATACGTATACTTAATTCAACCACAGGAATTGTCTTCTGTGCCAAGAAGCTACCAGCAGTAGCTTTCATTCAGATTAAGCCATTTGGGAAAAGAAGTGTCCCGACGTGAGTGTGGAGACAGAATGAAGGCTTTCCATTCCAAAGCCACTTAAACCTCATCTTCTGCAAAGTCTAGAGGCTGCTCTAGGGGAGCTCTCCTACCCTCCCTGCTTCCCCTCCCATCTGTTGCCACCCCTTGCCTACCCAGAAATAAAACTCTGACCCTCTGTGGCTGCCAGGGGAAGGCATACACTCAAGGACCCACACATCTTGGAGCTCAGTGCAGAACTGCAGACAAAAGGCTGGGGGAAGGGGAAAGGGCCGGGGAATAAAGGCTCAAAGATTAAAGTCTTGGGTAGAGACAGCCGGCTCCGCTTTTTAATAACTGAAAACACGAGCTGAGACTGAATGTGCCCATTGTCTGGCAGAGGGGCAGTCCTCACAAGCAGGACTGGCTGGCGACAGGATCGGCTCCCTCAGAAACGAGAGTTACATAGTGAGGTGGAATAGACTTCAACTCTGGTGACAGTGACTTAGGGCACAGCAGCCAGGTAAGAACCCATGCTGCCAGGCAGGGTCTAAGGAATGGATTTGGAAGGAAGCCCAGCTCTAGAGGACTGCACAGAGCAAGCACCAATGTTCTCTCCCAGCTGCTGTGGAAACCGCAGGCTGGTACCACTTCCAGCAAACAATTCGGATGCGAGGCAGAGACGAGAGAGAGCATATATCCTTTTACCCTGAACTTCACTTCTAGGACCACAGCCCCAGCAATGAGTCCAGTTCAATATAGACCTCAATGCACAAAGATACTCTGTGCGGCCCTGTTTACAACACCAAGAATCGGAACAAGTCAAATGTGCAACTCTAGAGGAACGGGTGGTGTTTATTTATCCTTAATCTGCCTCACTGCAAAAGGATGTAAAGCAGCTTACAAAAATACACAGAACAGAGGAGAAGCAAGAAGGAGTCGGAGCCACAGAAAGAAAAGCATTCCTTTATATCCTCTAGCCAGTGAGACCAGGCCAGTGCGATTGCTGACACTGTGAACATGAAGGCTCTTCCTGTGGCAACCACACGCCAACCTGTCCCACCATTGGCACCGACAGCAGTGGCCTTCCTGCAGACTGTCCATGTGCCCTGCTGTGCCAGGCGCTCTGTAACTCAAAGCGGTACCTGCTATTCTACGCTCGTTAACATAGGTAACTCAGAGCCAGTGAACAACAGATGCAAGTTCTAAACGTAATTTCAATGCTTTTCATACTAAATAATTTATATTCACAGAGTAAAACACCAACATGCATAAAAAAAGTTTGCTAAAAGTGATTAATGGTGTGGGAAAAATACTTGGAATAAGGCTTTTTAAAAAGCAGCAGGAGGGGCTGGAGAGGTGGCTCAGGGGTTAAGCCTCCGCCTTGCAGGCAGAAGGTCCTGAGTTCGGATCCCAGATCCCACGTATAGACGCCAGGCGGAAGCCGGGGCGGCCTGCGCGTCTGGTCCTGGTAGGGCGGAGCCTGTGAATCCCGAGGCAGAAGAAGGGGGAGGTGTCCATGGTGGTTCGCGAATTCGTCCGTGGTTCTACACACACACAGACACACATACACACACACAGACACATACGCACGCACATACACATGCACACACACATGCGCCCAGTTGAATAAATAATAATAATTAAAAAGCAGCAGGAAAAAATTACGTCAAGTACACAATTCCAACCATACAGACCAAGATGATTACTATTTTCTTATAGTTTTGCCCATCAACCAAAAATAATTAAACGATTCTGTCTTTAAAAGCTACATGAAGGTCACTGAGATTTCTTCGATCACAGCACACATCCCACCCTCGTGCACACCAATCACTCTTGCAAGAAGAACTGCTCTCTCAGAGTGAGCACCTGCACAGATGTGCAGGGACAACTGTGCTCATGCCCCTCATCTGCTCATCAGCAAGTGAACAATTCCACTCAGCTCTGAGTCTGGTCTTTGCAGTTTTGGGGGCTGCCTATGTCAGAAGACAAGTCATACAAATCAGCTTCTTTCCTTTTAATGTTTCTCCTTAAATACAGACTCACGCAAACAAGCAGAGTTTCAGGAGTGCTTTTTTAGCTTTCTATTGGCACAAACCCGTCCACATGGACAAGGCTCCATGGGAAAGTAGCAGATGTCAAGTCTAGTCAGGCCACAAAGGCACTTCTTCACTGCAACCTGGACACCTTCTGGAACAGTGGTGTGCATATTTGGAAGAGAAAGATGAACTCTTCTCAGTGTCCCAAAAGGCCCTCTAGCTATTAGTCTATACATGTGGGTCCTGAGTTGCACAGTGAACTCCAAATAAGTCCCTGGGTTTTATCATCCCAACTGCATTCTCAGCCCCCAGCTAAGTTTCAGGATGCTGGAGGGTTTAGCCACTGGGAATTGACAGATGGGAACACTTGCTCTGTGAGGAGGAATGTGAACAGGAGAGAAGACAATAGAGCAGAAGAGGACGACGGTGCAGCAGGACCCACAGATATCTAGGCAGGTATATGGATGACACAGGCTTTATATACACCTGCTGGTAACCAATACAGCTGTCAGCCCTGGGACTGGGCTTTCCATTAAGAGACAAGAGAACAAGAGTTACTTGATCGATTTTTCTGAGCATGTCCTCTGCAATCCAGCATTGCCTAGTGGCAGAAAGACAGCTGTATCTAGGTTATCTCTGGTTATCTGAAGGAAGGGGAAAATATTTAACATGCTTTAATATTTTAATTTTAAAATTTTATTGTTAGTGTACATATGACGTGAAGAGGGTGTGTGTGTGTGTGTGTGTGTGTGTACTGCATACAGCATGCACATAGGTTCTGAGATTCAGCTTAGGTCCTCAGGCTTGTACAGCACACACCTTTACCCACTGAGCCATCTCTGAGTTCATACTTTCACATTTCAACAGAAGGTAGGTAGATCTCTTTCATGTTTCCTCAGCTACAAAAGCTACAGAACAGCTGGCCCCTCAACTTTGAAATGAGTTTGAAGTGAGGAGTCTCTAGGGAAAGCCAGCGTGCAGTAGGCACAGAAGGCATGAAATGCTCATGGCATTGCTGCTTATGGTTGTGGGAGAAGAGCCCAGAGAACAACCTGACCACAGTCTGCCTGCCGCTCTGCTTATAGCAACCAGAGCTGTGGGTAGACTTTCACGTGAGAGAAAGTGAAAATTAAACTAATAATGTTTGCTGTAGAAATCTGGGAAAATAGCATTTAAAAAAAAAGGCAGGAAAAAAGAGAACTCTTTTAAAAAAGGAGACTGGAAGTCAGCCCCAGTATCCCTTGTGCTGTTCACATCTGTGTCTGCCTGGTCACTTCCTGTGCTATGTTTCTTTATACACTACTTGGACAAACTAGAGCACTTCCCACTTTTCAGTCAGTACTGTATTTGATGTTGCATGCTTCAAAGTCCATCACAGGCAGTGCTAGAAGTGCTGTACACACACAGCATCTCCATCTGCTTATCAGGTGGCTCCACTCTCTGCTCTTCAGAAAAATTACTATTATTATTGTGTCTATGTGTCTGATGGGTGTAGGGGTCTATGTACTATGGTGTATGTGTGGACATCAGAGGATAATTTTGTGGAACTGACTCTCTACTTCCAACTTTATGTGGATTTGGGGGATTCAGGTCTTCAGACTTGTGTGGCAAGTACCTTCACCTGCTGAAACATCTCACTGGCCCTCTACTCTCTGTTCTTACCAGCAATGCTGCAAAGAATCTTTGTGTACTAACTCATTCACACTTTCCTAGGAGACATGAGGTTACAAAGTTCTTATGGAGCTAGAAATAGTTCCCATAAACCCTCTGGACACTTGAGCCATGTAAGTCTTCCAATAAATAACCTTCCATGAAATAGCTGTCCCACCCTTATGCTGCCACTGCTGGCCCAGGACAGACTCTAAGCCTGGTACAGCTCCACTGCCTCCCACTGAGAAACTCTGGGGCACACCAAGAGGCTCAGAGACCTCTGGCCTTAGAGTTCCCAGTCTCATGTGTTTGGAAAGGCCATGACACCTTGAGAGGTGGAGCCTTGCTGGAGGAAGGCAGTCACAAGGGGTGGGCCTTGAGGTGGATTAGCCCACCCTACCTAGCCTTTTTCCCTACCAGGAAAAGTCTGCCTTTGCAGCAAGCAATCTTGCAGCTCTCAGCCTCCAAGATGTCTGCAGTGATGTAGCCTCCTCCAGCTTTGGCTGGCCAGCCATGCCACCTCCACTTTGAAAGACTGTTTCTCCCCTCTGGAACTGTAAGCTGAATAAATCTTCCTTTCTCCTATAAGTTGACTGACTTTGAATGTTCTCTCATAGCAATAATTAAGAATAACCACTACACTTGGCAAGGAAACAAGTAATGCCAGTACAGCCTTGGAGAGCCTACTATCAAAGCTCCCTGAGAAAGACACCCAGGCCACAGCCTGCCACATAGTGAGCTGCTGAGCTTACCTCCTGAGTCCCTTAGAGATTGATCTGCAAAACTCTTTCTTAGGGGTGTGGGATGGTAAGCCAGGCAAGAGGACCTTGCATCTGCTATCTGCCCTGAGGTCTGACAGGAAAGCTCCCAGGTCACATAAGCACAACAGAGGAGAAGTATGGGGCTAGTAGATTCCAGGAAGCAGGTCTTGATGGCTAATAGTGACCTCAGCTGCTATAGTGTCTCCTTCGGCCTTTACCACAGTCTGTTTGCTCTGTAAGACCATGTAGCTGGTAAGGGATGGTGCTGAAATCTGAATCTAGAATCTGAAGCCCAGGTTCTTTTCTACAAATAGGATCCCTGCCCAGAAGGCTGGGCAGCCTCTGAAAAGTAGGAAAGTATGATAGAGTCCACTGCACATCATTATTGCCATCCATGGGTTTGCAGGACTTCTTCAAGTTTACTCATGGAGACTGATAGTACTGGGGTGGAGGTCTGCCTCTCATGTGACCTCTCTCAAAGACCATACATATTCTTCCAACATCACAGTATCTGATATGTGTTGGGAAAGGAATGGATGGATCCATTCATTAAATGAGTCAGCAGACTACTAAGGTGCAGGAGGGAGCAGAAAACAAGCCGCGGGTGCCAAAGGCACAGCAGGGTGGGAATGCCTGCTAGCCTAGGGGACCCAGCACACAAAACTATGTTCCAGTGTCAAAGCAGAGAAGAACATGGAGTGGTATCGGGAAAACAGGTACTGAAACTGGGGTGAAGGCCCAGAACTCCTATGCTGCAAGAACTCAACACACAGCCAAAGTGGAAAAGATCCCACAGCAAGTACTGCCAGGCTCCCCACACTGGTGCTTGATTCCCAAGAGAAGTGAGGTGGCAGCCCTGTTTCTGAGTGAGAAGACAGCCCAAGTCACACAGAGGATGTCCAGGCAGCAGCTGTCTGCCAGGCTGATTGCATGCCACCACTCTAGAGTCAGCTTTGCTGTTTCCACTATGTCACCAAGCCGCTCAGACTGCTAGTTCATGCTTTATCCCCCACCCAGAGCTCAAGTATTTCAATTAGGACATTCATGACAAAAGTATGGTATACACTACTTGCTGAGGGACAGTGCTATTGGCAATCTGAAGTCTATTTTCATGTGTATGTGTGAGTGTATGGCACATGTGTACATATGCACATTTGCAAGTGTGTGTGAGTATGTGTGTGTGTGTGTGTGTGTGTGTGTGTACAAAGGGAGACCCAAGATTAATATTGGGAATTATCCTTAATTACTTGTCTACCTTCTTCTTTTTCAGACAGAATCTCTGCTCAACCAGCCAGTTATCTCTGATGATTCCCAGTATCCACCTTCTAAGCCTGGAACTACAGGTCGGCGGTCACACCAACCTCAGGATCTACACTCCTGTTTCTTGGTTTGTGCAGCCCATGGTTCAGATCTGAAGTCTGGATAGAGACTGTTTCCTCGTTCAGATAAAGACATTGTCATGGGTTACTATTTACTGTCTTAGGAGACAGTCCACTTCTAGTTATCTTTGGGTGGCATCTCCCCAGTGCTACACATGTCTGTAACTCTGTCCCAGCAGAGCTGCAGGAAAAAGCTTAATTTTTCTTTAAAGAACTAATTGGCCCTCAAATGTAACCTCACCCCCCTTTAAGAACAGCTTGCATTAGCTATGCCCCTTTTAAACAATAACTCACACATTAGCTATGCTTAGGTGTACCCTGTGACAGTTGGTTTGGAAAAGCTGTTACCTTGACACTTCATATTTGGGCCCTGGGCACAACTAAGAGGAATTATCTAACCAAGACAGAATTTTGGCAAGCCTATAAATTACCTTAACGTCTAGATTGATGTGGGAAGGCCTAGTCCACAGTGGGTGGGATTACTCCCTGAGCAGATGAGTAAGATGGAGAGAGTTGGTCAGTATTTCAGCAGAGTTGATATGCACTGGACCTTGTCCCCTCTGTTCTTGCTGTGGGTGTGATATGGCCAGTTCCTATAGCTCCTGATGCTGGTGTAACTTTCTTACTGTGATCAACAGGTACCCTGAAATTGTGAGCTAATAAACAGGGCTTGGATTAGGCATTATTTACATCAACAACTAAAGAACTGTAAGGGAGGGTCAGCCATCTGGGCATACCAAGCAATAGGAAGAAATGTCCCAGACACCACCCAATGGTCAGAAGAACAAAATATGGTATATGCATTCTGGAATGTCACTCAGACTTAAGAGGAAGGAAATTCTGACAGAGGCTACAACATGAAAGAGCGAACATTACCTAAGAGAGATGGTGGATCCCCAAAGGACCAGATATGTGATTCTATTCATATGCAGGGCCTGGAGTGGACAGAATGTGAGGTTCCATTACATGCAATGCCAAGTAGGAGGGTGGAGCTGGGGGATACAATGATACATTGTGCTTAATGGGGAAGAGTCAGTTTGATGTAGTGTGAAGTGTTTGGAAAGAGTGGTAGAGATCTTCATGACAACACAAGTACTTTCAATACTAGTGAATTACGGACTTAGAAACGATTAAGATGACAAACTTCACATTCTTTATATTTTACAATAAAAAATACCTCACACACAAAAAAATACCTTTACATTACATGGACATTACATGGCTGCCATTGGGGAACTATGACGTGCGAAACCAGCAGGCAGCCACAAGGAACATGCTAAGCAAGGCTGACTTCTGCTGCTGTAACGTCTCACCCAGCAGGAACTTGAGGGAGAACTAGTGGATAGGATTCAGTGGCACTCCATTTGGGCAGTGGTGTATACAGATATGGAAGACTGCCACGTCAAAGCCTGCTTGTGTTCCACAGATGCCTGTGTAGTATTTATCTGTCAGTTCCCACAGACCCATGCTAGGAGGAATGGCAGTCCTGGGTCAGCCATGTCCCAGACAGTGACCCCTTAAGGCACTCCAGGTGAGAGGCCAGAAGGCCAAAAGGTGAGAAAATGGGAAAACACATGGACCCTCCAGCACAGAGCCCCTCCTGCCAGAGGAACTAAGAATCCTAGGGAAGGGATGCTGCAGATGAGGCAGCCCCAGCAAGGCGACTGCTAGCAACCTACCTTGCTTATACAGTCAAACTGTACAAGGGTTTGGAAATAGTCAATTAGATGTGATCCTGTGGAACACTAACACCAAAGGTCTGGAGTGGGATGCATTAGCTATGCATTCCAAATTCCTGATTCCAGGCTGTCCGCAAGCCAGAGACTTTCCCATCTACTACAAAGGGTCAACAGTACCACGGCCCGCCAACTTTCGCCTGGGGGCCATTGTGGCAACTTGCCAGGAATCTAAAAGCTGCACCTGATTGGCATAAAACACAGTCAAATGGACCCCCTTTCATCTTCTCTGCAGAAGAGGGGCCCTGAGGCCACCCCTGATGCCACCCGCCTGTGCACCCACCAGGTATGCAGGGCTCTCAGCCCTCTCCTACACCTCACACCCTTGAGTTCTAAGCACCCTCTCCTAGCGTGGCAAATCTGCTCCTTAACTTAGTGTCTTCTTTCCCGTCCCTCAGCCCTGTCCACCCCACCCTGAAAACCACGGATCCTCTCTTTCTTGCTGAAAAGCCCCTCAAAGCTCACTGCCTCCAGGAAAAGACCTACATTTCATGGTCCCATGGATAAGGTCCTTCCCACCAGCTGAAGCCAATCATACACCTCCCTGTATTACCTAAAGTCTTGATACTCAGAAGCCGTCAAGCCTTTGCGTAATAGTGCTGTTTCCTGAACTCCTGGTCTCTCAGATTCCAACTCACCTATTGGGATCCCACATACATGGCATCTCCTCCATGAGGCCTTCTTTCCCTTCCACTCTGCCCCTTGGTATGCTTTCTCTCTCCAACACGCACACCTGTGCCATTAGCACATTTGCTTTCCATGTTGCCCCTAAACTAACTCCAAGAACACAAATCCTGTGAGAAACTGACTAGGTACTCAGCACTCTGTAGGCTGTATACTACTTAGAAATAAACAAATAGTATCCATCCTCACCTACTGGTGAAGGATGTGCTCTTTCTCACAAGCAACAGCAGAAAAAGGCAGCAGAACTCTAGAAATGGACGGTCACCTTTCCTCTGTTTTCTGATTCTAGAACATTGGTTCCCTTGGTTCCTCTTCACAAGTTCTAAAATCAGAGAGTGTCTTTTAGTGCATCTTGGGTCAGGTGTCAAATCCTGGACCAACTGAGTGTGGATGAAGCTCCTGGTGACCGTGTACCTATGACACTGGGTCCATCAGGGCTTCCAGAACAGAGGACAACCTCAGGTGCTATTCTTTCGATCTCTCCTCTCTCTTTGAGAGACACAGGGTCTCTCACTGGCCTGTAGCTTATAGATTAGGCTAGGAAGGTTGTCCAGCAAGCCTCAGTAATCTGCCTGTCTCTGACTGGGGCCCCAGTGTTGGAATTACAAGTATGCATCACCAAGCTCACACATCAGCTTTTTTTGTGTGTGGCTTCTGAGGACTGAATGCAGGTTTCAAGCTTGTCAAGCACTTTATGGACTGAGCAATCTCCCCAGCCTCTGAATTCAGAGGTTTTAACAAACACTTGTTGAAAAGTAAGCATGGTGGCATACACCTATCACCCCAGCAACTGAGAGACCTCAAAGGCAGGAGTTCTGGTCAAGAAAAGGGGCATCCTCACACTCCTGATTTTCTAAGCACCCTCTCCCAACGTGGTCAGTCAGTTTCCTATCTTAGTGTCTTCCTTCCTGTCCCTCATTCCTGCCCATCCCACCCTGAAAACCATGGATCTTCTCTTTCTTGCTGAAAAGTCCCTCAAAGATGCTCACTGCCTCACAGGGTTTGAGACCAACCTTTATGATGGGCAGGTACTGCATATTTGAAGATACTTTGTTAACAAATTTTACATAAAGGAAGTCATTGTAAAACTTTTTGCTTGCCTTATATAATCATGCATTTTACATAAAACAGTGCTTCAAACTAAGAAGCAGCTGAAAGAAAGTCACAAGGACAGACTCAACAGAGCAGAAGAGTGCAAAGTCCTGCATATTCATGGCCAATTGATCCTCACTAAGTGTGCCATATAAATCAAAAACTACACTGCAACAATTAGAATCCACATGGGAAAGGACAAACCGCCTCTGCCTCACATCACATACAACAGCCATTTCAAAGATTTTACACATAAGAACTAAACTATAAAACGCTTTATCTCCATTATGATGTGTCATATAATAGTTTTTGAGATACGACAGTAAAGAGACAAAAGAAAAAATGAACTGGACCTGTTCAAAGTTTGAAAAGTTTTGTCTCATAGGTCAAAAATCAGAAAATGAAAATGGAATATTACTTAACCATTAAAAATGAGATCTTGTCATTTGTGGCAATGTGGTGAGCCTACTGACCATCCTGCTAAGTGAGTCTGGCACAGGTAGGCAAATACTACATGTTCTCACCTAGTATGTGTGGAAGCTAAGGAAGCTGACAATAGAACAGAGTTATCAGAAGCTGTGGAAACAGATGTAAGATACATCAGAAGAAGTAAGCTCCCACATGCCACAGTGCCACACCAAGTGTAGCTAGCCACTGTGTGCTAAGCACTGAGAACCCCTGGTCAAGAGCACTCAGCGTTTTCAATGCACAGGTGGGTGGACATGCCAACCCCTGTGCCATGGTCGGCATGTATGGCATGACACACGGACACAGTGTGCTGCATCCACTTCCTATATTTCTATTGATGAGAGGAGTGGGGGTGTGAGAGCACCACGGCATACTGTGGAGCTGAGAGCACAGACTTCAGGCACTGCTTCTCTCCTTCCAACATGTGGATTCTGGGGCTCCAGCTTAGGTCATCAGGTTTACCTGCAGGTGGTATCTTCAGCACTGATTTTAAACAGTGTTTCAATTTCTTGTGTGAAAAGGTAAATCAAATAATGGGAGAAAATACCACTAAGCCATATATGTAATAAGGAATTATCTGGAATATGATGAAAATTTTTACAATTTAAGCATAAAAAGAAAATTTTAAAATCAGCAAAGAGTCAGGTAATGGCCACATGAAAAGATGGCTGCAGTCACCAGTCATCAGAACTCTGAGTGCAAATTAAATCACAAGGAAAGCACAGCAGGGTGCAAGGAGAGACAAATGTGAGAGCCATAAGAACACGCAGAAGCCACTAGTGTGAACTGCTGAGGGAGACATCACACAGCACAGCAGCTGTGGACACTGCCTGATGGTCCCACTCAGGAAACTGAAAACATATACAATGGAAGTTGTATCTGACTTTTTGCAGAAACGTTATTCCTAACAGTCAGAAGTGAAAAAAAAATACAAATGCCTATCAACTGACAAATGAACTTTTAAATGTAGTCATTAAATATTCATTAAAAGGAATGTTATTCAGCCTTAAAAAAAAAAAAGAACGAGGGACTGAGTACCTGGCTGAGCTGGTTGAGTGCTTGCCATGCATGTGTGAGGGCTGAGTTCATCCCTCAGAGCCTACATAACAGAAGAGCTGAGTGTAATACACACCTGTGGTCCCAACCCTGGGAAGGCAAAGACAGGAGGACCTCTGACCAGTCAGTCAATTTGGTTGAATTTGTGATTCCAGGTTCAGTGAGAGACTCTGACCCAAAAATAAGATGCAGTAGAGGAAGACACCTGATGCCTCTGCATGCATGAGCACACACATGAACACACCCACATCCACAAAAGAGTTAAGCATGTGCTATTGTATGGGTGAACCTTGAGGATAGGTTAAGCGGAAAAGTCATATTCAAAATGTTGCATGCCAAATATAGTGTTTCAATGTACATATATAAGTATGTAAATATATATGTACACATACATGCATTTATATATGCATGTATACACATGTGCATTTACATATGTGTGCACACACAGACAAATCTACATACAGAAGAATAGATTCATACTGACTTGTAGCAGAGGGGGGAGGAAATGGAAAGTCAACTGATACTGGGCATAGGGTTTTTTTTGGAAAAATGTTCTAAAATCAACTATGGTAATAGAGATATAACTCTGAATACACTTAAAATAACGAATATTTTAGGTGTGTAATTTATATTTCAATGAAACTCTTACTAAAGATTTCTTTTAATATGACATGGACACCACACAAAGAAATGTTCTGCATAATCTAAAGACATACTGCATTGTTTAATAAAACTGCAAATAAAGTGCTTTACCATGTTATTTATGAAGTTGCAAAATGAAATGTTACCCCCAAATGATAACTCGGTACATACACAAATATATCATATTGCATAAACTCTTAACTATGAAGAAGATGGTCCCAATAAGCAACATTTACAATTTTTTACACATATGGGAAATATGAAAGTTATACAAGACCTCAATCAATTCAGATAGGGTTTTGCATCCTCCCAAATGTTTTGCTTTTAAAGTTGTTAACTCTGCAATCACCATTCGGGCAGAAGAGACCTTGCACATCTCACCATGCTGAGCAGGATTGGAGCACTGCCTCTGCTGCTGGCAGTGCACTGACATCTCCAGAAGACTGGGAAAAGTACCTTAGCAAGATAGAGCTGAGTGTAGCTAATTCTGCAAGAGATAGGAAAAAGAAACATATTCCTCGCCCCTGTTTTAAACACTACACCATTACTAATAATGTTCTGAAGATCAAGTAACAACGCAGAAAACACATGAATTAATCAAAGCAAAACAAATGTTCTGGGAGGTATATTGTGTGTGTGTGTGTGTGTGTGTGTGTGTGTGTGTGTATAAAATACTCAGTCTTGAAAAGAAAAAAAAAAATCCCATATATGCCACTACATGACTGAGTTTGAGGATATTATACTCAGTGACATAAGCCAGTAACAAAAGGACAAATGTGTGATCCATCTATGTGAGGCCCCCAGAGTGGTCAGAATCACAGAGAGAAAGCAGAATGGTGACATGGGGTAGGGAGGGAGAAAGAATTGGTGCTTAGTGATGACAGAGTTTAGGAAGACTAGAGAGTCCTGGAGACAGATGGGGGACAGCTACACAGTACTGTGAATACACTTCACCAGAGAGCATCTGAAAATGATGAAAGGAAAGTTTTGTTATACATATTTGCCACAATTAAAAAAAAAACATTAAAGAACACCACCTATGGTGAACCCACTCAAGATCATTTTCCACACGAATGCTTCTCGGAGGACAGACAGGAAGTGATCTTGTGTCAAGCTGTCCTACCAACATGTGAAAGTTTGTGCATGTATGTATACATAATGCATTTCTCCTGAGTAGTCTATAGATAAGTTTTAAAAAAACTAAGGCAAAACAATCAAACAAAAATCAATAACAACACATTGAGGACTACCTATGTGCTAGGCACAGTGTAAGGGACTAGGTATATATTGGTCCTTAAAACAGCATAAAACCAGACAGCATTAAACTCTAAAGACCTGAAAATTCACCACAGAGATGAAAGAACTTCTTTCCTTCCTTCCTCCCTCCCTCCTTCCCTCTTTCCTTCCTTTTCCCTCTCTCTCTCCCTCTCCCCTTTTCCTTCTCTCTCCTTCTCTCCCCCCTCCTTCCTTCCTTCCCTTCCTTTTTTTCCTCTCCTCTCTTCCTTTTTTCTTCTTTCCTTCCTTCTTTTTCTTTTCTTCCTTTCTTCTTTCTTTTCTTTTTTCTCTTTTCTTTCTTTCTCTTCTTCCTTCCTTCCTTCCCTCTTTTTTATAGGTGCTGGGGATGTCACCAAGATTTCATTCACCCTAGGCAAATGCCCCATCACTTTGTGCAGCCATGATGGGGTCTTGGATGGGTTTCCGCTCTACTAGAGAGTCTGGGGTAGTTAGCTGAGTTTTTTTTTTTTTTTTTTTTTTTTTTGCTTGTTTAAAAGAGAAGCAGGGCTGGAGAGATGGCTTAGAGGTTAAGGCTCTGGCCTCCCAAACAGAAACGGATCCCAGGTCCCACATAAAAACACCAGGTAGAAATAACAGCAAGCTTCACTTCTGGTCCTGATGAGTGGAGCCTGGGAAACCACAGTGTGAAGCAAAAAGGAGGAAGAATCATTACAGGATTATTCCCTTAGACATCCTTGGTCCTCTACAGGGATACACAGTGCTCTCGCTCTTCTCTCTCTCTCACACACACACACACACACACATACACACACACACACACAAATAAGTAAATAAAGAAGTAAAAGTCCCCCCCTGAGTTTGCAGAGGGATCAACAGCCAGCCCAAAGCAACAGCGCTCAGTGGTCAGCTGCCGTCACAGCTCCACCTCAGCACTTTCTCTCAGGAAGCAAACTAGTGCCACAATTCTGAGCAGAGTTACCCTGTACTGCCTACGTTCCTCTTCTTATTCCTGGGGTGACTCTGAAGTTTGACACCCCCAGCCTTAGTGCACCAAGGCCCCTGTTCTACCTCCACCACAGCTGGGGAACAGCAGCAAGTGACTCTCCAACAAGAAAAACCCTTCAAAGGAGAGATACTTCAAAACTCCTTATCATGATCTGTGCTGGCCGCTGCCAAGTTTTACTTCCATTTTATATCAAGGCTTCTTGTTTTGGTTTGGATTTCTCCTAAGTCAGGATGTAGGTTGGCAGTCTCCCTAGAGAACTAAGGACCATGGCTGGAAACACAAAAGGCACTCAGAAGGCCCACTGCCTGACAAGTGCATGTGATCTGCTCAGAAGAATGTCTGCCCGACTGTGGGTCGTGATGGGAGGACAGAAAACACACAGACAAACTCAGAAAGCTCACTATACACAGAGAGGGACTCAGAAATGGGAACAATGAGTTATTCCCCAGGCATTTTATCCTTTATCTGTTACTGGATGGAAAAGCCCTAGCCACACAGGAAACCTGGAACGCCCTCTTCCGGAGTAACCACTCACCCACTCCACTCATGCCCAAGCTCAGTCCCTATATTGCCTGGTGAAGAACAAGTTCACTTGGTGAAGTATTTTTGGGCCAAGTACTCAAGTGGCCCTGGAGCAGTCAAAACTGTGTACTTCTTATGATAGGAACGATCAGGTTCCAACAAAAGGGTAGCTGCCACCCAAAAGTCTCCAAATTCCTGAAATCAAGCAAATGTCTAACCACGGCCTCTAGAAAGAAAGGATCTTAACAGCAAACACAGAAACAAAGGGCTGCGTCAATCTAGGATTTCTCCTTTCTAACTCAATCTGACTTTCAGCAGGCTCAGTGTCCCTATCACCCAGGGAGTCCCTCTCTTCTGGAGCCAAAACTGGTTTTCTGGAGCCAAAACTGTTCCAAGACTGAGTAGCACTGTATTCTGCAGGACTTCTGGTCCCCAGTGATGGGGCCTCACACTCAGCCAGGGGTAGAGGAAGCTTCATTGCTATGTGAGCTACACATAACTTTTCCCAGTCTAGGGGCAAGAAAGCAGCTAAAACAGCCTGCCCAGTCTGCAGCACAGTCGCTGTGTGCTGTGTCTCTCTTCGGATGCAGGCAGAAGAGTTCTGTTGTGCAGGAGAGGGGCTACAAGAGGCACAGGGCTGGGTCATGTACACCAGGACTCACCAGGGAACAGAGGGCTTGGTCTGCCTGTACAAAACTTTTACCCATTTTGCTCAGTTTGGTAACTGCTTTTCAACAATAACAACGAAAATTATAATTTCATTCTATATTAACAAAAAGGAAAAAACAAAAACAACCCAAGGATTGAGGTCTTCTAAAAGACAACAGATCAAAGGTAATATAACCATTCCTCTTGGGTGCTTTGTTGGCTACAATCTGGCACTCTGAGGTGTTACCCTCAAATACGAATTTCTAACAAAAGGTTTTTAATCTATCTCCAAAAGAAGAGTGGATCTTGGAAGATTCTCCTCACTCTGATAAGACAGTAATCTCTTTCCTTGCTGACTCAAGTGTACTTGCATAGTAATTGCTTTAGACCTGTCCCTCCACCCTTGCTGAACTGGCTAAACTGAGCGCCAGATTCGATAACCAAGCAGACTTCCACTCAATGCCTCAAGAGATAACTTTGCATGTTTAATTTAAAAGTACTGATCGCTTTTAAATGAAATGCTAACGCAAGCCTGGCCTGAACCTCAGCCGCCAAGTCTGACCCAAGCTGCCAGTTAGACGGCCGAGGCTGCGCAGGCCAGGAGAACGAGGAAATAAAACCGCTTGCAGTCTCTCTTCCAAATGGCATCTGTTCTCCAAAATCAAACTTTTAAAACAAGTCCTTTTAGGTTAATTTCCCTGATACAGAGGCAGTGAGATCTAGCTGCAGATATTCAAATATTATCTACTCCAATTGTGTCTGATTAGCAAGAAGCACACAACCCCCAGCCATTGTGAGTGGTGCTACTCCAGCTCAAACTGACCCAAGGCATTTTTTTTTCCTTTCTCCTCTGCAACTGTGTTCCATGTTTGACCTCTCAAATTTATTTAAAGTAGTTTTGCAAACAGCTTCCTCTCCACTTCCTCCCCCCATGCAGCAGCAGCTCACGTTTCTACACACAGAACATGTTTTGTCCACCTTGGGAAGTGGTACTCGGGAAGGAGAGCTAGCTTTGGTATAATCTGAATCAGAAACAATCCCATGTACTTGAGACATTAAGATGGTAGCAAGGGCTGACTTTTTCTTCGACAGAACAGTCAGAATTAAAGCTTATGACACCAACCTGTCTAGCACGTAGAAACAAACATCCTATTCCCCAGTATCCCAGCAGAAATACCTTGAAATGCACATGAAACTCCAGAATCGCTTTACTGCACTGTGCACTTATAGTAAACATCACAATAATCGCTGGACTGAATTTTTTCAAATCAAACACCCAAAGTAGATTCCTCAGTAACAATAGTGACTACAACCATGAAACACACTATACTAATAGGCTTCAAGAGTCACGAGCAAGAACAGAACGGAGGGATGCAGCTTCTGATCTGTGGCACAAGAACAAGTCTTTGACCAGATGGGAAGGAACTGCAGGTTTGGGTCCTGGGTTTCTGGAATCACAAGCCGTAAGCTGCAATATAAATTTCTGAACTGTCCAACAATAAAAGAACTTGGCAGGAAGACAACCAAGTGCCGCTTTGTCCTTTGGTCTTATGCACTATTCACACCTATTTGCCTGCCCTAGAGTCTACCTTCTGCAAGCTTTGCTTAGAAACTTCATTCTAACTAAAGCTGGGGCTAAAAATACAGCAGGCTCTTGGCTCAGCCTGGGAAGTCTGTGCTGATAGACAGCTGAGAAGGATTTTGGTTCTCGGCCCCAGGGTTCCTACTACTTATCATAGCTTACTTCCAGTTTCACTTTGTGTGCTGGGAATTTTCTTGAGAAAAGAGACATTTAAATGTTTCACTACAGAAAAATAGGACAGTCTGTATATTTCAGATCTGCCCCAAAGACACTGTGCTTTGAGACAGCTGAAAGATATGATTCTGAGATAATAAAATCTTGGCATTTTTAACAACCTAAACTTGGCTCCCAGCCTCTTCATCTGCTACCCTTGCATCTCGCTGAACTTGCACATGGGTCCAGCCTACGCTGTCATCCATCCACTGTGAGACCTCAAACGCAAATGTACCCTGTTTTACCTCCTGCCTGCTCCTCTCACCCATCTCTCGGCAAATCAATTTTCTTTCTATTTTTTTATGAAAACTGAGGCTGTTCACAAAGATGAACTGACAAAAGATGAGCCTCCCTCATGGCCAAGTGGCCAGGCCAGGTCTACGGCAGCACAAGTAGTTCTGTAGCAGCTATAGAAAGAACTCGGCCAGGGTAGAGGCTGACAGAGCTCTGGTCACCCTTAAAATGTTTCCTGACACCCTCATTTTTGAAAAACTTCACAAACATGCAAACATGGTGAACTGAAAGTCATCATGGCCTTTCTAAAGCCTCCATAAGGACTGACACTTTACTGACAGTTTAAAAACTTAAAAGGTACCCTTGATATGTGACAATGAACGTGTGCATGCTCCTGAGTCAGTGGTAAGCTTGGCAGGGGAGCTATGCAAACTTCCCTAAATAAACAATCTTAAAAAAAAAATAAAATAAAAACAAGTGTTCTGAATTTTTTTTCTCCCTGCTTCCCACCTACATGCACTGGCTGAGCTTAAGATCTTATATATTAAGCTGTTAACGGTTTTTATAACCTGACTTTAAAATAACAAATCAATAAAAAGAGATTTCTTAAATTTGGCCATATAAATTCATTTTTAAGCCTGTGCACAAGATTGACTAAATGGTCCAGTACACTTATTTATGTGACAGAAAAAGGTAACAACAATAAAAACAAACAAACACCAAAAAACCTTTCTCAGTGCCTCTACACTTCCAGTGTGATGGGCAGTCCTCAGAGACTGCAGTACTTATTGGCAGCAGTGGAAGTCCAGCAGCAACTGTAACTATCTTATTAAGAGCTTATCATATACCAGATATATTTCTTTTAATCCCCCAAATGGCTCTTTCTTGATTTTGCAGACTAGGAAGTTAAGGCCAAAGAAGTAATCTATCCCAGCTCACACAAATAACAAGTGGTGAAACCAGGAGTCAATTCAGTTTCTCGGCTTCAACCTCAGAGCAGTTCAGTTACCCAGTATATTTGTCTTTTTGGTGTCTGATGCTGTTTGATGGTTGGATTTTTTTCCTTTAACATTACACATAAATTATTTCAAAAAAGTTAAATTCCTTTCATCATTTATTTCAGGCATGTCTGCATTTAGAGTGACTGACACCTATCAGCTTCCAAACACAACCCAGTCCAAGGCTCCCTGCAGAACGCCCTCTCAAGAAGACAAAGCACTCTGCATTGTTCCACGTGGCCCATGTTTCTTCTAATTTGCATTCTTTAAATTTTTTTATTCAATTGTGCATGTATGTATGTGTGCACGTATGTGTATGTATGTGTGTGTATGTATGTATGTATGTGTGTGTAGAACCACGGACGAATTCGGGAACCACCATGGACGCCTCTGGGATTCACAGGCTCCGTCCTACCAGGACTGGAAATGCAGGTCGCCCCCGCTTCCGCTTCTGCCTGGCGTCTATACGTAGGGTCTAGGATCCGAACTCAGGACCTTCCGCCTGGAAGGCAGAGGCTTAACCCCTGAGCCACCTCTCCAGCCCCTAATTTGCATTCTTGTGTTGCGTCCCTGCCCTGGCCTTCCTTTTCTTAGTTTCAACCTAATTCAAGGTTTGGGGGCCTGTGTGCACTCTGATGACTTTAAGTGTGTTCAGTTTTTCCCAAGCAGAAACAAAGCACACAGAGTATAAGCAATTAGATCTTTATCCAGCAGACCTTCCCACCAGCAGACCTTCCCACCAAAACCAAAGACAACAATTTATGTTCACATATATAATCTGAAAAGGTTTTAAAAAATAAATTGTATACGTTATAAATTTAGTGACTGCCTTAGTTTCCAACACTTAGATAAGCACTGGCTTAGTTCATTAGATTCTTCACCATATATATATATAAAACAAGGCTATTCTACCCATTTTGAAGATAGGACAACTGAGGCTCAGCCTAGCTCTTAAGTGACCCAGTAGGGAACTTCGAGTCTCCATTAGAGCAGGACAGGGCACGGACCCTGTGAGTACCATACTAAACTGTAAGCCCCATGAGATCATAACTGACACAGTCCTCCTCCCTCTCTCAGAAGAGAGGGTGGCAAACTTTCCCTGCAGCAAGAGTTCCTCCAAACAAGTCCATGTCTTTTCCTTCAGGCCTTCCAAAGCCTGCATGTGTTCATGTACCTGGAACTCATTAAATAGTAAAGTGATGTTGGATTTATCAACCCTCCTAGAGGGCCTCCACCTGGTCTGGGACCCCAGGCCTATTTCACCCAGAGGCAGGTCCACACTGTTCCATCCACACCCAGTCTGCTCCCTCCTCCTCACTCATTCACACATTGCCTTTATATGAGTCCGAGAAGAACTGAAAGCAGCACTTTGCACAAGCCACACCAACAAAGAATGAGCACCTGGTTAGCCCTCAGAAAGCCACCAGACACGCTGGCAAGAAGATCATAGACCACAGAAAAAAGAAATGATTTGTGGCATCGGAGTATCTCCAGAGAATGAGACAGAGTCTCTGGCCTAGGACCTGGGGCTAGCTTCAAGAAAAAGAGGATTACTTCAGGGTAAGAAAGAAGAGAAGGAAAAAGTGAGGGAGGTGCATGAGACCAGATGAAAGAGAGAAGAAGAAAAGAAAGAGCAAGAAAAAGAAGAGATGCCAATGATTACATTCTACAGGAGAGGTCAGCCCCCTCCTGCCTCTTGTTGATTGCCCAAGGCAAACAATAAATAAATTTTTCCGCTCCTTTTCTTTGCTTTAAAAAAAAAAATCAAGTATTTCACTTCCTTCTGTGAAATACTGCTCTTGCACAATTATCATGGTCTTTCCTGCTGCCTGAAATGCTGAAAAAAAGATGTTTGACTGTCCCAATGATTTCAGAGGTGAAGACACTCTGGTGAGAAATCCTGCCGTGTTGCCACACACTACAGAAACAGTGACGAGGAGAGCTGCTTCTATTTACCAGCATGCCTCAACACACAGCAATGCTGACTGCATCCTGTTAACTCTAATGCAAACCCTGGAGTAGGGCTCTTTCTCTCTCTCTTTCTCCCTCTTTCCCTCCCTCTCTCTGAGGGAGGTTCAGAAATGCAGTGTTTTTACAGTTGCAGGATGACCAGCCCAGCAGACCTTCTGTGCATGCTTCAGTTCTCTGTGCAGGGCTAGAAGTACATATGAGTCTCTTTTGCATGTACCACCGACAGCCACCTATTCAGCACACCAGCCAAAGCTGATAGAATGAAGCAAATGCAAAAAAATCTTGACTGGCCTCAAGACTGAAACAGAAAGCTGAAAACTGACAGTGACCACAGTTGCAACTTGCACTTGTCACCAAGACACCTAGGAAGGAAACTGACAGACTGCGCCTCAGCATCACCAGCTGGCTGTGCTGTGTGAAAAGCAGCACACTTGTAGGTCTGCTTTCTACACTGGGCGTACAGGCCATGCCAGCCACACAGCCAGGCAGGACCTTGAGAGAGGGGAGAGGGTCTGAGTAGTGGGCAAGATTTCCTGCATTTTTCAATTCTTCCCCAGGGTTGGTAACTACTGAAAATTGTCCACAAGAAAATGAAGCAGCCATGTGTGCTTAAAAGTGTGGATCACAATTCAAACTGGAAGGAGACACTAGTCATTTGGTGTTCACTGGAAAAGGCCAGACTGGTTATACAGGACAGCTCTGGCGGGAAGGAAAAGGGAACAGGAGGAAAGCACGGCTGGACTTCACTGGGCTTATGAACTTGTGAAGGGGGACTCATGTAGGAGAGGGACATTTCACAGTAGCTATTTGGTTTGCATGGGGCAGATTCACTGTGGATGTTTTCACTCTTTCTCTGCTGTTGCATCTCTCCAGGGCCTGCGTGCTACTTGTCTCGGGGATTCTCACTCAATTGTGCTCCATTGTGAGCTAACAGTGACCCAGCACATACAAGGCATTCAAGAGCCTGGCTGGAAATTACTACACAGAACATCAGTCTTTCCCCAATTACCAGCCCCATGTGAAAAGAGAAGATGGGAAAAAAACAAAACCGAAAGCACACATAGGAACAACCTTTCTCTGTTAACAAATGAGGGTCCTTTAGAAATTGAGAGCTTTGAGATTTTTCAAAAATTCAGTTCCTGGAAAAACATAGCATGAGTCTCTCTTGAAAGCCTGCTGCCTCCTTTTCTACCAGGCCCATCTGAAGGAAGCCAGGAAGAAACATCACAGGGAAGCAAGGTGGCTACCCATGGCTTTCTGTACTTAGTGCTGCCAAACTCATGTTTGTATTTTGGATGCCACGGATCAATTAAAGGGTGTGGGAACATCACACCTACCAAACTGTCCTGCCGCTTATACAGCATCTATCTTACAGACATACTCCCTTTGGAAGATTTATGCTGTGATTACAAAAGATTAGAAGACATCTGACTTCATACAGCGTTAAGCCTGGAACTGCTCCTTCCTTGATGGCTATCAGAGGATCGACATGGCTGACGGACAGTCCCTCTTTCCCGCCTCTCTCTCTCTCTCTCTCTGTGTGTATGTGTGTGTGTGCTTTGATGCAATGATGCTTACAGAGGACACACTCAGTACACCCAGTAACTGAGCAATCTGGAAGGAACTGATTTATCTTTGGTCAGGAATCAATGTTGTGCCTCTATTCTCCTGTCCAAAGCCTCTGCCACCCCACATGTTCCCACTGGTCAGGGACCAGAAGGACCATGAGTACCACACGTGCATGTCCATAAGATATGGCATCTATGTATGTATGGTATCTATGTCTTGATGCAGTCATCCTGAGCAAGACTTAACCTACATCTGGGGTGTATAGGGAAGCTCAGAAAGCCCAGATGGGGTTCCCAATGAAATGCCCAAGACAAATCAGGCCAATCCCTCTGCTTCCAAGTCACCCAACATATCATTACTATGCAGGAGCTTGGCCACACTGCTCTTTTCAGTTAAAACTTTATTGGAAACCAACATTTCAGAGACACCTGAGACTAGGAGGTCCAGACTGAGAGTGGAATGGAGGCTCTAGTTCTGCAGGAATCTGGTAGCCAGGAGCTGTATTCCAGTGCCTTTCATGCTAGAGTCTTTACAGAAAGGTGCATGAGAGAAATGAAAATGGGCAAATCCTTATGCAGAGGTAGGCATGGTTAATCTTAGAAATACTGAAAAATAGGGAGATCTTGTTGTAGCAAAATCAAGCTGGGGCTAGGGAAGTAGCTTGGTGGATAAAAGCTCACCATAAAAATTTGTATCCCCAGAACCCACGTAAAGCCACGCATACCTGGAGGAGATGGAAGAGGAAGCATGAGGATCTATGGACACTTCACTGGTTTAGTTTACACAGTGAGGACACTCTTTGTCAAACCAGGAGGAAAGATGAGGACGGACACCTGAAAGTTGTCCTCTGATTGCCACATATTTACATGTGCCTATATACACACCCACACTCAGATATCACACAGAAAAGAGAAAGAAAGAGCAAGCTGAATAAAAGGCAGATGACTCCGGTTCACATCTCCCTCCAAATGCTCTAAAAGTTAAACCAGACAGTCTTTTACATTGCTGTGAAAGGAGAAAATACAATTGAACCCTTACTCCAAATAAAAATCCTTCTTTCCATCTGGTTTTTAATTAGAGAGCAGTTGTTTTGCTTCTGCAGTATTTTGTAACCTCTGCCAATGTAGGTAAAATCCTGAAAACCCTATTTTCATTAATTAAAAAAATTAAAAATAAACACTGAAAGAAAAATATTTTTCTTTTTAAGGAAGAAAAGGTGAGCAAGCAGCCACTTCTTGTAGGGATCAGGTACTTAAAGGCATATGTGAGAAGTCATCATGGCTACAGTTTACAGGTTATTTTGTCTTGAAGATATCCGAGGTCATTCTAACTATGCTGACCTGTGAACCTACATAAGATCATCATCCAAGACTGCAAGCAAACACTGCCCTCTTGTGCATCAAACAGTTCCAGTCTGCACTGGCTGAGTCCATCTACTGCCCTATGGACATGGCTGGGTCTCCCAGCCTGGGGACCTGTCAGGAAAAAAATGACACACATCTGTTACTAGAGTGCTTGCTATGTGTCCCCAGATTGCATTCAGAAAGATTTCCAGATAAGGGGAAGAGGGAAGACTCAGATGAAGAAATCGACCAAATGTAACTGACTCTTATCTTTCCCAGAAAATACTCATTCCTTGAAAAGAAGCTGTTGGTTGTCATAAGAACTTTTCTTATTATGTAATTTAAAAAACTTTTAGAAATGATTGAAGAATGTACAACCATGAGTAGTAGCACCTCATTTTATCCTACAAATCTTCAAGAAGAAATCCCATTTGGTTCCAAGGGAAAAGGCAGGCAAGGGTTCCTGGGGTTGCTGTGCTCAGGAGAATCCCCATAGCATGGTCACTGGCTCTTCCTGGGGGCAAAGGCTGGCATTTTGAGAGAACTAAAAGTTATGAATTACTGTCCCCAGTGTTTTAAGGAAAGGGGTGAGGATGCAGCTCAGTGATGGTTTGCCAAGCATACATGAGGCCTGAGGTTTACTCTGTACCCAGAGGAAACAAGTAAAGGGCAGAAGACACCTGGGAGAGTCTGAGGCCAGGCCATATATGCTCAATAGGAAGCTCTGGGGGAGGGTTCCTGGCTTCTATGAAATTGGTTTCCAGTTCTGTACTGAATATCACCTCATTTGAATGTTAGCACCCATTCTATCTTACAGTCATACCAGGGAGGCCAAACCATATTAATCTCAGTTACCCTGAGAAAGTAAAAGCTGCCCTACTCTATTCTGTGCATTACCTTCCAGTTTGCCCCACAGGAGACATAAGAGAGGCACATTGAGGGCAGACAGAATACTCAGGAAAGGCAGGAGAAGGAACATGTTTAAGTGACAGCCATGCTCCACCTGTGACTAGAGGCCTCACTTGACATCTCTGCTGTCCTTCAGGATTGCTTCCTTCCCTCCTTGGGGCCTGAGCCACAGGTGCTAACACATCACTGTCTGTGGACCAGACACAACTAAAAAAATACTAGTGAAATCATTTAACTTATGCCATGCCAGGATTGCCTACCAACCCTATTTCCACTTCAGCTCACTGCTCACTATAGGAAGGAGATGGGGCTACAGCCAAGGCTACATACCTCCAAGAGAGCTAGCATGTATGTCTCAATCTGTCACGACATGCCATGGCTTATCATGCGGCAAAACCAGGACTGACAGAGTCCAAGTACATTTAGCTAATGGAGGACACCAGTGAGCACCCAGCCCAGAGCTGCCCCTTCCTCAGGGACCTGGCAGGTGCTACTTCTCTTACTGGGGCATCTGCTCCAATTCACTAGCATTGGCCAATCTTCCTCCAGGTTACCTTCAACCTCACTCCCCAGGAAGCCCTTCATAGGCTCCACAGATTCCCCACAGTCATCAGTACTGTGCCGGTCACAATTTACCAATCTACATGACTTTGTTTACCCCCTAATGCCTGCTTCCACCTGTCTGGAAAGTCAGAGCCACTTCCACCTGCTGGCGTACAAGTCTTTTAAGGTTTGCTGAATATTCTCTTTCTGTGTCATTTCTGTGTGCAGAAAGTCACCTAGCCAACCTTCAGGACACTAAGTACAAGAAAAAAGAGAAATAGAGTCAATGAGCCAAGTCAAGTGTTCCAGCAGCTTCATAACTACACATACAGCACAACTACATTACTAACCTGAGATTGGTGACATCAGTCACATCGTGAGAAAGTCAATCAAGAACTATGGGCAAACTGTCTAGCTGGTGGAGGCAAGGAGAGAGAATGGCTAGCACTGTGCAGATTCGCAAGTCAGGAAGTCTTGGGCATGGACAAGGCTATTCCAAGCCTCAAGGAGCCCTATTACTGACTCCAAGTGGTTTCTTTCATTTTTTAAAAAGTTTTTTGCATGTATATCTGTGTGAATCAGAGGGCACTGAGTGTGCCTGTGGAGGCCTAAGGGTGACTTCAGGAATCAGCCTGGATTGTTCTACCCTCCCTCCGCTTTGCTTTTGCTCTGGAGTTTCCCAGACTCTGCCTTCCAAGCAGTATTCCACCTGCCATTTTTAATGGGATCCAGGATCTGAACTTAGGACCTTCTGCTTGTGAGGCAGAGGCTTAACCCTAGCTATCCAGATTTCTTATCATGTTGCCTTATGTAATGATCAGCTGGACCCTAAGTTCACCTATGACGTCCCAGGTTCCCAAGAACCTGGCACTTTAGGAATTTTACATTCAGGAGGTTTGCTTATCAGAGCCAGTGACCCTTCTGGTCATGATGTCAGACAGGACACAATGGGGCTTAAGTTGCCACTGGACAGCTTGACGTCTCTGTCCCCTGCACCTCCACAGACTACTGGCTGAACAATCACCAGTATCAGCCACAGGCTTGCATTATCCTCATTTCCCTGTCCCCAAGCTCTGGGGAAAGTTTAAAAGTGCGCCTCCTGCTCAGAATCAGGTCTGAATTAATACCCTTCCTCAAAAGAACGCCAGTAGCAAAGTGAAAACAGACGCACTAGACAATGCCCTTTGAAAGCCCCAGCAGGGACTTTGGGTGACAATGTGGCCTGTGGCTCTGACAGAAACCTTAAGGTTAAAGGTTCACGGAGGTAGAAGAATTACCAAAGTACAAGTTTGTTCAAATTTCCTCCCTCAGATTTAAACAACCAGGGTCAAGCTGAAGATTGCTGGCAAAAAACCTATGAGACAATGCAGTCCCTTTGAACTGCATGTAGAAAGGAAAATATATGGCCTAGGAGGGATCCTTGCTATTGCTTTTAAAAATGTTCTTGAAAAGGTCACCCTGCATCAGCCTGCTAAAGGATGTCTGACTGTTGCTAGTCTAAAACAACAGGGCTGCTAGGGCCCTTACTGTGTGCGGTGAGCCACCTTGAGGTCGCTGTGTTCCTGGCATTAGTGTGCTGACCCTCTGTGGGCCATGAAATTAACCATCAGCCTGGCAGAAATCTGCTATGAGTTAAACTACTTTGCTACGCAAAGTGGCCTGAAAATGAAATGTGAGGATTGAATTTCCACTGAAAGATTAACTTGTCTAACCCCAAGGCAGGCTTCCTCCACCACTGAACTCTGGTCAGTTGTGAAAGCACCAGGGAGTAGGCCAACTTGGTGCAGGCAGAGGGAAATAACCTTTCCATCTATCCATTTGACTGTCATTCATTCAGTCACCCATGAGTCCATGCACACACACACACACACACACACACACACACACACACACACACACACACCCCAAGCATTTAGAGACAGAATTGAATGACAGATCCTGGTCCTCCAAGACATTGTCTAGTACAGAAAATAACCCAGTAAATAGAAAATGAGTAAGATGAGAAAAAAAAAAAAGCTCTTAGGGGCACATTCAAGTTCTACAGGCCTATCTGGAGAGGGACAAGGAGGCTTCTCAGAAATGGCCATGTTATCAGGCACCCTGAGAACATGGTCTGTAAGCACAGAGACATCCAAACAGTTACACAAAACCCTAGAAAGAATATGTACACTAGTAAGGGACCCGTCAATCATGATGAAAGGTTCAGCCTTTCTGCCCACAAACAGCAATTGAAGATTTCTAAGCTGGGAGGTATGTGCATTAGATCTAGAGAGTTCCTAGCTGCAGAATAGAGGATCATGTAAGAGAGACTTTGAATTCATCTAGTCAGGAGCTAGAGGAAGCTTGTGCTGAGGCAGTGGCTGCACTGACAAAAACTAGACAATGTCTTGGAGGACCAGGATCTGTCATTCAATTCTGTCTCTAAAAGCTTGGGTGTGTGTGTGTGTGTGTGTGTGTGTGTACATGGATTCATGGGTGACTGAATGAATGACAGTCAGATGGATAGGTAGGAAGCAGGAACAATGCTGTCAAGACAGTTATATGAGGGCCAAGAGGAAGATAGGTTGGGTCACTTTCCAGATCGTACCTTGGGAGTCGGGGGTGTTGTCATCAGGAGGGCAAGCAAAGTGGGTGAGGGTTTAGCAAGTGTGGAGTCTGAAGCATCGCAGTGGTCACCAGCAGGAGCAGATGTGGAGCATGTAAGAAAGTAGGAAGTCCCAGGCCACATTTCCAAGGAAGATGAAGGCTTCTAGAACCAAACCACATAGGGAATGGCACCAACCTGGATATATAGTGGGCTGTAGAGCCATTTCTCAGCCCATTCAGAGCTATACTGCTAAATGCAACAGCTTCATGCTAGATGCAATGACGACTTAAGTATAGTAAGATTGACATTTCTGTGCCTCAGCTTTTTGGGCCATAAATGGCTACACAAGGTTCACGGTTGCTCTGCTAAAACATACAGAACATTCCTGCCAGACAGGAAATTCTGCTGGAAATGCTGGTGTCCTTCAATCTTCATAGCAGAGCATTAGCACCACAGTGCAGGGTACTATGATAGGAGTGTCAACACTACCTTCCTTCCTAAGGATTTCGTGGTCGGCAAGTCTGTCTGTCAGATGGCAGTAGTGAAGAAACAGAGCTTCCTTTTTAGGTCAGTCTCCCTCCTGACCTAAGCTCTTCCTTCCTCAGCTTTATAGGCCATCTCTGAGTTTGCCCTAAGTCATTATTCTATGAAAGGAATGCTGACTCTACACACACACACACACACACACACACATGCACACATAGTCACACACACTGGGACTTCTGGTATCTGTGCCAAAAGGTCCTAAATTTACTGGAAATAGCTACAGTGGAATAACTGTCTCTAAGTGCCCAGCTACAATGCAAAAGGGTTGCTGAGGTCTAGTTCCAAGGTCAGATGGCCAAGGACAGCCACTGACCTCCCCGAGCTTTAAAATTATGGTAAAAGGCCAGGTAAGGCAAGTTCCTCAGGCAAAGCAGGACAATGCTAACATATTTTGACTATTTTTAAAAGAAAGTCAAGTTTATCTTTTGGTAGCACCTGTGTGTGTCACCAAATAAATATCCTCAGGAAGTAGGTTAGAGACAAAGGAAATCATTTCAGCGTTCCTGAAGGCTCCAAGACAAGAACAGCATCATTACAACACAGTGATAGGAAAAGAGGGAAAGTCAACTTCTCTCAACAGTAAAAGTTGTTTTTTCTCCTGCCAAGAAGGGCTCCACTGATGCTGTTAGCAAAGTCCCTCCTCCCCCATCCACCCAACAAGACTACTTCAAAGCAGCAGGGCCTAACTGTACTGCACAAGAAAATGAAAGACCCAATTAACAAAAAAAAAACAAAATTCAAATAATGCAGGGGTGAACGGCAGCAGAAATCTCTATTTGTGGCAATTTGTCTTGCTGTCTGTATAAATTGCTTCTTAGAAGCTACAGTTTTCTCCCAGTATAGACATGAGCCAAGGCACAACTGCAATCTTGGGCACAGACACAGCCTCCAGAACCAAGGATGGGGCAAGTTCAGGGCAGCACTCACCAGCTGAAGCCTGCAGCAAGCTGCTTACCTCAGGAGCTGGTGCGCGGCTATCCAGTGAAGAAGGAAATGCCTCTCACAGAGAGGGCTGAGAAGATACAAGAGTCAAGGGTCTAGAAAGAAGGTACATATTCTACAAGCCCACATCTACCCTTCTGAGAATTCCTTGCCTCTACTCAGCACCCCACCCAGTGCATAAGAGCCCCACTTTAGTCCTGTGGTGCCTTCCTACCTGCCTGTGGTCGGGTAGGAGCAGAATGTCAAGCTCTAAAATCACCTGTTACAGGGCCTTCTTCAGACTCCAAGAGACCTCATGGAAGCCACAGGGACTGCTGGCTGAACACAGCCCTTCCACAATGGAATGCCTAGCTCTAGACTTGTCCCAGACAGCCACTAAACACTGAACCTAAAACCCATTCCCTCATTTGTGACTTCACATTCAGGCCTGCCTCATCTGTCTGTACACCCTAGCTGAATGCCCCAATAAATAATGCCTCAATAAATCTAGAAAATTCCAACCAGATAGCTCCTTCTCCCAGAAGCCTATCTGAATTGCCCAGGCCCTCGCCCACCTAGCTTTACTTCCTCACATGTATATAAGCTGTCACGCTCATCAGATCAGCCTCTCTTACACCCAGGGACTTCAGGTTGAGGCTGTCCCTGTGGTTGCTCTGTTGAGATATCTCCAGTTCATCTTTTCAGGTCCAGCCCTGTATTCCTGCTGGAGGATACCCTACCTGTGCCGTGTGTGTGTGTGTGTGTGTGTGTGTGTGTGTGTGTGTGTGTGTGTGTGTGTTCCTCCTAATTAAAACACTGCCTTGCATCTGTCGTGCCTGGTTCACTCCCCTCTACACAATTCTTCAACTGCAAGCCCCTTTAAGACATATATGGCCATTTATCTGCCTTCATATCTAAAACAACACTGTCCAATGGGTAAGTAGATAAAAACAAGTCACCTACCATCTGACCCTCTCCCACAAGATGGGCTACAAGAAGTCCTTAAAGCGGAGGCTACAGCCTGGGGTCTCTATGGAGAAGGCACAGTATAGAAAGAAGCAATCTGAATGATTAAGATAGCAAATTTTATGTTATTATTTTACCACAATTAGAAATATAGAGTTTTTTTCAAAGGATGAAGTGTAATCCAATGTTACAATGTAAATAAATAATATACTAAGCTGGCATGGCTTTGTAGGCCTGTAATCCCAGCATTTGGGAAGACAGAGGCAGGAGGACTGGAAGCTCAAGGGCAGCATGGTCTACATATCAGGACCTTATCTGAAAACAATAAAAGTTCATGCTAAGTACACTGTGTGTTATTTATATCAAATACCCAGGAAAAGCAAACCCATGAATACAGTTGGGAGATTAGTAGTCTCCTGAGTTCTTTGTGGGGAATGAGTATACAACTTATAAGCACACAAGACTACGGAGTATACTCTTGAAATGGTAAGTTAAATCTCAATAGAGCTGCTTTCAAAAATTATCAAGCATTTGCTCTGACCAGGCCAGGCTGGCTCTACAGCCACAGAGAAGATTCAGACTTCATCCCCACCCCATGGTGCTTTCCTGTCTGTGGACAAGGAGATGTAGAGCACCCATATAAGCACTACATGGCAGAGGACTTGTCACTCAAGTCTAGACCAGCTCCCTGCTCCACCACAAGACAGCCTGAGAAATGCACCCTCTTGGAACTGGGGCCTCAGGGTGCGGAAGCTTCCATCGCCTTGTGCATGCTAACAAAACCCTTATTGGAACAGGGGAACACAAAGCCAACATAGCCACAGTCCCAGCCCAGTTGAGACTCCATCAAACAAAAGTCTGATGGAGAAGGGAACAGTCCTAAGGCTTAATTTACAAGTTGTTTCCTGGGATGTCTGCCCAAACCTTAGTCTAACCTGAATGGAGTAGCTCTGAAGAAAAATCCGTGGGACACGCTGATATAAAACAAAGGAGATGCTCAGTGAAAAGTTTAAAAGCAATTAATTTTAAGTGATTACAGCTTTACTAAAAGCTGTGGCTATGATTTCCTTCTGACTTTGATTATAACCTTCCAGTGAAATATTTGCCTCAAGAAGGCAAAGTCTTTGCATTATTTTCTATTCCTAGCATGACTACAAAAATATTCTTTGATTTAACATTTGATATGTTTTTTCTCAAGGGCAAGCCCCATGAGAAGAAAAATGTACCCCAACGGAATGAAATATGACTACCTGCTTCCATTTTTCTTTCCTGTTGGTTTCTGCTCAAATATTCTGCATTAATTTAAACTCAAGGCTATGTCTGATGTTGTACGGCTCTCATACTGCCACCCAAAGCAAAGCAAAGACACCCGCTGTCCAGCTGCAAGAAAACACAGTGCAAAGAGAACTCAACTTGAGTCTCTGAGAGACAGCTAAAGATGTTCCAGCTTGGAGGGAGATCAAGTGGGTCAGGGGGTGAAAAGGTGCACAAGTACAGCAGCTTATGCATCAACAGTGGTATGCTCTGCAGAGAGGTGGACTTTCTACTGAACAACAGAGCTTTGAAGCAAGCAGAGGCAAGCAAGGCAGACCAGTCCAGCATCACCTGTCATGATAGACAGTGTCACAGAAGCTGTACCAGAGAAACAATAGATCTTGAAGGAAGCACACACCTTTAAATGAGCCTTCGTATCTTAGAACAAGCATGCTTATTACCACAGTTCAACATTATACATTCTTACACTAATTCTCATAAAAAGATCAAGGGTAAAGAGATCAAAAGTGGCTTTTTGCTTGTTTTTGCATTAGAATATTACCCCTTTCCTCCTGCCTATCAAGGCCTGGGTTATCTCTGCTTGCATCATACAGTTTTCTAGCCGCATGTGCAGATGCCTAAAGGGTACATCAAGTCTATTTGAGGGTAGAAGAGGTGGCTCAGCAATCTTCTGAAAGTTATCTTCTGACACATGTGCTAGTCGTATGTACACCCTCCCCCTCACATAAATAAATAAAAACTGGATGAACACCACAGACTGAGTCAGGAAACTTGCAAGATCCAGGTCAGACTGAGCTGCACAGCAAGACCCTGTCTCAAAAAAAAAATCTGATTGAAGACATACATAAATTCATACACACAATTCTCATTCTATTCCAGAGTCCAAAGAGAGGGTCTCAGAATACAGAGGTCTTAAAGGGATATGTCTGGAAAAAGAGAATGCAGAAGCCATGAACGTTTGCCCCTTGGGCTCTTGGTATTAGCGCATAGAAAGTTAGAAAAACAGAGAAGACAAAGCAGCTTTAAAGAGTCTCTCCAGTATGAGAGAGACAATCTCCTAAATTCCAAGTGTAGTGGCTTAGATCAGACATACCAGATGGGTGAAGCTCTTGCCAACTCCCAGTAGGTAGAGGCCAGAAAGTGCCCAAGCCACTGGGAAGTACCCCTTGTACAGTAGGTACAGGAGGCAGGAAACCAGGCAACAAGTCAGTGGTAGCAGAAGAACACTGTTCATTAACAACCCGAACAAAAGACCCGGAGACAATATGCTGTTAATCCTCACAGCCACAAGAGGACTATAAATTGCCAAACCAAGATACTAGCATTTTTCAACTCTCCTCTTTCCTGCCCGAGTTAGATTGAAGATAAGTCTAAAGTCCCCCAACCCCCATCTAAGTCTTTAAAACATACACTGCTGAACCTTTTTGAAGTTCTAACGCTGTAAGATTTATACTGTAAATAGATTTCAGAGAAACACAACAATGGGGCTGAAGTAGATAGACGCAATTTTCAGTCACACAGAAGACCAAATGAGAGCTGTACAGTCACAGGAATGTATTCAAACCAGCTCTGTCACTCAGTTTTTCTTTTTTTTAAACTTTATTTTTTTTATTCATTATATGTGTGTGTGTGTGTGTGTGTGTGTGTGTGTGTGTGTGTGTGTGTGTGTGTGTCCCTGTGGAAGACTAAGGGTGATTGCAGGAGAACCAAGGATGATTTCAGGAATCAACCTGGTTTGCTTCTTCTATCTTCTTTTTGCTTCCCTCTGGGATTTCCCATGCTCCGCCCATCAGGAATGGACGTGCAGGCTGCCATTTCCATCTGTCAGGTTTTTTATATGGGACCTGAGATCTGAACTCACAGAACCTTTTACTTGCGAGGCAGAGTTTTTAACCCCTGAGCCATCTCTCCAACCCAGCTCTGGAGTAAAGGTGACTCTGGCCTCTCTGGGGCACAATTTTTTCATCCATAAAATGAGACTATCACTTTTATTCCTAGGGCTGCTGTGAGAACAAAGAAAGCAGAGAAAGAGAGAGACAGAGAGAGATTGATTGATTTAGAAAGAGAAAGAAAACAGAAGCACCCAGCAGAAGGGCAACACTAAACAGATGCGAGAATGATTATCATCCCAACTTTAAAGTAGCACAGGTACTTTATCTATGACCACAAGGGCCAAGGAAAATGAAACCTGGGTTCTTGAAAAAAATGTGTTTTTTTTGTTTTGTTTTGCATGTGTGTGTGTGTGTGTGTGTGTGTGTGTGTGTATACTTTGGAGTAATAATGGAACTACAGAGCTGGCTTTAATTTAAGAGATTATAACTAAGAGATATCACCATGGACCTTGGTCATTATAATTTTTTTCTCCAGGGGTCTGGGCCATTCAGTGAGCCAGGGGCTGGAACTAAAACTAGAGGATCCTGGGAGCAGATGAGGCTGGAGAAGACCACCCTACTCCTGCCTACATTTTACCCAGAGTTCAGCTGGTCATGTCGTGAACCAACTGTAACAGCTCATCACAGGATCCTGAGCCTTTAGGAGAAATCATAACCAAGAGCCCCTTTCTAGGTTCTGGCCTCTGACCTCCACCCTCAGACATAAGGCTCACATGGGCTGAATTCTTGCTGCACCTCTATGTTGCCAATTGTCTCTGCTCCCTAAATGACAAAGTACATTTAAGTCTCAGGGTTTCCTAATGTAGGAAAGCTCCTCTTTCCCATAGACTTAGACCTATACCAGTAAAGGGAGCTTTGCTTGTTTGTTTTGTTTTTCTGACAGTGTGTCATTATGTTATCTAGACTATACTCAATTCCTAAACCCAACTGATCCTCTTGCCTCAGTGTGCAGATCAACTAGGAATACAGGTTTGTGCCTCCACAGCTGGTTAACAGAAGTTAGTCATGCTTTGTTCTGTGAGGAAAGAATTCCAGTGATCTCTGGGGTGCCTTTCCCAATTCTGTCAGCAGCTCCTGGAAGAAGGAAAAGCTGACACTTGGTATGTACTTACCCTGGCCAGGTCCTATCCTAACGGTGCATTAACTCGCTAGAACCAGCTAGCCCAGGAATTGGAACACAGGTCTCCCTCTTTCAGAACTCAAGGAGGCTATGTTGCAGCCCAAGCACAAAGGACACAATGGTGAGTGAGGCTCTACTCCTCTCTCAGAGCTCCAATCCCAGCATAGAGCAACTTCCTTATAAATAAGTATATAACAAGCACCAGACAAGGAAGTAAGAACACATTGCGGGAGTGAAGGTAGCGACAGACTTTTGAGATGGGATGGGAGGCCTTGCTGAGGATTTTAGAGTTGAACTGCAACTCAAGTAATAAGGACATGTTAAAGAGGTGGAGCAGGGCAAAGACCCTGGGGGAAGCAGCTATTGACCAACTTAAGGAATAGCTTTCAATCATGCAGTCTTGCAGGACTGAAAGTCAAGAGCATAGGAAAGCAGTCACTGAGGACAGGAGGAAAACAGTAAGAACAGGGATTACTCCACACACACTAAGAAAGCATCAAGAATCTAGAAGAAACCTAACTGACCCGACCTAATGGAGGCCTATAATAGACACAGAGGCATAGATTTGTCCAGTGTGCAGAAACAGGGTCCAAAATGGCAAAATTCCACATGCCATCACCAGGGTTTGGCCTAGAAAAGGTTCAAAATACAAGGGTGCCACAAGAAACATAGAGGATAACTGGAAGAAGCAGCCCAAAATAGCTTACTTGCCAGGTTTCAGATTCCTTATCTGAAAACCAGGATGACGCTTCTGTTCCATGGGGTGTTGTCCATTCACGAATTTCTGGCCATAAGCCTGAGCCAGAGCAACTCAAAAAGGAACATTCTTTCCTTCAAAAGGAAAAGCTTCCTTGTTTCTCAGGTCCCTGAAAATAAAAGTGGGGATCTAACCTCCCTAAGGAAAAATGGTCTTACCACTCCAGTGAACTCAGACCACATTTTTATGCCTGGGAGGAAGATACAGAATCTCCTCAAGAGGCAAGAAGAACAATGTAAAGGAACAAAAATCTTCTGTGGTTTCACCATCTAAATCAAGGACTTGCCAAAATTTGGGGGGCATGACAATTTGCTCACACACACTGGGCTAAAGCTGGAATCTTTTTGTATCACAAAGAACTGTATAACTACACTATTAGGATGCAGCAGGCAGGCACACAGAGACCTGGTGTGGCCTGGCCATAAAGGTCCCAGAGTGGGAAGTAGATAGATCAAGACTGTCCTATTGTCTAGCTGTTCTCCTAAGTCCCAACTTTCATGGTAGCTAAAAGGTAACATAATTTTGCAGGATCTGTCTAAAATGCAGCAAACTTGAGAAAAGTCGAGCAATAAGTAGCTGTATGGTTACCATACAGCTGGTATGTCTGGAAGGTCCAGAATTAGGTTCAAAAGCCTTCAGCTGGAAAGGTGGAAAGCCATGCTTCAAGTCTGGTTTTATAGGACTCCAAAAGTTTGTCTGTCTGTCCTAGCCTCCAGATCTCAGAGCTGACAGGGAGCCGCTGCATGCTGCACTGTCCAACATACTACTAGCCTGGAGGAAGTATCACATTTCAAAGTATGCTTTCTGTTGAATTTGTATCACTGTCTTCCAAGTCAAATTACTACAAGTCACACACTATATTTACCAAAAAAGACTTAATCTGACTTGCTCTGTTATGCTGGGGAATAGAACTCAAGGCCTCCTTCATGATAAGCAGGTGTTCCTTTTTTTTTTTTTTTTTAACTTGTGCCTTCCATTTCCATTCTAGAATGGCTTAGAGTATGGGCCCTATGAATAGTCAGAAGAATTCAGGTATATGATAATTATGTGCTCCTTAATAGTCTCTAATACATAGAACAGAAAAGACTTTGGAAGGGTGACCTTGGGTAGGAAAATCTCCATTTCCACTTCAGTGAAAAAGGGAAACGGACAGACTGCTTTCAACGTGCAGGAGGGAGGCAACAGAGATCAAAGTCTTTAAGTAACTACTATAACTGGAATGTCCCAGGACCAATGAAGGCACCTGACACTAGTCATCATCTGCTCAATTTACATGCTGGCATGTGCTTGTAGGCTTGCAGAACACTTCTGGAGAGAAATAAACCAATACAACAAGCAAGAAATAGGGCAATGGAGTCACAGCAGGTAGACTCAGTTATGCATCCTTTTGTGCTGGTTGATTATAAAACAAAATACATCTTGTAGTTTTGCCTCTCCCTAGATTTAAATTAGTTAAATGGGTCTGAAAAATGAATCCAAAAAGGCATATGAACAGTTTCATGTGGCAGATGTGAAGGGTCCAGAGTTGGGAAGGGATGGTTAAAAGCTCCTTTATGTTTTATTGTTCCTAAGTAACATGAATCTATGTGTTGTCTGTATATAATTATTAAAAGCTAATCGAGATGGTACAAATTCTAGGAACCTATTTCTGCAGTGTCCATCATGAGTGAAAAACATTTATGCGCTTTGGCTAAGTCTGATCAGTTGAGGCGGGCACTAACACACGCCAAAGGCTTCTGCTCTAGAACAACACTGTATAGCATGGGTAGCAGACACTGGAAAAGACACAAAGGTCTATCCAGAAGAGGTTGGTAAGGTGCCGGTTGGTACAGGAGCACAAAGAAACTATGCGTGAGTTTAAAAAGGAATGGTGGCGCTTTATGTACAGACATGGGGCAGTCTCCAGAGGAAGACGGAGACCAAACGGTGTGTGAAAGGGAAATGGGCCCAGAGGTAGACCACTTGCCTCGCTCACACTAGGGCCGAGGATCGATCCCCAGTTCCGCTGGGAGAACAAAAACATGGGCTTTCACATGCAGATATGCTTACATTTCTGTGGAGTCTTTCCCGAAATGATACACAGTTAATTAGGAACAGTGTTTGGGAACGGGGACCAGGCGACCGAGGACAGGTGAATGGTGACGTTTTTGAGACTTTTCATGTACACCTTTCTGGCAGCGCTCGGGTTTCCTGAGCTCGTTCACAGACATTACCAACACCGCTGTCGTCTCTAGGACAGCACCTCGCTGCGCGCTGGGCTGGAGAGAACGGCTTCCGCGTCTGCCTGCCGTGAGTTCGAGCCCCGAGCCTCCGCGGCGGGCGGCCAGGTCGGCCCCTTCCCGGCCGCCGTCCGACGAGCTCGGACCCCGAGCCCGGCTCCCGCCCCGGCCCGCGCTCACCGCCGATGATGGTCCGGATGAGGGAGGCGTGCCCGGGGCAGTCGACCAGCGTGACCTGCAGCCACGCGTCGCCCGCCCCGGGCTCGGGCCCGGCCAGCGGCACCGCGAAGCACGAGAAACCCAGGTCGAGCGTGATGCCGCGCTCACGGCTCTGCGGCTGCTTATCGAAAGCGGCGGTGGAGGCTGTGGTGCTCAGCGCGCGCGCGAGCGCCGTCTTGCCGCTGTCGATGTGGCCCAGCACGCCCACGTTCACGTTCACCCGCCGCCCCGCCATGCCGCCGCCCCGCAGCCACCACCGCGCGCGTCTCCGCCTCGGCGCCGGCCGCGGTCCGCCCGCTAAGCGGCCCCCCCCGCAACGCGCGCCGCGCGCGCCCGTTCCGGCCCGAAAGCTTCCGCCCGCGGGCGCGGGACTGACGGGACGGCGCGGGGGCTCCCGGGCCCCCCGTGCCCGCTCCTTGCCGGAACCTTCCCGAAACCTGCCATCGGGCAATCCCCCGTGTGCCCGCGCACGCGCCGGCTCCTTGCCACCGGCTTCAGTAAGTGCCGAGGGTGCGCGGTGCCCTGGGAGGCGGCGTGCCACCCTGCGTGTGCCTCGACGGGGAGGCCCGAGGGGAAGCCCAGCCTTAGTGGAGAGACGTGGTCTGGAAAGGGGGAAGGAGGGCAGCCGGCCGCCCAGGCTCAGGGAAGACCCCCGTGCCCTCCTCGGGCCCGGGTTGGTGGGAACCCAGGCGGCGGAGGAGCGAGCCGCCCCGCGGGCTTCCCACGGGCAGGCCTGGCGCCGCGGGGCTGGGAGCCCACGCGTGGGAGCGTGTGGCGGGGCCGCAGGGCCGCGGCTGACGCAGCCGAAGTCGCAGGCAGGAACGTGCGAGAAGGCGAAGGCGCGGCCAGGGCGACTGCAAGTCTCCAGAAAGTCTTCCAGAGTCGAGAGGGTCGCGTTTGAGAGCGAATGGCCCCCAGCCGACGGGAGGGAGGGAGGCCCGGCCGGAGGAAGCGGTTACCGGGCTGACCTTGGAAGGCCGCCGTGGTCACCTGGAGCCTGCCCCAGCTCTCCGTTTCCTGCCCGCGTGAGGTGAGTAGCCCTTGCCGCGCATCACATGTACCATGACCACGCGAGCTAGAGCCACGGATCCGAGAGTCCACGCACTGAACCCTTTGAAAATTGTGAACGAAAACGAGTCTTTTTGTGTCAGTATTTTATCACAGTGACGTAAAGTATGAATTTTCATATTACTATTTTAGCGTTTCATTTAAAAACAACGGAGGCTAAATCTAAACTTTGCAGCCAGCTTGCCTCTGTGACAAGCATGCACTGATGAATTTATGCTCCTAAATGGTTCCTGAGGTGAAGGCTGTATACTAGAATCCCTATTATGCACTGAATTATGTTTGTATATTGAAGCTTTAACCTCCAACACACGCGCGCGCACACACACACGGATGGATGGATGGATGGATGGATGGATGGATGGATGGATGGATGGATGGATTTGGAGGTGAGATCTTTGGAGATGATAGGGTTAGATGGCATCATGGAAGTGGAGCCATCAAGTAGATTAATGTCTTCAAAGAAGAGTCCACAGAACTTTGGTCTCCATTTCCCCATTTGGCAAATAGACACAGTAATGATGCAGTAGACATCTATCAATGGGAAGTTTGGTAGAAAGGTAAGAAGTGCTCTAGAGACTATTGACTGTCTCTGATATTTCAACTAACAAAATGTCCTGAACATCTCATCTCTTGCCCTACATAGATTCCTGACCAAACAAACAAAATTCAAATCCTCAAGTAGAAAATTCCATACAAAGTTGAAACACGGACATACTATCAGTCGCCCCAGCCTCTGTACTGAAGGGCTACATGAATCGATGAATTTATTGCATGTGCAGACCTTGATTCACTCCCAAGATATCACATGTAGCACCAAGTATTCTTAACTATGGGCGAAAAAAGGCAACCTGAAACCTGAAAAACTACTGGTCCTAAGCACTTCAAATAAGCTATACTAAACTTGTAATAAATAGAAAAGAGCCAGGCCCAGGAAGAGGCAGAAGATTGTGACTTTGAGGCCATGATAAGCTACTAAATTCACTCTGCCTCAATAAATCAAAGGCTATCGGGATTGTTGCTCAGGGTAGAGGCTTGGCTTGCCTAAGATGCACTAGGCGCTGGACTCCATCACTAACAGTGAAAAAAAAGGAAAAAATGATTTTAAAACTTTAGTGTAAGTGTCATGGTTTGAAATATGAGTGTCCCACACAGGCTTATGTGCTTGACACTTTAGTTGTTTGGAAAGGTCATGGGACCTTTAAGAGATAGAGCCTTGTGGGAGGAAGGCAGTCACAGGGGTGTGCCTTGAAGTAGATTAGCTCCACCCTACTTCCCAGAGAAGTTTTGCAGCTTTCAGCCACATTAATGAGGACGTGACTTAGGCTGATTCTAGTTTCTTCCAGTCCATTATGCCTTTTCTATCATAGAGGACTGTATCTCCCTCTGAAACTGTAAGCTGAATAAATCTCTTTCTCCCTTAAATTGCCTGCGTTTCCGATCCTGGTAGGGCGAGCCTGTGAATCCCGGGGCAGAGTAAACAAGGAGGAGGTGTAGGCGGTCCATGGTGGTTTGCGAATTCGTCAGTGGTTCTACACACACACACACACATAACATACATACATACACGCGCACACATGCATACACGCACAATTGAATAAATAAAAAAAATTTTTTAAATAAATAAATAAATAAATAGGAAGATGGGAGAATGGTCACTGAATCACCTGGTATTTATAAGTGGTGTACAAATGTCATATGGGAATGGAGCCACAGACATGGAGATGTGCTTCATAGACCTCCTGAAGGTAGTGACATCTGACCTAAATAGAAATAAAGTACAGGGGCAGGGGAAATGCCTTGCAAAACTATGGGATTGTGATAGCTTGGGACAGGATTGTTGAACATGAGAGTAAAATGAGAGTGTGTGAAGTTTTAAAAATGAAATTGGAGAGATAGCAAAGTTATTGTCCCTGAGGCAAAAATGATCTTTGGTATAAAAAGTCTAAACAATACTATGGATATCCTCTGAGATGTTGAGTGGTGGGAATTGACTAGAAAGGGACCTTGAAGGCATATTCTGGAGTGTTCGTAGTATTCTATATCTTGAGGTCTGTCCATATGCAATCCTCATACACTTGATGTTTGTATATTCACAGTATGGAAATTATCAAAATAAAAATCTATAAACCAATAATGAACTTGAGCAAGAATACTTGGAAGAGAACTCTACTTCTGTCACTTGCTCAGCCCAAGTTCAGTGTAGTGATTTGTAGCTGTGGTCCCAGATCCTTGGAGGTAGAGGGTAGAAGGTTGCTTTGAACCAGTAGGTCAAAGCAAGGCGGGACAAAACCCAAACAAGTAACATTGTCTGGTGATGGAGTTCATAGATGAAATTGCTAGGTGGATATATATGTTATAAAGTACATGCATAAAATGGTATTAGTGAAATCCAAGTGAAGGGCATGTGAGCATCCTGATGGTTGATCTTAGAATCACCTGGCAGACAAGTCTCTGAGTGTGTCCATAAGTGTATTTCCAGAGTGGCTGAATTGAGAAGGGAAGAGCTACCCTCAATGCCAGCAGCATTATTTCATGAACTTCCGTCCTGGACTGAATGAAACAGGGATATAAACTGAACACCACCATTCATCTCTCTGCTTCTTCACTCTGATACAGTGTGACCAGCTGCCATGTGTATCTGCCAGCAGGTCCTTCCCTTCCGTACTGGACTGTACCTCAAACCATGAGCCCAAATAAACTCTTCCTTTATCACAACAATGAGAAAAGTGACTCGGGTGTCAGGTGTAAAATTCTGTAAATATAGCTGCACTTCTGAACATTCTCTAATTAAATAGTGGAAGGAATGGAAAGCAATATAAACTTTTTAAAAATTTTCTTCTCAGGGCTAGAGAGGTGGCTCAGGGGTTAAGCCTCTGCCTTGCAGGCGGAAGGTCCTGAGTTCTGATCCTAACCTCACGTATAGACGCCCTGGTGGAAGCGGGGGCGGCCTGCATTTCTGGTCCTGGTAGGGCGGAGCCTGTGAATCCCCTGGTGGAGTAAACAAAGAAGACGTGGAGGCGGTCCATGGTGGTTCCCAAATCAACCGTAGTTCTGCACGCGGTTGTATCCATATTTCTGAAATCTACAATGTTCTGAAAATTGCAAATGTTCCACAAACTTTTGGGAGCATGAACTGACGTTGTATCATACTATGTCTGTTTTTCAGCACCCACACTCCATGCAGACATATAAAGAACTGGTACAAGGCTCCTGCTTGAAAACTTGTTGACCTTTGTTTTATGCCCAGAAGTCCACATGGTGGAAGGAGAGAAATGATTTCCAAAAATTGCCTTCTGACTTCTACTCATGCCTCATGGTATGCATATACACACCTCCTCTTCTCTGTCTCTCTCTTTCTCTCTGTCAAGTAAACGAAGAAAGAATTTTCAGAAAGAGAAGGGGCATGTGTAGCCACCATAATTTAATGATTGCTGAGCTAGTGATGGGGGTTCTTTACATTCCTCTCTCTGCTGTTTCCATATGCCCGACTTCTCCCTGATTTAAAAAAAATTTTTTTAAAGAGCTCAAGATAGTTCAATTGGTAGAACCCTTACCCAGCACACATGAAGCCCTGCATTAGAGTCACACCACCACCTACAATTAGACGTGGAGGTGCATACCTGCAATCTCAACAAACAGAAGAATCTTAAGTTCAAGGTCATCTCAGCTAAATACCAAGCTTGAGGCTAGCCTGGACTACATGAGACTTTGTCTTAAATAAAATATGAAACATAAAATATTGACATGGGGGTGTGCTTAGCATGCATGAAGTCCTGCGTTCAAGCCCCAGTACCATCACTACCAGAAAAAAAAATCTGTAAATATAAAAGTACAGTGGTATATTGGGTAGCCCTTAAACAAAGAAGATATTTGCACACTGGGGGAAAATCTGTAAAATTACTGTGGGAAAGAAAAAGTCAGGTTCCTGTGATGGCAGTCTCAAGTGACAATCTAGAGTCACCTGGGAGAAGAGCTTCTAGCCACTGCCTAGGAGATTGTTTAGATTGCTTTAATTGAAGTGGGTGGATCTGCCCATGTGGATGGGACTGTCCCTAGGCAGAGGGTCTGGATTATATGAAGATAGAAGTAAACTGAGTACAGCAAGCAAGCAAGCAAGCAAGCATTGAGTCTTGACTGTGGAAGTGACCAGTTCTCTTGAAGCTGCTGGTGCTATGACTTCCCTACCATGATGGACTATAATCTGCATCTGTGAGCCAGTCCTGTCTCCTGCATTTGCTTTACAGCAACTGGGAAGAAAACTACAATGCTACCCACTATGTGTGCAGCATGCTGACATATATGAAAGATGTACTCTCTTTGCATGTAAGGACACAAGAGATGAGTAACAGCTAACCCCAAGAAGCCCAGGGCTCAACCCCTTTGTGTTCTCTCTCTCCCCCTCCCTCCCTCTCTCTCCTTCTCCCTCCCTCTCTCTCCCCTTCCCTCCCTTTCTCTTTCCTTCCCTCTTTCCCTCCCTCTCCCTTCTTCCAATCACTCCCAATGGTTTCCCTGTCTCCCTGTTTTTAGGCTTTATATCCCTATCTAGTTGTTTCTGCAGCTTCTTACAATGTCTAGTAGATGTCTCAAGTGAAATTTGTCAAAAATGAAAGTCCAGGCCTGTGCAATGGCTCAGCAGGTAGTGCCTGTGCATAGAGCTTCTGACTTGAGTTTAATTCCCAGAGCCCACAGGGTTGAGGAACAGAGCCAACTTGAAAAAGTTGTTCTTCCAATTTCCACACACAAACTATGGTATGTTCACACCTCTGCTTCTCCCCCTCTTCCTCTCCCCATTTTCCCCTCTGCCCTTCGCCTTCTCCCCTTACCCCCTCCCTCTCTCTCTTTCTTTTTGTGTCAAATATGTGAAACATTTTAAAAATGAAATTCCTACCCCAGCATGGTGGCACATACCTGCAGTCCCAGCACTTGAGAGCTACAGGAATTTCAAGAGTGCAAAGCCAGTGTTAGCTGTACATAAAGTTCTAGGCTTTTAAGGATGATTCCAATATCAGCCTCAGGCCTCTACATGGCAGGTGAACATGATCATGCAGACATGAATGTACACATGTAACCTCCCAAAAAATTGAAAAAGGAAAAACTAAGTTCAAGGTCAGGACTGGGTCATGGCTCAGTGGGTCAAGCACTTGCTACACAAGCATGAAGATCTGAGTTCAAATCCCCTGAGCTCACAGGAAGTCTGGCATGTAGTACACATCTGGAATCTCAGTGCTCCTGCGTTCAAAGGGGAGGCAGAGACTGTAGAATGACTGGAAGTCCATGGGTTAGCTGGCTGGTAGATGAGGTGAGGACCCACATCCAAGGTTCCCCAGCCTCCACACAAGGGCTGTGGTTATTTGCATACACACATAAGTGTACGTGCACATCATACAGACACACAGAGGAAGTATGGACTCCTCATATACAACAAAGAATGGAATTCCTGCCAGATACAGCAGTGCCCTATAATCACAGACTCAGGAGGCAGAGACTCAGGAGTGTCTTCCACCACAAATCCCAGGCCAGTCATGGCTACAGAGTAAGAACTCTCAAAACCACAAAGAATGGGTTGCCTAACTGTGCCCTTTACCCACTCTACCAGACCACTGGTTGTACAACTTCAAAGACCTGCATCTTTCTGGGCCTTTCCCACTCTTCATATAAGGCATCTGACTCAAGAAATAGCATTATTTCCTGTCAAATCCAGTCGCTTTCAGCACCTCTACCAAGCCATTACCTCTTTATCTCATTCTTTCTGGTTTGCTCATCCATTCAAGTACCTACCACTACCTTCAAGAAATAAAGACGGTATGTACCCCTCAACAACGCCCTGTGATGAAACCCTCTAACTCCTGGCAGTCACTGACCCATGTTGTGGGTCTCTAGACTTTGCTTTCTCTGAATGACTCATATCTGCAGGCATGCCCTAGACAACCCTCTGAGTCTGCTTCTTTCACTGACAGAACACATTGCTGATAAATCACCATCAGGGGTTTATTTTCTTACAATAGTCCGGTTACATTCTGTAGTCCAGCTTGACAGGAAAACTTGCACCAACACCAGGGCAGAGGGAATTGGCCACACCATCTCTATGTAATGGCAGACAGAGAGAGAGAGAGAGAGAGAGAGAGAGAGAGGAGAGAGAGAGAGAGAGAGAGAGAGAGAGAGGGAGAGAGAGGAGAGGAGAGAGAGGGAGAGAGAGAGAGAGAGAGAGAGAGGAGAGAGAGAGAGAGAGAGAGAGAGAGACAATCCTTACTTTCCAGATCAGCATGTCTGGCCAAGTATACACAAGAATGCCGACTTTCTCAACCAGCTCTCTGTATTTTATTCCAGGGCCTAATCCCACTTCTTCATCAGCCAATCTCCTGCAGGTTTGCTTTGGGCTTAACCCAACCACAAATTCTTCACAAATGTGCCCAAAGCCCAAACCCTCAACTATCAAGTTGACACCTATGCCCAACTATGACATTGTTCCTGTTTTGGTCACTATGTATTCCAAGGTATGGATGGAGCATCCTTTGTTGAAGGACACTTGAGCTGTTTTCAGTTTCCATGTGTCTCTGTGCATGTGCACATGTGCTGTATGCATTTTCAGATGCACGCAGGTATATTTGCCTGTTCATTTGTGTACGGAGAACAGAGGTTGATAGTGGCATCTTCCTCTGCTATTCTCCATCTTACTTTTTGAGGCAACGTCTTCCAGTAAAGCTAGAGTTCGTTGTTTCAGCTTGAGCCCCAGGGATCCTCTCCTACTTCCCTCCAAAACCTCAGACTCAAGAGGGCTTCTGGAGCTGGGCTGGAGAGGCCTTGATGAAAAAGGCTTCTAGAATAGAGCAGTGGATGTTGAGGCTGCCAATTGCCTTGAACTGTGACATGTTCATTTTGCAGGTGGTAACTACGGTGATGTCTGTCCCACAGCCAATATGAGGGAGATGCATGACCTGAACTCACAGCATGAAGCGAGTTCTCGTCATGACACAGTTCCCTGGCCCATGGCTCAAGCTAGATATCAGTTTACTTGGAGGACCGGGTGCCAACCTCTTTGGGGTGGGTATGGTGTGAACACAGGCATGCACATGGTTAATATAATCAGTACAAGGGAGGGGCCCTCAGAGAAACGGCAAATTTCCATTTTATTCCTGACAATCTTTAAAGCCCAAACTCAAATCAAAGAGCAAAGTATAATAACTTCCTGTGGGCAAATTTATAATTAATCCTGGATTAATTGGCCTTAATGAAGTTGAATTAATTACTGGCTGTTTGTAAAGAACTTTGAACTACCTGAGTACAAATCAGCATTGAGGAAGCAGAAAGGACCAGCATCTCATTAACATGAAGAACAAGCTTGGCTAATCACAGCTCTGCAGTGATTTTTCTGGGGACTGCTGCAGAACAGCCTTCCCGGCTGGCGTGCCCAGGCATATCCACATCAGCTGCTGCCGAAGTACCCCTGGCCATGCCAAGTTCAGCAGTGACCTCAGGGCACCTTAGGTCTCCCAGGAGAGGTGAGTACAGGTAATGAATAATGAAAGTAGAAAAAAGAAATAGAGATAAAATAAGAGAAAAGCCCTAAAAATACTCTCAGGGGGCTGGGGTATAGCTCACTGGTAGAAAAATAAGATCTTAGGTCTGATTATTAATAACTCCTGTGAATGTTTGTTAAAAGGGACTGGAAAGATGCCTTAGGGGTTAAAGTCTTTGCCTTACAAGCAAAAAGACCCGAGTTTGAATCTCCAGATCCCTGACACACACACACACACACACAAAAGAAGCTTGGATATGGTATGATAGTGGCCTGTAATTCCAGGCCTAGAAGACAGCCTTCGAAACCCCAGAGCAAAACAATAAAGAGGAAGAACAGTCCCAATATCACTCTTAGGCCTCCACAGACACACACATTGAAGTACCCCCTTTTTTAAAAAAAATTTTTTTTGCCTGTCTCATGTGTCTGTGTGTATATATATCCAAGGGCACTGTGTGTGCCTGAGGAGGCCCAAGGATAATTTTGGCAACGACTCTGAATTGTGCTGCCTTCTCTTTGCTTTGCTCCAGAATTTCCCAGATTCTAACTTTCAGGAATGGAAGTACAGGCCATCTCCATATCCGACTGGTGTTTGTATTTTACATGGTATCTGGGATCTGAACTCAGGACCTTCTGCTTGTGAGGCAGAGGCTTAATCCCAAACCATCTTTCTGGTCCTCAAGTGCCCTCTTGTACATGTCTGCATACACATACACTCATTCACCTGCAAAACACGCGCACAAAATGTGCTGAAGGAAAACACATATAAAGAACAAATTAGAGTAGGGTAAGGGGTGGAGGTTTCCCCTTTATTGTTTTCGGGTTTTGTCTTGCTGCTGCTGCTGCTGTTGTTGTAATGGCGAGTGAACCCAGGGCTTCACACATGCTAGGCAAGTGCTCTACCACGAGCCAAACTTCCAGTCTTCCAGATTGTTCACTTAGCAAGCCTGGAGGATCATATGTACTGTGACATGCCAGAAGTATTTTTATCTTCATCTTGTCCTGCTATATAGCTCATTCTGACCACGAATTTGAGATTGCTGTGTCTGTCTCCTGAATGCTAGGACTGTAGGTGCCTGGCTTAAAGGTATTTTTCTAAAATGCCTTGTTATTTGAGCTTCACACTATTGTTTAACAATGTGTTGCTGGGCTGGTGGGCACTTGTCACACAAGCTTAAGACCTGAATTAGATCCCTAGAGCCCACATGGAGGTGGCAGGGGGCACCAACTACACAGAATTGTTCTCTGATCACCACACACACACTGTGGTACACGAGCCCTCCCCTCACATTTCACATATGCACACACACACTTACACACAGACACACACACACAGTAGTGTTGTTGCTATTGTTCGTGTGATTGTAATTGTAATTCCAATCCTTGGAAGCTGAGGCAGGAAGATTGTATGCTCAAGGCTTCATGAGATCCTGTCTCAAAACAAGCAAGCCATGGATCACTGGCTGGCAAGAAATCATTCTCTTTGTTCTATGCCAAACTTAAAATATGAAGTTTATAGGGAGAGATGATTCGGTTATTAAATCCTTTGCCTCACAAGGAAAAGGACTTGAATTCAGATCCCCAAATCTCACATAAAAATTGTGTGTGTGTGGTGGCTTTCGTGTAATTCTAGCCCCAGAAGACAGCCTGGGGATCCCAAGAGCAAGCTATCAGCCCTAATGGTGTACTCGGGGTTTAATTTAAAACCCAGGATCACAGCAATATGGTGAAAAAAAAAGAGTGATTGAGAATAATTTCCAATATCACTCTTGGGCTTCCAGAATACACATACAAATATACATACACCTGTTACATGCATACATGTAAACACCGTCATACTCATATCCCTACACATATACATGAAAGAAAAAATAAGGAAAATGAAGTTAACAAAAGATATTTTTATCAGTTTGGACAACCTGCAAAGCAGTTTTGCCTTCTTTTTTTTTTTTTTTTTAAATGATTTTTATTATTATTATTTATTATTCAACTGTGCGCACGTGCGTGTGTGTGTGCGCGTGTGTGTCTGTGTGTCTGTGTATATGTAGAACCACGGACAAATTCGCGAACCACCATGGACGCCTCCACTTCCTCCGCCCCGGGATTCACAGGCTCCGCCCTACCAGGACCAGAAGCGCAGGCCGTCCCCCCCGCTTCCGCCTGGCGTCTATACGTGGGATCTGGGATCCGAACTCGGGACCTTCCGCCTGCAAGGTGGAGGCTTAACCCCTGAGCCACCTCTCCAGCCCCAGTTTTGCCTTCTTACCACTACTAGCTGGTAGAAAAGAAATCCAAAGGATTTGGCCAAAGGAATTGCTGCTCCTTACCAAAGAGTAATCAAATCAAGTTGCTACTCAATTCCTTGTGAGATGTTCCAGAGCTGATGTCCAGGGGTTGACAAGTCACAGGTCATGTGTAATGCTCTTCCAAGATTTGGTCTGTGATCTTTCGGCTCTGAAAATACCAGATGATTCTATTGTCTGATAGACACCAAGTCCCCTCAAAGCTAATATATGAAATATGTGCAGCAAACTTCATGGATTTGTGTGTATGCCTAGAACCATATTTGTATTAAGAAATCTTAATTGTATGCCAGGCACTGATCTAAAACGCTGAGCATAATTAATATGGCCTGGAGCTTCACAGTGCACACAGTTTAGCATGACAGACAAACATTGACCTAGCAATTATGCAAATGATTAGCAATAAATTAAAAATCTAGAAGTAAAAGCACCAGTGGAATAGTACCTATGCACATGGGCCTCAGGAATGACCACAGCTGGATTTGATTTCAGGTCTGTGCTAACTCTGATGTAAGTTCTCTGATACTTTGGGCAACTCTTTTCTTCCTCTGAATCTCAAGTTTGTTAATCTATAAGATGGTGCCATACCATATGAGGCCACCGTATCATCTGTCCCCTTAGTTATGTCGTCCCAGGCTTTGGAAACTGCTTGAGGGGCCTTGCTCTGGGTTCATACACCCAAAGGGACTTGTTCTAACACATCTCCTGTTGAAAATTTTCTAATTCCTTGTAGGCTTGTCAAAGACTATTTCCCTTCTGCATCTCAATGTGCTATAGTTTCTGGCCACAGCAGATGCACAGAAACACAATTATGTAAGTAAGTGATAATATATGGAATACGAAAAGTCATATTTGCTGGCTTAGTGTCATCTGAGGTGGGGAAGGGGATCAGGATACAGACTTTGAAGGGTGATTCTGATTATTTGGTGTGTGTAACTCCATGAAGTCTTTGTTTCTTAATCTGTGGGTTCTTGTTTTATGGTGCTGGAGAGTGGCTCCAGAGATACCAATAAGCTGGTTAGGGTCCTTCTACTGTGACCAAGCATAGGTAGGTAAGAGAAGTTCTTCTGAGCTGGTGCTCCCTGACCCTTGGTGCCCAAAGCCCAGGGGCAGAGCCAGAGGTTTACAGCTCCAGCCCTAAGAGCAAGGGGCAGGCCCAGGCTGCAAGTCAGAGGCTGAGGGCTCAGGTGCTAAGGATAGAGGCTCATTGGCCTGAGTTTTAACCATTCGTAGTAGCAGCACCGGGTAACTATGGCAGGCCTCAGCTTCCAGCAGCAAACGATGCCTTCCAGCATCATAGCTCCAGAATGAGCCTTGTTCGTTGGGACCTGCGCTCTTTCGGTGGCGACCCCCTGGAATTCCCGCAATGACTGAGCCCTTGCGTTGCTACCGTCGGTCATTTCTGTCTCCTCTCGCTGTGTGGAACTGTCACCACTGCTGCCACTGTGTTGCAACCTCTCTCGTGGTCTTGTCATACCAGCTCAGCCTGCAGACAGGGTGAAAATGGCTGCTTGTGAGGGCAAGAAGCATGGTGGAAACTTTTGGAAAAGGTCCCCGCTGGACGTACCGTCTGGAGTCAGTGTTGTAGTCGAGCAACAGCAGCTGCGCTTGGCTAGTGGCTGCACTCGTGGTGTTCCTAGGAGTCCGGTGGGCACGGAATGTCGGGCAGGCCAAAGTTCTGACTCCATGCAGCCGGGCGCTGAGGGAGGGTCTAACAACTATGAGCTAGGAAGTCACCTTAAAAGAAAACACACTTTAAAAGAAGAGTTTGTAATAAAAGCCCACCGTTAACATTAACATACTTCAGCGTACTCCGTTACACAGCAAAGCCGCGCTCCTTTCGCGCGCATGTTCACCGGCCTGAGCAGGAAATGCCTGCTGTGGGGGACTGCAACCCAGTTACACCGCCGGAAGCAGATGGGCGGGACTCAGTGGCAGCTGAGACGGGCGCTACCAAGAGCCAGTAGAAAGCGGAGGCATCCGGCTCCCGCCAATGGCGCGCCGGCGAAGGCGGGCCCTGGAGAACCGCCCTAGTAACGGCCGCGTGGTTACCCGGGAACCTGCGGGTATTCACGTTGGTTTTAGCTCCCGGCGTCGGCAAGATGAAGATTGAGGAGGTGAAGAGCACCACGAAGACGCAGCGCATCGCTTCCCACAGCCACGTGAAGGGGCTGGGGCTGGACGAGAGCGGCCTGGCCAAGCAGGCGGCCTCAGGACTCGTGGGCCAGGAGAATGCGCGAGAGGTGCGGCGGGCTGCAGGGCGGGACGCTCTGCGCTCGTGGAGCTGTGAGATGCGTCCTGGCCTGCGAACGAGGATCCGGTTTTCGGGGGCGCGAGAGGGCGGGGGAGCTAGGCGGTGCGGTGGGCCATGCAGTTACTAGTTCCGGGACTGATACTCCTTAGGTGTTGATTTGGCTATTAGGGCCTGAGCTGACTGGAGGACAGAGTCTTGGGAGACGAGCCGCCTGGTTTAGCCTTCTTCCCAGCAGTCTCAGTCTCTCACACCCCCCTCCCCAGTTACAGTTCCCTCTGCTTTATTTACTGCAGCTATGCCAAGTCTTTTGACCATTGTTGTTTCACCTGAAGAAACTGAAGGTGGGAGAGGTCACAGCATCTGTTCACTTCCCTCCCTGGTGGTTTTGTCCTGATGGTGTATTTTGACCCTCTAGCTCTGAGATTTGGCAGCTAGAAACCTACTCCTGGCACGTGTTTAAGACTCCTTTCTTAGCCTCTTGCAAAGGCAGAAACACCAGTGAAGAGCCCCTGTTTTCTGTTTTTGTCATCACTTCTCCAAAAGGAAAACATTTGATCTCATATCACCTGTTACTGCAAACAGGTGGTTGAGCGCTTTCTATGAGCCAGGCAGCTTTATTTCCTCTCGTCCTAATGACTGGCCCCAGCACACACCTTAGCATGATGCATTGTAGATATACAAAAGAGCCTAAAGTTTTGCATAGTAAATACAAGTGTGCCTAAATCCTACAATTAGTATAATGCATCTGTTCATGTGTCTACCTATCAGCCCACCTCTAACATCTCAGAAATTGCAGATCACAGCACACTTTACCAAGTGTGCACCTTCTGGAACTCTCGAATTTATGAGTCATGGTGGTTCAAGAAATTACGTAAAATAAGCCTAAGATCACTCTGCTGGCAGTGGAAGAGGAGGGATTTAAACTTCAGCGTATGTGACTCTGTCTACATCCTACACCTCTGTCCTGGCTTCATGTGTAGTTGATCACATCAGTAGTCTTCCTGGCGCTTTGTGTCTTCATATAAAGAGTGAGAGACCAGATGATCTGAACCTGTCATTTCCCTTGAAATGGTAGATGGACTACATCTACCCCCCCACTCCCCGCCACATCTGGAACTGACAGTCATCCTGAGTGTGTATGCACCACTACACCCTACTGGTTTCCAACTATCTTACTGGAGAGAATATGCACAAGGGTTTGTCTGTCTCCAGTAGACAGAAAGCTTTGGTTCTGGGGACTTGGTGTCATAGGACATATAGAGAGCTGAGGCAGTTCTTTATAGGATGGTAGCCTGGGAAGTTGGTGAGATAGTTCAGCAGGTAAGGTGCCTGCTCACAAACTGGCAACCCAACTTCAATCCCCAGAGAAGGAGAGAGAGAAAGAGAAGACATTCTTTGACGAATGTCTGCTAGGATCTATTGAGGGCACTATGCTTACAGAAACAGGACTGGAATGTAGATCACACACATTCTTTGAGGGACTTATGGGGCATGCAGTGCAATGAGATCTGATTGTAGTCACAGCATCCTGTCACAGGGAACAGCGAGTCAATGCTCAGAGATCAGCTGTGGCCTCCCCAGATGAGGAAGACAAACCATGAGGTCAGTCCTGTATTGTGTAATGACAGGGTGTTGGTGCCCAGAGAGTTGATTTTCTCAGCCAATCACAGGCTCTGGGTGTGTGCTTATGCATATGTACTCTATTTTAAATATACTAGCAGATGACCAAGTAGCTGAGTTTTGTGGGTTCAGCAACCTCCAGTGTTTCTGGTGCGGCCAAGGTTTCACAGCTGCCCATTATGTCTTTCATTTTCATGTGATGTATGTGTGTGTGTACATGTGTGCATGCCTGCATATGCATGCACATGTCCACGCGTGTGTGGAGGCTGGGTTTTGATGTCGGGAACTAGGCTCTATTGATTTCTCAGGCAAATCCAGGGCTTATGGATACAGCTGGTCTTGTTAGGCAGAGTGCACTGGAGATCTCTGCCTGGAATTACTGACGGGACATCACACCAACCTGTCGTTTACTTGGATTCTGGGGATCTGAACTCTGGTCCTCATGCTTGCACAGCAAGTGTTTTTAATCACTGAACCATCCTTCCAGCACCTGATTAGTGGTTCTTCACTCTTAGTGGGATCTAATGAAAACTGGGATCCTCTCCTTGAAGGCACTGTTAAGTGTGAACATGTGTATATTTATTTCCCTAGTTTCCACAGTTTTGTGGGCCCAGTTATCATCCCTTCATGCTCTTCACACAGCAGTCTGATCTCCAGATCACATCACAGCACATGGTTTAAGGTCTTTCCAGTGTCTTCTGTCCCTGCTCCCTCTTAAGCCTCACCTTCCCATCCTTTTTACCATACAGGGGGTGCTGCAGCCTTTCCATCCCTCAGACACACCACACTTCTGCTTTGGGTATTTTTTTAACTTTTTTTTTTAAACTTTATTTATTCTGCATGTGTGTCTATGTATCAGAGAGCACTGTGTCCCTGTGGAGGTCCAAGGGTGACTTCAGGAATCATCAGATTGCATCTACCTCCTTTTTATTTCACTTTGGGTTTTCCTAGGATCTGCCCTCCAGGGCCAGAGTGCCTTTTTTTTTTTTTTTTTACTTTTTATTTATTTATTTTGCGCGCGCACGTGTGTGTGTGTGTGTGTGTGTGTATGTATGTATGTATCAGAGGGCACTGTGCATCCCTGTGCAGAACCCAAGGGTGACTAAGGGAATTATCTTGGATCGCTTTTACTTTTTGCTTTGCTCTGAGATTTCCCGGGCTCCGCCCACCAAGCCTGAAATCCAGGCCTCAGTTTCCCCGTTTTTTTTTTTTTTTAACATGGAACCTGGGGTTCGAACTCAAGACCTGCTTTTGAGGCAGAATCTTAACCCCTGAGTCATCTCTTCAGCCCCTGCTTTAGGCATTTTGAATTTGCTGTTTTTGCCCAGAGCTTCCTTCATACATCACATGAGTGAGAGATGTCCCTGACTCTCTCAGTTGCTCACAACCCTACTTTTCATGGTAAAGATCTTGCACCATGTCAGCTTCCCTGAAGCTGCAACACATGGCTTTGCTGCTAGCGCGGGAGCTGTTGGAAGAGTACTCGAGTTCTGTGGACCAGGAGCTGAACCTTTTCCACCATGAAGCATTTTAATACTGACTGATGGTTTCTTTCCATTGTGGTGTGTAGGCATGTGGCGTCATAGTAGAATTAATCAAAAGCAAGAAAATGGCTGGAAGAGCTGTCTTGTTGGCAGGACCTCCTGGAACTGGCAAGGTACTCATTTTCTCTCATTTTTTTTAAGCTACCCAAGAGAATGATCCCAATGCTTAAGCCAAATTGAATTCATGTCTTAACTAGTCTTTGTCTAGCTAGAGTGGTTCTGACTTAAAAACTAATGTGCTATAATACAATTGAGTGTCTAAAATTCATGTTCTAAAATTAAAATTACCCTGGCCTACCTCCAGAAAGGAGAAAATGAAGTCCTTGGAGGGGCTTATCATGTCTACAATTTGTCCTTTATTTTTCTCAAGTCTCCTTTGCTTTGGAAATAGGTTTTTATTGGTCTGGATGTCATAAAAATCTTCATAGTGACATCTTCTTTGATTGAGGGTAAGAAAAAAGAGGTTGGAGCATATCTGTCTTTACCCACCATTGTTGTGGCTATGAAAGGAAAGGAACTAAGTAGAGGCACGCCTGTGTCTACATGGGGCTTATCGTTTTTTTTCAGGCCAGGAAACTGGGAAGTCAGACAGTGCAGAGCGCTCCTAATTGATCTCAGATTCAGCTAGAGGTGGTGTGGAGCAGGAGATGGTGTGGAGGTTGGCAGAGCTGCAGGGGCTGAGGTTTGCTGTTTCCCTTCAGAAGTTGGGAGAATTGGCTTTTTAGGGACAAAAAGGGCTTTCTAAGTAATGGATATTGTATAACTTGCTGGGACTGGTGGGCTACTTTTGTTTTCATTTTGATTCATCGTGTGTGTGTGTGTGTGTGTGTGTGTGTGTGTGTGTGTGTGTATTCTTGAGATAAGGTCTCATGTAGCCCAGACTCAAACTTGCTGTGTAGCTGAGGATGGCCTTGAATTCCTGATCTTGTTGCCTTTACTTTCTGTGTGCTGGGATCATAGAATCTGCTACTAAGCCTGGCTTAGAGTTCCTCCTCTGAGCCTCACTTGTTCTTCATAGGCCTGGAGAACAGGCACCTGGGTCTGTATGTGCAGAAACAGGCTCTTCCACCCTTCCTTGAACCACCTCACAGTTCTTAAACCAATCAGTGGTGATGGGATAACATTAATTGTAACTTTGAAGTTGTATGACTTGAGGTGTATCTTTATAGTGATGTCCTTTCATAGAAGAGAAAGAAGTGCTGTGTTTGAACCTTCACAGTGCAAGTTTCCACGACCTCCATGCAGGCAACGTTAGCACGTCCAGGCATTTCTCATTTATGCATCTATATGTTTTCTTCCTCCCTCCTTTTTTAAAAACATTTATTCTGTGTACCATAGTACACATATGGAGGTCAGGACAAGTCTCAGGAGTCAGTTTGCTCCTCTGGCCTGAGGGAATCTGGGATCAAGCTCTGGTCATAGACTTGGCAGTGAGTGCCTTTATCTGTGGTGAACCCTCTATTTGGACTCTTGAACCCTTCGTCCTGTTCCTTCTAAAGTACATTAGAGATTTGGTGCTGGTAAATACTCTAGCTTATATTCAGTGTTCTTCTTTTCTGTTTGTTTAAAGCCCAGAGGGACCCACCCTTATAGCAAGCAACTCTCCCCTGCTGTCAGCCACCTACTTCGCCATGGTTAGCTCTTGAGTGCTGGGTCACAGGCATGTGCCATCTGCCTGCCTGGCCTTGTGTGAGCAGGTGAGCAGGTTGTTACTTGCTGCCTTCTGGCTTCTTTTGTTGCTATGGAGAAGTCTAACTGTGAGGATTTTAGGTTTTCTTTGGAATATTTTGGAGGTATTTTTGATTTTAGTGCTTCATTAAAGCACATTGCAGTGATGTCTCATTTCTGGAAAATCCTCAGCCTCTGTCCTCTGATGGCTCCTTCTTGGAGCTCTTCTGAAGTCCAGTTAGATGTCGTTCAACCTGGGAACATTTGGTGGGCTCCAGAAATGAGTGGTTTGTTGGTTGTCATAACTTAGCAAGGTGCTGGTCACCAGCAAGGGTGCCTTTGGCCAGCGAGGGTGTTGAACATTCTCCAGGGCACAGAACGGTCCCCACAGCAAGGAATTGTCCCATCTGTGAGGATGAAATCCTCACTGTGGCTTCCCATTATAACTTGCATTTCAACCTCACTTCTAGCTTTTTACTCTGTTGCATTCTGGTTCTCATGCTTGTTTGCTTCCTTCTGTCCTTCCTTTGCTGACAACTGAACCCATGCCCCCCTCCCCGCCACACAGACACAGACACACACACACACACCAAGCATTCTGCTGTGTTCACCAGCTGACTGGATCCTTTTGCTTCATCAGATTAGAAACTTTTGCTGGGTGCTGCAGGAATTCTAGAGTACTGCAATAGGCAGGCCTGTGCAGCAGCTGGAGGCCCCTTCTAATGTGCAGGTTAGGAGTAACTATTGATTCTAAGCCTCATAACTCTAGTCAGGGTTCCTTCCCCAGTAGCATTGACCAAGATGTTGAGACCCGAGGCCCTGAAAATTAGCAGCTCTCTGGAGTTCTATGAGCAGCCAGGGCCTGCAGTCTCTTTCCTGCCCTTACAGCTTTTCATGTTTCCTCACTCTCGGCCCTCTGAGATGGTAAAAGGGCTTCTTATCATCTGTCTGCTTCCACTGGCTGGCCTGTTTCTGCCTGCCACTCTTTCAGCAGCCCAGTTATGGGGTGGTCTCTAAGTGTTCAGTAGCCTGAGCTACTTTGACTGCTTTGTCCCGCTCAGTTGTCGCTGCCAGCACACTGTCTATACCTTCAGAAACCTTTACTACATTAATGCAGCCACATCCAAGGTATCACCAAGTGAGCCCAAGCAGCCCACTTCTAGCCTAGGGCATTTGGACCAATCACAGCCTTGATCGCTGGCAGTCATTCCTCTTTGCACTGGTCCCAGCAGTTCTTCTTATGGACCACCAGGGGGAGCCCTGTTTGTTCACAGGGCAAAAAAGTACAAGCCTTAGAGCACCCTGGATGAGGCTGTGAGGTTCAGAAACTGGGGCAGTCAGCTGTAGCTGGCTCAAGAAATCCGGAGTTTTGTAGATGTTGCTGAAGTTGGAGTGGGGCCCGCCTGTTCAGCACAAGGTAGCTTAAGAGGGACCAACAGCCGTAGTCTGATGGACAAACATTATCACTAATAGTGGCTTTAACAGATCTTTACAGTGCTTGAACACCTGCCCAGTGCCTCAGGGACAGGGCCTTCCCATCTCTGGACCCCATCTTAGCACCTGTCTGCTTGTCATTTAAGCTCGTGATTACTGCACTTTGCTAAATATTTTTCTTCTTTTCATTTTGAAGTATTTGAAACCTGTGAAAGAGTTAAAAAAAAAAAAGAACAGGCTGTCAGTATCTGACATTTGTAACATTTGTTAGTGTTTCTCTGTATCCCATGGAATCATCATAATGTAGTTTAAACCCTACTAGAGCATTAGCTACTATATAGTTTATGTGAACATTTCTCATAGATTTGTGTGTGTGTGCGTGTGTGTGTGTACGTGTGTTTGTGTGTATGTCCATGTGTATCACAGGGCACTGTGTGTGTCTGTAGTGGCCCAAGGGTGATTTTTGGGGATCATTCTGAATTGCTGTATCCCCTTTTTGTTTTGCTTTCAAGTTTTCCAGGCTTTGCCATTCAGGGCCAGGATCCAGGATCTGAACTCAATTCATTCTGATTGCCCTGAACATCTCTCCAGCCCATCTCACAATTTTTGTCAATTAAAAAGTTAATGGAAAAACACTCAGGAGCCATGGACAGAGCCAGGAAGAGAAGAGTGTACGGATCCCAGGAAAAGAAAGCCTTAAAGACAGGTGTTGAGAGCTCTGCCAGCCACAGAGGGGTGCACTGTTAGCTCACTCTAGTTACTGGTGTGTTTGTTGAGTCCAGTAATTCATACATACTCTGCCATCGGCTGTAACCCCAACCCTTTCTTTTGAGAAAAGGTCTCACTAAATTACCCAGGCCTCTCTGACTCCCTCTGTAGCCCAGGCCAATCTTGTATTTTCCATTCTCTTGTCTCAGCCTCTCAAGCAGCCAAGATTTCTATTTTAAAAGATGGCAAAGTGAGACTATTTTTAATGATAAGAAAGTAAAGATGACAGGCCAGGGTGGGAAGACGACTCAGTTGGTGCTGTGCTTGCCACACAAAAATGAGGACCTAAGTTCAGTCTGCAGCAGGCATGTGAAAGCCAGATGTGAAGGTGTGTACCTGTAATCACAACACAGAAGGTTGATACAGAAGGCTCTAGAATTCACTGACTAGCAGAGCAGGCAAATGACTGAGCTACAGGATCAAAAATTAAAGTGGAGAGAGATTGAGGATTAAGTGATTTCAAGGTCTACCCAGCATTGACTCTGACATGTATGTGCACATACACAAAAACATGCATGCACACACACATGCATGCATACTTGCACACACATAAACACACACACACACACAAACAAGATACAAGTGAAGAACAATTCTCCAAGTTCTTCCAGTTTTGAGCTTTGTTACACATTCAGAGTCCAGGGTTAAAGGTGTGCTTGCCTAGCACAACTGGGCCTGAGTTCCATTACCATCATGGCAGCAAAGTCAAAGCAGTCACCATATCCCTGTGCTCATTGTTGCTATCCTCACTTGCCTTTTATCCACTTACTCTCTCTGATGTGTCTTTCTTCTGAAGTATCCAGGACACCTGATTGGTCAAATGTTGAACCGTCTCCAGCACCCGTCTGGCTCTTACCTTGGCCCTCAAGAAAGATAGAAGTCCCTTTCTGAAGTTTTCCTCTTGAGAATCTGGTCGTTTTTGATCTATGCCATGTTCAGGAAATAGTTCTTTTTGGTATTCTATGTTGATTTTATTTGTGGACTTGTATTTGACAGAGAATCTAGGAGGACTGTGTGTTTCATGGTTTTCTGGACTATTGAATGATGTACAATCCAATGCAGCTGTCCTGTAAGTCAGGACAGGACCGACACAGGCATGCCCCAGGTTGATTTCTTTTCTGCTTATATGTGGCCCTTCCAGGATCTTGTTTTTATTTATGGGTCTCATTATTAATTATTTATATTGTTTGTTGTTGGCAACTACAGACACTCTGAATTAGTAAGAAGTATGCTGCTCTCTGGATTTTTTTTTATTATTTATTCAATTGTGTGTGTATGCGTGTGTGTGCGTGTATGTATGTGTGTGTATAGAACCATAGACAAATTTGGGAACCACCATGGACGCCTCCACCTCCTCCTTGTTTACTCTGCCCCAGGATTCACAGGCTCCGCCCTACGAGGACCAGAAACGCAGGCCACCCTACCAGGACCAGAAATGCTGGCCGCCCCCGCTTCCACCCGGCGTCTATACATGGGGCCTAGGATCCGAACTCAGGACCTTCCCACCTGCAAGGCAGAGGCTTAACCCTTGAGCCACTTCTCCAGCCCCACTGCTCTCTGGATTTATTATTTATTTCTAGGTGTTTTGTAAGCAGGGAGTTTAGTAGAGCTAGTGTCCGGAAGCATAAATCTTTTACTCCTTTGTGATGTTGTTCCATTCTTCTCCCAGGAAATATGAGAGAGGCCAGATCATCGTCTCCTTTGCACGTTCTCTGATGCACAGATATGTATGAAGGTGTATGGTAGCTCAGGAGTGTGTCACAGTGGCCTGAAGTAAAGGGGCCAGGGATGCTGCCTGTCATAGTTAAGCACAGGTGTCAACTTGACTCTTGAGGGTTTGAGCTCTGGGCACAGGTGTAGAGAGTTGATGGGTGAGTTAAGCCCAGAGCAAACCTGAAGGAGATTGTCTAGCTGCTCAGGAAGACCCAGCCCATGGTGGGTGGGATTAGGCCCTGGATAAATCAGAGAGACCTGGTTGAGAGAGTTGGCATCCTTCTGTATACTTGGCCAGACATGCTGGTCTGGCAAGTAAGGATTGTCCATCTCTCAGCCGTTATGGCGGCCAGTTCCCTCGGCCCTGGTGTTGGTGCGTGCTCTCCCGTCAAGCTGGACTGAGAACTGTAACCAGACTGTCATAAGAAAGTAAACTCCTTGTTCCCTTAAGCTGTGTGACTGTAACACTGCCCTTCTGCACGGATGCAGATCAGGCCTGAGGACTGCACACTGCTGGCAGTGGACTTCTACTAGTTTGGCTTTAGAAAAGAGGAGTTTGGAACTGGACTTCCTCAGACTTCTTTTGGTAGCATCTTGTGCCTGGTGACATTCACGTGCTACATGCACATGGAAATAAGGTTTTGGAGATGAACCTTTGCATCTGGCAGGACTTTCTGGGGCTGGGTAAGCTGTTGTCAGCCTCTACGTTTCAGTTTCCTTCCTCTTTTTTAAAAATATTTTATTCACTAGGGTGGGGTCAGCACATGTGTGAAAGTCAGATGGCAATTTTTGGAAATTAGTTCTCTCCTTCTTCCACATAAGCTACACTTAATTCATATTCCAGATTTATATGCAGGTGCCTTTACCCATCAAATTATCTCGTTAACATCTGTTTCAATTTCTTATGCTGTAAAATGCTACCAGGGAGCCAGGTACATACCTGTAAGCCGAGGACATGGTCAAGGTAGGAGTAGCTACACTGCAAGTGTAGCAGGGCTGCACACTAGGACCCCATTTAAAAAAAAAAACAGGGGCTAGAGAGGTAGCTCAGAGGTTAAGCCTCTGCCTTGCAGGCGGAAGGTCCTGAGTTCGGATCCTAGACCCCATGTATAGACACTGGGTGGAAGCCGGGGGGGGGGGGGCTGCGTTTCTGGTCCTGGTAGGGCGGAGTCTGTGAATCCCAGGGCAGAGTAAACGAGGAGGTGGAGGCGGTCCATGGTGGTTCCCGAATTCGCCTGTGGTTCTACATACACATACACACATACATGCGCACACACGCACAACTGAAACATACATACACACGTGCATACATGCACAACTGAATAAAAAAAATTAAAAAAAAATAAAAAATAAACAATAAGTAAACTAGAACATTAACTTCATAAATTTGGTGGTAGGTCAATAAGATGTATATGGCAAGGCTGGAAAGATGGTTCAGTGACTAAAGGCACTTGTGGGCAAACCTGGTCTAACTGGATACAGGATTAGGGGCAGGGAGGCATGGATGCCAGGGAATTGGATACAGTTGCTCTCTTGGAGTTTGAGGCTGAGGATGGAGATTGGGGATCTGTGGAATTACTAGGAAAAGACAGTGACTGGGGAGTCAGAAGACTTAGGGTAGAAGGTGGACACAACCAGCCTGCCATCCCCTTTGGAGGTTCCAGTGTCAAGTGTGTTCCTCCCATTGTCTCTTTGCTCCTAGAATACGGCGTTAAGAGGGGTCTTTTGGGGCTGAGTACTATGGCAGGTACATGCCTACCCAGATGCTATGAGACTAGAGGAGCTGTCATGAGTACCTAGGGAGGTAGCTGAAAGGCCACAAACCAGTCTGTGGTCTGTTTGTTGGCTACTTGGATGCATTCTAATCTGGTACCTTAATGGTTCATTGACCAGGCAAGGACACCAGGCATTGGAGAGTGCTGAGGTTGCATGAGTAGTACAAGACCAGGGCTAATAAGCTCAGCTTCTACCTACAGGCTGCTTTCTGACGTGCACTTAATGCTACTTGCTGTGTCCATTACCAACAGGGCATTGAAAAGGAGCAAGGGACCCTTTAAGTGGGCCAGCTTGTAAGCACTGCCTCAGAGTTCTCTTTGCTGGGGCCGCCAGCTTGTTTTCTTCCTGGGCTTGTGGGCTTCAGACCTGGCCTCACTCTTCTCTTGTTTCAGAGTGAAGGAAAGGTATTATTTCCCAGTCCTGAATCAACTCTGCGGCATTTGCCTTTCACGGGACCTCTTGTTCTGCACCTACTATAGCTGCATTGCTAAGCATGTGGATTACAACCTCTTGTCCTGTATACTGCAGCTGCATTGCTAAGCATGTAAAGTGTGACTTGTGACCAAACTGTAACCCAAAATTCAACAATGTTTCAGTCTCCACTGTTTGTGGTCCACTTAACATAAAACTAACAAAAGTGATGTGTTTCTTCTTTGATAATTTCTATGGCCTGTAGTTTGGTGTTCCCAGGATTTGTGAAAAGAGAAAGCACATCTTGGGACTCCCCCGGGGTGTGAGCAAACTGAACGGGTGCTATTTTGAGATTGAGGGAACAGTATAGAAGCTGGTATTCTTCATAATGGGAGCCTGGTCTGAAGCACAGCCTGGGTGCCATGATCTATTGAAGGGCAGAGTAGAGGACCAGGGCTGTGGCAGCCAAGCACACAATGTTTTGCTTGAGTCCAAAACCTATTAAATGGACAGATGTCCCCAAAACTAAGACAGTTGCCAGAAAAATTTAACTTGTGTTTTAAAACAAAAAATTGTTTCGTAGCACACCTTTCCCAGGACCTCCAGTCTGCCTTTTTCTAGGTTATAGCATCTGGTTGTGTTATTCAGTTTGTGTGTCTCACCTTCCTCCTTGGTAAGTGGGTGGAATGGTAGTGTCTGCTGCCGAGGGTCTCGTGAAGTTCATGTGCTCATACCTCTGCTAGCTGTAAGTATGAGGGGTGTGGGATGCACACAGAGCTTAGAGGAGCAAGCACTTGCACAGAGACCTTCAGACACCCGCTGTGTGGGGTGCACCTGATGGTAAATCTCACTCTTCTGAGTTGATAATGTCTTTGTAGCCTGCATTTCTGAATGACTGTATTTCTGTTAGTAAAGCAAATGTGTTTGCATTCTTTCCTTCTTCAGACAGCTTTGGCCCTGGCTATTGCTCAGGAGCTGGGTAGTAAAGTCCCTTTCTGCCCAATGGTGGGCAGTGAAGTGTACTCGACTGAAATCAAGAAGACAGAGGTGCTGATGGAGAACTTCCGCAGGGCCATTGGTGAGTGCAGAACTGGGGTGACTTCACCTCTGCCTGAAGCCTCTTCATGCAAAGCTGCCTATGTGACATGATATATGACTGTCTTCTCTTAGCACCATTGCTGTTCTCTTCATAAGGCCCTGGCTCTTCTGCGCAAAGTTCCTTAGCAGCCAGAGCAAGCGAGGATGCCACTTAGACGCTTGGGTTTTTCATGTGGTAAAAACAGATGTGGGTCAGGCTTGGAATATAGGTTTGAAAATCTTTCTGAGGGCTTCCTGTTTTCTTTTCTCTTTTTTCATTTCTTTCTTTCTTTGCTCCTTTCTCCTCCCTTTCCCTTCCATTTGCGTTCTGAGGCGAGATTCCATTGTGTTGCCATTTCGCCTAAACTTTTGGACTTAATGGATCCTTCCTGTTTCCAGCACAGCTAGGCATAGAGGCACCTGGCCATGACCTCCACTGTGCTTTTTCTCATTTATTATTATTAATTATTATTTTTTATTGCTTTTGAGAGACATCTTCACTCTGCATCCTCCACTGAACTTTTAAATCAGTCTTCCAGCCCTAGCGCTGGGCTGTTAGGCCTGTGCCTCCAGCCTCTGTTCCTGTTCGTTAACTTGTTGATCAATGATTTGATTTGGTATAAGGTGTTACATCTGCTTCAAATACCTAAATATTTTTAAATTTGTAAAATTTATTTTATAATGCTTTTCTGACATTGATAAAATCTGACAGAACTGAAGTTCACATTGGGTATCTGAGTACCTGTGTTTGGATTATTGAAGATAATGTTAATGGTTTGAAATTTGGAAAACTGTAGATGAATTTCCTTGGCACCCGGGCTTGATTGCCATTTCTGAGGGGAGGGGACAGTGTCCATTTTTTGCTGGCAGTGAGGTGTTGAGAGATGTTTCTTGATCCTTGAACAGAATAAAAGGGCAGGCTATCTGCTGTCTTCAGAAAGGAGGCCTCCTGTCTCCTGTCCCTGTGCCTTTGGATTCCACCCAGGTTGGCAAAGGGGTGGGAAGCATGCAGTAAGACGACCAGAAATGAAAAGCTGGAGTCTGTGCTATTTCCTTGATGTGATGAAGGCGCCTGTCAGGGACCAGAAACCAGAGCCGGCAGATGAAACCTGTGTCGTTCGTGTCTCGGGTGCCAGAGATAGCACCAGCTCAGCCCCTTCCTGGCGAACAGCCGGTTTCATTGTCTGTCACCCACATCCCCTGCCTGCTTGTCAGCACAGAGCAACTTCTAAACGAATGGGAACTAGTGAGAGATGGGCACGCCTCTGCCCCTCCTGCAGGAATGTCTGCTGCAGTCGTGGGACAGTGAGTGGCAGCAGGCATTCCTCTGAAGGCACTGATCTTGGAACGGCCGAGGTTTGATTATAGTCCACTCTCAAGGATCAGATTTTCCAGGTTTGTCACCATCTTCTGATGTAACCATATTTGGAGAACTTTTGTCTTGAGAGTCAGGAACTGGGAGTTGGGTAAGGTACAGAAGAACTGTGTCCCCTCACTTGGGGCTGTTCCAAAACCTCCATTTGCAGGCTATCAGGTGGATGGAGGGAGAGTCAAAGCTGTCCTTAATGAGACTATCTGAGCGCCTGTCCTGATTGAGTTTCTGGGGGAAAGCTGGCACCAGTGCTCTGATAAGACAATGACCACATTTGAGAGGGAGGTGACTGAGTGCCTCACCCTGCCGGTGGCCTCGTACCTTGTGGTGTTGCTTGTCAGACAGGCAGCTGAGCGGTGAGTGTGTTCTGCCACAAGGAGCGATGCACTCCCTGGTAAGAAGAGCAGAGCTTGTGTGCTCTCCAGCAAGGGTTCTCTGCCAAACCTATACTTTGGCATTCTTTGGGATCTTTGGGAGCTTAAACTACTGGTGACAGGCACATGGTGTACGTACAGCAGAGCTCAGAGATTGTGACACCCCGTAAGTCGGTCTGAAGCTAAGAACCATGAGTGTAGTACCCAGCAGAACGGCAGAGAATATTCCTAAGCTTAAGCATCAGACTTTTCCTTTAGCAGGTCCCACTAGAATAACATACAACCTTGCTTTTTTGTGACATTTGGGCAGATATTAAAAAAAAAATAAATAAAAACACAAAACATGTTATAAAAAGCGAAAACTTTTGAAACCAGCCATCGTCAAAGAATGTTACCAGAAGCCCAGAGTGACCTTGGTGTCCTGTCCTTGTCACGTCTTTCTCTACAAGTCCCTCTAAAAAGTTGAAATCGGGGCTGGGCAGATGGCTCAGCAGTTCATGCCTGATAATCTAAGTTTGGATCCCTAGACCTTGTGAAAGCCAGACACAGTGTTATGAGTGTCTAAGATCCCAGCATGCCTGCGGGAAAACTAAGTGGAGACCCAAGGATCTCTAGAAGTTCACCTGCCAGCCTGGCTTACTCAGAGCAATGAAGAGACCTGCTCAAACAAAATATAAAGGCGAGGAATACTGGAAGGTTCTCTGACTTTCATACACGTGATGTGATATGTGTGCACCTGCACTGACATGTCGCACAGGTGTACACAGACACGTAAAGTCACCTATCACATGTTTACATTTTACCCACTTTACAATTGTGCTGGTATTTTTGTTTTTCTGCTTCTAATGGCAACCTTAAATCTATAAAATTGCTTTGTCTTAGACCTCGGGGTCAAGAATTTAGGGCTGTATGAATGTGCTCTTGGGGGGGGTGGATGAGCGTGTTCTGCTCCTCACTGTGGCTCCTCTGCCGTCTCTTTCAGGGCTGCGTATAAAGGAGACTAAAGAGGTTTACGAAGGTGAGGTGACAGAGCTCACACCATGCGAGACAGAGAACCCCATGGGCGGGTTCGGTAAAACCATCAGCCATGTGGTCATAGGGCTCAAGACAGCCAAGGGGACCAAGCAGTTGAAGGTGAGCATGCAGGGCTCTTCTCCAAACTCCCATCACAGGGTGGCTCTGGGCAGTGGTGTGACCTGTCTGTGCCAGTTCCGGTTCTGTGCCACACAGGTCAGGTAAATGTGTTGGGTGAACAAGCAAGACTTTGGACGGTCTGGCCCTTGGAGGGCTTAGTGAAGGTAGCCACTACTTTTCCAACTAACAGAAACTACATATAATAAATTGCGAATGGGTGGGTGAGGAAACTACCCCTGCATGTTACGTCCCATGTGATAACTCCACGACAAAGATGTTGGTCTCTGGGGATCTGCAAGAGGTATGGAGCAGATAGCTTAGCAGGCTCCCATGCGTTGCACTGGACGCTGGAGAATACTAAGCTTGGCATTATAGCTTTGTGCCTGATTCAGGGGATTGCCCATTAGCTTTCAGGACACAGCCACCATATTCCTGGAAGAGTGTGGACGTTAGAGTGTAAGCTTTGAATGGAATTACGTGGCAAGTGACTTGCTTCCTGGGCAGTGGGGTATTATTATTTGGTACCTGTCAGCTGTTTATCTTGTGACTCAATTTACACAGTCCTAGCAATGAAGCTAGTTAGTTTTGGTTGTGGCACTTAGTTCCATAGAGAGGCAGCTATTCTCACCTGTGTGGGAGGTTCTAGACCACAGGCATGATGGTGGTGTTGCCATGGTGATTAGTAAACAGCACCTAACTTGCATGTGTGGTCCTGGACTGGCTGCTTATGGACACCTCATTTATCATTTACTGTCCTTCACGTGTATGTATGTAGACACCAGATTTTCTTCTTACAGGTAGCTTGTGAAGCAGTCAGGCATTGTCCTATGATTGGTCACACCTACGTGTGTGACAGAGCTGACTCAGGGCTGAGTCTAACCATGTGTCGTGCCGAGCCCTGGGTGTCCACTTAGGTTCTCTGGGGATTTCTCAGCTGTAAACTGTCTTCGCTTTGGCTTATGATGGTCTGCTGCTTGACTCTGTGAGGCATTTTCTTAATTGCTGTTTTGTGACCCTTTTTCCTTTTCCTAATAGAGCTTTCCATCTCCAGAGCTTGCCTCTATAAATCCATAAAGCCCCCATCCCTTGCTTCCTTCTGTTTGCGAGGTCTTCATTGGAGTGGAGCTCCCCTCCCTTCTGTTTGTGAGGTCTTCATTGGGGTGTGGCCCCCTTCGCTCCACTCTGTTCCTGAGATCTTGATTGGGGTGCGGCCCCCCCTCACTCCCTCTTTCACCTTTTCAGTAACTGCATCTTCAGTCAGTTCATCTGGGAAGTTTAATTGGTGTAAAAATTCTTCAGGCTGAAAAAGTACAATCCCTATCACATCTTATGCTAAAGGCCTGCAGCTTAAGTTCGGGTAATCCACTTTGGGGTTTCTTAAACATGAATACTTGTAGCAAACTGGATAGAGGTGCCTGATGCTTGTTGGGCACTTCTGAGTTTGAGAAAGAACATTTTCTGTGTAGTCTCTGTCCTTCCTGATATGGGGCCTGCCCTGTGTACTGGGGACCCACCCTACTACACCCCCTGTGCACTGGGCATCAACTATCTTACCATATCAGTGCTTGGAAAAATCATATATCCCCACCCAGCCATTGAAGCAAAGTCCTAGATTTGCAGCTAGGTGATTATTTTCTAATAGCTCCATTGAGGTACAATTTAAATACAATTCATTCGTTTTAAATGGGCAGCTTAAGGAATTTTATTTAGTGTGTTTACCTAGTTATGCAACCATCACCACAATCTAATTTTAAAACAATTTCATCACTTTCCTTCCAAGAAATCTCTCAAAAAAAACTCTTGCCATTAATCATCCCTCCCTATCCCTCCTTTATTCCTGGGCAACTGTTAACATACTTTCTGTCTCTCTAGATCTGCCAGCTAGGTCAATTCACAGAAATGGAATTGGACAACGTGTCTCTTCTCTGTCTGGCTTCTACCACCAAACCCTGGGTTTTACTCTTTAATTTTGTTTAGAATAGTTTTTCTTAACCACAATCACGTTATGTAACGGAACTCTTCTTGAAGTTTAGCCTAGATGAGAAAACTGAGGCTCAAGAGAGCCTTGCCTAGAATTACAGGCTTGCAGAATACTCATCTGGTAAGCAGTACTGGACAGAAATTTCTGAGGTTTCATGGCTGCCTGAGAAGGGAGAGGTATAGCCAGGACAGCCATCTAGAGAAAGATTGTGCATAGCTTGGCCTTTTGAGAATACTATTTCATGGCTTCTGGTGTCAGGGAAGAAGAGAGAAGGGCATCCTGGTGTCCTTGTGCTAGCTTGAAAGCACTTGCCCACCTTGCCTCTCTGGCATCACGTTGTCCACTAATGGACAAGCCGTGTAGTCATTGTCCTTTGGAGAGGTGCGCACAATGGCACCAAGTGGAACCTGCACTGCAGTCCTAATCACGGAAGTTATGTTTTTCAGCTGGATCCCAGTATTTTTGAAAGTTTGCAGAAAGAGCGAGTGGAGGCTGGAGATGTGATTTATATTGAAGCCAACAGCGGGGCCGTGAAGGTAATGTTTCTCTGGGACAAAGTGCTCGGCTGTTGTGTGCCGTGCAAATCCAGATGATGGGGGTTACTTCCTGCAGCAGGTGTGGTGCAAGAGGTTGGCATTTAGCATGACACCCTATGAAGGGTGTGGCCCCTTCACATATAATGAAGTTTCTTTATCTGCTCTGTAACCTTCCCAGATGAAAGAAGTCTATTAGAAAAATACTAAAAGCTGTTTGGGGGGAGTAGAGGGTAAGAAGCCAAAACAACTTTAGTCATTTTCAATTTGAAATGTGCAGTATATTTAATCTTCTTTTATCTCCGTGGTATTTTCTTCCTGAGATATATGCATGTGGGAAGGAATGCAGCATTAGTTGGCATTCTTTTCCTATCTGATTCCCAGTGTTCTGCGGTGTTGCTCACTGTTTAATGGATGAGCATAATACTTCATATCGCACAGTAAATCACCCACCTACAAAGAGTCGAGCAGCTGCCTCTGTCTCCAGTTAATCTGCTAGGTTTGCCCTTTATCAGGAATCGCATACAGTTAAGGGTGTGGGCAGAGACTTAGCAAAAGGATCAAGTGTCTCCAACCTGCCGATAGTGCCCTTCTCTTGGCAGCAGGGAGCATTGGCACACGGGAGATTGTTGGGGAGACAATCACCACCAGGCCGTGGAGGAGTCGCGCTCTCTGCCATTTGGGATATTGGCAGTGAAACCCCAGCAGCTTTCTTGTTTCTCACTGTGCAGAGGCAGGGGAGGTGTGACACCTATGCCACCGAGTTTGACCTTGAGGCCGAAGAGTACGTCCCTTTGCCAAAGGGTGACGTGCACAAGAAGAAAGAAATCATTCAGGATGTGACTCTGCATGACTTGGATGTGGCCAACGCACGGCCTCAGGTACTGCTGCCCTGTACTGCGCTGCTTCCTGCGGGCCTGAAGCTCTGGAGATAATTGGCAGGGTCTGCCTGCCACTTTGGAGCAAGCGTTCCTTTTCTGTCTGTGATGTTCAGCAATTAGCATGAACATGAGCTCCGCGGGACTCTTTTGTTCCATTCTAGCACACTGTCACTGATGATTTCCTGGCTGTTTCTTCTCCCAGCCAAGCCTCTTTTGCCCTGTGCTCGCCAGCTCCAGCCCTGGCTTCTCTCCAGCAGTGTCAGTGGCGGGAGGGCAAGAGAATTCTGTAAGCCCTCACAGGTTTTCAGAAAGCCTGGCACACTCATAATTTGCTCCCCAGAGCACACCCCAGCTTCTTTAGCCTTGAGCTGAAGTAAGTCTGCTTCTAGACAAGGTAGGCTGGTAACTATGGCAAAGAATGTGATGCCTTCTCTAAGCAACTTGTGATTGAGGCAAAGCGCACTTGTTGGTGCTGGTGGGCTTTCAGGTCGTGTCCGTCTTCACCTGGAGCAAAGAAAGGTTCCTGAGGTTTGCTGACACTGGCTTTGGAGCAGCACGTTCTGTCAGGAAATGGATGTCTGCTTCCAAAGTGGCCATAGAAGCCATGTCAGGGTCTAAGTGTCAACAGAGGACCAGGGCTCCAGGAAAGGAGGCCTTCTTGGAAGCCGCATAGACAGCAAAGCTTTGAGTTGTTCAGACCTCACAGTGTCCAGGGGAAGGTTGGTAGTCTTGAGAGGCTGATGCAGATCCCAGCTTATCCTGTGACAACTCCTGTGTTGAGATGCTTGCCAAGCTTTCCAGGGAGGTGTGTCAGTCACCAGTTCGGTTGATGCGAGGGACCTGGGAGCTAGTCTCCTTAAATAGCATAGCTTTCTGTGAATCTTCTCTTCCCCAGGGGGGACAAGATATCCTGTCTATGATGGGCCAGTTGATGAAGCCAAAGAAAACAGAGATCACAGGTAAGATCAGCCACTAGTTCTGAAGCCTGCAGTGTAGCCAGGTTCTGGGTATCCAAAGCCAGGCTCTGGGTATACTCCTAAACAAGGCCATGCCTGGGAATAACATCCTCCCTCTTCCAAGATCAGAGTTCAGCTATGCCCTGTCTGCTGGGTTTAAATAGATACTGCACTATCTGGCCACTTGTGCTCAGTTTCTGGTCCCATTGGTGTGCAGGTACATGTATGTATGGAGGTCTGAGGTTGCAATCAGGAATCACCCTTGATTGTTCTTCCTTCTACCTTATTCTTTTTGAGACAAAGTCTCTTACTAAATCTTGTAGACAGGGTTAGTCTTGTTGGCTAGTTTGCTCCAGGGATTCCCCATTGCTACCTTCCAGTGCTAGAATTATAGCTGCTTGTTACACCCACTCTTCATTTTATATGGGATCTGGAGCTCTGAATCCAGTCCTTTTGCCTGAGTGGAAAGTGCTTAAACTGCAGAGCCCCTCTTGACTTTGGGTGTTAACCAATTTTCTGTCTGGTGGCTGTAGTGACAGTGCAAGAGCTAGTCTGGAAAGGACTGTGCCATCAGGCGGATCATGTGACCTGAGAAAGACTCCTCATCTAAGAACTGGAGGTCAGCTCTTAATCCAGACAGGCTTGAGGACGCACTGGAAGAGCATCCTTACGTAGGTCCACAGGACAGGATTGGTTTCTGAGCACAGGAAAGCCATCGTCAGGACTCCAAATCTAGTAGACTCTGAGATCAGGTAGAAACTGGGGCATCAAATGAGAGAGGAGATAGTGAAACAGGGTAGGCAGTGTGATGTGTGCAGCTTATTGGAGTGAACCCGACAGCTGCAGGGAAAGCTGCTAAGTTCAAGGCTTTTCAATGTGCTTGTCCTCATGTCAGATGATTTTACCAAAGCCTGTTCTGAGGCCAGGTCTTCTGTGATCTCACAGCTGGGAAAAATGGGCTATAAAGGGTGGGTGTAGGTGAAGAAGGTGGGAGGAAGAGAGCAGCTGCGACCCTGCCGTCCCCATCCAGACAAACTGCGCGGGGAGATCAACAAGGTGGTGAACAAGTACATCGACCAGGGTGTGGCCGAGCTGGTTCCAGGCGTGCTGTTTGTCGACGAGGTCCACATGCTGGACATCGAGTGCTTCACCTACCTGCACCGAGCCCTGGAATCGTCCATCGCCCCCATAGTCATCTTTGCCTCCAACCGAGGGAACTGTGTCATCAGGTAGGCCCTCCTGGCAGCTCCAAGGCTTCCCTTCCCCGGGTGCCTTTCCTCCTGGGCACAGTAAGCCTCAGTGTGAGACGAAGGCAAGGGGTGAGGTTGTGTCCCAGCCTCACTTCAGTGTGGTCACAGCGGCTGCCATCTGCTTCTGAGGACAGTCTCCCCATGGTCTCTGGGTTCACTCAGTCCGAGGTGCAAATGGATGGCCATACAGGCTTTTGAGGGCTTTTGACTTCTGTCTCCGCCTGTATGTATGGTGGGGGCTGCTGGCTTTACTTCTCAGGTGAGGAAACAATGAAAATGCTGGTCTTTTTTTTTTTTTATTCAACTGTGTGCATGTGCGTGTGTATGTGCGTGTGCGTGTGTGTGTCTGTGTATGTGTAGAACCACGGACGAATTCGCGAACCACCATGGACGCCTCCACCTCCTTCTGCCCCGGGATTCACAAGCTCCGCCCTACCAGGACCAGAAGCGCAGGCCGCCCCTGCTTCCGCCTGGCGTCTATACGTGGGATCTGGGATCCGAACTCAGGACCTTCCGCCTGCAAGGCGGAGGCTTAACCCCTGAGCCACCTCTCCAGCCCGAAAATGCTGGTCTTAAGGCAAACTCTCAGTCTTCCTTTGACACAGTGCTGTCTCAGTTCTCCCTCATTCACCTTAAGAGACAGCTGACTCCTGGATGGTGGGTGCTCAAATAGTCTTCCTGCCAGTGATTTCCCAGAGCTGGGGTTGGGGGCTTTCCTGGGTTCCACTTTCTCCAGCATATTCTGGGTCAGATGCACCAGCTTCTCTCTTAGGCCCATATTAAGTTCCTAGTACTCAGAGGGGTGGTGGTCTGCAGGTTTTCTGTGGTCCTGCGGGATATTTGTGTCTGATCTCTCATGTAGGGACATGAAAGGGCTCTTTTCAAGCTTGCAACTGAATTATGTGGAGACAGGCCCTCTTGAACTGCATGCTTCTGGCAGTGAAACTAGAAGCAGGCCCTAGTTGCACATGAGTAGTAAGGCCAACTGGAGCCACACTGAGCCTGACCGAGGACTGCTGACTTGCATCTCTGTGATGGCAAGCCGTATCTAAGAGTTCCGCTGGCTCTTGAAGGGGAAGCTTTGTCTCTACACCTACAAATGCTGGTCCTAGACAGGCTCCAGGTGGTGTCTGTGGTGTGAGCGTTTCCAGTTTGCAGCGACAACGACAGCAGGCCACCCTTCAGTTTCCCCCACTTGCAGATGCTGTATGGAGTCTTGGGAGCTGCTCCTGCTCCCTGCCTTGCTGTCTTGTCTATGAACTCTGCTGCAAGTGCTTCCTGCAGTCTTGGAGACAGTTGCTGGGTTGATCAGATCCAGACCAGCTGCTGGAGAAAGGAACAGGACCCCCCTTTGGCAGCTTCAAAGCTGGATACCTGAACTCTGTGCTCAGAAAGCTAAGAGCCCTATTGCACAGTCAAAGGCTTGCTGGCCTGGTCTTCATTCAGGCATGGCTTCCTTGGCTACCCAGCCTGGACATATGATTCTTCTTGCTGGTAGCTCTGCCAACCGACTCCCTCCCTCTGCCTGCTAACCTTGACTGGCAAGTACCAGTAGAAGCTGGCAGCTCGGAGCTCTAGATCCTAGAGTTCTGTCCATCACACCCAGCATGTAGGAGCCCTTCCTAGATCCAAGCCTGCCTGTGAGTAAAGCCGTGTCCAGTGTGTGAGTTATAGAAAGTGGATTTGGTGTTGAGTGCTGGTGGGAATGGGTCATTGTAACTTTAGTGGCCACAGGCTCAGGATGGTGAAAAGCCCACACGGGTACCAGGACACTGCTGCTCCCAGGGCTGCAGAAGCAGAGCCTGTGCTCCCACTACTCAGCCAAGAGAGGCTCTATCAGGAGGCAAGGGTTTGGGTGAGAATGTGGACCTTAAAGACCTAGACTGTCTAGAATGGGAAAAAGGTAAAATTTTCTAACATCTGCACAATAATATGAGCAGCCTGTTGTGCACCGTCCACAATCTTCTTCCTAGAGTAACTGCTAAGCTCCTGCCCCCCAGGCCCCTCCCCGACTAGCTCTGAAGGGAAGCAACATTGTTGACTGCTTTCTGTGTTAGAAGCTGTCCCAATTCTCTGTCCTGGGTCCTCCCTGTCAGCTTATTTCAGTGCACGCTGACTCTTGTGAGCAGCGAGCTTGTCTCCCAAGATGATAGCAAGCTCCACGTGCTGCCTCCTGCAGGAGAAGCTGGCTGCAAAGTCCTCAGTGTCTGCGAAAGCTGTGAGTGGGCACACAGCTACATGGAGCAGGTGGCAGTGAGCATCGGCTGTTACACCCACTGCTATGAAAACGTGCTATCCAGATGGCTCAGCTTCACTTCTGGGCTTCCGGCCATCTCTCCGGCCTCATTGGTAGCTTTGCAGGTCACATCTTATAGGTGGTCACACTGCATGTTGGCCTTGCAACATTTTTCTGGGCTGTGAATTCTAGCACTAGTCTGGTTTCCATATGGAATGTAACCTTGAACAAGCCTTTTCACCTCTGCATTGCATCTGTTCTCACCAGAAAAAGCAATTTGAGAACATCTTTCTTGCAAAGTACATGAAAATTAGAAATGAAAGAGTGCAGAGTCCCTAGCCACATCAGGCTTGAATGCTTTACCACAGGCTGGACCTTACTTTATGTGGTTGGTCTGTTCTGTGCACGGCTTGGCCACAGGGACCTGTGGGAGTACGGACAGTAGTTAATGTGGCCTTGTTGTGGATCCTTCTGACCCTAGTCACACCTTTCTCCCCATGCAAAGGGCATATTGGAGTCATTTAGGAGGCATTGCCTTACTAACCTCTTGGGGCCTGGTCTCTTGGGGTGAAGTCTGTCATGGATGCCAAGGAACACAGCACTGACCCCCACGAGTCCTTGCCAGGATCATCAGCTTTGGGTTAGAGATTCTATTGCTGACCCTGCTATACATCTGTGATGTTCTTTCCCCCATGAGCCGCAGCCCCTAGGGATTGGGACAGTAGTAAGAATCTCTCAAGAAGAGATACCAAAGTATCAGGAGTTGGGACATGAGGACTTCCTCCATGTGGCCTTCGGTGGGTGCCCCAGGTGATGCTTTGATGAACTGCCGTATGATTAATGTAGTGTCTATTTCGGTAGTCTGCAGAATATTTTCAGGATTTTGCACTGAAGAAACCCTATACCTAGCCCATCCCCTTCCTGCACACACTAGTTATCATCAGAGATGCTTTCTATCTCGATTTGCTGTGTCATATAAATAGCACCATATAACCTGGTCTTTTGCAACTGGCTTCTTTCACTCCAGTTATTTCACTCCATTCTCAAAATTTCCATGTTGTTTCTGATATTCTGTTCCTGAACCATATCTCACAGGGCAGACATTTTGTGCACTTTCATCTGTCCATTTATTATTGGACAGCGGTTTGTGTGGCTTAGAAGTAATGGCTCCTGTGGCGTCTGTATGCCACATTTTACATGGACTTAACTGTGATTCGAGTGTATCTGGGAATGGTGTGCCTGTCAAGGAGCTACAGCCTCATCTAGAGTTGCTGCCTTGTTTATACCCTGCTAGCTGTACATAGGGTTGCATGTTTCCTTTTTCCAGCACTTTTATCTGTCTGCCCTTTTGATTAGAGGTGTTCAGATACAGTTGATGACTGGTGAGGTTCTCTGGCCCCTACAGATCTTTGGAGAAACAGGTGTTGCCTTCCATGCTGGACTGCTTTCTTTCTGAGACAAAGTCTCAGTTATCCAATCTAGCCAAAGACTTGCTGTGTAACCAAAGATGATATCAAATGCTAGGATTATAGATGTGTCTCACTACAACCCACTCATCTCAGTTTTCATCCATATTATTGGTATTTGCTATTGATCCATGTATAAACTTCTTTGTGTTCTCTGGATGTCAGATCTTCATCCCATATGTGAACCTCCTGAGTGTAAATTATGTTTACATTTGTTCTTCAGGCAGACTTACCATGTTTTATTTTATTTTTTTACTTACCATGTTTTAAAATGTACTTTTTTAATTTTATTACTCTGTCTGTGTGTGTGTGTGTGTGTGTGTGTGTGTGTGTGTGTGTGTGTGTGTGTATACTTGTGATTATGGAGGTCAGAAGTCATCTTTGGAGTCAGTTCTCTCCATCTTTATGTGGGTTCTGAAGATTCAACTCAGTTTGTAGGGTCTGTGCAGTGAGAACCTTTGTCTGCTGAGTCATCTTGCTAGCCTTATTTTTGACAGTCTTTTGATATAATTGTTGATTTTGATTAAAAATTCTAAGTGAGGGGGCTTAGGATATATACAGCTCCACAGCAGAGCACTTGCCTCATGTGTGTGAGGCCCTGGGTTCCATCCAATTCACCAACAAAGTTTGCAGTTTCTTAAAAGACCAATTTATTTCATTTTTCTTTTGTGTTTTTTGTTCTCATACATAAGCATTGTCTAGTTTAAGGTCACAAAGATTTATACCTCTATTTTCTTGTAAGAATTTACAGTTTGCCTTCTGGCTTTATGAACCATTTGGGGCTAATTTTTGTATATAATCTGAGGAAGGGTCCACTCAGCTGCTTCTATTGGTGTATGAGTACTGGGCTGTCAGAGCCAGCATTAAAATGACCGTCCTTTGTCATCGCCTCGGCAGCCAAGCCAAGTGCCATTACTTTAGCGCTCCCACTGTGTCCACCAAGCTGAGATTGGGAGGGTGTGGAGAGGTCACCTGTCATGTCAAAGTACTTTCTTTCAGCACAAAAGCTTTATGTCTCCTGAGGCCCTGTAGTTACTGGGGAGTAGCAGTTGGGCACTCACAGTCAGAGGTGGGCTTACTGTGGACACTGTGTCCAAGACAGTTTTACTGGTAGCAACTTGGTGCTGTTGGTGTCTCCTGGGTAAGGATCAGGCATGTGGCTCAACATCCCATAAAGTGCACATATGCCCCTGATAAAAGATACATGTTTTAGAATGTGGAGCATGTCACAGTAGAGAGTGTGAAGCTACAGCAAGGGGTTGACAGGAGCCAGCTGCCTGCACATAGTAAGCACACCTGGAGGATACATTCTGGAAGCCTAGGAGCCTCGTTCCACAGAGGCACACACCTGATTCCAAGGAACATTGGCTGGTGGCCTCACAGCCTCACTGTCTTCCTAAGGAGCAGTTTTAGTCAAAAAGCAGTTACGAACCATTTTGTGATGGACATGGCCACCTCTAGAGACTGTTTCTCGCCCTTTTCATGGCAGAGCTCTAAAGCTCTGCTGAACAGCATCTGCATCTTTTTCTTGCTTCATAGACGTGTTCGATATTTCTGGCTAGATAACTCTGAAAAGTGCTTAGCAGTCCTAGTAGCTTCCTAATAGACTTATAAATTTTATAGACTTAATAAGAACATTTGCTAATGCATTCCAACGAATTGTTTTTCACTAACCTTTTCTCCATTAAGCTGTTTAGATTTATTATATCTGAAGATGTTTTATAATAACTACTATGGAATTTTGAAGGCTTAGGATACTTTAGCATAGCCAAGTCGATCATCTTAATGTGTCCTCAGAATTCCCAAAAGAACTTTCAGATAAACTTAAGGTGCTGAAGGAGATTTTAGTAACAAAACTTAGGCATAGTTTGTAAAGGTTATTTTGCTTAAAAAGTAGATGGCAGATCCAATCAAGGCTAAGGTTAGAATTGAGGTGAAATTTCATCTGCACAGTTCTCCCATATTCCTTAAAAATGTTGCTGGAAAAGATGTTTTCTCTAAAGTTACTTTCCACTTTATTTTGAAAGATTTTCATTTCTTTGTATTAGTCACAGTGATGATTAATGTACCTCTACTTCTATATTCTTTCCAAAAGTTTTTTTTTTCCTTCTCGAAACGGGGTCTCCTGCAGCCCAGACCAGCCTCAAACCTCCCTGTGTAACTAAAGCTGAACTTCCGCTTCCCCAATAGCTGAGGTTGCAGCCACCACCTGGCAGTGGTATTTGTTACTGAGGTGCAGAGCCAAGAATGGACACAATAGGCGAGCAAGCAGTGCAAGGGACTACACCCCCAGTCCTGAACATTTACCATTTCAATTTTTTTGTTGTTGTTGTATACTTGGGAGTCCCTGTGTGTGCGTGGACACATAACATGTAGTCCATTACCAATACCAATTTCCAAAACTTTTCTACCACCTCAAAACCATATAGCTGCAGGGGTTGGAGAGGTGGCTCAGGGGTTAAGCCTCTGCCTTGCAGGCGGAAGGTCCCAAGTTCGGATCCTAGACCCCACGTATAGACACCGGGTGGAAGCAGGGGCGGCCTGCATTTCTGGTCCTGGTAGGGCAGAGCCTGCGAATCCTGGGGCAGAGTAAACGAGGAGGTGGTCCATGGTGGTTCCCGAACTCGCCCGTGGTCTACACACACATACACGTGTGCACACATGCACAATTGAATAAATAAAATAATATAAATAAATAAAAATAAATTAAAAAAACCATAAAGCTGCCCTACCATCACATGCCATTCTTCTGGGATCCCCTCCACCGGTGACTCTTTGTCTGGGTGTAGGTGCTGAGTGTCCCCTGGACGTGCAGGACATGCTTATCCTTGTGTGTCTGGCTTGTTTTACTTAGCATGCTGTTAAGGTTTATCTTCTGCTACCATGAATTTTATACTATTTTATAACTAAAATATAGATTTATATGTGGGCAGTTTTCCAGGTGAACCTTGTAGGCTTTTTTTAAGTGAGATTTTAAGTTTTTGAAAGTCTCAAATATATTGTGATCATTTCCCTCTTCTCGTTCCTGACAACCCTTCTTCCTCCAGCCCTGTCCCTCCTACTTATAAAACCAGCACTGTGTTCATGTGTGCAATGGCCATATCCTGTCCAGAAGACAGCAGCTTATAGCACTTCTCCTCCTCAGCACTCTTCCTCCTTAGTACTCACCTCAGCATGAGAACTGTAAGTGTCCGCTCAGGGCTGAGCTCCTTATTCTCAGCATTTCATCAGGCTTTGTCGCCCATTGTGTCATGCAGCTTCTCCAACTCGGCTGAGAGCTGCACTGGGTGAGGTGTAATGTAAGCAGATCAGCTTCAAGTCCATGTAACATGTTTGAAACCAGTTATTTTGATGTTATCAACTACTCCGAAATGACATGCTGTTTGCTGTGTTGATAGCTGTGACTGTAGACTCAGCAGTGGTACCTTTGGCTTCAGACATCAGATGGGATGCTCATGGCCACCAAGCTGGAAGCCCACAGACACCTAGCATCTGTCAGAGCAGTTGGGCTGGTGCGGGGCCTGGCTCTTTCCTGAGGAACATGTACAGGGTGTGATGGGACAGTTCTCAGAAAGAAAGACATAGTGATAAGGGACTGCAGCAGAGCAGCAGATACTTAGGAGTTGGGAAGCCAGCGTCATCTGGGATGCTCACCAGTCTTGTTGCAAGCTGTCACAGCTAAGGAGACAGTAAGTGCTTTTGTGAGTTGCACTGTCAAGTAATCTTTAAACAGAGTTATCAAGACTGAAGCAGCAGACAAGAACCGTGCATAATGCTTAGTGTATGGTGTCATGGCTTGAGGGTGAGCATCCCTCATGTGTTTGCATCTCAGCTGATATTCTATTTGAGAAGGTCATAGCACCTTCGGGAGGTACAACCTTGCTGGAGGAAGGCACATCACAGAGGGTGGGCCTTGAGGCCCCTCCCTGCTGCCCCTAGCAGTCTTGCCCTGTGATCTGCTGTTTGCCCTCCTTGCTTCCATGTCCTAAACTGCCCACCAGCCTTTTCTCCCACAGTGGACTATGTCTCTCCCTAGAACCATAAACCAAATAAATCTTCCTTTTCTCCCTTAAGTTGCTGAGTCTCAGTACACCTCACAATACAGAGAGCGTGACAGCAACATAGGTAAAAATGAACTTATAAAAGTGTGGCCGATGCCAAGACAATTGTTTTCCTCTATGTATTTTGGTACGTCCCCTCCCCGTCTCACGCTTCCATACTAGGATAATGACGACGCTGCTCTTACGTTCTAGGACATAAGGCTGTGTCTATGTCCAGGGTCATCTGAGAGTAGTCTATGATGCAACAATCTTGCTATTCTCAGGGGCACCGAGGACATCACCTCTCCTCACGGAATCCCCCTTGACCTTCTGGACCGAGTGATGATCATCCGCACCATGCTGTACACACCGCAGGAGATGAAGCAGGTGAGCCTCCTGCTCGCCCTGCCTCTCACCCACACCTGGGCAAATCTTGCTTTCCCAGGGGCTCAGACAGATACATCAAAACCTCTTTCCCCCTTGGGCTTGAGGAAAGCCCCAGCCTCTACCAGCCCTAGAGTAGCCATGACAGTTTCCTGGTGAGGTAACATTCGGTGATCGCAGCACACAGGAGGCTAAGGCCAGTAGAAAGATGGGGGTGCTGAGCCTGAGCATCTAGCCTGCGGTCACTGTGCTGAAGGCGGACAGGACACATGGATGAAGTCTGGCCTTCCCAGCCTCAGGCTGTGGTGCCTGGCTGGCCTGTAGGGCTGTCGGGCCTGGGCAGTCGTGGTGGGCTCTCTGACTCAGGTGCCTCTGCCAGTGTTCTTATTGCTCAGGAGGGCCATGGTGGTATTAGTGAGTTAAGGATCTGCCACAGTTCATAGCAGCAGTGCTGGCCCTTGTGTGAATTACTCAGTTGCTATGACAAACCACCTGAGATGGGAAGGAGGAAAGGGTTATTTGGGCTGAGGGTTTTAGAGGCTGCAGCCTATGGTCACCTGACCTGTTACCTTAAGCCTGTCGCCTCACGGAGATGTGGAAACATGCATCAGAAGAGACTGTGCGTCCATGGGGAATGGAAACAAGAGAGACAGGAAAGACTTTGGATACTAATAACCCCTTTCAAAGGCCCAACTTCTCACTAGGATCCATGTCCGAAAGGGCCCACCACATCCCAGACTGGGGCTCATGCATGGCAGCCACTCACCTACAGGAGAAGCAGGATCTGCTGTGTGGCCGAAGCCTCCATATGCTGCCGGGAAAGGAAGCCAAGCATCTGTGGACAGGCCAGCCACACCTGCTGGATGACCTGAGCAGCTGGCCACCTCCGAGTCTCACCCTCATCAGCAAGATCTGCTGCGGGGTCTGAGCTTGGTGGGCATGGCCACACATATTACCATGGTGACAGGGAGACCCTTCTTGTATTGACAGTCACAGGCACCAACATTCCTCCCGTTGCTATTGTTACAGCTTTGTAGCAATCAGCCTCACATCCTCACAGCAGCTTTGTGATAACCAGAGTTTGAGACGTAAAGACTTGAAAGACGGAGGGACAGTGCTAAGCTCCCTTCCAGAGGCCCCCCCACCCAGGACTCTACCTCGCCCATCAACGTAGTGGTTCACATCCATCCCCACTTGGACCATTTCTCCAGCATGGCTTCTGCAAGTGCCAGGCCTCTTTGTTCTGCATGGCGTTACTAAGTGACTAAGGGCAGTCGGGGTGGAAGCTCACAGGATGGCTGTGCCCTGCTGTAGAGAGAGCATATGCCCTGCTGTTCCAGGGAGTTGTGCCACAGTCCCAGCCCGGCTGGAGGCGCCACACCGGCTAGATATGCGCTGGCAGCGTTGGGATAGAACCTAGGGCCTCATACATTAGTGGTGGTAGCTAAGTATGTTATCACTAAGCTACATATACCCCAATTTCTTCTGAAGTTCCAGAAGATTCCTAAGGGGGCAGCTTTTCTGTGGGCCTGAGGTCCTCTTTGTCTAGCTGTCCATGAGGAGTCTGTCTCACTTTTCTGGCACTCATACTCCTCTACTGACTGTTCTGGGTCTCAGTGCTGTCAGCTGACAGGGTAAGGTGTTTAGGGTGCACTTGAACCAAGGAAGATGCTTCCCACAGTCCTCTTTTGTCTGGATAATGGCAGAGGATTTTCTGGTCACACTCAGAGTCATTGGCCGGAGGGTCACCTCCCATGCACGAATGCTAGACCACAGGTCTCAGCCCTACCTGCCAACACTGGGAGCAGTTTCCTGTCTGAGCAGCTGAGTTCTACCTGCTCGCTCAGGCCTCTGCTCTCTCCTTAGCCCTCCCAGGAGTCTTCTAGTCCCTGTGCCTCTATCCTGGTTGTTTTTACAGCTTTAATTTAAACACGGGCTTCTTGATATCTTGTTTACGAAGCTGCCAGAGTGAAAAATTCCTGTATTATATGAGCCTCGAAGTCCTCGAGTTATCTCGGCTCCGCAACACACAACATCATTATCCCGCTGGCCCTTATCACTCAGTGCCTGCAGACCCTGTGCACCGCTCAGCGTCTCACCGTCTGCGGGCCGCCCTCCAGCCCTGCCGAGATGCTCACTGCAACCAGCTTCAGCCTCTAGATAGATTAGATATCTCTTCTGACATTAGGAGGGTTGGTAAATCTTTGAAAGTAACTTTTTGATTTATTTAACCATTGTATTTATCAAGCAAACAAAAAGTGTCTTCTTTTGCTTTGGTGTTCATAGACCAAGGTGCCCCAGCCACCAAGGGAGGCAGGGACCTGGAATTGGGGGTGCGTGTGGGGGAACCTGGAGGGGTCCTGTGCTCTGTAAGGGTGGAAGGACATGCACCGTCCTGTGTACAGGGTCCCTGTACCAGTTGTATTTAGGGCTGACAGAATAAGACGCTGGATGGTTGGAATGCCTGACTTCTTTCTTCTCTTGAAGATAATTAAGATCCGAGCCCAGACAGAGGGCATCAACATTAGCGAGGAGGCGCTGAACCACTTGGGGGAGATCGGTACAAGGACCACCCTGAGGTGAGCTGGGCTGCCTCAGTTCTTCTGCTACAGCCAAGGGTCTTCTCCAGGTGTGTGTGGTGGAAGAGACTACAGATGGTCTAAGTACTTAATCACCACGACACCCCCCTCAGGTCTCTTCCATAGGAGAAGGGGGACACTTGGCCCTGCCCTTGTCCTCTTGGGCCTGGAGGTAGGTAGGCGCCCGAGGCTGGTACAGAGGGAGGCTTGGGCTATTCCGGTGTAGCTTAAAGACATACACCTTCTCTTACCTGTGCCCTGAATAAGCTGTTATTATTCTTCATGAGGTGCTAGGCAGAATTGCTAGCCCTTTCATTTGGGTAGAGCCAAACTTTTCTTTCTAGGCTTTGGTGGACCCATGCTTCTGAGTGCCTGTGTGGGTTTCCTTGCATGTTCAACATCTCTGCTTGACTTGGTATTGACTGCCTGGCATCACTGATCCTCTGAGTTCTCAGTGTGCTGGGTATCAGCAGAGTCACCCCCCTACACACAGGTGTGGGTGGGAGCACTGCGTTTCACACACACCCACACACAAAGTCCCCTGGCGTCTGACGGCTGCACTGCTCTTCTCAGCCCTGACCTGGGGCTGCTGTGCAGCCAAGCTGTGCCATCACAGTCTGCTGACTCTTCTGCTCAGTGGCCCATCTCATGCTGCGGTGCCATGTGCCCTAGGTACTCGGTGCAGCTGCTGACTCCGGCCAATGTGCTCGCAAAGACCAACGGGAAGGACAGCATTGAGAAGGAGCACGTGGAAGAGATCAGCGAGCTTTTCTATGATGCCAAGTCCTCAGCCAAGATTCTGGCTGACCAGCAGGACAAATATATGAAGTGACCAAAGGTATCCAGAGGAAGACTCCTACCCATGGCCACAGGGCTCACCACGGTGTGGTTGGTAGGGATCGTCTCCACTAGAAAGTTTTTCTTTATAAATAATCAGAATTCTCCTGTCTTGCACTGAAAGAACCCTTCCTACCTACTGTGTTTTCTAATAAAACCATCTCTCCTCGGACACTTTTGAAAACTAAACCTCAGCAGGTCAGGTTCTGGATTTCATCCCCAGCACCACAAATGTACACACGTAAACTACTCTAGATTCAGGTTGGTGGACTCGTGTGCTGGGAGCTCCTGTGATCCCACTCGCAACCTTCCACCTGTCAGCAAACTGCACAGGGGTACAGGCATGGCACAAGGAGCCAACCAGTATCAGTGCAGTGTCTCACGCACCACTTGGCGATAGCCTTCCAGGCATCCTGGGTTGTCATGGGGTTTGCCAGCAGTCTAGGCATGCCCACAGCCCATATAGGAATCTTGTTCAATTACTCTATTCTCCATGCTGGGCTCCTTGGAGAGAAATCACTCTGGTGGGGACTGTGCCCCTCAATGCTGCAGATTTACTTCAGTCACTGGGCCTTGTGTGTGGTGTTTCCATTGCTTATTTAGTGAATCATATAGGATCCACGGGTGCCTGCAATCCTGGCAGTTTTCTTCCTTGCCTGCATGTGCTGACATTGCAGGTGTGTGACTCTCCACCATAACTGCATTTTTCCTCACAGCGAAGGCCTTAGGAGATGGGTATGGCTGCCTATGTCCACTGTACTGACCAGATGGGATTCAGGACACGGATTTGCTCAACTAGTAGGAGACTGAAGCAGTATTTGAAATCAACCTCTTTAGAGTCTGAGTTGAAAACTCCCATGAGTGGAATTTCCAGTTCTTACCAGTAGCTGCAGATTTAACACTGAGCAAAGTAGACAGGTGACCTGGGGACCAGTCCAACACCCTAGATCAACCTTTTACAGCATCTGAGCAGAAGAAAAGTGACCACAGCAGTTATAATGGTGGATGGTTGCGTCCACCCCGCTCTGGGCACTGGCCTGCAGGATGTGGAGAGATCCAGGGTCATGGTCTTGCTCTTCCCAGACAGCCTCTAACCCTGTCCACAGTGTGTCCAGAGGCTGCCAGACTGTTCACTAGCACTCAAAGGAAGATGGTTCTGGGTAGGTAGCAATGTGGATACTGTAATTTTCTTTCCATTTTTTTTTTCTGCAAGGCCTGTGATTATTACATTAATCTTCCAGGCGAAGTTTTTACAGCCCATCCCTTGAGGACTGTGAGAAGTTCCTCTATCCATCCCCGGCAGGAAGCAGACTTTGGTGGGAAGAAAGTATTTGTTACATCTTATCAGGCTGACACACAATCTAACAACAATTACAGCAGCCCCATTTTTTGCACTATTTCAGCTCTGGCGTGAAAAATTGTTGTAATATTAAAGTGAGGCAGGCTGGGGGCTGGCCACTGCCTGGGGCTTGTGGTCTGGGCCAGGCTTGGCTCTCCTCTCAAGCTGCTGGGTCAGGAGCATGGGCACAGTTTGGGGGTCTGCTGAGGGCTTGGCCTGGAAACAGCTTGCTGGGACCCAGTGGTGCTTGATTCCTCAAGAAAGAGACCCCCACCTGTTCCTTTTGCATCCCAAGGTTGACTCCAAGAATAGTTTGGGTTTTAGAGCTGAATGGAACATGTTTCCTCACACCAGAAAGTGTGAGTTCATCTAACAAGATGGAGTTGAGGAGGGAAGGTGTGGTGGCACCTCCCAGACCTCCATTTCCTTGCCTGTGGGGCTGGGAAGCAGACTACCCCCTGAGAGGGCTTGCAGCCAGGCAGCAGGTGAGAGACCTTATGAGGTCAGCCCACTTGAGCCCACCCAGGCAGTGAGGCTCAAGGTGTTCCCAGCTCCTGCCCTTTGCAAGAAGGTAGCACACAATCCTGCTAGACTGTCCTTGGGACCTCAGAGCTGAGGATGGACCTCACCATGATCCCTCACTCTAGGCGGCTCACTCCTGCCTCGGGAGAGGAGCCCGCTTGGGAGGTTGGCAGTCACCCTTCCCCTCTGCGGTCCTTCCAGAACTACCTCCCCATTCAGTTCTGGGGCCCGCAGCAGCATGGGGCTGAGGAGGGACTGCATCGAGTGGGGTGAGCTGGCCTGCCTGACTGTCGCCCTGCTGGCCCTGTCGCCCTCCCCGTCACTCGGCGCCGCTTGCGGTGATTAATGGCCAAGCCGGGCGCGCGTGCCGCCGTCAGCGCGATGGATGCGGCTGTCAGGCCGACGGGCCGCGCTGACCCCGGGCCCCGGACGTTCGATCAATGGGAGGCGCGCGGCGGTCGGCGGCTGGGCCGGTGCGATAAGATGGGCGATGGGCGCCCGCCGATTGCCCGCTCCGTCACCGCCGTCACCGTCACCGTCACCACGCGCACGGGTCGGCTGTCAAACAACGTGATTAATGGGGCTCGGGTTGCGGGGGAGGGACGTGCAGTGGCCCCAGGGCATGCCGCCTGCACTCGCCCTGCTGGTGCGGGGACACCCGCGGCCTAACTCCATCGCCAGCCCGGTGCAGAGCTGGCCTGTCCCCACCCTGGCTCCATCCAACTTTTGCACCGCCCCGCGCACGCTAAGGCTCCAGGTTCCCCCTGGGGTGCCCGGGCTCCCAGGCTGGCAACCAACTCAGGCGAGACAGGAACCCACAAGTGGGGAGAAGCCGTGTGGAGGAAGAGGAGTGCAGGAAGAGGTCGGCCACCCAGGCAGGTGACCAACCCCAGCTATGGCGAGGGGGCCAACCCAGGTAGTCCAGCTCCAGCCCAAGGGAAGCACACGCTTCGGGGTGGCTTTGTGAGTTCTCCACTAGCGCCCACGCCTGGCCGGCATCTTGCAGGTGGCCTGCAACCACCAGGCCACAGCGACCCCGTGTGGCACACTCAGTACCCTCTGGGCGCTCTTACCTCGCCCTGAGAGCATGGCCAGGCTTGGGGGGAAACTTCTCCATGCTCCTGCCTTTGTTGGAAAATAGCAAGGCCTACATGACTGGCATTAATTTTTCAGAGTATTTTAAAGTGTTTTAAATAGATAATGGTGTGGCTAATTAACTTTATTTTGCCCTCTGTGTGTCAGAAGGCACACATGTGGGGGAACAAGGGTGACTTGGGAATTTTCCTTGATTGCTTCTACCTCCTTGCTTTGTACTGCGATTTTCCAGGTTCCATCCACCAGGGCCTGAAGTGTAGGCCACCATTTCCACCTGGCGTTTTTATGTGGAATCTTGGATCCAAACTCAGAACCTTCTGCTTGCAAGGTAGAGGCTTAACCCCTGAGCCATCTCTTCAGCTCATTGTGGCTAAGTTTCAACATGATTTGTAAAGAAACAAGTTTCTCACTGCCTGCCCTACTCCCAGTTCCCTGCCAGACTCATCCCCACACAAGCAAGCACTTATTGCTCCAAGTTGATTTTGGCAAGTGTCTACAGAGATGGCAGTGAGCACCCAGGATGGGCCAGGCTCCTCTGCATCTTCATAGCAGGTGACAAGAGTTCTCTAACCATTACATAAAGTTTGCATTAAGAAGCAATGACTCCCAGAGACAGCAAGCACATAGGTGGAGGGTAGAGCGATATTCACTCTCTCTCCATGTTGGAAACCTAACACAGCCAAGGATGCTACTGCAGCAAAGTTCCATGTGTCATCCCAACATCCCTCCTGCCCAGAGGAGCACTGCCTGTTGTTAGGCAACTGTATGCTATGCTCGAGTTTCGGGTCTGCTGGGGGCTGCACCCAACCCAGTGTTCCTGCACCTTGTGTAGACCTTTCTCTTGGGCACATTTCCCAGTGGAGAGCTGGGTGGAGTGTGCCTGTTTGGATCAAAAGGTATCTCTGGACCTTTCTGTGCAGTCTGCATGTCATCCATCTTGCTCACTCAACACAAGCATCCACAGACATGACTGTGCCAATTCTGTACTTCTCCTTGGCACAGGCCAAGCCTTTGACACACCTAAAACTGTCTCCTCCTCTCACCAGCTTTTATAAGAATAAAATCCAACTTACAAAGACAACCAGCAGCTTGTAAAAAGTTGGCTTTATTATCACTTAATTCTCTGTATCTCAGTTTGGTGTCCACAGTGACAGTCCCCTTGGAAGCCAGCCCCACCCACGATGACAACCAACCACAGAAGTGAGCTCAGGTCACCAGATCCAACTGGATGGCAACAGCAGCAAGTGGACCATGGGCTCCTGCAGGCCAGTGCCCCACCCAGCAAGCCTGAAGTGTGGGCTCCCCCTGCTTGCCAGAGGTGGGGAGTTCCCAGGAGGGCAGGGAGGCCAGGCCACCCTGTGGCAGTGCAATGATCTTGTGGATTGGGAAGGCATCAGGCTCCTCTGCTCAGGACTGGGTCTAGTCAAGGCCACGTGTGATACGGTATAAGCCTGAGCCTCAGGCAAGAGGCCTGGCCTATCTTAGCCCTGCTGTTGACCTGTGGGTGGCAGGAGGACAAGTGGCTGCCATCCCCCTGGCTAGTGCAGCCAGCAAGGTTGCCTAGGAGCCCTTGCTCAGGAAGGCAGTCACCATCTGCACGGCGAGCAACAAGGACCATGTAAGGTACTGCTGGTGGGCAGTATCTACATGGCTGTCCATGCCCTCAGAGTGCCCGTCCCTCTTGAGGACACCTTGGTCCCTTCGCACCAAACAGCTGAGATCTCTAGTTGTTCTGATCTCGGACCTAGGCCATAGCTGCTAAGCAGCTGCTGTCTGGAAAGGGGGCCTCTATAGGCCCTAGGGGGTCCTAATTCCAAGACCCTTATCACCTGTCATCCCAAACAAGCTATTTAAAACATGACTGAGTAATTTCCCCAAGAGAGCCTGAGTGTCTACATTTGGTCCTAAGGACATCATGAAAATTCTGAACACTGGAGCAGGAAGGCAGAAGAGGTGGCCAACACCAGGTCTCTTCTGGGTCTGGCAGCACAGAGTTACCCAATTCGGCCAGACTCAGTGGGTAAAGCCAGTAAGCCTGGCCTTGTATGACCACACGTGAGCTGACTGGACAAGCCACAGCAAGGTCAGCAGTCCAGTCTGGGGAAATTTATCCCTGTTAGAAGAGGTTCTGTACTAAGAAAACCCACTTTAAAAAAAAAAAGATGGCATCTTGCACAGAAACAGTCCTAGCCGGAAGTTTCTATCCCAGTACCTAAGAAGGCATGCTTGCAAGGATCCACACATCCATGCTCCCAGAAACAGGATGTATGTGCAGCCTCATCTAAGGCCTGGATGAGATGTGTTTGTGCTTCAAGCAGGGCAGGAATGCCTTGGGGCAGTTGAGTGATGCAGCTGCTGGGTACCAAGGATGCCCCAGGGCTGGAACAAGTCACAGGACACTGGGGATAAGCTGCCACTACTTCCTCTGGCAGTTGGCTCTATGATTCTCCCTTCTCCGGGGTTTTGCCAATACCAGAATAAAAAGCAAAATTTCTAATTGGAAAATTTCTAGCTCTTTACACAGTGGAATGAAAAGATCTGAAATAAAAAAAAAAAATTAAAGTCTGTAGGTCACAGCAGCACACTTGGTGGTCCAGCATTATGAGCTCTGTTCTGGGCAGCTCTGGAGCCCACTCTCTCACCCTGGTCCAGTCGCTGAGGCTCAGAAGAGAAGGGCTCCCATGCTGCCCACCTCGCTCTGCTCTTTGACGAAAATCTCGAAGTACTGGTAGATAATGGTGACGGCCAGCAGGATCCCAGTTCCAGAGCCGATGGCCCCAAGGAAGTCAGCCAAGACCGAGAGGGCCCCAATGCACAGCCCACCAAAGGCTGCAGCTGTGGGAATGTACCTGGAGATGGAATTGCCATCAGCTCCCTGTGACCTGTCGAGCCTCTGACTGCCCACAGCTGACTGAGCCAGGAGGCCCCACAAGCCCCATGAGCTGGGAGAATGTGACTAGCCAGAGGTCTCAAGCAGCCTGAAGTCCAGAGGGTAAAGTGCCCCATCTACTGTTCATTTGAGCTACAAGCTAAAGCAATGCAGAACATGCTGTTAAAATAAGTCTCCTCACATGGGACTGGGGGGACTGGGACCAGTGTTGCAGCCTGGCGCTCCTCACAGCAATGGCATCAGAACACAACATAAAATTCCCAACTGTGGCACTCCCCATAGTGGCTTCCTTCAGGAATAGCGGTGGCAAGCTGTGGTCCCAGGATACCTGGCCTGGCTCTGGGTCTTGTCAACCCTATCCTGCCCTGCTCCACACACTGCTTTAAGTGACTGTATATGAGCAGCGGAAAACTCACGCTTCGTGCTCACTGAAAAGCAGCTCTAGAACCCAGCCAGCCAGTGATTCGCTTGCATAACTCCAAGGCCTCCCTTCACCCCCTCATGTTTCCCTTCTCACAGGCAACAACTACACTCCTTCCAACACCTCTGACCCAACCTTTAAGTAGTCTTTGGCCTCAGTCTGGTCTTATTTCTAAACACTGACCTTCCTCCTGGCTTCAAATACCGGGGCCCACCCACAGCAACCCACAGCACTGCTCTCTCAACAACCATACTATCTCCGGCTCCTGTCCTGCAACTGCTGGCAGACGCTCCTGCTTACCACTGTTAGGCTTGGGGTACCACTGCACTCACCTGTTGAGTTCGTGCACCATGGAGGTCTCCCGGTGGCCTCTCATCACCATCTGCTGCTCCTTCAATTGCTTTGCCACCTGTGCCACAGAGCAGACTCTTAACTTGAGCTGCCACCTCCCATGGAACTACACTCACAGATGACTCTGCAGCTGCTGCAAACCACAAGGCACTCGCCCACAGGTCAGTCTAGTTTTATACTGCACTGCTGAGCTCTGCCTGTCACCTTAGTGCATTCCACACAGCCCTCCAGGGGAACATGACCACTACTTACGAAATGGTGACAAGCCCAGCAGCAGTAGCAATCCCACATTCACAGCAGCATCTCACTGTACTTACATCTTTGGCAGAAGAGCCTGAAACCTCGATCCACGTTTTGGAGAAGAATGCACAGGAGCCCAGCATGAACACAATGTACACGACAGCATGAACAGGATCTTCCAGCACGGAGCCGAATGACTCTGGAGGAGACAGGTAATAGCACAGGCCGCCAACTGGATACGCACGGGCTGGACCCCCAGACGAAGTGTCCTGGGAGGAAGAAATGGGAGGCTGTGGAAGCTGCCACAATGCTCTACACATGCAGATGCATTCAGCAGATGCCTTGCAACACTTGTGCCCACTAGTGATTTCCTCACTTAACATCAACAACAAAAAAATGCCACACTTGTAAAGAGCGATCAGAATCCTTGTGTGAAGTATTTGACCATGAGCTAAGATGCACCATTGCCAACCACTGCGGCCAGCTGCACAGGCACAAGCAACCCCGCCTCACGGCCACACTCACCGACCAGGTGCCCAGTAGGCTGACCAGCAGGTTGCCACTGAAGCGTGCTGACAACATCTGGGAGATGACGTACAGGTTGGATACCAAGGCAGACTGCAGGATGATGGGGATGTTGGAGGTGTAGAAGAGTTTAATCGGATAGGTGTTGTACTGGCCTCGGTAGCGCGCAGACTTGATTGGCAGATCCACACGGAAGCCCTGTAGGGCAAGCAGAATAACACAGCCCTTCACTGGCTGTCTCTGGCCAGGGCATGTGGATCAGAGTGGCAGGGGATGGTCAGACTAGCTTTCTCCAAGAGAGGTGACTTTAAGGGTCATTTCTGCACTGGGTTCCCAGTTCTAACCATATGGACACATGTCCTTTCCTTATAGAAAAGACTGGAAGGACACACCCAGAGCTTTCCCATGGTTCCACGCTAAGCTTTCCTGCCAATACAACCCCTCCCTCTGAAAGCCTGGACACCAATGAGGGCGTGTCACCTTCCTGTTACAGAGTCCCAGTGCCCAGGACACTAGAATAGGACAGTTGACAGACGGCTCGAAATTCTCAGTTGTTCAAGCTACAGATGCCTGCCAAGCCCCCAAGAGGTAACTTGCCAAGGAGGCAGCTGGCTAAGACATACAGAAGAGACAAAGTCATCTGGTCCTTAACAAAAGTATTAGTCTTGTCTCAAATATTAGACTGCCTTTCAAATGTACCTTGTGCTTGTTTATTCGCTTTTGAAACAGTCTCACTAAGCAGATCAGCCTGTCCTTGAACTCTGTCTTCTCCCTCCACCACCCTGAATGCTGAGGTTGGCAAACTCCTGCCGTTTCTTTTCAAAGACTATCAGCACCTCAATAAACGCCGATTACAGAAAAGACTCCTGGTTCAGGTCTCTCACGACTCAAGTTAGAGGATGCCTGCTGGGTGGGAGAGTGACCACCTGCTGCCTCATGCCTGAGTCCTGCAGTCACTTGGACAAACCTGGAAGTAGATGACCACGGCAAAAACGAAGATGGTGGCAATGAGGTTCATGAGGTTGGGGAGGTTCTGGCGATAGAATGCCTCACGCAGAGCTCGGACCTTGTCCGTGCGGGTGGCCAACAGGTGGAACAGAGCGATGATGGCCCCCTCAAATTCCATCCCTGGAGGGTAAAGGAGGACACAACATGAAGGACAAGCCAGCAGCTGCTTTGCCCCCTGGCTTTTTGTGACCGAATCAGAAGGAAAAGAGAACTAGTTCATCTCTTCAGTCAAGCCACAGTGCTGCTGTCTCCTGAGATGTGCAGGAGCCTATTGGTGTGACAGCATCTGACCTCTGGGGAGCCAGGCCTTGTGTGATGTCTCGTCTCCTTGTTTGCTGGAGTGTAACCTTGCACAGGCAGAGCTCCATTCTGAGTTCTTGGTTTTCGAGGAAAGATTTCACTATGTAGCACCAGCAAACAAAAGCTCTTCCTGCCTCAGTGTCTGTGATGCTAGAATTATGGATCTGTGTCATGTCACACGTGTGGCTACACACTATTGTTCATTTCAGCCCAGCAACTCAGGTCATCAGTTCGGGAATGTTCCCAAGGGCACTTACAGACTTAACAGAACAGCCAGGATCTGAACCCAACTTCCAGTCCCTTTGAAGTGGCCTCTTCTGTGATCAAGTGCTTTGATTTAGTAATTTCACTTTCAGAAAATTACTGAGAGTGACTGCCCAAATATGCAGAGACTGAATGTTTTCACTGTTAACAAGGTGGACATGCTGAAGTGTCCACATGAAGACCACTAGTTAAAATAAACCTTCCTACAATGCAGGTTCTCACTGTGAGAAGAAAAACAAGGCCAGAGGACATGCACATTCAGACGAGCCAATGAAATTCCAAGCTAACCTGTATTTGAAAATAGAGCAGGTGCATAAAAACATCAGATAAAACTCTGTGTCCTGCTTCACAAACAGTTCTTGGCCCTGGCTGGGAGCTCAGGACCCTCACCTCGGCCGGTGTTCACAGTGGTGGGGCTGAAGGCCTTCCAGACAATGGTCTCACAGATGTTAGTGGCAATGAAGAGGGAGATCCCAGAGCCCAGGCCATAGCCTTTCTGCAAGAGCTCATCCAAAAGTAGGACAATCAAGCCGGCAACAAAGAGCTGCAATAGAGAAAGAAGTCAAGAAGCCAAACAAACCTTGTCACAGCTCCCCATGGGCCTGACTCTACCTCAGTAACTGGGTTCTTGAATATGAAAAAAGAACGTGGAGCGAGTGTGTTCTTGGCCTTCCTCTGGCAGACAGAGAAGGGCAAACCTAAGCTTGCAACTGTTCCAGGAAGGCCCCCACAATGTACTATAGGGAGTTAGTACCATGACACTTACCTGGATGGTTATGAGCAGGCAGATCCCAGCACCCATCTCTGAAGGGTCCCCGTACATTCCTGTCATCACATACACGATGGACTGACCAATAGTAATGATCATGCCAAACACTAGAACCAAGTAAGACAAGTGTGATGTCAGCCAGAGACAGTTGTGGGCACCTCCTCGGTGTCAGAACATGGAGCTGCACTGGGCACTGGAGGAGGAATTGCCACAGTATGCGGTCCAGTGCAGAGCACAGCTGCCCTGCTCACTTCTTCCTGTGTTTGCTTCTCCTCCACTGAATCCCTTCAGTAACGGGAAAAAGTCAAAACATGGTAAGACTAGAAACATACTGTGAGGACTGCATATGAATGCACGTCCAGGTCAGAGGTCAAGACACTGGGCTACTGCAAGGCCAATAGCTACAAAACACTAACTCTGAGAACAAACAGCCTCTCTTCTGCTTTACTTTTATTCCTAGTCCCAAGCTCTCCTGGTCTTGCAAATGTTCTACAACCTGAATCTTGAGTCTAATAATGTTTCGTTTTTATAAACAATGTATCAACAATTTTACTGGTTTCTCCACTAAAGGTTGGTTGGGAATAAGAGTTTGAGTTTCAATTTCAGGTTTTCTATTTAGTATGCCATAAGAGGTAAAGTTTTCTCAAAAAAACTCCTGCAAACAGTCCCTATTCGACTTTTTTTAAAATGCCCAGACACTGGGTAGCACACTCCATCCAGACACCTGGGAGGTGGAGGCAGGAGGATTGAGGATTCAAGGCCCCTCGAGACCCTAGGCACAGAGTGAGCAAATTCTCAACAACCTGGATCATTTTAAAAACTTTTTTTCAGTGTCAGTGATCAGGACCAAGACCCAGGCCTGCTACAGATCTCTGTAACTGACCTAGTAACACATCCCAGACCAAGAGTCCTGAGTTCATAAGGCACAAAAAGATTTAGAAACTTTTTCTAAAGAACCCATTTCTATTCAGATGCTGAACATGGCTGATGTTGACAGTTATATACAGCTGCTAGTAACACTACCATTTGCCTTAATTATCACTGTCTCACTTTTACAAATGAAGAAACTGCCTTAACATTTCACCTTCTTCCACTTTGCAGCTCTGAGAAGGAAGTGGGACCAAGAGCACTACTGTCCCCCCACCAAGTCCCCTCAGCCGCCCACCAGAAAAACACCTGCCACAGCGGCCAGTCCCAACCCATTCTGCTGCCTCAAGGGATGCCTGGCACTGCCTGTCATTCCTCGTGCCCTGCACCTCCCCACCTCATCACAGCAATGCTGTCTCTGGCTAGCACAGACCATGGAGTGCGTGAGGTCAAAAGGCCAGTTTGAAAGCTGTCTTACATTTCTGGGCTCCATTGAAAAGAGCTCGGTCTTTTGGAGTGTCACCAACTTCAATTATCTTGGCTCCAGCCAAGAGCTGCATGATGAGGCCAGAGGTAACGATGGGTGAGATGCCCAGCTCCATCAGGGTGCCTGGGGGAGGAGGCAAAGCACAGCCAACATCAGTCTGGAAGGCGGCACAGTGCTCAGCAGAACAAGTGGCCACCCAGTGAATGCCCCCTGCACGAGTGTGTTCCAGTTTGTCAGTAGTGTTTAATCCACAAAATAACCCTGAGTGACAATAAGTACAGCTGTATTCACACATTCTTTTCAGCACTGGGCAGCATCTCATTCTGTTGTGAAGCCTCACAGCCTCCACAGATTTGTACATCCCAACTCACCCCAGCAGACCCACAGTGGTGTCAGAGACAAGACAGGTAATGAGAAAGGATGCCATCGGGCCATTTCCAAATTATGAAAAGGGTGTCAGGACAACTTATCTACTAGCGAATAAACTATCTCCAATTACGCTGAAGTGAGTTGCATTTCTGAATAAACGGCAACTTAATTTGCACTCTGTTCTTTCCCTCTCCTGCCCTATATTTCTGCAATGAGTTAATCAAATGCCATATGGACATGCACATCCAAATCCTCCTCATACCTTACAGGTAAATTTCTAATGGGTAGTTTTGACTCATTGTAACCTTATAAAGGTGAGAAAGATGCAGCAAAGAAACAACTTCTAAACAATGTTATCACTAGTTCAGGAATATAAAAAGTATTCTGGTTTTTCCATGTTTTCAAACATTCTCTACAATGCAGACATCTTGTTTTCACAGGTTTTATACTATAATCAAACCCAGCACCACTGTGATTGATGTGCTCCTCAGGCAACACACAAGAACATCCTCTATTCAATTTTCCAGTTTACACTCTTCGAACTTCCTAAGCTCCACATAAAGGCAAGGCCCACCACTGAAGTACACAAGGCTTACACAAGACCACTGGGTGCAGAGAAAAGGAAAGTGAGATGGGCCCTACCCCTATTGGAAGCTAGAATCACACGCATCCAGTAGAAAGGGTCAGCTGAGTCCGAAGACATGATGCCAAACAGGGGAATCTGGAAGTAAGCAGAGCAGGTATCACTTGTCTATCACTTGTCTGCAGCCTGGCTCACTTGTCTGCAGCCTGGCTCACCCCACCTGCAAGCACCAAAGCACCGGCTCACCCCCAATCCAGCACACCAAAGCACAGGCTCACCTGGCAACACACCAAGAAGATGAACAAAGTGATAGCTGTCCATAGTACTTTCTCTTTGAACTGAATCTGTGGAAAGAAAGGAATGAAAAGGAAATAAACACACATGAACTCAAATTAGACCCATTCCCCATACACCAGAGGCCACTCTAACGGCATAACAAGCTTAGTACTAAAACACTAAGTACAGGGCACCATGTGCTTTCTGTGCACCAGCCTCCTCAGGTAACTACCACCACACAAATGATCTCTATGTGACAATGAGCAACGTAATTAGGAAAAGCTGTTTTCTGTCTCAAATCCCATAGCTGACTGAACGCAAGTCCGAGGCTGTGCCCTTAACTGTTCATTAACTGTTTAGACTAAGGATCAAAGAATGCCACACAGAAAGTGATTCACAAAACAGACAAGCCTTTGCAACCAGAACAATTGTTTTTCTTTTAATGAGTCCATAACAATACCTTGCTTTTCTGGACTACACTAGACTACTGGGTTCAATAAGTGAACTTTTTTGTGAACCATGTAATAATACTGGGGGAAGGCAGGAAGAAGTGTATGCTTCGCTCATTAAAAATCATTAGCAAATGTTTATCTTCACCCTCTCTGGGGTGAAGAGCAAGTAAATGTGATATTCAATCTTGATTGTTAACTTGACAGGGTTTATGGTCACCATCAAAACTGGGCATATCTATGAAAGAATTTCTAGATTGGGATGAAGTGGAATGAGGCATCCGGGTGTGGCACCATCCAATGGGTAAAGGTCCTGAAGTACATGGAAAGGACAGGTGAACTGAGTGAGACCACTTGCCCCTCTGCTTCTTGACTGTGGATCCAATGTAAGCCATGCTGGACTATGCCCTCAAAATGTCTGCCAAAATAAGCCCCTCCTTCTGCAAGTTACTTTTGTTGGTATTACATCACAGCAATCCAGAAAGGTAAATTATAGAGTAAGTCAAGCAGTTGACAAGAATCGTTTTACAAACCATCAAGTGTCATTAGAAAAGTCAGGTCTCTTGTCCAAGAACTCTGTTCCTGGGAAGTGGGAACTCCTTGGGGTCTTTGCCTCTAAACTCAGTGTCCAGTACTGCTGCCTACACTTATTTAGCAGGTTTTAGACAGGTTTAACATGTTAATTTTGTGCAGATTAAAGACTTTGGGGCAAGAGCACTTCAGGATAGAAGTGAACGAATTCACAGAGGAAGAGATTCCCAAGTAAGCATTGAATCAATGTTCTGGCTGTCTAGTCAGAACAGAGATAAGTTATAACCAAATTCAAGAGAAGAACGTCAGAAAGCCCTGAATCTTCTACCGGTGGAAACGATCTAGTCCCAGACACTCAGCGCCATGATCTGCCTCCAATGCAAAGGCCTCCAAGTCATCCTCAGTCTTTCCCCTTGCTTCCAAGACACTTTATAGCCTGCCCAGCTTTCCCACTCAGCTCCACTGTGTTCCACGTAGTCTGTCCAGTCAATATGAACTACATCTAACAACCCACCACCCAAATCACAATGGTTTTGTCTTCTTTGCCTAGACAAACCATATGCTCCCTCTGCCAGGAATTCCTTTCCATACCTACCAGGAAACTCCTACCCCATTTCCAAAACTCTCATCAGAATTTGCCATTTCCTGAGGTAACCCCTACCTGATTTACTGAGATGTAGCTCCCATCTCCCTTGTTTTGTACGGGGACAGTCACAGGGTTGTGAGGAGGGAATGTAGGGGACCTGGGGTGTGCCAGCTCTTAGAGCCAGACTCTTTCCACTGTGCTGATGTAGAGTGGGTACAGCTAGGTGAATCAGCCCATCAAAGGCAGAGCATGTGAGGATTATATGAAACTCTTTTAAGTGAGAAAGTAAAAGCAGATACCAGGTGTTCATAAGGATGACCGCTACACAGAAATTACTGAAGAGAAAGAACACAAAACCTCTTCACTACCCTGCTAACAGTGTGGCCTGAACTGTCTTTCATTGGACAGCGTCAGGCTGGCAGCACCGGCTCTTGGCTGAAGCTGATCTACCAGGGAATCTATAAAGATTCCAAACACAGCACAGCATCCTTGGCTTTGGGGCCAATGCCCTCACCCCAGCACTGTCTTCACAAAGCTCATTCACACCGACCAAGTGGCTGCTCTTCCCTTTGGAAACTAGACGACAAAGGTCCCTGGTAGACGAAAGAAACACACCCTGATCTGCCCTTGGTGGAAGTGACGAAGAGGCAGTAACCAACTCAAACCCTAAGGCCTCAGCCAATCACTGCTCGGCTCCATCTGCCTCTGGACCAGGCAAACCTGCGGCTTTGTTCACCAGGGGAACCCGCCGGAGATGCTCTGCAGAAACGCAGCTCGATGATTTGGTGGGACCCCGACAGGCGCCTTGCGCGGCGCCCGGGCGCGGCGAGGCACACGCCGCACCGGGGCGCGGGGCCGGCTCCTGCCGCCGAAGCCATCTTTAACCGCGCCGCAGCCCCGGGCGCTCGGCGAGGCGGCCCGGGCCGGCACCGGGGGACCTACCTTCCTCTCGGGCTTCTGGATTTCCGGCAGGATCACGCAGAAGGGCTTGATGACTTCCAGAAACTTGACTTTGATGAAAGAAACAAAAGAGGAAGGGTTAGAGCACCGAGAAACACGCGGCTCCCGGGGGCCTCGCCCCGGCTCGCGTGGGGACGCCTGGGGAGGGCGCGGGGCTGCCCGGGGGCCTCGGCAGCCGCGTTCCGCCCGGGATCGGCAGCGCGGTCGGCCGGCACCCGAGCGCACCGGCGGGGAAGGGCTCACGCCGGCCGCTCCCCAGCCAGCGCGGGGGACTCACTCGCCATGGTGACGGCCGCTCGGGTTCCGCGCCGCGCTCCGGCTGCGCTCCACTCCGGGTGAGGCGAAGCTGCCCGCTCCCGAGCGCGGCTCCTCCGCCGAGAGACACGTCAGTGCTAGCCGGGCGGCGAACGGCGCGGCGGGGCGGGGCGGGCGGGCGTGATGCGGCCGCTTCCGCTTCCTGCCACGCGCGCGACCGCCGCAGAGACTACACCTCCCGGCATACAGCGGGGCGCCCGCCCGGGCGGGCCAGGAGGTCGGCGCAAGGCACGCTGGGACGGCGTTGGGCGGCAGGCGACGCCGCCAGCCCTTCCCGCGCTGGCAGATCGACGATGCGGACGGCGGCCCGTATCGGCTCTCCGGTCGTCGGAGGCGGCGCTAGCGCTTGGGGTCCTGTGCGCTGAGCATCGCGGAAGCGTGAGGAGGCAGCCCTGGAGCCCAGCAGTGTGCAGGGGCGGGGCGGGGCGCCGTGGGCAGGGCCGCTGAGAAGTCCTGCGCCAAGTACAGCCAAGTAGTCGCGGTGAGCGAGCTGCTGCGGCCGACCGAGCCGCGTCCGCGGCAGGCAGGCCCGTGTCTCGCGGGGACACCTACGTCTTAAGTCTGGCGTCAGGTTGCCACTGACTGCGTTAGGAAAATCACTAGTTCAAAACACTTGTCACATTACAGGTGTGCAGTGTTTTTACGTTTATGCATTTAAGATTTATTACATTACAAACATGACTGTAACAGACAAACATCTGCACAAGTTTTTGATAATATTCTTATATACGATAAACATGAATTCTATTAATCTACAAAACAATGAAGTTATGGTAGTGGATCCTATACTAGAACTAGTGTTTAAGAGTCAGCACAAATAAATTTTGTATCCTGTAAGATGAATTTTACTACATAAAATCAGAGGTTCCGGAATAAAAAATGGGTGCTTTTTTTTTTTAACCAAGGATTTTAGCAACTCGATGCCGGTGACAATGACTAATGCAAAAATTTCATAAAAAATTAGAGACCAGAGAGGTGGCTCAACTGGTAAAGATTCTTGCTGTTCAAACTTGGCATCTTGAGTTCAGTACCTGGAACCCACTTACCAGAAGAGAACTGACTCCCAAAAGTTACCTCAGACACACACAACATCAGCGTGAGTGCACACACACATTAAATAGAATTTTTTGAAAATTAAGAAAAAAGTAAAAGTAGGACTAAGGTTGTAATTCCTATAATAGTCAAGTGTTTGCCTCTATAAAACAACCAGAAAACCTCCCCCCAAAATTAAAGTTCTAAGCGCGTGTGTGTTTTATCAAATGCTATTAAAAATACAGTTCAAACAAAATTAATGAGAAAATCTAAAAGAATACATTCAGCTTTACACATTAAATATTTGAAAATCTAAAAGTCCCTGAAACCTACAGTCCCAGCACTTGGGAAGGAGGCTGAGCAGGAGGATCAAGTGTTCAAGACCACAGTAGGCTACATGACATCCTGTTTCAAAACCCCTAAAACAAAACTTGAAATTCCCCAAAGTAATCAGAGTAAGGGTAAAGCAAAAATGACTTGGAAAGTATTGTCAGGATTCTTAGCACCACTATAAAATTAAATGGCATTTTTGTGGAAATATTTACCATAGCTTCAAAAGAACATGCCATTTTGTGCTGTCGGCCCATTTCTTAAAGCCTAGTGAAGTCAAGTGAGAAAACTAAAATAGGTCAGTGAGAAATGGTTTATTGGGTAAAGACATTTGCCAAACTAGATAGGTTGACCAGAGTTCCATTCTAAGACACACATGGGAGGCAGAGAACCAATTGCAACAAGTCCTCTGACCACCATTCATACACCTTGGCATGCACATGGCCAACATACACACACATGATTAACATAAGAAAAATATTCCTGTTAAAAGGAGAAAACTGAGAAACAAATCAAGGTAATATAATGTTTGCTTTTGTTTATTGAAATGGTGCCATCTGTAGCTATACTAGCCTCAGATTTTCAGTCATCCTCCTTGTCTCGAGTGCTTGGATGGCAGTTGTGTACCACCATGCACCACTAAGTATGTTTTAAACCATGCAAGTAGCTTTATTAGTTTCATACAAAATATTTTAATAATTTGCCTGCAATGGAAACTTCAAGATTTTGAAAATATGGTTTTTATTGCTCTTAAAGGTTCTGAGGGAATACATTAATATGTATTGAAATTTATTGTGCATGAGCAAACAAATATATATTGAGAAATATACTAATAGAAAGGTCTTAGATAATTTTACTACAAGTTGTCAGTGCTGGGTATGATGGTCTGTATCTGTAGTTCTACCACTTGAGAGTCTAAGGCAGGGACATTGCAAATTTGAGGCCAGACTCACCTAACAGCAGGTTCAAAGACAGCCTAGGCTAGACAGGAAGACCCGTCTCAAAAAAAAAAAAAAAAAAAAAAGTCATTGGGGATCAAGGAGACAAGTCAGCATTTAAGGCACTCGCCTTGAAAGCAAATAAAGACTGAGTGCAGATACCCGTACTCCAAATAAAAATGCCTGTAATTTCACCATTGGAAGGCAGACACTAGGTAACCCCAGAACAAGCTGACTACCCAAACTAGCCCTGTTGGTGATCTCTGGGTTTTATTAAAGACCCTGCCTCAAAAGAAGAAGGAAGAGCAATGGAAGATGGTTCCAGATAGCAACCTTGGGCGTACACCCCTATGTGAGCATGCACACACATATATACACACAACACATAAATGTTAAAATGGAGAAGGAACACATCATTGTACAAAAATCACTGGTGTGATGCTACATAGTATGGAGTTTTAGTCAAAAGTTAAACAAAAATTTGGATTCTTTAATTTTTTATTTGTAGATTTAATCTTGGATAAAGAAAGACACGGTCCAAGTCAAGTAACTCACATTTTTTTCCACAAAGTTTTATTTTACTATCACACACCAAAAAATATATATCACCAGTTCCTGATAACCAGACCTCAAGCATACTACACAAATGCTCTACCACTGAGCTACATCTCCAGCCTGAACTTCTCGAGTCCTGAAATTTCGAGTACTGGTTTGTGAAGATCCATGATGAGAGGGAACAAAAATAGGAGGCTGAGGCATGTATTGTTGACCATGAGTGAAGTTCATACTGCGTGACAGATGTGTATCTCTGTGAACACCTCAGTAATCATCCTGGATCTGAACAGCCCGCCTGCCCCTGCAGGTCTTCTTGTTTAGCTCCCAGGTTTGAAACCTCCTCTGGGTAACCACAGCCCTGACAACGATCACTGCGGGTTCCTGTTCTAGGTTCTCAGGAAACACTGAAATATTCCTCGTGGACCCCTTCCTGTGCAAATCCTTTCACTATTTGTCTATGCCCCTCTTCTATAATGGTAATGTGTTCCTTTTGTTGCGCAGTAAGAGTGGAGAATCTGTCCATTCCTTTGTTGGCGCATGCTTCCATTGTTTCCACATTTCTAATAAAGCTTCTATGAATACATATCTTTGGGTCACCATGTTTGTATTTCTCTTGAGTTTTATCTAGGAAACAGAATTGCTGGGTGGTGTGATGCACACCTGGAATCCCAGCACTCAGGAGGCTGAGGCAGGAGCACAAGTTTAAGACTAGCTTGGGCTATATAATATAGCAAGACTATCTCAAGCGGAGCTGTAAAGGGCAGGGCCTGAGCTACTGTTGCTTCTGCTGGAAACAAGCCACTTGCTGACCCTTGGCCTTATCTACACCTGTTGCTGTTCATCTTACTCTGGCTGGAAAATCTCTGCCTGGGGAGACTGAATATTCCAGGTACAGGGATCCTTGTTGAACTGGGACGTCTGCTGACTTGAACGAAAACCAAGATGCTGGCAATCTTTCACTAGTAAAAATGTATTTTCTAAGTTTGCACTGAGAGCATTTGCTCATTATAAAGTCAATCTGAGAACGACGATGCATCTCCTTGAACACAAATGGAGTCAGGGATGGCTGACAGCTGCATCTTCTATCAGCCCACCCTCCAAATTACTTCCCTATACGTGTGCCTGCTCAGCTACTGCAAACCTGAGTCCAAAGATAAGCAGCAGCAAATAGAAGTTCATAAGACACTGTGCAGTATCGGAACACCTTCAGTGACAGGAAAAATTGTCCAAGTTGAATTTCTGAGGGTAATCCCCGCAGGAGGGCAGCATGGGTTGTTTTGAGTTGTAAATACAAATGTCAGGAGGTACTCAGTTGAAAGCAAACACTAAAATGGACAGGTCTACTTGTGCAAAATTGACACAATTCAGACCAGATACCTGAGACCTGGGAGGTCTTAGGAAGCTGGTGTCCTCAGAAAAAGTTTGAAAAATCCTTTGAATTCTTGCCTGTCCTCCAGTGTGGAACCAGCTTGACGCGTGTGCTTCAGAGACTAGCCATTTCTCCATTTTCCTTTTGGACTCATGAAAGTTTCATCTCGACACTCCCCAGAGGAAACCTTGCTGTCTGTCCACAGCAGGGGTGACTTAGCCCAGAGCGGCCTTCACAAGTGAATGGTAATCTCACCCTTGGAGATCCATGCCTTGGCCTGGAGGATACCTGCTAGTGGTATGAAAGAGCGGCACCCCTGAGGGTGTTTTTGTCACTATTGGAGCCCAACTGGGGAAATTTAGAACCAGCTTAAACCATATCTTCCTCTCCCTGAAATCCGAGGTTCAGATCAGGTTCTGGGTTCTGCTGGGCAGTTTTCCTTGGGAGATGCTGATCGTGATGACAAAACAGAGACAGCTGGAGAACATCCACCGTTTCTCTGTTTACAGGGGCTGGTGCTTGAGTCAGCATCTTCTCAGCCCACTCGCTAACCCTGTAAAGAGGGTTGGGTTTTCTTTTCCATTCTGCACACGTAGGAGACTTTGGCCAGCTTTCCCATAGTCCTGGTCACTCATTCAGATGTGCTGTGGCACTGGGCAAGTTTGTGATTCAGGGTGACGGGGCAGCTTCTAGAATGTTCTGTAAAGAGGTGCCACAAAGCCTTTCCTGAGCCATGAGAGCTGCCCACAGCAGAGGGGCGAGGGGCGGGGGAAACAGCTGCAACTTCCAATGAAGAAAGAAAATCACAGATTGCCACCATCCACCAGAGGCCAGAAACAGACCCTCAACTGACTTAGACCAAGCACGTAGCTTAGAAATTCTCTTCATTCTGGTTACTCAAAGATCCATCCATGTGACAGATATTAAAACAAGGACTTAGAAGATGACTTCAAAGAGACAGAAATGTCTGTCTCCTGGGTGTAGCCTCCTGAATGCCACCTGTGCTAGGCCCCTGGGATCACCTTGGTGTCAGAAACCTTTCCAAGCGTTTCTAGTTTTATTGGGTCTGCCTCTTTTGCCAGGGACAGCAATTATAACCGGATGCCACCATCTCTCAGGTGCCACAAATACAGTTGTGCACCACTGAAGAGCTATCTTCTTAAAGATCCCAGAGAATCAACTTACAAAGGAGCCTCACACAATGTTGTACTCTTGGGAATTGAAACAGCTACTAAAATATGTGTTGTGTATCCAGAAATATGGGTGAAGACAGAGAAATGAATCTTTATATGCCCTTACATGTTGCCCCTAAAATATATTCGGGAAACTCACTGTGGCCAATAGTGGGATGGAGTAGTGGCTCTGCCTCAGCTTCCCATCCAAGGGAGGGTCCTTAAGGAAGGCAGCAGGAAGCCAGTGGTGCCTCTTCTCTCCTTCCTCAGAGCTTGCTGTCTCTGGGTCAGGGTGGTTAGGCCTGTAGGTACGCTTTCAGCCAGTACCAACAGAAGGTCCTGTGAGGCTGAGAGCTGGGCAGAGGTCCTTGTAAGCCTGATGTACTTAGTACCAACTCAGAGGGGCCCCTCTGCCTTGAATGCTCTGCTCGCTGTATATTGCCCTGAGTTCTGGATATGAACATTTGGTCACTGCCAGGCCTGCTGTGGGTGCTGCCACTGCAAACCAGGGAGACTCTGATGCAGAGACCGAGCCAGGACAGATCAGAGCCTTCCTAAAGCGCTCTGTTTGGAAATGACGCTCCGCCTGGGTTCAGAATACTCTTTTAGGTGCCAGTCACTTAGCGATAACTTTCCTACTCTCAGCAGCAAATCCTGTGTCATAGACATCACCAGTTTTCCCACTTGCCTTTGGCTAAACTTTCCCATGAACTCATCAACAGCAGTACTCATGGGACTTGCCCCCCTTTTGAGATGTCCTCTCAGTGTTTTTGAGTCCCTAACACAACAAGGTGGCTCCTTCTCCTACCCTCTGTCCCCACTGTGCTGTCCTATCTACCCTACCAGGCTGGAGGGAACCCCATGTTCTCCCACTGCCACTGCCCAGTGCAGCCTTGCACAGGGACTACTATGGATAACACACAGGACAGTGCAAAGCTACAGATGCCAGGCGCTGCATTCTGACCCCTGCCTTCTAGTTTGGCCTTGACTCCACTGGTCATGGCTCCTCCAGTTTTGGTCTCAGTGCTCACTGCCTTCCTCCACCAGATCTGAAGGTGGTGGGATGAGATCTCGTGGGTTCATCCTGGCCACCAGGCAGACATCATAGCTATCGTGCATGAGGACGTTGACAGCAACAACATTCCACTGGTTCTCCCATGGGTCCAGTTCCAGAATCTCTTTGGAGATAACCTCATGACGATCTGAAAGCAAAGTAGGAAACCAAAATCCCAATAGGATGTTAAACCCAGAGGCCATTCAACTGGACCCAACTTGTTCCTCTGCAAGGTTAAGCACCAAGGTTTAATCAACGTAAATACTTTAGGTAGAAAACACACTCATTGCTCCTTAATATTTATGAATTTAAGGGAAGTTACAATGTAGCTCACATTAAAAAAAAATCCAAGTGCTAATAGGGTATACCATTGTTTCAAATTGGAAGAATGCTCTGCATTGCATGGAAGATTCATATGGATGGAAGAAAGGAATCATGCAACCTTGAGTTAGTCATTGCCTTCCTTGTACTTTTATTCTGCATGGAGTTGCTGACACTAGCCAGGATGTGAACAAGAAGCAGGCAGCTCAGAACTATGGTCTGTGTGAAAAGCACTTAGTAAAGGAACTTGAGAATGGAATGGGAGAGTTTAGGAAGCACTATCAGTGTGCCAGGACTAGTAACAGCAGGGGCCCATGACCCTGCCATAGAGGCCACATGGGGCTTCAAGATAGATGCTGCTGGGGGCACTGCCTGGTAGAGGCTGGTGGTGATAACGAGATGGATGTAGTCACATTTGACAGGATTGCAGTACAGGGGATAAATATCCTGTGCTTCATATTTCTTAAACTTCCTCCCATTTTCGTGTGTGTGTGTGTGTGTGTGTGTGTGTGTGTGTGCATTTGTACTGGTGTATCCATGTATGAAGTGTGCACATATATGTGTGGACATTTGTGGAGGCCTGAAGTTGATACTGTAAATCATTTTCAGTCACTCTTCCACCTTACTCTTTTGAGACAGGGTCTCTAGACAACCCAAAGCTTGCTGATAAGGCTAGTCTTGCTAACCAGCTTGTTCTGGAGATGCCCAATCTCTGCCTTCTGTGGCTGGAATTCCAAGCGGACTGCCATACCTACCTGGCATTTTTATGTGAAATCTATGAATCTGAACTTCTATTCTTTTTTTTTTTTTTTTTTTTTTGCACCTCAGTGCTCTAACCACTGAGCAACCTTTTCAGTCCCTGTGTTTAGTGTTTCTTTATGTGATAGTCAGACAGGCAGGGCCACGAGGAGCAAGAGGAGAGAGCTAATCTAGTGTGTCCCAGGTCCTTGAGGCAGAGGACATGATGCACCACTGAGGATTATATAGGAAAAATACCAGATGTCCAGGAAGCAGGAGGCTGGAAGGGAGAACATGGGACAGACCTTCCTGTAACTGCCTGTACTGTCTGTACAGGTATACAATTGTTTCTTGGCGTCTTCACACTATTTACTTAGTGAAAGATCCTAAATACATATTTTTCTTGTAAAATAATTTTGTTTTATCTAAAATGTTATGTAAATAAACAAAATAACTCAAAATTTTGCATGAGTAACTTTTAAATAAAATGCTAATTTTAGAATAGTAAAAAAAATTCCAGACATAATAGAAAGATTTTTCTCAGAGAAAAGGTTCTTTTATAATACATAAAAATTAACAATGAAATCCTGACAGAATTTATCCTAATACCTCTTCTGACCAGCAGATGGCAGTGGAACAATAGGCATCTTAAACCGAAAAATTATAAATCAAGGTTTGGCTTTCTTGATTTGATTATCTGTCTGTTTGTGCCTCTTAACTATTGTCCTGTCTGTCAGTCTGTCTATCATCTATCACCTATCTATCTGTCATTTGTCTGTCTGCCTATCAATCTATCCAGCTATCTGGAGAGTCTTAGACCTCAAGACCTTGTATGCCATAAGCCGGGGGTCCAATACGGAACTCAAATATCCATAATTTTGTTGTTGTGTGTGAATGTGTTGGATGGGTGTGTATGTGCGGGTGAGTGTTTGTTTATTGCGAATGCACTGGACCATCTCCTCAGTCTTTAACATTCTATTAATTTCTAGACATTCGTTCAGGTTTCCCATTCCATTCTTCTGCTTACTAATCTGTTCTCTTGCTTTGAGCCCGTCAGTCTGCTGGATTATCTATGACACTCTGTGAGTCCCCTAAGACTCAGAGTACTTGTCAGACTACAGTGCATTTCAGGGTTGCTTCTCGTGAAAGGGCAACCTGGTAGCCATGAGCCCCTTCCTTGCAGCCCTGGTTCATGGCTGCTGGTATGGACATGGACTTAAGGGTTCAGGCAGTTGATTTGCAGCCTCAGCATGAAGAACTGGTGTAAAAGGTCAGCTAGGTCAGCCACATTCACTTTTTCTGGAAATATCAAGGGAATGAGGCAGGTCGTGTATAATAAATTCCAAAAGGTCATTGCTAGACTCTACTATTTGTTCTTTTTTTAAAAAGTTGCTGATCTCTGGACCCTCCAAGGCCACAGAGTCAAATGGACTATGTAAAGGCTAGAGTAAATGAAACACGGAAGCTTTCCACTGGCAGAAACCAAGTGGGAAAGTAGTGTGCCCCAGCATGCGTTCTGGTAGCCTCAGTTTGCCAGCAGGCACAGGATTCTGAGGCAGGGTAAGGGGTAGGGAGGATCAGATGGGCAGACGTGTAATCCTCATTTAGGCCTCTTCATTGATTGAGTTTCCACTGGAAAGCCACATTGAAAAACACTCCAATAAGCTGAAAGCTGTAATGACGTGGTCAGAAGAGTAAATGGCAGGCTCAAGGGCTGAGGGCCATGGAGTGGAAAACGTGTGTCAGGGTTTTGGGCCAGGATTCAGGAGTGGGATCTAGTGCAGCTTCACTCATATGCTTGGGTCCTGTACAACAAGGCCCGTTCTAGGCTATTTCGATGCCAGGTGAATTGTGGTTTCAAAATTCAGGGACCTTTCCAGTCACTCAGCCTTGCTCATAAGGAAACTTGAAGAAGTGCCTGTCGCTTACAGCTGAAAGGGCTTAGTTAACACAGAAGCAAGGTGGACAGACACATTTGGTAAAGTGACACATTTTCAAAAGGTGCTTTTATAGCTAGGTTGACTCATCTTCAGTCCTGGCTTTGACATTTGAAAGTGGGCAACTTTGGACAAATTACTTTATTGTGCCTCTTTTTCCTCCTTCATAATGTGGGCCCAGTAATATCTACATGACACAAAATACTTAAAGATCAATGAGCAACTGCATGAGCACTGTGCATTGCAGGTGAGTCTAAGAGCAGTGTCTGGCACATGCCAAAGATAGGATGCCACTATGAATGCCATTAAGCTCTCATCTGTGAACTCAACCAATCGTGAGCTCACAGTGTGCAAAAAAGGGCAACTGTTGCCCCTGCACTGGGCACATAAACTTTTTTGAGGACATTTCCTAAACAATATAGGTAGAAGTATTTGCATAGCACTCACCATGAGTTAGGTGATATAAGTGATATAGAGGTTACAAATTGTCTGAGGTGATTTAAAGCCCAGCTTTTGAAACCAATCATAACCCCATATGAAGTCATGTAACTGAATGTGGGGGCTACAAAATTTTGATTAACTCTGAAAAATATTGAATATACTCTGTGTCATGGTTAATATTATCAACTTGATAGGATCTAGAAGCATATGGGAAATACACCTCTGGGAATGTCTGTGAGGGTGTTTCTAGACTGCGTTGACTGATATGAGAAGATCTTATGTGTGCTAAAATAAAAAGGGGTGATTTGAGCATTAGTATTCATCTCTCTTTGTCTCCTAACTGTGGACACAGTGCAACCAACTGCCTCAAGTTTCTGCCATTATGCTTTCCTGCCTTGCTGCATGTATTTCAAACTGTGAGCCAAAATAAACTCTTCCTTTCTTAAGCTGCTCTTATCAGGTATTTGCTTACAGTAATGAGAAAAGTAACTAATATGAAAATTGGTACTAACAAATGGGGTACTGACGCAACAAGCCTGACCATGTGGTTTGCGGGCTTTTGGAACTGGTTTGTGGGAAGAATGGGAAAAGATTTGGAACTTGGAGCTAGAAAAGCCCTAGAGTGTTTTAAGGAGAGTTTTAAAGGGCTGGAGTTTCAAAGCATACAATGCTGAAAGAAAATGTGGATAGTGGGGGCATAGCTGAGGAGATTTCAGAGAAGAACAAGGGCTTTATCAGGAACTTGGATAGAGGCCATTCATGTATACTCTGGCACAGAGGATGGTTTCATTCTGTCCATGTCCTGAGAACCCAGTTGAGGCTGAATTTATATAGTAATAGGCTAAATTTGTCCGGTAGAGGAAACCTCAAGACAGGATAGCATGCAGGCTCCTGTTTCTTGCTCTTATTCAGATCTACAAGAAGGAAGAACAGAAAGATAGGAAAAATGTGAACTTTGGCAAGGAAATGAGAGTGAACTGTGGGAAAAGCTGTGGGCAAAAATAATACAGAAAAAGCAGCTGTAACTGGTAAGTAAATAAGCACCATTAAAGAGAAACCTGTTATTTTGCAGTGGAACAATAGAAAAGATGCTTTGAGGGCAAGGCCCCAAATAGTGAAGGCTCCAGCTTGTGAAAATCCAAATTCATTTTAAAGAAGAGACCCTGAACTGAGAATCCTGCTAAAGAGGCTTCTTGCTGGGAAACAACCACATAGGCAGTTGTCTCCCCTGACACAGCCTGGAAGGCATCCAGCTGATGCTACATCTTGAACTGGAAGCAAAACTTGGCAGTACTTTCTACATGTTATTGGTTTTTCAAGCTTGAAAGATAAAAGAGAGCAGGCATCAACCTTATAACAAGATTATAGAAGGCCATTAAGGCTAGGCACTACATGGAAGGGTCAGATTCTCTGCAAGGAAGCCCAGAGGGACTATTGCAAGCTTGGAAAATGAAATCTAATTTGTAATAGAGACTCCTGGTTGTTGGAGATTCTAGTACCATGAGTTGTCCAGCAAAAAAAAAAAAAAAAAAAAAAAAAAAAAAAAAAAAGTTGCATCTCTAGAATACAACAGACCCAAAAGAGTGACTGTGTGTGTTACAGATAGCATAGCTGTAGGATGGGGCAACCCAAGCCTTTGGTGTCCAAATGCTATACACTGAGTCACAAATTTGGTGTTTGTTCTGCTAATTTCAGTGTAGCTTTGGTTTGCTCTTTCCTTGCTGTGATTCCATTCTGGTTTTGCACTGGGAATGTTTACTCTGTGATATTGTATGTTGGGAATGTCTATTTGTTTTTGATGTTAGAGGAATCACTGCCTGAGTTTCACTTAAAACTTTGGAACAGTACTGGAAGTGTTAAAGACCTTGAGGGCTTATGAAGTTGGATTCAATATATTTTGCATTATGAGATAGCCACAAGCTTGTGGGGACCAATTATAGAAGATTATGGCTTAAAAATGGCATGTTCAGGTGCCAAGTTGACAAGAAGTGGACTTGTACTGGTTAATATTATCAACCTGGCAGGATCTAGAATCACCTAGGAGACAACCTCTGGGCATGTGTGTGAAGGAGTTTTTATTTGTGTTAGTTGAGGTGGGAAGACCCATCCTAAACACAGACAGCACCATTCCCTGGTCTGGGTCCAGGTCTGAATAAAAAGGATAAAGTGGGCTGAGCACTAGTATTTGTCTCTCTGCTTCTTCTCTGCGATGCAGCTATGATCATCTGTCTCATGCAGCCAGTGGTTTATTGGTCCCATTGCTTTGGGGCTTGTGGTGGTCACATCATAGTGGGAACATATGGCAGAGGAAGCTACTCCTGCCCGAAACTGAGAAGCAGGCCGGGCAGGGCTTCAACCCGTCAAGGGCACATCCTAGTGACCAAAAGACCTCCTACTACCCCATCTCTGAGAAGTTTCACCACCTCCCAACAGGGCCAGGCTGAGGACCAAGACTTTGGCATGTAGATCTTCAAATGTAGCAAGGGCATAGGAGGACGGGACCATAGAGACAGGAGCTGAGGACTCACCAGCGAGAGAAGACTCTGCCCACCACTTGGGCTTTCTGCCTGAATATGTAGTTGGCTTAGGTTTTCTTTGTGTTTTAGTCTGTTTTCTCCTTTTGATAGTGCTAAGTTTATATGGGGTACTTTTTTTGAGCTTTGTAGTAGTTTCTCTCTCTGTGTGTCTTCCCCCTCTTTCTTTCTCTTTCTCTCCCTTGCTCCATGTGCCCGTGTGTGTGTGTGTGTGTGTGTGTGTGTGTGTGTGTGTGCATTGTGTGACACAGCCATGGCTAGAGTGGTACTCATTATGTAGCCCAGGCTGGTCTTGAACTCATGGTAATCTTCCTACCTCGGTCTCCTGAGTGCTGGGACTGCAGGCCTGTGTCACCATACTCAGAGTCCTTCTCACATTCTTTTTTTTTTATTATTTTTATTTATTTATTTATTTATTTATTCAAGTGTGTGTGTGTGTGTGTGTGTGTGTGTGTGTGTGTGTGTGTGTGTGTGTAGAACCACGGGCGAATTCGCGAACCACCATGGACGCCTCCACCTTGTTTACTCTGCCCCGGGATTCACAGGCTCCGCCCTACCAGGACCAAAAACACAGGCCGCCCCCGCTTCCGCCCGGCGTCTATATGTGGGGTCTAGGATCTGAACTCAGGATCTTCTGCCTGCAAGGCAGAGGCTTAACCCCTGAGCCACCTCTCCAGCCCCCTTCTCACATTCTTAATGGAGGAAAATGGCAATGAGAATTCCATCTGAGTTTGTATGAAAATGTATCTATCCTCCCATTGCAAATTTTTAATTTAAAATGGGAGTTTTAAATTTAAAAAAAAGTGGGGTTTGTTGGGCAGACAGGTGGGGATAGGTACCTAGGTTCTACTTTGGAAAATACTGAAATTTTAATTTGTCCTAAGTCATGGTTAATGTATATGTTCTTTAAGTGTTTACAGGCATGCACATCTTTACTATTTTGGTATAGGGTTCTACATGTCTGAATTAAATTTCTGCTAGCTAGTTGCTTTGTAACAGTGCCCCTGAGGGACATTCTGTGGTCTGGGCATCTGTGGTGGGAGCTGTTGCTCCTGAGGCTTTAAATTTAATTTTTGTTGTTTAAACTTGGTGTCTATCTTTTTGGCTCAGCTCTGTCTTCAGTTTCTATCTACTTGATCTCTGTGTATGAGACAGATATCTATAGACCATATCACTTCTGTGGCGCTTCCCAACTTTCTCGCTGTCTCTAGTTTCTGCTTTATGTGTTCAAAGTCCACAGTTGTCTAGTGCATAAGGATCAACATTTTGGTGGACACAGGGGCAGCATGCCTGGGTATGCAAAGTAGGGTTTGTTGGGCAGACAGAGGCTTGCAGTCTTCGTGGGTGCTGAGGCCAGAATACCATCACAGCCCTCATTCTGACACTCTTGGTCCTCTTCTGAGTTGCAGGACGGAGAGGCTGGCTGCATGACTGCATGCTGCATGACTCTGGGGCTCTGGGGCAGGAGCTGGACTGTGGATCTAGCAAACTACTGTTTTCCTGTGTGCTCCTCCTGCAAGGTAAAGGAACTTCTTTTGTGATTGTCTTGGAATGTTCTTTTTAGTACTGCCACACTGACTTCTTTTGTCTTAGGGCCAACAAGGCTGTTCTCCTTGTCTTTATTCAAATGAATTCAGTCTGGACCCTTTACAACTGTAGTTACGGACTTTTTGGTATTAATTTCCCTCTGTCATTTGAGTACTGTTTAATGAGTAAATGTTTTTAAACCCCATGTGCATTCTGGTGTCTTCCCTGGTTTGCTGTATGTGCACTGTGGGATAAAATGATGCATTAATGTAAATGAGGAGGACAGCCTTACCCTCTGAAAAAGAGCCAGCAGCTTTTCAACACGTCCACTAGGAATGGTCTCTTGGGACTGTTGAGCTTCCAACTCTTACAGCAAGGAAAAGGGACTATCTTTCAAATTGACCTACTTAGGGATTTAGGTTCTTGGATTATAATGCTAATAGGAAAAAGAAGCAGGAGGCTGAACCCTAATTTTTTTCAATTTGGTTAATTTCCAAAAATAGACTATGATGATCTTATTCCCTAAAGGAGTCAGGCAGGCCTGCATGCTGCACTGATAGTAAGTGACCAGAAACCCAGCTCAGGGGGAGCAGGTGCAGGAATATGAGGGTGTAAATAGAAGGCAGGTAAATAAAGGGGCATCAGCGAAAGCCCATATACTAGAGACTGCCCAGGGTGCTCTCCATGCTTTTTAGGAGTGCTGTGTATTGCAAGGAGGTTCTTCATTGAAAGCGCTGGGAAAACATTCATCTAAATTTCACAACTAAATTCAGTCAGAAAAACTGGAAACAGTGTTTTTAAGCCTTACACGGTTGTTTCCACCAACTTGCTCTTTAGTAAAATGCTAGCTTGCTGTTTTATTATTATAGGAACATTGCTGAAGACATTTCCTACCAGCTTATATGAAGCTACAGGGGAAAATTGTCCTGTTTTAGATGGACGGCAATGTCTCTGCTCAAGACATGGCAAAGCTAGTGTGGCCCACCATCCTTTCTGCCGTGGGCTCTGGAGGAGGCCGAGAAAGGTGGCCACATTCCCCAGAGCAGGGCATCTGCTTGCTGTTTTGCATTCTTGTTTTTCCTTCTTACCATTTCTATGTTGTGTTTTATTTTCTCATCGTTGTAACCAAATACCTAACCAGTGGCAAAGTAAGGGACGAAGGATTCATTTGGGCTCATGGTTTAAGGGCATATAGTCCACTGCGGTAGGGAAGACACGGGGCTTCTGGGTAGACCAGGAAACATTTTGGATGTAGGGCTGGCCTGTAAACCTCAGGGCTTGCCCCATGTAGTCCGCCCCTTCCACCTAGGTTCTTGCTTCCAACACTTCCACAGCCAGGGCTGGGGAGATATGGCTCAGGGGTTCAAGCCTTTGCCTCCCAAAAGTTCCACAGCCTCCCAAAAAAGTACCACTTGCTGGGAACCAGGTGTTCAAACATGGGCCTGTGGGGATATTTCACACCCAAACCATAACTGAGGATTTAACTCCTTTCTGTCCCATGGGGTCAATGGTTCCAGATGGGTAGAGGACACCATCTTGTGCTATGGTGCTCTGACCTAGTGTTGCATAGATAAATAATAAAGTGTGATATACCAGGTGACCTTGGTTCTCACACAGGGATAGGACCTGCTCCTCCGGCTGAGCGAGCGGCCTGTCAGTAAAAGCAGCTGCTCCTTCTGACTTAGGAGAAGGAAGAAGTCCATGAATATTCCACAGGCATGGGCCGTAGGTGACAAACTGTCCAAGCAGACAGAAGAGATCCCTGCAGGTGAAGTGGAAAGGGAGCTGCAGATCCTCATGGTTCTCAAGAAGGGCCAGTGTCATCATGGAAGGATGTTCAGCATTTTAATTAGCCAAGGATTTCTTATTTTCCACCAGACCTAAGGAAGGGGCCTACGAAATTACTTTTGCTAAAGGGATTCCATTAATAAGAAATTCCATAAGACATTCCATTAATGGGCTGTGAGCAAACTCCTGTGTGTGTGTTTAGGCCCAAGGTTGACATCAGGTGTTTTCCTCAGTTGCTTTTCACCTTGTTTTTTAAGGCAGTGTCTCACTGAACTGGGAGTTTGCAGTTTTAGTTAGACCAACGGGCCAACAAACTCCCGGGACCACTTTCCACCCCTTATCGGTGGTGGCATGAGGTTTAAAGCACTGTAGATCATGCAGCTACCACTGTAATCTGAATACAGGAGCTCTAGGACTTTGAAATACCCCCAGTTGTGGCTCCTTATCAAATCCTTTCCCAACTCCTTCCATTTACCTCTTCTCCCCGCAGTTTTCTCTTTTTTGGAAAGTCACATAAATGGAATAAAAGAATATGATGTTTTGATTCTGGCTTTTTTTTAGACAGATTCTTACTATGTAGCTCAGGCTGCCCCTGAAACCAGTATCTTTCTGCCTCAGCCTCCCAAGTGCTGGAATTGTAAATTTATTCTTCAAAATCAGGCTTAAGTGCTTGTGTGTGTGTGTGTGTGTGTGTGTGTGTGTGTGTGTGTGTGTGTTTGCGTGTATGGTTCGCTACGTGTCTTGTGTATCAGACGGTATAGTGTGTGCCTGTGAAGGCCCAAGAGTAACTTTGGGAATTACCCTGGATTGCACCATCTCCTCTTTGCTTCTTTCTGGAGTTTTTCAGACTCCGCCTTCTAGGATTGGAAATTTAGGCTGCCACCATTTCCAACTGGTGTTTTTATGTGGGATTCAGTATACAAACTCAGGACCGTCTGCTTTCAAGGCAGCGGCTTAACCCCTGAGCCATCTCTCCAGCCCAAGTTTGACTTCTTTGACTCAGCACGGTACTTCTGATGTTCGCCCGTGTTGTTGGTATTTTATTAGCATGTCCTTTTACTGCTGAGTGGAATTTCCCTGCATAGTTGTACAGCAATTTGCTTATCTGCTTAAAGACATTTTGGTTGTTCATAGTTTTAGAAATTATAAATAGAAAAATATTCATATACAAGTTTGTGTATTTACCTACTTTTTCATCCTTGGGTAAATACTAATACCATATGCTCAGTTACATGGTGTCATGGTTTAGGCGTGTGTGGCCTCGTATGTTTGAATATTTGTCTGATGTTGATGTTTGGGAGGTGTCATAGCTAGGCACAGGTATCAACTTGACAGTTGAGGCTTTGAGCTCTGGGCACATTTGTAGAGAATTAATGGTTGAATTAAGCCCAGAGAAAACCTGCAAGAGATTATCTAGCTGATAGGGAAGGCCCAATCCATGGTGAGTGGGACTAGGTCCTGAACAGGTGAATAAAATACTGAGAGCTGGTTGAGGAAGTCGAGGAAGTCGGCATCTTTCTCTTCACTTGGCCAGACATGTTGGTCTGGCAAGTAAGGATCGTCCCTCTGTCAGCTGTTATGTGGTGATGGTGTGGCCTCTTCCCTTGGCCCTGGTGTTAGTGCATGCTCTCCTGTCAAGCTGGACTGAGAACTGTAACTAGAAAAATCATAGGAGAAAATAAACCCCTTGTTCCCTTAAGGCATTTAATGGTCATTTATCAGTAACCATGCAGGCAAACTGCAACAGGAGGATTGTGGCACATTTAGGGGTGGAATCTTGCTGGAGGAGGGTATGTTATAGGGGTGGGTCTTGAGGTGGGTTAGCCTGATGCTACTTCTGCTAGTAGTCTGCTCTTTCAGTATGTTGCTTGCTCTCTCTGCCTCCATGATAGACGTGACCTGAGCCTCCTCCAGCTTCTGCCAGCTGCCATGCCTTTTCTGATATAATGGACTGTATCTCCCTCTGGAACCATAACATAAATAAATCTCCTTGTCTCCCTAAAAGTTGTATATGAGTGATGTCTCCCAGCAGCAGAAAGTGTAAGTGTGACACACAGTGTGTTTCAGCTTTATAAGAAGCTGCCAACCTTTTTCAGAGTGGCTGTTCCAGTTTTCATTCCCACCAGCAATGCATGGAAGTCTGTCTGCACTGGATAATTTTCTCATTAGCTTGTGAGGATCTAGTGGTTAAATCAAACTTCCCTAAGGACACTGGGTGTCTCCTTCCCTGTTTGCACACCTTTCTGGTAAAAGGACCTGACAAATCTATGCCCACCCCTTCTTCTAAGCACCCGTTTCCCAAACTTCCATAGTCAGAGTGTTTGTTTCTTATTTGTGGGGCTTGACAAGTCTTCATTCTGAAGAACAGTTTAAACCAACAAACATTTGTATTTCTTGGGACATTCGTTATTTCTCTGAGCATCTTTTCCCTATGGTGAGGATGGAGCTTGGGGTCTTGAACATGTGATGTGAGCTCTACCACTGAGCTATATCCCTGAGAAGTCTTTCTGCCCACCCTGTCCACATAACAGAAAAAAACTTCAAGGAAACTTAGAAAATCAAAAAAATTTTTTTTAAGCATTTGTATTCTGAAAGGTCTAAATAAATGGACATTCCAGATTTATGAACTGGATGGTTCGTTAATCTTACGCATGTGAGTTCAGCTCATTGCAGCTTGCACCAAGATGCCCACAGCACAAGCCTTTGAAAGGCGTCAAGCATGGGCACAGGAGTCTCCTGCAACTTCTTAGAGCTGTGATGTGATGCTGCTATCTTGTTCTTAGAGCTAGAACAGGTTCCTGCCCCTAGGAGTCATCTGCCAAGTGTAGGATGAGCTGTTTCTGCTTCTCCCCTTCTAAGTGCCCACTTCATGCTCTCTCTGATAGTCCCTCCGTCCGACTTCTCATCTGTGTCAAACCCCAGAGCTGACTGCTGCATGTAGCACTGTAGCAGTATTTCTTATAATTCATAAAATGTTTACTTGCTAAAAGTGTAACATTGAGTGGTTTTCAGTACATTCACAGAATCTGCAACTACCAAGGCCAACTAATTCCAGAGCATTATCATCATCCCAATACAGTCATGTCCCCTGCTCCCTGACAACACAAATCCACTGTTTCCTTTTCTGGATACTTTGTGCCAGCAGAATCATGGGATATGATTTGTGACAGCCGTCTCTCCCTCATAATGCTCTTGAGACCCATTTATGTTGCAGTGTATATTAACATTCTGTTCCTTTTCATTTCTAAACACTCTTTGGCTGTGTGGATATATCATATTTTATCTATCTGTCTATTGCTTGATAAGCACATAGGTTATGCCCACTGTGAGCTGTTATAAATACTGCAGCTGTAGACAATACTGTAGGAGCTTTGTGCAGATGTCACATTCTCTTGTGCCTGTGGGGGGGAACCTCTGCTCATGTGGCCACTCTCAGGACTGCAGGACTGTTTCACAGCAGCTGCACATTGTACATCTTTGCCAGGGGCATGTGAAGACTCTGAATCCCCTGTCCTTATCAGCCTTCACTGTGGTCACCCTCATGAGGGTGAAGTATTACCTCACTGTGGTTTTGATTGCACTTCCTGAATGATTGATGATGTCAGCACTTGCCCATTTGTTTATACTCATTGGAAAATATCTTTTCTGAGCCCTTGTCAACTAAAACTTGGTGATTTGTCTTTACTGTGAGCTAGATTTCTTTACGTACTTTAAATACCAGTCTCTCATCAGACATGAGTTCCTATTTTCTCTCACTTTATAGGTGGTATTTTTTTCATGATAATGCTCTTTGAAACAACTTACCTATTTTGTGTGTGTTTTAGGTATCTCTAGGAAAATATTGCCTGATACAAGATAACCTGTATTTTCATCTAAGATTTTCATAGTTGTAGTTCTTATGTTTATGGTTTTCCCATTTTAGGTTCCTCCTTACAATGGTGTGAAGTATTCTTGCATGTGCCTGTCGGTCATTCCTGTACAATCTGATGGCAAAGGATCCTTTCCTCATTAAGCTATCTTGGAAGTCTTGTTGAAACTCAAGTGTCTATCAGCAGAAGGGCTCATTTCTGGACTCACAAGTCTTTTCTGCTGATCTACATGTTGTCACATGCTAATATCACAAGTTTTAAAAATTGCAGCTTTGGAGGAAGCTTTGAAATTAGGAAATGTGAGTTTTCCAGTTTGATTCTTTTATAATATTGTTTTTGCTGTTCTCAGTCCCTTGCATGTCCACACAGATTTTTTTATATTTTTTAAACTTCTTTCTTTCTTTCTTTCTTTCTTTCTTTTTCTTTCTTTCTTTCTTTCTTTCTTTCTTTCTTTCTCTTTCTTTCTTTCTTTCTTTCCTTCTTTCCTTCCTTCTTTCCTTCCTTCTTTCCTTCTTTCTTTCCTTGCTTCTTTCTTTCTTTCTTTCTTTCTTTCTTTCTTTCTTTCTTTCTTTCTTTCTTTCTTTTCTTTCTTTCTCCCTCTCTCTCCCTCTTTCTCCCTCTCTCTCTCCCTCCCTCCCTCTCTCCCTTCCTTCCGTCCTTCCTTCTTTTCATTTTTCACATGGACAGGAGGACAAAGGATTACTGTGGGTACCATCCTGGATTGCTTCTACCTTCTTCTTTGCTTTGCTCTGAGGTTTCTTATACTCCAAGCACTGGGGCAGGAAGTGTAAGAAGATGCCTGGGATCCAAACTCAGGACCTTCTACTTGCAAGGCAGAGTCTTAACCCCTGAGCCATCTCTCTAGCACCCACACAGAATTTAAATCCTCTAATTAATCTGACCACTTATGTGGGTTTTTAAAATAGTTTTCAGTGCACAAGTCTTACGTAAATTTTTTTAATTTATTTTGCTCTTTTTTTGCTAATCCTATAGATGGAATATTTCTTAATTTTGACAAGATTGTTCATCATAGAGTAGAGAAATAGGATTTTTCTGTGCTGGTTCCTCATTCTGTAATCTTGCTGACTGAACTGGTTCTTAGCTCTGTAGCTCTGCTATAACTTCCTAGGGTTTTCTACATACTAGGTCATATCATATGTAACTGGTTATTCCAATCTGGCTGTTTATATTTTCCTTTTCTTTTGTAACTCCAGAGTACTGAAAAGAAATGGTAATAGCGTACATTCTTGTCTTATTCCTGATTTCAGGGGAAAACTTTCAGCTTTTCATCATCAAGCACAATATTATCTGTAAATTTTTTTTGTAGATGAGCTTTAATAAGATTTTTAGTGTGTTGAGTATTTATGTCATGAGTGGGTATTAGTGTTTATTTTTTACTTATTAAGATGATCATCACTTTTGTCCTTTTTCTCTAATATGGTATATTGAATTGGTTAATTTTTAACTAGTAATCCAACCATGCATGTCTATGGGGTAGAGTGTGTGTGTGTGTGTGTGTGTGTGTGTGTGTGTGTGTGTGTATGCGCGTGCGCATTTATGCAGGTATATATGCATGTAGGTGTGCATGCAGAGACCTGAAGCTAACATCAGGCATCTTCCTCAATTGCTCTCTTCCTTATTTCTTGAGACAGTGTCTCTCACTGAACCTGGGACCACTGATTTGGCTAGACTGTGCCTGCTTCCCAGCACTGTGAGTGCAGCAGCAATGCTATCTGAGCCCTTCATGCTGACGTATGTGTCCTCCAGTTGGATGTTGTGCATTCTCAAGGATGAATCCCTAACACCTGGCCAAGTCCGTTTCAGTTCACGTCTGTTAGAATGACTGTATTAAAAGAGACCGAAAGCCAGGCCTGGTGGCTTGTGCATAATCCAGCCCTCAGGATTACCACAGGTGAGTACTGCCTGGGTTACATAGTGAGTCTAGGCCAGGATGGGCTATATAATGACACTGGGGGGAAGGAAGGAGGGAGGGAGGGAAGAAGGGAGGGAAGAAGAGAGAGAGAAAAAGAGAGCGTAAATTGGGACAAGTATGTCCCATATTTACTGCATTTACAGTCACATGAACAGAGAAAATTTAGTGTCTTTTTAGGCCTGGTGATATTCTTGGATTACAAAGGTTTGTCCCTACACAATTGCTCTGCTTTGCATATAATCCCAGTGACAATTCAGTCAACTAATCTCAGACAATCTACCACCTCAGAATTAAGTAATTATGATGGGTTTTGGGAGCTCATGTGCCAAATCCTTTCCCTCTGGCTGAAAGCACTATTAGTTTATTACAGCTCTAAGGATTGAGGTCAACTAATGATGTGAGTTTATTATACATGAGTTTCCTCACTTAGTATCACCCAAGGAATGGAAAACTATGGACATAAGGCAAAACACACTGTCTTCTAACACCTTCAGTACTAATGACCCATCAGAAGGGTCTGAAGCCACCTCTTCTATTATTTGCTCTTCTTTTCTGGTCAAAAGGAAGCCAGCAGCCAGGTTCCAGGGAAGCTCTGGGAGTAAGCAAGGAGGAGTCAGTGCCTGCGCCCTGGCCAGGCCTCACCCTCTCTCCTCACTCGTCATGCAGACAGGGCTCAGCTTGGCTTGTGCTGATACTCCATGGGGCCAAGTGGCTTTGTACTGGGAGAGATCACAGCCTTGCGTGCAGATAACACGCGTTCAAGATGTAAGAGATAGTAGAGGTTTTGGAAAGCCTCTTTGGACAGAAGTCCTCCTTGAAGAACAAATGGTGAATGAAAACGTAGTTTTTTCTTGTGGGAACTTTCAAGTACATTCCAATAGTGGTGAAACAATGACAGCACGAAGCATGCAGCATGCACTAACCAGCTGCAGTGTTGCTTGCTGCAGTAAGTGAAAGCAGCTTCCAGACACTACATCATTCCCACCATAAACACTCGATAATCTCTGGTTGCTCAGAACTTTCTTTTTCTTTTGGCTTATATAAAAATACAATAATTCCTTAGTAACATATATTCAGATTCTCCCAATGGAATATTTTTTTAATAGATTTGTTTGAACGAAGAAATAAGACTCCTATACTGTGTTTAACTCCTGTGTCTTCTCTCTTTTTTGGAGGATTGTATGCATGTGTGTGTGTGTGTGTGTGCCTGTTTATATATGCAGGTACACAATGTATGCATGCTCATATATGTTTGTGCTGGGAGGGCTATACATGTGCATATGGAGGTCAGGGGATGACCTTGGGAACCCTTTCTTGGGTACTTTCCACCTTTTGAGGCAGGATTTCTCACTGAGGCAGGAACTTGCCAAATAGGAAAATAGCTGGCCCAAGAGCTCCAGAGATCCATTCACCTGTTTTACCTATAACTGTGTGCTTATAAAGTGAATCTTAGTCTGTTTTACTCTGGCTTCTTTAAAAATTTTAAGTGCTCTGGGAGCATGTATTTCATGGGCATGCATTGGTCCAACATATTAGTTACCAAAGTCAGAGTCAGCTGGTTGGTCTACCATAAGTGCATCTGTCTTAAACCAGATGAAACATAGCAGGTTGCACAAATGAAAAGGCTTGAAAATAGGAGGCAACAGAGGAAAATCAGTCATGCACAAGAAAGGACTCTCTGGGAATTGGGGTGGGAGGCACTGGGGGATGGGGAGGGAGAGGGGTGGGAAGGGGGAGCAAGGGGTACGGGGGGGAGGAGGAGGGAGGGAGGGAACTGGTGTACCTAATAAGTTTGTATGAGCTGAAATAAAAAAAAAAAAAAGAAAATAGGAGGCAAGAGAGATGAAGGATTGTAAGGGGAAAAGGGTTGGATGGGTTTGGAGACTAAGGAGTGAAAATATAAATTTACTATAATTATGTATATATGCAACATTAAAAAAAAAGAATGAAATGAAAAAAAGTACATCTGTCTTATTTGCTGATGCAACCAGTGAGACTTTGGAGAAATGGACTTCAGATTTTATGCATGCCTAGAAACTTGCAATTACATTAAAAATTATAACTCTAAGGGCTGTCGAGATGGTTCAGTGGTTAAAGCACTTGCCACAAAAGCAAGAGGACTAGATTCCAATTTCCTCTCATCAAGCTCTGGGTTTAATTAGAAATCCAAAACAGTAAGGTGGAAGAGTGATTAGGCTGATTCCCACGCATGGGAGCATACATGTACACACACCTACGCAAACATGCAAAACATACATATATCTATACAGCCCCCCACATATAAATGGAAAAATTATGACTCTATACTTTGGAATCAAATGACAGTCCCATTAGCGATGTATGTTCGCTATTAATATATAAACTAGGTATTTTAGAAATGTTTTCGAGCAATTTACTTCATCTGGTGGTAGTGGGGAGCATGCAGATCTTCAGAGTTAGTGTATAAAGATAGCTAACACCCAAAACACCTGGTCTTTCCTCCATTTTCATGTTCTTGTTTTGAGATCTTAGTCTTAACTAGGCATCTCATTTCCTTTTTGTTTCTACTCAGAAGCTATGTGCTGATTGAACACCATGTGCCAGTCTGCTGCAGACTCAACCCCGCAGACTCCGCACAAGCTGAGGGTGCTGTTGCTCACTTGCCAGATGTGGGAGCTGCTCCAGGCTACAGACTCTGACAGCCAGGGTTTTGCTAGGGTCTCACCGCTCCACAGGCATGTGTGGATGATGGATCTTGCAGGAAAACAAGTTCAGTGTCAAGAGGCCATGGGACATTTACAACGAGACCTGTACCTGCTCCATGAAATCCCCCGCAGACATACAGCTTCCCATCCACTGCACCTGCGTTAGTGGAATTGGTTCTGAGTGACAGGAGGGGACTTGGCATGGGCGGGCCCTCTCGCCAAAAGTCCCCATCGGGGTTGTAGATCTCCACCACATCAAGGCATTTTCGAACCTGTCCCTTATCTCGACCCACACAGCCAATTCCACCTGCGGAGAATGAAGCATGGAAACAAGGTGATGAGGAGCAGGAACCCCACCATGGCATCTCCCCCCAATGTGGCTGGAGGCACAAACTTACAGGTTTTGACTTAGTATCTTGTCTGAGATAATCCGTAAACACGTTGTGTGTACCACATGCTCCATAGTCAAGCTTGATGCCAATTTAATGCAGTATCCATTTCCACTGTTAGTGCTCACTACATGGATTCTGCAATACTCAATGCAGGTCCACATAGCACCCCTTTATAGTGGGGACGTCAGATCTAAAGGGAAGATAACCTGTCTGGACATCTGTCTCCCCACTGAGTGTCAGTGTTGTTCTACTGATCTAGCTACAAAGGAGCCTTCCCTGCCTACTCATTGCAAGCTGGCCTCTTCCTCATTTGCATGACCATTTCCCAGTGCAAGAAGGGTGACTCTTGGGTAAATCTCAGGTTTAGGGTTAAAAGACTAGGCAGATTGGAAACTGGAATGTCCAGGGCCTCCTCCTTTTTAGATGCTATAGTTCATGCAGCAGCTGTTTACTAAATATTCTTTGCAGACAAGATGTTGTGGTGATGAGGATTGTAAAAGATGAGTAAGGCATTTTTTCCCTGCTATTCAAAAATTAATAACATGGAAGGGACCATGCATGCAAATCTGTGGAATAAACAGTAACAGGACAGAGAACTTAAGAGCTACAAATTAGATCCAGATGTCCAGAGATGTTAACAAGGAGCAGACATAATATTTACAGAACTATGACCATAAGTGCAACCCTCCTTGGTAAACAAATGGGGAGTTTTCTTTTTTAACTTTATTTAGTGTGTGTGTGTGTGTGTGTGTGTGTGTGTGTGTGTGTATGCGCGCGCGCACGCGCGTGCATGAGAAGGCATTGTACATCTCTGTGGAGGACCAAGGGTGACTTGGGAATCATCCTGGATCACTTTTACCTCCTTATTTTTTTTGCTTCACCCACCAGGGCTAGAAGTGCACGCTGTACCATTTCCACCTGGCGTTTTTACACGGGACCTGACATTCAAACTCAGGACCCTCTGGTTGCGTGGCAGAGTCTTAACCCCTGAGCCATCTCTCCAGCCCTGTTTAAGAGTTTTCAATACACTGTGATTGGAAATACCAGCTGGTAGGTGAAGTGTTTTTGTTCTTCCCTCCTAAACTTCACCTCAAAAGGTCTTAAATGTCAAAGCCACGATGCCTGGCCTACAGTGTGGCTCCTGAGACTGAAGTGGATTCCTGGAAGGAAACACTTGTGTGTTTGCACTATCCCTCTCATCCCTCACTCTGTTCCGTCCAGACCCACCCTCTATACAGGCCATGGAAAGAGTGCGGTGCGGCCTTTGGCTGTATCAGTGCATTTAGGACGGCCCTTAAAGGGTCTCTGCAGGTGTGGGGCAAGGGCCAACACCTGTGCATGTTCTTTATCACGAAAGCAAGACTAAGAAATGCTTTGATGTTCTGTTCTCTTGCTGAGAAGCTGCTCGACAGTCTCCCGGTCTCTCTTCCTTCCCTGCTGCCCACTGCTCTGCTTTGCGGCGGTATTGGATGGAGTCTGCACTACTTGCTTCAGTACCTCAGACCAAATGTGTCTGCAGTGAGTGATGTGGAACACCCCTTTCCACACTGCTCCTGTCTGTTCAGCTGAGGGTCACAGAGGACAAAGGCCCCTCCATGTCTACTCCTTCTGATGTCTCAGGGCCTGCCACACAGGCCTCAGGGGCTCCAGGAGGGCTGACGGGAACAGCATGTTTCACCATGAATGGGTTGTATGCCAGGGATCGCAGGTGATGGAAGACAGCTGTGACTCCTACACGTCACTTCAACGATGACATCTGGCCTCTTCCCTACCTTGAGTGAATCCAGGGAATAAGAGAGTGGTCTCAGAAAGCTCTTAGCTGCCAATTATAATGACAGGTCTGAACTGCTAGTTTTGAAGGAGGGAGTTTAGAACCTCCTCAGCTAATGGCTCAGTTCGCTGTGCATAGACAACCCATTTTCAATATGCTGCACTGTGGACTCTAGACATTTCCTAACTTATGGAATGTCCTACTGTTGGATAAGAGGCCACAATGAAAAAGGCAGACTTGTGGCAATGGAATCCAGTAACTACCTTTAAGGTAAGAATAAAGCAGTAGAGATGCTTTGGGCTGGTTTGCATTACAACCACTTCAGGAGAATGGGGTGAAGTGAACAGATGAAACTAAAGTTCTTGGGGGTCAGGCTAGGGCACATGGAACACCAAACCTCACTTGCTTTCCATGCAAAGGTCTTTTAAGGAAGCTGCTCTATGATACCTATAAAGCGTAGGTATTAATACTATTTTTTCACTTTCATAGTACAAGTGTGAGGTGTGCACATGTATAGGCATGGTTTTCACATGTGTGGATATACATGTGTGCATGGGTGCACACAAGTGGGCTTGCTGTGAAGGTCTTGAGATTGATGTCAGGAATCATCTTTGATAGCTCTTGCATTTTACTGTTTCAAGGTCTCTAAACCAGAGCTCATCTAAAGGATTATCTGGCTAGTCAGATCTTTTTAGGGATTTCCAAGCTCCCCATTTGAGGACTCAACTTAAATCCTTTTACTTGTGAGCCATCTTGTCAGCCCAGGAGTGGGCATTACTCTTATTTTGGGAATAATGAGAGCACTTGCCACTTTGCCACTCTGTTACCAGGTGTATTTAACTATTGCACTCAAAACTAACACTGTGAAGTGCAACCTCTCTTGATGGGCAGATAGTTCACACCTTCCTCTCAAGGGTGACCTGGCCTGTTGGGTACTCTGCCCACTGAAGGCTGAACACATTCTTTGTGTCACTGGGTATAATTTTTCCTCAAGCACACTCCATTAGCAGCAGACTTAATGAGCTTAAGCTGAAGGTGAATCTTGATTAGATAAATAAATAAAGGCCTGATCTTTATTAATAAATCAGCACCGGCACTACAAATGAAATCTTTTGATGAGAGAAAGCCTAAGGTGGGATCTGCACATCTGCAGAATTTCAATAAGACAGCTCTGTGTCTTTAATTTATGTGCTACCAGAATCTCCTAGCATAACTTTTCTTTATTCAAAAACCCAAGCAAATGAACAGAAATTATCTTCACGAATCCTGCTTAAATGTACTCCAAAGGCAAAATATATACTTAGATTCTTCTGGGGTGAAGGGGATTATAGACTGCTCTTCCTTGCGTTATCCTAGGAGCAGAGACTCCTTATGTTGTGTTACGTTGTGATGGATTCCTTCCTTTCTGTTGGGTGTCTGGTAGACAGCTGGCTGAGGGTAGGGGAACCGGTTGTCCATTGCCTGAGAATGTAGTGGCAATGAATCTGTGTTCTCTTCCTTCAGGGTTGCCTCAAGGTGGCAGGCTTATTCTATTTTGCCCTGGTTTGATTCAGATCAGAAGAGGGCTGTCATAATAATAGTTCAGATGATCTTCTGAGGTTGCTTGCATTGTTGAAGCAGTCTTGGGAGTTGGGGAAAAGACTTGTTTGATGGGAGTAGGGACATTAACCATGCTGACAACATAGTAGTTTCTGGAAACAGAGCCTGGCTCACGTTCTTGTATCACCACTTACCAGCTGAATGAAGTTGGTGGATTTGACCTCTCTAAGCCTCCATTGCTCTCATCTGCAAACCAGGACCAATGACACCAATTTCATACATGTCAAGGACCAGTCACTATGTATGAGGAACTCATAGTGCTTTAAGTATTATCTTGGTAGTTTTCCATCCGTGCTCTCGTGATTTCATGTAAGCAATGTGGCTCACCTGCGCTCTTCAGATGGCAACTCTTATTCTCATCCTATCTTCTGTTGAGATTGCAGGTGCATTTCAAAGTTGTTGGAATCTCATGTTTGATTATGTTTCTAACTGGTTGATGTGTATATAATTCGTGGTTTACTGATGTTAGGGTCAAACACTCTTAGAATTTCTTTTGAGGTTCAATAGAGGGAATCAAGTCAACAGCCAAGGAGGACCCAAGCACACACTTGCAGTCCCAGCCTGAAGCAGAAAGAGCTATGCATCATGCGAGGAGCCAGTCCAAGAGAGAGATGTGTGATAAAGGCAGGTGCACTGGAGGGGTGGAAACAAAACCCTTTGGAGCTGAGATGATTTCAACAGGAGTTTCATATGCTGCACTTGGAGCTACAGGATTTGGAGTTTTCCCTGCTAGTTTTCAATCTTGTTATAGACCAATCTTTGCTGGATATTCCTTCCGTTTGGAATAGGAATGTTTATTATGGGCCATTGTATGTTGGAAGTATGTAACTTGTCTTTAGATTTTACCTGAGACTTTGGACTTTTGAACTGTATTGGAACTGCTGCTGTAGTCTATGGCACTTTTAAAGTTGGACTGAGTACAGTTTGCATAAAGCAGTGGCCATGAGCCTGTGGGGTCAGGGGTGCAGTGTCATGATTTGAATTTGAGTTTTCCCCCCACAAGTTTGTGTTTGCATTCTTAGCTGCTGGGAATGTTTGAGACAATCATGGCAACTTTAGGAGGCAGAGCCTTGCTGGAGGAAGGCATGTCACAGGGGCAGGCCTTGAGGTTGCTTAGCTCCACCCTGCTTGCTCTAGTATCTTGCTCCAGCAGTCTGCAGTTTGTTCTCTTGGCCTCCATCTTGATTTCTGCAGTGACCTAAGCCTCAAGTGTCTGCCACCTTCCATGCCTTTTCCACCTAACCTAACCCTAACTTGCAACGTACTCTTTAATATGATGCCCAGAGAATTTGCTTTATTCTCACATAAGCTGTTGGCTCTCAGGTTTATTTCCACCATTATTTTAGAATTCTAAGTTTTGAACCTGGAACCTTAAAAACATCAACTTACCACATCCTAAAGTCTAACCCAGGGGCTTGAGTATTTTCAGAAAGAAGCCCTTTCTGCCTTTTACCAAGTTCTGGATACTTCTGGCAGTGCTTACTAACAACTGACCATCCTGGCTGATACATTCCACACATTTCTCAGCAACTAAGAACAATAAACATTTGCTCGTTATCCCAAGCAGAATCCCACCCCTTGAAAAACAAACAGGAAAACAGCAACAGTAGCAGCAGCAACAGCAGCAATAGCAAACCACACAGAAAGTTCTGGAATGGAGCCCTGAATACCATGCATGCTGAGGTTTCAAAGCCTCATCCCACTGGATTCTGATCAACCCCTAGGCTGAAGCCACAAGGAGAGAACAAGGCAGACAGACCCTAGGAGCAAGCTTAGCAGATGACCCACCAATGTCACAGCAGGTCAGAGGCGACAGTCCTGAATGGATGACACCAGTTCTACATATGAACGCCGGTGCATATCCATGTCTTCCTCTAAAGGAGCAGGAATTTCTCAACTTCCCTCCCCTACACCCTACAATGCAGGTAGCTCCACAACTCCTCTTTCAAAGTGCATTTTGCGATCACTCTCATAAAGCTGTCCTTTTCTCTACATAGCATGGCTCATTGTCCTCTGAACAGAAATCAAAGTTCCTATGGAAACATATTTTCTCTCTTCTCTCCCCATCCACATGCATCTCTCTGTTAGATTAGCTGCAAGCCCCGGGGCAGAATAATGCTCAATGCACATCAGAACTCCTAATCTTTCCCTCACGGAGAAGAGAGAAGTGACTTCACTCATAAGAACAATATGGATGAATCCTCTCCTCATGCTCATCCCAGCTCACCTGCTTCCTTATACTTGTTTGTAGCAATGACTAAGCAGAACACGTGGCAAGTTTTAATTTAAAAGAACCCAAAGTTCAGTGTCCGAACTACTTTAGAAGTAGACCATGTCCACGTAAGACTGTGGTTAAGTCTTTCCTCTCCAGACTTGTCTGCTACTGGATCACTAGTCTCATCTAATTTATGCCAGACCACCTAGCAGGTCAAGTTTCTAAGACCTCCACAAGTGGCCCTGCAAAGGGTCAAATATATTTCACATCTCAAAAGCAGGAAGTACATGATGGAAAGTCCTCAGGGCATATGTACATCTTTATATTCCTCAAAGTGCCAAGCACAGTGCCTTTCCTTTGGAGGATGCTTGACAGAATCTATTAAATAAAAATTTGAATTAAAATGATTATTATAAGAATGGTCTGTTTATCTTGTGTCCAAATAAGTGATTTATATAGAGGGTTGGCATTTGCTTCTATAGTGATCCAAGAAATGACAGAGGCATCACACATAATAAATCAGGATTAAACCAATCAAAGGCAGGCAGTGTGTCTTACTCCAAATGTCAGGTTTTTCTGACCAACCATAGTTCCCTTTTAAAGTCGTAAACTTTTTGTTCCAATTCTTTTTATGATACTATGTTTATTTCTTGCTTCACTGAATTAAACAGATCAAGTAATTGAACACTTTAAGGATGAGCTGCTGTCAATATGAGCGGACACAGTTGCTGAGCTAGACACACGTGAGAATTCTTTCAGAAACATCTCTGCCTTGGCATGGCTTGTCAGCACTTTTCTATCTGCTACTCCTCTGTGAACTTTCTGAATCTTGGTGATAGAAATTACTGTTGAGCAGCAGCCTGGGGAATATGGGCAAATCTGGCCTTCTGCATACCCCAGTAAGGTGCTGAATAATAAGATTTAATACAACATGTGCACTTAGCTAGAAACAGGTTATGGTGAACATATGTACAGCAAGCGGTAGTGAGACAGTCACTCAGCTCAAAGCCTCTTCAGCCACTGAATCTCTAGATATATTATTCACTGACGTTAAGAGTTCATTTTCTTTGACCCTCTAACATGACTGAAGTCCAGAGACTTCAGGAATCCTTCGGCCTTCAGCACCAGACTGGATCTACTAAAATATTCAACTCTTGAACTGAGCAACTACAGGCAGCCATTGTTGGACTACGTAGACCTTAGTTCATAAGTCAATCCAATAAATTCTCTCTCTTGCATATATATATATTCATTCTATCAGCTCACTTCTGGAGAATTCTGTTGATTAATACAACAGACTTTATAAATATTTTGAGCATACACTACCTCATAGACATTCTTGCAATGTCTATGTTCCCAAAATTCAGTCCTGATTATTCACCTCAGAATTTCCTGGAAGTTCCCAACAATCAGTTCCCAGGTCTCCTGATAAACCTACTGACCCAGTCTCTGCCATGCCTGGGAGCTGGGCATGTACCACTTGAATAATAATAAAATTAAGAAAAGAGCAGAGGCTGGAGAAATGACTCAGTGGGGAAGGTGTTTGCCTCACAAGCATGAAGACTTGAGTTCAGATCCCAGAACTTACATAAAAAACTGGGCATGGTATGTGCTGTAATCTGTTGGAGGGGGGGCAGGGAAAAGACAGGAGGATCCCTGGAGTTCATTGGTTATTCCACCTAGCCAAACCAATGAGCTCAAAGTTCAGTGAGATATCCTGTCTCAAAAAAAAAAAAAGAAAGAAAAAAGCGGAGAGTGACTGAAGAGATCTAATGTTGACACCAGGCCCCTAAATGCACACATATGAGTACACACATACAAACATGTATATAGACATGCACTAGCATTTTTTTTAAAAAGGCAAACTCTTATCACAGTAAAACTTAATACTTTCATTTTCTAAACTAGCTCCCCACCAAAGTGATCTCAGAGGTGTACTCACCATAATCACTTGGACCTTTCATGTAACTTTCCCTTCATTACTCTTTAATGGCATTCAAGCTGAGTCGGCCTCAAGCAACACTGTTATGCTTCCAGCAAGACACAGAGGTACAGAAGGTTTCCCCAGTAATAGCACTGGGGCTCTGGGGTATTAGCTGTGTGGGAAGACTTGACATTAGCCATCTCCCTCCATAGGGAAACAAAAAGTCCCTATTTAAAAAAAAATTGCTGTAAGATCCATAATGTTAATTTTCTTTTTGGTGGTATTTCGCATGAAGGAAGAACAGAGATGTCTACAGAGCTGGGAAAAATCAGCTTGGCAAACAAATGTTCGCCAAGCGCCTACCACATAAAGCCAGACCCTAGGCTGGCATCAGAAGACATAAGCTGTTAGACAGAAAAAAAGGGTCTCCTCTTGTCTGGGTGAGGTTGACAAGAGCAGTGACACATAAGCCACATATAGTGGAAAAACAGATGAACTGCTGTTGGACCCCAGGGTGGGGAGAGTTAGCCTCAAACAGCAAAGGGAAGAAATCCTGGCTCTGGGAACAGCCCTGAAGACCCCAAGGTCTGCATCTGGTACTGTGTGTGGAGTCTGAAGAGACAATGCTAGAGGCACGGACAGGGCTGGTTTGTAGGGTTCTGGTCTTCCCCATGAACCTGAAGCAACTTCTGAACACGATTTGACTGTATACAGTCATATTGTATACACTTGATGAAAATCCAAAGTATATTGATGAATACATGTCTTTAGACGTGAGCGGTTTGTTCAAAAGCATAACTAAAGTTTTCCCAGAGAGAACTCCCACGTCATTTTAATAAGTGCATAATGTAAGTTTTCATAAAGTTGATCATGGAGTGGCTGCCTTTCTTGAAATTTTACTGATATGAGCCTGAATATTCATAAAAATGGGATTTAAAATTTGGAAACAAGGAGGCCTCATTTTCTTTTTAAAAATAACTATTTGAGGGGCCAGGGAGGGAGTAAAAAAGGGAGAGAAGGAAGGGGGGGAGCATCACGCACAGGTGGAGCTCAGAGGACAACTTTCAGAACTCAGTTCTCTCCTACCGTGTGGGCTTCCCAGGACTAAGCTCAGGCTGCCAGGTATCAGAAAAGCACCCCACAGCAACCTCACCTATCCAAGGAGCTCACATTTTCCAAAGCTACAAGATGTGAGTTTTCTGCATGCCTCTGTAGACAAGCACGTAACTGTCTCCTAAAATGAGCTTTTTTCCATGCAAATGATGGAAGATTTTTTTCCTACTAAATAAAGCAATTTCAAGTGCACAGCTGAAGACACACCCTCAGCCAGTCTCTTCAGAGAAGAGCTCACTGGTTCTGTCCCTGTGCACACAGCACCCCTGGTACAACTTCCATCAAATATAGCCATGGTCCTGAGAAAACCTCAGGAAGAAGGTCAAAATTAATCAGTCAAAATTAGGTCAAAATTAATTTATACACCTGCACCTCCAGTCATGGTGCCATTTACTCTACAGCTTACACAGACTGAAATTATTAAGCTTAGAAAGCCATCCAACAGAACAGCCAGTCACAGCAAGGAAAAGCCAACAAGACACTAGTGAACGGCAGGACCTCTTGTGATGCAGCCACATCTTTGCCTTCATATGACGAAAGCAATTTGTACATTTCTCAGGCTGCTTTGCCATCATCCCAGAAGCTATTTCCATCTAAAGTCAAGATATCTGGGACAATATGCTTTTTTTTTAAATTTATTTATTATCTTTTACCTAGTTATACAAGCTCAATGGGTAGGTGTCTTCATTCCCTTCCCTCTCCCTTTCTCCTTGTTGTCCCTTATCTCACTCTCCTCCTTCCCTCTCTCTTTCCCCCCTTTCCTCCTTCCTGCTCTCTTGGTGTTCCCTGCCTGCTTCCTCCCACCTTCCAGAACATCTGTTTATATAAGCACTGAATTTTCCCCTGAATCATCTACATTACTAAAGGTTCAGGATTCAGTGGCATTCCTTGAGGCCTCTTCTTGGGCCATCTAACCCCTTGCCTCTAAGAATCCTACTATCTGAAGCTTTTTCTCCCGAGATCTGTGCTAGTTTGAGGGCTTGTTGACATGTCAGCCATTGTACAGTTCAGGCAGAACCCAAATAGCACAGTCACTAGAACCAACACTCAACAGATGGGATCTTATGAAATTAAAGAGTTCTGTTCAGCTATAGACATTGTAAACTGAGCAAAAAGACAACCCACAGAATGGGAGAAAAATCTTTACTAACCACACATCTGATAGAGGTCTAATATCCAGAGTGCCCAAAGAACTTAAAAATATTAAACACCAAGGAGATAAATAGTCCAATAGAAAATGGGCCATAGAACTTAAAAGAAACTTTTCTAGGGATGAAATTGAAATGTCTAACAAATGTCTTTAAAAATGTTCCACATCCCTAGCCATCAGGGAAATGCAAATCAAAACTACCTTGAGATATCATTTTACTGCAGTCAGGTTGGTGAAAATCCAAAGTACAAACAACATAAATGCTGCAGAGGATGTGGAGAGAAGGGAACTCTCATGCATTGCTGGTGGGAATGCAAGCTTGTACAACCACTCTGGAGATCAGTATGAAGGTTTTTTAAAAAGTTAAGGATTGAGGGGCTGGAGAAGTGGCTCAGGGGTTAAGCCTCTGCCTTGCAGGTGGAAGGTCCTGAGTTCAGATCCTAGACCCCACATATAGATGCCGGGCGGAAGCAGGGGTGGCCTGTGTTTCTGGTCCTGGTAGGGCAGAGCCTGTGAATCCCGAGGCAGAGTAAACAAGGAGGAGGTGAAGGCGTTCATGGTGTTTCCTGAATTCACCTGTGGTTCTACACACGCACACATACACACACACACACACACACACACACACACACACACACGCACAATTTTAAATTAAAAAAAAGCTATAAAAAAAGTTAAGGATTGAAATGCCATATGACCCAATAATCCCCCAAAATACATCAATTCACTACAGTGACACAAGTACATTCATGTTCATTGCAGCACTATTTACAATAGCAACATCATGGAATCAACCCAAATGCCCAATGGCTGATGAATGGATAATGAAAATGTGGTACATTTATACAATGGAATACTACTTAGTCATCAAAAAATGAATTAATGAAAATTTCTGGTAAATGGGTAGAGTTAGAAGAAATTATACTGAATGAAGTATTCCAGGCACGGAAAGTTAGATGCCATATATGTTCTCCCTTATAAGTGAATCCTAATTCCAAACCCACTTAATGACATACTCAAAGGTAAATCTCTATAAAATCCATTATAACAGCAAAGGATTATAACTAGGAAGAAGACCTCAAAAGAAAGGAGACAAAAGGCAACATACTTTTTAACATTTCTCTAACAAAAATTGCAGATTTTGACTGAGACTCAATCCTGAAATCAAAGCTCCAGGATCAGGCTTTGATAGTGTCCACTTGAACATCTTCTGGACAGACTTCCAGCACTGTTCATGGAAAAATGTGTGTGTTTCATATAGGGCAGTGTGGATGTGTGGCACCTGTACACATCTTCCAGGAGATGGAGCTAGATTGGTCTCTAACTCCAAATGCTTCTGAGCAGTGACTGCAACACAGCAATGCCCTCTTGACTGGTCACTTGGGGCACAAAAAGTGAGATGACTGATTAGCTATGACTAGGGCACTAATGCACCCCAGGCCTCTCAATTCTTATTACCAGCAGCACTGGTGACTGTGACTATCATTTACTGGACAATTATTCAGTATTTGGCATTTCACAGAAGGTGTGTCACAAGAACCATATAACTTAACAGTGTATACTAAGGAAACACTTCAAGAAGTTAAACAGGTTGGTTAGAATTGCATGATGCTGAAAAAGGATTTGTCTGTAGAAGACCCTTTTTTTCTATGATGTATGCCTGGGAAATCTATGTGTAGACAGAAAAAATTCAGCAAAGTCAAGAGCCATTAGCTGATTGGTCAAGACTATTTCTCATGCCCCGATCTCTTCCCATGATATGTTCAGGGTTTTAGGATCCCTGTAGCTCCACTTAACCAATGAGAACAATCCCTCATGTATCAGGAAGTCAGATCTCAGGCCACTGCCTAGCACAGGCATGCAAACCATGAAAGAGTGAAAAAGGGTCGCATCTTACTGCATCACAGAGACCTGGAGCTTCAGTGCATGTGTAATCTGATGGCAGCAACCAGCGGCAAAGGGAAGAGCGAAGGAAGGGATAAACCGCTAAAGCCCTCTGTGCTGCATGTCCCAGGCTCTCGCCCCAGTGCTGGAGAAAATGAACTCCTTGCTCAGTGCTGAGAACTGTCAAGGCTACCTGGGGGGGGGCCTTCCAAGTTCAGGGAGCAATCAGTCCCATGAAGCAACAGGTAACAGCTAGCACCCACATTCAGAAGAGGACAATGTTTGATGCTCATTGGACAGGTTTGGTATTGAATCCAAGGCCTGACCTCTCCTTTTGTGTCATAAAAATAAAGAACTTTATACTGTGTTGTAAGATTGAAATGTGCATATAATACAGCTAGCATTCAGTAGTTGTTCCTCAATAAATACTACTTTGCCTGAGAGAAATCGTGTGCCAAGCAGAGAGTATGGTAACTAAAAATACTTTTTCTGTTGTTGAAAGTACCATCGAATTCAGGCATTTAAAGATGCTGGTGCCAAATTATTGGAAAATGTAACTGTGGAATTTTCCATTTCCTATTAAGACCAAGATGACAGCTTCAACACAATCAGAAATTATGGTCTCCAGCTGGCTCACCTATAGCATGACCCACCGTAGATATATTTTTGCGACTGAAACCTCGTCTGTATAACTGAACAGTACTGGTCAGCATCATCCCAGGAATCTGAAATAAATTGTAAATGCAGCCAAGATGAAGCAAAAGGAGACTTAAAAAACAGATTTTGAGAAACCTCCAGTTTGCCCAGATAGATCTAAAGAAGGCCACATAAGTCTTGCTCTTTCTTTTTATAAGTGGATTAAAACCTGAAACAGGAGTTGTAGAAAACAAAATTAGAGTGAACAATTTGTGGATTTTAAAGTTCTTGAACATGAATCACCATTTTCAAAGAACTCTGAAAGATCTTGAAATGGGACGCTCACTGAGGCATGGAATACTGGCCTGCAGGGTCTTCCAAAGCCCAGGGGTCTGCTGACAGTACTGGGCACCCTGGCAGTGGCAGAGCCTTTAGGAGAGAAAGTCTAGTGGGAGGAAGCCAGGTCTCCGAGTGTGTCCTTAAAGAGTGTAGGATCCCAACCTCCCTCTGCTTCCTGGATGCCATGCTGTGAACCTATCCCTGTGCCATGATGTGGGCACAGCCACAGGCAGGGGAGAAATCCTTGGACTTAGGGGACCATTGCCAACAGCATGAGGACAAGATTCTCCTAGAACTATGCTGCTTCTTTGATACCTAAAAAATTTTGATGGTATTTTTCTCTTTAGTAATTACTGAAGGATGATGACCATCCTAGCCTAATAATTTGCTTCATCATGTAGCAGCACTGATAGAAGACAATCAAAAATGTGCTTGCACTGACAAGGGATGTGACAGCAAGTCTGGAAGGCAACATGCAACAGAAATATATTTATTTTCCCCTGTGCATGATTCCAGTCTGTGACATCAGCCAGGACCAGCCCTCCTAACTGTCCTGCAAGTCTGTTAGACTCTGCTGCCCCCTCAGGGACGAGTCCTGTGATGGGAACTTTGAAGAGAGACATGGTTCTTAAGACTAGCAAACACTGGAGCTGGAGAGGTGGCTCAGGGGTTAAGCCTCTGCCTTGCAGGCGGAAGGTCCTGAGTTCGGATCCCAGATCTCACGTAGAGATGCCAGGCGGAAGCGGGGGCGGCCTGCGTTTCTGGTCCTGGTAGGGCGGAGCCTGTGAATCCCCGGGTGGAGGAGGTGGAGGCGTCCATGGTGGTTCCTGAATTCGTCCATGGTTCTACACACACACAGATGCGCGCACACATACATACGCACACACGCACAATTGTATAAATAAATTAAAAAAAAATCTTTAAAAAAAAAAAAAAAAGACTAGCAAACACTGATGGGATGATTCCTGAGGACAATTCCATCTGTGGACTGTTCGACTCTATTGGTCTTCAAGAATTTGTCCCTAACTTTGGCTGATCTAGAAACTAACTCAGAGCTCTTGAGACACAAGCAACCAATTTAAACTCCTTTGCTTAGGTTTGAGTTCCCTGTTGTCACTGCTAGTACTTCATTTTGAATCTCAGCACCACAGACTTGTTACAGCTATTTCAATCCAAACAAGTAGGAAAGCAAACTTACTGTTGAGGGAGGCTTTGCTAGGCTTGTCATCATCAACAGACCTGGAAAGACCCAGACTATTTCACCAGACTGCCCCTCCAGCCTGCTCTGTAGCAACCATTATCGTGAGTGTTGCCCCGCTTAATGTATTTACCCAGTCTTAAATCCACATGCCCTGCTGACCTGACAAATGTTTTGACAAAAGATTACTAGGCAAGACCAGGATGAACTCATGCTGTTCAACATGCAGACTGAACAGACTCACAAGCAAAGCCATGCCATTAAGAACAGGGAGCAGCACAGGTGGTATGTGGACAGCTCTTGTGTCTCTCTTGCTGTTGACAGGTATAGATCACACAGAGTGCCCTGCTAGCAGGGACAGGCAAGTCACGATAAGAGGTCAGCTGTAGAACAGCGGTAACTTACTTCAGGAGCATGCCTCCAGGGCCCACCAGAGAGAAGCTGTCTCTCTGGAAAGCAGCGAGCTGACTCTCTCTCTGAATCTCATATAGGCCTGTAGCAACCCACAGTAAGGAACACAGACCACGATTCCTGGTGAACCCAATCCACTCTCCAGCACTGATCAAGCCCTGTCTTGCTCACATAAGATCATCAGTTTGCTGCACAGTAACAATTATCTCTGACAATCTAATTTCCTGAACTAAGTAGTAAAAAAATGAAAAATAAAAACCACATGATCATCTCAACAGATGCAAAAAAAGAATTCCATCAAGTTCAACATCTATTCATGATAAAAATTCTGAATGAAGTCTGTAGAAGGAAATTTCCTCAACACAGTAAAGGCCATTTAAAAAACACCACAGTGTGACAATCAGCAGGAAAAAAGAGCTTTCCTGCAAGTTCCGGTCTGACAAGGGTGCCAGGCCTTGTTACTTCTGCACAACACAGCACTGGAAGTACCAGCAAGAGCAAATGGACCATACGCAAATTAAGTTGTTCACAGCAAAACAAAGAACAAGCTTATCCATTTGTACATGACATGATCATATACATGGAAAATTCCAAAGCTTCCACAAAAAACTTAGAACTGATTAAAGTTATAGAATACAAAAGTCGATGCACAAAACTGTTTTTATGCCGACATGTTCATATTTGAAAAGACAATCCTATATATGAAAGCATCAAAAAGAAACCTCTTAATAAATTTAATCAAGGTAGTGGAAGATCTTTACCCTGAAACCTCTAAAACACCAATGAAAGAAATTGAGGAGGACACAAATAAATGGAAAAATATCCCATTTCCATGGGCTGATAGAATGAATATTGTGCAACATTAGCCACAGCAGTACAGGATTGAATGCAATACTCACTGAAATTCCAATGTTTTCATAAAAATAGGAAAAGTGATCTAAGAGTCATATAAAAAGATCTTTCACTGCCAAAGTAATCTTGAGAAAAAGCAAAGTTGGAGGCATCAATACAAAATGGCCAGGAAGTAATTTGAGTAATGATTTGATAAAGCTATATTCACATGAAAATATGGACATTTTTTTACATCATACATGAAAATTAATTCGAATGGACTAGAGTGTGGAACATAAAACCTACAACTATAAAACTCAATAGAAAGCATGAGGGAAACTTCACATATTTATTTAAGGCATTGAAAGCAAAAATCAAGGCTTACTACATTGAATGTAAAAGAAACGATCAAAAAAGTAACCCTCAAGTAAAGAAATAAATGTGGTATGTGAGTGTGTGAATGTGTGTGTGTAGGAGACAGAGAGAAAGAGAGAGAGAGAGAAAGAGAGAGAGAATACTATGTGTACCGATGGAGGCCCAAGGGTGACTTTGGAAATCATCCTGGATTGCTTCTACCTTTTTGCTTCCCTCTGGAATTTCCCAGGCTCTGGCTACCAGGGCTACATGTACAGGCTGTGCCATTTCTGCCTGGGATTCAAACTCAGGACCTTCTGTTTGTAAGGCAGAGTCTTAACCCCTTAGTCATCTCTCCAGTCTCCAGGAAATAGATTTGAAAACCACTTATCTGACAAAAGCTTAATCCTAAATATACAGGGAAATCAAACAACCCAATAACAAAAATCCCAAATAATCTAACTTAAAAAATGAGCAGAGGACCTAAATAAATATTTCCTCCAAAGAAGTCATACAAAGTCTATCAGATACAAAAAAGGTCTCAACACCGCTAATATTAGGGAACGGTCAGTCAGAAGCACAGTGTGGTTCATCTCACACTTGTGACAAGACTTTCTGCTGACAGGACAATAGATCAGTGTTGGCAAGATGTGGAACATGCGGAGCCTTGCATAAGTCTAGTGCGAATGATGTTGGTTGGTGCAACCTATGAGGACAATTTTGGGACTCCTCAAAATTGAAAGTGCAAACACATTTAATCCCACTTCTAGGAAATCCTCTTCTGAGGAAACGCGATCAGTTCCTCAAAAGGTCTGTGTCCTGCATTCACTGCAGCATTCTTCACAACGGCCAAGACATGGAAACAATCTAAGTGTTCATCAGTGGACGACTGGATAGAAAAGAGTTATATTTAGCCTAAGAAAAGGAGGTCCTGCTATGTGTAGCATGGATTTGCTTAGAAGCATGACACAGCCCGACAGCTAGATTAGAAAAGGCTGATGGCACAGAGTTGAAAGGTGGCCACCAACCACGGGGACAGGGAGGCTGGGGCAATGTGACGCCAGGACACAAAACCACCTCATACCACATCACTTCCCCATCTTTAGCCAATTATCTCAATGTATTTACTGTGACCTTGACAGTATCTCTTAATATTGTTTCTCAGCTATTACAAAATATGCACTTGGTCTTTTTATTTTTTGAGACAGGCTCTCACACCGTAGCCCAGTCTTGGTCAAACTCATGGCAATCCTCCTGTTTCAGCTTTTCAATTGCTGGAATTGCAGGCATGAGCTACCACACTTAACCAAAATATGCAGCTAATATTTCATAGTCTATTTAGAACTAGTGCCTTACCACTGAATTGGAATGACGGGAACTTCATAGATCCCCTTCTCTGCCCCCTTTCATGCCATGCAAATATGTCTCATATCTGTATACTTTCAGTCATCAAACACATTTTGGAGAAGTCAAAAGTCTAACATTCCATCTGTCCAGACACCATTTCTATTGGCTTTAATTTTACCCTAAAGCTCCATGTTTTCCTTGGGCATCATTTTCCTTCTCTCGCTCACTTCCCTTAGCAGTTTTTTAGAGTCCAGCACTCCCTTAGGCTCTCAGTCCTCTTCCCCTCAAAGTGTTTATTTCATGGCTACTCCTCGAGGTTTTCATGGGTGTGGGATTCTACTTGATGATTCTTTTTCATTATCTCTTTAGTGATGTTTCCCAGCTTCCTGGCTCCTGCAGCTTCTCAGGAGGAACTTCTCGTCACCCAGACTGCTTTACTCTGGTAAGGCAAGGACTCTGCCCGCCTGCTTTCAGGATTTTTTCTCCTTCACTTCTTTGCAGATTATTTATAGTGTGATTGGGTATGGACTAATTCTACTTCGATGGTTCAGCATAACTTTAGCCACATCCAGAAACTTAAGACATTATTTAAAAATATTTATGTTCTTAGGCTATACTGTTGGTACTTGTGTGATGTGGCCAGACCTTCTGGAGCCACCACAGGTTCCAAAGTTGACATTTCCATCTCTGCCATCCAGGCAACCATTTCAATCGTTCCCTCTATGGTCTGACTCTCTGTCACCTGCATCCAGCTGTTGCCTCCATCCACTGATGGTTTTGGTTTTGAGTAATTTTCAGCTATAAAATTTCCATTTGGTTTTCTTTATCTCTTCTATTTCTTTGCTGAGGTTTTTCTATTTTAGCATTTAGTTCAGAGTGTTTACAATGTATTACATATTCAGCCTTTTGTGATGCTTCTTTACAGCTTGTGAGGGTATTTTAGCCTTTGTCTTTGTGTCATTGTTGTTCATTGTTTTTCTGTGTAACTCAAGACTTTCAGGGCTCTTTGTATATTGAACAATTCTGGACTGTATCCTGAATATTCTGGGGGCAGGGTATTGAAATGCTAGAGAGAACCTCTCCCCACCTTCCCTCCACCCCCACTATACCTTCTACAGTGGACAGAAATCCTTGTGATTCTTCCAAAAGTCCAAACAACACCCTCTTCCTTGGGACTGCTTCTGCCAAGCACTTGTCACTGTGAGAAAGTACAAGCACACACTCTGTTCCCTACTGCCTCAGTGCTCCCTCTGCCTCAGTGCTCCCTCTGCTCAGTGTTCCCTGGCCTCTGCTCAGTGCTCCCTCGCCCCAGTGCTCCCTCTGCCTCAGTGCTCCCTCGCCTCGGTGCTCCCTCTGCCTCAGTGCTCCGTCGCCCCGGTGCTCCCTCTGCCTCGGTGCTCCCTCGCCCCGGTGCTCCCTCTGCCTCGGTGCTCCCTCGCCCCGGTGCTCCCTCGCCCCGGTGCTCCCTCGCCCCGGTGCTCCCTCGCCCCGGTGCTCCCTCGCCCCAGTGCTCCCTCGCCTCGGTGCTCCCTCTGCCTCGGTGCTCCCTCTGCCTCAGTGCTCCCTCTGCTCAGTGCTCCCTTGCCTCAGAGCTCCCTCTGCTCAGCGTTCCCTCGCCTCAGTGCTCCTTCTGCCTCTGTCTCTGCACAATCGCCAAATATCTCACACCCTCAATGCCCCCGGTCCACCCTGACCCCTCCCACTGCTTTCTGTCCAGCAACACACACTCTGTTCCATGTTCCCACCTTTCCATGTGCAACCCATCTTTCATCCACTCAGGACGTTTGTCCACACCATGAAGAGTGAGCTCTCAGGATGGTTTCTATGATGCTTTTTTTCCACAGTTACAACACACATTATTGGGTTTACTCTAGCTCGCCTAGCTTCACATTCTGGGGCAATCTCATTCTGGTTCAGCTGACAACCACTTACCTCTCAGTTTTTTTCTGCCTGAAAGTTTTTTTTTTAAACTATTGATTGATTGTGTGTGCGTGTGCGTGTGCGTGTGCGTGTGTGTGTGTGTGTGTGTGTACTATGGAAGCCCAAGAGAGACTTGGGAAATCAATTTCCCAGGCTCTGCCCACCAGTGCTGGAAATGCAGGCCGCTGCCATTTCTGCCTGGTATTTTTATGTGTGATCTGGGATTCGAACTCAGAACCTTCTGCTTGTGAGGCACAGTCTTAACCCCTGAGCCATTCTCCAACCCTGCCTGCAACTTTCATATACTCTATAGATCCACTCTTCACTGCCTTGAGTAATAAATACACTTATCCTAGGCAATCTTCCCCAGTGTCCTGTCTCTTCTGGGCCCACAGCAGAGCATCTAATTAGAACAAAGTAAGAAATATTTATCTAGAGGAAAAAACTAATTATAACTGTAAGTCTCATAACTAAGGTAGCCATAAATTATGCTGCACGATTGTTCTTAAATAAAACAATTATTAATACTTGTTAGCACATAAATTAGTCTGCTTCATGCTGTGCAGCAACTGAAAGATAATGGCCTCCAGTTAGCTTTTTTAGAAATTGTTTTTATTCGGAGGCGTGGCTTGCCTTTGCCCCAGAGTTCATGCTTTTTCCTTGACATTTCTCTGCTGATGATTTTTATCTTCCTGTTTTGCTAGCCAGTCATCCATGCACACGGCAGGATGAGCCCAGTCAGCCTTGTGACCTTAGCCTTCCACACTGAAGGGCAACTGGGGGTGAGAGAGGATAAAACCAGGGAGACGGAACATACTGAAGATAACAAACCCTAATAAAATGAGAGAACATAGGGCAGCAAGGAAAGAAAGGGGAAGTGTAAGAGAGGTGAGCTGTTTTTACTCCTTAGAACTGAACTGAAGGCCACCCCCAGTCCCTGCTGTTCTGTACAGACCACATGGACACGGGTAAAAAAGTGCATGAGTGTAAAAATGACTGGATTAACACTTCTTTAGAAATTTGTATTAGGCAGAGTGAGGAACCCTGCCAAACCTGTGGTATGGGGTGGCCTCTCGCATTTTACTGCCTAAAGCTGCCGAAGGTATGCGCCACATCACACAGCATCTCAGAAGACACATGAGTTAGAGATGCTCAAAAATCGCTGTGCTCTCAAAGTCAATGTTCTTTGACTTAATTTTGTTTGACTTGTGCTCCATAAACAAGATGTGTGTGTGTGTGTGTGTGTGTGTGTGTGTGTGTGTGTGTGTGTGTTTCAATTGGGGTACAAAAGAGGAAGGGAAACTATTGTTTATACAGTGGCAAACTGTTGAGCGTGCTCTGAGGGCAGTCAGCTCTTCTTACCCAGAACATAGATCTCACTGTTGACAACTGCCGTGCTGAATCGGTACTTAGAATAATGCATGGGCGCCCGCTCTCTCCATCGATCTTGGCTGGGATCATATTGCAACAGTTTGTTGCTTAATCGATCAGGTTCCTCATCAGGAAGATCCATCTGCATGAAATATGACAGCCAATGTAACAAGCAGACCACTTAAGAGGGCTTCCACAGACATAAATGCAATTAATCAAAGCAGAGAGCAGAGAGATAAATGACTCACAAACATATCCAGTCCAAAGTGTAAGTACTTGGGGCTGTTTAGTACTCAGTAAAATAGCTGCATCCTGGGTGACAGCAGCTATGTCCTGAGTGACAGCAGCTGCGTCCTGGGTGACAGTGGCTGTGTCCTGGGTGACAGCAGCTGTGTTTTGGGTGACAGCAGCTGGTGATTTTTACACCAAGGCACAACGTTTTTTTTTTTTTTCTTTTTTTCCAAAACACAAAGCAATTACAGTCTTGAACATGAAATCAGTGCTCTTGAACACGCATAAAATCTAACTTTATCTTAGCAAACTTTATAGTTATAGATTTTAATATTAGGAAAAACTAATTTTAATAATTCATAAGGCATTTTATTTTTCTAATCTATATATTAAAAAGTTACAAAAGCATTTTAGTGTTTCATTAATTATAGTATTTTTACAGCATAATTATGAGCTATATGTACTTGGCTGAGTTTTCAAGATATGTAGATTAACACAAATTACTTACATTTGCTTTTTTATATTGATTTATTATGTGTTGTAGACACACTTATTTGATGATTAGATAGTAAAAATTGAATAATTTTATTCTTACATAGACATTTCTATGGAGAAATCTCAAGCAGAATTTTTGTATGTCTTATCTGAAATTTGACATGACTTCAAACTAAGGATTTGAAAGTGTCTCTTTTTTAATCTAAATGTTCAATAAATGCCATAGTTACGAAAGTTGCATGTAATTAGCTTCAATATCAAAAGTATTCTGGTTGTTCTATCTGTTGGTACCCAGCAAAGACCCACAGTATTTACAATTATAACATACTTTTTTGGAAATGATTGTGTAATTGTACCACTACAGAAATTCTTTCTCCCATTTATAGTAAGAATGTGTGTGTGAGTGTGTGTGTGTGTGCGTGTGCGCATACGCACGCACATGTAGGTACATGTTCATGTGTGTACAGGGACATATGTGAAGGTGTTCATGTCTGGTGTCAACCTTATTTTTTGAGACAGGTTCTCTCACTAAACCTGGAGCTTGCCAAACTGGCTAGATTGGCTAGTTGACAAAGCCTTAGGGATCCTTCTGTCTCTGCCTCGAGGTGCCAGGGTTAGAGACACATGCCACCACACTGTTTATATACATGGGTGGTGGGAATCAAACTCAGGTCCTCATGTCTGTTGGCAAGCATATAGTGGAGCTGTCTTCCCATCCCCTACAGTAACAATCTTAACACTGGAAAAGATCTAGCAGTGACTTGACCTAGGTCACACACCTACCAACAGACAGACACCTCTGAGGATCCAGCTTCTCTGCTACTACAGATGCTCCCCCATCATATTCCTGGGCACAGAATCTTTCCCATCAGCCAGCAGGGGGAAGATGATAGCGGCCAAAGCACAGCATGAACACTGAATTGCACTCATATCTATAAATAACACTTTGAAATTCATTTTCCTAGACAACTTTAACACTCTCAAATCTTAAGTCTACATTTTATGAGGTAAAAAGCATTCCTCAAAATGTGAGCCATATTCTTTCAGTATCTAACTGATATATTTATCAGCAGAGCCAAAGTCAGAGCCATGCCAGTTAGTTATGTAAAAAATGGCTTCACCTGCGGGGTCCAGCCTCCGATGACATACAGTTTATTGTTGACTGTTACTACAGCATGACACGCCAACTGCAGTGGAAGAGGAGATACCCTTTTCCAGCTGTCCTGTTCTACAGAGTACCTATCAACACAGTTGGTGATAAGGTATTGGTTTTTAATTTTCATTTGTCCTCCTACAATATAGAGGTCATTATGGATGCTGCCCAGAGCATAGAGCTCTCGAAATTCTGTTGTGCATAACTTTTCCCAAAACTGGTTTCCTCTGTCGTGATACCTGTAAATCAAGAGGGGGCAGGATTAGAGTTACCGTGGCAATGGCTTACCAAAGGAACACATTCAAGCTTCTAACAACAACAACAACAACAAATGATGTGATCTAGCTCTTCTCATTAGAGTAGAAAAAATATTAATGCAGGAGAATGGTACAGGTTTGATTTATTTTTTTCTAAGAACCAATGAGCAAAATATAACATGCTTAAATTAACCACATCTCCCTGAAAAATTTTAGGACATATAGACATATAGAAAAGCTATATGATATCGAGGACAATATTTTAGTGTTTCCTAATCCTAGGAAAGGAAATTGGTAACAGGAAGGTCTTTCAGCTAGTTGTTTCTAATTTTAACATGAATAAAAGGATGGAAATATAAAACTGCTGAATTCTGGGGGTAAGATGTGTAAAATGTATAAGACGTGCCATTTTGATAAACCATGAAAAGAATCATGGCTTTAAGGTAGAGAATTTGAAAGTATTTAAATTCATGATTTTTAACAGGAAAGGCTATATAGAATTTTAAGTTATAGTTCTAACTAGTTTAAAATTGGGTCAAGAACACAATATAAAAATCCACATGCAGATGTCTACTGGGCATTTAACATCTATTTCTATCTAGCTATGGTAATTTTGGCAATTTCTTCCATGAATAATTATATCTGCTTAAGAGGATTCCTGGGAGTTGAACATGCTGCATAGATGTCTCTCAGTGCCTTCTTCAGTAAGGCACAGTAACTGTCTTTGAGGAGGAAGCATCTTAAAGTCACTTGTTGTGTGAGTTTACAACCATTCTGAGTAGCTTATGATGATGCCATGTCTATTTGTTTTGAGACAGTCTCACTATTGCAGCTCAGACCTTCTGCCTCAGTCTTCTGGATGGTGGGGTACAAGCGGGCACCACTGTGCTTCAATGGGAAGCCTAGTTTTTTGGATCATGATTTGCTATACATAGTTCGAGAAAGACAAAAAATAGGAGACAGTAGGATTAAAATATGTGACATTAAATGTCCCAGAAAATCTAGAGACGTATACAAAATCCAGGAATGGAGAAAACAAGAAAAAGGTGTTGTTCTACTTGGAAACAAGAACGAGAACTTATGTGTGTTTTGCACAGAGGACAATTTTCAAAGAACACTTGACAGTTAGTCATCTAATCAGAGTTTCTCCCACTTGTTCTGGGCCAACTCTTACATTCCCCAGAGAACATCCTGCTTCAGGCGTGACGGGGAGCAGGGAGGCGGTTCCTTTCACAGGGGCTGTCTGCTCTGTCACTGTGGAATGCAGACTTATCAAACTTTTCAGCTGCTGTCTTCTTGCAAAAGGAGAAAGGCAGCCAGAGCTCTGAGAATCACAAGCAGTATTTTCCTACTATTTTTAATTATATGGATTTTTTGAAGATGAAGAAGGATTGCATGACTATATTCTGGGGTCACTGAAGAAAAGTTCACTCAAATAATGCATAAACAGAAAAAAAAAAAGGGGGTTTTGTTCTCTGAGGCAGAGTTTAAGAAATTATGACAGAAAAAAGTATGCCCCAAAACATCACAAAGCTGGCACCAAAATGACCTGCACTGATGCTATATTAAGAAGTCTTCAGGGGCTGGAGAGGTGGAACTCAGAAGGTCCTGAGTTCGGATCCTAGACCCCACATATAGAGGCCAGGTGGAGACAGGGGCGGCCTGCATTTCCGGTCCTGGTAGGGCGGAGCCTGTGAATCCTGGGGCAGAGTACACAAGGAGGAGGTGGAGGTGGTCCATGGTGGTTCCCGAATTCACCCGTGGTTCTACACATACACACACGCACAATTGAATAAATAATAATAAAAATTAAAAAAAAGAAGTCTTCAGAGTTAGGGATCTAGGGATGGTTTGTCGATGCTCCTAGAGTCCGATGTAACTACCAATGATGGGGTGTGTTTGTCTCATTTACGCTTATAGCACTGCTTCTGATTTTATTACTCATCTTGCTGACCATTTCACATTGAAGGAAAAAGTGGAAGAAATGAATAATTTTTATCTCAATTCTGACCAATGTGGAGGAGCTGGCTGGAGATGGGAACTTGGCTGAGTTCAAGATAGGTCAAGTTAGACTTCTCCCTAACAAAAGGATAAGGGCTTTCAAGAAGTACATAGGAAAGATGTTTGAGGCCAGAATCTAAAGACACTGGCAGGGATAGGTGTTTTTAAAAGATAATTTCTGGTGTAAGACTGTAGATGTCTTGATGGGGAAGAAAAGAGATCTCTGAAGAATCCAAGGCTCTCTGTCAGGAGGACCCAGGACGGAAAAAATGGCACCAGCCAGAGCATGTCACACCAGTGAATTCTGCCAAGAACTTGAAAGCTGCTCCTCAGGCCTGGATTCCATTCTGTGATCTAAGAGGACTCTGAAGAAGGGTGCTCCCACAGCTCCTGCCTTGTTCCCCTTGGGCGTGGCACAGGGTTCTGTACTCCTCCCACTCACTAGGGGAGATATGACATAGATAAAGGAGTAGGAGAAACCATAAACAGCTTGATTCTTCCTTTGCCCTAACTTCACTGCCACAAACTGAAAAATCTGAATAAGCCCTGCACCCTAACAAGAAGGAGCCAAAGAGAAGGATCTGAAGGCAGTTTTACCATATAGTGCTTAGGATATGTACACATCTCATGTCCAGTTATATTTAAATGCTACCAGTTCAAATACTTGATAGATAAGCAATAAGGTAAATGTGTTTTGGAAAAATGCACAAATTAAGAACACAGAATGAAAGCTTTTTCATTAAGAAAAAAAATGCTACCAGGTATAAACACCACATGTTTGTGACCCCCGCAGTCACGAGAACTGAAATTTGAGGCAAGCTTGGGTAGTTGTGTTTGCTAGAATGCAGGAGCCCATGTGCCTTGTAAACAGAGTACAGTGGCACATGCATGTAAGTCGAGCAGTCAGGAGGTAGAGGCAGGAGGATCAAGACTTCAGTCAAGATTGTCTTTGTCTACAGAGAAGTATAAATCCACCCTGGGATACATGAACCCAATTTTTAAAAAAAAAAAAAAATTGTCATTCAGAACAAGCTAAGTAATAATAAATACTAGCTACATCAACCAACTAGATAATAACCAAAAATCAATTTTAAAGAGTTAACAGGATAAACTTTTGTATTGTTACAAAGTCTTTAAAACATAGTAATTATATTATGTTCTATCACATGAATAATGAAAGCTAAAAGTGAGTAATGCAGCTGCATTATAACATAGATACATTTACCTTATGCCCATTATGTCTTTAATATAATGTTGTCTATACATCCTTAACAGTTAAAAGAAGAGACAGACTGTGGATGTAGCTTAGTTGTAGGGCACTTGCCAGCATGTCCAGGGCTCTGGGCTTGAGCTCCAGCATTGCCCCAAACCTACCAAATGATAACAGTAACAAAAAATTTGAGAGCAAAAAATAAGTTCAAAATTGATAACTTCATTATAATTGTTATATATATGAGCTATATTTATATTTATGGATATTTAAAATGGTGTTTCTGGGAAACTTTTCAGGAGAATTTTGAATACCAGCAATATAAGATGTGACCACTTAGTAATATCTCTTCTAACATTGATAATATCAAAGCAAGATATAAAAAATCTGGGTAGATACAAACCTATAGATTTCGACATTCTTGTTCTTCTGTCTGGAGAGTCTAGAGGCAGTTGCTTCTCCAGCTACAATGACAGTATTATTTTCCATGACGACCCCAGTGCACACTGTTCCTAAACCCTCCCCATACTTGGGAGATGAGATAAAATAGGTTTTCCGTGACACAGGGTCATAGCAAAAACTGGCATCCCCATAATTCCTGTGGCGCGATCTGATGCCTGAAGAATTATTGCCAATGCAGAGCAGAAGACTGGTGGTCTCCATGCCATAACGAAGATTCAGGGAGTGCTGCTGAGGTACCTTGATGGCTTTGAATGCATTCTGAATGACATCAATGCAACCTGCATCACACAGAAGCATCGTGTTCCTTTTTAGGGCCTGTTTTAAAAAGGAAGGATTTATAAGTTCTAGTCTGACTTGCTTCAAAAGTTCAACGAGGTGCTTTGTGCGCAATTCTTGGTTATGATTTACCCATCGCAGAACCAAGTCCAGAATGCTCTCCTCTCTAGATATGTTCAGATCATCAGATTTAATAAGGGCCAGAAATTGGTGCACTTCGACATCTAGTATCTCTTCATGTAAGCTCACCTCAGCAAAGTGTTGATATAAATACTTCTTTGACTGATCAGTTAAATCTTCTGCTCCAATCTGTTTTGCAAAATAATAGATTCCTACACAGTTGGAGGCATCCATGTGGTCCATCATGTATTTCTGACACACATGAAAGACTTCTTCCATCTGCATAAAATAGGCAGTCATGGCTACAGTCTGCACGTTGGCATTGTTGATACCTAAGGCTGCACAATACATGTAATTCAGTATCACTGACACACTTTCAGCTGTGATGTCATAGAGTATGACTTCCCTCTGAGTGCTTTCGAGCAGTCCACAGGTGAACATAGCTTTGAAGTAAGGACTAAATGCAGCAAGGACCAGTCTATGGCAAGGAAATTTCTCCTCTTCTGCTATGAGTACCACATCGATCATCTCCTCTAGTTCTTTCATGTTCTTAATTTTACTCAGCAAGTTCAGGCTATGCTGGTGTTTTCCCTTCCCCTCAATCTCGCACTCCATGACGCATTCCTCAATGTTTCTAACTCAGTCTTCTTTAAGTTTAGCGAGATTTCTGAGAAGCTTTTTGCATTTTTGATTACTCACAAGTCAACAGAAATGTCCCTAGGGGAAAAAAAAAGAACAGTTTTTGTCTAAGGAAAAAGCTCTCTCAAAAAAAAAGCTCTCTATAAATGAAATACGTAGCATTAATCTAAATGTTTACAAATAAATATTACTCATGTCAAATAAAGCAGTTTAAGACAACTATTTTATATCGTAAATGACTTTGATGTACAATCAGTAAACCATTAATTGCTACAACATATTTACTAATTATCAATGGTGATTTTTTTAGGACTGGAAAGTCTCAGCAGAACAAAGAAAGACGTGAAAAGATAAATGCATTTTGCATTTCAACTTTTAGTTTCGAAGCAGGGCTAGGCCACAGGCAGAGGGCAAGGGGCATAAGTCAATGCCCTTCCTAAAGAAATGCAAATTATGGGCTGGAGAGATGGCTCAGGGGTTAAGCCTCCGCCTTGCAGGCAGAAAGTCCTGAGTTCGGATCCCAGATCCCACGTATAGACGCCTGGCGGAAGCGGGGTGGCCTGCGCTTCTGGTCCTGGTAGGGCGGAGCCTGTGAATCCCGGGGCAGAAGGAGGTGGAGGTGTCCATGGTGGTTCACGAATTCGTCCGTGGTTCTACACATACACAGACATACACACACGCACATGCACATACACACACACATGCGCACAGTTGAATAAATAATAATAAAAAAATTAAAAAAAGAAATGCAAATTACCCCCAAATATGATATGAACCCCTCCAAACACACACCCATATGCACAATGACTATCTTAAAACTATTCCTAGGCTACACCTAGAAAGTGGGACAACTGGAAAAAAAATTCAGGTAAATTCTGATTAAACTTTCATGTGGGAGAAACAATTTGAAGTGGTTATACACATTTCATTTTGACTGATTTTTAAAGCACAAACCCGATCATAATTCATGATAACTAAAACTTGCGCCTACATCATCTGTAACTTGGAGAATTCATAGAAGCCTTTGGGTATCTTTGGTCTCCCTCCCACACCCCCTTTCTTTACAGTGCCTTTAAAAGCCTGAGTCTAATTAAAAGCCTCTCAGCTGGTGCTGTTACCTTCACCTTCCCTGGGAGATAGAACAGGAGGTTTCAAGGAGTTAATTAGCTGCTTCGATTCAAAGGCACTGCCAGAATCAGGAGCTCTAGAAAGGAGAGGACCCTAACCTTCGAATCTTTTTCTAGTTCTCATTGGGAGAGTTTCATGTAGCAGCATTAGAAATGGGTCGCAATTATAATAAAAGGAACACAGGATGTAATTTTCCAAATTTCTTGTAGCCTTGTGAAGAATTAAACATTTCATGAGAAAAGGCCTCTGAGTATTGAATTACAGTTTGTTTCAGGGAGCAAGCACCACACCCAGGCGTAAGGCCTCAGAGGCTATGTATCTAAGTCAGCACAAACCCTCCTCATCAGACAGTCCGGCATTTACCAACCAACTTTATTTTCAATGAAGCTTAAGATATTCTTGGGGAGAGTTTTCTGGTTAAAAGTAGGTCTTTAAAAAAATTTTTTTTTTGCATTTGTGAAGTGTATCCAATTATATGTAATGAAGAGCCCATTATGTTTAAACTCTTATATTCACTGTGAGTAGTCCAAGTCATATTGTATAGACTCTTACACATAACCACATTGCTGTTACTTAGAGTTAAAAAGAATACTAGCTTTTCTTGTTTTCTTTATTTCTGAGAATTGAACCCAGAATCCTGCACATGCTAGGACTGCCACCAAGCTGTCACACGCTTGCTTTCTTCATAAGGTGATTCCTTACAGACTTTCTGTGGGTGGTGCTCAGAACACAAGCCTTCTTATAAATATCTTAACATGTCTGCTGTTTTATTTGTATTGACGTAGAATTCCTCAAAGAATACCAGTGCTAACAATGCCGAAAGGTCAAGTGCAACTTTCACATGTCGTTGGTCTAACTTGAGCAACTGCACAGTTGTTTCCCAGGCTGCTGGTTTTGGTGATTTACAACAGATGCTGGGATACAAACGCTTGGAGTACAATCCTTAGGAGGAAGCAACCACATCTGACTGACCCTGTGGTCTAACATCTGTTTTCATTAAAAAGCTTTAATTTCAAGAACTTCAAATGACATATAACTAGTGAGTCATGTGCTTACTTTCTTCAAAAGGTGATACCCTATAGGCTTTCTGGTGGGTGGTGCTAGGCCTCTCAGTTTCAACCTATCTCCCCTTGGTCACCTGGGGGAGGACTGGCCCCCATATCTCTCAGTGCAGTGTGACTGCAGGAACACGCATGGCACCTGAGCTTGGTTCAAGGAATGCAGCTCAAATTTCTGGCTCCAAGGCCAGGATGTCCCTGTGCTGTATCCTGTGTAACATGTCCCCATGAGTCAGCCTCAGGACAAAGAAAACCAGAGCAGAGGGCAGAGCATCCAGAGGGATGCGACTGGAAACAGGCCTTACAGCAGCATGTTCCAGTTTTGAGGCAGTGTAGTCTGGCTTGAACTGGAAATTCTGCTCTCTGTAATGAAGAAAACTTACGTGTAACAGGCATATATAGAAACATCGAGACATGGTAGCTGTGGTTACATGCATCACTTAGTTGTGCTCTATGTATTTTTCTCTTACTACACTATTTTTTTTTAATTTTTTTTATTATTATTATTTATTCAACTGTGTGTATGTGCGTGTGTATGCGCGCGCACGTGCGCGTGTGTGTGTGTGTGTGTGTGTGTGTGTGTATCTGTGTGTCTGTGTATGTGTAGAACCACGGACGAATTCGCGAACCACCATGGACTCCTCCATCTCCTTCTGCCCCGGGATTCACAGGCTCCGCCCTACCAGGACCAGAAGCGCAGGCCTCCCCCGCTTCCGCCCGGCATCTATACATGGGATCTGGGATCCGAACTCAGGACCTTCAGCCTGCAAGGCGGAGGCTTAACCCCTGAGCCACCTCTCCAGCCCCTCTTACTACACTATTAAGAGGACCCTTTGAACCCCCTTTTATCCTCATAACGAGCACCAGTCACTCCTGTTACTCTACTGTTGGTGTCTTATCAGTCACAGCGCTCACAGGGGAAAGTCTAGAATCATGAACCTAATTCCATCTAACCTGGGTAAGGTCAGCATCCTTACCCACTCTGTCTAGTGCAAGGGTTGGCATACTAGGGCCAGAAGGGCTTTGCTGACCAACATGGCTGTCACTATTCACCTTTGCTCTAATGGCATAAAAGCAGCCATAGACAAAGCCTAAACAAATGAGCATGACTTTTTTTCTAGTAAAATAAGTTTGAGATATTGAAATTTGAATTTCATATATTTTTACATTTCTTATTTTCATGTCACAAAATAGTCTTCTTTTGATTTTTAAAAGTTATTCAAAATTATGAAACCCATTCCGAGTTCACAGGCTGTACAAAAACAAGTGGCAGGTTGCGGACTGCTGCCTGATTCTATAAATAAACGCACTCTCTGGGTTGTGGCAGTACACTATCCTTTCTGACTCCTCCAAAATCTGCTGAAGAGTTTTGGGAGAGGAGTGATCCTGTTCTTGGGATTGTCTGTGTGTTCCCAGATATAAATACATTTCTTAAATAAATCTATACTTGGATGTAATTCCTCTGCTAAACATTAGTTTAGACAAACAACAACAAAAACCAATTTATTTTAAAGCAGAAATAACTCTTCTAAACATTTTAAAGAAACATTTACTATGAATGGTTTAAGTGGACATACACATATTTGTTAAGTATATATGCCTGTTATAGAACTTCTGGAAGCTATTCTAATGCTGTGAGTTTACAATCCAAATGAATCTATTGACAAAAATCTTGAAGATGCCTAGAAGTTAAATTAGCCACCACCCTTCTAAAGTATCTTAGGTGCTGCTTCTTTGCATGGAGGTGCACAGAAGGTGTTAGAAGGACTATTGGGGCCTTGGAATGGAAAAACCCTGGCTGGCCTGGGGCCACAGGCTGGTTGTTTGATTCGTTCCTAAATCCTAGTTTTTTCATCAAATGATGTAGATGCAGTATATAAAGTAGCTAGATCAGTGCTTGGTCCCCAAGCGCAAAAGCGGGTTTTACATTATGGCGACTCAGCAAAGACATGACACAGCCCAGAGACATGAACTTGTGCTACTGAAGTAGCTTGTCTCCAAATCCTGTCTACTGTAATCCAGCAAAGTAGACATGAACTTCCCTAGTCTGTTTAAATCTAGTTTCCTCACTAAGATTTTTTTTTAATTACATAAGAGTGATTGGAGAACTGAATAAAGTTATGTATGTACAGTATGTAATTTGCTTTGTAAATTTACTTGGTAAAGCTTGAGCAGGATAGAGCTGTCTGAATACTTTTCAATCAAAATTATTTGGGTGCATATACAAATCACTGTGGAAATAGACACAGTTCATAAGCAGAGAGCTGACAGCAACTTTTTCCCATAATGAGGGCAGAGTACATTCTCCTTTCATCAGCAAAACAAAATTGTATAAATGTTCTCAATGATATCAATGGGAAGTTATTCTCTGCTGTAGAAAAGGCTGAACTGGTGCATTCATAATAATAGTATCCATAATAATGGAGAAAAAAATGAGTAGCAAAGATAAATATAAATCACAAGAATAAAGCCTAATTACTTTGCAAATCCCAAATGTAGTTATAACCATGTCCAATATATTTAGTTTTGAGAAATGTACTGCCTATAAATTTAATATGGGGCAAAAATGTCAATTTCTTTAAACAAGTGTTTGCTTCACAGTGTTTGATTTTATCTTTATAGTTGTTACTCTTGAACAATGATAAATACATGATCAAGTCTTCTTTTCTAAAAAGTATTTTTAATGTTTAACTGAAGTTAAACTAGTTTAAATTAATAGCTATACTGTTGAAATGGCAAAAATTTGGAAATCATTCACAGAACAGATAGACTCCAATATAATCATTCAAAACAATATTGGACAATAGAACTTGATCTAAATGTGTCACAAACATGATTGTGAAAGTATGTGTAATACATACTGCATACCATTAGTGTGTTTAAAATATGCAATATTGTGCTGCATATTTGAATTGAGCAAACGTAGACCATATAGTCTCACAAAGCAATATAAATAATAGGTGAATCTGGTAAAGATTTATTGTAGGGGTTTTTAGTATTATTCTTAATTTTTCTGTAAGTTTGGAAACATCAAAATGAAAAGAGTAAAGAATAACACAATCTTTAGAGACTCGCACAACTGTAGCAAAATATTAAGAAGTAAAAGATAATTATCAGCACCAAATTCAAGACTGTGGTTGCCTTCAGGTGTGGAAGAAAGGGGAGACAAGCGGTAGAGGATAACAAGGAGTTTCAACCATATAAATATTTCATTTCTCTAGCTGTCTGGTGGTGAATGATATACATTTCATTACTCTTAATTCTTTTTTTGTCTAACTTGAAAACTGGATCAAATATGTTTAAAATAAAAGACTTATTTTAATCATTTACAGCTTTAGAACATCATATCCACGTTGTAATATGTGCATTGTCTGTATATGTTTATATATAGAGATAATACATATTGTGAGTCTTCAAGTACCACAAATTTACATATCAAAGTGTAGGCAGCTCAGCAAGCATAAGAGTGACTGGAAAGCACAAGCCCTAGTTCCTATATGACCTGCATGGCAAATGCTACAGGGTCCCTTACTAATTTCCTCAGCATCTACCTATACGATGTAACTGGAACCAGTATGTATTTTTTCCCCCCAGAACAATGTCAGTACAGGAAGTAGGTAAGCAAAATGACTAGGACAGACTCTTAAAATGTTGCCCCAAACACCCTTCAACACATTTTGTCTAGCAAACAAAGAAATGTCAATCATGTATCAGAAAATGATTGTTCTAGTTCCAATATTTGAAGCAAAACCCTTTACTGGTGAGGCCTTTTGTAAGTCAGTGATTACCACATACAAAGTTATTATTCAACATTAAAATATTACATCAGGCTTTGTTTCACCACCTCTCATTCAAGCATCACAAGGCCTCTCATCAAATAATCAAATAATGCTTTGTTTAGATCCATGTTTGTAATAATCTTATTTTTGCCCTTTAGATCTTATATGTACATTTCAGTAAGTCACTCTACTGAAGACTTTTTTCTGCATACGGAAGTCAAGCTTTAATACTTCAAGTCTAGTCCAGTTCTACAAATTCAGAATTATTAATTCTGTTGACTACAGCTTGGTGACTTGCACTTCTCACCCCAACTCTCAAAATTACTTAAATTATCTGTTCTTGATTCTTGAAGCCAATTCGACATGGCAAGTTCCACCATCTATAGAAAATAAAATGGAAACGATGGCAACCATAGCTCCTAATTCCCATGTGCTCACAATACACAAGACAGGAAAAGCCAGTGCAGTTTTTCAGGGCACATCCTGTCCCTGCTTAGTACTAACCTGTTATTTTCCCACCTTTTCACTTCAGTTCTTTTACTGTGAGCCCTACTTTAAACCACGACCTCCCCTTGCCCTATTCTGTCTCAGCACTGATGCAGGACCGGTCTTTTGGCTATCCCATGTGGGATGCCAAATGATGCAGGGACAGGAACTGACCATGCCAATGTTGTAGGGTTCTTGTGTTCTGGAGTTTGAAGATTGAAACCAGAACACGTATAGAGGATTAAGGTAGAGTTTATTAGAGGAAAGGCTGAAACTCATGGACTCCAGACAGAAAGTGCCATGAGGGGCTAGGACGCCCTGAACAACTCGAGCTAGAAACGGACTCAAGGCATTAATGCCATAAGGGGCTTGGGCACTGGAGAACTCATGGAGTCTAGGCATCGATCCATGAGGAGCAAGACAAGGAGCTACAAAGAACTTGTGGCACAAGTGCTATAGGGGCTAGGACACCCCCATAAGAAGCAGGCAAGAAACAAACTCATGGCACAAATGCCATGAGAGTCTAGGGTGCTTCCATGAGAAGCAGGCAAGGAACAGACTCGGTGCCAGAGAACTCATGGAGTCTAGGCATGGAATCCATGAGGAGCAAGGCAAGGAGCTAGAAAGAACTTGTGGCACAAATGCCATGAGGGACTAGGGCACCAAAGATGGCTGCCAGGGCCAGGCATATTTATACACCTAGACAAGCCCAGGAAACTGGCTTTTTCTCATTGGTTAGCTCCCATTTGGGGCCCAACCCAATTGATCTTAGGCTCAAGTGGGCTAGAGGTCAAGTGGTTTGTTCATGTGGAGAGCTCATCTCCATAATCTTTTCATAGGGAAGTTGGCCATCTTATCTCTGGGAGAATTAGAGTCAGGTTCTCAGCAGGGGTGTTCCTTCCCGGAGATTCCAGCATTGGGGGGGATGACCTTCGGGAATTCCAAAGACCTTGAGACCCATCCCAGCAGAGCAGTTCTAATCCTGCCTTGGCACCACCAGCTCGCCCAGATGCTACACTTGCTAATACTGCTTGGAAATGGCTAAGCATGCACCCCACCCACCTATATCCTGAATTTCCCACTGCTGTGACAAAAGACCTGATTTGTTTAATGCCCCACGCGAGGCATGCAATAGCAACCAGCCAAAGAGATGACAGAGACAACTAAACTTTCTCTTTTCTTTGTGAGTTCACAATGTTTTGCATTCTCACACTTCTTTATACTTTTCGTAAGCACTTTAATATGCATTATAGCTCATTAGTTCTTAAGAATCGTGTGGGGAAAATGCAATTATTTTCCTAGCTTTAAAGTTAAGAGAGTTGCCCAGGGATACATTCGGCGCTGATTGAATTTAAACGAGCTGTGGCCTTCTCGAAGCTGGGCATTACCACGGGTTGCAGGAAGGCAAGAGGCCTTTACCTTGGCGGCACCGAGTGCGGACGAAATTAAGTTAGTGGGCGGGGAATTCGAGGAAGAGACCTCGCGCTCACATGCCCCCGCGCCCCCCCCTCGACGGCGTCCCCGTTCCCCCTCCTCGCGGCCCGGACCACCATCCTCGATGCCCCGCCCCCCCAGCGGTCTCCCACTCCCACCTCGGCGGCCCCCACCTCGCCCTCCCTGGCGGCCTCCGCCTCCACTCACGAGCGGCCTCCCGCCGGTTCCCCGTGGCTACCCGGACGGCGCCTGGGGAAGCCGCGGGCCAGGAGGGCGGGCGCGCCTGACCGCAATACCCGATAAGGGCCGCTGCGCCCAGAGCCCTAAATAGAAGGCTGGGGAGAAGGGGGGGAGGGCCCGCGTCGGGACCTGCGCGGAGGGGCTGGAGGAGCCTGTTGGGGCCGGGGGACGACGCTGAGGGGATGGCCCTGGGGGATGGCCCTGGGGGGCGGCTCTGAGGGGAGGTTATTGCGGGGACTGGCCGGAGGGGGGGCACACGACAGTGCTGAGGGTAAGGCAGGATGAGAGCAGCTGTGCTGGGATGGGTCTCTAAGGTCTTTGGAATTCCTGAAGGTCGTCCCCCACTGCTGGGATCCCCCTGAAGGAACGCCCCCCTGATGAACTGACTCTCCTGGGCTTCCTAGGTGCACAAATATGCCGGGCCCTGGCAGCCTTCTTTGGCGCCCTAGCCCTTGGGGCACTTGGAGTGCCACCAGTTCTTTCTAGCTCCTTGCCTCTCTTGGATTCCACGATCTCCGGGGCGCCCTGGCCCCTCATGGCACTCGGGGTGCCATGAGTTCTCCAAGGCGCCTGCCTCTCTTGGATTCCACGAGTTCTCTGGGGCGTCCTAGCCCCCCATGGCACTCCCCCACGTCTGGAGCCCATGAGTTCCAGGCCTTCGCCCCTCTAGTAAACTCCACCTCAATCCTCTCCGTGTGTTCTGGCTTCAATCTTGCACAAGAACCCTGCAACCCGGTAACATTTGGCCCCTGAACAGAGACCCTGTAACGTGGTGAGACTGTTCCCGCATCCAGGGGAGGTGCTGGGGGGAGGGGAGGTGTGCGGGGCAGGGCCCCAGGACCACGTGCAGTCTTGGCATGCACGCGCCTGCAGCAGGCCCTGCTCCTCCCTGGGCCTGTGCAGCAGCTTCCCCCGGGGTCCTGGGCAGGGTCCTGGGGCGCTGCAGGGCGCACATTCTAAACATCTGGAAACAGACCTGTGAAGGTGACACATGTTTCACTTAATCTTACAAAGCTTGATGAGGAGACCTAGGGACGCGATTTTGGTTTTCTTGTAGTTCTTTTTAAGTATGTTTTTTCCACATGTATGTAGCTTTCTTATGAAGCCCAGTGGAGCTCTCATGTGATCCAACAGAGTGCCATTTGCTCTAACTATAGACAGGCTGGGAGTTTGGAATGCGGCCCCACGTGCCTAGCTGAGCAACTGTTTCTGCTTACCTAGAAATCCATGGGCTGTCCCCAGGTGTTGTGGGTAATATAGGTTGCAATTCAAACTGCTCACAGACAAGGGGAGGACCAATTCCTACTCTCCAAAACTGTTGGCTATCAGCCAATCATGTAACTACTAAGTTGGGAGCCCCTTTCCCTTGCCAGTAAGCTATAAAAACTTCGCTGAGACAAAGGGCCACACTTTCGGCCCCATACAGCTGCCCGGCTGCGGGTTGGTAGTGAGCCCAGGTTCGAGGCTGCAATAAAGTCTTCATGCGATTTGCATCGGTGTCGGTTCCATGGTCTCCTGGGATTCAGAAATCTGGGCACAACAGCGAAACAACCCTCTGAGTGGTGGGGCTGGTGGCTCAGGCGCAGGAGCCAATGAAACATGTCAGATATGCATTTTCTGGTTGAGTCCTGCGTGCCACCGGACCATTTGCCCGTGTGGGGTGCCTTCCCCTCAAGGGTCCGGCGGGGTCACCTCGGGATGCAGCAGTGGCGCGAACCAGCTGCTTGTGGGTGAACAAGCCCGGCGAAGTGTTTCTAGTAGTGGCAATACTGTTTTCCAGTATCTTGCGTTTCTGTAGACCAGTCCTAGGTGTGTTCCAGCCGCGTGAAAGGAAAGGGTCAGCAGGAATGCGTTTCTCAGGTTCCAGGAGAGAATCTTCTCGCTCTTCACAGTCTCCAGAGACTCTCACTCCATGGCACACAGTTCCTTCCTCTGTAGCTTCTGAAAGCCGCAATCACAGCTCTTGGGAGGTAGCGGTAGGAGAATCAGACCAGTTTAAGATACATGAGACCCTCTTTCCAGCCCCTAAAAAACCCGGAGTCATGGACCTAGGCATTCCTCAAGTTGGATCACTAATATACACTCCTCTTATCTCCTTTTTAAAATCGACTGTGGTAAAATGTTTGTAACATAAAATTTGACATTTAATCATTTTCAGCATTGAATGTAGTACCACTCCATATTTTAATAGTTATGTAGAACTACTATGGTTTGGATGTTGAATGACCCCCAAAAGATCATATATTTGAAGCGTGAGCCCCAGGACAAGGCTATTGGAAAGTGTTGTGACACTTTGGAAATGGACCCCAGTAAGTAGTCCTTGGATCATTTGGGGGGACCCCAAGAAGGTCGATGGGCCCAAGCTGTATGAAGTGAGTTGCTTGTTCCTCCTCATGCACCCCACCATTGTAATTGTACCAGGCACCAAAAACAGTGGGTTCAGTCTTGGACTAGAATCTCCAAAACTTGCACCAGAATAAAACTGTGTTCTTTATAAAGCAATCATCTGTGGCATTTCAGTGTAGTAACAATAGTCATCACTATTCTACACTTTTGGAATTGTTTATAATGCAGAAGTCATTTTTCATTAAAAAACAAAAACAAACAAAAAACCTCTGCCTTTTTTCTCACCCAACAAGTATTGTTACAGTTAGATACAGGTGTCAACTTAACAGTGGAGGGTTGGAGCCCAGGACACATTGAGTTAAGCCCCAGAAAGCCTGCAGGAGATTATTTGATAGGAAAGACCCAGCCCATGGTGGGTGTTGGCTAGTCCCTGGGCAAGTGGATAAGACAGAGGGAACTGGGTATGGAAATTGGCATCCTTTGGTTTAATTGGTCAGACATGCTGGTCTAGCAAGTGAGGATTGTCCCTCTCAGCAATCCTGTGGATTTGGTGTGACCAGTTCCCTTGGCCCTTGGTGTTGTGTGTTCTCCTGTCAAGTTGGACAAGGAACTGTAACTGGACTATTGTAAAAAAAAAAAAAAATAAGCTAGTTGGTTGTGAATTTATCAGCAAAAATGCAGAGTAACTGATATAAATACATGGTTATATATATATATAACATTGAAAACAATTTTTCATATTTTTGAGACAAAAATTCACTAAAAAGTTCCTGCTGGTCTCAAACTCGTAAGCCTTGCAAATTCTATGTTACAGGTTGTATGCCACCATACCTGGCCTGACAGCAACTTTTATCTGACAAAGTCCCTTAGAACATTTTGGAAAAGGTTCCTGTCAACAAAGTATTTCTGCATGGGCTTGTATCTCCAAGTATATATGTGCCATTATTTGAGGAAATTCTTTGTTTCCTTTCTTATCTGGTAGTCCTGTGAAGCTCCTTCTACAACTCTTCCTATCACTGCATTTGGTTTTCCTCACAATATATTCCTGTGAGGCCACTGAGTCTTTCTCTGCTTGCTTTGAAGCCCCTTTTGGCTATTTTATTTTGCCTTTTACATTTGTTTCAAGAGGAAGTGGGATATTGTGTGAAAAAAAGTGTTTGGAGTGTGAAGGCCAACTTAGATACAGGCTTTATCTCTAAGTGGTGTTAGTTGATCTCAAAATATTCATTTGCCAAATGATAAGCGAAGTGTTAATATTTATCAGATGTACTGATGTGCCAAACAGAACCGCTCAGAGCTTGACCTTGTTCTTGTGTAGTCTCTAGACTACAACACTGAAAACATCCAGAGGCCAGCACTTCTGTTCATCTTTGTGGCCCACTTGTATACACAGCTTGTGAACAGTCATGGGTTTCAAATGATTATGAGGCAAAGTAAGTACGTGCAAAAGAAGATGGGTGTAGAGCTGAAGCACCAGTGTCCTCACCTGGCTTTGCTCCCTGAGGCTCCACTAGTTATTCCTCACAGAGTAAAATACATGTTAATGGGTCTCACATCCAGGTTAGGAGGAAGATGGCCTAAGACAGCTACTGAATGTGAAAGTGCTTTAATGAACTGTAAACCCATGCCAAGCGATTTTTCCCCTGCAGGCATGTGGTAGTAAATGGATCTCTTTTCCCAAAGATCTTGAAAATAGGACAGAAAACCATCTTTTATTCAAAATATATTTCCTCCTGTTGTGAGCTAGATTTGGACCATATTTCTTTGATTGGCTTTTCCATTTTTCAGAACAGATCACAGAGAAGCTGAGAGAATGGAGTTATTATTTGTTTGCTAAGCCACACTTCTGTGACCACAGCCTATTTAGACATTTGTTCTGTCCCGAGGGCATTTGAGGCTGCACATAAGTTAATGTAGTTAGATAAAGCATTTTAAAGAAGTTATGAAAACTTCTTTCTGGAAATCAAATTTCTTGCCATATTATGCTGAGCATTACATTTTTCCTCAGCAAGGAAATTTCTAAATCCTTAGTATATGAATACTCTAAACCTGTTTCAGTCAGGTTCCAAGTACTTTAATATAAGCATGACTAGTTGTTAGTGTTTATTGCATTATTAAGCAATAACCTACCTATTGCTTGACCTCTCTTATGATTGTTGGAATGAGAACTCCTTAAAACACAAAAAGTGGATTTTCTCTTTTATACTTGCCTGGATGGAAGCATTTCAAGGCTACTAAGGTAGCTTCAGGTGACAGTGATCCAGACACTGTCTCTTCTTGTTCAGTCTTCTCTCTAGTATTGCCCTCATCCACCTGCTCCAAGACTACCACCTTCAGACAGTGAGAGGAGAGGGGAAGGTAAGTCTTTCTCTGTAAAAGGTGACCCATATAGGAAGTGACTTCTGCTTATCCATCATTGTCCCTAACCAGGTTAATGGCCAAAACCATCTGCAAGAGATGGATCCTTGGAAACCTAGTTTATTCTAGGTGGTAATTTTTTTTTCTATTCAGTAGGAGAGGATATGAAAACTGAAGATAACACTATGTGTCATTCATGCTCTTTGATATATCAACTCATATTTATTTCACCCATCATAATGTCTTGCACCTCTCCTTTTTGAGCTTTTTTGAGTCTTGGTTTTTCATTTATTCATTATATGACTGCAGCCTGGTGTAGAATAGGTGCTCTGTAAGCAGTTGTGGAGCAAATGAATGTATGCAATTAGGGAGTTTCTCATTATCTCTTAAATCCAATGCCGTTTCTTTGTATCTTTGCTGGAACAGTTCTCCAGAAGAATACTGATGCCTCTGTGTTCCCAGAGCACTTCAGCTCCATTCTGCCACTGTAGAGAGCCCTGAGGCCATGGCACTATAGCAGCTTAGGGTCTCCACCCTGCTGGCTGGTGAGTGGCCCATCTATCACCACACTATAGAGATGAGCACATTACTGGCATACAGTAATCTTTTCATCTTAGCTTGATGCAACCTAGTAATATATTCATCTTGGCTTATATGTATGTTTACTCTAAGACTCATGCTGAGCTCTGCCTGCCACTGTAAAGATGTTGGGACCTTCAAGAGGTGATTAGGTCGTGAGGCACCACTACTGTCAGTGAGTAAGTTACTGCAGGAATTCCACCAATTTTCTTTCTGTGCTCAGCTGCCCTTTCTGTCAGTTAGAAGAAGCAAGAAGTCCTCATGTATTACTGGGTCTGTAGTATTCTGTTGCAGAAGGCCAAATATAGGCTTATCAATCAAAATAGTTTGTGTTTATAAATGAATGCCTTCTGTAAAGAACAAACCAAGATTTGGGTTTCTCATTTGCCCTCTTGCCCATTCATCTTCTTGTAGCTCCTCTTCCAAAGCATTCTTCTGTGTCATGCCCCCCAGCCTTTCCCTCCATTGTCCAATGCTAAGTGGGGAGAAGAGTACATACCTAATCAACAGGAAAGGCATGCCCCAGCTGAGCACCTTACTGGCTCCCAGTTTCTGTCCATATCCCTCTTCATCTCTGGGTTTTGTTCTGGTACAACAACTAGCTCTTGTCTTTGGAGTGGGGTCTTCCATCTTTCTGTCTCTGTTTCTTTGGTTCTTTAACACCAGGAAAAGGTAGGTGCTAGTGAGACGTGGAGAGCAGAAATGGTTCCTTGGGGAGTAAGGAATCTGATGAGGTGACATATAACCAGTATCTAAGATTATGTCTATCAAGATGTTCTCTCTTCATGGAAACATTTGAAAACCTTTAAAAATTCCATTTTTGAGCTGGAGAGATGGCTCAGGGGTTAAGAATCTTCCTCACAAGCAGAAGTTTGGATCCCAGGTCCTACATAAAAAACGCCAGGCAGAAATGGCAGCAGCCTGAACTTCCGGTCCTGGTGAGCAAAGCCTGAGAAATTCCAGAGTGAAGCAAAAAGGAGGTAGACACAATCTGATACACACACACACACACACACACACACACACACACACACACACACAAATAAATAAAGTTAAAAATATTTTTAATTGCATTTTTATTTTTACCTTTCTCTTATCCTTCCTCTTCTCTGTTAAAGCACCTTTAGGGTGCTTGTGCTATGCCACTGTAGTCATTTCTGCACTGCTCCTGACCCCTTCCTGGCTCACCTGCCTGCTCACAGAGTGGTTGGTGGTCTTTCCTCAACTGTGGTTGTTCCCTCCTTCTTATACGTATTACACTCCTTCACTTTGATGATTTCACTTTATAGCTTTAGAGTGGATCATTTACAAGATTTATTCTATACTCAAAGTCACACCTGGGCTGGGGAGACAGCTCAAGTAAGTAATCTGCTTGCCCCTTGAACTCTACTACTACCTAGAACCTGTAAAAAAGAAAGAGCAGATTGGCTAAGCCACAGATGAGGAATGAAAAAGGTTTATTGATTATCTAGTTACATGACTAATTCTCTCAGAAGGAAAAAGTCCCATCTAAAGATGTAGTGGAATTTCTTTTTCCCTGGGAATGTGGGTGAGGAGAAAGAGAGAGGGAGGCGACCGATCTCCATGAGGCATCTCAAGCCTGTATCACCGAAGGCCATGACCAGTAAGCAGAAGCTCTGCTGAGCATGAGGGATGGGAACCCTATCAGAATCCACGTGGCAGGAGAGAACCGACTCCTAAAGGTGTCCTCTGACTTCTAATAAATGCTTTTTCTTAAGCTGTACTTGAAAAATAAATCTGGACATGAACTCCATTATTTTAAAACATCTGTACTGAGAGAAAGTGATACAAATGATAAAAACCCATCTCATTCAAAAGCACACATAGCTGGAAGTATGCCCCAAATCCCCAAGCTCCAGCTCTTTACCCCAGGGTGAAGAATTTCTGAGTCTCCTAGAGATACTTAGATACCAAGAAGCTTTCCGTGTGGAACTCAGAATGGAGTCAGGAAGATCAACAAAACATCTATTTTGGTGTAGATGAAAAGAAGCATTCAGAGAGAAGTAAGATGCCAAATACTGCCCTAAAGAAGTATCAGAGGCAGTGCAGGTTGAGAAAGGCCTTTCACCAGGGTTCCTGAAGGAGCACGAGTTCTTTGGTGGGCACAGGATTACTGAGTTGGGGTAGAGCAGACTTCCTTTCTCAGACCATGTGAGTTTAAAGTGATTTCACATTCTCAGGCTTAGCAAGAGCACATTCTTCCACATGCCATTCAGGAATTTCATCAGTGGTGACTGGAAATCTTTCAGAGTTCCCCAGGTATTTATTCCCTAGAGAAGGGAAAGGCGTGGAAAAGACTGTGTGGGAGTCAGGTAGATGGGACAAATCTCATCCTGTTCATCTTCTAATACAAGGGACTGGGTTACATGGACCCTGGCTGGCCACAGGGACAGCGAAGTCGAGAAAGGAAGTTTGACAGTGTCCAACAGGAGGAGATAAAGGATCTAGGTGGGTGTCTTTATCTCCATGGAGCCAAAAGGAAATGGAAATGGTGTCTGACACCAGCCCTGCATGATGGAAACTGGACACTAGCACCTGACGGGGACCTAGAAAAAGCTGTGTGAGTCACAAAAGCTTGAGTTCTGTGTCCCTGTTTTCAGCATTTTCTAAATGTTCTTCTCTTTGAGACATCCCCCCCACACACACACAGAGACATTTTAAGGCAGGATTATGGCAGCTATGCTGGGATGGGTCTCTAAAGTCTTTGAAGGTCTTTGGAATTCCACTGCTGGAAGCACCTTGAAGGAACACCCTGCTGAGGAATTGATTCTAATCTTCCCAGAGAAAAGATGGCCAACTTCCCTATAAAAAAATTATGGAGATGAGCTCTCCATAACCAACAAACAACTTGATCTCTAGCCCCAGGTGGGCCCAGGAGCAACGGGTTGGGCCCCAATGAGAGCTAACCAATGAGAAAAAAACCAATTTCCTGGGCTTGTCTAGGTGTATAAATATGCCTGACCCTGGCTGCCATCTCTGGCGTCCTAGCCCCTCATGGCACTCTAGTGCCATGAGTTCTTTTCCAGCTGCCTGTTTCTCATAGATTCCATCCTGAGGTCCATGAGTTCTCTGGGGCACCAGCCCCTCATAGCACTAATGCCATGAGTCTACTTCTAGCTGCCTGCCTCTCATGGATTCCATGAGTTCTCCAGGGGCGTCCCAGCCCCTCATGGCACTCCAGGTCTGGAATCCATGAGTTCCATCCTTTCTCTCCTCTAATAAACTCTACCTTAATCCTCTACACATGTTCTGGTTTCAATCTTCAACTCTGGAACGCAAGAATCCTGTAACATTGGGACGGTGCCCTGGTAACATTTGGCCCCTGAAAAGGGATCCTGTAATATATGGCAACCACAAAGGGATTATCCTATAACAATTTGATATTCTCTCTCTCTGTCTCTCTCTCTCTGTCTGTCTCTCTCTCTCTCTCTCTGTCTGTCTCTCTCTCTGTCTCTCTGGTGTGTGGTGTGAGAGAGAGCATGGGCACAGTGGAACACTGTCAGAGAACAACATTGGGTATCATTCTTTGCCATCTACCTTGTTTCAGACAGGATCTGTCGTTTCCCACTGGGTATGGCAGGCTAGGTATGCTGCGATTATAGATGTGTGCGATCGCATCGTACTTTACATAGGTTTGGTGCTCTGAATTCCAGCCCTCACTCTTACACAGCAAGTACTTTATCCACTGAGCCATCTCCCTAGTACTTGTGGATCTCTGAGGGGAATATGGGTCAATATGTAATGCAGATTAAGATCCAGAAGGACATGTCTAGTAAAGACTAGGCCTGACAGGATCTAGGGCTCAGGCAAAGTTATGTAAGACAGAAACTTTAAGTCTGTAAAAGAGTAAAATTCAAGTTGTCAGTGGAAAGGATGAATTTCCAAATACTAGAAGAGAAAGAAAATCAGGGTCCAAGGCTAAAGAAGTCAGAAGGAACAGCAGTAAAGATGGAGGGGGATAGATACTCTTTAAGGAAGTGTGCCCAGTGAAAGAAATAAGGAGTTTGTGCTGCCCCTGTTGGGAGTGAAATAGGATGAAATTTTAATAAAAGCCTGTCTTATCCTCTTTCCCTTCCACTGGGTCTAAGATGTGAGAAAGTTCACAAAGGATAAAAATTCAAGGCGTCTGCCCTCCACAAACATCAGTTCTGACATCTGATCACCTCAGTACTGGTTCCTGCTTCCCTTTCTTAGCACGGAGCAGACAGCCATCTAGGAGACTGTCGCATTCCTTAGGTAGATCACTGTCAGATAGGGGTCCCCTTCTTCCTTCTGTTTAAACAAGATGTGTATATAATGTGTGTAACCCATCTTTCCATGCTTCTGGCTCATTACTGGTTTTGAGCTGGGGCCCTCTGACCAGAATAATAAACCAGCTTTTTGTTTGACCCCTGAGTCTGGAGTTTTGTTCCTGGCAGGCAGTCACCCTGTAACAGGAGGACTAAAAGAAGGCATCTAGATTAAAGCTGTGTAGAATCTCTACAAGTACTGAATGTCTAAACTCTTGAAGAATAGGAAGTGGATAGAGTTCTCCTGAATATGTTTTGCAAATTAGAACATAATTAGATTTGTAAATTAGTAAATTCCCTGTCTCCCAAATCTGATCAAAATAGCTGTAAAAGAGATGACAGACCGGCTTGCTCATTGATTGAGATGAGGTCTACACCCCCACTTGCTCCCAGCCCTCCTGGCTAGAATTCTGACTAAGCCTCCCAGCAGGCGGCAGTGCCTGTGATTAGTGGGTTATGCTGGGCTTGCAGTTTGCATAATGCTTTCTACTCATTCTCTCATCAATCCTCAGCCAGCCAGCAGGCCGCTGTGTCTCACACTATCAGCACACGAGGGAGCTGGCCGTGAAAACCCATCCTCTGATTTCATACCTCTGTTCTAGCTGTTTCTTCAACCTGTTTATTACTTTTTCCTTTGCCTCTTTAAATCCTAATTTCTATGTTTCCCTGTATCGTATTGTCTTACCATGATGGAATTTATTTATTTATTTATTTATTTTAATTTTTTATTATTATTTATTCAATTGTGCGTGTGTGTGTGTGTGTGTGTGTGTGTGTGTGTGTGTGTGTGTGTGTAGAACCACGGGTGAATTCGGGAACCACCATGGACGCTTCCACCTCCTCCTTGTTTACTCTGCCCGGGGATTCACAGACTCCGCCCTACCAGGACCAGAAACGCAGGCTGCCCCCGCTTCTGCCCGGCGTCTATACGTGGGGTCTAGGATCCGAACTCAGGACCTTCCGCCTGCAAGGCAGAGGCTTAATCCCTGAGCCACCTCTCCAGCCCCTTCCATGATGGAATTTAATGGCAGAAGGTTTTTGTCTCAGAGATGCCCTTTTCCAACTTAAGGGCTGAGTTGTGTCCTCCCAAATTTATTTGTTGGAATCCTGATTCCTAACTCAGAATACAATCTTATTTGAGGTGGGATCTATACAGGGATGTTCAAGTTAACATGGGATTCTCTGCATAGCCCTGCTTAATATGGTTAGTGGTGTCTTTGTAGAGGGGCGACTTGGAGACATGGAATGCCCTGTGACTGTGATGATGGCCATCTCCAACCCAGGAGACAGGCTTCCTTCCCAGCCCTGAGGAGCCAACCCTGTTGATTCCTGATCTTGAAGCTATCACCTTCAAGTAACAACTTCTGTTGTTTAAACAACCTACTTTGTGCTACAGTTTTACAACAGCCCTAGGAAAACAATACGTGTCCCAAAAAGAGTCAGCCAATTCTCCTTGAGGGATATTATTCTTGTGTTGCTGCAAAAGAGCACCAAGATTGGCATTACCCATGAAAGTGTTTTCAACAACAGTAAAAACTGTCAAAGTCAAGATTCATTGTGCCTATAGGCATTCCTCCATCTTGGAAAAGATAAAAAGGTTAATTTAATTTGACTTGCATGTATTTATTTTGTGTGGGTTCCTATTGACCTATAGAGATTTTGGCAATCTTTTCTACGTGCTTGCAAACCATCCATTTAAAATACATTCCAGTATTATTCTGAGGATCAACTTCAGGTTCACCAATTTATAGTCATTTCACCTTCCTTTACCTTTTATGGGTTGTAATATTTTTCCAAATGGAGTCAACAGAATATTGTCTTATTGGTTTCTAGTTGTAGAATATGCTTTTCATTTCTTCATTTTGAAGGAATTTCAAACAAATAAAAAGGTTGCAATAGTACAAACGATATTTTATGTACCTTTGACTTCAGTTATCCAATATATTAATTTTTGCCATATTTACTTATGCCAAATTTCTTGGGCAATTCTATTTTTCTAATAGCTGAGGGTTGTTACAGTTAAATATGGTTCATCCTTACAAAAACTCATATTGATATGTAATTCTTCAGTCCAGCAGTGTTTCCTTAGAGGGAGGGAGACTTTATGTCATAGGAAGGAACTCCTGTGAGTGGATTAATGTCCAGGAGAATTCGTTCTCACCAGGGATAGACTAGTTACTTTTTTAAAAAAAATTTTATGTTTATTTATTTATTTATTCATTGTTCATGTGTGTGTGTGTGTGTGTGCGTGTGTGTATGTGTGTATGTGTGTGTAGAACCATGGGCAAATTCGGGAACCACCATGAACTGCCTCCACCTCCTCCTTGTTTACTCTGCCCTGGGATTCACAGGCTCCACTCTACCAGGACCAGAAACACAGGCTGCCCCTGCTTCTGCCTGGTGTCTATACCTGAGGTCTAGGATCCGAACTCAGGACCTTCCACCTGCAAGGCAGAGGCTTAACCCCTGAGCCACCTCTCCAGCCCCACACTAGTTGCTTCTAAGGCTGCTTGTTATAAAGCCTCATGTTTTGTCTCTCTCACATGTACCTGCTCACCTGCTGTCTACCGTGACCCTCACCAGATGCAGCCCATGTACCTGCTCACCTGCTGTCTACCGTGACCCTTACCAGATGCAGCCACATGATCTTAGACCCTCCAGCTTCCAGAACTGTTCGTCAAAATAAAACTCTTTTAAAAAGGAAAGCAGGAGGGCTGGAGAGGTGGCTCAGGGGTTAAGCCTCCGCCTTGCAGGCGGAAGGTTCTGAGTTCGGATCCCAGATCCCACGTATACGCCAGGCGGAAGCGGGGGCAGCCTGCGCTTCTGGTCCTGGTAGGGCGGAGCCTGTGAATCCCAGGGCAGAAGGAGGTGGAGGTGTCCATGGTGGTTCGCGAATTCGTCCGTGGTTCTACACAGACACACACACACACAAACACACATGCGCGTGCACATACACACGCATATGCGCACAGTTGAATAAATAATAAAAAAAAATTAAAAAAAAAAAGGAAAGCAGGGGCTGTGGAGATAGGTCAGGATTTTTAAAGTCTTTGCCTCCCAATAAAAAGGACTTGAGTTCAGATCTTTAGATCCTATACAGAAATGCTAGGCAGAGATGGCAGTAGTCTGCAGTTCCAATCCTGGAAGGAAGAACCTGAGAAACCACAGAGCAAAGCAATAGGGAGTTAAAGCAACCCAGAATGATTCCTGAAATCACTCTTGGACTTCCACACTTGGCACACACACTCAAATGTAGACTTGTACACATGCCTGTACACACATGTACACACAAAAATGACCTATTCTACTATGGCAACAGAGACTGGACTAGAAGCAAATTCTAGACATTGGGAAACTTCACACTCAGTTCCCCTGTCATAGTAGGCACAGCTGTCAACTTGACAGTTGAGGCTTTGAGCTCTAGGCACATTTGTAGAGAATTAATCACTGAGCTAAGCCCAGAGCAAACCTGCAGAGGATTATCTAGCTGATGGGAAAGGCCTAGCCCATGGTGGGTGGGATTAGGCCCTGGAATAAAATAGAGAGAGCTGGTTGAGAAAGTTGGCATCCTTGTGTATACTTGGCCAGACATGCTGGTCTGGCAAGTAAGGATTGTCCCTCTCTCAGCCGTTACGTAGAAATGGTGTGGCCAGTTCCCTCGGCTCTGGTGTTGGTCTACCCTCTCCTGTCAAACTGGACTATGAACTGTAACTGGACTATCAGTAAGAAAATAAACTTCTTGTTCCCTTAAGCTGTTTGATGGTTGTCATAGTTAGGCACAGGTGTCAACTTTACAGTTGAAGCTTTGAGTTCTGGGCATATTTGTAGAGAATTAGTAGATGAGTTAAGCCCAGAATGAACCTGAAGGAGATTGTCTAGCTGATGGGGCAGATCCAGCCCATGGTGGGTGGAACTAGGCCCTGAACAGGTGAATAAAATACAGAGAACTGGTTGAGGAAGTCAGTATCCTTCTGTATACTTGGCTAAATGTGCTAGTCTGGCAAGTAAGGATCGTCCTTCTCTCAGCTGTTATGTAGAGATGGTGTGGCCAGTTCCCTCAGCCCTAGTGTTGATACATGTTCTCCCATCAAGCTGGACTATAGACTATAACCAGACTGTTAGTTACTCTTACTATTGCTGTGAGAGAGCACCCAAAGTCAAACAACTTATGGGAGAAAGGAGATTTATTCAACTTACAGTTCCAGAGGGGAAATAGGTAGAGTCATTCATGGCGGAGATGGCATGGTGGCTGGCCGAGGCTGGCAGGCAGGCTAAGTCACAGCAGTCCTCCACATGGTTTAAGCATTCCTAGAAGTGTCTTTTCTCCTATATTCTGTGGTTCCTTTTATATGGTCCATTACTGGGACGTTCCTATGAGATCTATGGAGGTTCCCATGGGATCTAGGGATCTAGGTCTCAGTTGATCCTTCTAGATATGGTCTCATCTGATCTTAGTTAAAACCAGGTATGGCAAGTTGACACCCAGGATTAACTATCACAAGTCCATCCCTTGTCAATTTGACACAGATCATATTTCCTTTTTTTTTTTTTTTTTTTTTAAATATTTTATTTGTTTTGTGTGTGTGTATGGGTGTGTGTCACGTGGAAGACCAAGGAGTGACTTTGGGAATCATCCTGAATTACTTCTACCTCCTTCTTACTTCAAGCTGGGATTTCCCAGGCTCTGCCCACCAGGGCCGGAAATGCAGGCCACCGCAGTTCCTGCCTGGTGTTTTTATGTGGGACCTGGGATCCGAACTCAGGACCTTCTGCTTGCGAGACAGAGTCTTAACCCCTGAGCCATCTCTCCAGCCCCACAGATCATATTTCCTTAAGTCATTCTAGTCTCTACATAAAAACAGTAAGATTCATAGTTCCGCCTAACATAATATAACTATCCACGTACAACTGCACATGCATTATTTTTTTCAAGATAGTGACAAAGTCCCTTGAGAAATGCTCAGTCTTTAGTGTCCCATCACACAATATTATAATGTAGATTACAACATCTTACCACATAACTACAGAGTAACATTGCATTACATAAATAGCTTCTTAGTATATGTGCACATGCACAAGCATAGTCTTAACAGTCTAGACCAGGAACACTCAGGGCAATTACAATCTTAGGTTCTGTAACTAGTCACGTGGCTTTAAGTGGTATTTATAACTATCTTCTTCTACTATTCGGTCTATATTTCCTCCAACATACAATGGCACAGACTAAACATTTCCATTCCAAAAGGAAGGAATAGGGACGTATTCCAGGAAAGATTGGTTCATAGCAAGGCCAAAAAACAGTAGGACAAACTCCAAATCCTGTAGCTCCAAGTCCAACAGGTGAGCCTCTCATTGAAGTCATTTCAGTTCCGTAGGGCTTAGGTTCACCCTTCCAACACAGCTGCCCATAGGATACATCACTCTCTTGGGCTGATTCCTTCAAGGATATACAGCTTTCCTTGGCAGATGTCTCACGTTGTCTCTGGCATCTCTAACACCTTTGTTTCTCAATGGCAAACCAGGCTTTAATTCCTCAGCACAAACTGCCCTTCTTGGACCTCTAAACTACAGGCTTCTTGCCTTGGGCTGCCTGGATTCTGCCAATTTTTGAAATCATGGAAGAATTATCCTCCCTTTAAAACCAGAATCATGTGGACGACTTTGCCAAGCTTTGCTGTTGACTTGGGTTAGAGATTGACCTCCTTCTCTTTCATTCCTTGCGGTTGCTTTGTGTGTGTGGGGAACAGAATCTTGCTTTGGAACTTCACACTTCAGCTCATTCCTTCCAAAAGAATTTGCATTCTTATGGATGGGAATCTGAAAATCTTGCCCTCAAGCTAGGGCCTCTCCTATTATCCAACGTGAGAGCAGGCCTTGGTTTACTATTGGAGCTAATGTCTTTAATGGTAGACATTTTTGCTATGGTCCAGCGGCAGCCTGGATCCAAGAACCGGATAGGTGGACAAGGAGTTGGCAGAGGTGGAGAACAGCAGACACACAACTCAGGGCTGAGTGAATCTGAACTTGTTTATTGAAGCTTACAGCAGAGATTGTATTAGAAAATCTAGGGTAGAGGGCAAAGAATGTGTTGCTAAATTCATAAACAGAGGAAAACAAAGAGACATGTGCCCTTTTAGTTTCTTTTTCTATATACTCAGCAGGAACTATTTATCTAGTATGCTGTAAAAACAATTTCTAAGAATTTAACCTATTGTTTGAAGGTAAAGGCATAAACAGAACCTATTACGGTCCATTATACATTAACAGGCTCTGTTCTATTCCCCTAGTATCTTTAAATTTATCTACTTTATAATGTTTTACCAAATAGCTACAGAATTTAGGACATTGTTGCCATTGTTTTAATAAAGACTGTTTTTGTGATTTATTAAAAATACACCAAGGAAGTTGAGCTCCTTTTAATCTGTCCATAGAATTTAGATTTCAATAAGGAACATGTTTTTCATTACAATTAACTATATGTGTGCCATATCTATTATATATTCCTGTAAATGGTAAAGGTGAATCTGTTAGAAGGGTGCATGTCTAGTTCCAAAAGGCTTAGGCTCCACCCTTCCATTATATTAATTTTTCCTTTTGGAGGGGTACCAAATTCTAGCTGCTATCATATAAGCTGGCCCATATTTGGTCATAATGGTAGGAACTATATTAGGATTCATTTTCTTTCTACTTTCTAATAACTGATGTACTTTATGAGAAATAGTTATGTACTGATTCTTATGAACAGATGACATAATCTCATATTTATTGAATTTCTGAATTAGTTCAGCAAGAATCATATTTGAGGGAATTTTACTCACCTACATTTTTGGACTCTTGCAATTACTCTCCAATCTCTTCAGAATCAATGAATTTACTTATTAGGTTATTTTCTTGCTCTTCATTTTTACTAATAGCAATAAGAACTCCTAAAATACATGCAAGACCCAAAATTCCCAACCTCCCCTGTCCGGGCCCATAAACCAGCCTAAACCCAGACTTACATGCAGGAAGCAGCAGTGGGAGCAGTAGGAATTGATCAGGCATTGGGTAAGAGGGAGCTTAGGATGTCCTCCATCATCCAAGCCAAGCTAAGCCAAGTTTATTGTAGCATACATTACTATTTTTAGGGAAATGTCAAAGAAGAGCAGGACCAAATTCTGTACAGGATTATGTAAAATGCATGCATTCCAATTAACAAAGATACAGCAGGAGTGACATTTACTTGCTGTTTGGGACCAGACATGATGTCTCCAGGTAGAGTTAAAAGCAGGTTGACACTTAGTGGCTAAAAAAGGAAATGGACCATGAATGCCTCAAAGCAGAGTTATCTGGTCCATCCCTGTGTTAACATATCTCAAATACATAGGGAAGGAACAATAGGGGGAGGTAATAATCTAGCCAGTCCTGAGAAGAAAAAAAGAGATCTAGAACAGATAGGAGGTAAACTCAATTCCCTGCCATTGTCTATGCAGACAGAGACAAAACTCAATTTACAAGAAGGGAGGAGTCCCTAACAACTGCCCATTTTGGATGCTAATGTGTTATTCTCCAGAGAGCAGGCTTTCGGCCTGACAACCCCCACACTCCCCATATTTATTCCAGGACATTAAGCCAGTCCTGTTCCCGGAAAAGCCTTCCTTGAAGCTGTCTTCCCCATGCTACAACCTTGTCAGACAACATGGTTGGTTGAGGACGTGGCACATTTTGTCTTCTGCTTCTTCCTGGCTCAACTCTTTAGATTTGCCATTGCATTTTTTTTTTAATCACCAGATTTTACAGTGACTACTTCTTCCTGCCTGATTTCTTGTTCTTTTTCATAACTCTGAAGACAACTAAAAAGTAGCCATATCACATTGTCAAGACTACATTGCTTTGCAATTTCCTCTGCCAAACACTCTAGTTTAACTTCAGGCAAGCTTTCAGGACGAGGGCAAAATTTCATTAAACTGTCCGCCAACACGTGGCTCCATGTGTCACTCATCCAGTTGCAAACAGTCTCTGTTCCCCTCTGAACCATCATCACAAGCTGGTCTTCCATTGCCTGGATCTCTCACAGCAATGCTCTCTTTGGTGCTCGGATGAAAAAGGCCCATTTGGCCCCAAGACGCAAAGATTTTCTCAGCACAAAGTCCCAAAGTTCTGCCGCATTCTCCCAACAAACAGTTCTAAAGGCACACTAGCCACATCACAGCATTGGCCATATTGCTGTATACCAACTTCTCTCAGTTTCACAAACAGCTTCATGTTGTGATACCAGATGGTCTTAATCTCACAGTAATACCCCAGGACTCAGTACCAATTTCTGTAACAGTTATTCTTTACTATTGCTGTGAGAGAGCTCCCAAAGTTAAACAACTTATGGGAGAAAGGAGATTTATTCAACTAAACAGTTCCAGAGGGGAAATAGATACAATCTTTCATGGCGGCTGAGGCTGGCAGGCTATGTCACAGTAGACCTCCACGTGGTTTGAGCAGTCCTGGAATGTCTCTACTCCTATATTTTGTGGTCCCTTTTATATGGTCCCTTACTGGGAGGTTCCTATGAGATCTATAGAGGTTCCCATGGGATCCAGGGCAGGTATAATCCTTTTAGGTGGTCTCAGTTGATCCTTCTAGGTATGGTCTCATCTGATCTTAGTTAATACCAGGTATGGCAAGTTGACACCCAGGATTAACTATCACAATCAGTAAAAAAAATAAACCCCTTGTTTCCTTAAGCTCTTTGATGGTCATTTATCAGCAACCATATAGGCGAACTGCTACACCCCCCCATCACTTCAGCATGTAATCTTGAGAACAAGTGTACTCTTTTATATGTCTGTGGTGTGGTCATCAAAAAGCAGGAACCTTAAACATCCACCATATACCATATACCATAATCCATAAACCAGCTCAGCCTATTAGCACAGAGGCTCATACATTCTGCTAGGTCACAGACCCTTACTCTAGCTGCCTGTCAAAGAACTAGGCCTCACTCCCTGCAGCCCTGGTCTCTACCTGTGGAAGTAGCAGCGACCTATAAATAAATGTGCTTCCTATGCCAAGCACAGAGCTCTGGGCGCACCCCCAAACTGGGTTACTCCATCATGTGATGTAACACTTCTCCCCTTACTCTGGAGAAGTTGTAAAAGTTAGAAGCTCTCTTTGTCCTGTAGACTCTGCAGATATCCCCTGACCCAGCCAATCAGACTGTCTAGAGAGGGTTACCCCTCCTGTTATTTTCCATATTAAGACACCATTCATGTTCTAATGCTTTCCCACCTGAAAGCCAACCATGCTCCTGTCCCACCCATGAGGCTCTCCTTCTAATAAAAGCACTTTTATCAGTAAACCTCTCCATTTTTCCTAACAGATTCTTAGTGCAGAATTTCCCCAGACCCTAAGATTGTCCTTTATTCAGTTCTCTCAGCTTGGGATCACATGTTGCCCTCATCTGGTGTTTCTGTCCTATCTCCTTGCTATTGAGCACTTCCTTGGCCTTCCTGTGCCTTGTATGACCTTGACATTTTTAAAAGTTCAGGCTGTTTATTTTGTACAGCTGATCAGTTTTGGTTTGACTAGTATTTTTCCCTGCTTGGATTCCAGTTATGTGCTGTGCCATGAATTTTAATTTTAACAAACATCTTTCCAGAGGAAGATATGAAGAAATATAATAGCTGCACAAGCAGTTTTTCCTTCTATTATTAACCTGCTGGGGCCAGTTTTGCTCTACAGCAGAGCTTTCACTTCTTCGTTCTTGTTGCCTGCGGCTTCAAGGGCTTTCCCAGCCTTCAGTAGCATCAGTCTTAGCAGATCCTGAGGCCGTGTGCTTGTGACTTGGCTGTGGAGGCAGCAAAAAGCTATAGACTAAAGATCCCAGTCTGGGTTTGAATCTTACTATGTACCTACTGCCCCTTCTCACATGAGTAGAGTACTACTGGAACACCCACCTTCCATTTCCGTAGATACAAAATGGTGAAATTACCACTCAACTTGTAAGACTACTGAGATCAAATAAGATAGCACAGAGCCATGCAACCTGTCGTACGTTATCTGATTTTTCTTTTCTTTCTTCTGGCTTGTGCTTCCCATTATGAATGGCATGACATGTACAGAGACCATCAGTACAGAGGTACATCTGAAGCTACTGAGTGGCAGCTGCTGAGGACTGCAGCTCCTGGAATTGCCCAGACAGAGTGCAAGGACATTGCCCAAGGTTTCACCTCCTCCCTGGAGCCTTCTTCGTTGTGTGGCTGGTGGGCAGGGGGTGCTAAAAGGGACTCAACTGGGATTAATTCCTCCTGGCTCCAGAGTGCTTTGTGAAGTCAGCTGAGGTCTTGGTTGCAGTTGCTTTGAGGCCCAACTCTTCCCTCTACTAGTCTTGCTTCTTCCCCTCAGGTTCTGGTCCAGGTACTGGCTCCCATAGGCCTTCCCGCACTCACCTCTCAGAAACTCAAGGACTGTCTCCTGGGGAGCTGGCCTGTAATACAGACACATGTCTTCCATCCGACTTTTAATTTATGTTATTTATTTAGGGGAAAAGCTGTATTGAAAATATGCTCACTATAAAAAAATATACTCAATGTAGGAAAATTGAAGGAAGAAAATAAAATCCAAAGTTACAGTGTTTTATAATACCTTCCCATCTGTTAAGGGATATGTGTACATATATGCATGTGTTTATGTGTATGTATGTGAATGTATGTGATACGGGAACAGTCTTTCCTCTGTTCACCAAATATCCCTTTGTAGTTGCCAAATGATGTGGGATAGTCCCTTTATGGTCGCCAAATGTTACAGGATCCCTGTTCAGGGGCCAAATGTTACTGGAACGACTGTCCCAATGTTGCAGAGTTCTTGTGTTCTGGAGTCAAAGATTGAAACCAGAACACGTGTAGAGGATTGAGGTAGAGTTTATTGGAGGAGAGAAAGGCCGGAACTCATGGACTCCAGGCGTGGAGTGCCATGAGGGGTAGGCACCCTGGGGAATTCACGGAATCCATGAGAAGCATGAAGCTAAAAATGGGGCTAGGGTGCCAAAGATGGCAGCCAGGGTCAGGCATATTTATATACCTAGGCAAGCCCAGGAAACTGGCTTTTTCTCATTGGTCAGCTCCCATTGGGGCCCAACCCAGTTGCTCCTGGGCCAACCTGGGGCTAGAGATCAAGTTATTTGTTGGTTATGGAGGGCTCATCTCCATAATCCTTTCATAAGGAAGCTGGCCATTTTATCTCCAAGAGGATTGCAGTCAGTTCCTCAGCAGGGGTGTTCCTTCAGGGAGATTCCAGCAGTGGGGGATGGCCTTTGGGAATTTCAATGGTCTTCAAAGACCTTGAGAGACCCATCCCAGCATAGCTGCTCTAATCCTGCCTTATATGTATGTGCATATGTGTGTGTGTATATTGTGAGTCATCTGTTGCGTACCACATGCTGTGCTGTAAAGCTGTTCCTTCAATATCAATCCTTAAGAGAGCCCATTCGTGAACATGATTTTCTAGACAGAACTTCCCTATAACTTCATGTGACTGTTTGACCTAGTTTTGGTCTCTAGCATGGAAGAGGAAGTGGTGTTGGCAACTCCTGGGTCATGTCCTTAAAAAGAAAGTAGCTTGGGGCTGGAGAGGTGGCTCAGGAGTTAAGCCTCTGCCCTGCAGGCAGAAGGTCCTGAGTTCGGATCCCAGATCCCACGTATAGATACCAGGCGGAAGTGGAGGCGGCCCGCGCTTCTGGTCCTGGTAGGGCGGAGTCTGTGAATCCCGGGGCAGAAGGAGGTGGAGGCGTCCGTGGTGGTTCACAAATTCGTCCGTGGTTCTACACAGACACACACACACACACACAGACACACACGTGCGTACACATACACATGCATATGTACACAGTTGAATAAATAATAATAATAATAATAAAAAAAAGAAAGAAAGTAGCTTGCTGCATTCCCCTATCAGATGCTCTCGTTTGGATTATGATTGGTCCCCAAAGCAACATAGTTGAAGGTTAGGAGTTGGGGGCACCAAAGAGAGGTGAGGTCTAGCAAGAGGTATTTAGGTCATTGGTATGTCTTTGAAGGAGACTCTGGGAGCCCAGCCCCTGCCTTCCTCTGTGTTTCTGGGCTGAGAGGTGGTTTTGCTCTGCCATGTGCTTCCAGCACGCCAAGGTGTGGCTTAGCCCCAAGCAAGAGGACCATCCACCCAAAGACTGCACATCCAGAACTATGAGCCAAATGAGCCTTTTCTCGTTGTAAATTGATTATGTGAGACTTCTCCCTTAAAGAGAGAACAGAATGTTAACAATGGCTACCTCCAGGTCGTCTTTATTTTCTTCTTCAGAATGTTATGTATTCCTTTATTTTCTGTCCTCGAGCATAATACTTTCATAAGCCAGAAACCTTTTTAATAAAGGAAAATTGGGAGAAAATAGAACTGTTTATAAAAATGTCTAAGCTTAAAGTGGAGAGGAAAAAAAATCCTATGCCAGTTGGGTGCAGATCCACATGACAGTGACACTTGGGTATCTCATGGGTATCTCACATTTAATCTGACTCCAATGTGACTCTTGATGCCTCTTCCCCTCTACCCTGAAACTTCAATGTTAATAATCAAGAAATAACAAGGTCTTCTATTTTAAGTATTTTATTTATTTATTTATTTATGTGTGTGTGTGTGTGTGTGTGTGTGTGTGTGTGTGTGTGTGTGTGTATCACAGGGCACTGTGTGTCTCTGTAGAGGACCAAGGGTGACTTCAGGAATCATCCTGGATTGCTTCGATCTCCTTCTCAATTTCCTCTGGGATTTCCCAGGCTCTGCCCACTGAGGCAGGACTAGAGCAGCTGTGCTGGGATGGGTCTCTCATGGTCTTTGAAGGTCTTGGGAATTCCCGAAGGTCATCACCCAGTGCTGAGATCTCCCTGAAGAAACACCCCTGCTGAGGAACTGACTCTAATAAAATTCTCCCAGAGATAAAATGGCCAACTTCCCTATGAAGGGATTATGGAGATGAGCTCTCCACATCAAACAAACAACTTGACCTCTAATCCACATGGGCCCAAGAGCAACAATTACGCCCCAATGGGAGTTAACCAATGAGAAAAAGCCAGTTTCCTGGGCTTGCCTAGGTGTATAAATATGCCTGACCCTGGCAGCCATCTTTGGCACCCTAGCCCCTCCTGGTGCTTGGAGTACCACGAGTTCTTTCTAGCTGCTTGCTTCTCATGGTCTGGGTATCCAGACCATGCGTGGAGTCCATGAGTTCTCCAGGTCACCTGCCCCTCATGGCACTAGAGCTCTATGAGTTCTTTGGTGCCCTAGCTCCTCATGGCATTAGTGCCACAAGTTCTGTTCTTTGCCTGTTTCTAATGGATTCCATGAGTTCTTGTTCTTTCTAGTTGCCCAATCACATGAGTTCTCCAAGGCACCTGCCCCTTATGGCACCCTGAAGTTCTAGTTCCATGAGTTCTCCAGCACCCTAGCCCTTCATGGCACTCCACGCCTGGAGTACATGAGTTCCAGCCTTTCTCTCCTCTAATAAACTCTACCTCAATCCTATGCATGTGTTCTGGCTTCAATTTTCAACTCCGGAACATAAGACCTTGCATCATTGGGACAGTTGTTTCCTGTCCCTGCATCATTTGATGACCAGGAAGGGATATTTAAACAGAGGAAAGACTACCCCGTAACATCCACCAGGGCCTGAAATGTAGGCCACTGAAGTTTCTGCTGGCTTTTTTTATGTGGGACTTGGAATCCGAACTCAGGACCTTCTGCTTTCCAGACAGAGTCTTAACCCCTGAGCCATCTCTCCAGCCCAAGGTTTGCTAAGGTGTTCAGTATTGCTGTGGGAAGGGTGCAGGGATTATGTTACCAGTTCTGTTACTCCATCACACATGCACATACGTGTCAGGTTATCATGTCAGCTGTGTGTTACTGCATCACATGTGCACATACATACCAGGCATGTCAGTGTGTGTTACTGTATCACATAAGCACAAACATATCAGGTATTGCAGATACTTCTTTCAGTTTTTTATGGAGTTAAAAAATTTATGACTAATGTTTTCTGGGTTTCGTGTAATAATTAGAAATGTTCTCCCTATGCTAGCTTATGGACAATTTCTTCATTTCTTTCTTTTAAGTTGTTTATTTTAAATATTACTTTTTTGCCCATTTGGACTGTATTTGATATGGGGTTCAGCTTCTTTGTTTTATTTTTCCCAAATAATAACCCTAATATCCAACCTCTTGTCACACGCTCCATCTAGAGCAATTTGACCTGAAATCTTTTCTTAAAAATTTAAGTTAATTTTAAATTTATGAAAAAACATGAAAGTCATAATGTGGGTGGGGTGCCACATGGTGTATCAACAGCATATCCTAGTATAACTTGTTTGAGTCGGGGTAAACATGCCTTTCTGCAAACATTACTGTGTGACCTTTCACCAGATTCCCCACGTGACTGTGTCCGCGCGTTCAGTCTTTAATTCTGCTGTGTTGTCCGTCCTGCGGCCCTCCAGGTCCATTTAATATTCTTCAATACATTTGAGGCAAATTTTTCTAAAAGTTTTCTTATCTGTCCTCATGTATCTGTTTTTCTGCTTATGTGTTAAAGTCGTTTTCTAATCTTTAAGAAAAATCATTCTATAACTTTATGTGGAATTGTAAAAAGCTTCAACATTTGAGAAACAATAATTTTGTGATGCTTAAGATATAGAGCAGGGGGCTGGAGAGGTGGCTCAGGGGTTAAGCCTCTGCCTTGCAGGCGGAAGGTCCTAAGTTCAAATCCTAGACCCCATGTATAGACGCTGGGCGAAAGCGGGGGGCGGCCTGCGTTTCTGGCCCTGGTAGGACGGAGCCTGTGAATCCCCGGGCAGAGTAAACAAGGAGGAGGTGGAGGCGGTCCATGGTAGTTCCCGAATTGGTCCGTGGTTCTACACACAAACATATACACATGCGCACACACATACACACACACGCGTGCACACGCATACACGCACAATTGAATAAAAAATAAATAATAAAAAAATTTAAAAAAGATATAAAACAGACCTAGGCATCTGTACAGTAGTCTTTTATATTCTTTAGTCATTTCTGACTTTTCTTCATATGAACATCAGTTCTTGAACTTATTTTCAGACACATGTTATTAGTAAGACTTCTTTCCTACTGTTTTTTTTTTTTGTTAGTGGTTGATAAGTAAACTGCTTGATGTAAAATATAAAGCAGCCTTCCCATACCATCCCTGCTCTTGGACAAGATCTTTCTCTATCTAGATTGCCAGACATTCTACATGTGTGATGCATGTGTTTCTTGTGTGTGAATGCTGCTCATGAGGCAGGATTAGAGCACTATGTCAGGATGGGTTTTTATGGTCTTTAAAGGTCTTGGAATTCCCAAAGGCCATTCCCCTCTGCTGAGATCTCCCTGAAGGAACTACCCCTGCTGAGGAACTGACTTCAATCCTCTTGGAGATAAGATGGCCAACTTCCCTATGAAAAGATTATGGAGATGAGCTCTCCATATCCAACAAACAACTTGGTCTCTAGCCTCAGGTGGGCCCAAGAACAACTGCATTGGGCCCCAATGGGAGCTAACCAATGAGAAAAAGCCAGTTTCCTGGGCTTGTCTAGGTGTATAAATATGCTTGATCCTGGCAGCCATCTTTGGCGCCCTAGCCCCTTATGGCATTAGTGCCATGAATCTGTTCCTTGCCTGTTTCTCATGGATTCCATGCCATGGAGCCCATAAGTTCTCCAGCGCTCAGCCCCTCATGGCACTCCACACCTGAAGTCCATGAGTTCTAGCCTTTCTCTCCTCTAATAAACTCTAACTTAATCTCTACACGTGTTCTGGTTTCAATCTTCGACTCCAGAACACAAGAACCCTGCAACATTGGGACGGTCATTCCTGGAGCATTTGGCACGCGAACTGAGACCCTGTAACATTTGAGGAGACTGTTCCCGCATCATTCACAAAGTCACCCCTCTGCTCTCATGCACTGAGTGGCAAAGCTACAGATGCAAGCCCTTTAGCATAATATACCATGAAAAAGTGAAAGACATGCTCTTCCCACTGTGATCAGTGTTTTGATCAGCTTTGTGCTGTTGCAACAGAACAGCTCATGATGTACAGATGAGTAAAGGGTTTTCTTGGTTCACAGCTGACTTGGTCATGTTTGAACCAGCCCTAAGGCAGCACATTAATGGCAAGAGTATATGCTAGCCAGGATAGACAAAGAGAGGAAGAAATGGGCTGGGTTTTCCCTTTAAGAGCACAGCCCTTGAAGGACAGTCTTCCAGCTAAGCCTCATCACTAGTACCATGACTAACATCCAAGCTTTTGCACGGGGACTCTTGGAAAGCACTTGTATAGCAGAGCATGCACATGCAGACCGTTCCCTGGCTCCTGGGGATGAGACAACACATTCTGATACTTTGCAGGGCCGCAGGGGCTAGAGGCACTTTTCTTTTGTTTCTAGATTGTTCTGAAGTAACTCTTAAATGAGTGGGGTAAGCGTGGCATGCCACAGTTCCTCCTGCTTATCAGCATCTGGCTGAGATACGATTGACTTCTTTTTCAAATTATTGTGTGCGAATGTGGATGTGGATGTGTAGAGGTAAGACAGGGATGTTTTAGGATTTGGTTCTTTCCAATTTGTTTTGAGGCCCGTCTGGTTCCTTTTGCCTCTGTGCTGCCGATGTGAGCTTCTGGCTGATCGCCTGTCTCCACCTTCTGTCTGGTCACAGGAGTGCTGGGGTTACAGACAGTAGCTTCGGCTATTGATTGATTGATTGATTGTGTATGTGTGTGTCAGAGGGCACAATGTGTGCTCATGGAGGCCCAAGGGTGACTTTGAGAATCATCCCGGATTGTTTTATCTCCTTTTTTGCTTTGCTCTGAGATTTTCCATGTTCTGCCTTCCAGAGTTGGAAGTACAGGCCACCACCATTTCCATCTAGCGTTTTTACATGAGACACGGGATCTGAACTCAGGTCCTTCTGCTTGTGAGGCAGAGTCTTAATCCTTGAGCCTTCTTTCCAGTCCCTGCATATGACTTTTTAAATGTAGGTTCTAGAGATTAAACTTAGGTCTTAGCATTGTGTAGGGTAAGCACTTTTACCCATCTAGCCATCTCATTAGTCTGGTACCGTTGACTTCCGAGGAGAGGAGAACTAGGAGCTTCTGTGCCTGTGTGACTTAATGACAGTTTCCCTGCAGCTGCATCACAGACCTGACTGAGAGGTGCAGAGAAAGCAGATGAGCACGGAGGGTTAGAGGAGTGCTGTTCCGTAGCGGGGCCGGTCAGCACTCCTGGCTCTGCTGGCCTGGGTTCTTCTGCTGAGCTCAAGTGCTGTAGGGTGAACTGTGACATTAACTAGGCGCTTTTTTTTTTTTTTTTTTTTTTTTTTTGTACAGATCTGTGAGGCTTTCTTCAGCCTAAAAAGTGTTTTCATTATAATTATTTCTGACCTGTTTAGTGGCTTTCTGCCCCCACTCTCTCCCACCCTAGCCTTGAGTTTTTGAATCCCTTCAGTGTGCTATAAACCGTGAAAAAGTGACCAACCATTGGGGCAGTCCATTTAGGGCTATGCCCATGAGATTTAAATATTAACTATGCAGCTGACAGAATGATGCATTACCTCGGAAGTCTTTCCATTACTTCTGGAAAAGATCAGGGCTTCTCAAACTGTGTTCCATGGGCAGATATGAATCATACAAATGTCCCAAGCACACAAAGTTCTCAGGGTTCCAGGCCAAATTGGCTTTGGAAAGCTGCATACTAATTCCCCTCTCAGAGTCCTACAATGTACATTAGCATATTAAAAGTTCTAGCAGTGCAGCAGTAAAGAGTTCAGTTTTAATTCTGCTAGGTGATTAAGCAAGTTTATTAGCTCCAGGGACAAATTTCTTTAAGCCTAACAAGTTTCCCTTAACACCAATTCTGGAAAGGACTCGAGCAGACTTAATGGAATATTCCTCTTCTTTGGTCATGGAGTCCCAGCAGCCCATTAGAATGTGTGTCAGTGTTGAAAACAAGAACAGGATTTTAAATGAAGTGCAATCAAAAGCTAACTCTGTGAGTTTACTTATTTGTTCAAAATGTCATCGGTGTATTTAGATGTATTATGCACAGGAAATGTGTGTCTTTTATTCCTAAGAGCCCTTTGCCTTTTATAAAATGACCTTCTTCATAGATTTGCTCAAACAGTTCGAATGGGTTTTATACTTGGCTCATGGTTCTAAGCCAAGTGTCAAAAAAGGTGGAGTTATTTCAGAGACTGGACGCAGATGGGAAGAGAGAACCCAAAGAATGAAGCCCATCTGCACCACTGTGTAGGTCCAGCTGCTCTGTGTGTTGGGTGAATGAGGAAATTCTATCCTGGCCTGGGAGGGTGTCGGCTCAATTAGAAAGTAGGCTGTTGGTGCTCTTAGGGTTTTCTAGGAATACCTACTCAAACTAAGTCCATATGTCAGAAAATTCACTTGCTTAACTCTTGCCATGTGATAAGCCATCGGTTAATCCTATCAGGCCTGCTCAGTAGCTCTAGAGGCTCTACTTCCTTTAGTTTGAAAATCAGCGAGAGCATCTTACATCCTCCTTGGATCAGTGGACCAGCTGAGAATGTTCTCATGGTGACAGTAAGCCCAACTACATAAGAACTCTCAGGCCTGGGCTCCTGCCTTCTCTACTAACGTGTCGCTGACTAAATCACATGAATGGATAGGATGTATATCTGGCTTGGGTGAAGTTACATATCAAGGGTCTGGATATTCATTCTTTTTGACTTGGGATAAATGGTCCAATCAGGTTTCCTATATGAAAGGTACTACCCAGGAACCATCCAATGATAGGGCCACTTCCTCTCAGCCAGGATGTTTGAGAACTCAGTGCTAGTACCTCCTAAGGAAGTTCTTTCTGGATCCAATGAGACCTTAGTGTGGGCAGCTAACTAAATATGGCAAGCAAGTATAAGGTGAATAAATGGTATCACCTTGACGGGGATATCTACATGGTTAGTAAAAACCCTGTTACTAAGGATTGAGGTGATTTTTGGATGCAATTGGCAGCATTTTACTTGGCAGACTGAGTAAAGAAGATCTGTACTCACTGTTGTGGGTGGGCCACTATTGTGCAGGGGTCGTTATTGTGGGTAGGCCATTGATATGGGTAGGTTGCCATTGTGGGTGGGTCACTATTGTAGGTAGGTCACTGTTGAGGATGGGTTGCTGTTGTAAGTAAGCTATTGTGTGGGTGGGTCGTTATTGTAGTGGGTTGCTTTTGTGGGTATGTCACTGATGAGGGTGGGTTGCTATTGTAAGTAGGCCATTGTTGTAGGTGGGTGTCATTCAAGGCACTGAAGTCTGCAGAACTAAAGTGCAGATGAAAGGAAGGGCCAATCTCTTCCTGAGTGGAGAATCCATTTTCCCTTGCCCAGGTTGTGACAGCCCCACCTAAAGTTAATGGGGGAGGTACATGATCCCCTAGCTCTCAAGCCTTTGGGCTGGGACTGACTCACTGCTCCCCTGGATCTCCAGCAGCAGATGGCAGATGGTGGGAATTTTTTGGCTTCTGTAGTAATGAGGGCCAACTTCCATAATAAGTGTCTTCTTATTTTCTGTCTCTCAAGGACTCTGTCTCTGACTCTATCTCTCTTCCTGACTCTGTGTCTATTACTATTTCTATCTATCTCTGTATTTGTTCATGTCTCTGTCTCTATTTCTCTTTCTGTCCCTGTTTGTGATTCTATCTGGTCTTGTCTGTCTCTCTGTGTGTTGGCCTGTGTGTGTCTGTCTGTATCTGTTCAACTGGTGAACACACACTAACAACAGGGTTGGAAATTTTTCTGGCCAAGCATGCTGATCTTCAACCTCACATTCTAGCTACATCCTCCTTTGGATCTAAAGCTCTGTCTCCAGTCAGCTGAAGTCCAAACTGCTGCTGTGACGTGCTACCATGATACATAGTACTTCTGTGTGCAGTAGAAGATCATGTCCCTAACCCCATAATCTTGGCCCCTCCTGATGGACCATTGGAGGATGAACTCAACTAGCCAAGAAGCACCTATTTGACAATAGACCTAAAGCAAGAACAAAAAGAAAGAAAAAGAGGATGGAAATCAGCAGCCCTTCTCTGTGTCTGGCTCCGGGACATGTTTGGTCAGTGGACAGCAGTAGTGTAAGGCAAGCAGAGACTTGTAAGGTGCCTGTGAGCCTTATGGCTGCAGGAAGTCCTCCTGTTTCCAGGTGAGCAAGCCCAGACTCGCCAGCTACTGATCCCAGACATATAACTCTGCCTCCACTGACCTCAGACTTCCCTGTCAGTCCACAGCTACTGATGTGGCTATGCTGGCCCATACTGGAAGAGCCATCCATTAGCCACAGAGTACGCAACGTCATCACCTGTCACTCATTCAAGCCACCAAAGGCCAGGGTGCTTAGCTGGACAGAGGAAGGCGGGTGGTTTGTAAGGTTAATGCTGCTGTCCTGGCAGTGTTAGTGAAGAGGAATTATGTGGATTATGTAGTCTGCAGTGCAGACAAAGCATGCTGCTCATAGCTGAGAATGTCCAAGAATGCAAATGACAAATACGAGACAAAAAGGCAGCAGTCACTTAGTGTGAGCAGTGAGCCAAGGGTCAGGGACAGAGACAGAAGACAATTCTCTAGTTTACTCTCTGTGGAGCCAGTGAAAATGGACAAGAAAAAGAGATACATTACAAGTACTTCATAAAATTGAATTTTAGAGCTAGAACGAGTGCTGATCTTCTTTTTTTTTTTTTTAGAAATTTTTTATTATTATTTATTCAACTCTGCGCATGTGCGTGTGTATGTGCGTGTGTGTGTGTGTCTGTGTGTGTGTAGAACCACGGACGAATTCGCGAACCACCATGGATGTCTCCACCTCCTTCTGCCCCGGGATTCACAGGCTCCACCCTACCAGGACCAGAAGCGCAGGCCGCCCCCGCTTCCACCTGGCGTCTATACGTGGGATCTGGGATCCGAACTCAGGACCTTCCGCCTGCAAGACGGAGGCTTAACCCCTGAGCCACCTCTCCAGCCCGAGTGCTGATCTTCTTAACAAGTGCAAAGTCACAGCAAAAAGTAGGGGACATAAGTCCTTTATGTTAAATGTATCTCAAGTTCATAAAAATGGATTCCCTCATTTGTAAGATTTTCATTCTCTGGGCTGGAGAGGTGGCTCAGGGGTTAAGCCTCTGCCTTGCAGGTGGAAGGTCCTGAGTCGGATCCTAGATCCCACGTATAGACGCCAGAGGCGGTCCATGGTGTTCCCGAATTCGTCCGTGGTTCTACATACACACATACGCATACACGCACAATTGAATAAATAATAAATAATAAATAAGTCCCCATCTCTCTTTAAAAAAAAAAAAGATTTTCATTCTCACATATGAGTGTATGTTGGTAATTAAGCCATGACATCCCATTGTGAAACACAGCCTGATGTCAAAGACGTTAAAACGTGAAAAGTTCAAGAATTTTTCAAGGTAAAATCTAAAAAGAGAAATAGAAAACATTGCAGAGGCATTATCAAATACGTTCATGCATGTGTGGGTCTATGTGTACATACGCAGGTCTTACATGTATGTGTATGTATGTTCATGAACATAAGTCTCATGACCTTAATATCAAACAAGCTAAATTTCAGATAAATTATTAAAAAGAACAAAATCCAGCACCTATATTAACAAAGAATAAAAATTATGAAAATATGCCTGTTAAAACTACCTCTGTATCCATTAACATAGGTACTTCTTTCTCTAAAGCACATGTTTAAGAGATGTAAGAAGAAATATTTAAAAAAATATAACTAAAGCTCAGTTCTATTTCAATCTAAGTGAGATAAAGTTGTGATATTAACTCCACGAGCCATTTAATAATTGTTTTAAGTTCTCTGGAGCTGTTCTACGTGCACATCATGTAGTTCCAAGGAGAAAGTGTACAACCTGTGTAAAGAATAAGACTATATACTTGTGCCTGCAAATTATGTGTTTAGGCATGTATAAATATTGGAAAAGTTACAAGGATGTATGAAAACTTATCTAAGTGAAAGGAATTTCTGAGTATATATATTGAACAAAATGTTTCAATGATATAAAAATCTTAAAAATACACTTATTAATTCTTTAACAGGCATCTGCATGTTTATTGTAGAGAACAGCTCTGTCAGTACAGGCTCAAACAAGGGACCATGGAGGTTCACCTAAGTATGGAATGCAGACACTTATAAGTTGTTTTACCATATGATTAGCATAGTAGAGTAGTCAGTTTTCCATTACTGTGATGCAGTATCTCAGGCAATCAACTTACAGGAGGAAAAGTTTATTTTGGCTCACTGTTTCAGAGCTTCTTAGTCATGCTTGCCCATCAGGGCAGGAGTGTATGGAAGAGAGTCCATTCATATCATGGCAGCTGGGAAGAAGTGGGGTGGGAGTGGGGGTCCTCGTGTCTCCTCAAGGGGCCTGCCCCTCATGAAAGTAATTTTGCCTCACTGGGCCTCACCTCCTAACAGTTTCACCACCTCTCAGCACCTGCATTGTCAGCCAGGCCTTCAACACATGAAGGGGGACCCCAAGTTCCAGACCACAGCACAGCACTTTGACATGAGTGAATGATGAAGCAAGGCTGGGTCTTGCGGACTTGAGAAATACTTCACATCGTTCTCTCATTTTGATTCTTGGTGCTGAGCTAGAAGTATGGAAGCCTGTGAAACAAACCCATCAAATTCCCAGAGAATTTAGTTCATATGACAGGGGAAAGAAAGAATAATACACCCAAGTTCTGAAAAATCATTGGTTCCAAATAAACAAACTGAGAATAAGGATACAGCCCATGGTCAAACGGCTCCACAGAATTAAAGTTTACATTAGAGAAACATCTGTTGCTTTCCAGGAAGAAAATGTTGAATTTCTTATTAGATTTAGCACCATGCACAGAGCGAGATGAATGTTGCACATCTGTAGGACAGATTACATGTTCCAGGTGGTGGCTTCTCCTGCCTGTGGCATCGAGTTGAGACTGTAGTTGACTCTGTGTTCTTTCTCTTCCCATTGGTTTGCAGCTGTTTTGCTGACCTTATTTCCTCACTGGGAATGTACCCACTCAGCTGTGAAAAACAAAACCCCAAAGTGCAAGATTTAACAGTTGTATGCATCTATTTAAAAATAACAATGCACGCGGGGCTTCTTATGTTAAAAATCTTCCATACACAAGTTTCAAAGCCAAAGTGCACCAAATTTCCCAAATAAAGCTTGGGGAAACATTAGCAAGCGTGTATAGACTCAGCAAGTTGATGGTCCCCAATCCAGATGTGAAGATGAAATGTTGTGGGGAGAGACAACAGCATTCCCCAAGTCAAATAGATTTTCACAAACAGTAAACATGGAGGTCTTGAGTCAACAAAAGTGTAGAGTCCACTACCCACGGCATGGCGTGGCTCTACCCACTCACACGCTCATTTACACAATTGCACAGCTCCTGGCTGTGATGACGAAGAAAGGTTAAGTCCCGCCGTCCCCACCTCCGCCTCAATTCCCCAGAAACTCGGCCACAGGACCCCAGAGACTCGGCCACAGGACGGGAAGTCTGTCAGAGCAGATCTCAAGTTTAGTGGGGGAGACAAAGCAGCTTATATAGACAAAAAACCACAGGGCGCCAAATGGGCACCCAATTGTGTCAAAGGTTAATATAACCTTCAGGTACCACAGGTGAAGTCCAATGCCACTCAGCACAGAAGGCAGGCCAATATCTGGAAGCCAATTACAGGGCGTCCTGTAATGTGATCAGGGTTACGCCCAGGACACTAGCCCTCAGCGCCATCTTTAGTCCCATGTGCTCGGCTATGTCCTGGGGCAAATCCTGGGCGGGCCCAACAAAAAGGAGTCAAACAGAATCTAAGCATGGCCTGTCACAGTTAAAGATCTGGTCATATGCTGTATTGATAAACATTTGTGGTATGCCCAGCATTGTGCATGATAGATTGTTAGTGCACATTTTTGCTCTTGTGAGTAAAGAAGTTTGTTTGTTTGTTTTAATAACTGCAGCACTTAAAGCCTTTGATATAAGGACCACACAACCTCATAAATGGATCTGTCTCTAGATGCTTCGGAAATGAGGCATATACTGTCTATGATGTCATTTCCCCTCAGTTTTTCCTCTCCATCCACTTTATGGTGATAAAGTCTTCGGCTCTTTCATGGAGAAAAGAGAACATTTCAGGAAGGCAGTACATTACTAGCAAGGACCTGCTGTTTGAGTTTCGTTGCATGTTGCAGCAACTTAGGGGAGAAAGGGTTCAGGGCTCTCAGTTCTCGGTTACAGTCCATTATTACAGACAAGACACAGCAGTGGAAACCCAAAACAGCTGACCAGGTCACACCCACAGCAAGAACAAGGAGCAGGGGATCAAGGCATGCATGCTTATTCTATCTTCCTGCAGCTCTAGACCCCCTGTGCCTAGGAAACAGTGCCAGCCCCTTCCCAGGACTGGGCTTCCCACGTAGGCATGGCCAAAGGCCAACTTTGATCTAGAGAATCCCACTCAGGTGGACCCAGAGGCCTGTCTCCTAGGTGTCAGGATAACAATGCTAACCATTGCACATGCAGATAAGAGGAAAGTAAATGTTCCAGCTTGGGCCTCAAACATCCCAAAGGCCATGCATTGAAGATTCAGGTGTCTGCCTGTGGTACCATTAGGAACTGGTGAACCTTCAGAAGGTGTGACCTAGATGGAGGAAGTGAAATCATTGGGAGGACACACCCTTGAAGGGGCTTCTGGGATGTAAGTCGCTCCTATGCCATGCCTTTGCACCATGATGTGGTATGCTGAGCTGGCATAGGCCTAGGGCAACAGGGCCAAGTGATTATGAACTGAAGCCCTTAAAATTGTGAGCCAACCATGAAGGGAAGTTCAAAAACAGAGCGGATGATGTAGTCTGCAAATCTCCTAGAGGTATGCCTTTCTGCAAGCCTCATAGTAGAAGGTCAATGTGTATTTTTGTGGATTGAACCAAAACAAATTAAACAGTGTAATGGTTGCTCTTAACTATTGCTGTGAGAGAGTACCAAAGTCAATCAACTTAAGGGAAAAACGGAGATTTATTCACTTTATGGTTCTAGAGGGGAGACACAGTCTTTCATAGTGGAGGCAGCATGGATGGCTGGCCGAAGCTAGAGTCAGGCTAAGTCACTCCCATCTGAGAGCTGCAAGACTGCTTGCTGACAAGGCAGACTTCTCCTGGAGGTAGGTTGGGACTAATCCACCTCAAGGCCCACCCCTTGTGACAGCCTTCCTCAGCAAGGCTCTACCTCTCAAAGGTGCCATGACCTTGCCAAACACCGGAGACCATGAGGGTCACATTTGAAACCATGACACATGACAAATTTCATTTTTTTCCCCTCCAGGAGTCTTCAAGCAAATCAGCAGGTAAAGACGCAAGTGTGGGATGGCTGCACCGTATCCCATGCATGGCGTCTTCTGCCGCAGACCAGAGTCGCGGCCTCGAGACCAGGGCTCCCCAGGACCGGGTGGAGAACAGAACACACGCGGCTCCCTCTTGTCCAAGTGTATCCTGAACCCGTTTATTGAAACTTTCGTGACAACTTTTATACAGAAAATTTTGGGGTAAAGAATGTTGCATACACAATAGATAATCAGCAAAGTCACCTTCAGGGTGGACCCTTTTTTCAAGAACCTAACCCATTGCTTCAGGGCAAAGGCACTTAACAGAAACATTCTCTCAGTATTACCAAATTTATCTAATCTATAATGCTTCACAGGATAGCTATGGGGCTGAGCCCACATTTTAACAGAGACTGCTTTCTTTTAAATACAGAGGCAGAATAATGTTCTCCTATTGATTTTAGCAAGGAACATATTTTACAATTAACTATAGGAATCCTCAACACCCCATAAATCCCAGCGTGAGCTTTGGCTGTTGTCCTCTCCAGGTTGATACTCTCAGTCAGGCAGGTCGACATAGGCACCAGGCATGGCAGCAGGTTCTAACTTGGGAAGATGCATGCGGCTCATGTAGTCTCTACTATCCAAGCTAAAACCACATCTCTAAGGGAGGGCCTTGACTTGAATACTCAAGGCCCATAAGCTATAGCTGGTTCTGTCGATGGAACACTGAGGTATGCACTGAAGAAAACACTTAAGCAATATAGTTATTAAAAGAATAACTTCTATAATAGCATCCTTCTATTCCTTTAATAGTAAGGTTGCTTATGTCTTCCTTTGAGTAACTCCAGAAGTGTATTGCCATCAGTTACATGACCCATCTGTGAACCATGCATACTCCAAACCTGGGGTCCAGTCAGGCCCCATATGCCTAGGGTGTCTCTTTCGGGGCGGAGGCGATCATTGGTAGGAGTGCACTCGAATGGTCCGTCTCTGTGATTTCTCATAAGAGTGCCGTTTGGGGTAGGAAAGACACGGCCCCCTTTGCTTCTGACATGGATTCTCCCAGTTTGGATTGCAAATACCATCTCCAGGGGCAGTCTTGGCATCTAGACTTTCTGGCATGATGGTCTCTTCCTTGGCCTTCAGCCAGGGTAAGAGGGTATCACAGTTTCTTTTAAGGTTCCAGTGGACTGAGAGCATAGTCTTGTACTTCTGGAATTTCTGAGTTAGTATGTAGGTGGGAATTTTACCCACCTATGTTTTAAGACTCTAGAAGTTATTCTCTAATTTCCTTAAAATCAGTGCACACATTCTGGCTAACAAGCCTACTTATTGTAAATGACTTGACATGAAATCTCTATTTAGTATTTGACTAAAACTTAAAAAGCAGGCTTCCTCTCTAGAACAGAGAGCAGAAAGCTAGTTCCAAAAAAAATTCCTAAGAGCAGGTAAAGGGCACTCCTAATTCTCAGAAGAATTCTTCCTGCCAGAGGCAAAACTTGAATTATCCCAAACAAAACCTAGGTAAGGGGCACTCCTAATTCCCAGAATTCTTCCTGCCAGAGGCAAAACTCGAATTATCTAGGAGAGAGTGTCCAGCCCCTGTTCATGGGGTTACTGTGACCTTCCTCAGGGGACAGGCTTTAGGCCTGAGCTGGGAAGAAACACCAAGGCCTGACAATTCCCATATTTTTCCTTATTTCTCTAAAATAAAGCCATGTCCTTATCCCAAAACATGTTACTTTGAATCCACCTTTTCCAAACTGAGACATATTCTACCAGATTAGTTGGATAGGGACGTGGCAGTCTTCCATCTGCCCGTGGGAGGCTCTGGCTGCAGGGGGCCTGGAGACCAGTTACCCAAGTGCTAAGTTGTCTTTCTGTGACTTGCTTCACTAGTCACACACACATACACACATACACCAGAGATTATGCTAGAACTTTCTTCATAAGGATGTGTGGTGACTGAATGTGCTCATCAGTCTGAATGACAGTAAGTGCTTATTAAATGCCTGTGCTGTTATCTGTCTCTAGTAACAGCCATCCTAAGAGTATGTAGCAGCACTTCTTTTTTTCATTATGTCAATATACTGCAGCCTCCCAACGCTGCTGTTCCCCTTTGAAAACCACAGCCCAACCCAAGTCACATACCCAAGTAAGGTGGAATATTAAAAAAGAACTAACTAAATATTAAGAAGAATAAAATAGAGACTTGGGGGCTGGGGAGATGACTGAGGGATTAAGACTCTGCCTCACAAGCAGAAGGTCTTAAGTTCATATCCCAGATCCCACGTAAAAAAATGCCAAGTAGAGGCAGAAATGGCAGCGGCCTGCACTTCTGACGCTGATGGGTAGAGCCTGGGAAATCCCAGAGGGAATCAAGAAGGAAGTAAAACCAATCCAGGATGATTCCCAAAGTCACCCTTGTCCTTCCCCAGGGACACACGGTACCTTCTGACATACACACGCACACACACAAATAGATAACTACACAGTGCTCTTTGACACACACACACATACACACACACACACACACACACACACACACACACGCATGCACGCACGCACGCATGTGCATGCATACGCGTGCACACACCCACCCCCCACACAAATAAATAGATAAATAAATTAATAAAAACTACACATAAAAACTACAGGTTAGTGACCTGCACTTCCGACCCGGAAGGCAGTAAGGCGGTAAAGCAATCCAGGATGATTCCTGAGCCACTCTTGGGCCTCCACAGGGACACACACCAAGTTCCTATTCCCATATCCACATCTTTATCCACACATTAAAAAAAAAAAGGCAGAGGCTTGAGCATAAAATGTGCATAGAAGTAGTTCAGCTTACAGTACATCTTAACTTATTCCCTTGGACCAGGCTGTGTCCTTGCTGCCGTCCAGGGATCAAGCACCAGAGACTCCTGACTTGATGTCTTCGTTGTTTTTGCTGCAGTGTTTTTTTGTTTTGTTTTGTTTTTTTGTTTTTTTTTTTTTTAAGCCTCAACAAAATTAGCTTAAGGGAGGGACAGCATATTTTCATTCTCAGTTTAGGAAGGAAATATCTATCGTGGCAGGGCAGGCATGGCAGCAGCAGAAAAGCATGACCATAGGAATGGGAGCTGGCTAGTCACATTGCACCCACATTCAGGAAGCTAAGAGTGGTGAAGAGCTTAGCTTGCCCTCTCCACTTTATGCAGTCCACAATCCCTGCCCGTGAAGAGGTCCAGTCAACAACTAAGATGGATATTTCCACATCAGCGAAGCTACTCAAGAAAATCCCTCGCAGACATTCTCAAAGGCTCACCTTAGCAGATTGTTTTTCACGGGTGTGCCAGAAGGCATTCCTCTAAGTATCAAGTTGTATATAACACTGAACGTCACATATCGATCCTTTCTTCTGCTTCTGGTCCATGTAACATGGAAGGAATCATCAAGGCCCAGGTCTGTGGAAGCAAGGCCCCACAAGCTGCCTCTGAGACACTGTCACTTGCTACCAGACAAATTAGTGACTCTATCTCCTCACCCTTCTTCACCACCTAGATGATATGCTTCTTTCTGTTCCCAGGACAAGGTTTTCATCTCTCAGTGAGTTATTTTACCTGGTCTGTGGGACAGAAGCCCACAGTGTCCATGTAAAGACAACGTAAGAACATCATAATAGAGAATCCTCTGCAGTCATGGACCTGGCCCGTGCACTGGAGGTAGCTGGTCACTTGAGAAGGCCTTGTTCTAAGGGCTTCTGAAGAGACTTTGAGTGGAAGGGTGAGTGTGATCCTAGGGCATCTTGAGCCACATGTGTGGGCTGAGAAGACCAAGTTGCTGGAGTGCCTCAGGCATCTCTCTTTCACTGCCTCTCCACACGGGTGACCACTCCAGCCTGGCCATCTTGGCGCAGCCAGACTCCTCAACTTCTTCACTCTTCAGTACTACCGAGTAGGTATGAGGAGAAATGACTCATGCTCAGCTTAAGAATATAAAATTAAGACAGAAGCCATTTAAAATCTATATAATCAGAAGAGAAACCTTGGTCAGGGATCTAGTGGGCAAGGGGTAGGTAATCCTTAAGAGTGTTGGTTTTGATACGGTTTGACTCTGGAACATCCTTCATATCCTATGTGAAAAAGGTTCAGTCCTTAACCCAAGGAGCTGTCAGAAGATGATTCAACCTTAAGGAGGTAGAGTCTGGTGGCAGGAAGTAAAGTACTATGCCCTTAAAGGGGTATTAGGTTCTTATCCTTTCCTGTCTTTGCTTCCATAAGACTGTAAAACGAAGCTTCTGAAACCACGAGCTAAGGTAGACCTTTCCTGCTTTAATCTTAAGTATTTTGTTACAGTGATGGAAAGCTGGCTAACACAGTTTTTATTATCTGTGTGTTACTTCATGAGGAATAAGGTAACAAATCCAGTAGGCTTGGAAGTGGTAGTTGCAACGCTTCTGAACATACTGGGACTGACATTAACCATGTGAGCCAAATGTTAGGGTCACCAGGCTGGCCCCCAACTGCCTAATTTTGGCCCCTGGCTCAACACATTTGCTGGTCCCTCAAACAAGTTTGTCCAACTCTCTCAATAGTCTGTCCCTCCTTCAAAAAACCAGAGTAATAGTGGTACATACATTGTAGTTGTTGTAATACAGGTATTTGTCACCAAAACCCTTTAGAATACATTTTCACAGAGTAATGCCTCTAAAATATTAGTTATTATTAATATTAATTTAGGATCTTAGCTTTTAAAAATATTTTATTTATTTATTTTGGGAGTGTGATGTGTATCAGAGGGGACTGCATCCCTGTGGAGGATCAAGGGTGACTTCGGGGATCACCCTGGATTGCTTCTACCTCCTTCTTGCTTTGCTTTGGGATTTCCAAACTCAGGACTTTCTGCTTTCAAGACAGAGTCTTAACCCCTGAGCCATCTCTCCAGCCCAGGATCTTAGCTTCTTAAAACCTTAGGACACTTGTTAACAAGATTGTGGCTCTCAGCTCTCAGAAAACACTGATCCTGGTATCATGAGCACATAAATAGAGGGAAGAGTGGAAGCGTCCAATTGGTCTGACACAAAGACAATTCTCCTTTGGCAATTATGAGGCTATAAAAAGCAGTGTTAGTCTTCTCAACACATTTCCGAAACAGTGCAGCCCAAGGATAAATTACAGTACAGACAAGCACAGAAGCTGGAAGTTCCCGTGAATGTCTGCTTGAAAGTCTCTGGGTTGAATGCATCTCTCTTGCTCTCTCGCTCTTTTTTTTTTGCCCTCTCTCTTTCTCTGTTTGGCAGCAAGAACTCTGCCAGGCAGGAGTGGTCTCCTGCCAGGATTGTGAAAATCAGAATTGATTTCCCAAGACCAGAACAAAGGCAAACACATTTCACCTTTTTAAGACAGCACCAAGGTTGTGCTTTGCAGCTGTAGTTCTATCTGGGAAAAAAAAAATACAGACCCGTGGCTAGGAAAAATGGACCATAATTATGTTATGATGAGCTGAGGGAAAATGGCAAAGAAAAATTGTCATTCGAAACATGATGGATGGTGTTTTGTCAATCGAAACTGCTGGAATGCCACAGAGCTGCCGGGCAGCATAATTGCTCCTTTCTCCTCTGGTCTGGCAAGCGAAATTCAGCAAGACACCACATCCTTCAGCTTTCTGTCTTCTCTCCACACAATTATGCCAGGTTTATAGTGTATTTCTCTCTCTCTCTCTCTCTCCTCTTCTCTTCTTTCTCCTCTCTTTTAGCTCTCCTTTCTCCTCTCTTCTTTTTCTCCTCTCTCTCCTCTCCTTTTTCTCTTCTCTCTCTCCTTTTTCTCTTCTCCTTTTTCTTTCTCCTCTTTCTCTTCTCTCCTCTCTCTCCTTTCCTTCTCCTCTCTTCTTTCTCCTTTCTCACTCTTCTTTCTCTCTTCTCCTCTCTCTCTCCTCTTTTCTTTCTCCTCTCTTCTATCTCTCTTTTCTTCTCTCTCTGCTCTCCTTTTTCTCTTATCTCCTTTCCTTCTCTCTTCTTTCTCCTTTCTCTCTCTTCTCTTTCTTCTCCTCTCTCTCTCTCTCTCTCTCTCTCTCTCTCTCTCTCTCTCTCTCTCTCTCGGCCATGAGGTACAAGGTGGTTTTGCTTTATCACACTCTCACCGAGGCGTTCTGCCCACAGACCCAGAACGACAAGGTGATCAGTATGAAACTAATCAGATGCATGATCTTGCAGCAAGAAGCTGTGATTCTGTTGAACAAATACTTCTTTTTGCTGACACACATCTTGGAATTATTTGAAGGACTTTTCCTGAAGCCATCTTCATGATGACCAGCTGATCGTCCTGGGGCCCAAGGCTTCCAGGTGATAGGAATTTTGCTTACATGGAGTCAGTGCTGGTCACGTTGTAAATCATGATTTCTGTCACAGTTGGAAGCCTCAGCTGCGGCATTAATCGAGAAGATTCAATTTTCTGTTCATTCTTCTGCAAAGAGTGTGGTCTGGTTGCCAATGAATGACCTTTGCAGAGGAAGAAGGTACAGCTTACTTCAGGTAGTATTTTAATTCCATGTGGTTTCAAGATAGCAACTTCATAACTACAACTAGACCCGGCATCAGAATAAAGATTCAAATACTTAGGTAAATTATTTTAAATATTTACTTTTCATTTTAATCAATGAGATAATAATTTCTAATGTGATAATCATTGGATCCGAGAATATATTTGCATGCCACAGCTAAAAAAATTTTTTTTACTCCAAAGCAGATGTATCTGAACTGTTTCAGTTAACGGAAAAGCCAAACATGTGGCTTTTCTGTTATGTGGAAGCATGTTTGAAAATAACTGTATATGCATCGGCAGTGAGAAATGGAGGCACAGAGATAAGGTCTGTGAACCAGGAACAGCATTGGGCACTTGACCTGGGCTGCGGAGGTCAAATGGGAGCAGGGGAACATCATCTGAATGGAGAGGACAGAGTCGGAGCAAGTAGATGTGTAAGTCAGAGCCAAATCTTTGGATAAAGAGTAGATAAGTAGTGTTAGAAAAAGAAGAAGGGACTGGTCTACCTATTAAGTTTGTATGAGCGGAAATAATAAAAAATGTATAAAAAAAAAGAAAAAGAAGGGGTGGGGCGGAAGGGAGACAGAACACAAACCCAAGCTTCATCCACAAAGACTGAAGTTTATTTAGGAAGCTACTCCAAAGCTCCAGTGAGGGGGCAGGAATTTCCCTGTGAGATGAAAATCACTGCTACTTTGGAGTCAGGTGCAAGCTGTTAACAGGAGTGCAGGGAAGGGATTTCAGTTTGACTGGCTGATTCAGTCCCAGAGTAATTAGGAGTCTGTCCAGTTGGCTGTTTCCCTTATCAGATCCTGTTCTTGGTGGGTCTCCAGTCCATTGGAGGTCTGTTTCCAATCTCAGATCTATCAAGTGGGGTCCCTGGTTTGAGGTCTGGTTCCGGATCTATCAAGTAGTTTGTGCAAGACTGCCATCTGACTCATATTTTGTTATAGTATCATTTTTTCCTAAGCTACTATTGTAAATTATGATACAAGATTTAGAGATTCTGAGTGAGCAGATCTCTTTGTATTTATCAGTATTTATCAGGAACTTTCCTGGGTTTTTATCAGTGCAGATAATCCACAATGGAAAATAGGAGCGTTTTCAAGAGTAGTGTGATCTGAGAGTTGGGACAAGGGAAGTTTCTGGAGTGGTGAAGAGTCTGTACATAGTATGGATATTTGACAAATGCACGATATTTCGCGTTCAGACCTGTGTATTTCACTGTATCTAATTTTTTTTCTCAGTAAAAACATTGAAAGAACCCCAATATGTCACCTGATACTCACTTTTGCAAGGTGTTTGAAAACTGCCCACTGAAATCCCACATTAATATTCTAGGAAGTGCTAATAACTACAGTTTTACATACCAAGTTAAGAAAATGTATGTGACCCAAACTATACATTTCAAGGAGAAGTTGTAAGTGTTAATATTAAGTATCTTTAATTCTGGGCCAACATCTGCCTGCTCAGTTTTCCCAGAGCTCCACGGGCTTACAGCCCCCCTGCGACCCCTGACTTTACATCCCTCTCCCCTCTGTTTCCATCTGTGTTCCTGATTTTGCTCCCTTCTCACTTCCACACCATTCATATGATAACTGAGAACCACAAAATTTTGGCACTTTCTCGTTTTTTCTGATTCTAAGCTGATTGGAGATCTCAGGAGTTTTACTATCATAGCCCAGCACATCATGTGGTCATCTTGCTCCTTCAGAGTTGCCAGCCCAGTTTTTGCACCTGCTACATCTGACCATATGACAGAAAACCTTTTTTCCTACTTTTAAGATGTTCTTATCTCTCCCTTCCCTTGCCATCCCCAGCCCTTCTCATTTTCTCTTCTCACCAGTCTGGCCTGGGCTCTGGGGGTCATACTTTCAACATGTCAAATGGTTAGCGAAGGTGTTAGGCTGAAGTCTCAGAAGAACGTTTTAAACTGATGTTCTCCCCTTCACTCATTTCTATGCAGAAGTGATGCAGAGAATTTCACAATATTTTCCAATTTGAAGAAAAGTAGAAGCTAATCTCCACTAGAAGGTGGAAGGGGCATTGTCTCGGGTTGTTTTCTGTGTGAGAAAATCACTCAGAGCCCCCAGGAGTGAGACACATTTCTGAGGGTGGGTGTCCCAAGTACCAGTCACAAGATGAGGACTTGTGCAGAGCAGAAAACTCTGTTCAGGCCTCTGGCAAGGGCTGCCCCATCCACCCCAGCTGGCTCAGCTCAGCACTGCCCCACGAAAACAACTCCTGAAAAACAACTGAGTCTAAGGGTGTGGCTTGGAGAGAAGACTAGTCTGATCAGATGGAGGACCACAGAGAACTTTATCTCCTCAGTAGGAGATATCTGTCACCATCAGCATGTCAAACAGGGACTTTGAATAGAAAGGAAACAAGAGACTAAAGGAGAATCCAAGAAATGTTGCGTATGACATGTCTCATTAAAAACAACTCGACCATAAATAGAACCAATTATAAACTTTAATTTTAAATTTAAATTTAAAAACTTAAAAATTTTAAATTCGGTGATGGAGAAAACGTAGCGGAAGGACCTGTGTTGTATAATCCAAGCACAAGAATGTTGAAGTCATATAAACACAGACTAGAAACTAAGCAACTGGGGAAAATGTTTATTCAACTAAGTATAAATAATACTTGACAGAATAAAACTTAAAATACAGCTAAGTAAATGCTGGTGGAAGAAAGAAGAGTAAGAATATAGATTTCCCCATATTACATGACAATCAGTAATTTTTTTTTGTCCAAAGTCAAGACATGTAGATAAAGCAAATAACAAATTCAACTCTTTGTTTTATAACTTTGGGAAGTCTTTTAGGACTATCTCGTGATTAAAAACCATTTTCTGAAGTTCAACAATTCTTTCAATTCACAGTTTTTTAGTCTTCCATCAAAATCAAGTATTGAATACAAAAGCTTCAATTTTGTTTTGTGTATGTCTTCAGATGAATATCTGGCATATTTATGCAATGTTCAAATCGATTTCATCCTTGAGATTTTTAGTGAGTTGGTTTTTTTTGCTTTCAATTACATTTTTTAACCTTACTTAGCTTTTCACTGTATGAAAATAGATTTTTGCATTCCATAATAGCTTTAATAATTTTTTTTGAAATAAGTGTAGAAAATGGCCAGGCAATTTAGAGCAGACCACAGTGAAGACAGGCGACTTATGACACTATAGACCCCATAGCAGTGTCTGGCTGGAGGAGGCTTTATATTAATTCAGGATGGAAATTAAAATGCTGATGAGACTGAGCCCTTTGAAAATTTAAATGGACGTATATGAGAAACCAGAGAGAGGATTAAAATTAGATGTGAAGCAGGAAAGTCTTCTATCATATGTGTAATGGGAAGCTATCAATGTTCATATATCCACATGAACATGTTCCATATGTAAAGAATTCAGTAAGGAATGAATGACAAACCCCTCAGGTAGGAAGGAAGAAACGGCAGTAGTCAAAGCAAAGCAAAGACAAAGGCAAGTACATAGTCAAAACTGAAACGCAGGTCAGTTGGTTTGGCTTGGTTCTGTTTTCAGTAGATCAAATATGAAGTGGCTACTGTCAAGTAGACACAATACCGACGTTTCAGGAGCAGCACCATCTATATTCTTAGTGGAAACACAGCAGCAAATGTGACCTTACGGGATAATTTGGCCATATATATAAGCTTTCTAATTGTGTGTGTGTGTATGTGTGTATTTACCTATGGAGTGGTTTACCTATGTTTTGCTTCTGCTCTGGGGTGTCCCAGACTCCATCTTCCAGGGCCAGAAGTACAGGTCACCTCCATTTCCATTGTCAATTTTACGTGGAATCTGGGATCCAAACTCCTGTTCTGCTTGTGAAGCAAGAATTTAACCTCTAAGTCATCTCTTGAGCACATGCATACCCTTTTATATAACAACTTTACTTGCAGGATTTATTCTAAAAACATGAATGAGTATTGTAATGGTTATTCTTAACCATTGCTATAAGAGAGCACCCAAAGTCAATCAACTTAAGGGAGAAAGGGAGATTATTTAGCTTATGGTTCCAGAGGGGAGAAACAGTCTTTCATGGCGGAGGTGACATGGCTAGTGGCTGAAGCTGGGAGCAGGCTAGGTCACTGCAAACATCCAGTAGGCTAGTGGGTGACAGCTGAAGGCTGGAGGATTCCTGAGAGTCTCTCTTCTTCCCAATCTTCTGTTCTGTGGTTCCTTTTATCTGGTCCACTACTGGGAGGTTCCAATAAGATCTAGGAGGTTCTAATCACATCTAGAGCTAGTCTTTGTGTTATAAATGTATTGATCCAGATAATCTCTTCAGGTGGTCTCAGCTGATCTTAGTTAATGCTAGGTGTGTCTAGTTGACACCCAGGATTAACTATTACAAGTATCGTGTAAAAAAATTGTAAAACTGTTTATAATAATTGAAAACTTCTCCCCAGGTTTTCACAAAACTTCTGGACTTAGTCTGATCTGCAGGCACGAAAAACTAGACCATCTTCATGTGTGCTCTTTCTCTTAACAGAGCTTCGCCAGTGATAAATCAAAACGTTATGAGGCCATTGCTGTGGACCAATACAGAGCAGACTAGCGATCAAATGGAGGCATGCTGCCCACGGCCCCTAGCACCAAGCCAAGACTAAGCTGTTCATTGTCTTTCCCTGGATCAGGATTAGAGATCTGCATTAATCCTTACATAAAGGAATTAGCTAAAGATGCCCTGAAGTTAACTAAACAGCTATTTTCCTGCTGTTGTGTGCTCCTGCCCCTATTACAAGGAAAGTAACTTAGTTCTTATTTCTACTTTTCCAGCCTTTCTCTGCCTGCAGAACTAAGCTGTACTTAGGCCGTCTCCTCAGAACACTCCCTCTGCTTTGTGGAATGAAGTGTTGTCTACTTCTGAATTGAAAATGAAGACTGTTAACATTTTATCCAAATTGTAAGTCAATCCTCCGACATGTCCCACTATGTTTAGATTGTCAAGGTTTATGTTCTTTCCATCTGCCCACTTATCATTGCAAGCAAGCTTTCTCTGTGTTGTTTATATAAATGCAAAACCAACGAATGTCTTTTCTCGTGATGATTAAGTTCTTCTTTAGAAGGAAAAGCTAGCTGGGCAAGAGCTTCATGCTTTGTCATGCAGCTCGTTCCGAAGCCTGGAAGAGAGCAGTGTTGTGATACATGATAGATAGATGCTCAGTAAATGCTGGAGTAGACTTTGTTGATTAAAGAAACTTACCAGGTGGCATGATCGGACCCACAGAAAAGAAGACTTAATACTTTGTTATCTAAACTCTGCTACTAGGAAAAGATCAGTTTCAATGTAGCTGCTCGAAGTGAGGCTAGAAAATGCATTTGAAATATGGTTTCTGGTCCTGTGGATGTCCCACGTGTGAGATTCAGTCCTCTGCACAATAAAAAGTGTAGAAAGAAATACAGCTTTCTTCTCCCAGATCTACTGAAGCAAATCTACTGAAGCCTGCGTTTCTAGCTGTCTGAGGCTGACTTTTCCAAACTGTACACCAAACCCACCATTCTGTAGGATCCATTCTTCCATCCCCATCCCATCCATTTCTTCTGGCTTCCGCATGGCTGCTACAATTTGCTTATTCACCCATGGTCTTTCGGTTTGAGTTTGTCCTCTCTTGTTGCACTATAGTTTTTAGAATAAGTTATTTGAATATAGAAAACATGGGTTAGCTGTTTGAGTCCTTGTACTTTATAAACACCTCTTTCTTACCTTCACAATGATAACATATATGATATGGGTCACTCCAGACTTTGCAACATTGCTCTCTCTCCACAGACCTGGTGCTATCTGGGAATTTAGTGGTCCAACTTTTTTTACTGCCTGATGATGGCTAGTTCCATCTCTTTGTGAATTCATTGTACTGACTTCATCTTTCCCTCATCTTATCTTCAGATATTATCTTATCTCATCAGGTTGTATCTGCAAGCAGTTTTCATAAAGAATAAATCTTGCTTGGCCCTTAGGCTCCCTTAAATTGAAACTCCTGGTCACAAGATCACTGAACAGAACCCCATATTCTGATGCCACCATTCTCCTGCGTCAGGGGTTGACACTCTCAGATTTGAAATGGTGAATATTGAGGCTTCACTGGATCTGTGACCCTAGAGGGTCTCTATTACAGACACTTGACTGCTGTTTGAAAGCCCCTCATACTGTGTGAGGAGATGGTGTAGCAGAGTCCCAGTAAAACGTCACACGTAGTACTAAGTTTGAGTTTCATGCATTTCACAATACTTTTTACATCTCACTGAAACCATTCTCCTTTGGACTTCTTCCACCCGTAGAAGAGCTAGTCAGTTTGCAGCCTCTGTAGGATCAGATGGTGGGTCAGATCACCTGGTAGCCTGGGCTTTGCCATCGCAGCTCTAGCCAGCTGAAGATGTCACATAGCATTTTCCCATGGAGAGCTGCTTCCCAGCATTACTCTGTTTATTTTTCATGTCTTTTCTTCCCATTGTGACAGTCTCTTTCCTACCCGAAGGACTGTTGGTTGCCAGAAAGAGATTGTCTTTCAGCAAGAAGTAGGAAAAAGCTAAAGCAGAGTACTGTTTTAGAAACTCCTGGGGAGGACCCATAGGTGAATATGAACTTGATCTAGCTAGGCCTTGGCATTGCACATACATAGACTTAAACGGTCAGTTATACATAGGACACAGATGCGTGTGTCCTGACCCTAGGTCAGGAACTTCCAGAAGCCCTCTTTGCAGTCTATTTATACCGAAGCTGATTTAGTCAGAGGCCTTACTTCCAAGGAGACACTGCAGGCCAATCATTGTGGCTGCCTCTTAGGATGCCATGACTTCTGGTGTTTAACTCTGTCCATCTGGAGGAAAGGGCAGTGACAGACCAAAGAAACTATTCTATTCATGTAGCACGGTGAACAGTGAGCTTAACTGGGTTATTTACAGAAGCTGGGATGGATGGTTACTTATGTGAGCATGGGCAACTTACAGGCAGCTACACCACACAAGAGTCTCCTTCATCATTAATTGATAACCTCAGAGAGGGGTAGCATCCCTTGTACATCACGACTTCACCCCACTCCTACAGGAATGGGCCCAGTGTTGTAATGGTCTCACGCAGATAAGCAAACTGCTCTGATTTCAAGCTGGCAATGCCCAGAGGACAGAGATCCATAGCAATTGGCGCCCAAGGGACATGGCGCCCACGCTCTTCTGTACGGTGGTGTAGTATCTGCACAGAACCGCCACATACAATTGAGCTCATCCCTAGATCCCTGAGTTCCCCAGCACTGGGTAAATGTCATTCAGATAATTGTTTACTGTGTTGTGTAAGGAATGACGAGGAGTCTCTACTCTTCGGCACTGAGCCAAGACTTTTCTGAAGTCCTATGTGACTCCCACGGTGCAAAGGATCCACTGCATAAATGTTTGTTACCAGAGGTTTTCTCTGTCACCTTCACTCTTCCTTTCTCTCTGGAATTTCTGTATTTGAACAATGATGCTCCTGACACTGCTTTTGATGCTTCACCTCATTTGTCGTGCTTTTCCATCTCTGCCTTTCTGTTTTTCATCTTAGGAACTTGCCTTTTTCTTTTTTTCCTGGAACCCTAACTTGACATTTTCCTGTGAGGAAAGCGTTTTCCTGTCATTGTAGTTTTACACTGGAGCAACCCTCCCAAATGTCACAGGAATTTGTTAGCAACCCAGATGGATTGTGCTTTAAGATGGTGTATTCATCAAATCCATCCATCACCTTATAACCTATGACTGCATTTCCTCATGCTATGCTAAATATGTACATGGGTGCATGCTCCATGCACGAGCGCACATTCCTTCTCTCCAGGAACAGGTATCCGGCTCGCTGCACAGTGCTCTGCTCTCCTTTTCACGTTGTATTCTCAGGACTGCTCTGCTGCTAAATTCAGAGGTCGTTCTCTTTTCTACTTAGAGCTGCACAGTACTCATGCTGTGGGTCCCCCCTAGGTTTTCCAGCTTTCCCTCCTTCAAGGCACAGGGATTAAGTACCAGAGCTGCGCAGTGTAGCTTGGTGCAGATGAACCATCGGAGCAGCATACCTTCTGGACAGAGTCCTAGAAGTGGTGATGTTGCTGAAAACATGTGACTTTGACCGTGTCCCATCGCCCTGTGAACAGGTAGAATGGCTTCTGGGTATAACTATTGCTTCCCCCTCATGATCAGGATCTCTTGCTGTCTGTAATGAACTTTCTGTTGGGGGAGGATCCTGACCAGGGCCAAACACATGGCATAGTGAACACAATCCCCACCCTAGTGAACAGCACCAAGGGATTTTGGACCCTAAGGGAGAAGCAGGGGCGAAGAACCATGAGTTTTCTCATGATGCCTTTGGAGAGAGATGGGATACTTTCATTCTTTCTCACCATCTCGCTGTGAACAGATCCTCACATCTCAACTGTCTCGCCTCCACTTGTACTGTGTCGATCACCGTGTTCTGCACCAGCAGCCCCCTCTTCACACACTTTCCTGGCCTTTCGGATGCAGTGGTGGTTCTCTCTGTCTTTCCTTACAGGCTGTGTGGCTCTTAGTGGCTATGGAACCTGCGAGGCAGGTGCACGTGTTGCCTCCTTCAGTGTCCAGTGTCCTGCCGCGCCTTGCAGAGCTCGCACTTGTGAGACAGGGATGTTTGTACTCCCAGTCCCAGGCCTGGCTGGCTGGAGGCCTATCATTCTGTCCAGTGACTGTGTGAGGGCTGGTTCCCTGAGGGAGAGAATCTTAAGAACATCCCATATGGGCGCATAGCATTAACCTTCCAGGAAACCACCCTGGGAGCAGCCTGTAGGGAGTGTCACAGCTTGGGGGTGTGAAGGAGTAGGTGCATTCGTCACACTGGAGGCACAAATCTGGTGTAGATGGAAAACAGCAGCTCATTAGCATGTGTCAAGTACATTCCAAGAGTGCTAGCCACTCCAGGCCTTGCCCCAGCCAGGAACCAGGGCAGAAGCAGGGTGGCTGTGTGTGCTCTGTCAGTCCTGCACCCAGCATGACTCTATCCCTTGATCTCACTGTCACCTTGCTCCCGTTTCTTTTCTCTAAGGCCTGCATCCTCCGAGAACATCGCTATTCCTACCGTTTCCCAGGCAGGCTTCCCTGCTGTGAAGAAAATTTGGCAACCGTTGGCTTGAATGCTACAGTACGCTTGGCAATTACATTTAGGTTCTTTAAAAATAGTGCTTATTTTTTTCAATTATAAAAATAATGCACGCTTATAATAGAAAATTGGGAATATTAAAAACTAAAAAGGAAGAAATAATTATCTATGATTTCACTGCCGAGAACACCCACTGTTAACATTTTAGTGGGTTTCCTTCCAATCCTTTGCCATGAATATTTATGTGACTGGATCCATTTTCTGGGTGCACTCTTGCACTTTAGCTTAATGTTGTCACGTGAATGCAAGTGTCTGCAGTGTGGACAGCCACAGAAACCACTAGCTCTGCAGCCCTTCATATAAATTCTTCATAACTGTCAGTACGGTTGACAGCATGTGTTTTCTTCTAGGAATGTTGCACTAGAGTACAGTGCTCACCCACCACCATAGGACCCCAGCACTGCGGAATGAACATACAGATTAAAATAAGCATGAATGCTCCTACTGGAAACCAAGATGCCAGGAATATGCAATTAGGAAAGATCCTAACTGTCTTCTCCTTGACCATAATGATCATTATTGACCAAGTTTTTCTATAAATTATCAATAATTACATGTTGATGTCAGGTATAGCTTGATTTTTATTCTTTTACCTTCATACTCAGGCTCGGTGTCTATGGCACATATGATGAATAGCTTGTGAGAAGCCGGAGCTCAGCCCGTCCCTCCCCCAGCATGAGAAAACATAAGGATTTACAGCACGTTCTTCTAGATTCTTCCAGTCTCATCCCAAATGTTGTGACAGCTTGATCAGTTCTGCTGATTACCAGGATTCCTGTCATTAGGGTGATGTGGATACTGGGGAAGGAGGACCGTGGGCTTCTCAGCCCCAGTCACCTGCTTTAGGAATCAGGGATACAGTACAGAGTCACATGAAAGACATCCTTGTTGCCACATGGCTGGGTACCAGCAGGGAAGGAGACAGGGTTTCTACAGCCAAGTCTCCTCCCGCTAGCCCTGGACCGCTCATGTCTACACTGTTCCGTGAGAGAAACGTGTTTATTTTTAAAGTCTCTCTGATTTGGGGGCTTCATTTGTTAGGACACCCAAACCAGCGTGCGTACTAATGACCACGGCCACAGGTAGCATAGTCTCACTGCCGTTTTTCCCCTGCACCTTCCGTAGACCCAGCCTGCACTCCACTTATGTGCTTTGTATACCTACTGTTGTCCAAATTACCCCCCCCCACAAACCTGGTGACCAATTACTCAACCTTTGACACTGTCTTGAGAACCCATGTGGAGTCTTCTTAACTTCCTCCCTTCTGGGCAGTATGTCTTATCTTGTCCTCTTCCAGCCTGTGTTAAAGCTTCCAAGCCTCTATGTGTGCTTACAGCGTGGCTCCTGTCACTTGCTCACATATCAGTCTCTCAAACTAGGCTGTTTTCTTAAAGCCAGGGACCCTATTTCCTGCAGTTTTGTATCTCTATCACTGACTTTGTAAAAGACACTAATAGACCTCTGGGGACTGGATGAATGAGCACAGACAATATAATTGCACGTGTACTCACATAAACCCCCATTCTTTAAAAAACATTTTCTTCTTTGCTAGGACTCTACTTGTGTCTAGCACACCCATGCCTCCTACAGAAACCAATGAGCATGAATTTACTACTATACAACTTGTAAGCCGGGGGCAGACTGTACATTCATCTGCAAACCTACACCATGGCTTCATCAGGTCTCCTTAGCTTGATGGTCCTACTGGTGGGCTCCTCTGTCCTGGTGCTTCAGTGGCTGCAGAGTGTAAATCAAAGTCTTTTTCTCGGACTGCCTGCCTCCTTTCCACTCTGCACTTACATCTGGGCCAGCACTAGCAGAAAATACTCAGGCAAGCCAGAAGCTAACAAAAAAAGGATATGTCTTCCTGCCCTGAAACACTGCGGAGTTCAAGGGCTTCAGGGAGAATGTGGTCTGTCCCAGTGGGTCTTGTGCTTGGCTTTGATTCCATTCTGGGACAGATAACACATCATTCATTGTAGAAATGTGCAAATGCTGGTATTGAACCTCATTCCCCCTCTAAAGATGTAATGTCAGCATTTCTAGGTTTTGACATGAACCATGTGTGTAAGTATTGGAGCTGTTCCACGTGGTGACACCCTGTCATACAGAGAACTTAGCACTCAGAAAGAATTGCTGGGGGCAGATCTCTACCCACTCAGCGGGCTCTGGAAGAAGGAGCTTCTGTAATCTCCTGTCTAGCCTGGGTCTTGTCTCTAAAGAGATTTGTCATCAATAGCCTGTTTGTAAAAATCCAGAAATTATTCTTAGGAAAATTCCACTATGCAGCTTCATCCTCCAAACTGAGGGCTTTTGCTCTTAATGGAAAGCATGGCTCTGAGCCTGCAGCAAGAAGCTTGCATGTTTGCTCTGCGCGCTCACCGCTGTGTGCTCAGGAGCTCATCGGCTCATGTCCTGACCCCTCTGGCTAGAACGTAGCTGCCCCAGACAGGTCATGCACCTTGCTGTTCCTGCTCCCTAGGAGCCCAGCCCTAGCACTTAGGCACCCATCAAAGCAAAGGGAGTGGCAAAAAAGGTGGCTAGATGGTGCATCTTTTGTAAGGGGGTCTGTTGCCTGCCCTGTAGCTCCAGCAGGCAGGCCTGACTACTCAGAACAGAGCTTGGCTCTGGGTGCAGCACCCTTGCCATCTTGCTACTTGTCGGCCCTTGGCGTCTGCTCACTGGGTCTGCAAGTGCAGTCTCCCTCGAGATGCTCCATCGGTGTTCTGTTTTCTCACTCTCTTTCAACAGCTTCTCATTAACTTAATTAACCAGTGTGTTCACAGATAGCTGCTGGGACTGGAATGTGACATCCCCCATAGGTCTGTGTCTTGGAGGCTTGATTCTTAATGTGGTGTTGAGGTGATGTGAGCCTTTGAGAGGTGTGGCCCACTGGAAAGTCCTTAGTCAGTTGAGGAGGCTGCCCTCAGAAGCGGCTGTGAGCTTCCTCTTAGCCATGCTTCCACATTGCCTTCCACATTGATGTGCTATGGTGAGAGGGCCCTGGAGCCGAACCTGTGCAGGCCTCACTCCTTAGAACCCCACCAGCCACCAATCAGAGCTAAATAGCCCTCTTTCTTTTTTTTCTTTCATGTGTGTATTTATGGGATATGTGCATGTGTATATGTATGTGTATGTTGCATGTGGGTATGTTACATGTGTGTGGATGTGCCTGTGGAGACTCAAGGATAATATGGGGAATCATCCTTGCCCACTCTTTCACCTTGTTGTGAACTTGGATCTCTAATTAAACCCAGAACACAACATTAGGGCTCGTCTGGCCAGTTTGTTCTAGGGATTCCCAGACCCCACCTTCTAGGGATAAAATTATAGGTGGGCTGCCACACCTGCTGGAATTTTTACATGGGATCTACGGATCTGAGCTCAGGGCCTTCTGCTTGAGAGGCAGAGGCTTTAACACTGAGCCATCGCCTCAGTTTCAAACCACTTTCTTATAGTCATTTGCTTCATGCAGTTCATCGCAGTGATTAAGACAAATTAATGCAATGGGCCATGCAAAATGCTGTAACTCTTTTAGAAAGGAATTAAGTTTCCCCCCCCAGAGGACAGTGGCAAAGATAAATTAATTTCTATTCAAAAAGGAGATAAATAAAGCAAGCTGTTAAGTAAGCAAATAAGGAAGGGTGGCAAGGTCTTAACTAATCAATGATAGGGCAGGGGAGAAGCCATATCTCAAGTGGTCAGTAGCCATCCAGGACTGATGGCTACCATATTGGACAGTGTCATGCAGGTGAGACACAAGTAGAGATGCCATCTGTAGCAAGTGAATAGAAACAGTGCAATGTTAGTGTTGTACACGCACCAGGCAGTCTGGCTACACCCCATCTCTGCCTTCTAATCACTTGAATCCAAGTTCATGCTTCCTAGTTTTTCTGTTTTCTTTCATAACAGAGGGTGGGCAGTCTGGTAGGCAGTCTGACAGCCTTGCCCAGATGCTCTTAGGATTTCAGTGCTGTGGGTGTAGTTTGCTTGCATGTTTCTTCCATGTATCCAGTGGTGTTTATAGCCCAGTAATTCCCATGTATCCCCAATGCTTTAGACATGTGGATTCACTCTCTGCAACTTGTGTACCAAAGCACATTTGTATTTGCACGTGAGTATATATGTTTGTGTGTATGCATTTTACTATTTATACTCACTACGAATGATATCTCTATTTGTCTCTTATCATTTGTATGTGCACATGGGGGGGCAGAAATCAATGCTATGCCCTTGTTTTCTGCTTTATTTTTTGAGATAGAAGTCTCTCATTGAACCTCTCATTGGAGATCACTGGCCGCAAGCTCTAGGTTTCTCCTGTCTGCCTCCACAGCACTGGGGTCACAGGTGCATATCATCAAACTCTCTTCTATGTGGGCTCCAAACTCAGATATCCATGCTTGCAGCAAGTGCTTTCCTGCCGACCTTTTCCTCAGTCATCTGAAACACACCCTTGAAGGCATTTCCCTCCATTTTGTTTCCCGAGGATCAGCATACACGTGAATATGCAGTTGTCTCTTGCTGCCAGTCAGGGATCACTTTAGGACCCACAATATATGAATCTTTGGATGTTTAAGTCCCTCATATGAAATAACCTGCACAACTCATATCCTTTGTCATTAGTGACTTCACGCCTGATATTTGTGAGAGCCGTGCCAATACTTTCATACTATATCAGAGAGAATAATGATGAAGAATATGTACATGCTCAGTATTTTTGATCCTTGGTAGGGTATGTCATGTGGGTGCAGACCCACAGATGTGGGGGTGGGGCACAGTGGCTTTATTGTGACGTTGTGCTTGAGAAGAGAGTGCACATATCCTGGTCAGCTCTGTCTGGGGACCTGGTGTGGCTAAGTCTCATTCTCTCTCAACCAGGGAAGCTGGTGTTGCCTGGCCCATCTCTGCTGCTCAGGCTCAGTCCTTACCCTTGGAACACCCACTGGCATCTGTAGTATCCCGGACAGCAGAGGCTGTGAGCAGCCATCCCCAAGGTTGTGGTGAAAAACCTTCTGTGGGCACTGTGGGCTGGAGCCCACCTCCCTGAGAGCTGCCTTTCCCCGGCACCATTTTCCATGACTCTAGATGTGCCCACTCTGGGCATTCCTTTCCTCCTTCACTGGCCCTCCTTGGCACCCTTCCCCACAGGGCCCTCCCACTCAGCACATGTTCCCTGAGCTCCCTGAGTGTCTTTTGGGTTAGGAGGTTATTTGGAGTGGATTGTCCCATGTCCTTCTTGCTACTCAAGAAAGGCTCTGGGATGAGCTTGGGGAGTCAGCCAAGTCCCACTCTTCACTTCCATAAAAGCAGCCAGAATGTTATCTGAAAGGTGACCCAGAGTCCCCACCACAGCAGCTGCAGGTAACACAGAAGCAGATCAACCCAAGAAAGACACACAAGTGCCTCCTTACACTGGCGGGCTGGGCTGGGCTGGCACTCTGCTACCCAGGCGCCTCTCCTGGCCTGCTCTGGAAATGCAAGGTTGCATAACTGACGATGCCCTTGTATTCTGTGATCCCTAAACACACGAGTGTTCTAGCTTCGAGGTACAACCACACATTGTCTTTTGGAACTTGGTCTTTGTGATATGCTTTGGGTGACAATGTTCTGTCTCTTCCAGCATTCTATTCTCATCTCATGCACAGGGCCTCCCACCTTTTCTTGTTACAGTCTCTGAGCACGGATAGCAGCCATCTACAGTTTAGCTTAAGTTTGCATGTTCTTACATTGGGGTATCACAAATATACCTAGCCAGGAGAGCTAGGAGATTCTAAAAGTGTCAGAAGGTTTTCTTTTGCAGTAATACAGTTCAAAGGCTGTATTAGTCATAGAGACAAATGGTAGCTACTATCAGAGACAGTCCAGCCTGGGTGACTGAATCCAGTGGACAGTTACTGCTTCATAACAAAAGAGAAAGTAGCACAAATTGTGGTTGTGTGTATGCACGTGCGTATGCATGCATGTGTGTACATGTACATGTGTGTACACACATGCAGGGTGTTCTATGCTCCATGCAGTCATTCAGGGAATCAGGCTTTTTCCTTTTAGGTGTCTTACAAAAGGAGAGGAGACAGAGAAAGGCAGACACAGACAGAAAGACAGACAGACAGACAACACACACACACACACACACACACACACACACACACACACACATACACACACACGCACACACAGGAGGGGGCTGCTTCTAGGTCAGGCCGTGGCAGTTGCAGAGTCCCATGAGGAAGCACACTAGCAGTCCCTGCCACGTCCCGCGAGAACACACCACATGCTGTGTTGCTGGATATGCCCCAGGTAGGTGAGTTGCCATGAAGTAATGAAGAACATGTCTGTCCTTGTGATCCAGTTCACATTAAATCCCTTGGCTAATGAACTGTTTTGGTCCCAGCGTCTGAGATCTAGCACACTGGAGGCATCCTTGACATCTGTGGTTTTCTAATGTTGCTTTCTGGCTATAATCCATTTGGAATTTATTCCTGCGTAAGGTATAAGGTATGGAGTCAATGTTACACCAGGCTTTCCTGCAGAAGCAAGAAAGGAACTGCCCCACATCTTCTCTTCTGGACATTAAACCCATTCTACTTCGAGCCACATCCCAGCCCCTCTTCTTTCATTTTAAAAAATTAATTTTAATAATCATTATCTAGCTCTACAGAGACACTTGCTGTTATTCTTTCTGGGTTATTCAATACCTATGAATTAATGTAGAGGGAATGACACCTTTCCTTCTGATGTTCTGACCAAGAACAAGAAATGCCTGCCTTCCCATTCATTCACAGCTTGTCCTCTGTGTATTTAATGAGTTTCACTTATCTCTTGTTAAATATTAAATATTTTATCTTCATTGTTGACTTTCTCTACTTAGTGTCCTCTGACTGGTTATTATTTGTGTATTTTAAAGGTTATTATCTTATATGCTAACATCTGCTGTTTACTGATAGTCATTTATTTACCTATGGTTTTGAACATAAGGTTGTTTTTTTTCCCCAACCTACAAGACTCCAAGAGTCACTTCAAAAGTAGGTACTAATACATATTCTCCCCATCCAAGGAACCAGAAGCCCATCGGGTGGGTCCTGGGTTCCAAGGCTTCTCTGGTCAAAACCTGCCAATTAAGATTCTGTGTGGACAGCGTAGGGCCTGGTTGTAGGTATGTCACCCCAGAAGTAGTGTGTCCTCCTAGAAGGTAGAAGGTCAGACTCTCCAATGGCAGAGGCAGAACATGTGCATGCAAACTGCATGTGAGAAAGCCGCAGACTGGCCACAGGCCCACTTCCCTCACCTGTACTGGGAGGCTGTGGGGAGAAATGAGAACCAAGGTGAGTGCCTCAGGTGATGGGGCCATGCCTTTAGGTCTCCATGGTTGCTTTTTGCACATCCACCTGCTTATTTTTGGATTTCAGGCAGGAGGCTGAACCTTTCATCCAACTCATTTCATACCACTTTGTCATTGCTTGTTGTTTTATTTCTCTCTTTCTTTCTTGTTATTTTGTCGTCTACTTTCTATGCATGATTCTGGGGATAAAATCTAGGCCTTGTGCATACTAGGGAGGAACTCCACCACTGACTCATGTTCCTAGACCTTTACTCCTTAAGTACTTCTATTATTTTTTCTTATTGCTTGCTGTTACTGCTTTTGTTACCTGTATCTCAGCATCCCTCTCTTGTTTCTTTCCAAACAGTGTCTGTTTATCATGAAATACATTTTGTTCTAGGCACCTTTGGTTTGAAATGCATGTAAGTGATCACGCCATAGATCCCATGTGTGACTTGCTATTGTAGCAAGTGCTGTGCCTGCCAGATCCAACCTGGTGCTTTGGGTGTGTTCTAGCATGTAGGATATATCACATGGCAGTCCACTGTGTGTCTAACTTTCAAGCCTTTGACTCTCATAGAGAGGGACTTCAAACACATGGATATTCCTCCACAGAGGCTACGCTGCTGCTCAGGATCCCTGTGAGTCTTGGGGTGGGGCTGCTGATGAGGGAACACATCACTCACCCACTGAGCAGCAAGCAGCTGCCCACACCCTGCTGTAATGCAGACTTCCCATTCCAACCTATGGCCGCTGCCCAACTCCAATGCTGTCAATCCAGTATGCTCAGGACAATCTCTACAGCCAAGTCAGGTGCTCTGCACAAATCACACCTAGACCAGGCTGGGTGAACTGTCTTTTCCCCTTACAAACCTTGGAGGCTCCCTTTCATCTCTGTCTGGAGCCTTCTAGCACATCCCTGTAGTGATTCATGAAACGCATGATGGGTCTTTGGGAGCAGTACAGGGTCCTGAAACACCTGTGATTTGTTTCCCATTCTCTGGCCTCCTGCCACCCCTCTAATAGTCACACTTAATTTTCTTCTGAGAAGCCCCCAGGACAGGTTCCAGTGTTGTTCCTCGTACCACAGACCACACTCTGGTAGATTGCAGCCAGGTGGCTCTGTGGATATCCCCAGGGTTTTTGAGAACCTGAGCAAATCTATTCTGGCTTCTCATTCTTCTTCCTCCATCATAATCCAGGGTGCAGTAAATCCTGAGCTGAAGAGAAAGGGCCTGCATTCCACAGAATGGGCACTCACTGGGAACTTATAAGAGGACTGCTCTAATTTTTGGTGATGGGTACCCCTACCTGTGACTTCTTGTAAGAACTATAGATCTCTCTTCTGTGTCTCACCCGTCTGTCCAGCTAAGACCACTGGCTTCCTTGTGGGTGACAGTGTTCATCGCAGCACGCAGCATGATGTTGGCATGTGGCTGGTACCCAATGAGTACATGCTAAACGAATGGGTGGCAGCGTGAATGAGTGCTGGCATTCACTGTTCAGACTGTCTTTGAGACAATGTTCGCTTTCACTTTTTTTTTTTTTTTGTGGTGCTGAGGATCAAGCCCAGGGCCTCATGTATGCTGGGCAAGGGCTGTTCTAACTGAGCTGTAACTCCCTGGTTGCATTTTTTTCAATATATTTTATTTGAGAGAGAGAGACAGAGACCATGTATGGAGGTCAGAGGATTACTTTCAGAAGTCACTCCTCTCCTTCCAACTGTGTGGGCTTCTGGGGATTGGACTCAAGCTGTCAGGTTTTTAAGCAGGAACCTTATCCTCTGAGCTATCTCATTGACCCCACTGGTTTTACATTTAAGGGCTCCCTGTGAGGGAGCATTTTGTTGAGACCCTAGAAGTTTCCCTCTCTCCACTTCTCGTGTTCCTGTTTTCAAAGGCAGGATACCTTCTTGTCCTGTTGTTCTGGGACCTCTGCTTCAGTGTGCCAACTTCAGTTTGTCAACTTCTAGGCCTCACACTTACTCCCCTGTCTTTGTGTTGCTTGCCAGTTCAAAAGAACTCCTCAGTTCTCAACTCATCCTTTCCCTTCTCCCTAAGTCCTTGTGCTCCTGTTCCCTGCAACCTCCATCCACCTGTCTACTGAAAGAGACTTTCGCAATAGTATTGTGAGGGCAAGTAAGTAGGTTAAGCCACAGACATCATCAGCCCTGTGGATTTAGCCAAAGGGACTTGAGACTTGACTGAATATCTACTTGGGCACCTCTCAGCTGAAGGCCAGGCCCAGAAACAACTGATCAAGACCAGGATCTGGAATCCTATAGCAGAAACGCCTGTCATCTTGCCTACCAGCATGGGGACAGTGAGAGTTATACTCCGCTCAGAAGTCCTCGTAGAGAGTCACCAGCCTTCTCAAGGCCCTGAGTGACTTTGACAGTTGTCTAAGAAAGCGCACGTGCTATGGTATTCCTTAAGAGGAAAAAGCCATCTCTCAGTGTCCTCAAGAGATTGGCACAAATGCCAAATCAGAGAATGTTCAGGTCCTGTACCCAGTGGCTGGGTGTTTTCCAGAGCTTATGCATGCCCTCTATTCCTTTAAGTCATCGCTCACCTGGTGTGTCGCTTAGCAGCAACACACTGTCTGTCAATATTGTCACTGGTTGGGGCTGTACTGTTGGGGGAACAGTGACAAAAAGAGACATTCACACATTCAGTGTAGACAGTTTCCTCCAACATTGTCAGTCAGTCCAAGGTTGCTGAATTCTCCAAAGCAACACTTAGGCATAAATCTGATTGTGCAATTATCAGACATTGTATTCTGGTAAACAAGTAAAACAAAAAAAAACAATACCTGTCCACATAAACTTCTTACAGATTTGGACCTGGGCCTGTAGCAAATTATAGCTGAAAAACCGGAATATAGAATCTGGCTGATGATGCAAGATGACGCGGGTGACAGCCAGGTGCAAAGAAGCTGGGTAGGTGCCTGCTTCGAAATTGGATTTGGCTATGGACTAAAACTTGTTCCACAGTCTTGGGCAAGTCTCCTCACCTCTGCCTCAGTTCTTTATCTGCAAGGACAGTCTCGGTCTATGCAACACCAAGGGTCCTTTCCAGCAGTTGGCTGGCTTTACTGGATGCTCGACAGACAGGCCCAAGATTCTGCATGAGAGAACATGGTTTTATAAGCACTGGCTCTTGATGTAAAGGTTTTACAAAGGCAGGTGGAGAGGGGAAATGATACTATGCTCAGATGATAGCCCTATCAGGTACACAAAACATTTACTAGACACCAAGTATGATCCCAGCTCTTTAGTACATCTGTTCATTTAGTTGTTCCAATAGTCCTGTGAAGAGCGTCTTCAGTACCTACGTGATAGGCCAAGTGATTCGTGCCATGTCACGAGCTTGTAGGTCCAAGAGCTGATCAGGCCCTAGGTTCCATGTCTTCACCAGAATTCACCACGGCTTCCTTGGTCCAGATCACCCAGTTAGAAAAGTCCCAGGGTTGGAGGTGTGATCACCCATGCAGTGCTTGCCTAGTACACTGGATGCCCTGGGTTCTTTCCCCAGCACTGAAAAAAAAAAAATTAAAGGAAAAAAATAGCAAATAAACAAAATGTTATGCTTAGAAAAGCCAAATGGTTTGCATTCTTCTTCCCCTTCAACAGCCCCCCATTATGTGAAAATGTGTAGCATTGAACTGTGTACAGTGACCCTGTCCTTCATTGGACTGCCCTATCTAAACATAGTCTCTCTCACTTGACTTTGAAGGCCTCACCTTAGTATTGGGACAATAGAATTCATTTTTTAAAAATGCCTAATTTTTTTCATAAGATAAAACAGAAATGTAATGTGTGGCCCATCATGTTTACTTGCTAGCAGGCCGTTTGTGCCTCTGACAATTTCGGGGATATATTTCTCAGTGTGTACAACTTTTCTTTGCTTCACCAGCCTGATTAGTCAGTGGAAGAATTTCCCCCTCTGATGATCAGCCCAGTCTCTTTACAATACTTGGGCCCAGTTACTAATTACTGGCATTCTGGACTTGCCAAGTGCATTTAGGGACAGTGGGATGTGAGCAGGACCTGTATTTTCCTCTCAGTAGATTCTATTGTGCTCAGTGGCCTTTCACAGGAAGCCTGGCCTTTGGCCTTGAATATAAAGCAAAAATAGAATTCCTGAGTCTGGAAAGACCACTGGAAACCTCTGGGCCCACCTCACAAATGAAGGGCCATTGTGGGACAGAGGTCGCACTCAGCCCTCCCACCTGGGCCCCACTCTGTGAGTCGCCACCCCAGCCATGACCACAACATTGATGTGGTCATTGTGCCGTCTGTAGAATCCATGGACTCTCTGTAGTGATCTTTTCTTAATTCAACTCCGCGCTTAGAATTCATTACATTTTATCTTAAGATAAAACAGCTTCCATAAAATAAAGATAACAATACAAATACAATCAGTGAAAGCAAAGCCATTTTCCTCCAACCACGTGTGACTGTTAAAACCTCAGAACCTAAGGTGCATTCTGCCTTGATACTCAGACGGTGGAAGAGGGCTGCAGAGGGACTCCTCACAAAGCAGCTTTGCCCTGAATGCCAACACTGGACACCCCTCTTCCCCAGGAGCTAGCCTCACATCAGTGTGCAGGAAGGAAAGAGACCTGGGAAGGACATGGACTATGCAAGCCAAGGACCATTTCTGCCACTCCCTTCAGTGCAGCATGTGCTAGTGGAGCCCACTGTGAGCTGGGCAGTGCCAGTTTGGCCCTTGCTCATCCATCAGCTTTGACTCTACTTGACGCCATTCTGCAAGAACCACCTAAAGGTCTCAGAATCTGTGCTTGGTTTTCCCTGAATAGCACTGGGTGGACAAAGAAAGGCATCATAGAGCCTTCAACCTCCACACCTACCCCTCTCTAAGGATGGTTCATGCCCACTGTCTCCTCCCTCTATGGAGACCTCCACCTCTCTGACATGGAACTGAGACCGAGGCAACGCCCAGGAGCCAACAGAAGAGAAGTTCTCAGAGAAACTTGCCTTGGCATTCAGTGCCCACCAAGTCCTTTTCTATGTAGGGATGTGAGACTCCCGGGGAAGTGTGTGGAGAAGAAGTATGTGGAGAAACAGGGAAAGGGGCTAAAGTAGAAATGAGTTGTGGGAAAATAATTGTGCACACTCCAATGAAGTGCATCACCACCCTGTTCTATCGATATGATGGGCATTATGAGCTCACCACCCTGTGCTGGTAATCAACACAATGGGTGCTTATGAACTCAGTAGTAGCACTGGTTACAAGTATCCTTCCTTAATTTAGGTATTCTATCATTATAAGTTCATTTTATTTTTGTGGATATTATGTATGTAGTCGAGTACATTATATTTGTGTCATATTATTGACATATGACAAAACTTTTTTTCTTTATCTTCCTGTCTAAATCTTCAATGACATATTACTGTTGTTTTACTTAGAGTTGTTGGAGTTCATTCCTCCATGTTGATGGTGACTGGTTGCCTCAAGTGTATAGCTGGCACACTGGCTGGTTCATGTGCCCCATGAATTAGACTCTGCAGCATATAGCAAGTTAGCCCAAATCTTGTGAGTTGAACACACTGTGGCTTATTTAGTTGTGGTTCTGTGGGAAAGCAGCTTGTGCTGGCCTCTGTGTTGGGTGGTTCTTGAGAGCCTTAGCTTCCTCAGAAGTCTCCCCTGTGCATTGGCCCAGGGTCAGCTGGGAGCCCTCAGTATAGGAGATGGTGAGCAGGGAACCACCTTACAGAAGGACAGGTGTGGGGGTCAAAGGCTTTTCTTTGTCCACCAAATGCCATTAGGTAGGGAGAGAAGCATCACTGTGTGAATCCTTTTAGGTGCTTCCCCTTTGCATCAGCTGCCTGTGGCAGACGACCAGGCAGCGCTCCCTCTGGAGGCAGTTGATTTGTGCTGAGAAAACTTGGCTTTTCCTCAGGGTTCTCACCTGCATGCACTGAGGTCACCACTCTTTTCAGGGAGTCAGGTGGCTCATGTGCCCAGGAGGAAAGGGGAGCAGCAAGCAGCAAGGTTGAGTGGGGTTGGCGTACGCTTAACACTTCTAGATGCGTGGGACAGTGGTACCATTTCTGCTGCATTCCCTTGGTACTGCAAGTCAGGAGCCAGTGCAGAATCAGTGTATGTGAAAACTAGACTCAGAACCTCCAGATCAATGCAGAAGGCATGGACAAGAAACAGGAAGTCCATTCACTGGGGCCACAGATGCAGGTCACCGATCCTCTGGCCCTCTGAGATGTGTCTCCATCGGGGCTCAGTTTCCCCTCACCCTTTGAGTCCTGCCAGAGCAGCCAGAGCTAGGAAGCCAACTGTTCTTCCTTCCTGTGAGGCCCTTGCACCTTACTGACCGCTCACCTACTTTTTCTCCTCCTCCATGAGTTCTGGCCTTTTCCACTCGCCTCTGTGGGGAGTGCAAGAGTCAAGACACACGTGGAATGGAAGCCGTTAACTTTTTGGTTTTCATTTGAATGCTTAAGGTGTGTGTTTATACCTTTCTATTTATTTGATTTTTTTATTTAACTATGGTGTGTGTATCAGAGGGCACTGTGTCCCTATGGAAGACCAAGAGTGACTTCAGGAATCATCTGGATTGCATCTACTTCCGTTTTGCGTCACTATGAGATTTCCCATACTGCAGAGTTGGAAGAATACAGGTCAACACCATTTCTACCTTGTGTTCTTTTACGTGGGATTGAGAATCTGAACTCAGGTCCTTCTGTTTGTGAGACAGAGTCTTAACCCCTGAGTCACTCTATTCTTATTTTTATTTTGTGTGGGCATGGATGGGTCCATGAGTGTGTGAAGACATAGGAATGTGCATATGGAGGTCAGATGTTAACCTTGGGATCATCCTTAGGTAGCTGTCTATCTTGTTCTTTGACACAGAGTCCCTTCTTGGGATGGGATTCAGTGATTAGGCCAGGCTAGCTGGTCAGCAAGCTCCAGGGATCCACTTATCTCAGCACTTATTTCCAGCACTGGGATTAAGACACATACCCCACACCTGACTTTTTACATAGGTACCGTGGATTGAACTCAGGTTCTTGTGTTTGTATAGCAAACACCTTACTGAGTCAGCAATCTTCCCATTCCAACCTTTTTATTTTTTAATCTTAAATTTTTAATTTTATATTATTATTAATGTGTGTGTGCACATGTGTGTGTATGTATTCAGAGGACTCCTTCAGGAGTTGGTTCTCTCTTTTCACTGTGGACTCCAGGGATCAAAATAAGATTGCTATGTTTGTTGCAGTGAACACCTCTAGCCATGTCACTGGTCCAACCTTTTTATTTTTAATGCTCTTTATGTATATGTATGTGGTGCTGGAGATGGGACAGGGCCTCATCTGTCTATGGTCATGGAGCTCCTGGTTAGCAGAGCTAGGATGTTAGTTCAGGCTACTGAGCTCTGGGGTCCAACATCCTTAGGCTGCCCTGTGCTGCCTGCCTCTCTTCACAGAGGATTCTGGAAGGGAGTCTCCACCCGCTGTCTCCACTTGCTTTCCATTCACTTGGGAAGTCAGTACCCTGGTTGTCTGAGCCAGTTCTCTCCCAGTCATCGTGGTGATGGCCTCTCACTGAGCCCCTGCATGTCTTTCAGTCTTCTTACTTGATTTCTGGTGGGGTTCAGACTGCTGGCCACAGATGGTTTCTGGGAGCACACTGTAGCTACTGAGTCTGAAATGACATCTATGGGTTCTTCCTCCATCTGTTTGCAGACTCACCTGCCAGCCCTTTCCTTGTCACAGGGAGCTCTGCAGACCCACCAACCCTTCCAGAACATCTTCCCTGTGTGACAGCTTATGATCATGACATCAGTGCTTGGGCATGGTGGACCACTCCAGACGTCTACCTCCACTTGTACTTCCTGCTGCAGCTCTCATTAGGTCTTCCTGTTTAGCTTCTCCCAGAGAAACTCTGAAGTCCACAGTAAGGGCCCACCCTTCCTCCCTGTCCTGCCACTCAGGAAAGCACCACCCACTGAAAAAAAAAACGGAAATTTGAGTTGCTTCTTTGGATGGTGAACTCAGTGAGGATGAGTGTGGACAGAGGCAGCCACCACTGAAGATGGTGGTCTCTGCCTAGCTGCAGGCAGGCGAGATTTGTCACACTTTGAGACCTTTGCCTCTGAGAGGAAACCAACCAGCATCTCTGTGTAAACCACAATGGTTGTTAGATGTTGGCAACCTAATGCCAATACCGTCAAAGCACCCATGGGCCAAGCCTCTTGCTGACCGGGTGTAGTTCACAGGATGCCAGGTCATACCTCTGCTTATCATCCCCATAGGTTAACTTGTCACTCTCCAGCTACTGGTGCTGCTTCTGGACTGACTTCAGGCTCTGTCCCTAGCCTGATCTCTCTCCAACTCCAGACCCGCAAGTCCACTGCCCTTCGGTACTTCCTACCCCACACCCAGCTCACTGTCCAGAACCACGCCCTCCACTCTGCCAGAGGAGCTGGGAGTCAGGACTCTGTGTAAAACCATCTGTTTCAAAATTTCACGCTAGAAATCTTATGTGGAAAAACACCTTTACTTGGGTCACATATGACATGTGAGCCACCAGGCTGCCACCTCCAACTTGGTGTGAGGGAAATTACCAGCACCACAGCATGGTTTTGGCCAGGGTATTTCCCTGCTTCAGACAGGTGGGCAGGGAGAAGAAACTAACCAGGAAGTGACCCAGCTAGCCAGTACAGCTGGCCTCCAGGCCCCAATTGCTCAACGATATTTCCCTCTAAGTTTGAATATAAATCTTGCTGCTTAAGCCCCATTCTGCTCCCCTTTTTTGCTACTACAAGTGATTAAAACTGAAGGTCTACACCAACTAATCCTGTGACCTGAGTCATTTCTCCCAGCTCCTAGCAAGGAGCACCATGTTGGCTCTATACTCAGATATGGTAGGAAAAATAACTGCAGTCTATCCCCTCCACCCTGGTTGAGCATGAACCTGGACTTGTACTTCCACCTCAGAGAATGAGGAAGTCATTTTAGAGAAATTAGGTACAACAGGAAGTGTAAATAAAAGCCATCTTAGATAAGGACCATATTTCAGTTGATGTCATCAATCAAGAAACCAAAAGACCAAATTCTGGGTGAAATAGCCAAAGGATACCAACAGAAAGGTCAAATTTTTTAATTAGCCATGACAGAAGCTTCAATGAGCAATTATAAACTCATGGGCAACTGGAAAATTTCCGAAAAGAATAGAAGAGATAAAGAAAAGGTGGGTGATCCTACAACATGGGTGGAAGAAGGAGATAGATAGTCAGCCTCTGGCATCTGAAAAAACAAAACAAAACAAAGCAAAACAAAAAACAAGCAACACCAAAAAGAAATTATAAAGAAGGAACAATGGAAAAATGTAATAGTTGGGATAAAATGCCCAAGAGAGAGGTTCAGAGAAAGATGGGTATGCGGAGAACCAGTGGTCTGGCACTTTGTGAAAGAAATCACTCAATCCAAACAACAGAGAGAAAACAGGTGAAAGAGAGTGGAGCTGTGCCTCAGAGACGGGTGGGACCACAGAGGAAATCTAGTGCCGTCCTCCCAGCCGCTGGGGCAAAGCTTGAGGGCGGGCCTTGGAGACTACAGTGGGCATTTCATCAGGTACCTCAGGAACGGAGGAATGGCACTGTGTTTCTTAGAGGTGGAAAAGAAATTTCTAAAATCCTAGTAAAATTATCTCTGGGAATGAAAGGGAACAAAAAGATTCTCATGTGCAGATGGGAACAACCTCAGACAGCATTTGCCCAGCAAGTCCTGTCCTTCAGACTCGAGTCGCAAAGATAAGTTAAAACATGTCAGTCAACAACACAAAAATCCATAAAATTAAATCCATGTATACACTGTGTACAAGAACTTCATTTCAAGTATAGCAATGGTATATGTAGAAGATCCCAGGTAAACTAAACAAACAAGATCCAAGTCCTCCTGTGTTATATCCAATATGGTCAAAGGATACAAGGTCAGCAAATGAAGATCACTGTTGTCTCCATACACAAGATAGGGCCTGTAACCCACTCACAAAACATCTTTTTTTAAAAAAAAAAACATATATTTAGTGTGTGTATATGTGTATAGTGCTCTATGGAGGACCAAAGGTGACTGTGGGAATCATCCTGAATTGCTTTGACCTTCTGTTTACTTCACTCTGGAATTTCCCAGGCTCTGCCCACCAGGGCAGGAAGTGCAGGTCACCGCAGTTTTAACGTAGGAGTCGTAGGACTCAGACCTCAGAACCTTCTGCCTTCGAGCTGAGTCTTAACCCCTGAACCATACCTCCAGCCTCCACAAAGCATCTTGAAATGATAACATTTTAGAAATGGAGAACTCAAGTTCTGACTTAGGGCAGTGGGGAGGAAGGCAGGAGAACAGGGGAGGAAGGTGAGGGAAGAGGTATGGCTATAGAAGAAGTTTCTGTGCAGTGGAAATGTTTCTTGACTGTAAATACAAGTCCCATTGTGATATTGCAATACAGTTTTGTGGCTCTAGTTTCGCAAGCAGTTACTGTTGGAGCAATTAACAGCACTCCTTCCCTCTCTCCCTCTCCTGGGGTCTTCTGTTGCCCAGAATGGCCTCCAATTACCATGCAACCTGGCCTGCCTCAGAAGCACCTGACTATTAGGTGCTAGCATGCCCTGCACACAGTAAGCATCACCTGTGTCCATGGCTAAATGGAGAAGCTCTAAGTTAGCTGAGCTCTTCCGACAGCTCTAGAGAGTTCTCTTCCCAAAACTTTCAGACTATTTGAAGTCAAGACATACTGGAGTTGGGAACATTTAGGATAACTGGCTGCCTAAACTCCAGCCACATTTCTTTCAGTAAATTACAATCCCTTAGCATATCCAGATCCTAGTTTCTCCCTCCTTTGTTCCCCCCTCCTCCCAAGCTGCTGCCTGCCAGGAATTACAGAGCTTCCCCAAGAAGTCATTTAGCCACTCCCTCTGTTCAGGCACACGGACCTGCCTGTAGCAGAGTGGGCAGGGTCATTCAGCACTGCCTGAAGACAGGTTCTTGTTCTATTTCTCGTTAGATGGATGGCCAGCTCTGTTTCAGGCCCGCCTCCGTGGGTACGGCCATGGAGACACACCCGTTTATAAAGGACGCACTGCCAGTGTACAAAGCAGTTTGCAAACAAGGGAGCTGAGAAAGACCTGTAGAGGTGGGTATGGGGTCAGATACACCCTTCCTTCTATAGACAAAGCTCAGGACCTGCAGAGAAGTGGACATGGGGTACAGTGAACTGAGTCCTAAGTCCAGTGCTGGATTCTAGGCATTCCACAGCTAACTGGGGGTGATGAGGCACCCGTTCTTGGGGCACCTCTGTCTCTGTTTCCTGCTGTGTGTATCTCAGTATGTGTGGAAATGTCATGTGTTGTATGAGTGTATGTGCAGTGTGCTTCTGCATGAGCCTGTGTTGTTGTGAGCTATCTGTATGTGGTATGCTTCTGTGTGTGTTTGCTCTGTTATTTATCTCTGTGTGCAGTGTGTTTATCTGTGTGGTGTGTCTCTGGGTGTGGTGTTTGTATTTGATGCAGAGTTGCTGTGGGCTGTGCGCAATATATTGTGTCTACATGTGTGCTGCATCCTGTTGGTCCCTGCCTGGCCCGTGTGCAGTGGTGTCAGTGTACATGTGTGCACCCGTGGTATCTGTACGTGGGTCTTGTACACATGTGCGTCTGTGCTCTTAGTAGTGTGTAGTGTCTGCGTGTGGGTCTGTGCCGGTCCCCGTGCGCAAGGACTGGAAGACCAGAACTCCGTTCCGGTTTCAGCCCCCATGCGGCCGGGTGTAGCGAGGAGGAGCGCAAGGCGGGTCGGCGGGCGGCACCCCGCTCCTCCCCGGGGCTAGGCACACGTGGGCCCCAGCGCCGCCTTCCCGCGCCGCCCCGCGCGTCCCCACCCAGCGGGCCGCCCCCGCCGCGGAGCCGCTGGGGATAAAGTGGCGGCGCATACACCGCGCCCTGTCGCCGCGCAGCCGGCCGCGCAGTCCTCCGGTGTTGGCCGCTGCAGATTCGGACCCGCAGCGCTCGGGGAACGTGACGGCAGCGCGTGGCTCGGGTAACTGCCTCCCGCCTCTGCCTCGGTGCGCGAGCCGCCGCCCGGCGCGTGTGCGTGCGCACGAGTGTGCGCGCGTGTCACCGTGTGCGCGCGAGCGCGCCCCTCGCTTCCTCGCACCAGCCCCCAAAACGACTTGTTCCCAGCAACTCCATCTTCCCAGTCCGGTGCAGAGACCACGGCCAGGTCCCCGTCGTCCGCCGGGTGCGGATGACAGTCGCGGGGCTCCCGCCCCCGAGCGGTCGCTGGCGGGCAGGAGGCAAAGTTTGTCAGAGCCTCGGGTGACTTTGCTCGGGGACCCGCGTCCGCGCGAATGCGCGCTGCTTGGGAGCAGGAGCCCGCTCCGCAGCTCCGGGCGGGGAACCGGCTCGCCCTCCCTCCCGGAGCCCCACTAGGAGTGCGCTTAGGAAAAGTGGTGGCTCGAACTAGCGCCGAGGTCAGGAGACAGCCGTGGGGGGGAGCCGGAGGCCGGCAGCGCGCACCTCTGCCGCCCGCGAGCCGGACCGAGGGGCGAGGCGGGGAGGGCGCGGACCGCGCTGCCCGCGACCACGATGAGGGAACAGCTGTTTTTTGCCTGACGGTGACACTGAGGCTGTGGCGGTAGTGGAATGCGAAAGTCAGGACAGAATGGAAACAGGTTTGTCACACGGCATCGTAGGAATTTCTAAGGGAGAATCGCGAGGATCAGCACCTCCTTGTTGTGCCCCCTGGGATCCGTCCCTGGAGATTTTAGGAGATGGGTCTGGCAGCTGGGTCTTTTTGTACCCGCAGAGCTGACTGCAATTTCCGCTTGATTACGGCTAAAATAGTCTTTAAGATGAAGTTTCCTGAAACGATTTAAAATAAACACAGATGGGAAGGGAAAGCTGTAATGAGGCACTGAAAAATAAAGTGAGCATTTTCTTAAAAGCAAGCGGGGTTTTTTAGTCTTGGAGAGGTTGCAAGAAATGTCTATAATTTTTAAAAAAAAATCTTTCAGATGGACTTTAAAAAAAAGCTGCTTAGAGGGAAAAAAAACAAAAAAACATGGTGTTGACTGAACAAGGCTTTCCATCCTTGCAAATACTTCTGACTTTATAATATACTTACTTTTCTTTCAAGGACTCCAAGACCCTTCCAGAATGCCAGAGGCAAGTTCTCCCCGGCGAACCCCACAGAATGTCCCTTACCAGGACCTGCCTCACCTGGTCAACGCAGATGGACAGTACCTCTTCTGTAGGTACTGGAAGCCCAGTAGCACTCCCAAGTAAGTCTCCTGTGGCCGCCTCATGGCACCTGTGTCTCTTCCTTGGTCTTGGTGAACTGCCTCCTGTGCCATGTGAACGCTGGGCAGAGAGGTGTTAACGAAGCTGACTGTTGTGATTTTGTTGTGACTTTGTGATTTTCTTAAAGGGAGTGAATGTTCTCTCCATTATGACAGCAGATATGGATTCCACCGTCTGGCAATCTTCAAAAATTCCCATGACTTTTTGTACCAGAATTGATTTTCTGTTGTACAAGAATTCGGTTAATATCAAGCCCAACAATTAAGAAAACCCACCAAATGCCTAAGAACACTAAAATTGTACATGTGTATATTTTAACCTTTGCTCTCCTCTCTGGTTTAATTCTAAGCTTCAGAAGTCGACACCCGTGTGACTAGATGTAGGGGGTGTGTGTTTCCTTCTGGCCCCTTGCCAGCTTAGCCTCTCTGCTCCACTTCCATGGAGGAGCTGCCTCGCCACCGAGCAGGGGTTGGGGCTGCACGCAGCCGGGCAGCTGCTCTCCCACCACCTGGGCAAAGCAGGAACCCCTGGACATTTGTGTTATTTGAGAGAGACTATTTGTGACAGCCTATTGGCCTGGTGACAAGTGAACACTTCCTGTTCCCCATTTCAGGGACAGTTCACCTGTGCCAGGGACGTCTTGTCGCCTCAGGGTCATGGTGTGTTAGGGATGGTGGCTCCCACGCCGGTTCAGGAGTCACCCACACAGCTGTATTCCGCAAGGTGTTTAGAGTACAGGCGGCTTCCTCTGAAGGTGAAGCCTGGCACCACATGGCTTCAGGGCATCACATCAAGTTGTTATCACTGTTTCCAGAGTGGGCAGTGAATGGGCTGGCAGAGTCCCTATCAAAGGCATGCTCAGAGGATGGTGTGCCGTGTGTGGTGTGCTGCATGTATTGGTTCTCACTAATCACTGACCCTCACTCTGACCTTACTGGCTCCAGCATAGTATATTTTTGGTTTAATTTTTAACAATCATAAGAGGAGTGATCTGAGGAGTACAGAGAAGTAAAATAGAATGAGCGTATGTTGTCAATGTCTGGCCTCCACCTTTGGGGCTTTGTCAGTAGAGTGGTAGCCATGTCCTAGTTCACAGTCAGTGAAACAAGAGGGCCTGCAGTCCTCAGCTGGGGCAGGGAGGTGGTGGGCGGGCCAGGAACAGCCCAGTTGGCTGCCCTCGCCTTCGTGGTGGGCGGCAGGCGGCTTTCACAATCTCCTTGCTGAAGTTGCAGCCCAGTCTCCTGAACCGTTGTTTCTGCTCTAGTTAGAGATGGCAGCTCACCTTCCTGGCTCCAACTGACCTGACTCCTGGAAGTCACTGTCTGCCTTGGAACAGATGTGATGAGAATGAGAATAAGAATGGACAGAGGCACCGTTGGGCCCTGGAATTTGGAAATAATGTGGAAAAGTGGAAAAGTTAAAAAACAAAACAAAACAAAACAAAACAAAAAAAACAGGCAAGAGGTCTGAACTAGACCACAGAACCACTCGTGTTTGAGACAAGGCTTCTCATACCTTTAGCCCTGAGCTACGGAGCAGTTAGGGGTTCCCCCTTTGCCCCCGTAGTTGTATGGCTTGTTCTGGAGCTCACTGTCCACATGTCCTGTTTCTGCCTCCTGAAGAAGATACAGTCAGTAGAACCCTCTGGGTGTCAGGGCCAGTGTGACCAACACACAGCACTGTCTTGGAAGACACTTAATGGCAGGTACAGCCTGGTGGCTGCCAGCCTTAGAGAGGCCTTGGGATCCTGGAAAAGAGCTCATAATAGCAGAGTGCTGGAGGGGCAGCCAGGGCCTAAAGCAGGGCCGTGCCAGCGGGGAGGGAGGCATCTCCTAATCTTCAGCGTAGGAGCAGCTGTTTGGCAGACTTCCTTCTGCATGGTCAAATGGTTATCTGTACAGCACCACCCCATGGCAGAAAGAAAGGGGACCTTGGGTCATGTTGGGTCTCAGCATACCCTAGGCCCTTTCCCCTCCCTCTGTGTCATTTGGGCTTTCCCTTACATAACCAAACCTCCTTCCACTTGAGAGGAAAGAGAGAGAAAAGAACCAGAAATCTGAGCCTCCATGACTGCCCCATCACCACAGGGACACCTGACCCTGTGGCACTGCTCCGGTTACTGTTTTCAGGGAGGTTCTGGGACCTCAGATGCCCTGGAGCCCGAGGACTGTCGTCTGCAGACCTCTCCCTGCCTCTGTGCCCTGCAGGCTGTGCCCTGCGTGCTGCTGGCCGCTCTTCTAGTCAGCACATTGCCCACTGCTCCTCCAGAGCGCCTGCTGGGAATTTGCCTCTGAGGCCTCCCTGGCTGGGAGACAGGTGCAGGCGTCACAAACTGCCAGACCGGCCCAACCTGCTTCTGTCTGTAAGTGGGCAAGTCCTTAGACCTGACACTGAGGACAGTTGTTACAGTGTGTGTGTGGAAACACAGTGCTGTGCTTAATGTGGTAGGCTGGAGTCTCTGTGTTCAATGAATCATTGTAAGTCACACAGTTATTCCTCCCTTTGATTACATCAAGGCAAGTCCTGCTCAGCCCAGTCATGAAAATACATTATTATCATGCATCTCATTTTAGTGGAGGACTACATAGGTTCTGAGTCTGGACTGGACTTTGTCCATACCTGGACTCCTTAAAGTCCATGCCAATCTGTGAGATGGTGTGGCTGCTACTATGACTGCTATGGGAGGAAGCACAGGTGTGAGATTCAGAGAGATGATTTTTTCATAACATACTTGCTGCATGAATGTGAAGATCTGGCCAATCCCTGGAAACCACATAAACCAGACACTAGTTCAGCTCAGCAGATCCCTGGGCTTTCTGGCCAACTTGTCTGTCTACTCGCTAACTTGTCTATCTACTCAGTGAGTTCCAGGCCCCAGACCCTGAGCTAAAAACCGAGGCAGGCAGCTCTTGAGGAACAACATCTGAGGTTGACCTGTGACCTCCACACACATGCACACACACATGGGCATACATACATATTTATACACATGAACACATATGTGTACATGCACACTTGCATCCATCCATACCAGCATGTGTATACACACACACACACACACACACACACACACACACACACACACACACAGCATTGTGTTCCATTTACCTCTGTTGAAATGTTCCAGGTTTTTCTGACCTGAGTCTGGACACACTGCCAAACATGACAGACATTATCCTGGGTTGTGTTTTCCTGATTAGTTCTTACATTTTGGATTAGCACAAAGTTCATTTCTTAGGAAAAAAGAAAAATAATAAGTAATTCTTTCAAATAATTTACTCCAGTGCATAAAAAATGTAGTGTTAGGTTAACGGTATATATTCACTCCAGAAAACGAGCTCTACTCTACCCCAGTTGGCTGGCTGCCTTGACAAGACTTCACCCATTGGTTCTTTGGTAAGCTGCTCCAATGGGGAAAGTGGTCAGTGGACAAGGTCAAATGGCCTTGTGGGCGTCTTAGCTGAGTTCCCAGGGACACCAGTCCCTGAACCAAATTGACCACTTGTTGCTTTTACTCGGTGGTCTTAGGTACCTATAAAGTGCAGCTTTGAATCAACTGGAGTCAGGAACAGCCAGGGTACTTCTGTGCCCAGATGAATGTTTGAAGAATATCGTGGAGGTAGGGGTGGGGGTGGGGGTGTTCTGAATGCAGTGTGAATACGGTAGCTTAGATTTTTGCATGTGGCAGAGGCTGGAACACATACCTGTTACATGGTACCCAGCCCTGATCCCACCTGCTGGTTCAAGGCAAAAACAATCTCTCCATCTGCAGCTGCCTGGACAAGGCTGAGCCCAACCCCAGGCACTCTGTGCCCCGGCACTCACCTGTGCTTTGTGTCTCTCTTCATGCTTCACTGGGTGTGACAGCAGTAATGACTGGCACCCTGCAGAGGCTGAGTCCATGTACGGCCACTCTGACTCTCACTGATGTCCATGCACCCCTGTGGGCCAGGTTGAAAGCAGAGCCTAGGACTTGGGTAGGTGCCCACTCTTTCCTCCTTATCAGCGTTTCCAGATGCCAGCACTACAGAGACCTTTCAGAACCTGAGTCCTGCCCATTGCTACCCTGAGGGCCACACCCTCCTCTGGCCCCTCAGGGTGAGGCAGGGTGTAGCCAACTTCATCGCAAGGATTTTGCTGTGCTGATATGGAATCGGGCAGTTGTAAGGGGTGCGTGGGTGGTAGATGCACAAGGGTGACAGCCCGAGTCCTGCCGGTGCTCCTAGCGCTGTTAGCACCGTGGCCATTGGTGACTCTGGAGTAAACCCAGGCTCAACAGCATGCCGTTCCTCTCCCTGGCGTCCAGGGTGGAGCTCCAATGAGGGCCTCTACACTTGCACCCTGGCCAGCCGTGGTCCCTTCCCGCTCCTCCCAGATGCCTTCTTATCTGTCTAATGCTGGCAGTGCCATCCTGGAATACTTCCTCCCACCTATGCAAATTTACCTGGCAGAAAACCACCTCCCAGACACCAGGAAGTATTTGAATGTCACAGATCACCATCCCTTCTGCCACCCCGCAATGCCCTCCTTGTGCAGTTGCCCCCCTCTTGGGTATGGCACGGCTGTAATCCTCTGTAGCCAGATCTGGGAGACAGAATTCTCACCATCTGCCTAGAGAATCTAAGGAGGAAGTGGAGACGTCTTCATCTCCCTGAAGCCTTAAAAACTCAGAGCTCTTGATCGTGAGCAACATCACCCTGCCCATCTACTTCCTCAGTTAGCTAACACCTCCCGAGGGTCCCTTCATGAGGCTACTCTGGTGGCCTCCGTGAGAAGATGGGCAGTCAGGTTTCCGTGCACCTTGGTCCTATGATGGGCAGAGCCAGCCCTCCTGGCTGCTCTGGCTCCTCTCTGCTCCACTCACCAGGCTCCCATTCATATCCACCCACATGCCACCCTTATGTGCAGACATGGGCAGGTGGAGAGAGGGATGCCGAGGCCTCTGTTCCTGATGAAGGGGAAGCCGGGGAACATGGAGAGCTGTAACATAGCAAAGGTCAGAGACAGAACTTTCTGTGGAGTCACACAGCCCTGTGGGCTAGGTTTCAGTTCTTACACATACTTGTATTTGGTGTCCTTGGCCCTCAGGGTAGGTTACTGATCCAGGCCTGTGTGCGCACCACTGTAGAAATTGTAGCTGAGAAGCAAAACAGGCCAGTCATGGCGGAGACAGAGGAAGATCAAAGCTGTCCCCACCAGATGATCAGAGACATGAATGAGGATGGCCATGCAACAAGGAGCCAGTCCAGGAACAGTGGCCGTCTCTTGGACACCTGTAGCCGAGTCCTTGTTTGTGAGGTGCTGGACTATTTGGATAGAGAGGTCACATGGTCCCCAAGGGCTGCAGAGCATCATGAGAGCAGCCCTGGAATGTACCAGCAGGAATGGAAGAGAGCAAGCATGGGCTCCCACAGCTAGCATGGCCCAGCCAACCATGTGACATTCCAGTGTCACCACGGATAACCTTTGTGAAGAAAGGGACCATGGTTCACACTGTCCCCGCCACAGGGAGTGACAACTTTGACTTATATCTGTTTCATGAAGCTTGGGAAACAGACCCTACCCTGCACATTCCAGCAACACCATTATTTTTAATCCAATTACCGTCTTTAGTAGCACCTCTCTATTCTTTTGTCTATTTTAAGAATTTCCACAAGTTTCTTTCTATTGTAGGAAGCTGTTATTTTTCCTGCTGCTGCTTTTTCCTGTGATAGCACAGCAAACTGTCTTGCCTTCAAATAGGGCGGCTCTCATGGGCTGTTTTGCAGAGACTTCAGACAACAGAGGTCTTCTAATGGCAGGAGAGCAGGCCACTGCTCTTCTGGGTTAGTTTTTTCAACAGCTTCGTTAGGGATAATTCCTTCCAGTTGCTATAAGAATGTTCTGCAGATACAAATCTTTCTTTGTTTGGTGCTGGAGTCCGAGAAGGGAAAGAGCAAACCAGGCCCCTTGGTGAATGGCAGCCTTGTCCACGCTGGTCTTTGTCGGCACCTTCAGGTTCAGATGTCAACGCCAGGCATCACTTACCCAGTCACAGGCAGGCCTTTGATGTCTCTGTAAACAGAGGAAAGGGTCTTTGGTGCTGTGAGTTTTTACAGCCAAAGATTATAAAATGACCTTTGTCTCATATTTTAGGATCACCCACATTTCTCAAAGCTGCGTTCCTCAGGGTAGGGACAGTACATAGTGGTCAAACGTGAAACTGAGGTGACACTTCTGTGTGTCTGGGAGCTTCATGAGGAGCCAGGCATCCGGGGTCACTCTACCCACAGCTGCTCCCCGATGGCCTGGTAGCCATCTGTAACGTGCCTCTTTCCCTACTAATGCTAGCCAGGTGGTCCTGTTTTCAGCACCCAGCAATCCTCACGGGTACCTGCCATGAGTGAACACACCTCCTTCCTAGAGGGGTCCAGACAAGATGCTTCACATTTGGTCAAAGCACCATCCACATTCGAGAAGGAGGAAGGGGAAAAGGAGTCCTAAAGGGAGGAAGAGAAGGAAGGAGGAAGAAAGAAAAGGGTGAGGGGAAAGTAAGAGGGAGGATGGAGGAAAGAAAGAGGATCCAAAGAAGCAACCGATGTGGGCGCTGAGGTCTCCTTTCCCTTAGGACTTTCAGAAGACCCCTGCATAGTGACAGGGGTTGGAGTCTGTGGAGGAAGAAAGATGTGACAAAAGGAACCTGTGGCATCACTGGCCACACGAGGCCTCTGGCTGACATCATGTCAAAGCAGGTCAGTTCCCAGGTTGTTCTCCAGTCTGCCTCTAGACACTTGAGACTTCCCGTTCTGCTTCTCTTGTTAGCAAACCTTAAAGGGCCTGCTCCCGGGAAACTCATCTCTCTGGAGAGCAGAAAGGAGTGCCGTGGATTGAATGAGTTGGAATCCTTAGCTGTGTTTACTGTTGGGGGAAGATGTGGCCCCTTGTTGGAGATGGACCTGGAGATTCGGTAGCTCAGTCCAGTTTGTTCTTGCTCTCATGGCTTCCTGATGGCTGTGGGGACCTGATTTGTCCTCTGGCTTCTGCCGCCAGCCACACCTTTGCTATGTGATTCCCACCAAAATAAACTTTGTCTCCTCTGAAATCATGAGCCAAATAAACTTCCCTTTCTCCCCTAAATTGTGAGTATTGTCACACAGCAAAAAGAAGAGAAATTTTAATGGAGTGAGGAGCTGAGGTACCCAGAGCTGGAAGGTGCCAGACTCTGGTCGCCATGGTGGAAAAGTCACCGGATCTGTCTCTGCTTCCCTTTCTTATCTTTGAAATGAAGACATAGGGCGATTTCACAGGTTTGGTAGGAGTGTAGGGTATGTTTGCCACAGGGTGGATGTTTGGAAGTGGCAGGACTGGCTGGGACGCACTGGGCTTTGTGTCCCTTCCTGTCCCTTTGTCCCTTGCTCCTTCCTCCTCCTCCTGGCGTAAGCACGCAGACCTAGAGCGATCACAGCAGTGGCTCTTGCAGACTGCCCTGAGCGGCTCCTCCAGCAGCTGACGTGCATATCCCCTTGGCTCGGTTCTCACTCCCAGTGCCTGGAGTCTTACTGGCCACCAGGGCTGAGTCTGGCAGTGAGAGTCTTGTTAAGAGACAACAGGTGAAATCCCAGTGACACTGTTGCATTTCCTTTTATGTTAGATTTTGTTGCCACACTATTTCAGGTTGGGGGGTGGAGTAGTTCATTCTATGCATGAGGGTAGCACAAGCAATCAGATTGGCTTTGCAGTCCTGGGACACTAGGGGTTGCCGTCTTGTGGCTCTTTATAAAATGTTGATGCATCCGGTGGCCTTCAGTTGCCCTTCTAGAACATACTCTACTCTTATTCAGTGCCTGTTAACATCCTCCCTCTGCCTCTCCCCACCGATCCCAGTCTCTCTGATGCCCATTCTACAAGATCTCAGCTCCTGTGAAACTAAGTTTTCCAGCTTCCACCCATGAGTGTGAACATCCAGTACTCTTCATTCGGGGTCCTGCTTATTTCATCTAATATGGTGTCTACCAGTTCCATCTGTGTGCTGTAAATATGATTTCACTCTTTTTTGTGACTGAATAATACTCCCTTGTGTGTCTACATGCCACATTTTTTATTCATTTATGTGTTCAGTTAAAGCAAGAGCTTATTACAGGTATCTCTGTGCTGCACACAGAAGCATGTTTATGCTTCCTAGGAGCAGTGCGGCTGGACCAGACAGTGGCTCTGCCTGTAGTTCCTGGGGACCCTGCACAGTTTCCTTTAGTGGCTACACTGGTACATTCCCAGTATAGTACGGCAGGTTCTCCTTTCTCTACATCCCAACCATCATTTATTTGTGAATCATTTATTTTTAATTGTAACCATTTATGGGAAATAGTGTGGTCATTCAACACAATCTTTCTTGCCCGGGGAAGAGCTGCCCAGCCTCCAGGTACTAGAATCAACTCAAGCTTTAATGAAAGCTTCCAGTTTTCAGTGGTCTTCATGCCGAGCTATTTTTGTGCTGACTGTGCACTCTGGTTCAGGGCAAGGGTGAAGCTGCATCTCACATTGACAGGTCTAGAATAGGAGGTATCAGGGAGTGCTTTCTGTTGCTGTGACCTGATACAGAGTCTAAGTTGGTAGTCTGTGTAACTCCTTCTTGAGGACCTGTGGGGTCTTAGTGTGTGGCTGGCGTGTGGGTACGGCTGGCTGGCAGGAAGCCACCGTGCCTTTCCATGCGGTGCCTTTCAGGAAAGCTCGGATTTGTTCCAGGGCAGGAGCATTTCAGTAGTGTGTTGGCCAGTGATCTGTGTAGTGACAGGACTCATCAAAATAAAGAAGTGTGTGTATGGGAGGGGGAGCCGAGAGATGGCTCAGGGGTTACACCTCTCCCTCGTAAGCAGAAGGTCTTGAGTTTGCATTCCAGATCCCACATAAAAACACCAAGCAGGAATAGTGGTGGCCTGTACTTCTGGTCCTGGAAAGCTAAGCTGGGAAACTCCAGAGCAACTGCAAATTAGGAGGTAGAAGCAATCCAGGGTGATTCCCAAAGTCACCCTTGGGTCTCCATAGGGACACACAGTGCCCTCTGATACACACAGACATACACACAGAGACACAGACACACATGCAAAAGTAAAAATTAAAATATAAATTAAAGAAGGGAAAGGTTGGATCTGGCTCAAGATTTCAGAGGTTTTAGCTTATGGCTCCCTGGTTTCATTGCGTCAGGCCAGTGGCACACAGGGACATTATGGCAGTAGCTGTAGTGAAGGAAACCACTCACTCCACAGTAACTTAGAAGCACGAGAAGGGGCCAGGGTCCGACACCCCTGAGAGGCATGTCCGGGGTACCTCTTTTTTTTTTTTTTTTTTTTTTTTTTTTTTTTCGGGGTACCTCTTTTCTTTTCTTTTTTTTTTTTTTTATTTCAGCTCATACAAACTTATTAGGTACACCAGTTCCCTCCCTCCCTCCTCCTCCCCCCCGTACCCCATGTTCCCCCTCCCCACCCCTCTCCCTCCCCATCCCCAGTGCCTCCCGCCCAATTCCCAGAGAGTCCTTCTTGTGCATGACTGATTTTCCTCTGGGCCCTCCTCTCCGATGACGTACAAGGACCCAGTGGCCTTTCCCGAACCCTTTCCCGTGTTCCCTTAGGTATAGGAACACTGCTGTGGCTGCCAATCCTTTGCCTCCAAGGATCTTGGTGCCTTTAGCAGATGCTAGACTTTGTGAGGTCAACAGTGTGTTGGACAATGCGCAGGGCATGCAAAGTCCAATTATGATTGCTTCAGCCCTAACTAGTATAGAGTATCTTACATATCATTGCTCCTCCCATCCTTTTGCTCTTACACTCTTACCGCCCCCTCTTCCGCAAATTTCCCTGAGCTTCAAGATGGGGAGAGACTAAGCTGGCCTACTTCTAGGTGGTTGATATAGAGTCTCTGAAGTTCTGGATTATGGTTTGTTGATTTTCTTTTGCAGTTTGCTGCTCCTGCAATGCCCTTCACTCCATCCTGGTGGGCATTGTATGTTACCCCCTGGCCAGAGACAAAAAGCTGTTAGAGTCTTGTGATAAAAGCACATTCAAAGGTAGATGTAATAAAAGTGGGAAACCACAGTGAGGGAGGGGTCTATCACCCATTTGCAAAATTGTTACTTTTTATCTGCCAGATTATATGCCCTCCTCTTCTGGTGAGATCACTCCCCCTCAGTAGTAAATGATCAGGAAAAAAGTCTGTGAACTTAATCAGATGTCTCATTACTTATTTGGGTCCTTGGTGGAGGCCTATTTTCCCTGCTGTAACATGGTCCCTTCTCTCCTTCTTTCTGGTGTGGCCCTCCTACCCCATCCCTCCTGTTCATAATCCTTGGAATTACTGTCTCTAGGTGGGCTGGGTGGGTTTGGTACTAGGAGCCACCTATTAGGGAGTACATATGGCGCTTAATTTTCTGGGTCTGGGATACTTCACTTAATATAATTGTTTCTAATGACATCCATTTCCCGGCAAATTCCAGTAATTCATCATTTTTGATGGCTGAGTAGTACTCCATTGTATAGATCGGGGTACCTCTTTTCTTACACAGGACCCATCTCCCAACAGTGCCACAAGCTGTGAAGCAAGACATTAGCCTATGGACCACTCAGGAACATTCCAGATCCAATGTTGAAGGAGAGAAGAGCACAAAGGCCAGGGAGCAACGCTCTTCAAATTTCTGCCCCCATCACGTTCACTCACACCCATGGGTCAGAGCAAGCCAGGCCAGTCTGGATGTGGTATGCAAGGGCATGTCCAGGGAGCAGGATCATGAGAGAATTTTTGTGGTCATTTTTGAAATCTACCACATGGGACAAAGATCTTGATACAAGGAGTGGGGCCATGGTTGAAGTTTTATTATTGCATCCAGCGCTAATGACTGTGGGTGATTCTCTGTCCCTTATATCTTCTAAGCAGCAAGCTCCCAGAAGCTTTACATTGTATACAATTTGAATTGGTTTCCATCTCATGGTAAACAGCTTATGAGCTTCTTCAGGGCAAAATTTACATTAAGTTTTTTATCTTTATTCGTCTCTGGTGCTCACTCTTGTAGAGGTTCATGCATGGAACCAAGTAAGGGACCAAAGCATTCAGTGTATGGGTGGTGACTCCACTTCCTACTCTCACTGTAGGCTGACGGGGGAAGGATCCCAGGCCCTTAGTTCAAGAAAACAAGTAGAAGCATCAGCCAAGGGGCAGGGGCCAGAATTGTCACTAGGAGACCGAACAGACAGGCAGGCACAGGTGACAGCACTTTGACCACCGTAGCTGTGATGGGAGATGGTGCCCCCCCCCAAAGTCATGTGGGTCCCCATTAACTCAGCACCTTGTGGGCAGGCAGCAAACACCCTGAACCCTTCTTCTCTTGGTCACACAGCTTTCTGGTCTCATCTGCCGAGGGCTCTGTATAGCCCTGCCCTGAGGAATGCCCACCAGGCCCTGGGGAATTTGCTTACAAGGCCCAGGAATTGAGCAGTCTTTCAGGTGAATTTTAAACGTAGAAAGGGGTCAGTGAGGTAGTTCAGCATGTAAATTGCTTGCAGACAAGACTGGTGACCTGAGTTGAAACCCATGGAGTGGAAGGTGATTCCTGATTTGAGAAAGTTGTTCTCTGACCTCCACATGTGAACTATGGCACTTGTGCCTGTTCTCTGTCTTATAAATAAAAAATATACATCTTTTTAAGTTTGAAAGAATTATGGTTGGAAGGAGTCATCCCAGGCAACAGGTGGAGGTGGGCGAGGATATGGTATTCACCCAGCTGACAAGGACTCTGGAGACTAGAGTCTAAATACACAGCAGAAGGTAGGTTTGGGACAACTGGTTTTATGGTCTAAATTAGAATAGCTGTTGTATTTATGTGCTAGGAGCCATCTAATGACACACCCCAGATGAATGGCTTAAAAAACTGAAATTGATTTTCTGATAGTTCTGACAATTAGAAGTCCAAAATGAAGGCAGAGCGGGGCTGGTTTCAATGAGGCCACCCCCTCCTGTGTACAGAGGCAGCCTCCTCCCTGCGTCCTCCTGCTGCACACCAGGCAGTCTGCTCACATGCAGAGCAATGTGGGTCTTCTGTACAGACAGGGTCACAGGTCACATGAGGTTGGCTACTGTTGCCAGCACCATACACTCAGAGAAGCAGGAAGATCTTCCGGCTCCGTATGGTTGGGTTTCTAGATTTGGATGAACAGTGTGTTTTCCCACATCTGTGCTTCTCCAAGAAGCTGGGGGACAGTCCCAGCCTGCAGGGGCTGTCAGTTGCCTCGATGTCTCGGTCAAGGACAAGACAACAGCAGACAGGAAAGCAGATCATCTGGAATCAGCCCTGGTTTTAGCTGGCTTTCTCTGTTCTTCTTCTCTCGCCAGCTTCTGGCTGGGTTGAGGCTTTTGGGGCAAGGTGCACGGTTGGTCTTAATAAGACATAGTTCTGTCCTTTTTTCCATTGTCGTGTGCAGACAACACTGGCTGTCTAGCTCAATCAATAGCTGAGACTCAGAACTTTCTGCAGCCCTGCTTAGCCCTGCTTAGCCCTGCTTAGCCCTGCTTCCTGGCCCTGAGTGGGGTCATAATGCTGATGACTGTATCTGTGGTCCAGCAGTCACAAGTGTATGAGGCTGGCGTAATGCGTGGGTGGGGAAAGGCCATGAACCCTGACCAGCCTGTTTGCCTGTGGACACACTGATTCTTATGAGGCATTTGAAATCTTATCCTGTGTTCTAATGCTTTGGGCCAGATGTATCCAAGTAATGGAAATGTGAGGGAGTATTTGTGGAACACACATTCAGTGGTGTGAGGAAGGAGGAAGAAGGACATGCCAGGCGTGTGTCACAGGCTGAGCACAGCACTAGTAAGTGGCAGACACTTCAGACAGAGCTCCACAGGCTGCCCTTCACTGTCCATTCCACCTTCTTCTGCAATACCCCCCATGGAGAGGGCATCTAGCCTCCACTTCCAGCCCATGTGCTTCCGGGGCCCTGACATGATCAGAGCGTGATCATGTGACCAGGCTTGCCCATCAGTGATGAAACATGGTGATTGGTTCAGAGATGGAGACAGCACCTGGGAGATTTCCCCAGGGACCTCAGGAAGGAAACTGCTAGTGTGAACCCTGGACAGCCATCTGGGGACAGAGCAGGAGCCTGACCGGAGTGGACTTCTTCAAGAAAGAAGTTAGAGTCTTCTTGTGTGACCCTTTGGTGACTACAGCATCCCTGCCATGGCAGGAGAAGTGTTGGAGACTGTGGTCAGGGCGACAAGGCATGCTGATGCTGGAGCAGAGGAGGAGAGCCAGCCAGCGCACAGAAGGCACCCTGGGACCAGCCTGGGTCCCCGCTGTGCTCCATGCCCATGTTTCCTTTCTTGCTCATCACCTGTGGAGTCTGTAGCCAGAGAGTCATGAACTAGAAGTCAGATTAGGTTAGAAATTAATGAAATAGAGACTAGAAAAGGTAGAAAAGAAAGGATTCCAGTGGCCACTTGAAAACATCAAGAAAATTGATAAAACGTAGTTACACTAATTAGAGGAGACTTATAGGACAATGAGATCAAGAGTGAGAGATGAGAAACTACTACCAGCATTTCAGAAATAAAGATCATAAGGGGATACAGTGAACAGCTGGATGCTGGTAGATTAGGTAACTCATACAAAGGACACATTTATAGGAAGGTACAGACTACAGGACTGGCTTAGATCATAGAAAATAGAGTAGACTTCCAGCAACAAAGGGACCAGCCCAGCACCAGGCATCTGCCTACAGAGAAAAGCCCAGGCCACATCCTGTGCATGGTGAGGAGGTAATGCCAACCCTTCACAAACCCTCCCCCAAAAGGAAGAGCAAACCTTCACCACCACCAAAACCTGCAGAAGAAACATTCCCAGCACATGTGTGGGAGCCAGAATTAGCTGCACACCAAAAGCAAAGATGTTACCTAGAAGGAACACCGAACCAACATCTCTCAGGAGTATAGATGTAAAAATCCTCAGTAAAACTCAGCAGGCTAAATCCAGCAGCATTAAAACAAACAAAACTTCCCCCGGTGAGGTACAGGCAGACAGCTCAGCTCAAACAAAACCACACCATCATCTCTACAAAAGAGGAGTTTGACAAAATGCCTTTTTATGACTTAAAAATGAGGAAAACTCGGAGCAGAAGGGGCCTAGATCAGCCCCTGCACCCTAAGACGCCTTCCCTGAGCTAAGGAGCAAGGGGGGGCACCTCTGGCTTCTAATCCATGCTATTCAGGAGTTTCTATGACAGCAGCCATACTGAAAACACAGGAAGGACTGGGAATGGGATTCTAGTCCTTGAGCTTTTTTGTATTTCCAACGTTTTTCAAAAAGACCAGCAAGAGCGGAGGTTTAGGAGGACATCATAGGGGAGCCAGGTCTGAAGGACAGTAGGACTGGAATAAATAGGAACAAAGTACTGGACAGTGTCTGAAGGCCCTGTGGGGATAGAACAGAGGGCTGAAGCCAGGTAATGGCTGGAGAAGGCCTTGTGTACCTTGTGGGTAGTGGGCACGCCAACAAGACCCTCTTTGCAATAGTAGACACCTGCCTCCAACACTGTGGTCTTAACAAGTTCTCCGTCCCCAAGACCCCAGACAAAGCTCAAGAAATGTGACAGGGAGATTAGAACCAGGAGGCAGGAGGAGGGCAGCAGGAGAGATTACCACCAGGAGCCTGGGCAGCGGGCGGGTATGACCTGCAGTCTTTGCCAAGAAGAGACAGACAGCGCCCACCCTCAGTCCCTCATCTTGCAGAGCAGTGTTAAATACTGTTGAAGCACTCATGGTGTTTTAATGTTTACTTGTCCTTTAGGTAGGCTAAGCTGTGGGTAGGGACCCTCCTCTGGAGCCAGCTGCCTTGCGTGGAGGACCATCGGCAGACAGCCTCCCGGTGCCATTGGGGCAGCTGCTCTCGTGTGGCCAGTGAGAACATTCACCTCCACTCTGAATTCACCCTGCTGCGCGTCCCTGCTTGTCTCTCCTGCCTCTGATCTGTCATTTCTGCCCTGGCTGCTCCCTGGAGTTCTTCAGCTGCCTTTTCACTGCTATTGCTGCCGCCACCCCTACTTGAGGCCACCTTGAGGAGGCTACACAGCAATCACAGCTCCTTGCTTCCGAAGTATAGCCCTGGCTCCAGAAGGTAGTGGCCTAGGCTAGAGGGACAACACTGCCTCTGGAAGTCCAGAAAAAGGCGGGTGCAGACAAGTCCTGTGCTGTGTTAGTCTCATTCCACTGTAGATATATGAACCGGCTGTTCAGACTCACTTTTCAGGTCCCCTGCAAGAGATTCTCCTAGGTTGCCCTCTGATGTTGTGACATGTGGCCCATTAAAAAGTTTCTCTTGAGGAATCCTTTCCTATTTACTTTCAATATTTACCACTAACCACAGAAGGATGGTAGCAGTGGTGTCCAGAGAGCAGAAGCAGCAGAAAGTGGACAGCCACCGGTGAAGAAAGACGGCTTTGAAGAGCAGGAGATGAGAAACTATGGGCTTCAGCCGCTGGAAGAGCTCTAGGGAGCTGCCAGGCCTTATGGGCCAAGGGTCTCAGATGCCTTAGTGTCTAGTAGTTGTAACAGTGCCTGCTGTGGAAGCTGAGGGTCCCAACACACTAGGCCTTCCCAGGAGCCATAACACCGCCAGCACTACCTACTACAACTCCCAAATGCCAGGGCTGCTGGTATTCAGAGCATGGGATGGTGAACCTCTAACCTGACCTCCTGGAGCCCCGAGTCTCTGGCTCCTACAGTCCAGAGCATAGGCTTGAGCTGCAGTCTCTGTCTCTGTTGGTTCAGCTCTGAGTGTTGGACCCTCAAGAGTCTGGAACTGCCAGCCCTAGGGAGCTTTTTCCTACTCATGACTCCTACCCAGAGGTAGCCCTAGTGGGCTCCCCATGATACACATATCCATGCACCGCCCATCACCTGTTAACTTCATCCAACAATTATTTCTTGAGCCTTGTTTGGGGTCTTGAGGATGGAGAACTTGTTAAGACCACAGTGTTGCCCTTCAGGACTCTCAGTCAGTAGAGAGGCAGGTAGAACAGCAGCTGCTGCCTGTGACCCTGGCATCTAGACCAGAATGGGACATGTCATAGAGGTGGGTCCTTTGCAGTCTCTTGTTCATGCCCTGCCTGACCATTTGGGGTGCAGAAACAAGCCTTGCCAAACTGTCTCCACCAACATGTCAGCTTCAGAGAACATCCAGGCTTTTGCTTCTGAAAGCTGCGGGGAGACGTGAATTCAAGGAATCTTTCTTTACTATCCTTTTGCAACCAATTTGTGTTTAAGCCTGTATGAGCTTTAGAAAAGAAAAGAAAGCTAATTTTTAGAAATGCCAATGTTAGTGCCTGCCATGTTGCTGGCCATTTCTTTGGTCTTGTTGCTCTAGACCTTAGGGTATCTGTGGGGTGCTGTAGGAACTGAGTTTCAGAAAATCACTAAGAGGCAGAAACGCAACCCAAACCCAGATCAGTTTGCTTTAAAAGCTTTGTGCTCTCTCATGCCCAGATTGGCCTGGTCTCCTCATCCTGGGAGGCAGCTCTGTAGTCCAGTTTTATACCTGAGAAGACCAGGGCTTAGAAGGCTTGGTGACCGAGGCCCCATGTTTGGGATAGACTGGTCTGGATAGCTTGTTGTCCACACCCCATGCAACCTGGCAGGTATCCAAATCCAGCAGCTGCTCTCAAATTAGACTAGCCTGGCACAGCTGCCCACTTGGGCCTCAGTGGAGCTCAGCACAGCTGCCCACTCAGACCACAGTGGAGCTCAGCACAGCTGCCCACTCGGGCCTCAACGGAGCTCAGCACAGCTGCCCACTCAGACCACAGTGGAGCTTAGCACAGCTGCCCACTCAGACTACAGTGGAGCTCAGCACAGCTGCCCACTCGGGCGTCAGTGGAGTTCAGAGGCCTTACCACATCCGCAGACTATAGCCATCTCACCACACTCTTGTCTTTGCTGCATTCTCCATAAGTTTTTGATTGCTCTCTGCCACCACTTGGCATTTCACCACCCAGAACTTGGAGCCAACTGCAGCCCTAGTTCATGCTGTTCTCCTTCCAGGAAAAAAAGTTGGTGTTGCATAAGATGAAACCCAATGCCTTCTTATAGGAAGCTGGGAGTCATTCCTCCCTCAAAGAAACTGTCCTCGGAGACTCTGTTGCAGTTTGCCCGCATGTTGCCATGACTGAACAGCTTGGTGAACAAAGAGGGTTTATTCTTTCTTAGGATTCTCGGTTAAAGTTCTTAGTCCAGCCTGGCAGGAGAGCTCACAACAAAATATGAGAACTGGCTCTACTATATCCACAGGATTGCTGAGAGAGTGGCAAAGCTCACTCACCCAGACAGCAAGACTACCAAAGTCTACTGAATAATGGAAACTTGCTGAACCAGCTTCCCCATTTTGTTCACCTGCCCAGGGAATGGTCCCACCCACTTGGGTTAGTCTTCTCCATCAATCAAGCTGCAGGCTTGCTCAAGGGCTTGGCTTAGCTACCAAATCCTTCACAATTGAGTCCATAGCTCAGTCTTCAGTTGTGAAGCTGACATCTGTATATCTAACTCCTCCAGCAGTTTCCTGTGATCTCGAGCCAGAGGTGCACTGCTGCTGCCTTCTAAATCAATCTTCCTTGCAGAATCTTTACAAAAAACTGCATTCATTCCCTTGAAGTGTCCACACAGGCCCTCCCCAACATCCCTTTGTCCTGTAGGGATGGGGTTAGCCTCAAGATCTCAGGGGTCTACAGACCACACAGACCCTGATACACTTCTTCCTGGTGCCACCTGGGATGACCTGGCCCAACTGCTGCCACTTCTCCCTTAACAAAGGGCTCTTGCTCCGCCTGCTTGTCCGTGGCGGTTTTATTCTGTTGCTACTGATAAAATTGCTTCTATATTTTGTGAACATGCTCATTATAAAACTTGAGAAGTTAAAGTAGAAAGAGGACTGACAATTGTTTATGGACCCACACCCAGAGAAGTTGAACAGCCCCTCAAAGATTATTCAATCCTCCAGATGCGGGGTGGGGAAACTAAGGCAGGGGAGACCTGGCTCACTCATGTGGTAGATAGAGGTAGTGGCAGGGGTGGGGAGTCCCTGGGGAGTTGGGAGCTGGCAGCTGGCAAACAAGAGAAAGTATGACCCTGGCAGAGACGTCAGCTGATGCATGGTAGTTAGGCAGGTGACATTTGAGCCAGCTCTTGGTGGGAACTGACTCCCCATCACATCAAAGACACTTTGGGGGCTTAATGCCCAGCCAGCCAGCCACCTCATTCTTGTCATTTCTGTCACATGACCCTTGGGGTTTTCCTCGGACTTACCTGCCCCTTTGATTCTTGCACTGCTGGTTGAATCTTTCTCCTGACTTGTTCTTGATTGACTAGCTTTGGATTTTACTTTCAATTTATCTTAAGAAGAAATGTGGTCTGACACAGAACATGAGAAACCCGTTGCCATAAATAAGTGAGCACAGAGAGCAAGCGAAACCTAGAGCTGTCTGCGGCCTCCTGTCCTGAAAGTGCAGACAGCTGGTGGGTGAGGAAGGTGGGCGCCGACCAAGATGCCTTCACGCTATTTAGAAAGTGGGGATGGGATAAACCAGGAAGTGAACAACCTTCCCCCTGGTGTGCTGATGTCATTTAATGCTGGGACACTAAAGCACAACCGTCCTGGGCATCTTACAGATGAAGAGACAATGTCCTGTTCATGTGAAATTCATGCCACTAGGTAGTATAGATGGGAGGCCATTGTTCTCCAAGTGGCCGACCCTCCAGCTCTCTTCAGAGTTCTCTTCGTCCTGTTACATCTGCACATCTCCATTCAGAAGGGAGTGTGGGGGCTGCTCTTTTCCCGTGGATCTTGCTCGATGGAAGCATCTCTCGAGGTATGCATGTTCTGCTGTGTGAAACTGGCTGGAGCCAGGGCACCCCTTGCAGCTTCAGTTGACCTGGAGGTGAGCACTGACTGTTTGGGGCAAGAGTAAGGACAGCTCCTCCCCTCCTGCTACACTGCTGCTCAGAACTGCTGCATGGTTGCTGGCCGCCTCCACCAATATCTGGCCTCTCACTACCCTTTTTCAGAATCCTGGGACAGCTGCGAAGCTCTTCATTAATGCACTAAGCTAAAAGTCACACCACGCGCTTTCCACAGACCATTAGTGATTTCCCAGAAGGCCAGTTCCCAATATTGATCTGGACGTGCCCTGAGGAGCCTGTGGCACTGAAGCTTTTCTAGAGTCAGCGCCCTGGTGAGGCTCCGAGGAGATTCTGCTTGCTAATGAAGGGCCTGGTCTGCAGGCCACGTCTTGCAGAGCTCTGCAAGAGACAGAAGCTCCCTGAGAGGAGCGCCCCAAAGGGTACCAGATGTGTTAGAGGCAGGAGGCGCCTGGCGTGGATGAGGAATTTCCATAGCTTCTAACCTAGTTTGTAGAGGACAGTTCCTTGACTGGAACTGAAGTGATTTCTGCACCTCTCTAAGGTTACAGGAGGGAAGCAATGCAGAGAGCATAATTAAGATAATTAGGGGATCTCACTACCACAGCATTTGGACTCCAGCATTGTGGGGTCACCACCCTTCAGTTAGATGTGCCCTCCAAGGAGAGAAGGTTCTCTGACCAAACTGCTGAGCCTGGTGCAGTCATATGCCACTCGGTGCATCTTGCTCAGCCTGGTGCAGTCAGGTGCCACTTAGTGCGTCTTGCTGAGCCTGGTGCAGTCGAGCCTGATGCAGTCCCATGCCACTCAGTACATCTTGCTGAGGTTTGCTTTCCCACCATTGCTATCTAACATGGTATGGCAGGGCCAGGGCACACCCTGTGCCATGCCATTTGACTTTCAGCCCCTTGGGCTATGAGCTAATAAACCTCTTCTTCCTCCTGTGACTTGTGGCAGATTCCTCACTGTGTATATTGGATGGCACTGCCCTAGTGCAGGGCTGCAAGAAAGATCTGGGGTGAGTGGATGCTTCCTGGTGTCATGGTTTAAGATGTGGCCCCCACAGTCTCATGCGTTTGTGAAGGTCATGGCACTTTGAGAGGCAGAGCCTTGCTAAGGAAGGCCGTCACAAGGGGTGGGCCTGGAGGTGGATGAGTCCCGCCCGACCTCCAGGAGACTGCAGACTGTCAGCAAGCAGCTCTCAGCCTCTCAGATAAGTGTGATGTATGTAGCCTGTTTTCAGCTTCAGCCAGCCATGCCACCTCCGCCATGAAAGACTGTGTCTCCCCTCTAGAAACTGTAAGATGAATAAATCTCCCTTTCTCCCTTAAGTTGTTGACTTTGAATGCTCTCTCACAGTGACAGTTAGAGTAACCGTTACACCTGGGAATGAGTTTCCTTCCCCTCTGGCTACCTCAGAGCTCTTGTTCCAGACAATTGAATTCCACATTCTATGATGTCTCAAGAATTCTCTGAAAGCAGAATGTGTTCCTGGCTGTAGACTTGGAGTGGCGGGTGGCTCCATCTGCCCCTGAGGTGTTGGTCCTCGCATGGGAATTCTGTTGCTGTACACTGCACCTCCTCTCCTTGATTCTCTCTTGTGTCCTCTAATCTGGCCGATTCACCCATGATCTCAGCTTGTTGTGAGCCCCCTAACTGCTGACCTTCTCATGGGTCTCAGCTGCCTGGGATGGTCATCAACAGGGCCTCCTCCATGGGAAGCTTCTGCACAGGCGAGGATCAGAGGAACATGCTAGGCAGGAGAGGGCCGTGGCGAGGTGAGAGCAGAGCTGAGGGCCGTGGCGAGGTGGAAGTGGAGCTGAAGGCGCTGTCAGCAGAATGGACAGCTGGACGGTTACATGAGCTCCTGTTTGAGTGGGAGAGGAGGGGCAAGGTTAGGAGGCAACTGCACCCTCAGGTCTAAGGTAACAGGGTACGGAACAGAAGGGACAGAACACAATACAAGAGCAGTGAAGACTTGGAGAAAGGCTGTATGTGGAGGGAGTCATGGCACTCAAAGCGTGGGACCCAATGGGGAGGGTGAGGCACAGTCTAGATGGGGTACTCAGGAGCCCATCACGATCAGGCCTCAGGACCAGAGGAAAACAGAGAGCTGAAGGCCCAAGGCAGGGGCCCCGAGAGGCATACTGTCCATTTGAGGGCACCCCAAGAATTCACTGTTGGTATCAGCTGTCACAGAGCTGGGAAGGTTCCCAGAGCTGATGAAATCCAGGCTTTCTTCCACCTGAACTACTTTATGCTGCGATGAGTGTTTTTCTCTAAACCTGATGAACTTGGGCCAGGAACATCCGATAGCTGCTCCGTGCAGGCCTTGTTCTGGGAGCTGAGAAGAAGAGACAAGAAGGAAGGATGGTACAGAAACAGCATTCTAGACCAAGACGGCCAGGCATAGCAGCACTGTCAGGCTGAGCTCGGGAACTTGGGATCACAGAAGCAAGTCTGGGAGATCTAGAATTCCTCTGAGCGCTGCTGCCTGAGTGGGGGCGCTCCAAACAGGGAAAGGGTATCTAAGGCTGAGGCCAAGAGTCAGAGTGTGGATTATCATGACCTGTGAAGCATGGCTCAGAAAGCTCATGCGTACACTCATATGTAACTTCTGTGGGCGCCTGGACAGATGGATGTTCAAACTACAATGGGCGCCATCCTCACAGGGGCCACCATCAGAGGTCTGTGCCCCTGGATGTTGCTGCTGGGAGTGGATACCCGTTCACCTCCATTCCACCCCCTCGCAGCAACAGCGTGCAAACTTGTCCCACCACTTTGGAAACCAGTTTGCCCTAGTCTGGTGATGGTCATTCTGCTATATACATCCATCACCTTAAATAAAGAGCAGCTGGAGGAAGAGGCTCCAGAGGGTACTGGTTGATGAGCAGGGCCGAGCCTGACGGTGGGAACGCGCATGTCACTGTGAACCGCAGACACATTCCAGAATGTCGAGGCAGAACCAGTATTAAAGATTAAATAGAGGAGCATTACCTCAGATAGTTGAGGCAGCAATCCGTGGTCACAGTAATTTATAAAAGCACTCACCCAGGGTTCAACAAACAGTTGCTAAGCAAGCATCCTTAAAGATGTGTTTTTTGTGTGAGGCTGCACGTGCCTGTGTATAAGCTCATGGTTCTGGCTGTCTTTGGGGATAGAAAAGACATTATGATTCTTTCATTCATCACTTCCTGGCTTCATTGCCTTCTTTCTAAGCATCAAAACTCCCTCCATCTTAACTTTTCCATGTTAAGCATATAACAGAAAAAAGCCTTATCTCAGTACCAGGAGGCATGTGAACGCCTAGAATTGATCACAGTCCACATGTCCACAGAGGAGAGGACAGAGAGTGCAGAACATCCTTGCAGGGGAATACTGTGTAGGTTGATAATGTTCTAGCTGTACTCAGCAACGCAGGCAGAATCCCAAAGGAAGCTGGCTTGGACAGGCCTTAGGAAGACTATATGGGTGTGAAAGTTTAAACTCGGGTAACTGTAAACAAGTTATGATATACCTACACATATGAGTGGTTAAGCTGTGAAAACGAGCAAAAAGGTGATTAATCTCAGAAGCTGGACCCCTGGCCATTCCCATAGGACCACTGACTTCTCCCATAGGACCCTGGCTGCTCCCCAAGGACTCCTGGCTGCTCCCTTAGGACCACTCTCCTTAGAGAGGAGGCAACCCTGCTTGTAGGTGTCTGTGTTCCCTCATCTGGGGTATCTACTACAACATGATCATTTAATCTGTACCAGTGGAGTGTTTGTACTGGTGGATATTTATGTCTGTTTCACAATGAGAAATCATGCTGGCCTGCCAGCCCATGTGACACTGACCTGTGTGTCATTGGACATAAGGGTTAAGGTCATGTTGATGTTCCCAGGTTATAAGGGATTCATTTTGGGCCAGTAGCACAAGTGTATAATCCTAGCTGCTCAGGAGACTGACAGGAGGATCTCAAATTCAAGGTCTGCTTGAGCTACAGAGAGTAAGGCCAGCTTGGGCAGTTTAGTCAGATCTTGTCTCAGAAAGTAAAAAGGGGGCTGGAGAGGTGGCTCAGGGGTTAAGCCTCCGCCTTGCAGGCGGAAGGTCCTGAGTTCGGATCCCAGATCCCATGTATAGACGCCAGGCGGAAACGGGGGCGGCCTGCGTTTCCGGTCCTGGTAGGGCGGAGCCTGTGAATCCCTGGGCAGAAGGAGGTGGAGGCGTCCATGGTGGTTTGCGAGTTCGTCCGTGGTTCTACACATACACAGACACACACACACAGACACACACACATACGCGCGCGCGCGCACATGCGCACAGTTGAATAAATAAAAAAAAATTTAAAAAAAAAAAAAAAGAAAGTAAAAAGGTTTGCCTCGGATGCTTAGGACCCTAGATTCAAACCCTGGTGTAGTCAGAAGAGAAAAAGTATTTTCATGTTATTTTCCTAATTTGGAATGTTTTAGGAGAGCAGTAATATTAAGGATGTATAAAGTTTTAGATGTGTAAATAAGGAATGACAGATAACTTACAAAAAGCATTGTGATAAATCACTTTCTTTCATTCCCCAGCTTTGTTTTCTGGAGCCTTGCAGCTCAGGAAACCAGGTTCATGGGGAACTCTCTGGAGACACAGAGCTCTAGCTTGTCCTTAAGTATTTCTATCCTCTGCAGAGAGCCAGGCAGGGGCTGAGGGGGATTCTCTGCTTGGCTTAGCTGTGCTTAGCTCTTCTCCTGAGACAGCCATACCATAGGGAACCAAGGAGCCAGTGGAGGAGAGCTCAGCTTGGGGCTGTCCAGGCAGCCAGGGACCTGTGATTAGTAGGGAAGACAATGTTGACAGATTGCACAGCCAATGATAATAGGGGCTGGTGTTGTGCAGCACACCTGAAGGTGTGGCCTTGTGCCTGTAGGCACACCAATGCACTAAGACCTCCTGGGGGGCCTCTGCAAAGATTAGGGGCTGGATAAGGCCAGCTACCTGTGGCCCCAGGGAGTGCTAAATCCTCAAGAGAGATGCCAGCAGCATGCTAAGTCACAAGTGAAGTGCAGGAGTTCACCATCCCCAGCTGCTTGCTGCCAGATGTGCTTGCTCACGTGACAAACATCCTTACAGTAGTTTGTAATTTTCTGCTTGAATAACTTCAAGATGGGGCCACTTTGGAATTAATTATTCTTACAGTAGGAGTTCTGCTGAAGTTCATACCCACAGGAATGGACAGTGACAGACTATAGCATTCACCACAGGGTACCATCACCTGCAGCCACAGTGGTTTGAGGGTTTCATGATGACATTCTCGTGTACGAGGGGCCCAGGAAACCAAGGGGGATGATCTGAGATGAAACATTGTCTTGTTTCCAGTCATGAGGCATCCATGAGTCTTAGAGGCTGCCAGACCCTGACTTCACTGACTCTAACCCATTAGCTCTATGCAGTTTTTCAGTGACAGATCAGGCTGAGTACAAAAGATCCCACTGCAAATTCGCCAGCTGCTCTAAGGAGTGGTGAATTAGTCCTAGAGGGAAATTGTGCTAGAGGCTGCTCAGAGCTAGCCTTTTAAAGCTAGGGCACAGTACAGGAATATAATGCATGACTGTCTAGGATGTGACTTTGAAGAAGGCTCATGGGTTTCCTGGGTGCCGAAGAAAAAAGGAGCTGTGTTTGTGATGTCTACTTTGAATTCAAGAGGCTGCGACTGATTTGTGATGTCTGCTCTGGGTCAGAAGGGAATCCACAGTAGCTCAAGTGCCACATCTCAGTAACTGAAGCACCTCCTAGGTATTGGGTTCTGTGCCGACAGCTTTGTCCAGCATTTTCCCTGTTTGTCCTTAGAGGCAGCAAATCTGGAAGCAGAAAACTGCTATTTACATGAGAAAAGTATTCATGGAAAGATGTCAAGGAATTGAAAGTGAAAGCAAATGAAACATACAACACTGTGATCACAGTTATAGTTAAATGATTTCTACATATAAATGTATAGTTGAATTGTAAATAGTTATAAACAAACCTTGATACATATGGAAAGTAGAAAATGGAAGGAAATAGATGTTCATAGTGGGTATTGCCGAGTGGAGAGATAGTAGGTAGTTTTTATGCTTGTCTAAATTTTTCTGTAATGACCCATATTCCTTTTTCAAGCATACATAAGTTATGTGTGTGAGTGGGTGTGTGCATTTTTAATATTACATATTTAGGGATTTGGTGGCATGCTTTTTTCTCTTCATAAATTCACAGAAAACATTAATTACGCCTCCTCAATATAATTTTTAAATAACTCTCGTGGCTAGTTCTAAAGCTGTTTTTCCAGACTGAAATATCTGGACAGCAGTCTTGATTATCTTTTGGAAAGAAGAGCAAAGGGTAGAAGTTCACCAGCAATCTGCATGACTACCTGCTGCAGTTTGAGTTCGGGTCCCCAGACCCCCACTTGTGATGGAAAGGCTCTTTGCCCTTCTCTACTCACTACTGGAACCTTTGCAGGGGTGATGGAAGGTTTTCTGGGTACTGGGTGCATTGTGAAGTGGACATTGGAGCTTCCTCTTCCTTTTCCTCTTTTGCTTCCCAGCCATGAGGCTGACAGCTTTGCTTCACCATGCATAGGCCATGTGCCGTGTCAAGCTCTAAGTACAGGATCAATAGATTATAGACTGAAATATAAAATCATGAGCCAAGATAAGCTTCTCCTTGTAAGTTGATTGCCTCAGGTATTTGTTAAAATAATAGGAATTAACTCAACGTCACAGCCTCAAAGAAGAACACTGGGCTGAGGAATTTAATAGTGTTTACTTACAATGTTGTTTTGGGACAGAAACTTCTAGATAACTTGCTTATACAATTCAAAAGACTTAAATAGGGCAAACACAAAGAAGGGGGAAAAAATCTAAAAAGTCTGAAAAGACTCCATGGTGTCTTCTTTTGTTTTCTGCTGTTGTAACAAACTACCTGAGGCTGGAAATTTTATAAAGGGAGGAGCTTTATTTCTGTGCAAAACTCTGGGAATCTAAGAGGTCCAGATGGTGCATCACCCACCTGAACACTTTTGGAGCCCCCTAACACTGCCTCGCAAGGGAAACAAACATTGTTGAAAGTACATTTAAGAACATGGAGCTGAGAGCTTTCTTAATGGGAAAATGAATCTTATCTGTGGAGACATGGTCAGCAGCTGGTGTGCATAATTACGCACACACACAGACACACATGCACACACACATACAAACACACTTGCACACATACACGTACATATGCACATACACATATATGGACACAGATACACACATGAACACATACATGCATACATGTGCACACACACCTGCACACACACATGTACTCACACAATCGCACACACACAGTGAAAGCACATGCCCACTCCCTGACTTTCTAGTGCTGCAATGCCTGTGGCTTATTAGATTCATGCCAAGTAGGTTTTCACTTCCCAACTGACCAGATAGGGTGGCACTGAGAGCCCTGGGTAACTGGGCAACAGCGAGTCAGGCAGGTGTCACTGCAGGGATACTCTGGTTGCCTTGCTTCTCAGGTATAAATCACCACAGTTAGCCAGCTGCAGACTCCACCTGGCCTACACAAAGACCTTAAAACAGACTGTAGAAATAGATCTGTATGGAAAGAGATTTTAGTCTGTGGCTTCTGGGGCTTGGCGTGGTCATGTGAAAGGAGAGGGAAACATACCCTACATGTTCTGGATAGTTGATAGCCCAGAGGCACTTCCAATGTGCATAATCACCAGCCATCGCGGCAGCAGTATAATCTGGATGTGAAGTAGACAAATAGCTCACTGGCTATTTGTCCTGGACTGCAACTTTTCTTCTAGAGTGTTGAAACTGCTCCAGTGTCTCTTCCTCTGGAACAGGGGCTGGTCACTGTCATCCCAGGATTCTCATGTGGCCTGGATGTCATCACTCGTAGAGAAGTAGACAATCCAGTCCATTTACTTTTAGACACATTACAAGCAAATCATTAGCAGGAACACTGCTGTCTTCAGGATCAACAGTGCCCTCTGACGTGCTTCCCATCAGAAATCACCACAGTCACCCCCTCTTGCCACCCAAAAGTGTAGACCTTCCCTCTCCCCATCTCCAGTGAGATCATGCCCCTGAGATGGGCTGCTCAGTGTCTTAGGAGAATATGAATGTTCAAGTGCCATCTCCCTGCATGTGGGTTTGGCTGAGTACTTCCCATGAGCCTTGTGCCCATTTCCTAACTTACAGGGCACTATGGGACAGTGGGCATTGCTAAGACCATGCTAAGCCATACTGACACTGTTTCATAGGTATTGGTGAAGGCCGACCAGTACTGGGTCAGACTCGGTAGGATACAGTCCTCAGAGTTACTGATGCGCCATTAGTTCCTACCCTTTACAGATGAGAAAAGTGAGATACGGGAACATCCAGCCACTTGTTCAGGCCTAGTGAGTGTGACATAAAGTCCTACAGGTCACTGCCTGTAGGCGCCACTGTCAGGGCGATGGTCAGTTCCCTTCCTTGCTGATCTTACTGACAGCATGCATGCCTTGGCCTTTCCACTTTCTGTTCCATGGTGTTTCGTAACAGTAGAAGGCACACTTGCAGTGGACAGTGGCACAGAGGGAAGGGACGCAGGCCAGCTGCTCTGTGTTCTGGAGCGTCCCCTTGAAAGATGCATTAGGTGACAGACTACTTTCAGAAAACTTTGCTCAGTCTCTCTGTCCCAGCTATAGAATGGAGACCATTAGAGTCCCACTTTCTGTGGTGATCATGTGGGTCAGTGGCTAGCCCTGGCCAGGGAGGTGGCAGCCAGCATCATGACTGTTACAGAACCCTAACTCAGTTCCAGGCATCACACTGGGCTCTTTTCCACAGCGTGCTTCCACAGCCTGATGGGATGGGCAGTCTTGATCCGTGTCAGAGGACAAGCCTATTTCTAATTTCCTCTACATTGCATGGCCCTTGGCGAGTGTAGTTTGTTCTATCTCTTGGCCTGTTCCTGGTAGGGAGGAGCACAACCCTCCTGGGTCTCTAAGGAGGGGGATGGGAGTGAAATCAGGATTCCAATAGAACCCACGGGGTTTTGCCTTGGTTATAGAAAGGATCCAGCTCACTCTCACAGTCCCACATGCGGGCAGACAGACGCGCCTTTCAAATGCTTTAAAGTCATCAAGTTTGGCAGGCAGAAGTTTGGGGAGGTGTGGGTGATGAAGCAAGCAGTTCAGTAGAGTGAGTGGGATGCTAGGAAATGAGAGCACATGGTGCTCCTGGGGTGGTGGGGGACACACTGGGAGGTCACATGGCGCTCCTGGGGGGGAGAGGAACACTGGGAGTCACATGGCGCTCCTGGGGGAGAACACTGGGAGGTCACATGGCGCTCCTGAAGGGGGAGGACATTGGGAGATTACATTGCTCTCCTGGGGTGGTGGGGGAGACACTGGGAGATTACATTGCTCTGGGGGGGACACTGGGAGGTCACATGGTGCTCCTGAGGGGGGAGGACACTGGGAGATTACATTGCTCTCCTGGGGGGGACACTGGGAGGTCACATGGCACTCCTGGGGTGGGGGGAGAGGAAACCTGGGAGGTCACATGGCGCTCCTGGGGGGGGTAAGGGGAGACACTGGGAAGTCACTGGAGCTGGTGCTCATAGTGTGTCTGCTCCCCAAGTCTGAGCTGCTGCCTAGCAATGGGAACTGTTTCCACCCAGTAACAGAGAAGCTGGTGCTTCCCCGGTCTGTCCTGCTAACAAGCAGCCACGTGCCTCTGTCACCCATTTGGTTCTCCCTGGATGACACCCGGAGTGATTGGCAGGATGGAGCTGAGTGCCTCCCTGCCTGGTGTTTGGGGCTGTGCCCTGTTCCTCAGATGGGCAGAGGAGGTGGAGCAGGTCCCACTGAGTTCAGAGCTCTGTGGGGATCAGCATGCACCAGAGGGAGAATCCTTGTCTTCTTAGCCCTGGGTTCCACCCTCAAGACAATCGTGGTTGCTACCTGCTTCTGTCTGTCTGCCCAGGGTGCTCAGCCTCCTGGAGCACGTGACTGGTAGGGGCTAATGCAAATGTGACTGGTCTATGGTCACAGACCCTTTCCTTACCACCAGGGGTGGGTGATGTAGAGTGGGCATTGAAGAGGCAGTGAGTTCAGTGCCCTTTGGCATACTCCTGGTACCTTTTCTCATTCTACGTCAAAAATCCTGTGTTTTGGCAGTGGTACCCGTTTCACAGATGGAGAAATTAAGGTTCACATATATCCAGCAACCAGCTTATTTGAGGCAGATTTGAACCCAGGTCTCCATACTACATGTGGACTGGGTACCACAAGAGTAAATGACCCCACTGTGGATAGTCACAGAGGGCTTTCTCAAAAGCCAGGTGTTGCAGTTCACCTGCATAGTTGCTGATAAATGACCATAAAATGGATTAAGGGAACGAGGAATTTATTCTGTTATGATTAGTGGTTACAGTTCATAGTCCAGCTTGACAGGAGAGCACTCACCAACACCAGAGCTAAAGGAACTGGCCACACCATCACCACATAATGACTGAGAGAGGGACGATCCTTACTTGCCAGACCAACATGACTGGCCAAGTGTACAAAAGGATGCCCACTCCTTCAACCAGCCCTCCATCATATTCCATGGCCTAATCCCACCCACTGTAGGCTGGGCCCTCCCCATCATCTAGACAATCTCCTGCAGGTTTGCCTGGGCCCACTCAACTACTAATTCTCTACAGATGTGCCCAGAGCTCAAATTCTCAACCATCAAGTTGACACCTGTGCCTAACCATGACACCAGGGGAACCGGGAAACATTCCATTTCTATCTCATTTACTTACAGAATCTTTGAAGTGAGGCATGTTGAGATTATTATTAATTAGGAAACAGAAAGTTCATCTTTTCTGGGGAGGATAGCCATGCTGCCCAGTCAGGGCTCACATTCTGAGAGGCTGTGCCATTTCCTCGGCTTAGGCTCCAAATCGTTTCCAGGGCAGCCCCTCCTCCCAGGGCTAAGTTCCAGGCAGGCCATCTGCTTCTGGGGCCAGCTGCCCCTCCCACAGCCGCTGCTCCCCCCACCCCCCAACGCCTGGCTCCTGGCTGGCTGCAGTCGTAGGGAAAGTTCAGGGCAAATATCTGCGCCAGCTTCTTCTGCAACCTAACTTTTGCTGCAATGGGTCCCGCCTTGTCTCTCAAGTGGCTCTGTTGATGCTCAGTTGTGGTGTTTGTGGAGGATGTGGGATGCCAGGGGATGCAGCAGTCCACTGCTCAGAGCTCAGCCACCTGCTCAGGGCTCAGCTGCCTCAGCTCCTAACTCTGTGATGCACAGTAGTCCTGGAAGCTTTGCACAGCTGAAGTCATATCAGGTCACCTGCTCAGTGCCATTCTCTCAGAGAAACTCCCAGATCCTCCCATGCTGCAGCCTGAAGTCCCCTACTTCTGGGCCCTGATTGTGGCTACAAGATCTGTTGGTAACAATGGACTGAACCCTCCCTCCCCCACATCTGTCTCCTATACGTCTTCCTTCATCACCTCCACTAAACAGAGTCTATCCACAGGACCCTTTTCTTGAGCCTAGACTAGGCATACCTGTCCATCCCCCCCAGGCAGCACTCACCTGGGCTTTGGCCCTCAGATAACTCCTTCCTGAGTCATCCCTTAGGAAGCAGGGTGCACTGTGAAGATGGCAGATGATGGTTAGTCAGAGATCCTAAGCACATCCTCAGCAGTCAGGAAATTAAGGAAGACCCTCTTCAGACCCCCCAGTAATTCAGGCACATGTCATCACCCATTGACATCTGAGCGAACATAGCAGCTGGGTATCTGTGAAGCCAGCAGGTGGGGAAAACAGCTCCCATTCCTTTAGAGAGAGACAAGGAGCATGCGCGTCAGGGCGACTGTGCTTGAAGATTGAAATACACAGTAGGGTAAGCAGACTCTACCAACAGGAGCCTATATGGCTTGGCCAGGAGGGATTTTGCGTGGCTTAGTTGGTTATCTAGGTGATGTGCAGGAGCTGGCTGGGCAGAAAGGCTAGAGTAGTTTTGGGGCCTGTACTCAAAGCTGAGTTCAGGCGGCAGGAATCTAGAAAGCCAGCCAGTGACTAAAGCTCTCCTAACTGCTCCCTTTTTGTCTTCCAGGGCCCTAATCTTTGTGTCCCACGGTGCTGGCGAACACTGCGGCCGCTATGAAGAGCTGGCTCAGATGCTAAAGGGGCTGGACCTGCTGGTGTTCGCCCATGACCATGGTGAGTCCCCCAGTATGGTGCAGGGGCTGGCAGTCTCACTGCACTGTCCTACCTCCTTGTCGTCCTGGTTCTGTTCCCCAAGGATGTATCTGGGTTACCAACTGTGTGTAGTTATGTAAGTGGGACGGTAGGTCTGACCAGCAGTCTCTGCTGTGCTTGAATGCAGGCTGATTAGAAACTTGACTGAGAAACCGAAGCAGGGTATGTGATGACAGAAGAGCCCACCTGGGGCCGAGTAGTCCTGTTATATTTATAACGTGCTTCCTATTAAGGTGGGTGCTGGTTCTCTCCAAGGGACTTCAGTCCAACTTAAACTCAGATTAAGCCAGAAGCTCAGTATAAGTCTTAAAAGCCCACGGTAAAGAACATATAACTTGTTTACACATATATGAACATGCATGTCCACAGCTATACATATATATCTGTGTTACCACCTTTTCTATCACTGCTACAAATGAGCTGAGCATTCCAGTGATCTAGTTTGGCTTACATTTCAGGGGCTTCAGGTCCTCATGGTGGCAAGGATTTCTTCTTCCCCTTTACTCCATCACACCCCAGCCTATCACTCCATCAGTGAGGGGCGTCTCCATCAGCACCCTAACCTTCGGAGAGCACTGCCCCCATGGTATCAGTGAAGGGCATCTTTCCCAGTTAATTTGTTCTATCTGCAAATGTTCTCAAACACACTCAGAGGTGCTGTACTAATCTTCTAGACACTTAACTCAGTCAAGTTGGCAGTTATACTACATGTTGATATGCACATGCAAACACATATGTACAATGCACATTTATATTTGTAGATAGGTGTCAACACCCAAGACACATGTAAGTACATGCACCAACATGTGCACAGATGTGTTTGCATGGACATATACTTATGCACATGTGTGTGCAGGATATGCATATGCACAGGTGTGCACATATATACATGCATGGGTATGCATGTGTGCATACGTGTGCACATGTGTATGTATGTATTCATATGTGGGTGCATGGATTTGTTCCCTCAGGGATAATCCTGGAACATTATCTCTCAGTCTCATGGATACATGCATGTACATATGTGTATACACAGATATGTACATATACCCTGAGGGCAAGTGTTTAATTCTGTCATGTGATGAAGATTTCAACGACCATCAGTGCTGAGCTCACCGGCTCCAGCCCATTGTCTTATTTTCTTGTACAAGAATTTGAAACCAGAGATAAGTGCTGCCTGCCACTAGCTGTACCCCAATCCAGTGTGCCTCCTCTCAGTCACCCATGTGACGCTCTCATGGCTGAGAAGCCTCTGGCTTTAAGTCTCTAAAACGGAAGAGTTCCCAGTGACTTAGCACTGTGACATCCCACAGCCCAGCTTGATTCGCTGCCATTCTACCCAGATCCAGAAATGTGGCTCTGTCGTATCTGATGTGAATCAGATAATTAAGTGGTGCTTCTGGAAAGAGGGACAGGGGAGCCATGACAGTGGCCTGGGAGTCTTCTAGAAAGAGAGGAGGCTGCATCGCACAGAGATGTTAAGGCAAGATAAACAGCTTGCTGGGGGATTTTGTACACAGATCTGTGAATCTCATCTGCCAGGAGCCCCTTTTAAGCCAGATATATATATGTGTCCCAGTAATTGAGATTATTGACTAAATTCTTTCCTGTTACAGCCTCGCTGGTCTTTAGTGTTCTGCAGTTGCCTCAGTAATATCTGTGCAGTAGTTTGAGAGTTACTATCTCAGGATTCTCCCCGAGGCTTGCATTGTGGGGACTGTGTCATCATTAGCCTGCAAGGCCCGAGACAGTTGCGCTTCATCCTGCCACTTTTGTCTCCATTAAAATCGGTTGTAGTCATCATCTGTGCTAGAGACATCCTGAAAGAATAGTTGTACCCAACACCCTAAATCTCAAGCATCTGTTTTACAAAGTAGTGTCAGACAGTTTATCTGATAAACTCGGCCAGATGAAGTCAATGTGGAGCTTTATCTATTTTGCCTGACAGTGGTGCTTGGAAAATAATGTTTAAGGTTTCTTTTTTTTTTATAGTGCACAGAGAAAAGAATCTCACCTTATGATGATTCCAGAAAGTTGAGGCAAAGCTCTCTGTGGCTTCCAAATACAGGGTGGAAATGGCTTCATTTACTTGTTCCAAATTCCCCTATGATGTGTCATAAGTACCTCTGCACAAACAGAGGGGAACAGCCCAGTTCAAGAATTGGATGCAATTGAGCATTTGTGTGCATGCACATGAGTGCGTACAACACGTTTATGTTGTTTACCATCTGTGGATGAAAGTTATTATGATTTTCTTGGAGGAAGGAAGTCAGACAAGGATACCATATAGGGGTCTTGAGCAGACTTGAAGGGTGGGTGCTACTGACTAGTGATCCTGGTCATGTTTTCTTTTTGCTGAAAATTTGAGGTACAGGGAGAGGGTTTAAATTTGTACCCAAGACAGCTGTTTTCTAGGCAAGGATACCTTTAGAGGCTCATGCCTCTCCACGTGGTTTTGCACTTGAATAAATCATTGAATTGAAAGCATGTCAGGTCAATTATAGTGGCACTTGGAGGAGCACAGTGGAAGAACGCCATAGTCTAAGGGCAGAGTCTTGGGAACACTGCAAAGGTCCCTGTTTCTTGAAGTCCAGGGCAGCCCGCTTCCCCATTGCATCTTTCTTCAGCCCAACTATGCTACTGCACTATGGCCTCTCATACAACTCATCGGTGAGTGTAAGCTGTCCAATCTGGGCCTTCTTGAGTCATCCCAAGCCTTAATTTTGCTCATTTCCAATACGGGCCACAATGCTGTTCCATAGCAACAGAGAGGACCCAATTGAGGATGGGTGGGGCAGTATAAGGGGTCCTTCTCCTCCAGGACCCCTTGCAATAACAGGGCAGACTGACTGATATGCCAGGCCCCCAAGTGGCCATATATCCACGGCTCTGAGTAGTGCCACATAGCTGAGGACAGAAGTCAGGGATGTGAGATTCTTGCCTTGGCATTGCTGCTTCCAGCCGGGTTATCTCAGACCCAGAGACCCCTGGAAGAAAAGCTGAAGCCACAGGCAGAATATAGCTGGAGAGACCCTCATGGGCTTCAAGGCTGGCTTCCACAGTAGTGCCATTTTCAGACACACTGTCTGCAGCTCTGACACTGACCTGTGAAATGGTGTGGGTCTATTTGCTCAGCCTTCTGTTGGCTCTTGTTAGGCACATCCCCCAAGCCGCACTGTGACCATCTGTCTGTCTATGTTTCTCAGTTGGCCTGTGCCCTGTGCTCAATAAATATCCAACTTAGCCGTGTTTTCTATTTTAACCTTTGGAACTCTCAAGAATGGCCTTATGGATTTGGAAAGCTTGCCAGAGAAAAACATAGTGTCTATCACTCACAAATGAAGATGTCCTATCCTGGCCACTTTTCTTGTATACTTTCAAATTCCCTGTGAGAACTGACTTTACTGTCACCATTTCACAGGTGAAGTTTGAAGCAGGATTATCAAGGAGGCTGTTCTCTTTGCACCTGCTGTACATTCTAGCAGAGGAGTGGCAGCTCAAGGACAGGAAGTCTGTTTTCTCCTGTGCCATACAGTCAGGCAAGGCAAGGACAGCAGGGTGCCGTCAGTGCCCAAGCCTCCCGCTGAGGTTTGCCTGACTGGTGTCTACTGGCTGTGCTGTGTCCTCCTATGACCCTCTTCTCACAAAAGGAATCCACGTAAGCAGCAGCCATGAGAAGGAAGAGTCTGGGCTTCAATAAGAACAGCTGCAGGTTCTGGACACATCAAGTTAGCATTGGCTTGCTGCAAAGGAGGAAGGGAAATGGAATTGCCAACTTGTAGCCCAGATGATGCAGGGGTAAGAAAGCAGGAGAGACTAGTGTGACTGGCAACTACCTTCTCTGCTGCACATCTCTAGCATTTCCCAGTCTTTTTCACCCTGGGCATGTTCTGGGTGCTCTGCTAGTGACAGTCACTTCATGTCACTCATACACACTCTCTTCCATAAGGTCCAAGGAGGACAGTTATTAACATTGCTAGTAAACTCAAGCTCCTGATTGCAATTTACTCTGGACAGGGTGTTGTACACGAAGAGGCATGTTGGCACAGTGACTCTCAGAGCCCGGCCTGTCCCCAAGACAACCAAGTCATATAGTGCTTAACTATCCCTCCCATAAACACAAGCACAGATTGTCACATCATGCTTAGCATTAGTTTCATTCTCCACCCCAGAACCTCCTTATAGTCCACTCATTGCCTAAGAACCAGAAGCACCACCAGGGAGGAGTTTGTAATCCAAGATAGATTAGACCAGAAGTGTTTGAGAAGAAAGTCATGGAGTGTGCACTGAAGTGTCTACTCCAGCAGGCCAGAGAAAGTGCTCATCACTATGTCTGACATGGACGCCTAACAGGAAGGCTACTGAACCTTCAACTCTGGTAGCCAAGGATTGGGGAAGCTTGCAAGTGATGTGACTATGATCCCAGAACAGGGAAACCACAGAGCCATTATTTGGGTGTCAAGGCAGTGATATGACACCTCAAAAGCATTTGGGCATCCCAAGATCTTGTAGGGTTAGCAGGGTAACTGAGTCTTGCCATGTGAGTAGGAGTTTGTCTGGAAACACTGCGCAAGGGGGACCCTAGTTCTCACCCTGGCCACATTGATGCTTCTGGGAATCATTGATGGAGACACACCTTTTGTCTTTGTTCCCTTCCCTAATCTTAATATCTTAGGCACTGGGAGTCTTTCTTATTTCTTAAATCAAATGTACTTTATTTATCTATCTATTTATTTAGTGTGTGTGTGTTCTGTGAGGGACCAAGGGTGACTTTGGGAATCATCCTGAATTGCTTCTACCTTTGCTTTGATCTAGAATTTCTCAGGTTCCACCCACCAAGGTCAAAATTTCTGCCTGGCATTTTTGCATGGGACCTGGGATCCGAATTTAAGACTTTTGCTTGTGCAGCAGAATCTTAACTCCTGAACCATCTCTTTAGGTCTGGTACAGGGGTTCTTAAAGTCACCCCAAGTGAGCCTATGTAGCCCAGGGCATGAAAAGTCACACAAGCAACAAAGACTCTCTGATCTGTGTGCTGCATACCTGCCATCATTTAACTGGACCCTAAATGGAAAGGGGAGGGAGCCCTAGCCTGCAAGGCTCAGGCTACAAGATCCCTCCGGACACTGATGCTGAACCGTGGAGGTAGGGAGTCCATCCTCTCTGCTGGGAAGCTCTCTGCCTGGTGCTGGAAGCCACCAGGAGGGACAGTCCTCAGCACGGCGGCAGTGTGAGCAAGCTGAGGTGGTTTGCACAGGTGGAAGCACCAGAAGATGGTTTCTTGTAACTTTCTAAACATAGCCCGGAGAAAAGCCACTGTGGGCGTCACGCGGTCCCTGGGTCTGCCAGCCATTCCTGTGACTCACTGGAAACCCCTGGGTCCTCTGAACAAGCATCATGGCTGTCTCACTGAAGAGAGGGAGGGAAGCAGGCTGGCGAGGCTAACTGGAAGCCCCTGCCACAAAAAGGTGGCAGGAAGCTGTGGCCCACGGCACCCTCGAACATGGTCATTGCAGCGTGCTCCAGAGCACTTCTGCCCGAAACGTCACTTTCCCCAGCAAGTGTCCTGGTTCCCTAACACAGTGTGTTTAAAAATACACCGCCCAGCACCAGAGCACCTGTTCAGCATGTGTGAGGCCCTGCGTTCCATCAAAAAAAAAAAAAAAGAGGAGGAGGAGGAAGAGAATAGGGAGAGAGAAGGTTAGAGGACTGGAAAGGAGGGAAGCAGGGAAGGAAGAAAGGAAACTTGTTAGGATAGTTTTCTGGGCCTGAGCTTTCTATTTACAAAGTATAAAGAAAGCATAATCAGCTGATTAACAGTGAATTAATTATCTGCAAATATTTGAGGGAAAGTGTTAAAAGGAAAGGAAAAAAAAAACCCAGCTGGGGTGAACATGAAAGGGAAGTTTGGAGGGAAAGTCCGTGGGCAGCAGCGATGTGTGATTCTGTGGAGGGCGTACCCTGTGTGGGCAGAAAAGGTATTGAGGAAATTCAGGGGCAGACCCAAAGACATCAGCGGTGCTTCCCCAAAGGAAGACAGAATTGAGTCGAGACCCAATGGGATGGATTCTAAAATAGATTGCCATTGGTTGCACGTAATAGATTTTTGCTAGAAATGTTGAAACACGTATTGACAACTTTTGTCGCCTGAGTAAACACAAGAGCAAAAGTAGTGGAGGGGGCTCCCGCTGGCGCTCCAAAGCTTCCTGGCTAATTCAGGCATGGTCAGGTACAGGGGACCACTCATGCCACCCTTGGTGCCCTCTGCAGTCCTGGATTTTTCCTCCCGTCATCCTTACTTTGATGGAGCCTATATCTGCACCTTGGGTTTCGATGTAAAGTTCTGCTGATATGAGTTTATAATGGATATACATTATCCATTATATGTATGGATATATAAGAGGCATACGGCTTTTTCTTGGATTAAGATGAACTTCCCACAAGGCTGAGTTGCTCATCCCAAAGATGAAGGCAATGATAATAACAAAATAATAACAGCGTTTCTGGAGCTGTGAGGAATAGAATGTCGCAGGGTTCTGTAGCTCCAGCGGGCACCAACACTCAGCAGATGCCTGGTTCCCACTCCCTGAAGGACACCATTTCACGATGCCACCAATGCGTGCTGAAGAGAAGCCAGGGGCTTTAGTGAGGTGCCCTCCTCAGTACAGTGACTCTTTAGTGGAGGCTGTAGGGGGTCAGGCGCATCTGTCGCTGCCAAGGTTTAGGTGCAGAGACAGAGGGAACCCAGAGCAGCTTGAAGCCTTGGTCTGCCAGGGGAGTTCTCAGGTTACTCTGATTTGCTTTGGTTTTAGCATTAGGTTTACCGTCTTGCCTGGTGTCTGGACTCATGTTCCTAGTCTATGAAATGGGGTAATGGAACCATTGTGGTGGATAGAGGGGTGCTGATGCAATGTCCTAGGCTCTCAGTCTGTGATGGAATACTACAGATGGGGGTGGCCATGGTCTGCTTGCCTGGAGCTCGTGGTCTTTGCTGTTTGGGGAAGAGCCTCTGCCCCTGCCTCCTCGCAGCTGCTCTTTATTGGGACCTGCCACTTGATGACCCTGTGTGGTGATAGCGGTCAACACAGCCTGCTGGGACTCAGATCTTAGGGCTGAGCATCTGCACTCGTAGGTGGGGAACGCAGGATTCGGGGTTGGGGGGCATCGCAGTGCTGCTGTGGCGTGCAGCTTGGATGGCGCCTTATTTACTTGAGGGACAGGAAGATGTTCTTTTCACTCAGGGACCTGGGGTGCAGCATGGCTCTGAAGGCAGCAGTGGTGAGGTGCTTCGGGTTGGTAGAGCTGGTGAATTCCAGGTTTATTTAAACATTCCTTTGGAAGCTTGTGTTCAAAGCTGTTCCGGTTCTTTACCAAGGATCCACTCAGAGGCTCACTGTTCGCTGAGCTAAAGAGCCATTTGGACTCTGAGAGGCTCGCCATGGCAGAGGGTCTGTGAGCAGGGTCCAGGAACATTTCAGCGTGTGGTCCTACCCCAGCTCACAGTCTGAGGAAGGGAACAGCCCAAGAGCAGGCAGAGCTATCGTGTGCAATGTGCAAGTCCACCTGGTCAGATGGACGTGTTCGTGGGATGCAACTGTGGTGACCTCACAGAGCCATTTCCCCGCCAGGACCTAAGTCTCAGTGACTGTCTATAAAGACTATGGGCATGGTAGCTGCTAGCAAGGATCTGGGGGCACCTACACCACCCCCAGCCACAGACCCACTTTTGCTTGTCACACCTCAGACTATCTTTGCAAAGAATTTTTTTCCAGTTCCTTCTAATTAAGTTGACAATTCCATTGTTTCTGAAAAAAAAAATCCTTCCTGTGTATTTTTCCCCTCTAAGTACTAAGCAGGCCTGATCCTACTTAGCTTCCATGATCAGAAGAGATGGGACAATTCAGCTATGGCCATAGACTTTCCTGTACGTTTTCTATTGGTCTCCCGCCTTTCCTAGTCTGAGAAAGATGCAGCTTACCAGGTGACCACACTCCTTAAACCATTGTGGTATATTGCATTTATTCTGCATTGTTGCCAATAAATTCTGGATCACACGGCTTATAGGGAAGTGAGGGGTTTATTTCTCATACTATAGTTCCATTACAGTTCTTAATCCAGTTTGGCAGGAGAGCCCACACCATTGCCAGGGGCCAAGGGAACTGGCCACACTATATCCACAGGACTGCTGAGAGAAGGACAATCCTTACCTGCCAAATCAGCACATCTAGCAAAGTGTGAGGAGGATACCAACTTCCTTTACCAGTTCCCTCCATCTTATTCACCTGTCCAGAGACTGGCCATACCCACTATGGACTGGGCCTCCTCATCGGTCAGAGACTCTCCTGCAGGCTTGCTCAGGGCTCAATTCTACTGCTAATTCTTTACAGATGTACCCAAGAGCTCGAACCCTCAGCTGTCAAGTTGATACCTGTATCCAACTCTGACATAACAGACACCGACTTGTCGTGTGCTCTCCTAGTGTCCTTTCATTGGTGTGTTTGCCTTGAGCTCATTATGCAGACCAGTCCAACCACACTTACAATGGCTGGGCTAACAAATGTGCCCCCCCAACACCTGCACCAGTCCAATACCTGCGCCAGCTTTGTTCTTCTACACTGGTGGATGGTGATTGTCAGGAAAGAGTAGTATAATCATGACTCAGGGGTGATGTTTGAGAGCATTATGGAAATGACTGGAAATCACAGGTCACACAGGGTATGTCTAAGTGGAGGCGGGACTCTGAAACCCAGACGGATGCTTCCAGAGGCCCAGGGCCATCTTCCTTGGAACCTGCGGGGGCTACATGGTGATTTTCCGTTTGGGTGTCTTTCAAGAGGAATTTATCCCAAATGCATAGTCACTCATCCAAAATTACTCATGTGGTCCCTCAGATGAAAATATTGAAGGATCTCTGGTGAAAAGAAAACAGACATAGCTCCAAGGAGCAGAAGAGGCTGTTTCTGAAGTGTTTCCATGAATCACTTGTTGAAGTAGAGAAAGTCATGTTACTCGTGCTCCTGTGCTGAGAAGCCATGCTGCTTCCAGGAGGGGCATCTGCTGCACAGACACAGCACTGAGAAAGATCCACTAATTACCCTTTGTAGATTATGGGTTACATGCTGGTATAGAGAAAAAAGAAAAACAGATTCTGACAGCTGAAAAGACCCAGGTTCCACTGGCTTTAATGACCCCGGGCAAGTTACCTACCCTCTCTAAACCTATTCTCTCACCCATAGTACCAGAAGACTCGGCCTCATTCGTCCACTGGGATTAGCAGAGGAGTAGAAAGGAATTAAATCCGAGCAGATGTCTGATGCATGGGAAGTTATCCAGACACTTGCTGTGATGGAGTGATTACTTACAGTTCTAGAAAAGTTAGAATCCATGTCCCCTTTCTGAAAGCCATGTGTCACCCCCGTGCCATGTATACTGCAAAGTAAGTGAAGGTTACTGACCTTACAAGGTGTTTTCAAGGTATGTCAGCTGTACATCTGTAGCCAGTCAGGATATTGAAGCTGAAGGATCACTTTGAGCCCCTGAGTTTTGACTTTAAAATTTTTTAAACTAATAAATAAGATTTGTCATAGCACGAGATGCTATTGCTATTTAATTAATATGTATTAATATTTATCATATTCCTGATCGTACCAGCAAGGAGCTTTTCAAACTTTGTGTGGTGTGACCCCATGAGAGCTTTGGAGCTCCTATGACAGAGGGGCATAGGCACAGATCCTGGGTACCCAGAACACGTCACTGCACTCCCCCACAGCAAGGCATAGCACTCGGTTCTGAACTGATCTGGACCCAGGCCTCCCAACACTTCCCATCCTCAGTGGATGCCCTCTGCACACCGGGTCTGTGGCCTAGTCACTAGAGGCTATTCTATAGATAGCACAAGGTGCTGTCACGTATGTAGGTGGCAGGGAGGAAGAGAGGAGCCATGTCGTTCTGCCATCCTCTTCTCTGTGGGCAGTCCCTCTGCTGCCAGCCTTCATTCTCCCCACCTAGGTACTTAAGTTTTGTGGAACCCAAGAGGATGCGTTATGTCAGGCGCCTGTAAATGAATGATGCTCTCTCCCCAGAGCATTCCCAAGTGGGTTTCTGTATCTGGAATGAGAGGCCCATTGGGGTCACTAAGTTCAGCAGACACGTGAGAATGATCCAGGGAGGCTCTGCTGCAAACATGGAGAGAGATGGAGGGAAGGAAAGGAGAAGTAGGAAGAGAGGGGAGGAAGAGAGGGAGGCAGGGAGGAAGACGGGAAGGAAGGGAGGAAGACAGGAAGGAAGGGAGGAAGGAGGGTTTCTCAGGGGCCATCTGCCAGGAGACAGGGAATGAACCACACCCCTGGGAGTGTCTTCCCTTCCTGCCTATGATGGAACAGCCCCCACAGAGCAGGCATGGCAAATGCCTGGGCTAGTGGCTGGTGTGACAGGAGTTTGGCGGTGGCTGACCCAGCCCAGAGGGAGGGTGAAAGTGCTGACACTGACAGACTGACTCCCTCCTGTGTACCCCCAGGACAGCCCAGAGCAGGGCTTCAGGTGGCAGGAGACACTCTGGCACACTTGTATCCACCTTAAGCAGCTGGGGCAGGGCACCCCAGTCCTCTCCCAAAGCAGACAGAACTTTGAGAATAGTGGAGAATAGTGGAGAATAGTGGATTGCCCATGGCTGGGCTGCAGCCTGCCCATTGCCTGGGCCACCTACTCACTCCCATGCTGGCAGAACAGTGTATGGTCCAGCTCCCGTCCCTCACAGTCCCCGCCACCCCCACCCCGGCATGCTCTCTAGGCTCCTGTGCCCGCGGGCTTTCTTTAGGACGGCGCGCTTACAGAACAGTGTATTTTTAGTCAGCTGGTCATGTGTTTGCTTCCCTGCTAGACTTGGCAACTCCTGTGCTGGACACAATTCTGTTTTTAACTTTCCATCTCCACTGTGATTATGGCTAGTGAGGCCAGGTGTGACAGTGACGTCCGCGACATAAATAGCCCGAGAATTCCTTAAGGACACAGTTCTTAGTGCAGCTCTTCTCCCCTCCCCCATAACAGGGGTTCCATTTTGGGATGGGCTTGAAGATCGGAGTTGTAGGCGAGAACAGGCAGAGGAAGAGAGGAGCGTGCAGGCTTCACTTGGAATAGAGGGCAAATAGTCTTGTTAAGAGCTCACAGGTGTGAGCTCCAAGCAGTCTTTGGGAGCAGAGGCCACGTTCCTGGGTTTGGCTCTGGGGCAGCCAGTTCTAGCCAAGTCCAAGCCTTTTTTTATCTGAGCGTGGACAGGCACGCATCTCTAACTCGGCCTTGTGGTGGGGAGGAGGGTAGACTGGCACATGCATTGATGGCGTCTTAAACCTGCTTTCTGATGATGCTCACTTGGGACCAGCCCGGGAGGTTGAGGCAGAGGATCTCCATAACAAGATTATGTCTTGAAACACAAAACATGCACGCAGGAGACATTGTGCCCTGCGGAGCCTTTCCTACATAGCCGTCCTGTCACCAGAGCACCTGGAAAGCCCCAAGCTACGGCCACACCATTGCCGCTCCACACAGTATACCAGACACTTTCTAAATTTAAGTCGTCTGCATCCTGGTTAGGTAGCAAGGGCCTGGACTTTTTCCTCCGTCTTTCTGAATTCTGGGTATTCTCCTAAAGATATTCACAGAAGGTGGAGCTTGTAAATGTCCCCATTCACCCAGTGTGACACACTGAGTTCTTCTGACTGTGCTGAAAAAGAGGCAAGGGGAAGGAGGCGAGAGGTGAGAGGCTGCGTCCCAGACCCCAGCCGGGAGCAGATTCCACTGCTCTCTCTGCCATGCAAGGGGCTGGCACTGAGGACCCCACTTCCTGTCTGTCATGGAGAGGTGACATTGTGGTGCAGCTCCCTCTGTAGAGTGAATCCTCAAGGAGAGCGTTCCTCCTGGCCTGTGGGGTGGGTGGTCACTAGGAGCGTGTTCTGGCTGTGGGTATCAGACTTGGGCAGTTCCTGCTGTACTTCAGAATAGCTGCGATCCCTCTGGTTCACGGAGACTCGGCACAGCGCTGCTGTGAATACCCCGGAAGAAGCTCTTCCGAGGAACTTGGAAAGAGGCAGCTGCGGCTGGCTCTGAGCATCCCCCGAGGGAGGCCGTGGGGCTCACCAAAGACCTGCTGGGGTGATTAGAGGGCTTCGAGCAGAGCCTTCTGAGATGGCACTCTAACAGCACGTGACCAGGAAGCGGCCAGCCCACTAAGAGCTAAAAATAAATGGCTGGTCTGCTGCCAACGGTCAGGACAAGTGGGAGCGCAGGAGGACTGCAGAGAGGGGGCAGGGCAGGGCCCAGCTGGTCTTCAACTGAACAGATCTGCATAGGGGCAGGGAGGTGCTGCTAAGCCTCTGGTGGCGACTGACTTGAGAAGTTAATAAATAGCCAGTCACACTGTTCAGTCACCCTTGTAAATGTCTTTGTGGCCTTCACTTAATGTCCCTACCACAAGTTGCTTCTGAGGCAAGGAGAGGATCCTGCTCTCTACCTGACGAGAGAGGAGACCACCAGGACGAAGCAGAGCTCTGTAATGCAGCTGATTTGCTGGGCCTCCATTTCCCTTATTAGTAGTAAGAAGAAAAACTAAGAGGTCTCACAGGACTTTAACCTCGCATGTGATGCCAGAGGCAGCAGGTGTTGCTGGCACAAGCCCTGGGATGCCAGTGCCCTTAGAATCTGTCTGGACATCTGAGAGAGCTGTGTGCATGAGTTCCGTGCAAGGATGTCCAGAGAGTTAAGCCTCCCAAGGTCCCTGAGAGAGACATCATTGAGGAGGACCTGTGGGGCTGTGCAAAAAGCAGACAAGTGGGCAGCCTCTCTGTGCCCAGTGCGGATAGACATGCAGATATGCTCGTTGTGGGCACTGAGAAGTGGCTTGAGCCTCTGGCCAGTTCAAGCTAGAGGGTCCATGTCTTCAGAGCTCTGAATGTCAGAAGGAGCCTGGAGAGACACCCACCCCAGTCCTTATCAACATCTCTCCTCCAACATGGCCAGCACCCCAGTTGGTGCTCTAGGAGCCAGAGCCTGTGGGAGAAGCCAGCTGCCCATAAGACTAGGCAGAGCCTGGCAGCCAGTCACCAGCCTCCCAGGCACTGCCCACGTGCAACTCCCTATCTTGGTGCCAGTAGGTCTCAGAGCCACCTCCTCCACCTCCGTCCACTGTGCCGGGAACAGCCCTGCAGCCTGCTGGTCCCTGCCTCCCACGAGACACCCAGCACCAGCAGACTAGTGAATGCCGCCGAAACGCAAGGCAGGTGTTAGAGCCAGTGGTTTCTCTGGCTGTGTTGCAAGTCAGACTTGGGGACCAAGTAAGTATGAGTATAATCTGAGACCAGAGACCAGCCATGTTTAAAGAAAACCAAACAACTCTTTCTGGACTGGAAATTCCACCAGATGGACGCTAGTAATTTTTGCCGTGACTCAGCCTGTTTATTCCCGCAGTGTCCCTATTGAGGAAACAAGCTCCGAGATGTCAAGTAGCTTGCCCAAGGCAGCACAGCCAGAGCACGGCAAAGCCAGATTCAACCCCCCACCCCCACCCCCACCCTGCCAAACTACTTGTCTTAATTTTAGCATAGCCAGCCCTCTCCCCTACTGCTGTGCTTTGAGCAGCTGACTTGGATTCTGTCCTCGGGCAAGTGGCCCTGAGTTTCTGTACCACGTGACAGAGGTGCTGTAGCATCTCCAGGAATAGCTTGTGACCCACAGTCTGCCTGGGTGTTATGCCAGCTCTCCACCTTCTGCCAAGCCTCTGGAGATGTTCCGATTCTCTGAGGTGGCACCTGAGCCCGGTTGATGGGCAGGGACAGAGTTGGAGCCCACCCCTAAGCTGCTCCTGGGGAGGAGCCCTCCTTCGCACCAGCACGGAGCAGTGAGTGAAAATGGTCTGCGTGCCCCAATCCCCAGTTCCTCATGCCCCAACGGTACCCACACCCTCTGAGCCCCAGAGGGGCCAGTTCTCTGTTGACAGCTCAATTCAGCTGACTCTCGTATCTGACTGTGTTTGGGACAGAGGGGCCTGTTTTGTTCATGGCCTTACTGTTCCTCTGGGCCTTAGTGTTCCTGTCTGCAACGGGTCTAGCGCTTTTCTTGAACTGCCTATCATAGCATGACACAAGCTCAGCACTGTCAGTGTGAGTCTGACTGGAACTCTGCCTTGCGTTCTGCAGTGTTCCTGCAAGCCCACACCCCAGCCCGGCCTGCCCCCCAGGCAGCTACAGCGGGCCACAGGGGCAGCTGGCCTCCCTGTCGCAGCGTGCAGGACCACAGAGTTACTAAAGCACTGTTCATCCCAGTCAGAGCAGGCGGGGCATCCTGGTGTTTGTTCATCAGAAATTCTCCTACCAAAAAAGGAGAAGAATCTTTCACTGAGGTTTATCAGGAGGCAGAGAGGCTGATTCTAAGAGCCCGGAGTCATGCGGGAAGGCAGGGTGGGCTGCAAGGCAGTAAGGGATTGAGTCAGCGCTGCTGATTTCCGCCAGCCGAGAACCAAGGAGCATCCAGCCCCCTGGCAAAGTGTGTCTGTGAGGGGCCACAGCATCTGTGCACTGAATTCTTCCTGGAAGCATCTTCCAACAGGCAGAAGACTGGGAAAGCCCACACTCTAGCAGTTCCCAGTGACAGTCACTGACACCCCACTGGGTGGTCTAGAGAGAGCAATACTGGCCCTGCAGAGCATCTACCGTGTACAGTGCAGACTTTTGGGCCACAGTTGTGAGTATGTAGAGACCAAGTGCGGAGTGAAGACTGGCCTGGGTATGGGGCCAGACAGGTCACCCTGACAGAACGGAGTGGTTAAGCCTACCCAACCCTGTGTATCTCAGGGCCACAAAACAGGGGTGCTGGTTTGCAATGATGGGAACTAATAGGAGTCTCCCCATCATCCCTGTTGTAGGATGAGGTGGCTCACAGCTGCATGGATCTGAACGGTATTTCCACAGTGTCCTCCCCCGGCAGTCACTTGTCATTGATGTGGTAAATTGACTCATTCTCCCATTGTTTTTCTATAAAATATATCTGATTTTAAAGTCCTTTTGAAAGAGCAAGAGAGAAGAAAACTGTAGGTGACTACTCCCCATCCTCCTTGCTCCGCGCAAGAAGCTGTTAGGATGAGATCGACGCCAGGTCTTCAGCACCAACAGCTCAGAGCCCCAGCTGAGAAAAGCCGGGCTGCAGGCTAATTACAGCACGGGGCAGCTGCTCCTGGAGCTGGGCTGAGCGCTGCTTCGGGGGCAACAGCTGCTGGTTCTGCAAGTTCCTGCACATCTCTGAGCCTGTTAACTCGCTCACTCATTCGCTCAGTCCTCTGCTTCATTGATAGCCTGTCACAGTCATTCGCTCGGTCCCGCTCCTCACCGTGGCCTGCCCCAGTCTTTCTCTTAGTCCTGCTTCCTCACCGTGGCCTGCCTTTGACCATATCTGGCTTGTCCTGCCTCCTGACTGGGTCTAAGACAAGATGTCCTCGTGGGTCAGACATACACAAACCTCAGCCCTTATTGGCCAGTAAGCACAAATGGGTGACTTTAAAGTAAATGTCACTGAGATCTGAGGAGGGTCAAGCAGGCCTCAGTGGCTCATTCAAGAAGGCAGAATTTGGGCAAAGACCTGAAGGACATGAGAGGAGCCATGTGGTTGTCTAGAAAAGAAACAGCAACCAGTGCAAAGGTCCTGAGGTAGGTAGGTGCCTGGCTTGCGAGAGGAAGTTAGGAGATCAGGATGGAGTAGAAAAGGAGAGGGGATGGGGGGCAAAGAACTCAACCAAAAGGCTTAGGCCTCCATCACGGACTTGGTACTCGTATACTGGACTCCTCATGGCAGCCTGCCAGGCAAGTACCTTTTACCAAGAAGGAAAGTGAAGTACAGAGAGGTGCACGACTGGCAGTGAGGTGGGGGCCCATGCTGTCACTACCAGGGGTTCAGCCCATGGCCTACAGTGGCCCCCATGGGCCTAGACCAGAGCTCTGAAAGAAGGTGCCACCCTGCCTCAGGTCCTTCTTTGGCCTGGCCGGCCTCCCTGCACTTAACCATGCTCAGGAGCCTTAGCCCCAGGGCATCTTTGGGGCCTCTACCTGCTGGGGCTGAGCCCACAGAGGAGGAGAAGGCTGAGAAACTGAATGGAACCAGGGTCTGGTGGCGGCAGGTGGGGGTGCTCTGGTAACCAACGCACTACTCAAAGGAGACTAGAACGCGTGGGAGGTGGCTGACTGAATGAATTATGAAGACAGTTAGGTGGGCACCCACCAAAGGGCTGCTCCATGCTGGTGCAAAGGAGGGCTCCTCCCCAGGAGCAGAGTTTGTGGTCCCCAAGGAGTTCCCTCACATGCCAAGTCTGAGCAAAGGCACAGTGGGAGTAGGAAAGGGGATTCAGGATGAGGAAGGGTGTGGCGGACCGACTGCTTGTCTTCTGAGCCCCCTCGCAACTGCTCCTGACCTTGAATCCAGTGCTGCCTGTGGCCAAGCTCACACTGCTGGCAGGATTTCAAGTGAGAACAGGGTGTCTGTGCGCAGTGACCCAAGCCCAACCTAGCCTTTGACCCATGCCACATTCCTGCTAAATACAAGAAAAGTCCACAGGGACCAGGAGCCACTCTGGAGATTCACACAGTCCCACAGATGGTTCTAGAAGACTGTAAAGTGGAAGCGTCCACGGCCCAGAACCATGGTGTCCGAAGCGTTGGGTGGAGGGGCTTTGCTTGAGTGCCTGGAGCCCCTGCTTTGTCAGCTTGTGCTTCGCCCCACCCACAGCATGCGCTGGTGGTTTCCTCTAAGGACCCCTCATGCCTCTCCTTCCAGTGCCACGTCTGTCTTTGTGGCGAGGCCTTGTGCAGGCTTCCTCCCACAGGAACCCAACGCGCGTCCTGTAACAGTCATAGAAGATCCTTTGCTTTCTCAATACAGAAGCACCGAGTCAGAAAAAAAATCAACCAAGGACACAGCTAAACGGAACGAGGGCAGTTCTCCCATCCTAGAGCAAAACAGTCGCTTGGCAGGCAGTGTGCCACATCGGAAACGTCAGCACTAGGGAGATCGGCAGAAACAATACAGTGAGTCCAAGGCCAGCCTAGCAGGCCCTGGGCCTCCTGGCTAAAATTTCAAAAGAATAATCACTTTTTTAGATTAAAGCCAGCTTGATAAGCCATACACTCACTGATGCTTGTGGGGTGTAAAGGACAGGAGTAGCCCTGGGGAGACAGGGATCCAGAGAGACCCAGAAAACACAGGGCAGAATAAACTCAGCAAGTCTGGGGAGGAAAGCACCCTTCTGGTTTGTATGTTTCCGAATGGCTCCCATCTGTCAAGGCAGCCTCCTGGCCACTGATGCCTGGTCTCTGTTTCTACTCTGGACAACCAACGTGTGATGGGAACCATTGGCAGTGGCTGACGCACCGCACCGCTGACAGAGGAGTCGCCACACCAACACAAGCTCGTACCTATCCTGGCTCAAAAGAAGGGGTTTCAAGGTAGAGGCCATTCGTAGCCCATGGTGGTCTTGAGCTCACAGCAGTCCCTCAGCGCTGCCCTCTGAGCGCTGGGATTACAGACATATACCACCGCCTGCAACTGCACTACAGGCTATGGAAAGATCTGCAAGACACATTGTTAGGGGAAGTAGAGTACTCCTTTCAGAAGCCAGAGGACCGTTTAACAGAATCACCTGGGAACATGAATGTGACTCTGAAAAAAACATGGGAAGAACATGTGCCAGTGTGGAAGGTCACACACCCTGAGGAACAGCTAGCTGATTGTTTTCTGTAAAATACATCAGTAGATGCAGTGGGCATCAGCCACATGTCATTTATGATCCTTTGCACCTGACCTCTGGAAGACCTCACCCTGGTTCAGGAGAACTGTGCTTTCGGTCAAGGCACACAGTCCCTGAATGGTACTACTTAGACCAAAGTTACAAGCCCTGAGTCCTGCCCACTGCAGATAGGTGGGTGTCAGGAAGAGAACTGGGGCAGTGTTTGCAGCCAGCCCAAGATGTCCTTTCCTGCGTGCATCAGACCATGAGATGAGTTCCCAGGACCTGGACCTGTAAGTGCTGTTCCTGCTGCAGGTGTGCCAAAGTGGACAGGGAAGTGTCTTGATGGCTCCCATCCAGGCCAGCAGGAGCATCACAGCTCTATGAAGGGCTCTTCAGGCTAATTGCATGTCTCCCTGGCTCCCCTGCCCTTTGAACTCAATTCATTCATTTTCATACATGTAACACCTAGCTGCAGCCCACACATCGGTATGGTGCAAAAATGCACCAACTCATTACATCTGCTGTAGAGCAGTTCTTCCACAGGCTGCCGTGAGCCACATTCATGCTTATTATCTGCACACATGTACAAACGTGATTTGCTAAGCCTTCATTCCCCCATTGATAAAATACCAGTCCACTGTAGATACATTGGAATAGGAAAAATGACAAAAATTTAAATAAAATAGCTTCACTCATCTGATTACTCAGAGATGGTCAGAGACCTTTTTCGTGTGTTATATCCTTTCAGTCATGGGACATGTGCATTCATGTATGTGTGTTCCTGTGTGCATGCATTCATTTGTGTGTGCATGTCTGAGTGTGTGCACACGTGTGTGCATGTATAAGACAGGCCAATGACTTGATAGGCTATTGTTCCTGACAAGACCCTGGCTGGAGCTTCCACTGGCCATTTGAGGCATCTTCCTTCACTACCCTCTATTATATATATATATAATTTTCTGAAACCAGAAAATGTTATTGCCGTGTTTGAAGCTTGATGGAATTGGTGTGGAGCTCATCTGCTTACAGAGAATCACCATTGCTCTAGGGGCATCTGCCCTGTGTGAATTAGTCTCACATTACTTGCAGCATTTCTTTTTCCTGCTGATGGTAATTTTATTTATTTGTTGTGTGTGCACATGTGTGTGTGTGTGTGTGTGTGTGTGTGTGTGTGTGCGCGTGTGTATCAGAGGACACTGTATGTCTCTGTGGAGGACCAAGGATGACTTTGGGAGTCATCCTGGGTTGCTTCTACATCCTTTTTTGCTTTGTTCTCTGATTTTCCAGGCTCTGCCCACTAGAGCTGGAAGCTCAGGCCACTGCCTTTTCCACCTGGCCTTTTTTTTTTTTAATTTATTATTTATTCAATTGTGCGTGCATGTGTGTGTGCGCTCATGTGTGTGTAGAACCACAAACGAATTCAGGAACCACCATGGACCGCCTCCACCTCCTCCTTGTTTACTCGGCCCCGGGATTCACAAGCTCCGCCCTACCAGGACCAGAAACGCAGGCCGCTTCTGCTTCCGCCCGGCGTCTATACGTGGGGTCTAGGATCTGAACTCAGGACCTTCCGCCTGCAAGGCAGAGGCTTAACCCCTGAGCCACCTCTCCAGCCCCACCTGGCCTTTTTATGTGAGATCCAGGATCCAAACTCAGGACCTTGTGCTTGCAAGAGAGAATCCTAATCCCTGAGCCATTTTTCCACCCCACTTGCAGCATCTTATGGGACAATACTTCTGCATGAGGCTCTAGGTTTGAGCATCAGCCCTGAGAGAAGAAACCTTCATGTTCTCTCTGGTCACTTCCACTCTTCTCAGTGACTCGACCTAGGCTTCTCCCTGTGAAGTTCCAAATATCTCTATAAGAGACAGCTTCTTTTGAAGGCCGGTTCCAGAGTGCCTGCATGTGGTCCAAACCCTTGTTTGTATGGGCTCAGTATGGCTGAGCTGCCCAGGATCTGAGGATGAGAGGAAGCTATAGCCTGCTACCATTTCTGAGATGTCCAATGAGGTGTAGAGGATCTGGGGCAGGTATGCATGGAACGATCAGGTCTTCCTTTCTCCAGTCTCTGGACAGCTACCTGATAGAAGCTCTCTGGGGTTAAGCCAGACTTGAATCTTAGCTCCTTGCAGTGACCCTCTTGTTTGGTGATGATAGTGTCTCATTTTGATTAATTCTCATTCCTGAGAGTCTGTCATAGGCCTGGTGCTCTCTACACACTGGAAAGACAAAACGATTCATCGTACCCCTGCTGTAAGCAGAAGCAACATTATGCACAAAGTTTGGAGGCTCTGGGTACTCAGGGAGCAGTGAGGGGAAGCCAGGACGAGCAGGCTATCCATAGAGCACAGAGCGTCCCAGGTGGAGCAAGAGTGTGTATACAATTCAGGTTGTCCATGAGCACCAGGACTGCCCAGGGCAGTGCCAGGGGCCCGGAGAGTTGATGGCAGTGTATGATGAGTAGCTTGGCATAACTTCTAGAATTATGGGAAAGATGTATAAGCAGCTGCTGCACTAGAAACTCATTAGAGATGGCCACTGTTTTGGTTGTGTTTTCCTGAAGAATGGTGGAGACTTTCCTACCTGTCTGGAATGTTCACAGCCCCAGGTTACATCCCGTCCTGCCAGTTCTGTTGGCTTCTGCCCTCCTGCTCTCTCCTCAGCCCCTGGCTGCTGGGTCTCCCATCTTATCAAGCTTCGTTCGTCACCTTTATGGCTTAAAAGTCAAACGACTTTGCTAACACGGTGGCAGAAAGTTTGATATTTCACATCCCATCCTGTGAGGGCTCTTCAGCCTCTGCACTGTCCCTGCCTACATACAGAGAGGGTTGCCATAGCAACAGCATCCTGAAGCTGAGCTTTGCTCTGTGTCAGCCTGTATGAAAACCTGGTTTGGCCCTAAAGAGCCACTGCATTTAGGAGGATGCACAAGGATCCAGAACTCAGGTATGCTCAGGAGATGTCCCAGTTCTAAAGACCCTGTCTGTGACAGGGAAGCAAGGAAGAGTGAAGGGAGACTAAGTCCTTCCTGGGTCATGTGGCAGGTGCTTTCTCATTTAACCCTTTCAATAACCCTAGGCCGATACGATTACCCATGATGTCAGTTACTACTGGTGGAAAAACCCAGGGTCTCAGTGCAAAGAAATTTGCTAGGATAACTCACTTAAAAAGTGTCAGTCTCGGTTGAATGCACATCTCACACTGAAGTCTGTGTTCTTTCTTTTTGCTGCCTTCCAGAAACCAGTCGATAGCACAGTCAAAATATAGTTTGACACAGTCACATAAAATGACTTTATGGATGGGAGAGGCCTTCGAAAGGATGCATTCTGCAAATGCAGGTCATGAGAGGAGCTGGACTAACTGGCATGTGGCTGTCCCTGTGATGCCTTCTGCACTGTTTGGCTCTGAGTATCTGTGAGGGTTTTTTTTTTTATTATTATTAAATATTATCCTGAAATTTAAAAGCCTCTGGAATTGCTTACATGAAGCCCTTCGATTGGCCTTCAGTGCTGCTTGGGGCCTGTGTGTATCCTGTTATTTCATTCTTCTCTATGCCTTTCAGGAAGTTTCTGGTAAAACATGACTTTCCACCCCACGGCTGCTGCTGGCTCCAAAGCCAGAGGCATGTCATGCACAAGCCTCTTCCATCAGAGACATGAGACGATATGAGAGGACTGTTTTGTGAGAGAGAAGATCCCTGGGAGAGAGGCTAGGACGGGTGTGGCACTTGGGCGTGCCCATTTGCCCCGCAGATTCTGCTTCCCTCCCTTCTCCAAAACAAATCACAGCCAAAAAGCGGGACACAAAGGGAAGCGTCCTGCTAGACGCTGAGAACCGCAGTTATGACACAGCTTGTCGTGCTGTTTCCTCTTATTTATACTGTGGAGAGTAGGATGTTTTCAAATAAACCCTCTAAACATGAAATCCTGAGAATGCATTACTTTGAAAATGCCGCATTGATAACAGCCTTTTAGTTGGTTACATTGTAAAGCATGTTGTAGCAGCTTTAAAAAAAAAAAAAAACTGAATTGAAATGTGTTTCCATAGCCCATATGCTGAATTTTGGCATCTTTATACCTTTCTCAAGCTGTTGTCAATTAGTAAAGAAATTAATTTCTGCTTCGATCTCCTTTGTAAAACCAAGCTTGTATTTGATACTGCAGAGAGCTGCTGAGGTGACATTTTTCTTTGGGCAAAGGTAACTCCAAGCCGAAGTGGTGAGAGAGACAAAAACAGGCTGAGCCACCCGTCCAAGGATGGAATTTGGACCAGCAGCAGACAGAGAGGAGGAAATGGCTTTTGTTGGGGGAAAACAAGCCGTTTTCCAGGCCAGCAAGCTGTGATCTTGGACTTTGTGCCATATGCGTGTTTTCCAGAACGAGAGAGGAAGGGTGGTGGCCCCTCCAAGGGGCATGTGTCTAGCCTGTACCATCCCACCTCTAAGCCTGGGGCTTTTCCTCTTTTGGAACCTAATGAGGTATTCACCTCTGCCAATGGCTGAACAGTATAGGAGGCAAAACAGGCATGCCTATCAACCCTTTGCTTTAGTGTGTCACTGTCTTAGCCGCTTAAACTTTGGCTGGAGAAGCCTCTGCTGCTGGTACGGAAGACACCCAAGGAAGTGCTTCATTTGCAAACAGATACTATGATCTCAGATTATTTGAAAGCCTAATCTAGTTGTTGCGTGAAGAAGGAGGGAAACATCCTCAGTCCATGAAAGCACTGAGGCTAAAGCCTGGACGAGACTATGAAGACAGCCGTGGGGCTTGGAAGGCTGCTCTCCCCTCCCCCGCAGCAATGAGCTGGCTTTTTGTCAAATTGCTTCCATGAGCATTTCACACAAATCTAGCAGCCTCTCAGGTCTGCCTGCAATCAGGACTTCTGATTATTCATGAGCCATTGTGTAGGTCATAAGTGTTCATTCTCCAGGTCTTTCCCCACCAAAAGTAAGTAGATGGGTGGCCTTAAAGAGTCAGGCGCTTAACTTGGCTCAGAATTTGACCCTCAGCTCTACAACAAAAGAAAGAATGGGGGGGGGGGGATTGAGTGACTGCCAGGCACAGGGCGCAAAAGTAATCCAGCACTCGAGGTAATCTCAAGCTTAAAACTAGTCCAGGAGACACAACAAGACCTTCTCGAAAGAAAGGAAAGAAGAGCCAAGCCTGGAGGTACAGGCCTGTGTCCCAGCTGCTTGGAGACTGAGACAGAGGATCATAAGTGCTGGTCCTCCAGGTTACAGTAGGAGTTCCAAACCAGCCTGAGTCACTTAACAAGAACCCTGCTTCACAAAAAAGGTGTGTGTGGGGAGGGGGATTCTGAACTGTACCCCCGTGGTTGAGCATCTCTCTAGCATATGTGAGATCCTAGTTTCAATCCTGGAAAGACATGTTCTTGACTCAACGGGAGCTTTCTGTAGGGATAAGCCTGAAAGAAGTTTTGCAATGTACTATAGAAATCTCCACATGATAGCTCCAAGATGTAACAGAACTCAAACTTCCCTCCTCTGCTGTGAGCGCAAAGTGTGAGGGTGGGAGGCAAACCTATCTCCAGGGCCTCTGCTTTGCCTCTGTAAATGCTGCACATAAGAGCTGGGGGACAGCGGGTGGATGGAAGTCTCCAGGGTCTTGAGACTGCAGAGAACAGTGTTGTTGCTAATGCAACACCTGCATCATCCTTAGGCTATCTGGGTCTCAGAAGTGAGGTGGCACATTATCTGATGTCAGTATCACTGCCCTCCAAATGCCAGGTCACCACCTGCTGGGCCTCAGCAGGAGATCACAGCTTCATGATCTGCCTAGGCAACAAGATCCCCACCCCCCCCTTCCCTACCTCTACCCCCTATCCCAGCTCAAAATAAAAACTAAAAACAAGGTTGGGTGTGTCTCAGCTGCAGGCATTTGCCTAGGTTCAATCTCCAGTAATGAAAAAAACAATTCATCAGTGTGGCCATTAAATGAAACTTCTAGAACTGTCTGTGCACTTTGATACGCATTATATATGAGCTCACGGAAAACAGATGGCACTGTCCTGTAGGTTTTTAAGAAGAGTGTAAGTGGCCAGCTCTTTGGACCACATCCTTCAGCAACTTGAGCTTCTTCCTTCCATAACATGCTGTGGATCCACCCAGGTCCATTCCTATCAACTAGCCTGAAGCAAGACCAAGCTCATAGAGTCGAGCATGTCTGGTGTGTTGACAGGGGGCTTTGCTTTTTGCTTTATTTCCACACTAGTATTTACTGACCACTTCCTCTGGGTTCAATTCTGAGCACTTTGCTTAGTTTGTCAGTTTGGTTTCTTTGGGGTTGCGGGGCTCCCCCAGGTCCACCCTGCAGTTCTCAAGCTGCAGGCTCCACAGTGACCCTCTGCTGCTGTGGGTTCTTCCCTTGGGTGCCTGCTGACCTGGAGAGCTGTTTGGGATTGATTGCAGGGGAGGCCCAGGTCCAAACTGTGTGGACAGAAAGTGCCTGTCACGCTGACAGCACCATGGTCCCTCGGAGCCTTGGGCCTTCTCTCCAGAGTCCAGTGCTGCCCCAGCGCTGTGCACCTCCACACAGGAAGATCCTTGGAAACCCCAGACAGGAGGCTTGAGCCTGGCTGGTGCACACAGACATGACAGTCTGGCGAGGCACTAATGGCACATGAATCTCGCCATCAGGCACTGTCCGGTTGGGACAAGGCCAAGTCCAAAGCCTGTTTCACCATCAGCCTTTCCATCTGTCCCTGAAGCCGGCTTTGGTGACAGACAATTGGTCCACAGCAGAGTCCACGGGGCACGTGCACTTTGATTTGTCCAGATGCCTAGTGAAGGAAGGACCTGAGGGTTCAGAGTCAGAGAAGGTATCTGGGCTGCTTCCACTCAGAGGGACAGTGGGCCAGGCAGCAGAACCAAAGCAGGGTGCTGTGGTGCCAGAGTCCTCTTTTGCTCTCGATGCATCTGATGGGCGTCCAGAAGGCAGAAAGGCAACAGGGGACATCTGCATTTGTAATCACACATGCCACATCTTTTCTGACTATAAGAGATGGCCCAGGTAGATTTGGGGGAAACACAGCAAAGCTAAGTGCAAGGCGAAGCCAGGGACCTCCAGAATGAGGGTGGTCTGGTTCCGTGGGGAGGCCTCACACAGCAGAGTTGGTATCTCTGGTCTTAGGCTCCTCGTTGGCAGGAAAAGCCAAGGGTCAAGGGCTGAAGGCTAGTCCCCGGTGACTTCTCTCCATGGGCTGAGGACAGAAGGAAGCACACGAGGGATTTTACAGCTGCCCAGCTGCCTTTCCTTATCCCCTAAGTGTCCCCGCCATGTTCCCTTCCCCACACACAACTGTCTCTTTCGATCCTGGTAAGCAAAGCATGGCTGCAGTGTCTCCTCAGGGACTGCAGAGAGCAGGTGGCCAGTGCTCTTGACAAGACTTTGTGTGATGATCTTGTGGAGAAAGTTCAAAAAATGAGGCCGAGTTTTAAATAATGCAAACACAGTCAGGCTGAGAGCCTGCTCGGCCGCCCATCCCACATCCCATCATGTCTGTCACTGCAAACTGTATCCTTAGCACAGTCTAAGGTGCAGCCTCCCACCAAGACCTCATGCATGCTTTTCCGCATCTCTTTGTTCTCTGGCTCAAGAGTACTGCGGCCGCTGAAGCCCACCACCCACTGTAGCAGTCCCTGGGGCATTTGGCCAACAACTTGGAGCCTCATTACTCACAGACAGGAGGTCTCCAGTGGGCTATGTTGACATTTCTGTAGTTCGTCCCAGCCTCTGACTCTGCCTAGCGCCTTTGTCCCTACTGTGACCTGGGCGGTACGAAGACTCCCAGGACCCTCCCCATGGCCCCTGGAGAGCAGAGACACATGGCAGTGCAGCTGACCAGCTGCCACACAGGACACAGCCTCGGCCCCACACAGTTCCAAGCACAGCTTGATGTCTGGGCTCTGTGGGGACCAAGCCAGCAGTGTGCTGTAGTTATTTCGTTGTTGCTTTTTTAAATTAAAAAAAATAGCATTTTCCGTTCAGCACTGTGCTTTTGCAGCAGGTTTTTTTTTTTTTTTTTTTCCTTACTAAAAATAGGTTTGTGGTGTGGTTGGGCCTGGCGAGGGGTGAGGCAGGCCTGTAGGCCCAGTACTCGTGGGTGTGGCAAGGCCTTGGCTTCTACCCTCAGTACCTCAGTCTCCTAGTCTGCTTTCTGCCTGCCATGACATTGGCTCGGCAGGGCCTGCTTGCAGGCTCCTGCCCAGTTCAGCCTTGTGCTGAGTGGTCCTATGTCAGCTCTGCCAGCTGACAAGTAGAAGAGCCTGTCACTCACAGGCTTGTGAGGAGATACCGAGGAGAACCCTGGGGAAGCTTTGTAGTTCTAGACTCGCCGACGTGTCTCCAATGCTTCTGCAGTGCTTGACCTTCCTTTCCACACTGAGGCTGAGAAAGTGGATGTTGGGCAGAACTGGTTCTCTGGTCAGAGGGAGGTCAAGTGCCCATATATTCCTACGTTTGTGGTCCCTAGATGGTGGCCTTTCTGGATGCGTCCTGTCCTGGTGAACTTTCTTTGCACATGAATCTGGAAAGTCATTCAGATAGAAACACTGCATAAGGGGCTGGAGAGGTGGCTCGGGGGTTAAGCCTCTGCCTTGCAGGCGGAAGGTCCTGAGTTCGGATCCTAGACCCCACATATAACATATAGACGCTGGGCAGAAGCGGGGGGCAGCCTGCATTTCTGGTCCTGGTAGGGCGGAGCCCATGAATGGAGGGGCAGAATAAACAAAGAGGAGGTGGAGGCAGTTAAAAAAAAAAAAAACACTGCATGAGAGGAAGGCACTGTTACTGCTGGAGGGATCAGCAAAGAAAGGCTTATTTTGTATCAACTGCAATTGTAGAATGTTTGGGTATGTTTAGTGATAGTGGTGGTAGTGAGGTTTTTTGTTTGTTTGTTTGTTCGTTTTTTTGTGTGGTGCTGAAGATGGAACTCGAGGTCCACTGCTGCTGGGCAGATTTGTCCACCACACAGCCTTCCACCGCAGGGACGGTCAGCATCTCCTCCATCTGTGCAAGGAAATGGTGAAAGACGCGTCTGCCCGCAGGACCCCTTGGGTATGCCAGGGGGGCAGCAGTCAAGGCAGCAAGGAGGAACTGCGGAGAGCTTCCACCGCTGTCTCCGCAGGCAGAGCTGGGCGGGGAGGGCAAGCAGGGTTGGGATGGATCCGTTTGTGTAAGTTCAGTGCTCCTGGGGTGGGGTGCTGCCTGACTCCTGCCCAGGATGGTCAGGGCAGGGAGATTCCAGAGTAGGGGCCTGATAGGGGAGGTAGCTGTGCGTGAGGGTTGCTGACGACCAGTATAACTTTGAAACTCATGAGCACTTGGTTATGTCAATATGAAAACATGTTTGACCTGGACACGGTGACTACGTATGGTCCCAGCACTCCAAGAACAGCTGGAGCTCAGAAGCTCCAAGGCAGCCTAGGTCACAAACACAGCTCAATTCCGAATAATAATTAACAATGAAGGCATGGTTAATGCAAGAGAGGTTGGGATGAACAAATCACCTGGGATCAGTCCATGGAAAGGGAAGGGTGCTCTCTTAAAAATGAGTGAGGAATTTCCATTGTGGTGCTGCTGCAGACCCTGCTTACAGGCTGGGAAGGGAGACATACAGCCTTGCTGCCCTACAGTCATTGAGTCTTTGCCAAATGACCATTATAGAACTACTGGTAAGATATGTTTCAGTAAACATTGGTTGCATACCACTCTCTGCCAGGCTTGTGCAGGACCCTGAGGAATGGAAAGGTGGACCACATGTGATCCTTGCTTCTGAGGAGAGAATCTCAGAAAACACAGGGTACATGCACTTTGATCCTGGCCCTTGTGGACAGCACCAGTCGTTCACAGCACTCTTCTGCTCAGCGTAGCTAGCACAATGCTAAGGACCCTGGTAAATAGGGACAGGAACAAAGAAGGACTCCGTTCATGTGTGATAGAGCCAAGGAGAGTACCTGCTCTAAGGACATCAGCAGATGCTGTGGAGTCAGTGATGTGACACAGGCCTGGAAGAGCTTTATCTCTGGCATGGAGGGGTGAGGCAGGAAAGTGGAAGTGTGTGCCAGAACTGTGGACAGGCGGCTTGGAATGTGTGGTTAGCAGGCTGCAGGGCCAGTGGGAGCCAAGAATGCTGAGTGGGAATGTGAGGACTCTGTTCTGAAACAAAGGGAAAAGTGTGGTCACAGCTCACTGCAGACAGAGAGAAGAGGAGCCTGGTAGACATGGTTGAAAACAGAGACACATCTGGGGTCCCACCCTGCAGGTGACAAGGAGGCTGAGGTCTAGACACTAAAGGGCTGAACCAGGTGGGACAGTCTTGTTTCGAGTTAGATGGTGTGGAAGGACCACGGGAAGTGTGATGATCTGCCACTCAGGATGAGACCGTGTGCCCAGGAGAGGCAGTGGGAGTGGACATGTAGGAACAAGACTCTGGGAGTCAAGGTAGTTTCCGCTCACAATGTGTTCTCAGTGACGGCAGCAGCTCATGAACAAGCAGATTAAGGAGAACAGAGTTGGAAGCCAGAAACTGTACACAGCATGGTGGTACAGCCTGCAGTCCCGGTTACTAGGAAGGCCAAGACAGGAAGATCGAGAGTGCAAGGCCATGCTGGGCTGCACAGTGAGTTCATAGCTGGCTGAGCAGCTTAGCGAAACCCTCTTAAAAATTAAAAGGGACAAAGAGGAAGGGAAACTAAGAATGGGAATCAGTGGTAGAACATTTGCCCAATGGAAAGCGCTAGGTCCAGTCCCGATACTGAAAGTAAAGAAATGAGATCCAGAAATAAGCTGGACCCAATGAAAAGGAGCTGTAATTGGAAGATGGTGTCCTGGTCGTCTTGTTGGACATCATGGGCAGTGATGCCACAGAGCTGCTTGGCTTCTAAGGGTTCCTCCATGTGAAGTAGATGGAATTCTGTTTTTCTTGCAGAGGATAGGGGAACATCTGGGAGGAGATCCTGGCCTCCCCCATAAAGACCTCACAAAGGTGTGAGGCCATACATGGAGGTACAGTGTGATTGCTCATCCAGACTTTCCAGTTGTTCAAATATTCAATTTTTAAATGATCCAACCATCTTTAATTTCTAGGTGTGAATACACACAGAAAGTAAGACAGTGACAGCTGTTAGCTAAAGATCATGGATGTGGTTAGTTACGGAAATATTCTCCCAGTTTTTTATACATTTGAATATTTGTGATTAAAAAGTTGGGGAGAAAGTTGTGTGGAACTTGATCTCAAATGCCAAAGCATCTCAGGATACTGTCGGGAAATAAACAAGACACAGAGGACATCCAACACTTGTGCTCAGTGTGCAAAACCAGATCCACATCTGAGCACGACTGCAGAGACAGAGATGCTGGGAATTCAGGAAAGATGGGACTGGGAGGAACCTTGCTCTATGCCGCTGCTTCCTGTTATTTTTGACTTTGAAATTGTGTGAATAATACTGAAAGTAAAGAAATGAGATCCAGAAATAAGCTGGACTTTGAAATTGTGTGAATAATCTTTTAATAGGCAACCTTTAAATTAAAAATGAATGCATGAATAGAGGAAGTGCAGAGGCCATTCTGAGAACATTCCCACGAAAAAAGGCTGGGTTTGCTTGCTCTGGCCTGATCCCAACTGCTTGGGAGGCCGAGAGGAAGTTCTAAAGTTCAAGGCCAGCCTTGGTAAAACTTTGTCTCAAAGTGAAAGCTTCAAGAAGCCTGTGGTCTGTTGCTCATGGGTTCAACCCACAGTCACGGTAAACGAAAGAAAACAAACCATAGGCAGCAGGAGAGCCTGGAAAGCTGATTTCCATGGCACCTAGTGACAGGATCAGTGAAGAGAAAGATGTGGAAGACAACGGTAGAAGGGTACGGGGGAGCTCATGGCTTGGCTAACGGTGTCTCCCAGACTTGACAGCAGAGCATGGGTAGGGCGGGTACTGTGGTAAAGGCAGCAATGGGTCATGCTGGACGCAGTGGCAGAGAGGGCAAGTGGGCCAGGAGGTCCTGGAACTAGGAAGACGGGACCTGTGGCTGAAGGAGACCAGTGGGAATACTTCGCAAAGTTGGGGGGAGGTGGTGGGGGCGGGGCGGTGGTGGGGAGGCTGAAAGTACCTGCTTTCAGAAGAGGAGAGAATTGTCCAGTCTGCTCTGGGACCCGAGGGGGCCTGTGAGCTTTGAGAGAGTACAGCCATATGGAAGTCAGCCTAGACTGCTGTGAGGAGCCTCGGTTCCAGGTGTTGTGGCAGTGCTCAGTGCAGATGTTCCCTTCGCCCTATGCTCGGGGGCTGCAGTGTAGAAGCACAGGGGTCCAGTGGCTGGGACTTAAGATCGTGAGCATACCAGGACAGAGCCAGGAGATGAGGGAACACGTGCTGTGCCCACAGCATCAGGAGATGAGGTGCGGCTCACACGCCCTGCCCACAGTGTCACGAGACATGCACAAAGGACAAGCCATGTGTCTTTCCACCCCTGCAAGGTCCTAGAGCACGACAGTAGTTGTGGGGGGCTCTGTGGCAGGGCTGGGGAGCTGGTGCTGAATGGCTCTACAGACGTCTAGTAGGGCTGCTGTGAAAGGTGCCACAGAATGGGTGGTCTCCACATGCCCCGTCTGTTGATCTGGATGTAAAAATTCACATCAGGGTATGCGCGAGTCATGACTAGTCATGTTGTATTAAGTCATTACAACTCTGTCACTTTCACAGTTCCCATCTCCAGGAACAGTGACAATGTTGACGTTAGGACCTCAGCATATGAAGGGAGTGGGGACACGGTACAGGGCATGATGCAAGCCACAGGAGTGCACGAGGAGTTTGGTTTGAGATGATACATGAGCGCTCGACACAGGACTGTGAGAATGATTAGCGTCATGCAACTCCTATGCTGTACCTTGAGCACAAACATGATAAATTGTAAAGGGGGCAGGGATTCAGTTAGGTAAGAAAATTTGCCCTGAGGGTAGTGAAACTGCCACCCACAGGGCGTGGGCAGACAAATGACAGGGCCTGGGCATCTGGGAACAAGCCAGTAGCAGACAGCACCCTGGAGTCTGCCAAGGGGTCTCTGACTTGGGGTTTGAGCAGGCTTGGCAGCTCTGCCCCATTGTCCTGTGCATGGAGCACTGGCACAGCGACGACTGTGGATCCCCTACAAAGACGGCCACAGCTCCAGCAGCAACACTGGTAGCTCCCCACTGTCTGGTGTGACCATAGATTTCAAACCATCTCCACAGCTGCCTACAATCATTTCTATAGTGACTAGTATCCTTTGCAGAGGGGAAAAGTGGAGAGACACCAAGCAAGGGACAAGGGGAAAGAGTACAGAGAGACGCAAATCCAAAGGGCCAGAATGTGATCCAGTCTGCTGCCTCACTGGGATGTCTCCATACACCCTTGGCCATCTTGTTTTCATCTTGGCCTAATGCCACATCGAGGAGATACAATACTGCATGTCACCCAACCCAGGGCTGCCAAGGGAGCGGCTGCAAGGGGCACGCAGCCAGGGATCCCAGGAAGATGGTGAGCCTGGGCTTGCTTTCCTTCTAGGAAAACTGTCACCAAGGAAGTTGTGACCAGGCGCATATCCTGGTTGTGAGTTCTTGGGCAAGTTCCTTAACTGTGCCATGCTACGAGTGGGGGAGGGGTGCCGTGACTCAGGAGTGACTGGAGGGTTAAGCGTGATGCGTGCTGTGCTTCAGGCGTACTCCAGGGTGGCTCTGCATCAACTTCCTGTTTCTTTCCAGTTGGCCACGGGCAGAGTGAGGGGGAGAGGATGGTGGTGTCGGACTTCCAAGTGTTCGTCAGGGACGTGCTGCAGCATGTGGACACCATGCAGAAGGATTACCCCGACTGCCCTGTCTTCCTCCTGGGTCACTCCATGGTAAGCGACCACAGAGACCAGCTCAAAGCAAGTCAGATCCCTGGTGAAGACACCGTTTTCCAGCCCCTCTGCCCGAGCAGCACATTTCTTCTGCAGGTCCTGTGCGTGGAGTCCCAAGCCCACTTAGCACTCAGGAATCAGAGCCTGGAGTTCAGCCAGAGGGCCCCAGGTGGCCTCGTGGGAAGTGATAGGACATGAGCCTCTATCTCCTCAGCGTCATTTCATAGTGAGGCCCCCAAGCCACCTCTCAGATAGGGGAACAGATCCTGGTTCCCTGAGAAGCACAGAGAAAGTCAGTGGCAGTGAGGGGTAGGAGCTGGTCAGCAGTGAAAGTTTTGAAAGGTGACCTGGAACTCTTCCAAGTTTGAAACCTCTGAGATCTAAGAATCAACCATGTTTAGTCTTAGGTCGGGGTCCTCCACTAGCCCACCCATTTGTGCAGGAAAGCTGAGTGGCAGACAGAGCCCTGGAAACCACTCACACCCTGGCACAATTCTCCAAGGCGCCCCCTCACCATCGCTCTCCTCCGCGCTCCCACCTGCCTGGCCCCCATGAGCATTTGAGACCATAAACATTTCCTCTGGCTTCAGACAGAGGCTTTCTTCCTTTTACCCCATCCACATTCACTTGGAATTCTTCTCAAAGCCTCTATTTCTGAGATTTTTTTACTGAACCAGAAAAAAAAATGCATAGGCATCTATCATCCTGATTGTACTCCCCAAGAGAGAAGCAACCCATTAAGCTCATCAGAATGGGTAAATGGAGGTCGACCAGCTTTGGACTGAATGAGGAAATGGCTGTGTTATTATTTAATTGCAACCCACAAGCAGGAACCTCTTTCATATAATTCTGAGATGTATGCTCTTGGAAACCTCAGAGTGGAAAGAGGTAAAAATGAAAAGCTGCAGAACCAGGCATGGTGGCTCTCTCTGTAGGCCCAGAACTCAGGAGGCTGATGCAAGAGATCATCATGAACCTTAGGCCAGGCTGGGCTATGCAGTGAAACCCTGGGCAGAGGCAGTGGACAGAAGACTGGCTTATCTGCCAGTGGATGGGTCTGCTCAGAGTCTCTCCTGGGCTCCAGGCCAGCGTGGAAATGGGTGAGGGATTCACAGGCGCTGGTTGAAAGCACACTGGCATAGCAGCCTGTAGTCACTGTCTGTCTCTTCTCTTAGGGCGGCGCCATTGCCATCCTGACAGCCGCAGAGAGGCCGGCCCACTTTTCTGGCATGGTTCTGATTTCACCTTTGGTTCTTGCTAATCCAGAATCTGCAACAACTTTTAAGGTAAGAAGACTCTGTACAGATCTGCATGTTCCGCAAACATGACACATGCACTTAAATGTGGAATCTGGAGCAAAGGGTCCGTGACCATCCATGAACCTTAGACACTGTTGTGCAAAAGTCTGGGTCCAGTGACCATCCATGAACCCTAGACACTGTTGTACAAAAGTCAAGCCTTTACCACTGGGAGTTTGAGTCCTGAAGCCAGGCGTGTCTTCCCCTAACACAAAAGAAGAAAGTCTTCCTGTTCTAAATGTTATACTGGCCAAAGTTGAGAGGGGGAAAGGCCATAGATATTCTCTGTCCAGCAGTCATGTTTGCTTAAGCTGCTTTCAGAATGTTTTCCAGCCTCAGCAGAGACCAGGGAGTGGAACTGTCAGCAGTTCCAGCTGAGGAGAGGTTGCTCTTCCTGGCTGCCTGCAGTCCTTGCGTTCATTCAGCCTTAGACTCTAGACGATGCCCCCTTGACAAGGTGATGAGGTCATAGATAATACTTAGAACTGTCAGCCCACCAAGGAGCAGAAGCCGGTGGGCCACAAGGACTGCGGGCAGCCAGGAAGAGCAAAAACATTCTGAAAACAGCTTGAGCAAACATGACTGCTGGACAGAGAATATCTATGGCCTTTCCCCCTCTCAACTTTGGCCAGTATAACATTTAGAACAGGAAGACTTTCTTCTTTTGTGTTAGGGGAAGACACGCCTGGCTTCAGGACTCAAACTCCCAGTGGTAAAGGCTTGACTTTTGTACAACAGTGTCTAGGCCACATGTTGAATGCTACTGTGTAGACCTGTCTTCGGAAAGCATGAGGCTTAAAGGCAGATGCCAGAGAGCCCCACTGAGATGGAAATATCAACCCAGTGTACCCCAACATGTCCCAATCCCAGGTTAGATACTGCTGTCCTGTGAGCCGGCTGTGTGAGTCTCAGAAGGGAGAGAAGTTGAGGTGGTAAGTCAGAGGGCCAAGTGCGCTGGCAGCCTGTGCTGTCACTACCAAACCACAGCAGTGGAAGCTGGAAGTCATTGAAATACCATCGTGACCTCTTATCTCTTGTGACCTCTGTCTCCTTGGAACCCACACAGTAGAACTCAACATAGGAAGAGAAGCCTTGTACATAGGTCCTTCCAGTGTGCCCTCTAACCATGATCTCAACCTTGGCTGTGGTCCTGTGTGAGGCACTGAGCATGCTTGGCATCTGCCACGAAGGCCATGATTGTGTGAGGTGAGGCCACATGAGACCAGGATCCTTTCCTAACTGGCGTCCCGAAGAGAAGGGTGTGTAGGCTCCACTGTGTTCTTGTGTCTTCGTTGTCTATCGTTCATTGTGCAGGCCTGACTGCTCCAGGAACTGCCAGGCTGGTGCTATGCGCTCCCACCATAGTCTCAGACTAGGGTAAAGGCAAGACTGACATGTAGGGGGGGGCACTAAGGCCTGGAGGGACAAAAGCCTGCTCACATGGAAGATAGTCTGTATTTTTCCCCTAAGGAAAAGCCACAGCCCTTGCAGACAAAGCAGCAGCAGGACCACAGCATGGTGCTTGCCTGAGGGGCCGCTAAGGTTTCCTCCTAGGGTCCGTTGGGGCTCTGGTGAGGACAGGCACAAGCAACTCTTCTGGCAAGACCCACACGGTGACCTTTTAGGCCTGATGCTAATGGATCACCTGTCCAATCAGGAGCCTCAGGTCTCCTCTGATTAGCCAAGACAAATGAGGTTCCCTCTTGGCCTGCTAAGGGCCTGCGCCCCACCTAAGATCCTTACTGCTTCCAGGTGACTGGTCCAGCGTGTCTCTTGTGCCTGGAGACTTGTGCTGCCTCTCCACATGTGGCCAGGTCTTCCATCAGACTCTCAGAAAGGGGTTCACCACAGCTTTTTTCGTTTTAATTTTAAAATTTAATTTAAAAAATTAATGAATAGCTTGTTTGTAGAATTCAGAATTCAAAAAATGAAAGAGGATGCGAGGATAAGCGACTAGGGAGGCGCAGCGGCTGTGCTGTCCTGTGCCGTGTAGTCAGTCGCAGGCTTTCTGTGCCTGTAATCGTGCACCATGTGTGCTGGGGGTACCGTTCCTTCTCTTCGTTGGCCTGTTTGCGTTCACTGGAGGAGGCGTGTTTGATCATCTTTGTTTGTTTTTCTTGGTCTTTCTCCATCAAACCCAAAAAGTGTCAGGGATAAACTTGGCTCATGTCCAGTTTCTTGCTCCCCTGAACCTGACAGATAGAGCAACTGCTGCACCCTCCTGTGCTATTGGCTAGAAAGCCAGGGGAGGAGGAGTACAGGGGGCTGCCACAGGATACACTGTAAATGACCCCAGATCTCATGTAGCAAGATTGGTGTGAGAGGTGCTGAACTTGTGTGTGCAAACACAGGACAGCGTCTTCACATACAGACAGACCTGCACTGACAGATGATCAGCCACGCCCTGGCTGGGAGGATGTCCAATCAGTCACCTCGTATTTCACCGCCATCTGCTTCTTATGCTGAGGCTCCTCTTGGACAAGCTGAGATATATTTAGCCCAAGGAAGAGACTGTGAGGACAAAGGCTTCAGTTCCCAGCTCACTGTCACAAGCAAGCAGCAACGGCCCTGTGTCTGAGCTGGGCTTGCAGGTGAACCCCCCAATGCAGGTGTGACCATGGCCTGGCCTATAAGTCAGCATGCACTCAAGAACTCAAGTCAGCTTTTCTGTCTCCCCAGGATGCCCTGGGGGAGATGACACCCTGGGGCAGAGCTGGGCTTCATCTCTGCTTGCAGAGAGTAATCAGCAGGTTCACCTTTTGCCTGGGGTCCCTGGGGTCCTCTGCAGGACCACAGAATACTGCACTCCCAGACCACCCTGACTCCTGGACAAGGCATGGTGCAGGGGCTGTCACTGTGAGCCAAGCCTTAGTGCATGAAGTCACTGTGTTTACTCTGGACACCACCCTGCAAGGACTGGAAATGACTCCTAATTCGCAGACCAGGAAATGAGGCCGTTGTCTTCCTCTCAGTCTGCTTGGCACTGTGTAGGCCAGTGAACTCCGAAATGCACTCTTTCACCCCAGCATGTCAGAGCTCAGCCTCCTGGGACCCTAGCTACTTCCCCTCTGAACATCAGAGCCTGTTGTCACTGGATTCTAGAGGGCTCAGGGCCTGGAGGGAGGGCCTGGAGGGAGACGGGGTTCAATCTCAGGACTCCACGCAGCTATGGGCCTGCCTGGCCTGTCTGTGGGGCCCCTGCTATTTGAGAGCCAGGGTTCAGATTTTGTGACCTGTAACGGAAAGCAGCTGACTCTAGACCACTGGGAAAGCACAGGGCTCTTCTCTCGGGAGTCCGTTCGTGCCCAGAACCATCCAAAGTGACCCGAGAGTCCTCGATGCTTCAGAGACGACTCCCATGACCCTGTCGATAAACTGCGTCCAGAAGGAGCAGAGCGTGTGCAGGTCGGCTCGCGGGAGCCACTTGAGAAGAAAGACGTAATTATCTCCCCGCGGCAGGTCCTTCCTTGACAGAAGCTTATAAATGATCAGAGGGGCCATTAAGACTTCCAGATCAATAAAGGCATTTGTGAGTGTCTCTGCTGCTTACGGTGACAGACATTGCAGTTGATCAGAAGAGTCCCCGAGGTGTGAGGACTTGTCATGATATTCAGTTATGGGAGAGGTGCTCCTGTTCACAGAAGCTGTGTCACAGTGCTGCAAAGTTTCGGTTACAGAGCGGGTGGTAGCACACACCCATCCTGCCTGTACTTGGGAAGCAGACGGGAGGGCGGGGCTCAAGGCAGCCATGGCTACGGTCTCAAGAATGACTTCACTACAACAGCTACAGATCACATCTTCCTCCCGAAGTCTCCCCTGTGGTCACTGCTTGCTTCCTCACGCAGTTACCAATGAGGTTGAGTGTGGGATCGGCTCAGTGGAGGTCAGGACTTAGGAATCCTTGGGGCTGGGTTTGTTGTCCCTGTTTTGCCAGTGAAGAAACATGTCAGCATGTGGCCCAGCTGCATCTCTTTTTTTTTAATTAAAAAAAATTGTTTTATTTATTCAATTGTGCGTGTGTGCACGTGTGTATATGTATGTATGTATGTGTGTGTGTGTGTGTGTGTGTGTGTAGAACCACAGGCGAATTCAGGAACCACCATAGACGCCTCCACCTCCTTGTTTACTCTGCCCGGGATTCACAGGCTCCGCCCTATCAGGACCAGAAACGCAGGCCTCCCCTGCTTCCGCCCTGTGTCTATACGTGGGTCTAGGATCCGAACTCAAGACCTTCCGCCTACAAGGCAGAGGCTTAACCCTTGAGTCACCTCTCCAGCCCCCAGCTGCATCTCTTCAGGGACTATACCCAGTATGCCTCTGAGGTCCCTGAACATCTAGGTTAGTGTGGCAGTATTCACAATGGCCAAGATATGAAACCAGTGTAGATGCCCATCCACAGATGAGTGGGTGGAGAAAGCGAGGCATGCATACACAATGAAGTGTATTCAGGCATAAGGAATACACTGTGTCACTTGCAGCATGCATGCTACATGAAATAAATCACACCCAGAAAGACAAACAGCACATTCTCTCCCCTATGTGAATCCTGGACTACACATACATGCACATACATACACTCACATGATTCACATACACGTGCACTCACCTGTATACACACACCACATACATGTGCACCTACATGCACACACACCACATACATATACATGCACACACACTGAAGCACACAATACACAAATATTCACACACACACACACACTATATGTCAGTAAGAAAGGGAGGTGGAGCCAGGGGAGAGTAATGAATGAACACGGCAAAGTGCACGGCTGCACCTGAGTGACAGTAGCTGTGAGACCTACCACCTAGAAGAGCAAACATATGCTAACGGTTATTTTAGAGAAATAAATAGGATTGCAAACTTTCTCAAGAATTCAAACCCAGAATTTAACCCCAAGTTCACCTGCCTCCAAGACACTTGTCTGAATTCTCCATTTCACTCTAGCTCTCCCAAGGTCAGATCTGACTAGCCTGTCTCACCCGTGGGGAGGACAGACATGCAGCCCAGTGACCAGGCCTGCCTGGGGCTCCTTTGCCTGAGCTGAATACAAAGCTCTTTCTACACCCTGCAGGATAAACCGAAGAGCTTGAAAACCCTGGCAGAAAAGGCACCAGCAATGGTCACGGCTTGGATTCCATATACATTCTACCTGTGGGTGAGCACGACCCCCGCCCTCGGTCTCCCCTGGGAATTGGGAGCATGGCGTGGGGCTGCTGCAGAGCTTAGGGATGTGATTGTGGGTGCCTCAAGGAGTCTCTGGGAGACCTCCTTCTGCTCGGTTGTTTTCTGCCATGGCGTGGTGCTCTCCTCGCTGCCTCCTCTGGCTGCTGTCCTGTCCTCCAGCCTCCTTCCACAGAAGAGGCCTTTCTCCTCCTGTCTTCTCTCATGTGCCATCGAACCTTAAAGGAATGTGGGGAAGGGCCTCTTGCAGATGCTCCTGCCCCTTACAAACAGCCCCATGGTTTCTGAGGTGTATTGGAAGAAGGGGCCATTTTTTAAGCCGTGTGGTTATTGTCATCAAAAGGTTTGTGCCCTACCAAGTAGTCCTGGTTGAAATGTGATTTGGAACTCGCCAGTAGGTTTAGAAAGAGTTGAGCTAACGCCAAGCCCTTCCTCAACAACAGCAGGTATTGCACTATGGTCTCTGCCTCTACCTGCCAGCTGGAGTGAGCAGCTTCTAGATAGGGGCCAAAGGGCCCATCATGGGTCAGAGGTCAGTGCCTCTCAGGGCAGTCTGAGAGAGGCCAGGGCTCAGTGGACACTGGACTGCCGGCCCCTTGAACATCACTGTACACACACGCTTCTCTTATAGCTTTCTCTCCTATGCCTGTCTGGTAATGGGACACCTTCTCTGGCCTTTGCCCAGGCTCTCTCTGAGGTTGGCTGGCACCCTCGCTCCCACAGTCACTGATGTACTGAGGGTCTGTTTGTGCTGGGGTGCAGTCCCTTAGGATAGACCCTGACAAGGCTGTGTCCCCACAGGACGATAGCCCTCACACATGTGAGGCTGACAGCCAGATCTGTTGCTAGGACACCAGCATCTTCATTTGCACAACCCATACTGGACGCCCATTGTTATAAACTGGTGCTTAACACAGTCAGTTCCTCGATCCAAGTAGATGATCACCAGCAGCTGCGGGGGACTAGAGCGACTGTTCCCCATGTGAGTCCTGAGGCAGCAGGCGCTGGAAGCTGTGGTGTCACGGCCCTACCTTCCTCCTCCCCCGGGCCAGGCAGGGCTCTGTCCTGGAAGGACAGGCAAGACCTCGGCCCAGCGCTCCCAGCTGTGGGTGGAACAGTCCCTCAAGTCCTTCACTTTGCAAAAAGAATATTCAGGAAGGAGCTCTCCCCAACCAGCCTATTTCTTAAAAGCCTCCCCTAGTTCCCCACATGCTACTTGTAATGGAGGAAGAAAAGACCACTTGGAGGGCCAGAGAGAAGTTTTCACTGCGACTTTCCTGAGGGCAGATCCCCTGGCATTGTCCCCAACCCTCTACCTCCAGCATCTGTCCAAGACCCTGGGGGAGACCTGAGCACTTCAGGGTGCCAGTGCTTTGGCCTGGCAGGGGCCAGCAGTGGGCATGTAGATTCAAGGATGAAGGTAAGTAAGTTTCTGTGTGACGATCGTTGTTGGACAGCACCAGCACCTCTGTGCCCAGGGCCATGCAGAATCTGGTGATGGTGGTTCGGGTAATGTGGAGCCGAGGATATGTCGTCATCTTCTCATCTCTCGGGGCTGATCTGAGCAGGTCTCTGTTGTCGCCCCCCCCACGTGCACACTTCACTGTCCAGCATCTTCGCTTTGCTCAGGTGTCTGTGTAGAATCCCTAGGTCTCTCCTTCCTATCTGTGCCCCAGGTGATTTCAGCCCATCAGTGCCCAGCAAGAGGCTCTTTGACAGAGTCAGTGGACTGTCCAGCTTCAGAGCCCAGGGCCTGGTGCCACTCTGGCATGCTTTCCTGGACCCAGGAACAGAGCAAGCTGTGATGCTCATGGAGGTAGAGGTCCACTCTTGAACCAAAGCCAGAGCTACGGCTGCCTGCTGGGGGGCAGGTGACTGACTGTGGTGCTCACAATAGGCTCAAGCACGTGGGGGTCAGAGAAGACAAGGCTGCATGGTCCCTGGAGGTTGACAGTGAGGACAGAGGAGCCGATTGGCCAAAGGGAAGCTGGAGCCCAGCAACAGTGTCACCTCAAGAACATCAGTGCCCACTGTGGCTATGTATGGGGAGATTACAGGGGGACCTAGGCACGTCTTCACCCTGACAACTCCCAGTTGGTTCCCAAGCCTCAATGCTGAGGGTTAAGCCTCACCCTCAGAACTCAGCAAAGATCAAAAGGTGGCACTAGCACCAAGGGTCCTGGTGCCTGTCCTCCATCAAGGGGCTTCTGCAAGCACCTCTGCGTATCCTAAGGACTCACCACTTACCAGCTTCCATCGCTTCTAATTTCAGCATTCACAGCTCACTTTTGAAATAGCATCTTTCAGCCAAGTGTCTGCACACAGTGCAGAAAGGAAGACAGCCCTCCCCAAAGGCAGACGTGTGACATCCGGTCCTCTGCCTTCCTGGGAATACACAAGATCAGAAAGGGGGTTGGGTGGACACTCGAGCTGAGCTTGTGGTTACCCAGCAAGTATTAAGTGCCTACTGTGTGCCTGGCTTTTGCACACAGAGTGGCACTGACCTTGTCTGTGATCTTCTGTGGAATTCCAAGGTCCTCATTGGCAGCCAAGCCTGTGGTCCTGGACACAGACTGGGAATCAGACTCAGGGTGCCATCCCTGTGCCATGTGGCCTGTTCAGGCTGGTGACTACTTCCCCTGGATAGTAGAGAGCAAACCACAATAGGGTTTGCTGCCCTCCCTCACATCCCCCCTGTTGCAGTTCACCTGCATGGTTGCTGATAAATGACCATCAAACGGCCTAAAAGAACAAGGGTTTATTCTCTCTTACGATTCCTGGTTACAGTTCTTAGGCTTGACAGGAGAGCATGTACCAACACCAGGGCCGAGGGCACTGGCCAGACCATCACCACATAACGGCTAAGAGATGGACAATCCTTACTTGCCAGACCAGCATGTCTGGCCAAGTGAACAGAAGGATGCCGACTCTCTCAACCAACTCTCTGTGATTTACTCCAGGGCCTAGACCCACCCACCACGGGCTGGGTCTTCCCCATCGGCTAGACAATCTCTTGCAGGTTTGCACAGGACCTAACTCAACCAGTAATTCTCTACAAATGTGCCTGGAGCTCAAACCCTCAACAGTTAAGTTGACACCTGTATGTAACTATGACACCCCCTTTGCCCCGTGGCTCAGTGTTGTCTAGGAGCCTGGGAAGGGCCACATGCCAGGGTACAGCACAGTGGTGGTTCTTACCACTAATTCTGGTTGTATGCGATGAGTGACTATACACGGAATACAAAGCTGATGAAGACCGACGGGCCTGTGCCCTGCATCAACTGGCCAAGTCAGGGGAACTTGGGTTGTGAGCACCAGAGGCTCGGCTGTGTCTGGCTTGGGCATTGGCATCCTGGGCCTCTATGCTGTCCCTCCAGTGTGAGTGGCCGGCACTCATGGTTTCTGTTCTGCCTCCCTGCCCAGGTTCTTGCGGCAAAAGTGCTCAACCTCGTCCTGCCAAACCTATCCCTGGGGCCCATCGATTCCAGTGTGCTGTCTCGCAATAAGACAGAGGTGAGTCTGTGGGAAACCTGGGGTGTTCGTGGTCTTTGAGCCCATGAAGGTGGCAGCCCCACGGGGTGTGAGCTAGGCTTCACCCTCGCTCTCTGCTGCCAAGTGATGGAAATGAGGGTCTTATCTTTAGCTTTGGGGTCAGTTATAAAGCAGAAATGCTATGTGGATGGATGAGTCAAGTCTCTTGGTTGTGACAGAAACCCAAGTAAAGGGGGTTTAAGAAGTAACTGGAGGGGCTGGAGAGGTGGCTCAGGGGTTAAGCCTCCACCTTGCAGGCAAAGGGTCCCAAGTTCGGATCCCAGTATCCCATGTATAGACGCCAGGCGGAAGCGGGGGTGGCCTGTGCTTCTGGTCCTAGTAGGGCGGAGCCTGTGAATCCCGGGGCAGAAGGAGGTGGAGGCGTCCATGGTGGTTCGCGAATTCGTCCGTGGTTCTACATATACACAGACACACACACAACACCCACAGACACACACGCGCGCGCATATACACACGCACATGCGCACAGTTGAATAATAATAATTAAAAAAAAAAAAGAAGTAACTGTAGCTAAATCAGGCATAGCTGTATCCAGAGCATTAAAAACCTACCCTTTATGTATCTCTCAACTCTTCAGGCCCCTGATTGGTTTTATTCTGAGTCAAGATCTCCCCAAGAGGGGAAAAGAGGCCTTGTCACCTGAGCAGGTAACACCAGAGATGGTGCTTAGATGCTCTGGGGTTGAGGCCCCGGGGTTGGACTGAGGGAGGCCAGACTCTATTGCAGGTAAGAAAATCACCTGCATAGTAAGAAGACTTGTCTGGAATATGAAAATTACAGACTTGAAGTAGCAGTTCCAGGCACACGGGCACCAGAATGAGCCACTAAAGCTTGTCATTCTTCCACTGCAGTTTCCTTTCTTGCCTGAGGAGCTTAAAATCAGCCCCTCAGGCCTGAGACTGGGGGTGGGAACTTTGAGTCCTTCTTGTGAGATCACTAGGGTAGGGGGCATCTCCAGAGTGTTTTTATCAAAGGGATGAAAGTTTGATGGGTGGCAAACGTCAGGGCCATGGGACCAGCTGTGTAAGAACAGGCAGGAGACAGGCGCAGTCCTATGCCAGAACTCTCCTAGCTCACTCAAAACACTGAGCTCTGCCCACAACTCAAAAAGAAAGAACAGGATTTAGGCAGGCAGCTCCCAGAAGCCTGTGAACATGGGACCAGGGCAGCTGCCATCTTCCTTTAAGTTTTTTATTAGTTTTTTCCTTAAGTATGTATGATGTAGGTGCATGTGTATATGGATATTTGTATGTGAGTGGGTATGCATGCATTTGTGTGTGTGTGTGTGTGTGTGTGTGTGTGTGTGTGTGTGTGTGTGTGTGTAGGCTTAAAGGTGATATCAGGAATCATCCTTAGTTGCTCTTCTATCTTTTCCTTTTGGTCCTAGATCTCTAAATTGAACCCAGAGCACGCTGTTAATGGGCTAGTCTGGCTAGCCAGCTTGCTCTAGGAATTCCCAGGTTCTTCCTTCCAGAGCTGGAATTATCTGCAATTGAACACCATCCACTGTTTTGTTTGTTTTGTTTTGTTTTGTTTTGAGGTTTTTTTTTTTTTTTTTTGGCTTGGGATCTGGGGATGTGAACTTTAGTCCTTTTGCCTACACAGTAAGCACTTTAACCACTGAGCCATCTCTTTAAAATTTTAATACAGTTTTGTTCTAAAACCCATAATTGCTTAAACTCACTTGCTGAGGTAAAATGTAACTCACAGGGACCAGTTTTCACGACCCCTGATCTTTCTGGATGCATATTTGAGTACAGAAAAAAAGCAAACTCCTTCCAGTGACAAGGCACAAGCCATCTGACATTGGATTGGGGCCTGGGCTCCCTCATTGCTCTGGCAAGTGCAATGAGCTCAGAGAGTGTGAGTGACTAGCCAGGGATGCACAGCCATTCAGGGGTGCAGTTGAGATAGGAACCCACTCGATCAACAAGTCTTTGACTCCTCGACCCAGTCACTAGTCAGACTATGAAATTTCTTTTTGCCACACTGGGTCATTGTCTGTGGGCAGCAGCTCTGTGGGAGGCAGAGACTTTGACCTGCTTGAATCTCAGATAATGGCTCCAGCTTGAATGGGCAGTTGCTGGAGATCCAGTTGATGAGAGAAGCAGAGAGAGAACTGCCTTTGAGACCTGCCTTGGGCATCCAGGTCCTTTCTGTTCCCACCTGAGGGAGGAGCAGCAAAGCTGACAGTGATGCCCGCCCTCTCTGTTGGAGAGACCCAAGTTTGCAGAGCTTTGTGCTGCTCCCGGGATAAGGTGCTTTGCCCCAGGCCTGAGGGACAGAGAGAGAGAGCGTCTCCAGGTCCTCTAACCGGTCAGTCAGAAGTCCTTGGGACATCTCCCTTGGGACAGGAGGCGCTGCAGCCAGAAGCCTGGACTCCAGTTGGCAGCATGCAACAGCCACCTGTGAGATGCCCTGTGGGAGGCAGGCCACGTCTCTCCTCAGACACTCAGCTTCCCACTGCTCCCAATCTGCTGCCGAGGGGAATCCCTAAAAAGCCCGAGAGTGCCCAGTGGCACGGCTCAGCTGACACATTTCCTGGGAGACCTGCAGTATACAGCAACAGCTGACAAGCAACAGTACCCCCAACAGCTGGCCAAGCTTCAGTGCTCCCAGTAATCAGTCACACAATAGTGTTCCCTAACGATGTGGCTATCCAACAGTGCTCCCAGCAGTCAGCCACGCAACAGTGCTCCCAGCAGTCAGCCACGCAACAGTGCTCCCAGCAGTCAACCATGCAACAGTGCAGTCAACCACACAACAGTGCAGTCAACCATGCAACAGTGCTCCCAGCAGTCGGCCACACAACAGTGCTCCCAGCAGTCAGCCACACAGCAGTGCTCCCAGCAGTCAGCCACGCAGCAGTGCTCCCAGCAGTCAACCACGCAACAGTGCAGTCAACCACACAACAGTGCTCCCAGCAGTCAGCCACGCAACAGTGCTCCCAGCAGTCAGCCACACAGCAGTGCTCCCAGCAGTCAGCCACACAGCAGTGCTCCCAGCAGTCAGCCACACAACAGTGCTCCCAACAGTCAGCCACGCAACAGTGCTCCCAGCAGTCAGCCACGCAACAGTGCTCCCAGCAGTCAGCCACGCAACAGTGCTCCCAGCAGTCAGCCACGCAACAGTGCAGTCAACCACACAACAGTGCTCCCAGCAGTCAGCCACGCAATAGTGCTCCCAACAGTCAACCATGCAACAGTGCAGTCAACCACACAACAGTGCAGTCAACCATGCAACAGTGCTCCCAGCAGTCGGCCACACAACAGTGCTCCCAATAGTTGCTCACACTATAGTGCTCCAGTGTCCCCAATAGTTAGCCATGCTACAGTGTTCCCCAACACTCAGCCATGCAGCAGTGCTCCCCAACAGGCAGCCATACAACAGTGCTCTCCAATAAGCTAGCTAATGTAGGACACCACAGCCCACAAGAACGAGTGTGGGTATCTGGGGCTCTGATGGTGTCCATGAGACATTGCCTGCAGCTCTGTCCACCAAGCAGTTAGCACTGCTTCACAGCTGCTGCCCCTGGGCACATTCTCTGTGTGTGAAGTCCCTTCTTGATGTCTCTGTACCACAGGGTCACAGTGACTAGTGACCTCACCTTAACAGACACCACAGCCCTTTTGTCTTACCATAACCCGTAAGTCAATCCTAATTAGTATTCAAAGTTGTGGAAGTTTGCCAGAGAAGGCAAGTAGCTTACCCAACAACACACAGCCGCTGGGTCAGGGTTTGAATCCAGATCTCTCTGCTCTGGACTGAGTGTGCTTGTTACTAACACATTGGAAAGATGTGGTTGTTGGCACCAAAGACACAACTCTCACCTCAGAGAGAATAAGATGTTTATTCTGGAGCCAAATATGAATGAGCATGGCCAAGATCACAGGTTTACATCACCCAAATACCATGTTCCAACATAGTGACACTGCCGTGAAGCTCTTGCAGTCACAGGACAAAGAAAGCTGTAAATCTGAGACACTATGCAGGTTACAGCTAAGCCTCCTGTTCTTACATTCCAAAAGGATTTACCTCACAGTCACAAGGCAGTCAGGCACAGACGGAGGGGAAGGAAAGGCTCGAGAGCCAAGGCAGCCCAGGAGAGTCTGGCTGTGAGCCTGCAGCACTCCTTGAGTTGGCCTTGTAGGATTTTCATGTAGGTGTGGTTTCTCCCGGGAGCGCAGGTTCACTGGGTCTCTGGTGAGAACATCAGCTGCTAACATTATTATTCCAGCTCCAGCACTGGATTTTCTCAGTAGACCACAAGCCCCTTTCCAGAGGTCCCAATGAGACTCTGGTGCAGGACAGGAGGCTGAGCTAACTGAGTGCCAGCTCAGGCCCAGTGGCTCACAGCAGTGCATGCGTTGAGCCCTGTGCCAGGCAGCAGCACTTGCCAAGCATTGATGCGTTGGCACTCCTATTTAAAGATGGTAGTCCTGGTCCTTCATGTCCCCACCAAATGCTCTAAATATCGAAGATACCTGTGGCTGGTCTCACTCTGGAGGGTGCCACACCAGGGAGCCAAAGGAATGGCCAGCTTACCTTCTAGTAGCTTCTGCGATGGGTGCTGCTCCCACACAACCAGCCTCAAGGATTAGACCCCCCATGCCCTGTGAGGCACACAAGGTCATGCTGTTCCAGGGAAACCTGCCCAAGAAGCTTGGCCATACCTACTTCATCTCACTACAGCCCAACTCAAGGCAGGTCCTGTGTCCCCAGGACCCCAACCACCATGTCCCCTCACCTGGCTGTGAGTTTTCTGATGAGCTCAGTCTGCCCAGAGCTGCCAGCGTGCACGTGCTGCCGTCTGGGTCATTTATTGCCCAGAGGTTGCCTGTCCATCAGAGGCAGCGAGTCAAGATAAAGACCTTGCAAAGGTCTGGGAGCTTTGGTCTCCTTATGCACAAAATAGTAACAGTTAACAACACCTATGTCACAACACTGCTGTGAAGACGAATCCAGCAAGAGCACCCGTCACTCCTACCTTATTCTGATTAAAGAAGCCATTGTGTTTCATCTGGAATGAGGCTGAGGCTGGAAAACAGGTCAACAACTGCTTGCAGGGGTCCAACCTGGATCTGCTGAAGGCTGAGGCTGTAGCAATGAACTGTGCAAGCCAAAAGGTTCTTCCCACAGAGGTCGTGCTCAAGGGTCCAACAGGAGTCGCTGGCTAGGGCCGGATTCGGGGGGGTGAAATTGGCTGGAAATCCTTACCTGAGAGGCCATAGCTGGAAGTCCCCGACTGGGGGGGTCTCTGGCTAGGGACTTGACACCTCTAAGCCTCAAGGTCAGGAAAACAGAAGTCACTAGCCATCTTGCAACCATGGGGTGTGTCCATCAGGTACTGGGCCCGTATAGTCAAAGTTATTTCCCGCCTTACCCACTTTCTTCACTTGACAATCGTGAATATTTCAAAATGCTACAGAGGGAGACCTGAGCCTCTCCTGATGAGTTCCTAGCTTCTGTCGTGGAAGTCATGAAGACTGGCTAGAATTGCTACTTGAGGGGGGATGGGCTTTCCCCCATGTAGCACAGCCTTGTCCCTCTTTGACTCAGTTTCTTTCTGTCCCCCTTTCCTTTCCACACTGGCTGTGGCTCTGTCCATGATCTGCCCTTTTCCTGACACAGCTGTTGCTCCTCCCCCCAAAGAAGCCATTGTATAAACAGGGCTACGTGGTCAGGACGTGGAAACAAAGCCAATAGCAGGAAGTAGCCGGGGCCATCGAGCATTTAAACCCATAGCAGACTCTCCAGGGACATGGCGTGCTAGGACACTCCCAGGAAAAGGAAGGATGTGGACAGGGGACATAGGCAGAAGGCCAGCCGGAGCCTATGAGAACCTGGAGGAAACCAGTCAAGAAGCATCTCATGAATGTGTGGACTGGCCAAGGTGGAAGCAGCTTATACTTACCCAGACCCCAAGCAGCAACATCCTAGGAAAGACAGGTCTCTTTCCAACCCCTCATGCATCTCAGTATTAGGACATCTCTCAGTTCTGGATGCTTCCAGGGGCGACCCAGGGTACACCATCCAGCCCTTCTACTTGCCATCTATTGGACAAGACATGGTCATGTGACCACACCTAGCTGCAAGGGAGGCTGAAGCCTGTGATCTTTATGTGCAATATTCTGTGCCCTATAGAGTGCCAGACATTCTACAGAGAGAACAGGAGCTGGGTTCTAGTATCAGGTGGGCCTTCAGGCCTTGCATGCCTATCTCTTCAACACCCTGATATAGGTAATGAAAACTATTCCATACTTGGGTGCTAACAAAGTCGAAGTGGGTTACTAGCATATAAATCCTTGTGGTGTGCTCAGATTTCAGTGAGGCCCCAAGTGGAACAGTCTAGCACCGTGCTAGGCACGGCTTATGCTTCTGGCATATGGCACAGCCATGGCTCCTCATGGTCAGGACTTGTCTGGCCCTGAGCCAGGGAATTCTCTGGGGTCCCCACATCTCTCTCTTCTCATCAGGACTCCTTAGCATCCACAGCAACCCGGACTCACACCAGCCCAGGCGGTCTCGAGTACCCTCGGCCTGCTGAAGAGGGCCTGGCCCTGTGGGGCTGGTGCCAGCTCAGCTGCAGGAAGTGGCTCATCCGTCTCGTGTGACCCATCGCAAATGGTCGGCTGTATAGCGCTTGCTCCCTGCCTGGCATGGAAGGAATCCAGGATGGCAGGGTGACTGCAGGACAGCCTGTCCCTGTCACATTGCCAGGCCCTAGCAGAAGGGTGCCTAAGACAGGATGTCCACAGGCAGCCTCTCTGCCCTTCACCCGGACCCACCATGTGCTTGTCGCTGGCCTGCCTACAGCCCACTGGCAAGGAGGGAAGTAAGCAGAGGGGGTCACAACCTCCCACCTATCCTTTGGAATCTGAGAGGTTTCTAGAAACTTCTCATCCAGACTGTGATTATTCCATTTTCCGCTGTGGAATGGGCTAGTGCTTCCTGAGTTGTCCCCAGGATTGGAGCTATGGAGGGCCGGGCAAAGAGACTCTAGCTGAGGAGGGTGTTTCAGCTTCCTAACTCACTGCTGTGACAACCACCTGAGCCAGACAACTGAGAAAACAGCTCCAGGCCATAGTGCTCACCAGGGATTTGCCAGCACATACCACATCAGAAGTCAGAGCAGAGAAGAGGAACTATCTGTGTGTACACCTCCTGCCTGGGCAATGGTTTCTCCCTGTCTTCCTGCATTCACGATACAGTTAAGACAGTCTTCTACAAGTTTGCCCAAAGGCCTGCCTCAACCAGATAATTCCTCCTGGCTGCGTCGCCAAGTCCTGCCTTGTTGGCGCAAGGTGACTTTGAGACTGACTATGGCAGAGACAGGCCTAGGCACAGCTGGGCCTGAGCCTCCAGGGTAAGTGTGGGGTCAGGGCCTCTGGGCACAGCCTGAGAAGCAGGGATGGCAGTGAGCCCGCCTTCTCCAGCCCAGCCCCGCGTGGCCAAGCCCTGCCCCGCCTTCTGAAGCCTGACCAACAGGTCCCTCACCCCATCAAACAGACATGGAGTTAGAAGACAGACAGAAAAACAAAATGAAACACGTCAGCATCTAGAACTACTTTTGAGAAGACCAGAGGGAACAACGTCGTGTTGCTTATGCTGTGCATACGGGGCGAGGGGTGCTGTTGTCGAGACAGGGTTCACTCTGCAGCTGTGCCTGGCCCTCAACTTACCATCCTTCCTCAGAGGGCCGCATTCTGAGAACACGCCACTACACGTGCAACGATGTGTTTAAAAACCCAATTTAGCAGCAGAAACAGGCCCGTGTGTGCAGGCTTCAGCGCGCTGTCCCAGGGCTCCGCACTTACTGTTCTATCAGCCACACACTCTTCCTGTCACATGCGTGACGACTGTTCCAGAGCCCTGAGCTTGGCCTTGGCTGAGAAGGACCCAGTGATCTGAGGACACGGACACCGGGCACCCAGCCCTGGACCTTGCGGAGGGCCGTGTGGGAAGTGCTCGGGCCTGCACGCAGCCACCCTCCACGAGCGCCCAGCCTTCTCCAGCACCTGAACGCAAACAGCCTTCGGGCAGACAGGGAGTCCAACCACGCTAACAGGCCCTCCTTCTCCCCTCAGGTCGACGTGTACAACTCAGACCCCCTCATCTGCCGAGCAGGGGTGAAGGTGTGCTTTGGCATCCAGCTGTTAAACGCAGTCTCCAGGGTAGAGCGGGCCCTGCCCAAGCTGACGCTGCCCTTCCTCCTGCTTCAGGGCTCAGCCGACCGGCTGTGTGACAGCAAAGGGGCCTACCTGCTCATGGCTTCGGCCCGGAGCCAGGACAAGACACTCAAGGTGAGAGGCGGGAGGCCGCAGGCTTTGGGTGGCACCTGCGGGTTTCGGAGCAGGCTGCCCTGCTGAGAATTAAAGCAGCGCTCTAACAGCCTGAGTCCCTGGTCAGTGGTTCATATGCACAGGGTCTCAGTGGAGGCAGGAAGAGTTGGGTGGTCCCCGCGTAAGCCTGCAGCAGAGCACTGAGCAGATGTCATTCTGCAGGGCTCAGGCCCCACGGGCTGGGTGGGGTCAAGGACTGCAGGTTCTAGGGCTGCTGGTTGTGTCTCCAAGGGTGTCTGCAGGAGCTAGCTCCGTGGCGAGGGGCTCTGGAGACAGGCTGAAGTTTGGCCACCTGGCATGTCAGTCAGAGTCAAGAACAGCAGCGTGTCAGTCAGTGACTCTCAAAACAGAGTCCGTCTGGGTTCAGATGTGCTCTTATTGTTTGTCCCACTGAACTGGTAAGCAGCCCAGCTGAGGAGGGGCCCCTGCCAGGCACCAGTCAGACAGCAGTGATCTGAAACTGGCACACTCGGCCCCTGACCCATGTGCTCAGGCTCCTGACCGGGCTCCTCCTCAGGGTACATGGATTCAGGGCGCTTTCACACAGTGTTGTGAAGAGAGCTGTTAATCTCTTTAAGTCCTTCACCTAGGACACGGTGGAACCTCACATTTGAACTCATAGCCATGGATTCAAACCTGTGATCCCATTTCACGCTGCAGAATCTCTCTGCAAACTGTCAGGAGCTTCCACACATCATTTCTGAACCACAGTTCCTGGCCCACACAGCTCCAGATAGACTCACAGATGAACCGAAGAAGCGAAAGAGGGAAATGAAAAGTCAGGGCCTTGGGGAGATGGGTGGGGGAGCACCTGTCACATGTGTGGGCCCCTAGGTGCCATCCCAGCACCCTTGGTCATGGGGAGCAGAATTCTTCGCTCTCTCAGCAATCCTGACCGTGAGGGCTCAAGGACAGTTTGGTAAAGACTTTTCCTGCCCTGGAATGCCCACCCCAGCAGGTGAGAGGAACAGATAAATGAGTGGAATGGCTACAGATGGGGTCAGGGTCCAAAGCAATGAAGCAGACATGCTGGGAGCTGACTGGAAGAGAAGCTGAGAACATTCCAGACCAAGAGACTAGAAATGGGAAGCCCTTATGTAGGCCTGTCACAGTTGGAGGGACTCGGGCAAGACCGGACTTCCTTTAGGTTGGTCTGAGGAGATGCTTTCCCAGACCCTGGGGAACCAATAGGGGGTGGGGGGGTAGGAGGGCTGCACAAAGGTTGATCCTCATTCAGGACAAAAGGAGGAAGCAGGCATGTGGTTGTGGGGAAGAGTACTGGCTGGATGGGCACCAAAGTAAGATTGGCAGGAATGCAAATGAGTACCACCGCCACCAAGGAGGATGGCATGGAGCTCCACAGACACTCTTAAGACAGAAGGGCAGCTAAGAGCTGGACACACTCTTAGCACCACAGAGGTCCTAGCCTGCATCCGTCTTTTGCCACGAGCGCAGGCGCGTGCACACACCCGAACCATTGTGTGAAAGGAAGGGAAACCAGCATCAGAAAGCCTGTGCTCCCGAGTTCACTGCAGCACTGCTCACAGCCACTGTAGCCCTGCTCACAGCAGCTGTGCAGGATTGCCTGAGGCATCCTCTGAACAGAGGAAAGCAGGCCCTTAGAACACCATTCACAGGAAGAATGAGCCCCACCCACAAGGCAGGGAGGGGGTGAGAAAAGGGGTCCATTCCTAAGAGAAATAAACCAGCTGCAGAAAGACAAGCCAGGTGTGCCTTTATTGACTTGTGGGCGCTAGGTATTGAACCCACAGTATTGTGGGAACTGGGTCATGAACCCACAGTGTAAGCAGCATCAAAGGGTGACCCCCCAGGGCTGGTAGGGAAGAGAAGGGCAGGGGGACAGGTGGGTCCAGCCCCAGTGCACGGGTGACTCAGTTGATAATTTACTGCATGTTTTGAAGTAGTGAGAAGAGAGGCTGTTGAGCGTTCTTACCACACAATACGTGTGCGAGGTGATGGCTGTTTTTAAAAAGCAGGGATTTCCCTGGGGTTTGGACCAGCAAAAGCTATCAAGGGGGCTGTGACTCCCTTTGTGAGATGGGTGATCCCAGCAGACACTCAAGGAGAGAGCTAGAGGTTGCTACAAGACACCAGACAGACTGAGAAATTCTAAGGCAAATGGTAAATGGGCGGACAGCACTCCCAAGAACCCATGAGGGAATCCAGCCATCCACACGAAGGTTCTTCAGCTGGACACAGAGCTGGAGGAGTCCAGGGAGGAGACGACAAAGCAGGAGAGGACAGTGGAACGCCACTGACCAGCTGACCGGAACATCACTGACGGCACTGCTGGGAAACCAGGGACGTGACAGCTCTGGGTGTCCCATAGTGTGACATATGAGGTCCCTGGAGACCCTTACCTGTGGACTGGGAGAGGAGAGGGTAACTCAACACGAGCTGAGGAGCCAGGAGATGGGGACACAAGGGGCCTCTGGTGGGAAGGCTCTGGAAAGAAGGTCGAGGCGTTGTAGAGTTGTGACTCATCCAATCCAAAGGAACTGGCCTCAGCTGGACGAGTGGTACACGCCAGTCAGATGCTGGAGGCCAGGGGTTTGGAGCCAGACAACATGGCCAGAGAAGCAGGGAAGCCCTGGCCCCAGCCATGGGTGGTGAAAGCCAAGCGTGCAGGGTGACTGCACACTCCTGTCCCCTGCCCGTGCCCACCCACCTGTCACTGGTAACTGTGTCTTTCCTGCTACAGATCTATGAAGGTGCCTACCATGTTCTCCACAAAGAGCTTCCAGAAGTGACCAACTCTGTCTTCCATGAAATAAACATGTGGGTCTCTCAAAGGACAGCAGCAGCAGGAGCCAGGTGCCCACCCTGAAGGCACTGGTTGGTGACCAACTCAAGGTCTGGGGGATGGGCAGAGGATGGGCAGTGCTGGCTGGCTTGGAAAAAAAGAATCACAAATTGGAGGAAACACTAGCACAATTTATTTTTTAACAAAAGACATTTTTGTCACATATAAGGCCATTTGCCTCTAGACCTACCACATTAAAGGGCAGATACTTCATGGGGGAAAGAGAGGGAATTCTCCACACTGGGACTGTGTTGAAATATCCTTTGGAAAAATGTGCGGCCTCTGCCTGCCTCTTGGTTCCCATAGGGCTCAGGACGCCCTTTCAGTCATGCACCCTCGGCTGCAATAATCAAAGGCCAGTTTCCACTCACCCCCATGAAACTCTACCCCATCACCCTCTGATGTGTGATGAAATGGCCTATCTTCCCAGAGTCAACTCCTGGGCAGGCTCATGTGTCCCCCCACACCCCCAAAGCACTTCAAAACAGGCTGCCTCCTACCTGGTCAGTGACTTAGCCCATAGTCAGGCTGGGGGAGCAGAGGGAGGACTACATAATGCTAGCAGAAGAGGAGGTGTTTAATCTTAATGTGGGGGGTAGGAGGGTGGAGCCAGGAAAGAACTATGCTACTGCACATGGCAGGCCTGCTAGGACCCCGTACCCCAACAGGGAACGAGGGCCACTGTCCCTCCTGCCTTTCAGGAATGGAGGACGTAGTCCCAAGGTCTGGACTGTCCCTCCGTCCAAAGCCCCTGAGCGGCACCTGCTGGCACCTCTGGTGGCATCAGCCTTAATGCTGGCCACTTGCCCAGGGCACCACAAGGCTCACAGTGCCCACTGGCGAGCAGGGACACAGCTGTCCACACCTTGTTCCAGGCGCAACAGGTTGGGCTGCCCTGGGACACCAAGGCCCCAGGCCTCTGTCCTCTCAGGTGCCGCCCGGCAAGCTGCCCAGGGCCTCACTTAGTGCCAGCAATAACCAGGGCTCACCGCCATCTCGGGAGCACTTCACCATTACCTCAGGGTGTCCTTAGTGCACACAGGACCCTGGGTGGAGGTGTCGCCGCCCAGGAGAGCTGCTTGACCCAGGCAAGGGCTGGGGTGCCCCTGATCCTCCAGGAAACTGAACCCCCAGGCCCCGGGGGCTCACATGGCAGCTGCCAGCCCAGGTCCTATTTATTCTGGGTAGTGGGGAGGACCCTCTGCTCTCTCTCCAGTGACTCTGACCATACATGCCAAGAGCTGGCCACCCACCAAAGGTGCCCCCTTGGGAGAGACCAAGCACCCCACAGAGAAGGCAGAGCCTAGGAACTGGCCAAACCCCATCTTAACTCTGCTTCTTTAAGAGCCAAATTTCTTTTATTTGTTTTTAATGCACTGAGAGAAGCCAGCCAATGTGTCCAGGCTGCCCACAAGGCTCTCCGTTAAGGGAGAAAAGGAGCTGTCCCAACCCCTGGGTGCCCCTGGATTCAGACCCGCAGGGCCCTCAGGTAACACCGTTTCCCACTCAGAAGCAAGACTTAATACAGAGACATATATATGTTTGAAGAGTCATTAATACTAAAAAGGAAAACAAATAACCTGAAGATGGGACTGTTGCAAAATCTGGAAGCTAGAACAGGGACACGATGACACTTCTGCCCGTGGTACATCAGGGCCATCTGTGGGGATGGACCAGCCTGCGGGGGCACACAGCCAGCGAGGGAGCCCCCAGAACGCCAGGCCCAAGCACCTACCTTCCCTGGAGTCTGGAGTTGATGTGACTCCCTGTGGTGGAAAGGCTGAGTGCCGGAAGCGCTTGATAGGAAAGGGCGCCACCTGCAGGTATCAGGGCTCCAGCCTGTTGCTCCACGGAGACACACGCAGCCTCCCTACGTGCCCAGCTTCCTGTGGCCCCGTGAGGACGCTCCAAGTCCACAGGGCTCTGAAGGCAGACCTGCTGCAGTCATTCCATCTTCAAGCCCGTCCGCTAGCCTCAGTGTTCCCTCTCCTGACTGCTGACATAACCTTACCAGGGTCACGGCGACTCCCATGCACCTTGATGTTTCCATTGTCACTGTGCTGTCACATCCCCCGTGTATAAGCCTAGTGGGGAACATGTATCTGCTTAGAACTATGAAAGGAACTGATGTGCGCTACACATAACTCCAATAAACCAGATGCTTTCTGAGTGCTTTGTATCCGTGTGTGGCTTCTCCCCGTAACAGCCTTCTGGCTAGAAGGGCCTCCCATTCCCTGTGACGACGCCCTCTCACTAGGACGACCCAGGTCCATGGGGAGGTGCTGAGACAACCTGCCCGCCCCCTGCATGAATACAGCATCCATCTCTGTGCTTGGGGAGGTGTGGCCGAGATGCAGATTCATCACATGAGCTCTTCAACCTGCTCACAAGCTGCCTCTTTGGCTGTCCTACAGCACACCTGCTGCCGGTGTCCTGGGTACCTCATTTGGTTCCCTCAGTCCTGATCCAGCAGCTGTGTGTTCAGTGTCATGAGAATCAGACTGATGCACTGACCCAGGGCTGTCACCCTAACTCCACAGAGGCCATAGCCACAGTCTTCCCTGTTCAAAGGCCTTCATCTCCTACCAAGGTCTGGGCTGGCATTCCGTCCTGCTGCCCTCCCCATTCCTGCCCCTGCCTCCTTCCCAGCTCCCAGGGGTGCTATCAGATTCTGCTTCTCCTCTGGGAAGTCCTCTGCTTGTCCTGCACTAGACCTCTGCAGTCCAGAGGATGTGTGAATGGAGAGGAAACAGGTGATCTATGGAGAGAAGGATGGGTGGTGAAGGAACAAGGAAGGCCCAGAGAAATGAGAGAGAGTGGGAGTGGGTGGGAAAAGGCTAGTGGGGACCCTATACCTTTAAGAGGTGGAAGTTAGAAGTCACACCTAGTACTTTTGCTCCCACTAGAACCAACTGGACTGTGTTGTGGCCTCAGCTGTAGCTGGGAAACGAGCCTTAGGCAGCACGGAGTGAGGGGCGGGCCTCAGATAAGGCATGAGATGGGGGAGGGAGGACTTTTTCCACATGAGCCTGATACAAGGAGGCAGCTGGGAGAGAGGCTGAGCCACCAGGCGGATCCCAGCCATAGAGATGGGGACAGACTGGAGGGTCCCAGAGTGGGAGAGGGAAGACTTCAATGCTTCTTTGCAGGACACAGGGGGCATAGCCTGAGCCCCCTAGAGATTCTAAGAGGGGTGACTGCGTTGCTGCTTTGCCTAAGTAAACCAAGGCTTTAAGGCACAGGAATTTGCTCAAGTCAGGAGTCAGGTCTGGGTAGAACCCTCCGTGGCTTTGGGACCTGTCGAGGCCTGGGGCCCCTAGTCTCTCCTCCTAGACCTGAAGAGATGCCCTTCCCCTCCCCAAAGTCTCAAGAAAGCCCACCAGAGGCAGTTCACCAACCCTGCCTAGGAAAAAGGGGTGCTCGCAGCCAGTCGGGTTCAGAGGCTGCACCTAAGGCAGAGAAACCAGCCTTCATGTCCAGCGGCAGCTCAGGAGGAGGGCAAGCCCTGGGTTCATTCCCAATACCAGTGCACAAGCCAGAGGGGCACATTTGTGATCGCAGCGCTGGGGAGGTTGGGCAAGGCAGCCTGGGTTAATGCAATTGTTTTTCAAACCCAGGGACCTTTGTGTCAAGACGGGTTTTTTCCTGCTACTTTAACATTTAAGATCTGTTTTTAAAAACATCTAAGATTCATGTAAGGTTGAGTCCTAAACACACTATGCTACAGACAAGGGATGGAAGAACCTTATTGATCATTACATGGCACCAGGGGCTAATTCTCGAAGGGAGAAAGAACATCTGAGGGAAGTTTGTAGAGTCTTGGGGCTTGTGGTGAAGGACAGGGGAGTGACTCTCAGCCACTGCCCCAGCCCGTTGCCATGGGGCAGCCGACCAGCAAGCAGAACGGGACATGGAGGAAAGAGGCTCTGTCAGTTCAGTGGCAGAGGGCACAATTAGTTTCACTAAGCCCCAAATTCAAACACAGCCCCCCCCAAAAAAAAACATGAAGTGACGAACAGATTCCTTCCTTCCTTCCTTTCTTTTTCTTTCTTTCTTTCTTGTCTGTCTGTGTGTGTGTATCAGAGGACACTATGTCCCTGTGGCAGATTAAGGGGGACTTCAGGAATCATGCCTCCTTTTCACTTGGCTCTGGAATTTCCCAGGTTCTGCCCACCAGGGCGGGAAGTGTAGGCAGCCACTCATTTTGCTTGGCATTTTTACATGATACCTGGGATCTGAACTCAGGACCTTCTGCTTGCAAGCCAGAAACCTGGACCCCTGAACTATCTCTCCAGTCTGGATACATTTAATTCTCAATCCCCTTCTTAGAAACCTGACAGCTCTCTGCCCTAAATCTTGAAGCAGCAACTTGGAAACTGTTTCTGTTAAAAATCATTGACTCATTGCTTGACACACAAGGTGATCATGGGGCTCCTCCCCCTTCGCTCTGTGTCCAAGTCCCACCCCCCCCACCACCAAAATGTCTGACTCTCATATCCATTGCTACCTGGCCAAGCTAATTTAGGGGGAAAAGGGGGTAGGTTTATTCACACTCATAATTCTTGGTTACGATCCATTATGATGGCAGGATAGCTCATGCCAACATCAGAGCCCAGAGAACTGGCCACAGCGTTCCACAGGCAGAGCTGAGTGCGTGCACTCATGCCACACCCCTCTCTGGCTATATAAGTAACTGCAGCGTAGGCAGGTACACAATTCTAAAAGAGCACCTTAAACATTCAGGGTTGCTTGTGGCCTCCAAGACAGTGAGAACTTTTGGAGATAGGGCGGACCTGATTTTTTACTATCTGTCCCATATATTCAAAAACAACGGCCCAGAGAAAAGTTAGAGTGGGCTCAATGAGGTGCATTTTTCTCTAAATTAGCAAGGATTAGGGGGGAGGGGGGTTGGGGGGGAGGTGAGCAAGTGTGTGTGCTTTGAGGTCTCTCCACTCATCGCTCCAAGACAAAGACCCTTCAACTAGCTGTCCTCGCTCTCCTTGCTGCTGCTGATTGGTTGCACCTGACTTCGATACCCCCTGGCCGTGCGCTGTTGGCTTCTCCAGCGCGGTCAACCCTTGCCCACTTCTGGTCATGTAGGGTGAGCTGTTGATGAACAGCCCCCAGCAGGAAGAGGGTGGGGGCTCTGGAGAGTTATCATGACCCAGAGAGAGAACTGCAGACTCTTGTGCTGGAAAAGTTCGGAGAGAGGGAGATCTGAAGGTCAAAGAGTCTCAAGTCAAGAAAAAAAAAAAAAAAAAAGCGGGCCACGTTAAAGACTAAACAGCGACCACCCCACGCAAGCTGGACATGCGGGGTTAAGGGTCCTGCTATCCTGGCCCCGCAGCACTAGAGGGCGCCACGCGCTGCTGACAGATCTTTGAGAACAAGCTGCGCTCAGCCCGTTTCTGAAGGCCAAGTGGGTGCAGGACCTCAGACGGGCTGCGCTCACGGGCGCTGTAGAGTCTTATCCCTCCAAGACGAAGTGGGCAGGCAACGGAAGACGAGGGAGGCCATGGTTTACTGTGCAACACGAGGTCACTGGACAGGGAGCAAGGCAGTGGGTCATGGTGGGGTAATGTTTCCCACCCATGTCCTTAATTTAGCCTAACGGACAAGACCAGATAGAGGCTCCCTGTACTGGAGGAGTAACTCACAGGGGAAGGCGGGTCCCACACCAGTGCACAGCACAATGAGGGAAGCTTGCCGAGTTATCCTGGGTCTCGGGAAGGTAGCCACCGTCTGGGGGAAGGAATCAATCTGTAGCCACATTGGGCCCAGAAGCAGAAATGGGAAGGAGCTCCCTGGGGGGAGGGGGGCTGGGGCGGCAGCTGCCCATGTAAGCCCCGCTACGGAGGCAGAGTCCCGGACCAACTGTCCTGTGAACCATGAAGGCAGAAGCCGACTTTTTCCCCCTCTTCCACCCGTACACCTGAGGAAAGTGATTTCTAGGGCATGAATTTCCCCACCCATGCCAAGGCCCCACACTGGCAGTCACCCATTGACAGGCAATCAGGGCCCTTGGGGCTGGAGAGATGGCTCAGGGGTTAAGCCTCTGCCTTGCAGGCGGAGGGTCCTGAATTCGTATCCTAAATCCCACGGAAGCGGGAGCAGCCTGCGCTACTGGTCCTGGTGGGTGGAGCTTGTGAATCCCAGGGCAGAGCAAAAAAGGAGGTAGAAGCAGTCCACAATGATTCCCGAATTCACTCTTGGTTCTACACACACACATGTGAATAAAAAAAAAAAAAAAAAAAAAAAAGAATCAGGGCCCAGACCGCATAGTCGGTCTTGATGTGGGCATAGCTGGATGCTGATTGATTAGGTATAAGTAAATGACGCATCAAACAAGGACCAATCAGGAGAGAGTAGCCCGCCATGAAGGGAAAAGGACCAATCAGGGCAGAGTAGTCCGCCATGAAGGGAAACACAAAAGCTGACCCAAACCTGTCCTCAATCCGTTCAGCACCTAATCTCCTTGATGTCACAGTGGACCAGGAAAGGGAAAGGCGGGGGTGATTCTAGTTTGCGGTGCTGCTGAAGAGAACAGACTTATGCTCCCTCGGTCCTGGCTGTAGCGACAACGCTCAGGTTCCCACCAACTAGGGAGTTTTGCACTTTGTTCCCTGTGGCTGCGCCCGAGGGCGGCAGCTCAGACCCTCGCTGATTCCCTGCAGCGGGTCCTGACAACTGGCTTGCACGAGGTGGGGATTCAGGTTTGCCCACAAGAGCCACGTCTTCACCTGAGGTGGTCCCGTGGCTGCTGGCATCAGAATGGCCATTTCGTGTCTTCCTTCCTTTGCCTCCAGCTATTGCTGAAGACACCCATCGTGTGTGGGGTCCTACTTCCATCACTGTCCGCTGCCCTCCAATCTAAACCCTTGGTGCCCTGCCATCCACAGCCTAGAACAGATCCTGGTCTCAAACCTGAACTGCAGCTTTGACTGTCGCCCTGGCCTGGGCCCCGAAGGGCAAGGACTCCGATTTGAATGTGGGTGAACATTTCGGGCCACAACAGCCGGCTAACAGCCAGGCTGCTTGTGATGCTTGCAACAACGCTGCCTGGGTAAACACTTTCACAGGAGCAGTTTCCCCACCTCTACCCGGTCTTACCACCTTGGATTAAAATGGGGAAGCCAGGGGCTGGAGAGGTGGCTCAGGGATTAAGCCTCTGCCTTGCAGGCAGAGGGTCCTGAGTTCGGTTCCTAGACCCCACGTATAGACGCCGGGCTGAAGCGGGGGCGGCCTGCGCTTCCGGTTCTGGTAGGGCAGAGCCTGTGAATCCCGGGGCAGAGTAAACAAGGAGGAGGTGGAGGCGTCCATGATGGTTCCTGAATTCGTCCGTGGTTATACACATGCACACACATACATACACATGCATGATTGAATAAAAAAAAAATGGGGAAGCCAGCCTTGCCTTGACCAATGAACGTCCTCATGTTTTGCCAGCAAGCCAGGAAAACATGGATTCCTGGGCACTGCAAGAATGCTCTGCCAGTGCTGCTGAAGAGAACAGACGTGTACCAATTTACACTTTAATGTACTAGGAAAGAAACAGACATTTAAAGCTTGTTCTTGATAAACCTCCTGTGGCTTGACATACCCAGAGTGGGTGTGGACTTGTGGCAGCCTGGGCCCAGCCCCTCCTGTTCCTGTGCTCTAGGGCCACAATGACACTTCAAAATTACATGTCATGGTGTTAAACTGCAAGTCATTGTGGCACCTCCCTGCTGGGCTGCTACCTCGGGCAGATGGCACCTCTGGGTGGAGGGCACCTCCTTGCTGGGCTGCTGCCTTGGGCAGATGGCACCTCTGGGTGGAGGGCACCTCCCTGCTGGACTGCCATCTCGGGAGACGGCACCTCCTTGGGCCAACGCTAGCTCCAGGCACTGCACTAAGACTTCTCAGATAAACCCTCTGGTCAGCTAGTTCCTCATACTCACTGATGGCAAACCCAGACCCAGCCCTGAGGAAGGGAAAGGCAAAGCCAGTGGGAATCACCCCACCCCATCTGCCTGCAGGCCCGCAGACACCTGCTCACCTTTCTAACACATTCATACCACAATAATGACTTCTGGGAACTGTCACTTTGGACCTTATAGCTTCTCCCACATGATCAACACACAAGAGCCAAACAAATAAAAATGTATTGTTGAGGGAAAGGAAGAATCTGGATACTCTGAGGAATGACAGCACAGGACAGCTGGGGACAACCGCACAGGGAGACCTGTTGTAAGACAAGGCCAGGGGCCAATGAGGGCTGACAGTGGAGGAGGTCACACAGGATCAAGGACCGAGGGACTTATGTTGTTCTCTTCAGTAGCCTCACTGAGAACAGGCAAGCTCTGCTCTAGAACCCTGCTCATCACCAGCCCTGCTCCACCAAGGACTGCCTCCCCACTGTACCCAACACAGGCTCGGTTCCCCACAGTGAATTCAAGCTTTATTACCACACACAGACCCCCTTTCCTGCCCATCCCTGCATGTGGCAGCACACCAGAGCCAGGAGGGAGCAAGTGGGGTGCCGGGGGAGCATGGGGGGGCTGCACCCGAAGCCCACCACACCCCAGCTTTCCCTGAGTGGTGCTGGCCCCAGGTTTCAGGGCTGCCTTGTGCGCTGGGGGTGGAGCCCACAGGGCCCCCAACACTGATGCTAAGCAGGAGCCGCTGCATGTTCACCCTCGGCCCAGGCCTCAGCAGTCCAAGCCGATGGACACCAGCAGGTCCTCCAGCACCCGCAGCCGCTGCTGCGCTTCCTCAATAGCACTGTAGGTCTGCACCGTGCTGGCCACGTGGAATCGGATGTCGTCCACCAGTGGAATGGAGTCGGTCTCCTGCCGGGCAGCCACAGCCGCCGCCTCCTCCCTCACGGCCTCCACGAAGTCCTCCCGCTCCACCAGCTGTGGGAGCCGGTAGCTCAGCAAGGGCTGCAGCCCAGCCTCTCCCCCCACCCCCGGGTGCCCTGCCCACCTTCTCAATGACTCTGGCCATGTACTCGGTACACTGGTCCTCCAGACGGGCCAGGCGGAACAGCTTGGCCACGCGCCACACGCCCACCACGCTCTCCTCCTCCAGTAGCTGTGCCAGGCTGCGACCACACAGCCTCTTCAGACCAGGCAGCAGGTACATGTCGGCCACACTCAGCACATCATATGCCATCTCAGGGGGCAACTGTGATACAAGAAACAAAGGAGCCCAGCAGTCACAAGGCCTCTAGGGCCTAGTGGTAGGGTTGGGCCTGCTTAGGGTGAGCAAAGAGGCATGGTAGACCATTGCCCTGAAGGCCAGCCTAGGACCACCTGGATCTTTGGGGGCTGAAAGAGGCAGAAAAGACAAGCAGGCCAGTGGGTTAGGATGTTGGCTCAGCCGCAGAGATGGGCCTGTGGCACCCAGCTGTGGGACAGCAGGCAAATCCCATCACCTCTGTGCCTGGACTTCCTGCCTTTAAAGATGAGAGAGTGAGCTGGTGGAGGCTGCCTCCAGCCCACAAGTGGGTGTGGCCCCTTCTGCTCAGAGGCCACACACAAGACCATTAGGTCCTGCTGGGAAAGGCCAAGGGCTGGTTTTGACCTGACCTTGGATGGCCACAGGACCCAAGCTGGGGACAAAGAGGAGAGACTCTGCTACCACAGGGCTCCTGAAAGGCTAATCAGCGTCAGGGCAGCGCACTGGTCAGCTCCAGGGGCATCTTCAGGCAGAAGCTCAGACTGGGAGAGGCAGAGCCAGGGGAAGCACTGGTTGAGATGCAGTCAGAAGAAATAAAGGAGTTGGGGGGGGCTCCAGGGGCCGGGGCTGGAGTTGACATAGGGCAAAGTGGGCATGCAACTCCCAGTGACTTGTGGGAAAAGACTCAGGTGGACCATCTCCACTTGCAGGGCTATGGCCCAGGGACCACACACCCACTTCTGTGTAGAGCTTTCCTGGAGCACAACCCAGTCCACTCGTGGTCTGCAGATGGCTTGGTGCTGGGCAGCTCTGGCAGACATCACTAAAATATGTATCTTCAGAGAGAAGGCTGGGCCCTGACTCCGGGCAGCCAGGTGCAGGACACGCTGGGTGTCACCCTCTGCCACCTGCCCGCTGCAGACCTCATGAGGGAACACGCTTCTGTCTCCTGTGTACCATCCTATCACAGTGGCATGGCCTCACATTCACTGGGGCAGAGTGGACCATCAGCACCATCTGCTGCAGCTAGGGCAGGGGCAATCTGAGAGCCCCACCCAGAACCCGAGGATCTACAGTGATCTGAGGCCCTGGGCTCCGCCCCACTGCCTTCCCACTGGGTGCCGCACCTCCGTGTGGTCGCTATACACATAGTACAGCACGTGGGTGAAGATATCTGGGGAGATGCCATGCAGGGTAACAGCTGGGGGGTCCCCAGAGGCTGCAGGCTCTTCGCTCTCTCGGAAGTGATCATCTAGCAGGGCCCGGAAGTAGTCACTGCGGCCACAGAAGAAGGCCTGTGGGTGGGACATGGATTCAGAGAGTGCCAGGGCTGGAGTCTACCCCAGAGAGCTGGGCCAGGGCTTGGGGCAGTAGAAGACAGGAGGGACCAGAAGGAAGATGCACCTTGTGGCACAGGAAGCTGCAGTCAGCCACTCGGAAGCAGATATCTGGGCAACTGTTGAAGCCATCGGGACATGGGAAGGGCAGCTCTCCCAGGTCCCCCTGTGAAAGGAGAGGGGCCCGTCACAGCTGAGCTGCTCGTAAAGGAAGCAGCTGCCCAAGCACCCGAGGCGTGGAACCCATATTCACAGGGCCTGATCCTCAGAGCCCTCAGCCCACCAGGCCCACTGTGCTGCAGTACCCGAAGCTCAGGAGGCAGGGCACAATCGGCCAGCAGTGCCATGTCCTCACGGAGCCGGGGATCAGCTGGAGGGGGCTCGATGGTCAGCACCTTCACACATGTGCCAGGCTTGGAAGCCACTGAAGAGGACACAGCAGTTTTAGAGATGTGGGCTGGTACCAGCTCCAGCCCAAGCCCTGGACCGAGACCCCGAACACACCAAACTCTGACACCTTCTCGCATTTGGCTTCCAGGTCACTGAGTAGGTCCCACAGCTGACACTGCTTGGCCAGGCGCTCGCAGTCGCTGACGTGCTCCACACCCACGTCCAGGCGGCCTGAGGGCGTACACGGTTGGTCGGAGCCGGAGGGGTACTCGTGCCTGCTGCCTTCATTGCCCCATCCAGAAGGGCCTGGGACTCGCTCAGTTTGTGGATGGTCAGGAAGGGAAGCTGTCCACTGCGTCCACGCCAGAAGGCACTGGCACCATCCCCCACTGTGGGAACGGCACGACCCAGCCTGTCCATCCCTCAAGCCCAGGAAATCACTCACCTGTGTAAAGGTACTGCAGCAGTGCCCCGAAGGCCACAGGGTTGATCTGGAGGCAGAGACAGCAGACGTAGAAGGTCAAAGGCTGCAGCCAAGTAGGCGCTAACTGCTGCCCCACGTTCAGAGGCCCACTGCCACCTTGGATGCACGTACCAGGGGGTGCCTGAGGACCACCACGCTCTTTCCTTTCCACTTGGTGTCCAGCATGTTGGCAAAGTAGGCACTGCGAGCCCCCAGGACGCAGCGGTGGGCCCGGAAGGGCTTTCCATGCACCACAAAGACCACATCGCTGTGTATACCTTGCTCTAGAAGCCTGCGATAACCAAGAAGGGCTGCTCGTCCCCTGCTCAGGCAGAGTACATACTCGCAGCCACTCCACAGAGACCACAAGGGCTCCCCTAACCCACCTTCAGCACTCGCCCCGCCCCCAGAAGCCAGGATCCAGCTCACCGCTGCAAGAAGTCATCATAGTAATCCCGCCTCCTGCAGGACGCTGTCACCTGCTTGTAGTCTCGAAGTGCTCGACGGATGGGGTCGCTCAGCGCCCCATAGAGGCAGCGCTCACCATCAAAGGTGTTGGCCTCACAGCGGGCTCCTGCAGGAGGGAGGTCTCACTGGTCAGGGTCAAGGGAGCAAGATTAGAGAGAAGTAGACTCTTCCCCAGCTGACCATCCTCCCCAGCTCCCACCTCGAGGCCGTGGAAGCCCAAGGTCTTGTTTTCCAAGTTGACTCGGACAGCTCTAAGTCCACCCCGTGAAGGCCTGGTGCATGGGCACTCGGCACGCACATGTGGACATAGTCATGCACAAGTCAGACACACGCCGATAACCCCACACTGGTAGCTACATGTAGCAAGACCAAACCCACAGCAGTGGGCAGCTCAGCATACAGCACAGTCAGCATTACAATTCAGGGTGACAGCAGCAGTGGGGGCAGCCACACGAAGAGACTGTGGAGACTACGTGTGGTGGCCAGTGCAGGGACCTCGATGTGAGCTGTGTGCAGGTAAGCATTAGCTACAGCAACTGCAAAGGCGCTGAGGCAGGAGTCAGCTTGGCTTAGTGAAGCACAGACCAGTGTCTCAAGAGGGAAGGAGTAGCCCCACAGGCAGAGGCGTGGCAAATCCAGTTTTACCCTCCTATGCTTTGTTTTTTAAGTCGGGGTCTCTTCTGTAGCCCTGGCTATGTAGTTTAAGGTAATTTTCCCTGGAAGTACTGGGATTACAGGTGTGAGCCTCCAGTCTGGCTACTTACATCCCCCAAAACACCCTGCATCAGATCTGCCCTGGGAAGATCGCCCTGCCTGCAATATGGAGGAAAGACAGTAGGTGGCACAAGAGAGCACTGGGAAAACCAGTACTGCCTATAGGAGACAAGGTGCAGGCACAGCCAGGGAATTGGCCTTGGGGCAGAGATGCCGAGGCAGCAGAGACCACAGGTCTAGAAGTGCAGAAAGCAGTAATTTCGGAGTGTAAGCAAGAAATGAGGGGCATTTGCAATGTGTACCAAGGTCTCGGAGCTTGTGCACGCACAGTCAAACCCTGCCCCTCTCTCACCATTGGCCAGCAGGTAGAGCACCAGCTCCTCATGCCCACAGAGGCAGGCATAGTACCTAGGGAACCGGAGGGGCACCTGTCAGTAGGGAAGCCTTGCACTGCCACCCTGCCACCCTCCCCCACACTCCCAAGAAGGTGCTGCTGTCCCACCCCACCCCCCACACTCACAAGGGGGTGCTGTCCCACTTGTCCCTCACGTTCACCTCCACATCTCGCTGCTCCAGCAGGTACCTGGGCAGGAAGATCAGAGGCTGAGTCAGAACTGCTTGTGGCTCAGAGAGATCAGGAAGAGGAGACGGTGGCTCTCTGGGCTGGGAGAGCCTCTGAGGAGGGTAAGGCTCCTACGTGTCACCAACTATATGGCTGTGGAGGCTGCAGGGACAGAGGAGGCCAAACAGCCGGCCATTTGGGAGAGATAGAGAGGCTCTACCTCAACCAACCCCGCAGGCTGCCCGTGCAGTGTGGGCAGCAAATCAGAGAAAGCTGCTGCGGGCACCCTGGGGGTGGAGCAGGGGACAAGGCCGATCTAAGTGTAAAAGCCAAAGACAGTCGATGATTAATACTACTGGAGGAGGGAGTTGCTCTCCACGAGCCACCAACTGGGCAGGCAACTCATATTGGGGTCACCCATCAATGCGGGGCAGTGAGGGCCAAAGGCCTCAGATCCCGACGACGCACCCCTGTACCTTTCTGCTTGTCCGCCCACCGAGACGATGCTGCCTGCAAGCTTCCTACTAGCTGCATCAGGAGTGTGGGCCAGTGGAAAAGGGTAAAGACTCTACGTCTAGAGCCCCAGCCTGGCTTCCCGGCCCTGCTGGAGGAACCGCGCTCTCCCCCTCCGCCCACTTCTTCGGCCTCCGAGACGTCGCCCGCTACCAGGGCGCTCCGCATCCTGCAGGCCGCAGGAGATCTGCGGTGGGCAGGGGTCTGCCGCGCGCCGAGGATTCCCGCCCGCCCCCGCACTGCCGGGCCTCACCGCACGCGGCCTACGTCCCCTTTCCTGCAGCTAGCGAACAGATCGCTGGTGTCCATGGCGAGGCGGGCTGGCTCGGACCCGGCCGAGCGACCTCGGGGAGCGACGCCGAACCGGGCCGGATGTAAACACGCCCCGCCCCTCCCGGCTCGGCCGCGCAGTGCCCGACCCGCGGCTCCGCAGCGGCGCCTGGCGCCCGGAGGACCGTCAGCCTGCCGACCCTGCCCACCGATGCGGGCCCCCCCCACTGGCCCGCCCGGTTCCCCGGCCCCCGGGCCCCGCCCACCGACGCGCCCCTCCTGGCCCCGCCCACTTCGCTCCGCCCTTCGGCGCGCTCTCGAGTCAAGAACCAGGCGACCAGGCGAGCCGGCCCGCGCGGCATCGGCGGCTTTAATGGAGTCCGGGCGCGGAGAGCGCCGCTGCCCGCTAGCAAGGCGCAGGGGCCGGGCAGGACAGGGGGGAGCTGCGCCGAGATGGCCTGGCGAATTGGGGAAGCTTGGGAGCCCCGCGCCAGGGCCAGGGCGCGCCGGGAGGGGCGCGTGGGTCTCGGGGAGCCCCGCGCGACCCGCCAGGGTCAGCGTCGCAGGGCTGGAGCCGCCGGGCGACTCCGCCTGGCTGGCCCCGCTCACAGGTGCGTGTCCTCTTCGAATACGTCGGAGTCCTCGGGGTCGCGCTTGCCGCCCATGAGCGCGCTCCAGCTCCCGGGGCCGTTGATGGCCCCGCCGCCGTTCAAGCTGGGTTGCTTCTCTTGCATCTCCGACTGGCTGTCGCTGGCCACGTCCAGCGTGGGGTTGTCGTGGCAGCCGTTCTCCACGAAGCGCAGCTCCTCGCCGTGCGACTGTGACAGCGAGAGCGAGCGCTGGGTGCGTGCAGAGGTGACCGCGCCCCGGGCCCCGGGCAGGCTCCGGATGACTAGTGCTAGGCTTTCAACCCCTCAAAATGCGTTTCTTCTAAACTCCCTGTGGCCTCCCTGGCACAGAACTTATGAGCTGTGATATGGTCAGGGTCGCCGCCTTTTTCTTGGGGAAGCCCCTAGGCTGCAGGAGCCCTTGATCTCACATCCTAGGCCTGCAGACACGCGTGTACACACACACACACACACACACACACACACACACACACACACACACACTCACTCACGCCCTAGGCCCTGAAGCACCGCGGGGCAGGAAGAAGTTGCTGAGAGGAAGGTTTCTCCTAGTGAACCCAGCCATCCACAGCCAAGCCATCATGCCAGGCTAAGAGCGGCGGGTGGACGCCCACTAGACCCAGCCAGGTTTGTGTTGGACAGTCGGAAAGGCTGCCGCGTCTCATTGGCTGGCACTGACACACCCCTCCCTGGTGCGTCCCGCCCCCTCACCACGTGTTTGAGCTTGGGCAGTCGCCGCTGCCAGCAGTTGTAGAGAAGACCAAGCACAATGATGATGAAGCAGATGACGCCGATGATCACCAGCACCACGAAGAGCGTCCCGTAGTCACTGCGCACCTGGGCGGCCCGTGCCTGACAGCTGCTGGTGGTGGAGTAGTTCTGGATGCCAATCTAGGGGTGGGCGTGGCCAGGCCTCAGCAGAGGTCCTACAAGCTGCCTGCTTCTTACAGGAGTAAGGTGATTCTTGGAGACCTCCACCAGTACCCAGCTACCCCTTACTGCCCGGGGTCCTGGTACTGTGCTACACAGGGCATTTTGTCTTTCTGTCCACGTTGCCTCACCCAAGGACAACTCTGAGCCTGTCCTGGTGGCCACACTCCCAGCCCCAACATCCCTGTGACTTTCTGCCCCAGCCCAACTCTAAACCTATCTGTTGCCCTGACCCCTACTGACACTGAGCCCAAGCTGCTAGTCATAGTCATGGCCCAGCTACACGGGGGTCCCACACTTGTTCCCACCAGTTACACAAAGCAACCAGCAGCCCCTCCTGTCCACCACACAGCCAAGCCAAGCCAGGGGGCTCTGGGTTCTGATGTCGTATTCTGGCCATCAAGAGCCAGGCAGCCTCAGACCACCCGGGGTGAAGATGCTGAGCACACAGCTTCCTTTCACCATGATGAAGTGACCACATGAGGCTGCCCAGCACCCTCTCTTCTATAGGCTGCACTGACTGACCTTGTCTTTCTCCCAAGTGCTGCTGTGACCCTAGGGGCCAAACAGTCCTTCTGCAGAGCAGCAGAGGGAGAGAAGGAGAACTGCCCCAGGCTTTGGGGCAGAGGCTGAACTTCAGCTTGGCAGTGGTTTCCAGGATTTCTTTCTTAAGTTATTGGGGTCTTTTTGCTCACTAGACTTACCCACAGATGTGCTTGCTAAATTCACCCATGTCTATACTGACCTATTAGTCTATGCTCAGTGAGTATCCAGTAAGGCAGCCTGCCTAGGGCAGAGAGCACAGAGAAGTTGGCCTGTGCAAATAGGTCAGCCTGTTTTCACTGCACCTCCATCCTGTGTTCATGAGCTCAGACTTTCAAGGCTGGGGACTGGTGCTGGGTAAGGTCTGGCTCTCCATCAGATAGGATTGGTCCTTACTAGCTGGGCAATCCCAGGTCTGGCCTCTCAGGCCTCTCAGCTCACCTAATGCTCACTAGCCCATATGCTGGCTGAAAAAACCAAGTGCAAGAACCCCCTGCATGTGGCCCTTGTAAGTCTGGATATATCCCAGAAAACACAGCTCTTTGCATGTGACAGATAAGGAGGGAAGAGCTCAGTGGCAAGCTTATCTCTGCAAGTTCCTCCTCCGAGGGGGAGGGGATGAGGGGGTGGAATAATGAAGAGGTCCCAGGGTCCATAAACAGAAGCAGGGGATGGATACGAGTCAGAAGCCCCTTCCCATGAGAGAAGGTGGCCTAAGGCTGAAGCCCAGTAGGAGCCTGCAGACCTCACCTGGTCACAGGGCACTGCCCACAATGCAGGGCTGTTTCCTAGCCCCTGAGGCTCCCTGCTCACAGGACCCCTAAGGGGATTATGATTTCCTCAGCCTGCCCTGCTCCCCCCATTAGATACCCATTATTATTCCATCATTTCCCCCACTTAGCCCCTCCCCATGCAGACACCCTCCATGGCAGCCCAGGGTCCAACAGCCTTTCCTGCCCCTGGCCATCAGGATCCTGGGGGCGCCCTGTCCTGAGCAGGCTGTGGATTCTTCCAGGGCTTCTGAGGACCAGGGACGTGAGCGGGTGCCCAGCCCTGAAAGCTCACCTCCTCCAGACTCCTGCGGATGCCACCCAGCATGGTCAGGACATCCTGGGTGGGCACCACTCCTGGGAGAGAAACACCGCCATCAGCAGGGGCACTGAGGTATCCCCCTCTATAACACCCCGACTCCTTCTTTCTCCTCGATGGTTGGTTTGAGCCCGCTCTGCTATACTTCTGCCTGTGACCACACAAGGACCGAGGCTCCTGTATCCCTTGCCTTGTTGATGCACTGGGACAGTATGACAGGGTGACACTAAAGAGCCACCTCTGCAACCCGCCCCCCAGCACTCCTCACCCCGTGCTGGACCTGCACCTGTCTCCTTGACCCCAGAACCCAGAGGTCACTGCAGAGAGCCGACACCAGGGTTGTCCACAGCTCCATCTAATGGGCCCCCAGCACAGGCCTGCTGCTGGGGTCCTGTCTTGGGGACCCGTACTGCCTGCTCACCCTGCTCGCCCACCAGCGTCATCAGCAGGTGCTGCTCCTTCTCGCTGGGCTTGCTCAGGGAGATGCGCCAGTCCCCACGGCGACCACTGCGGTGCCGCGGCAGCACCTCCTCCACCAGGGCCAAGAGCTGCAGCCCCCGGTGCCGCCGGAACACCTCCTGAGGGGTCAGAAGAGCCGTGCTCAGGGATGGACCCTGGCCTGTCCCATCTGCCCTCAGCCCAGGAGCCGAAGACCTGGAAGCCCCTCTGCTGTTCTGGTCAGCTCTGGGACCACCTGTGGGCTATAAGCAGGGATGTGGGAGCACAGTAGACAGCCCCACAAGAAAGGTGGGCACCTGCCCCAGAGACACTCAGCACCAAGGACATGGGTCTGTCCATGGGCCGGGGTCTGAAGGGTCCAGCCTTCAAGAGCAGTGCCCATGATCCCATGCCAGGTTCGCAGTGTCACTGTATAGTCTTCAGAGTGCAGGGGTGGCAGGACTGGGCTGCTGGTCACTGCACCAAGTGGCCAGCACAGGGTGTTGAGAGAGCCATCAGGAGTGCTCCTCACAGAAACTTGAACAACCAATAGCACAGGAGCTGATTGTGAGGGGAGGAAGAGGAGCACATGCCACACTGTTTACAAATATAATTACAGAAAGTAGCATAAAGCAAGAGTCCAGCCCTTAGAGGGAGGTCGGTGAGGACAGGGCTGGTGGCCAAGACTCTGCTGCAGGATTGCCCCTGCTCTTTGTAAAGACCCTCCTCCTGTCCTGAGGTCCTCTCTGACGTTATCCCTTCTGCTGCTTCTTGCCCACCCCTTCTCATAGCACTCGAGGCAGAGATGACCTGCCACTCCTGGAGGGTCAAAACCCTGGGCAAATGAGCCCATCCTGGTTACTGTGGCAACCCAAAACTGAGTGGGGTGCTGGGCCTGGTTCTTGTGACCAGACACATTGAGGTCTGGACTTTATAGCTGCCCAGCCAGCAGCTTCTCAGTGCGGTGTGGAGCCCACCCCACAGCAGCCAGGCAGACTCCAGGCCGAGTAGTCAGTGTCTGCCATGATGCGGGAGGACAGGCACCCCCACCTGCGCTGGGACCCATCGGACATGCAGCACATGCACTGCCACGGGTACACCTCCTCGTAGGTAGAGGCACCTGCCGGGCTTTCCCACGGTTAGGAAGGGGAAAACTCTGGCATTGCAACCAAATCCTGCCATCCAACTCTGATCTTCAGCAATATAATGTGCCTCTCTGGGTCTCAGTTTCCCCACCTGAGGCATGGACAGTGATCCTAATGCCCTAGGATGTGGTTAGAAGTGCTCCTCGGAAAAGGTATTGATCCTGGTCCCTCTGAGCAGTCCTGCCGGTGGGCTAGCTCTCTGCTCTGACTTCTGCCCCCCTGGCCCTTGTGCCAGGCATCTCTTTGTATCTCTAGAGCAAGGATTCTTCAGCTTCTAGAATTCTACGCTAGCTCAGGATTGGCATCACCACACCGCCTTCTTGCCTGGCTCCCTCCCCGCCCCCTGTACTGTGTGAGCTATGTCTGTACAGCTTCTCCAGATGTTAAGGGTGAAATTTAGCAACCGGAGCCTCAATTGTGTGAAACTTTCCCCAGAAAAGGCAGGCAGAGTTCTCCCCATCTTTTCCTGAAGATGTGGCTCTGTGTTGTTCATAGAACGGCACAGAAGTGTCCCAGAAGGGAGACAAGAAACCCACATGCAGAGCTTGGCATGGGTTAATGCTGGTGGAATCATGGGCAGAATTTAAAGGTTACCCAATGAGCTTCTATCACTGTTAATTTCCTGAGTTGTGTAACTACTGTGGCTATCTAAAGGAATACTCTTGTTTTAAGGCAATAAAACATACTTTGCCTCCAAAAGCCAGACATTAGCTGCTGACTTCATTGTGCAAATATGTACCCCCAAACCTATGCAACTGTATGATCAGGATAGTGCAGGTGTGTGCTTCCAAAACTGCAAGGATGTATCCCAGAGGCCTAAGGGTCCCCAGGGCCCACAGTTTAGGCTCCTGGTCTCCCTATTTGATCTGTCCCTAGGAGAATAAATGAACCAAGCAATCTCTTACACAAGGTAACCATGAGACTCGCTGATAATAACACTCTGGCCAATGCAAAGGGGTTTCCACCGGCTGAGGACAAGGAGGACGTGTCTAGGCATCAGTAAGAATAAGTCACCCATGTCAGAACCCATCACTGTGTAAGACACAGGGGAGACCTGCTTCCTCGGTCCCTTCGGGTCTGAAATTAGACTATCTTTTCCCTCTCCCCAACCTTACTGAACAAGAATAAAGAACCTCAGATCTGAAACCACAAAGACAGACACAGAGTAGGACCAGAGCAACGGCATCTGGACACAGCAGCAGGGCACAGTTATCTCCTTTAGAAAACCCAGAGCACTACGCTCAGCCCAGATGGGAAAGCTGAGAAGCCAGACTTGCCGAGTCAGCTCTCAGACGCCTGGATAAGTGTTGGGTAGCTTCATAAGGCAGGAGGCAAATAGGGCTAAAAATAGGAAGGGGCTGAGATTCCATCTCAGGAAGGAAACAGCTGGATCCCTCTCCTGGATGGCACCATGTCAAACTGTCTCCTCTCCCTGGAGGAGATGGGACTTCCACTCTTTCCTACCTCCCCAGCGCTGTGGATGAGCCCAGCGCTTTGCACAGGCTGAGCCGTACCTGCTACTGAGCCTCACCCAGACCTAGCATTCATTCTTTCAAGACAAAACGCAGGGCCTCTGCCCTCGAGGATTCCAAACATGACACGGGTTCATCTTGTACCCCAAGTAAATGAATGCTGACATTTATGTACATGCTTTTAATATGGAGACACCTGCCTCCGCCCCATAGCTCCCAGAATAGAAATGAGTGCCCTTCAGATTTCTAGCAGAATGTTCCTCTTACCACATGAAGATGTGATAACATAAGAACTTGCAAATGAAATGACTCAGTCAGACCCCCAATCCCTGCCTGGAGTCTCTGTGACCATCTCCACCACATAAGGTCTCACAGCTCCACACATGTCACTCAGTGGCCGTTTTTGCCCAGCATGTATGAGATGTTGCAGGCCCTGGATACAATTCCTATCATTCATTCTCCCCAAAACAGCAACAAACCTTCCAAGGAATCTTTTCTGCCTCCCTAGGAAAGTGTGCACAAAAGCAGCAAAAGCTGAATGTGAAATAGAAGCCTGCAGCTCTGACTCCCTCCACCTCCCCCCGTCCCCCGGCCTGCAGCTCTCAGACCCCAGGCCTGCAGCTCTCACAGTGCTAAGTCTGCCCACAGCTGAGTTTTCAGTAACTGTAACTTTTCCTTTCTCCTTCCTTACCCTGACATTTGGCCCTAAGCCGCCCTCTACAGCCACTTGCAGACCTCCATTGCTGATTGACTTTCTCCCTCTTCACATTGGTCCAAGCAGCTGCCAGAATATATGGCTTGCCTGCCCTGTGGCTTCTCTCTCAGACACTAACAGAGTGGACCTCAAGGCTCAAAACAAAGGAAGCAGAAAAGGAAAAAGAGATTAAGGATAGAGACAGAGAAAGATAAAGAGAGTGAGAGAGAAGAGGGGGAAAAAGGAACAGAGAAAGGAAAAGAAAAGGCTAAGATCGAAGTATCTCAGATGAGAGAAACTTTGTTTCTTGAGACAGCATCTCACTCTGCAGCCTGGGCTAACTTTACCCTGGGGTCCTGCTCAGACAGCTACCAGCTGGTGTCAAGGCAGTGACAGGTGCCTGTGTCATACCTGCCATGAAAACGCCTAAGAAGATATTTCACTGGGCACAACAGCCTGCCTGCTGTCCCCTGCCTCCAAAAGGGCGCGCAAGAGAATTTCTTCAGCCCACACTGCTCCAGCCGGCTTGGGCAACACAGGGAGAGACTGTCTCAAAAAACCCCGAGGGTAAAAAAAAAAGGGCTCAGTCTCCTCAGAGACTCATCAGGGAGACAACACAGCACACGGGAAAAAGCGATTCCTTTGAATAAAGCAGGAGGCGGCTGCTGGGTCTGTAGCGCAGGTCACAGAATGTTCGTCTGCACGAGCCCCTGGGTTTGATATTAGCACCAGATAAAACCGGAATGGTGGTGTGCTCCTGCGGTCCCCGCACTGGGGAGGTGGTGGCAGGGGCTTAGGAGCTTAAGGTCATCCTTGCTTACATAGTAAGTTTCAGCCTAAGTCAGAAAATAAAATAAAGCCTGATGGGCAAGAAGGAAAGACACACTAGAAAATTGGAAGTGGGAAAGGTCACTTTTTGGTTTTCCTAGATGGTGGGTGCTGGTTGGGCCAGGATTGAGCTGGCCTCTCTGCGGCCAGGACCCTGTGGGATGTCTCCCCCCACCTCTGCAGCCCTTCCCTGCAGCCCACTCGGCACTCACACAGTCTACGTTCTCAGTCATGTTCAGGATGACATAGTTCCTCCCGGCCAGGTTGCTCCACTCCTTGCAAATTACCTGTGCAGGAGAGGAAAGGAAGAACATGGCAGAACCCCAGAAGAGCAGGTGGAGGTGAGGGTTGCTGCAGGTCCAAGCAGCTGGGGACAGTCACATCCTTCCCAAACTGCCATCCAGGGACAGGGCCCCAAACCAAGTCACAGGTGGAAAGAGAGGGCAGGCCAGGGATTAGGAGGTGAGGCCGACAGGAGGCAGGGTGTAGAGGCTCCTAGCCGCAAACCAGGCCTGAATGTGGTGTGTGGCAGGTGGGTGAGAATGGCACAGTCAGCCACTGTCAAGCTGCCGCTGGAGCGGAAGAGGATCCGGGCCCGGGTGCTCCAGCGCAGAGGGCTGCGCCGCCTTCTTACCTGAGCGGAGTCCCAGGGTGTTCTGGAGTGTGCTTCTGCCACCTGCCCCTCCAGGGGCGCCTGGCTCAGACTCTCTTGTCTCCAGGTAGCAGAAGGGGTCGGCTCTGTCGCTGGGGGGCTGGGGGAGAAAGAAGCTGGGGTGCTAGAGGGTGGGTGACTCTCACTGGGGACCACAGCCCTATGTGGAGCCTCGGTTTGTAGGGACAAGGATGGCAACACTCCTTGCCGCCCAGTCAGGTCAGTGGCTCCCACAGTGGCCTCCTCACCAGCTCCCTGGGGGGCCTCAGACTCCACCCTTGGCTGCCCAGTGCCCCCTGGCTGCCCGGTGCCCCCTGGCTGCCTGGTGTCCCCTGCCTCATGGCTGGCCATGTCCTGATCGTCCGGGGCCACTGTACTTGGGGTGGGTGAGGGCACTGACAAGGTGGGCTCCACACTGCTCTCTCCCTCCTTGCTTGACGTGGCCTGGTCCCCAGAATCCTCCTGCCTGTGTCTGGTAACCCCAGGACTCTCATTGCTGGTGCTGCTGATGCTGGGAGGGAAGTCGCGGGGTTGCGTGGTGGCTTCTGGGGACCTGCTCACGGGCAGCAGCTCCTCTTCCTCCTTCTCCACCTTCTCCTTCTCCCTTTCCTCCTCCTCTTCTTCTTCCTCCTCCTCTTCTTCTTCCTCCTCTTCTTCCAGAGGCATATGCCAGGGAGGCTCAGCCAGATCCGTCTTGGGGAGGATGGAGGGGAGGTTCGGCAACTCCTGGGCCTGGCCCAGGTCTTCCATGGAAGCGGCCTTCTCTGTTAGGTCTGGGAAGACGTAGTCTAAGGAGAGATGGAGAGCTAACTGGAGCTCTGTGAGTCACAGGTGGAGCCATGTCTAAGCATTTATGGAAGAACTGCCCTGCACTCAGGGACAGAAGGACATCAGACCACTGGTGGTGCCCAAGGAGTGGGCAGCAAGCTGAGAGGAGGGAAGGCCGGAGGAAAAGTTAGGGACATAGAAGAGTCTTGTCCTCCAAGGCTGGGCCTCGTAATCTGCCACTTACAGCCTGGACAGGCTCTGACTTCAGCCTGACTTCCTTGTCCATCTGCTCCTGGCAGCTGGCGTCAGACCCCTGGGGTCCCCGCAGCAGCCGTATTGGCTTAAGTTCCAAAAGCCTGTGTGAGATCAAGGCACCTGCAGAGCTACCCAGCCATAGGCAGAGCAGCAGGGCTGCCTGGGAGGTAGTGAAGGGCAGGCTCTAGTGAAGGCTGCAGCCGAGCTGCCACTGAAGAGGCATGGGGGTGCCACTGCCAACCCCCATAGGACCCTCGCACTGGGTCACAGATGCGTGGCAAGTTCGGGAAGGTCCGAGCTACACTCTGAGAGCGCCCCAGTGTCTGTCCCCCCCTCCCCAAATGCTCAGAGGACAGGTCTCTCAACCTAAGATTCCCTAACTTTCCTTCATCTGCTAGGGAGCAGCACTGTAGGGTTGTAGCACCCCCTGGTGGTGATAATCTAGAAACAACACCTTCCTAAATCCTGCAAAGGTCAGCTCTCCAAACCCCAAGCACATAGCTGGGAGCCTGAGACACAGGAGTCCTTCGGTGGGCTCTTTTGGTGTGGGGGAGGGGACTCTGCTTCTGAGCAGAAAATTGGCTTGTTGCGAGGTCATAGGCTCCTGCCGGGTCAAAGCTACTACATGGTCATTTAGTCCAAAGCCCACAGAGAGCTTGGGACCCTTGGGGGCAACAGGGCCATCTGTCAATGCCCCTCGCTGACACACTGCCATCTGTAATCACAGCCATGTTCTGATGCATCTGGAGCGGCTGCTTTAGAGTAACCATGATCTGGGTCTCTTTGCCTCAGGAAAGTCTACACACCCCACACCCCTTGGTGATGGATGCACCTCACATCCCCTCAGGGATGTCGTTCCAAAGGTAGCATTATAACAAAATAGCAAAACATGTGTCCTGATCTGGGAGCATCTATCTCAGCTGGCAGTTGCTGGCCTCGCATGCGTGAAGCCCTGGGTTCAGCCCCACCACATGCAAACCAGACCTGGTGTCCCACACCTGTCAGCCTACGAGGTGGTGGCAAGAGGTGGCAGAGCTCAGGGTTATCCTCAGCTACATAATGAGTTTACAGCCTGCCTAGGCTACCCAAGACCCTCTCAAGCAGACAAACAAACTCTTGACCCATAGACTGTCTCCTTGAGACCTTATGAAGCCACTGCACAAAAGCTCTGTGATGTCAGTATTAACTGCAGCCAGACACCTAGGAGCCAGGCCGCTAGGTGCATGTGAGAATGGGCTCTAGATAACGCAGGCTCTGGGCACACCTGTAGGAGCATGTTGACTGCAGTAAAAGGGTGAAGACACACCCGTTGTGGGTAGGCTGTGCACAGATGAAAAGGCGGGCAGGCAAGCGTGCACGCACTGATTCACTCTCTGCTCTTGCTGTGGATGTGACATGACCAGCTGCTTCCAGCTCCTACCACTGAGAGTCCCTGCCATGGCTGGTCACCTGTCATGTCACCTGCACCCATGGGCCACACACACCTTCCTCCCTTAGGCTTCTTGCCGGGTGACTTGCAGCCAGCCCTGTGCCCACACACGTCCCACACGAGCCGTGGCAGTGGGCCCAGAGGATGTCACTGGACTGAGTCCAGCCCCCTGTGCCCTCAGGTACAGAGATTGCCTGTATTGGATGATGGAAGCTCCACCCTCTGCCAAATATCTGGCTGCAGTCACTTCCAGCTACTTTTCTGAGGAGACTTTCTGTGTCACTGGCTTTTATTTCTCCCTATTTCGTTGCGCTAGCCATGATGCGTTCCTTAGTACCGGGTAAGGACCATCATCGGGGAAGAAAAGAACCCCTATCTGAGTTCTCTCCAACTTAGCAGTCCTCTTCCTGGGGCCAGACACTAGGCTGGTTCTCTTCCCTGCCCTTCCCAATGTCCCTTCTGCCCTGTGTAACTCAGGTGGGCCTCAGTTTTAAGGGTAGTCACAAACTCGGGAAAGCAGGTACCAACACTTACTGGCCCAGCCACTGGGGATGATGTGTGGTGTAGCAGCTAGGCGCTCACTAGGGTGTGGGCGCTCACTAGGGTGTGGGTAGAGTGGGGTCCACGCAGCAGCTCCTCAGCGCTCACTCGGCCAGGGCTTGCTCTGTGAACCCCACTCTCCCCGAGCTGTCTGTCTTTTAACCTTGCCACTGCCCTGGTTTCTTCCTAAGTCGTTCCCCACCTGGGTTTCACAGGTCCCTCCCCCTGGGCAGCGAGCTCACAGAATGGCCTTAACTATCAGCTGTAGTATTAATGAATGGATTTACTCCTGTGTTCCAGGCGTGGAGTTAAAAGAGGCCTACAGCCAGAGACCTTGAAAGATCACTTTAAATGTCCCTTTGCGTTAATGTCAAATCTCTGCAGATGTCCCCTGAGCCTAACACTCCAACCAGTCATTCAACCAAGTGTTAATATAAACAGTCAAAAGAGATTTGTACCAAATACGGGGGCACAGGGGAGAGGCTGATGGTGTAATTACCATACTTGCCGGTGGTCAGCCTCTGTTGTCATCAAAGGAACGTGCTGGAGAACTGGGGGCTTTGCTCAGTGGCCAGTGCTGGTCTAGCATGCAAGAGGCGCAATAAATAAACTAGTATGTAAATAAAAAACTCTGCAGAATTTCATGTTTACCCCAAGGGGTTGGTCAAGGGCCCAAAGGATGTGCCTTTGAAAATCCACAGCTAAGTCCACAACAGAAGTGTGGAACCCACATGCACATCTGTAATCCTAGCACCTAGGAAACTGAGGCCAGCATGGATTACACCTCTACACCAGCGCAGGCTACACAAACAGGGCCAGAGAACTGGCCCAGCAAAGCACCTGCACGGAGCCCAGCCATCTGAGCTCCAACCCGGAACCTCTATGATGGACGGAGAGGATAGAGGCCTACAGTTGTCTCTGACCGCCGTGTGTGCACACACATAAACACAGTTTTTAATTTTTTTCTCATATGCATGGGGGAGTCATGAATGTGTATATGAACATTTGCATGTATGTGGGGACACAGGTGTAGATACACATGAGTACATGTGCGCATATACAAGTGGAGGCCTCAGGATGCTATTAGGACTGTTCTCCAATATTGTTCTTTTGAGGTTGGGTCTCAAATTAAACCCAGAACTCACTGATAGGGCCCATCTGGCTAGGCAGTGTGCCCCGAGAATTCCCAGGAATTACATACAGGTGGGGTATGACACCCAGCATTTTTATATGAGGCCTGGGGATTCAGGTCCTTTTGCTTTTACGAGTGCTTTAACCATAGAGCCATCTCCCCAGCTCTAAAGAAATAAATATAATAACAATAATTTTTTAAAAAAAAAACCTTTGCAAACAAGCCTCACACTGTTCATCTCCCTAAAGGGGCTGCAGGAGAACCAGCAGCACCCACTGACTCTGGGACTCCATCGGCCCTCAAGCCCTCAACCCGGAGGCTGGCAGCGGCCAGGACACATGGCGCTGATGGTGGACACAGCTCCATTCAGTGTCAAGCCCTATTCAATCCATTATCTGTAAGGAACAGGAAGTCCACAGAGACACCAGCATGATATGTTCAGGAACCCCTTCTCTTTGTAGTTCAGGTGTATATGCTGATATTTATCACCAGCATAAAATGAAAACCTATCCTAGATGCTCCCTAGGCTGTGGCTGCTCCCCTGGGTGTGGCTGCTCCCCTGGGTGTGGGTGCTCCCCTGGGTGTGGCTGCTCCCCTGGGTGTGGGTGCTCCTTTCGGTGTGAGTGCTCCCTTCAGTGCACATCTTCCCTCAAGTGTTCAGCTGGTTCTGCCGGGTGTACCTGTGCCTCACTGTGAGCAGACAGATGCGGGTGCAGTGACCAGGTCAGACCACTCGGCAGCAGACAGGACTCCACAAGGCCCCTATAAAAACCATCTGCAGGCCCTAGAGATCAGCAGCATCCAGTGGACAAAGGCTGCAGTCTGCCTTCTGCTGTTTCAAGTCAGAAGAGTAAAGAATCAATACAGCTCCGCCCAGAGGATGGTGGTGGGTTTGAGGTCTAAGAGCTGCACAAGTTCCCTGGCAACTAAGCACCATGTTCAGACTTCTGACCCAGTTTCCTTAGCTGGAGAGCAGCCACACTGAGCACACCACAGCCACACTGGGCATGCCACAGTCCCGCTGACCATGTCACAGTCCCTCTGACCACATCACAGCCACGCTGACCACATCACAGCCACGCTGACCACGTCACCATCACTCTGACCGAACCAGTCACTGCTTTTACAGACTTGACAGGATGTACAGAGGCCTCATGAATGCCACTTACACAAATACAACGTTGTCCCTCTACCCCCACTGAACCCCTCCTTTTATTTTTTCTTGTGTGTATGTGTATACAGGGTGTATACAGGGTGTATACATGCACTTACATATGTTTGCATGGGGGTGAGCACGTGTGTGTACAGCTTGCATGCACATGAGTGCGCACAAGGATGGTATCTGTGATTATCCTCAATCACTCTTCCACCTTCACCTTTTGAGGTGGAACCAAGAGCACCTTGTTATGGCTCATCTGACTAGCCAGCTTATTCTGGGGAGTTCTAGGCTCCACCTTCCACAGCTAGAACCAGCCGCTGCACCAGCCTGGCATTTTTGTGGAGCCTGGAGATCTGAACTTAGGTCCTTTTGCTTGCAGGCCAATGCCTTGGCAGAGCCATCTCCCTTGCCCTGCAACACATTTATGTGGGTGACACCCAGTTCCCCTCTTCTTGGTCTAGGAACTTAAGGGCCCCACCTACCACCCATTTTAGTCCCAGCCAATCAGAGAATCCCATCACTGTGGCCTTGGGATAGGACAGGGAAGGACTCAGTACCTAAATGGGCCCAACCTGTCCCTCTTCTGGTCCTGGACCCTGAGTGTCTGTGAGCAAGGAGATGGTGCAGCTGGGTCTCCCAGGCTCTGCCTCCAACAGGATGCAGCCTGCAGGGATGAAGTCATGCGAGCAGGATGCAGCAGGCAGTCTGGACAGTCCAGGCGGCAGCCTGCTGGGGCTGGAACCCATCCCTGCTCTTCTGAGCCGAGGGTCCCCTTCATAGCAGCCTTTTGGTGTGGGTTCTGATCCTGCTGTCCCCCAGGGGTCCTCAGCCCTTCTCTGGCAGGACTCGGATTGGTTTCCTCCCTGAGCAGTGATATCACACAGAACCATCTTCTTGCAGAGCAAGCAAAGGCCAGGGGTGATGTGGGATGATCTTGGGGTATGCCACAACTTGAAATGACCCTCTGAAACTTGTGTTGGCGTGTGGTGATGCATAGCCATAGCCCTCAGGAGGCTGAGATGCAGGCCAGCCTGAGCTGCACAGTGGGATGGAGAGTTAATGATCGTTATGAGGCCACTAAGAGACGAGAGCATCTAACAAGCAGTTAAGTCAGAGAATTCCATCAAGAATCCTACCACTGTGTCCTTGGGATAGGACAGGGAAGGACTCAGTACCTAAATGAGTCATGCTGGGGTGCACTTGACTTGTCAGTGGGCACCCCAGCACGCCAAGTAAGCAGAGATACCTGCAGTGGGGCCCAGGTCCAGACTGGAACCGTTCAGTTCCTCCTCTTCCCAAAAGTACTGCGGTGGCTGCAGGAGCCTCGACTCCTCGCTGGGGAAGCCCGAGCCAGCTCCCAAGCCCAGGGCCTCGCTGGGCTCCTCGGAGTCCAGTGGCTCCAAGCCAGTGGGCAGCAATAGGTCGAGCAGGGAGGTGGAGGTGAGGCCCTCAGGTCCAGGCTCGTCCGTGCCCGCCACACACACACCCAGAGACACGCCTGTAGACACAAGAGCCAGACATCAGGACGGGAGGCAAGGACAAGGATGGCCAGGTCACGGTGCCTCTCCAGCCAAAAGATGGGGCCTTAATACCCAGAGGCTGTGAGGAGACTAGAGGGGCCATTTGAACTCCACCATGGACATGTGTCCTCATAACGGGCAGGAGGGCTCTCGGGGTAAGGACTCCATGACTTGGCACCCCCTCCAGGACCCTCAGAAACCTTGGGTCCTGGTCGTTGCAGGTTGCCTGGCCAGACTCTCACTTCACAGATGGCTCTTCCCTAGGTTTCCGTCCAAGCGGAAGCATGGCGGACAAGACTAGTGGCAGAGGTCTCGGGAGCACAGTCAAGAAACGCCTGGGTCAAAGTCACCCCGTGGGAACTCGGCATGCGTCGAGGATCTTGGGTCATGTCTCCTGCTTTCTCAAGAAATAAAATGAATGCCCACAAGCTACAGGGGGCCGCCCCCTCTTCTGTTCCCATCCACTGAGACCAGGAAGACTAACCGCCAGCAAGGCACCATCTTGCTACAGGATTCAGGAAAGTTGCTCAGGACTGCTGGGCTTCATCTCCTCGCCAGGAGGCCACTTGGAATGTTTTCCATGACCTTTCCCAAAGTGGACATTAGTGGAGTGGGGAGTGTGGGTCCAGGGCTGGCCATGCCCTGCTCTGACCTGCCTGTGACCACAGCGCATGGAATATTTCAGGGATGTTTATAACAAAAACAAGCTCTCAAACTAGGGCCGTGTGCAGTGCTTTGTGAACAGTATCTGAATTTTAATCTCCACCAACTCTTGATGAGGCAGACAGCGCAGGTCCCCAAAGGAAGGATGAGCCCTCTGGACTGCTCAGACTGAAAGGGGTGCGGAGAACCAGGAACAAGGCTCCTTTGCTCACTGCGTACCCTCAGACAACTCAGGCCTCCAGGGACTCATCTGAGCAGGGTGGGTGGGAGTGAGAGGAAGGAGCTGCAGCCAGAGACCTGGTGACCAGAAAGCTTACGTGTGGCTCCCCTCGTGACACTCTGCTCCAGCCTGGGGTCCCCATCTGCAGAACAAGAACAGTCACTCCAGACCCGCAGCCCGAGGGAAGAGAGCTGTGGGTGAGTAGAGACACCTGTCCCCCGAGAGTCTGCAGGCGCCATGTGTGCACTGACCTGCAGGGAGTGGGGACAGTCCCCGGGAAGCCCCCGGCCTGCAAGAGAGACCTTGCAGGAGACAGTGGGCTTTCTCCTCACCTGCATTCAAGGAAAGGGGTGGTGGCGCCCATCTGTAGAGGCTGCACCAGGTCAAGCTGGGCTGCAAAGTGAGTCATGTCTCTGCGAGGAAGGGAGGGAGCGTGGAGGGAAGCAAGGGGGGCAGGTGGGGAGGGGAAGCCTGCTGTGAGCCACGAAGCTTCCATTCCTCCACATGCAGACATTCCTCCAGGCAGACACAAGGACTGACTGTGGAGCCTAAGCGCTGGTGAGATGCGACCCCCTCCCCGCCTCCATGCCAAGCATAGGCCCATGAGGGCTGTGGAAGGTCCAGGCATAAGTAATGGAGGCCATGTGGGGTGGTAGCCCAGGGACATGCTTGGCCACACAAGCGGCCCAGGAAAGTCGCCACCGTGTCTCCAGCTGTCTCTGGCTAAAGGTGCTGATGCGAGTGGGCCTGGCTGCACGCAGCTGAAGCAAGCGCCCGTGTGCAGGCTGCCCACGCAGCAGGGCAAAGACATCTTTACTTTCTTAGAGCCAAGACACCTAGAAGTCAAAAGGAGCCGCTGCAGTCACCTGGGACCCACCCTCGGAGGTTCCCCTTCCCCTTGTGAGGAGACCCCCAAGCTTCTCACTTTTTTCTAACCTTGAAATCATGGGGGAGAACAATATCTAACCCCTAATAGGTGGATAACCATGAGGCAGTGCCCCACAGGGGATAGTGCATGGGGCGACTCCGCAGCTTCTCCACACAAGGGCTGCATCTAAGTCCCCACTCCTCAGATCTGAGCTGCTGCCATGAATGTGGCCAGGAGAAGGCGGCTGTATGACGTGCCCTCTTCAAGTCTAGCTTTATTCTTTCAGAACTTCGGACATCACACCAGCCCAGCGTAGTCTGCTGCAGAATAACAGCCCATGCAGAAAACAGCTGCTGCAGCTCCGTGTCCTGGCTACAGCACCATGTCCTGGCTGCAGCCACTGTGAGCCAACCAGGCCAGCAACTGACCAATGGAGGCAGCTTAAAGTACCACTGACAGATCCCTACCTACCTGCCGGTGGACCCCAGCCTGTGCCGCCAGCGGACCCCAGTGTCTCCAGTGGACTCCAGCCTGTGCTGCCAACCCACAGAATTGCAAGCTGAACCATGGTAGCTGCTCAGAGCCAGGTTGTCCAAACCTGATTGGCATGGGATCCCCAGAAGAGCCAGCCAGCCCTTCACTGATATTAAAGCAGTGTCGACCCCATGCGTTGGCAGTCCTACAAGTTCCTGGGCTGATGCTTCTGGTCCAGGGATCCCATCTCAACAGCTACCATCTCAAAGCACTAAATGTGGGGTGATGGTTGTGCAGGAAGTGCCAACTGACATGCTGAGAAGAGTTCCTCAGCCAGAGCATCAGCTCCACTCGCTCTCTGATGTGCCTTTGGGCCGGGCAGGCATAATGTATGGGCAGATACATGCAGAAAGAAGAAACATGCAGTCCCTGCTCTAGAGAGGCCTGGACAAAGCCAAAGCCTTACGGCACGGTGTATAATGGTGGACAATACTCGTGGGTCTTGAGAAAAGAGACCTAAAGAGAAGCTCAGGGACATACTAGCTGCCTGCACTGGACACTGAGAAAGCCAGGAAGGAGCTGAATGAGCTGCTGTGGGGTGGGAGGTACGGAAATGTCCACTCCTCATCTCCTTCTTGAGGGCAGACCATGCTGCTGCTCGAATGAGCAAACCCCCAAAGGCCCCTTGCTTACACTCCACAATCCCGGCTGAACGATCACATCACTGAAATAAGGTCAGTGATGCTCAGCACACAAAGACCGGCATTTGGCCAGAAGGCATCGGGCTTAGCACCTTGAAGAGGTGGCATGGCTATGGTATCCAAGCTCCCCACCTTCCTATGGGGCCGACCCTTGAGTAACCTCTATTTCTTCCAGCCACCAGCAGTACCACAGTCCTGGGGGGCCTTGCAGGTCTTCAGGGATCCCTCACTCCTGCATACGTCCCTCTTTACACTCCCCTCTGGAAGGGCGCTATGCAAGCAGATGAGGTGCCATGACAGCGCACACATTTAGCTGTGCATGGACAAGTGACGTCCGGGTCCTGGACAGCATAGCTCACAGCAGTTTTCTAAAGTGCAAATCTGGATCTACAGGTCTTGCACTAAGATGACCCAGCAGGTCCTTTGAAGTAGCAGAGGATGGCAGTTGGCAAGACAGCTCAGTGGGTAAAGTGCTTTGAAAACCTGGCAACTTGACATTGCTCACCAGAAGCCCACAAGGTGGAAGAGGACTGATTCTCAAAACTCCACCAGTGCACCATGCGTGAGTTCCTGCCTGTCATAGTTAAGCACAAGTGTCAACTTGACTGTTGAGGGTTTGAGCTCTGGGCACAGTTGTAGAAAGTTGATGGTTGAGTTAAGCCCAGAGCAAACCTGAAGGAGATTGTCTTGCTGATGGGGAAGGTCTAGTCCATGGTGGGTGGGATTAGGCCCTGGATAAGTCACAGAGAGTTGGTTGAGAGAGTCGGCATCCTTCTGTTCACTTGGCCAGACATGCTGGTCTGGCAAGTAAGGATTGTCCATCTCTCAGCCGTTATGCAGTGATGGTGTGGCCAGTTCCCTTGGCCCTGGTGTTGGTGCGTGCTCTCCCGTCAAGCTGGACTCAGAACTGTAACTGGACTGTCGTAAGAAAGTAAACTCTTTGTTCCCTTAACCTGTGTGATAGTCATTTATCAGCAACCATGCAGGCTGACTGCAACACTGCCCTTACACTTTTTCAAATAAAGTAGATCAAAGGGCAGGAGGCTCTGCATCTGCAGCCACATTCTGCTGTCTCCGTCTCCACGGCCTGACACACTCTTTCACTTTGTGAGTCTTTGCATGTGCTGTGCTTTCATGTTAGTGTTAGGTCCCACCTTCCCCACCTCCTCCCTGCCCGATTCTTCTTCTTGCCTCCGGACCCTGTTTCTGAGTAGCCCTCCCTGCCACTGGCCTGGGTACCCTCGTTCTCCACAGCCTTCTGACTTCAACCTTGCTCACATAACTGTTAACAGACCATCCTAAACCTCCTTTGCATGGCAAATGCATATGTGTCCTGATACACAGCAAGAGTGTCTCCTGACACGTAGCAAGTGCATGCATGTCTCCTGACACACAGAAAACACATGAATATTCCCTGACCCGTGACAAGTTCATGAATGACCCAACACATGGCAAGCATATGTGTGCTCCCTCATACATGGCATGCACATGCCTATCCTGATACATGACAAGCACATGCCTGTCCCCTGACACTTCAACCTTCCATTGAAGCACCCCCACAGCTCCTGATTGAGCGGGGCTCAGTAAGCCTTGAAGCAAACAGGCACTGGGTCTCCCCCTCCTAGTCTACGGATGAAATGACTGGCTCACAGGAACACGTTGATAGAGGAGCTGTAATTAGCTGCCTCTCCCCAAGGAAGCCTTGCAAATGATCCACAAAGGAGGAATGGGAAGCTGTTATCTGCTGAACTGGGATGCATAAAAGAAGAATATTCAAGACCGTGGAACTGGCTCATGGGACATAAAGGCTGAGGAAGAAAGGCAGCGCCGAGGACCGGAAGGCACAACTTCCCTCTGGACATACTGCCCAGGGTCCCCACAGTGACCAGATACCTACAAAGGAACAGGTCAGTTGTGCCTCCCAGGATACCCCAGGAATGCCCTCTTCAGGTCTGTGCGGGCCCTGCTGAGGACATTTCTTCACACTTTCCTTATTTTCTAATTCCATCACAGAACAGGACCCTGCCAATCCCACAAAGGGCTGTGCTTTTCATTAGAGGTCAGTTACATAGAATCCTGAGGTTATTCCTGACCTTCGGTTCTATGCCAAGTGGTGTGCCAAGCCCTCTCCTTAACAACACAAGGATGGGCAGCGGACAAGCTCTGCCTACAGGGAAATGATCTTTTTGGAGTTTTTTTTTTGGGGGGGGGGAATGGACTCTAAATTGTTTACAAGATACCAGCTGCTGCAGCAGCCGAATTCACAGAAGCAGCACCCCAGGGCTGGGGAACGAGATGGCAAGGAGCCAAATGCAAGAGACCAATCTGGAAAAACTCATTCATGAATCCCAGGAAGAGGCGAGCGTCAGGTGATGAGGGTGTGTGTGATAATTAAACCACGCATATCCTACAGGATCCCAGGGCGCCTGAGCAGCCATACTTGGAGACCACAAGGAGCATGCTTTATCCACATGCCGTGGCCTTGGCTGGGGGTGCTGGGCAACACACGCCTCAGCTTTGGTAGGAAAGAGTAGATTAGCCTCCCTCAAGAATCCTGGACTCGCCCTCCATGACGCCCCTGCAGACTGGGACAAAGTCTGCCGCCTTGGCCTGTGCGCCCCCTCGGCCTGTGCACAGCCTCACATAGCTGGAGTGAGACACAGTAGAGAAGCTGCCCCAGGAAGCTGAACCTGAAACCTCTTTGCACTCCAGGCTGCTGCTGCTCCTGCCCTCACCAAGTGAGTCCCACCAGAGGATCGCTGGTACCGCCTATCTGAGTGACAGGCATCTCTTGCTCGGCCAGGCCTGTATGCAGAGGTCTGCACGCCGACACATCCAGGACCCAGGTAGGCACCTCCACTGCATGACTGGGTTCCAGGGGTCTCTTCCTGTCCTCCCTTCCAGATGGCTGATAAACACTGCAAAGACTCCAAAATCCCCACTTTTCCTTGAAATTATTTTTCCCTTTGGCGACTGATGTTTTTTCTTTATACAGACTTGATATTTTGGACGGGCCATTATTTAGGCGGGAGGACACTTCTTTTCACACCTGAGGCCATCAGCCCAGTAGCCGAATCCATTCTGCACATGACTGTTTCTGTGCTTGGCGGCCAGTCCTCGCTGCCAACCCACCTGCCTTAACGCTCCGCACCACCCTCCAAGTGACTGTCTCCCTCCAGCACAAACGAGTTTCTGCTGCTCCATCACCCCAACAGACAGGGGGACGGTAAAGACGCTCACACAAAGAGGCGAAGGGACTCTATCCAGAAGGAGGTAGAACAGATGGACGTTTTAGGGGCTGAAGATAACGGGGGCTCCAGGACACCAAGGGTGGTCTTCCCCCCATGGGTCCTCCTCCATCCCTGCAGTCTGGCCTGGGGCAGACCTGTATAGTCACCAGCCAGCGGCACACAGCCTCCCCTCATCAGCAACTCTCAAGTTAGACCCCTCCAACCCCCCTAGACACCAGCGTGAGAGGTGGCCAGCCGGGCAGCACCTGCCACGCGGTCTCCACGCTCCTGAGCCACAGTCACAACAGAACTAATCTAGCAGCACCATCCCGGCCCACATGCCTCCGAGACCCCTTTGTGCTGTGTGTGGCTGCGACACGGGGCTGCAGTTTCCACACAAAGGTGTGTAGGGAAGACGAGCACTGCTAGTCCCATGCCCCTAAAACACACGCTCCTGCAGGCACCGAGGTGGGAGCATGCACCATGCAGATAGCGTGGGACACAGCAGGGGAGCCTGCTTACGGACATCCATACTGGTCACTAAGTCAGGGGCAGCGAAAGCCCGTCCCAAGTCCTGACGGATGCTGCTGGAAGGTTCTGGTGTGGTTGACACCCAGAGACACAGCAAAGGACTGAAGGCCGGCAAGGACGGACAGGTCTATCTGACACCAAGAGACTTCTTTTCTATTCATACAACTTAGCTCTGTCATCCACCTGGGTAAGAAAATGTGCCCTATTCAATTGTGCCTCTCTAGGGTGGGAATAGCCACTGTCCCCTCCCAGCCTTTTTTATTGTTATTTATTTTGAGACAGTGTCCCGTTATTCGGTCCAGGCTAGTTTTGAACTTTAAACCCTCTTGCCTCTCAGCCTCCCGAGTGCTGTGGTTACAAGCATGCACCATCCTGCCTGGCTGCTTCTAGCTCATTTCCTTGGGGTCCTGTCATTAGAAGCCCCACCTTGAGGGTCCATCTCTGACCACTATGAGCAAGGATGGCTCCTCCCCTCCCATTTGCACATCCTGTGCCAGGCGGGTCTTTGTGGGGTAATGACATGGGCACTGCCTAACTGCCAGGCACATGCATACTTAACTCTAGGGTGCCATAGTCACTGCACTGTAGGGTAAGTGATTCGGGGGTACTCAGTGAACCCCACAGCCAGCCCCCTGCTCCTCATCCAGCCTATCTTAGATACACTGCAGCACAGCCAAGACTGCTTCTGGGAGACAAGCCGTACTGCCATGCCCTGGTCTGACCCACCTTTGCAGACGGCCTTCCCTGCCTCCCACCTCTGTAGTGGTGGCCTGACTGTGAGCTTGTCACACGGCTAGTGCCTGCCCCCTACACTCAACATCTCCTGGATCCAGTGCCAACCTCTTTCTTTCTCTCACAGATCTATCTTTCTCCCCTGCCCCAGGCCCCAACCTGTCAGCACACTGACACACAGGCAAGGGGTGCTCTGTGTTGAATGGAAACCACGCATTCTAGTCTCACACACGGCCTTGTGTGGCAGCTGCGTGGGAGCTATCCAGCAGTGTCGCTGTCGCAGACCTGCCCCTTTGTCAGTCAGTGCCTAATAAAGTTCCCCAGCACAAGCGAGGACACACGCTCACAATGACACGCACAAGGCAGACTCGCGAACATGTAAACATCCTCCCTCGGCCACGCAGCTCCCTTTTAACCCCCGAGCATCCCCGACCCAGAAGCCCTGGGGCCCCAGGGGACCCAAACAATGTGGTCTCTGCATGGGTGTCACGGTGCGTTCTGGCAGCCCTGCACTGCCACGCCGTCACGCTACGCCCCTCGACCGGGTGTCCACAGACTGCACACCTGTCACCTGGGGCGGGGCGGGGTCGCCCGGCGGGGTGCCGTGTGTCGCGACTCGCTCGCACAGTGCCGCGCCCGAGCGCACGCGTGGCGTGGACTGTCTCGGAACACATCCTTGGCCCGCGCCCCGGGACACGGCGCGCCTCGGGATCTCCCGCCAGGCCCGGCCCCGCACGCCCTCCTCCCGCCGAGTCCCGCCGAGCCCCGCGCGCCCGCCGGCCTTTGTTGCTCCGGAGCTGTCCAGCGCGGCCGCCCTTGTCCCCGCGCGCCCTGCGCCCTCGCCGCGCCGCCCGGCCAGCCACACTCACCCGCGGCCAGCAGCAGCAGCAGCGGCAACGGCCGCGGCAGCCCGGCGGCCCGCAGCGGCCGGGCCATGGTGCAGCGTTGCCGCCCGCAGCCGCAGCGCCGCGGCGCCCCGGCCCGTGTCGGGGGCGCGCAGGCGAAGGCGGCGGCGCGCGCGCCCTGTTGGTCCACGCCCCCGTCACTCACGAGCCTTGCCGTCCAATCCGCGCGGCGGAGGCCTCGGGGGCGGGCGCGGGAGTTGTCCTCGCACCTGCATTCTAGCCTCTGGGGCGCCCCTCCACGCGACACCAAAGCGCGCTGGAGCCATCCCGCAGACGGCATGGGGGCGCAGGCACAGGGCCAGCGATACGCCTGTCGGGGCACGGGCCAGGGGACCAGGATTAAATCAGAACTCCTGGCCGCTCTGTGCTAGGCCTGGTTAAAACCTCGACTTCCAGGTGGCTCTACGACCTGAGCAGGTACATGTGCCCAGGTGCTGGTGAAAGCTGCGTTCTAGCCTGCGGTCCTGTGTTCTAAGTTCATGTCTGTGCCAGTCATGGAGACGTCGAGTGGAGTTGGCACGTCCCTTTCGCACCCTAGCAAAAAGACCACACGAGCATCCACGTCGTTGCCCTGGGACCACAGCTGTAGGAAGCTTTGCTAAGCACAGAAGGTGGTGGGCAGCAAATGGGGGCTTCTAGCCTGCCGCACTCCTAGGATGAATGTGTGTTGGTTTGGGTTTGAGACAGAAAATTGTAGACACAGAGAAAAGCTTTGGTAATTCACAAGGCAGAAAAGGGCACCCCTTGTAATCTAAGTACCCTGCAGTCGTGATTTTGTGGGACTTTGCTTTTAAGCAGCAAATTAGGAAAACACTTTTTTAAAGTTACAAACTGCAGCCAGACACAGCTGGCACAAGGCAGAGTAGAAACAAAATACAGAGGTGGAGGCTTCACTGGACCCATAGACTTGCTTCATTTAGCCACATGCCAACTGGACAGCACAGCTGAGACACCTGGCAGATACCCAGACATGCAAGATCCCAGAAGTGGAATGTGAATGTTGTCTTATAAGAAACTCATCACTGTACTCGGTGAGTATTTGCTGTGCAAGCTTGAGGACCTGAGTTTGATCACAACATGTGCATAAAGAAAAGCTGGGTGTGACTGCCCAAGCTTATGACCCCTGTGCTGTAGTGCAGTAGAGACAGGATGCTGGGACTCACTGGTCAGTCTCCTCTGGCCTTTGCAAGCTCATGCACCCACACTAGCCTGCACACACACACACACACACACACATACAAAATGAATAGATCCGCTCTTAATTTTTCACTAACATACGTGAGATGCACATAGTCGTATGTGTGGCCAGAGAATAATGATTGGAATGAGCTCTCTCCACCTTTACCAGGGTTCCAGGGGTTGAACTGAGGTCGTCCTGTCTGCACACATCTGTACCCATAAGCCACCTCCCAGCCCCAAGAATCACATTTATAATGGGGGAATCATGGTATCATCAGGTCTGCTTTACTCCATTCAGTGGACACATCAATCTGTCTCTTCTGGATCATTCACATTGGGATAAACACAATCCAGCTTCTCTCGCCTCTAATCTGAGAGAGAGGCCAGTCCTCTTAGCAGAAGTACCTGCTTCTTCTACCATCACACCTCATGTGGCACTGCAGTGAGCACAGAAAAGGGGAGTCTCAAGCACCCCAGATGCTGATTGCTCAGTAAGGGCTAATTCTATGAGGCAAGATAAAAGAAATGGGGAGGGACTAATGGGAAGAATTCTTCCGTATAGACTCACCTAGAAATCTCAACAGCCAATCAGCAAACTGGAAATCAGAGCTGAGGCGGGACACAAGGTATCACCAGAAATCAGTAGGAAAGGGGGTGGACTGGGTGACTCTGTGGGACTTTTGTTTGGCATACACAAGACCCTAGATTTTATTCGGATAGGGGGAAATAAAGACAGGAGAAAAAATGTTATTCACAGTCTCAACAGTATAATTAGATGCCAGAACAAACCAAAACAGGTACGTACAGGCTAAATAACCTACAGCTTTATAAGGCAACAGCGGGTAAAGATCTTGTCTGAGCCTCCTGTCAGCTTTCTATTGCTATGCTTGAAATGCCTTAAGTAATCAACTTCCAAGGCTGTGGCTTGGTTCCAATTGGTCCCTGGCCACTGTTTCTTAGTGTAATGAGGCTGAAGACCTGCTAGCCTTCTGGTGGATGGTCATGGAGGGGTTCAACGACTTCACTTCTTCCCATCAGTTCAGTGACCTGAGAATTAGCATACAACCTTTGGGGACATTTATAGGACGGGCCCCCAACAAACCAGCTCTTTTCTAACCAGACTCATGTCAGAACCAGGGGCAGATAACAGAACCTTCAGAAGCCCAAGTGACATCAACCAAGATCAATAACAAGACATCAGAGTTTAGGTTTCACTCATTTATTAAAAATTAAGCTGCAGACTAAAACAATGTACAAAAAACAAACAGAGAAATGATGGGCAGAAGGAAGCAGTAACATGGCAGTGGCAACTGGTGGGCATGGCACCACCGAAGAACACACTCTGAGAACCGAGGGCAGAGTTCTGGAAAGTCTGTACACATCCAAGAGGGAAAATGGCCTGGACACCAAACTATGGCCAAGGGGACAACAGTTCCGGTACTTCTGTCTGCTGGACAACCCCAGACCTTGGAACACTAGCTCCAAGGCAGGGCTGGACAGACCTTGCAGGCATAGGAAGTGGAACGACAGACATAAACATGGTTCTCTACACCACAGCTGGGCCCCTGCCTCTAGCCGTGCCCTCGCCCCTGCATGGCACCCAGCCCCCAGTGGGTGACTTTTGTGTCCAAGGAGAAGCGACTGGCCAGAGCAGGTCAAGTCTCAGAACTGCTGAAGGATCATCTTGCGCTTCAGATCTCGGCTGAACTTGCCCATTCTGAAGAGCTCGCTGTCATAAAAGGCCGAGAGGTTGTGGATGTTGATCTGCCGCGCCTGGAGACCAGATATGATGCTTCAGCGGTCAAGGGAAGGAGTAGACACAGGGCTACAGCCCTGAGCTCCACTAGCAGGAGGAACCTGGGTGAGCGCCTGGCTACTGTTCCCCTCTGCCCCTTTCCCCATCACCTCCTGGCTATCCAGTGTGGCACAGGGCACACACAGTAATGGGCTACAGTTCCCAAAGCAGCTTGGCCCAGTCCTCCCCAGGGCTGTACCTTGTCTACCAAATCCTTCTCGGGAACTTCAATGGTGTCCTGCTGGGCCCCAAAGCGGTTGCGTTGATATGTCACCTGCTCCGCCACCAGTTGCTTCAGTATGAAGAGCAGCAGCTCATTGTTGTCTCGCCGGAAGGAGAGGTAGCGAGCAAAGGTCTGCAGGAGAAGAGCAGAGGTCACCATAAAGGTCACCACGTAACGGCTGTCTGCATTACATAGCATGGGCTCCGGCCACTGGGGACCCAGGATAGACACGAGTAAAGTGTGACCACCCTACCTTGCGCATGCTGCGCATGACACTGAACTTCTGCGTGTCCACGAAGCTCTCTAGCATCACTCGGATGGCCATGTTGACATCGTCTTCAATCACATAGTCCCGCAGGTGCATGCGCGCATGGGCCTCTGCCATGCGGATCATGGACTCGATGTGGCGCACTGTGATGGGAATGCTGCCGGTAGCCTGCAGGGGAGCAGTGGAGTCTTTGTCAGCAGGAAAGAGGCGTGAGGGCCAGGAGCCTTGGCAGCCACAGCCAGGGAGATGGCGGACCCCTACTGGGCTCAGCAGTGAAGCCAGGCACTCACTTCCTGAAAGGTGCACTGCCCAGTGGATGCTGGGCACATGGCCGTCACCAGCACATTCTATCTCTGCTGGCCTGACACGACTGATGCCTGTGACCTGGAGCCAATTACACATTTGTGCAGTGGAGACCAGGGAGACCAGGGAGGTGAGAGGATGGAAGCCGCCGTCCACGTGCAGAGCAAACGGCATGCTCTGATTGCCCGAGAGCCCTGCCCTGGATCCCTGCCCCACTGACTGACCCAAACCCAAACCTACACAGACCACACTTATGTGGGGGAGGATTGCATGAACACAAACTGAGGATGGTCAATCAGAACAGTCAGCCCGGGTCCAACATAATGGCTTAGTGGATAAAGGTCCCTGCGTACAAACCGGCAAACGTTAAGTTCAATTCCCAGAGGCCACATGTTGGAAGGAGAACGGTCTCCCCAGTTGCTCTTTGACCTCCACATGCATGCCTGCTTCCCCTCCACCCCCAACAAGGCCTACGACCCTGTCATAGTCTGAATGTGTGATCCCCACAGGTGCAGGGTTTGAATCCTTAGCTGATGTTCATGTTTGGGGAAGGTTGTGGCACCTTTGCAGGAGGAACGGATGACGTGGGCTGAATCTCAAGGTCTGGTGTAAGACAGGGTCTCACTTCTGAGCTGGACCCTAAAAAAGGACCCAGAAGGGCCCTTTTCCTCAGACTTCTGCAGAGCACTACCCAGGCTGACTCACACCACGATGGGGTAAGAAGGCCGGTGCGCCCCAGCTCACCATAGACTCCTTCCTTAGGTCGCTGTACATCCTGGCCACCTTGTCCTGGTCCATCTGGTTGAGCTTAGGGTGCACCCTCTCCTTGGCATAGATGATGTACTTCTTCAGGACCTCCTGCGGCAGGGGTTCCACGCCGTACGTGTTGGGCATGGCGGGCTCCTCACCGCTGCTGGCCAGTCCCTCGTCCTTCTTCTTGCTGGGATGGTGCCTGATGTGGCTGCCAACCACGAAGCGGGCCAGCATCTCATCCTAGGACCAAAGGTCAGGGCAGCTGTAAGGTGGGGAAGTTAAAGACTAGAAAAGCTACACATGGCTGGAAGGGTGACTGCAACTGCGGGAGGCCAGGCAGCCTTGGATGCCCAGGACACAGTGGCTACACACAGCTCAGTCTAGGCAGGGGACAGGCCATCACCCAGGAAGGTATCAATATGTACCTGCAACCCCAGCTATACTGGAGGACCACTCAAGTCCAGGGGTTTAAAAAACAAAGACATTATAAAAAAAAAGGAGAAAGAAACAAGAAAACAGGGTGATTGCAGCCAGGAAGATTCCTGCAGACAAGGCTGGCAGAGAAGCTGCTCCCAGGACATAGGCTGGACACAGGGGCGGGGTGGGTTCAGGGAGGACCCCAGGCTGCCTGTCTGAGGAAGAGGAGGTGGGCAGTGAGGAGGGCAGCTGCGAAGCTGGCTGGGTGAGGTGCAGGACAGCTGGCCGCGCAAGGCAGCTGCAAGACAGCCTGTGTAGGCTGCACATGCGCCCGATCAAGGGCACAGACGCCATGTGATTTACACTTCTAAAAGAGGACATGGAGCAACCAACCTAGGAAACACCAGTCCCTCAGGTCAGAAAACAGGAAGAGGGTGGGAGGGGGTAGAAGGTCTGGTAAGGGAGTGTGATTAAGCTGGGTGGGCAGCTGGGGAGGCCGAGAAGTCAAGGCGACTTCCGGAGGACAAGACTAGACAACAGGCAGTGGCCACATGGTGCTGGCCATGCCCAGCAGCAGAACAACTTGGACCCGGCACCCAGCACAGCTCGAGCCTGGGCTCAGCACTTAAAGGGGACACTGGGACCTGGGGCCATACCTGGACAGGGTCCACGGTGTCTCTCACCACACACAGCACGTCAAAACGGGAAATGATGGGTTCCGTTAGGTCCACATTTTCTGAGAAGGTCAGCGAGGGGTCATAGCGGCCCCCTGCAAGACAAAGCAGCTCTCAGCACACCCATCCCTCCTCAGCTCCGGAAGTTTCCAGAGAAGGGAAGCAGGTGTTGGTGGGGCTGCTGGGTGCAGACCCCAGCCTGCCCAGATGATGCAAAGGATTCTGGGAGCACCCATAGTGAGGAAGGGCACGTGGGTGAGGGGCGGTTACTGATGCTATCCTCAGGCCTGCGCTGAGCACCATCTGCAGGTCGTGAGGTGCAGTGCCCAGCGTACCTATGGGGTTGGCGGCGGCGATGACGGTGCAGCGGGCCTGCAGCGAGGTGACTATGCCGGCCTTGGAGATGGAGATGCTCTGCTGTTCCATGGCCTCATGGATGCTGGTCCTGTCCTGGTCGTTCATCTATGCCACAGGGAGTCCTGTGCATGAGCGTCTCACCCTCCACCGAGAGTCGAGCCCCCTGCCCTGGAGCCCATCAGCACATGAGGCTCAGGGACCCACCTTGTCAAACTCGTCAATGAGACACACGCCCCGGTCAGCCAGAACCAGGGCTCCAGCCTCCAAGGTCCACTCCCTGCTGACCGGATGCCGCTGGACGTACGCCGTGAGACCCACGGCTGACGCTCCCTGGCCGGTGGTGAAGATGGCTCGGTTAGACACCTTCTCGATGTACTTGAGGAACTGAGACTTGGCAGTGCCGGGGTCCCCACACAGGAGCACGTTGATGTCACCTCGCACTTTGTGCTTTCCTCCTGTGGGAGGAAGGGTTATTCCTCAGCAAGGAAAGGCTGGGGTCTGGAGCAGTGGCCAGGACACAGGCACGACAGCACACACAGCAGACTGTGCTAGCAAGTCACAGACCAGGATGGTGAAGGCGCCTTCTTGACCTTGGTCTCTCCTGTGACTTTTGACGTAGTAGTGTGCTACACACTACTCTTTGGGGTTAAATCTCATGTTTTAATAAAAAGAGACCAGAGACAAACATGCTCCAATCACAGAGGCAGAGAGCTGTAGGGCCAGGAGCAGACACTGTGACTGTAGGCTGCTCCCCGACAGGGACACAGCCTGGCTGTCCTTTCTCACGGTCTTTCTCCCGTGCCACAAGGAACCAGGAGGAGCCCACAGACTAGGCCCCTCCTCCAATCCCTACAGAAACACGTGAGTGGAAGGGGCTCACCTGGATTTTTGGGTTCCCCTCCAAATAGGGCCAGAGCCAGGCCTCTCTTGATGTCTTCATGCCCGTAGATGGAAGGCGCGATGCTGGCGAAGATCTGAGGAGAGGGAGGGAGATCCATGGATGAGGGCCTAGTGCACAGTCCTGGGCTGCCTGCTCTGGCCTCACGAGGCTGCATGGCGCCCAGCTTGGAGCACCAGTCTCCTGGTAGCTGCAGACTGTCCTGAGCCACAGGGCCTCAGCAGCCGCTGGTTCTCTAGACAAGGAGTGCTTAGGAGTTGTGGCGACCTGGGCCTCTACTTTGCTTTAGCTGGGAGACCTGTGCCACGCTACGAATCACTGTCTGCTCTGGTGACGTGCAAACAAACCGCATGCAGCAACCACATGGCGATGAACACAGCACACCAGAAGGCCAAGCTACTTCACTTAGCCTTGGAGCCCTTCATCTCATCAGCAAGAAATGCGGAGCCTGCCCGAATGCAAAGCTGTAGCTGCAGACCCTGCGGTGCAGCTGTGCCTCAGCTGTCCTGGCGGCCACACTCCCTCCAACTTACACAGAAGGGACACCCACCCATCAGCACGGGCCCCTTGGGCCTGCCTGGGTAGCCACATACACGCACTCACATGTTGTCTCCTAAACCTGTTTCCTCCACCTGCAGCGTCCAGAGAAAAACCAAGGCGCTGTCGCCAGGACTGAGGAACTCAGATTCACTCTGGCAGCACACGCGCCCCAGTGCAGAGACCTCATTCGCTCGGTTGACTTACTTGAAACGACACTCAACGGTCACCAGGAGAGCACTACAGAACGCTCTCCCCATCTCTGCACAGGGGTCTCGGCAGCAACGCACTCCTCTAAATGTTTCTCCGCAAGTTAAGTACAGGGCCAGAATGAACTGTGCTTCTCTAACTCCTAGGCGAGGGGCCTGTTCCACTTTGAGACAGGTTATCGCTAAGCAGCCCAGGATGACCTTGAAATCTCAGTCCCCTGCTTGTTTCCTGACTACTGGGATCACAGATGTGTGCCAACTTGGCCAGGTCATTCCAATCAGAGACAACCCTGAGCCCCTGGAAGCATCTTGCCGGGGCCACACGCCTGAGAAGAAAAGGTGGCATGTCCCAGCTCCCGTGCTGCTGCCCACTAAAAGTCCAGGTATCCCTGGTATAGAGACTGGGAAGCCTGCTACAGCCCCTTCCACAAAGCATCATGAAAGTGGGGTGCAGAGGCAGCGGCGTCAGCAGAGATAACTTTCCTAGCAAGGGCTAAGGCTCAGCACCACGAAAACAAAGGGGGAAAAAAATAAAGGAAAGAGATGATCAGGCCCTAAAACAGGGGCCCACACAATCACAATCTGCAGTCATTTGGAAACAACACAGAGAAGCCGTTCCCCAGGGAGAGGTTCAATATTCAGCAAGTGCCAGTATCACAGTTCTGGATGTGAGGATGCTATTGTGGCTATGTTTTCTAGAAAGATCCTTTTCTTTCAGATTCATAGAGAAAGTCACAGATCTGGAGACTGCCTTGAGAGAGCCCGTCATGGCCTGAGGCAGCAAGACTCACTGTGCCTGGCAGCTATGAGACAGGTAAAGGACAAAGTAATCACCGTGTCTGCAGAGTGACGGCACTGTAAGGACACCGGGACCTGCAGCAGAGACGCATGGGTGGGGCTGCTGCCTTGATGGCGTCCCTCAGGCTTCCAACCCGGAACCTATGCCTATGCCCCCCACCTCCTACAGGGAGCAAGACCTGCTACTGTGGCACCAAGCTGGAGGCTCTGACTCCAGTCTCAGGGAACCACGACTGTGGGTCTGGGCCCTGCCCTGCCCTGCACGTGCCTTCTCCCCGATCTGCTGGTCCTTGGAGAGGCTGGTGATCATTTTCACATCCTCGTCAGTCAGCTCCCCAACGGCCACCTTGTTGTCCTTTTTGGCCACATGATTGGCCAGGATGACAGTGGCGAAGACGGGAAAACCATTGGCGGTGTTGAGGGAGCCGTCGTAGTTGTTATGGTAGATGCCAGTCAGCTCCTGGGGGAGGGAGGAGTCACAGGGTTAGAGGGTGGGACCCAAGCTGAGCTGAGTCTACCCTAACGCTGTCCACACTGCAGACACCAAGACAGCAACTGGCAACCAAAGGAACATGCTCTTCCCTGCTGTGTGTGTGTGTGTGTGTGTGTATGTGTGTGTACGCGCACGCATTCAGAATCCCCCTAAAAGCTCATGGCACACACAGAAAGTGGGTAGAGCCTTCAGGAGAAAGTGTTTGGTGTGGTGCTCTTCCTCAGTCTCTAATGCCTGGACCCCACGAGGAGAGTAGGTACACACTCCCATCATGCACTTCTGTTACAACGTATTGTGCACAGGCGCAGAGCAATAGGACCAAGTGGTCAGACTGAAGCCTGCAACACCGGGGCCAAGACAGGGTGAAGCCCTCGGCATTGTCAGAGCACAGCTAACATGCAGATCATTTGTTTACCACAGGAGCAAAGCTTTCCTAACAAGAAAAGCACTGAATGGGACCCAACTTCCTGCCCCATCAACCCTCTGCCGTGGGTCACAGCAACTGCTATGGGTCAGTGGCTCCTGACCATTCCCACCACTGGCCACTTACGATCTCGTCTCCTGGCTTGCAGCTGTCCACCAAATCTGCAAGGAGGATAGCATCCTTGGAACGTGGTAGTCGGCCAGCTGCCACTTTGCCAGGGCTCTCCTGGATACGGATCCGCTGGTAGTTCTGGTAGATGGTCTGCTCGGACAAAGAGAAGGCTGTGGCACACCTGCATGGCTCAGTGTGCTTCTTGCAGCAAGACTTTCCTGGCCGGGAAACTCCAACCACACAGACAAGGGACAAGCCACTGCAAGCCAGTAGGTGGGCGTCGGTCCTGCACCTGGACCCTGGCACTATGCAGTCTATGGGCCTGGGTCTACACTCTGTCTTCAGAGGATCAGACTGGGCCACACACAGGACGCCCATGAATGGCCAGAGAACATGCCAGGTTTGTGCCACGTGCTTTAACATGCCACTACTTTGTCACCATCTAGGAAGAAAGCAACAGGCTACTGTCCGGTCCTCAATGTTCCCAATAGCCCATGCGTGAGTGCCAATCACATTACTAGGAAGAAGTGGAGCCTGGATGGGCAGGTCTTAGGTCAGGGACCATGAGATGGTCTCCTTGATAGGTGGTCAACCTGCCCACCATGTGATACCACAACACAGTGTTCTGCCTCATACAAGCCCCCAAGCCACAGGGCCTAGTGAAGCCGACCAACCACAGCCCCTGAAACCAAGAGTCGAGTCAACCTTTCCACCTTCCAGTGCTTCACACCCAGCGCCTTGTCCTGCACACGAGACATGCGACAGCAAGTGCACATTACAACTGAATGTGCCTGAGCTCAGGCCATTTGCTGAATTCCTGCTTCTCCACAGCACAAGGAGAAAATGGGGGCACCTGTTTCTCACAGTATGGTAAAGACTAAGGCCTGGGGTGCCCACAGTTGCCATTATGCATTCATTTGTTGACATCCCCCCAGCTTGGTCCTCTGGGGTAAAGTCACAGCCCCAGCCTGTAGCACAATTCAGAGGGAAGTAGAGATGGACTATAAGGGGCTGAGGGAGACAAGCGCAGGCCCTGTCTGGCACTCCCTGACCAGGCAGCTCCCACTAAGCCACTCAGAACTGAAGGGTGCAGGAAGGAATTCCAACAGCTGCAAGCAGCCAGGCAGCGAAGGGCAGCAAGCACCTTACAGGGGCCATGACAACCCTGCATGACACAAGATGGCGTTCAAATACAGAAATATGTGCACTGCGCTCCAAACCTCAGAGCCCAGAGACATATGCAGGTCTCCCTCCCAGAGTCCTAGGGAGTGACAGTCCTAGGCACGCCCACAAAAGGCAGTCGCTTCCAGCCAGGCACCAGGGGTTCAAACAGAACTAACGGCCATGTGCTGGAAAAGCAGGTCCATTGAGTGACTGAAGAAGTGGGCTCCGTTCGCCCATATCTTGAGAGCAGTCACAGAGGTGAACGCATCTAACATGACCCACCTGGTTTTCAGCAAGTGAATTCCTAAAGACATGTAGAGCCGATCCAGTCACCCTGCCTTCTGCAGCTGCTCTAGAACAGCTCTAGAACTAGGGTCAACCTCACACATGGGGGACCTGTGTTATGAAGGACGGCACTGCAGGCCGGGGCACTCACCTCTTCCATGTTGACCTCAAAAGGCCCGGTTGACTGACACTCGGGGCAGGAGCCAGGCTTCACCTCCTGGTTCTGGGATTGACAGAAAGGTCCCAACACGAAGTTACACTTGCTGCAGTTGTACTTGACCATGCTGAGCTGGGGCAGCACACCAGTGCAGCTGGTCACCACGCCGCTGGTGCGGATCAGCTGGTTCAGGTGCAGCTGCCTGCAAGTGGAGGACAGTCGGGCTGTGGGATGCTCCCCGCTGCACCTCAGGAGGCAACGGCTCAGCTTCCACTCTCTGGATGAGGCTGGCCTGGGTGTTGCTCTCCCGTTGCTCACCTCAGCGAGCGGAGCTCCTCCACCAGGGGCAGGTGGGAGATGCGCACGTGAATGTGGCTGGCAATGCGGTCATACTTGGGGTACATGGCCAGTACCACCTCCAGTGCGGCCTCATCAAAGATCTGCAGCAGCTCTGCCGGCGCCTCAGGCAAGAAGTAGGCCAGGACGTGCTCACGGGCCGCTAGGTCCTCGTAGTTCACCACCAGGCTCTCGCGGTTCTCTAAGGTGGGTCAGATGCTAAGCCAGAGGACACAGAGGTGGCTGCCACCACCCAAGCCTGGTAGCCAAGGCCTCCCACCCAAACCAAACCAGAGTGCAAGAAAGGCCCGCCTGCACTTTAGGCCCATGGGCCTACACCTAAGGTCCACCACGTGTGTCTGACCAACAGAGACACAAGCGTGTCAATTCTATCTGTCAAGTGAGCATGTCCCACGGCATTCACCATCACTGGGAGTAGAGCCCAGAGAGATGCCAATATGTCAGGGACTGCAAGCGTGAGTGGTACGCTTTGTAAGGCCAACTCTGCCACACAGAAGTGTCAACACCTTCTGATCAAAGTCAACCACAGGCTGGGGTGTGGCTCAGTGGCACAGTCAGTATGTGCTTGACTCTGGATTCAACCTCCAATTCTACAATTCCCAACTTGGAGTAGTAAACATGTCATCAAAACCAAGCCCTGGTGGGGACCCACGCTGCCAGCCGTCTCTACAAGAGGACCGCCTCGGCTTGGTGCCCAAGCCTCACGAGTCTAATGTCCTGACACAAATCTGTTTTATTTCTTTTCTCCTCAAGCTCGCTTGGCTCCACCCAGCCATCAGGAATGCACCTTTACACATGTCGCTGATGCGCTCCTTGAAGACGTTGTGGCCGTGGCTGTCCACGTGGGTGCGCAGGAAGTTCTTGAAGCGGTGGTGGATTTCTAGCCGCGGGCCTGCCAGGCTCACCCACTCACGCACCGAGTGACCCTTGAGGTCCTCCAGGTTCTCAATGCTCTCGATCATCTCTTCATCCTCCTCACCCTCCTCCGTGGCACGCTCCACATGGCGGCGCTTTCGGATTGGCCGCTCCTCGTCCTCCTCGTCGCTGTCTGGGGCGACAAGGGACTTCCATGAGCCAGACTCTTGGGCCCCGCCCACACCTCCCTGCTTCTCAGGCTCTGGAGGCCAAACCTGCCCCAGGATGTAGAATAAACCTACCATACAGGAGCCCCTGGCGCATGCGACCAAGACCGCGGCCAGCCTCTCGATCCCTCTGCCGCATGGCCCGTTCCGCTGCCTCCCTCTGACTGGCTGTCAGTTCCTCCACATCCTCATCATCCAGCGCCAATCCTTCGGCCTCGTAGACATCCAGCTCTGGGATGGGACGGTAGTCCCTGAGGGACAATCACATGAGCCGATGAGTGCTCCCACACCAGAACAAGGCCTACTCCACAGACTCAAAAACCCCAGGCTGGACGACTACAGATAGACACTTGAAAAGGTTTCAAGAAAGCTATGGGAGGTGGGGGGGCTCCCCTGTCAGGGAGGCGGGGCTCAAACACTGCCACACATGGATACTTCACAAGAGTGCGGGATAGCAACATGGGTGTGAAATCACTGCTCCTGGCCAGGTGAGCTCAGGCAGCACCCACAGCGCCACCTGCTGGCCGCACACAAGAAGCGCATTTCTGCCTCTCCCAATCCCCACCGGGTCTTCAGAAAAACAGCTGACAATCTCCAAACAACAAGTACTCCTTCTTTTGTTTTGTTTTTAAATCAGAAACTATGGCAGTCAGGAGAAAACCTAAGAAGGCAATCAATCCCAGTGCGTGCTGTGGTACGTAAGTGGCCCAGAGGGATCATATGGATGGAGTAAGTCACTCACAAGCAGGACCCTGTATGATTCTAGCACATAAGTCAGATTCAGAAGCAGAGAATCAAATAGGGGCAGGGGATAGGAATGGGACCTTCTCAGTTTGAGAAGGCGTGATAGCTGAAGAGATGGGGCTTGCCCAGCCACAGGGTCTGCCTACCCCCAAAACCTTCAAAAGTTAGATCCCCTCCACCCCCCAGAATACCAGATACAAACCCCTCAGCTGCCCAAGCAGAGTTCAGGCTAAAAATACCTCTCCATGCCCTCTCCAATGAGCTCTTCGCCATCCTCTTCCTCCTCCACAGGCCCCTCGGTACCCAATAGCCCCTCAGACTCATCCTCAAATGGTGGAAGGTCTCGGCCTGGGCTGGAGGCATCTGTGCGCCGGGAGCTGCGGCCAGGGCTGGAGTTAAAGGGGTCATTGGATCTCCGCCGCAGGGCGGGGCTTGAAGCCGAGAAGGACTCAGAGGACTCCTGCAAAAGAGGAGTCATCAGATGCCACAGGGGTGCGGGTACGGGTCTCCCCAGATGTCACCTGTTCACTAGAGACGGTCCCTCCAGCCTCAGGTCCCTCAGCCCACAAGGCTTGGGGAATCAACTCCAGTGCCACTTCCTACACTCTGGGTTCCATCCTTAACCTCAGTCTCTTTCATGAAAAACCACGGATTAGGTCGTTTAACTATTTATCACAACTTTCTCAAAGTGGGCATCCCACCCACATGGGCGCTGGGATCCGGAAGGGCAGGCTCCAAAACATGAAGCCTTTTGGGGATATTGCAGCCAACTGACTCTAAGCAGGGGGGAAACGAGAATACTAGCGGGAAGCCCGACAGGATGGCGCAGGCCTGCATCTCAGCCGCCGGGGAGGCTGAGGCAAGAGACTGCACGTTCAAGGCCGGGCCGGGCAACAGAGTGAGTTCAGGGCCGGCCCGAAGAGGCCGGCCGAGTGCAGCTCGGGTGCAGCGCTTTCCTAGCTTGCAATTCCCTGCACCTTATCCGGAAATGCTGGGAAACGCGGGCCGGGGCTTTGCGCCTACCGCTGCCACGTGGAGGGCGAGCCCGCGGCACACCCGCAGCCGCACTCGCAGCCCCACTCTGCAGCCGAACTCGCAGCCCCACTCCGCCCGCGTTCCAGCCCGGCCTGCGACTCACCGCCATCTCTGCCTTGCTCCGCCGCACCAAACACCGCCGGTTTTCGCGCGAAAACCAAGTCACGTGATCTATCCAGGCCCGGGAAACGCTTGGAGGATCGTGACGTCACAACGCTAGCGTCCTTCTGGGCCCAGCTGCGGGGCGGGAGGCGGACCGGAGGTCATAGGTCCGCCCCTATGCGAAGACCACGCCCACATAGTAAAGTCTAGCCCACGACCTATAGCCCCGCCCACCACGCTCAAATGCCGCGGCCCTAAGTCCCTGGATACTGCGTCTAGCTGTTTTAAGTCCCTGTATGGAGTTAGAGCTCGGGCTGCTGGGGCCTTTCCGGACCAACCCAACCTAGCTGTGCGACCTGGGTGGGATAACCGCCTGAAGTTCAGGCGGCTGAGACCTCGTTTTCTGAGGGTTTCTTCCTTCTTAGTAATTCGAGTTTCAATTTCAAAAGCTGGAAGGAGGCTGGAGAAATGGCTCAGGGGTTAACTCTGCCTCAAAAATAGAAGGTCCTGGAATCAGATCCCAGGTCCCAAAACACCAGGCGGAAACTCCAGGCCTGCGCTGCCGGCCATGGTGGGTGGAGCCTGGGAAATCCCAGAGCGAAGCAAAAAGGTCACCCTTAGTCCTCCACAGGGACACACAGTGCCCTCTGACACACACAAATGCATAAATGAATAAATGAATAAAAATAGAATGAATTTAAGCAGGATCTGGCCATGAAGATAAGGAGTTGGAAACTAGTTGAGACAGTATATAACTGCACAGATTAAAAAAAAAAAAAAAAAAAGCTGGAAGGTCTGTTGTTCTACAAGCACCCAGGATGACCCTTGTAGGAGGTCACATCAGTCTACGTGGTCTCTTGGGGAGCAAAGGTGCAGGGAAGATGCTCAGAACGGTGTCCAGAGCTGTGAAGCCAGGGCATGCGGAGCCATTCGTTGGCTTTTTTGATGCTCAGCTCGAGAGATGGCCATGGACAGATGTTGGACTTGTCCTCTGAGCTCTGATGCAGGGTCATCTGAGAGGTCTGAGCAAAGTTTGGGGTGTACCTCTTCTGGATGCACCAGTGGAGGTACACTGAACCCTGCCAGGTGGTGAAGAGCTGCTGGGGATCTTCCTCCACTCACAGACACCTGGGGTCTCAGTGAAGGCAGGTGGAATACCTGCCTTCTGCATGCTGTGCTTTGTTTTTAACCTTATTTATTCAGTGTGTGTGTGTGTGTCAGAGGGCACTGTGTTTGTCCCTATGAAGGACCAAGAGTGATTTCTGGACTCATCCTGGATTGTTTTTACCTCCCTTTTGCTTTGTTCTGGGATTTTCCAGACTCCGCCCACCAGGGCCAGAAGCGCAGGTGTTTTCATGTGGGACCTGAGATCTGAACTCAGGTCCTTCTACTCTCCAGGCAGTCTTAACCCCTGAGCCATCTCTCCAGCCCATGCTGTGCTTTTTTATGTAATCCTTTTGCTTGTGTGTGGCACAGCAAGTGCATGTGTTATGCATGTTTGCATGTGTGTGGGGTGAGTGCACATGTATTCATGTTTGCATATGTGTGGGTACATATGCATATCCACTGGTAATATTAGGTTCTTCTGTTGCTCTCCATGTTTATTGTTAAGTCAGGGTCTCTTCAAATGAACTCAAAGCTCACCAATCAGCTTTCCCTGAAGATTCCCTATTTTTTTTCCACTCCAGTACTGGAGCTGCAAGTGGCCACCACAAATGCGTAGTTTTACATGGGTTCTGGGGCCTGAATTCCATTTCTTATGAATGAGAGGCAAATACAAGTGTTTTAAGCGTGAATCCCTCTGCATAAGACCCAGGATAGGGTAGAATGGAGAGGGCCAGGGTTCTGAGCAGGAGTGCAGAAGATGAAGTCTGCAGGTCTCAGACCAGGACACTACAGGAGAGGTCCGTAGAGGAATGTGGCTTAGCTAGATGTGTATAGCATGCAAGAAGGCAGGTAAGCTGGAGAGAATGAGTCTGCTTGTAGTTGAGCAATGGACCAGGGTGCAGATATGAGGATCCACCAGGCTAGTCACCCCTGGGATTTGGGCTGCTGCCCAAGATAATTGATCTCTCTCCTCACCCTGCAGGCTACTCACAATACTCTGCTTTCTTCTTGAAAAACAACTGACAAGAGAGTCAGCCTAGTAGAATCCAGTTCATAAGGTCCAGCTGTGGCCACATGGTGACATGTCAACCTTCTGTCATCCCTGCACCTTTGAAAGGTGCCTAGTACTCTTCTATGTTTACTCTGAACTTATTCTAGAATTCTCAGGTTGTGGCTTTCTCACCAGGTCTCAGCTCACGCAGCTCTCCTCCTGTTGTGCATGCCTCTAGCATCTCAGGTCTGTGGGTCCAAGGTCTTGGGGACAATCCTTTCTTGCAGGTGGTCTTACTATATCTATAGCCCTGGATATTTTCAACCCTGTTGCCTCGGTTGCCCATAGTACCGGGATTACAAAATTCCCTCCTGCTTCCTCCAGAAGCCTGTTTTAGCCTTAATTATTGCTAGTAACAAAAACCTAAGCATCTGAAGGAAAGGATTTATTTGGCCCATAGCCCCAGCTCCAGTTCATCAAGGTGGGGAATCACAGCGGCAGGCACCTAAGGGGGCTAGACACATCACACTTACAGCCATGTGCAGGCATGTACAGGCATGCATGGATCTGCACTCCTGCATTTTTACACAGATCAGGACCCCAAAGCAAGGAAAGGGTGCTACACTGGGCACTTCCACTTCCTATGCAGTCAAGACAATTTCCCACAGGCAGGCCTTCCTCCCAGGTGACAATGAATAGTGACCATCACATCTTAAAAGTTCTACAAAGCATGAGAAGTGAGTCTGAGGGCCATTATCGATTGGGTTTTGGCAGACATCTGACCCACAACGGGGTAGGACAGTGATGTCCTGCCCCATGGAGGTCAGAGAAGGCCTATGCTTTTGTTTCTGCCATTATTGGTGACATTGGTGGCATGGAGGAGCATGTGGCCATTTAAAAACTGAGCTGTGGTGATTCCTCTTGCCCATTACACTACACTGTGGTCACTGGTGATGGGAAAAGTCAGTTTCTCTGGCTAAGGCCAGAGCTGAAAAGTGCCCTTAACAGTGGCCCCTACCAGGAAGTTCCAGAGAAGCCCAGTCCTGCCATGTCACAAGGAGGCCCAGGCTCATTCCAGTCCCACAGTGCCCTGCTGGGGATGCCAGTAATAAGTAGATGCCAGCATTGAGTCACCCCCTTAGGGTGCTGCAGGCACACGCAAGGCTAGGTTCTGGTGACACTGACATCCTAGGGTTGCCTAAAAAGGGGAGGGCATGAGAATACCATCACGTGAGGGAATGACCAGGACGCCCTGTGACAAGGTCCAGGCAGGGGACTCAGGCAGAGGACCCAGGGGAGGTCCAAGGCGGAAAGGAACACCCTTGTGACTGGCCTCAGGTACAGCAGGTGGGCAGGCTTGGGGGCCCACGGCACAGGCGCTGGGGGCGGGGGTGTCGGAGTCAGGGGCGGTGTCTTGGAAGTGGCTGCTGGAGCCTCGGCTTAGACCTGGAGAGGCTCCGATCGATCGTGGGCTTTGTCACCTACTAGCTCGATGGTTTGGGGCATATTCCTTAACCCCGTTTGTGTTCGGTCCCTTCCTGAAAAATAAATACGCTAATAGCGCTGGCCTGCAAAGGCTCCGGGACCAGAGGTCGGAGCCCGTAAACGCCAACTCGCTTTGATGCGTACAGCCACGCGGCGTCGGAAGCGAGGGCGCCCCTCCCCTCCTTCCGGGTCCAGGTGCCCAGAGGTCACTGCGGGGCGTCTTGTTCAAGAAGGTGGTCCCCGGGGCTCCGCCCGCGGGAAGGTGGAGCGCCAGCGCAGAAACAAGGTCAGCGGACAGTCACTGGCAGCTGGACGGAGCCGGTCAGAAGCGGGGCGTCCACGTAGCGCGACTACCGAACACCTGGTCAGACCCCGACACAGCGCAGTACTTCCCCACCGCGCTGCTGCTGCTGCCGCTTTAAGAGGTCAGCGGATCGCCCCGCCTCCTGAAGTATCTGATTGGCTTCTTCCGTGCCCGTGGGCGGAGGCGCATCACTATAGGCTGCGTGGACCAGGGGGCGGACCCGAGTGCCACCAGCAGGGGCCGTGGCTATTTTCACAGATTTGGCCGGACGAAAACCACCGGCTGGACCGCCTGCGGGTCTTCACCGCTGGGAAGGGCCCGCAGAGCGCCCGGGTCGGCGGCCCGGCGCGGCTGACATCCCGCCACCCGCCGCCCGTCGCCCCGCGCCGCACAGCCGGCCGCCGTCGCTCTTGCACGACGCTCCCCGGCCCCTGCGGCCGACCGGGGGCGGAGGGCCGGAGGGCTGCGGCCTGCTGTGGCCGGCGGCGGAGGGGCCGAGCGCTGCCCGGTTCTCAGGTAAGCGCGTCTGCCCTGACGCCCTCCTCCAGCAGGCTAGCGAGGTGCCCGGGCCTTGCGGGCCGCCGCCGCCGGAGCGGGAAGTTCGCGGGCAGAGCGGGCTGGCTGCACTGGACGCGGCCGGCCGCGGACGCTGCCCGGCCGAGCCGCAGCCCCGCGAGGACATCCGGGGCTCCGGGCCTCCGCCGCCCGGGCTTGCGGAAGGAAGAGGCGACCTGGTCAGCTGTGTACAGTGGAGGGGACTGAGGGGGTGCAGGCAGACCCCGGATCCCACTTCCCAGGCAGGCCCGGCCGCGCCGTCCTGGAGGTTTTCACGTGGTTTCATTGAGAACCTGGTCAGGAGGCCTGGCACGCAGACCGTGACTGTCAGCGCGCCCGCTTCGGGTGGGGGACGAGGGTAACGATGGTGGGCAAGCCTGCCAGCCTAGCGCTGGGCAGGTGGGCAGGAGAGTGGGGAGTTCAAGGCCCGTCTTGGCTGCTTAGCGAGTTGGAAGCCCGCCTGGGCTTCATGAACAAGGAGACAAACAAAAACAAAGGACCCCAGTCGGGGGACGGTGTTCAGTGCTAGCCTAGCCAGAGGGACAGGGGAGCGAGGGCTTCTCAGAAGAGGTAAATGTAAAGCTGAGGCCCAGCGAGTGGCCAAGGTGGGGATAAGCACAACAGTCCAGAGACAGGCAAGATATATGCTGGAGTTTGGAGAGGGGCAGGAAGAGGTCCGAGCAGGGGACTGGGTTGCCCGGGCGTCCCATTCTCCTGGAGGCAGGAGTGACCTCTTTGCATCGGTGCTCCTTCCCATCCTCAAAGCTGACATACGTTTTCTGGGGCTTTCCCATGCTGCCCAGCCCTTGGGAAGCTCAGCATCCCAGGACCGGAAGAGAGTGGGGCTTCTTCCACCACCTCCCTCCCACCAGGGGAGCACCAGGGAAGGTTTGGGCCATTCCTCTCCATCCATTGGAGGAGGGCAAGATGAGGCTTGGATGTGGAGGGAAGCATTGTGGTGGTGTAGTGGGTATGTGAGAGGAGGTCATCCAGGAGCCAGGCAGGCTGGCCACAGAGGGTAGGAGGGAGGCCAAACCTGCGCAGTGGGTTGGGTCTGGTTTCTGGAATGCTCTTGAGGAGCTGCCCTTGCTGGTCACCAAGTGGAAGAAACCTGTCCCAGTTCCCTGGTCCCCAGAGGCCTCGGCTCCCCCAAGGCCTCTGTGTCCTTTTGTGCTGGTCACCACTCTCCCTCCCTCCTTCCTCTTTTTTCTGTGTGGGTGTCTGTCTGTCCTCTAAGTTAGGAGTTCTGGAAGGGAAGCCCGGGGCCCCAGGGAAAGTACAGGAGGCCATGGGAGAAGTTAAGGGCTGAGAAGGTCAGGTTGGGCCCCTTCCTTCCTGTGCCCGTCTTCCAGGATGGGGACCCTGGCAGTGCTTTGAGAGTCTGGTTCAATTCTCACGTGTTACCACGTGCAGAGCACACAACATTGAGCATGTGCACCAGAAGTGTAAATATGCATGCTTTGGTTGTGTCAGGAGTGGGAATCACAAGGCAAGTGCAGTGTGATCCACAGCCTCCCGGCCCCTCCTGGCTGCCAAGCAGAGTGGTCCACAGCCTCCAAGCTCCTCTGTGACTGCCGAGTGCTTGGAGTCGGAACATGGCTTGGGAAGAACCTTGTCAGCAAGCCCGCGGCTGAGGCCCTGCCTGCTCCACAGCCCCTGCTTGCTCAGGCCTGAGATGTACACACTGATCTACTGCTGGGTGCAGAGCCAGCCTGCCAGTCGCTGGGTTTGGGCTCTGGAGAAGACACACTGGCCTGGGAGCTGCCAAGTGGTCACAACTCTGAGCAGTGTGGCTCTCAGGGCAGGTTCCTTAGTACTAGAACAAAGTAGACAGAGGACAGCTGACTCCCCTGACCTTCCATCCCTGCACAGCTACTGGGGAATCAAACAGGGTCTAGGCCCACGAATGGACCTCCCAACTGCCTCCTGACCCCAGCCCTCCTTGTGGGATGAAAGGCAGTCATTACTATTACTGAGTGTCCCCACCAAAAACATTTGCACAGCTTGTTTTATAGCCAGATATAGCAGCCTAGCCAGTGGGCGTGATTGTCCAGTGACACTTGGAAAGGCGAACTGACTCACCTAAGTCATACATTGACCAGGCAGACCAGACATGTAACCCTGCCGGCCAAGGCCACCTCCATAACCCAGGAACTGGGCGTGGGGGAGCAGACCTGTCATCCTAGCTACTCGGCAGGCTGAGGCAGGAGGATCACAACTTCAGGGCACTTGTGCAACTTAGGGAGACACCCGGGGGTGTAGCTCACTGGTAGAGTAATTGCTTAGTATTGGCCTGGTCCTCAGCACTGCAAAATAACTAAATAGCTCCTCGCCTATCTACAGGGGACTTTGGAATTTTGTAACTAAATATTGGGGAGAAGGATGAGTATTGGGTGTAGCTGAATCCAGAGACTCCTGGACTTTGTCTATATCCAACTGATCCTGTGTTGGTTATGTTACCATGGTTATGTCTGGGTTAGTGACCTCAGCAGGAAGTACAGGTCTCAGGTCAGGTTTCCATTGGCCAGGTTGCCAGCACATGCTGATTGTCCAGTCTTAGCAACTGGCATCTTTTGGGTGGAATTTCCCACACCAAAGCCTGATGATTGAAAGGGAGGGTTGAGCTCCTTGGAGAAAGCTGGGCTTCTGTGGCGGCTAACCCTCACTCCACCCATGCTGCTAATGCTCACCCATGCCCCTGATCTCTCCTGCCTGAACTGCAGTAGCTTCTTATAGTCTTCCCGTGTCCACCTTCTCTCACTCCAGTGTTCTCCACAGCACCCCCTACGAACTGTTGTCTCTTTGCTGCTCTGACAGTGACATCACATTGCCCATAGGCATATGCCCCATCTGACCATTACTGCCAACCTTCCTGATCTCTTCATCTGCCCTGGCCTGCCTTGTTCTGTGCTTTTTGGGCAATCCTCAAGGTCTTGGCAATTGCTGTTCTGTCTTAGAAATGCTCTTTTATTCAGAACTTTCCAAGACTAACAGTTCAGTTCACTTGTCATGTTCACTGACCAGCATTTCAGTTCATAGCATCAGACTTTGCTACTGAAGCAAGGCTAAGATGACCAGGGTGAAGGCTTCCATTTTGTGTGGCAGTCTGCAAGCAGCCTGGGGCACATGAAGGTCACAGAGAGCATCTCCTGCTGCTTTGTCCACCTCACACATACCTCCATCTATGGTCTCAGATGGCTGCTGCTGTTCCCACCATCACATCCACATTCTAGCCAATGGCAATGGAGAGGGGCACTGCTTGGCCACCTTTGCTCTGCTATATGACCACTCGATACTGCAGGGGAAGCTGGGAAAAGCAAGCTGAGCTCCCTGTACTCCTAAAGGGAAGTACAGATTTTGGATTCCTCTGTTGGTGCATGTTCCTGTCATTTTGTTCTTTCTGAGCCTTCCCTTCTTGGCACTCATCCCCAGCTTGTGATGCTGCCCTCCCGTCCCCTCCCTGAAGGCCCTACCTGTCCTGCCACATCCATTGCAGACTCCTGGTCAGTTGTGTTGGATAAGAAGGACGTGGGTGTACAGGGTAGTCACTCTGTCCTCTTTCCCATCAGAGGGGAGCGGGAAGCAGCCGGCTTATTTTTGGATTTGCGAGGTACCAGGTACACACTTCTCTCCTTCTCTGTCAATCTCCGAGGTAGTGACCTCAGAGTCAGAGCCAGCTGCAGAGAAGGATGGGATCCTGCATCAGGGGTCTAGGGCCAACTGCTGGATGCTGTCCTGTCCTGCAGAAGCGGCATTCGCATGTCTCAGCCCAGGCAAGCAGTGAACGCCAGCCTTGGCTCAGCCGACTGACACTTGGGAACATGTCCCTGAAACCCACAGAGGCTCCTGTTGTGTCGCTACCAGTCTGCAGAGAGGGAGCTGAGCTCCCAGCCACTCCTGACCAGTCACCAGGCTATCAGTGTAAAGCTCGCAGAAGCCTTCTGTAGTGTGTGGTTGTAAGCAGGCCCATGTCCCCACACCTGGACAGAGCACCTGCTGCCTTCCTTTCTTGGCACTCATCCCCAGCATGCTATACCCGGGTCTGCACAGGCCCCCTGGATCAAGCCATTTATCTCTAACCCAGCCTCACACACATTACACCTGGGAGGGCCATTTGTCTCATCCATAGGTCATTCTTTTTACTGCCACTTAGTGGTAAAGGACTGACATTGTGCTGTCTGTGTGTAAGGCTGGCTTGCCCAGTGTGGTTATGCCAAAGAGATGTTCTTCAGAACCACTGGTCCTAATGTTGTCACCCATGGGTGCTAGTGCCCAGGTGGCCCCTCAGGAGGCCCTGCTGCTGTCCTCAGAGAGTCCTCTCACCAAAAGTCTATATCTGGTGTTTCCTAGCTGCCACAGAATGGCTGGCCACCCGCTCTCCTAGCCTCCAGGCTGGGCAGCTAGCCTTCTGCCCAGGTTGCTGTGCAGACAGTGGCAGCCCCGACCTTTGTGCATGCTCTACTCAGCCCTGTCTGTGCCCCTTTCCCAGGCTTCCTCCCCCCTCCTTCCCCCAATGTGCTCTTCTTCCTACTCTGTCCAAGCACCCTCTAATGTGTTTCCCAAGCATGCCCCCCAAGGGATATTAGTAACTAAGGCCTCGCTGGTCACACAGTCTGGTGGGTTCTGCCAGGCGCGGAGGAGGGCCACATCACCCAGTGTTTCTAGTGTGGACTCTTTGGAGGTACACCACACTGCCACAGCCTCTCCAAGCGAACCCAGTGTCATTACCATTCCTGGTAATGTCATTACCATTCCTGAGGCACAGAGGCTGGGATGCAGACCTAGGACTGGGGTCCTGCTGTTAGCCACTCTGCCCGGAATCTGGGTTCAGTGGGTCAAGCTGGGCCAAACTGGGTGTCTAGCATTGCCGTGTTTGGCTCAGGACACTGACTGGCAGGGGACTTTGGAACAGACATCCCCCCAGCCTTCTCCCAGCCTCCCATCCAGTGAACCCCAAGTGTGGCTTGCACTCTGCTAGCCTCTCTGGTTTTTCTCGGGTGCTAAGAGAGACTGGACTGCCTGGCCCTGAGCCCCAGCCGCACAATTGTCCTTCAGGGCCACTGCCACCAGGATGGGCAGCCTGCAGGAGGCCAACGGGAGCACGGCGTGGCCACCGCCTGGGGCATCCAACATCAGTGAGCCCCACCAATGCCTGCTGCTGCTGTACGAGGACATTGGGGCCTCCAGGTGAGGTTCCCTGTGGATTTGGAGTCCCCTGTGAATTTGAGGTCCCTGTGGGTTTGGGGTCCCCCATGGGTCAACAGGCTTCTTGCGGTCTTGAAGGCTATGCCCCCACCAGCAAGACGGCTTCTGTGTGCTCTGCCAGGGTCCGGTACTGGGACCTGTTGCTGCTCGTTCCCAATGTGCTCTTCTTCGTCTTCCTACTCTGGAAGCTTCCATTCGCTCGGGCCAAGATCCGTGTCACCTCCAGTCCCATTTTTATCACCTTCTACATCCTGGTGAGTGTGCTCCTGTCAGTGGAGATCCACAGCTTCCGGGATGGCCGGATCCACAGGCTCTGTCTTGCCGCCTCTCACTCTCTCCTGGTCTCAGAAAACCAGTCACCCCAAGGGTGTTGGAGATGCCTCGGGAGGCTGGACACCCACCCCCTGCCTCTGCCGCTCCACTAGGGATCCTCCCTTGCCAGATGGCTGAGACCTGATTGGCCCGCCCAGGATTCCAACTTCATGCCCCAGTCAGTGGCTGCCAAAGAGGGTAGAGTTGGATCAGTAGACCACATAGACTGAGGGCAGTGGGTGACTCCTAAAAGGAAGTGGGGAGCTGGTAGTAAAAGGAAGGAATGGATGCTAAAAAAGTGTCCCCAGCAGTCCTGTACCAGTCACTTGTCCATCATCCACCCTGAGGATGTCTTGCCAGTGGAGACACCTGCATTCTTGGCCCTTGTGGGTTCCGTGAGCTGCCTGGGGCTGAGTCCCTGTGAGCTGAGTGGCTCCCAGTTCCCTTTTTGGTCTGGCTTGGAGCATCCCGTCAGAATAGGCAGGAGGTAGGCAGGGGGGCCTCTTGGGCTGGGGAGTGATGGGGGCTGGCACCTGTCCTCTGAGGTGGTGGGTGGGGTGCTGAGGCTGCTTTCCTGGATCTACAGCCTTTTGACCATTTTCTCTTCTGGTTAAACTTCAACACACATTGGACATCTACTGTGTGCTCGGCAGATGTCCTTATGTCCTTGGGAGTGCTGGGGAAGAGAGACCAGGACAGACACACCAGGAGCACACCAGGACCAGGCACTCAGCCCCGGTCTGGCCACTGACCCTTGGGGTCCTTGTCCTAGAGCTCGGGGCAGTGGTGAGAGAGGCCTAGGACACACAAGCTTGGCTGCTGGGTGGCCTTGGCCAGTGGCTTGGCCTCTCTGTGCTTCAGTGTCTGCTTGTATAACAGGTTGGAGCATGGCCTTTCTTCCAGCCCCAGCCGAGGCCGCATGCCTGGGCTGTCCTGCTGAGCAGGCTCAGCCCATGCCTAGATGCAGTTTCTAGGGTAGGGTAGTGTGTTGGGCTCTTGTTGCTAGCATAGGAAAACTCAGACCCCTCAAAGCCAGAGGAAAGGAACTGGCTGAACTACAGGGCAGCCTGGGCTTCAGGCGTGGCTAGTGCAAGGATTCTCTTGGTTTCTGGCAAAAGTTCAGCCCTGTAATCTCCTTTCTTTGGGCAGTGGGACACCCAGGCTCAAAGCCTGGGCACTCCTGCTGCTTTAGCTCCAACTGTCTTTGGGCTTCTGGAACCTGCACAGGGGGTGCAAGCATGCACAGAACCTCTTGTTAGGGAGATTCAGTCAGCCCTGGGACAGGCCCACCCCGGAAGCAGGGACTGGTAGCTGAATCTCACCTGAAACCCAGGAAGATGGCTCGAGAAAAAGTGCTGGTTTCTGCTATGCAACACATTTGTTACTCCCTATTTTACCACATTGACAGATGGGGAAACTGAGGACTGAGGTGCTATCACCTGCCCAAGGTCATAGAGCAGGGCTGAGTCTCAGTTCCATCAATCTGGTTCTGCCCTGCCTACCCCCTAACCATGGGGAGCTGCTCCCTGTGCCCTGCACCCATTCTAACCATGTCCTGTTCTTGTTGGGTTTAAATCCCCCATCGTTGAACAGCTTCTGGGGGTGTTGGGAAAGGCCTGCTGTCTCTCCCAAGGTGGCCTCTGCATTGCACCCCCTTCTTCCCTTGTCCTTCAGGTTTTTGTGGTGGCCCTGGTGGGCATTGCCCGGGCTGTGGTGTCCATGACTGTCAGTGCGTCCGATGCTGCGACAGTTGCTGACAAGGTGTGTGGGAGTCTGACAGGAGGTGAGGGTGGGCACATCTGGCTGCCACTATAATTTTGTATCCCAGTCCTGTAAGAAGACTTCAGGGGCGGCTGGCCAGGTGGACCCCACCCCAGGCTGACCCTGTGCTGCTCTGTACCCAGATCCTGTGGGAGATCACTCGCTTCTTCCTGCTGGCCATTGAGCTGAGCGTGGTCATCCTAGGCCTTGCCTTTGGTGCGTGTGCTGCGGGGCTGCCTTCAGGCCGACCCTCTTCCCTGCCCTCCTGCAGCCCCTGCATCAGCCCCCTGGGCCAGGCTGACTGACCCTTGTATGTGCAGGTCACCTGGAGAGCAAGTCCAGTATCAAGCGGGTGCTGGCCATCACCACAGTGCTGTCGCTCGCCTACTCAGTCACCCAGGTGTGTGCCGTAAGAGCCTGGCAGGGCTGGTCTCCTCTGGTCAATACCACATAGGTCTGGTGGGGTTGGTTGAGAATTTGCATCTTAGAGTGCAGGCCACAGGCCTGTGCCATGGTGGGCCTGTGCCATGGTGGGCCTGCACCTTGGAGCTTGGCAGGGCTGGCACTGGCATTGGAGTTAGATGGACAGGCATAGCCAGGATATAGGTGGAGGCATGCTGCCATGCCAGTGGACTGTGGGCTAGGTGAGAGAAGGCTGGGAGGGGCCTTGGGCAGGAGTGGCATATCCTTCCTGACTGCAGGGGACCCTGGAGATCCTGTACCCCGACGCCCACCTCTCAGCTGAAGACTTCAACATCTATGGGCATGGTGGCCGCCAGTTCTGGCTGGTCAGCTCCTGCTTCTTCTTTCTGGTGAGACCTGGCAGGCTCCCGCTGGCAGAGGGGTAGCCCGGCTCTGGTCGGGCTCCTGGCAAGTCCCTGTCTCCTCAGGTCTACTCACTGGTAGTGGTCCTCCCCAAGACCCCTCTGAAGGAGCGGGTGTCCCTACCCTGTAAGTATGTGCTGGGGGAGGGGAGCACTGGTATGCTCCCTGCCTGTAGCTGGGGCCCAGGGGCCAATGGGGTGCCCGTGGGACACAACAGGGTTGGGAGTTCTGTGTGGTGGGCCCAGCCAGGAGCTCATGACCCTGCCTCCAGCGCGGAGAAGCTTCTACGTGTATGCGGGCATCCTGGCCATGCTGAACCTGCTGCAGGGGCTGGGGAGTGCGCTGCTGTGCGCTGACATCATCGAGGGACTGTGGTAAGGGATGCCCCCAAGGGCGGGCTGGCAAGGGTGCCCGCAGGCCCTGCACATGCTGACTCTCTCCACTCACAGCTGTGTGGACGCCACCACCTTCCTGTACTTCAGCTTCTTCGCGCCCCTCATCTATGTGGCTTTCCTCCGGGGCTTCTTCGGGTGAGTGACAGCCAGGTCTTGCATGTCCCCACTTGGCTGCTAGCGGGACTCACCAAAGGGTTAGCACAATAGTACGACCTGCACATGTGCCCTCCACCCCACAGAGCTGCAGGTGGGCAGAGCTGTCGTCCAGTACTCCATTACCTCATCGCTCATAAGCACCTACTACGGGTCAACCCTGCTGTAACCAGAGACCATAGGGAACAAAGCAAGCAAGGTCTCACTCAGGGAGCTTGTTCCTGGGAGGGTCCCCTTTACTCATGGAGCCCATCCCTGGGGGGATCCCCTTCATTCAGGGAGCCTGTCCCTGGAGGAGTCCCGTCACTTGGGGAGGTCTCTGGAGGGTCCCCTTTATTCAGTGAGCCCGTCCCTGGGGGTCCCCGTTCACTCGGGGAGCCTGTCCCTGAGGGATCCCCTTCAGTCAGGGAGCTGATATGTGCAGTAGGTCTCAGGTGGGAAAGTGTCAGGCAGGGACACAAAGGCGGGAGCTGGCTCTACTCAGGCTTCCTGCGGATAACAAGAGATGAGGAGGGGCTGATTGATACCTCCCACTCTGACCTGTGCTTACTGTTTCTGTCCACAGTGGTAGCTCAGTTGTCTGGAAGAGAGATCAGATCCCATAGCTACTCAGCCAAGCCTGAGAAGGTGGGAGGGTGGGGGGAGAGGGGGAGTTGGTGTGTGTGTAAGGAAGAGATGCAGAGCCTCTTGCTCTGCTTCTCAGGTAGGAGGGGCCAGGTTTCAAAGCAAGTCTGGATGGATGGCAGGGTCTAAGGTGGACGTAGACGGGCAATGTGTTTGTTTCTGTCTGACCTCCGCCCCAGGGAGGGCTTCCCCTGACTCCATGGTGCCCCTGTCCTTCCACTAGCTCAGAGCCCAAGATCCTCTTCTCCTACAAATGCCAAGTGGACGAGACAGAGGAGCCTGATGTGCACCTACCCCAGCCTTATGCTGTGGCACGACGAGAGGGCCTGGACACTGTGGGCCCCGCGGGGGTCTCTGCAGCCAGCTACTCCAGCACACAGTTCGACTCTGCTGGGATGGCCTACCTGGACGACATCGCGTCTATGCCCTGCCACACGGGCAGCATCAACAGTACAGACAGTGAACGCTGGAAGGCCATCAATGCCTGAGTGTGTGCCGCGGCCACGTCCAGCCTGTGAGGACGGACGGGCTCCCAGGAAGAGCGGGTGTGCTCAGCACCCTGTGCGGCAGGAGCGCCTGCACCCTAAGGCTGCAGACTTCTTCCTGACTTTCAGTGTTCCTTCGCCATTTGTGCTTCAGCTGGGGACCCTCTCTTCCCAGCACAGCCCTGCTGGGTTCTTGCCTGCCTCCCACCACACCCCTCTCCATGTTCTTTGGCCTCATCAGTCACGGGGCCGCAGTGTGTATATTTTCTTGATCTATTTTTTAATAAAAAATAAGAAGCCTCTGGTACGAGTCCTATACCAAGTAGAGAGGCCCATTACAGGGTGTCCCGGGCCTGGCTGTCAGGGTGGAGTGACCTGTTGATGATGGAGACAGATGTAGAGAGAACCGTGTTTCTGAGAGCCAGCTGTTCCCCAGTCAGCATGGCGTGGTAGGCCTGTGGTGGGCCTGTGGCCTCCTGCCCTCTGCCCCTTGCCTTCGTCAAGCTTTAGCCATGCCCTGTAAAGTGGGGACAAGGAGTCTGTCCTGAAGGCTCCTGTGAGCGTCAGGGACGAGGTGACTAACTGGTAAGTGCCAGCCCACTTGTCACGGCGACAGAGCATAGGGACACAAGACCACACAGGGACACTGGAGGATGTGGGTGGCATGTGATGGTGCCCAACAAGGACTCGAGGGAGTGAAGTGCCGGAAGTACCGGGACATGGGGTGCTCTGCAGAGACACAGAGTGAGAAGGGCCAGTTGGTTAGGATTTCTACTGCCCTGAACCAGGCCTGCCATGGTCACAGCCAAGACATGCCAGAGCCCAGGGAGGCCAGGGACTGCTGGACCACATGTAGGTTCCCTAGGCCCCAGGCATGCAGGAGGCACAGGGGGCCTTCAGGGTAGGGGGTGAAGTCAGCTGCTGGGGACCAGAGAGAAGATTAGATAGTCAAGAACTGAGTTCGCCACAGGTAGCCCTTTGTTGTGTGGCTGTGACATCGCAGCAGCCAGGTCAGCTTCTTGGAACCATCACTGAACAAGGGTCCAGAGCAGGGAGCCCAGGCAGATGTTAGCTTTTTCATTTTGTCTTAAAAACAGTTTCTGGGCCAGAGAGATGGCTCAATACATATAGATGCTTGCAGCCAAACCTGACAAACCAAGTTTGATCCTTGGAATCCATACGGCAAAGGAGAGAACTAGCTCTGGACTGTTGTCTTCTGACTTCCACATGAATGCTGCGGTGCATGTACGTGCACATGTACAGGAATATAAAAATATTAAAAATGTAGGTGCTACCAGGCCGGCGAGATGGCCCAGCAGACAAAAGTGCCACTCAAGCCTGGCAACCCAAGTTTGATCCCAGAATCCACAAAAATCAGATTTTTATTACTCCAGATAAAGGACCCCAGCTCTGTGGTCAAAAACCACAAATCATAAGTGACGAAAGTCAGGGTACACACATTATATACAAATTGTTCAAACAGAAGAGGGAAAAAGAAAAAAGGGAGCCTGACTTGTCATGATCTACCTAAGGAATGTGACTGTCTGCTCTGTGCTAAGGAAGGGAAGCAAGACCCGGTACTGAGGCGATCAGATGCCAGAACCGATGTTTGTCGAGGGCAAACGCCTTGGACTTTCATCCTTTGTGAACTTTCTCAGAGCAACCTCTTATCTCAGTCCCAGAGGAGGGGAGGGGGGCTAAAACAGGCTTCCTATAGTACAGGCTTTTATTAATATTTCATCCTATTTCACTCCTGCTCATTGGGTGGGATGCACTTGTAATGGTTGGAAAACAGCAGCCACCTTGAACCATAGGTTAATTTGGGCCCCAGGAGCCTCTTGTGGTAGCACAAGCTGGAGACGCCCATGCCAGCTGTCTTGCTTAAATGCATTGTGTTCCCCACAACACCTTGTCTCTCTGCAGTCTGCCTGGAGTGAAGCTCTTGCAGCTAAGCAGCAGGCCAGCACCTACTGCGTTGAACTCTCCATGGAGGATGCTATGCACCAGCTGCAGCTGCCCAAGCACTCTGGTTCCTGCCGGCCTGACCTTGCACTGCTGGAAACTCTTCAGTGCGACTTTTGTACCCTCATGAATGGGAGCTAGTGCTAGTGTCCATTTTCATCCATACTAAGGGGCTGAGCAGCGGCAGCCCTGTGATTGGTGCAAATATGCTCCCTCATTTGCATGAATGAATAAAGTCCTTTATAAGAGGGCTGCTCGGCTCACTGTATGCGGCAGTCTGTTGATGTGTGAGACGCATCCAGAGGGCAGAAGGGACAGTGAGCAGTGTTGGAAGTGGAGAGGAGATGGGCAGGGGAGCTGAGGCTGCAGGAAGACAGAAGGTTGGGTTGGGGAAACGGCAAGTGTGGTTGCTGGAAGAGCTCCAGGTTGCTACCAGTTCATAAGGTCTGAAGATCCCTGCGCACTGCTACACAAAAGCTGGGGCCTAGGACTTTTGCTGCCAGATGGAGAGCTAACACTTTAGACATTGAGGGGCCTGACGCCCAAGGCTCTCCCGGGCACTGGGACACCAGAAAGTTCTGCTATTGCTTCTAGAAGTCTTGGTTACTCAGCTGCCTGGTGTTGGGGACACTGGTGTTAAAGCCCAGAGTGATGTGTCTCTACCCGAGCAGTCTCTGGCTCCCACAGCCTGCAGCAACCTAAGGGGGCTTTCCTGTGGGCAGGGTTTAGGGCCCCATCCTCCAAGGCAGGAAAGGCAGGGTGGTGAAGCGGCCTTTGCCACGTCCCTCCATGTAGCCCAGAGTCTCCCCTGCCCCCTCCTACGCTAAGCCTGCACACAGTAGCTTCTCTGTGGGGAGCTTTCAACACTCCGTTTCTAAGCAGTCTTCTGAGGGTGCTGGGCTATGTGGGGAGCAGTCGCGTAAATTGGCCCCACAGCCAGGAGCATGTGCTGGCTGCTCGAGCGTGCCTAGCGTTTTATTTCTCATATTGTTTGAAGCCAGCGCATCAGCTGCATGCTGTGCCCGCTGCGAGGCGTGTGCAGAGCCGCCGTAGTCAGATCTCCTTAGGTGGCCTCACGACGCAGAATCAGTTCTGTCTGGCTGGGGCCGGATGGTGCTCTGGAGACGGCAGCCAGAAGAGAACTGGGCAACTGAGAGCCATCCCTGGGAGAGAGTCTCTAGTTTCTGGGATACAAGCCCGTAGCTCCACAGGCTCTGTCGACCTGGGTCCTCCGCCCTGGTCTCCTCTGTAAAGAACTTTCTAGAAGGTTCCTGTCCTTCCCCTCTTGCTCTAGTTTCAATGCTAGCTCTCATTGTTCCTCAGTAGAGAACGCTGCAGGCCTGAACACGTTTGAAGTTAACACCAGAAATTCAGTATTATAAAGTGTCCCTTACACAAATGCACACACATCCCAATTTTCTGCTTCTCAAAACATTTCTGAAATGAGATGCCCTCACTTCAGGGCGCTGCCCCCACCCCCAGGCCCCTGCACCAGCCCGAAGCGGCCGGCAGCCCTTGTGAGCTCTGAGTGACCTGGTGTCTCTGCATGGGCACTGGGGTAACCCTCACAGGCTAATCTCATCCTCCACTTGAGTGGCACTGGTCTCTCTGAGCTCAGCAGAAAAACAACCTCACCCTGTTGGGCAGCGGGTCCCAGTCCAGGCAAGGAGAGGAAGAACCTGGGGATGTTCCCAAGGAGCTGCCTGCTCTTCTCAGATGGAAGTCTCCAGAAAGCTCTTCTTTCAAGCCCAGGCCGTCCAGTGCTGAAGGCTCGGAATCCAGGCTGGCGGGCTCAGACATGTTCAGGGTGGAGGCTCATTGCTGTGCATGCTGGTAGCACAGCACTCACAGTCAGCTCCAAGCAGCAGCAGCAGCAGCAGCAGCAGATGTCTGCTGGGGTTGTGGCTCCTGGGTGACCCTCAGGTACTGGGTCTCTCAGCACCCATTGCTGCTGTTATCCCAGCTCTGGCCTGGGGTGCCCAGACCCTCGGCACTGGACAGAGGGACCCTTGATGCTCATCAGTAGCTGTGAACATTATCATGCTTCAGCCTGTGATAGCAGCTGGCTGCAGCCCTTGGGCATGGCAGGGAGACCCCACAGCAGCAGTGAGTGTGCCAGCTTGTGTTGCCTTTGGTCCTTGAGGTTGGGCAGCTTCCCGGATGCCCAGTGCCAGGGACCAGTTCCTCTACTCTGGTTCTTTGCAGCCTTCTTTCTTCCACTGGTCTCATCTCTTGGTCCGTCGCCGTCTTGCCATCCTTGCTTACATACCCAGGAGAGGGCAAGGCAAAGGCATCTGCATCAACCAGGGCAGTCTTCCATTCAAATGAAGGACTGCGTTTACACCAATCAGAAATCTTCTGATGGACCAACAGCCATGTTCCCTTTCTGGATGGATATAGCCACAGGGTCATCTAGAGTTCACCTGAGGGCACAAGCTGTTTGGGTTGGCACTTCAGAGCCACTGGTGCCCGGGCGACTGGCAGCTGGCCGCCATAGTGCAGCTCCACATAGTGTCCTCAGAGGGTTCAGAACTACCAGGGAATGAGCAGGCACTGCTGGGCTGTCTTTGCCTAGGGCTGCGGCCAGGCAAAGGGCAGGAGCTGTCCGTGTTGACCACTCTGCCCAGAGCATTCAGTGTGTTTATAGCTAAGGCGCACAGATGACTCAGTGGGAACTGACAATCTCCGTGCACAACCGCACTTTGCAGTAGGAAACAGCAGCACTTCCCTAGGAAGGACAGGCCGGCCCTGTCAGCCCCAGCCGAGCCAATGAGAATTGCCAGCAGCTCTGCAGTTCCTGAGAACCTGCCGTCTGGGGGGATAGCCCCTCTCCAAGGTCACAGGGCAGGGCAGCAGCCGGCTTCTAAGCCCCGTGTTCCACTCAGCTGCTTTTTACCTCCAGCCAGTGTGAGCTGGATTCTCACATACCTAGAGGAGCCAGGGTGAAGTGAGAGGGTCAAGGGACACAGAGGACACTGGGCACCATGGCCTGTGCAGGACGCTGTGGCCTGTGCAGGATGCTGGGTTCCCACTAGAGTTGGGACAGGACCACCCACCTGGCTACATCATAGTGATACTAATTCTTTTCTTCCACGGAAATGGCCTCGCTCTTCTGAAGACTTGACAAACCGATTTAGGAAAAGAGCAGATGTCAAAGAGCCAATATGGGCAGGAAATGACCGCACAGCTCTGTGGACATGACTGTGGGCGTGTGAAAGGCTCCCAGGCACAGAGGACCCTTGTGAGGAGACACGGGCGCTTCACGTCTACCCCCACCCCCTCCATGCTGGAAAGGGGGAAACAGAGCGTCTTCCACTCCCCACATCTCGGAACCAGCTCTCGGCCGGCCCAGAGAGGTTGTGTTTGTGGCTAGGGAGAAGTGGGCTCTTTCTTCTTTCTTATCTTTCTGGGTTTTTTTTTCCCAGAGGCCCTAGAGGCTTAGCGCCTTCAAGGCTGATGCTGAGATGGCATTATTTGGCACCAAGAGGAAGAAAAAAAAATGTTTTTTAAAGTAACAAGCTCCAAAGTTCCTTTGGGGCGACCAGCCCAGTGTCTGAGCCCATGGGGTGTCCCCAGACACTGACCCTCAGCTGTCAGCCGTGACCTTGTCATTCACAGAAGCCCAGGCACGTGACTGTTAGCCACGGCCTTGACATTTTGTCAGGCCTCCACCTTGGTTGGAATGTGGCCATTCTCTGAACCAACCACTCACCCTGAATCCCTGAGCTCCCACCCCAATGTCCTGGAGAGCGGGCTGCCTTGTGCCCAAACTTCTTTCATTCCCTACCTCCTCTGCCCGGCTTCCCTGGCAACCCTTAGCAACATCCAATGGCCATAAAAGACAGTCGCCCCTGTCCAGGACTCTTTGCAGTTCCTCCCATGTGCTGTCTGTCATGGCACTCTCTCTCCCTGTCCTGACTTCACATTTCCTCTTAATGCTTTCCCACTTTAAGTAAAATATGCTTCCCTTGGCCACTGCCCTCAGTGCCAATAACTCACGTTTCTTAAGTCTGTCTCCCTCATGCTAGCTTCTCTCTATCAATGAGCCTCCACATGGGTCTTATACTCTGTCCTAGAGTGACTCTGGGGTCCTTTCCCCCATGGACAGAACAGTAGGGAGGGGATGGACCTCACCATTTGACCGAACTGTAAACAAACCCATTTTCATTTACCAATTTGTGTTTTCTATATACATGTCTAGTGATAGTTTGACTCTGGAGAGACAGACAGCCCAGCGCCCTGTTCTTCACGTTGCCTCCTCAAGTGCAGTAAGAGAATCTGAGTCCAACTGGCTTGAGTTAAAATGGGGAGTCGCCTGTTCTCATGCCTGAGAAGCCAGTGGAGCCTTGCTTGGGCGCAGGTGGACCCAGGTACGTGGACACTCTGCCCCAAATGTCTCAGAGAGGTTCTGAGGGGGGAGCGAAGCTAGGAGGCACTTGCCCCCTGCCCCTTCCCTGAGCAGATGCATGCGTGCTCAGGGTGTGCTTGGCTTGGGCAGCGTGAGGAGATGTGAGCTGTGGGTGGACAGCAGCTGCACTGCAGTGGTTGCAGTAGAAGCGTATGTGAAGCCTAGGCTAGACCAAGGCCTCGAGATGTCACTCACAACCCTTCCAGGCTGTGGTCTGAGGCCCTGGGGCCCTTCTTCTCACAAGATGGTGGCTCCAACTAGAGGATCCCACTGAGTACCCTGGATAGATGCTCGATGGCCTAACAGCCCTCACAACCTACAGCGCATGCATGTGTGTGTGCTTGGGCTCTAAAAGTCTCTCGGGGGCTGATGAGATGGCTCAGCAGGTACAGGTGCCTGTGCACAAACCTGGTGACTTGAGTTCAATCCCTGGAGCCCACATGGTAGGAGAAACAACTTCCAAAAGCTGTCCTCTGGTCTCTCAAATAATACATGAATGAAAGAGTCTTTCGGATAGGATGTGGCACACACCTGCTCCCTGAGCACTTGGTAGGCTGAGGCAGGAGGATTGCAAGTTCAAAGACAGTCTGGACTACATAAGCGAGTCCTAGAGAGAGGGCTGCCTTATGCCTGACCTTCTTCCACTCCCCACCTCCTCTGCCCAGTTTTATTTAAGTCTGTTTTGCCAGGGGGGAGGGGGCAGCTCACATAGGAAATCCCAGAGCTTGGGAGCTCCAGGTGTTTGGGCGTGAGGGGCCACCGCTGTTCCTGAAGAGGCAGCTGCCAGGAAGAAAAAAACCCCAAAAAACAAAAAGCACCTAGCGAGAGTTCTTTCCCGAGCGGCTCTCCATTGCATACCTTCTTTGCATACGCTTAACCAATCGGGATCTACCTGTGTCTATAAAAGGGAGGGCATGTGCCCCATCAGAGCTATATGTAGCACATACAAAATGTTTTAAGATATATGCAACACGCACACTCAAAAAGATTTAATTTTTTAAATATTTAAATTTTTTTTATTTACTCTGTGTGTGTGTGTGTGTGTGTGTGTGTGTGTGTGTGCGTGTGTCTCAGAGAGCACTGTGTGTCCCTGTGGTAACCAAGGGTGACTTCAGGAGTCATCCTCCATTGCTTCTACCTCCTTCTTTTCCTCTGGGATTTTCCAGGCTCCACCCACCAAACCTGGAAGTGCAGGCCACCACTGTTTATGCCTGGCATTTTTACTTGGGACTTGGGATCCAAACTCAGGACCTTCTGCTTGTGAGGCAGAGTCTTAAACCCTGAGCCATCTTTCCAACCCTCAAAAGGTTTTAAAATGTATGCAACACATATATATCCACACACTCAAAGGACTTTCTGGTGTTTTTTATGTGGGACCTGCGCTCAAAACACAGAATCTTCTGCTTTTAAGGCAGGGTCTTAAACCCTGAGTCATCTCTTCAGCACTCAAAGAATTTTTAAGATGTATGTAATACATACATTCAAAGGGTTTTAGAATGTATGTAACACACACACACACACACACGCATACACACACACACATACACAAGTATGTACCCGCTGACCTACAAATCCATCTCTGGGCACAGGGCCCAAGAGAGAATTAAGGACGCGTGCCAAGGCTCAGCTTGAAGGAATTTCCCTGCAGAACGGCTTGTAATAACAAAGTGCTGGCAACAGCCTGGACTGGTAAGGGAGTGTTACATCTGCAAGGTTTGGAGCACAGTGGCATGCTCCCTAGCCCCCAAAAGGAGCAATGGGCCGCGTGCCAGGAAGATGAGCATCATTTGTTGTTGCGGGAGAAAGAAATGCAGCTTGGAAAATGGGTAACATGTGAAGACTGAGATTGAGGCACTATCTGCAAGAACATAAAATTGTAAGCAATCTATGTGACCAAGAAGGGATTCGATGTGAAACGATGCTCTCCCCTGCAGGGCTCTGGGTATGCCCCAACGAGAAAGTTTTCAACAAATCCAGCCGTAGCAGATTACACTGCTCAACGCACTTATAAAGACCACACCTCTGTAAGAACCCACAGGACACTGATGGGCGTGTTTGTCTTGGCACGGGAGGATGGCTGCTGGTGATGTGGGGAGGGTCTAGCGCGGGAGGGGGGCGCAGGGATTCATCTCGGCTGCGGACCTCTTCATATCTTGCATTGAAAGCTTAGTGCTGTGTATGCTCCCTGCCAGAAAGCCATTTTAAGACACAGGATAAGGCAACAGAGACATGTGTAGGGAGCACCGGGCACGGGCGTCCACACAGGCAGCAGAACACCTGCTCGTCCTCACGCAGAAACACGGCCCAGTGCCCCTTCTATGCATGTTCCTGAAGCCTCTTCCATCCAAGTCCTGTGTGTGATGTACTGAGCCTTCGGCATGGCCGGGGTGGTATTCATGCATGGCATGGTTCTAACAGAGGTCTCATGAGGGCTCTCCCTCTTTAATTTCCTCTGGCTGAAATGCCAATTTTCTGCCAGGCTGACTGGGCTGCTGCAGGATCAACTGTGAGCATTGTTCACAGAGCGTCGCGATGAGGCCTTGAGAGCCAAGTGTGTCTTGGAGGATGGCCTCCTGCCTCTCTTCTGCCTGTGGAGATCCATGGGTGCAGGAGGGGTGCAGAACATAGGCGAGTGCTGCTCAGAGCAGAGCTTGGAGCTGGACCCTGACCTGTGGTCACATGGGGAGCTGCCCTTCCTGGCTTTCCCCTCCTAGCTGAAGTTCATGCACTGCATTGATTTCTGGCTGGAGTGCAGGCTCTGTGGTCATTCATTTATTCATTCATTCATTCATTCTTGGCTGGAGTGCAGGCTCTGCATTTATTCATTCATCATCCATTTATTCATTCCTGGCTGGGGTGCAGGCTCTGTGGTCATTCATTCATTCATTCCTGACTGGGGCACAGGTTCTGTGGTCATTCATTCATTCATTCCTAGCTGGGGTGCAGGCTCTGTGGTCATTCATTCATTCCTGGCTGGGGTGCAGGCTCTGCATTTATTCATTCATCATCTGTTCATTCATTCTTTGTTGGAGTGCAGGCTCTGTGGTCATTCATTCATTCATTCATTCCTGGCTGGCGCTCAGGCTCTGTGGTCATTCATTCGTTCATTCCTGGCTGAGGCTCAGGCTCTGCGGTCATTCATTCATTCTTTCCTGGCTGGGGCTCAGGCTCTGTAGTCATTCATTCATTCATTCCTGGCTGGGGTGCAGGCTCTGTGGTCATTCATTCATTCATTCCTGGCTGGCGTGCAGGCTCTGTAGTCATTCATTCATTCATTCATTCCTGGCTGGGGTGCAGGCTCTGTGGTCATTCATTCATTCATTCATTCATTCCTAGCTGGGGCACAGGCTCTGTGGTCATTCATTCATTCATTCCTGGCTGGGATGCAGGCTCTGCATTTATTCATTCATCATCTGTTCATTCATTCTTTGTTGGAGTGCAGGCTCTGTGGTCACGCATTCATTCCTGGTTGGGGTTCAGGCTCTGTGGTCATTCATTTATTCATTCCTGGCTGGGGTGCAGGCTCTGTGATCATTCATTCATTCTTTCCTGGCTGGGGCTCAGGCTCTGTGGTCATTCATTCATTCTCTTCTGGCTGTGATACTCTTCTTCTGAGTTTGGTTTCTTTCTCCTCATACATTTTCTTGGGCTGCAAACATCTCCTGGTAGGTGATGAGACTCCTGCCTTCAGGCTCCTGCTCAGCCTCTCCTGTGCAGGAAACCTGTAGACTTGCTCTACCCCACATCCTTCCTGCTTCTTTCCTGGTCCTACACTACCCACAAGCTGCCCGTCTTGTTGCTGTTTTCACCAAGGCATCGACCAGCTCTGAGACACCTCCTGCTGGACAGCACCATAGCCGGTCCCCTCAACAGCCAGGTGACAGTAGGTTGGGTGACAGAGTAGTTTGTGCCACTAGCTCCTGGGCAGGATGCTCTCAAAAGTCCAGGGTGAGAAGCCGGGGGATCCCAGTGTTCTTTCTGGGCATGTCCCTGAGCGTGGCAGGAGTCTGTACCTACTGCGTAGAAACACACTGAGTGTCCTGCGCTCTGAAGTGACTCGTGGCTCTGTGTCCTCTTCCTCTCCTCACTAGAGAAGACAACACTTGTCTTTTTTGGAGCCCCCGGGGGCTTGTCCTACTGTGAACTCTGCTAGGGGGTCTCTCTATTTCCTGTAGGACTGCTTCCTTTCTGACCCTGGTGTGAGGCCAGGGAAGGGTTGTATATATGTCCCTAGATTTGCTATTTGTTTAGTTCAGTTGCTTTAAGTATATTTTGAACTTGAAGATGTTTCTTGCCAGTATTCCAGCGCTGCCTGGCCACCTGTACCCTGCATTTTGGACATCCAGTATTAAAACACAGGCAAGCTTGCAGCTGAGTGCGTGGCTTCTCAGGAATGGCGTCTGCACAGGGTCCCCACGGCTGGGTGTCACCTGCCCCAGGAGGTGACACAAGCCGGCGCGCTCTGCGGGCACGAAATTGGGAGGGCCTGACTACGTCCTTCAGCTCCGCCTGGCCTTGGGGCGCGACGCCCCCTAGGTGACCTCGGCCGCATCCCACTGCGCAGTGGGATCTACAGAGTGGAGACCCAGTCGTCGGTTGCGGGCGGGGACTGAGCATGGGTCCGCCAGGCCCGCAGCTATGCCACGGGGCGCAGGACCAGGCTCGGCGCGGTGCTGCGCGCGGGCAGCAGAGGGCGCTGCGGCACCAGGCTCGGCGGAGGCGGAAAAAGCCAGAACAGGCGAGGGCAGGTAGACCGAGGTCCACCACATTCAGCAGCATTGCCCAGACACGGTGCAACGAGCATTGCCAGTTCTTCCTAGAGAGTGAGAAGGCCCTGAAAACAGACCCCTGTCGGGATCGGGTCTGTTTTCCAAGGCCAGCTCATTGCTTAGATCTACCCTTTACTGCATGGATCTCCTTCTCCCAAGGCGGACAGTTGGCTCCGTCTTTCTTTTTTCTTTTTTTTGTTAATTAAAAAAAAAAGTGTGTGTGTGTGTGTGTGTGTGTGTGTGTGTGTGCGCACGCGCGCGTGTGCACGCACAAATGTGCTTGCACATGTGTGGAGGCCTGAAGTTAATGTTGAAAATCTCCCTCTGCCCCCCCTCCCCCTTAATTACCCAGGCAGGGTCTCTCTGTAGAACCCAGAGCTCACTTAGTCTGGCTACTCAGTTTGCTCTGAGATCCCCTGTCTCTGTTTTTCCCAGGGCTGAAATTGCAGGCAAGATGCCACACCCACCCTGCATTTACGTGGGTCTAGGGATCTGAACTCTGATCCTTAGCTGTCTCCACAGTCCTAAACTCCATCTTGTTTATGTCCCAGCTTAAATGTCACTTAAATGTCCCACTGTCGCCTACCCTGTGTAACCCTCTGCCTCCCGCATGCTGTGAGGCTGCTTCCTGTGCAGGCTTGAGGGGGTGGCGAGCGGCCCGTTTCTGTGTCCCATGTCCCTGCTCACCGCAGTGGTCCTCCAGTACTCATTTGCATGGCAGTTTCTCAGCAGATGGATGGATGGACCAATGGAAGGGGTGCAAGAAGCTCTTCCCAGCCTTTTCTCTGGGGAACCAATTATCGGAGCAGTGAAGCAGCCGGACAGAGTTCCCCACAGACCACAGTGACCCATCTGGATGTTTTGTTTAAAGACACTTCTGTTTGAAGACATTGCCTTGGGCATAGACCTCCAAGGGCTGCCAGTCCACCCTGCCTAGGGCTCCTGGGCTCTGTGAAGAGCTGTGGGCATTTAATAACTTCCCATGGAGGCCCAGAGGGGGCCGAGGAATTGATCAAAGTCACACAGTAAGACTGGGACCAAGGCCAAGTGGACAGGGGATGGGTGGGCTTGCCAGGAGGGCACAGGGTCGGGTGGGAGGAGTCACAGGGAGCCCTACTTACTCTGGGGTGTGATGGGCTACTTCATCTATTCCTCTCAGCCTGCCTGGGCTCTCTAAATCTTACCGCGTTGTCTCCCACACAGCCACCAGGGGGCGATGCCTCACATAAAATACCGCTCCTAGAGCCCTTGCAGGCTGCCTGGTGGGCCAGAACAAAGCCCACACCTCAACAATGCCCCAGGTCTCCTGATGCAAGCCCCATGGCACACTTTCCTTTTCATCTTTGTCGAGTGCCCGCTGGTCGCAGCTTCGTCCTCCGGAGTGTTGGTTCCTGAGGTGCCCATCTTTCACATACATCTCTGATCCTGCCTCAGTGCCCAGGTTGGTGTGCCCTGCTCTGCCTAATGTCTCATTGCCAGCCTGGGCAGGACTTGAAGCTCTTGGGCGGGGACCTGTATGTGGCCAGCTGGGCGTGGGGGAGGGGGATGGATCACTCTCCCAGCCGGAACCTTGGAGCAAGGCTCCTTTCCTGCTGCTGCCGGGAAGCTTGCTACAGCTGAAGCTTGTGGCTTTAGCACCCCACTTCACCAAGATAATCAGACAGCATCATGTCCTTCCCCACTTCCTCCCTTTGAAATAAAATAAATAAATAAGCAAAAAGAAACGAATGGAGGAGGGTGAATGAAAGGATGGATGGATGATGAATGAACGGATGGTACCATTTGGAAGCCTGTATCTCTGAGGGTCTCCCAGTTCCCAAAGGCCACCTCCCTTCCTCTCTGGTCTCACATCTCTGCAAAGAGATCCTATCATGGCTATCAGACATTCAGAGCTAGGCTTTCCCCTGCCCTGTCTAGGAGCTCCCAGGCAGGTCACCCCTCCCCCCATGGCTGGACTTTTGCTTTGGCCCTTGGTCACATCCCCAGTGGTCAGAGGGCTCCTGCAACACCGTCTTCCTCCTGCCCCGTGCCTGCCTGCCTTGGAGTCTTGCACTGGCTGCAGCATGTTCTTGGGTGAGTCTGGTGTTTTCCCAGGCGACACACTCGGGTGGCTAGAGCAGAGTGTCCTGTTGCCACCCCTGGTGACAGCCGCTGCCCTGGATGCCGGAGTAAGCCTGTCACAACATTTACTTAGCAGGCAACGTGCTAAGCCACATGGTAAATAGAGAGCTGTCAGGGCATGGCCTCCGGAATGCTGGCTTCTTTCCCGGCAGCTATCCTGAGGGGCCAGTAGGGCCCCAGCCTGTCCCAGTTAGAGCATGACCCTCCCAGCTTCCTTCCCTGCCAGGCCTTTCTAATTTCACCTCTGACTTCCAAATGTCTGGACCTTTTCAGGCTTTGGGGCTCCCACCCTGGCTCTCTGGAAGACTGAGGGTCTCTCAGGGTGCTCTTTCAGGATTCTCAGCTTTGGAAGAGGTCAACCTGCCAAGCAGGATCCCTCAGAGATTTGACCCAGCCAGGGCCCTGTAGAACTGCAGGTGGGTAAGACTTGCCCACGGGCTCAGCAGGGACAGGGCTGGGAGGTCAGGATGTAGCTGCCTGTCTGTCCACCCAGGTGTGCCTTGCTTGCCTGTCTGCTTGTCTGTCGGCCCGGTGTCCCCAGGGCCCAGATCCTGCATTGGGCTTCATATAGTGAGCTCCGCCACTGTCTCTGGGCAGATAGCAGCCCCATGCCATGGATGCAGCACCCGAGGCCCAGGAGACCTGGGGTACTGGGGTTCCTGCCTCCCTGGAAGGCTGTTGCCCCTGCCTGCCCCCTACTGGAACCCCGACCTTCTGGGGCCTGCCCTCTCCACGTCTGCCTTCCCCAGCACTCCAGTGCTATGTGACTCCTCCCCCACACTCCCAAAGCTCAGCCGGTCTGAAACACACAATTTAGCACTTAATTACACACTCTGCTCACTAATTATTTTGTGTCTTCTCTCCCAGCCCGCGTGAGCCCCACAGGCAGGGCTCTGCTCACCAGTGCGGTTCTCCTCCTGCCCTCTTGACCTGCGTCACCAGACCAGGGCTGCCCTGGCCGTCTGGTCCGCTCCTATTAGAGACCCCCTCCATAGGTGCTGTGGTTCCTAACCCTCCCTGCCCTCCCCAGATGGTCCCACCGCCACGGCTTGACCACCTGGATTCCCTTCATCTCTTCATTCCTTCAGAGTCCAGGGCCCAGCCAGCCTTGGGCCTTTAGATGCAGCTATCAGAATGTTCCAGAAACTCCCATGCTTCCAGCCACACCTCCCAAAAGGTACTGAGCTCTCCAGCTTCCCCTGTGCTCCCCAACTTCTCCTGTGCTCCCCAGCTTCTCCTGTGCTCCCCAGCTTCTCCTGTGCTCCCCAGCTTCCCCTGTGCTCCCCGACCTCTCCTGAGCACCCCAGCTTCTCCTGTGCTCCCCAGCTTATCCTGTGCTCCCTGACTTCTCCTGTGCTCCCCAGCTTCTCCTGTGCTCCCCGACTTCTCCTGTGCTCCCCAGCTTCCCCTGTGCTCCCCGACTTCTCCTGTGCTCCCTGACTTCTGCTATGCTCCTTGGCTTCCACTGTGCTCCCCAGCTTCCGCTCTTCAGGTGAGAGAACGCCCCTCAGAAGCCTCCAAGTCACACGTGTCACTCATCAATCCTCCTCTGTCACCTGAACATTATGACTTTTGCCCAGATGCCCCCACTTGCTCCCTGCCCCACAGACACTTGGGAGCCTCGGAGCCACAGGTTGACACCACTGTGCCTGTCCAGAGCCTTAAGACTCTGGGCTCAAGGCTGCCCAGACCCGCCCTGTCCAGCTTCTACCCTGTCTCCTGACCCTCCCTTAGAAAGCCTGTTCACAAGTCAGACTCAGACCTGATTGACAGCTAAGTGCCCCATTGGTAATGTTCAGCTCCCAGGGAAGTGGTGATGTTGGCCACCTGGCAGGGCACAGAGGAGCCCACTTCCTCTGGGTTCCTTGGAGCCAACCACCCAGTGTGCGTAAGAAGCACTCCAAGTCTTCCCCGGGAAACCATCCAGTCCTCTTTCAAAAGTGAGGACACTGAGGGAGAGCTCCGAACTGACCGGAGGAGATGCCATGGACACATGTCACCGGGGATCTTGGCTTGTTGCCGGGATCTCAAGTGAGAAACCAGGACCTTGGAGCCTCGTGACCCGTGGTGTCAGTGCTGGCCTGGGGTGTCCCCAGGACCCGTGTGCTGAAGCTGTGCCCAGCATGGTGCTGCTGAGAGGCGGAGGTGCCTGTCCTGGAGAAGGAGCAGTGTCAGGCCCCTCCTCTTTCTTTCACTTCTGGCCCCTTTCACTTCTCCCCACCAAGATGGCTGCCTCACCGCGGGCCCAAAGCATGAGGCCCACCAGTCAGGGACTAAAAAATTCACAACCATTCGTGAAAGCAAACCACTTTATAAATACATCATCCCAGGCCTGTGTCCGTGACAGGAAGCTGACACCCACAGAGCCTTTCTTAGCTGGCAATCAGTTGCACCCTGGTTATGTGACCTGTGACCACTGGAGGGAGCTGTGGGGAGCAGCTTCAGGAATTCGACTCCTCCTCTTTGCAGTTCTTAAAACTATTTCAAAATAAAGGCCCAAGGTGCCCAAACAGGTTTTTGTGTTTTTTTTCTCCTGTATCTTCTAGTTCAACTGTAATGATTCCAAGGGCCGAGCTGTGCAAGGTTGAGGGCCTCCCCTGCTGGAGGGCAACTTTGCTGGAGTTTATGAGAGACAGGACAAAAGACACAGGTGTCCTGCTACCTGCCTCATACCTGAGGTCCCCTGGGGGCTTCTGCAGGTGGGGTGGGCACCCGCTGTTGGGACGCACTTGCCTTGGTTCATAACTCTGGCATCAGCCCTGTTGACGAAACGCTGCATTTTCCTGGGGGTGCGCTCTGCGCCAGGCCAACCTACCGCATGCTCCGCGTTCTCTTCCCTTATCTTCAACCCTGGATCCTGGACAGGGGACTTCTTAAGCCTCTTGCTCTTTCTGTTAGGGTTAGTTTAATTAAATCCAGAGGCGATAATCCTCAAATCCACTTACAGGACTGCGTGCTAAGGGAGGATGAGCTGGATGAGGCCACCTCCATGTCCTGCTCACTCCCGCATGGTCGCCGCTGCTGGCAAGGGGGCGGGCTCCAACCCCTTTTTGTTTTGGAGAAACACATGGAGCACACTTCTAGCTCACCGTCCTTTCTGGTGGGCAATGGTGTTATACATCTGCTGGCCGACCCCAGGCGCCCGGCCTGACCACGCAGGCTGTCCCCTGTCCAGTTTGTTTTGGGGTTGTGGCCTCCTACACGCCAGAGGCACCCTCATTCTGGGAGCCCAGAGAAACCCTGCGGCTTCTGGCTGGGCGTCTGCTCACGGCAGTGAGGACAGTCACTCTTGCCCTTGGCCGGCATCCGGACACTGCCATCAGGAATGCTGGGTGCCCTGCTCAGATGCCGCCTCCCGGGACATGGTCCCCCAGGCGTCATGATGCACCTGTCTTCTCAGTTAGAGTCCGGGCTGGACACATTAGGGTCGCCCCCAAACACCCCGTATTGGCGGAAGATGGCAGTAGTCTAGGGAGCGTGGGCCCCAGCGCTCTCAGGGTACCCAGTGTGGGAGATGGGACTGTGGGCAAGGCCTAGCTGAGGGTGGCCCCAGTGCCCTGTGGCTGGATGTGATTCTCCTTGGGAGTTCCATTGTCCCTGCCCTGGTGGGGGGAATCCCTGTGATGTCTGGGCTCCGATGCAGCTTGGCGAGGCTCCCCCTTTTCCCCAGAGCAGCAAGCATCTGGGACGCACCTGTGCCTGTGTTTGTGTGGATCCAAGCTGTCTGTGCCAGGCTGTCTGCCTGCCTGGGTGGTGGGGGTGTTTGTGTACAGGCGCCTGCGATTGTTTGGGTGTGCTGTGAGGGTGTGGGTGTGTTTCTTCATAGGCACAGTGCCCGAGTCTGCCATTGTCTGTGCCTGTCTGCCTCTGGGCCTGGGGTCTGCGTGCCCAGCTGTCTTCAGGGCTGCATGGGGTAGCCCCCTCTTGAGCCCACCGGCTCCTGTCCTGCTCCCCACTCTACTTTTCTATCCTGTCCCATCACCTAGCAACCAGGGACTCACTGCAGTCAGCGTGGTCCTTTGCAGACAAAGAAGGTGGCGGCTCGGAGGGGCCAGGGAGCCCAGGAGAGGCGTGGGGGGTGCAGTGCTGGCCTGACAGACCCTTGCATCCCTGGCAGATGCTTCCTCCACCTGTCCAGAGTCATCCTCGGCTCAGCTCTCAGGGGAGGGCAGGCGATTGCTGAGTCCTGTGTCCACCGACACACATGCTACCCCTCAGGCGCTGCCCTCACTGGCCAGGGGGCTCTGCGGACCTCCATGGGCTGCGTAGGTCTCTGTGGGCTTGGGTGTGAGCACGAGAGGGTGGCATGGGTGTTGGTCCCTGGGTGCCATCTGGCTGGCTCTGGTTCTGCACACCAGCCGCCTCAGCCATTGAGCGAAGTGCTGGCCAGGTTGAGAAGTCTGCGTCTCCCCCCAGGGATGTGGTTCCCTCCCCGGAAACCAGCACCGTGCAGTAAAGAGTCAGTATGCCCAAGGGTGAGGAGGGAGCGGCCCCAACTGTCCCCTGAGGTCCTCTAGGCCCTGCGACACCTCTTGTCTTACGTCCCAATCACAGTGCTCCAGGACAAAGGTCCAGACTCATTCTTCCCCAGGCACAAGGAGCGTGATCCACCACTGTGGTGGTCCGCAGATTCTGGTGCCTGGACTGAGGCTGTCCCGGCCACACGGGGCCGCCACACACGCCTCTCATTTGCCGACTCGCCCAGCAGCACAGCGCCTGTGGTCTGGAAAGGCTGGACTGAGTCGCTTTCAGGGCACCAGGCATGCCGAGCCCTGGGGGTCTCACTGCACTCTACTCTCAGACATGCGTATGGGAGGGAGTAGCAGAGTCTCCATGATGTGGGAAACGTCAAGGCACACAGTGTGCCCATGGCTACAGAGGGCAGGGCCTGGCACCTTGTGTGTGAGAGAGGCCATGGACATTTCTAGAAAGAATGGAGGGGTTCAGTCTCCCCCGCAGTGGGAACAGTTCTGACTCCTCCCCACTCAAGCCTCGCTGAGGCGTTTTCTGCCCAGGCAGGTGCTAGCCGGACTTTTCTTCAAAAGAACGTGTCCCAGCTTTTTAAATGAACCCGAGTAATATTTCCAAAGGGGAGCTGAGTCTAGCCTGGCACTTGCCCATCTGTCTTGGAAGGGTAGGAGTTCAGTGTGTAAGGGAGGGGGAGAGAGAAGAGAGAGAGAGAGAGAGAGAGAGAGAGAGAGAGAGAGAGAGAGAGGACTCCACTGGGTTGGCGTCCTTGAGGAGGAAGGAGGTGCATCCGGTCAGATAAGCAGGGCTGGCAAGGGCTTCTGAACGCCACTGACCCTGTGCCCACCTCGGTCATCCCTTCCAGACTTTCTTCACAAGCTTCTCTCCAGCATGCAGACACAGGGCTTGCCCAGGTGGTCTTGGGTGATGCGGATGTAAGGCCCGGCTCTCCCGACCCCCCCAGGTTTCTGGCAGTGTGACTTTCACTGGAGGTGTGTGTGTCTCAAGCTTTGTCTTGGGCTTGACTTTGGGGGATCTGGCTGGACACAGTCAGTGATGGGCACACGGGACAGTGCTCTGAGATGAAATGCTGAGGTGGCACAAGGAGGACCAGAGGTGCTGGGCATGTGTGGGGTATATTGTGTGTGTAAATGTGTGTGTGGAGGTATGGTGTGTGTGTGGTATGTGTGCATGTGTGTGGTGTATGTGGTATGTGGTATATGGTATGTGTATGTGGTGCGTGTGTGTGGTATATGTATGTGTATGATGTGTGTAGTGTGTGTGTCTGTGTGATGTGTTTATGTATATGTGTGTATGTGTATGGTGTATGTATAGTATGTATGTGTGTAGTGTGTGTAGTGTGGTGTGTCTGGTGTGTGGTATGTATGTGTGTGGTGTGTATAGTGTGGTATGTGTGGTATGTGGTGTGTGTGGTGTGTGTATGTGTATGTGTGTGTGGTATGTATGTGTATGATGTGTGTGTGTGTCTGTGTGTGTACAGTGTGTTTATGGATATGTGGTATGTGTGTGGTGTGTATGCACATGTGTGTGTATGCTATGTGAATGCATATGATATGTGTGGTGTGTATGTATATATGTGTGTATGTGTATGGTGTGTGTGGTGCGTGTGTGTATGATGTGTATGGTATGTGTGTGTGTGTGGTGTGTGTGCGTGTGTGTGTGGTATGTGTATGATGTGTGTATGTATATGTGTGTGTATGTATGGTGTGTGTGTGGTGCATGTGTGTGTGTGTGTGTGTATGTGGTGTGTATGGAGTGTGGGATTCTGTTGAGCACATGTGCAAGGTTCTGACTGTGGCCCAGCTGGAGCAGGAAGAAGGTTCTGGCCAGGAGCCTGGCAGGTTGTGCTCTCCACCCTTGCATGCCGACCACCTAGTCTCTGGACACTGATTAGAAGACCTACACTGGAGCCCGTTCCACAGACCGGTTTGCAGGGGGGAGGTGCCTGTCGGAAGAGCCTTTGGGGAAGGGACTCTTGAGGAGTGAGGGGGCAGAAATGGGGGGAGCAGTGAGGCCCCGCCTCCCCCTTAGACTGTCCTAGTTCTGAGCGGAAGCCCCTCACCAGCCAGGGAGGAGCATGCTCCCCATGGCCCTCCTCCCAGGCAAGGTCACGACCTTGGCGAGGCAGCAGCCATCTGCCAGGATCTGTTCACCAGAACTCAGTGTCATCCATCAACACTTCCAGCAGCCCTGAGAGGAGCAGGTGCCTTGTCCCAGGAGCGGAGCCGAGTGGTACACAGCCGCAGCCTGCAGCATGCGTCCTCAAGGTCACACGCTGTTGCTTCAAGGCTAAGATTCCAATCTGGTTTCACCTGCAGCACCTTGCTGCAGTCTCTCTCTTGCAGGGAGAGAGGGGCTGAGCAGGCTACACTGGGTTCCACTCTGGGTGCCGGTGGCCCCAGCTCCCCCTAGCAAGTGCTCCACGGCCACATCCCATGATCCTCCCCTTGGGCACATCCCCTGGTCCACAGACAGCTGCTCATGGCACTGTGAGCCTCACCCTCTCCCTGACTTTCCTTACACCACCCACCCTCTCTCCCCCTGGACTCTGTCGTTTCTGTGGAGCACTTGAAAGGATCTGTGTCCCTTGGGTGTAAGGGCCCCCAGGCAGGAGCCTTGTCTCTCCAGCTGCTTACCCAGTGCCTGGCCCATGGTGGACACTTGGTGAGGTCACCGACTGAATACGTATCTGAATGAAAAAGACATACATGATACCGACTGGAGGCAGAAAGAACTTGGATGTGCCATGGAGCTGGGCTGTAGGGGGAACGATGGTGCCTTCCTTCAGCTGCCTCAGGCAGTAGAGAGGCACTGCCTCAGTTTCCCCAAAGAAATAAATACTGCTGACCTCTAACCTGGGGGACATCTGAGTCTCTGGACAGTGTGGGGCTTCTCCTGAGGTGACCTCATCTGGAGCTCCCTGTAGCATGTCACCACTTCCCTCTGTGCGCCTGTATCCCAGCCTGTCTTGAAGCACACCAGCCAGTGTTCAGTCTCCTCATTTTAATCTCATTGTCTTCTGAAAGTCCATCTCCCAAATACTGTCCATGCTAAAATGCTGGGGGCATTCTAATATGTGAGTTTTGGGAATATGACTCATCCCTAAGATGGGAATAGGCTCTCTCTCCAAAGTCCTAACACTTCCCACTTATTATTTGTGTTTTCAGGGTACTGGAGACTGCAGAGCAACCATGTGTGCCCGTGGATTAAAGAGCATTTCGAGTGGTCACTCTAGCGACTTAGCCGTTCATGCATGCATCCCCCACACGGCATACCACCTCAGTGCCAGCCACACGAACCCCGACTGCCACAAAGTGCTCATGCAGTCAGTGCCTGGAGGCTTGGCTGGCCGACCACGGGACACAACCACTAAGTTTCATGCCCGGCCCGTGTTGACATCTCCACGTCTGGGGACAGAACGGTCCTGGCTCCTCAGGCTGGGCGCTGCCAGCACAGGGCTGCAGAACCCTGTTCCCTGCAGCCGCGGAGCCTTGCCTGGTGGGCGGGGAGCCAGGGCCCGCTTGGGTAGCATTACCATGACAACCCTCTCCACCAGCTCCTTGCAGAGACCAGGGCATCTGTGGCCATGGCGACTGGTCCTCTTCACTGGTGCATCTGCATAGCAACCAGAGAGGCTGCGGAGTGCAGCTGGGCCCCAGCTCCGAGACAGCAGGTACTGTTCGTACTATGTAGACCACTACGGAGAGGAGAGGCAGCCCCCTCCTTGGGAAGAAGGACAAAGGACCTCGACAAAAGGCTCGAAACCACAAGTAGCGGATAGATTCAGAAAAAGCGCTCTGCACTCCCAGCACAACCGTAAGATGCTTACAAACAACAACCTGTGATTGGCAGGAAGTGAGGGAAAGGCAGTCTTGGGGGTGCAGGGGAGTGGATCTGACCCTTGCTGTTGGTCCGAGGCCGTGCTTGTACAACATTCTGCTCGGTCAGTTTGGCAATGTGTATGAAAAGCCTTTACTCGCACGTGTCTTTTGAACCAAGCTTTCCAGCTCTAGTAATTTATTCCAAGGTAGTAATTAAGTGAGTAAAGATTTAGCTACGAGTGTGTTCCCTGTAGGGGCAATTAGAACAGTATAAAGTTAAAAAAAAACACAATCAGGAAAGAGAGAGAGAGAGAAGCTGAAATCAGCTTTCTTTGCAGTCATTCAAGGGAATGCTTCATGATAAAGAGCAGCTACTGTGGAAGACCTCAGGTCACAGCCCTGCCTGTCCCTGGAACAGGACAGGTTACCACGGCTGGACAGGACACAGCAGCTTAGAGGAGAGCTCACGGCCCATTCCTCTCCCATACTGCATGCGCCCCAGCCTTGAGGATTCCCTGACCCAGAGGAGCAATGACCAGGCTCAGCGCACTGTCTACAGTTCCTGGAGGCAACTTCCAGAAGTTTCTTCACACAACTGAGGATGTCTGAAGCTCACCGCAGGAGTCAGTTCAGGGCACACGGGGCACTGGGTCACGCGACATTTTCTGGAGGGTGGCTGTGTCTGCTGCGTGGGTGGGACGCTCACACCTTTGTAGTAATAGGGGAGGAAGGCGCCTGGCTGCGATCAGCAGGGGCTGAGAACAGGCATGAAAACCCCCAGCTGGCCGGCAACAAAGCAAAACCTTGTGGGGGGTTTTCTAACTGGAGTCTCCCCCCCACCCCAATACTTGGGGAGGGGAGAGGGGCAGAGCAGCCCTGAAGAAGCCGCTCCCTGGTTTTGGTAGGTTCTGTACTGATTGGTCTTAATTCTCCATCTCATTTGCATGCACCAGTCTCTGCCTGGGTCTGTTTAGACCTGAGCGCAATTTCTCAGACTCACCAGGCCTCCCATCAGATGGAGGAAGGCCTCCTGTGGCTCCCAAGTCCTGTGTCCCCAGAGCTCAGAACCTTTTTCTGTTGGAGCTGTAATCTTCTCCCAGTGGTGAATAAAAGCTCTCCTGGTTTGTTTACTCTTCAAGGTCTGTCCACTTCATTCTTAATGGAAGGAAAAACAGAGATAGACAGACAGACACACACACACACACAACGAGACATGACACACAGGTACACCCCTGAGGACAACTTTTAGAAGTCAGCTCTCTTAGCCATCAGAAAGGATGAGATTATGGAATCTGCTGGTAAATGGATGGAACTGGAAAATTTAATATTGAGCGAGATATCTCAGACACAGAAAGATAAGCACCGCCTGTTCTCTCTTACATGCGGATGCTAGCACTGATATCCTTGCCAGTGTATTTGCCTTGGAATTACTGTTAGAGTCAGAAAATTCAAAAGGGATCAATGAGTAGGAAGGTGGGAAGGGATGGTTATGGTGAAACCTTTTAAGGGGGCGATTTAGCATATCATAGCAAGTAGGGTGAGGGAAGGAATAACAGGGAAGATAACTATGGGGGCATGAGGGGATGGGATATTGGAGGGACAGAAGGACTTATAGAAAAACCCTAAGACTGTGGAATGTAACCCATAGGAACCTCCTAAGCTAGTAATATGTCAAAAAACCCACTTTTCTTTTAAAGAAAGGAACAAGAATGGGCAGTCCCTATACAGAGGAACACACAGAGAGGAAAACAGGGCAAAACAAAACAAAAAACTGCCCTGAGCTTGTCCGTCTGAACCCAGTAACAAAACTATACTAGAAACAACAGGACACTTCCTGATAAAATGTTGGTCAGAGAGGTCTCAAAGGCCCCAAACATGATAGGCTTTCTCCATAAAACTGTCAGTAAGACCCTATAACTGAAGATGCAACACATACGGATCATAGGACATGGGCAAAATACATCAACTGAAATTGGTCTAAGAGCTTCCTCCTTGCTGTATAGATTACACAGCACCAAGGAATACTATAGAAGCTGCTGGGGGAGGAAAACAATCACAGTCTTCATCAACTCACTAGATCTTCAAGTTGCAATAAAAATCACCATGGCAACAGTTGACCATCAGTGTAACAACAGCATGAGTATCAAGAAGACAACCAACAGCTTTCTGATTGGACTCAACACGCGCTTGTCAGAATGGAACACATTCCTGTTACTGTTAACTAGAACAAGAACCTATAAGAGGGAAGGAAATAGATCAATAGGGAAACACAGCCTATGAAACATAAGTAGGAAGACAGTTCACCAAACTGCTCTGTAAATAGCTGTCATTATACCCATAGAGTTGAAGAACGCTTAACACTCAGTCTAGAAGTCTTCTACAACAGAGGAAGAGGATCTCGACACCCTGACAAGACACAGCCTAGGGCAGTAGAAGAACAGTGAACAAAAACAGCCATCAGTGCAGAGCACTAGCGAACCTTCGATATTCACCCAGAACCAGGCCAAGCATATCTCTCCCCATCCTAAGGCTCAGGGAACCTCACAGAAGAAGGGATGGTAAGATTGTGAGAGCCTAAAGATGGGAAGGTCCACCGTTGGACAAAACACTCCATTCAAGGCAGGGCTGCTGCATCCAGGAACTCACAGCAGTGAGGCTTGTCCTTACTAGACCTGCATAATGGCTGACATACCAACATGTCCCCACAGACTATCCAGGGACTCAGGAGAGATAATTACATACAATGGAAAGAAACTTTGGGGACTAGGGCTGGATGAGCGAAGGGAAATTCCCCTATCAGTTGGGTGGCCTGAGGAAGGGCCACTTGGTCTGCCATAGAACCCGAATCCCCACAAGAGTAGACAAGCCAGAGGGAATCCTGGGCCCCATAAAAGTGAACAGGTAGGAAGATGGGAGGAAATGGGATGGGTTGATGAAAGGAGGGAAAGAGGAGAAGGAGGGAGACAGGGATAAGTACTCACTATGCTTGTAAAACTAGGAAAAAAATTTTTTTAAAAAAGAAATCAGTTCTCATCTTTTACCCTGTGGGATTGAACTTGGGTTTCTAGGTCTGTAAGCAGGTGCCTTACCCACTAAACAATCTTGCTGGCTCCCACGTCAGCAATTTAAAAGACACTTTATTTTTCTATTTTATTTATGAGAAATGGGAGAGAGAGGGGGTGCATGTGCTAGCATCTTTTCATAGCATGGTCTGGGGGCCTGGGCTCAGAGCCTCCAGCTCGCATGAACTAAGCCATCTCTCCAGCCTCCAGAATTCCTTTTTCAAGGCAAGTGATAGTCCATTGAGTGCAGAGACCCCATTTTGCTTATCCAGCCCTCACACAGGGAGCCTATGCACAAGGCTCAGCTTGCAGGTGCACATGTGGGGAGACACAGTCAATGCTGCATGCAGGGTAACATTGCATATATCCCCTCGTGGATGCCAGAGAATCTGGAGTCTTCTGGGGGTGCTTCTGAGCTCACTTTTATGTTCATACCTACCCCTGCTTTCTGGCTTCTGCTAGCTTATGTTATAATAACCCTGTAGTCAAATAGTGTATTTTTCAGCTAATTAGAAATGTAGTACATCAGACTTGTTACTTGTTGAAAAGTCTCTGCTTTGAAAACTTCCTGGTGTGGTACTGACTGCAGGTACATTCTGTCTTGAGGAATAAGATACACAGGTATCACAAGCACAAATTATCATGAAAGCTGGTGAGGATGTAGCTCCAAGCCATGACCTGTTCTGTGTCCCAAGGAGAAAAGCACAGTTGCCAATCATCTTGTCTCATGAGAGAACTCCTCTCCCTAAACCATGTGACCCTGAGCTAACTGTGGGAACACATGTACCCAAGAAACTTGTCCCACTTCAGTTTAAAGCTGCATCTATTTGCAAGAGACCATCAGGACTGTGCACCAGTTAACTGTTGATAATCCTCAACACAAGCAGGTGGGGAGTTGTTGGGCCCTTAACTGAGATTCTGGCTGCTCCTGAAGCATCTCCCTGCCATGACTCTGCAATTCTGCTCTACTTGCACGTGCTTGAGGTCTTGAGATGCAGGGAGGGCTAGAGTGCAAGGCTGAGGAAAGTTAATTGGGGGAGGAAGGGAGACTCCTCTTATACAGCCATGAAGAAGCCACCATGCAGGGGATGGGACTTCTTGGTTTGACTGCTTTGGGGGTCTTCCATGCCTAGAGGTAAGGCCAAGTTAAGCCATCTTAATTGGTGCTTTGGTTGGTGGGTAAGATCCTAGCTGGAGTAAATAAATTCGTGTGGTGCCTCCCCAGGAAAAGTATTACACTACAGTGCATCTCTAGGCTGGAAGATTTTGTATCTGGCCCTGATGCACTTTGGGTCTTCTGCCTCACTCACCTGGGAAGTTGGGAGGGCTGTGATCTTGGGGTCCCCACTACTTCTGAAACTGCGAGAGGCTCAGTCTTCAGCCAAACTCGAAAGCCAGGTGGCTGATTGGCTAAACAGCAAACCAGACAAAGACAGTCCAGCCCCCTCCTCCACCGCAGCATCCTCTCTGGATTCCAGCTCCTCTACCCTATGGACACACGTTTACATGTATTCTGGTCAGCACAGCTCCCCTATTACTGAACACACTCGCCCTTGGAGAAGGTCTCCTAAAGTGTCAGGTGATAATGAACTCATGTCCAAGGTCAGCGTGTTAGAGAGACGTCCATTGCTTCTCTGCCTCAGAAAAGAGGTTCAGACGCTGGGTAACCAAACACCACCTACAGTCACGAGACAAGGTCCCACCCAAGGCTCTCAGTGGGTCTGTTGATTGGCCAATATCTCCCTGTTTGCAAGTCTTCTCTAAAAAACTGCCTTTTAAAACGCTAACAGGTAGGTGAAGGGAGAGGGATGCAGCGGGCAGCAAGCCCCTGCCAGGGGGCTGTAATTGCCTTTCCCGCCTGGGATTCCCTGGGTCGCCTCCGATCTGGCTGCCACTATAAGGACAGTTTTGTTCTGCCAAGTCCTGACTTGTCCTGTCCAGTTCTTGGTGCTGTAAGAACCAGATAGAGGGGCCTGTGCTGGGGGAAGGCAGGTGGCTAGCATGTGGTCCACTGCGGTGTGGGTGTAGGGGGCACCAGGAGCTGCCCTGCTCTCTGCTCTCTCCTGCTCTTGAGTCTTGGACCCCAGTGCTGGGGTCATTGGTGGCTCTCCGACTGCTAGCACGGCTCCAGACTGCCATCTCTGGGCTTATTACGCAGCAGTGAGGACCCAGCCCCCAAGTGAAAGTCTGAGCCCCTGCAGTGCACACCTGCAGTCCCCGGACCAGGAGAAACAGGAGGCTCCCAGGCGCCCCCGCCCGGTCCTGTCCCTGAGGAGGTACACTCTAGGCTCAGCGAGGGACCCTTATCACAAGTGTTTTTCTTTTTGTTGCTGTGAGACAACACTCAGAACCCAAGGGGAGAGAGAGAAGATTGGCTTACAGTTCCAGAGGGGAGACACATTCATTATGTCGGGAGTCTCCGCAGAAGGCACAGCTTGGAGGCAGGAGCAGGAGGCTGGTTCTCTCCCCTGCAGCCATCAGGAAATTGGAGAGTGCCAGAGCAAACTGACAGGAAGCAGGGCTGGGCCACCAAACCTCAAGGCCCGCCCCCTGTGACATGCCTTCCTCCAACAAGGCTCCACCCAAACATCAACACCAGCTAAGGATGTAAACACATGAGCCTGTGGGGACAATTCACACGGAAACTGTGACATCCTGTTTCAAAAAGTGAAATGGTTTGTTTTTCTTTCTAAGTGCTTTATAGTAAACTCGTTCCACCTTTGGAATAGAAAGAAAAAAGCAATAAGCTCATTGAAAAAGTGTCAACATGTAGAAATCCAGGCCTATGTGACCAGAGAGAAGGGATTTGCTCACTCCATGAAAGAAATTTCCAAAGGGGTTCACAGTTCTGTGAATCAAATAGGCACTTGATAAATATTTGCTGAATCAATTAATAAATGAATTTGCTCTGGGGTTTCTTTGTGTGACGGGCTCCCTGGTGCATTTGAAATGAAATCAATTTGCACGGCTGCAGCAGCAGCTGTGCAGAGCCTTTGTGTGGAGCGAGGGAGACTCGAAGGAGGCCCAGAGCCTGTAGCCCTTGCCCAGCCCTCTGCCCGGTGTCCTGCGTCCAGCTGCAGCCCCTTCGCTGAAAGGAAGTTGTCTGCTTTCATAGTACTTCAAAGCTCTAGAAGCTTCTGGAAAGCATATGCTGCTTCCAAGAGAAAGAATGGGAGGTCAGGTGATAGGGCAGGTGTGGGGTCCAGGGCTACAATCCCAGCCTTCTGGAGGTGGAGGCAGGAAGAGCAGAATTCAAGGGCGCCCTCCGCTATGTAGTTCCGTGCCAGCCTAGGCTGTGTGAGACCCTATTCAGAAAAGTGACTACGAAGATACTATGTCTGGTTAGTTAGCTTGGTGTTCCTGTGACAGGATTAGAGCAACTATGCTGGGATGTGTCTTTAAGGTCTCTCAAGGTCTTTGAAGGTCTTTGGAATTCCAGAAGGTCATTCCTCACTGCTGGGATCACCCTGAAAGAACACCCCTGCTGAGGAAGTGACCCTCCCAGAGATAAGATGGCCAGCTTCCCTTTGAAGGGGTTTTGGAAATGAGCTCTCCACATCTACAAACAACTTGATCTCTAGCCCCAAGAGGGCCCAAGAGCAACTGGGCTGGGCCCCAATGGGGGCTAACCAATGAGAAAAAGCTAGTTTTGAGGGCTTGCCTAGGTGTATAAATAGGCCTAACCCTGGCAGCCATCTTTGGCACCCTAGCCCCTCATGGTATTCGGGATGTCATGAGTTCTTTTCCAGCTGTCTGCTTCTCATGACTTCTCCAGGGCTCCACGCCTGGAGTCCATGAGTTCCAGCCTTTCTCTCCTCTAATAAATTCTACCTTCATCCTCTACATGTGTTCTGGTTTCAGTCTTCGACTCCGGAACACAAGAACCCTGCAACATTGGGACGGTTGTTCTGTAACATTTGACCCCTAAACAGGGAACCTGTATCATTTGGCCACCACAAAGGAATTGTCCTGCATCATTTGGCGGCATCAAATCAGTTTTCCAAGAAGAAAGGTTTTGGGATCTCGGGCTGTGGCTGGCCGACCCCAGGGGGGCATGTGATGAAGGACCTGCTCACTTCACAGTGGCTGGGAAGCAGGGAGAACAGGGTGTGTGGGTGGTCCTGGGCGCCTCTTTCCCAGCAGGTGTCTCCAGTGCCTCAGAGCTCCACTCCTAGACATGGCACTGCTGACCACGGACACCACAGGCTGACCCTTGCTCACGGAGACTGCACACACCGTGAAATAGCTCAGGGGATTATGAGTAGCCGCCGATTCCCCCCCACCCCCCCAGCTAGCTCATGGCACAGAGCTGCAAGAACTCCACAGGTGCTGTGCCCCCCTCCTCCTTTCCCCCTCCTTTTCCTTTGATGCAGGAACAGTCTTTTGGCTATCCATTCCTGGGTGCCAAATGATACAGGGACAGGAAACGACCGTCCCAATGATGCGGGATTCTTGTGTTCCGGAGTCAAAGATTGAAACCAGAACATGTATAGAAGATTAAGGCAGAGTTTATTAGAGGAGAAAAAGGCTAGAACCCCTGGACTCCAGATGTGAATGCCATGAGGGGCTAGGGTGCCCTGGAGAACTCATGAGAAGCGGGCAGCTAGAAGAACCTATGGAATCCATGAGAAGCAGACAAGGAACAGAACTCATGGCACTGCTGCTATGAGGGGCTAGGGAACCCTGGAGAACTCGTGCAGCTAGAAGTGGACTCATGGTACCCTGAGTGCCATAAGAGGCTAAGGCACCGGAGAACTCATGAGAAGCGGATAGCTGGAAAAGAACTCATGGCACTCTGAGTGCCATGGGAGGCGAGGACGCCAAAGATGACTGCCAGGGCCAGACATATTTATACACCTAGACAAGGCGGGGCAGGGGGGGAGGGAAACTGGCTTTTTCTCATTGGTTAGCTCCCATTGGGGCCCAACCCAATTGCTCCTGGGCCCAGGTGGGGCTAGAGACCAAGATGTTTGTTGGATATGGAGAGCTCATCTCTATAATCCTTTCCTAAGGAAATTGGCCATCTTATCTCTGGGAGGACTGGAATTATTTCCCAGCAGGAGTGTTCCTTCAGGGTGATTCCAGCAGTGGGGGATGATCTTCAGGAATTTCAAAGACCTTCAAAGACCTTGAGAGACCCATTCCAGCATAGCTGCTCTAATCCTGCCTCACCTTCCCCCCTCCTTCTTCTCCTCCCCCCTCCCCACTCCCCTCCTCCTGTCCCCAGGTGTGATCATAACCTTGACTTCAAGGCCTGTACTCAGTGTTGTAAACACAATCAGGCCTGTCCTGGAACTCCTCCCCTGGCTGGAATGTGGCGATTCCTGGAGTCCCTCACAGGAGCTGCCCTAGTCCACTTCCAACCCATCTCCCGGACCCCTGACCTCCCACCCTGCCAACCTGGAGAACGACTATCCTTGCTGACTCTCTTTTCATCTCCTCACTCCTGTTTCCCCAGCAACTCCTTAGCAAAGGCCATAAAGGATAGGTGTATCTTTTTCCTGGGTGGGGGGTCTCTCTTCAGACTCCCCCACCTGGCTATCCTGGTGGCTCTGCCTGTCCTCTCCAAATTCAAATGATCTCTTCTGCTCTGAAGCTCTCCCCCCTTAGGCTGAACTACGGCTTCCTCAACCACAGACCCTGATCTCTAATAGCTCGTATTTCTAAGTCCTCACAGGAGCTGCTCTTTACTGTGGACCTCACCCACTGTCTTGGGCTCTGGATTCTCCCCACTGCCCTGACAGCTGCTTCTCTCCATTCCTCACTGTTTTGCAGACTTCTAGAACATATGCATGAAGTACAAGTCTCTCCGTGTGACTGGGTGCGGTGCGCACCTGAAACCCTGGCGATAGGGAGATGGAGGCAAGAGGCCAGGAGTTCGAGGTCATCCTTAGCTACATAGCAAGTTCAAGGCCAGTCTGAGCTGTATCAACCCCTGTCTCAAAACAAAAACATAGCAAGAATCAGCCAACATGCCCATCAAAAGAAGAATGGATAATGATAATGAAAATGTGGTACATACACAAGGAAATATTACTTAGCTATCGAAAGGATGAGATTATAGAATTTGCTGGTAAATGGATGGAACTGGAAAATTTAATATTGAGCAAGGTATCTCAGACACAGAAAGTTAGGCACTGCATGTTCTCTCTTACATTCGGATGCTAATACTGATATCCTTGTTGATGTATTTGGATTGGAATCACTGTAAGAGACAGAAAATTCGGAAGGGACCAATGAGTGGGAAGGTGGAAAGGGATTGTTAGGATGAAGCCTTTCAAAGGAGAGAGTAAGATACCATGACAAGTAGGGCGAGGGAGGAAATAATTGGGAAAAATACATTTTGGGGAACAAGGGGATGGGAGATAAGAGGGACAGAGGGACTTAGAGAAAAGCCCCAAGATTGTGGAGCAGGAATGAATACTCAATGTGCTTGTAAAACTAGAAAAAGAAAAAAACACAGCAGCAACAGACAATAGACAATGAGCTAACACAATGGCAGGAGTCCGGTGCCTGCTGGCATTGCACCGGCGAGGCCCGGCTCGCTGCTGCAAGGTGAAGCAGCCACGTGCTTGTGCGCACTGCTATGGACGCAACTAGATAAATACCAGCAGTCTGTCTTTCTGCTTTGAGTTTGGGACTCTTTTACTTTTATTTTTTTTTTTTATTCAGTTATTTTGGAGAGACACAGAGAGACCACACACATGCATGTCTTGGGCACGGGTGGAGGTCAGAGGACCATCTTCCACCACGTGGACTTCCGGAGATTGAATTCAGGTTGCCAGTGGGTCCTTACCCACTGAGCTATCTCGCTGGCCCTGGGACTTTGTTTTTGATCAGAGGAGAGAAGAGAGAGAGAGAGAGAGAGAGACTTTGGAAGTCTGAGATTCTGTCCAAGGCCGACTGAACATGGAGCGAGTGCGTGAGGTCTGCTGTTTCCTTTCATGGGCAAAGGACTGCTTTAGTGACGCGCACTGGCACAGGGTCACAGGTCCTGCCAGGAAGTGTCATTATGAGCCAGCAAGCCCATGTCCACCCCAGGGCCTTTGCTGATCTGCTTGTTTTGTGGGACCCCTGCTCCCGTCCCCTGCTCCTGCCCCCTGCTCCTGCTTTGCCACCTCTTGTCACAGTGCCGTGGATTTAAGAAGTTCTTCGTGCCTGTGGGAAATCCTTCCTTGCCCGGTGTTTTCTGGACAGTCTTGGATTCATCTGACATTTTGCTCCTCCATGTGAATATTTGAGTCATTTATTAATGTTCATGAAAAACTTGCTGGGATTTTGACTGGGAAGGCGCTGAGGCCTCACATCAGATTTACATCCTTACAGGGCTGTCTTCAGCTCAGGAGCACATACACACACACACACGCACACACACACACACACACACACACACACATACCCTCACATAAACACACATGCTCCCATACATACATACATACACATACACCCCCTGTCTCCCCACACATATACATATGTACTCACATACATAAATACACATACCCTCACACACCCATATATATATTCACATACATACATACACACCCCCTCACACACACAAATACATACATACATTCTCACATATGCATACGCACATACCCTCACATACACACTCACATACATACACACAACACAGACAATACATATGCATATGTACTTTAGTTTAGATTTGACAAGTCTATACCTGTCTGATATCTAAGTGCAAGTGGCGTCTTAAACACTTTTGCTATGTGTTTGTTGCTGCTGTGTAGAGATTCTGGGATCTTTGTACAGCCTCGGGATCCATTCACATCATCTGTCTTGCAGTTCTTTGAGTTTGCTCTGCCATTTCCATATAATCTAGAGGTAATCCCAGTTTTAGTGGGTTTCCATTCTTTGCATCTTTCATTTCTGCTTTTGTTCTGCTATCCTGGCCAAGTAGAAATGGGGATTGTGGCACACACATGCATGTATCTGCACACATGTACACCTGCATGCACATGCATACACACACACTATCATGACACACAGTGAACCTTTACAGTTCTCCATCTTGACATCATTATGTTTCTCTAATTTGTTCTTGTAGGGTGTGATCTCCAGATGCCAAGCCAATCTATACTTTTTGAAATCAATCTGACTGGTACGATTACATCTGATTTATATGAATTAAATTTATTGAATTCAATTGGCTCATATTTAATTCCAGGTTTCCCCATTTATTTTCTTGAGTGATATTTCCTCTCTCATAATGTCTTTATTGGATTCTGGTATCAAGCGTAGTCTGGCCTCATAAAGCAATTTCTGCAGCGTTCCCCCTCTTTCTCTTCTCTAGGTCAAATTTCTGTCTAATTTGCTGGTGAAACCATCCGAGTCTGGTGTTGCCTTTGTGAAAAGATGTTAAGTTATGATTTCAGTTTCTGTAATAGTTTCTTTGGTAGTTATAAAAACTTCAATAGTCTAGGGCTGAGGAGATGGCTGGGCAGTTAAAGTGCTTGCCTGGGAATCCCCAGAGCACACTAGCCACACTAGGGGTCTAGAAAGCTCTGGTTTGATTAGAGACACAGCCTCAAAAGAATAAGGTGGAAGAGTGAGGGAGGATGATTCCTACCGTCTACCTCAGAACTCCACATCAAACACGCCCACATACATACACACATGTGCATGTGCCTGTACATACACATGCATGCATTCATACAAAATGCATGCCCCACACATGCATGAGAAGTGGAAAAATACTTCATATTTCCTCTTATGTCAGATATGATAAGTTGTATTTTGCTTTGTAGGAGTTTATTCCTAGATGTATCTTGTAGTGGTTTTAGCTCAGGTTGTCCTCCACCTCCCTTGACAACAAGGGCAGATGCCTAGCCTCTCTCTGGACTCCTCTAGTGCCAGAGGTAGTGGGGGCCCAGGGGTGGCGGGAGGCCTGTGGGCTGCAGCAGTTCAATCTGTCACACGCTTGTTTTCTGCACTGTGTTTTCTGTATCTTTGTGATGAGTTTCCTCCTTTATTGTCTTGCCAGCGTGTAAGTTTTGAGACCAAGGAGTCTGCTGTCTTCCTTCTCCAGCATCATCTCTTTCTGTGTCTTGCAATTTCTCTTGCGTTTTAGAACCAGCTCAACAGGGTCTCAGAGAAACTTGGCCAAGGCTCTGCCTGAGATTCTGCAAGTCACCCAGAAGCGTCACGATCCCCCAGTCCCAACACATACGCTTTCGTACTTTCCTAGCTCTCTCACCTTTTCTTTAGGTAACACTTTGTAGTTTTTAGAGTACATGCTTCCATTAAACTTATTAAGAGTTGTATATATTCTGTATGATGAGGCTGTGAAGACAGCTGTCTTTTTTTCTGTGTGTGTGTGAGAGAGAGACAGAGACAGAGAGAGACAGAGACAAAGAGAGAATGTGTGTGTGTGAGAGAGAGAATGTGTATGTGAGAAAGAGAGAGAATGTGTGTGTGAGAGAGAGAGAGAATGTGTGTGTGTGTGAGAGAGAATATGTGTGTGTGTGAGAGAGAATATGTGTGTGTGAGAGAGAGAATGTGTGTGTGTGTGTGTGTGTGTGTGTGTGTACAAGAGGACACTTGAGTGTGTGTGCCTGTGAAGGTGCAAGGGCATCGGGAATCATCCTGAATTGTTCTATCTCCTTAACCCAGAGCAAAGCTGCTCTGGGGTCTCTCAGGCTCTGCCTCCCATGGCGGGAAGTACAGGCTGCAGATATTTCTACCCAGCATTTTTATGTGGAATCTCAGGTCCTTTTGCTTGTGAGTCAAAGGCTTAACCTCTGAGCCCTTCTTGCAGTCCCACCCCCCTCCCTTCCTTCCTTTTCCTTCCTTTTCCTCCCTCCCTCCCTCCCTCCCTCCCTCCCTCCCTCCCTCCCTCCCTCCCTCCTTCCTTCCTTCCTTCCTTCCTTCCTTTTCTTCTCTTTTCTTTCTCTCTTATTCTCTCTCTGTTTCTCTCTCTCTGAGCCTAAGGCTAATAAGACTATCAGCAGGGGGCAAAACTGTGGAAGGTGGGGCATGGTTGGAGGGAGAGGTCATGAGAGGTGTCCTTGGGGCCAATCCTACCCCTCCTTGGAGTTACTGTTGCTCTTTGCTTCCTGTCAGCCATGTGGTGAGCATCCTTCTTCTCCATGTACTTCTGCCACTCTGAGAGGTCTTGAGTCATCACGAGTCAAGAGTCAGTGGAGCCAAGGACAGTGGACTCCATGAGAACGCGGGTGTGTCACATCCTTGTTATGCTGTCGGCGTCAGATCTGTCGCAACCACTGGAAGTCGCTTTCTGTACTGCTGTGCCAAATTCACTTGCATCTTGAGATCTAACCTTATCCTCTGGTGCAGAATACCATGTGTCTTCCCCACTCAGCTACCCCCCCACACCATTTTTTCTTAAAGCTCATTTTCTTCCCTCGCCTTCGAAGGCTCCTATAATCTGTGTCTTTGTAGCTCTCTGTTCATTTCCCTTCATTGTTTCTGTTCTGACTTTATTTACTTTCAAATTCCTTAGCTGTTCTGCTAGCTTTAGCCTACACTCACTTGCTCTAAGCGCTTAATATCAACAACTGTACTTTCCAACAGTTCCATGGGGTTCTTTGAAAAATAATTCATCTTTCAAGGTAGGTGGTGCTGCACGACTTCCCTGGGAGATTTGGACAGCCACCAAGGGTAGACCAAAGTGAGACATGCAGGTGAAGGGTCTCTTACGGAAGCACGGGGGACCTAAAGACAGCTGAATCTCTGTAAAGCCCACCCCAGCCTGGGGACACGATTCCTCAGATGAATCTCTGCAGCTCCTTCCTGACCATCAGACCACTTGCCTGGGATCCTTCTTGCCCCAGAGCCTCCTGGTCCAGCTCTGGCTACTGCTCACTGGCCTTGGGAGGCGCCCTGGGCCTTCAGAGCCTTCAGGGCTTCCTGAGCCTTCAGAGCCTTGTCAATTCCATCCACTTCCTGAGTCTTTCTGGCCTCTCTTCTCCCCACAACAGGGGACTTTATTTATTTATTTACTTTGGGATATATATATATTTTAATTATCTGCTATTATTTTAGAGTTTCACACATGCATGCGGTGAATTCATGATGTTCTCATACTTTAGTCCCTAACCCTTCCGTCTCTCATGACGACCCTTCCCTGGGGGTCTCCTTCCTGCTTTCAAGTTTTTGTGCCCACTAGGCTTCGCCTGGATCCCCTGGGTGCTTGTTGGAGCTTGACTCAAATATCAGCCAGGAGACCACTGAACAAAGCGTCTTTCCTTCCCCTCTTCCAGCGTTAACTCTCATCAGTCTCTCAGGAGACATTGAATCTCTTGAGATTGTTCCCTTCCACGGGGAAATGTCGACAGGAAGTTCCTGTGCAGGTGTCCTGGAAGTGCACACAGCTGCAGTGTACTCATGCAACACAGCATGGGTGTTTTAATTCAGAGGAAACAGCTACAGGACAGGCAGGGTGGACACTTGTGACCCTATATTGCATGGCATAGGGACAGCTGGGCTGTATTGTGAGACACAATCTATTATTTATTTATTTCTGTTTTTGTGTGTGTACAAGAGGGTCTTCGAATGTGTGTGTGCCTGTGGGGGTCCAAGGATGATTTAGGAATCATTTTGGATTACTCTACCTCCTTATGGCTTTGCTCTGAGGTTTCTCAGGCTCCACCTTCCAGGGCCCGAAGTGCAGGCTGCCACCATTTCATTTTCTCCTGGCATGTTTACGTGGGATCTAGGGATCCAAACTCAAGTCCTTTTGCTTTCAAGGCAGAATCTCTAATCTCTGAGCCATCTCCCTTGCCCTTCTTCCTCCTTTTCTACATCTTCGCAGTTGCTCTGGTGGGACACACCACACCGTCCCATCTTCCCACGTTTCTTCAGTTCTGTGAAAACACAGGGGTTACTTCAAAGTCTTTTTTTCTTTTTAATTCAATTGTGCGTGTGTGCGCGCATGTGTGTGTGTGTGTGTGTGTGTGTGTGTGTGTGTGTGTGTGTGTCTGTGTAAGTATGTGTGTGTGTGTAGAACCACGGATGAATTCGGGAACCACCATGGACCGCCTCCACCTCCTCCTTGTTTACTCTGCCCCGGGATTCACAGGCTCCGCCCTACCAGGACCAGAAACGCAGGCCACCCCCACTTCCGTCTGGCTCTATACGTGGGGTCTAGGATCCGAACTCAGGACCTTCCGCCTGCAAGGCAGAGGCTTAACCCCTGAGCCACCTCTCCAGCCCTGACTTCTGTTTTGTTACCCTTGTCATCTGGGCTTTGTGACACCGAGAAGGATCAGGTGTGTGTGTGGGGTGGGGGACAGATAACATCCACATCCTGCTGGTTCCTGGGAACAGATGTACCAACAAGCTGGGCAGGAGGCTCCTGACTCTAACTGCAGCTGCATCGCTGGGCTGGGCTGGGGGGAGAAATGAAGGGGTCACCACACACCACTGTCACCTTCCAAATTCTCATGGATTTTCTGGAGTGGCCATTTTGCTTACTGTTTGCTCTTAGGAGAATTCCAGAGAATGCTATTTTTGTTAAAATGAGTATTTTATTTAGATAATACAAGGTAGCCGACTTCTTGATACCGCTCAGTCTCTCAGCCTCGCAGTTAGGTTGGGCCGTGGCTTCCGCTGCTGTCTTATTGATTTTCACACAGCGATGGCCATGTTTCTGGGCAGCTCAGAAAACTCCAGCTTTGCACAGGGATGATGTCATTGGCAGGAAGTAGCCGTTTAATGCTGAACTGTTATCTTGGAGCTAATTGTGCTATGTGCTGTCAAAACATGAAAACCCTGCCCCACCGCCTGAAGTGCTTGGAAGCAGGACTTGAAAGTGTGGGTTCCACTCTTTGTCACCCCCCTCCATCATTGTTTGGTTTGGTTTCTGAGACAGGTTCTCACTAACTCAGGCTGACCTGCCCCTCACTGTGTAGCCCAGCTTGGCACTCATGGCCATCCCCCTGTCTCACCTCCTGAATGCTGGGATTCAGGACAGCTCCGGCCTTTCCGCCCACACACGCATCCTCCTGCTGCGGCTCTTCCCGAGTCTCCTCTCTCTGGTGGGCTCTTGCAGGCCTTTGTGAATATTTGAACAAAGTCTTCATGGCTCAGTTTTCTGTTCTTGCTCAGTAGAAGAACCAGTTTGATCTTGTGGAGTATTACCAGAGCAAAAGTTGGGGCGATATCTTCTTAGCCGAGGGAAGTGTGTGCATTTGAGGTAGGGTGCACCTTCCTGTGGGAGTTCAGAATTGTTTGGAAAGGAGCTATTCTGCCTCTATGGAATGGGGTGATGTCATGGATAGATCTATGTTGTCCCTCACAGGCTCACATGTTTCAGCCTCAAACAGAGGTTGATGTTCGGGGAAACAGCTTTAGGAGGTGGAGCCTGGCTGGAGGAAGGCAGGTCACAGAGGTGGGCCTTGAGGTTCTATTTCCTCTCAGCTTGCTTTCTCTGCTTCCATGATGTCTGAGGCCACCTGCACCAGCCTCTTGCCCTTGCTGCAGCCACACACCTTCTGCTGCGGGTTCCTGCCACAACAGACTGTGTTTCCTCCAGATCCATAAGCCAAACGGGTCTCATGCCCTTGTGTGGGTGGCTCATGGCAGCCGGCAGAAAAGCAATAGATGATGTAGAAAACTTCTCATTTCTATTCTTTGACACTTCCATTCACAAATACAAAAATGTATGCATGTGTTTTCACCCCGTTCCCCCCGCCCCCACTTCTTACTTTCTCCTTTCCAGCCCATCTCCCTCCTCCTTCCATATCTCTTTGGGAATGTGGTCCACTGGGTTTCTCTGGGATATCTGTATTGGCAGGTGCCTGGGTACTTGTTGGGCATAGATGACTTATCAGTGGGGAAATGTCTGGGAGAAGCTCCCCTGTTCCTGTCTGGCCTCAGGCTTCAGTCGTCCCTCAGAGAACTGTAGTGTTTCTCGAAATCTTCCCTTACCCACAACGAAATGTCCATAGGACAACTACTGTAGGCCTCCTGGAAGTGAGTTCTCGGGTGTGGCAGCCCTATGATAACCGACAGACGCAGCACACCTCTCCCACCCTCAGCTGCTTTCTCTCTTCCTGTCTGCTTGGCAAGACTCCCTGAGCCTTGGAGGAGGAACTTTCCTGAACATCAGCACCGGTGAGCCCCGAACTCCTGAGCCTGTGAGGCAGCTCGCATTCACAGCATGACGGATGGATGACAGAAGGTGGGGTGTTGCCATGAGAGCCGGTCTCTAGAACTTGGGGAGAAGGGCATGTGGCCCCTCTCACCACCTTGATGGGGGAGTCTTATAGTAGTGGACTACTTTTGAAAACAGAGATGTACTAAACTTGGAGGGTCTTCGCCACGGTAGTGTCTGGATTAGACTAGCAGAAATTTTCCTGCTTTATTACTTTCAAAGAACCTGCCTTGGTGTTTATCATCTCCTGTGCTTTCAAGCTCCTTAATTTATTTATTTGCTTTTATCTTTATGAGCACATCTCTGCTCCTTTCCTTTGGGTTTGTTCTTTCCTAACGATCTGAGGTTGGGGCTTCATCTGTCCCTGTTGCTTTTACATGAGCGCAAATTCACTGTATACAGACCCTGAGAGATATGGGGCGGGGCCAGGGTGGGTGTGGGGTATCTCTGAGGCCTGTGTAGTGCTTGATCTGAGAGTTATGGGTGTCTCTAGGTTGGATGGAGCACTTTGTCTGTGAAGTTATGTGGAATGTCTCTAGGGACCAGTACTTGGTCTGGGAGTTATAGGGTGTCTCTGGGGACCAGCGCTTGGTCTGAGGGTGTCTCCAGGACAAGCACAGGACTGAGTCCATGGGGTTCTTTTCCCTTGTTTGCTGGCAGTCTGTGGACATGTCTGATCTCCTCCTGCTTGGCCTACACTTGTTTGGTGGAGTCGTTTTTAAACCTCTTATTTTCTCTCTATTTATAAGGCATTTGCTCCTGGCCTTTATTAGGTTGTGGTCAGCACTGGGCCACTTAAGCCATTTGCCTTTGACATTTCAACCACAGCTGACCATAGGATGGGCTCCAGCAGATGCTTGGTGGCCCTGCCCAGTGCCCCCCCCCCACTTACTCTTTGGTACACTGTGTGTCAGGAAGACAGGAGCACCCTGGTAGGAGCAGCCCCTCTCGCTCTCCAAGTGGGCACTATATGTTGGCATCCTCTGTGGATATCGTTCGATGGGTGGACTTCGCTTAACTCTTGCTTTCCCTTGCTCTCTCTCTCTCTCTCTCTCTCTCACACACACACACACACACACACACACACACACACACTGCCCACCAGATATCCCATTCCCCTTTGTTCCTGACTGGACCTAGAGCTTTGTAAACAAAGGAGAAGGCTCTGGTAGGAGGAGTGGGCCCCAATTCCTTACTCCTCCAGGGTCTTGGACCCCCGAGTCCCTGCTGTTCTCCTGAAAGCTGTTTCCTGGCTGGTCTCACATCGCTCCTTCCCGGGAGCCTGTGGTTCTGAAGTGCTCACCTCCCACAGGCCTCCTGCAGGCTTCCTCTTAGCCACAGTGTGATCAAAGCTGCGGAGCTGTTCCCAAGGGGGAGGGGGAAGAAGAACAGGGAAGAGGAGGGGAAGAAAGGGGAGGGGGAGGTGCTCTGCCAGCCCCAGGCACCTGTGTGCTGGGTGCCCAGGTGCTGGGAAGAAGAGGCTGACACAAAGCCAGGGGTGGAGAGAGTCCCTCCCTCCCTCTCTCTTCCTTCTTCCCTTCCTTCTACTGTGACCAAAATCTGGGGAAAGTCACTCCCCAGAAGAAAGCTTCTTTGGCTCAGGTCTCAGAGGTTTTGGCCATAGCTGGACCCCTTGCTCTTGTGCCTGGGGATGATGGAAGCATCCATCGGTGCAGGGCTTGAAAGGGAAGTGTCTCCCCTCATGGGGGAGGGGGGAGGAGGGATACAAAACAAGACAAGATGCCGTCCAAGGCATAGCCCCGGGCTCACCGGCCACACCCGTTCCCAGCTCTTCCATCAGACTGTGGACCCACTAGGAAGGCAGAGATGCGCACTGGCCAGTCACCTCCTGATCCTTCTGACCACAGCCTGGGTCCAGCGGTCAGGAGCCTTGGGGGTGCTTCACACCCCAACCCAAATGCTCTCCCTACTGTTCTTCTCTCTCAGGTAGGCCTGTCCTGTTTCCTGCGAGGAGTCAGACTCCATTTGACATGGCAGGGAAGCATGAACGGAAGCCCCGTGGTGGGCTCAGTGCCCACAGGGCCTGGCTGGCGTCAGGGGCGATGGCACTGTGGAGACATGTTGGCCTGGGGACCATTAACAGTTGGCCAACTATTGAAGCCCAGCGACCACACATCGCACCGCATACAACCCCTCAGCAGTTCCACATTGTCTTCACAGCGCCGAAACTGAAGTGCCACGCCTATGGACCGGCCTGGAAACACCTGTGCCCCTGTGGGGGGATGCAGGTGTGATGCACTGCAAGGCTGACATGACAGCCTCTGCCCCGAGCCTCGATTCCAACCAAGAACTCAAGAGCCGCGTGAAGCTCCCCACTGGCCGGGGCTCCTGGAAGCCAGGAGTGCCCACGGGGCGGTGAGCTGAGGACTTTGTGGCTGTACAGTGCCCTCTCCCCACGCGCTCTGCACACAGCTCTGCAGCTGGCCGGAACTGGGCGCTGTAGCCTGGGGAGCTGCGGCTCAGATGCTTCCTGCTGGCTCAGAGCTAATGTCAGGCGTAGGAGGCCATGACCCAGCTTGAGTGGACGGTCACATCAGGCAGCACTGCCCTGGGAGTCAGGACTTGAGAAGGGAGGGCTGAGGGCCCAGACTGTGTGCAGAGTCAGTGGGAGCTGGAGACAACATACATGTGCAGAAGCCCGAGGTGGGGAGGCATGGCCTTTGGGCACTAGTGAACCTATGTAGGTTAGGCAAGCACCAAGCCCCTTCGTGGGGTTTGTGGGTGATAGAAGGGCTTTCCTCTTTCTCTAAAGAACAAGTTTGGGTAGGTACTGGAGAGATGGCTTGGGAGTTAAGCCTCTGCCTCACATTCAGAAGAATCTGAATTTGGATCCCAGATCCCAGGTAAAAACACCAGGTGGAAATGGCGATGGCCTGCACTTCTAGCTCTGGAAAGCAAAACCTGGGAAACCCCGGAGCAAAGCAAAAAGGAGACAAAGCAATCCAGGTTGATTCCTGATGCCACCCTTGTCTCTTCAAAGGCACATACAGTATGCCCTCTGATGTACATGTCTAGACACAGATGTACTCATACAAGAAAAAGAGCAAGAGAATGAACACCTGGTGTGCCTGAAGCAGGAATGTGCATGTGTGTGTGCGTGCAGGCATGCATACATGTGCATGCATGTACGTGTGCACGTGAATGTGTGTATGCATATGAATTATGTGCATGTGTGTGAATGCATACATGTGTATGTGGTGCACGCCTGTGAGTGGACAGACACTGCTGAGTTACACTAATGTGAGGCCTGTGTCTGCTTGTGGAACGTGTATTTACTGAACAGTGCAGTATGGAGCTTGCTGGTCGGCACTCATCCCCTATTAGGTGACAGTAGCATTTTGCATTCGTGGCTTGACCTGTCTCACACAGTCAAAAACTCTTCCTTACCAAGTGTATTGACTGCTTCTATTCATTGATTTTTTTCTACTGATCTTTCCATTGCTTTTTAGTGATTCGTAGAAACTCTTTGCATATTGAGGAAAGTGGTTCTTAGCCTAGTCCATCTCATTTATCTTAGATACAGCCAGCTGGGAGTGTCCCACCCATAATGGCCTCATACACTCTAAGAACAGAGGCTGGGGACATCTGAGTCCTGTTCTCATGTTGGGGACTTGTGAATCCAACACAGCCAAGACCCCAGGGTCAAAACCTCCCGGGAAACTCGAGAACCTTGAGTTCTTGGCTGAGGGCAACTCTATAGACAAGGAGGGCCGAGGCTGATCAGCCAGCATCCTGGGCTCTGACCCTTGGATCCAGCAAAGGCTGGCTGGGGACCAATGGTGCGCCAGGCAGGGAGGATGGACGCTGTCCAGATGGGAGCAGAGGCTGGGCCAGCAGCCTCAGACTGCATTGCCTCCAGGCGTGTGTCCTGGGATCCAGGAACCACTGCCGGTGTCTCCACCAGATGGAGCCCATCAGCTGGGCCAGGTCATGGGCCTGAGCCCTGAGAGCTGGGAACAGCTCACCTGTCTGCTTGAAACCGGCCATGGTCCTTGGGCAGCTGCAGGGAATCTCCCCATGGGACCCAGCTTGACTCTGCGCCAGGATCCATGCCCAGCCTGGCCTCAGGTTTGCGTCTTTCTTTGCTCGCGGTTCCCGGCACTTGCTGGGAATGCTGGCAAGACCTCCCGTGGCTAGGGAACAAGCAGGCTTGGACATTTGGTTCCAAATGACTGACTGTACTGATACCCCCAACTCTGCTGTCAGGCTGTGAGCCCATGTTCCAGTGGGGGAAGCTGGAGGGCCAGTTAAATACAGGTGCCAACGTAACAAGAAGTGACTGAGCCTTTGGACACACTTTTGAAGAGTTATTTAGCTAAGGCGAGCCCCCAAGCAAGGCTGTGGGAGATTATCTAATTAATATTGAATGCTCAGCCTAGGGGCAGTAGGAAGAGTGGGCGCAAAGGCTGGAGCAGGAGCAGTCAGGATGAGCAAGAAGTCCAGGAGGTGCAGAAGCCCCAGGGAGGGCCTTGGATTAAAGGCTGGGTGAGGAGGGGATGCTGTGGACAACAGTGTCCACACATGTAAGGGCAGCTCTTAATTGTTTATTGTGTGCCATGTGTGTATGCGTGCTTGCGTGTGCGTATGTGTGTGTGTGTAGGACTGAAGATGATATCAGGAATCATCCTCAATCGCTCTTCTGCCTTATCATTTTGAAGCTGGGTCTCTAATTAAATCCAGAGCTCACATACAGGGATAATCTAGCAGCAGCTTACTGGGGGTTCCCAGGCTCCTCCTTCTGGTACTGGAATTACAGGTGTGCTACTATGTCCACCTGGCAGTTTACCTGGGATCCAGGATCCAAACTCTGTCCTTGTCTGGCGATCACTGTAACCACCAAGCCACCTCCTTGTCCCCAAGGGCAGCTTGCAGACCTGGGACTGGGGTTCCCACTCTCAGAGATACATCAATTCTGTTTTCACCTCTCTAGACAAAGGGTCTGCCTCTCGCTCCCCCTCCACGGCTCACTCCTGTCTCTGGGCCTCGGCTGCCTGGACAGGCTGATAGCGCCACAGCTCCGCACCTGTCAGACAGCCGCCTCTCGCTGCGTCTTATCCCTCTTATCCACGTTGCGAGAACCAGGCCTGCTTCTTTGAGGAAAAGCAATTTATTTTCTAATTACAAAAGACGACGGGCCTGAACAAAGGAAGGCGCTCCGGCTGGGGCAGTGGGCAAGCAGGAGGGTGAGGTGGAGGCGCGAGGAGCCAAAGCCTTCTGGGCTCTTGGAACCCTGGGCTGGCGGCGGTGGAGAGACCTGGTCCAGGGGCTTGAACCTTACTGGAGGACAGGGGTGCATAGCTGTGTCTGGGAATTGCCCAGGTCTGTCCACCGTGTCTCCTGTAGCTCTGGACCTGGGAGCCACCCCGTAGCTCCCCTTCCCCTCTTTATATCTTCTCCCAAACATACGCTCCATGTCAGAGTTCTGAGAAACAGCACAAGAGCCACAGGGCTCTGCACTCACACATGTGGCCTGCCGCAGCCTCAGCCTCCTCCTCTGGTATCTTGGTGACCGCTCCACAGCTCAGCGCATGGACACAGTCGAGGAAGGAAGGAGCTGTGGTCTCCATCCTTCCCTCCTGCCAGTTCCTTTTACCCTGGACTGTCCCTTTCCAGGAGGGCCGCCATGTCCTGCTGTGATGTCCGTGTGTGTCCTCGTCTAGCACTCAATACTAACAGGAGGTGTGTCCATCGGAGAGATGCGCAGAGCTCAGACCGGAGGTCACATGGCCTGGGTGACAGTTGTGCTGCTTTTAAGTGAGTTTGGGGAGTGGGGGTGCAGGGAGGTGTTGGGGTGGGACCACGTGGTGGCCATCCCCAGTCCAGTGCCAGTCAGGCAAATACAGGCTGCCGGCAGCCACCCACCATTACTCGACCCTTTGGCCAGCTGCCTCCTCACCCCTTCCTGGCAGCTCCTTTCCCAGGCCCTGATCTGAGTTTTCGTTATTCCCCCAGATCCTGAACCCTTGGTATAGATCATCAAATCACCTGGACCTGCCTGGGCTGACGCCTAAGTGACAGCAGCTAGGGAAGGAGCCAAGCTGTTCCCAGGGGAGGAACCAGGGGCTCTGACCAGACCTTAGACTCTGGAGGGAGAGACTCTGACCAGACCCTAGAACTGGGGGAGGGCTTTGACCAGACCTTATTGCTGGAGGGGTTCTGACCAGACCCTAGGGCTCTGGGGGGTTGGGGAGGTTCTTGGGGGTGGGGGGCTCTGGTCCATTTCTTAGCTCAGCTTTCCCTGGGACTTCCTTCCGACCCTCATCTATCCATTTCCTCTCCCTGTCTTCTTCCTTCCCTCCCTCCTCCACCCATCCCTCCCTTTTTCTCTCCTTCCTCTCTCTCCCTTTCCCTCTCTTCCTCCCTCCATCTCTCCATCCTCCCTTCTGTCTCTTTTCTCCCCTCCCTCCTCTCATCCTCTCTCCCCTCCCCAGAGGTCAGCTATGAGGATGGCAGAGTCAGTGTACAACACATGGTCCTGTTCAAATGGGACATCTGCTGCCCCACACAAGGAGGGCTGTGAGTGAGCTGCAGAGGCTGCCTTGCTGAGGACATACCCCTCCCTGGGTGTGTTTCTCATGCAGACTCTATTTGCATGGACAGAGACACAGAGGCTCAATCACCTCAGCCCATGGGAACACCCCAGCTTCAGGAGTTTCCCCCCTCCTTCCTACAGGCTCACCTCAAGGACCCCTTCATGCACACCCAGGTCAGATTCTTCCAGAAGCCCTAGCCTTCTGTAGATGCTGCCAAGTCCTCCCTAACGTGCATAGTTACGGTGAGCCCGGAAGAAAGGAAGAAGTCTGTTTCTTGAAGGTACTTCCAGACCTGGGGTGACCCACCTCTCCGCTGACAGAGAAAAGTGGGGGGCTTATGTTGCTCAGGCTCAGGGCTCTGGCCATCCAAGAGCTGGTGTCTCTTGGCCCATGTAGGGGAGGGTGGGGGATGCTCTCCCTCCACGTCCACAGAGAAATGAGCTGCTGAAGCAGAGACAGGACATGGGCTAGACAAGTACCAGACCAGGGTCCCCCAAGCATGAGGGAAATGTCTCTGACAAGAAAAGTAGAATGGATGCTGCCAGCATCCTATCTCCAGCTGTGCATGTGTGTGCCTGTGTGCATGAGCAGATGTGTGTGCACATTCATGTGTGTAGGTGTGCATGCCTGTACACATGTGCATGCCTGTGCATGTGTGTGCCTGTGCACATGTATATATGTGTGTGCATATTCGTGTGTGTATATGTATGTGCCTCTGCATGTGTGTGCCTGTGCACATGTGCATATGTGTGTGTACATTCATGTGTGTATGTGTGCATGTCTGTGTGTGAATTTGTGCCTGTGTGCATGTGTATGTGTGTGCATTCACGTGTGTACATGTCTGTGCATATGCATATGCATTCATGTGTGTGTTCATATATGTCTTTGTGCATATGCACATGTACATGCATGTATGAACACTTATGTGTGTATATCCTCATGTGCATGTATGCACGTGTATATGTGTGCATATGTGTGCATGTTCATGTACCTGTGTGTGCATATGTATGTGTTCAGACATGTGTGTGTGCCTACATACACATGTACATATGTTCACATGCATTTGTGTGCATGTATGTAAGGGTTACTCTTAACTGTTGCTGCGAGAGAACACCCAAAATCAAATAACTTAGGGGAGAGAGGGAGATATGCACACATATGCACACATGCACACAGAGCACACATGCACATACACACAAGCACACATATGCACATTCATGAACATGCATATACATACAACTATACACTTAGGTGCACACACATACACATATGCACACGCATACACATATGCACACGCATGCACTTATGTGCATGCACATGAACATACACATACGTACACAGAGGGGAGAAACAGTCTTTCATGGCAGAGGTGACATGGCTGGTGGCTGAAGCTGGGGACAGGCTAAGTCACTGCAAACATCCAGTAGGCTAGTGGGTGATGGCTGAAAGCTGGAGGATTCCTGAAGAGTCTCTCTTCTTCCCAGTCCTCTGTTCTGTGGTTCCTTTCATCTGGCCCACTACTGGGAGGTTCCAATCAGACCTAGGGAGGTTTCAATCAGATCTAGGGCTGGTCTTTGTATTGTAAATGTATTGATCCAGATAATCTCTTCAGGTGGTCTCAGCTGAGTTTAGTTAATTCCAGGTGTGGCCAAGTTGACACCCAAGATTAACTATTACAATGTGCATATGCACATATGTGTATGTTTATGTGTGCATATGTACGTATGTGTATGTTCATGTGCATGCACATAAGTGCATGCGTGTGCATATGTGTATGTGTGTGCACCTAAGTGTATAGTTGTATGTATATGCATGTTCATGAATGTGCATATGTGTGCTTGTGTGTATGTGCATGTGTGCTCTGTGTGCATATGTGTGTATGCACATGTGCACTACATGTGGAGATGTTTCACTTGGAGTGTGAATCAATAAAGCTGCTTCAGTGGTCACTTCTGAGTGGCCGCTGGTGGTCAGGAAGGAGCCGTCTTTCCCAATAGGGGCAGGTTCTGCACCACCTGCCGAAGGCTGCAGCTTTTCCAATTAGTCACATGGGTGACACACTCCAAATCAAAGTGGACACTCCAAATAGGCCAATCAATAGCTCCATTTTCCCTTGCTGCCCAAGTGGGGGAGGAGTGCTAACTCATAAACCTTCCCCTCCATCCTACCTGCCTTTCCTTCCTCTTTCCCTCCTCTCTCTCTCTCTCTCTTCTAGCAGGCATAAATAAGAAAGCCCAAAGAATTTGTCAGTTGTCTTCTGAGCTGGCAGGTTCTCTTCTCCACAGCCCCTCCTCACCTCCCCAGGATAGCTCACCTTTCCTTCTCATCCACACTCTCCAACCCCACCTGAGACCATCTCCTCAGGACCCAACACACACATAGAATGGCTTTCTCTCTGGATTCCCATTATCTTTACCAGATGACCTGGAGGCCCCAGCAGGTTGCAATCTAGTTTAGCAACTCCAACTCCTCCTCCTAGGCACCTTTACACAGCTGCCTGTCTCAGAGGCGGGGATCTGGGCACTGCACTGGCTCTTCCCCACACTGCCTCTCCCACCTCGCTCTCCCCACCTCACTCTCCCCACCTTGTTCTCCCCTGTGCTCCCAGTCCCCATTTTCCATTTTTACCACAGACTGTTGCTACCTGGACCAGCAGGCAGCCGCTGCAGGATCCTTGCGTGCCTATCCAGGCTCACCGTGCAGCAGCGAGGCCTCTGCCCGCGGTGTCCCCTGGAGCTCCAGAGTCTTGGCTTGTGCTGTCCATGCTGAGAAGTCCTTCTTGGTTCTGCACCCCACTCCAAGCCCCCCAGGACCCAGGTTGCTCAAGTGTACCCCAGTCTCCTGGTCCCGCCACTGCCCAGCTGCCACAGGGTTGGCTCTGCTCTGGCGTGTCTTCCAGACTGGGGGTCCAGGACTGGTCCTTCTGTGTCCTTCTCAGAGTGCCTCAGACTCGACCTCTGCTGTGCACCACAGCAGAGCCTACTAGGCCCCTACTGGGGATGGGGGTGTCACTGGGTCAAGTTGTTCTGTCTGTCCCTTCCTGGTCTTCCTTACCCCCCAGGGGTAAGCAAGCAGTGGAAGGCGGGGTTTAGGCATGTGATGACTGGAAATATGGTGAGCTGCACCCCTCCCACCTCCCAGTCTCTGCTGACTTGCTGCTGGGGACCCCCGCCCCCCCCAGAACCAGGCCAACTGACTCTCTGTCCCATCTGGCTCCCCCCCCACCGCCTAATTAATGCTCACAGAGGCCTCTTGCATCCTTCATCTCATCCCAACATTTTTCATGTCTAATCCACCGAGAAGATTTCCTGGAGGCTTTGAAGTCTCTGGGCGCAGGAATGAAGATGTCACCCTGGTTGTACAATTTCTTACTGAGTGGGGGGGAGGGGGGTTCCCCAGCCAGAACAGCATGCTTCTTAATGAATGGGGGGCCCTCCCCAGCTGGTACAGCATGCTTATTAATGAGCGGGAGGGGGGCTCCCCAGCCAGTACAGCTGGCACCTCCTGTCCCAGCTCCACCTCCCTGGTCAGGACTTCATGGCTGGTGCCAAGTCCAGGGGCCCCGAGGGGGCAGGAGAGCTGGCTAGTGGGGAGCTGGGGTAGGCCTGGAAGGACAGGCGGGGGGGCTGTGTAGAGGGCAATATGGCCTCCGTAGTGGTCTCAGAAGGCTGGTAGTGGTAGCTTCTGGGGTGCCCAGCCACTCTGGTCCAGCAGCTCCCCTGGCCTCGGTGTTCTCGGTAGGACACCGTAAAAGTGGGCAAAACACAGTATCCCTTCGCTCACAGGACCACCCGCTCACCACTGCCTGGTGAGGGCTTCAGCCCCCTGAGCCAGCATGCCAGGCTCACGGTGACCACAGTGTAATGGGAGGAGAGTGTGTCCCCCAGGATAGGTCTGATTAGGGTGCTGTAACACCAGTCCCTCTTCCTCAGCCTGGTCACCGTCTCCTGGGCTCTGCCGGGTGAGCTTGGACAGCATGGTGCAGTAACATTGGTACCAGTGAGGAAGGACAGACAGCTCTGGGAGAAGCCAGTGCTGGGAGGGGGGAGGGTCCTTATAGCCATGGGGACACTGGATACTCTGTCTCCTCCACACCCTTCTTCCCCATTTCCTTTGCCTCCTCTGTCCCTTCCTCCCCTCCATTCTCCAGCCCCTTCCACCATCCCTTCTTTCCCCTCCATCCCCTGTTCCCTCTTCTCCCCTGTCCTCAATCCCTCTTCTCCCCATTCCCCCACCCCCATCCTCTCCATCCCCTCCATCCTTTCATCCCTCTGTCCCCTCCATCCCCTGTTCTATTTTTCCATCCCCTCTTCCCCCTCTGTCTCCCCTTGTTCTTGCTTGTCCCCCATCCCCCTCACCCTGCAGTCTGGGTCCCAATCACTGCTTTCAGCTTAGCGCAGCATCAGCATTTGCTGAGCTTACTGCCTCTCAGGCCCTTTGCTGGGGAACTCAGTTTCCGTGGTAACAACCCAGAAGGTAGACAAAGGACCCACTTTGAGGAGGTTGGAAGGGAGGTGAGAGGTGCTGGGAAAGTTGCCAGGGTCTTGAGCAACTGGTCAGGGGCTGAACCAGGATTCGCTATCAGAGGCGGGGCACCCAGGCTGGCCTGTGGGGTGTGGTCAGGGCAGGGTTGCCCTCACTCCATGGGGCTTCTGGTTTGGGGCCAACCTTAAACGTGTGGGTTCCTAAGAGACTTCATGATGGGATGGCTCTCCCCTCCCTGGTGATCACTGGGTGTGTCTCAAGCGGTCCTGACGGGGGGGGGGGGGGGGGGAAGCGGCACTTCAGATGTACAGAGCAGGAAGCAGAGTCTGGTGGGCGTGGCCAATAGTTCAGTTGGGTGCTGGAAACATGAGGCTTGGAGCAGCCTGGGAGCAGACAGCGACCCGTGGCACGGCACCCCGGGGACAGGTAGAGCTCTAGCCAGGCCTGGATGTTCTACGTCCCCAAGGAACCTCACCTGTCTTTTGCCAGACACAAATCCTCTCAAGGGACACTGCTGCTGCATGCTACAGAGAGAGCTCAGAGAGGTTAGGAGACAGGGCCTGGGCTGCACAGCACTGATTTTCTTCCTGTCCAGAACTCGGTCTCCACGTTGCTCTTACTAAATCAGCTATTTGGGCTTGAATCCTTGCTCACGAGCTGCCTTGGTGAGCTCCGTCTGCAGTAGCCCCTAGCCGAGGCTGGCTTTGTCACCTGACCACATATCCTCATGTGAGGCCGGCTCCATCTTCCTCTGGGAACCTCTTGTCATTGTCTCAAGGACAAGCCTGGAGAGTGTGAAGCGTCCACTCTCAAGGGCGCCTGTCTCTGCAGAAGCCAGCTGAGGGTCTTCCCCCTGGAAGAGGCTCTGGCCCCCTCAAGTGGCGTGACCCCCCAGAGTGTCCACCTCTGCCTCCTCTGGAGTACCTGTCCCCAGACCCACAGCCTGATGACCAGCTTGTGCTGACCAGCCCAGACCCTGCTCAGGTGCCCCCTCTTGGCTCCTGGGGAGCTGCCTTCTGGTGCCACACCCCAGACCTGTTCCACAGCCCCTTCTGATGCCCTCTACTCTTGTATGACCTCATGGACAACCTTGTCCAGCTCGCCCCCCACACTTCCTGACGTGGGTTGCAGCACCACCTGTCTTCTGCTCCCTCTTCTCCCTACTCTATTTCCCAAATACCAAGTCACCGCTATTTCCGGCCCCACTGCCTTGTGCCTTCTGCCATCCTGCATGCCGCACTCTTTGGACTCTCCCGGGAGCTGGTCTTGCTGACTGGAAAGATGCTCAGCATCTGCAGTGCAGGACACAGAGATTCAGAAAGCCCCTCCCCCAGCACACCTGCTGCCCTCCAAACCCCTCCCCCAGCATGCCCACTGGCTACCCAGGCTGCCCCCAGCCTATTCCAATAAGCGGCTAACCTCCTCAGGCCTAGGATGGATACACGGTGACCAGGAAGGGAGAAGGCTGGCCCACCTTTGGGCATGAGACCTTGACAGTGAGCAAGGGGCAAGATGAGAGATGGGCTTCCATTGTCAATAGTATCTTGTGATCCTTAGACCTGAGAATCCTGTGAGGAGAAGGGGCTTCTTGTGGTGAGTTTGATCTACTTCAAAAATACAGGCAAGTAAAGAAAAGGCCAGAAACAACAATTGTGCTTCAGAGCCCTGCAGCCATGAGGCCAGGGCTCAACTTCTACCTATGTGCTCTGTGACGTGGGCACCTTGGCCAACCTCTCTGTGCCATGCTTTCTTCAAAGCTGTAGAATGAGGTGTGGGGGAGCATATCAGTGAAAGTAGCTTGTGTGAGTTCTTGGCTTTTATCATCTTCACTCAGAGAGAGAGAGTGAGAGAGAGAGAGAATTGTATATAATAAGTGCTATTTCTATTGACAGGAGGAATAAGAACTGTGGCCCATTAACAACACAACATTTAAAAAAACCCATCTAGATCTACATGGATAGATGAGGAAGAGATTTGCAGTTTGGGAGTCAAATAATGTTTCAAATTAACATCATCTCAGTCTGTTTTCTGCTGCTGTAACTGAATAGCTGAGCCCAGCTGGTTTAGAACAAACAGAGTTCTCTGTGGCTCATGGTTCTGGAGGCTGGTGAGTCCACACCCCAGGGAGGGCCCCAGGAAGGGCTGAAAGGTGGAAGGGACACGGGCATCTTGAGAAGAGGCAACACAGAGATGCTTTGAATATCAGCTGCTCTTGTGGCAGCCGATCTAGTCCCCCGAGAGCAAAAACTTACTTTTGAGGGATTTCTTGGTGCCTGGAGAGCAATGTCACCCCTCCTCATGACCCCTAATGTTACCATGACTAGTCCCATCAACTAGGTGGGGGACACAGCTCAGTGGTTTAGCGTGTGCCTTGGCAAGCGTTGGGTCTTATGGGCACCACACAGCCACACGCATGCATCTAAAGGGCCAGGAGAGGCTTGGGGGGAAGTAGAGATGTTGATGTTTGTGATAGTGAGAGGACATGGACAAGGGGGTCACATCTGTGATTCCTATGTTCAAACCGAGAGCATCGTTACCACACGTGACAGCAATAGGTGACTACAAAGGCAATCGTGAGACAGGTATCAGGGTGTGGTCCTGCCTGGGCTGGCGGAATAAGGCAGGCGCTAGAATCGATGAGAATTCTCTGATTTGCAAAGGAATTAATAGAGAATTTACTATTTGGGGAATGAGAGGAAACTTACTGAGTTTCTCACAATAGAAACGACAGGAAGCAGAACCTAAGAAAAGTCTCTGGGTGCTTGGGGTTTGGGGTTCACGGGGACAGAAGCAGGGCCAGCCCGGTGTTTGGCAGGCAGCCTGGGTTCTCTGAGCTCGCTGATGTCGGGTCCCTCTTCTTGTCACAGGGGTGTAGGAGTGGAAGGGCATCGCCTGGCCACACTGCATGCACCGACCCCCAGGTCGAGTGGGCAGAGGCCAGCGCCAACGGCAGAGGCCGGCCAGCAGCATCCACGCCTGTCTCTGCTGCGAACTTCCTTTGATCATTTTTATTCTTGGTAACGAGCAGAGCCGAGCTTTACCCAACACTTATGAACCGCGTCGCATTAATCTTGCAATAACCCCATGAGCTGGGTCATGGTAGATGATTACAGAAATAGATCCAATCAATTTCTCATTCCTTGGACACCCTTGCCTCTCCACCCTGTGCTGTCCGGCCTTCCGTGAAGGGTCAGTTTCTACCATCCCCCTCTCTGGCTCCAGGATGGCCTGTCATCTGCGTGGGATAGCACAACACGGCCAGGTGCCTCTAGAAGCCACTGTCTGGTGGAACAACCTAGCCGCTATGGGAACAGCCTGTGTGGCCTCCGGGGCAGCGAGAGACCCTGGCCCAGCCGCCTCCAGTCACATGACAGAGCCTCGCAAGGCCAAGCTGGGAGCTGACTGCAGAAGTCCCAGCAATGCAGACAGCCGAGGCAAGAAACCCGGCTCTGGAACAGGCTGCTGCAGCCCGAGTGACAGATGAGCGCAGCAGGACCTGAGGCTGGACTGAGCCACCTGGGGGTGCCCTTGACCCCAACAACCTCAGACTTGTGGGGCTGGTTCCTCCTTGGGGTCAGCTCAGCTTCCAGCCCAGATAACAGGGATCTGGGCCCTGCTTTGTCGGCATCTCTGGATGCATCCTGGGCTCTGAGGGTGACTTACCTGCAGAGCCCTGCGGTCCTGACTCCCAACCCTCATTCCACCCTGTTGGCCTTGATTCTGCAGGTCAGGCTGACACCAGGGAATCAGGTTGGTGAGAAGTGGGGACTTCACTGAGTAATTATAGGATTAGGCATCCCCCTCAAAATTAAATGCTACCTCTTTACCTTCCAGAGAAGAATCCCACCCCCACCGCTACTGTGTAATTATCTGGTGAATTACTCTACGGAGGTCTCACGGTAATTATGCGCAGAGTCAAAAGCCAGCAATTCTTCCAGTCATTACAACGAGGAATTAGTTTTCATTGTGTGAGCCTGAGCAGGCCACAGCTGGCGCCAGGAACTCTGCGCAGGACCAGGACCACGCCTGCACCTTCCTCCCCCTCCCCACCCCACCTTCTCCCCCGCCCCAGCATGGACTCTATGCAGGGCCAGGAAGCTGGCACATCCTGCCCAGAAGGATGGCTGTGCTCCCCCCTCAGCTGATCCTGGAGCTGGCCCCTTGGTGCGAGGACAGCAGGTGCCCATGTTTGATGAAGTTTGTGACAGGCAACTTGGCAGATGTATGTAGGGGGGAAGGAGTGGGAAGCTGCAGCAGGTCAAGGCCAGGAGGAGTGGCCTGGGGTGGCACCAGAGACAGGTGACACACGCAGCTGTGGGTAGGTACCAGGCTGACTGGTCATTTTCACTAAGGGGCGATGCAGAGGGACCATGTGGAGCAACATCTCCCAGTCCAAATTCCCGGCAAGCCACATGAGCTGGGCGGAATTCTCTGGAAGTCAGCAACAAGCCAGAAGTATACTTGGAGGGTAAAGGGGAGAAGTTGGAGAGGGAGGAGCGGAAGGAATTAAAAAATGTGAGAAGGGCGAGTGCTCCTGCCCACCTAGTCTCTCCTGCTTGTGTGCATGGCAGGCGGCTTCTCCTCTGAGTCGGGGGTGGGGGGTGGGGGGAAGACAGCCATGTGTACCTCTGGGTACGTTGCAGAGGCACACATGGAGCCTAGGGTCTATGCAGGCGGCAAGTTGGAGATCTCTCCCTCCGCAAGTCTGACTCACCAGCCTTTCTTCTATTTCCTGTTCCAAGCTCCCGCTGAGCCTAGCCAGGGTGCCCGGGTTTGTTTCCCGATTTTGGTGCATGGAAGAGAGGCTGCCCCAGAGCCTGCTGGGAGTGATTCCTGGCTTATGGTTCTTTTTTGCCTTGTGGTTAAAGCCCCTTCCCCTGCCAATGATGTGGACACACTGTGGGGTGAGTGTGGCTCCCTGTCAACCCATTGCCCCCATGTGTGCGGCTGGGGCCACAGCATCCTGCAAGCTTGGCCGGGCGTTTGGTTTCATCCTCCCCCCAGCCCAGCCTCTCTTTCCTCCCCCCATCTCACCTGTCAATCTTGTGCACCCCAGAGTGGGGATGCTCTGAGCTGCCTGTGGTCTGCGAATGGCAATCTGAAGCTCCCCGCTGTGCACGCTCCCGTTCAATCCCTTCTCCCGCCTGCCGCAGCACTATTGTAGTCTGGCTGAGACACGGGCTGAATGAGCAGCCGCTCAATTCCAGCCTGCTACAAAGAGAGTATTTTGATGTTTTCATTTCTTTCTAGTTCAATAATTTGAGAAAACACATGGATTCGGTCTTGCTTCCAACAGGCTCTCTAACTACTTTTTAAAACTTTGTGTTGGTAAAAAAGTATATTGGAGGAGGGGAGTGATTGACAGATCTTGGGGGCAGCTGCAGCTTTGTCTAGGTGCTGGATGGTCCCCTCCCCCTGCCCCAAGTGCTTCGCCCTTCTGTCAAGCCAGTGGACACCCTAGAGTCATGTCCAGACTGGAGAACAGGGGGGTGAATGGGAGATCTTTCCCAAACCCAGAAAGGCTGCTCTCCATGGTTCTGAAAGAGGAGTCTAGAAAGCCCATCTACCTGCTGATAGTTGGTAGATATTGACCAAGGTCCTAACTAACCCAGGCCTTCCTATGCTGGGTACTACACACACATCTTAGAAACAGGAAGTTGGACCCCCAGCTGTCCAGGCGTGCAGAAGGAGTGGACTTCTCACATCTGGGACTTTGGGGCAAACACAAGAAGGGCTGTGGCCAGGGAAGAGTTCTGTCTGAAAGAACATGGAGGAGTGCTTTGCCTAAGGAGGGGATGGGTGGCTTGAGCTGGGGGGGGGGTTAGATTCCTAGCAGATCGCTAGCAGAGACAGGGATTTGGGCAGGTGATGAGAGAAATAAGATAGTTCAGGATAAGGGACAGTGTTCCCACAGAGTTTAGCACAATGGCTAAGAGCTTGGGCCCTGGGATTGCTTGCCTTGTCACTGGCTGTGTGACCTTAGGCAAATGACCTCCTTTCTGTGATTTGCTTTCAAAATCTGTTTCTGAGAATATCATCTGTGTCCATGGGGATGTGCCGGGGCACGGACACTTTCGGTAAATGTCGAGTGTTGGGAACAGTGGATAGAACACAGTGAATGCTCTCATAGACTCAACGATAGGACAGTAGCCAGAAAGACAGGAAAGGGGGATGCAGAAGGGGGGAGTCTCTAGGCTTCAGTGCCAGAGGAGAAGGATCTTGAAGGTTGAGTTGCATAGTGGATTTTATTCCCAGGGTGTCAGACCCTTCACAGATTGGCCGTGTGGAGGATGGGCGGACAAGGGAGCCTGACAGATGTTGGTGTGTGCCTGGAGGTGGCCTTCCAGGCAGGGGCAGATGCAGCAGCGGAGGAGGAGCTAGCCAGCACCCTTCCCACATGCCTAGCTCAGAGCAGTGGCTGCGGATGTGTGTGGTTGCAGCTGCCTGCCTTTATTTTGGCGTGGTTCCCCACATTGGCTCTAATGAAGGAAGCTGTAATTACCCTGGCACGGAGCCTTCTTTTTCTGTTAGTGAAATCCTTCACAGGCACATGTAGACACACCTCCCACCACTGATCCCTATATCCCGATGCCTCTCAAGTCTTGGGGCTCCTCAGCAGGATCCCTCTGGAAACAGCCAGGGAGGATCGGTGGCACCAGCTACAGTGATAAGCCCCTGGTGGTTCTGGTTTGCCTCAGGGCTTGGGTCTCCGCTCTACTCTGTCTCCCAGAATCCTCTCTGGTAAGCACACACGGATGCTTCTGAACCTTGATTTCCTGCATGGACTGCTCCTCACCATCCCCCAATCTCGTGCAAAGTTCTGAGACGTACAGTGTGGCCTCTGAGCCCCAGGCTCCTGGAGGCAATGGTTAAGGCTCGTCCAGAGTGGCCTGTCATAGGATCCCCTCTGTCTGGTTCTGAGCAGCTGCAGAGCATAGTGCCCATGCAATCCAGAGTTGAGAAGTGGATGGGGCCACATCTCATTTAGACAGCTGTCTCCCTCTTAGGGTGCCCTGGCTTTTCTGGTTTGGGACACTGGTTCTCTAAAGAGGTTGGGATGTAGGTTCTTGTTGAAGACCTTATCAGTGCAGGTGAGGGAAGGAAGTAAATACCCACACAGGCCCCCACAAAGCTGGGCCTGGGGGCGATAGGTGAGCAAGTTAACAGGTGGGTCGCTGAGAGCCTGCCAGCCCTCAGCTAGTGGACTAGACCAGTTGAAGTATGGGACATTTCCATAGAAACAGGAATTCCTTGGATTATTTAGAAAAAAGGTGAAACCCCAGCAAGGCTGGGTGGGGGAGTCCCAGTGAGGAAGGCTTCTTGGCTGACAGCAGCATCCTGCCATCCTTGGGACTGTGGGGATCATGGGCCTTTTCTTGCCCTCCTGGGACACTGAGGTCAGGACTGGGAGATGGGGACATGTTAGCGTGGGAGGCCTCTCAGGCTGACTGCCTCCACTTTGCCTGAGGGAAGGGTGGTGGTACAGACACCTTGGCAGCAGGTACCACAGAGGTGCCAGACACCTGAGTCTCGGTAGAGGTGCCCCATGGCATGCCAGTCTTGTGCTCTGTCCTCTTTCACAATGCCGTGGCTCTCCTCACCCCACCCCTCTCCTAACTACAGACTGGATGCCTGATCCTCTAGGGGCGGCAGGGGGCGCTCCCAGCCCACAAGAATTCTCTCCAGACACAGGACAAAGGCTTGGGGTACAGGAGGACCGACTGGGGCTTCCACCTGGGGTGCACAGCCTGCTTGAAGCCCCTGCAGCCCCTGACCTGTCCTTTGGCCTTGCCCCACTGTGGCCTTGTTGCATGGGTCCCCCTCCGGTCATGTGACCACAGTCTTCCATCTCCCTCTGCTTTGCCTTCTGTGCCGCGTCCCCTTGCCTCGGGCTTAGTTGCTACTTCAGGGGTCCCTGGTCCCTCTGACTCGAACCTGAGCTGGCCATGTCCCCTGTGCCCTGTGGGTCTCTGATACCATCTCCCTCCCCAGTTCTGGATGTTTCCTCTGACAACCAGTTTGTTCCTCCAGAGAGCAGGTCCGGAGACCACACCTGCAGTGATCAGGCCAGAGGTGGACAGCGTCCCTGCCACGGTGCAGGGAAATGCTGCCTGTCACTCAGGGCTGCCGTCAGCATCTGCTGTTGCCTGGTACCAGACGTCGCCTGGCTCACGGTGCTCAGAGAGGACTCACCTGTTCTCCTCAATGAATGCAGCGAGCTCACGGGGATCAGAAGCCATTTCCAGGCCCTACACTGAGCTAAGTGGCCCTGGTCTGCCGTTAAGTAACTTTGATGCCCCCTCTGCCCACAATTCTCCTGACTGTCTTCAGTTCCTGTCTGAACAGTGAGTGATGGTCTCTCTGCCATCTTCTTGTCCGGGTCCTGATGAATGACCTAAACCCCCATCTTCCTCCTGTAATGCAGGGGTCCACTCCAGTCCACGAGGCTACTCCAGGGGGTGGGCATGGATGTTTCTGAAAGTCTGGTCCACGGACCCTTGAGAGCTACTGCAGGGCACAGAGTTCCAACTCTTCCTGAGTGGACCTTGGCTCTCCCGCCACAGGACAGCTGTGTTCTTGGGGCCTTGAAGCACCAAGGAACCAACCCATCTGCAGAACCCTAGACTGGAGACATCTCTACCACATGTCAGTTGGAAACTAAAACACTGCAGGAAAGAGGCGCTAGAGATCCACTGCAGGGAGGGCTAGGGGAGCAGGAGTGAGAGGGGCCCAGCCCAGCCCAGCCTCTGCGGACATCAAGAGGGAAGGGATGGGCAGGAGGACCCTTTTTGCAGTCACTCCCAGAGGTCTTCTGGGGCCAGCAGTAACTCCCTGGCAGATGGTTCAGATGGTCCAGGTAGTCCTGCAGCAGGAAGGTTTCTGAGCTGTGGGTTCCAAAGGTACCAAATTTGGGGGGTGAGGTCCCTGTGGCCATAAGGCAAGTCCTGGGAAGACGGGGGAGTGGTGGGCTCTGTAGTTGAGCAGTTCCAGAAAGCCTACCATGATCAAGGCCAGCTAGAACTGCCACTTCCTGAAGGGTAATCCTGACAGACACTAGGCCTGCAGCTTCATCATGAGGGGGGCTGGCAGGAGGGGCCTGGCTACAGTGCTTGCGAAGGTGCTATATTTCATAAGAGGAGTTGGTACGTCCCCTTCTGCTCCCCGAAGAGTTGCCAAGCCGTCAGGAGTGGTCCTCTACTTCTGTGTGCTGATCAGAAGCTGGGACATGAGAACTGGCTTTGTTGGGTGTCTTCAACTTTCCTGCATCAGTTAGAATTTCTCCTCTTTCATATTTGTTTATCACGACTACAGCAGCTATTATTCTTATTTTTCTGTGTGTGTTTCTGTGTGGTATGTGTGTACTTGCCAGAGATGGAGGAAGGTTTTATTTCATCACTCTCTGCCCTATTCCCTTGAGACAGAGATGCTCATGCAACCTGTAGCAGAGCCCCGGACCAGTAAGCCCCATTGACCACTGTCTCTGCCTGATATGGTGCTGGGTTACAGATGCATTCAGCTATACCTGGCTTTTTATGTTGATTTGGAAGATTTGAACTCAGGTCTTCTTGCTCATATGGCATGTGCCTTCATTCCCCCCTGAGCTGTCTCTCTAGCCTCCTACTGTTATTTTTTAAGACAGAGTCTGCCAGCCAGGCTGATCTGGGACTTATGATCCTCTTGCCTCAGGCCTCACTCCTGGGGTCCCACACCTGAGTCACCCCTGGCTCCTTCCGCGTTGTTGAGTTGAACATTGTGTTCTTACTGTTCTCTCATTCGTTCATTCACTTACTCACTCTGTCGCTTGTGTGTCGCTTCTTCAAGTCTTTCCTGTGGTGGGGTGTCGCCCATGACTATTGTAAGCATCTTTCCCAGCGTGCCATAGAGCCCGGGGGGAGAAGTTATTTGTCAGATGACTGACACCAAGAGCTTGGCCTTCTATGAAGGATGCAGAGCAGCTTCTATCCTTCAGGGGCGCCCAGTTCAGGGGAATGGAGGAGGAGGGGACTGGCTGTGGAGCGCCATGCTGTCAGAGTGGGGCCCGGCACTGAGTCCAGGTCAGAGAGACACATTTGTAAGGCGCTTTCATGCCTCGGAGCTGTTTGGAAGGGAGACAGGCAGAGTGAGAGCCGTGAACTCATGGGGCCTAGCGGGGCTGTGTGGGGCTTGCTGGGAGCGCAGACCCTGTTCTGAAGGCCTTCAAACTTTTTGTTGCTGTTTGCAGTGTGGAGGGTCAAACCCAGAGCCTTCCTGGTCTTAGGCAAGCGCTCTCTACCCAGTTACCTCCCCGGTCCCAAATTGCATTTTCACAGCTGTGCAGGCCTGCAAACCTGGGGCTTGCTGGTCCACACCCCTGCTTCTCCTTAGGGGGAAACTAGGAACCACCTACAGAGTTGGTCTGGGGAACATATGACACATTCCTGAGCCTTTGACTGAGGACCAGAGAGCTGACTAGCGAAGAAGGGGCTCACTGGGATCTGAACTGACAGTGACCGAGCCCAGACACGCTTTCTAGTTCCTTCCCAGTAGAGTCTTCTTCAGACACGTGGTCTCCCCTAGCATCCTCGACAGTAGTTGGCAAAGGTTTCTGTGTCTGGGCCTCATGGCTGAGACGTCACAGGTGGCTGCTCAGTGAGGCTGCGCCCCTTCCCTGTTTACAGAGGAAGATGCCCAGCCTCAGAAGAGGGTCTCCCCAGGCCCCTTGTCCTAGACAAGACCCCTGGCAGGCAGCACTTACAAACACGGCAGCCCTGCAGGGCAGCTGCAGCCCAGCTGGCTTGGCTGCTGATGCAGAAGGAGTGTGTCGCCTTTGTTGTTGGGATGCACCAGCTGCCGCGTGTGCACGTGGGTCGTGGGGTCTGCTCAGCCTGAGTCCTGTTGCCAGGGCCACAGCAGGCTTCCTTGCCTCTGGGGCTGGTTTTAGCTGTGCCGGAGGGCGGGGTCTGACTTCAGGAGCCCTCAGATAAGTGAAGTCATGCTGATTTCTTGGCGGGGGATGAAAAAATATTCTTTTTGCTATCAGAAGAGTGAAATTAGCAACATTTAGCAATTAATGCATTTTCCCCCAAGACTCAACTCTTAAACAAAGTTCTGAATGTTTGACTTTTATTTTAAATAGGTGGCTGTCAGGAGGAATTACGGCTCCCAAAGAAACACAGACGTTATAATTAAAGAGATGCCAATCTTGACAGGTACTAGTAGAGGCAGGAGAAACGGAGAAGGGAGAGGGACTCTTGGGCTCAGTGGGATGGGACTGGACAGAGAGGTGGCCCGGGGCCCAGCACTTGGCTTCATGAGAACATAAAGGGTCGCAGCACCTGCCCCTCCTCCACTTCCTTTCAGACCCACATCACACAGAGATGCTTTAATCCTGCACCATGGGAGTCGTCAGTGGCCTGACACTGGTCACAGATGATACTGAAGTACACTTGCCTGAGCCTGAGTCCCACAGGAGCTAGCCCGAGCCTCATTCCTAACCCAACCCGAGCCCCGGCCCCTCTAGGCAAAAAGGCAAACCCCATCCTGAGCTGAGCTGTGGTGGTGGTTTGTATCCAGAGTGAGGCCCTCTCCTGGGACAGGGTTCAGATCTGGTCAAGTGGTAGACGGAGCTTGGAGCTCCTCCCACTGCATGCTCCTCGTACCTGCTGTCCGACAGGTTTGGGGGACCCACGGCCTGTCTGGAGCAGGCCCCAAGGAGCTGACCAGTTAGACTGGAGTCCCTGCATGTCCATGGGAAGGATGCTTCAGCCTGCACGGCACAGGCACCCAGGGCCTCCAGACCCCCAGGTCCCAAGATCAAAGCCTCTGGGCCCTCAGATGCTCTCCCTAGCTGCAGGTCTCCCTCCTCCCTTCCAGCTAGCTGTCCTTCCCCCTCCCCGTCCCTCCCGGCTCCCCCTCTGACAGGCACCTCGTTAGCAGAATCTCTGTAAATAGCAGAGATGAGTTAGAGTTACAACAAGGTAGCTCATTAGAGTCGCTCGCTGTCTCCCTCCCCAATTAGTGTTTCTGCGGTGCAGCTGCCAGCACTGCCCATCACGGGGCACCTCGGCTCAGCCTGGGCCAGGGAAGCCAGGATCACCAGGGGCAGCACTGCCCGTCCCAGGGCACCTCGGTCTGGCATGGACCAGGAGACTGGGATCACCAGGGGCAGGTGGACAGGCAGTCCTTCTTTACCTCCAGCCAGTACCTGGGGGCCATGTTGGGCACCCGAACCCTGCAGCGAGGGCTGGTGCCTGGGGTAGCCCTGGAAGAGTCTAGACCTGGGCTAATCCAGCCGTCCATCGCTGTGCTGACCTCCATGTGGTTCTGTGCTCAGGAAAGGACACCTGTCCAGTGTCCTTCTAGAGGGGTCTCCCTCTCGTTTTCTGTTATGGGAACTACAGAGCCCTCCATTGTACTTGGAGGGACAGTCTTCTTCTTTGTGGGTGCTGAAGTATGATGACTGCATCGGGGGACTTTCAGTGTAGAGAAGAGGAAGAGAACCTTCCAGAGACTGAGGGACACAGGAGCCAGGACCAGCTGACTGTGTGGTCATTTTTATTAACTTTTTCTTTTTTGCACATTAGGAACAAGCTCAGATGGGGGGACCATTGGTAGTCTTGTCATGTAGCCAAAGGCAGCACTACAGGGGCCCGAGCAGAGCACCCCCACGGCCTGGGCTTGGCTGGGCTGACAGAGGACTTGGCTCATGTCAGCAGCACGATGGGTGAAGCAACCCCCCCCCCCCGCAACCCAGTCCCCCGCAGCCCTGTCTTCTGAGCTGGCTGAGTCACCCCTGCTCCACACAACCCTTTCCACTCCGGGTCTGCACTCACTTTGCTTCACTTTGGAAAGGAAACGGGCCCAATTTCTCTCTCTCTTGCTGAATCGATAGTTTAGCTGGGCAAGGCAGAAAATGAGATTTACATTCAATGGTTTCCATGGCAACCAGGGTGCTGGGCCACTTTCTCCTGCTCTTGGGGGCACAACGATCTGAGAGAAGGCAGGTATCAGAAGTCTCCAGCCTGAAGGTGGGGTAGAATTTACAGAACCAGAGAGTGGAGCCCCCCTGGCCCACAGCTGTCCTGAGGGGTCCTCCTTTCCCATCAGTCCACAGGAGCCAGTCTGTGAACATGGCTGTTCGCGGCGCCTTCTTGGCTCAGGTGCAGGTGGGAACGGACCTTTCCTCATTTCTCAAACCTCAGTGGCAGACACTCTGCATCCTGCCCTGCAAAAGGGGAACGTGAACCCCAGTGTAGCACTCAAGCTCTTCATTGTCTCAGTGACACAGAGGGGACCCTGTGGTCATCAGCAGGCCATCTGCCCTGAACTCGGGGCCCCTTTGTTCTCCTCAAGCTGGTCGTTCCAACTTGGCTGCCAGCATCAGGTATCTTCTCTCTCTGCAATGACCTTGGGTATGAGGATTCGTCTGACCCCAGATCCTAACCCTCTATCACCCCAGCAAAACTCGTGTCCAGGGGTTTGTGTGTCACTATTATGGACCATATATGGGGGGGATGTGCAGACATGGAGGCTCTGGGGGCCTGATGATCTGGTCTATGCAGGCTGGTGCCTGGGTGAAACCCGAGTCCCTGGTCTCTGGGGTGAGGCTCCCTGAGCCGACTAACCACAGGGTGGGCTGGACTGAGGCCTTTGCTGAAATTCACGCCTCCAGACTCCTGTTCCTCTACCGGTTGGGGCTTTCATAATCTTCCCTAGGAACTCTCCGCTGGACCCCCATGTTGGACAATGTTGGATGAACCTGCTTTGTCCTGGATGAGCTAAAATATGAGAGATTCAGAAGGATGAGCGGGCTTCAACCCAGCGGCCATTCTGAGAGACCCTGGGACTGTCCCCATGGCTGGCTGGCTGTGCATGGGCTCTGCTCCTGTGACTGGCCAGCTTCATCTGCCTCTTCTGAGCAGCTGGGGTGAAGATGAAAGCAGAGCAACTCTCCCGAGGCCCAAGGCACAGGAGGAAGAAACTCAGGTTCAACGGAGCACGGCTGGGCTTCAAGGCGATGCATTTAGCCAAACGGGCACTATGGTCACTGTCATGGTTTGAAATGTGAGTTGTCCATAGACTCATGTGTTCAGATCTTTATTTGTTTGGGAAAATCATGGAACCTTTGGGAGGTGGAATCTTGCTGGAAGAAGGTAATCACAGGGGGTGGCCTTGAGGCTGGTTAGCTCAGTCCTGCTTGAGTGAGTGAGTCCGCTCTTGAGCCAGCAGCAGCTCTCAGCCTTCACAATGTCTGCAGTGACTTAGGCCACCTCCAGCTTCTGCTGCTAGCCATGTCTTTTCTGCCATACAGACTGTATCTCCCTTCTGGAACTGTAAGCTGCATAAATCTCTCTTTTCTCTATTAGATTGCTTGACTTGCGTGTTATCTCATAGCAACAGAGAAGAGTAACCAGTACAGTTACCACCACCTCATGTTTTGCACAGATGTGAGTTTGCAGCTGGGTGGTAATTCACTTTCTAAGCACATTTTACTGTCTCTTCCACATTCACCCTCCAACTCCCTCATCCTCCCGTTGCACTCACCTGCCCAGGGAAGATCTAATATCATTGGGACAGTTCTTGGCACTCAGGGGACTAAGAGATGGCGGCCTCTAACCCTTTAGGAGGGGGAGTTGGAGCAAGGACCCCCCACATGAGAGAGCTCCAGGACATGGGCTCCATAGGAAGCTTTGAAAGGTCTTGCTGTGGACACCAGGGCTTTTGCCCAGAGCAGATGGAGCAGAAGCAGGCGAAGACCAGCTTGGATAGCTCCTGAATTCCTTCTACTTTTACCACTCTGGCTTTTGAGCTGGGTACACAGGCTCCTAGTGGAGATGCAGAAACCCTGCGTGTGTGACCCAAGTGTGCAAGTCACTGAGCCAGGGGTCTCGCCAAGCAGCAAATCCCTGGCACATGAGCCCTGGATGGTGACGTAGTCAGCATACACACTAAAGATGCCCCTTCTCACTCCCGCCAGTGATTCTCAGAAGATGGAGCCCAGGATTTCAGAGTTTCTTGTGGGCGGACCGCCAACATGAAATTCCATTACCTTTCTCATGCTGTATGTGACCACCACAGACAGAAAGGTTCTTAGAGCACAGAGGTTTAGTTCAGCTTGGTTCAGGAGTGCAGGAGGATGGCGCCGACACTTGAGGGACCTTGCGCTGCAGTCACGTGACACAGGACATCACACAGTATAGCTATGAGTTCAGTGCTACTGCGGAAGTCACTGACCGCATGCTAGTGCCCGGCCCTCACAACCTCATCTATCATTTCCCACGGGCTCTCTCCATCCACGTAGCACTGGGAATTCAGCCCCTGATGCTCACGCTTTGGGGACACATTCCAACCACAGCGACAATCAGATCCATCTTTCTCTTATTGGTGGACTCTCAGGACGAGGCCCGCCTCTCCTCAACGTCTGCTTCACCGTCCCTCCAACAGAAAGTGCCCTTCGCCACCCCAGCATTCATTTAACTTTGGGCTGTTGGTTTCTATCCAGGAGTGATTGACCACCAGCTGGTATGTCAGATATGTGGAGAAGGTCATCACCAAGGAGAAGGGCAGGTGAGTGGGAGAGGGCGTGTTCCTCAGCAGAAGCCGCATCTCCAGCTGTGCCCAGCACGGTCCGCTGCAAAGAGTTATCTCCTCAAAACCCAAGTGGAGACTGGGAAAGTGGATTTCACCCAGCTGGGGCCGGTTGTCCAGCAACTCGTCTGTAGGTGTACTGCAAGCATGTGCGCCAGCAGTTCACCGCGTCGCAGCTCACTGGCGAGCTGTGTCTTGACTGGTGATCCCAAGCCCGCTCCTGTGGACGAGACCTCTGTTGCTTCAGGTCCTTCCTCATCACAGCTGCGGCAACCGTGTGACGTCACTGTGTGGCTCCTAGTGGAGGCAGTGCGGCGGAGACTAAAGCCACCGTGGTCTGCTAACCCAGCCTGAGGACACCTCCACCTGCCCCGCAGGGAACACCTATGGCTCACGTCACCAACATGGCACACAAGCAAACTTGGGTTTTTGCCTTATTTGATTGATGGAAAATGCGAGTAGAACAACACTCTCAAGAGAGGTCGGCAATCTGGATGGGAGCGCGCACCAGAGAACAGAAGTGGCGGAACAGGGCCCAGCCTGACACCTGGGAGACCATGAGGTTAGTGCATTACAGAAGGAGTTCCTGCCGCCCAGGCAATTTAGAGGCTCGGCCTCAAAACTAAGAGCCGGTGCTGTGGCTGGAGGTAAAACCTGCTCAGGGTCCATTGCTGGCTGTCAGTTTCCTTCACTGTCGTTGTGTCAAGAGTGAAGCACAATCCAGAGCGCTTAAGTCATCTGCCCAAGGTCGCACAGCTGAGAGTGCTGCAGGATTGGTTAGTCTGATGAGTGAAGATTCACACCCAGGACCACCTGCAGGACAGGCCTTTCCCCCTCCTCACTCCCTTAACCCTAGTTCTCTACTCCCCTCCCCTTCTCCCTTCCTCCCTTTTCCATCTCCCCTTCCTTCCTCATCCCTCCCCTCCCCTTCTCCCTTCCTTCCTTTCCTACCTCCTCTCTTCCCCCCTCCCCTCTCAGGTCTTCTTCCTGTGTGGCCCCCCAGGCTGGGTCACTTGTCTGCCACAGGTAGCATTAGCTTCAACTCTGACTGCGGAGCAAGCCTGGAGGGCCTCGCTGACGGCTGGACCACATGTTAGACTCAGCTAATTGGTTAAATAGATTCTTCTACATGCATGGCGTTGAGCTTTCTGCTTCGATAAGACATAATATTAATTTTAATTAAATCTCTGAAGGCTTGGCCAAATATTTCCATTTTCTGAGCATGTCCCTTGATCCTGATGTCTTCCCCTGAGATGAGGGCACCAGGGAGAGCTGCCCCCCAGAAGTGGGAGACAGTGCGGGGGGGGGGGGAGGTGGCAGGCGGGAGAGGAGAACAGGAGCGCCATACCACGGGGGCTGGGCTTTGCCCTGGGCGTTTTCTGCTTCTGTTTGACCAGGCTCCTTGAATCCCCACTTTGGGGGTTCTGCCAGAGCAGCAGATTTTCAAGCCACATAGTTTCTGAACTTGGGGTCAGGCAGGAGCAGCGCCCCGAGGTCTTACCTGGCCCTGGGATACCTGCCTCACTGCTCCAGTCTGAGCCGGAGCAGTTCTAGGTGCCTCAGTCTTGGGGACACGATTGAGAGGGTGAGGACTGGGTTTTGACCCCAAAGATTACAATGCTGCTTCAGGGGTACTGGGGAGAGCTGGCAGTCACTCTATTCCTGAGTGGGGTAACTGAGGTCTGGAACTGTGGGGAACACTGGGAAATTAGACCCTCATGGCGAGAGGACGGGGTTTGGGGTGCTGCAAAGTGGCGTGGGCCTGTGACACTGGGGAGCAAGCCCACCCTTGAAGTTCAGCACTATTGCTTAGCCAGTGGGTCTCAAGCCTCTCTCTCCTCTCTGCCCTCCCCATCTTCCTCCCCATTTTCTTCCTCCTCCTGCCTTTCTCTTCATTCTTGTATAAGCAAGCCATTTTGAGGTGCTGAAAAGACTTTAGGTCCCAGCGAAATGGGTTGTGGGTAAAGGCGCTTCCACACAAACATGGAGACCTGGGGTGGAAGGTCACTGGGGGAAATTGGGGACTGTGTTTGAGTTCTTGGTGTCATTAATAGAAGAATTTAAATATTGACTCAGAAAGAAGCTCAATGGACATTTTATTAGAGTTTGAAAGAAAACCAGCAGGGCAAGGGAGATAAATCCCAGCAGCTGCGGGAGGAGGAGACAGGAGAGGCCGGCCCGGCCAGCCAGCTTTCCTGGGAGGTGGCTCCTGGGGTGACTGGCAAGTGCACCTGGTGGGTCCGTGCTAATCTCTGGGTGATCAGCATGTCATGCCTTCTTCTAGGGCCAGAGGAGAGCTGAGAGTTCATTCTAACATTACCACAGAAGTGCCAGGCGGAGTCCATACTAAACCTCTGGTGGGCTAATCCCCAGAGGAGCCGGCTCTTACCCCTCTCCCTGCCAGGCTGCCCTCTGACCTTCACACATGCATCCTGGCTCTCTAAACAAACGAAACATTTTGAAGACACTGTTTTCCAGTTTCCAATCTGAGCCCCTGGCAACATCCTCTAGTGGAGACTCTTCCAGGCCCTTCTTCAGCTGCCCCTTGCCCCTCACCCAGCCCCTTGCTCCTGCAGGCATGTCAGAGGCCATCCTTAAGCCCTTTCCCAAGGGCGGGGAGACCTGCTTTCAGGGGTCAGGCTGACCCTTAGTTCTACTCATTACACACTTTCACAGGATGTTTAAGAGTTAGTTGCAAATGTGAAAAGTATGTGGCACCCACAAAACCACAAAAACTCAGCAGCCCTCTCCCCAGGAGAGAGCGGGGCAGGGGAGGCGCCGCCCCAGCCTCTCCAAGGCCGGGTCCTTTGTGCCCATCCGACAGGAACAGCCTGGCATCAGGTGGGACTGGGGCTTTCTGAGCCGGGACAGTCTCGCGTGTGGTCTTGCTGCTGCGCGGGCTGGTGGTCCTGGGCAGCTATGGCCCCTCCCTTACAGACACTTTCTTGCCATCAGTGGTGGAGAGCCGCTTGGGGCACCTGTCCTGGTTCCTTTTCCCCTTCTTACTCTGACAAACACCCCAGCAGGTGGCCTGGGGAGAAAGCATCTCTGCTCGGTACAGCCATCGTGCCACGAAAGGTGTAGCAGCAGCTGAGGTCGGTGATGTCCAGGGTCCACAGCAGTAGTGAGAGAGGCTGCGTGCAGGCCACCACCGGCGCTTAGCACCCCTCATTTCTGCGGGATCCCCTACCTACTGAGCAGAGCCTCCAGGGCGGGCAAGTCTCCCTGGCTCAGCTCCTCTGATCAAGGAAATCCCCACAGGGGTGCCCAGAGGCTCCTCTCATAGAGGGCTCACGCTGACATAGAAAATGTTCCTGCTTTTTTGAGATGATTCCGAGGATCCTCCCGCCTTGGCTTCCCAAGAGCTAGAAGTACAGGTGTGTGCCGCCATGTCTGACTTAGAATTTATGGGTGTCTGCTTGGTTTGCTTTTGCTTAGAGAGGCATCTCCATTCCAAATTCTCTTGGCTGAGCCTATTTATTTAAGTCATTTAATCTATGTGCTGGGGTTGGAGCCCAGGCCCTGCCGTGTGCTCTGTCCCAGCTCTATCACCACCTTCCGTGGGTTCATTACCAGAATTCTGGTCCTACTGAGACTTGCTGTGGTCTGTACCTTGAGGCTAGTAGCTGGTTCCCATGAACCAGGGTCCCGTGTTTGCCAAGCTGTCCTTATCACGTTCAGTCTGGGCTATCTCATGATGCCACAGGGACCTGCCTGAGGGACCAGCCTGGAAGTTCCTCCGCATAGCGCTTCCAGGGTTAGATTGCTGGTATGTTGAATTAACTTATTAATGACTCCGTTTACTTATTGGGCACAAGGGATCCCTGCCGAGTTAATTATTTATTTACTGTGCCCCGGAGACCATTGTAGAGCCTTCTATCCTCCGCTGTCCTTCGCCCTAACCTTTCCCTCATGGGTCTGGGCACCTGCTCCTTGGCTGATAAGTGTCTTTGGACAGCTACTTAGTTGCTATAAAATATTTAGCATTGTTGTGAGTCCGAGATGCTGTGGACCTCTCTGTTGGTGGTCATAATGTTTCAAAGGCCGCTGGAGCCTGTGCGCGTCAGACCCGTGTCTTCCGGCAGCACTCATTGCGGACACGTCCTGGCCATGGAGTTCCTGTCTCCCATATCCTGTGGATTTCTTTCAGCTCATGACCTGGTGGGGCGTTGGACTCACCATCCTGTTACCCCCAGGATGGCGGCACCTGGGGTCCCCACCCGCCACGGGCTTCCTGGCTCCCAGGGCCTTGCCAGTGCAGGCTTGTTCCCCCCACACTCCCGCTGGCTGCTGTGCACAGTGCATTTCCCTGGGCCTTCGTCTGTGCTGGACTCTGGCAAATGCCATTCTGGGCTGGTTGAGATCCCCTGGCTTTTCTCTGTGGCTATTTGTTAGTAGATTTATTGTTTAATTTAAATGATTATTTTATATTTTATTTATGTGAGAGAGAGAGAGAGAGAGAGAGAGAGAGAGAGAGAGAGAGAGAGAGCACTTCTGTGCTGGACCCATGTGGAAGTCAGAAGACAGTTGCTCCATCTCTTTCCTTGGTTTCCAGACCCATGCGCTCATTGCTGGACTTGCTTGTCCTTGAACGCTGGGTGGAACCACTTGTCGGATAATCCTGACCTGCAGTATGTAGAAGAATGACTATTTGACTCTTGCTTCAACATTTTTGTTGGCTGTTGATCTAGTTAAGCTTTTTGTTGTTCTAGCTGTATGCTTTGCCAGAAACTCATCTGTCTTACTGAGGTTTATAGGTTTTTATTGTGTACCCATTATGAATTTGAATCTATTCATTCACTTCCCGCATTTGCTTCTCTTTGTGTTTTGTCTTCTACTTACTTGAATATTCTATCTTTTCTGGGCATGTGAGGATTTTTAGAAGCACCCCTCTTGTTGCTGATTAGATTTTGCTCTAGTGTGAAAAGAAATGTGTACCAACGCTGATTTGTAGATTGGAGGCTTCCTTTTTTTTTAAAACATTTTTTTATTATTTATTCAATTGTGCGTGTGTGCATGTGTGTGTGTGTGTGTGTGTGTGTGTAGAACCATGGGCGAATTCGGGAACCACCATGGACCGCCTCTACCTCCTTCTTGTTTACTCTGCCCCGGAATTCACAAGCTCCACCCTACGAGGACCAGAAACACAGGCTGCCCCCACTTCCGCCCGGCGTCTATATGTGGGGTCTAGGATCCGAACTTGGAACTTTCCGCCTGCAAGGCAGAGGCTTAACCTCTGAGCCACCTCTCCAGCCCCTAGAGGCTTCCTCTTTTACACAGAGTTGGTTTTGTGGTGGCCCCATGTGTGCCCAAGAAAAATGTCCTGCTCCATGAAGCAGACACAGTCATGGGTGGTAGGAACACAGAGACAGTGTTGGCATGAGGGGCTTGTTTAAGGCCTCAAGCACACCATTTGAGTTGCTTGTCCCTCCACAACCCTTCAGCTATGGCGCACCTGGTGAAGTGGCATTTTAGATGGACTTCTGCAGTGTATGAACAATGTGTTTTGCTAGGTACAGTGTTTTTTCCATTTTGTAGATGTATGCATGTGCATGTCTGTATAAGTATGATGTCTAAATGTATGTGGTGTGTGTGTGTGTGTGTGTGTGTGGTATGGATGATGTATATGCATGTATACATATGCACATGTGAGTGTGATATGTGTGTACACATGCCTGTGTGGTGAGATGCAGGTGTATAGGTGGTGTGTGTGTGTAGGTGGAAGACCATTACAGATGTTAGTCTTGGCCTCCCCGCCATGCTTGAGACCAGGTCTCAGTGCTGCTTGTTAGCCAGGCTGGTTGACTGAGATTCTCAGGTCTCTGCCTTTCCTTTCCTGTGGGTGGGCTGGGACTACAGTCACTTACACCATTGCATCCAGTGTTCAGAACTGGGATCTGGGATCAGAACCCTGGTCCTCACTCTAGTATGGCGGGTCCTGACCCTGCTTAGACATCACCCCAGCCCCCATTGCTCTTTGCAGCAGTGAAAACAACCCTGTTGTCCTTAGTGCTCCCTTCTGGCATGTGATGGCCTTGCTTTGCTCTCCCTTCTGATGTGTATCACCGTGTTTCTGTCTCTCCCTCACTTGTAGTCCTCTCTGGAATTCACACAATCTGATTCTTTCCCTTTCCAAAGCTTCCTGAGGTGCTGGTGTGCGTTTGCTGAGGCCGCCCATTCACAGGGGTCAGGAGATGGTTTCTATTTTGTTTTCTAGTTTGTATATTTTCAACACTGTAAAATTAACTTTAGCATCTGTCTATCTGCATTCACACATTTTTCATTACTACAATGGAATGCCCAAGGCAAGCTGACTTTACAAAGGATAAAAATTGATTTAGCTCACAGTTTCAGAAGATACCAGCTCAGTCCCTCAACCCTTGGCTCAGTCTCTGAAGACACTGTTGACCCAGGACATAATGGCTGATCCATGGGACCCAGAGGTTGCATTACAAGATGAGAAGTCAGAGAGGCAGGGGAGGAGAGGACTTTCAGGGGTCCTGTAGCCTGGGCCCTCTGGGTTCCACCTTGTAAGCCAGGCTTCTAGCACGGGAACCTGGGGCAAGCCAGGGGGGGTTCTTCCCTTGGACATAGAAGAGGGCTCTGCTTCACCCTGCCCAGGCACATCTGCCCGGATGCAGAGTCAATTGGCAGCTACTCTTACAAGGAGAAAAGTCATATAGGAAAGTCCTGGGTATGCAAACCAGACCCCTATAGCTGTAAATTTGGAGGCTCAGGCTGGGTTGGCCTCACCTACCATTCTGATTGATCCATCAGGTCACCAGAAATTCAAGAGCCTCCTAGTCTGCTGGGTTCCCCTCCCCCCCAGTCGTCTCTCCTTAGCTCCCACCTGCCAAGACGGTGAAAGACCCACTTCCCTCAGAGGCCACATGTTGGCGCCATGACCACCCAGCCAGGCATCAACTGCTCGCCCAGCAGTGACACTCGTGGCCCAGTCTGACTCCAAACATATCTGGATGAGGGGCCCAGTCGTGTAGCCCTGAGGGCAGAGATGCTGCAAGTGAATCATTGTATTTACAGAGCGGTTGATCTCCGCGCTGGGGACGGAGCTCAGACTCTGCACATGCACCTCTGAGCCGCGCTCTGGGCTCTGCAGTTGTCCTTCAACTGTGCTCCTTCTCCTGTCTCTACTCTGGTGTGATAGGAAGGAGGAAGGACCAACTCTTTCTGGGGTGACCTGCTCGCCCTGAACCTGGCTGTTTACCTCTTGGAGGTTAGGGTTAGGGTTGACAGCAGCTCCTCAGTGCATGCCTCAGAGCATGCCAACACACGTTAGCCACAAGAAGCACAGAGAGACAGCAGCCCCTGACTGCTCCCCCATTGACCATCCTCCACGCCTCTGGCACCCTCTCTCCCTCCTTGATGCACACAAATCACACAGGCACATACATGAATTCAGCATATGTACACATCATGCAGGCACCTACATGAATGTATGAATCACATGCAGGCACATAAGGCACTGTACATGCATGCATATATTGCATACACCCATGTAACTTTGCACACACAAGCATACATACTTATACGCACACACATGTACCACACATGCATAGACATACATACATTCCTTCATGTACTCTGCACGCATGAATTCACATACTTGTAATATATGCATACGCATACCATACATGTAGGTGTACATACATTACATGTCTTCATGTACTCTGCACACATGAACAACATACTTATAATATATGCACACATTCCACATACGTGTAGGCATGCATACATTTATATACTTTCATGTATTCTTCACATGTGAATACACATACTTGTAATATATGTGCACACATACCACACACGTGTAGGCATACAGACATTACATGCCTTCATGTACTATGCACACATGAGCACACATACTTGTAGTATGTGCACACACACATGCACATCTTGCATACCTGCAACACTCTGCATACATGAACACACATATGCACCCCAGAACACCAATGCCTTCCGTCTCATAGTTTCTACCAAGCTCCCTGGATTCATCAGCCTCCATTTCTCTGCCTTGGACCCTCGAGAGCTGGGTTTTGGGCAATCGGCCAACAGTCTGTGTTTGTATCTTGTTTGCACTGAATTATAGAGTCCTTGGGGGAGAATTGATCCCTCTGTCCGAGAACGTTCTGGGCTGCTCTTCTTACTTAAGTTTTGTCATGTCTGTGACCCTTTGTTTGGATGGGTGGGTTCCATCATCACTAATTATTTCCTTGTAGCCGCTGTGAATGGGATACATCGCCCCACCACATTTCCTACTCCCGGCGGCCACGTCTGTTTGCATGCTTTACTCTGGCTTGCTTTAGCTTTCTAGGTTTTCTGTTTTCCTTTCTGGAGGTATAGTGCTTCTAAAGACAGTCTTGAGGTCCCAGGGTGTGGTGTGTGTTTGGACGGGACAAGGACGCTGGGATGTCTTGTAGGGTCGACAGCCCCTAATTCCCTGGGGACATGCCTTGAGACCCTGGTTGATGTATGAAGCTGAGTGTAGCATCGAGCTCTCTGTGTGTGGGATTTCTCTCAGGTACAGTTGTGTGATAGTCTCGGTGATCAGCTGGGACCGCAGTCATAGTAGCATACACATGTGACTCAGCTGTCCCATGACCACATGTGTGAGATGAGTGTGGAAGGGAGAATTAAGGGGTATTTTGGCCTCCAGTCTGCAGGCTGTGCTGTCTTTGTCTGGTGACTGCCGCCTGCCTGCGGTCAGGCTCTTGGCCCCCTGTTGGAGGGCACGCCCTCTGTGGCCTCACCTCCTTCCCTGAGACTGCACCCCTGAGGGCTGCATCTCTTCCAGTGTGGCCAGAGCTGGCGATCACGCCCTGAACATGGGGCCTTTGGGAGAAATCTCAGGTTCAAACCATGCAAAATCCACAGGAGGACATCACCAGCACCGGGGCCTTTGAGCTCCGGGCCGTCACTGAATAAAATACTGAACAAGCAGGCAAAGGGATCTACAAGACAACAGACAGCTGATGTGCGGGCAGTGTGCACAGCGTGGACACTCGGCACAGATGAGGACAACGTGGACAGTTGGCACAGGTGAGGGCAGTGTAGACACTTGGCACAGGTGAGGGCAGCATGGACAGTTGGCACAGGTGAGGGCAGCGTGGACAGTTGGCGCAGGTGAGGGCAGTGTGGACAGTTGGCACAGGTGAGGGCAGTGTAGACACTTGGCACAGGTGAGGGCAGCGTGGACACTTGGCACAAGTGAGGGCGGCATGGACACTCGGCACAGGTGAGCGAGTCGTGTTTGGAGGGTATGATTTCCTCTGCCACTTGGGCCAGGGTGAGGCTTACAAAGGGCAAATGCTTATTTCCAGAGCTTTTCATTTTTGATTTCCAGGGCCTATTGATTGCAGGTTTCTGAAAGATTAGGGGCTTCTCCTGCAAGCCCTGGAGTTTCCAGCAGCCATGGGTGGGTGAGGTGGGCTCTAGATTCTTGCCAGCTCTTAAGGCTCACTACAAGTTCCTGATATTCAGCTTATTGAATTAAGAAATCTCCCTGTATGCATGGCATAAATTTACAAGTCGGAAAAGAATGTTAAAATTTATCAGCGCTTCTTTGGGGTTTCCATGAAGTGATGGAGCAAGTTTCTTTTTCATCCATTAAGATAGCGGATAACGTTGTAGTTGTATCGTCCAATGGTCCTTCAGCTCCTGGGCTGTGTGCTGGCCCATTATGGCCTAATCATCTTTGGATAGTACTGTGAAAGTAATGCATCAATACTTTAAGAAAAATGTTAATGTGAAAATGATATGTGCTGCTTTCTTCTTAAGCATGTTTACCTTATTCTCTAAATAAGAACACTGTGAATGTGAGGGAAAAAAACTTACAGACAGGCAAAAAGTACAGCAAAATAGAAATCACAACTGCCTGAATATGGTTAGAATGTGTCCCCAGGATTGCTCAGGATAGTTTCCCCAGGATTGCTCAAGATAGAACCATCCAAACTGCTAAGGTGTGGAGGGGCGAAGAGGAAGCCATGCACTGTATGCTTAGAGGTAGGGGGTTTCTGGGGAGTGATTAGGTTAACAAGGTGGAGCCCCATGATCAAATCCAAACCCCTGTATTTGGGAGAGAGAGGTCAAGGTCAGAGAGACTCAGGATTTTGATATTGATGGGATCCACACAGTTCTCATCATGATACCGAACTTCAAGGACCGTGGTCAGCCTGCACTGCAGTGTGCACTTGCAGCTTCCAGCATTCTGAGCTAAATAAAATTCTTTTCTTTGTATAGCAGCCTGCCTCAGGTCTTCTGTTATCATGGTAAAAAAAACCTGACTAATATAAATGAGGACTTATTCATGAGCTGCTGGCAAATCAGTGCATGCATTTGTTTGAAAATAAAAAATGCATTTATTTGCAATAAGAAGAAAGACTGGAAGTAACGCGGTTAGCTGAGAGTTCTCCAACAAGACTGTAAAATAGAAGTAATTTTCTAAACTCTAAGGATGGATGTATAAACACATGTGAATTTAAAAACCAGAGCTGAAGAAACTCTGAACGATTCGGAAGGTTAGCTCCAAACGCACAGGACAATAAGCCAGATAGAGGAGAGTAATTGCAATGCGCACAAGCTCCGTTCCTCACACTTGAATTGATTGACTGTTTTACAGGGAAAAACATTTTTGTATTACCTTGGGTTCTTAAAGCCAATTTATAAAAATTAAAACGATCATGCCAGTCATGTCTCCAAACACGAGGAGAGTAAAGCCAGAAAAAGAAGAGGGTGGCATCCCCCAAATCCAGGCATGCTCAGCTTTAAAAACAATTCTCAGTAATGCGAATTAAACAATAAATCAAAACTGAATTATCAACGATTTCAAAATGAGCTGCAGTATAGCTCTGCATAAACCCCCAGGATACCGCCCAAGCTGGGCACTTAGCGGAAAATGAATAGCTTTAAATGCCGTCATTAGAAAGACGGAGTCTGAAAAGACGGGGATCTCGGCTTTTACCTCAATAAGTGAGGAAATGAACAGCAAGTCCAAAGAAAGCTGATGGAGAAATTAACAGAGAAAAGACACAGAAATTAAACAGAATAAAACAATGGTAGGCTGGGTCCACGAAGATTGACAGGCAGAGCTTTGAAGCAAGGGCAAGACAAAGCCAGCAGGTCTGATGAATAGCACGTGACAGGAAGGTGAAGGGGCCTTATAGACTCGCTGATTTGTTAAGACACAGAAAACACAAAGTGCCGGATTCTTGCTAATAAATATAGCCATCAAAGCAGAGTGAGTGTGATCCGAACATTTAGGCCGTGTTGTACCACTCATGGATTAGTGTTTTCAGCTGTCCACCTAGAAGCTTCCTTTCACAGTGGAAGGTGTTCCATACAGAGAGTCACAACTGACCACACGCAGATTACACGTGGCAGGGCTGCTGGCCCAAGCAGGACCTCTAATACCCCCCCATCCCATCCCCATCCCAAGGCTGAGGCAACCTCAGGAAGGAGGCAGTAAAAATGTAAGAGCCCCAGGGTGGCCAGGGGGTTCTGCCTGATAGCACCCCTTGCTTATGTAGGGATGCCGCATCCAAGAACTCATGGCGTTGGGGAGGGGGTCCACTTCTATGATACCTGCACAGTCAACATTTCAACAGCTCAAGATCTTCTGAGGGTTACTACTGGATGAGGGGAAAGGGGGCCACTTCTCTTGTGGTTCACCCATTCATAGGTCATCTATTCTTCTGCTGGACACATGCCATGAAAGGCAGCCCAGAGGAACTCAGTGGGACACACACACAGAACCCAAAGGAAGAGGAAAATGGCTTGCATTTGTTGTATTCATGCACGCAACTCTAAAAAAATACAAAACACATTTTAAAAAGTAAACACATTTTAGGAAGAAACATGTCCATACCAAGTGACAGAAGGCAGCTTCTCTTGGTGTCCTCCTGCCCCTCCCGTCCTGGCTGCCCCTAGCCTGGGAAGGCCCTGCATCTTCCAGATACCCTTGCAGGTGACTTGTCCTGGTGACCAGGTCACTGGAGGAAAGACGTGTCCCCAGCCGAGGCCCAGAGTCTGACCTTGGTGGCACTGGCATGTGGTCGCTGGGGCCTCAGTGGGGTATCTGGAGGTCTCAGTGGGTAGACTGCCTCTCCATGTCCTGTGCTCCCCACCTTCCCTCAGTTAGACTCAGAGTTTGCTCAACTCTGCAGGGGGATTACTCTATTTTACATCCAGCCAGGATCATAGCCAGGAACTCCCTGGTAGCACATGAAGTCAAGAAGAGACAGGAAGAGGCAGCGAAGGGCTAGGAAGATGGCTCAGGGGTTAAAGCCTTTGCCTAGAAAGCAAAGGACCTGAGTTCAAATCTCCAGATCCCATATAAAAATGCCAGGCAGGATTGAAGGCAATTCCAGCCCTGGCATGCAGAGCCTGGGAAATCCCAGAGCAAAGCAATAAAAAGGTAGAGCAATGCAGGATGATTCCTGAAGTTACCCTTTTGCTTCCATAAGCACACATACTCACATGCCCTCTGGTACGTACATACCACGCACGCATGCGTGCACATGTGCATGCACATTTAAAATAAAGAAGACATGAGAAAAGCAAAGAGCATGTGATCCCTGACAGAAAACCAAGAGGACAGTCTGACAGAGATGCACAGCTTTCCGCGGCCACACCCAGCCTCCCCCTGGTCATGTGTAGTGACTTGTTACTGTCTCCCCACGATGAATTCAGTGGACCTGAGTTTTCCAGACACAGGCTGGAGTTCTCTTAGGAAGCCCCTAGGTCACTCTGTTGATGTGAATCCTCACAACAGAGATGGAGGAAATGGACCTAGAAAATAGGAAGTGCTTCACTCATTCATTCGTTCATGCAGAAATGAATGTGCATCATTCAGCAGTCCTCCACGCGTCTGCTGCTGAGGCAGGATGGCAGCAGTGAGCTCAAGGCACTGATGATGTAACTGGCCAGTAAAGGGGCCCTGGGACTGGCAAGACCCTACAGTGCACAGGAAGTATACAGGATGGCTGGAGGGGTGTGAGAGTCAAAGGGTGATGTCTCCAGACCTTTCTTCAGAGAAGGAAGAGGGCAGCTGGGTGGGCAGGGAAGGAAAAGGGCAGCCCGGCAGGCAGGGAGGGAAGACAGCAGCAGGGCGGGCAGAGAAGGAAGAGGGCAAAGATAGAATCACACCAGAGTGGTGGCTGTGGAAATGGGGAAGGTGTACAGGTGTCAGGCGGGGTTCCTGAGGTGGGCGCCAGGCTCCAGGGAGAGGGGCTTCCTCCTGCTGGCAGTGGTCACGCCTTGCCCTAACTGCATCTCAGCCCCCCACACTCCTAGCAAGAATTGTCTGCTGCGGACATGCGGGGTGCCCATACTGTGTGTCTGAGATTGTGCGCCTGGCTCTGTGCCTCCTGCTGGACACCATAGTAACCACTTAGTGTGATTCAAGATTCCAGGGTCTTCCCTGGTGTGCTTGAATAGGCTGAGGTGGGAGGGGAACTAGGAGGGGTGGAGAAGAGGGGGGAGGGGAGAGCGGGAAGGGCCCACAGCTTCTCCCACAGCAGCAATTATTTCTCTGTTGCCAAGGAAAATGTAAACAAAGGTCAGCTCTGGCCAGGCCTCTTGTTTTATTGCTTTTTTTCTCCCTTTGTGGTGACAGGTTGATTTGGAGAATTGAGTCTGCTTGTTATTTTCCTTCCAGACTTCCCCTCCCCCATCTGTGCGAGGTGGGGAAAGGGGGCTGCTGATCCCCCTCAGGCCCTGAGCCCATAGCGTCAGAGAGAAGCCTGGAGCCCATGGGCCCTGCTGCATAGCTTCTCGGGTACCTCACGCCAGCGCTGGGCGGGACACTCAGGGAGCTGAGAGACCGTTCTCCCCAGCTAGCAGCCTTCCCTTCCCAGCAAGCCTGCTGTGGCCTGTGGCCAAGGCTACACCATGTTCTCCAGAGCCAGTCTGCAGGGAGTGTGTCTGTGAGCCACCCTGGATGCCAGCACCACCCAGTTCCTGTCGACTCTGACCCCCCACTTGACTTCAGACACCAGCACCATCCCAACTCCCACCTGACTGGGGGTCTCTGTTTCCTCACCCTGTGACCTGCAGCTGCCGTGGCTTCCTGCAGGGTATGTGGGTCGGGTGGGGGGGGTCCCCCTCCATATCTCATCCCAAGTGCCCCTTGGCTCCTGCAGCAGCACTTTCTGATGCATCCAGAGCTCAGGCAGTGGGTGGGCATGAGCAGTGAACAGAAGGGTGGCAGGTGACCGGGCTGCATGGCTGTGGAGCAAAGCCAGAAGAACCATCTCCCCCTCCCCCCCATAGTGAGTTGTGAGGATTTCATGGCTGAGGTTCAGGGCAGACAGCTGCTCTGAGGGGAGGAAGTGGCAGGGGGCTCTCCTGATTTCCAAAGGTGCCTCAAGGTGGTAAGGAAGTTCCCTGAACAAGCTTAGCTCCCAACTCAGGCTAGGCCCTGGGTGGGCCATCCGGCTAGCTAAGGGTGTATGTGACTAGATTTTAGGAACCACCTAGGAAAAGTCCCAACTGGGCAGGGAGAGAAGAATGCAGGCTGTTGGCAAGGCCCAGGTGCACCTGGCCCATGCACTGTTCATATGTGTACTGCATGCGTGTGACCTATTAATTCTGTTGCCCGGAAATACTGTGCCTAGCTTTGGAGAAGCGCCTCATTACCTCCAGAGGGGACTCCGAGGGCCAGAGTGTCTGTGCTTGTCTATGTGTGTGTGCACGTTTGCACGAGCATGTGTGCGTGTGTTGGCAGAGGTTGATATTGGGTATCTTCCTCAATCATTCTCCACCTTATTTGTTTATTTATTTATTTGGATGATAATTTTAAATTTTTCTACTTTTACAAGCATATTGAGTATTCATCCCTGTTTTCCTTCCATTCCCCTCCCTCCCATTCCCTCCTTTCCCTTCATCAATCCCCCCACTCCCTCTCACCCTCCTGCCTGTCTGCTTCTATGGATCCCAAGGTTCTCTCTAGATTGTCTACTTGAGTGAGGGGAAATGCCCATATCAGTGGGGTGGCTTGAAGAGAGGTAGCTTCATATACCACAGAAGACTGAACTCTCCACCTTATCTTTTGAGACAGGCTATGAACCTGGAGCTCCCAAATCTCACACTGTGTGAGACATTACCCGCTGATATGTGCCCAGCCCACCTTACAGTACTTTGAAGATGTCCCTCTAAGTACTTTTAACACCCACAGAGCTAACTGATGTGGACTGGTTCTGTGCCTCAGGGAGATGGAGCAGGGAGCCAGGGTCTCTTGACCACCTGTCACAGGCCCAGCCTTACTGAGGCTAGGATAGTAGAGGCTGCTCATGTGAGCTCTGGCCCCTTGTCACTGAGCAATTCCCACAGAGCCTCACGGGGCTGGACACCAGGGACAGACTCCACATGCTGCTGGCTGGCTGGGGTGAACCAATCTGAGGTTTGGCCATCACACAGATGAGCCAGGGTTGGACAGTTGTGTGTATGTGTGTACACGCTTGCGCACATGCGTGAGTGCTGGTTGCCAGCCTGATGATCCGTGTGTCCCACACAGGCCTACAGTCTTTGTCCCCCTTATCCACCTGCCTCTTGGACTCTGCTTGCCCCCCTCCCCCAAACCTTCCCAGGTCTCAGCCTCTTGACAACTTAGCTCTGCACAAGTAGAGGGAATTTATCCGCTTGGCTGGGTCCTGCTCCCAGGCACAGAGGACCATGGCGCCTACAATTACGCCAGGTGAAAATTCATTTCATCCAGGCTCAGGGGACGGGGCTGGATGGGGGCCGTTTGCCAGCTTTATTGCAAAATGCGTTATTTTCCCTTCACTCTCAAAAATATTTATCTATGCTAATTTAGCGCAGAGCCAGCTCAGTCCTGCACGGGGAATTGACCTATTAATTCTGTCGCCCGGAAATACTGTGCCCGGCTTTGGAGAAGCGTCTCATTACCTCCAGAGGGGACTCCGGGGGCCAGAGCAGCACCGGCTGCCTGGCCGGCTGTCGAGGAGCCCCGGGGATGTGTGTCCTAGTGCCTTTGCAGACTGGAAACACTCATTATGAAACAGACCACCTTCACTTTGGGGAAGGGCAACGCTCTGTTTTAGGCCCAGCTCTGTCCCGTCACCCACTGGGTGACTTGGGGCAAGTGTCATCACTTTCTGAATGTACCTCTACAGCTGTGAAGTGAAGCTCTTCCTCCCAGGGCTCAGGGGTGCATGGAGGGAGGATGACATGGGTCTGAGTGCTGGGAGCAGCTCCTCACCTGCCGTCATCTTCATGTTGCTTTTCATGGTGACTCTACCTTGTGCCCATATTTTGAAAACATTTTCTGTTCGTTATGTTTGTTTTTTGAAGCAAGGTCTCATGTACCCCAGGCTGGCCTCCGTGCATAGCCCAGCCTGACCACTTCTGATCCTCTAGGTATTCTACCACACAGCCATGTGAGCGCTGTCTCTCTCCTTCTTGTGCTCATTTAGAATTCTACTGTTTAGGGTTTGTTCAGTGGTTCGAACTTAGTTTTCTCCTGTGGCTTGGAGCCAGGTTGGTGGCTCCTACCTGAGATCTTAGCATTTGGGATGCTACAAATTAGTTAGAGGGTAGCTTGGGCTATAGCAGGAAGCCCCTAGCCAAGACATAGATAGAATTTAATCTCCTCCCTTTCTCCCTTCCCTCCCTCTCCCAGCCCAGGAACTTTGCTAGGAGAATCATTTCTCTACTGAATTACCTTTGCATCTCAGTAAAGCATTCATCTCCCTTAATCTCACGGTACATTTTTGGACTGTGTTACGGCCCTGGTTGACAAGGCCCCGATTGCTCCTGGGCCAGCTTCGGTAGGGCAGCTTTACTGGATGCCAGGACCCATGGTGGAGTCCCATATTCTCCCCTTGAAGATCACTATAGCTGTTCCAGCTTCACCTCCATGGATGAGCTTCGAGTCGAGTTGTCCATCTCCGAGAATCATGCTGGGACCCGGACTGGACGGCACCGCAGGCTCAGGGGAGAGCCGACATTTTAACTGCTTCGAATCTTCCGTCCAGGGGCAGAATGTAGCCCTCCATCATTGTCCATTCAGGCTTTTGTCTTCTTCTTGCTGCTTGAGGCTCTCAGCAGTGAGATGTCGAGCATACTTCCCGAGATTTCTGCCCAAGTACAGCACAACATTGTTGGAACCATGAGTGGCATTTTGTGCTTGGTCTCGAGATACACTCTCACGGTAGCATGCAGCAATGGTCCTGCGTCAACCTCCAAGTGCCGGGGTTACAGATGTGGGCTGCCACACCCTCAGATGTGGTACATACTGACTTCAAATTGCTCATTCTAGCACATGGGCCTTTCATCTGTACTCTTGCTTCTCACTTATTGCTTCTAAAATCTGTTTTAGAATCTTTGGGATTCTCTGCAGTTATAATGGGAGAATCTTTTTTGGGGGGTAATAGGTATGTTTGTGGGGGTGTGTACATAAAAGAGGGCACTTGAGTGTGTGTGCCTATGGACATTGGGAATCATCCTGGATTGCTCTACTTCCTTATTGCTTTGTTCTGGGATTTACCAGGCTCTGCCTTTCAGGACCAGAAGTGCAGGCCTCCACCACTTCTGTCCAGTGTTTTTACATGGGATCTGGGAACTGAGGTCCTTTGGTTAGTGAGGCAAAGGTTTTAACCCCTGAGCCATCTCCTCAGCCCATATTGTACGAATCTTTACATCTGATATACATTTTGTTCCTGCTTCCTATTTTTTATGATTATGTATTACATATTTAAAGTATTGTGTATTTTATATAAATCTATTCTCTCTCCTCTTTCCATCTCTCTATTTTTTTCTGCATGTTTCATTTCTCTCTGTCTCTCTGCCTGTTTCTGTCTGTGACTCTCCGCCAAGCTTAGACTCAAGATTTTGCTGCAGGTGTGCCCACAGAGTGGCCTCAGCCACGTGCAAGGTGGTTCTCCCACCTCTGCCCGCTCCACCTTGATGCTGACCCAGGGCCTCAAGAGCATAAACATCATCCAACTTTGGTGTTAGGTCAGCAGAATGAAGTGGCTCTGTGATAATGAGTCAGGTCCACCGGAGGTTCATTGATAAAGAGACACTAATGCAAGGGAAAGATTCAATAAACACAAGTTTGTTAGAGCTGAGGGTCTGAGGGCCAAGGGGACCACAGCTTCAGTCTTAAGGTTCAAGAGCACGAGCAGAAGAAACGTCCCGACGTCAGAGAGAACAGGGAGAGCCCCCATGAGCAGGGTAGGAGGAGCCTCAGAGTCCCCATGAGCAGGGGAGGGGCCTGCAGTGAAGGAGGTTTTCAGATGTTGCTAAGTGTTGCCAGGGAAGCTGGGCAGAGGAGGTGATGACCCCGTGGTTTTGAGGGTGCTGGCCGGCTCTCTTGTCCCTCGTTGGGACTTATTTGACAGCTCGTCTCCTCACTATAGGTTGGGGACCCATATTTTGGGAAGAGGGCCAGGGAATGGCACGTCCTCATCACTAAGCCGTGCAGGCAGCTGTGGCAATGCTTCTGTGGTGACTTGGCCCTTGGCTGCTGGGTCACATGTGTCAGTGAGGTCTCTACTATCCCTGCAGCGCACACTCTTGGGAAGAGACCAAAATTGTTCCTCTGGGCTGCAGAGCAGAAGGCTGGATGCAGGGACCCCAATTGGCCAGGCAGTATGCTCCAGGACCTTTCTTACAACTCCTGTCCCTGGGCTGGAGAGGTGGCTCAGGGGTTAAGCCTCCGCCTTGCAGGCGGGAGGTCCTGAGTTCGGATCCCAGATCCCATGTATAGACGCCAGGCGGAAGCGGGGGCGGCCTGCGCTTCTGGTCCTGGTAGGGCGGAGCCTGTGAATCCCGGGGCAGAAGGAGGTGGAGGCGTCCATGGTGGTTCGCGAATTCGTCCGTGGTTCTACACACACATACACACATACACAGACACACGCAGACACACCCACGCGTGCGCACATACACACGCACATGCGCACAGTTGAATAAATAATAATAATAAAAAAGATATATTAAAAAAAAAAAACAACTCCTGTCCCTGTGGTCTCATGGGCAGCATGATTGCTTTAGGACACTGCTCTTCTGTGACCCGGTGGTACCTGCTGTGTGGGGCTCCTCCTCCCCCCTTCGGTGTTTGGCCTGCCAGCATTGCTTTCTTCCACCTCTGTGGAAGACAAAATACTCGTCGCTATGACAAAATACTCAATGCAAGCAACTTAAGGCACAAAGTTTATTCTGGCTCATGTTTCAAGGATGCAGCCCCTCATGGAGGGGAAGGCGTGACCCAGGAGCATGAGGCAGCTGGTCATGTAGCATCCATGGTCAAGAGGCGGAGAGAGATGAATGCTGGTGCTCGGCTCTCTTTCTCTCAGCCCCCAGGACGATGCCGCCAACATTCAAGGTCTGCACATTCAGTTAAAACTCTCTGGAAACTCTCTCCTAAGCTTTTACAAATATTTTATTCATTTGTTTGGTGGAGGGGTGCGCCCAGGCCATAGCTCATGGGGAGAGGTTAAGTGGCAGCTTTTGGAAATCAGTTTTCTTCTTGCATCATGTGGGGCTCAGGTCTCCAGAATGGCAAATAGGTGCCTTACCTGCCGCGCTACTTTGTAAGGCCTCCCTCTTAATCCAGAATCTTGACAGTTGAACTTGGCATCATGCTTGGGGAATATCATGGTTAGGCACAGGTGTCAATTAGACTGTTGAAGGTTTGAGCTCTGGGCACATTTGTAGAGAATTAATTAGTAGTCGAGTTAAGCCCACAGCAAACCTGAAGGAGATTGTCTAGCTGATGGGGAAGGCCTAACCTATGGGGGGTGGGATTAGGCCCTGGAATAAATCACAGAGAGCTGGTTCAGAGAGTTGGCAAGTAAAGATCGTTCTTCTCTCAGCTGTTATGTGGTGACGGTGTGGCCAGTTCCCTCAGCCCTGGTGTTGGTGCGTGCTCTCCTGTCAAGCTGGACTGAGAACTGTAACCAGTAATCGTAAGAGACAATAAACCCCTTGTTTCCATAAGCTGTTTGACAGTCATTCATCAGCAACCATACAGGCGAATTGCATCAGAGAGGTACTGTCCCTCCCGCCCTGTCCTCACCTGCTCTGACAGGCCTTCATCCTGCTCCCTGCTCTGGGTTCTGTGTCCCTTGCTTGGGTTCCCTGTCTGTGGCAATTTCTGGGTTTCCATCTGCTTCTGAAGGGCTATGGCTTTGTCGAGGAGGGCGCTTCTCCAGTGGGGCGGGAGCTGAAGAGCTGCGGGTGTGGCCGGCGTCTCACATGACAAGGAGGCCTGGGCTCCTGCTCACTCTTCCTTTTCTCCTCCTGGCCTCTGACCTCTGAGTCATAATCTCCTTTTTCTATTGAGATGGGGTCTCCTGCAGCCCAGGCTGACCTCAACCTTGAGGACGGGCATGAACTTCTGACTCTCCTGTCTCTGCTTCCCAGGTATGAGAATGATAGGTGCGTGCTATGATGCCAGTTTAGTTTGAGGTGAGGGTGGAACCGAGGACCTCTGTATGTCAGGCAATGCTCTGCTAGCCGAGCCGCAGGCACGGGGCCTCTGCATGTCAGCAGCACTCCATAGCTGTGCTGTAGCCCCAGCCTCAGTTTCCTTTTGTTGCCGAATCCAGATAGGCTCTGGCATGGTGGGAGAGGCAGCACAGGAGCAGGGCGGCTGCCGAGAGTCACCCCAGGGGAGATAGCCCTCTGGACTGTCCTCAGGGAGCTAAGAGTTCTCACCATGAAGCGGAACCTTATTTGAGTTGCCCCTGTTTCCCATTTGTACATTTTCCTTGGGGACATTATTCCCCGTTGGACCATTAGAGCTGCTCAGCAGGACCCAAAAGACTGGGCAGGGACAGCTCTTGTCTCTGGGCTCCACCCTCCCCGGCCTGCTGCAGGGTGGACTCTGTCCCTCAAGACTCCTTGGGGACCTCTTTGGCACCAAGGTCCTATGCTGTACTGCACTGATAGAATGTCCCTCATGGCTGTCATCTGGCCGGGCAACACGAGCCAGTGCTCCAGGGTCCAGGCACACATTTCTGTCTTCGTGGAGACTTCTAGAGAGTTCCACCAGCTGCCATTTGTCCCCAGGGGCAGAGTCTGAGTGAACGTTCCCCAGGTGACTTTTAGGATTCCAGCATGGTCTGTAGTGGCCTGTGCCCCCCTGTGTCTGATAGCTGGCCTGACTGCCTCGTCTTATCCTGAGCACCAGCCAGCTCTGTGTCTCATAGGTCCCTGACTAGAGCCCCTGGAAAGTGGTTTGAGAGCAGATAACAGACCCCAGTGTGGGCTGGTGGCCACTCATAAGGATGCCATGAAGTGGGGTGGGGTGTGTCGTGTCTGCTGAGCCATCTTCAGATGGGTCAGCTGCATCCACTTTGTCTGGCAGGGGGTGGGTGGGGAACAACAGTCTGAACGAAGAAGGCCAGAAATTGGATTCTGACATCTGTCACCAAAGTCAGAAACCAGGCACCTGGCAGCATCCAGCATTCTGGTGGAGGGTTCCTAGAAGGAGCTGGACCATGGTGGGAGGCCAGTTCAGAAGCTGGAACCAGGGGACACACAGGCCACTGACAAAGAAGCTGACAGAAGCCCATAGAGCAAGGGCCCCCTGGCTGCTCTCCCCACCAAACTTCATGAGTGCCTGCCATTGGACAAACCTGCCGGGTAGCTGGGAAATCCAGCATCCGTAGTAGAAAGGAGGGGTGAGGAAGAGCAAGCCATAGACACAGGGCCCAGGGGAGTAGGGGAAGGGGCCCTGGACACTCACAGCAGGGTGGGTTCTGCACACACCGGCTCCCTAGCCTGACTCTCACTGTTCAGCTGACTTACACAAAAGTCATCTGACTGGTGCGTGAGCTCTGTCCTGATTGGGATCAACGGCTCCCTGGGAGTCTGGTGTGAGATGGCCCAGCACTGCTCTTCCCCCTTGCCCCATGGCAGGACCGCTTGGCTTCCCAGGCTCCCCAGCTTAGGGGCCCCAGGCCTCCTTCACAGGCTCAAAAAGGGCATGGTGGTGACCATATCAGTCAGAGGTGCGGGAGCTCCCGTGATCCCAGCAGTCAGAGTGCGGGCGTGATCCCAGCACTGGGGAGGCCGAGGCAGGATTGCTGCAAGTTTGAGGCCAGTCTGGGCAACGCCGTGAGATCCAGAAAACTTAAAAGCTTGAAAGCCAAAAATCAAAGAAAAAAAGAAACACTAGTTGGAGATGCACCCCGGGAGTCTGCCACGGCTTTTCCAAGGCAGTGACTCTCCAGGGTCATCCCTTCATCCTTGGGTCCAGCAGGGATTGAGGATTCAGCACCCTGGTGGTGGACAGCGCCAAAGAACTGCAGGCTTGGCAGCTGCCGCCTGCCAATCAATGAAACTGCCCTGTGTCAGCAAAGCTGCCGCGGTCACCTCCTTAACGAGCCTCTGTCGGGTGTCCCAGACTCTCTGGGCAGTCTCGTTAGCCAGGCGCTGCTGCAGGCCTGACCCACAGAAGCTCCGCCCACCTTCACGCCTTGAGGTCTTGGCAGGAGGGCATAGGAACAGTGGAAGCCTGACCTTCTCTGTTGCTATGGAAACCAGGGCACATCGCAACTGTCAGACACAGCAGTATCCCACTGGGGTGTAGGATAGCAGGCAGACTCACCCCACCTTGGGTAAGAGCAGATAAGGGTTGGAGAAGGGGGGCTGGGAGACCCCCGCTCCTGCCTCCCTCTTCCTGGGCATCATCTAGACGGTCATGGTTATACCCCCTACAGTTTCAGCACCACACGGACACCTCAGCTGACGCAGGATGAGGCTCAGCAAGCAGGTGCTGTCTTGGAGCTCAGCCGGGTGCTGCTTTGTGAGGCTTTGAGCTGGCAGGGGACATGGTGGTCATGGCAGGGTTTCTTCCTGCCCATACCATGCCCAACAGTAGTTAGACAGCTGGCAGAGCACTGTTGGAGCCAGCTCCTTCCCGCTGGGCTGAGGACACCACCTTCCAGAGGACAAAGGCCACCGTCCCTGCACACTTGGCTCTCTCCAGGCTCAGGCCAAAGAACCTTAACTTTGCACTGAGCTACCTTTCTGTCCAGTCCTGCCGTCCACTTGCCATTGTAGGGACTGATTCCAATGAAAGAACTTTACCAGACCCCCTGAATGTCAACAGGACAAGGGGTCCTTGGTAGGTGGCATGGTAGGGGGAGTCCTTGGTAGGTGGGAAGGATGGGGTGTTCTTTGGTAGGTGGACAGAGTGGGGGGGTCCCTATGTAGGTAGGTGGGGCAGAGAGAGTCCCCTGCAGGTGGGAGGGAAGCAGGTGACGGAGAAGCAGGTGAGGTGCACAGGAGGTGACTGGTGAGCAGTTGGTGGCCCTGCCTGAGTCATCTCGCCCTGGTTGGAGGCAGGGAAGCCAGGAGAGTTTCTGCTACAATTGGGTGGTACTGGTCAGCAGGAGGTGATGAGACAGGCTGGCCAGCTCTGACACCACTTTTTTCTAGGCACCCCGCGCAGCTCTAGAAATGGGCCCCATGGCAGGAGTGCCTCATGGGCTTGTGCTGAGGAATGGAGCCCATGGTGGGTCAGGCCTTGCAACAGCAATGCAGCCTCGCCCAGCTTCTGCTCTCCAGACCTGTCTCTGTGGGGTGGAGGGGGGGACTCCCCAGGAAGCTTGGTGCCGTTAGCAGATCAGCAGCCTGCTAGCATTCTCTGGGCGCCCCTGGGGGCTGTTGCTGCTTGTCTGGTTCCTGTTGCTGCTCACATGTGGCCACTGCCGTCAATGTCCCCTGTCCTCGGGTTCCAGGCGGGGCCTATGCTGGCTCCCAGCAGGCAAGTGGGATGATGGCATGGCACCCCAGCTGCTGACCTGCCTGACACCCAGGGCCACGTGACCATGCGTGCTCAGTGCCTGTGGCAGCAATTCACACGACTCCAGAGGAACCCCCCAGGTTTCAGAGGGACCCCAGGACTCCCTCTTTCCCCACAGCGGGACCACCCTCTCGAGATCCTTGACAACAGATGAAGTGAGAAGTGTTTGCTTAATTAAGACACATGGTCCCACCAATGGGAAAGCAGGGATGGCTGGGCTGTTTTACAAATAGAAACGATTCTTGTTCATTATCCCTTAATTGAGGCAACAAAGGCATTGGAAAGCATCCATCAGAAACACATCCGTGCACATGATGGGAGAGGACTGGGTTTAGCTTCACAAAAGGAGAAGTGAGTATTCCAATCAGGAGTTACCCACAAAGGGAAACAAAGGCCCGGAGCCCAAATACTGCAGAATTAGCCCAATTACACAGCTGACAAGGCGGGGGAAGCTTGCTGGCTTGAGGCCAGTCCTTCTTGGAGCCCCTCGTTTTACCCCTTCCACGCTGCAGGGACCACGAGGGGAAAGCTCAGGAAAGAACCTCCTAGCCCTCCCCCCTGAGCCCTGTAGAGTGTGTGTGTGTGTGGGGGGGGTGCTGGCTTTGAGCTAAACTAACTCTCAGAGCAGCCGGGTAGCAGTTGCGACTCCCTCCTCCTCCTCCTCCTCCTCCTCCTCCAAGTCCTTTGATGCAGCCTCAGGTTGGTTCGGCAGTGGGGTAAGGGCATGATCCCAGGTCTTTCAGGGAGCCATGTCTGCTCCTGCGACTCAGTGCAGGACAAAGTAGCCCACAGCAAGAGGGGCACCTCAGCCCACTGTTGGAAGTGATCCTGCACCCATGCCATCGCAGTCACATGGTGTTTGTGATTGAGAAACCCCCTTGGAGCTTGGCACTGACTCTCAGGGGCATCCTGACTGTTGCAGTGGGGGAGAACCTGGCACGGTGGGCTGGGGAACCTGGACATGAGGCAGGCTGGGCAGCGTGGGGAGGTGACCCTGATTTTCATAAGCGGCTGAAAGCCCCAGGCTCTCCACAGAGTGCCTGTCCTGCTGTGTCCAGCCCGCACAGTGGTTGGGAGCTGCAGACCACAGGTGGGCCTTGCTGCATGGACCATGAGGAGGCCCTGGGCCTGTTGCTGGTGCATAGAACAGAGGTATAGGTCCATCACCACAGCCCCCTCCTCAAAGCCCCTTCCTCTGGGTGTTGGGATCCAGGTTTTCCAGAACTTCTGGAAGAATGAGTGGAACGGCAGCCAGGCTGTGAACGCCCCAAGTGGGAGGCCTCTGGGACGCCTCACGTGGTCACGGGGTGGGCTGGCCTTCCTCCCGGCCACCATGCACCTCTTATGTGTGCCCAGGGAGCCAGCTCCTTTCCCCACTGTGACTTCTGTGGCATCTGCCATACCCCTCCCCTGCCGCATGGTGCACGGGAGAACAGGACAGGCACATGGAGAGCGGTCTGTCTGCTGGTGGGACAGAGGAATCACATCCTGGGCCACAGCGGGTCACACTTGGGCCATCGACTCTGCCTCATTGGGGCAATGGTGTCCACATTGCTTCAGCTAAGCACCCAGTTTTCCACAGCCCTGGGGTCCAGCCGCTGCGGGTCCTAGGCCTCCTTCCCAACTGGCCATTCTTGAGCTCAGAAGTCCAGTGGTCAGTGCACATGCATCTTGTGTCCCGACCCTGCAATACTAGAGCAGGAGACCCCAGCACTGTCCCTCTGTGTTTCTGTGCTTGCACCATGGGGACAGGGGACAGGGGACAGTGGCCTGCTCTCTCTCTCAGAGCTGGGGGACCCATGGAGGCAGTAGCCTGTTCTCTCTCTCAGAGCTGGGGGATCCATGGGGATTCTAGATGTAACTGTGTGCGGGAGATAATGTTCTAAATGGAAGCCCCCCCCCAGGGACACCTCACTGCAGCTGTGTCCCCCTAAGATCTTTAACTCACTGACCTGCTGCAGTGGGCAGATTAAACCCAACCTGACAGAAGGGAAGCCCTGCTGCCAGGGTGCAGGCACTGGAAGCCAGGACCTCAGAGCAGCTGACTGCAGGACACATAGCCTCCAGGGAAGCAGCCTGCACCTCAGCAGAGCCACACGCCACAGTATGGGCCTCACCTTTCATTTGGCCCTCTGTGTCAGAGTGCACCTAGGCACAGCGGGATCCGGGGATGCTCCTGTCGGCCAGCCGCCCCCACCAGGGGTCAGACGGTCAGTCCAGGAAGCCCTGCAGAGGTGGCTCACTAGGGGTCCCTCGGGGAGTCCTGCAGGTCTTGGCCTCGGGAGACTGCCTTGAGAAAGGCAGTGTGTTGGGAGGTGTCTTCCTGTGCCCTGCACATTGGACTCCTGGATTTGCTCATGGTCGTTTAAACCTGACTGCAGACAGAGTTCTCATGCTTGCTGTGAGCACATCACAGGCAGTTCCGTGACATGCACCCTGCAGAGCTGACTGTCTGACCCACAGGAGAAATGCTGCCTTTCACCATGGCTGAATGTAAAGCATCCCCCTTACCCCACCCACACACGCGCGGCCTGCGGTACTGCCAGAGATGGCGGGACCTTTGGGAGGAAGGGCCAGGTGAGAGGAAGAAAGGTCAGGTGGGCAGGCTGTGGGAGGGGTCTTGGGACCTACCCCTTCCTCTCTCTGTTCCTGGCCACAGTGAGGTGAGCAGCCTCCTTGCCAACCACCACAAGTAGCCGCCAGCCGGCAACAGGTCAACCCTCCCAACTGTGAGCTGAATAAAGCATCCCCCTTGTTAGGTGACCATATTAAGTGTTCGTTGAAGTCATGCAATGCCAACAAGTGGTGTTGTGTCCTGAGAATTGATCTTTCCATCGATGGCCCGGGTTGCCGAGGGAAGCACTGCGCAGGCAGATCCTTCAACCAAGTGCTTGCTGAAGAGCTGCCTGGGAGGCACAGCTCCTGGGGCACAGCCTGGATCCATAATCCGCCCCCCCCAGGCTTCCGCTGGCCACAGGGCCGAGGGGGAGGTAGACAAGGTCCCCTTGGCAACGGGCTGCTGGGGGCGGGGCTTGCGCTGATCACAGGCATGAGACCCACCCTCTTCCTTTTGTCAGTCTTGATTTTCCATTTTCTATCCTGATCTTACGCTCTGCGTATCACTTATTATCAACTGTCGTAATCTATTTTTATATGGGAATAAAAAAGAAGACACAGATGGCAGATTAAGCTTCTCCCCCCCACCAAATCCCTCGAAACAACAGGAGCATCTTTCTCTTTGTCTCGTTCATCCCTCCTTCCCTCTGTCACGAATCTCCAACAGCTCCGCAAAACTGTTTTAGAAGGAAAAGTGCCAGAAACAGAGCCGAGACACAGCGCTGGGAAGAGGACGAGGAGCAAGCCCGAGGCCCAGTGGCAGAACCCTAGGCTCCTAGATCCAAGGTGGGGTCCAGGGACCACTGTGGCACGGACCCTTAGGAGTTGTCCACCACGAGGAAAGTGGGAGGCTGGGAGCACAGCAGAGTTGCAGCTGCTTAGCAGGTGGTAGGTAGATGGGGGTCGCCAGGCCCCCAGGGCCTAGAGGGCAAGCGCTGAGGAAACCATGCCGGTACCCCGCCTGTCCCCGCAGGCACAGGAAACAGAAGCAGTATCTGCTGAGGGGCAAACCACAACCTCACATGACACAGGCGCAAGACAGACCACTGGACTCACACAGAACACTCACTGTCTGTAACGGTTACTCTTTATCTCTGCTGTGAGAGAACAGCCAAAGTCAAATAACTTAAGGGAGAAAGGGAGATTTATTCACCTTAGGATTCCAGAGGGAAGATACGTGGTGGAGATGGCATGGCTAGCTGGCTGAAGCTGTCAGGCAGGCTAAGTCACAGCAGACCTCCACATGGCTGGAGCATCCCTGGAGTGTCTCTCTCTCTCTCTCTTCTGTGGTTCCTTTTATATGGGCCACTACTAGGAGGTTCCAATGAGATCCATGGAGGTTCTGATGGGATCTTAGGGCTGATCTTTGTATTATCCAGATAATCTCTTCAGGTGGTCTCAGCTGATCTTAGTTAATGCCAGGTGTGTTAACTTGACACCCAGGATTAACTATCACACTGTCAAGAGTGGAGATGGGGGAGGGGAAACATCTTCAGTGGGAGCCATCCTGGGTCTCAGAAAAGAGGGCAGGGTGCTGGGCGCCCTGGGAAGTGGCAAGCAAGAGGCTCCCATACAGAGGAGGTTGGACAAGGGGTGGCAGCGTGGGCCCTTTTCCAATGTTGGGGTGCAGGTTGCTGGATCAAGGTCTCGGTGGGAAACATCTGGGGGAAACTGTGCCCCCCTTGGAGCTGGGGCAGAAGACGTCACCCCAGTGACCTGACAAGACACCTGTTCGTGCTGAGTGGTAACGGCCACAGCAGTGCATGTGCACTGCCCAGTGAGAGAAGGATCAGTGTGTCCCCAGGCTGGAGTGCGAGGTCAGCTCAGAGGGGTCTGTGGGGGCAGGCACGTCTTTGGGCTAAAACGTGGAGTTATGTCAGTAGCTGCTGAAGAAAAAGTTAATAATATTTGACATCTGTTCCTGTTTTATTACTATTTTTTTAAATGTTTCCTTTAGGCGGCAGATTGATGTGTTGTGATTTTTATTATTATTATTATTTATTCATTTGTGCGTGTATGCGTGTGTGCGAGTGTGTATGTGTGTGCGAGTGTGTATGTATGTATGTGTGTGTGTGTAGAACCACGGACGAATCGGGAACCACCACGGACACCTCCACCTCCTCATTTACTTTGCCCCGGGATTCACAGGCTCCGCCCTACCAGGACCGGAAACGCAGGCTGACCTCGCTTCCGCCCGGCGTCTATATGTGGGGTCTAGTATCCGAACTTGGGACCTTCCACCTGCAAGGCAGAGGCTTAACCCCTGAGCTACCTCTCGAGCCCCTATTACTATTTTTTTAAATCATACTTTTCCTCACATTTTTTGGTTCAGATTTTAGTCTTTTAAATTTCTACTTATTTGTGTGTGTATCAGAGGGCACTGTGTATCCCTGTGGAGGACCAAGGATGACTTTGGGAATCATTCTGGATTGCTTCTTTCTCCTTGCTTCACTCTGGGATGTCCCAGGCTCTGCCCACCAGAGCCAGAGGAGTATAGGCCTGGCAGTTTTTTAACATGGGATCTGAGATGTGAACTCAGGTCCTTCTGCTTGCAAGGCAGAGTATATGTGTGTGTAAGTCATGTGTGTGTGCATGTGTATAGTGTGCACGGATATGTGTGTAGAGCATGTGTATATATGTATGTGAGTAGGTCATGTGTGTATACATGTGTATGGTGTGCATGTGTGTAGAGCATGTGTGTGTATGTGGTGTGCAGGTCATGTGTGTATGCATGTGTATAGTGTGCATGTGTGCACATGTATAGTGTACGTGTGTGTATCATGACACACGTGGAGGCAGAGGGTGTTGTTTGTCCCTCACTTCCTACCTCATTTGCTACCTGGTCACTTTGCTGCCTCATGAGCCAGTCTGGCTGGTCCACAGATCTCTATATTCTCCTATTTCCTGTAAGTGTATGTGTGTGTGTGGAAGGGGTCACAGAGGCGTGTGCTAAGTGTGTAGCTTCAGATGTGGGTTCTGGGATCCAAGCACATGTGTCAGGCTTGTGCTGCACTGAGCCATGTTCCCTGCCTGAAGACCGGGCTTCTTGCCACGGCGCTCATGGTTTTAACAATCGTACCCAGGACAGTGTGCAGTACATGGGGTGCTCCACGTGCAGCTGTTGCGTTTCTGAGTGACTGCTGTCAGTCCTCGCCTCTGCTCCTCTGCACCCCCACTCCCGCAAGGAAGTGCTTCTTGTCCCTTGTCCCTGTGAGTCTGAACATGAAATGTTTGGGCTGCACTTGTGCTCAGTGTGACATTTTGCAGGCAAGAGCCGTGGGAAGAAGGGTAGAGAGTGCAGTGTGTGTGTGTATGAGTGTGTACATGGGTATGTGTGAATATGTGTATGTTCATGTGTATGTGTACTTGTGTGTATATGAGAGTGTGTGCATGTAGGCATGTATGTGTGTATGTGTATGTGTGTGTATGTTTGTATGTGTGCTCATGTTTATGTGTGTGTGCATGTGGGCATGTGTGTGTGTATGTATATATGTGTATAAGTATGTGTCTGTGTATGCGTGTATGTGAGCATGTGTATGTGTGTATGTGTCTGTGTGTATGTGTACGTATATGTGTGCTTGTATGAGTGGAGTGTGTGTGTGTGAGAGTGTATGTGGGCATGTGTGTGAGTGTATGTGTGTTAGTGTATGAGTGTGTGTGTGTATATATATATGTGGGCATGTATATGTGTGTGTGTGTGTGTGTGTGTGTGTGTGTGTGTGTGAGAGACCTGCTTTCCCACCAGGCTCTGTTCAGAACGTGGGGATAGAGAGATGAACAAGGTGGCTTACAATACCATTTGGGGGTCCAGGTAGAGTCGTGTACAGAACTCAGGACTACAGCACTCAGGATGGGGGCTTATGAATGGAAATCCCCACCCCGCTCTGCAGCTTGCCCTGCGCCCCTCCCCTATACCCCACTTTCGGTGGCTCCTTCATGCTCTGTCTCCCACCCTCTTTAGTATCTTTTCTCCTCTGTCTTCTCGGCCAGCTTGGTCCCTGTGCCCATCACACCAATTTCTCTGTGAGGTAAATGATGAGTTCTTGGGGCCCTGTGGGATCAGGACGCGCAGAGCAGCAGGACGAAGGGCTCCTTTCTCCCTTTGCTAATGAGACCTGGGGCTAAGTAGCTCTAAACTCCGTGGTGGCGCCATGGTTGCTAACATGCAGTTCACGCCTCATAGACACAGTGGCTATTCCTGCCTGACCATCACATCTCCATCCCAGTGTAGAGGGAGGAAGAGCTTGTGTCTCCAAGACAAAAAACACCTGAGAGGACGTCACATACCCATGTCTATGCTATTTCAGATTTTTTTAATATTTTATTTTTATTTATTTTGTGTGTGCATGTGTGTATGTACGTGTGTCAAAGGGCACTGTGTGTCCCTGTGCGGGACCAAGGGTGACTTCAGGAATCATCTTGGATTGCTTCTATCTCCTTTTTGCTTTGCTCTGGGATTTTCCAGCTCTGCCCAGTAGGACTGGAGGTGCAGGCTGCCTCCATTTCCACACGGTATTTTTACATGGGACCTGGGATCTGAACTCAGGACCTCTTGCTTGGGAGGCAGAGCCTTAACCCCTGAGCCATCTCTCCAGCCCACCCTGACAGAGTTATGTGGAGTCTAGTTCTCAGCGTGGCAGCAAACCTTCAGGAAGTGATCCTTGTGCATGGGAATGTGCTCCAGGTCTGGCCTGACTTGTAGGGGCAGCAGCAGGCAGTTTCTGGGTCAGGTGGCTGATCTCTAGCGATGGGACTCACTGGGACCTATTCTTCCTCCCAGAGAAGGTCTGGGGCTGTGGCTCCTGGTCTCTGGTTGCTCCAGCTGGATCGATGTTCGGGACCCCTTTCTATCCTCTGGGCAGCTGGGAGGCAGAGCTAGTCTGATGCCACATTGGCATGGGACAAGAATCCAGACTGAGGTTCAATGTAAAGACACTGCTGCTGGACAAGGCCCCCTAATTGGCAGCTCCAAACATCAGTTGTTCTTAAGTGCTGCTTAGAGAGAATCACCTGGGGAACTTGTTAAAAATCCAGCACTTTCTGAGTCAGTAGGTTCGGGTGATAGATCTAGTTGTAAGTGACAGAACGCCAGCTAGCCAGGGCCAGCGGGAATTGATGTGAGGGCTTAGACTCGGCCGCTGCATGCGGCACTGTCACAACTAAAGGCAGCCTTAGCCATGGTGACCCACCCACAAAGACTCCCCCTCTCGCTGTGCAAACCCACGAGGGACTCCAGACAGCATGGCCAGGTCTGGCCCAGCAGCAGAGACCCCAGGCTGGAGCTGTCCGCAATCCTAGTAGGGACTCTGCTGGCCAGGCAGGGCAGAGGCTGGGGTCCCCAGAATGGAGCCAGAAAGCTGTGTTCCTAAGGTTTGCCCATGGCTGCAGTCTGGGGCCAGCCTGGCTGGAAGGGGAGCCCCTGAGCCTGGCTAGGAGGGGGAGCCCCTGAATCTGGCTAGGAGAGGGACCCCCTGAACCTGGCTGGGAAGGGAGCCCCTGAGCTTGGCTAGGAGGGGAGCCCCTGAACCTGGCTGGAAGGGGAGCCCCTGAACCTGGCTGGAAGGGGAGCCCCTGAACCTGGCTGGAAGGGAGCCCCTGAACCTGGCTGGAAGGGGAGCCCCTTGAGCCTGGCTGGGAAGGGAGCCCCTGAGCCTGGCTGGGAGGAGCCCCGGAGCCTGACTGACTCCTCTAAGGGGACTTGGTGACCATGGGTGTGTGTAGAGGACATGCGCAGAGGACAGGTGCAGAGGACAGGTGCAGAGGACATGCTCAGAGGACGCACAGAGGCAGAAGCAGAAGCCGTGACCTTGAGCAGGTCCACACTGGCTGTGAGCAGACATCTGAGGAAGTTTGCAGAGGCGCCTCCTGTAGGTCGCCCCATGACAGAGCCAGCTGCTGTGCTCAGCCACTTCCGGTGAATGTGGTTGCAGCATCCTGTCAAATCCCCAGATGGGTCTTCCGGGGCTGTCCAAGTCAGATCCTTAGGTGATGGCCACAGTGCAGTTCGTCCACACTGCACTGTTGAGAACCACGGTTTGGATCTCCTTTCAGTGCCTTCCCCTGAGCCTTCCTTCTCTCTGAGCTGGTTGGGCTGGTCCTGCCTATTTTCCCTAGCTGTAATCATCCCACACAGTGTGGGGGGGCAGGGGTACGAGGGAAGGAAGCCTTTGCTAGCCATCGGAGCCTGTCAGCTGAGACCCCCCCCGCCCTGCTGAGTCCTCTCTTGCCCTCCTGAGTCCTCCCTGCCCTGCTGAGTCCTCTTCTGCCCTGCTGAGTCCTCTCCTGCCCTGCTGAGTCCTCTCCTGCCCTGTTGAGTCCTCCCCGCCCTGCTGAGTCCTCTCCTGTCCTGCTGAGTCCTTTCCTGTCCTGCTGGCCCTCTCCTGCCCTGCTGAGTCCTTTCCTGTCCTGCTGGCCCTCTCCTGCCCTGTTGAGTCCTCCCCGCCCTGCTGAGTCCTCTCCTGCCCTGCTGAGTCCTCTCCTGCCCTGCTGAGTCCTCTCCTGCCCTGCTGAGTCCTCCTCCGCATGCTGAGTCCTCTCCTGCCCCTGCTGCGTCCTCTCTTGCCCTGCTGGTCCTCTCTGCCTGCTGAGTCCTCTCCGCCCTGCTGAGTCCTCCCGCCCTGCTGAGTCCTCTCCTGCCCTGCTGAGTCCTCTCTGCCCTGCTGAGTCCTTTCCTGTCCTGCTGGCCCTCTCCTGCCCTGTTGAGTCCTCCCCGCCCTTCTGAGTCCTCTCCTGCCCTGCTGAGTCCTCTCCTGCCCTGCTGAGTCCTCTCCTGCCCTGCTGAGTCCTCCCCGCCCTGCTGAGTCCTCTCCTGCCCTGCTGAGTCCTCTCTGCCCTGCTGAGTCCTCTCCTGTCCTGCTGGTCCTCTCCTGCCCTGCTGAGTCCTCTCCTGTCCTGCTGAGTCCTCCCCGCCCTGCTGAGTCCTCTCCTGCCCTGCTGAGTCCTCTCCTGTCCTGCTGAGTCCTCTCCTGCCCTGCTGAGTCCTCCCTGCCCTGCTGAGTCCTCTCCTGCCCTGCTGAGTCCTCTCCTGCCCTGCTGGTCCTATCCTGCCCTGCTGAGTCCTCCCTGTCCTGCTGAGTCCTCTCCTGCCCTGCTGAGTCCTCTCCTGCCCTGCTGGTCCTCTCTGCCCTGCTGAGTCCTCTCCTGCCCTGCTGGTCCTCTCCTGTCCTGCTGAGTCCTCCCCACCCTGCTGAGTCCTCTCCGCCCTGCTGAGTCCTCTCCTGCCCTGCTGAGTCCTCTCCTGTCCTGCTGAGTCCTTTCCTGTCCTGCTGAGTCCTCTCCTGCCCTGCTGAGTCCTCCCTGCCCTGCTGAGTCCTCTTCTGTCCTGCTGAGTCCTCTCCTGTCCTGCTGGTCCTCTCCTGCCCTGCTGAGTCCTCTCCTGCTCTGCTGAGTCCTCTCCTGCCCTGCTGAGTCCTCTCCTGTCCTGCTGAGTCCTCTCCTGCCCTGCTGAGTCCTCTCCTGTCCTGCTGAGTCCTCTCCTGTCCTGCTGAGTCCTTCCTGTCCTGCTGAGTCCTCTCCTGTCCTGCTGAGTCCTCTCCTGCCCTGCTGAGTCCTCTCCTGCCCTGCTGGTCCTCTCTGATCCTGTTGAGTCTTCCCAGTCTTGCTGAGTCCTCCGTCCCATCCTGCTGAGGTCTTTGGCCCTGCAGTCCTGCTCCACACTGCCAAGTATGAAGACTCCCTTCCTGGGATGGAAGTCATGCCCTGCAACCCACCTGCAGCCCCAACAGTGGCACCTCCTGCTGGCAGATTGAGATCCCAAGTGCAGCCAATTTAGCTCCTGGAAGTCTTATTCTGCTCCCAAATGAAATTGGTTATTAATAAGTAAAGGCAAGAATGGGCCTTAAAGCTCCAGGTTCCTGTTTCTCTTGGAAACCAGACACAGCTTGCCCTGCAGAGCCTGTACCTATTGTGTGTGGGGATCAGGTTCCCCAGCGTCCAGTATGGGGCACCCCGCACTCCCCCAGCATCCAGTAGAGGGAGCCCCACACTCTCCCCAGTGTCCAGTAGGGGGAGCCCCACACTCCCCCAGTGTCCGTTAGGGGTGTCCCAGGTCCCCAAGTTGCTGGTATTCCCTGTAGCTGCCTCCCTGCCCCCAGCACCCAGCTGCTCCCAGGCGGGAACGCAGCGCCAGCTCTGGCCTTCTTGCAGGCTGTTTCTGACGCCTGTGCTCCGGACTGCGGCTCTCTGGCAGGCCATTCTGATGGCATGGCCGGCAGTGGTGTGGGCATCTGGGTTTCCCACTGTGCTCCACACCTCGGTGCTCTCTCTGACAGTGACCCATGCTTTCTCTTGCCCTCTGACCCCTGACTTATGCATTTTCTCAGTCTTCTGTAGTCAGACTTGCAGCACCAAGGAGCTGAGAACCAGGGAGAAATGAATGGTCGGGGTTGATCTTCGCAGCTCAGTGTCCTTCTCGGAGCCCACATGCAGCCTGGGCAGCTCCTGGTCTCCCCAGACACCTCTGACAAGGCCCTTTGTGTGTTTCAAGGTCCTGAGGTTCCTTTCCATTGTCTGCTGGGGTGCCAGGATCCCACTTGACCATCTCTACCATTGTTCTAGGAAGGGACAGGATGGTGTTGGCACGATGTGCTCAGCTTGGGCCCAGGCCAATTTGGACAGAAGACTGAGAGAGAGAGCAAGCGAGTGAGCGAGCAAGCGAGAGAGAGAGAGAGAGAGAGAGAGAGAGAGAGAGAGAGAGAGAGAAGAAAGGGAGGAAGGGAGTACCTTAAGGGAGGGGAGGGAGGGACTCCCAGGTGAGGACCCTCCATGCCTGGTCCTCAGCTCTGCTTCTCTCCTATCTCTCTACTAACATTCCCTGCCTTCCTGCCAGCTGCCTGTCTGTCTCTGGATTGCTTTTCTTACATCTGTCCTCATTGTCTGTCTCTGTCTCTCAGCTCAGTACCACAAGCATCTCAGCCCTCCACCCCCCGCCTGTCTTTGTCTCCTCATGCTGAGTCTTTCTATCTCCTCTCCGTCTCCAGTTCTGCTGCCCGTGGCTGGCTGGCTGCATCTGTCTTTCTGTCCATCCACCCATCTTGGGCAGCTGGAGCATCTCCCACGTCCATTGATGTGAGGTTGTGAGATTCTCTTTGAATGCTGCAGCAGCCAGTTGCTGGTTGCCAAGGGAACGGGTCAGGAGAGATGGGGAGCCGAGGGGGGCCCTGCGAGCCAGGCGGGGGTGCGGGCACGCTTCTGTGTTTTCATCTTTGGTGCTTTCCTCTTCCAAAGCACAGAGAAAGGGCGACAATTTAAAATGATTTCTCAAGAATCAACACGACAGAAATAATGGGTCCTAATTGTGCTGGACTAAAAGCCAGGCGGAGAGAGTGGCGGCTCTCCGCCGGGCCTGGAGGGAGTTAATGGCCAGACTCAGCAAGTGGGGGTGACTCGAGGGTCTGAGCCACCATGCTGGGCCCTGGGCTGGCATCGCTTGAGGATGCCCCCCTGCTCAGCCCTCGCTGAGGTCTTGGGACTCTGAGCCTACAGTGTCCAGAGCATCCTCTTGCACTCACTGCCACACACAGTGCCTGGGCTTTCTGTAACCGCTACTGCACAGGTGGGCACAGTGCTAGTGCATGGATGGGCACAGGGCTAGTGCACAGGTGGGCACAGTGCTCAGCTGGGTCATGCAGGGCCGTGGCTAGGCTGGGCCATTCTCTGGCAGCTCTGCACTGAGTTCTCTGTCTCTTCTGCTCCACCTGATGGGCCACCACAGGGATAAACAGAATTGGTCCTGGCCCAGCGCCCAGCTCCAGGCCATTGCTAGCGCCCCTCCTGTTCCCACCAAGTTATAGAATCCTGCAAATGGACTGGTCTGGGGCCATCTTCTTCTGGGGTCACCAGGGTTCTGGGGTTCACACAAAAGAGAGACTTCTGAGTACACCAGCAGCTGAGTACACCCATCCTGCAGGGTTATGGCATTGCCTACCAGCCATGTGCCCAGCTGGTATTATTAGGGAGTGCCCAGTAAGCGCCCCCAGGTGCTCAGAGCTTCTGTGCTGGCTACGGCATTCTGTGTGCAGCTGAGACAGCGGGAAGATTCAGCAACTGGAATACAGACTTGAAGGTACAATCAGGGAGTGGGCAGGACCCCGGCTGCTGTGGGAGCAGGCCTCTCCTGAGTGGGTCTGAGGAAGAGGGAGGTGTGTGTGAGGCCTGCTGGGCCAAAGAAGGACCAAGGGTGAACTTCCTGCTGAGAACACTAGAACACACTGGGTGGGACAGAGGCTATGTGCCCACTTCTGTGCCTTCCTCTGTGATCTCTGCTCTTTCATGCAATCCAGTGGCTCCCATCCCCATGAGGACCCTGGAGGTCTAAAGGCGATGTGGCTGTGTCCATGGTGCAGGGTGAAGTGCGGGAAGCCCTCTGCAGAGATGTGGCAGGGAAGAAAGCAGGCGAGGGAGGAGGACACCGCTGTGGGCATGTGGAGACTGGCCCTGGAGTGGCCTCGCAAAGCAGCAGCCCTTAGCAGCTGGGGCACCTGCGCGGGGGACACGCATTGGGGTAACTCTTCAAGGGAGTGGTCTGCTCGCTGGCGCCAGCAGGCTGGGCTTCAGGCAGACTTTTGCAGCTCAACATTTCAAGTCTAACAATGTCTTTGCCAGTGCTGAGGAGAGAGCCGGGCCTCCAGCTCACACGGCCAGCACTGTCCCTCTGAGTTCACCTGGACTGTGTGACAGCCATCTGACACCCCCTTCCCTCCCCAGCTGCACCACAACTCTCAGCACGGGGAAGACTGTGCTTTAGTTTTGATGCTTCTCACGCTTTGGAATGGTGGGAATTCTCCAACCCTAGGGCACTGGACCTGGCCAAGGGGTTTCCAGAGACAGGAAGCTCCTTCGCCAGTATGCCTTTCCTGCAGACTGGGCCCCTCTGTGTGTGCCCCCATCCCACCGGATGTCCTCGGGGCCAGGACAGACACCCAGGGTAGCTGCAGCCCCAGAGCGCTGAGGTTATTCAACCGGTGTGCCTCACGATTCCTCCTGAGAAGGTGCGCCTCTACCTTTCCTGGCACAACACTGCAACCATGCAGAAACTGTGCCCTGCCCGTGTGTGGGCACTGACCCTGGGCAGGCACTGCACCCGGACCCTGAGCAGACTGGCGTCTCCTAGGAGAAGCACCTTGAGAGGTAGGCAAGCGCCCCTGCTTCCCCAAGCCTGTTCCTTGTGAAGAGAAAGCAGCCACCTGCCTTCTGTGACCCTCTTCCTCTTTAGACAACACTACAAGGACACAGGGACTGAGTGTTGCTAGAACTCTCTTCCCCCCTCCATATCTCATTCGCCACCTGTGTGATTGTTTATCTAACAATTCTTTCTCACCCACGGTAAAAGTCAGGTGTGTGGATTTATATAATTGGTGATATAATTTACAGTAAAATTCACCTTCTTTTAAGCATACAGTTCAGTGCATTTTGACAAATGACTTCAACGAGGAAACCACTGCAATCACAACACCCCAAAACCAGCCTCCTGTTCTGTGCAGTCAACCCCACCTGCCACCCTCTTCCCTCCTCCCCACCTGCCACCGCCTGCACCCCAGGTCCCGGCCCTGTCCTTCCAGAGCCCCACATGGGTGGAATTGCACAGTATGGGGCCCTTTTCTTTGGCATTGCTTCTGAAGCGTAATGTTGCCTTAAAAAAAATCAGATGCAATCCCAGTGAGATGTGTGCATCTCGCTGTCCAGCGCTCTTGTTTGCTGAGTATTTTGCATGTGTAACCCGCAAGTCGACAGGTCAGCCTCGTGTTCATGCTTTTTTGTAGTCAGTGTAGTCAGGCCAGCGAAGCAGAATATATTTCAGCAGAGTTATTCCCTTTGGTTGTGTAGTAAGTGACCTTCAGGTGACGGAACAAAAGGAAGGTGGCCTCCTCTCCAAACCTTCCCTGGACCCTTTGTGGCTAGTCTTGTCCCTCAGTCCCCTGAGACACTTCCATCTGGTCAGCGTGGCTTCGCTGACTTTTATCACACTGGAGCCGATGGAGCCTTTGGTATTCCCACACGTGCGTGCCATCTCTTCCAAGTGAGCACACACTGTCCCTCCCCGGGCTGTGCGCTCCTGTTCCTCAGAGGCCAAGAAGAACTGTCCCCCCCAGTGTCCCCCCACCGTGTACACACTGTTCCCCCCAGAGCTGTGCGTGCCTGTGGCTGAGCAGCACTGTCCCTCCCAGCCATGGGGTCCTCGGCCCCTCCCTGCAGGCGGGCCTGGTGAACTTGTGCCCCGTCCTCCTTGTTCCAGCATCAGCTCTGTCTTCGCTGGGTCCTCTGGGTGTGACAAGGCAGCCTGCCGTGATGGAGACGCTGGTGGTGTTAGTGACGCTGAGCCTTCACAGCAGCCTTCTCACTGGATCTTTCCTTTGGCGATGTATCTGCTTATATGTTTTGTTTGTGTGTGCGTGTGTGCATACCTGTATGTGCATGTGTGCACATGCTTCTTGTGTGTGTGTATGTGTGTATCTGGTGGGGACTGAACCTAGGACCTTGTGCAGTCGTGCAAGCCTCTGCTACTAAACAACATCCCCAGAGCTCTTTCCATCTTTTATTTTAACCCGGGGTCTACTGTTGCCCACCCTGGCCTTGGACTCTTGACCTCCCTCAGCTGGTATCACAGGTCCGCACACCATGCCCAGTATGAGTGCTCCAAGTTGGTCTATGGGGTGAGCACCCCTGCAGGGGGTAAGTGCCCCCTGTAGGGCCGGGGGTGGGGTCGGGTGGAAGCACCTCTTTAAACCTGACACTGTGGGCAGCCCGCTGTCTTCCCCCATTCCTGGCCCCAACAGTCACTGGCTGCCCACCCAGGAAGCCCCCTCGCACACTTCTGCTCCTGGCTGGAGCTCAGGATATTCCGATGGTCTTTCCTGAACACAGGGAGGCTGGGAGTAGGCAGAGAAGGTAGAGAAGTAGTAAGCAGAAGCAGAGGACGTTCTAGACTTTGGGTTGCAAGGTATGAGTCCAAAAGCACGTGATGTGGAGGCTGCTTTGAAGACACTTCTCTGCATCAGAAGGCTACTTGGCCCCACATGCATTGAGTTTGTGACAAAGGATGACCAATCCCAGAAGGGAACACAGTTGGAAGACTGTAACTCAAACCCACAGCCAAGTCACAATGTGGTGCAAGGTCAGGGCAGGAGGATTGTAAGTTCAAGGCCGACCTGCACAACTTATGAAGACCTTGTTGTAAAACAGAGAGGAGAGGGGCGGGGCCTGGGGCTCAATAGCAGACTGTTACTGTGCTCAGCAGAATGCCTGACCAAGCAGTTTGAGGGAGAAAGGTTATTCCAGCTCATGGTTCCCAAGTGCGACCGCTATGACACGGAGGTTACATCTGACTGAGGGTCACGTCACATCCAAGCCAAGAGCTGAAAGCAATGGATAAATCCATGCACACTTGCCTGTGCCTAGCTTGCTTTCCCCATCTTTGTATACAGTCTTGGATCACCTGCCTGAAGAGTGGTCTCTCTGTGAGAGCATCTTCCTGCTCAACTAAAGGCATCAAGACAATCTCCTATGGATGGGGCCAGAGACCTCCCTCCCAAGTGTCCACTGACTATTGAGATCAACCAACATGGATAAGTCTAATTCACACACACATACACACACACACACACACACACACCACACACACACACACACACACACACACACACACATGCACACACAGAGAGAGAAAGAGAGAGAGAGGAAGAGAGAGAGAAAATCTAAATTTAAAATTTAACAATTTAGTCAGTTGAATTTTAGCAGGGGTGACCAGTCTTTTGAATAGTCCGTGTTGGGCAACTGAATAGCCATGCATAAAAGAATAACTTTAGACCCCCCCAACCTCACACCATATACAAGGAATAATTCAAGACAGATTAAAGACCTAAAGTTGTCACTCTTAGAAGGAGTTGGGAGAGCCTGCATGGCTATGGGTTGGGCCATAGTTTCTTAGAGATGGCAGATGACTCCAAGCTTCAAGCAAGCAAGAAAAGACAAACAGATCCAGTTTCATCCAAAGTGAAAACTCTTTAGTGCCAGGAAGGTGAGCAGATGGCTCACCGAGTGGGAGGAATGTTTTCAAGTCTGGTGTCCTAGCATCGAGGAACCCCGAGACCTAAAACAAAAGAGTCTCCGGTCTGGAACAGACCCTTGCACAGAGCCGCGACGACCGAGCCCCCGAGCTGGGATTTCATGTTCCTGGGGATTGAGAGGGTGCTGGCTCATGACAACGGGGAGACGGAGCCATAGAGACGGCTCAGTGGGGGGACCCGAGTTTGATGCCTGTAGCAGTTCGCCTGCACAGTTGCTGATAAATGACCATCAAACAGCTTAAAGGAACAAGGGGTTTATTTTCTTACGACAGTCTGGTTACAGTTCACAGTCCAGCTTGACGAGAGAGCACGCACCAACAGCAGGGCCGAGGGAACTGGCCACACCATCACCACATAATGGCTGAGAGATGGACAATCCTTACTTGCCAGACCAGCATGTCTGGACAAGTGAACAGAAGGATGCCAACTCTCTCAACCAGCTCTCTATGATTTATCCAGGACCTAATCCTACCCACCATGGGCTGGGTCTTCCTCAGAGCTGGACAATATCCTTCAGGTTTGCTCTGGGCTTAACTCAGCCATCAGCTTTCTTCAACTGTGCCCAGAGCTCAAACCCTCAAGAGTCAAGTTGACACCTGTGCTTAACTATGACAATGCCCCAAACAACCCACATTAAAAAAATGAGGCACTGTGGTGCACACCTCTGATCCTAGTGCTCGAGAGACAGGTGGTTTCCCCTGAGTTTACTGGCAGCCACACTAGCTAATGGATAAGCCCAACCTCAGGGAGAGTCCCCATCAGAAAATACTGTGATGGGACCTGAGCAACTGGACCTACTGACTTTTGGTCACTCCACATGTGCACGCATGCATGTGCACGCATGCATGTGCATGCACGCATGCACACACACACACACACACACACACACACACACACACACACACAAATGGGGGAATAAGTGTGCATGGAATGCAGAGAAGCCAGAACAGGGGCACAGTGCTGGTGGGCACACATGAGCTGCTACAAAACAACTTGGTGCTTCCTCAGCACGTGGATGTGGCAGGGCTGGGACCCAGCAGGGCCGACTCCAGGTACGATCCTTGCAGTCGAGTCATGAATAGGAATGAAGACATTATTCATCACAGCCAAAGAGTGGGGACAACCTAAACGGGGCACATGTGCCCAGTGGAATATTAATCAGCCCCACAGAGGAATGAAGAGCTCACCATTCTAAATGCTATACTTGAAAATCAAGAGTGGCAAATGATCATGTGACTACCTTGGATTGGAGACTTCTGGGGGTGATGGATAGGCCAGTAATGACTTAAGGGAACTTCTCATTGGGAGTGACTGAAGTAGTGACGCTATCAAAAATTGCACAAGTGTCACTTTTTAAAAGAGTCTTGCTAACATTTAAAAACTATTTATTTGGGCTGGAGAGGTGGCTCAGGGGTTAAGCCTCTGCCTTGCAGGCAGAAGGTCCTGAGTTTAGATCCCACATCCCACGTATAGACACCGGGCAGAAGCGGCCTGCGCTTTTGGTCCTGGTAGGGCGGAGCCTGTGAATCCCGGGGCAGAGTAAGCAAGGAGGAGGTGGAGACAGTCCATGGTGGTTCCCGAATTCGCCCGTGGTTCTACACACACACACACACACACACACACACACACACACACACACACGCACACATACATACACATACGCACAATTGAATAAAATAAAAAATTTAAAACTATTTATTGTGTCATATTCTACATATTCTATTTATTTATGTATTTATGTATGTATGTATGTATGTATGTATTTATTTGTGTGTGTGTGTGTGTGTGTGTGTGTGTGTGTCTGTATCAGAGGACCTGTGGAAGACCAAGGGTGACTTTGGGAATCATCCTGGATTGCTTCTATCTCTTTTTTGCTTCACTCTGGAATTTCCCACACTCCACCCACCAGAGCTGGAAATGCAGCCATTTATTCCTGGTGTGTTTTATGTGGGACCTGAGATCCAAACTCATGACCTTCTGCTTAATCCCTGAGCCATCTTAACTCCTGAGCCATCTCTCCAGCCCAGAAGTGTTAGTTTTGAAATGGAGAATGTTATAAGTTACACCTCAATTAAAAATTATCCAAAGACCATGTGTCTAGAGCAGCTCCACAGCAGTCGCACAGGAGGAAACATCTACCCAGAGGATGGGGAGCCCTGGAGTGGGGGGCCCTGGAATGTGGGGAGGATGGAGGAGCCCTGGAGTAGGGGAGGATGGAGGAGCCCTGGAGTGGGAGGCAGTAGGAGCTCTGGAGTGTGGGGAGGATGGAGGAGCCTGGAGTGGGGGGAGGATGGAGGAGCTCTGGAGTGGGAGGCGGGGAGGATGGAGCCTGAGGAGCCAAGCTGCTCCCAGGAGGTCGCATCTGGGAAGCCAGGTGCCTGCCGTGGGCTGTCTGCAGCTTCAGCTGGATCCACACCCACCTAGACTGTGACACAGGGAAACTCGGAGGCAGCTTGTCGTGGGCTGATCATGTGCGCAAAGAGCCTCAGAGACACCTGGGGTGGCAGCTTCTGGGCTGCCTCCCCTTCCTGTGTACAAGGGCCTGGCTTCATTAGTGAGGAGGTGAGGAGCTAATTTCCTCCAAACAAACACTGGGGTGTGGCGCTTCCCCCAACAATGAGCAGCGAAGACAGTGAGAAATCTGCTCGCACCTTCTGGGCGGAGGGTGGGGGCTGCCGGGTTGTTGTGCCTGCCGGTTGGGGGAGCCCCGTGTGCCACACTGCAGCTTTCCTGAGTCTTGTCAAGATGACAACGTACTGTCGGATTATCTGCAGTGCAGGGGGACAGTTCGCTGGGATCTTTACACCTCCGCCAGCTCAGAGCCAGGAGCGACTCTGGAGTGGTCGGCTGGATGTGCACTTAGAAGGATGGTGCGGGAAGGCTGCAGCCAGAGAGAGGAGGCAGGCAGGGGAGGGGCAGCAGAGCTCCCCAGGCTGGAGCTGCCCACAGGAAGGATGAGCTAGGTGTGCTGTGCCTGTGTGGGTCAGTCACAGGATGCAGGCGGCCCCTCCTGGGGCAACAGCATCAGGTAGGTGACTGAGGAGGTGACCACAAGGCCCTGCCCGACGCCCTGTGGCAAGACGGCAGGCAGACTGTGCCCTTATTCTAAGGGGCTGTAGACAGTCTAGGATCACCCACAATGGTCACCTAAGATGAGGGGAGGAGCCCAGGAAGTGCTTGGGGGAGTCCCAGGGCTCCTGAGGAGCATTGGTGTGGCACCTGGGCCCCTGGTGTCACAGGCCATGGCTGGCTATGGTGTGCAAGGCTCAAGCCACAGCCACACACTCCCGGCACTGGTGGCCACCATACTGTGGTTTTCCCTCAGCCTTGCCTTCTTGCCAGACCCAGAGATAGTGGTTGCAGGCCGCAGAATCACCTGTTTCTAAGCTTTGACTGCCCCCTTCCCCTTAGGACCTCCTGTGTTTCCTTTGTGCGGACGTGGTGCAGCGCATGCGTTCGAGTGTGCTCTCACATGCTTTGGTAAGCCGCCAGGCAGCACCAGGCGTCCCTCTGTCCCTGCCTCCCCAGCATCCGTCCTGGCTCTCTGCTTTCTTGTGGGGAATGCGCCATGTCCAGCTGCCCCCAGCTCCTGCCGCTGTGATGTCCCTGCCGAGACATGCCATGACTTGGAACTGTGACGTGTCGCCCTTCCTACTTAGGTTGCTTTCCTCAGGGACTGATGTCACAAGGCAGAACCTAAGATTGAGACTCATGACCTTACGCCAGCATGAAATGGAAGAGAGAGAGAGAGAGAGAGAGAGAGAGAGAGAGAGAGAGAGAGCAGCCTTGGCTCCTGAGCCTATGGGCTTCTAAGGCCCCAATACTTCTTGTCCCCATGTGTGACTTTGAGGGGGGCAGTGCTGTGACTACTACATCCTGGGTGTTATGGTTACATTTTGGTGTCAACTTGACAGTTGAAGACTGTTTGGGGTACAGCTGTGGAGGGTTAATGGTTAGAATGGCCCCTGAATAAGTCTGCAGGTACTTGACTGATTGCTTTGGAGAACCCAGCCCATAGTGGGTGCTACTTTCCAATGGTGGACAGATAATAGGAGGTGCAAAGAAGAGGGACTTGTTCTTCCTTTATTCAGTGTCGACTTGCTGTGCAGTCCACTCTGTATGGGTTCTTCGCTTTTAGAGCATTGTGGCTTCTTTGTTGCTGCTGCTGCTGCCTCCGTCCTTGGCTGACTTGCTTCACCTTTTCCATCACGTTGTTGCTGTTCCTGCTGCCTTTGGAGCCTGGCCTCTAGGCCTTGCTGCTGTTCCCTGTTCATCACTGACGTCAGAGCCCAGCTATTCTTCACCGACATCAGAACCCAGCATCTTCGACCCTCCAGAGGAGCAAAGGCTTGAGACCTTCTTGGGATCTTTTGGCTTTGTGGAACATTCCAGTGAAGAAAGAGGCAGCTGCAGGCAGCTACCTTGAAGGACACTATTTTTATTGTGAGTTACTTTTTAATAAACATTTATATATATTACATTCTGTAGATTCTGTTTCTTCAGAGAACCCTGACTAATACACTCCACAGGGCTCCATCTCAGACCCCCTGTGCCAGGGTCCTGCTCCTCTGCCTGGCATCTCCAGCATCTGCTCTAAGAATCTGGGCAGCTGTACACAAGGGCCGCCCGAAGCCCAGCCTAGTAGTCACGGTCCCTCCCTTCAGCTCCATAGGGCATGACCCTGGATCTCACACCCTCGCCATTGCTGGACTTGCGGGTGAGCATTACTAGCTCAGTATTTCAACCTCTTTCTTTCTCTTTGTCCCTGTCCCCTCTCTCTTTCTCTCTCCCCCTCACTCCCTTCCTATGGCCTTGCCCTGGTTCTCAGAAGCACCATCCTACCCCACACAGCCTTCTGTGTTCCCCACTCCCCCACCATATGCACCACCCTCCTCCCCCCACTCAAAGTGCACTGTTCCCTGCTCATGCTGCTGAGACCTCATGGCTCTCCACAGGTTTTCCTGTCCCTGCACTTCTCTCTCCCACCTGAGTCTGAGGCCATCCAGCTGTGTGCAGAGCAGGTAGGCTGCACGCAGAGGGCGCGGCAAGGACATGGAAGGTGGCCTAGGAACTCAGAGTCCTGAGGTTGTCACAAGGTGGCCGAGAGCAGCAAGGGCCCTATGGGCTCTGATACTCAGCCACGTCTCTTTCAGCTTCCTCCCGACTCCGACTGTGGCACGCAGCGTGCTGACTGTCTCCTCTTGACGCTTCATTTGCATGTTTGTGTGCATGTACAATTTGTCACCTCAAGTGGGTGCATAGGCATCTTGTGTGCATCCCCTAGAAAGCTGTGGGTGGAAGATGAATCCCAGGCTCCAAATTGCTGGGGAAAAGCTTTGAAAGGGACAGTGAGGTTGTTTGTCACCAAACAACAGGCATTAGACACCCCCCCCATGGTAGCTGCTTTGCAGCAAGGGGCTTCCCTTCTGATCCTCTTTCCGTTTCTCTCACTCATGGTGATTTTGTCTGGTTTCGTGTCTTTCATGGATGGACGCTCCTGTGGACTGCTTTGAGAGGTAGCACCCATTTTTCTGTGGTGATTTTCCCCCAATAACTGGCATAATTTGTTTTACTTTTTTGTCTCTTAGGGAGGGCTGACCTTTGCATCAGATCGTGTTCCTGGCATGTCTCTGATCTTTGTAAGAGGACTTTGCCTGAAGGAAAGTCTCCCTCTTTTACAGTCCATCTTTCCCATGCTGGCGTCTGGCTCTTATGTCATGCTTGCAGAGACTTTTCTCACACCAAGATAAAAAAAAAAAAAAAAAACTCACCCACGTTTTCTTCTACAACATTTCCAGATTCATTTTTGACATTTGAATTTTAATGGTTGTTTTTTTTTTTAGCATAAGAGAGTCAAGATTTTGCTTTATTTTCCCAACGGTGCACATCTCTCCTAGACCATGTATTAAACACTCCATCATCGTCCCAGTTTCCTTGCCATTTTTATCAGCTGTTGAACACTTACATTCATGGCCTATTTCTGGATCCCCATTCGCTCCATTGATGTATCTGCTCATGTTTTGAATCCTTTTGTCGAGTTCAATTGAGTTTTCATGTCAAAAAATTCAATTAGGGTTCTGATTTGGGGAGGATGGGCGTCTTTGTGACTCCCGTCTCCTCTCAGCAAGGTCTGACTCTCCCACTCTTGTCTTTTCCACACCTCATGCCTGAGCTCGGGGTTCTCCCATGCAGGGCCTCCTGGGCCTCAGCTCTTCCCTTTGCTAAGCATTTGGTATTTTCAGTTGCTGTGGAGAACAAGCTCTGCTTCTCTGACATTTGTAGCGGTTTATGTTTTGGGAGGAAGGGGGTTGCTTTTCATGTGTCGTCTGTGACTCTGGTGACCTCACCTGTCCATGTAGTGTCTTCAAGCCAGTGACACCACTTTCAGGGGTCAACTCTGAGGTCACGCTGTGCAGATGGGTCCCAGTGCAGACTGGTTCAGAAGCTCTGGCTCTGATTGGCTCACAAGGGCGCTGACCTCATCAGTGGACTTATCCATGGACCAATAATCCAATGATCTATTGGGGATGGGGCCTGGGTGGAGGAAGTGCCGGTGGGATTGGGGTATGGTCTTGCGAGCCTGTCTGTCTCCTCCCTCTCCCTCTCCTCTTCCCTGGCTATCAGGAGGTAAGCTTGTTTCCTTGCTGTCCACTTCCTGCCCACCACCAGCTAGAGGACTAACGCCTCCCAAGTGACTGTGGCACAGAAATGCCCCTCGTTCCTATCAGCCCTCTTCTTTCTTATTTATTTATCTTTTGCTTGTGCCCGGTCTTCTTAGGCGTTCCCACCCCTCTCCTTGCAGAAGGTACCTTCCACAGGTCTCCAGCCCCTCAGTCCTCGCTTTCCTTTAGAACTCTGCTGTCCTCCTGTGGGGACGGGGTCCCCCTCCGTCCTCCGTCCCGTCCTGACCCCTCGTCATGAGTCACATGTGGCAGAGGATGCTGCAATACAAGGTCAGGTCCAGACAGCCACATGGCCCCTTGCCCGGGAACCCTGAGCCAGGGTCCAGCCAAGCTACCCATGGAAGCCCCGTGCCCCCCAGAGGACAGGTGTTATGAGGGTTTGTTTCGGTGCCCTGGGACTCATGTGCAGAAGGGGTGGTCTCAGCCTGGGGCACTGAGTGACAATTGAGGTCTTGTGAGTGAGTCAGGGTTGGGCGTGCCCTTGAAGGGGGTCCTGGAACCAACCCCATCTCTACTCTGTGCTTTCCTGTGGCCTTGAGGCAAGTGGCCCCCCACAGATCCCGAAGTGACCTCCCATCTCCACCCTGACCACAAGCTTCGAGGTCAGACGACTGTGGGCTGCAGCCTCCAAAGCTGTGAGCCCATCAAGCTTTTTGCCCACAAGGCCAGTTGTCTCAGGTGTTTCGACACAGCGAGGGAAAGCAGACAGACACAGATGCCCAGTCGGCCCCTCCAGCCCCTAGCGCATGGCAGCCATGGCCCCAGACCACACCTGCTGGCCCCTGACCACGTGACAATAAATACATGCTGTTGCTGGAAGCTGCTGCTGTAGGAACTAGCAGAAGGTGGGGTGAAGTGAGCTAGGGAGTCCCAGGCAGGATCTAAGGCCACAGCTGCTCTGGAGAGTGCTCCTGTTCTGGCCTGTCCCCGGTCACCACGGCCGGCACTCGCTCCGCCACACCAGCTCCTCTCCAGGCTGCGTCGGCACCAGTATGTCACCATGGCAGCGGTGACTGGCACTGCCTGCGCCCCAGGGAAGGGAGGCCCCGAGCCAAGTGGATTCTTCCTAATCTGCCGAGAGCTCATCTCTGATTCCTAGTGTTAGAGCACGAGCTTTCTCTGTTCCCTCCACGACTTCAAGAAGAACCCTCAGCTCTCTGCCTGGACCTGCTGAGTTGATATCAAATTATATTTGATTTGAATTTAGCTGTCAAGACTCTAAGTTTTGTTGAGGCTAATCCCCATCCCGATGGCTTCCTCCGGAGTCACAGCTGAGGTTGGCCGGGAGTCGGTCCTCTTGGATCCCTGGGATCCTGGGGCAGGGAGAGGAAGGGAGGGGAGGGGAGTGAAGTAGGAAAGGAGGAAGGGGAGGGAGGGGAGGGAAGGGAAGGGGAGGGGAGAGAAGGGAAAGGGGGAGAGAAGAGGAGGGGAGAGGAGGGGAGAGGAGACGAAGGAGGAGAGGAGGAAAGAGAGGGAAGAGGAGAAGGGGGAAGGGAGAGAAGGGAAAGGAAGGGGAGAGGAAGAGAAGGAAGGGCAGAGGAAGGGAGGGAAGGGAAGGGGAGAGAAGGGGAGGGAAGGGGCAAGGAGAGGAAGGAGAAGAGGGGAGAGGGAGGGGAGGGAAGGGGAGGAAAGGGGAGGAGAATGGAGGGAAGAGAGGGGAGGGAGGGGAGGGAAGGGAGAAGAGGGAAGGGGAGGGGAGGAAGCCTTGGTCCTGCTTCCTTCCCTTACATTATATGCCTGCTGCTGCAATTCTGACTGGGATGGGGGGGCAGGAGAGCCATCTCAAGGGATTCAGAAAAAGCTGGGAAAGAACTGAGGAATCAAGAGTGGAACAGGCTGGAGGGAAGGAAGGAGCCAGTGCAGGCCAGGTGGATGGGCAAAGGGGCGCAGAGGCCAGGTACCCTGCCCAGCTTGCCAACCTGGAGCCTCTAGTTAGATTGAGCCACCTCTTAGGTTGTATCTGAAGATTTCCCAAACCTCTGGTCCCCAGCCAGTGATGCTACCAGGAGGCAATGGAAGCTGTAGGAGGAGGAAGAGGTCACTGGGTGTGGCCTGAAGGGGTTATTTTATATGTTGTTCTAGAATATCTCTTCTCTCTCTCTCTCTCTCTCCCCCTCTTTCCCCCTTCCTTCCCTTTCTCCCTCCTACCTGCCATGAAGTGCAGTTTTCCCCCATGATTTATGCTGTTTCCTCGATACAGCCCCCACCACCCTTCAGTCTCGGTCAGCAATTAATGAACCTTCTGTGCATAAGGCTCAGAAACAAATCTGCAGACTTTTCTGCAGGTCCAGAGACCCGTAGGCCAGCCGCTGCTGCCTTGGAACAAAGGGAGTAGCATCCAGCATCTGTTATGCCTTTAGATAAGTCTGGGGAAAAAATGGCTTTCCCTCAACGCTAGGCAAGCCCGCAACACTCAGACCTGGAGCCAAAAGAAACTGCCTTCGGTTGCTTCAGCATAGGCTGGAGGAGTGACGAACTGGCCCGCGTTTGCTTCGCAGCCCCCAAGTCAGAGCCCTGTCCCTCTATCAACACAGACTCTGGTGTGAGAGGCACCTCCAGCCTGGGGGGACAGGGTTGGTGTGACTGACTCTGGAAAGTTCTCAGGGATGAAGGTCATGGGGTAGCACCTTATAGCAGCCCGCCAGGGCAAGGCCCCTCTGGCAGATGGTGGGGGCATTCATGTGGTCTGCTAATATAGCAAGATGCTCAAGACTGGGTCCCATAAAGAAAGCAGAATGCTTAGCAGGGCATTCTGGCAATCAAGGGTGCTGTATTCCCTGGACTCTGGGGAAGACCTCAAGGTAGACGTCATCACGGGTGGAACAGGTGAGGGGCCACTGAGGTGAAGCAGGAAGAGCCCCTTTCAGAGACCTTCCCTTCTCCCACCAGGCCCTGCCTGCCAGAGATACTTCCACCTCCACACAGGGACCATGATTCCCTTGCAGAGACCTTGGGGACCAGCCACCTCGGGGCGTCCGCCCAGCACGCCAGAGTCTGCGCAGCCTCTCAGTTCCCTCCAACTCCGTCAGCCATGCCAGAAGAAACTGGAGAACCATCTCTGGGCCCCAAGATGTCCTGGGCGGGAAGGAAGGACTCGGTTGCAGATGGTGTTTTTATGTTGGATTCCAATTGGCGGCGGCTCTGAGGGGAAGGGAGCGAATGGGCGCTGAACAGCTGGCTGAATGGATGCAATCGAAGAACAAGATTTGATTTTCTGGACCGAGACTTGAGATGGGATCTTGGCTGGGACCTAATAGTACCATCTTCCTGTCATGTTCCGCCCAGCACTTAACTGTTTGAGAATTGCTGACGTCCCCCACTTCACGGAAGAGCCAGGAAGGAGACCCTGCATAGGGCCCGTGGGGGGTCCGGGGGGGGGCAGCTCCAGAGTTAGTGGAGACATGTTCCTCCTTTGTGCTTTTTGTGGTAAAGGTTATGTCAAGAGTCAGGGTGTGCGTGCGTGCGTGCGTGCGTGCGTGTGTGTGTGTGTGTGTGTGTGTGTGTGTGTGTGTGCATGCATCGTGTTCCACAGGACAGGTTGTAGAGACGCACGTGGTCCTGCTTTGAACAGTATACACTGTGGCCCTCGTCTCTGGTCCCAGTCTTCCGACCTCTATCTCTTATCTTCTTATCTTCTGTGCCTGGCTGTGGAGACCAGCTTGTTTGGCTTGTTCACAGCAGCCTTGGTAGGGGAGCCTGGGCAGCCAATCAGAGTGCGCTGTTCCCCAGAACCCAGTGGGCACGCAGCCTCCCCAGCCTGTCGTCTGGGAGGCTTGGAGTGTGCTCTTTGCGTTCAAGGCCCACCCTCCCCCTCTGGAAGTTCACAGAGACGTGTGACAACCGCTGGACCAAGCGAGGGTCGTCCATACCCACCAGCTGCCCGAGGGGCGAAAAATGCCGCTGAGCAGCAGCTGCTATCAACTCATGAGCTCAGTGACCAAGTCCTGTGACCCCTTCGAGGGCACCAGGCTGCCCGGCCGTGCTGGTTCCAACTCACTGTGTGGCTTGCACCTGTGCCACCCTCTGGCGGAAACCAGAGACTCCTTGACACGTTCTTCTGGGCACCCCAAAATGTGGTGGGGTTCAACAGGCCTGTAAGCCTAGAGCGAGAGAAGAGAGAGCAACTTCCTCCACAAGTTATTTCCCTGCAGATGTCTTTGGGGAGCAGCTGAGGGTGCTGAGGTGCCCATCAGGTCTTTCTGTCAGCAAACCCAGGGAGTCCTTTTCAGAGCCCACTGGGCAGCATCACACGAGGGTTTGTAGTGGTATCCTAATGTCTGTACCTCTCTGTACTTGTGTGTGGGAGCTATATGTGGGGGGCCTGCATGTGTGGGGAGCTATATGTGTGTGGGAGCTGTATGTGGGGGGCTGTATGTGGGGGGCTATATGTGTGGGGAAGCTGTATGTGGGGGGGCTGTATGTGGGGGGACTATATGTGTGGGGAAGCTGTATGTGGGGCGGGCTATATGTGTGGGGGGCTATATGTGTGGGGAAGCTATATGGGGGGGCTGTATGTGTGGGGGGCTATATGTGTGGGGGAGCTGTATGTGGGGGGCTGTATGTGGGGGGCTATATGTGTGGGGAAGCTGTATGTGGGGGGGCTGTATGTGGGGGGACTATATGTGTGGGGAAGCTGTATGTGGGGCGGGCTATATGTGTGGGGGGCTATATGTGTGGGGAAGCTATATGGGGGGGCTGTATGTGTGGGGGGCTATATGTGTGGGGGAGCTGTATGTGTGGTGGCCGTGCCATGCTTGTGAGAGATGAAGCCCCTGCTCAATACACACTGAGGGGCTGGAGAGGTGGCTCAAGGGTTAAGCCTTTGCCTTACAGGCAGAAGGTCCTGAGATCGGATCCCAGATCCCACGTATAGACGCCAGGCAGAAGCGGGGGCGGCCTGCGCTTCTGGTCCTGGTAGGGCGGAGCCTGTGAATCCCGGGGCAGAGTAAACAAGGAGGAGGTAGAGGCAGTCCATGGTGGTTCCCGAATTCATCCGTGGTTCTACACACACACAGACACACACACACACACAAACACACATGCGCGTGCACACATACATACGCACACATGCACAATTGAATAAAAAAAATACTGAGTACAAATGAAACAGTGAAGGAAAACAGGTGTAAATCAGAACAAGGCAGATGTTAGAACAGCTATTGAGAAAGTCTGGAAAAAGAAGGAAATGGAGGAGGGAGATGAAGGTGGGGAAGGGGCGATCTCCGGACGCCATGCTGCTACTCTGAGCCACAGGACAGCTTGGGGTGGGCCTCCAGTGGGAACATCAAGGCCGAGAAGGAGGAGGGTCACGAAGAAGTCTCTACCATGCCTCTGTGGAGGGTGTGCAGGGCACAGGGTCCTGGAGAGCCTGATGTCTTTCCTGCTGTGCTGGCCATGGTCTTAATATGGCCTATCTTTCCCGAGTCTTGATAACCGTGGGTGGGGCTACCTGTCACACCATTAACTTAGTCTGTGCAGACCCCCTCATGACCTGGACGCCTGGATACTCACTCAGAGCTGCTGTGCTGTCTGTGCCATTGACGCCCAGATCCACCTGGGTGCCCGCTCTTCATGAGCACTTGAAGAGCCCTGGGTGTTCCTTAGACAACACAACCCTGATTGTTCTCTTTCTAGATTCTAGTCATTGAGGGATGAGTGCCTCCGAGATGCATGGGGTCTTGGCAACCATCTTGGGGTCATGAGGATCATTTTCTTGCTGGTCCAGCCTGGATCTCCAAGTTGGTCTCTTGGGTCAGGAGGGTGCACCCCTGAAGGACGGTGCAACTGATTGTTGTAGGCTAATTTTGGATTCTGTACTTTTCCTGAGTTTGATCAATATCTTCTCTGCATCCCACATCTCACCTGAAAATGATTTAGTTCTTTCCTTCCCTGTCTGGGTGCCAGTTCCTTTGGCCATACGGAACAGAAGCAGCCAGAGAGCTGCCCAGGCCTGCTGCTGGCCGGAAAGCAAAAGCTTGTGGCTTTTGCTGTGTGCATGACATTAGCAGCAGGCTGTATCTTCCAGATCTAATTTGCCAAGAGGTTAAAAAAAACATGAAAGACTATTGAAGTTTAAAAACACTTCTAAAGCATGTACTGAGCAGACATTGACCCCCCCTCCCCACGTCTCTCACCCAGCCACTCGTGGACGTTGAGCCACGTGGCACCTGCTGGAGCGGCCGACCTCCATACGCAGCGCTTCACTGAGGACTGGCATCTGGGATGTCGCCTCTGACCTCTCTTCCAACATCCCTGTCTGGTTTGGGCGTGAGGGAGACGCTGGCTTCGTACAGTTGAGCTTGGAAACGTTCCCTCCTTTTTTGATTTTTGGAAGAATGTGAGCAGGATTGGCATCCACGCTTCAAGTGCTGAGAGGAGCGCGCCTGGCAGACCAGCTGGTACCGGCTTCTTTCTGCTGGTGTGTGCGGCTGGTCCATCTCCTTCGTGTCCAAGTTCTCCCCTTCTCTATGGTGCTGTCTTGCTAGGATGCTAGAAACTTCTCTCGAAGCTCTGACAGACTATCTGATGAGTGGACTTGAGGAAGGGTTTGCTGTGGCTCAGGATCTGGGGAGGAAGCCAGGCAGGGCTATAGACCACCCCACACCTTGGCCTCCTCTCCCCCACCCTTTCTTACCCTCCACCTCCCATCCTCCCATGATGGCCCCAATGTCCCTCCAAACAGCATTACCTGCTGGGGACCAAGCATTCCAGCACATGAGTCTGAAGGGGGCCGGGGGTGGGGGTGGGCTTCACAGGCTCAAAGAGCTGAAGGTGGTTTCCCCACTTCCCACTTGGCTGATGGGCCCCGATGCTTTTACAGTCTCTGTTCGTCTCTGCCTGTTTCCTTATTTCTGTTGACTGTTGGTCTCTGGTGTTCAGTTACCAGCCTGGTCTTTCTTGTTGTAGTTACGGCGCCGAGAACGTCTGTCTTTAGCACTGCATTTGTCCTGTCTCACGCATGCTCTCTTATTGCACTGTTTGTGGTTTCTGTCTCTGATCATGTGTAGTTTCAGATGTTGCTGACTGTTGGTGTATATGTTGCTGGCCCTTCACTGAGCACCACAGTGACCAAAAAGATACTGGAGTTAAAATCTCAAGCATGTTACACACACACACACACACACACACACACACACACACACACAACTGAATAAATAATAAAAAATAAAATAAAATCTCAAGTGTGTTGAGACTCCGTCCAGCGTGTGATCTGTCCCAAGAAAACTCTGTGCACGTGTGAGGAGTGTGCAGATTGTCCCTTTTCTGCCTTCAGTGGACCTCGGTCGACATTCCTGTTAGGTACTCTGGTTTTTAGTGTTATTCAAATCAGTGTTATACAAATGTGGCTAATGGAGTCCCTCCCTGCTGCTGTGTTGATATCGCCCAGTTCAGTGGTTTGTTCCTTGCATGGCCTTTGACTGTCGCTACTTGTTTTATATATTTGGTTGCTTGGTACTGAGTGCATGTGTGCCCACCGCCTCTTGCTTAACCAGCCCTTCGATCATGATGGGCAACATGTCTCTGTGCTCGCTTTGCAGGGAGGAGCTTTGTGCCCCTGGCTGCCTGCCTGTTGTCCTTAAGGCTAAAACTATGATAATTGGCTTGTCACAAGAGCGCATTTGAGTCCAGCCAACCCCATCGTGACTTTTGACTGAGAATTTAGGATGTTGCTCTTCAGGGCTGATGGCTGAGGAGGCTGGGACCCAGGCTGGAGGTTGAGACCCAGGCTGGAGGCTGGGACCCAGGATGGACGAGCTGGCCTCTAGGACTACAGCTAAGAGGGGGCATAATTTACTCACATGGCTATTGATGGTTGATGGTGGGGTCTCAGCTGATAAGTCCCAAGAGGGTCAAGTCCTACTGGTCCCTAGGGGCTAGACTCTGCCTCCCAGACCTTGGTGAGGAAGATTGGTGCTCTGGGTTCCCACTTAACAGGCCTGCTGTCTCAAGCGTGGATGGCAGTGGCTTTTTGCACGTCCCTGGGAGCTCCCAGGACAGAAGGCTCTGGCTCCAGATCACAGCTGACAGGAGCGGAGGCCCAGGGCTGGCCAGGAATCCCCGGAGCCTGGAACACTGAGGGCGAGCAGCCAGCGTTCTCAGCCTCCAGCCTTCATCACACGAGCCAATCTAATAAATCCCCAATGTAATATAAATGGGTTTTATGGGTTTCGTTCTCCTCCAGAGAACCTGGACTAATGTATTAGTTAGCCAGGAGAGTTTGTCACCGTTTCGACATCATGTGAAGAAATGCGGTCCTTGGCTATCCTATGCACACAGAGATTAGCTTATAATATCTGCTGATAATCGCTGAGCCTTGGTCCCGGCTCACAGTTGTGAACCAGTCAATCCTGACACAGTCTGTGCAGCCCAAGTCCCTGCCAGAATCTCTGCTGCTTCTCCAGCCCAGCACCCCATCATGGTGGCGAACTTCTTTCATCCAAGGCACAAGGACCCACTGTATGTGTTTGCGGGGGGGGGTGTATGTGCCATTTTCCACTACCTCCCTTCCAGATTTCAGATTCATCTAAGGCAAGTCTATTGGGGAGGTGGAGCCTCGGGACTCAGCCACTTTCTTAGATCCCCTCAGCTGCAGCCAAGCACCTGAGTCCATGGGGGCTTTTCTTATTCCTGCCATGATGACTTGGGGCCCAGGGAGCAGATGTACTAGATTCCTAAAGGGCACCAGGGGGTCTGTTTTGTTCTCTGCTCCATCACTGTTCTTATATGAGTCAACGGGCACATAGTAGGTCTTCAGAAATCCTGTGGCGTAAACACAGTCCTGAGTGACATGTGTTGCAAGTTTCACTCTGAATGGAAATCACCAACAATCCTGTGAATGCACATGCTTTTTTTTATTCAATTGTGCATGTATGCGCGTGTATGTATGTGTGTGTGTGTGTGTGTGTGTGTGTGTGTGTGCGCGCGCGCATGTGTGTGTAGAATCACAGGTGAATTCGGGAACAACCATGAACCGCCTCCACCTCCTCCTTTTTTACTCTGCCCCAAGATTCACAGGCTCTGCCCTACCAGGACCAGACACGCAGTCCACGCCCGCTTCTGCCTGGCGTCTATATGTGGGGTCTAGGATCCGAACTCAGGACCTTCTGCCTGCAAAGTACAGGCTTAACCCCTGAGCCACCTCTCCAGCCCACACATGCTTTATTATATGAGGTAAAGTTGAAGCTGGAGAGACAGCGAGAGAACATAGTTAACTGCATTGGTGATGAGCACTAAGTGCAGGCTCAGTTTCTTTCCGCAGGGCTGACAGTCTAATCAGAGTCGGCCTTCCTTAATCCCCTCTCCTTTCCTCTCCATGACACCCACCCAGAGGAGAGAGCTGCACATGGGCCTGGGGGCAGAGGAAATGTGATTAGCGGCCCCCTGGCTGGCTGTCGAAGCTGTCAGCCAGCACTTTCCCCCTGGGCTGGGTACACTCTCCACCTTTAGAGCTGCATTCTCAGCCCACTCGGTGAAAACCTTGAGATAAGCCAAACCGCCCCTGGCCAGCCTGGCACCCTGGCACACTCCTTGGCAGGTGCTCATGGGAAGCTGAGAGAGATGCACATTCAGGGGTCCTGGGTAGATCTCACTGACCTAGTTACAGAGCGCTGTGTGAACCCAGAAGCCAAAACACTGCCTCCTGCTCTACCTGGAGGGAGTGTCCAGGGCTAGCATCCACCAGTGGAGACCTGAGCCCCCAAACTCACGCATCCTCACACAGTGAAAGTCCTGCCCCGTCATGGCCCACGATAATCTCATGCTTATTTTGTCAAGTACGCGGCCAAGTACAGCAGCATCGATAGACTGATTCAATTTGCATTTCCCCGACTCCTAGAGAGGCCAGGCGTCTTTCTGATGCCGCTGACCTGTTTCCTCTTGGGTGAATTCATGTCCTTCAGCCATTTTCCCATCTGGTTATCTTGTCTCATTGATGCGGGGTGTTACTGTGGATTCCAGACACAGCAGGAAGAATTCTCTGATCACAGGATGACCGTGTGCTGTGGGGGCTCCTCTCTAATCAGAATCTGCGTGGGGCCTTGATTGACAGCTGTGCTTTCTCCACTATGATGTGGGTCCTGTGTATGCAGAATTGTGGTGAAGGACAGACCTGCAGAACAAGTTCAGATCAACAGAATGCTAAAGCTGGAGACCTAGCTCAGCACATCAACCGCCCAGCACATCAGCTGCCCAGTGCATTGGCCGCCCAGTGTATCAGCTGCCTAGTGCATCAGCTGCCCAGCATATAGTGCATCAACCCCAGGTCACCTGTCCAGTGGATCAACTGCTGCAGACGCCAGTGAAATCTCAGGTGTACTGCAGGTGGGAGTGGATGGTGCCAACCATTTCAGCCTGTGATCCTGCTGCTGAAATCAGATGTAAAGAGACCTTCAGGAATGCCACAATCCTCAGTGCAGGGTGCTCCTCAGTGCAGGGTGCCCTTCAGTGCAGATGGTCCTCATTCCTGGATGCCACCATCTCCCACTCAGTGCTCAGTCAGTCCCAGGGTGGTGATGCAGGTGGGCGTGGCTATCAGCATCTGCAGTCAGTCCACTTTATGGAAAGGAACTCGCTGCAGATGGCCTGAGCGCAGTCCCAAAGGAGCATCTGGGCCTCCTGAGGCCCGTGACAACCGAGGCTCTGGGCTGGGCCTCACAGCCAGCCTTTCCCTTCTCGGTTCCTCCCAGTCAGTGTGAAGAAAAGATTCCCTCTACGTCCAGCCTGGGAACCAGTGAGTTTAGTGGGCTTACTCATGGGGCCTGGGTGACCCCACATCCTCTGGGTGTCTTTGGCAGTGCCCGGATAGCTACAGATTAGCAATTGGAGAGATGGCTGTGGACAGATTTTTGTTGCAGACAGTACAAGTATTTTTCTGAGTGATGATTGATCAAGGCCTGGGGACCCAGGCAGGTTGCCATCCAATATTGTGGCCGGAGCACAGATGGTCAAGTTGTAGATGGAAGTGGCATGTGCTGGGGTAAGCGTACTGTCCAGGTGTCCTGGGTGTGTCTGTGCTGGAGCCAGACATGAAGAATGCAGTTAACATCTTCCCAGAGCCGACTTGGCCAGTCCACCATCATGAGGACAAGACCTCAGCACACAGTCAGTGGAGACAAGGGCTCAGGATGTTACTGAGAGTCCCAGTCAGCACAAGACCCTGTGGGAGGCTCAGGACCCTGCAGCCTGGGGAAGATGCTTGAAATGAACACCCTACAGCATGGCCGGGTGGGTTATGCTTGTCTCCTTACCCAGGAAGCTATTTCTGCTCATTAAGACCTCGCTGCTTGCTGTCTCTAGCCAGGATCACAGGGTGCTCACTTGGTTAATTTGAGCAAGCAGAGCCTTGATGGGGTAATTCATTGTCTTTGGGGATTGGCCAGCAAATGCCAAGCCTCACTCTTCCCATTGGAATGGAGTTAATTTTCACTGAAATTGCTTTTTAGCAGACAAACACATTCCCCTCATTGAGGCATCTGCGTCTGCTGCTTTATTATTCCTTAATTTACACACTCAGGCATGCAGGCTCCAGACACACACCCCCTCCAGGCCCTGCAGAAGAAGTGTGGCAGAGGAAAGCACAGTACCCTCTCTGCCCCACCTTCCTGAGTAGAGTTGATCACTGGTGTGGCCACAGAGTGTCTGGTCAGTCTGTGTAGCTCAGCTCAGAGACAAGTGCAGGAGGAGGAGGAAGAAGGGAGGAGGAAACAGGGAGGGAAGGAGAGAAAAGGAGGGAGAAGAGAAGGCAGGAAAAGGAAGAGAAGAAACAGAAGGGAAGAGAGGTCGGGAAAAGGAAGAGGCAAGGGAAGAAGAGGAGGAGGGAAGAGAGAAATGGAGGGAGAGGAGGGGAGAAGAGATGAGCAAGGGAAGGAAGAGGAGAAGGAGAGAAGGCAGAAGGAAGGAGGAGATGTGAGGCTGATACTCAGACTTTGGCTCTGGTCTGACTTATGTGACCTCAGAGCTGAAGCACCCAAGCAAAGGACGAGGGCCATCCAAAGAATACCTTAGTCCCCCAGAGATGCTGCAGGAGAGGATGGATAATCAGGCCAGGGCTAGAGGTCGTGATGACTGAGCATCTGGGCCACCCTTACACTCATCTGAGTCATGTCAGCGCAGAAGGAGGCCAGCAGGGGCTGGAGAAATAGCTCAGGGGTTAAGACCCTGCCTCACAAGCAGAAGGACCTGTGTTCGGATCCTGAATCCCACATAAAAGCGCCAGGTAGAAAAGGCCTTGGCCTACACTTCTGGTTCTGGAAGGCAGAGCCTGGGAAATCCCAGAGCAAAGCAATAAGGAAGTAGAGCAATCCTTCACAGGCACATACAGTGCCACACACACACACACACACACACACACACACACACACACACACACCCCACAAAAAAGGGAGGAGGCTAGAGGAAAGGCAGCCGGGGCCCACAGTATATATCCAGGTCAGCACCTCGGACAGCTCTGGGTACAGAGATCACAAGGCAGTGGGTGCAAAGGCTGACTGGCCAGAGAGGAATCCCCCCTCCTGGGCTAGCCTGTGACTGAGGTGGAGTCACAGGTATTGCTAGCTGCTAATGAAGAACCTTGAAAGAAAAGTAGAATTTGGCTGGTACAGATGCCTGGAAAAGACAAGCAATAAACTGGCCTACATCTCATTAGATGGATTAGGAGAACCTGGGAGAATATTTGCATACCAATTACCATAAAATTTAAGTTTAATCTATACTGATTTTGTATCTTGCCTTTGGAAAGTTGAGTTTCTCTCTACATCTGTTTGCTGAGAACATCCACTTTGCTATAATATTGGAAATCTTGTCATGATCGCTGCAGAGTGTTCATTCACTCAAACCCAGAGATTGAAAGAGTTCATTAGGAAGCACTGCTCTGTGAAGCCGTTTATGGGGGCCCACCCCTGGCGGGGTGCTTGTTTACCTGGATGATAATTAACCCGTCGTTCCTCTCACGGATCCAGCTGGCGACAGTCAGCTCATGCTGTTTAAGACACTGATGAGTTTTTTAATAAAACAGAGCGCGACAGACATTCCACGTTGGTTATGTTGGTGAGTTCAGCAAACAACCTTTGAGATCCAAGCACAGAACTTGCTCTAGGGGCAGGTGTCCCGGGATGGCATGTTCCACACTGCCCCCTGCAGTCTGCACCTAGAAGTTTCCTGTCTTGTGCTGAGTTCTCTTTTCCTGCATCTAATATTATCCTACTTTGCTTAGCCAGGTCCTGAGCACTTCGGCAAGTCCTTAATGTGCATGTCAGGGAGACCTATCCTCACATGGCAGGGTGACCATCAAACTTGCCTGGCTCCCTGATAGGGACGTTCATATCCAGCCCCTCCCATGTTCACTCCCCCACCTCCGCATCACCACTGAGCCTGAGACGCATCTGCAGTGTTGGAGCTGTGGGAGACGGAGACACTCTGGTCACCACAGGCAACACACTCGGTTAGTCTCACAAGTGGACCTAAGGCAGCATCGCCTAGGAGATGGGCTCTGTGGAAGCTACCTTGACTATGTTAATGACGTGAGAAGACCTGCCCACTGTGTGTGGCAGTGTTTTCCAGCTGGGATCTGGCAAGCTGGAGCTGAGTGTCCAGGCGTGTTCACGGCTCCCCGTGTTCCGCCTGTGGGTGTGTGTGCAGCTGCTCCAAGCCGGGACGAACCTTTCTCTCTGGTGTCAAGGTGTTTGGTGACAGTCACAGAGAAGAAACTGAGACCAGCTCAATGTGGGAGGAGTGTTAGATATTTCAAAGTTGTTTGACTTTGATCTATGAACCCTGGTTTTCACTCCTGCCTGGTTCCCTCCAAGAAGTCCTATGTTGTGCACATGCAGGTAAGACTCATGGCTAGCAGGTATGGATGCCTGAAGGGAGAGGCGGGCGGAATGAAAATCCATCATTTGTGCCTCCAGCCTCCCAGGAGCGCAAACTCTCCGACGCTCATGTGTCGCGCCACAAGCACTAGACTAAGGGGTGAGGCATGTGGGAAGTGGGTCAGCCACAGGATGCTCAACCTTACTGGCCCAAGGGCAGTGCTGCAGGAAGCTGGACAATGGGATGTGCTCAGTCCACACAGGTTTAGACAGGACAGAAAATAGTAGGAAACAAGGAAGGTCTCCAGATGCAGCGGCCAGCACAGACCACGGCAACTCAGCTGGGCGCGGGCTCACACAGCCCCTCTCCTGACCAGTATCCTCATGGTCTTACAGGTGGTCACTCCTGGTTGAATCATCTTCTTGTCCTTACTTGCTCTGTGGCCTCTCTTCCAGAAAGGAGCTCCCAGACCCTGGCCCAGCCACCTGGACGTCTCTCTTCTGACTGCCTGGTTCTAGCTGATATTGTTTTCTGATGACTCAATTATCACTTAATGAAAGGAAGGGGTTCTAAGAACCCAGATGTTAGTGATTTTGTAATTGTGTGAGCGTCTCAGAGCTCACTGGCAAAAAACTAGAACAGCTAAGGTGTCACCAGGAGATTCCGTGGGAACACTGGCAAATGATATGTTGGCTGAGATGAGATGCTGCACCCTGTGTAGGTGTGAGAGAGAGTGTGTGTGTGTGTGTATGTGTGTATGTGATGGTGTTGCACAGCTGAAGAAGAGTAGTGGGAGGAAGGAAGGAGGGGGGAAAGAGAGGGGCGGGAGGAGCAGAATGGGAAGAGCCTACAGTGCTGCCTATGCGCAGGGTGGGAGGAGCCTGCAGAGCCACCATGGCAGGGTGGGAGGAGCCTGCAGAGTGACCTTGAGCAGGGTAGGAGAGGCCTGCAGAGCTGCCATGGGGCCTTCAGAGTCCCCACAAACAAACTGGGAGGGGCCTGCAGAGTGGCCATGAGCAAGGTGGGAGGAGCCTTCAGACTGGCCATGAGCAGGGTGGGAGAGGCCTGCAGAAGAAGGCTATGAGCAGGGTGGGAGGAGCCTGAACAGCTGACATGAGCAAGGAACGGAGGAGCCTGCAGAGCGGCCATGAGCAGGGTTGGGAGGGGCCTGCAGAGCCCCAGAGCAAGGGAGGGTTTCAGAGGTTGCTAAGTGTTGCCAGGGAAGCCAGCAGAGGTGGGGAGTGAAAGGTCTGGCACAAAACACTCTGCTTTCCAGGACATTGAGGTGGTTAACGGAAGTGCTTTATGATGGCCCAGGCCGGCAATGTTCTGGACCCTTCTTTTTGTCCTTCCCTCTACAAGCCCAAGCTCTTCATAAGCCAGCGGGAAAGCGCTGCATGAGGAACATCAACGTTTTCCGGTCTCTTGGAAAGCACCTTTCTCACGCTCGCGCACTATTTTAACCTATGCTTGGCTTTTCTAACCCTCATGGTCGCATTCGGGCAGTCGGGATGTTTTGGAGCCTTGTTTTGGGGTCAGACGTATGGGTAACACACGTGGGTAGCCGCTGCGTTTGTGCCCCCCATGCCACCACCCTTCCTCTGCAGATGTCTGGAGCTCAGTAGACTTCCTAGGTGAGCCTTCCCTTCCTCCCCTCCCTGGCCGGCGCCTGGCTTTTGTTCTTGTGGCTTCTCAGAATCCCTAGGTGAGCAGCCAAGACGGGAACTGGTCAGTTTTCCTGCTGCCCCCTCACCGTGTAGTAGAATGTCCAGAAGCTTCTGACTCTGTGGTCGGGCAGTCCCTGCTGTGCTCAGCACACCGAGCCCCTCCTGGGTGACTGAAGACCCTTTGGCCTCTGAGACGGAGCAGGGGCTGTGGTCTGGCCCAGCGCGCTGCGGGCTGGGCTCGGTGGGGACGAGGAGCAGGATCTGTTCAGATATTCAAAGCTGTTACAATGCAGAAGCCTCGGGGAACCTCACAGGCCGCTGAAGTCCGGACTTTACGGGGAAGCAATAAAGGGGCGACGGCATTCATCAGCTCCTAAGCCCTCTCAGCGTGGATGGGGCGCAGGGGAGTAATTGCTTTTTGGCTCCTCCAGAGATGGCATTGCTGAATCCTCTGCTACAGACCCTGGGTGAGGAGGCCTGGTGGGTGGGCCAGCCCTAAATGCGTGGATAATTCCAGAAACCAGAGAACAGCTGCATTTCTTTTTTATCATTAATAAATTTATTAAATTGACATTTTTATATGCCTGCCCCTTGGCTCCCTCGTTCCCCCTCCCTTCCTCCCTTCCCTTTCTCTCCCATCCCATCCTCCCTCTCATCTCTACCTGGACCCAGTCTACTCCCTCCTATTCTCCTGTTATTTTGTTTTATGGGTCTTGGGGTTCCCTCTGTATCTTCTGTTCTCATGGGGTTCAGGTCCCAGTGGCAGATAGAGAGGCCCTTTCTTGGGCAGCCCACTGATAAAGGTACTCCCCTACCTCTGTCTGACCCCACACCCCCAAGGATCCTACTGTCTGAAACTATTTCTCCTGACATCTGTGCCAGTCCTTGGGGGCATGCAGGTCTGATGAGATCAGGTCCCATTGCCATGAGTTCCTGGCTGTGGTTGCCATATCTTGAGTGGAGTGACCTGTCCAACAACTGAACTCTGCATCTCTAGGCTTACAGTCTTAAAGCCCCTCTGTCACAAAGTTCCCTGAGCCTCCAGATGGGGAGAGATTTGGCTGGCCTGGTTCCAGCTGATCATTGTAGGGTTGCTGGTGTTCTCTATTCAGGTCGCTTCTTGTCCATTTTGCTCTTCTAGCACTGCACAAGGCTGCATCCTATGTGTGTGTTGAGATCCTTTCCTATCCGACAATACGGAAACTGTAAAGGGGAGGCCTTTATGTAGAAGGCTTGAAGGGGAGGGAGGATCAGGAGTAGGGCACAGTAGTGGGTGGGGTCGACCTCCAGGACATCATCTGGCTGTCAACTAATCCCTACCCTCCCCATGATGAGGAACACATGATCAGTGCTTCAAACTAACCCAAACACCAGTGATTAGGAGAGAATGGTGGATTGGATCAGCTATCTCGCTAATTACAGGTCTTTCTTGATGGTGGCCTTATTTCTCTATTGAACTTTGTTCCTTTGTCTTCATTCCTTTCGGGTTTTCTTTTCCTCTTCTTCCTATTTCAAATCCTTCATGATTGTAAAGGGTAATAAAAAGATTTTCCCTTGAATGTATCATTATGAGGACTTGGAATTAGGTTCCACTTATGAGGGAGAACATGCAATGTCTGTTTTTCTGTGTGTGGGATACTTTGCTCGGTATGATTTCTTCCTGCTCCATCCATTTAGCAGCAAATTTCATTAAATCTTTTTTTGATAACTGTATAGTATTCCATCGTGTATATGTGCCATATTTTCATTATCCATTTGTCAACTGTTGGACATTTAAGTTGATTCTGCGACTTTGCTATTGTGAATAGTGCTACAATGAACATGGATATACATGTGTCACTATAGTATGATAAAGCATTTTGGGGGAGTATTCCCAGCAGTGGTATAGCAGGGTCATATGGCATTTCAATTTTTAACTTTTTTAGGAGCCGCCATACTGATGGCCATAATGGTTGTACAAGTCTACATTCCCACCAGCAACATATGAGGGTTCCCTTCTCCCCACAGCCTCTCCAGCATGTGTTGGTGCATGTCTCTTGGATTTTTGCCATTCTGACGGGTACAAATGATATCTCAGGGTAGTTTTGATTTGCATTTCCTTGATGATTAGGGAGGTGAAACATATTTTAAGGTATTTGTTGGACATTTCAATTTCTTCCTGGGAAAAAATTATTTTACGTTCCATGGCCTACTTTCTAATTGGGTTGTTTATCTCTTTGGTGTTTAATTTTTGAGTTCTTTGTGCACTCTGGATATTAGTCCTCTATCAATAAGTGGTTAGTGAAGATTTTCTCCCATTCTGTGGGTTGTCTTTTTGCTAAGTTGACAATTAGCTCAACAGAAGCTCTTTAATTTCATGAGATTCAATTTGTTGAGAGTTGGTTCTATTTCCTGAGCTATTAGGGTCCTGTTTAGAAAGTGCTGGCCAGGCTGGATAGATGCTCAAGGATGAAGACTCTGCCTCACACACAGAAGATCCTGAGTTCAGATCCCAAGTCCCACATTAAGAACCCCAGGTGGAAATGGCTGCAGCCTGTACTTCTCCCTCTGGTGGGCAAAGCCCACCAGAGCGAAGTAAGAAGGAAGTAGAAGCAACACAGGATGATTCCCAAAGTCACTTTTGGTCTTTCACAGGGACACAGTGCCCTCTGACACATGCCTATATGCACGCCCACACATACACATACACACTCACACACACACACACACACACACACACACACACATATATGTATATATATATATATATATATATATATATATATATATATATATATGAAGAAAGTGTTGGCCTAGGCCAATCACTTTGAGGGAATTACCTACTCTTTCTTCTAGAATTTTTCAGTTTCTGGCCTAATGTTAAGGTCTTTGGTCCATTTGGAGTTTATTTTCATGCATGGTGACAAGTAAAGATCCAGTTCCAATCTTTTGCATGTGGATATCCAGTTTTGCCAGCACCATTTGTTGAAATTTTGCCATTGAATTTTCTGAACCTCTATGTCAAAAATTATTTCTGGGTCTTCAACCCTTATCCATTGATCTATGTGTCTCTTTTGGAGCCAGCACCATGCAGTCTTTATTACTGTGGATTTGTAGTATAGATTAAGGTCTAGTATGGTGATTCCTCCAGAAAACTTCTTATTACTCAGGATACCTTTAGCTATCCTGGGCCTTTTGTGCTTCCATAGGAATTTTGATATTGCTTTGTCAATGTCTGTGAAGAATTGCCTTGGAATTTTTATTGGTATAGCATCAAACGTGCATGTGGCTCTTGATAGGATGGCCTTTTTTTTATGTCCAGGAGTATGGGAGTTTTTTCACCCTCTGGTGTCTTCTGAAATATATTTCTTTAGGGTTTAAAGTTTTCATTGCACAGGCCTCTCACTTTCTTGGTTAGATTTATACCGAGGTATTTCATTTTTTTAGGGTCTATGGTAAATGGGACTGTTTGTTTTAGGACTTTCTCACTTTTTTCCTCCTTGGGGTATAAGAAAGCCACTGATTTCAAACACTGACTTTGTTCCTTGTCACTCTGCTGAGCTTATGTATTTGTTCCAGGAGTTTCCTGGTGGAGTTTTGGGGGTCACTGAGATAATAGATCATGTTATCTGGAAATAGGGATAACTTGACCTCTTTTTCTATTTGTATCCCTTTTATTTCCTTCTCTTGTCTAATAGCTCTAGCTAAGACTTCCAAAAGTGGTGAGAGTGGACCACCTTGCCTAATTCCTGATCAAAGAGAGAATGCTTCATATTTTTCATCATTTAGAATGATCCTTGCTATAGGCTTCTTGTCTATAGTCTTTATTATATTGATGTAAGTTCTTTCCATTTCAATTGTCTCCAGAACTTTGATCATAAAGGAATGTTGGATCTTGTCAAAAACTTTTTTTTGCATCTGTTGAGAGAATGATGTGATTTTGTTCCTTGGCTTTGTTTACATGATGGATTACATTTATTGATTTGCATATGTTGAACCAGCCTTGTATACCTGGAATAAATCCTACTTGGTCATAGTGAATCCTTTTTTTGATATGTTTTTGACATGTTTTAGTAAAATTTTGTTGAGGATTTTTTATCTTTGTTCATCAATGAGATTGGCCTGTAGTTTTCTTTTTTTATTGTATTTTTATTTGGTTTTGGGATTAGGGTAACATTAACTTTGTTAAGAAAGAATTTGAAAGTGTTCTTTTCTTTGCTATTTTATGGAACAGTTTAAGGAGTAGTGGTGTTAGTTGTTATTCAAATATTTAGTAGAATTGTGCACTGTATCCATCTGGTCCTGGACTTTTTTTTTTTTGGTGAGATTTGTGATTATCTCTTTAATTTCATCACTTGTTATAGGACTGTTTAAATAATTCAATTCATCCTGATTCAATTTTAGTAAGTTGTGTTGTGTTAATAAATTCATCCATTTCTTTCTGATGGTCAAGCTTTGCACAGTATAAATTTTTGAACTATAACCTTATAATTCTCTGAATTTCTTGGTGTCAGTTTTAATAACTCCATTTCCATCTCTAATTTTATTAATTTGAGTTTTCGTTCTTTTGGCTTTGGTTAATTTGACTAGGGGCTTGTCAATCTTGTTGATTTTTTTCAATGAACCAGCTCTTTAGTTGATTCTTTGTATTGTTTTCCTTATCTCAATTTTGGATATTTCTCCTCTAGTTTTACTAATTTCTGTTCATCTGCTGCTTTTGGAATTAGATTGTTCTTGTCTCTCTAAAACTTTAAGTTGGATTGTAAGTTGTTTACTTGTGATGTTTTCTTTTTTATATATAGGCATTGAGTGCTATAAACTTAACTCTTAGGACTGCCTTTATCGTATCCCAAAGATTTTGCTATGTTGTATTTTCATTATTATTTATTTCTAGGAATTTTTGAATTCTCCCTTTGACTTCTCTCTGAATCCATTACTTGTTCAGGATCATGGGGTTAATCTCCAAGAATCTGTGTATTTTTTGATGTTTGCTTTGTTATGGATGTCTAGCTTTATTCCATGGTGGTCAGATAGGGTACAGGACATTATTTCAACTTTCCTGTATATGTGGAGGTTTTCTTTGTGCCCCAATATGTAGTCTGCTGAAAAATAAGTATATTCCTTATTGTTGTGATGGACAGTTCCATAGAGATCAGTCAGATCCATTTGGGTTATGGTTTAATTAAGCTCCAGTGTATCTCTGTTCAGTTATTGGCTTGTTGACTATCCAGTGGTGAGAGTGGGGTGTTGAAGGGCCTTACTATTATCGTGTTTGAGTTGATTTGTCATTTTAAATGTTGTAACATGTTTAATGAGTGTGGCTGAGCCTGTATTGGGTGTGTATATGTTCAATATTGTGAAGTCTTCCTGATGAATTGTTCCTTTGACTAATATATATAGTATCCTTCTGTGTCTCTTATAATTTCTTTTAGTTTGAAGTCTATCTTGACAGCTATCAGAATTGCTATTCCTGCTTGTTTCTTTTTTACATTAGCTTGCAGTACTTTAGAGCAGCCTTTTGTTCTGAGAATGTGCCTATCTTTCATGGTGGGATGTGTTTCCTGAAGGCAGCAGATTGCTAGGTTGTAATATTTGATCCATGTTTATAGTCTATGTCTTTTGATTGGAGAATTCATTCCATTTACATTTAGAGTTATAATTGAGAAATGCTTATCAGTTCCTGTCATTTTCTGTGTTTTACAGCTTTTATGTGTATGTTTCTTTGCTAGGAAGTTGTGTTGGTATTATTTTTCCTTTCTGTCTTGTTGCATGTGTTTGTCCTTTTCTTTGAGCTTGAGTATCTTTTCAAGCATCTTTTGTAGGTCCTGCTTGTTGTTCATGTAAGCCTTCAGCTTGTCCTTATGGTGGAAGATTTTTCTTTCACCTTCAATTATGACTGATAGTTTTGATAGGTATCTTAGTCTGAGTTGGCATTTGTGTTCATTCATGACTTGAAGTATACCTTTCTAAGCTCTTCTGACTTTTATGTTTCCATTGAAAAATCAGCTATTATTTTAATAGGTTTACCTTTAAATTGACTTTTTTTCTCTTGATGCTCTCAGCACATTGTCTTTGTCATGCATCTGCGTTATTTTGACTATAATTTGTCATGGCAAGTTTCTATTTTGATCATATTTGAATGGTGTACAATATGCTTCTTATATTTGAATGGGGATCTCTCCTTTGATGTGGAAAATTTTCATTAATGACAATGTGAAAAGTCTCTTCTGGAGTAGCTCCATGGGTTTCTTCTCCTGGTATTCCATGAATGCACATGTTTGGTTTCTTCATGGAGTCCCATAACTCGTGAATACTCCTCTCCAGTATTTTTTTGGCTTTTTCAACCTCTAATTGAACCAATTTGTTCTGCCATCTTGTCTTCTGCCATCTGTCTTCTAGTTCTGATAGTCTACTTTATGCTTCATTGGTTCTGCTGGTAAGACTTTCTGTTGAATTTTGAATTATAGCTAGCTTATTTTTAATTTCAAGCTTAGTCTCTGTATGAGTTTTTTTCAGCTGCTTCATGTCTAGCTTTGTTTCTTCAACTGCGTTTTTCGTTTCATCTAGGTGCCTGTTGTGCACCTGTTTATATTGGATAATGCAGTTCTTTAACTCCTCACATATTCCTCATTTATTATTTTCATCATGGTAAAGATCATGCTTTGAAAATATTTGTCTTGGTTATTGAATTCTTGACTAACATCTGAGTGGTATTCTGGTAGGAATCCATTGTTATGGGGTCAATATTTTGGGGGGGAGTTGTGGTTTATGTTGTTTCTTGTGGATTCACTGTGTGACTTCGTCATTTTGTGTTTGATTTCTAGAATCTTTCTTGGTGTATGTTTATGACTGCTATGAGCCAGACAATTGCTGCACTTAAACTGTAATTGCTACTGTTTACCTAAGTATTTAAGGTCTCAGTCTAGGGTTTCCTTGCTGTTATTTCATGGGTAATGTAATATGCTACCAAAAAAGTGTGAAGGCCCTACTCTGGTTCTGGGGGTGACAGAGTTTAGGTCTAGATTCACCTGGATGTTTGGGATTGGTTATTATTTGTGGTTTGGGCTAAGTATTAAACCAGTTTTATATTATGAAATAGTGTGGTTTAGTAGTCAGTGATTAGAGTTTAGAGGACTATGGCAACTATTAATTCCTTCCAGGTTTATGAGGGTGAATAGTTAATGCCCTAAGGGGTGAGTGGGTGGGTGGGGTTTTGAGTGTACTGTACAGAGGTTTGAAGCAGTGGTGACTGTCAACTGTGATGAGAAGGAGGATAAAGAGAGTTACTGATCTTAGGGTTGTATGTGAAGATTCCCTTCTGTTTTATGGAAGGAGCTTTAAGGTCCTCAGTAGCAAGGTGATGGTACTCTGGCTCCAGGTTTGTGGTGCCTGTGGACTCTGTTAAAATCTTGGAAGTTTTATTATTGGTTGACTGATAGGGGGTGTTGGTTAAGGCTGCTTGCACTGGTTCCCAGAGAGAGAAAATCCAACTGGCCAATGCCTGCTAGTGTCCAAGAGTTAGGGAAGTACCCTGCTACAGAAGCTGCCTGCAACTTGACACCTGACCCCAGGGAGGAAATCTGATAGAGTGATGTCTGCTAGTGTTCCAGAGTTAGGGATGCCTTTAGAGCAGGCCTAGAGCCCAAAAGGAACAGCTGCATTTAAGCAAAGAAAATCCTTCCCGCTCCCTGCTCCCCTTGGGGTGTTGAAGGCTGACAAGAGGAGGAACTTATTTGGGAGACCATGCAGGGATCAGGCTTAGGGCAGAGAATGGACTAGTGAGCGGAGGAAAGGCATACTTCAGAGATGCAGGGTTACGTGACCTTCTTGGACACCTGCACAGGACTTGCATCTCCCACATTAATGTAGCTTTTCTCAGGCATGCTCTGTTCACTTCCTGAAGCCAATTGGGGGGGGCAAGGAGAGAGAGAGGATTTCTGGTGACTTCTTCAGTGCCCACTGTCTTGCCATGCTGTTATGGAAGCTCTAGAAATTTTTTATATTAAAATATTAATAGGGAGCACTTTAGGCTTAGCAATGGCATGTGATCTTCATTTCAATGATGTGTTAGACTTTTGCATAGACTAAGAATTGCTTTGATAAAGACACGTGTAATGTTTTGTCCTGTGGTGTTGACACTGTTAACTCACCTACAAGTTACTTTGTCACAGTGGCAATGAACAATCTTTCTTCCCTGTCTTGGCATCTCCATCTGCTTTCCTTGCTCCTCTGCTGGGTGTCCCCTGTAGTCCAGGAAAGCCCACTGCCCCTGAGGGTCAGTTTCCCAGCACCCCTGCCTTGCCATTGCTCTGCTGCTCGTGGGACAGGATGGTGGGCTGCCTTTTAATAGCATGATTGTCTGGTGGCCAGGACTGCCCTCCTCCTCCTACTGCATAAGCCTTGGAATGACTGACAGGTTTGGATCCAGTGTCACATGCCTGCATTGTGGAGCTGTGTGCCCCACAATTCCTGAGCCGTATCTACTGTCGCCCTCTTTTCCCTTGATTAAGGGAGGATTAAAAAAAAAGTCCTTGGCCCAAGAACTATAAAACCCTAAAATTTTTCTAAAAAGCAGTAGTAGGGGGAGTTTGGGGGAAGGTTCAGTTGGTAAAGTGCTGTTGGCCATGCATGGTGCCTGTTGTGATCCTAGGAATCATGTAGTGCCTGCCCCGAAGGGCATGTGTAATTCCAGCACTGACTAGCCAGTCAGAACAGCCAGTCGGAACTAGTGAGCCGCAGAGTCAGTGAGAGACCCTGCCTCAAAGCAAGAGGAGGAGTAAGTGAGGACTCAGGTTGTCCTCTCTGGTCCACACACATTTGTGCACTTACATGTGCAAAAGTCCTTACATTTGCACACAGGCACATACACATGCATGCACACATATGAGAGCACTAGGAATGCCTCACTGACATGTGAAAGCCACGCTGCAACCCTAGACACACTCAGCGTGTCTTGAAGCCATTGGCGTGCACACATCAACATGTTGGAAAATTGTCTATTTTTCTGTTGACAATGTTCATGTGTTTAGCCAATGTCCATGTTGTGGTTTGATGCCAACTATAAACTCCATACTTCGACTTCCTCATCGGGCAGGGTGGGGGGGCAGGGCCTCCAGGAGAGGATGAGGTCACGATGCTACCCTCCAGGAGCTTCAGAGGAGGTGTGTTGGTTGCCGTAGAGTGCATTCTAATAGATGCACCGAGCCTGCTGGATTTCCTCTGCTTTGTGCATGCTTGCCTCCTCTTGGGAGGGCACAGCCAGACGGCCCCCACCAGATGCAGCCCTCGGCTTGGACTTCCCAGGCTGCAGAGTGATGGAGCCAATCTGTTGCATCCGCCGCAGCAGCACAGAAACTGAGACACTTGCATTGATCTAACCCCTTCAGAATTTGATCAGTGTTTTGTTTTGCTTGGAGCCATGCTGGGGGCGGGACGGGGATGGAACCCAGGGCCTTGTTCATGCTAGACAAATGCTCAACCCCTGAGCCACACGCCAGCCTGTGACTGGAATCTTTCCCATATTTCTAGTTTCTATCTTTATAGTTAATGTGTATCTTCTCACAGTGGTGTTCACTTGGACAAGATGAAGTTATTCAAACATATCAGAATAATTATTCAAATCTCTGCCCAAGTGAAACAAAACAAAACAAAATTAAAAAGAAATCAACAGATGAATGTTATTTTGCAATTTGAAATAACTTGATTTTAGGAAGATGCCCCCCCTTCCCTCTACCCCTGTGAAGAGAAGAAGCATACACAGCTACAGATCCTCAAAAACAAAATCATATTTCTGTGAGCAGTCCACAAAGAGACAGGACCGCAGCTATAAATACCTGCATGCCCCTGGGAGAGCTTTTCCTTCCAACTACAGCATTCTAGCGTCATCCCTTCCCGCCAGAGCTGCCTCTAACTCTTCAGGTCCCATTGGGTCAATCGTGAAGTGGTGGCTCTGTTTCCCCGCCCACAGCCTGCTTCTGGAGATCTTGGGCTTGGAGTCCCCTCCTGAGCCCTGTGGGATGTACAGTTCTTTGTCTCTGCTCTCCCCCGCATCCACATTAGGCCTCGCTCCTGAAAAGCAGGCTTCTTATTGTCTGTTCATTGGTTCCTTTTCTGCCAAGACCTAGTGGCTCTGGAGAACACAGCCAGCATGCTGTGATGACACATCTGGGCTTTTCCCAGATCCTAGGCCCAGAACTCCAGAAAGTCCTTGAGTGATGGGAGTGATTATTCTGCTAATCAGGTGTCTGTAGTGAAGCCCTAGGCCTGGGCGTGGAGTGGTCCACAAAGGCCCAGCGATCAGTGGGCGGGGACTGGACAGGGGTGAATTTGGTCCTTGGTCCACAGTCCCATCTCTCATTCGACCACACTCTGGTCAGCAGGAGTGGTGGTCTATGGTGAGGGTCAACCTGTAGGATCTAGAATCGTCTAAGGGACAGACCTCTAGGCATGTTTAGGAGGGATTTTTTTTTATTAGGTTAATTGATATGGGAAAACTTACCCTAAATGTGGGCTGCAATCACAGAGTGAAAAGGGGAGAGCTGGCAGAGTCCCCCCACTCATCTCTCGGCTTCCTGCCTCAGTGCCCAGCCTCCCATCGTCGGTGGAGTGATGGTCCATCTCAGCTGTCAACCTAACACTTGGGAGTTGGGCCCTGGCGTGTGCTAGGGGAATTATCTAGTGAAGGCATCTTTTTGAGTGAGGCTCTAGAAGATTATCTTGACTGCATAATAGATAATGTCAGAAGACCCAGCCCATGGTGGGTGGGACCGTTCCCTGGTCAGGTGGATAAAGATGGAGAGAGCTGAAAGAGGGATGGTACGTGTGTGAGAGCTGGCACACCGTGTGCTAGTGAGCACGGGCTCCAGCTGCATGGGACAGAAGCCCCTTGCTGGAGATCCTTCTTTCCTGACCCGCCCCCTGGGTATCTGCATCTGACGCCTGCTTGTGTTCTGCACCAAGATGTGGGTAATAATCGCAGCAAGTCATCTGTCTCGGCTCTCTGAACTGCTCTACCCCAGGAGCGTGGTGGGAACCCCGACATCCAGGTAATCAGTCAGAAGCTGGGTCCCAGCCTGGTCTTTGGTAGGCACCTGCAAGGGGTGGGGGCCACTCTTGGGAACTGGGTCTTTAACCCATGGCATCTGATGCTGTTGCAATATGCATGTTGCCAACAAATTTAAGACCAAGCAGCTTAAGGGAACAAGGGGTTTAATTCTGACTTATTGCCTGGTTACAGATCTTTGTCTAGCTTGGCAGGAGGGCTCATACCAGCACCAGCAGCCAAGGGAACTGGCCATATAATACACATAGGGATTGCTGAGAGAGGGGCAAACCTTATTTGCCCGACAGCAAGACTGCCAAAGTGTGCTGAAGAATACTAAATGCACATTTTTGGTTGAGTTTTCCCATGTCAATAACTTACCATCTTAAACATCTGCCCAGGGAATGGTCCACCCACTATGGGCGGGGTCTTCCCACATCAATCACACAGTCTCCTGCAGACTTGCTCAAGGGCTTGCCTTAACTGCTAACTCTTCACAAATGTGCCCAGAACTCAGCCCTCACTGGTCAAGTGAACACCGTCAGAGTGAGAGCTAAGCGTCACTGTGGAGCCCAAACCAGGTTCCACTGGAGACAGGCTCTGATTTCCACAGGGAAGGTTTCCCCAAATCTTTGAGGAATTGGCCAATTCTTGGCTTTATAAACATGGATGCCAACAGCACTATCAGTGAGGAGGCTGTTTTCTTCCCTCCTTTAGCTGGGAGTGGCCATTGTCTGTTGTCCAGTGGCACAATGTCCTTCTGCCACAGGAGGCTGCTCTGTGGCTGGTCCCCTGACTCAGGCTCACTCTTCATGGGAACTGAGGCTGCAACCCCTCCTGGCTCGGAACACTCACATTTGACAACAGAATTCTTTTTTTTTTTTTTTTTTACAACAGAATTCTTAAAACCAATTTTTCTAAAAAAATGTGTGAAAGCTCAGGAATCCAAGGTCCCCAGAAGAGGACGCCCAACCGTAGAGAACGTACGGCCATGTCCACAGGCGAGAACATTCAGAAACATGGATAGATCCAGCTTAAGAGCCTTACCACCATAACCAAGAGAATGTTAGAGTTTGTGAAAGCATTCACAATAAAAGCACATTGATACCAAATTCATGCGCTTGAGAAAATAGCTTGTTTGAGAACAAATGTGTGTGTATGTCCAAGAAATAAGCACGTGCTGCAATTTCTTTTCATGTTGCTGACAAATATGCGCCAAACAACTCGGGAGAACAAAGGTTTATTCCAGCTCACGACTCTCTGTTATGGCTTATCAACGTGGTGGGTGGATTCACACCAACATTAGGTGTCGAGGGAATGGGCCACAACACATCCATAGGAACTGATGAGAGCAAGAGGTCGACTTTCTCCCTTGCCAGAATGCCAGCATGCTAATATGCCAAAGTTTGCCAAAATACTGAGCCAGCTCTCTCCATCTGTGATGGCTAAATACAGGTGTCAACTTGACAATTGAGAGTTTGCACTCCAGACACATTTGTAGGTAAGTAGTGGTTGAATTAAACCCAGAGCAAACCTGCAGGAGATTGTCTAGTTGATGGGGAAGGCCCAGCCCATGATGGATGAGACTAAGCCCTGGCTAAGCTCAGGTGAATAAAATATAGAAAGCTGGTTGAGAAAGTTGGCATCCTTGTATACAGTTGGTCAGACATGCCAATCCCTCTCTCAGCCCTTATGTAGAGATGTTGTGGCCAATTCCCTCGACCCTGGTGTTGGTATGAGCTCACCTGTCAAGCTTGACTAAGAACTGTAACTGACCTATCATAAGAGAATAAACCCCTGTTCCCTTAAACCCTTTGATGGTGATTTTTTTTTTTATCAGCAACCATGCAGGCTAACTGCAACACCATTTTATCTACCTGCCTGGGGAATTGTCCCACCAACCATGGGCTGGTTCTTCCCACATCGATTAGATAATCTCCCGCAGGCTTGTTCAGGGCCTACCTTAACTACTAAATCTTCACAAACATTTCCAAGGGCTCAGCCTCTGCTCATTGAGTTGCATCTGCATTTAACTAGTACAGTACTTACCTAAGAATAAAAAAAACTCAATTATTTTAAGGATGGAGAGGATAAGAATAAAAGTTGTATCTGATAGAATCTTCATCCCAAGTGCCTCTTCAGGAGCATGAGCAAAAAGCCAGCTGAGATCCGTCTTGCTGCTGCCCAGAGCAAAGGTCTTTATCTATTTCAACTAGATGCTATGTAAATACTCTTTATCTTATTTCGGCTAGTTTTTCCTTTTGGTAAACAACAGAGATGTGAAGATTTTGTCTATCAATGTCTCAACTAAGGTAAAAATAAATATTTTGAGGGGCCTGATGAGATGGCTCAGCAGATGAAGCGATTACCTGTAAACCTGGGGGTTTAATTGAGTTCTAGCCCTGGAGGCCTCCATACAGCAGAAGGTGAGAACCAACTTCAGAAAGTTGCCCTCTGCCCTCTACCCATGCACCATGGCATTTCTCTCAATAAATATCATAAAAATATCTCAATTAGATGATAAGCCTTTCTCTCATGTCTCAAGAGAAGACATGAAAGGGAGGCAAGGTACCAGCCCCACATCATGCATGGTGGAGATCAGCTGCAATTCTAGAACAAGCGTTGGTGTCTTATGCATGGGCTGAGATCACTGATGAATCCCGGCTGGGGCTGACCTTCGAGATGCCTGGCTAATGTTCCTAGGACTCTTATCTCACAGCTACTGCAAGAATGGAGGGGGCAGTGAAGAGAGGGAGCGATGGGAACTGTCAAGTGTCTGGGTCTGCCAGCTAGCGGGCAGGGGTGGCCTAGGCCTCCTGCAGTCGCACTGGGATTGCAAAGCTGTTTTTTCTAGAACTAGGGTTCAATTGTGTCTCAGCCGCCTGGGCACAGTCTGATCCACATACAGGAAACTTTCTTTTCAGTCCAAGCCTGCAAGTGGGTCATGTCCCCAGGGCCCAATTGTTCTGTTGAATCCTGAGTCCCCAGAAAGGTGGTTTGGGATCCTGCTTTGCCATCATATTTCAAACAAGACTTAGGAAAAAGTAGTTGGCTGACGGGAATAAGTGTCCTTTCTCTCCCAGGTGTGTTAGCCAAGAGAGAGCACGTGTTGTCTTAGAGACTGGCTCCGCCCACTAACGGTTCCACCTCCACTAGCTGTGATGACCAAGCCTCAATATGGGATTCGGGGGCACAGCGTGTGCATGCGAATTCTTAAAGAGCTATGTGGTCTTTGGGAGCTTGCATTTCTCTTGATATCTTGGGAACTTATTTCCATATAAACTTCCATGGTCCAAATGTCAATGCCTGATTGGGTGACTCGTGTAATTCCAACATGATATTGGGTGTCAGGAAGGTTTGCTCATCAACCAGCCATGAGCTCAGGCAGTTCCCACTCTCGAGTCTAATGGAAACTAAGAACAAAACATGAATCCTGGTTACCATCATTTTTGTTAAACATTTTCCTGTAATTCCCATCTACCTCAATTGCATATGAACCATAAATAAGAGGTGTAATTCTTCTAAGCGAAGAAACAAAATTATAATTATGCACAGATGATATGTTTGTATGTCTATATTTCCCAAGAGCATCGAAGAAAAATAACTAGAATTAATTAAGAGCTTTAATCTAAATACAGGAGAGTTCGTGATCATCTGTGTATCGGCAGCAACTGCTGCTAGAAAGATCTCATGTGCACAGGGATGGGAGCTGTGAAAACGTGAGGGGGTAGCACTCACCAGAGCCATGTCATAAAGAAATGTACTCTACATTTGGCTGAAAAGATAAATGGAGGAATTTTATTCTGTGTATTTTGAAACTCGCCATGATTATGAAGCATAGGGGGGAAGTCTCAGCAGCATCTGTCGTTGGGGTGACGAGGATTGAAACAGGGGATTCCACTAGACCTTTTAGCAGGGCTCAGATCCCAAGCGCCGCAGGCCTGCTGGGGAGGACCAGGTCTGGAGGAACTCTTCTTTGTTGCCGGCCTCTCCACAGGACAGCTGAGCGTGCTGTTGCTACAGGCTCTGCAATTTTGTGCTGTGAAGGATTTGCTCAAATTATCTGAAAGCCTGTGCACACAAAAACTCACACATAAATGTTTATAGCAACATTATTTGTAACTGCCGTGTCTTAGAAGCAACGCAGAAGCCCTTCAGTAGATGAACAGATAAAATGTGGCTCAGCTGGACAGCGGGTTGTTCTTCAGCAATAAAAGGAAATGAGCTATCAGGCTATGAAAAGACCCCAAGAGCCAGGCAGGGCCCACGTCTGTAGTCCCAGCACTCAAAGGGTCATAGATTCCAGATCAGCCTGACTTCAGTAGGCTGTCTTTGTAAATAAATAAGCAAGCACCAATCACAACCATAAACTCACTAACAATGACAAAGAGAAGACACGAAAAATTATCTTAAATGTCAAAACACATATTACTAAGTGAGAGAAACCAGTCATAAAGATCAGCCCAGACGAATCCAGTTGTGCTTGGGGGCCCAGGTAGGGATACCAAAGGCAAACATAGGACTCTACACAGTACCATCTTGGATGGATACATGCCTGAAGACTCAGGAAGCTTGATGTGAACCGTGAACTTTAGAGATACATGAATTTCCCTTCACTGTCAGGTTGGAACAAGGGATGGCCTGGTGCAGGATGATGATGATGGTTGGGGATGTAGTCAGGTGGGGCTCAGAGAGACATGCTGTACTTTCTGCTATTTTCTGTGAACTTAAGCTAAAGAGGCATATGAAAACTTACATGAAAAGTAGAATTAAGAGGAAAATGACTGAATTAAGACATGGGTACATTTGAATCATTAGGCAAAAGAGACAGGTGAGAAACTGTCGCCCAGCCCTCGGTCACGTGGCACAGGAACGAGGAGACCCACAGAGCTGATTAAATGAAGCGTTTGGGGCAGATTGAACAGACAAAGTACAGGATCGCAGTGACTGCCTTCCATGGTGTCACAGGGCAAGTGACCATGCATTTGTTCAAAGAGCAGCTTCCCTGACATAAGAATGGATGCCAATGTGTTTAAATTTAAAAATCACTCAGGAGAGGGTGGAAAGGTTACTCGGTGGCTAAAGTGGTTTTCACACACTCCAGAATCCGTAAAGGCAAGATGAGCCTTATCAGTGAGCTCTGGGATTGACTAGAAAGCCTGTCTCAAAAAAAAAAAAAAAGATGGAAGAGTAATAGCCTCAGGTCTCTATCTATATGTGTGCACACACACAATCATTCACACACACATGCCTGCACTCCCCCCCCACACACTCATACAAAAGCAATCATATAGGAGGGAGTGAGATTCCAGCATGGACCACAAGATGTGGCAAACGAACCCAAGTGTATTACACATGTGTGAATAGCCCCTGTAGGCATGGAAGACAAAGGCATCCTCAGAACATGCAGGTCTTGGTGGCAGCCTCCATGGTGGGAGCATGTGTTCTGGGTAAGAGGCCTCCTGTGTGCTCTTGCAGATGCTGACGCTGCTGTGGGCGAATGCTGGGGGTCACCAAACATGTGAACGAACTCAAGCAGGAACCAGATTTCCCTGAGTAGAAGCAAGGATAGCAAGCTGTGACCCAGCTAGCTGTGGACCAGGGACAGAGACACCTGCATGAATATGCACAGCTCAAGACAGATGGTCATGAGCAGAAACATGTATTGTGGAGCCAGCCAGATGGCTCTGTGAGTAAAACCACTTGCCACCCATGCTCAATAGCTTGAATTCATTCCCTGCAACCCACTAGAAGTGAGTGAAGAGAACTGATCTCACAGATATGCACAGGTTGTCCTCTGACCTATGCACATGTGCCGTAGCATATTCACATCCACATTCATGTATCATACAGATAGATATGTATACATACACTCTAAAAATAAATAAAATTTAAAAATACACATAGATAGATAAAGGTAGATTATAGATTAGTGAATGGATAGATAAGATAGATATGCAATAGGTAGGTAGGCGGATAGGATGATAGATAAATGGTAGGTGGATGACAGATGAATTGATTAGAATAGATTGCATTATTTAGTAGTAGGTGGATGGGTGGATTAGACAAATGAGAGAGGACAGACAGATAGATGGAGATGAAGAAGACAGATACACAGACACTCAGAGAACGGACAGATAATGGTGTATATTGTGGATTCGTATGCATTGCAGCAAGCACCCAAGTGTTCAGATCTTGGTTGCTAATCATCTCCAATAAAAGCAATCAGGATTCATGGAAGAAACAGCTGGCCCTGGCACCAGGCAAGGAGATGGCTTCGGCAGATCCCCTGATCTCTGGGAAAATCCACTCCTGTGTGGGCTCCTTCCAGAGTCAGGAGGGAGCTACCTGACAGTGGAGAGACTACCCCCTGCAATCAGCCAGGCCATCAAGGTCTACAGCACTAGGGCACCTCGTGTTGGAGGGGTCTTCAGCGGCAGATAGGGGGGCGCTTTACCATTGAGGTCCCTGGAACACATCACCCCAGGGTGACTGAGAGAACAAATTCAGTCAAACCTCAGTCTCAGGACCAGACACCCAGCCAGAACTCCCCAGACATGACATCATCAGGGAGGGAGGAGCCTGAAGGGACCATGCAGCTTTAAGTGACATCCCCAAAAGTGTTCTGGAAACTGGGATCCGGATGGACTTCAGACTCTCTGACTTAACCAGTGTAATCGTTACTTTTAACTATTGCTATAAGAGAACACCCAAAGTCAAATAATTTAAGGGATAAAAGGAAATTTATTCGCCTTAGAGTTCCAGAGGGGAGATAAGTCTTTCATGGCGGAAGCGGCATAGCTGACTGGCCAAAGCTGAGACAGGCTATGTCATGCACATTTGAGAGGCTAGTGGGTGACAGCTGAAGGATTCCTGGAGAGTCTCTGGTCATGCTGAAGACTTGGAGGGTTGAAGAGCTGGAGGGTCAAAGAAACAAAGAAACTTGGAGGCAGGAGGGAAGAGCATTTCCTAGAACAGCTTCAGAGAGTCTCTCCTCTTCTTGTCTTCTGTTCTGTGGTTCCTTTTATCTGGTCCACTACTGGGAGGTTCCAGTGAGATCTAGGGAGGTTCTGATTGGACCTGGGGCTGATCTTTGTATTATCCAGATAATCTCTTCAGGTGGTCTCAGCTGATCTTAGTTAATGCCAGGTGTGTCATGTTGACACCCAGGATTAACTATCACAACCAGTATCAGCGCACCACTTAAAATAAGTATCCAGTAATTACAGTTAATGAATCTTTCCACAGGGAAACACTCATTAAAAATCTCCAATAGAATGATTTTCCCATGGAAATTTGATCACAATAGTAACTGCAGAGGAGTGGCCCACTGTGATCCCTGGGCCAGCCAAGCAGGAAGACCAGCTTCCCCTGTTGATACTAAGATGCAGGAAGCTGGGCACAACGTGAAGTTTAGGGTGAGATGCAAAAACACGGCGAGCTTTGGGCACAGGGCTTATGCGCCTGCCGACCTACATATATGCAAGGTGGCCACTCTGCACACATGCAACAGCAGAATGCTGTGGTCTGGGGTGAGTCACTCAGCACTCGGCTGTGCACAGCAGCTGGCGCCCTGTGTTTCCTGACATCAGTCCTATCTCGGCAGGCTGTGGACCTCACCTCCAGCTTGGCCGCTCTTCTCCCCATCCTGCACAAGGGGCTCTCTGGATGCTCTCTGCTGTTCCTTTGGATGGTACATTCTCTGTTCCAGGAGAGAAGAGTTTGTTTCGGCTCACATTTTGAGAGTGCTGTCTATCCATCAGGGTGAGGAGGGTGGGGCAGGGGGAGCTTGAGTGGCACCCACAGTCAGGAAGCAGAGAGAGATGAATGCTGGGGCTTAGCCGGCTTCTTTTCATTTAGTCCAGAACCCCTGGCCCATGATATCTTCCCACCTCAGTTAAGCCTGTCTAGGAACCCCTCCAGAGGTTTGTTGGCATGGCGATCCTTGATTCCATTAAGCTGACAAGACTGACCTCCACAATGACCTTACCTGAACACAGCAACCCCACAAGGCTTGCAGTAGGGGCACTTTCTGACTTGCATGTCATGCAACTTTGTCATCGTGGAAATGTGATGGGGTGAACTTGCACAAAGACAGCTATGACACCTGCTGTCGCTCACACAATCTCTTGGGGCTGGGCCCATGGCCAAGTAACCCTGGGTCCTCGCTGCGTTTGCTCCCACCATCTCTGCAAGGCTGTCCCAGAAAGCTCTTTTAGCATCTCACCTGCATCCAAAAGACATAACTACATGACAATTTTTCTAGACATGAAAAATTTGGGAGGAAAAAGAAAACATCGAAGCCCCTCTTTTCCCTATGTGTGTATTGAAAGCGTATTAAAGTGTTTTTTAGGGAAAACATGTAATTATCGTGTTTGCCACATCCAGCAGCTGAAAGTTGCTCGTCTTGTTTCCTCTGGGTCCTTATCATTTTCTTGGTTGGTGGCAGACAAATTGCTACTCAGCAGCCCTCGAGTGATGCCCGTGACATTAAATAGTGCTGGAATCACATCCGCAGCTCTACTGCATAGCTGGAGGATGAGGAAAGGGATCCGAGCCGGAAGGTTAGAGGCTGACCAGACCCATCTGCCCAAAGTCTCAGGACCTGTGGCTCGTTACTGTGGGGGACGTCTGCCCTCAGGATCTAAAGCACCCTCGTTCCTTCCAGCTGGTTTCCCGCCCATGACCCACTGGGTCCTTGTCTTAATTCAGGAGAAGCCAGTGGCAGTTCACAGGGCTGGTTTGGAACTAACTTTCTCATTGTATCTCACATAGTGGTCAGCTTCCGGCTTCTGCCCAGCTGCCCCAGGCAGTTGTCATCCACCATCACTTCCTGAATCTCCGCTGGTGTTGAGCTCGGAGCCCACAGGGTCTTGGTGACACGGATGCCACCAAAACAGTAGTCTCCGTGGCGGGAGCTTAGCTTGTGCTCGGCAGGCTCTCCCATACATTGTCTGGCAGTAGCTCCTTGTTTTTATCATCCTGTAGACCTGGGTGCCTCACCTGAGCGCTCGCACCCCTCTGCTCAGCTTCCTCCTGTGATGAAAGCCTCTCCTGCATTGGGTCCTCTCCCTTCCTCCCAGTGGGTCAGCCTAGGTTTCCTCTCCTTCCTTCTGCCATGTAGGCTTCCTGGCTCGATCTCAGATCACTAAGTGTTGCAAGTAGGGTCCTTACCTGCTGAGCTATCTCACCAACCCATGAAGAATCATTTGCTTCAGTGAAGCTAGTTTAAGTCTACTGTTAAATGTCAATAACTAAGCAACTGTCCAGAGGTTACATTTCATGTACAAATCCACATGTGTTTCCTGTTTTTCCTCATTTCTTATCTCCTTAATAATTCCAAGCACGTGTGAGCCGAGTATTGACCTGCTTAGCCTTACTCAAGTCCTCTGTTCTCTCCACATGGAGCCATTGGGTGGATACGTCAAATAGTCACTGCTGCCGTGACTCAAAACCTCCTGCAGAGGAGTCCGGGGGGGGCAGTTAGGGTGTGGGTAGCATCATGAGCTCAACTGCACAGAGGACTTTTCTTTCTCCATTGGGAATTCTGCTCTGTCTGGAGAAAAATGTTAGTTTTTTGTTTGGTTTGGCTACTTAGCCTCATGAACCAGTGGGGGCTGGGTGAGACGTTGAAAGTGGATGGCTTGTTTCTGAGGTTTCTGCAGCACACAGCAAGTATAACTAGGACTCAGGCCTCACTTAGGGATCTGGACTGATTCCCAAGAGCCCAAGGAGTAGAAACTTCTTGGCCATCTTGGAGGTCGGGCAGGTACTTTTTCATTCCCCCTTTCACCAAAGGTTTCTCAAACATGGGCAGTGCAAGGTGATCTCTACGCCAGAGAAAGCATGAATGACTGAGAACTTTTACATAGATCCACAGAGAATGGGTGGCAGACCCACGGGTGACTCCCATTGCCTAGGGCCACCAGCTGCCATCTCCCTTCACCTATGCCCCACTCACCTCCTCAGCCCTGGATTATTTTATTTATTTATTTATTTAATTTATTTATTTATAGACAAGAATTCACCTAGTCTGGTGTAGCCTCAAACTTGCTATGTAGCTAAGGCTGATCTGGAACAACTTATTTTTCTTCTTTGAGTGTGTAGGTATGAGGGTGTGGGTGTGGGTGTATGAGAGGGTCTGCGGGGCTGTGTGTGAGTGTATGTGTGTAGGTGTGGGGTGTATGTGTATGGAGTGTACAGAAGAGGGCACTACATGTGCCTGATTGTCTTGCTTCCTTATAGCTTTGCTCAGGGGTATCCCAGGTTCTGCCTTCTGGAGCCAGAAATTCAGATTGCTGCCATTTCTCCCTGGTGTTTTCACGTGGGATCTGAGATCTGAACTCAGGTCTTTTTGCGTGTGAGGCACAGGTTTTAACTCCTGAGCCCTCTCTCCAGCCCTGACCTGGAACTTCTTAAGCTCCTTCCCACACTACCTTCCCCTCCCTCCTGAAGGACTGAACAGGCTGATGGGTGGGCATGTGCCAGGCCCCAGCAGCTCTGAGGCATTTTAAAGATAATCCCAGGCCTCATTCAGTGGAATGTAGCTGCAGGAAGGGAGCTTCAATAAGGAAGGAAGGAAGAAGTTTCAGTTGAGGAGACAGAGCCCAGAGAGCAGGGGGTGGTGGGGTCCCAGAACCTGGAGAGCAGGGGTGGTGAGGTCCAGACCTCAGAGGGCAGAGTGATGGGGGGTTGGGAGCTTGGCTGTGGACACCAGTGCTTTGTTCTCTCTGCTCATAGAGGAAAGACCACAAGTCCTAGCAGCCTTCTGCCATGCAGGGTGCACCTGGTGCACGGAGGCCAGCAGAGCTGGAGCTGTAGGCATTTCACTGTGGCTCTTGTGCCACTGGTCAGTCCTAGTCACATGCAAGGTAAGTATACACAAATGCACTTGTGTGCACCTGTGGAGACCTAAGAGTGATGTTATGAGCCGATTGTTAGGAATGGTCTGGCTAGCCAGCTTACTCTGAACCTTCCCAGGTTCCCCTTCCAGGATTAGAATTACAAGCAGGCTGACACACCCACCTGGCATTTTTGCATGGATCTGGGGATCTGAATTCAAGTCCTTTTGCTTATGAGGGAAAAGCTTTAACCATTCAGCCATCTTCCAGCCTTCCAGCACCTCCTTTCCTCCTCTTCTTTTTCTTCTTGTTCTTCCTCTTTGTTAAAATAAATGCAGAGCTGGAGAGACAGCTCAGGAGTTAAGCCTCTACCTTGAAGTCATAAGGTTCTGAGTTTGAATCCTGGATCCCATGTAAAAACATGTCAGGCAGAAATGGTGGTGGACTATGCTTTCAGCCCTGGAGGGCGGAGCCTGGGAAACTCCAGAGCAAAGCAGAGGAGGTGGCACAATCCAACGTGATTCTCAAAGTCACCCTTGGGCTCTCATACAGTGACCTCTGATAAACACAGCAGCATACACACATAGACAGACACGCACATATACCTACAAAAATAAAATAAAATAATAAAGTAAATGCATCATTATCACATTGGCTGATGTTGGTGGGAGCTTACTCCAGAGTGGCTGAACCTTGAGTCAATGCAGATTATCAGAGTATTGATTCTAACTTACATAGCTCACTATATCCCATCTCCAGCAAGCCTCCTTTCGACACTGGGCTTGTATAATGTAGACCAGCAATGGCATCCAGGTTGGAGGTTTGAATGTGATGCATGTGCCCCCAAGGGTTTGTTGAGAAGGAGGGCTTGGCCCCCAGGGTGGCACTATTGAGGTAGCACATGATGGAAGAAGCTAAGTCATTGGGAGTGTGGCCTGGGAGGGGATGGGGACTTCACTCTGGGTTCTGCCTGCCTTCTTGTCCACGAACACGTGCATATACATACACACACACAACACACATACACACCCTCCAATGCCTGACTTGTGCTCCTGCTGTTTCAGCCACTGCAAGCCCCATTTCCCCCCAACCCCTGCCCTCATGCGCCAGGGACAGGGCATGTGCCATGCTGTTTGGATTTTTAGCATCCAAACTTGAGCTAAGTAACCCTTGTCTGCATAAAGCTCGCTGCTGCAGGATGGTGTAGGAGAGCATTATTGAGGCTGCAGGATGGTGGTGTAGCGGCTGCAGGATGGTGTTGTAGCTGGCTAACCCAAGTGAGAAAGATTTTTTTCCCAAGGTAGACAGAACTGCCTTGTGGTGCATGAGACTGCAGTACACTGAATATCAACTTGTTTTTTAGGACATCATCATAACAAAATGAGAAGTCATGATTTGGGGACAAACAATAATGAATTCTAATTTACAAGCACCAAAGTGACATGGTCACAATAAGAAACAGGTTTCATTTCCAGTGCATCCAAGCAGCACCTCATGCTGACACCCACTTCCCAGGATGGCAGCAATGTGTAAGGGCTCCTGAGTTAGGTGGGATCAAACGCGGATTCTGCCCACTGGCCTGGATGTGCTAATTAGTCCCCCAGGGACTCAGCTTCTTCGTTAGCAGCACGTGACAATCACAACATTCACACACTGAACCAGCAGCAGATGGAACACCAAGATGCCCGGGTGAGGCTAAGAGCCAGGACTACCAGTGCACACCAGCTGCTAGAGATGTCCGAGCAACTCTCAAACCTAAACTCTCATCCCCGATCCTTTGCCAAAACCATACTCAGGATGCTAGCAAAGGTCCAACTCACAGTGTTCTTTTGTGTATTTAACATGGACTTAAAAAAAAAAAAACAACTGGTTTGGGCTGGGGAGATGGCTCAGTGGTTAAAGTCTATGCCCAGTAAACAAAGGGACTTGAGTTCAGATTCCCCCAGCTTCCATGTAAAAATGAGGAATGACTGTGGCCATATAAAATTCTAGACCTGGAAGGAGGAGCCTGCAGGCCAGCCCTAATGATGTGCTCTGGGCTTGACTAGAGACACAAGCTCAAAGCAGTGGTGGAAGAGCAATTAAGGATGATTACTGATATCACCCTTTGGCCGTCACAAGTACACACACTCAAGTACACTAGTGTTCACACACCTGCACCCACGTGCACCCACACTCACATGCAAACATACATATGCATGCATGTACCACATGCATCTGAACACACAAAAGTTTTAATTTTTCACCTAAAATTTAAATTCATCTAGTTTCATGAAAGAAAATGAACACATTGATTTCAGTACATGGTTTTGAAACAAACTGGATAGCTGTTTGGAGGGAGCTAAAATATGAACCACTGACCTAAAGGTAAAACTTTTAGAAACTTTTATTTGCTTTAAGACACATTGAAGCCACGTTCTGCGCAGCCTCCGTGTGCTCCGTGTACGTGCTACGCCGGTCTGATGGAATGCCTCGTGTTTTGGGGGAGGTTAGAAACTTTCAGATAAAACTCATAAAAGCTCCAAGGCTGCACAAGGAATCTCTATGAGCGTCTGCAGTGCACTGTGTGAGTTGTGGGTGTCTGCAGGGTCTGTGTTCAATTCCTGGCATTACAAAAAGAACAAAGAGAAGGGCCGGGACTATAGCTCAGAGAGCTTGCCTAGCACTGGCCCGGGTTCCTGCCAGCACTGCATGAATTGGGTGTGGGCATGTCCGTGCACTCCTAAAGCCCAGTGCCCAAGGTGGGCTTGCCCAAGTTTCAAGCCATCTGCGCTAGAGTGAGAGTCACCACTAACAACCTGGAAGTGGAGGCCAGTGTGGTGATTATACGTATCATCTAGCTGATTGGAAGGCCAGGGCAGGAAGGTCTCAATTTTTCTTTTAAGGACTAAGGATATATATAGCTCAAAGGTAGGGTGCTTCCAGGAACCTCCAGTTCAATCCCGCCACCACCACCACTACACACACACACACACACACACACACACACACACACACGCTGGTTCGAGTGAATAGCATTATTGCAGGCTGAATGGAGAGGTGCTTTTAAAGGAAGCTCCGGCCTCTGTCTTGGTTCTTCCATATCAATATCCCTCCAGTAGTTTTCCCCGTCTTCTGTGCTGGTTATGCTGGGGCTCTACCACCTGCAATTCTACAGCCCAGGGACCAGTACCCTGCCTGTCTGCCTGCCTGCCTGTCGTCTGTCTGCCTGTTTGTCTGCCTGCCTGCCTGTCTGCCTGCCTGTCATCTGTCAGCCTGCCTGCCTGTCTGTCTGCCTGTCGTCTGTCTGCCTGTCGTCTGCCTGCCTGTTTGTCTGCCTTCCTGCCTGTCTGTCTGCCTACTTGTCTGCCTGCCTGTCATCTGTCTGCCTGTCGTCTGTCTGTCATCTGTCTGCCTTCCTGCCTGTCTGTCTGCCTTCCTGCCTGTCTGTCTGCCTGCCTGTCGTCTGTCTGCCTTCCTGCCTGTCTTCTCTCTGCCTGTCGTCTGTCTGTCTGCCTGCCTGCCTGTCTGTCTGCCTACCTGCCTGTCTGCCTGCCTGCCTGTCTGCCTTCCTGCCTGCCTGCCTGTCTGCCTGCCTGCCTGCCTGCCTGTCTGCCTTCCTGCCTGTCGTCTGCCTTCCTGCCTGTCGTCTGTCTGCCTGCCTGTCGTCTGTCTGCCTGCCTGTCATCTGTCTGCCTTCCTGCCTGTCTGTCTGCCTTCCTGCCTGTCTGTCTGCCTTCCTGCCTGTCTGCCTGTCGTCTGTCTGCCTTCCTGCCTGTCGTCTGCCTGCCTGCCTGTCTGTCTGCCTGCCTGTCTGCCTGCCTGCCTGTCGTCTGTCTGTCTACCTGCCTGCCTGCCTGCCTGTCGTCTGTCTGTCTACCTGCCTGTCTGCCTGCCTGCCTGCCTGCCTGTCTGTCTGCCTGTCTGCCTGCCTGCCTGCCTGTCTGCCTGCCTGTCTGCCTGTCTGTCTGCCTGCCTGCCTGTCTGTCTGTCTGCCTGCCTGCCTGTCTGTCTGCCTGTCGTCTGTCTGCCTTCCTGCCTGTCGTCTGCCTGCCTGCCTGCCTGCCTGTCTGCCTGCCTGTCTGCCTGCCTTCCTGCCTGTCTGCCTGCCTGTCTGCCTTCCTGCCTGTCTGCCTGTCGTCTGCCTGTCTGTCTGCCTACCTGTCTGTCTGCCTGCCTGCCTGTCGTCTGTCTGCCTGCCTGTCTGCCTTCCTGCCTGTCGTCTGTCTGTCTGCCTGCCTGTCATCTGTCTGCCTTCCTGCCTGTCTGTCTGCCTTCCTGCCTGTCTGCCTGCCTGCCTGCCTGTCTGCCTGCCTGCCTGCCTGTCTGTCTGCCTGCCTGTCTGCCTGTCGTCTGTCTGCCTTCCTGCCTGTCGTCTGCCTGCCTGCCTGTCTATCTGCCTGCCTGCCTGCCTGCCTGCCTGCCTGCCTGCCTTCCTGCCTGTCTGCCTGTCGTCTGTCTGTCTGTCTGCCTGCCGTCTGTCTGCCTGCCGTCTGTCTGCCTTCCTGCCTGTCTGTCTGCCTGTCGTCTGTCTGCCTGCCTGTCGTCTGTCTGCCTTCCTGCCTGTCGTCTGTCTGCCTTCCTGCCTGTCGTCTGCCTGTCTGCCTTCCTGCCTGTCGTCTGTCTGTCTGCCTGCCTGTCTGCCTTCCTGCCTGTCGTCTGTCTGTCTGCCTGCCTGTCTGCCTTCCTGCCTGCCTGTCTGTCTGCCTGCCTGTCTGCCTGCCTGCCTGTCTGCCTGCCTGTCTGCCTGCCTGTCTGTCTGTCTGCCTGCCTGCCTGTCTGTCTGCCTTCCTGCCTGTAGTCTGTCTGCCTGTCGTCTGTCTGTCTGCCTGTCTGTCTGCCTGCCTGCCTGTCTGCCTGCCTGTCTGCCTTCCTGCCTGTCGTCTGTCTGTCTGCCTGTCTGCCTTCCTGCCTGTCGTCTGTCTGCCTGCCTGCCTGTCATCTGTCTGCCTGCCTGCCTGCCTGTCTGCCTGCCTGTCTGCCTTCCTGCCTGTCTGCCTGTCGTCTGCCTGTCTGTCTGCCTACCTGTCTGCCTGTCTGTCTGCCTGCCTGCCTGTCGTCTGTCTGCCTGCCTGTCTGCCTTCCTGCCTGTCGTCTGTCTGTCTGCCTGCCTGTCATCTGTCTGCCTTCCTGCCTGTCTGTCTGCCTTCCTGCCTGTCTGCCTGCCTGTCTGCCTGCCTGCCTGCCTGTCTGTCTGCCTGCCTGTCTGCCTGTCGTCTGCCTGCCTGCCTGTCTATCTGCCTGCCTGCCTGCCTGTCTGTCTGTCTGTCTGCCTGCCGTCTGTCTGCCTTCCTGCCTGTCGTCTGTCTGTCTGTCTGCCTGCCGTCTGTCTGCCTTCCTGCCTTCCTGCCTGTCTGTCTGCCTGTCTGTCTGCCTGCCTGTCTGCCTGTCTGCCTTCCTGCCTGTCGTCTGTCTGCCTTCCTGCCTGTCGTCTGTCTGTCTGCCTGTCTGTCTGCCTGCCTGCCTGTCTGCCTGCCTGTCTGCCTTCCTGCCTGTCGTCTGTCTGTCTGCCTGCCTGTCTGCCTTCCTGCCTGTCTGCCTTCCTGCCTGTCGTCTGTCTGTCTGCCTGCCTGTCATCTGTCTGCCTTCCTGCCTGTCTGTCTGCCTTCCTGCCTGTCTGCCTGTCGTCTGTCTGTCTGCCTGCCTGTCTGCCTGCCTGTCTGTCTGTCTGCCTGCCTGCCTGTCTGTCTGCCTTCCTGCCTGTCGTCTGTCTGCCTGTCGTCTGTCTGTCTGCCTGTCTGTCTGCCTGCCTGCCTGTCTGTCTGCCTGCCTGCCTGCCTGTCTGCCTTCCTGCCTGTTGTCTGTCTGTCTGCCTGCCTGTCTGCCTTCCTGCCTGTCTGTCTGCCTTCCTGCCTGTCTGCCTGTCGTCTGTCTGTCTGCCTGCCTGTCTGCCTGCCTGTCTGTCTGTCTGCCTGCCTGCCTGTCTGTCTGCCTTCCTGCCTGTCGTCTGTCTGCCTGTCGTCTGTCTGTCTGCCTGTCTGTCTGCCTGCCTGCCTGTCTGTCTGCCTGCCTGCCTGCCTTCCTGCCTGTTGTCTGTCTGTCTGCCTGCCTGTCTGCCTTCCTGCCTGTCTGTCTGCCTTCCTGCCTGTCTGCCTGTCGTATGTCTGTCTGCCTGCCTGTCTGCCTGCCTGCCTGCCTGTCTGCCTGCCTGTCTGTCTGCCTGCCTGCCTGTCTGTCTGCCTGTCTGTCTGCCTTCCTGCCTGTCGTCTGTCTGCCTTCCTGCCTGTCGTCTGTCTGCCTTCCTGCCTGTCGTCTGTCTGTCTGTCTGTCTGCCTTCCTGCCTGTCTGCCTTCCTGCCTGTCGTCTGTCTGCCTTCCTGCCTGTCGTCTGTCTGCCTTCCTGCCTGTCGTCTGTCTGCCTTCCTGCCTGTCTGCCTGCCTGTCTGCCTGTCTGTCTGCCTCTTCTAGGCCCCGGGCTCCATCCCCTTCCAGAAGTTTCTCTCAGAAGCGGCTCTCCAGGCCTTCAGAGCCGGCGGCGAGGATCCAGGTGCGAGGCCAGGCAGGGGAAGTGGAGGGATTTTTGAGTGAGCCCCGCTTCCGGTTCTCCTTCCTCCGTTGGCGCTGCTCCTTCCGGGTCCCTGTCGCCGGCGGCCCTTGCCTGCCCGCCTGCCTGCCCGCCTGTCTGTCTGTCTGCCATCCGTCGGCCTGTTTGTCCCGGGTCTAGACCTCACAAAACGTGAAGTCGGGTCCGTACTGGGCGCCTCGAGCTCACGCTCTAGCTCGGGCGGTGCGTCCCCAGCCACAGGCCGCCGGCCTTCGTGCCCGCAGCCCGGGCACAGCAGCAGCCCGGGCACAGCAGCAGCCCGGGCACAGCAGCAGCCCGGGCACAGCAGCAGCCCGGGCACAGCAGCAGCCCGGGCACAGCAGCAGCCCGGGCACAGCAGCAGCCCGGGCACAGCAGCAGCCCGGGCGGCGCTCGCCCCCTCAGCGCCCCAGGAGCCGGGAGGCCCCGCCCACCCCGAGGAGCGCCGCCTCCCGCTGGCCACAGCCGGCAGGTGTCGAACGCCGGCGCCCGCGGCGCCCTCCTGGCGCGGGCGCCCTGCCGCGCGGGCCCCGCAGTTGGGCCCGGCGGCTCCAGTTTCCGGACTCCAGAGCTGATCAGACCCACCGGCCGCCAGGGCCTGGAATAACCCGCCACGAGCCGGCGAGAATCCCACGGCGGCTTCGTCCGGCGGGGCCCATGTGACAGGCAGGCGGCCGCCGCCGGAGACAAGCCCCGCCCACAGCCCGGGCACGCGCACGCACGCACGCTCGCCACACTATAAATGCAGGCGCTCGCGGCGCGGGGCGCACAGTGAAGACGAGAAGGCGAGGAAGGCTGAGGAAGGCCGAGGAGGGCTGAGGAAGGCTGAGGAGGGCTGAGGAAGGCTGAGGAGGGCCGAGGAAGGCTGAGGAGGGCCGAGGAAGGCTGAAGGCGGACTGGGCCTCTTCCAGGCCCCGGGCGCCACCCCTTTCCAGAAGTTTCTCTCAAAGCGGCTCTCCAGGCCTCAGAGCCAGCGGCGAGGATCTCAAAGCAGGATCCAGGTGCGAGGCCGGCCGGGGGAAGTGGAGGGATTTTTAAGTGAGCCCCGCTTCCGGTTCCCTTCCTCCGTTGGCGCCGCTCCTTCGCGGGTCCCTGTCGCCGGCCGACCCTTGGGAGCCCCCCGCGGCCCCCCGCGGCCCCCGGGTTTATGCTCGCTAACGGCTATCAGGGGGGCCCGTCGTGGGGCCCAGGGAGGGGGGTGCGGCCCGAGGGGGTGCGGCCGGGGGGGGGATAGGGGTGCACCCGGGGGAGAGTGGGGGGTGCGGGCCGGGGAGGGGGGTTGCACCCGGGGGGGGGAGTGGGGTGCACCCGGGGGGGGAGCGGGGGTGCGGCCCCGCGTCTGCGGTGCGGTTTCCTCGCAGCCTCCGCCTGCCGGGCAGGCCGTCCTCGCCGCAGACCGCGGCGGGCTCGTGGCTTCGCGGCTGTGATGTTGGCTCTCGCCCCCCGCAGAAGCAGGACCCCGCCCGGCCCCCATGGAGGACAGCAGGCCCCAGAAACGCGCGTGTGGCGAGGACGCCCCCCTTCGAGGTACCGGCCGCGCTTTTCCTTGCAGCTGCTTTCCAGGGTTTTATCCCTCCGGTAATTTGTGTGGCCGAGTCACCAGGGCCAGATGCGCCTTGTTGTGAGGCTCCGGCGGTGCCGCGGGACGCGCACGGCTTCTCCGCGGCCTTCAGGTGCTTGACTCAGTAGGCGCCTCTTCGCTCAGGTGGTTTTGTTTTGTTTTGTTTAGTTTTTTGTTTTTTTGTTTTCTGGTTTTTTGTTTTGTTTTCTTTTTTGCTTTTTTTTCTTTTGTTTTTTTGTTTTTTTTTTCAGGTGACTCCACGCCCTGGCTGGTAAAGCCAGCCATGTCCCCAGCCGCCTCCTGCTGCTGTGTTTTCCAGTATAGACGAATGTCTTGCAGGGTCTCTGGCCCTGTCTCACCCCCACTTCCACCTTCCTAGGACTTAAGCCTTCCCTGGGGTTATTATTTGCTTATCACTAATCCAGTCTCAGAACTTCACATTCTAGAATCCTGCCAACTTCGCCTTTCAAATCTTACCAGCCTCGATTAGCTGTTCTATACCAGCTCCCCAGCCTGTACCCCAGGGTCTTCTCACCTTTGCCATTTCTTTCTCCTTTGGAATTTTATCTCACTTCTTTCCTACATCTTTTTTTTTTTAAGTGGTGTGCCTCGTGAATCTGTCAAAACTCTTATTTGCCTAGATTCTGGGTGCAGTTTGGTGACTTTTGGGTAAGAAATCCTTTTCCTTTGAAAATAGTTGGTATCTATTTAATCCTCAGTATTCCAATGATACTTTTGAGATGTCTGATTTTTTTTAGTCATTCCAATTCCCCAAACTACACACCCCCATACCCTGTAGCTTTGAGGTAAAATACCACATAGTGATGTGCTTCCACCTTTCCTGATTTACCCCTTCTTTTTGTTATTTTGAGGGTCTTCTCTCCTTTCTTGGAGATTTATTCAGTTGTCTCCCAGATCTATAGAGATTTTTTTTTCACTCTCCTAATTTTAATTTCAAAGAGCTTTCTTTTCTGGATCTTCTTTTAAAATTATCCTGTAATTGATTCACAGGCCTAATTTATTCAGTCTATAGGTATTAATTATAGATTAGGGGAAAGTTTTGCTTATGGCACACTCGGTAAGTTAGTTCTGTCTGGTGGCCTGGGCTCTGACCTCATGCTAAGTGTTCTCCTGTGTTTTCCCATCCTTCTGATCATATGAAAATAAGGCCCAGCAAAAGCCAGGTGGAATCCTGAGCTTGTGGGCTGTAGGCTGGGCTGGCCCCTGAAAAGCTCCAGGTGGGAGGTTTTAGGGTTTTTCCAGGGAAATTCTTGAGATGATCCTCGATGTCTGGCCTACTGGGGACAGTCTCTTTAGATACATGTCTAGTGCTTGGCTTTCTTTTCTGTTTTGTTGCTCGGTCTTTTGTCCTTGTGGTCTGTTTTATTTTTTGCAAAGTGGGATGGAATTTATGGTCTCTTACTCATGCTAAATGAGTAATGGATTACATCTCAAGTCTGTTTTATTATTATTTTTTTTTACCACTTGTGTGTGTGCATAGGTGTGCTTGCATATGAATGCATGTGCCTCTGCAAGTCTGAGTGATAACAATCTGTATTAGGTTCTATGGAGATGCAGAATGACACAATTGAGTTGGCTTACAGATATGCCTGAGGTCCAACAATGGCTGCCAGTAGCTGCTCAGTCCAGTAGTCAAGTGTGTGATGGCTGTAAAAAGGTGGCTCCTTTTTATATGGTCCATTACTGGGAGGATCCTATGAGATCTTTGGAGGTTCTGATGGGATCTAGGATGGGTATAATCTGTTCAAGTGGTCTCAGTTGATTCTTTCAAATGGTAGATTCTTATTACCAGGTGTGTCAAGTTGACACCCAGGCTTAACATTCACACGGATATAGGGAATTGTCCTCTATCTCCTTCCTTCCTTCCTTTTGAAGCTTGGGTCTAATTAAACTTTGAGCCCTCCTATAGGGTTAGCTAGACTAGCCAGTTTGCTCTGGGAGTTCCTAGGATCCTTATTCCAGGGCTGATATTACAGAGGCCATTTTACATGAGATCTGGGGAATTGAACTCTACTCCTTATGCATGTGTGGCAAGGGCTTTAGTCCCTAAGCCATCTCCAGGCCCTTCCCAAGTCCATTCTTTTCATTTGGAGACAGTACCCTCAAGTTATCCAGGGAGACCTTAAACTGATCCTCCAGTCTGTCTCCTGAGTACTGGGGAGAAGACTTGGTCCACCAGGCCCTACAGCTCTGAACAGCTCAGTCTTCATTGGTGTAACTGCATGCCTCCATCATCTCAGATAAACCCAGACTGGCTACTTTTTGGAGTGTTGAAACTTGACTGCCCTTGGTAGATTCTTCAGAATCTTTCCCTTCACACTGTCACCCATCTTTTTAATTTCTTCAGCTTGATGGATGCATAATAATGTCCCAGTCTGTTCTTAATTTGAGCTATTAGCCCATTTTAGCATCTCAGATGGCATGTGGCCTATTTGCTTTTCTCAGGTCTTAGCAAATAGCCCTGTTATTTTCTAGTTTTTTTGGGTGTTGAGTCTTTATTTTAGCATTTCTGAGGTTTATCAGCTCAGCATTCTTCATCAGTTAGGGAGCTCTGTACTCCCAATCCTTGGTGACCTCTAAGCCAGCACCCCCAGGGAGGGGGTCTGCACTATATCTCACAGTTGGATGGGGGACTTCCATCCTCCGCTGCAGCTGACTAGGTCTATTCTCATTGGTGTCTGGACACTGCCTCCTGCCGTCCTCATCCTGCCTGTAGCCCAGCAGATTCCCAACACCCCCACCCCCCACACTCCCCACCCCTGCACACACACTGCCCTGTTCTTGTTTCTGTGGCCACAGCAAGCTTGCAGATAGTTGGAAGGCAGATGTAAGAGGCTCTGAAGGGTCCTGTGGGTCTTTTATGACTATTGAGACTCTTGGGGCTGGTTTTTGATGCTGAACAAGCCAGACCTCAGTGGCTTTGCCTCAAGTATTTCATGTGCTCTCTGAAGGCCTGGCAAGGGCACACTATGTGTCCTCTCTCTTCCTGCCTCCACTGTCCCTGAAGGGAGCCAGGGTCAAATTCCAAATCATGACCCCATCGCAGAGCATTTGGCACCTCTCAACCTTTCCTTGCCAATGTGTGAGTTTGGCTTTCTAACCACAGACTGGGGAAAATGGAAAATTTTCCCTTTGAAGTGAGCTGGTCTCCACTGCTTGTTTTTAATGATGGAGAGAAAGTGCATATGGGAGCACCCTCAGCGTGCTTCACTGTAGCCTGTATTCCTGAGCACCCCACCCATCACCATGAATGCCCATTGGTAGAAATCCCCTCCTACCCAGCTCCTCTGGTCTCTTCTCTGCTCCCTCCACAGCAGACTGCTTAGCTTCCACCACCTCCCAGGACCAGGCCTTCCCCAGGCTCCCTCTTTCTCTGGCCCAGATGCTACTTTTGCCTGAGTGTTGGTGACTTTCCCATTCCAAGTGTCCTGTGTCTCTTCTGCTCTGGGCATGACCAGTTATGAGGGTGGCCATGGCCTGGTTCGGCTCATACGTCACTGAGCTCCTCTCAACTGCAGCAGTGGTTTAGCCCCTTGGTGCCTGATTTTCATAAGCTCAGTATTAGACCGCTGTATCCCCAAACCATGTCTATGCTCCAGCTCCACTCTGGATGGAGCACAAGGGGAGCAGGAGAGTAGTTAAGGTGTGGCTAGGGGCATCCTTGCACACAGACTCATCCCCATGTATCTCCTTCCTTGTGTTCCCAGGCCCGGCGAGGTTGCCTGCCGTGGTGATGGGTGGCTCTTAAGCTCTGCTGTCTTTTCCTAGACTTTTGTCGTCTTGTCTCCACACAAGCATGGGCTGGCAGTCTCTTGCCTTCTTGTCCACTTCTCTCTGGGCCATGTCTCCCTTCTGTAGCCCACCATGGGGGTTGGCCCTTCTTTAGCATCTCTCTTGACTTTCTTTAACTTGAGGATTATAGAACTTGCTTAGTTTAAAGCTAAGAGCTCCCCTTCCCAAGCTGTGGTCTTAATTACATCTTCCCATTGCCCATGTGAATGCATGACCCAGACAGTTCAGTGGAACAAAGGGTTTAATTCATGTTCACAATTGTAGTTTATAACCCATTATGACGATGGGAGAGTCCACACCTAAAACTGGTGCTGAGGGAATGGACCACACCATGTCCACAGCGCTGAAAGAGGGACATACTTCTAGGTTGCCAGTCAGCCAGAGTCAACCAATTCTTTCTCTGTTCTGTCCACCTGCCCAAGGGATGGTCTCACCAACCACATCACCTAAATAATCATCATAGGCTTGTCTTAACTGAATAAATCATAATAGTTGAGCCTAAAGGCTTATCTCTTACATCAAACTGACATCTATAACTAACTGCTATAACTATCTTCTTCCATGGTTTCCATGACCACCAGCCATTGCTCTGGAACCTTGGAGCCGGGCCTCCTAGATCCTGTTCCCCAGTGATCTGGTGCAAGTTAACTCTTGAGGTATAATGACCCAGGACTGGTGGGACTGTGTATAATCTGTGGGAAAGAAGAGGCCCAGAGTCAAGCTGTCCCCAAGTCTTCCTGACTCAACAACCATGTTCTTCTGTTGCTCTTGGTCTTCCTCCATCTCCCACTGAGTGGCACACCTGTATTATGGTGTGTATGTGTTTATATGCAGACACACACACACACCTACCTAGTCTGTCCCTCAATTAACCTCAAACTCACAGAGGGCAGAACTCATCTGATTTACCCAAAATCAAGCTTCCTATTGAGATCTGGGGTGCCATCAATAAAATAGGAGTATAGTGTTGCACCCACCATTCATCCGTAGAGCTAGATGACACTCCAGCAGTGTTCGTTGTAAATGGGCTTTGAGAGGAGTTGCCACCATGCTGTGGGTGGTAACCTTTACTCTTGATCCACCCCAAACTCTGCCATGCCCCAGCCAGACCCTGGTCTCACTGTTTGCCTCTCTCCAGCCTCACATGAGCAACCCATGGAGCCACACCGCCCTGGTGAAGAGGCTGAAGGCATGGTGGAAGCAAATCACACCACACGCCCACGTGCCAAACCCATCGCCTATGTGAGGCCCCTGAGACATGAGGTCCGTGCGCCCACACTGCCGGACCAAGTCGAAGAAAGACGCAGCCGCCGCCGCGCCAGGAGAAGCCTTCGAGGGCCAAGAAGCCGTTCCCATGGACAGAGGCGAAGGGCAGAGAGGAGCCGGCGCCGGTGGATAGTCTCCAGGGAGCAGGCAGTTCCTTCTGAGGAGCTAGATCTCCAAGTAGAATTAGAGGACAGTGAGCCAGAGCTGGACCCCGACCCCGAATCCAGTCTGAGCTTGTTCTCTCCCTTCATTGCTGGGCTCTCCCCACCTTTGGGACAGATCACGGGGGCACCCACCACCTCTGGGTACTGGGCTGTCCTGGGGCAACAGACCTCAGCCATCTACCCTTGCATCAGCTTTAGCCCCATGACTGGCATGGTCCTGAATTTCATGCCGCCCTCCTTTGGGACCTATGTGGTCAGGGTCCCTGAGTTCTTCACCCACATTGCCCACTGACCAGTGTCACCTGGTGCCAGCCTCTTGGTCTCCCACTTGGGATCCCAGTAAACACACCTCAAACCCCATTCTGCCCCATCTGCCCATAGCACCTGCACCTGTTGTCTCCAAGACATCTGGCACCCCAACAGCCATCAGCCTGCCCAAAATGTCCCCCCTTTATAATCAAAAACCCATGCATCAGTGAACTCTGCCGCCATAGCAGATGAGATGTAAACAGATCACAAGCTGGGAAAAACACCTGGTCCCCCTAGATGGTTTGGTCTAGTCTTTGTTCAAGCAACAAGGAAATGAAACTATGCATTTGGTGTCAGGAGAGTGGAGTCTTGTTGAAACTATGAAACCAAGTTCTATTTGAATAGAGCTTAGTGGAGAACAGTAATGCAGAGAGATCAATTGTTTAGACTTGAAAGGTAACTGGACTTCAAAATTGAAGTGGTTTCTCAATAGCCAGGGCAGTAACAGTTCTTCCTCATCTGAAACTTTAAGGATGTCAGCACAGCTCTAACAAGCAAACCAGCCCACCATCTTTAAGTTTTGAAATAATGTGGTACATTTACCTTGGCACTTGGTCTTAGTTTTGACATTTTCTTGCTGTGTCTTTCTGATGTTTCAATTTTTAAAAATGAAAATGTTCTGTGCTGTATGTTGGGTGTGTTATTTAGATTTTATGGGACCTCTGTTATCTACTTTGGACTTTTACAATGTTGGAATAGAAATATTAATTACTATGAACATTTTAAAACTGATCTACTATAAACTTTTAAAATAGAAGATGAATGTAACATCTGTGAGGACAAGGATTGAAATGTTAGGGTTTATATGTATTTGTCAAGTTGACAAGAGGTGGAATGTATCAGTTAGATCTAAGTATCAACTTGACAATTGAGGGCTGAGCCTTTGGTCCTATCTATAAGAGTTAAGGCAAGCCCTGAGCAAGCCTGTGAAAGATCACCGAATAGATGTGGGAGGACCCAGCTCCTGGTGAGACTATTCCCTGGGCAGGCAAGTAAGATGGAGGGAGCTGGTTCAGTATTTTTTCAAACTTCACATACTTAGACATACTGGTATGTAGGTATTCTAGAAAAAGTGAGTCCCTCTCTGTTCTCATGGGTTGCAATGGGTTCTGCCATGTTGTTGAAATGTTATTAAGAACCTTGAGCTGAAATAAACCCCTTGTTTTCTTAAGTTGTTTGGGTCTGTGCTTGTTTAGCAGCAGGAATTGGCACTGGGGCAGAGCAGGGAAGTTACACCAAGGAAGGACACTCACAGGTTGTCCAGCTGTGACTTCCTGAGTTTCCAGAGCACTGCTGCTATTTGCCATGTGATGCCACACCATCGAAACCATGTGTGTGCATACATAGCTTGCTACAGGGCTGGGATGGAATCACATGACTCACATTCTGATGGCTTGGGTTGGGGGTGATCAGCGCACCAGAAGCATAGGTAGCCCGAGATTGTGGCCAAGGAAGCTAAGATATGCCAGAACCCTACACATCAAGAACCCTGAGGTGTGGAAAGAGAAAACCCAAAGCTCCAAGATGTGACCTGTGGGGAAAGCAGAAGTAGCTGGGTAGGCTAGTGACTGGGTTAGTGACCCATTGTTTCAACCTGGGTTTGGGAGACACTTAGGCTCCTGGACTGTCTGAGGAGCTTGAGCTGAGCTGTTCTGAGCTGTGAAGACCCATGCAGGGCCAGAGGCATCAGTGGAATCTCTGTGCAGGCAAAGAGTGGGGCTTGTGCCCCCAGCACCCACAGGAACCTTGTCATGATAGCCTGTGTCCCTCACATCCATGGGATGTGGTTGAAGCAGGCAGATCTCACAGGCTCACTAACCAGTTGGGGAGCTCCAGGCTCAGTGAGATAAAATAGGTAAAGAAGTGATAGAGGAGACACCCCACACGGACCTCCAGCCACCATGTTCCTCTGACCTAAGATACACAACACAACCTGCAGGTTGTTAAGACGGAAAGCAAAATGTCTAAAGATGGAGCCAGACTGGGGGTGGGGTGGGGTGGGGAAGAGCAAGCAAGGAGCCATTCTAGCAGATTATGGTGACATGAAGGTGAGTGACCCACTGTAAGTGATTGACAGCTGCTAAGGATAGCTTTAGGGTGCTCAGAGGGGTTTATGTTGCCTGCAATTATACTGACCAGCTGATTCTAATATTCAGGTAAAGAAAAGGGTTTTTTCCTTGTGATTCCCCCCAATTAAGTGCTTGAGTTTTGTTTGAATTATTTTAGTAAAATCGCACAAATTACAAATGTGTTTGCTGCCACGCCCCCAGATTTCAGAAGGTCCCTGTCTTCTTACACCTCTCCCCAGGGCACAAGAGTTTGTCCACTTTCTCCATGTGGCCATATTCTTGTCAGAAATCCGCCTAAGGGAGGGTTTGATACAGATCACAGCTCCAGATGCTACTGCCCATCACCACTGGGAGAGCCTGCCACCTGCATGTACTTGGAGTCAGGAAGCAGAGCAGAGAAGTAGGTGGGACTAAAACCTCACCACCCTGCCCCAAGTCATCCACTTCCTCCAGCAATTCTTCATCTTCTGAAGGTCTCCCGATTCTCCACAATAGTCCCCACATAACCTGGGAAACACACCAGAGTCACCCCACATAACTAGGAAACACACCAGAGTCACCCCACATAACCTGGGGTTCAGGCAGGAGCCATGGGTGAGGCAGGCACCCTGGGTTCTGAGCAGCTCACAGCCTCAAGCTTAGATAGTGGGATTGCAGTTGGGTGCACTCTGGTGTGCAGTTAGGGGCTCCAACTGAAGCTGTGGAAAGCCTCCCCTGGGGATCCCAGTGTGAGCATCCCTTCTCTTCTCACTGTGATCTTCATGTTGGATTCACAAATTTTAGGCTTGCTGTTTCCAAGGTGAATCTAGGACCACAGCACATTCCACACATTTGCACACACATAAGTTAACCTTTTTTAAAACATTTATAAAATAAATTCTCGAAGTGAGCCCCATGTAAAACAGCATGGCCAGTTTTACTCTAATAGATGCTGCATTTGGATCAGCTTCTGCTTGTGTGACAGGAGATGGTGCTCAGGACAAAGCAGCCCTCGAGGTAGTCCACAGTCCTCAAGGGAGGACCCGGTCACCAGGGCGGGCCCTCACCTCCTCTCGCCTGCATCTTCCTTCAGTCTGACTCACACAGGGCACAAGCCACATGCAGACATCAGCATTGACTCTCGCCACGCTGCATGCTGGCTGGCTGTGTAGTGAGACCCTGAAAGCTGCCCCCCACTGTCCCTAGTTCCCTGTCTCTGGTCTTCACCCTCCTGGCTTTTGGTTTCCTGCGTCCTCTCTCTGAACCGATCTCCATGTAGGGCTCACTAGACTTCAGCCCCTTTTTATCTTTCTGAAAATTGGCTTAGTCTGTCCACCATTGTCACTTTGAGAATGTCCATTGCCCGGTGGAATCTGGCAATTTACAGCTCCTGGGGCCACTGTGAGAACTGAGATAGGTCCCAGAAACTGTGGAAGTGGCCCCGGATTCCTGACACCCCAGTGGCCTGTGTTTCCTCTTGGCTGGAGCTCATCTCCAGCCTTCCAGCTTCCCCGGGGCTTCCAGGTCCACCCCTCATCCACACTTGGCTAAACAAGGCCCTGTTGCTCCCACCTGATCCTTCCTCAAGAGAACTGGCCTGACTTGGGTGGCAGTGTGGGACCTGCCACAGCAAAGGTCTCTCTGTGAGTGTGCTGTGGATTGAAACTGAAGTGAATCTTGGGTAGTTTGGATCCTGGATGGACAAAGGTAGACATGGGGTGGCACTGGACGGTCATGCTGGTGGCCCCCATCCTGGTTGGACTTGGTTCTTCCTGCTCCATTTGGGTGTTGCTGGGGTCTCCCCAATGGGCAATGGAAACAAGCCAGCCTGGTATCATTGTAAGTCACCTGATGGCACATGGTATCTCCATTTGGACAGTCTCCACCTTGCCTTTTGACTTTTTTGTTTTCTAAGTCACACAGCTCCTAAGTTCATGGAGTAATGGTTTCTCTAGAGCGGATGTCTGGAAGCAGAGTCTCTTGATGGTAACACTGGGCATCTTCAATTTCCTTAGCCACATCCACTGGCCTCCTGGGCAGTTCTGCACACCCACCAGAACCTCGAACACATTACCACGCTGAGGTCACAGGCCACGCTCCAGCCATAGCATGAATGAGCCTTGTGACCTTTAAGGTCAGTTTGAGTTTTCTCAAAGTGGTGGGTGGTGCTGACTGTTACCTGAGGCCACCTGAGTAAATCACTCGAAGGAAGATGGCGCTCCACTGTGGGTGCTGAGGGGGTGGATGTCGTGCTAGTGCATGCATGGCCTCTGCAGGGAACCAGAGCCTGCCTACTTTCTTCCTGTTCTGTTTCCTTCTGTATTTACTATATACCATAAGGACACTGTAGTTTCCTACTACGGCTGCAAATCTACATTTTCCCATGTATCTTGGTATGGACCAAATTTTGCATTTTATAATTTAGAAATTAATTACTGATATATTCAACTGGAGAATTTTTCTATCTTTCTGAAGGATTTATCATATGTATCATTTATATTCAACAACTTCTTAATACTTACATACTTTTTTCCTTCAATAACTTTATTCTTTTTTTCTAAACTTTTATTTTTTAAAGGTCTTTTGTGTATGTGTGCATCTGTCTTTATGTATGTATGTATGTATGTATGTATGTATGTATGTATGTATCAGAGGGCACTGTGTGTCCCTGTGGAGGACCAAGGCTGATTTCAGGAATCATCCAGGATTGCTTCTATCTTTTTTGCTTTGCCCTGGCATTTCCCAGGCTCCACCCACCAGGGCTCAAAGTGCAGGCCTCGATCTTTTCCACTTGGTGTTTTTTATGTGGGACCTGGGACCTGAATTCAGGACCTTCTGCTTTCTTCTCTCCAGCCCAACTTCAATCTTTGAAATACAAAAATAAATAAAATAGTACAATGTTCAGAAGTATTGCACATATAAGAAGTAGGCATTGCTACTACCATTCTAAATTTTTGGAATAAATTAATTTCGTGTTCCTCCATCTTCTAATTCTCTCAGCTTGTATACTTTGTAACTTGAGGGGGGGAGAGGGAGATGTGAGTTGATGGTATACTGGTGGAGGTCAGAGCATGACTTTTAATTTAAATTTATTTATTTTAAATGGGTGCGTGTATGTGTCTGTGTATCGGAAGCAGTGTGTGTGTGCCTGTGGAGGCCCAGAATAGATGACTTTGAAAGTCATCTGGATTGCTTCTACCTCCTATTTGCTTTGTTCTGGCATTTCCCAGACTCTGCCCTCCAGAGCTAGAAGTGCAGGCTGCCATTATGTCCACACTGTATTTTTACATGGGGTCTGGGATCCAAACTCAGGTCCTTCTTGCAGGTCAGTTTTAACCTTTAACCTTGAGCTGTCTCTCATTTACCATGTGAGCTTCTGGGCATCAACCTCGGGTTTTGTGAGCAGGCATCTAACCCACTAAGCTATCTCACTGGTTCCAGTTTTTAACTAAAATTTCTTCGCAGCAAGAGCTGTGTTCATGGTGTACTGATAAATGCCTACTTTATCTTTGTTCATCTTTCCCAGCACAGTTCAGCTGTTGCAGGGATGAGTTCTTATCAGAAGATTGAAAAGCCAATCTGTCTGGGCCAAAAGATTCTTCTCTCTTGAGGCTTAGTCTTTAGCATTCTGTCAAGCTCTGTAGTCAGTTTGCCAGCTCCTCCCACCTCACCTCTCTGCTTGTGCTTTTAGGACAAAGTTTTTTTGACTCCCCATCTTCTTTTCTGGTTTGAAGTTGCCTAGGCCATAGGCTGAGATGTGTCAGATATTGGCAGTTCCATGTGTCTCTATTCCTGGATTATCTTTAGTTTTGAATACTTTTTTTAATCCTATGTGTACTTGACTCAGGTACTTAACTCATCAGGTCTGCAGGTCTGCGGGGATCTCTGCCTTTCCCTAAAGCACTGGAAGGCCTGAGGTGTCCTTGTGCCTTGACTTGAGCTTCATCCAGTTAGCACAACATGTGGACCTAGGATCTGATCAACATGGTTCCTAGCTAGTGCAGGCTGCTTCCAGTTCTTTTCACCATGAGCAGTGTTGCCTGCACACGTTGGTCTGTGTTCTGAAGACACAGGCAGACGATGCTCCAGTGTGCATCAAAGGACAGCTCTGGGTCCTAAAGCCTGGCACTGCCCAATTTATAACCCAACAACAATCACCTTGATTATGCCCCCTGACAGCCATGGAAGGACTGGGTGCATTGCCTCAAAGCTCCATATTTTCACACTTCTTATTTTCTGTCAATAAAAGGGAGTTGTAGCATTGACCACAGCCTCTCAGCCCCTGAAGCACACTCTCTGTTCTGTGTAATCTTTGCCTATTTTTTTTCCTGACTTAAGGAGTTCTTTCTCCTTATTTCATCTCGATACCAGTTCTCGATGTCAGTAATGTCTTTTGCAGACCCAGCCTCATGCGCTGACTCGCCTCTTTACTTGACCTGAATTGTCTTTTGATTTACGGAAGTTCACAGTGTTTTCAAATACATCACTTTAAGAAATTCTTCATTACTTTGAGATCAGAGAGTCTAACTTGTATTTTCTTCCTGCAACCTGAGTTTTTGCTTTTGATATTTGTTCTGGTGTGGTTGGTAATCCATCTTGGGCAAAGCAGTGTGATAGGAGGTGGGGACTTGCCAGCTGTTCTGTATTTGAACAACTGCTTATCCCAGGTGCACTGAAGGAAGTGGCCTCTTTGTCCACTAACTGATAATTCAGGGTCATAGTCTGGTTTTACTGGGGATGGAGAAGGGTTGGGCTCAGAACATCTTGGTATAGAGTGGAGCAGACCTGCCTTTCTTTAGAATTGTCTTGGGTATTCTTTGTTCTTCTAGGTTAATTTCAGCAGCAAATTGTCAAGTTCTGCAAAAGACCCTGTTGAGTTTTGATTGGCGTGTTGTGCAACCACTTCATGAGTTTGAGAGGATTAGATCGGGAGATTAAACCTTCTAATTCATAAGCGCTCATGCCTCTTGCTTCTTTGGGAAATCCCACAGATGAATGCATGAGGTCTCTACAGCTTTACCTGGGTTCATTTCTATCTATGCTTGTGGCTTTGCTTCTCGCCAAGTTGTTGCCTTAACATTTCTCAGTGCTATGCAGACATGCAGTTGACTTGTGTGAAAACAGTCCATTTGGCAGATAAACAATTTCATTATTTATTTTGTCATTTCCAGGTTCATTCTTGTCTTATTTCACTGTTCAGGAGCTTTGATAAAATAAGGAATCAGAATGGAGGCTTTTATCTCCTTCTTTTTGCCTGATCTTAAAGCAGACTCGCCAACGTCCCTGTGACATGCTCATGCAAGCCACTTCTACCAGGGACAAGCCTTGGACTTTCCCACCCATCTGCCTCTGAGCCTTACAGACCTGGACCTGACTGACCACCCCAGGCTTCACACAGTCAGGCTGTATTTCCCCCTCCACCTCCCCTCTGTCTTCTCCGTGTGTGTCATTGTGTAGTTGCCAAGGACACCTGACCTTTGACCCTGGCCACCACACTGAGCTCATGTAATGCACTGGATTCACACAGTGCTCTTGTCCCCAGGTCCTTGCCCTAGGGCCCTTGGGGTTTACCAAGTCATAGAGGTTCCAGGAGTATCTTTTTAGTTGTAGAAATTCTTCTTAAGCATGTCTGACTCTGAGCTTATAAGGTGAGCAGCCTTAGAATTGGTTGTCAGGGGAACTGGCCATGTGAGTGCTAGTTGCTCTTTCTCTGTTGCTATGACACACCTCAGACTCAAACAACTTCAGGGAAAGAAAGTGAGATTTATTTAGCTTACATCTCCAGAGAGTTCCAGATGGGATACATCCCATTACAGCAGCAGTGCTGTAAAGACTTGGCTGGCAGGAGCTGGAGGTGGCTTAAGTCACTGCAGACATCATGGAGGCCGAGAGCTGCTGCTGGCTCAAGAGCAGACTCACTCACTCACTCACTCAAGCAGGGCGGCCCACCCCTGTGACTGCCTTCCTCCAGCAAGGCTCCACCTTCTAAAGGTCTTTCCCAAACCACTAAAGATTCAAACACATGAGCATGTGGGGATGATCTCATTTGAAACCATGACACTACGTGACTTGGGTCTCTTCCCTGGACCTGTGAAGCCTGGAGGTAGATGTTGTCAGTCACTGCCAAGTTTTAGCCGGTTGCGCTGTTGGAGCCTCTGTTAAAACCTCAGGTGGGGCTGGAGAGGTGGCTCAGGGGTTAAGCCTCCGCCTTGCAGGCGAAAGGTCCTGAGTTCGGTTCCCAGATCCCACGTATAGACGCCAGGCGGAAGCAGGGGCGGCCTGCGCTTCTGGTCCTGGTAGGGCGGAGCCTGTGAATCCCGGGGCAGAAGGAGGTGGAGGCGTCCATGGTGGTTCGCGAATTCGTCCGTGGTTCTACACAGACACACACACACACACACACACACACACACACACACGCGCGCGCACATACACACGCACATGCGCACAGTTGAATAAAATAATAATAATAATAAAAAAACCTCAGGTGAAGTTCAGAGGGCTTGCCTGGGATAGGATGTCAGCAGGCTGTGAGGTGGCACTCCCAGATGGTGTGGGGACAGAATTAGGGTCCTTCCACCCTTGCCCTGTGTCTCTCTTCTGGCTCTCCATCTGCATCCCTTACAGCAGCCTGGTGTGTTCAAGCCATGTTTCCCTGAGCTCTCTGAGCACCACAGCCTGCTTCGAAGCCAGCTCAGGGGCAGTGTGGGTGGCTGAGACCTGAAGTAAGGCATTCCTGAGGCACTGAGCACAGACCAGGGAGTGAGTTGAGTCGTGTCCACAGAAAACAAACACAAAAACTTGCTGCTAGGTGGGCGGCACGGAAAGCCCCTTCAGGACATCTCCCCAACCTTGGTGTCGCCTGCTTCTGGTGCCAGCAGCACACTCTGCCTCCTGCCATGCCTGTCATCTCTTCTCTCCCTGACTTGTCCTGCAAAGTGAGGACCAGCACCTCCCCAGGCCTGCAGCCTCCAGCAGGTCTCCTGCCTGCAGCCTCCAGCTGGTCTCCCTTTGGGTCACTTTGCTCTGCCAAGGCTCTTCTCCTTTGGGTCAAGTTAGCTTTCTAAAATATAAAAACCCTCAGGGGATGATCATGCCTGAAAGGTGTCTGTGGCTTCCTACCATCCAGAAGTGCTAGTCAGGGACCTTGCCAGTCCGGCTGCCAGCCGCTCCAGCCCTTCCAGTTAGGGTCTGCCCTAGAGTGCCCCAACTTAGCCGTGCTATAGGCACATCCAGTTCTAATCAGGACCATGTGCACATCTTAGCAACTCCCAGGCCACAGCACAGGGAAGGGGACTCAGGGGAAAGAAGGTGCACCCTAACGGCTGGGCATCCAGATGGGACCTTACAATCCTCCTGAGAGCTCAGCGAGCTCTGTGGACCCCTGAAAACCCAGGGAGGCAACTGGACATAGCTCTGAGGTACCCCAAGACCTCCTAGGGAGGCCACCTCTCCTCAGGAGCCCAAAGTGCTGGAGAACACATGGGGCCGCATTGGGAAAGGAGAATGGCAGGCAGATGGACCAGGAATAGTCACAAGTCATGGATGGCAGGATGGTGCCACCTTCCTACCTGTGGAAGGACTTTGGGGGCTGGTAGCCAATTGCAGGCCCTTAGGGTTTCTTAGGACCAAGTGGTTCTATAACAGGATGACATCAGTGTTCCACTGGGCGGGGCTACTCCCTTTCTGTTCCATAGTGGGGGGGAGGGGGGCTGCCTTGGCTGGCCTGCAGCATGCAATAGAAGCCCTTAGAGCTGTCCACCCCATGGACGGACCTGTAGGGCTGTCCAGGCTTGCTATGCTGGGCCTCTTGCCCACGTAGTCCTTGATTCAGGATGTACCAACCTGCTTCCCCTCATTATAGTGTCTGATGCCTGGGCAGCGCTGGCCTGCCCTGCTCTTCCTGGCTGTCTGCTCTGGCATCTGCTCGCTGAAGTGGACAGGCTGCATTAGTAATAGCAATGTTAATGACCCGTGTGCATTGAGCGCTTAGGATGCGCCCAGCACTGCCCCGAGCATCTGAAACCCATCGCCTCAGTCGATCACTCCAAGCAGTTGCCTTCCCACTTGTTTCCTGTGCCTCCTTGGAATTCCCCAGACTCTGGGTTTAATACTCAAGCAAACTGAGCCCCACAGGCTGTGGGGATGCTTGAGGTTCCACAGCATCTTTGTGGTGGAAAGAATTTGTCAGTGGGAACAGCTATCTGACTTCAAATCCAGGACCACCACTGAGCTGGAGGGACGCAGAATGGTGATATAAGGATCTAGGCCCATGTCCACCCCTGGGACCTTGGTCCCTAGCCTGCTGCAGGCCTGAGGAGAAGTCTTAGCCCTCTGTGCACAGTGGGCAGTGTGCTGTCCACCCAGGCCAAGTTCAGGCAGTGACTATCTTGTGGCTCATCTGAGCACAAGGCTGTTCGCCAGGTTCTGCCAGGTCCCAGAGTCAGTGCAGTTCACAAAAGGTCTGTGTCAGTGTCAGCTGGAGTCGGGGCATAGCTGAGATCAAAGTGAGGGGGCAGCCAGGGTCAGAGGTCAGAACGGGTCTGGGTCCAGAGTTGGTATAGGACTGGGTTAAGAGGCAGCACGTATCCAGGGCTCCTTGGGAAGATCCTTGCAGGGAGAACGAGACTCTTTCTTGACCCCTGATCTTCACTCACTGATTCTGTGGCTTCTGCTATGAGGGAGAGTCAGTCCTGGCAGAAGCCTAGGATGAGACCAAGGGGCTAAGGGCCTTGGAGCAGGACCTGCTGCATAAAGAGGACAGGGAAGGGTGTCTGAGGAGAGTCCAACCTGTCCCCACCTCCACTGGCCCTGCCTCCCTCCTCAGCCTCCAAACTGCACCCCCCCAGCCCCTGGGCTTGGTCTAGAAGGACAGCTTACCACTACTCCCTCCACATACACCTTCAGTCACAGATTGCCCTCTGCTCCATGTGTAGGACTGTCCTACAAGTCCTATGCTCCTAGTGAAGCTGTAGTCCTTATACCCCTGCCGAAGACCCCCACCCAGCCCAGTCCAGAGAGCAGCCCGTTTGCCGGTGCTCGCCTGCAGGAGCGGTGTTCTGTGACCAGCATCAGCTCTTCTGTTCTAGCTGTGTGGGATTCCAGCCACAGGGGACTTACTGAGCCAAGTGACGTGGTACACAGCTGTGCACTGCCCAACAGCGAGCTCCATAAGACAAGATTCTTACACCTGGGAGGTGGGCTCTGGACGCTGCTGTCTTCACCGCCAACTGACTCTGAATCATTTTCTTAAGGGGCAAAGGAAGTTTTGTGTTTTTTTAAGTTTTTTTTTTTTTTGCATGCATGTTTGTATGTACAGGCACGTGTATAAGAGCAGCTGTGGAAGCCTAAAGGTGGCTTCAGGAGACATCTGAATTGCTCTACCTCCTTATTGCTTTGCTCTGGAATTTTCCATGTTCTATGTTCCAAAGCTTGAATTGCAGGTCACTGTTATGTCTGTCCAGCATTTTTACATGGATCTAAACTCAGGTTCCTTTACTTGTAAGGCAAAGGCTTTAGCCCTGAGCCATCTCCCCAGCCCAAGGGAGCGGGAGCGGGAGCGGGAGCGGGAGCGGGAGCGGGAGCGGCAGCGGGAGCGGGAGCGGGAGCGGGAGCGGGAGCGGGAGCGGGAGCGGGAGCGGGAGCGGGAGCGGCAGCGGGAGCGGGAGCGGGAGCGGGAGCGGGAGCGGCAGCGGGAGCGGCAGCGGGAGCGGCAGCGGGAGCGGGAGCGGGAGCGGGAGCGGCGTAGGCTGCATGAGGCTCAGCTCAGGGGGCAGCATTCCAAGTTCCAGTTCTGTGCCCTCCAGCTGGGGCACACCTTGCACATGTGTGGCTTTGCATTTATGGTCTCAGTTCTGTCTCTGGAGTTGCAGGGGATGCGGCTTTTCCATGAGCAGCACAGAATTTGCTTTTGCAACACTCAGGGAGGCCAGAGTGGATGCTCACCCACCTCCTGGAGATCAAGTCCTCACTTCCTAGGCCTGGCATCCAGCCTCCGGGCCCCATTGCCTGTGAGAATTGCCAGGCTCATTAAAAATAATTGCCTGGTCAAGTCATCGGTCCTGTGCGACTTCCCTGCAGGGCTGCTGGCCTGTCCTCCCGGCCAGTACCTTCCCGCCTGCCAGACCCTATGCTCAGGTCTTCTGCAAGTCAGACACTGGGTCTGCAGGAGAGGCAGGACCCGTGATGAGATCAGAGCTGATGAGTAATGAGGAGATTGTGCACATTGCCCCAAGCACGTGGGCAGTGCTGTTCTGTGGACCACCGTGGCTGCGCCCACTCTCCTACTGGAGGGGTGAGGGGACATGCAGCCAGTGCTGCGTCTGGGGCTCTGCTGTGCTCTGGTTGAATGGCATGGCTTCCAGGACACTGTGCTGGGCACACTGGATCATGGTCCTGGCAGGCGGAGATGGCAGAGGGCTGGTGTTAATGCTTCTGGGTCACTGTGCCTGAAAACCTGCCAGAAGCAGATGAGGAGAACAAAGGGTCACTTTGGCTCATAGTTTGGGGGATTTCAGTCCATCAAGCAGGGAAGGCCTGGGGAGGGGGTCATGAGGATGGCTGAAGACCTGGGGAGGGGGCATGAGAACATCTGGGGGAGGCCTGGGGAGAGGAAGGAATGGAGGAAGGCTGCTCGCATAGCAGTGGACCAGGAAGCAGAGAGTGGGCAAGGCCAGGGCTTCCCTTCAGATGCCCCAGGGGTCCACTTCTGTAGGTCAGGCCACCTGCTAAGGCAGCACGGCCTCACAAAGATGCCTTATTCCGGGGACCATAAGCCAGGTGGACTCCAAGGGCAGCACATGGCGTTGGGGCTGATGTATCTCTCCCAGAACCCTGGCGTCCTGGCCACTGCTTCCTGTCTCTCCCTCTCTCCCAGCTGTGTGGGTCTGGAATTCAATAACAGAACCTGTTTCCAAAGTCTCTAATGAGTTCTACAGGCTGCTGATTCTTATTTTTACAGCAATATCTCCAGCAATCCCAGGAGACTTATCATCCAGCAAAGTATCATGGTTCCCACACTAAGTGTTCAATTAAGTCTGGTTATACCCATAGGTTCTTCCGTTAATCTAATCTACAGTGTTCCAGGACATTCTAGAGCATCTAGAAAGTGGCTTCCCATTCAACCTGATCATTTGTTTCCTTATTTTCAGGAATCCAAAACATGCTCTGGTTCACCCAGTGTTTATTATTCTTGTTTAGGGTGCATACTTAGGGTTTTTTAATTCTTTTTCTAAGTATTGGGGGTGAAGTCCAAGATCTGGGCATCTCAGGAACATGCCATCTCTGTGGACGTAGCGTGGGAAAGGAGACCATCTCTGCAGTGGCTTCTGGACTCTGTTGCTCACAATAGTGCATAGATGGCCTCCTGTGTCCACAGGTTCCATGCCTGTGGGTTTCCCACAGCGCAGCGTGTGGGTCCAGAACACTGGGCAGTGGATCCCCATGGATCAGCATGTGGGTCCAGAACACTAGGCAGTGGATTGATTCCCCATGGTGCAGCATGCGGATCCAGAGCACATGGCAGGTAGGTACAGGCCTTCTCATCCTGTAGCACGACAGCTGCTCTGGCATCTCCAGCTCATTTGGTACTGTAAATATCTAGAGGGGACTCAAGGACATGGCGGGTGCCCTGGCTCCGGCATCTGCAGCCCCCCCAAACCAGTGCCTTGGATCCCAAGAGATAATGGCATTTCTATAGCAGATGCTGAGGGGCCCTTCAGAAGTGTGATCTCACTTCAGTCTGGGCCTCACAGGAAGGCTGTTGGTTTGATTATGTTTCCCTGTGTCAGGCCACTTGACTGAAGACCCTTAATTATTACAAGTAGCTTCTCTGTGGGGACAAGCAGCTGTCAATTAGAAGCCAAGTCGCCCCTCCCCCACTATTTATGCATATTCACAGGAAAATAAACATCAGGAGGAAGACTGGGGAAGAACTTACCCACATTAGCATCTTGCCTCATCTAACAGTGCTCGCACATGCTCAAACTCTCCTGGCCCCCAGGGAGAGTGGCCCCCTTTCCTAGTCATCTCTCAAGTGGCTTTGGGGTTGTATTTCCTGCCAGTACCTGGGAGCAAGGGAGCCCCAAAGGGAAGGGACAGCAGGTACTCATGTGACAGGCAAAGCCAGAGCCATGACAGTCCTATGCCCCCAGTACCAATGAGTTGTCTTCTCTTGCCCCAGCGCTGTCTGTGTCCTGGAATACCACGTTCTGAAGGTCCCTGTAAGAGCCGCCTTTGATCTTGGCTCTCTCAGCCTGTACATTATGAGCTTGTGAATTTCTGTTTGTTAAAACTGACTGGTCCCTAGGAGTCTGTTACAGCAGCAGACATGGACAAAGACAACGAAACCATTGACTGCAGAACCCTGCTGACCAAGAACTGGATCCTGGGGCTGCAGAGTGGCCTGCAAGATGGGGATCAGACGGTGTGTGGTCCTGACGTGTGAGGACAGGATGGGGCTCCTAGCAAGGGGCAGATCCCCTAGATACGGGTGGGATCTACGGGAGACGAGGTCAGCTCCAAGCTGTCCCCAGACCTTGCTCCGTGGTACACAGCCTGGAACCTGCAGCCCCTCCAGGCCAACACAGCCAGGCATGCACTGCAGACGCCTGGGATAGGAACCGGGTTAGGAACCAAGAAACAATCACACTTTCTTAAATTGAGTTCCTGTGTCATGGGACCCTGTTCCAGACTCAGAACTCTGGGATGTCTCTTTCTACAAAAGGATTCAGAAACATCTAGAAAAGGAAAGGTGAGTTTATAATGGAAAGGTCTCTTTGAATGTCATCAAAGGTGGAAACCTGAAGAGAAATTGAACAGATAACAAAAAAGTCTCTGTAAGAGGGACAGAGGGAGAAAAAAGGAAGAGGAGAGGAAAGGGGAAGGAAGGGAGGGAGGAGGAAGAAAGGAAAGAGGAAAGGGAGAGGAAAGAAAGAGCAGGGAGAGGAAGATACAGAGAAGGAAAAAACCCATAACAAAAGCTACAGCCAGCAGTTGAGCTGAGGAGGAGAGAGCTGCAAAGTCAACACACACACAAAATCCCCGTCCACTTCAAGAATAATGAGAAACTTTTCCAATGCGAAATTATTTTTCATCTGCCTGAGCGACAGGTCAACGAGTCCAGTAGCGGGGTTCTGAGACTGTGGAGAAAGCTGCATTCACATGCATGGTTGGGGGGATTAAATTGGCATAACCTTTGGGGAAAGCGATTTCCAAATTGCTCTCACATTTCAGCTGTCTGTTCCCTCCGGCCCAGCGACTCTGCCTCCTACCCAGCGAGAATTGTGACTGAGACAAGCAATTTGTAGCGAAGAGGCCTGTCAGCTACCTCCAATGGGAGGCCTGGGGGGGGCATGGTGCTATGTCTGCAGGAAGACAACTGTGGGGTGGGATACACAGTACCTCCCAGCCCCCTAAACTCAGGTTTTGAGGGTGTTGGATCCCCTCTAGCCCCAACCTCACCAGGTCCAGACTATGAGCAGAGCCCTAGGTGCATCTAGTGGACAGGATGGGGTGGGGGACAGGTAGAGACCGGGGGTGGGAGTGGGGGTGGAGGGGTGAGATGAGGCAGGGCTGCGGGACCAAAGGCAGAACCTGGCAGAGGTGGTGCCAAACATCCAGGATCAGAATCAGGTCTCAGCTCTACTTTAAGAATCCAGGGCATGGGAGTGACTTTCATGGTGGCAGCAGATCTTTGTGGGCAGGAAGCTCCTCCTGGCTCCGACCACGGATCCTTCCCTGAATTCTCAGAAACCAGATGACTGAGATGACAGTTTGCATGTGGCCTTACAAAGGCCAGAGGCCTGGTGAAGTGTCCATTGGGGTCCAAGAGGCGCCACCCACAGGCCCAGGGGCGCAGCTCCCACGAGGACTGTCCATGTGATCAAGGCTCCCTCCTCCTCGCAGGGCACTCCTCCCAGAAGGACAGTTCCTCCTGTGTAGACATCTGACTTCTGTCACCCTCTGTTTCTGATAAGGAGAGCCTACTTTGGCCTGTTCAGATCATGGCTAGCTGTAAAACAGGCAGAGGCTCCATCCAGGTGGAAGCGTCTCAGCGTGAGCCCTGCACTCAGCACGTGGACCATGACGTCAGCTGTTCTCCTGGTCTGTCTGGAAAGCAGGATGTTGCTTGCCCGCCCCTCCACTGAAGATGCCACACGATGCTGCCCCGTCCTGTGAACAGAGGACAAGGTAAGTGTCATGGTCTGTAAATCCACCCAATGCAGCCATCAGCAAAACCTACAGCCAGTGCCACTGTGGTGACCTCAGTCCCAGGCAGCAAGTGAGGTATGACTTTTCCATTTTGTAGCCTGGACTACGGCAAAACTGCCTCAAAAGCAAGCTGGCGATACAGCCGCTCTCCTAGCGCACGCGTCCCTAGTCAGACCAGCGCCACTATGAAGCCGTGGTCGCTGTGGTCCTGGCATTTGGAGCAGAGGCAGGAGGATTGGAAGTTCATTGTGAATTTTTGCTCTATATAGTTTTATACTGAGTGAAAAATGCTGGCTCAAAACAGAACCAGGGATCTATGTAGGCACAGGACATCTCTGTATCTACTGTGGTTTGGATGTGTGGAAAGTGTGGCCCCTGCTGCCTGGTGCTGACAGGCAGTCAGTAAAGTGCTTGCCATCTAGGACCTAAGCTAGGCCTGAAGCACATGCATAAAAGCCAGGGTGCGCCTAGCAGGAGTTGTGGGGCGTACGCAGACAGATCTAGCTTACCTGCCAGCCAGCCTAGCCACACTGGTGGGTTCTAGGTTCAATGAGAAACCCTTTCAAAATGAGGTGGGAAGATAGAGGGACATACCTAATATTGACCTCTGGCCTCTGCAAACTCTCTCTCTCACACATGCGCGTGCACATGCACGCACACTCCGCACACTCAGGTCCTGAAGGCACCACCCTCCAGTGGGATTAGGAGCTGTTCTGAGGCTCCGACCCTTTTGCACACAGACAGTTTCGGATCCCTCCCCACTCCTTTGCCGTGTGATGGTCCCTCAGGAAGCCCTAGTGAATCAGGTCTCGGTGTTTGGATCCTTCAGGCCCTGCACGTGGGAGCTGTAGGTTGGGTTGCTGTAGCTGTGCTCCCTCTGTGTGTTTGGGATGGGGGCTGCTGAGGGAGGCTGGGGCCAGCTTATGTCACCTTCCAGGGGAAGAGGGAACCCCACTATTCAGTGTGAGAGCAGCTTAGGACAAAGGATGCATGATAGGGAGTACAGTTGGCAGGGCTGGGATCCTGGAGAGGGAGTTGTAAGAGAGTGGGAGGAAGGGGAAGCTGAGGCCTTGATCTTGTGGCTGGACAGGTGGACACTAGCAAGAGGGAGAGGGACAGTGCTGGAGAACACGCTAGGCTGGGAGAAGCTCAGCCCAAAGGCCTGTGAGCAGAGGGAGCCGTGGCAGACACTAGGCAAAGTGTGGTTTCTGTGCTCCTGGCTGTACGTGGCCGGCAATAGAGGAAGAGCAGGGGCCGGTCACACAGGGTTTCCCAGCAGAACCCAGACGGAGCCATCCATGGATATGTGAGATGCATGGCATATTCATGGGTAAAGTGACCCTCTTCCCATTTCAAATCATGGTGGACAGGAACTCCTTCAGGGTCTTTCTTCCCATGATCCCCCACAAGAAGGGTATCAAAACCATAAGGTAAGTGACATTGTAAGGCTTCAAGGCTGTAGACGGTAGTGCAGGTCTGTGGGAAATCACTCGAGGCCCGGGCTTCTGTAGCTGGACAGTCTGCCTGCCACCTCAGGGCTGGCTGACCACAGAGCCGGCTGACCTCAGGAGGCAAGGCTGACCACAGGAAGGCTGACCACAGCCATGTGGGCAGGAGGCGCAGCCCCAAGGCACAGTACAGGTTTTCCTGTTTCCTCATATCTAACCTCTTGCCTTCCCAGAGCAAATGAGGTATGTGTGTATAGGGGGGTCCTCTGTGACATGCTGTGAGGCAAAGGTCAGATTACCGTGTGTGATAGTTAACACTGGGCCTGGAATTAACTCACAGATCGACCATCCACCACTAGAGGAGATGCCCTGGATTAAGACGTTTGAAACACAATGACTCCCTAAATGTGGATGGCACCTCATTTTACCTGGTCCAATGGAAAACCAGGAAAAACAAGGTCAGACCTGGGGGGGGCACAATTGTGACATGGTATGCTGCTCATTTGTGAGATTTGGGGTGAGACTTGGAATACCTCAGTATTATAAATTCACCCTCCCCCAAATCTACACTCAAAACTCAATTTTGCTCATTTTTGGTTCTGCACAAAATGGTGTCAGAGTCGCAGCCCACGGAACAGGGAGACAGAATAAAGGATGCTTCTCCTGGAGAGAGTGACGGAGTGACAGCCCAGGGGAGGGCTGAAGAGGAGCAGTGAGCTCTCTGCCATGGTGCCTGCAGCCGACACAGTGTAATGAGCCCCAGCCAGCACCCGAGTCCCCGGGAGAGAGAACCACTCGCAGAATCACTCACAATGAAGTCTGCTCACCGCTCCAGAGAAAAAAGGTGATGATAAATGAACAAAAATGGCCACCAACTCCTCCAGCCCTGTCCCCACACCTTGCTGACAACCCTGTTCAGGGCGGGAAGGCTTGGGCATCTGCTGTACCTGTGAGTGGGGGAGGTGTTGAGAGGGCACATGCAGACACCAGGGTCCTGGGGCCAGCTGGGCAAGAAAGGCTAAATGTTTCCAGTCAACCTAGAACCCCCAACCCTGCTCACCACCCTGTTCCCTGGGCTGCTGCCTTTGTCTCTGGGCAACTTCCAAGTGGATGCTCCTGATCTTAGCCCACTGGGGTAGCCGTTCTCCCCTGCTAACCCCATTCTGACTCCTGAGAGGCATGGTCCAAGGTCAGAGGTGACTGCATGCTTTCACTCAGCCCGGGGACCAGTGGAAAGGCAGCTGTGACTCCAAATGGCCTGCATGATGCATGGGGAAGTGGGCTGCCGACTGCGGCTGCGAGGGCCTGTCTGGGCTGCTCCTTTCTCTCCCATCCCTGGGCATAGGAGAGCAGCTCCTTCCCACGTCCTTCAGCTTGATGTAGAATTATGATATTTTCAAGAAGGGGGGAAATAAGCCAGGATCAGAGAGACTGAGAAGGTGTGCTTTTTCACATGCAGAATGTAGAGTTAAATTCATATACTCAGACATCACACACACACACACATACACACACACACACACATACACACACACACTTAAATCATGCTTTCTACTAGGGAGAATATAAAGTTAAATTCATAGAAACTCACATGTGCACACAAATACTCACACAGGACTATGAAAAAAGGAATGCACCTAAAGGGAGGAGGACCGAGAAGGTGATGGGACTCATGTATAAGGGGGTTATTGCAGGAGGAAGTGGTCCAGTGAGACCAGGGAGCAGTGTGTAGAGGGAATAAGAAAACACAATGACTTATGTGTATAAAAATGTCAGATCCCCGAGGAAAGTGCCTGCCTACAATTCCAGCTGTGGAAAAAGGAGTGTGGACTCCCCAAAGCAAGTTGGCTGGCCAGACTAACCCTAATTGTGTGCTCTGGGTTGAAGTAGAGATGCAGGTTCAAAAGGTGGAGTGAATGACTGAGAATGATTTTTGATACAACCTTTGTGTCCCTACACCTGTGAATACCAACACACACACACACACACACACACACACACACACACACACACACAAACTAAGAACATTTTAAGAGAAATTGATATGAAAGAATAAACATTCGCGATAGTGAAAAGTAGGGGAATCATTTTCTATCAGATGTGCATTTGTCAGGAAACTATGAAGATGAAAGACTAACTGGAATTAGGGCAGGAACTCTGATAAAAATATCAGTGATCAATGATGTAGAATAAACATCAGCTTAGCCCTGACTCATGCAGGAAAACTATTTCCCACAGAGATACTATGAAAACTGCTGGAGAAACAACACATAGAATAAAATTCATTGCATTTACTTCATGAAAATTCAAGCTCTTGGGGCTAGCGAGACAGTACAGTGAGTAAGGCACAGTTCACAAGTCTGGCTACCTGAGTTCAATCCCCCGAAGCCCACATGGTGGAAGGAGAGAAATAACTACTCAAAGTTCTGCTCTGACATCTGCCTGTGCCTCACAACATGCATGCCTCCCTCCCGTGACCATGGAGAGCCAGGAGTCAGCTCTCAAGATGACCTGCTGTAAGTGCAGGAAAAAGACCCTGAACAGGAAAGTGAGTGAGTAATGAGTTGCAACACAGAGGCACATAGCAAACAGGAGGGACAACAGGACACCGTTCCACACCCAGTGCAAAGCATGTGCAATATAAAGGTGACAAGGTGACACTTGCGGGAGAATCAACCGCCACCTCTAGGAATGACAGTGTTCTCTAGAAAAGCTTAACACGCGAAGACCCCAAGGCCTAGAAATGCACCTGCAAGAACCAGTCCAGAGAGCTGATTGCCCGAGATGGAGACGAAATCCTCCGGGGAGTGTGGGGCGGCATGTGCAAGGCTCAGCCAGCCATGAGCCAGAAACCTGCAGGTGCCCTGCACTACAGCAGATCCAGATTCTGGAAACACGATGAGTGTTTCATGCAGCTGTGAGTGGACTCAGCCCAGCTGCTTCTCAGAAACATGCAGACAGGACAAAGTCAGAACGAAGACATACAGGCACAGCGTGCGCAAAATGACCCCACGTGCTGCTCAGAGCCACGTCGCCTCAGCATGCACTTAGGGTAGACAGGACGCAGGCAGGAAAGGGACAGAGCAGGACTCATGGCAGGCTGTAAGTTTGCTCAGCCCACCACATTTTCACAGTGGTTATTTGTAATCTAGTTTTCTGTGCCATGAGATGTTTCCTAATAAGGGAAATCAGCCACCAAGTCATGAGCCCTAAATTCTGGCAAAGAGCCACAAAACAAAGGGGAAATTAAGACACTGAAAAGTTTTCATTAGTATTTATCAATAAAACCCAAATTCATTTCTAAAAAAGACTCGAACTGGCTACTGGCCAATCTTTTGAAGACAGAGAGCGCTGGGGAGGAAGAGGGAAAGGGAAGATGGGGAGGGAGGACACATGACTTCCCATCAGGGAGCGATGGAATTTAGCTTCTGAAGAGTTTAAAGGGTAAGCCTGTGCAGTGTATAATTATCATCATTATTCTTTAAATGCTTAATGGAATGGGGGAACTTTCTAGAAAATACAAGTAATGAAAACTAGCCCAGGCACCTGCTGAGCCTGCCAGCGACCATCCAGTGTGGACCATGTTGCTAGCCAGCGCCCACTGAGCACCTGGCTGCCATCCTTCCACACTCCAGCCCCAGCCCCGCTAATTACACACAAAGACATCCCGGGCCTCTAACAACACAAACACCAAAGGCAGATAGATAGCCACACACTGGCCAACAGAGGGTCTTGAGAACCTGCCATGCACACAGGCCATCTGCATGGCACAGCTGTAGGTGTCCACGTACAGGGGCCGGGACCCATTCAAACATTCTTTTCCCTGTGAAAGAATATGGAGATGAGCTCTCCACATCAAACAAACTAAGCTCATCAAAGAAACAACTTGATCTCCAGCCCCAGTAGGCCTAAGACCAACTGGGTTGGGCCCCAAAGTGAGCTAACCAATGGAAAAAAGTCATTTTTCCCAGGCTTATCTAAATGTATAAATATATCTGACTCTTAGCAGCCATCTTTGGCACCTGCCCATCACCACACTCTATATGTGAGGTCCGTGAATTCATTTCTAGCTGCCTGCCCCTCATGAATTCCACACCAGGAATCCATGAGTTCTCTGGAGTGCCCTAGCTCCTTGTGGCATTCCACCTTTGGAGTTTTCTGTGAGTTCCTCTAATAAACTCTACATCAGTCCTCAAAAAAAAAAAGGAAAGAAAAAAGAAATATTCTCCTACATCCAGAGAAACTATATCGTCTAGAATAAGCCAGATGGGACAATTGACGAGATAAGTACTTTTTTTGTTTGTTTGTTTATTTTACTTATTACTAGTTTTTAGTACTTGTCTGTTATTTTTGCTTTTATAGTCTTTTTTCACTTCTTTTGTACTTTTTAAAATTTCTTTTTGTCTTTATTAGCTCATCTGCCTACTAAATTTTTTATTCTCAGATATAATGTGAAGGGTGAGCTCCTATAGTATATATTAATTAAGATTCAGTATTGTAGCATACAATTCTCTATCTTTGTAAACATATGTCAGTCATCACCGTAATCCTCCATCTACACCTCCCCTGAGACCTCCCACTCTCCCTGCGTCTCACACCTCATTCTTTATCCTCTTAATGTGTAACCCACACTAAAATCATCTAATCCCCAAAGCAATGTAACTATCCCACCCTTATACTTTCTTTTCCTATCCAAGCTAGCACCTATTAGTTACTACCCATCCTACTTCTCTACTACCTCTACTCTCATAAACAAAAAGCAAGATATAATCACTGTCAGCATCATCTAAGCACTAGAGTGCAACACTCCTACTTCCCTGTGAAACCATCTTGCCCCAGTCAGAATGGCTAAGATGAAGAACAAACAATGAATGCTGGCAAGGATGTGGAGAAAAGAGAACATTGATTGATGCACTCCTGGTAGGAGTATAAAATGGTACAGATCAGTGTGGAGATTCCTCAGAAAGCTAAAAATGGAACTACCATATGACCCAGCTATATACCACTTCTGGAAATGTTCCCAACAGACTCTACATTTTGTTACAAAAATGCTTGTTCATCCTTATTCATTGTAGCTCTATTTACAATAGCAAGAAAATGGAATCAACCAACATGCCCATCAATAGAGGAAGTGGTAATGCAAATGTGGTTCATATACACAATGGAATACTATTCAGCCACCAGGAAGGATGAGATTATGGAATTTACTCATAAATGAATGGAACCAGAAAATACTAAGTAAGGTATCTCAGACAAATACCACATGTTCTTTGTTATATGTGAATGCTAGTATTAAACTTTGGACTGAAGTATTTGGCTTCAATTCCTTTAAAGAGTCAGAAAACTTAAAAGGGACCAATGAGTGGCAGTGAGTACAGGGAAAGTTAGGGTGAAGGTATTAGAGAATAGATATAGCATACCATGGGTGTCAGGGTGTGGAAGGGACCAGTGGACTTAAAGAAAACCAAGAATGTGGATGCAACCAGATAGAAATTTCCTATGATTTAGTATGTCAAAAACATTTTGGTTTAAAAAAAAAACAACAAAGATCAAAAATGGACAGTCCTGTACAGAGGAGCAGAGAGAAGACAGGGCGAAACAGAGATGTCCTGGATGCCCTGCCTATAGCCCAGGGGCAATTAAACAACGCTGGAAGTTACAGGTGTGTGGTTTCCTGATAAGTTGGTCAGAGAGTTCTCAAAGTTGCCCCAAACTGTACAGATGTTTGCCATTACTCTTGGTTGTCCTCCAGAGACTTGACATAAGTCCCTATTACTGAAGATGCAGCACACGTGGATTACAGGATATGGTACAAAAAATACCAGCTGTTACTGGTCTGGAAGCTTCCTCCTTCCTGGACGTGCAGACTACAGATAATACTATGGAAGCGTTACAGGGTCCAGAAGTCCACCCAATGAGGCACAGACAATGAGCTTGACTGAAGAGGATGTTTATTGAAAGTGGTCGAACAGAACCGAAGCCCCAGGACTCCACCCAAGTTCCAGACCTTAGACGGAACCTCAGGACTCCATCAGAGTTTGAGACCTCATGATGGAGCGCCAAGTAAGGGCAGGGGGCAGTTCTTATGCCGTTTCTCAATTGGTAAGTGCCGTCTTGCTAGTGACTCAAGCTGGCAGTTTCAGATAGTGGTTGCCATTGGAATTCGGATAGGGGTGGAAACCTTGAGTGGTGGTCCTGCTGACCTGAGGCTGTAACTGTGAAACCAAGTGTCAGCAGATAGTGAGAGCAGGTTTTGACTATCTTTTATGTGTAAGCAGTGATTATCCTCATGTGTAAGTAGTTTACAGAAGCCAAAAGAGCACTTAGTTTAGGGTCAAATTTTTTTCACAGCATTTTTCTGTAGCACACTGCACACAGTTTCATCATAACACAGAGTGGGGTCTTCCTTTTTCTAGACCACCACAGAAGCTACTAGAGAGAAAAGCAATCAAAGATCTCATCAACCTGTGAAACTTCAAGTTGCAAAACAATCATCATGGTAAGAGGTGATTGGATGTTCACTGAAGCTCTATTTACAAAGCAAGAAAATGGAATCAACCAACACGCTCATCAACAGAACGCAAAGGCAAATATGGTACATTTTCATCATCAGTGTAATAGTAGCAGGAATATCAAGGAGGCAACCAACAGCTTTCTGATTGGAGTTAAGGCTGGCTTGTCAGAGAGGAGCACGTTCTTATTACTGTAAACTAGAACAAGAACCTATGAAAGAGGAGGATATAGGGCTGGAGAGGTGGCTCAGGGGTTAAGCCTCTGCCTTGCAGGCAGAAGGTTCTGAGTTCGGATCCTAGACCCCACGTATAGACGCCAGGCGGAAGCGGGGATGGCCTGCATTTCTGGTCCTGGTAGGGTGGAGCCTGTGAATCCTGGGGCAAAGTAAACAAAGAGGAGGTGGAGGCGGTCCATGGCGGTTCCTGAATTTGCCCGTGGTTCTACACACACACATGCACACATGCACAATTGAATAAATAATAAAAAAATTTAAAAAAAAGAAAGAGGAGGATATAGATTCCAGGAGAAGAGCAGCTATGGATATTATCTATGAAAACACTGTATCAAACCACCTTTTAAATGTCTGCTGTACTCAGAGATTGGGAGGATCACTCAACCTAGAAGCCTCTTTCTGCAACAAAGGTGTTTACTACAGAAAAGCACAACTTGCCAAAATGCAGAAAATAAGTGACTTAGACTGTTTAGCCCTAAACAGGACATTAAACCACCCTTACCCCCACCCCAAGGCGGAGAAATTGTAAGAGCCTGAAGTGGGACAGTGGTGGTCCAGATATTACTTTCTAGACTTGACAGAGGAGTGGTCTATATGATTTCATTGCAGACATGTCACTTTCACAAGAACTGATGGGAACCGTTCTATTAGCACCTCGCCATGAAAGGCGGAAAGATCTCAAGAAGTTCCACACCTCCCTGAGACACTGATGAGGGGGACTGATGCTGATGAGAAAGAAAAGGAAGATGCTATCTTCGATGGTAGACCCACTGATCTATGGTGCATGCCGGAGCATGGATCATGTCAGGTGTCATAGTTTGAAATGTGTCCCCCACAGTCTCATGTGTTTGGCCAGGTCATGGCACCTTGAGAGGTGGAGCCTTGCTAGAGGAAGGCAGTCACAAGAGGTGGGCCTTGAGGTGGATTAGTCCCACCCTACCTCCAGGAGAAGTCAGCCTTTGCAGCAAACAATCTTGTAGCTCTTCACCTCCAAGATATCTGAAGTGAGACGGCCTCCTCCAGCTGTGGCCAGCCAGCCATGCTGCCTTCACTATGAAAGACCGTATCTCCCCTCTGGAACTGTAAGCTGAATAAATCTCCCTTTCTCCCTTAAGTTGCTTCACTTCTCTCACAGCAACAGTTAAGAGTAACCATTACATCAGGCATATGTCACTAAAGACAAACTAGATGAAACACAATGGGCCATACATGTGAAAAGATTTGAAAATAGGAGAGAGTCTGGCAGGGAAGATGAAGGATTGTAAGAGAGAAAGGAGGAAAGATGGGATTGGGGGGTCAGGGGGTAGAAAATATCATAACCCCTCCCAATCTATGGGTATAATAGGCATTTAAAAGGAACGTATTATTACATTCATGTATGCAATGCTAAAAAGAATACATTAATAGAAAAAGAGAAAACAGTCCAGTGAGCCTCAGATAAACCTGGAGTAGCTGAAGATCCTTCTGAAGAGTGTTTCCAGGACCAGAGGGTTTTGCCACAAATCCTACTGAGCAGTTCACACAGCCTGATGGACATGGATCACGGTTGATGTCAGCTATGGGCAGTGCTGTGGCTGGCTGCTCTCCCGGTGCCTCCTGCATGGCTGACCACCAGGACAAAATGGAGACACATATCTACTTTCCCTGTCTTAGCTGTAGCTGGAGGGCGGCACACAGCAAGTGTGGTCCATGAGCATGAGCCACAGTTTTGTAGCTGGTTTGGGGCAAGTCATGATAGTCCTGGTTAAGGGAGAAGGTCTGATGGCCTCAGTGCCCTGCCTCTTGAATGGACTTGATGCTGGAACTGTCCATTCGGATGGAGGGATCTCTGCAGCCCAGGTCTATCCACTCGGATGGAAGGATATCAGCAGCCTGGGTCTGACCATTTGGATGGAAGAGCTCAGCAGCCCGGGTCTTTCCATGTGACTGGGAAGGGGTCTCAGCAGCCCTGTTCTGTCCACATAGCTCTAAACTTTTCATGGAACCTGTTAAAAGTTTTGTCATCTGCATATTTATCACTTACAGATGAATCTCTTCTAAAACAAACATGAAGCTGATACAGAACCCAGCCAAAGGAAAGTAAAGTTACAAACAATCTCATGTACAGACAGAAGGAAATTATTCAAAATAAAACATCACAAGTCAAGCCAGATGCAATGCTAGCCTGGGCAATGTAGTGAGACCCCTCCACACTAAAAAAATAAAGCATACACCTAGCTGTGATTCTATGTTCGGCTGCTCTCCAAGAGAATGTGTCGGCCCAGGAAGACGGGGGCAGACAACTGCACCTTCCCCGCAACCAGCATTCCTAGCACCTGCACCAAACAGACAGACTTCTGCAGAGTTCAGAGACACTCTGACTGCCCTCCAGAGTCTAATGTTCAAATCCTGGGGCACATACCGCCCCTTTCCCAGAATCCCCTGGCTGGGGAGCAATGTTGGATGCAGTGCAAGAACCCCTGTCAAGACCGCTGTCAGAATCTACAAGGTTAAGGAGACCTTCACCTAGGGAGTTCATGTACACGTCCCAGCTTGGAGCGACTGTTTCTGTCCACTGGGCTGGGGGGATCTCGGCAGCCCCACGTGGCCGCAGCAGGCATTCACCCTCTCAAGATGAAACACATTGGGCCACTTCCATTTGGAACGAATTACCATTTGTGCCATGCTATGGGAGACCAGCCCTTGAGCTCAGTGACGCCAAAGACCTGAAACCTGAGCTTAGGAGGTGCGTTCAGTGTTGCCCACGGTTCTCACTACTGTGACAAAGCGCCCCTCAGGAGCAGCCAAGGGAGCAAGGATTGGTGCCAGCTCAGGATTCGAGAGCATTCAGGTGGCAGGGGAGCAGAACAGTGGACTGCCGGTCAGGAGGCAGAGAAAGGGGCTTGAGGGAGAGACTGGGGCAGGTCCTGGCCCCCTAGGCCATGCCCAGTGAACCACTTCCTCCAACCAGCTCCCACCTCTGCCTTCCTCTTGCTACTGCCTCACGCCGGATACCCCAGAGGGCTTTGGCACCCCCTCAGCACCCCTCAGTCCAGTCACGCAGGCAATACATAAACCACATCATGCGTGCTCTGGACTTTCAGCTCCTCTCCCAGCCATAAGGGATGGAATTCTGCCTCACCATCTTCGTCTCCTGAGCCTGTTGTTAACTAAATAGAATCTAAAGCAGAAAAAACACACACATTACAAGCAAGCTCAGAAGTCTCTATTGTTCCAGCGTTCAGACGGCCCATGTCCGCACATGGCGAGCATGCACTCAACCTCACCTTAGGCACAGACAGTGCGCCTCTCACCACGGAAAAGCAATCAGCAGCTTGTCAGAGCTGCCTGATAACTTACCGGTCTCTCTTTTCATAATATATCATGAACAATTTTCCTTGTTAATCAATAAACGTTAATTGTATTTTTCTCAGACCTCCGCTGTCTCTGACCATAAGGGCCCCATACTGTCAAGTAAGTTCCCAGGACAGCACCTGGTAATCTCCACGCGGATCACTGTGTCGAGATGTGCTAGTTAAAAGCAATGCAAACATAGGAAAAGCTGGCAAAGCCACAATCATCACAGAAGATGCTTTAAAACTTGTTTCTTTGAGAAACTCCAAGTATTTAGAACAAGGAATGGGGAAACGTGACACCTGGCTGATTTAACCTGAGCAGCAGGTGTATCTCACCAGACTTTTCATAGCAACTGTGTGCTGGTTACTTCACAGCCCAGCTGCTGAAACTCAAACGTCACTTACCTATTCCGAAGTAGAACTAAAACTGGCCCCAGGACCTTGGCAGTTGGAAGTGCTGGCCTGCCGGATCTAGGGCCACTGCCGGGCTCCTGCAAGGGTCTGCTCCTGTCCTGGGGGCACTTCCCTCACCCTGCAGGGCTGGACCTCAGATCCTTCTGTGATTCTGATGACAAAGTTACTTCCCACGCTGGCCCACTTGGGTCTATCTGCCTTTGCATCTGGAATCCACACACTGGCTTGGCACAGCCTGCTTCTGCTGGTTGATCCGATCCTGGGTAGGTGGATTGCCTGCCCCTGACCACAGATCATGACTCATTCAAAGTCGAACCCAAGAGGCTGAGCCAGCTCACGTGACTGTCCTTGGCTCCACCCCTTTGCATGAGCTTGGAACTGCAGGCAGGTGCGGCACTGTTGCCCCGAGGTGAGGGAGGGAGTGCACCAAAAGGCTGGTGTCTCCAGGCCAGAGAGCAGCTCGGCCTTCGGAAATCCAAGTGGGGGGCTCTTCCTCCACAGCAGCCCCGCAGGAGAAGAGAACCTTCCAGGAGCATCTTGTCGAGTGTTCCTGGTTTGTGTGAGGTGCCCTGCCTTCGTTCTGCCCAGGGTGAGTCCTCTTCTGCCTTTCCAGAAGGGGCATCTGGCCTTGTTGTTAGTGTTGAGGTGTTGTAATGAGGCTTCAGCTCTAGTCCCCCCTCCTCCCCTCGGGCTTTGCCTTTCTTTTTATTCCCTAAGCACACCCGCCAAGCCTTGCCCACTTTCCCCAGCTGTCAGCCTCCCATTGTAACCCTACTGTCTCAGCCTGCCCTGCCCCATCAGGTAGGGGATGGGGCCTGGTGCGGGCGGGGGGGGGGGGGGGCTTGAAGCCCAGGCCTCCTCTCTTTCCAGTGCTGCACTCGCACAACAGTCCCCAGCTTCGCATGACCCCATCCCAGGAGTCTCTTCATGGGGTTGCACTTCCGGCTCCATGTGAGGGGAGGAGTCACCATCAGCTTCTACTTTGCCTTCTTCAGAGGTGGTCAGTGATGGTCCCAAGTAGGCAAGAGTTAGACGGCACTGTTCCCCACGGCTAGGCCCTTGATGTGGCTGATCCTCATCCTCATTCGGGTCATTCTGATGATGGAATTGATAGCTCCTCCATCTTTTGCCTGCTCTTGTCAATACAGATTTTATGCTCATAACAGAATCAAACAGAACTGAGGAAAGACAAAATGAGAGCCACTCCCCATATTCCCCGCCCTTCCCCATCCAATCTTCCCTCCCCCCATGCCCTCCTTCCCTGCCTCATACCTGTCCTCCCCCCACACATCCTCCTGGCCCCCTTCATCCCTGGGCGAACCAAGACCAGTAGATGCTGAGACCACAGCTAGTACCATGCACTCTGCACACTCTGCTTTGCCCACGCCTCGGTGTGCCACGTGCACCACAGCCCAGCCCTGGCCACGGGGGCCCTCCAGTGTGTGGCCAGGACGGTCCTCGCAGTTCACCCTGCATAGCACCTGTCAGAAAGCACTTCCGCTTTCTCCCCGAACGCGCTTGACGGCTGCTCTGGTGCTTTGGGGAGCTGCCAGCAGTGCTTGATAGCAAGTCACCTGGGACCTGCAGCACTGTGGTCACTCGGGCAACCAACACAGCCAAGTGCCTAGCTGGCCAGCGGCATATATGGTGTGGATTCACTGCGTCAAAAGATGGCTCACAGCATGGGGTGGGGAGAGACAGGGCTACTTCATCAAGTGTCCATAACGGCATGTATTCTTAAACTTATTGTCTATTTCTGGAATTTTCCATTCGATATATCTAGACCACAGATAATTTAAACCACAGAAAGTGAAACCATAGATGAGGGTCTCTTGGTCTGGCTTTGGCAGTGGGAGGTGTTATTGGATTTAGTCCATTGAGAAACTTAGCTTGTTCACCTTGTGCCCCTCTTCACATCTGCAAAGGTTCCTCCGAAGGAACTTGATCTTGCCCTGTCCCGAAACAGTCTGGGATACTTAAGGCTCAGGAGAATTTCTTGAATTATGTCCTTGGCTAACTATCCTTCATTTTCTGTTTCTATAACTTCTTATTTAGGTGCTATAGCCAGAATTATCATTAACTTTTAATCATCCTTTTTCCAAATTTTTCCCCCAAATTTGCACAGTTCTAATCTTATTTTACACTGCGAAAGGGTCTTTACCTTTCAATTCTGTGGCTTGGCTATTATATTGTTCTTGGTGCTTTTTAATTTTTTTTGGTCTTCTTTACATTTTAAGGGTCCAATCCTTAATTGATATCTTAGTTTAATGTAAGTTCATATTTGGTCAGGTTTTTCTTTCTCTTCTACTTTGCTTTCAGGCTTTCCTTGGGAGCCCAGCAGTACCCAGTCAGCTCACATGTAAAAAGTGAGGTCAAATAGCTAGTTATGTTGCCATCACCTGCCTGGGGTCTTCCTGTTTTGCCCAGATATAGATCTGAGCAGGTGAAGCGCTGCTCCCCAGAGCTGGCAGTCTTGGCCTTCAAGTGTCCAGGGTCCAGGACTCGACCAACACAGTCAGAGACTGCAGGTCAGGCCTGAGAGCCAGAGCTGCTGCTGCTGCTGCTGCTGCTGCTGCTGCTGCTGCTGCTGCTGCTGCTGCTGCTGCTGCTACGGCTGGCTGTGAGAGCAGAGGTTCAGGACTGCAGGAGCTGGGGTGGGCGCTATACCCTGGTCTCCAGCAATGGGCAACTTTTACAACCTTTGACTTACAGCAGCAGCAGCAGCAGGAGATGGTGTCTGCTTGTGTCACTGCTCCAGGTGGACCTCAGGCATTTGGATTTTGGCTCCTATAACAACCCATGTTCTGGTTCTTAGGCCTGGAGATCTCCGGCTTGTCACCTTCTTCTGTCTCCTTCAGCCTCAACACTGACCTTCTTCCCTCGCTGTCTGCCACCAACACCTCTGGTCTCCGTTATTTCTGCTCCAGACACCTCTGGACTTCTTCCTTGTTCTCCTCCATACTCTTCTGCAGCTGCAGGCTGGTAGGTCAGTGGCTACCGCTGCCCCAGGCCTTCTGCTGTGTCCTCTTCACGATGCAGCTGGGCCCTTGCTAGTAACAGTGAAGGTCAAAAGTGGGCAAGAAACAACCGCTCGCAAGAAGCGTCTTACTGGGCTTAAAAGTCCAGCGTGGGGATGTCCTGGCTGACTCAAGGCGAGCAGCCACACAGCCACACAGGTGAAGAAAAGGTGTGTGCGCCCATCACAGGCACCTTTCATGCAAGTAAATGACAGCATTTATAACAATCACAGTCTGACATTTCATGCAAATGAGGGGCTGTGTTTAGACCAATCACCGGATTTCTGCAGAACCCTGAGAAGCCTTTTTCCTGGTCTGCATGCAAATGGCAACTAGAATTCTTCAAGGCTTGTGGCCAGTGATGCATGTGCTGTGGGGAATAGTCATGGCTGGGATGGCGCCTCCAGAAGCCAGGGTTCTGCTTGCACAGCAAGCAGCTGTGCTGGTGGTGTGGCTTTTTCAAGTGGATGGTGGTGTGTTCCAAAGGGCAGCCCATCCAGCCTCCACTCAAAGAAGCTAGGCCCACCATGGTTTGCTCTGGTCAGTTTCAATCACTCACAAACAGCAGTACAAGGGTTTTTGCTGCAAAGGCTTAAGGAGAACGCAAGATAGAACTAGCGATTCCAATAGCGCTCTACGGGCATCACAGCTCCTACTGATGTTTAACCCCTGCTGCAGAGTCAAGAGTTGGGTCCCTCTGGGCCTCCTCAGTGGGAGACCGGAGCCTGTGAGCACTTTAGGACATGGCTGAGTCTCAACTTTGGGGGTCTACCAAGGCAGCTGCTCAGACTTTCCGAAGAAGGTGTTTAGGGCTGGGCCGTTGTCTGCTGAGAGGGAAGAGGACCCGACACAGCAGCATCTCCTACCTGTGCCTCTTCAAACTCCAGAAGATTCGCTCTGGGCCAACTTCTTCATGCTCCTGTGAGGGTCCAGTTCCTTCTAGAATGCTCTATCTTCCATCTTGACATCGCAGGGCGCCTGTGGGGATAGGTCTTAGCTCTACACATGAGGCTCAGAAAGAATAACTCATAACTGATCTGAGATGCTACCTGTGGAAGATCATGTCTGGGCTGAAAGTGGTCAGTAACCAGACATTAGGGTAGTGTGTAGAGCACCCCAAAACAAACCCCCATGCTCCCCATCCAGCATAAACTGTCCTGTCCTCTGACCCCTCCTAGGTGGGCCGCATGCCCACATTCGTCTAACCCAATTCCCTCCACAGGGGGAGCTGCCAGCCCCGATGGCCAGCCTGCCTGGCGAGACATGGTTTGGGGAGGAGCAGAGCCTGCCAGCAGCAGTGACCATCCAAGAGCAAACTACGAGGAGAAGAGTCCCTCAAGCCTTCTGGGCATCTGAGGATGTCTGTGGGCCCATGGCAACCTCAGCCTGTGGGATAGGGCACGTCTGTGACCTATGGGATTGTGTGAGAAGTGGACTTCCAGCCGACCTGGAGCAGCAGCCTCTCGGGGGGGCTTCCGTGAAGTCCTACTTCTACCAGTCAGTCCTGCCACCAGCCTACCCTGCCCCCTGGACTTACACATGGGTACCCTTGAGAAGTCACCTCTGGATGGGGCAGTTTCTTGCTGTGTCCTCAGTATGGTCAAGGGATGTCCCCAAGTGCGACCCCTGGGTCCTGGCAGCTGACGCATTTCCTAGTCTCAGGAAACCCCCACCCACTTATTCCTCAGACCCTCTCTCTCTGGTCAGGAGCACAGGCCAGACCCTCACCAGCTCGCCTAGCCCTGCAGTGAGGGGCCCACCCATAGCCCCTCTGTCAGGATGGACCTCCAGCGTCAGCATGTGGTGCCCCTTGCCGCCATCCACCCCAGAACTCCACTCTCTGCCCCCTTCCCCTACCCCAATCCTTGAACCCAAACCCCACAGCCTCAGCCATTCCCAGAGACCACCCTGCCGAGCCCGCCGCCGCCTGTTTGAGCGCTGATCAGTGTCCGAGGATCACCCCATGCGGCCTTTGGCAGGGGCAGGGTGGTGGAGCTGCAGCCCTGCGGCAGGGTCTCAGCCCTGCGGCATCTGAGGTTCCCACACAGCCTCCTAGCCCAGGAGTCATGACTATAGCCCCCATCCCACCCCCCTTTCCTTTGCCCCTTCAGCCCCCCCAGGCAGTTCGCGCCTTGTTCCTGCCTTACAGCCCTTGAGCTGGCAGATGAGCGTGTGTGTCACATTTTAAGCGACATGAACGATGAGCCGCAGCAATGTCGTCTTTGCTCTCTAGCAGTCAGTGACCAAGACTGATCCCTGAGCCGCTGGGTCACAGTGGGCTCTGCTCACTACCCAAGCACTCTGTAACCACCAGCCAAGGCCCTGCCCTGCCCTCCCCTCAGCTGCTACCCACAGCCCCTGCTCCCCAGTTCCTCGGTTGGGGGCTCCCAAGTGCCTTTGCTCTCAGGAGTGCTGGCCACAGCCTGCAGGTACATGCATGACCTCCTCCACCAGCTCCCCGTGTCCTACAGAGCTGTGTCACCCCCCACAGAGCATACATGTGTTATGTGTTTCTTAAGATTAAATAAATGATGTGCCGTTGAGCATGTGTTCTGTAGGGTATGTCAAGGCCTGGCCTTGTCCGTGTGTGTAGTACATTTCAGGTATGGTTTCGAGCTGGCCGGCGTGAAGGCCTCACGCAGTTCCTGACAGTTCTGCAGGCTGCATTCCACTTTCCTTCTGTAAGGCCAAGTGTGCTTTAGGGAGGAGAGGAAGCCTTACCCATGCTGCGCTATGGGTCTAGTATTGTCCAGAGGACCGTGTGCCAAGGGCTTAGTCTTGGAGTGTTGTGGGAGGATGTGGACTTGAAGCAGGGGGGCCTGGAGGAAAGTGACCTAGGAGACAGTGAGACCCCACCCCTTCCTCCACTTTGCTGCGGCTCCCTGGCCATCAGGCGGGTGGTTGTGTTCCCACCAAGGTGTGAAGGCACAGGACCAAGTTGCAGAGCTTATGAGCCATGGAAGCCTTCTCTCTCTGTGATCTGATAACCTCGGGCATTTGTTACGGTAACAAGAAGCTGGCTGGTACACACTGGATATATGTTTCAGCACTCTACTTGAGATTCTACTTCTGATTCTACTTCAGACTCTGGTGTGACCTGCTTGTTCCTCTCACATCTTCCTCTTGGATGACTTCAGTCAATTCGTTTGGACCTTAGTTCCTTTGACTATAATACCTCCTCTAAATGTAATACTTTAAATGTGTCTTGCTGTGATGACCTGGGAAAATTCAATTTTTGTACTTTTATAGGCAGCTTATAGAAAGGGGGGAAATCAAGGAATTGTCTTCTTATAGCCCAACGAACCAGTTGTCTGCACATTTCCATGTGTCCTCAAGGGCCGGGATGTCGTGCAGTGGGCGAGCACGCACTTGGCACACGTGAGGCCCTGTGCTTCGTCCAGCCCAGCATCGTGAAGTTAGTCTTGTAGGTATTTCATTGAATTCTGATAGCTAGTCCCGTTATTAATGGTGTTTCACATCATGTAGCAGCCCGTATTCATGTGGAAGTTTATCTCACCCAGCACCTGCCGCCAAGCACGTGTGCTGTCTCCATAGAAGCTTCCTGGGGTCGCGCCGTTAACAAGGCTTGTTTTACGATCGTAGAAGAAAGATCATTAAAAATACATTTAGATGGGAATACAAAAGTCCCGAGTGTCTTGGCATAGCTTTGGAGTTGGAAATACTCAAGCTATTGGAAGGTTGAGTGAACTACGAGGAGGATCCTGTTGGCGTCTCTGAGACCTGGGGTGTTTGGGCTCTTACAGGGGCTGGAGAGCGAGGACCGTAGGTCTGGAGGGCTCCACTGCAGGCAGCCGGGTAGCCTGGAAGGGGTGGCTGCTCTGTGAGCACCTGCGGGGATGGGGTGCAGGGCTTGTCTGCCCAGAAGGCCTTGACCACATCACTTCCTCCAGGCGTAAGGTATCCACCACCCCACCCCCACCCTCCCACCCCCCCCAAAAGTGCCAGATGTTCTTCTCTTGGGGCACCACTGCAAAGATCTGAACAAACATTCTAGGTTGCCAGCAGCAGGTGTGCGCACCATGATGTGGGGGGCAGGTTGTTGGGGTGTCATCTCCAGTAGCGCCCCAAGGACCAGCACTAGCCATGCTCTGTCCACCAGGCCCAGCAGAGCTCAAGCCCAGAGCTTCCTGTGGCCTGGGTCAGAACTTGCAGCCAGGTGCCTGGCCAGGAGGGTGAGGGCCACAGCTTGCTTCCCTCGGGTCTCTCTCTCTCTCTCTCTCTCTCTCTCTCTCTCTCTCTCCTGTCTCCCATTTCCTTCCTCTCCCCTCTTCCCTCTGTGTTCCCTCCCCCTACCCTCTGCTTTTATTTCCTTCCCAGATTTGTGTTCTGAGACAGCATCTCACTGTGTAGAGCCTATCCTGGTCTTCAGTTCCCATCTGGCCGCCTTTGACCTCCCGAGTGCTAGGTTGACAGGTGTGTGCCAACGTACCCACCTGTGTAGACACAGCACTGGTGAGATTCTATAGAATTCAGCCAATCTTCCTGCTCATGCATAAGCACACTTGCAAAAACTGACATAGGGCTGGAGAGATGACTCAGGGATTAAGATTCTGCTTCCTAAGCAGGTCTTGAGTTTGGAACCCAGGTTCCACATAAAAAATGCCAGGCAGAAATGGCAGCAGCCTACACTTCTTGCCCTAGTGGGTAGAGCCTGGGGAATCCAAAGCAGAGCAAGAAGGAGGTAGAAGAAATCCAGGGTGATTCCCAAAGTCACCCTTGGTTCTCCACAGGGACACATATGTCCTCTCTCTCTGTCTCTCTCTCTCTCTCTCTCTCTCACACACACACACACACACATACACACACACAAATAAAGTTGAAAAAACAGTGATATTCAGAAGCTGTCCACACACCCACCTGTATGCCGTCCACCATGCTGAGAGCTCCTTTCCACATGTCGCAGGCATCCTGCCCATCCTTGACATGCAGAAGGAAAAGAAACAGCAAGTGCTGGCCAGGCACTGAGCAGGGGGTCTCACGCACTGCAGGTGGGAGGTGAGCAGGTCTCACTCACTGCTGGTGGGAGGTGAGCAGGGGGTCTCACTCACTGCTGGTGGGAGGTGAGCAGGGGGTCTCACACACTGCAGGTGGGAGGTAAGCAGGGGGTCTCATGCACTGCAGGTGGGAGGTGAGCAGGGGGTCTCACGCACTGCAAGTGGGAGGTGAGCAGGGGGTCTCACGCACTGCTGGTGGGAGGTGAGCAGGGGGTCTCACGCACTGCTGGTGGGAGGTGAGCAGGGGGTCTCACGCACTGCTGGTGGGAGGTGAGCAGGGGGTCTCACGCACTGCAGGTGGGAGGTGAGCAGGGGGTCTCACGCACTGCTGGTGGGAGGTGAGCAGGGGGTCTCACGCACTGCTGGTGGAATGATGTTGGCACAGCCATGGTGAGAACACTGGGAGGGTTCCCTGAAGACCACAACCGCCCCTGATTCAGCGATGCCACTGCACGCAGCCATGGGAACAAAGTCCTATTGCGGAGGCACCTGCACCCTTTGTCCGCTGCAGTGCCCCTCACCACGGCAAACAGCTCTCAGACTCAGCAAGGACCTTGGTGGGCGAGTGGATAAGAAAAACGTGGTGGACACACAGAAAGAGAGTTGGGGTCAGAACCTGGTTATTAAGAGCACTTGCTGTGCAAGTATGAGGTCCTGAATTCAAATTCTAGCACCACGTAAAGGCTGGGCATGGTTGTGTGCTGTGTCTGTAACCTCTGATCTGTGCTTGATCCATTTTCAGTGGTCGAGAGATCTCTGGGGGAGGGGTCACTGTCCATCAGCCTCACTCCAAGCTCAATGAAAGACTCTGTCTCATGGAATGAGGGGGGGAGAGAACAGGATACCTGTCATAGTTAAGCACAGGTGTCAACTTGACTGTTGAGGGTTTGAACTCTGGACACATTTGTAGAGAGTTGATGGTTGAGTTAAGACCAGAGCAAACCTGCAAGAGATTATCTAGCTGATGAGGAAGGTCCAGCCCATGGTGGGTGGGACTAGGCCCTGGAATAAATCACAGAGAGCTGGTTGAGTGTCCTTGTGTAATACTTAGCCAAATATACTGGTCTGGCAAGTAAGGATTGTCCCTCTCTCAGCTGTTGTGTGGTGATGGTGTGGCCAGTTCCCTTGGCCCTGGTGTTGGTGTGTGCTCTCCCGTCAAGCTGGACTGAGAACTGTAACCAGTAATGCCATTTGATGTCATTTATCAGCAACCATGCAGGCTGACTGCAACAATACCAATGTTCGTCTCTGGCCTGTGTATCTGTGAATGGGTGCATGTACCCCCCCCAAAGACAGAGAGAGAGAGACAGAGACAGAGAGACAGAGACAGAGAATATTCAAATATATCGATCCCTTCCTTAAAATGAAGTCCTGCACTGGAAATGTTGGCGCACAGTTGAGATTTAGCATTTGCAAGGCAGGAAAAGGTACCGTGGTGCTTGAGGCCAGCCTGGGCTGTATGGTGAGTCCGAAGGGAAGGGGGAGAAAAAGAAACCCCATGATTCGCAGCAACAGGAAGAAATTGGAGATGTGTGCAGCAGCATAAGTACCAGGAGATACCTCTGCACATGCGTGCGCCTCGCCCACCACCTGTCTGACCCTGTCTGGAGATGGCAGGTCTTTAGCTTCTCATTCCGCTTCTCGTGGGCTTGCAGGATGGAGGACACTTGGGTCTGTTCCTTCATAACACACGTCGCACAGGGGCCACTGCTGGGGGTGGGGGTGCAAACCATACCTGGGTGACTCACTGAAATCCTCAGCCTGATAAGTGCCGCAGGTTTTTTCTCAGCGCGTGTTCCATGCAGCAGGGCATGCTGACGTTGGCTTCAAACCTTTTAGATCCTTAACTGTGCTCTCTGCCCGCCGAGCAGCGCTGTGGCTGGGATGCGCTAGCTAGTGCAGGTCTTTGTGCCGGCTTTTCTGTGTGACAAACAGCAAGCGTGTTAAACTCCGTCCCTCTTTGCAGCTCTCGGCGTCCTTCTGTGCCAGGGACCATGATCTCCACGCTCCAGCAAGGCAGTGAGCGGCGGCACGAGCACTGCCCACGGGAACTGAGCTCCACAGATGATTTTATGCTTAATACACATTTCACTACATTCGCGGATGTGTCGTTTAGGATATTTCAGATTTCTTTTCTTGTGCTGATCTCGCCAGTTTTGAATTCAAGCTGATACAAGGGCCTTGAGAAATAAATTCACTTCTTCAGAAAATACATTTCATTTCTCTTCCTTTTGAAAAAGAATTCTGGAGTCTAGTTATGCGAAGCTGCAGTATGGGCGCCTGGGTGCTAAGCAGCCATCTCTTTGCTTGTTGTGCTTGTTTACATGCTAATACTTTACGGGCTAGTAGCTCACAGAATCCTGTGTACGTCTGCATGTTTACTGAAACTAACTTCTCTTCTCCCTTGGCGGAGCCAGGACCCAAGGCTGTGTGAAGGTCGGGCGTGTGTGTGTGTGTGTGTGTGTGTGTGTGTGTGTGTCACACACACACACACACACACACACACCATGAATCCATCTTCCTAATACTTTTTCTCTCTAACTTCCTTGCTAGCTGTGTCTGAAGGGTTGTTTCTCTTCTGTAACTCTTTTTCCTTCTGTGGCTGGTGCGCATACATGTTTCTGCTTTCCTTTCCTCTGTTATTTTTATTTCCATTTTTTTGTTCCATTGATATCTTTTAACAGGTTGAGTCTCTTTTACCGTGCATCCACAAAGTCGGCAGGGGGTGTGTTGATTACTGCCCCTCAGCAGAGAAGGGGGCCTCCTGGTGAGAGCTTTTCCCAGCACCTCAATCTCTGGGGTCCCAACAAGAGGCCTGCATTGTAGCATATTCCTGGACCAGGCTCTGAGCCTCCACAGCCCTGGGTCCCTGCCCGCCTTGTTAGCCCATAACCGTAAGCACACGATGCCTGCTCCTGTTCTGTGCACCCCCATCAGTCCCCTGTGTCACCCCACACACTGGCAGCAGACTTGTGAAGCCAGCCTGGCACAGAGGCTCTCCCAGGCTGCCATGGTCAAGGCGTGGCTGTCACTCATGAGAGTTTATGGCCCTGCCCTGCGCTGGCCCCGCCCTGCGCTCGCCCTGCCCTTGTGTGCACGTGAGTGGCACAGGGCCTTGCTGATCTGGCTGGCCCTGTTCAGAAAGGACCCTGCTTTCTTTGGCCTCCCTGTGCCCTGGGTGACTATGAGATTGTGCTGTCTGGTGGAGGTCAGCACGCTCAGCCATGAGCTCTGCTTCCCACCGTCAGGTGCTAGTTTTCTCTGTTCAGGAGACACTGTGGAGACGTCCCTGCGGCTTCCTCTACTGAGCTGCTGCAAGGCTGTACACAGGCGGCTGGAGTCAGCACTATGCCCACAATCCTGACCCACAGCCTACTGTGCAGGTGGGCGTGCATGCCACCGCCCGTCCCCAAATTCCAGAGGGAGAAACTGAGGCATAGAGAGTCTAAAGCCCCTGCTGCTCCAGGAGTGGCTAAGCAACAGAGTCAGCTGGTACCCGCTGTGCCACACTGTGTGTCCTCCCTGGATCTCAGCTATGTCCTCTCAGAATCTCAGCTATGAATCCTCCCTAGATTTCAGCTGTGAGTCCTCCCTGAGTGTCAGCTGTGAGTCTTCCAGAGCCTGGGAATTCCCAGAGCAAAGCAAAAAGGCAGAGAAGCAATCTAGGATGATTCCCAAAAATCACCCTTGGTCCTCCACAGGGACAAAGTGTCCTGTCTCTCTCTCTCTCTCTCTCTCTCTCTCTCTCTCTCTCTCTCTCTCTCTCTCACACACACACACACACACACACACACACACACACACACATAATAATTAAAAAGCAAATGAGCACAGGCTGCAGAGGGGCAGCTAGCCAGAGAGGCCACCTTGCTCCTGTCCTGTCCTTGCTCCCGAGTGTCCCCTGGCTTTAGGTGCTGGCTTTGATGCTGCTGCTGTGCTGAGGGGCTGGGGGGCAGGGGTGCTTCCTCAGGGGCCCTCCACCAGGCTCAGATTCGAATTATGCAAGAGTCACAGAGATCCCTTCGTTGACTCCAGACCAGCACCTTCTGGACACAGCACAGCGTGTGGGGGCCGGCACCCCCTCTCCTGAGCTCACCTCCCATTGAGGACACCTCAGGAGACAGCTCAATCCAGACAAAGCCCCAGTCAACGCCCCCCCAACCTGCCTCAGAGAGCAAGAGCTCACGGAGTCTGGGGTGTGGTTCCAGAAGCCAAGAAACTTCCTTCCTTCTTTGCATTGAAGCTGAGGTCACAGCATAGAGCTTATACTGTGCTCAGGAAGGGGGGCAGCACGTGGGGGTGGCGTGCCCCAGGCTCGTGCTGGAGGAGGGTGATGCTGGATGTGTAGCTGGACCACCAACGTGAGGATGCTGTCCCCAAGGTAGAGACCATGCACAGCTGCGAGACAGCAGAAAGTCGCCACATCAGCCCCAGAGGACAAGAAGGTGCCACTGTCAGGAAGTAGGACGGTGGCTTAAAGACGCCCCTGGGGCTACATAGCTCAGAGGGCAGCAAGCTGCCTGGCCCGCAGGAAGTCCTGGTTGCATCTCTAGCAGGGGATGGCAACGGTGAGACTATTAAGAAGTGCTGGGGATGGAAGCTCTGCAGACCTAACAGCAGGGAAAACAGAACTAATGAGCCGGAAGATGAGGCCGAGCTGCTGCTTAGAAGGCAGGAGGAAAGGACGGAAGGAGCGGGAAGCAGGAGCCCCCCATCTGCAAGCTGGTCTCTGGGGAGACGAAAACGCCACGGAGAAGAGACATTTGAACACACGGCGACCTACATTCTCCATAAGCGAAGCCACCTTAAAGATTGAACAATGCCAAGAGGAACAGAGAAGCAGACTCCCATCCGCTCAGCACACAATGAGACACTACACCCTCCAAGGGAAAAAAAGGAGGAAGGCTCGGCTCCTGCTAGGAAGCTCGACCCAGGTGGCAGGAGGTCTTTGGGGGCTGGAGCTCCTGCAGGTTGCTCTCAGCTGGCGGTCAGAGGAGCGGAAAGGAAGGTGCAAAGGACAGAAGTCTGTGTGTGCAAGAATTCCCTGATGCAGTGCGGCCTGGCAGGTCCCACGGAATCAGAGAACAGCCCCAAAGGTGTGTTCTTGTTCCCAGGCGGCTGGGCAGCCCAGTGGGCAGCAGAGAAGCCGCCTCTCTGTCCTCCTGTCCCCCAGCAGCTGGACAGCCAGCTCCAGGGCTGCCTGGCCAGAAGCCAGGAAGACCCAGGCGAGCGCAGCCATCTAGGCAGGGCATTCTGGCCTTCGTGGTCTCAGTTTCCCCAGGCCCTTGGAGCAACTGGATGAAGTCCACCCCGCCAGGGTCTTCTCTCTTGCCCTGCACTTTCTCACAGGTCCTGTCCCCACGGCCGAAGTCTTTCCTGCTGTGAGCAATGCTCAGGAACACGGTCTCCCAGCCCTCTGATGAGATCAGCAAACGTCTAGCTAAGGTTCTCCTTGCTGTCGCTCCTGCTAAGTGCAACTGGGACCCCCAGACCTCACATCAAGTAGGAGTGTGTGCGGCGGGAGGGGCAGAGTGTCCTGGGGTGGGTGCTGGGAACCAGCAATCCATAAGTACCAGTGGATAGATGAGTAAGGGAAGAAAAATTTAAGAGCTTTTCATCTTTGGACCAGGAAAGGGGCAGCCCAGCAAAGAGGAGAGCTGGGGATGGTCCCCCAGCGGATCGTACCCCCTCCATTGGACAATCTCCTGCAGGTTTGCTCAGGGCTTAACTCAACTGCTGATTGTTTACAAATGTGTCCAGAGCTCTAGGCTTCAATTGCCACGTTGACACTTGTAGCTAATTATGAAGTGAAGACAGAAAGAAAAACAGGAAACAACAGAAATCATCAAACAGCAGGATGGGGTGTAGCTCAGAGTGTAACTCGGTAGTGGGCGAGTGGGTGCAGCTCAGTAGTGCATGAGATTTAGCTGATTTAGCGGGGTGAAGCTCATAGCGGGGCACCAACCAGCCTTTTGCAGCTGGAGACTCTGGGTTTGACGAAGAAGAGGAGAGTAGATCTGAGCAGGGCCGTGGGATACACCATGGGTATCAGCCTCACGGCTGCCTTTGACAAGAAAAGGACATGACCATCCAGGGGATGCTGGAGAGCCTTGCAGGGACTGACCAACCACACGTGACCTAGTGACGCAGACCGCATGCGCCGCAGCACCAGTCACAGCCCCTGGTTCTATGCCACTCTACAGCAAGGCAAGGTGCCTTCCTCTCGCTACAACTCCCTGTGAATCCACAGCAATTGCGCATTTGAGAAAGACTCACTGGGTGCAGCTGACATAACCATGCCTTGCCCAACAAAGTAGAAATACAATGTATTTCCCAGGCTGGGGATGTCGCTGGGTAGGAAGAACACTTTCCAGCACACACGAGGTCCTGGGTTCCATCCCCCGTATTGCATAAACCAAGCACAGTGGTACATGACTGTGATCTCAGCACTCCGAAAGCGGAGACAGAAGAGTTCAAGGTCATCCTTGGCTACAGACTGCGCTGGAGGCCAACCTGTGCTACATGAGACCCTCTGTCTAAATAAGTAAGTAAATAAATAAATGCATTTCCCTGTGTAAGTACATGGCACATCACCTACCTCTTACAGGAAGTTTGGATTTGAGAAGTTCAGTCAGTGTTATTTCCATTCAGGAAGGGGGTGGAGCCACGGTCTCTGGCATCCAGCGGGTGCACATTAAAACCTGCAATGAGTTCACTTCCAGCCCCAATGGCTTCAGCCCGTCACACCACCACCACCACCACCATCCCCCCCCCCACATACACACACTCCGCATGAGACCAGCAGGGAGTCTGAAGGACAGGCACTGATTCATCAAGGTTGCACTCCCTGAGGAGGGGCCTGCCTGAGGTCACCCGGCTTCTGTAGCCCACTCAGTCAGCAGTGGTATTCAAACGGGCCAGTCAGCAAAGTCCCAGAGGAGAGGTGTGTCTTTAGATGCCCCCTGGGGAGGAACATCAATTGCATTTTGGTGGAAAGGGAAGCCTGTCTCTCCAGGGAGGGGAGGGGACTGTGTCCTGCAGTCCCTCCAGCTGAGATGACCCTTTCACTGCTATGTGGCCACTGTGAATACTTCTTGCTAGTCACCTCAGCCACACCTGAGTCTAGCTGCCTCAGGCCTTCACCCCACCTCCCCCATGGTCTCCGCTACCCTTCAGTTGCTGAGATGAATACATGGCCTAAGCAACGTATAGGAGCAAGGGAGAGCGATTCATGCTCAGGACTCTAGGTAGCAGCTGATAGGGGAGCAGGAGAATTTGGCCTGCATTAGGCTGAGAGCATTGGCCAGAGCCTAGGCACAGGAAAAGCTGAGGCCAAGGCAGCCTCTCTCCTTAGGCACCTGCCCAGGGGATGGGCCCTCCCCGCATGGCTCGACCATCTACATCGATTGGACAGTCTCCTGCGAGCTTGCTCAGACTTGCCTTCACTAAGCAGCCCTTCACAGGCATGGCAGTTTCTCTGCACCTTATCAGTACTTCCGCGGCAAAGGGACTTATGGGAACAAAGGGGCTCATAGTTGTCTGGTTTCAGTTCCCAATCCAGCCTGGCAGGAGAGTCCACATCAAAACCAGGGGCCGAGGGAAATGGCCACACCGTACCCACAGGACCGCTGAGAGAAGGCAAAAATTTTTTTGTCAGATCGCATGTCTGTTTTTCTGTCCAAGTGTACCAAAGAATGCCAACTTAATTAATAAGCTCCTTCCATTTTATCCACCTGCCCTAGGGAACTATCCCCCACCCAGGATGTGCTGGATCTTCCCCATCGATTAGACAGTGCTCAGGGATTCACTACTAATTCTTTATAGCTGTGCCCAGACCAAGCCTTGCTTTACCAAGTTGACTCCAGGAGCTATCTACCACAGTAGGTGTGCCTAAAGGCACCTCTCAATTGTCAATTTGACACTTAACACTAATGGCCCCATCCACCCCAATCCCTGAGAGAGACTGGTGGTTCCAAGGTGTTGACCCCAATCTCTCTCATATCTGCCCAGCCCACCGGGATCCTGAGTGCGGGCAGGCAGGGCATGGCCGTCAGTTCTAGGCTGGACCTACTAAGGCTTCACCATTACTGTTCCAAGGCCACGCAGCAAGCAGGGGACGTGGGATGTGGGTAAGGTCATTCCTCCGATGTCCCCTCTCCTGGCAGAGGCTCCAGGCAAAAGCTCACAGGCAGACCAGCTTGGACCTGTCTCACCTGGGTCCTGCTCTCTGTCACAGTGCCCAGGATCTGGGTTCCACACCATCAATCCTCTCCTGTCCTTTCAGGCCAGAAACACAACTCTTCCACCTTGCTGTGGGCAGGCCCCCCGGGGGGCTTCGCGTGGTTTCTTTTCTCTCCCCGGGCCTCCAAGCTGCGCACAGCCGCACAGCCGAAGTAATTAATCACAGCAGCTTGGAGACAGAGACTCCGCCCTACATTCTTCGGGAAGGTTTTGGCCTTAAATTACATTTTGTTCGAGGACACTGTTTCCAAATGTGCTTTACACGATACGGTCAGTTTATCTCTCCAGAAGTCGGCTCCATCCGCATTTGCTTATCTCTAATGAGAACCGAGCAGCCCTGTTCCCCCCGCCCAGGGACACGGGATGCTCACATCGCTCCTCCATTATCTTCCTGTGGTTCCCAGCCCCCTCCATGGACGTTTGGTCCCCTGGCCTGATCTCCGTGTCTGTGACTTTTAATCTCGGCTTAATTAGGTTTAGCGGTGCCTTACGCTAAGGACTCGGCTGCTGTCGCTTCTGACCTACATAATTTCTTTCTAGATTCCTTTCCTTATAATTTTTTTCTACAAGCTCCAAATAATTCATACAATTCTATAATTTATATTCTATTTCTCACTCCTTGGGGACCTCTAAATGGGAGGGTTTGGAAAGGTTTTATGTGAAAAGCATGCTTCATCTTCAGTTTGATTGACGGCTTGGCCAGGATCAGGGTCCAGGTTAGAGTTACTTGGCTCTTTGCTCCCAGTTCCTTATTTATTATTATTTAATTTGCCTCATTCCTCTGTTTTTGTTGCTCAATTTTTTAAAATCAGAATCTCTTTCCCTGTAGTTCTTTTTCTGCTTCATCCTATTAAGACTTTTCCCAGCCTCCCTCCATCTCCCTTCCTCCTCCCCATTCCTCCTCTATCCCTCATCCTTTCTTCCTCCCCATCCTTCTTCCCTCTCCCATCCTCCCTACCCCATCTTCTCTTCCTTTTCATTCTTCTGCCCTTCCAATCCTCCCTCTCCCATCCTTCTTCCACCCTCCCTCCTGTCCTCCCTTCCTGTCCTTCCTCCTGTCTTCTCTCCTGTTCTCTATCCCTCTCCTCCCTCCTCTCCTCCCTTCTCTCCTCCCCCCTGTCTTCCCTCCCGTCCTTCCTCCCTGTCTCCCCTAATCTCCTCCCCTGTTCTCCCTCCTTGTCCTCCCTCCTATCCTCTCTTCCCATTCTCTTCCCACCCTGAAAGGTGCTTTGTTTGTCTGTGGAATCACTGGTTCCTTTGCTGAACTCTGCCATGGGTCTGCTTGTGGGCGCTGCCGTCTTTCAAGTCATTAGCTGAGTTGATTCTAGCAAACTTACTTTTGTAGCTTCTGCAGGTGTGAGAACTAGGTTATCTTGCTGCAGCTTCAGGAGGACTTAAACTCTGCAGCCGTAGGCACCACGCTGGAGTGCTGCGGCCTCAGGAGGCCTTAAACTTTGAGCTGCGAGCACCAGCTGACCAGCCGAGGCTTCGGGGCGTGAACTCCGGAGCCATATTTCCCAGGCTTTGTTCTGCTCTGAAATCGTCTTGGCTATTTCTGGCTTTGTGCTATGATATGCGTCAGAAACAGATTTTCGTTGGTGAAACTGGTGGTTCATTAATCAACATAATGAATGTTTAAGATGCTTAAAACTGAAGAAAGAAATTAAACTTCAAATTGAAAGGTCACACCAAGTGTGTAGCAGAACAAACTGCTGTAGCAGAAAAACAAGCCACAGTTATAACACAGGAGCGCATCCAAAGATGGGGGGATGGAGAGGGGAAGGGTGGAGAGGGGAAGGGTGGAGAGGAAGGAGGAGGAGGAGGGAGCGTGTGGAGAGAAGATGGGGGAGAATGGGGAAGGAGGGTGGGGAGGGTGGATGGGGGATATGGGGGAGTATGTATGTATGGCATGTTCGGAGTACATGTGTTTCTGGGGTATATATGTATGGTGTGTATGCCCTGTGTGTCTGTGGGTGCAGTGTGTACTTAGTAGCGGGCGTGATGTCCCACAACTATAATCCCAGCTCTTCCAAGTTAATGGCAGGAAGATTTTAAGTTCAAGAGCAGCCCAGGCTACACAGTGAGTCTGACGTGCGAGGCTGTCTCAACTTCTCCCTAAAGAAATCTAGTATATTTCTAACCAGTAGCAGTAAGCAATTAAAAATGAAATTTGGAAACCCAGTTATAATGGTACCAAAATGTAAAATCTTTAAGGAAACATTTAACAAAGAAAGTATAAGACTCGTCGGTGAAAACTATAAGGCATTAAAGATCAAAGTAAGTAGAAAGATGCCCCATGTTCGCAGAGAGAAAACTTAATATCCTTGAGATAAATACTCAGATCATCCACAGATTCCATGGAATCCCTGTCAAAATCCCCAGATGGCTTTTTGCATAAATTAACAAGCTCCGTCCTAAAAGTCCCAGGAGACTGCCAGAAGCTAGCGTGCAGCAGCACTGAAGAGGAAGGGAGCTAGAAGGCTGGTTTCTCAAGCTCAGGCAGAGCATAGGGTGGGGTGGGGTGGGGTGGGGGGACAGAGCACAGGTGGGGGGGCAGATCATGGGGTAGAGTGGGATTGGGGGACATAACACGAGGGGGCAGACGGTGGGGTAAAGTGGGGCTGAGGGGAGAGAGCATGGGACGGGAGGGGGTGCAGAGCATGGGGGGGCACCAGGCAGGGGCAGGGGTGGCAGAGCATGGAACAGAGATGCAAGTCCACACACCATGATGGTGAGTTAACATAACAGGGCACCAGGACAACCACACGGATGCACGTGTCCAAACACTGGACTCCCGCCATCCCACTCTAGAGAATGTTAGCTTGAACTGTCTGGAAAGATCGCAATGCACTTCCTGAAGCTACAGCTCCATCCGCAGCACCATTGAGGATTGCATGGGGCAGTTCTTGGACGCGACAACGAAGGCAGCCAGAGGGCAAGAAGACACACCTGCACTCTGCCAGACGCCCCCCAGAGTGTTCAAAGCTGCAACATGGGAGCCGCTTTGTGGGCCCACGTACTTGGAGTTAGTCTAAAAACTCACGCAGCTCAGTAGTAAAAGGCAAATCACTGGCTGCCCTACGGGCAAAGGGTCGCAGCAGATGATCTTCCCCAAGCAGAGAGACAGGGTAAGATGTTCAGCGTCGCTGGTCCTGCCAGATGAAAATCCCAGCCACAGCTTTGGGACGGACAGAATGAAAGGCTATTCCTGCCTTGGCCGAGGGGGTGGAAAGGGGTAGAGATGTGTGGCCACTAGGATCTGTTCCCGATTCAGAGCTCACTGTAGGAGTGGCCACGGATCCGGCAAGTCCATTCCCAGATCTGTGTCCTGAGAAAGGACAGCATGTCCACCAACTGGACGTAAATGTCCACACCAACACCTGGGTGTGAACATCCATAGGCAGCCAGACACCAAAAATCTCCCAAACATCCCTTGGTCGATGAGTGGACAGGCAAAATGTGACCTCTCTCCCCCGTGGAATAGTCCACAATCACACACGGTGCGTTCTGCAGCCTGCGGTGCATTAGCACAGAGCATCTAGAAATAACAAACCCTGGGGGGGCAGACAGTGGTTGAGTACTTGCCCAGCCAAGGGGACGAGAACGTGGAGAGTGGTGGTCGGGTCAGGGAGAGTTTGAGGGACAGGAATGTTCTGGAAAGAAAGAGCAGTCTCGATACAAGTCTGGAAGTTGCCTAGCACTACAGTGCTGTACGTTTGAAGGGCAATGCCATGGTGTTCACATCTCAGCCCTCGGCCTCCAGGAAGCTGCTCTGACCATTGAAGGTGGCGAGCGCTGGAGCCCGGAGGCTGCGCTGGAGCCCTGGAGCACTGGAGCAATGATCCGCCTGCACCTCAGGAGATGGTACAGGGGAGGGGCCTCAGGTCTCCCTCACGCAGCTCTAGTTTACTCCTCGGGTCTGCCTGAGGGCAGCAGGGTCACAGTGCTGAGACTTAGCACAAGCGCTTCTCCATTTCCTCGGTTTTCCCTTGTGTGCAGAGCTGTGGTGTCCAGTGGCTTCCTCACCGCTACTGGAGCATCCGAGGGGCTCCCGGCCCTGCCCAGCTGGACTTCCTCCTGGTCAGAAGGGAGCAAAGGGGAGAGGCCACCGGGCTGTTCCCCAGACCTGTGCCCTGCCCCCAAGAGAGCAATGGCCCTGACACACTGGGATCTGCTCCCAAATAACCGGCCAGAGTGCAGCCTGGAGGGAGACTCCCCGAAACCCTCCAGAGGAGGAAGGCTCTCCCAGGATGAGCAGCGAGCAGAGATGTGGGGATCAAGCATGGGAAGAATGATGTGCTGTCTGTCCCCTGGGATACATGGGTATATAGGAGAAATAGAGGGATGGATAGATAGATAGATAGATAGATGGTAGATAGATGATGCATGATAGATAGATAGATAGATAGATAGATAGATAGATAGATAGATAGATAGATGGTAGGAGATAGATGATAGTAGATAGAAGATAGGTAGATAGAAGATGGATAGATGGTAGATAGATAGGAGATAGATGAAAGATAGATGATAGAGAGAGAGAGATAGGTAGATAGAATAGATAGTAGGAGATAGATGATAGGTAGATAGAAGATAGGTAGATAGAAGATGGATAGATGGTAGATAGGAGATAGATGAAAGATAGATGATAAATAACAGCTAGATAAATGTTAGATGATGATAGGTGATAGATAACTAGATAGATATTGATAGATGACAGGGAGATGGGTAGATGATGACTAAGAGATGACAAATAGATATAGATATTATGTAAATAAGTAGATATAGATGTCAGATAACTAGATAGATGACTGACAGATAGGTGATAGACAATGAGAGAGAGAGAGAGAACAGAAGGAGGGAACTGACTCAGCCACAGCAGCTCTGGAGTGCAGCTGCAGAAGTTGTTACTCATGTTGAAATTCACCCTGAGACCTTGAAGTGCTGCATCCAAGGGCACAGAAGGGGGTCATCCCAGCTGAGGGAAGTTACTGTCCCCTGTCTCTGAACTCGGGGCAGGAGGCCTGTCCACTCTGTCTTTCTTACGCCACCACTGAGTCAGATATCAATCTCTTCCAGAAACTCCCTTCAGACACACCAGAGATAATGACTGATGCAGCTGCAAGATGCCCCGCAGGACGCCCCTGTGAGTCTCTCCTCTGCCTTTGATTTTCTATATGATGGCATTCAAGATTTCCTCCTTGGCTGCTTCATGCTTTCTGTGGTCGCTGTGAGTAGGAAGCTTCTTCTACAGCATTTCCATTATGAATTGAGTTCTCCAAGAAGCCAAGAAGCAGAAGGGCAGGAAGCAGGACAGAGGCAAGGAGACCATGGTGCTCATGCTGAAAAGTCAGCTGGACGGGATCCGGAGTCCCCAGGAGCTGAGCCTCGAGGCACACCTTCAAGGAATTATTTTGATTGGCCTGGCCTCTGGGCATGCCTGTGAGAGGTCCTCATCTTCATTAGGTTAATTAAGGTGCAGGGTCCCACCAGAAAGGAGGGTGGCACTGTTCTGTGGTCTTGGGTCTTGCACGCATACACGGGAAGATGCGCGCTGAGCACCAGTCTCTCTCTGCAAGTGATGAGCTGCCACCAGCTCCTGCAGCCGTGACTCCCGCCATGCTGGTCTGCGCCCTCAAACTGAGCTGCAACAAGCGCAGCAGGAAAAATGACTGTAAGTCACACAGCCTGATGCCCTCGGCTGCCCCCTAAGGCACCACCAGTCTGCTGGACGTGCCCAGCTGCATGCAGATCTCAGCCCAGCCCTGGGCGTCAGGTGTGGAAAACCGTGGGAAGGACACAGTGGACTGCTGACCACATCCCTGCAGAGAAGCAGCGTGACCCTGTGAACAGGACCCTGTAGCACGTTTCTACCTGCTCCCGGGATTACGCCGGCCGCTCGTATTTATAAGAAAGTTATTGCTTGTGCATATTTATCTTCCATTTAGTACCTGCACAAGCCTCTTAACTCTAATTAATTTTCTATTTATTGAAGGGGATGTAAGCAAACCCACATTAATTCGTGATGAATGTGTCTGTTTACCACTGCGTTACCTCTCATTTCAGTTTCTTACGTTATTGCATTAGCCAAAATTGACCCAGAGAATAAATGCTCTTAACAGCAACCGTAGCTGAGAGCAATGTGTGACCCTAACAGCCCATGAGAACCCAAGCGAGCTCGGCCCTGAGTTTTCTCTCGTTGCCCATCAGAGATAACGGCACCTCCGAGAAGCTGGGGAACTGAGACTTCGGGGCACAGGAAGTGTCCCTGGCAGGTACCCAAAAGATGACTCTGAATCCCTGGCAAATAGCTGAAATGTCTTTCGAGTCCTGTCCCATCTCCCCGTGCCTCATAAGCAGTTCTTCAGACTTCATACTGGTGGTCACACATCTATCCATTCTAGAATTTTCCCGAGCAATCTCCTCATGCCTATGGTCCATTCCTTCCTGCATTCTAGCCTCCTTGGCTAGTCCTGGCGGAGGGTGGGAAGATTGGAAAAGCCCCTGGTGCTGCCAGCCGAAGCTCCCACCGCACTGAGTCTGGGGTCATCAGGTGGCTCTCCTCGAGGCTACCAGGTAGGAAGCACTCCTTCTGCCTGGGCTAGAAGGAACAGGGAGAATCAGAGATGGCCCTCCAGGGTCACCTGCACCTAGCAAGACCCCCACCCCCATCTTCTGCAGTCACCACACCCTCCGCCCGTGTTTCCTCTTCCCCCTCTACTGAGGCCCTGTCCTGGAGCTATGTGTCCTGAAGTGTCTCCACCCAGCACATGAGGCCCTGCGAAGGCCCCGCTTCCTGCAGTGCCAAGGTCAGGCCTGGGCCGGGCAGCGGAGCAGCTGGCAGGACCCTTCTCATAACAAGTGGCTTAGACTCACCTAACCTGCTGGGCGGGCCATGCCCACTCATCCTCCATGCCTCTTGAGGTTTTCTTTGTGGTTAGGAATGACCAGTTCCTCTCTCTGCCTTGAGTCACCTCTGGGAACCTTCTGCCCAGGAAGCACAGGTGTGGCGGCTGCAGGATGGGAGAAGGGCGGGTCTCCAGGATCTCACTGCTTACAGGCCTGGCCCACCCGCAGCTCAAGGTCAAACTCTCCCTGCTGACTCCATGCTGCTGAGTTGCTGAGGGACACACACACACACACACACACACACACACACACATACACAGAGCACGCTCTCCCTGGTCGCACCCCAGAGCTCCAGCCTCCCGCATGCCCCTTGAGCCTGTGAACACCACCTGTTGGGTGAGCCAGGCTGGGGTGAAGGACTTTCTTTGCTGAGCACCTGCTCCGCCCAAAACAAGGTGGGTGCTGTGGGAGCCCCTGTGTGAAATGTTCTCAGCTCTACAATCAGAAGACCCAAGGCAGCCCAGGTACATCACTGCCTGCAGCGAAGCATCCAGAGGCAGCCCAGACAGCTGTGAGGAAGACTGGGAGAAGGGTTGGGAGGAGAGCTGGGAGGAGAGTTGGGAGGACTGGGAGGAGGAATAGGAGGAGAGATGGGAGGTCAGCAAGCCATCATCCTAGGTCTCGTCCTCAGTTTCCACATGCACCCATCCACCTAACTTTCAAAATAACATTGCATTGTCCTCGGTGCATTGGGGAAACTGAGGCATGAAATGGCAAATAACTGGACCAAGGTTATATGACTCGTTGTCAGAGGAGCTGCCCAGAACATGACCCCAGCCTCTCTCCCTCCTGCCTGGCCTGTCGGGGCAGCAGAGAGAATGAGACAGTAACCTGCGGCCCTCAGGGACCTCCACTGGGCTCCCCAAGTGCCCAGCATGGCAACAGATCCTGTGGTCCCTCAGTGACACCACAAGCCAGAGCCAGCTGCAGTGCTGCCCAGGCCTTAGTGCCCGGCCCCCCAGACACAGGCAATGCTTTGTGACTTAATTAAGCAGAGAGGAGCGTAACTGACACCGGCCCTCTAGGCGCCGCAGTGTCCTGGCCCCTCCCGTGACTGAGATCCGTGTGGGCTAATAGATTTGCAACGCTGATTGCTGCTCCAGACGCACTTAGCAAGGCTCTGGGAAGCTCTCCCGCCCTGGGATTGAATTGAATTGCTTTTCATTTGGAACCGCAACTCATAAATCCCTCACACATCAGCCCCCACAGAGAAGCCTCCGGGCTCCTGCATGGACTGCAGGGGTTTTAGCAGGCGGCTGGCTCCGTGGAAGAGCCATCCTGGCACACGGCCAGCTGCACATCCATGGCGTGGACCGTGTCAGCATGAAACCATGTAGGCAGAGGCTCAGGGCACAGCCCGGGGCTGACTTAGCAGCTGCGACTCCTCCCAACGCAGACACCTTGGACCAAGGACTCTTTCTGCCTGGGCTCCCCACTGACTGCTATATGGTGGAAGAGGAGGGGTGGGGTGGGCAGGACGAACAGTAGCCAGACACCCACAGTGAGGCAGGTGTGTGCTCTAGGGGCTGGTGTGGTGGTGACAAGCGAGGTTCAAAGGTCACCACTCCCTGGGAGAAGAGGCTGATGAAAACGCTTTGTCCAGTCGATGAGAAGCCGATGCTATTGAGACTTCAGGCCTGGGGGCTCGTGATGGGGCAGCCTGGTGGGTGAGCTGAGTCACAGGGCAGGACCGAAGCTATGGGGGCTCTGCAACCTTCATCCACTTGGAGTGCTCCTGTCTCAAGGTCCAGGTCCCTTTTTCTCCTCACCACCCACCACCCAGCCATGTTCCCTGGACCCAGCCATCCCTTCCCCGCTCCGTCCCTTCCCCGCTTGCTCTTGGAAACTTCTCAGCCAGCAGGTGGGCGCCAGGATTCAGGTTTCTCTCATTTCCTACAGGCAGACGAGACCAGGGAGTCTCTCCTTAGCTCTTACTCCCCAACTGCCCGGGCTCAGCTCCACTTGGGCAGCAGGGTCTCTGTTCTTACAGGACCAGGGCTCCAGACTTTGGTGGCCAAAGGCCTGGGCTTGAGGAGGGAGTGACCTCCCCCAGCTACTCCCTCCACACCTCCAGACACACCTCTATATGCATGGCTGGCTCTGAGCTTTGGCCCCACCCACTTGTCAGCTGAAGGCCATATAGTGAGTCACAATCCTAAGGGTGAGGAGAGATTTCCACGTGGGCAACAAGAGGTGCTGGACTGGTCACTCCTGCCTAGCTGGCCGGAGAACGGTGCTGTGGGGCTCTGGGCCACACCACAGTCTCCTCCCTCTCTCAGGGTCAGAATTACACCAGGTGTGGGGCTCCCTCCCCAACTATCTTGCTTCCCCCCTGCATCCATGCAGCATCTGGGGTCTGCTTCCTGGGGGATCAGAAGTGGCATGTCTCTCAGCCCTCCCTGGCTTCTTACATCTCTGATTCAGCTTTGTGGTGCTCACCCGTGCCCATGGTCTTAACCCTGCTGTCCAGCTCCCGCCCTGTGGCCAGTGTAGTGGCGGCGTGCATGCAGCAGCGCCTCCTTGGCCGCATCTGGTGCTCCCGCCTGTGAAGAAGGTGATCTCATCCCCAGGCAGTAACCATGGAAACACGGCTGTGAGCAGCTACAGCTTGCGCAAAGATGAGGTGCCTTGGTGCCCTTCACCTGCTGTGGTACCCAGCCTGACTCTGCAGGCTGGCAGAGACCCAATGTGGTGCCCTTCTAAGAGTGGTGGCACCCACACCCCTGGAGATGTCCCTGCCCCCCCAACCTCCAGTTACACCCAAGGGTGTTTTTTAAATCCCAAGTGCAAGTGAGCTGATGGCATATTAAACGTGGGCACGTCAGCCAGCCAAGCGCTTTGCTGAGCCCCAAGGACTCATCCAGATGCACGGGCTGGTGGAGAACTGAATTCAAGTCCTTGCTGTCTCTGTTCTCTGGGTCCAGGCACCGTGGGGCAGGGTACACGCGCATTACCTGGGGTTGTCTGTGGAACAGGGATGGTTGGATGTGGGGTGCAGGCTGCAGTTGTGTGTGCCAACCGGCAAACAGAGCCCAGCCTGGCAGGAAGAGCCAGAGCCACAAGCAGGGAACCAACCACAAGCACGACTTCCGTAATACTGAGATTTCTGCAGATCAGTTCCAAAAGGAAACATTCCGCCAGCTCTCTCCTGCCTGGGAGACTCAGACCCAAGGTGAATTAAAGGTCTTACTGCAAGCGACTGAATTTTACAAAAACATACCGCAGGGCTGACGAGATGACTCAGCGGGCGAAAGCACTTGCCATACAAGCCCAACAGCCTGAGACAGATCCCCAGAACCCATAGAAAAAAACAGATTGGTAACTCAGATCTATAATACCAGCACTCCTACGGTGAGGTAGCAAGAGAGGAGGCAGAAGCTCACGCATAGTGCAGGGGCAGAGAAAGAGAGACCGCCCACACACGCACACCCCATTCCACCCCCATCTCACCCCACCCCCACATACTCTAAATAAATCTTTAAAAAGAAACCCTCATTGAAACGCACTTGGTGGCTTGGCAGTACAAATGTCTGTCTCAGAATTGAAAAAAAAAATGAAGATGACGTAAGGCTAAGGGTGTAAAAATAGAGCACGGTTTTAAAAGAATGGAAAATAAAAACTAGCTGGACCCAGGAATCTGTGAAATACAGAGACACGTTTCCATCAAAGAGCTGCAGGTCAAGGCCATCAGTGGATTACAAGCATTTTCCCTAGCTAAAGATCCCGTGGGCAGCAGCTGACCAGCTCAACTTTGTCCTGCACACCAGGGGCAGCTTTATACTGACTTGGTGGAGTCAGGTACTGAGCGAATGAGAGGGGCTGCTGTCATCCTGCAGACACAACTGGCCGGCCGGGCTCTGGGCTCTGGCAATCCTACCCTGGGAACTCACTCTCAGCAAACAAGGCAAAAAGATGAGCTGAAAAAAGCCACAGACGAATACATGGGAGGAAGCGCTTCTAAGCATTTTATTATGGAAAATGTCGACTCCACACAAAGTGGAAGACGGAATAATGAGCCTCGCCAACCCGGCTCCGAGTTACTCCGATGCTGCGCCCAGCACACAAGCACTCAGTCTTAGGGTGGCAACGCTGCCTCAAAATTCCTCGTATCGCTTATCATCAGTATTTCCATTTGTGGCTCTGGCCGATAAGGAGTTTAAGACATCTAATCGTGGAACCATCACACCCAGCAAGATTAATAATTCCTTAATATCTCCTAATTCTCAGCCCGCGCGCCGGCGTTCCCAGGTGTCTGCAGCCCTCTCTTCGGGGCTGGGTTGTTGGAATCAGAATGCAAACGCGCTTGATGCCCGTGTCTGGTTCTATGTTCCCGAGAGGCCTCTTTTATTCCGGAACAGCGTTCCCTTCCTCCCCTTCTCCCTCATTGAAACATTTTAAAATAATGTTCTCAAAATGGAAAACAATCTCACATGTCCAACGTCAGGGACCGTTTAGGCAGCGTATGGTCCCTTGGCCTGAGGAGCCCTCGCCCTGCTGTCCCGCAGCAAGGGCTAAATATAACCCGGAGCAGCTGGCCGAGGGCTGCTGGAACGGCTCCGGCCCGGCCGGGCCTGGCCACCCGCCACCCACAGGGCCTGGATCTCTGGCTTGGCAGTGCCCTCAGCCGCCCTCCCTGGCATCCGGCAACTCAGTCATGGCATGTTAGATCTGGCCCTGTGTCTCCAGACAGGCAGCTGCTGGGACGGAGTCTCCCTGCCCCTTCCAGCAGGAAGACCACAGAACCACAGACCACAGGACGCTGTTCAGAAGGAGGCGGGAAAGATGCTGTGCGCCGCTGCTCACGCTGGCCCCTGCCACAGGGCACACAGGTGGGTGCTGTAGAAGAACAAAGGAATGTCCACCAAGCCAATGAGATGGGTGGTCCTGGGAGGGGCGCCCTGGGAGAATGGGGGGTCCACCCTGGGAGGGATGGGGAAGTGGAGGGTAGGGATCTCCCTGAGAGGGGGATCCCCTGGGAGGGGTGAGGGAACGGGAGGGCACCCAGGGACAGGTGGAGAGGAGGAGGGTCACCTGGGAGGGGTATGGGGAGGTTCTGTGCTTTTCCTGGAGTGCTCTTGGATGTTGCTGGCCCCATTGCACATGCTTTCTTCTTAATGAAGGAAAGCAGCCATTCATCCCTGGCTCCTCCTGCCACTCGCAGATGAATCCACCTGTTAGAGAATGGGAGCGGCTATTGCCTCTTACTAGGTTGCTATGGGAACCCTTTCCCTTCAGAAGAACGGACAGGTGCCTGTGGGAGAGGCTGTGTGGACTGGCCCTTTTCCCAGCATGGGCTGCTGCTGCTGCTAGCCACAGGAGGTGGCTCCCAGTAAGAGGACTACAGACCCCGACAATCCTCCCCCCACACACCAGGTGTCTTGGTCTCAGGGAGTGTTTTTGAATACAGGCATATTGTCACTCAGGTGTTACACGCAAGGACAGCTCCCTTGGGTACTGAGTTCAGCACAAGCCCCATGGGGGAGGGACACATCAGGAGGTAGATGTGAGGCCTGTGGCTTCTGTGGAAGGGACGGACCGTGAGAGGTGGCAGGTTGGTACAGGGTGAGGGGCAGGGCGCTCCGTGTTGCTGGTGCCTGGCCTTGGGTGTTTCCAGTTTTGGGGTTCTGGGGACTGGGGCAAGGGCTGGGAATGAGGTGGGTGCCAATGATGGTTGTGGTTCTTGATCTAGCTCTGGAGCTTGGCTAAACGGAGGGGGTCTGCCCTCCAGGGCCAGCAAGACCCTCACTGTCACAGCACAAGAACATAAAGGTGGAGCCAATACAGAAACTCAGACGGAATCTTCCAGCTTTCCTGAGCTCTGTCCCCTCTTCCCTGGGTCACTGGCTCCCTGGCTTGGCCTCCATACTGGAACCCACTTCTTCTCCACTGCCTCCAGCCTTCACCCAGCACCCAGCTGGGTGCCCCAGTGCTTCGGTGCCCCTTGTTTCTTACCGCCATCTGCTCATCCACCGACAGGGCAGACCCCTGTTCCAGAGATGACTCGTGATACTGTCCCCTGCCTGTCTGCTCCTCTGTGGGGTGGCTGCATGATGCCACACATAGCTTTGAATTGGATTTATCATCGCTCGCTCTACGTGAGAGGTGGGCTGCTGAATCCCCTCCCAGCTGCTGGTGGCGGCTCAAGCCATTCATGGACAAGCTGGAGGACATGAAAGGGGTTGGAAGCCCTGCTATGAAAACCCAGCCTAGCACCCCAGTAAAGCCCTCCAGCTGAGCCCCAACTCCTGGCCCTCAGGGATGTGAGAACATGTTACCATAGAAATGATATGCAGATCCCCCAAAAGTCAAACAGGACGATGTCCGGCAACTCCACAGACTCATTGCAGTCCACCCCACAGCAGCCCAGTCCCCCAAGAGATGGGGGCTGCCCAGCACCCACTGAGACACAGACAGCGTGTTGAGGAGGAAAGAGAGCCTGGCCCCGGCTGCAGCCTGGGTGAGCCCGAAGGACTCATGGGAAGTGAAAGGAGCCAAATTTAGAAACAAGTGGCTGACATGCAGGCTCAAGGGTGCCATTTGTAGGCAGAAGGCAGCAATGTGCATGTGGCTCACGGGGCTGGGAGGTTCGTGTGTAACAGGACCGAGTTCCCATTTTGCAAAGGAAGCTGTGGTGACAGACACGGCGAGCCGCTCGTTCCCCCAAGAGCCCGGGAGACCGTCAGGCGGCATATTTCATGTCACAGAGGCTGAAGAGTGAAAAAGGGTTGGCAAGGCTCCACACACAAACCTGGCGACCTGTATTCAAGCCCACGGAGACCCACATGGGGGAGAACAGAAGCCAATTTGTGAAAGTTATCCTCTGACCTCCATCTGTACGTCAGGGCAATGGACACTATCCTGGGTTCAATCTCTCTCTCTCTCTCTCTCTCTCTCTCTCTCTCTCTCTCACTCCTCCCCCAATGAATATTTTTAAAGGAAAAGAAACCCTGAATGCCTCCCCTTCCCCCTTCCCCATGTCCCGATGTGTTCTTTAAGATCCTCGGGGATGCTTACTAAGCTGACCTTCAGGGCCAGGCTGTGGTCAGTGAGTGCGCAGAACTCTGCTGGTGAGGATGGCAGGCCTGGGCAGCGGCCCTGGGCACGACAGTCTGCCCACACACTGAGATGCTAGAACGTGGTGACTCAGGGGTCAGGGGCTAGTACCAAGCCCAGCTTGTGTGCTCGAGGCTGTGCTCAGGACCCAGGCTGTGTGCTCCAGGCTGTGTGCTCGGGGCCGGGGCTGTGTGTGCCCTGGCATGTGACACCTGTCTGCTAGAAAGGGGGAGGCTGGTGGAAGTGGAGCGGGACCCTGGGCCATCAGACAGGCTAGGTGGGGACAAACGACAGGAGCCCCAACTGGCGAGGCAGCAGTGAGTCCCCTGGGAAGATTTGGCACTTTGGAACAGAACAGCGAAGGCCATGTGCTACACCAAACCATGACTGGGAAACTGAGTCATACCTCTAAAATATAATATCTGCTTTTTTCCTTCGTGTGTGTGTGTGTGTGTGTGTGTGTGTGTGTGTGTGTGTGTTTGGGGAGGTTGAACCTAGAATAGTGTGTGTGCTAGACCTGCTGAACTATACCCAGACCTCTTAAATTTTTATTTTGAGACAGTTTTGCTAAGCTGCCCAGGCTGGCACTGAACCACTCCACAGCCTAGATGGTCCTGGTATCTCTGACCAGTAGTCAGGGTCACGGGTCAGTGCTGCCAGGCCTGACCAAAGCATCCTGCCTATAACCATCATAAAGGCATGTAGAAGCCAAGAGAGGCTTACCAGCTTACGGTGCTAGAAGCCAGGAGAGGAGCAACCACAATGACTTGATTTCCAGGGTCTGGGAAGGCAGGAGAGAGGGGAGCCCACCAGGCACTGGGGTGACTAACTTACAGCGTCTCCAAGCAACAAGAGTTGAGGGATTCCATGAGGGAGGGAGACGAAAGCTAGAATGGTGGTCGGTGACTCATGAGCCCACCGAGGCTCATGTACGAGTGTCTGTACGTGTGTCAGCAAATCATATGTGCTAGAGTTGGGAGGGCTGGGTGTAAAGTTTTACCTCTATGAACACCTGTCCTGAGCCTGGCATCTCACGTGACCCCATGAAACCCTAGCACCACAGCAGGCAGGGAAGCAGATGCCAAGTGACCAGCCCACGGCTAGGAGCTGGGCGTGGACAGGGGCTGAGCTGGCCTGGGCTCCTGCCATGTCCCAGGCCCCCAGGCAGGAAGGAAAGATGTTCTTACCAGAAACAGGCCAGCAGCCCATGCCAAGAGGCGGGAATCCCTCATCTGCCCCGAGAGCATGTGGGTGTGTAATGAAGGAGCCAGTCGGCAGCCCAGTGTGCACAAGGCTGGCACAGTCCTGATGATCCACACGGTGACCCCACCAGCCTGCAGCACTGCCCACCTCTTCCCACCCAACACACATGGGAGCTGCTGCTGTACTTACAGCTCCTTTAAGACTGTCCTTCCGCATCTGATTAAGTTCACAGACTTTTGTTCCTGATCATTTACTACTGAGGGGGAGTGATCTCACCAGAAGAGGAGGGCATATAGTCTGGCAGATAAAAAGTAACAATTTTGCAAATGGGTGATAGACCCCTCCCTCACTGTGGTTTCCCACTTTTATTACATCTACCTTTGAATGTGCTTTTATCACAAGACTCTAACAACTTTTTGTCTCTGGCCAGGGGGTAACATACAATGCCCACCAGGATGGAGTGAAGGGCATTGCAGGAGCAGCAAAACTGCAAAAGAAAGTCAACAAACCACAATCCAGAACTTCAGAGACTCTATATCAACCACCTAGAACTAGGCCAGCTTAGTCTCTCCCCATCTTGAGCTCAGGGAAATTTGCGGAAGAGGGGGCGGTAAGAGTGTAAGAGCATAAGGATGGGAGGAGCAATGATATGTAAGATACTCTATACTAGTTAGGGCTGAAGCAATCATAATTGGACTTTGCATGCCCTGCGCATTGTCCAACCCACTGTGGACCTCACAAAGTCTAGCATCTGCTAAAGGCACCAAGATCCTTGGAGGCAAAGGATTGGCAGCCACAGCAGTGTTCCTATACCTAAGGGGAACACGGGAAAGGGTTCGGGAAAGGCCACTGGGTCCTTACACGTCATCGGAGAGGAGGGCCCAGAGGAAAATCAGACATGCACAAGAAAGGACTCTCTGGGAATTGGGGTGGGAGGCACTGGGGGATGGGGAGGGAGAGGGGTGGGGAGAGGGAGCAGGGGGTACGGGGGGAGGAGGAGGGAGGGAGGGAACTGGTTGTATGAGCTGAAATAAAAAAAAAAAAAAAGACTCTCCTTCCGGGCCGTGGCAGGCACGGCTTCCCCTCCCCCTTCTGCCCTGCAGCCACCACCAGGCACATAGCCAGGGCTTGGGATGCATCTGCTGGCAGAACACGGTGCCCTTGAGGGCCAAGGCTATACCTGGGGCACCTGTGGGCAGCACGATGAATCTTTTCAGCACTGATGGATGGACAGCTCCCCTAGCAAGCGGCCCCGCCCCATCCTATCCTGTCCTGATCTCCCCCCTCCCCCCCACTGAGCCGAGCTCAGAGGACACCAAGCCTACCTAGCCAGGCCTACCTAGCCAGGCTCAGCCCGTCCCTTGTGAGCAGGGCCACCCTCCCTCCCCAGGGGGCAGAGGCACCATCCCCCATCCTCCTTCATAAGCCAGCTGCAGCACCCCTCCTCTGCCCCCTCCCCAGTTCACTCTTCCCTTTTAAGGTGTTAAGCACAGACGTATTAAAAGGGATTGTTCAGGCCGGTTAATTAGCTTGGAAGAGGTCTCTGCGCGGCCCGGGTCGCAGCCGTCCACCTCTCTTTATTAGCCGAATTGATGGAGGCAGCAAGCGCCCAGATGGGAATAAATTGAATCCGATGGCGAAGAGCCTCTTGCGTGAGCTCTTAAGTGGAGAGAGCAAGCCTCGTTCGCTCTCAGATCTCTGGATGTCATCCTGCTGTTCCAGCCAGCTGCTCCCAGGTGCCCACTCAAGGAGGCTCTCTTGGGTGAGAAGGGGGTCCCAAGAGACCCTGGGTAGTCCACGCAGTCAGGAAGGGCCGCACTGAGCATAGCGCTTCACAGCGCTGCCGGCCAAGCCGAGCTCTGCCTTCCCCTGCTGGGGGAGCCTGACACGTCACCCCAAGCCCTTGTCTGGAGGGAGAGGCTGGCGGGAGACCACCGGGTCCGGCATGGAGCTGATCCACGCAGATTGCAGCTGCCCTGTGTGCCATAGCCACGGTCGCAGCCTGGGGCTCCTGTTTTGGGGGTTCCTGTCTCAGGACCTTTGACCCATGTCCCTTTTCTAGGTGTTCTGTCCCGGTCCCTGCCTGCCTGTCTGGTGTCTCTGGTCACTCCCAGCTCAGTGCTAGGTTGCCTCCTCAGAAGAGCCCTCCCCAGCTGCCCATCCGGGCTTGCTGCCCACACATGCCTGCTGACTTAACCTATAGTTGCCCGGAGAAGCCTTGTTCACAAAACAGCCCCGGGAGCCCTGGCTCTTGGCTGGCGGCCCCTCCTGTGGCAGAGTTATAGACACAGCTAAATGGTGAGCACACGGTAGGCCAATAAGTCCCTGTTACACGCCGCAGAGCCCGTCTGCCACAACAGGCCGGTTGGGGACAAGGGAGCACGGGAGCAGGTAGAGCAGATGGGACCGAGGGAGTGGGCAGGTGGTGCCCCCCAAGCCAGCTGCCAGCTGCCAGTCTCAGGATCTTCCACCCCTCCTCCTCAGGCCTGGGGACTAGGTGGGTAGAAGTGTTGGGTAGGAAAGTGGGGAGAGGGCCAGCAGAACTCTGGAACCCTGGGAAGCTACAAGAAGGTTCTAGACTCTCTGTGACCCATAGCAGAGGTTCTAAGACTGCAGAGCCCCAACCTGACCCTCATCCCCACCCACCCCCTTCTCCTCACCACATGCTGGGATTCCAACCCCTCAACTTGTGCTGCCTTCTCCTTGTGAGTTACGGTGAGCTTCTACTCACCCCACGAAGCCCAATGCTGCCTGCCACCCCTTCTCTCTGAAGATGGGCTTAAAATGTGGGATTCACAGTCTCCCCTGGCAGCTTTTGTGGCCATGGCTGACCTTGTGGTGGTCTCTCCCTAGTAACAATAACTGTCACAAGAGGGAGCTTCTCTCTGGAGCTGTTTTCAAGGACTGGGAGCCTGGGCTGAAATTGGAAATAGACTTGGTTCCTGCCTCCATCATTCGCCCCTTATGTTGCCTGCACCACCATCTTTAAGACAGAAAAATTAGGGACCTCAATGGACAGCCCCCAACACCACAGTTACAACCAATGTGTAAAGCCAGAAGAGCATTTGGGATGGACGGCCCTCAGCTGCCTAGCTGCCGCAGGCCACCCTGCCCACCCACCCCAGCTAACAGCCCCAGAGAGAGAGAGAGAGAGAGAGAGAGAGAGAGAGAGAGAGAGAGAGAGAGAGAAAGCGAGCACAGAACCTGTCCCAGGGGACCCTGGGCTCTCTTCTGGTGGCCTCTGAGCAGGAATTGGGGGAAGGATCAGTCAGCAGTGGGGTCCCTTCCACACAATGCCAGCTCAGAGGGGGCTGGAGTACGTTTTCTTTTTTAGTTACAGACTAACAGCAAGACCTGCCTCCGAGCCCACCGCCTGCCTTTGCCCGGCCGGCTTTGCCCACAGGGTGTGAGTCCTGGCAAGTGTGACTCAGAACTGGAAGGGTGGGAAACCCCACCCTGAGACTGCCCCCATACTCATCTTGTTACCTCAATTTGCGGTGGGCATTTTGCAGAGTGTGCTGAACCTGAGAGACTGCGCTTGCCCTGTTCAGCTGCAAGGCAGGCACCCTGGGACCCAAGCAAGACAAGTGGACGCACCCAGGGATCAGACCACCCGAACAAGATAGGAGGCCACCAGCCAGTCCCAGCCACGCAGAGCACACGGGGGGGGGGGGCGGCACCGGGAAAAGCTCAGGTCTGTGGAGGCCAGCCCTGAGCCCGGTGACCATCCCTGTGGCCCACGGCTCCCACAGCCCCTATGCACCCCGCATGTGGCCAGAAAAGGCACCTGAGCAACTCCAGATAGCGCTGTGCTTCCTGGGGATGAAAGAATTCTCGGATGCAACCATGTGTCCACCAGGGAGAACACAGATGCGGTGGGCGTTCAGACAATGGGCCCACATGTCCTGGCAGTAATTAATCTGTAGGTTCACAGGCAGCGTGAGCGGAAGGCAGAGACAAAGCCTGGAAGAGTCAGTCACAAAAGAAGATGCAACCCACTTGCAAGGCGCTTGTGAGAAAAGCAGCAAGTCCGAGCAGCCCAGGGGGAGGAGGGGAGGTGACTGGGGACACAAGGTAGTGTCCGTGGGAGTGTGGCGGTGGGGTGGAAGGTTCAGAACCATCTTCTCTTCATCCATCAGAACACATGCAGCATTTTATTGCTGAGTGTGTGCTGTAGTCTACAATAAAATTTTTAGCTAAGAAAAATTTGGAAGTTGGGAGCAGTTTGAAGGCAATAAAGAAAAGCAGTTCGGTGGGAGGTGAGGAAGCCGCAGCCTCAGGAGGGCGCAGCCTCAGGAGGGCGCAGACCTCATAGATTCACACAGGTACATGGACTCTTACAGGCTCCCCAGCACGTCACGGGGACACTCACACACCTGCACACATGCTGTCACATGCTCACACAGACATGCCTGCATGCATGGTATCACACGCTCACACTCACACACATCTGCCACATGCTCACACTCACACGCCTGCATGCATGATGTCACGTGCTCACACTCACATGCCTGCATGCAAGCTCACACATGCCACCCCTGGCCAGCCAGCATCTTGGGAACTGCATTCCTGTCTGGCTTTAGCACCACTAATGGCACCCCAGCCCTAGTGTGGACCCCTAGGTCACTCCCTCCCACTCCAGCTGTGATTTTTGCTCCTCCCCCCCACATTGGCTCCATCCTGTTGTCTGTCCTGTTTGCCCCCAGCTCATGGTGTGAGGTCTCTGTGCCATACTCATCTTCCTGCACCAAAACCCCATCACCAAGGCACCACACTGGCCAGGAGGGACCCACTGAGCGCCATCTGGCACCCCCAGCTGAACAGCTCAACAGCATTTAAGAGATGTCTTCTACGTTGGCCGGCTACACCCCCAAGGCCATGGGCCGTGCCCCTGTGCTGTGAGCCAGAGCTTTCTGCTGCTTAGTGGCTTAAACCAACAGGGCAAGGAAAACCCAGCATCTCAGCAAGGCCAGGCAGAGGCGCAGGAGGCCTGGAACCTTCTCCTGAGCCCAAGGCCAGCGGGTGAGAGAGATGGCACTTTCAGCCTAGCCTGCCTCCTGTTCCAGATATGAACCGAAGCCCCATGAGAGCCCGTCAGCCACCAGGCTCAGGCCCTGCTCAAGGACAGCCCAGCTGAGAGCCAGTGTCAATCATCGGACTCACCGGGGAGTGACCTCCAGGGGACTCCAGGTCCGAACCCCATCCGACCATGGCCAAGGTGGAGCTGCATGAAGTCCGGCTGGCTGTGCCCACCTGTGCACTCCAGGGACCTGGAGAAAATGGAGAAGTGATTGGTGTTTGAGGCTGCTGAGGTCAGACTCTGTGCCCTACCCACAATGCATTTGGAGGCAGAATCCTCAGGACAGTTAGATTCAGATGGGGCTGTGGTGTGGAGTCCTGTGATGGAGAGGAGGTTGGGCACGTGGGAAGGGCATGTGAGGACACAGAAGGAAGCGGGGTGTAAAGTCAGGACACGGTCCTCACCTGGACCAGTGCCAGCTGGCCCTTGACTTTGTGCTTCCAGCCATTCGGTGTGGGATGTTTGTTATGCAGCCCAAGCTGACTGAGACATAAGCCCTAAGCATCTGGTGACTCAGACTTGAAAAACACTGTGAAGTATTTGAATAGAACCCAGCACTGTATTGTCAGCAATGCCAGCTGCTTTGTGCAAACTGAAAGATTCACAAAGAGTCTTCATTGGTGAAGGACCAGTGAGGATTGGCTGTGTTGGTGGGGTGAATGTGTGTCTGGGCGGCAATCCAGAGCAAAGGGGACAGGTTGTGGACAGGAATGTAGCTCAGAGAGAGGATGTTAGAAGGGCCTGTTGGGCCAGGTTGACCCTTCCCCACTCTGCCAACAGGTAAAAATATATCTATGCCAACTGCAGGCAAGGAGCAGGGCAGGGGCCCCTTGCTGGATGCTGCACTGCCCAGGCCCTAGACCTCCAGTGCCAAGCCAAGCCAGGGACCACCCTGGAGACCACCGCACTGGAAGCAGGAAAAGATCCAAGAGCACAGACCTCCTGCCGAGGCTTCTTGTGAAAAAGTCCAGCACACAGGTGGTCTGGGGCCGGGGCAAGGCAGATAGGTGTAAACCTGCAAGTAATTTACTGTGTTTATTAAGTGGTTATTGTAGGTTAAATAACCAACCCCGGCTTATTAAAAATCCTTGGAGATGATAATCACCCGAGTGTCGCCTGTCGCCGGCAGCCACCGCGTCCTGCTGAGAGTCTGTGACGAGGCCGCGGCGTGTGCAAGTGATTTCAGGAATCCTCGTCTCTGACAGCTTTATGCTTCATAAATACTCAGAGATTATTAAAAACATATTTATTTAAGATGAACGGCTCTCCTGCAGATACAAATCTAAGCCGATAAGGCTCATAAGCCCACTTACAATAGTCAATGACAGTATTTAAACACAGACCAGCTTTGCTTAAACTCCAGGCCCTGAGAGCGGAGCATGGCTGGGCTCCCACTTGTGGACACCGCGGGGCACAAAGGCCATGGCAGAATTGGCACAAGTTGGGAGAGCCTTCCTCCTCCTCGGCTGCCTCTCTCCTCTGGGCCTCAGTTTCCCCGTGCACTTCGCCAGTCGTTCAGCTCTAGGGCCTGGTGGTCATTCTGTGGTTCCAAGAGGTTGTGTGGCTGGGAAGGGTGGCTTCACTCCAGTCTCCTTGCCAATGAGGTGGGGTCCTGCCTTGTGGCTCCGAGTTTTCCCACCCTCCTGTCCCTGGGCAAGAACTGGTGCCCACCCCCAAAGCACGCCTCTCCCGGCAGACATTCACTCATTCCCCAAGCTCCGCTTCCCAGAGATGCCTTCCTGGCCGTCCCCCTCTCCCACCATGGCCCACTGTAGGGGTTTGACAGTGACTGTGGGACTCTTCTGCTCTTCTCTGGACCTAGAGCAATGGGACGCTCCTCTCCCCAGCCTGCTGCTCCTAGACTGTCCTTTTGTCTCAAAAGCACACCAGGATCAGTACCTGTCCAGGTTCACACCCATGTGTGACTGGGGCACTGAGCTGAACACGCGTGAGAGGGATCAGCTCCTACCATGCCCCAAGCTCTCCCACGCCTTTCAACCCATGTTCTGCCTTTATGCCATTCTCCTCAGTGACTGTGACTTCCTGTAACATGCTAAAATCTGTCAGAGTAAGTTGATACTTTTGGCTGGGTCTTTCCAAATTGGCCTTTGTTACTTCAGCCATTTTATTTCGAGATATATACATCATAGGTTATTACCAGGTTCCTTTTTAAATCCTGAAGTTTATTAGGCTCTTCTTTCACATGTGGTTGAATTTGGTGCATGTGTGTGTGCGGGCCTCGGGGGTTGTTGTCATGTGTGTCTTCCGCACACCTCCCCCAGGGCCTGCATGCACTGGGGGACCAGGGTGTGTGTGTTCATGTTCACTCTACCCAGGATGCGCCGGCTCCCCACACATGCATCCCCACCAGAGGTTGCTAAGCACAGCCCCAATGCATGCGGGTCATCCAGTGTCCCTTCCTGGCCAGTACAGTAGGCGACGTGGCCTCTGCCTTTGGCTCCCATCCGTGACTTTGAGCCTGCACGGTGTCTCCTGTAACCCAGTCTGCCACGTCCCTCTGGGCAGCTATCTGACCTGCTGGAATATCTCTTGTAGGTGCTTCTTAATCACTCTCTACAAATGGGGGCCTGGTTGACCTTGTGTTCAGTGCCACCAGTGTGAGGGCACTCAGCTGTCACAAGTGTCTGGCATGGTTGGAAAGATGGGCTGGAGCTGTAGGAGCCCTCCACAGCTGAGGTGACACACTCTCTCTCTCCTTCCCATCTTCCCTACATTACAGAGTGCACAGGGACGTGGCTGCTGGCCACAGTGGCTAAAAGGGAAGCAAGCTGGACAGTGAGTCACGGAAGCCACTTACACACCCTTATCCTCCCTAATGTCTGTCCATCTATCCCTCTGTTACCAATCCATCCATCCACCCACATACTCATCCATCTTTTACTCTATTCACCCATCCACCTATCCATCAAAAATTCATGCATCTATCTGTTCACCTACTTGTCTGTCACCTGTCCACCTGTCTGCCTCTCGCTCATCCATCTACTTGCCCACCCTCGCCCATCTGTCCAGGTGTCCATCCACCATTCATCCATTTACCCGTCTAAAGCTCATCCATGTGTCCACCTGTCCATCCACTTGTCCACTTATCTCCCACCTGCCCATCCACCCATCCATTTGCCTGACCCATTTATCTGCCCACCATCCATGTGCCCACCCACCCATCCATCTGTCCACCTCCCTTCATCCATCAGCTATGCCTTCACCCCTTCATTCACTCACACCATTCCATCCCTGCAGGACTGAAGATGGACAGATATAAAAGCCTGTGCTGTGGGCACCTCTCCCGGGAGCTGACAGACAGCCCCTGGGAGATCTACATCAGGAGACAGCTGAGCCGAGGAAAATGAAAGCAGAGGAGGGAGTATGGTGGTGGTGGGCTGTGACTTTAAACAGGGTGCTCAGGAAAGCCTTCCCTGGGGCTGGGAGGGGATCATGGTCAAGGTACCCCAACACCACATAGAGCGTGTACAGACCATGAGGAGATAGGACAGTGTGCTCAGGAAGGGAATGAGCAGGAGTATTGGGAAGTTGAGGTGCATATGGCTATGGCTGGAAGGGGAGTCCACGGTCTAGACATTCCTCAAAGACACGGCTCTACCAGATTGGATAGAAGAGGCAGCCATCATGGACGCTGAGTGCCCAGGTGGAGTCAGTCTTGTTCTTGGGTTAGTGGCAGAGATGCCAGCCTGCTTCCAAATGGGACCGTGTCAGCAACAGTGTGGTTCAGGGAAAAGCCACAGGTTGGGGGCCCAGGGGTCCCTGAGCCAGCACAAGAACGCTGGATTGTGCTGTCTCCCTCTGTGGCTATAGCCGCTTTTTATCCCCAGCAGCAACACATTCCTCCTCCAGCTAATCGAATATACCAGAAATACCACTGCATCAGATCTGAGCCAAAGCCTCAAGAGGACGGAATGTTACAGCTTCAGCTTGGGACCCATGGGAAAAAGCCCAGGATGGCCTGCTGGAAGCCAGAGACCCCCTAGGAAAAGTCCCGCCATCCCAGCCTCTCCCCCGACGTGTGAGGCCAGCCAGTAAAGTGGATGAATGCCAGCTCAAATGGCCAATGGACAGGGAGCCACAATAATGAAGCCGTGGAGCTCTGCGGTACTTGTTACGCAGCAAAGACTAGCTGATGCGGCCCCCCAACTTGGCAGCCTCTCAGCTTCAGAACAGCAGCACCTTCTGTGATTTTCAGGGCTCCCCACCCTCTGTGCAGCCTCAACTCTCCCTCTGCCCCACACATTAGTCAGCTGCCCAATAACCTCTCCCAATGGTCCTTGCGTCCTCAGGACTGGCTTGCCCTGAGCCCCTTGAGATCGAAGATGTTGACTCTACCAAGATGGACAGGAAAGGCACCTTGCCACCCCAGGAGCGAGGTCAGGACTGGTTGGACCTAGAGCAGGCTTAAAGGAATGTCTGTTAAGGAAACAAACTGAGACCCCGGGATGGGGCAGTGCCAGGAGCTGAGGCTTTGAGTCGGCTGCCCGGGGCTGGTAAGTCCCCAGGAGAGGGCACATTGTGGGACTGCGTGCCTCCAGCAGGGACACCTGGGAGCTGGATTTCCTGACAGCAAAATGAGGGTCACGGCCTCATTTTTAAGTCCTTACAACAGCACTTGGCGTACACAGCAAGCCAGTGCTAAGCGCTAGCTTAGCTGTGGACTCGGCCAGAGGTGGGGCAGACAGGTGGCTCTTCCGGGCTTCCGTCCGTCCTTACTTGAGGCCAGGCACAGGCTAGATCTTCTGGCCTCCGCCTGTTCCCCGCAGAGCCAGCCCCCAGCGTCCTCCCAGGGAGGCTGGTCTGTCTGCTCCTGGAGTCTGCTCCTTCCACCTGTCAGCTCCTCTGACACCCTCCTCTCTCCTCCCCACCCCTTCTCACCTTCTCCCGGGAAATGTCACTGCGACAACATGGATAAATATTTATAAAGGCAGCAGCAGAGACGGCGCACCAGCAAACCAAATAAATAAGCACATTTTAAAACACAGCACTTGACAGTTGACTTCCGAACCTGTCTGTGTGTGTGCATGTGTGTGTATCACACACTCACATATGCTGCCCACCCTTATACATCACCTGAGCAACACTAGTGCCTGCTGGGTCATTACAACTGGATGGTTCATTCTTCTCATGGGGACGGTGAGACCCAGAGCCAGGCAGGACATGCTAGACCGGATGTGGTGGCCAGGGCTCCTGTCCACACTCCTGCCATCGAGACCCCGAGTGACCTGGTGTCCACACAGACCAGTCAGTAGCTGGGTTTCATGTTGTTCCTGCTCTTATCTATGGCAGAACCATCGGCTTGGGGAGATGGCTGAAGTCCGTTACACAGATTGCCTGCTGGGGAAGTCTGCCCAGCGCTACCTACACAAGCCGCCAACTCCTGGCAGGGTGGTCCTTGAACGGACAGCTCCCAGCAGCACTTGAGGCTTGGATTTCCCAAGGGAACTTCAAACAAACCCCACTTCAGGACTTTGGAGAGAGCCTCCTGCTGTGCCTCAGTTTCCTCTACCCTAGTGGTGTAACTGGGCTCCTTGGTTTCTAAGCCTTCCTCCACCTTGCAAGCGAACATCCTTGCTTATCATTCTCCCATGTGAAGGGAGAGTCCAGCCCAAGCTGCATTTCTTTTGCATGAAACCACCTGGCTGTTCTTGGAGAGACAGCGCAGGAAAGGAAAGGAGCTCCATGCCGACACCCAGCCCACATGCCAGAACCATCCCCGGACCCCACCTCCTTCACCACACGTGAGAAAAACAGAACCCGAAGGGCTGCTCAGGAGCCAGGGGTGCCCAGCAGTACACAGAGCTGGTCTGTGATGCTGATCTGATGTCCTTGTCTTCCAAGGGTCTGGCCAGGCAGTGGTCTGCGTCCACGGTGCCATCTGGGCAGAGTGGTACTGTTGTGATGTGAGGGTCTGTACTTGCAAAAAAGCAAACTCAGCAAGGGGATATGGGTGGATGGCTTGGGTCACATACACGGGGATGTCAAGACTTCCAGCTGGTGGTGACGTGAGGCAGATGATGGGGGAAGAGGGAGGGGCCACGATGGTGGGTACCATACCTCCTCAGCCTCTGTCACCTCGCTCTCCATCCAGTCATCCCCTGGACACCCCCAGTCCTCCCTGATGGATCTCCGAGGGACTAACAGGCCTTACTACTGCCATCCTAAACTGAACTCTGGGGCACCCCATCCCCAGCTTCCGTCCATCCACACAGGTCCTGAAGCCCTGGAGGGGTCTGCTATGACTCAGTGCCCACCACAGCTGCTGGGAGCTGTATCCCATGCGCCTTCCTTGGCACCTGCTTTTGCCCAGGTCATGCCTGCCATAGCACCCTTCCACTGGGCGTCACTATCCCCCTATACATATGTGGAAACTGAGTCACAGGGAAGGAAAGTGACCGTCCTCAGCCACAGCCACAGCTGATGCTCTCTGGAGATGCAGCTGGAGTTGAGCCCATGCGCCAACCCCACACCTGCCTGGGCTCCCGGTGTCCGCCAGCTCTGAGCCTCCACCTGATGCTACGGAAGGGCGCTGCTCCTCTATGTCAGGAAGGCAACTGTTCTTATCAGCTTTGCCAGAGGGGGCAGCCCAGAAGTCCAGGAGTGCACAGAGAAGCTCTTGCTACCCAAGCACAGCACCTGCCAAGACTAGACATGTGCTCGAGATGTGGGCCTGGTCCTGGGTCAGCCGGGAGCCAGGGCCAGGGCGCTGAGGGAGTCAGAGCTGGGACCACCTCAGAGGATCCATCAGAGCCTCACTGGTGGGCATGGGAGGGCTCAAGCAGGGGTTGCCGTGGTTCTGCTGTCTCTCACTTTGTCTTTCTGCCTCTGCACTGACCTCTCTCTCTCTCTCTCTCTTTCTGTGTCTATTTCTCATTCTGTCTCTCTCTGACAGTGTGTGTGGGTCTCCTACTTCCTCTGTCTTTCTGTGACTGTCTCTTCTCTCTTACTCTCTCTCACAGCATCTCTACCTTCCTGTCTCTGCCTAGGTCTCTCTCCCTCTACATCTATCTTTCCCCTAGTCTCTCTCTGCATCTCTGCCACTTTCTCTGTCTCATGAATGCACACATAGCCACATTCACACAAACAATGCCCCTTCCCACTGGCTCATCATTCTTACAAGCGGGCCTTGGAGCCTTTGCTCTGAGCCCAGAGCGAAGCATCCTCGCCCCTCCTTTTCCTGCTCCTTCCCCAATTAGCCCAGGAAACCGGGGCTCCTGCAACAGCCAATTCAGCCTCAGCCCCGGGCGTGCCTGAAGCCAAGAAGCACCTGTCACTTCGAGGTTCCTTCTTAGCTCATTGCCGTCTCTGCCTCTGGCAGAGTGTGCAGCATGAGCCGTACAGAGCGGGAGGTTTGCAGGGCCAGAGGGACAGGAAGAGCATACCACCCCTCCCCCCGCCTCAGCCAGCAGCGTCCTCACCCCTCTGCAGCCAGCCAGCTAGGAGTTCTCATGTTCCCTGAGTAGTCAACAATGCCAAGACCTGGGGTGCCATTCTGAGCCCAAAAGGCCACATGCCCTTAGTGGGCTGTCTGCCATCTATCAGAAAACAATTGTACTCATGGAATCACCACAGAAGCTGAAGGAAAGACAGCAGGAAGCCTGGGTGCTCATGTGTACACTTATGAGTGTGTGCGGGTTTGTGTGTGCACCTAGGTGTGCCCAGGTCTGTAGTGTCTACATCACCATTTGCATTCATGTGTGCTTGTGAGCATGTAGGTTTGCATGGGTGCATCTCTGCCCACCAGACAGTATCTGTGCCCAGTATCTATGTGTGACATTGCATGCATGCTTGTATGCATACCTACAAGCACAAACTGGTTGGTGTACATGAGAGTTCGTGTGTCTACTGCATATGTGCTTGCTTGCATGTGAACCCATGAGTATGTCCATGAGATAATGGTGTGTGTTCAGGACATCACAAGTGTGCCTGTGGAGTTGTATGCATGTGTGTGGGTCTGCGTGTGCACATGTGCTGTGAGCTGGTAAGGACTTGGGCAGGTCAGCATCCCTCACGCATGGTACCCGTGCTGCTGTCGTGGCATTCCACAGTCTCAAAAGTTAGAAAATCCAAAAGTGGCCCACCTACGAGTGAGACAACGGAAGCCAGACAATGGGCCTGGGCAAGGGTTTGGGGGGCCTGGAGGGGGTGAGGGGGGGGCTGTGCCCGGCACAGTGCACAAGGCGCTGTGGTCACAAGCAGCTGAGCAGCAGATACTTGTGTGAGGCCACGGTTAAAGCCAACGGAGCAGGCGCTTGAGGGTGCATCTCCTAGACACCTCCCAAGGACCTGGTGCAGCTGGGCAGAGCCCACCATACAAGACTACAGGTGTCTGAGGCCTCTTGGCCAGAATTGTCAACCAGGCACAGGGACAGATCTGAGTCCAAAGGGTTGGACTGCACCCCCGGGGCTGGGCTATCCCTTTCCACAGCCTTCCACCAGTATCCCCTGAGCCCCGATATAAGTAGGATGTATCAACTAGTTTCTACCATGTAACAGAGCACCCTAAAGCTTAATGACTCAGAACAACTGAGTTTTACTCAGCACCCCATCCTTCAGGTGTCGAGGTGCTGGCCAGAGGCGCCGGGGCTCCCCCACGTGCCTGTGATCAGCAGCCGGGAGAGACTCACTCATTCGTGGCAGTTGGCAGTGTACTTGGCCACCCCCACCACACTTCTAATCTAAGCCGTTGGTTGGCCAGCTCACCCCATGGCAGCCTCTCAGGTAATAAGTTCTGACACATCCCCAGAGCTCCTTGGCCAGAGCAGGTCAAGGCCGGTTCCAGAGAGGAGGACCACAGGTCCTGCGATGAGGGTGGGCATGGGGTAGGGAAGAGGGACAAGAGCCCAGCTTGTAATAAGTTGGCACACCCCTGGAGGATGGGGTGTGGCAGGTGCTCTCGCAGGATTCCCAGGGCGTGGTGCAGTGCCAGGACCATTCAGGTGCTCAGTGTAAGCGGACCGGTCTGAGTGCAGCCAACTTAGGGGAGTGTTGGGACATGAGAACGCCCCATCAGGCTGTGCCCACCCTGACAGGAGTGCTGTGCCGTGTGACCGGAAAAGTCAGGCACTTGTGATCGCTGTGAAATCTCTGTCGCATTGAGTGTTGCTGGTTAATTAAAATCTCCGAGGTGCTCCAGAGAGTGTGTGCACGCTTTGGAATTCTGTGTAACGGTGGGCAGGCTCTGGAGACGCTCGCTGTTCATGAAACCCTTAGTAGGTGCTCAGGGCCTTCAGATGAGGAGCTCAGAGGAGCTTTGGGGCTGAGTGCAGCAGCAGCAGCAGCAGCAGCAGCAGCAGCAGCAGCAGCAGCAGACTGACCAGCACTAGAGTTATAGTACTGAGGCAGTAGGATGCACCAGTGGGCTGCTATCTTGAGATGGGGGCCTCCCACACCTGGCCACTGGGCACCAGGGTGTCTGGACACAGACCTCCGTGTTCCAAGAAAGCTATATCTGACTGGGCATAGATGGGCTCCCAGGTCAACCTTGGCTATCCAGAATCGGGGAGTGCAGGAAGGTACATGCATACATTGATGTGACAATATGGGGGTGCAGCTGTAAGGAGAGGCTGGGATGGAGGCTAGAGGGGCAGGGCTGTAATGTTACCTGGGATAGGACCGGGTCAAAGGTCAGAGAGTCAGGTGGTCAGGGTGAATTGAGTTAAACACAAGGAAAGCCTCAAGTCCCTGGCAGTCTGCACCCTGGGGCTCCGCCCACCAGGACTCCAAAGGAGAGCATCAGCGTGTGGCCTGAGCTACAGAAACTCTAGCTGCCTTGCACTGTGTAAAGCAGGTGGTTTAAGGGCATCCAGGATGCTTCATCATGAGACTATGCAGACCAAGGCTCCAACCATGAGACTGTGCATGCCAAGGCTCCAGTATGACTGTGCACGCCAAGGCTCCAGCCTTGTTCCAGGGCTGAGCTCTGTGAGGAAAGACGCCCCTCTCCTGGGTAAGCATGCTGCCCCCATGCTCTCCAGAGCATAGTGCTCCCCAGAGCACAGCCTCAGACAGTTCACCCCCAGGCCCTCACACAGAGCAGAGTCCAGCTGACTGGATGCAAAGAGTGAAGATGCTGGGTCCTGGGAGGGGGGCGTGTGCCAGGGGATATAAGAGGTCAGAGGTTGAGGAAAGGGATAGGAGAGAGCCAACAGCGCCACAAGTCAGGGGGTCAGTTTCTTGTCTCCTTGTGGGAAGACAGCATCAGTGCAGGCTGCCTTCAGGGTGCCTGGCACTGTGGCCAGCACCCCTCCTCGTCTTGCATGAGCCATTCTACCTAGCAGGGCCCCCATGTTAAGGCTATGATCTTTGCCTGTTGCTCTGGCCAGTGCTCACGGCAGGCCGTCCATGGCTCTCCCCCTTAGGATAGCTGTGCGTATCCCTCTGGGAAGAGGAAAAGGGAGCTTGCGGAGGCTGCGCTTGTGGGAGTTCCTGGGGAAACCGACACGGCGACTGGGAGACAATGACGGAGTGGAAATTAGGTCAGCCTCTAAAGAGGGCCGCGCAGAAGCAGAGGGGCCAGGGAGGGCCAGGCGGCTGCGCGGAGAAGCGCGGGTGATGGGGAAACTTTCTCCAATTATGTGAAGAAGAGCCTGCGTGTGTCAGCCAGGCTGCCACCGACAGCAGATGACGGGGAGAGGCAGGCACTTAATGGGTTTTTCCTGCCATCAGTTAACCCGAGCAAGCGGCCCTGGTGACAAGCGGGCGGAGTGGATGCCAGGCTCGAGGGTCCCCGGAGCTGCAGTCCTGCCTTACGCAGGCCTGCCTTACACTGTCAGTGACAGTGGCAACAGGACGCAAGGTAGCAGCTATGCTTCAGGCCAGCCTCGAGCCACTTGCTCTGCTTGCCCAGCCTGTGGACAGGGCAGAGGGCTCAACGGCACAGACCGTGAGGTGTGTGCCCTTCCTCCCCACAGAGCACTTCAAGGGACAGAGATGCATGAATGCAGGGGAAGAGTGCTCCCCAGGCCACCTATGGACACTCCTGGCCACTTTCATGGCTATCAGGACACACAGGGACATGCAGACACACGGGGACACGCAGACACATGGGGACACGCAGACACACGGGGACACGCAGATACATGGGGACACGCAGACACAGGGGACACGCAGACACACGGGGGAACAAACAGACACACGAGGATACACAGACACAGGGGGACATGCAGACAGGGACATGCAGACATAAAGAGGAAGATTCAGCTACACTGTGTATACAAGCAGACATGTGGGAGACACATAAACACGTAAGACGTACTCTGAGGCCCCATTCTGAGGGCTGTGCTTCTACCCCCAAACCTCAGAGGTGCCCACAGGGGCCCACCCCATGTCTCAGGAGGCTGTGCTACGGCCTGTTCTTCCTTGCACAGCTGAGCATCAGCTGACTTCTGTCTGTCATTCACTTCATCAGCCAACAAGGCCCCAACCCAGGATGCTGCATGACTGGGCGCGTCAGGGTATCCACACGCTCAGCATGGTGCAATCACATCCCGCGAGACTTGCATTCTGGGAAGGCAGAGGAGCTGGAGTGCCTTTGTGTGAGGAAGCTGAGTTCTCAGGCAGGGTTGGAGCTGAGCTCTCAGGTAGGGTGGGCACGGCCAGTGCAGAGCAGCAAGGAAGTATGTGTGTGCCCTGTGGGAAGGGAGAGGGTGGGGCCAAGGTTCAGTGGGTAGTTGCAGGGTCAGAAAGAGCCCTGTTGAGATATGATTGAGCAAAGGACCCTGAAGGAGGGAGACAGTCCTGGGCCATTCGAGTGACCCTCAGAGTCCTTCCAGGACCTCTGCCACAGGGCGGGAGGAGGGACAGAGTCAGAGGCCAGAGATCACTAGTGAGGTGTGGCCCTCGTGGCTGCAGTCAATCCTTCATCTCTATGGGACACGCTAGATTCCCAATCACTCTTGACTGGCTCGTGCCCTCCCAAGGGTGCCACAGGGCTCTGAAGAAGGAAGAGGGTCAACCAGCCAAGGAACACAGGGCCCCTTGAAGTTGGAATAGATGAGAGTTGGATGCCCCCTTTCCAGCACTCACAGTGACACTGCCCTGCCAACACGCTGACTCCACTCTTCCGTGCTTGGGAGCATAAACCTGCATGGTGAAGTCATGGTTGCCAATCACCCCAAAATCGGTATGAGACGACTTATGTGAGCAGGGTTAGATTGTTGCTGCGAGGAGAGGAAGGAACCCAGAAAGGGACTGGGAGAGACAGCTCAGGGGTTGAGATCTTTGTCTCACAAGCAAAAGGGAGCTGAGTTGGGATCCCCAGACATCCCATAAAAAATGCCTGGTGAAAATGGAGGTGGCCTGAAATTCCAGCCCTGGAAGGTGGAACCTGGGAGCTCTAGAGCAGATAATAAGGAGGCCGACACACCCTGGAGCAGTGCCAAGGGAGCCACTGTGCCCATGTGAGTGGCAGAGCCCTTCTGACTGGTGGCCTCAGGGGGGGCTCCAAACCGCCTCGCGTTCTGCTCTTGAGTCTGGAAACCGATAAATTAGGTTTTAGGAAAGAACATGAAGAGCTCAGATGAGGTGAGAGCGGAGCTCGTCAGCCTTTGAGCTGCTAAGACGCCACTGGGATCTGAAGCAAGGAGTGTGGGAGCCCCGGGAACACGTGGAGCCAGCATGGGGTGCAACTGACACATGTTCAACTCACTGCTCACAGAGCCACCAATTCAACAACCGTTGCCCAGGCTGCTCCAAACAGCACAGAGCTCGCTGCTGCTCACCGAAGACCTTGCCATGCTGATTAGAAAAGACAGACATGTACCACGTAGACATCAGAAGGGGTCAAACATTCGACTGGGTTCAGTCCTGACAAGAAAGCCTTCTCCAGGAAGACAAGAGACCAAATCCTCATGAGGTTTCATCAATCAAATTAAATCATGCTGTAAAAAAGAAAGTAAAACTCTTAAATATGAAAGTATTTGGTGAAAACCTAATTGGGGACTACAATTTATTTCTCATTCTTGATAAAACAAATAGCAAAGGAACAGAAACCAATGGAGGGTCTGGGCTGAGGAGGTTGGAACATTTGCTGTGCAGGCATGAAGACCTAAGTTCAAGCCCCCAGGCCCTAATAAAATAAAACCCTGGAGTGTGTGATTGTGTGATCCCAGCTCTGCGAGGACAGAGACAGGAGGATTGCTGGATTCGTTGGCTCAAGACGATAAGGCTGAGAGCAACAGAGCAGGATGTCTTGTGGTCTCCTGGCTCACACCTCTGTGCATGTGCATACACGCCACACACACTCCTGTGCATGCGCATTCACGCACATATGGCTTTTTAAAAAGATTCCAATAACATCGTGCATGCGTGCACACACAGTTCCTGTTACATGTCTGGGGAGACAGAGGAACATGTGTGTGAAACCCCAGCCCTCACACCAGATGTGGGGTCTCCTTTCAGCCTCTGTGAAATAAGCCAGTCACAATACATCAATAAGGAAGAAACTCCTACCAAGAAAATCAGCAGGGCACGGCACAGATCCAGGCCCTGATCCGGTGCACGTCTGCTAAAAATGTGCTGGGAAATACTTTCACTTTTAACCACAAAAAATTTCTAGATAGGAGGGCACACGCAAGGCTGGATGCATGCAGATGTGTGTTTCGGTCTTACTCAGGGACAAATAGTCTCAGGGTGGCTCCTGCATATGCCAGCCAAACCGGCCTCCCCAATAGGCAACATGCCAGAATCCAGAAGAGAACTTCGTCTGTTTGCTTGGGAAGTGAGTACTGCAAAAGCTACCAGAAGGCATGTGTCACGACCGGACAGGGATGCACTGGGAGAACGTTGGCAGAAGAGACGTTGCTGTCCTGCGCTGTAAAGGTTCTACTGATGTGAGAGTCGAATCCTGGCATGGCAGCGCTGAGCAAGGGATGATGACCAAATGCTCATGGGATACCCTGGGTGACGGAGTGCACTTGGAAACATGGGAAAGAGAAGACAGGTTCGTTTGGTTGTCCATCAGAATGCAGAGGGAAAATGCCTTAAACAGTAAGGGGCTGGGAAGACCCTCTATGCTGGACCACTTGCCTAGCATGCACAAGGCAGCAAGTCAGACTCTCAGCACTGCAAATAAATCCATCAAATAAACCAAGGACTACACAAGGGGGGATGCTTCTCTAGGTGCAACACCAAAAAGAAAAGTCACAGAACTGCACCGTGTTGAGATCTTAAGCTTCCGAAGGTCACACAGAGGTGTCAGGCACATGGGAAAGAGATGGTAAATTTGGGGCAGATCATGCGCTTGTGCATGGATCCAAGTGAAGCGTTAACATCTGCAACACAGTTTTAAAGAAATACAAGCGCTATTAACATACAAATAGGGAAATAAGCAAAGGGTATAAACCCACAGCTCTCAATAGAATCAAAGTATATAAAGGCTCTGGGGTAAGTGCTCAGGCTCGTTAGCATTCACCCACATGCAAATGAGACCGCGCCCCTTTCACCTGTGAAATTGGGTCTTATTATTGTTATTCCTGCATGGGCGTCAGAGAGGTTAGAACCTGGGCGGCAACAGCAACAGCAGTCTGCTGGAGGAATCTCATCTTCTATCTCCATTTTGCACACTTTAGACAAACTTCCAATTTTGTCCTGGTGGTGGGGGCTGGGGGGAGGGAAGAACTAGCATCCAAGCTGTTTATTGAAGCTTGTTTTTTTTCTTGTAATTTCCGAAAACACAGAAACATGAATGTCCACTAATAGGCGATGCTGGTTATAGAAGTCGACTATTCTCATAGGACAGAATTTTACGCAGTCATTCATGTAGCATTATGGCCTGTATATAAACATATTGTTAAGTGAAAATGAGTCATAAAGCAAAGTGCTCTGAAAAAAATCTATTTTTGTAAGAAAAGTCGGAAGGGATTCGCGCTGAGATATTAAATACGGGTTTTCCTCAGCTGGCGGGGTGCGGGTGGCATCTACTTCCTGTATTGTGGTAGTTTCCATTTTTAAGTCTTTCTACAATAAACACACATTAATTGTGCCATAAAAGCAAATGTTTTGAAGCAGGACAGAGGCTGAGGAATTCCTGAGTTATCGTCCACAGCCAGGGGATAGAGCGAAATGTGGTTATAACTGCTCATTGGCATGATGACCATCATCCTGAGTCCTTAAATGAAAGTAAGACATTACAGTGCACATGATGATCTCTTTTCTACTGAAAACAGAAAAATCTGTCTCTTTATATACACAGGAAAATGTCAGGAGATTATACATGAAATATTAGGAATGATTACCTCCGGCTGGTGTGGGAAACGCACTGGTGCGACTGCATGATCCGCATTTTCTGCAAGTGTTGCTTTATGAGGAAGACTGTGCATTGCAGAGTGATGTTCCTGTCCACACACCCTTTAGTCCCACCCACTGCCTCTGCCCTGCACCTGCTCCCTCACCTGGAGGTTCTTGCCACCAGCAAGGAGTATTCCTCGGGTCCAGCAAGCCGGCACGTGGCTGGTGGTCACTCCTGAGGATGTTGGGGCATAGGCCGATCCGCAGCAGAGAAGCGTGTGCACCGAACACAGACAGTGCTGAGGCCCAGACCCACGTGGTACTTTGCTGCTCAGAGACAAAAACATCTCCCCGCCTCCCACGGACTGGCACAGGCTCAGAAGAGCCAGGCGGTGTGAAATCTTCATTCACAAGGACCTTCTTGGGCACCATTCACAAAGAGCTTCTCATGGGCTCTGGTTCATAACCAGGATTGTGACCCCCACTCTTCACAGCTAGGAAAACCTATACAAGTTCCCCAACACATCTCCAATGTCTCAGATCTCTCTTCTGTCCCTCCCCAACTTTTCTCTACCCTCTGACTCTACTCTGGGGCACACAGACTGGAGCTGGAAGTAAAGACATTGCTGTCTGCGATTGGGCACGCTCAATAAAATAAGTGTCTGAATATTCACAACATCCCCATAGTTCATACACACATATACCACACACATACAATCACACAGACAGACATAGACATGGGCCACACACAAACACATAGTCACACAAACACATGCACACATGGACCAGACAACGACATTTATGCATACAAACACATGGGCACTCACATACCTTAAGACACACAGTCACACAAACACACACATACCTATATCCACACAATCTAATGAATGAGAAAGAAATTAAGCTTTGCCAGTGCCCACTGCATGGGCTCACTTCAGTGTATAATGTACTTTCTAGATAAATGTGCATTTGTTGGGATATAAGCTGAAAAGTAGTTTCTGGTGAATTCTGTCACACGAGTTGTTTGGAGATACCTGGCATGGAGCGGGAGGAAAGTCTGGTCTCATAGGTGAGCCAGGACAGAAACCAGACACCACACAAGGACTCTCACCTCAGCCCCATCTGAACCAGGACAAATGCACAGCAGCCTGGGGTCACCTCCACTGTCGGCTTCCAGATGGTTCTCTCCTCTTGCCCAAGGCTGTCCTGCATGGAAACCATGCCATGGGGGTCTTTTCTAGGTCAGGTGTTGGGCGTCTCTTGTAATACGTGGGCAGTGGGTGTATGAATGTGAATAATCACACCCAGATGGATAATAAATGGAAGAACAGATGGGCGGGAAGACAGATGGAGGGATGGGTAGAAGAAAGGGAGGGAGGAATGAGAAAAAGGAGGAAAAAAGGAAGGAAGACAGGAAAGAAGGAAAAAAGAAGAAAGGAAGAAAGGAGGAAGAAGGAAAGAAGACAGGAAGGAAGGAAAGAAGGAAGGAAGGCAGGAAAGAAGAAAGGAAGGAAGGAAAAAGGAAGACAGGAAGGAAGGAGGAAAGAAAGGATGAAGGAAGGAGAAAGAAAGAAGGAAGGAAGGAAAGAAAGGAGGAAGGAAGGAAGGAAAAAGAAGGAAGGAAGGAAGGAGGAGGGATGAAAGAAGAAAGGGAAAGAAGAGAAGGAAGATGGAACTTCTCCCTGCCACTATGAAAATGCCTCTTTGCTGACTGGGAGCCCATGTGACCAGGTGGAACCAGTGCTGTGTCCCCTATTGGAAGCACATCTCCTGGGAACTGATGTCTACACCCGCAGTGTCTAACACCATGGGGATTGGAGCCCCAGCGTTCCAAATGTGCCACATTTGTCCCACTCTGTCCCTTGATAGTGGACTCCCAACTCTAGCTACAGATAGAACAGCACCAAGAGTGGGTCATAGCCCCAATGCACATCCTAGAACCTGCACAACCTGAACCTCCTGAGGAGGGTGGGTGGTGATCCTTAAACAGCCCTGCAGGTGTATTTCTGCTGGTCTGTGTCACGACTTGACAAACGGCATCCCCGGGTCTCACCTGGCCTGTTGTCTGCTTTGTAAATAAAGTTTTATTGACACATCAGGGTCCGCGCATCTATCGGTCTTCACCAGCAGCCCTCATTGCACAGGGGCTACAGGAGCTGTACTGCAGTACTCAGAACGTTGGCCCTGGGTGAGGAACGGACAGAGCAAGGCTGTGTGTGCAAGCCCACCACAGTTCACACTCCACAGAACATGGTCCTTGGCCAGAAGACACGTTCCTAAGACAGTGCCGAAGTTCAGGGAAGCCTATGGATGGCTCTCCCTCACCCCGAGGCCTTGCCCATCGAGGACAACATGACAACCTGTCTTGTGGTCAGAGGCTGCCTGGGCCCTAAAAAAACAGTGCACGTTTGCATCTCTAACTGGCCTTTGCCGCTGCCTGGTGGGCCATTTAGTGGAGGTCAACCTGGTGTGGTTCAGGACATACGCAGATTCCCCGCACACAGTCTCAACAGACAGCTGGAGATTGCTGGACGGGGCAAGCTGAGCTGCAGGAAACCCCACACTCCTGGTGGCGGGATCCTCTTCAGTGCATACCTCTTGGGGGCCATGAAGATCTTCTCAGGTTTTCTGACTCTGGAGGAGTCTACCCACATCTCATAGTCCAAACTCTACTACCGATGAACGAGTACAGCCAAGCTCCCCTCCCACGCTGCTGGTCGGAGCACAACACTGCATTACGCAGAAGCTAAATCAGAGCTCTGTTCTCTTCTATTAACAGGCTGTAGGAAAACCTCCATGATGTCATATTGATCTCCTGGATCAAAAATAAGACGCGGCTCCCGGGCTGTGGGAACTGACTGTGACAGTGTGGGGTGGGAGAGAGGTGGCGTCCTGGAGGACCTGCTCCTGTGAGCACCCCGTGAGCTTCTTGGGAAAGGAGAGGCTTGTGTGCCTGACAGGGAGAAGCAGCTGGTTTTCAGATAATCCAAGTTCAGTAACATGGCCTGGATTCCTCTCCTCCCCGATCAGTGCTTGGCGTTTATAAAACACACCTGTCCAGGCTAGGAATTCAGTGGGAGCTATTTCTATGCACCCTGCCCCCTGTTCAATTCAGAGTCTCGTTTTGAGCTGAATCAGCTCTGCAGCTGCGACAGAAACCAGATGCTTCAGGACATGGTCAAGGTCTCTAGCTACCTGACCATGTTGGTCGATTTCACAGCTCAGTTTCATCCTTTTCCCTCTGTGAGCCTCCTGGGTGGTCATAAGTAGTCCCAGAACTGTGAGAATCTGTGGCCAGCACCCTGTCCTCACAGTCACAGGACAGAGCAGAAGTGCAGCCCCATCACGTCCTCTTGGCGGGCGTCCATCACAGGACCCACATGCAGGACCCGCATGAACGTGGCAGCTCATTTGCTTACCTGTGTGCTGCCTGCCCCATGCCACGGCATGTGCGTCCTCAAGAGCATGGCCCAGCTCCATCTCCAGCCTAAAGTACTGCAGGTATACAGTAGGAGTCATGCAGAAGCAGAAATGCCCCAAGCCAGCTTGTGGGGGAAGGAAACACCAGGTTCACACAGTCGGGGGGCTCAAAGGAGCACAGTGCCACATATCAAGCAGCACAAGGCTCTGGGCCATGCCGCGCTGCCATGGGGATATGAATATAACACTAGTTCCCATAAGACATACAGTTATATAATATACATATACCATACAATGTAAATATGGATCTGCATATAATATGTATACACACAAGAGAAAGCATTGAACTCACATACACACACGATATACATACACACACGATATACATACACACACGATATACATACACACATGATATACATACAACACGTGTGCATACAATGCACATGTATGCATATGCATGCAACAGTCTCCCCCAACATGGGACTCCTGTTTTATTACAAGAAAAGGAGCTGAGCATTTGTTTACCATACACATACAATGCAATTCAACAGATACGAGCATCAACACATAGTACCCACACAGCACCTGTACCAAAGAGGGGCTCCTATTTCATTAGTAGGGAGTGTACTGAGCTCACATACATACATGTGCATGTATAACATAAGCACATAACACACATGTACATGTGTATGTAATACATATGCCAATATATGACCTGCATGCATGTGCATGACATCCATACAGATGAAGTCATATGAACATGCAAGGTACATACATGCACATAACATGTGTGCACACCTTTGCAACACATTTATGTGTGCAACATATATGTACATGTAAGCACATTACAATTATGTGAAATGTGAGCATACAATATTCATAAGTACATATAAATACCGTGCATATTTACAGTATGCATATGTAGTACACATGTATAGCACATGTGTGCACATAGAACACACAAAGAAGCAGATACTTTTAACTAACAGGAGGAACTGGAATAATTTGCTCTGTTGATTAGGGACTCGTTAGCAAATTACAGCACATTACTTAGAAGAGCACAATAGTTGCACCGAGACCAAGAAAGGTCTGCAAGCAGTCGTCACCTGAGAGAAACCCAGGCTAGAATAATGGTGTGCCATGAGCCCACTTATTTTTTACACAATAATTATATATGCATGTGCATTTTAAAAAGTTAAGACAAAGGGGGGGGCTGGAGAGATGGCTCAGGGGTTAAGCCTCTGCCTTACAAGCAGAGGGTCGTGAGTTCGGATCCCAGATCCCACATACAGACGCCGGGTAGGAAGCAGGGGCAGCCTGCGTTTCTGGTCCTGGTGAGTAGAGCCTGTGAATCCTGGGGCAGAGCAAAAAAAAAAAAAAAAAAGAGGAGGTAGAAGCAGTCCATGATGATTCCTGAATTCACCCTTGGTTCTACACATACACACACACGCACACACACACACACACACATACACACACACATGCACACACACAATTGAATAAATAAAAAAATAAAGAAATAAGTAAATGAATAAATAAATAAACAAAGGGGGCTGGAGAGGTGGCTCAGGGGTTGGGCCTCTGCCTTGCAGGCAGAAGGTCCTGAGTTCAGATCCTAGACCCCACATATAGATGTGGGATGGGAGCGGGGACGGCCTGCGGTTCTGGTCCTAGTAGGGCGGAGCCTGTGAATCCCGGGACAGAGTAAACAAGGAGGAGGTGGAGGCGTCCATGGTGGTTCCTGAACTCGCCCTTGGTTCTACACACACACACACACACACACACACACACACACACGCACGCACGCACGCACGCACGCACAACTGAATAAATAATTTTTTAAAAAAGTTAAGACAAAACACAGATCTTTGACAAAGAGGAAGTCTCTAGGCAGGGAGGGTGGGGTGCACTGGCATAACCCTGGGAGGAGAAAGGGCAGGGGGCTGTGTTCTTGGCTTCTCCCTTCCTCTAGCTCTAGGGCAGGTACTCCTTTCAAACCTGTCAGGAGTCGTGGCAAGGAGGCCAGCCTGGTATCAGCCTTGAGGGCTCTCCAGCCTCCCCTGGGGTTCTCATATTCTCTCTGCCCCCCCCCCCCACTTCCCCGCTCCCATGGGCCCACACAGTCCCATCAGCTCCTGGTTGTTCTTCCTGCTGAGAGCAGACTGGAGGGGGCGTGTTGGCTCTGCAGCCACAGGCATGAGCAGGACTGTGGCTTTTGTCCACTGCGCAGAATGCTTGCCCCGCCCTGCTTCTCCTGGCCTGGAGATGCCCTGCAGCTTGCTCTGTCTGGACAGGACAATGCTCACCGGGGATAGGAGAGGAGAGACTGGGGAGTCCCGGGTGCAGGGAAGGACCTTCAGTAGCCTTGGTTTTGGGCAGTAACTTATTGGCAGGGCACTTGCCCAGCCACAAGGACTGTCAGTTCAAACTCAGCAAGAAGCAAGATGATGGCTTAGTGGGTAAAAATGCCTGTGAGCAAGTCTGGTGACCTGAGTACAGTCTCTGGAGCCCAAATGGCATGCCATGGCACACACCTGCACTCTGTCTCTCCTAGCCTCTGTTTCTGTCAAATAAATAAAATACTTTAGAAGAAGAAGAAGAGGAGGAGGAAGAGTTGTCTTGGGCATCAGTCATGAACTCTAAGGAGAGGAGGGTCATGACTGTAAAGAAGTCATAGGGACACAATATCACTAACCTTCACCAGAGGTCAGAGCTGTGGGGCTACAGTGGCCATCCCACCTTGGACAGACACAGAAACTGAGGGTCAAAGGGAATGGGGCCATGGAGAACATAGGCTGGCAGTAACAAAACTTCTGAGAAATCCTTTCAAAACAGCTCCACGTCATACACACATATCTCACATACATCACACATACACACATAATATGCACATATCTCTCTCTCTCTCTTTCTCTCTCTCACACATACACACACACACACATATAGCATGCCCGCATCTCTCTCACACACAGAGCATGCACACACCTCTCTCTCGCACACACACACAGACACAGAACATGCACCCATCTCTCTCTCATGCACATCACACACATATACAACACACAGAGCATGCACAGCACACACACACACTTACCACACACATCTGAGTGTGAGCCAACATCTCCCTCGCACACTAGTTCCAGTTCCCCAGCACATTCTTCTGTGTAGCAGCTAAGGATCCCCATGCCTTTCTCTACAGCCCCCCCCCAGCTCCATGGAGTGGAAGGGTTCACCTCTCTCTGCAGACCCACATGCCCATGGCAGCCCCTTGCCAGCCATGCCACGTGGCAAGGTGGCACCTGACTTGTGCTTCCTTTCTGCGACATCACACAGGTGACACAATGAAGTGCTACAGATACAGCACACAGACTTGCAAAGGTCTCACGCATGAAGCATTGCTGTGTGAGACTCCCAAGCAGTGTTAACTGCTCATTTAGCTCAGGGTCGGGCGAGCCCTGGCGGGGCTGTCCTTGGTCCTCTGCCGGGCTGGGCATGCTGTCTGTCCTGCAGTGGCAAGAGCAGGGCTCAGGATGGCCTTGACCACAATCTGGTGCACACTCTGGACTCTGGTGGACCAGCCAAGGTCCATTCTCACAGCACGAGGGCCTCTGGAGGCCAAGGGGCTAGAGCAGGACCACAGGCAGCCCGCAGCCAGATGGGAAAGGGACCCACCCTCAGTGGGAGACATTGCCCCACGTGGCAGAAGTGAGGTGTGGGGAAGGGGTAATGGGTGAGCATTTGGGGCTCAGGTGAGACAGTTGTAGATATTTCTGCTGTGGTCGGCCACAGGCGCTCAGGGCCACGAGGATTCACTAGGGGGCTTCTATCTGAACTTGAGCAGCCGCTTGCAGTTTCAGTTGAACAGAAATGTCATGGGGGGCTAGGCCCACTTGGGCTGAGACTGGCTTTCTCTGTGAGATGCGTCCACAGAGCTCCAGAGGGACCGTGAGGGAAGCGTGTCCTCCTGCAGAGACCCTGGGCCCTGCTGTCAGAGGACGAGGCGTGACCATATCTCTTTAAAAACGGGATTGGTTTTAAAAATGGAGGTGAGGGACAGAGGGAAGAGGGCAGGCATTCGGGTCTGGGGTCAGGAGGGAGCTAAGGTCCTGATGACCCTGTAGGAGCAAATGCAGGAGTCACGACCTCTTGGGGTGATGGGGTGACAGCGACGTACAGACAGCCAGGCTAAGTCAGTGTGGAAGCTGCTCTCTGACTCGCAGTGAGATCTGTGAAACTGGCCCAGGACTCCAGACCTGTGGGAAGTGATGGGCATCTCGCCAGCCAGTGCTGGCAGCCCAGTGGTCCCAGTACACGTGGCTGGGACCTGGGGACCAGGATCCACTTAGGGCTCAGCCCAGAATGCCAGTCCTGCACCCTCACCCTCAGCTGGAATGTGTTTCCTGGCTGCCACCGGCTGCTCTCCTGTGCCCGCGGCCCCAGGGATTGCCTGGAAGCCTCCTGCCCCTCTCTCTGCAGAGTCTCTGTTGCACACGTGGTGGTGGCCACAGCCCTTATTTTCAAGCCCCAGATGAGTCTCCTCTGCCCTCCTGGGAGTGGGCCTTACTGAATGAGGAAACCCCAATACAGATACGAATGTGTGCCCAAAGTCCTCCTCCTCCTGTAGGGTGTGTCTATGTGAGAGCACTGTGCACACATCACCCTCAATAGAACAACTGAAGAGAAAAATCACGTGAGCATCAGAATGAACATAGAACAACTGCCCCACATGACTCAGCGGCCATTCACAACGCTCCCAACAATGCAGGAATAAAAGGGAAATCAGCACAACAACAACTGTGAGTGAGCCCCCTACAAAGCCCCGATTCACAACACGCTGTCACTCACATTCCAGCAGATGTCAGAGAGCCACGGGACACCCACACTCGCCACACCAACGCCGAAGGCTAAGCTTGTGCAATAAGAGAAGAAAAGGAAATGGATGCACAAAGAGGAGCCGGACAAAGCCTTGCTGTGAGCCCACGAGCTCCTGCAAACGTTGATGCCGTCAACCCTGGGCTGAGGAGCTCCTGGGCGTGGGACCTCACGCAAGCGCACTGTGGGACTGAGTGACAGGAACACTTGGGCGCAGGCTTAGGCCAGCCTGGCACACAAACGCATCATTTTTGCACTTAGAAGATAAAAACTGATCAAAATGTGAAAGACTGAAGTGAATTAGCAGGAAGAGCTGGGTTGAAGTGACCACTTTCCCAGGCTGATCTGTAACTTCCTGCAGGGAACTCTAAATGTATGTGGTGAATAAAGGGCTAAGTGAAGCTTTGGCTGCCTGAGCACATAGCTGGGGTTGGGAGGAGAAGGGAAGATGGCGGGGGAGGGGCAGAGGTTACATGTCTGGATGACAGATACTTTAGGTATTATTAACTGTTGAAGTTCGCTTGCATAGTTGCTGATAAAATGACCATCAAATGGCTTAAGGGAACAAGGGGTTTATTTTCTCTTATGATTACTGGTTACAGTTCTCAGTCTAGCACCAGGGCTGAGGGAACTGACCACACTATCTCTACACAACAGCTGAGAGAGGGACAATCCTTACATGCCAGACCAGCATGTCTGGCCAACTGTACAAAAGGATGCCAATTTCCTCAACCAGCTCTCAGTATTTTATTCACCTGTTCAGGGCCTAGTCCCACCCACCATTGACTGGGGCCTTCCCCATCAGCTAGACAATCTCTCGCAGGTTTTCTCTGGGCTTAACTCAACCATTAATTCTCTACAAATATGCCCAGAGCTCAAACCCTCAACTATCAAGTTGACACCTGTGCCTAACTATGAAATTAGCCATATATGACTTTTGCTAAAAATTGTGAGGGGTTTGTTTGTAAACATTGTGAAGGGTCATTTGTGAGTTCATAGAAAAAGGACACCCACATTATGCCCATGGACAAAGCTGTCAACCTCTGAATTTGGCAGATATGCAAAAGGTGTCTGCAAAAGCAAAAATGATCCCTAATAAAGCTGTGGACAGGCTAGGAATAAAAACCAAATTTCTAAAATATGATAAAACACGCTTATTTTAAATTAAAAGCAAAAGTCATTTTTTCCATTGTAACACCCCTGAAGTATTTCTCCTGCACTTGGAAATGAGACAAGGATGTCTGGTGTTGCCTTTGTTAAATTGAATTGCCCAGGAAGTTCTCACCAGGGTGATAAAAAAAATGTTTTAACAATTCAAAACATAGTGGGTAAATTAGCTTTAATAGAACCAATTGAATAACTACTGGAATTGTGATATTTCAGTAAGCTAGCTGTACAAAATAAGCCTACAGCACAGTTGTTACATATATGTGTGAAGCAGGTTGGCGAAATAGCTCAGGCATAAAGTGTCTGCTTGCAAATGAATCTGAGTTTAATTTCCAGAAGTCCACATGGTAAGAGGAGAAAACTGACTTCCTAAGGTTGTTCTCTGACCTCCATTCATGTGCTGTGCATGCATGTGCTATGGTATACATGTGCTGTGCATGCATGTGCATGCCTCTCTCTCTAGTGGATACATTAATATTATAATATATATGAAAAATCTCAATAAAATATCTAGGAATACCTTTACAAAATACAGAAGGCTAAAACAGAAGGATCGCAAACTCAAAGCCAGCCTGGGCTACACAGTGAGATCTTGTATCCAAAAAACAAAACAAACAAGCAAAAGCTCCCACAAAGCTATAATGTGCATACTTGGGGCTGGAGAGGTGGCTCAGTGGTTAAGCCTCTACCTTGCAGGTGGAAGGTCCTGAGTTCGGATCCTAGACCCCACATATAGACACCAGGCCCAAAGCAGGGGCGGCCTGTGTTTCTGGTCCTGGTAGGGCGGAGCCTGTGAATCCCGGGGCAGAGTAAACAAGGAGGAGGTGGAGGCGGTCTATGGTGGTTCCCAAATTCGTCTGCACACACGCATACATGCACAATTGAATAAATAATAAAAAAGCTACAATGTGCATACAAAATAAGTCAGTCTCTCATGATGTAAAAGGTAAATTCTGCCAGTTCTCCTACTGTGCGCTGCTACGACAAAATTGCTGAAGCAAGCCAACTTGTTCAAAAACAGATTTATTTAGCTCCCTATGGAGGCCAAAGGTCCAAGCAGGCTAACACGATGTCCAGCGAGATTGTCCTGGTGAATGGCCAGCAGATACTAGAGAAAGCCGAGGTGCCATCTTTAACAGCACCATGTCCTGGGGTCCTTGGGACCTTCAGCTACTACCATCTTCTTAAAGAGCTCCAGCCTCACACTGAGGACAAGCTCCAGTGGAGACACGATATCTGTGGCACAGCTTTCATGAATTATTTCTATTTATCATATCCTAGTCTGTCAAAGTCACTCTGTCTGAGTGTGTGCACAGGTATACACACTTGGGGGTGCATGTGCACATGGATCCAAGGTCACCCTTGTCCGTCGTCCCTCAGGTGCTGTCCACCTCAGTGTTTTGAGATGTGGCCTCTCGTAGGCCGGCTGATCTGGGAGGCCCAGGGTCTCTCTGTCTCTGGCTTCCCAGCCGTGCCTGACATTTTCTTACATGAGTTCTGGGTATTTACCAACTTTGATGTCACCCCAACCACCCAAACCACTCAGCCCCGACCAGTGCTGGATGCCGGGTGCAGCCGCCCCGTGAGCATTTCCTCCCGAAGTCAGGGCGACCGAGACACCAATGTTTGTGGCTGGCAAAGGCTTCTGGCCCACGCAGCATGGTCACCCCAGCTGCTGAATGACAGCCGGTGTCTAGAAATTGTTTGCCCCTGATCTAGCCTCTCGGCTAGGAAGGAGGCTAGCCATCCCAGCCCCCCAGGCACATATGCCACCCTGAGTGGCTGGGTGCCCGGCCCCCCTCCTTCAGCCCAGCTCCTGAGGCTCCTGCTGTCTTGTTGCCTCCCGCCCCAAGGTGAGACTACTGAAATCAAAAGGCAAAGTGGGAGCCGGTCAACGCTACCTGGTCATCCTTTGAGCTCTTCCAGCTGAGAGCCGTCCCCTTTCCCACTGCAAAGTCAGCAGCAGTCCAGGTAGAATGTAAAGAGAGACATATGGATGGGCAGATCGCAGGAGCACCAAAAGCTCTGAGCAAGCCCGGGTTTTCAGAAGATGAGGGGTCCTGTCCCACCACCCCGGATGGTGCATCTCAGGGAACACAGCTGCCCTCCTTGAAGTTATGGGGCTGCCTCCCCACACCCCTCCTTGTGTGAGGATCAGGGGCTCCCACGGTGTCATTCTGGCTCTCACAAAGACAGTTTCCTTCCACCAGTAGAGCAAGAGCAGAAGACTCCTCAACTGTCACGTCAGGAAAAGCCTCAAGGCTGGGCAATCACTGGCCACAGGGCTGGCCACACAAGGAAAGGGCCTGAGCTGGAATCACCAGACCCAATGACAAATGTCAAGCGGGTGTCGCAACTGCCTGTGATTCCAGCCCTGAGGGCAGAGCCTGGGACTCTTCAGTTTGTGCTCTGGGTCCAATCAGAGACCTGGGCTCAAGAGAATAAGAAGGAAAAGAGATCAAGGATGACTCCGATATCAAGCACAGGTCTGTACGTGCAGACACACACATACATACACCACATTAAAAATAGTAAAACAGGGCTGGCAAGATGCCTCAGAGGTTAAGACTCTGCCTCGCAACAGAAGGTCCTGAATTCGGATCCCAGGTCCTACATTAGAGTGCCAGGCAGAAATGGCAGTGGCCTGCACTTTCTGGCACTGGTGGACAGAGCCTGGGAAAGCCCAGACTGAAGCAAAAAGGAGGTACAAAGTGATCCAGGATGATTCCCAAAGTCACTCTTGGTCCTCCACAGGGAAACACAGTGCCCTCTGGTACATACACACGCATGCGCACATGCACACACACACAGACAGACACATACACACACATGTGCGCACACGCAAAATAAAAATAAATAATAGATAGATAGCTGATAGAGATAGATAGATAGAGATAGATAGATAGATAGATAGATAGATAGATAGATAGATAGATAGATAGATAGATAGATAGATAAAGGCTGCCTTATGTTTCTTCTTGAGCACTGACCCCTTTACTTCCACAAACAGTGGCTGCCCCTGTTCCCCCTAGGCAGGCACGGTGGTCAGAGTCCATCTCAGCAGTGGAAGCTGCACCCGCAGAGCTTCAGAGTCTTCTCAGCAGGAGGGCGTCTCGCTGGACCACCGACCACCTTCCAGCCTCTCCCTGAAGAGTCTCCACAACTCCCTCGTCCACCTCCCTCACAGCGGCTGCAGCGACAGAGCAACCCCATAATGACAAACAAGAGCTTGTCCCACACTCTCAACAGCCCTGGAGGACAAGGTGGCGCCACTATGTGGCCAACAGAAAGGAGCACCTGCCCCTGGACGCCCACAAGCCCCAGACAAGTTCCTTCTGTTTTCTGTGGTCAAGATTGAGTTGCCCGGGTAACAGCGTCAAGGGGCGGTCCTGACAGAGGTGCTGAGTCACGTTTCCCAGGTGTCTCAGGAGCCGGTGAGCTAAGCAGGGCATTTGACCCCTCCCTGCCTTCATGTCACCTGCATGAGAGGTTTTGCCAGTATAATGCTTTCGCCGTGAGCGTGCCAGGCAGGGGCAGGTCCCTGCCAGCCATAGCCACTTGGCCTCATGTGCCATCTCAGAGCTATGAGAAATACATTCTTGTCTTTCCCAATAGCCCGGCGTGTGCTGTTCTGCTGGTCTCAGGAAAAGCAGGGTCTCCTCCATGTCTTTGCTGTCCACGTGGTGGGCATTTACCAGCGACATCTGGGCGGTCTGAGTCATGGGACCCCTTGTTGCTGTCACATATTCCGCTGCTACTGCCTTTTATATGTACACATGCACGACACCCATCTATGCACACAGGGCACCTGGGTCAAGTATAGGTCCTCAGGTAACATCTACCGTGTACGTGTACATGTGTAGGCATGTATACAAAAGGATACTTGAGTGTGTGTGCCTGCGAAGGCCCAAGGATGACATCAACAATCACCCCGGATGGCTCTACCTCCTTATTGCTTTGCTTTGGGGTTTCCTAGGCTCCACTTCCACCTGGGACAGAATCACAGCCCCCACGTTTCCTGCCTAGCATTTTTTTGTAGGATATGGAATCCGAACTCAAATCCTTTTGTTTGTGAGGCAAAGGCTTTAACTCCTGAGTTATTTCCCCAGCCAAGTGCTGGAGTTTCCAGATGCGCCCCACGCCCAACTTTACCTTCCTAGCATGGTCTGGGGATTGGTCCAGTCCTCAGCTGGCAAGGTGACCGCTTTGCCAGTGGCCCCCTGCGTCTCCCCAGTTGTGCTGTCTCCTTCCTCGACATGGGGTCTCGCTGCTGTAGCCCAGGCTAGCCTCAGATTCCCATCTTTGACTTCCAGGACTGAGGTGCCTGCCTCAGACTACCAGCTTGACTGCAGTTTTTTTTTTTTTTAAAAGAAAGAGATAGAATTAATTTCCATCACGTTTTATTAAATGTATCTAAAATATCATCCTTTGATACACAGTCAATATGTTCTGAGCTGCCTCCGGCTTCCCAGGCTCCTAGGTCCTGGGAGCCACCAAGCCAGTAACTGGTGACTGTGTGTTGTGCCCAGCAGGCCCGAGAGTGCCAGCACTTGGCTCTCACCTGTTCTCAGGTACGTCAGACGACCTGCCCAGGGATTAAGCAGGCTGTCCATGAACACAATTTCTTTCTCCTCCTATCCCTTTCTTCGAGGTTGCTAGGGTGGAGCCTAGGGCAAGGGCTCTGTTTCTGGGTGCCACCGGCCCCAATCCCTGCCTCTGTCACGCTCTCCTGCTCTTCCCCTAGTAAGAACCCAGGGCAGAGATTCTCTGGGGCCAGGCTGGGATCCGGCCATTGATGAGCAGCTTCCAGTTCCTGTAGGCAGCCAATTCCAATTGTGACAGGTGCCTACATTTGCATACAATTGAGTCTCTTGGGTACCTGGATTTACACTCACAATCTGTTTTCAACCGGAGGGGTTCTGTTTCTTAAAGAAGAAATGCAGATTTCTTTCTTTTGAAGAATTAAGCTACCAGATGTTGTTTTCTGGCCAAAGGACCTGGTAACTCTCGGGGCACAGAGCAGATGGGGTCACATTCAACATTTCTCTGGCCTTGTTTCTAAACTGCCCTGTGGAGAGAATGACCAGCTTGGGCAGCAGGTGGACCCCCACCTGGACAAGGACAGGTATCAGGCAGTCTTGGGGCTGCTGCCGGAGACGCAGTCAGGTTTCAAGGCACAGTGATTCCGTCAGATGGAGATGTCTCAGACCCTGACTCCCCAACCAACCCTTAACTGGTAACACGTTGACCTGGTGTCAGAACCAAGATCTTAGACCGAGGGATCTCTGAGATACTATAACAAGGCCATGTACCCCAAAGATCCCTAAGCTCAACCAACTTTTCCCCTTCAGTTTAAACATCGGGTTAAGCCTCCCCTGATCATCTGCAGCTGCCATGAAAGGCCGAAACCCGGCCAGCTGCCTCCAGCCAGCTTCACACAGCTGCGCCTACAGAGACATCCCGCATTGCAACAGCTGCACCTACAGTGACTTCCTGCGCTGCAGCCTTCCTCATAGGCTCTGTCTGCAGCCAGCTTCACGCAGCTGCGTCTGAGGCGACTTCCCACACCGCAGCAGCTGCATCACGGTGACTTCCCACACTGCAGCAGCTGTGCGTGTGGTGACTTCCTTCTTCTTCTGCCTGCAGCCAGCACAATGAGTCAGCATTGCCAGAACCCTCCGCAGCCACCTCAGGACTAAAGAGAATAAGACCTAAGACTTAGCCAGCAGGGTGCTTGGGTTTTTCTTGACGAAAGTTCCCCTGAGTCCCGGCTGGGCAACTAAGCTTCACTTCGTGAGCTGCTGATGTCTTGCCTGCTTCCTTGGTCGCTTCCTAGATTCCCGCCTCAAATCAGGATGAACAAAAGAACCGGATCCTGAGGCAGCTCTCTCCAGCTCCAGCAGTAGGGCTGGGGGGGTGGGCAGGGGAGCACCGCTGGCACCACTTCTGGCTGGGTCTCCAAGGAAAGTTTCCAGAAGCAAGAGAGAAGCCACACTCCACACCAAGCACAGGACTCTCTAGGCCGGAAAGCTCTAGAGTGGGAGGCCATCCATCCCTCCTTCTGTCCATCCTTCTTTCTGCCCATCCATCCCAAAGTGCTGCAGTCCTCCAATAGATGCAGACGCCGCCGAGGGTCACGCTGTCCACACAGGGATTTGGTCCAGGCCACAGCACGCCTTCAAGACTGGGCGGTGGCTTGGTTACCGTCCCCCTTCCCGCTGTGTGTTATTAAGCTCAGATGTCCCAGGATTCTCTCAGGTCGTATCCTCTGGCCACCAGGAGGCAGTAGCCCTGCTGCAGAGCCAAGGCCAGGGTTGAAGAACAGGTTGCTTCCTTGTTCACAGAGCTGTTTCCTAAGGCCCGCCCTACCTGGGGATGGTGTCCACCCCTCCCAGATGCCTTCCTGCCCTCGCCTCTCCCACTTCTGAACACCGGGCTCCGCTTCTTTGTTTTCTGTCCGGGAACAAGTTCTCTCTTGGGCACACTTTGGGGATCGGAGTTGGGGTGGGGGGGAGCCTTCCAGGAAAAGGTCCTTGAATGAAGGGGTGCTTCTCCACAGACCCCAGCATCCCTCTGGCGCTCTGGACCAGGAACTCCACAGGTTTCTCTCTCTGAACTCAGTAATTCATGTGCCCTGCAGCTGCTGGAAGGGTCGGCTGTATAGGGCTTGGGCCTGAGATGGCTCTGAATCAGTCACAGACCCACGGCAGCCCCGCACTCCCCGCCACCCATCATCCTGCCTGAGATGGCATGTCTCTGAGGTGCCATCCTGAACCTCAGGAGCGTTAGTGCCTACATATGCAACAAGCATCTACGCAAGCTACGGCGCAGCTCTAAAAGCTGAACATCTAAGAAGTATTTTGAAATAAATGAAGTGGGCAGTTAATAGAAAGCTCCAGGTGTGGGGAGCAGGGCCGTGCAAAGTCCCCACAGCCAGAGGGCACCTCCCTGTCCCACAATGGCCCAGCACTGTAGACACTCAGGGTGGCAGAAAGTGCCAAGCAGGGCTTGGGAGCCCGTGAATCCTGGACCCAGGGGGCTTCCTACCTACCCCTCATTGATGACTACAGGGCCCAAACAATGCAGCGGAACAAGGGTTCGCTTCTGCTCATGCTTCCCAGTCACGGTCCAATTTACAGGGAGAGAGATGAGGAATCAGGAGCCGAGGGAACAAACCACAGCACATCCACAGGAGGAAAAGACCGAGGGGTGTCCTTCTAATTGTCAGGGTGCCAAAGTCTAACCAGACCTCCATCCAATCCACCTGCCAGGAAACGGTCCCACCCACCATGACTGGGTCTTCCTGCATCGATTAGATAATTGCTCAGAGGCCTTCCTTAATGACAAGTCTTCATAGATGTGTCTCCAGGCTCATTCTCAGTTGTCTAGTTAACACTGCCAGTGGTTCCATTTCTAAAGTGAAAGTCAGCAGAAGCTTTAGAAAGGCAAAGGCAGGAAGGGAGAATCTGCGGGCTTGTCTCTTAGTAGGTCCACAAGTGTGCACGGCCTCCACACTGGGTGGTTCAGGGGACTCCAAGCCTGAGCCAGGGTTGGGCCCTGGAGGTAGGGTGGGGATAGAGGCAGCACAGGTCAGCACGGTGGGAGACACCTTCTACTGCCTCTAGTGCCCACGGGCCCATGGAGGGACCGCTTGCTGTCTGTGAGTGAACTGCAGAGTCTCTGAGAAAGCAACCCGGGCAGGAGCAGAAAAACTGAGAGATCCCCACTGGCGGCCCTGAGACCACCACAACAGCATGTCACTGCACAGAAGGACTGGCCCCAGCTAGAGAGAGACCCAGGCCACAGCGGCAGTCCTGAGTCCAATCCCGCTGTGGCCTGTGCCCGCCACAAGCCCCTCTCTCTTTTCTGTCGGGCACAGGCTGTAGCAGAGTAGCACGAGGGCTACGGATGTAAAACAAATGATTTGAGGGCTTATGAATGTGAGATTCTGGTGAAAAACTAGCAAAGCTCACTAGTGTAGAAAGAATAACCAAAATTCCTCGGCCCCCACTTAATGCCTGGTGGCCCCAGAAACAGCCCCAAGGAAGATTTGAGGATTCCAGGAGCAGAGGGAGGAAGGAGAGAGAGAGAGCATAGTGACCGATGGTGAGGACCAGGTGCCATGTGGGCAGCAGGGCTCCGTCCTGCAGCGCCCTCTGAGCCTAGGACAGCACGCTGTGGACTGTCCCCCCATGTGGCCCTGCACGTGGCCAAGCATTTTCAAGGGGTACCGTGACCACTCAAGAGTAAGGTAATCTTGGGGCTGGAGAGGTGGCTCAGGGGTTAAGCCTCTGCCTTGCAGGCAGAAGGTCCTGAGTTCGGAACCTAGACCCCACGTATAGACGCCGGGCAGAAGCGGGGGCGGCCTACGTTTCTGGTCCTGGTAGGGCGGAGCCTATGAATCCCCAGGCATAGTAAACGAGGAGGAGGTGGAGGCGTCCATGGTGGTTTCCGAATTCGCCCGTGGTTCTACACAAACATATACACATGCGTGCACACACACACACACACACACAATTGAATAAATAATTTAAAAAATTAAAAAAAGAGTAAGGTAATCTTTTTGACACAGAGCCAAAACATGCCCGTGAGTCAACACCGTGGCCAGGGTATAATTCTTCCTACCTTGCCTTTCCTTGCCATGGCCAAGCACCCCAGCATCTCGCTTACGCAGGGTTCACCGTGTCAGAAGTCTTGGCGTGTGGGCGCTCACCTCAGCTGCTTCCAGGCAGAGCACAGTGACCAGCGGGCAGTACTTGGTGGGTGGCCTCATGGTAGACAGGAGGTAGAGATACGATGGGGCCGAGGACTGTGTCTATCCCTCCAGGGCACATGCCACCGGCCCCTGTCCTCAAACACAGCCTCCTGATGCCCACCTTCCCGCCGAGCCGTCAAATTGCTAATCCATCCGTGGAGATGAGCACTTGCCAAGCCCTGGGCTCCTGAGCCTTCACAATGCTTCCGATTCAAGCTGCGATGCTCAGAAGAAGCAGGGGGCGCTCTAGGCGGTTGAAGCTGGAGGTGAATTATTGGCGATGTTGCCCAAGTGTAGGCAGCAGACATAAAAACAGATAAATCAGGCTCCTTTAAAATTTTAAACTTCTGTAAATCAAAGACCCAGCTAAGTGCAAAGACGAGCTGGGAAATGGGGGAAATATTTACACCTCGCTCAGCTGACAAGAGGTTGCTACGCAGAATTCACGAAGAATTCCCCTGGTACAGCAACTAAGACGAGACACCTCGTCCTGAGCAGACGGAGGGCTGGAGCCTTCCCCAGAGAAGGGTGTGAACAGCTTGGAGCACAGCGCACCGGTCCAACTCCACTGCACGCACAGCTGAGAAAGTGCAAACCTGAAGGCCACGAGTCTGCGATACACGGACCCGTCATCCCAGCCCCAGGAGACTGAGGCAGGAGAATCGCCAGTTCAAGACCAGGCTGTGCAAGTCAGTGACACTCTGACTTGAAATTTAAACAAAAGTCTGGGCCTCAAAGATGATGCCTTGTTAGTAAGCAATTCCCATGCTAGGGAGACAGAGACAGGAGGACTCCTGGAGCTTGATGCCAAGACAGGCTCGCTGAATCAGTGAGATACCCTGCCTCAAAACAGGTAAGAGCAATTGAGGATGACACCAGCATCGACCTCTGACCTCCACAGGCACCTGTGTGTGCATGCAGGAGCACACGCGTGCGCGCAGTGCGCACACACACACACACACACACACACACACACACACATACACACAGCGCAGGGAATCCCTGCCACCATCACCGAGGACTGCAGTTTCAAACTTTACAATTCCATCTGGGGCAACCTATGGACAGATACCTTGGGGAGAGGATTCAGGCACCCCACATCCAGGCACCTCACCTGCACTGATTTCTGGTCCCTGGTCCAAGCTGGCCATGGTAGTGTGTCCGAGGGTCCAACACCCACTGTGGTGCCCAGGAGTGGATGGAGGGAGGACAGCTGTGCTTCTGCTCTTCTTTGCCACCCCAGAAGTGGGGGTCTCCCAGCAAGTGCTCTGTAGGAGGATCTACATTCAGAGGGGGCTGTGCACCAGCCTGCCTGTCCAGGGCAGATGGGCTCAGCAGGAGTCAAGCAGTTGAGTGGTGAGCTGAGCATTGATTGAAGCACGACAGGTCTGGGGTGCGTCCAAGGGAGGGGTCTGTGGGGCTCCAAGCCAGACTATAGCCTGGACGCCCTCCTGAGCCCCTCGCCTCCTCCCCTCAGCTCTTTGCAGGCAGGACAGAGCTGCAGGGCAGGGTCCCAGGAGGACAGGGACACAGCGACAGGCAGAGGACAGCTCAGTCCTCTCACACTGATTCCCTAGGCATCAGCAGAAGGCTGAGCTCATCCAAGCTTGGCCTTGTCCCTGGGTGCAGGATCAGAGCCAGACCTCCTCTCTCCATCCCACTCAGAGCCTGAGCCTTGGCTGACCTGACACTCAGCCTTGCAGACCTCGGTTGAGATGTGGCAGGTGGGATCCCAGATGAGAGTCAGTGGATTGGGGGGTGCTCACAGAGTTGGGGGTGGGGGATCCATGCTTCTCAGCCTCATCCAGGATGAGGTAATCGACTGTGGTACCCGACAGGTCACTGAGGCTGGATGATGCTTGTATGTCGGAGCACACGTCCCTCCCACCGCGCCCACCGGAGCACACCCACTGGACTGTGTCAGACCCGTCACAGCAGAACAGGGCCTGGCTGTGACCAGGCTTTGGCCTCCATTTCATCCCGAGAAGAGAAGCAGCAGTGTGCTCGCAACTCCTCACACACTGTGGGCCTCAGGGTCTTGGCACGTGCTGTGTGCTGGCCTGGCACTCTGCCCCTAATGCCCTGCCCCACCCTTCCTGGGTCCTCTCCCCCCCGGGGGGGCTCAGAAGGGTGATGGAATTTGGGGCGTTGAGCTGTGAACCAGCGGGCAGGGAGTGTGTATAGAGGCTCCACTCCAGCACGGGCCGAGTCCCTCCATCCGCTCCAATCCAGGGGTGGGGCCCACATGCGGGTTCTCCATTCTGGATCTGCTCAAGCCTTAACCAGCAGAACACCAAGAGCCCCCCAGTCCAGTCCCCCTCCTCACTCCCTATCTGTGTCCAGGTCGCCAATCCTTAAGGTTTGACCCAGTCACCCACTACTTCCCTGCAGAGAGCTCAGTGCTTATCAGAGTGACTGGCTCCCGGTAAGGCATGGGTAACAGTGCATCAACCAGGGTGACCCCGCAGAGTGGCTGGCTGCACAGCTCCCGCAGCCTTCTGCAGCCACAGCTCTGCATGTTAGGGGATCCCTTGCACTGGGTAATGACGCAGAAGACTGGGGCTGTGTCGCCTGCCATCCTAATTATGTCTCTGGAGACCTGTGGCTGCCACGGGCTTCCTTTCGCTACGGCCCGCGGGCAGCATCTGGCCCATGGTCTTCTGGGAACTGAGTTTTCCTCATTGTCTGTTCTGCCCAGCTCCAAGCTTGGCTGGGGACACGGGAACAACCAGGCTAGTGCCGTTGTGGGGGAGGGACTCACGTGCATATGTGATTACAAGACACAGGGAACAGAGTCCCTGCTGCGACAGGAAGAAGCCCCTGTGAAACGCGGGCCCCACAGATGAGCTGAGAGGCCTCCCCCGAGGTGCCCTGTGCTTCTAAACATGTATCCGCGGGCAGATGACGCGGGTGATGGAGGGCTGTGGGATGCTGAGTTGGACAGGGTGCAACCAGTACAGGGGGAGCAGGCGTTGGGCCTGCTGGGGTGGGAAGCCCACCAGCCAGGTAGCTCAGGTGAGGCTCAACTGCTTGGGACCGGGCTTCCGCAGGGACCCAGGAAGGTGGTCACGCCCGCTTGGCTCGTGTCTCAGTACCCAGCATAGGGGAGGGTGAACGAGCAGATATGACCGGGAGTGAATTTAAAAGTCTCCCTTGGGCCAGCAGCTCACTGCCCTTTGGGAAGCAAACCTGTCATTTCCCAAGACATTCACCACCCTCCCCACCCTCAGCCAGCTCTGGGCACTTGGTATGGGCAAGATGATTTCTCCAGGGATCCATACGCCAGAAAAAAATAAGAGGAATATGGAGGCATTTGGCTGCTCGCCAGCCACAGGGCGTGCAGGTCTTTGGTTCTGGAGAAGCCAGCGCTTCCGTGCGTATCTGCAGTGGATGAGTCGCTGTCTGAATTATTGTATGGTACACACCTCGCACCTCAGCGAGCGAGCAGTCTTGAGCCAACCCACTGACTCTACCGACACCCACTCTGGTATTAGATTGATCCCCGGGTGTGGAGTGAGAACAAGTGTGACGTGCTGTTCCAACCAAGTCCTTACCAAAGGCTGTGTCCTGCTCCCCTGCCCACCAGCGTGGGTGGAGATGTTCACCCACACCATAAGTTATGGGTACCCAGGCTCTCAGCCCTTGGGATCGGGTGTGAGATGTCCCACGTCCCATCCAGGTAAATGCAGGACTCCATCAAGGGTTGCACCCCGCCCATCCCACAGGCCTTTCCCATAGTCCCACAGACTTCCCTTTCCCGTCTTGCCCAGGATTGGACTGGATGCCTGGCCCCAAGCGTAGCCAGTAAGCAGAGGGCCACCCCGGAGCCACCTCCCAGGAAGGAGGGCAAGCCCAGCAAGAGAGGCTAAACCACAGCCAGCCTAGGAGGGAGCCTTATGAAGCAAGATAACTCCCCCCAGCACCCACTGGGAAAGCACAGACTGGGAACCCAGCAAGAACGGTATAAGAAGAGCTGAATGCCACCCCCAGCAGTTTCTGGTGCCTGAGACACAGCACTGCAGGCCATATCCTGGGAGTCTCGAGGTTGTGTTCGGACAAAGCAGAATTCACTCCCAGCCCTTCGTCCCAAGGTAAGCAACCTGTGGTATTGCTCTGCAGAAGGTAGAAACCCAACTAGGAGGTACAGTTGCCTGGTCTGGATCTGCTGGGCTGCAAAGCGAGGGGGAGGGGGGCAGAGACCAAAGGAAGATCTGCCCAGGTCTCTCCCTTGGTGGCTCACGCAAGTTCTAGTCCAAGCCCAGGTCATATCAGTGGCCTCACAATGGGATGGGCCACTACTCCCAGCTCCCCAGCCCTGCTCATTCCAGTCTGGATCTCAGGACCCTCTGTCAGGTTCCTGCCTGGACCATGTCAACCTCACCCGTGGGCTCAAAAGGTGGGCTGAGGTTGCAGCCCTGCAAGGCCAGAGGAAAGCCTGGTAGGCTCTATCCTGGCAGGGTAGATCAGAAAGCTGGGGGGGGGGAATGACAGCGGCTAGCTGGTTGCTAAGGAAACAGTAGGTAAGAATTTCCAGGTCGAGTCCATGGGAGAAGCTATCGATTGGTTGAGAAGGCGGGGCCTAAGAGAGCAAGATTGAGAGAGAGAGAGAGAGAGAGAGAGAGAGAGAGAGAGAGAGAGAGAAAGAGAGAGACTCCTGAAAGAAATTGGGGAGGGAGCTGTTGGAGGTCCTCACCCCACTACCAGTGGAAGTGCCCACAGATAGAGCATCCCTGGCACACCACCCAGGCTGGTACTTGGCACCAGATGCCACCCTGCGCTCGCTCTATGGCCTGAGAGCAAGGCACCAGTGCCAGCTGAAGCAGGCAGGTTGGGGGACACACCCACCCTAGGCTGGAGGCTCCGTCTGGCCACCACACTGAGGATATACTGTGCCAAGCCAGGGCACTGCCACCCACAGGGAAGGCTCACTGCTGGAACACCACCCCCACCTTTAAAAAATCACTTGTCATACGTCTGTGGGGCAGGTGTGTATACACATGTTTGCATATGTGCAGGTGCATGTGTGGGAGCTGCACATGTGTGTGTGTGCATGTACACGTGGAGACCGGAAGTTGACATCAAGCACCTTCCACAATCACTAGCCATCTTTCATATTAAGGTGGGGACTCTCCCTTGAACCCAGAGTTCATTGTTTAACTGTCTTGCTAGCCAGCTTACCCAGGGATCCCCTATCTCTGCCTCTTGAGTCCTGAGATTTAGGTGGAACTGCCCAGCATTTACGTGGGTGCTAAGGGATCCAAATTCAGTTCCTTGTGCTTGATTAGCAAGCATTTCACCCACCAAGAAACCTCCACAGCCCCCATCTTGACCACCCCATTCTCAGCCAGCTTCGTATATCCCCAGAGGAAGCGATACCTGTCCAAGGTCTTCCCTGATACAAGTGGGGCTTTCCTATCTCCCGCCAGCCTCTGCGGCCATAAGAACGTGTTCCGACAACTCAGAATGGGAGCTGTGACTGTGCCCAAGGAGAAGCCAGGCTTAGAGTGCCCTTCTGGCTGTGCTGAGTTCTGTCTCCTGTGTCTCCACACCCAGAGGATGTCCCAGACATGGAACACCCGTCCTCAGAAGGTGTCCTACTCACAGGTCACAGGGATACCTCAGTTTTCAGAGCGTTTCCCTGAGGACCTGCGGTTGTCTGCTGCATGTGCTTGGTAACATTCGGTTTAGGGGGGATCCTTCCATGCACAAGCCATGAAGTCTCTTGGGGCCTCCTCCGTCCCTGGGTCTAATGGTGGCCGTGTTCCATCCGGCCAGTTGCTCTGTGGCAGTCACGGGCCCCTCTGAGCTCAGCTGGGCTCCATCCTATTGGGAGGTTGTGAAGTGAGCGACATGATGTGTGTCAGGGCTGAGGGTCAGTGTGGTGCAGTCACAGTGTGCGTGGGCGCCACGGTTAGATGGGCAAGGACGCAGAGAGGCCTGGGGTTGGCCTGCCGTCCCCTGGAAGCCAGGGGGGCCCCTCCCTTCAGCCAGTCCACAGTCTGCTCTCAGGTCAGCACTTTGGCCTGGGCTGATCCCTGCTTGCACCCACTGCCAGGGGCCTTTCCCTGCTCGTCGGGCCCTGGTGATGTATTGCTTGGGAGGTCTGTGTCCATTTCTCACGACTGAAGCCTGCAGTTCTGGGGAGACCCACCCTGTCTGCCGGGGGCTCTGGGGCAGCTGCTCCCTCTGCAAGGCCCTAAGGCTTGGGCACGATTGTGGGAGGAAGTGCAGGATTTGTGGTCACACTCTAGAACCTTCTCTGACAAGCACAGCCATCTTAGCAGTAGGTCCAACCCTGACAGAGCTTCCGGCCCAGAGGAAGCAAGGAAAGACAAGACACGTGACCATGGAGGGTACGCCATGCAGACAGGCCTGCGGGGGACAGCCTAGGGAAGGCTTCTGCCCATAGAACCTTCTGGCAAGACAGGCTGCTTGCCCTACAATGATCACCACCCCTGTGCCCCTGTGTACTAGCAAAGGGACAGGGACTAGACAGGGACCTGAGGTTTCTTCACTTTATTGAATTTTAAGCAATTTAAATTTAAAAACCAAGGCTCAAATCAGTTCAGATATTTTGGAACTACTTGGGTATGTAAATCTCTTCTCTCAACAGTAAATTTTATCAAATCTAAATTCAGAGTGTTTCCAATGAAAATTTAGCTTCTGAACTAGCACGGGCTGTAAATAAATATAAGGCTCACACCAGGTTTCACAGATCTAGGGTAACAAAGGAATAGAGGGATCTTTCATTGATAGTTCATATTGATTACCTGTGAAGTGATGATATTTCTGATGTGTTGAGTTGAAGTTATGAAAGATACTGTAGCTACATAATCACCATACATGAATACTAGCTAAGTTTAAAATAGCCCTATTAATGGGGCTATCGTAAACTTTCCAGTTACATAGAGGATTTATGTGATATTTCTATCAGGTTGCTCCTCTCTAGAACATTCTTGGAAGAAGGCAGAAGGCTTCCCTGAGGAGGGGGATCATTGGAGCAGAGATGGTCAGGAATGGATGGAGCCAGAGGGGTCAGTACTAGCAAAGGCCCGATGCACATGTATTTGACATAACATCCCCACCCTCCGTGTGGAGTGCCAGGAAAGGTCAGGCTGGGGCGCAGGCTTGGGGTGCTGATGCTCTGAGGCCAGCCCGCCTCTTGCCTGCTGGATGGCAGGCAGAACTTGTGCACACCTCCAGGCTCCGAGGGCTGCATTCCCACACGCAGAATCAAAGACTTCGCGTGGTCTTCCCAGCCAGCAGCTGTTGATCCGTGGCTCAACCCACTGAAGAGATTGCGGAGGGCCTTCTACAGACACCCGGGGTCTCGGGGCCGCTGCAGCTAATCCCGACAAAGGATAACAGTCCCTAATTAATTCTCCGAATCTGATGGCAGCACAGACGCCAGCCAGGCCGCCCGCCTTAATGAGTTTAATCGACTGGACTTGATGATTTTATTCGAAACCTAGGGCCGCAAATTAAGCTCTTAAAAATGCACTTGAACTTGATTGGCAACCGTAATCCCAACAAAGTCGGTTTAATCCCCGGCCTGCCTGAGTAGGAGCAGTAGGAGCTTCATGGGGCTGCAGACTCTGCCCACAGGAATCCCTCTTCCCTCAGCACAGCTGGCCACCCTTGGCCTCAGCCTTGCCCTGGCCTATTGCCCACCAGGTGAAAAGCTACACACCCCACAAATCAATCAGAGACCCCAGGAACCCCACCTGCATGCTCCCTCATGGACCCAAGTGCTTTCCCCCTGCTGGGCTCTGTCTCAACCTATTCCCCTCTGAACCCACTGTGCCCTCCATGGCTATAACCACTCCTGCCATCTGCCAGCTGGGCATTGGTGGTAGTGGTCAGTTTGGCACAGATAACCCCTCGCGTGCACCCATGGTCAAGTCTTCCTGAAGGAGATGGATGGCACAGTGGGCCTCAGGACATCCCTCCCTGAACCACATGTTCTGGCTAAAGACTCTCCTCTCAGGCCTCTCGCCCCGCACCATGACATTCTCGTTGAAGATACCTCCATTACAATGTTCCCACTGAGGACCCTCCTGCTGGCTGGCGCAAGGTGGTCCTCGACAGGAGGATGCAGAGAAAGAATGAAGTACCTGAGTGAGATCTTCATCATGGCCTCTGCCAATGGCACCTGGACCCAGTGATGGGTACGGATGGCTCTGCGGACAGAGCATGCAGTCAGGGTGTAAGCTGCCACTAGACCAGACAGCTTCTGGTGACTTCAATGCAGATCTCTCACTGGCCCAGAACAAACACATCCAGGCAGGCTCAGCTCCGACAGCCCAACCAAACCAACTCTAGCCCAGCCTGTTCCACACAGCCGGGGTGAGCCCAGACCAGTCCGTACCACATGGCCCCTATTAGCCCAGACCAGCCCAGTCTAGCTTAGCCCTCTACATCTAGCATAGTGCAATCCATCTAGCCCAGCCCAGCAAAGCACACCCCAGTCCAGTCCAGTGCAGCCAGACCAGATCAGACCAGATCAGCACAATCAGTCCAGATGAGCCCAGCCCAGCCCAGCCCAGTACAGCCAGCTCAGACTAATCAACCCAGACCAGTCAACCCAGAGCAGCCAGTCTTGTCCACCACGGCCAGCACATCCAGCACAGCCAGCCTAGGCCCACGCAGCCCACTCAGCTTTCTAGTCATATACAGCAGTACCAGGGGTAGCTACTCTGTTGGAGTTGGCTGATGCTCACCCCAGCTCTCTGGCCTATCTCTGTGGTCTTGGCTCTCCACAGGGCTGTGCTGCACCCCAACAGCTGGTCCCCAAGATTTCAGCATGTTCAAGATCCTCCAGCCTCGGCAGCTCATGGCCTCAGACCAGCCCCGGTTCTGGCCCATTTCCACTCTGAGTGGCCTCTCAGTCCTCAGGCCTACCTACCCACAGAGGTTCCCGCCTCAGACTTGTAGGAACTGAGCCAAGGCAATGCCAAGAGACCTAGGGATCGTGGATCTCTGTGTTCATGTTAGACGCCTCCCTCCCCATACCAGAAACATGAACACGCACACATGCGCACACACACACACTTACACACACTCACACATGCGTGCATATCTGCACACATTCATACACAAGCATTCATGCACATGCACATCCACACATGCACATCCACACACCCATGCACCCATATGCACACGTGCACACACACACACACGCACATATGTGTGCACAAGTTTGGATACACATACATTCACAAGCTCGCTCCTTGCACTTGCCACTGAGAGTCTCTCTGAGCACAAAGCAGGCCGGTCTCTTCATGCTCCTCGGAAGGGGCTCCTTGTCAGACTGGTCAGGCACCATGTGCTATCGAGGTGCTCTGTGGGTGAGACTTCAGAACTGCCCTGCTAACCCCACTGCAGAAGCCTCTGTGGTACTAGGTGGCATGGACCTCTGGGATGTGCAGTTAACTCCCCTCCCCTCCTGTTTTAAACTTTTCTAAGTTCATGATCTGGTTCTTAAAAACCTAAAGTCACAGGCTGAGGGAGTGAATGTGTGTTGCTGACTGGGAGAGCCAAAGGCCTGGGACACTGGACACCAGGCCTATTGCCTGCTGTACACAGCACCCATCCAGCCAGTGCCCTTCCAATCAGGAACTGGCACTGCACCTACTTTGTCCCTCCCCCCATGCCCACACACCAGGGGCACCTCCATCTCCCAATCCCATCCCTACCCCAGGACTGCAACTTAGGGGCAGCATCCAAGGCTGGCGACAGCAGGACACTGGAGTCCAGGACTTCTTGAGCCAAGGCCAACACATCTTCCAGGATCTGTACATCTTCCAGAAGTGGAGAGGGATGGGGGGGATGGAGAAGGGCACACCCAGACCTGCTGGGTGTTGGGGTTGGCTGAGGAGGATCGGAAGGCCCAGCCCTGCACTGCAGAAGGTCACATGGGCCAGAGGACAAGCAGGACATAGGGTCTCTGTCCCTGTCTGTCAGACTGTTCTGGTCAGGGAAGGCCTTTCAGGCCCAGCCCTGTCCTAAACACAGCTCCCCATCACCCACCGGCCCTTCCAGATCCTAGTAGAAGATTCCAAACGTGCAACACAGAAGCAGGGTAGGGAGAGAAAAATTTAGGGGACACAGAAGAGAAAGAAACCCCTCCCCCTGGGGTCTAGTTTGCCTCTACTGCTAACCAAAAGTTGAAACCAGACCTCCCTGTGCAGATAGTGTGTGAGTTTTCTGAATTGTCTCGAGCGCAGTGTCTAAGATTACAGTCAGTCCCGCTTGCCCAGCAGCCTTGGGTTTGACCATGTTAGCTCTCCTTGCATCCCAGAGCCCCACAGGGCACCTCGCCAGACACCTTCAAAGTTCATTTACAGAGAGAACCCTCCTTTTAAACTTTGTGGAGCTCATGTCAAACTTTGAGCCTTGCACATTACATCCTTTGAGCCATGAAACATCAAAAACCACAGAGTTCTAGGTCCCCTAGGTCCCATGCCTGGGAGAGACGCAGTGAATGCTGGGCTGTAGTCAGCCTTCTTTCTGCTGCTGTGAGGCAGCACTCACATACAACTTAGGGCAGAAAGGCGATTTATTTAGCTTATGGCTCCGAAGGGAGATGCAGTCCACTATGACAGGCATCCCACTGCAGACGGCATAGCTGAGGTGGAAGCGGGAGGCTGGGTCAGGTTACCTCAGCCACCAGGAAAGCAGAGCGAGCCAGAGCAAACAAAGGAAGCAGGGCTGGACCGCCAGACCTCAAGGCCTGCCCCTGTGACATGCCTTCCTCCAGCAAGGCTCCACCTCCCAAAGTTGCCCGCAGCCTTCCCAAATGTCAGCGTCAGCTAAGAATTCTAACACACGAGCCTGTGGGTGGGAGGCAACTCCCATTCAAACCATGACAACGGCCATCGGCAGACTCATCACCAGTGAGAACCCCGTGTGGGCACAGGAGGAAAGACCACTGATCCGGGATGCTCAGAAAGTCTGGTTATTTCTGGAAAGTTCCCCTCCACAAGAAGGAAGAAGTTGAGACTCTTAACTGTATAGCTGGCTGCCTTTGTGTGGCTGTGAAGCAGTTTCTCACATTCTGACTAGTCTTCAGGTCATGAGCTGCTCCCAGGCCTCTTCCTGCCGCATGACTTTGGGGAATCCATAGCCCTTTGCATCCCATCTCATTTCCCAACGGTGACAGGGGTGGCAAGTCCCATGGCCTCTGGTCCTTCACTCTCTGCTCCACCCCAACCACCAACCCAGCTTGCCTGTGTGTTTCCTGGACTGCCATATTAGTTACTGCCCACTGCTGTGCCAGACACAGCACAACACTGCTGTGGCTCATGGTTTGAGAAGGACCCATCCATCATGGCCGGCGAGGTGTGGCAGAAGCACGAGGCAGGAAACAGAGAGAAATGAGTGCTGGGGTTCATTTCACTTCCTCCTCCTCATTCTGATCAACCCATGGGTCTTTCCGCCTCAATGAACCCATTCTAGAAACTCCCTCAACATAGCCAGATCCTCCTGCAGTCAGGCACCCAGAGTCATGAGTCAGTTCCCCCTGACTTACAGGGTGCTCCCAGCCAGGCTGCGCTCTCTGCTAGGGCCAGCTCTCCTCGGTCTCCCACAGCCCATGGGTGGTTGACAGAATTCAGCTCCTTGCAATGTCAGTTACCTGCATATTGCTGGTAAGTTCATGACCTAATGTCTTAAGGGAGAACAATGGTTTTTTTTCTGGCTTATGATTGTCCAGTTATAGTTCTTAACCCGGCTTGGCAAAAGAGTTCACACCAATATCAATGGTCAAAGGAACTGGTGACGCCATACCCACAGGGCTGCTGAGAGAGAGGCAAACTTCACTTGCCAAAAACATATTTGTCTAACTATACCAAAAAATGCCAACTCCCCACATCAGCTGCCTCCATCTTACCTGCCCAGGGAAAAGCACACGTGGTTTGGGCCTTCCCCACCCATCAGATCATCTACCGCAGGCTTGTGCAAGAGCTTATCTTAACTCCTAACTCTTCACAAATGTACCCATAGCTCAGCCCTCAACGGTCAACACTGTATCTAGCTGTCACACAGGGGCAGGCAGGACTGGTGTCTTCAAGGTCTTGGGAGATGGGGGGGGCTTTTCAGGTCCTGGTCACAGTGCTCTTAGGGAAAGGAGGCTTGCTTATGCCAGCAGGGAAATCCCTGATGTGATGTCACTGATGTGGGATCACAAGACCATCCGCCATGGAGCGGGCCTCACAGGAGTGTGGTCGTCCCACACGCACAGGCCCCTCAGGCAGGAATGTCAGGGCCATGTCAGACATGGGTCACCACGTCTTGAGACACTTCAGTGTTCCCAAAAGCCTCCAAGCAAGACCTGACTCTTCACTAGCTATGAATTTTGCCTAGCAACTGTTGCCAAGCAACCACCTTCAGAAAGAATGGCCAAGGAACTTGGCATATGCTCCAAGGTTGGGATGAGGAAATATGTAGGTCAGTGGGTGCTGGGCTCAAGGACCACCAGGAAGCCTCTGTCCACACCATACTGAGGAACTGAGGACTAGATGGTCTTCTGACCTCCACCTTGAAACGTCAGGGTCCATCATCTTTGTAGATCACATCTAAGCAAGGGAGGGAAGCTGGAAGCAGGGGTGTGAGAGGCTCCTGGGCCCCAGAACTCTGTGGCTGTAGAAGGAGGGGATCAGATGGGTCCCTGAATTGTCAGCAAACCAACTTGGCCTGAACACCCCCATGTTCTCATTTACAGCATCCTGCTTGAGCTAACCCAGGGCCCCAGGGAGCCTTCCCTCACCCCAGCCACTCTTTTCCTGAGGGGAGACTTCCCTCACCCCAGCTACTCCCTCCTGAAGGGAGCCTTCCTTCACCCCGTCTACTCTCTTCCTGAGGGGAGTCTTCCCTCACCCCAACTACTCTCTCCCTGAGGGGAGCCTTCCGGTAAGCACGGATGGAAGCTGCAGCATCTGGGCGGTAAGCCGAAGAGCTGCAGGGATCTCGGAGCGTGGCGAGCGCTCTGGCCCAGGCTTGAACATATGTCGCAGAGGGAGAAGGGTAAGGTCAGCATGGAGGGCGTCTCTGGTCAGCATGGTCCCTTCCAGGGCATGAGCTGTCTGAGGACGGGGTGGCGGGAACTCTGGGACGGAACCCTGGGCAGGAAGCTCTGTCCTGAGGCAGCTTAACAGGGCACTGTGCGGGCTTCTGCCTGGGCACTGACCGGGCCTCCCCGAGCACCTGTGATCTGCCTTCAAATCCAAGGCAAGTCTGGCATGGTGGCTCACGCCCATAATCCTAGCACCAACAGACAAAACACTGAGGCAGGAGAGTTACTGAAAGTTAGAGCTAGCCTGGGCTATACAATATGACTCATCCTCAACAAAGAAAGCCCTAAAGGAAACCAGCTGAGTCTTGGCCCCAGTGCTGACCAGCCAGCCCCCAGCTCTCCTTACAGGGGCAGAGTGTCCCTTCCAGAGGTGGGAGACGCACAGAGTATGTCCTCAAAGCTGCCGCAGCCTTGGAACCAGAGCCACATTGGAAATGTGGGACGTACAGTCAGGCATCTTGGACTGAACCTGTCCTCGTGTAGGGAACACTGACCACAGTTCAGAGTCCGATGAGATAGAGAGGTGTGCAGGAGGGAATGGTGGGGGAGCATCATACATTTGCTGTCTGATCTGCATTCTGATTGCTCTAAGGCACTTCTGTATCACTGTTCTGTTACAAAGGAAGGATTTCAGCTAAAGGCACTGGGTTGGTCATGTACATCGTGGTCAGGGATGAGCTGAGGAAGGCACATTGAAAAGTGAGCCCCTTTTCCCTGTAGGAACTCCCAAGGTGTGGGACTTGGGGGGTACCAGCAAGCAGTTAGGGGAAGACCTATTTGAGTCAGTCTCGCAGGAAGACAGTGGATAGGATGGACATCTGTGTAGAATGATCTGCCATAGACCCACTGAGGACCCTGCAGTGCTGAGCCCCCAGGAGTAGGCCACACCTCACAGAAACCCCAACTAGAGCAGCTCAGAAGATTGACAGGTGAATGGCGAGGAAAGGGATGCATCAGTATGGTAGAACATATCCAGTGTTTGAAACAGGACTGAAAGAAGCCACAACACACACAGAGAAACCTTAAACGCACTTTGTTAATGCCAGGTGGAAAGATCCAGTACTGATAGCCTACATATGGTGAGGGTTCAGATGCATGACACCCTAGAGCAGCCAGCAGAACCACAAAGACAATGATGATCTACAGCGACCGAAGCACAAACATCAAAGGACGGTGGTGCGACACTGCGGCACGGATGGGACGCAGTGGGAACGCGCGGCACTGAGCGCCAGCCATGGATGTGATTTAGCCGTGGTGCACACATCCATTCTTCAATTGTAACCTAAGTGTCTGTCACAGGGAACCAGTGTGGAGTCCCAGGGGTTGTGGGGTCATGAATTTGACCTACAAAATAACTGATCAATTGGGTTTTCATCAAAATTACTTGGGAAAGAGATGCGTTCAATGAGCAAAGTATGCTTGCAGGCCCCCAGACTGACTCCCAGGGGTCGTCTGTAAATGTGCAAAAAACACCCAAAGTTCTACAATCCACTGAGAAGGGCCCACGCGAATGGGCAAAGAAGATACACAGGCAGCCAATGAGACCAGACAGAGACGACATGTAAGATTCTGTGTCAGTATCCAAGACGGAAATGCCAGAGAAACCCACCAGAGATGCCCCAGGTGCGTGCGCAGGTGATTTGTCCTCGGGGTCGTTGAGTCAGCGCCATGAGAACACTCTGCCACCACGTCTCTGCTCACAGGCTTCAGGCTGCTGCCACCTCAGCCCTGGCAAATATATATACAGTGTTCGAGCAGTTCTGGGCCTCTTCCTGCAGAGACCAGACACAGCGGTCGCTGGCCTGGAATGCAGGATGTGGGAAAGTCCCAGGGGAAATCTGGAGTGACCATTCTCAGAAATATGAGGGTGAGAGAAAAACTCAAGATGTACCCAGAATCCGAGGACCGGAAAGAGTGATAAGAAGCATCGTGTGGTGCAGGACGTTCCATTAGACGGCTGGGGAAAGATGAGGCTCCTCCCATAATATGGAAAGACAGAGAGGAGAGACGGGCAGGCCAACAGCTGAGCCGGGCACTCAGAGTCCGAGAAACAGGATTCTAGGACATGGTATGTCCGAGAAACAGGATTCTAGGACATGGTACAGAAGATACAGAAAGTGATCCACGAATTCTGAAGATCCTACGGAACTGAAGGACGCTGGTTTTCCATTGAGGGGCGCAAACCACCAAAATGTCTGTTACTGCCAACACAGCCACAAACATTTCCCGGAGACATGGCAGGTCACGGGCCAAGGCTCGGCATTCCAACAGCATGCTCTGCTCCACAGCTGCTCTGCTCCACAGCAGCTCTGCTCCACAGCAGCTCTGCAAGGATGAGGATCACAGAGCCATGGCTACAGGTGCCAAAGAAAAATGTACTCGTAGCCAGACCATCACTCTGCAAGCCATTCTTAGCACTTGCAAGGGATGCTTCTGACAGAGACCCCTGTGGCTCAAGCCACAGGGTAATGGTATGGTATGCACCTGCAATCTACGCAGACTTCCTTCATACTTGAAAGATCTTGAGATCACTTCTAATTCATTATACGCTTAGTGGTAGAGTGCTTCAAGTATCACATGGCATGGACCATTGACAGCTACTTGTGGTCCAATGTACACAGTACTTCATACAGCGTCAGGGCCCTGTAGACGGCCAGGCTACATTATTTAGAGAAGAAGCATGCTTTGCCAGCTTGACATTTTTCTAGTTCAGTTTACAGCTGGAGCAATCCATGGGTGCAGAATCTGGGTTCATGTGTTTGAACTTGGTTCCCAGCTGGTTAGTAGATGTTGTAGGAGGTTAGTGGGTGTCTCTGGCTGACAGAGGAAGTGGTCACGAGGGAGCTGATTTGCTTTGCACCCGATGTCTACTTCCTGATCCACATAGATGTGCCCAAGCAGCCGCACACTTCTACCACTATGCCTTCCCACCATGACGGACAACACCTCAAACTGTGAGCTGCAGTAAGCCCTTCTTCCCTTTCTTCAGCCTTTCCTCGCCCAAGTTGCTGCTCATCAGGAGTTTGGTTATAGAAAAGAAAAAACAACTGATGCAGAAATGGGGGCAACTGTACTCATGGAAAATAGTCATTTCAAAATGTAAAATAAAATATTTTAGTTACATATAACCTCACAAACATGGCTACTCTGACCAAGGAATTTACTGGGAAATGTGCTTCTACCTCATGCGTGACAAACAAGGAAGGAGGGCTGGGGGACCCTAGGACATGAGGCTGGAACACAGGAGTGAGATGAGGTGGTCCCAAGGCACCCAAGACCACATGGAGAGGGAAGCTGGAGCATTGCTGAATGTGTTGGACATTGACAAAGCTAAACACACCCCAAAGTGGGCGATTCCAGGGGAGAGGGCAGTGTGAAAAAAGCTGTGCCCGGCTGTCAGTGAGGTTCCAGCTTTCACAATGCACAGTGTCTCTAGGGCCAGGACAGCCTGGGGCCTCGGGTTCTTTTAAGATCCCTGCCTGGCAGCACCTAATGCATTCTCTGGAAGCCAGACTTAAACCCAAAGGGGAAGAACTTCTGGACAAGCTTCTAAACATGAGCAAAATTACCCCTTCAATTGACCAGCATGCAACAGGCTTTTCTGAGCAAAGCAGCGTATCCAGGAAGGGACAGTGGAGACACCTCACCCTGCAGTCCCTGCCCAGCTCACGGCTCCGAGGTCACTGGGTAGCCCCGGCTCAGCTCGGGGCTCCAGGGTGTGTGGCACCCAGGGACAGAGCAAGGGTGAGACAGCATGGTGGGACAAGTCTCAGGAGGCTGTGACCCAGCACATACACCAGCTAGCGCTGGGAAGCTTAACCAACCTTAAACGTGAGCTCAGAGAAGCAACCCTCACTGCTTCTTGCCTGTCTGGCTGACATGTCTAATGGTGGCCTATTGCTCTCAGGGCCTGTGGCACTCCTGATCTCATTAGAGGACAGCCGGTCACAGCAGGGCTGGGGAGTGATTTACCTCCCCTGCAGTGGTCACTCATCTCCTGCCAGGTAAGATCGGCATGTTCTAAAGACCCATGCAGTGACCACAGCGAGGGCTCCAGGTCCAGAGCTGGGAGGGGGGTTCCGAGTCTCTATAGGCAGAATATGTATGTATGGCAAGGAGAAGGCCAGAAGCCTTGGAACCAGAGCATGAAGTCTACGTGACATGGGGTATGCATGCAGAGCCCATGGGAAGGCAGGGTTGACGGCTGGCCTCACACATGGGGGAGGAGCATGATGTCTTTGAAGCACATAAGTGCTACTCTGGGACAGGAGAAATGACCAAGCATGACTTCTCGGCCCTGTACTTGCATGCGGAAGGCCCGTGACGTAACACTGCTCAGGGCTTGGAGGGGCGACTGGTCGCGGGCCGTGACCTCGTCAGTGTTTTCCATGGAAGGATCCGACGTTGGTCCTGGAGCTGGTGGGAATCAGGGCAGGGCCAGCCACGGGGATGTGCACATGTAGGGGAAGCTGTCCCTGGCCATCCCATCTCTGGTGCTCAGCCACGGGGAGGGTGAGGTAAGCACCTCTGCTCCCTCTAGCATGCGCCATGGTGCCACGGCATAGAACCAAACATCTCTTCCTCATTGAGTGGTCTCCCCAGGCGACGGGCCCGTGGCAAAGCTGACTATCAGGATAACCTTGCTGCGTCTCTGCAGACCCTGCTTGGCTTTGGAAAGGCCCAGTATGACTGGTGACAAAGCCACGTGTGCGGTGTGCAACTACCAGCATGCAGTCGCCCTTCATGCAGCGGGCATGTACTGAGCACCTAGCGTATGAAGGAGGCCATCTGAGGGGCAGAAGACAGCAGAATGGAGATCAGGCCCCACCCTCCAAGGACAAAGAACATAATAAACAATGTAGACCTGCTGTGTAAGACAGAAGCAGGAGCCAGGGGAGGGGAGAGGGACAGCCACCAATGTGCACCAGACGGAAGGCAGACCAGGACTCTACCAGGTCGGACGTCCTTTCTGAACACAGGGCCCCGCTCAGCACTCTGGCCATGGATCCTCTGGCCGCCCTTGCCAGTGAAGGCCCTGCACCGAGGGAGCTTGGAAAGCATCACAATGAGCCGTGCTGGGGTGTGGGCTGTGACCAGGGGTGCGAGCCGTGCTGGGGGGTGCGAGCCGTGCCTGGGGGGGTGTGAGCAGTGCCTGGGGGGTGCAAGCTGTGCCTGGGGGGTGTGAGCTATGACCAGGGATGCGAACCATGACTGGGGGGTGCGAGCCGTGCCTGGGGATGTGAGCCCGTGACTGAGGGGTGTGAGCCATGCCTGAGGGGTGTGAGCCCGTGACTGAGGGGTGTGAGCTGTAACTGGGGGTGTGAGCTGTGACCAGGTGTGCGAGCCGTGCCTGGGAGGAGTGAGCCAGCAGGAATCCAGAAGTCAAGGCTGCACAGGTATCTCTTGGCCCTCTGCTTGGGAGGCTTAATAGCCTTGAGGGGCTGCCAGGAGCTGGTGGGAAGCAAGTGGCTCTGTGCTGGAGGCTCTCTAATCTAGAATTAATCCTCCACAGGGCAGCGGCTCGGGCATCAGTCTCTGTGTTGATATCCACGCAGGCCCCCCAGCATCCCCAGTTTGTGAGCAGAAGTCCAAAGAGACGGCCTTGAGCCCCTGGGATGCAGGTGATCAGCAGCGGCTCTGACACCTGGGCTCCAGCGCTGAGTCTCCAGATAGACACTTCTCCAAAAAATACCAAAAGCCAGAATCCAAAGCACAAACAGACCTCCCCCTACCCCCCCACAGGACACCACACTCCACACTTGCGCCAATCCAAAGAGAGATATGGAGAAACCAAGGTCCTCACCACGGTGGAAGTGAAGAGTTTAGACAGTCACCCTGTAACTCAAAAATCTATGTCGGTGGGATTGCAGGACCCAAGGGAAATGGAAACTCCCAGAAACTTCCACAGCAATGTCTTCACAATTCACCAAAGATGGGAAGCACCTGGGGGCCTGGCATGGAGGGTGAGCAGGAGGTGCGTGCCTGGGCGCACACAGTGGGGTTCAGTCTTAGGAAGACTGTCCAGAACACAGCGCAGGTGAGCCCTGAAGGCCGTTGGGGTGGAGGCGCCATGCGCTCATGATTCTCTTCAGTAGCTTTTCTTCCGTTGCTGTCAGCAACTCTTGGACACAGCAGCTTGGGGGAGACAGGAAGGCTATGCCTATGCTTACGGTTCCAGGGGTGACGTAGTCCATTACGGAGGGAATTGTGGCTCAAAAGTGACTGGAGGCAGAAGCAGGAGGCTGGGCTGGTCTCAGGAATGCAGCCAGAGCAAGACAGAAGGAGAAAGTGGGTGGGGCCATCAAACCTTGGAGCCCGCCCCCCGGATCTGCCTTCAGGTCAGCCAAGCTCTACCACAAGGTGCCATGACCTTCCTAAACACTAATACACCAAGTAAGGATGCAAACGCATGAGCCTGGGGGGCAACTTAGATCCACACCATGACAGACACCTGCAGTCGGTGATTCTAGTAGGTATTATGATATTGTCTATTTACTGTTAGCAAAATGCAAATATTGTTTCATTCACTTATTAAATTCTGGATAATTAATTACACTACAGAAACTTAGATATGTCTAATCAAGATATATTAGCTCTTAATGCATAACATAACACACATGTTTAGTTATTATGAATTGTCTTTTGTATAATTTGGATAAAATGAGTTAACCCAAATTTCTGGGTATCTCTAGTTGCAATAAATGGGGTTAATGTTACTTTAAGTGATAAGGCCTTTTGGAGAATTTTTAATCAGTAGAAACATAACAAATTGGCTAGGCCCAGGTATTATTACATGGGCTGTCTTTTGAAAGATAAGCTTGTCAAATTTAAAACTGTATTTTATCAAATTATACTGGAATTGATGAGAAAAAAATTTTACAGAGACAGTGAAAAACTGTAATCCTTTTAAAACATAAAACTCCGGGGAGGAGGGGGAGGGAACTGGTCTACCTATTAAGTTTGTATGAGCGGAAATAATAATAAAAAATGTTAAAAAAATAAAACATAAAACTCAGTCTAAACAAAGTTGCAGGTTTGGGTAATATATGTATATATAGAGAGAAAATGTGATAATGAAAAAGGCATATCTTTATTTGTGATTTTTTTAAAACCAAGGTTAGCATTAACACCTTAGAAAATATCAAGTGTAATACTATCTTAAACAGCTAAAAATACATAATTATAAAAAGAATTAATCATAAAGAACGAGAACAATAAATGTTCACTTCTACAGCGTACTCAGGGATAACTGAGCTCTTCAGCAAGAGTCTGCGAGGGGGTCTTTGCTCAGTCCTCCCCCTAAGGCAGAATGGGATTTTTGGCATGATGTTTTTTTCTTTCTCTTCTTTTAGTTGGTGAAGTTGTCTGCTTTCTTCTTCATCTTTTAGGAAAGGTTCTATAAACATCCTGAATTCTTGTTGGCACATTTTAAAATTTCTTACATGTTTTTCTTGTTTAGAGATAGCTTATATAGTTATGATAGCACACCAAAATATTCATTTCATAATGAATTAACACTTGTTTTCCAAAAGGAATAAATTTTAGGTGTAACTCTAACGCCCTAGTCAGTTGACACTTTATTAGTGGAGTCACACAACCATATGATTTAGCAGGTGTATTTTAATAATTATTCCTTCAAAAGAATTCTCTATGAAACAAACCCCCATGCTACACTGGCAGATTCTAGGCAAGTAGTCTACCACTGAATCATGTCCTTCCTTTACCCCCATAAATAAAATAATTAAACAAATTTAAAAGAAACAAGTCAAAAGTACATTAGGACTTTTAGTATAGAGTATAATAAAAGAATGTAATTTAATGTATTTTGAGAGCAGGCTTCTTGCCAGCCAAGCCTCACAGGACCAGTGTAATGTCATGTAATATAACATAATGTAATGTGATATAATAAAGGCTCTTTCAATTTTTAAAAATTCTCTATTAATGTGATGATTATTTGTAAATGAAGACTGCCTAGTTATTTTGTGAACTAAGAGTAGATTGATAATAACATCTTACATTTAGAAATAGAACCAGGCATTAGTTTTATCTCAGGGTATCGAATTTTGAACTTAAAATATTAGTAACTTTTATTTGATAGTCAACTTAGTTATGATCATGCCCACTTTGCGAAGCTTGATTCTTTCAACAAAATACAGTTTTTCAACAATGACAATCTTTCTACAAGTACTTTTTTTCTCAGTTCTATTTCTACTTTAGGATAAGATCATCTCACCATGAAGCCCTTTCTCTTACAGAACCAAATATACATCTCAAATCTATGACCTTCGTATCTCCTTTGCTTTACTCGATGGTTCCTTCTGTTTTATCACTGCTGTTATTTCTTACAAGATTTAGCAAACACATTTTAGGTTAGATTTTACTTTAATCGTGAACCCAGGAAGTTGTATCTGTAACTTTAAAAGCCTTATTTAAGACCTTTAAGCAGATTATTATGTAGACAGACCTTAAAAAAACATCTTTTTAAAGAGGCAGTAGCGGTTAAAGAAAAATCCTTAAAATATGAAAAGTTGGGTTGGAGAGATGGCTCAAGAGTTAAGACTCTGCAGAAGGTCCTAAGTTCGGATCCAAGGTCCCACATAGAAACGCAGGCAGAAACAGCGCAGGCCTGCACTTCTGGCCTTGATGGGCGGAGCCTGAGAAAGCCCATTGCAAAGCAAAAAGGATGTAGAAGCAATCCAGAATGATTTCTGAAGTTACCCTTTGGCTTCTATGGAGACACACAGTGCTCTCTCTCTCTCTCTCTCTCTCTCTGTCTTTCTGTCTCTCTCTCTCACACACACACATATGCAAAATAAATGATGAATAAATAATAAAAGTTTAAAATATATATTAAAAAGTTGTGTAGGAAATTTTCCAGTTCTGTGAAGAATTGTGTTGGGACTTTTATTGGAATCATATTGAATCTGTATATTGCCTTTGGTAGGGTGGTCATTTTCATTTTCACAATATTAATCCTACCAATCCATGAACATGGAACTCTTTTCCAGCTTCTGGTATCTTTAATTTCTTTCAGTAGTGCTTTACAGTTTTCATTGTATAGGTCTTTCGCTTCTTTGGTTAAGTTTATTTCAAGGTATTTGGTGGGGTTTATGGTGAATAGAATTAATTCCTCATTTCTTTCTTGGTTTATTTCTCTCTGATATGTAGGAAGGCTACTTTTTTTTTTTTTTTTTTTTTTTGCATTATGCCTGTGTCTGTGAGCATATGGGTCTGTGTGTATCAAAGGGTGTCTATGGAAGCCTCCAAAGGTGACTTTGGGTATCACACTAGATTGTGTTACCTCCTTTTTGCTTTGCTTTGGAGTTTCCCAGACTCCACCTTCTAGGGCCTGAAGTGTAGGCTACAATTTCTGCCTGGTGTTTTTACATGGGATTTGAACTCAGGTCCTGCTTTCAAAAAGGCAAAGGCTTAACCCCTGAGCCATCTCTCCAGCCCCATTACTTAATTTTGTGTTGATTTTCTAGCCTGCCACTTTACTAAAATTGTTTCTTCAAGTAGTTTCTTGGTGGAGCCATATAGATCTCTCAAGTATAGAATCGTATCATCTGTAAATAGAGATGCTTGCCTTCTTCCTTTCCTAAACATCCTTTTTTCTCCCTCTCTTGCCTTATTGCTCAGACTAGGATCTTAAGCACAATATTGAACAGGAGTGGTGAAACTGGACAGCTTTGTCTCATTCCTGAGCTAAGTGAGAATGCTTCCCATTTAGAATGATGTTTGCCTTAGACTTGTATACAGCCTTTACTATGTTGAGGTATGTCCCCTCCATTCCTGTTCTCTCCAGAGATTTTATCATAAAGGGATGTTGAATTTTGCTAAAAGCCTTTTCTGCGTCTATTGCAAGGATAATAAGGTTTTGTCTTTAAATTTGTTAATATGCTGAATCATAATTACTTTGATTTTTGTATGTAAAACCATCGTTGCATTTCTAGAATGAACCTGATTGCAAGTTTTTTTTTTTTAATTGAGGATTTTTGCATCTGTGTTCGTTAGTAAAACTGGCCTATAATTCTATTTGACGTGTCTTTGTTTAGCTTTTGAATTGGAACAAAACTGGCCTCACAAAATTTTGGAGTATTCTTTCTTTTTTTATTTCAGGAAATAATTTAGGGGTAGTAGTGCTAGCTCTTCTATGAAAGTCTAATAAAATTCTGCACTCAATCCATCCAGTCCTGAACTTTTTTCATTTGGGAGATTTGTAATTATAATTTTTATTTCATCACTTGTATTGGTCTGTTTAAATTATCTATTTCATCTTGAGTCAATTTTGGCAAATTGTATTTGTTTACAAGTTCATTCATTTCCTTTAGATTGTCCAATTTAGTGGAATATAAATTTTTAAAATATGTCCTTATGGTTCTCTGTATTTCTCCATATTTGTTGTAATTTCTCCTTTTCATCTTTCATGTTATTGATTTGGATAATCTTTCTTTTGGTTAATGTGGCTAAGGGTTTATTGATCTTTTCAAAGAAGTGGTTCTTTGTTTCATTAATTTTTTGCATTGTCTTTTTCAGTTCCAGTTCATTGATTTCTGCCTGGATCTTGAATATTTTTTCCCATGTATTGCTTTTAGAATTGGTTTGTTTTTGTTTTTCTAAAGCTTTCAGGAGTAAGTCATTTAATCGTGATCTTTCTTTTTGATGTAGGCATTTAGCACTATAAGTTCTCTTAATGTGTCCCATAAATTTTGATAGGAAGTGTCTTAATTTTCATTGGACTCCAGGGATTTTTTAATTTCCTATTTTATTTTTTCCTTGGTCCATTCTTTATTCATGAGTATTTAACTTCATAAGCTTATGTGCTTTTTCCTTTAAGTGTCAGATAGTATACAGGGTGTGATTTCAATTTTCCTGTATTTATGGGGGCTTGTTTTGTGTCCTAGCATACAATCTATTTTTGAGAAAGTTCCATGGGCTAAATGTGTATTCTTTAGTATTTGGGTGAAATGTTCTGTAGATGTCTGTAAGGTGCATTGGATCTATGGTTTCACTTAACTCCAATGTGTCTCTGTTTAGCTTTTGACCTGCTGACCTGTCCAATGGAGCAAGAGGGGTACTGAAGCCTCCTACTATCACCGTGTTTGGGTTGGTTCGTTGTCATCCTTCCTGTAATATTTGTTTGATGAATTGTGGCATGCCTGTGTTTGGTACATATGTGTTTAGGACTGTAGTATCCTTCAGCTGGAATAGCCCCTCAACCAGAAGGAAAAACCATTTTTTTTATCACTTACAGTTTGCTTTAGTTTGCAATCTATTTTATCTGATATTGAGATGAAAGCTCCAACTTGTTTCCTGTTTCCATTTGTTTGGGGAATCTTTGACCACCCTTTCATCCTGAGATAGTATCTGTCTTTCATTGTGAGGTGTATTTCTTAGAAGCAGAGAATTGAGGGATTGTGATATTTGATCCCGTGTCTGATTGGAGAGTTGAGTCCATTACGTTTAAAGTTTTTATTGAAAGGTGTTTAATAGTTCCTGTCATTTTAGGTTTTTTTTTTTTAATTTTGTTTTGCTGTGTGTGCGCACGCGCACAGGCGTGTCAAGGAGCACTGTATGTCCCTGTGGAGGACCAAGGGTGACATCGGGAACTATCCTGGATTGCTTCTACCTCCTTTTTACTTCACTCTGGGATTTCTCAGGCTCTGCCCACCAGGGCTGGAAATGTAGGCCACCTCTTTTGCCTGGCATTTTTACCTAAGACCTGGGATCCAAACTCAGGACCTTCTGCTTGAAAGACAGAATTTTAACTCCTGAGATATCTCTCCAGCCCCCTGTCGTTTTGTTGATCTTATGGTGTTTGCATTTGTATTCCTTCGTTCAGCTCTTGAATTGGTATTACTTATTCCCTGTAGCCTCTTTGATGTGTTTATCCTTTTCTTCCATATTGAGTATTCCTTCCAGGATTCTCTGTAGCTATGGCTTAGTGGCCCTATAGTCCTTTAGTCTGTTTCTAATCTTGGAATATTTTTCTTTTGCCTTCTATTATGACCAATAGTTTTGTTAGACATAATAATCTAGGTTGGCATTTATGGTCATTCATAACTTGCATTATGTCTCTCCAAGCCCTTTTGACTTTTACCATTTGGTTTGAAAAGTCAGTTGCTATTTTGATGGATTTGTCTTTGCGATTTGTTCCTTCTGTCTTGCAGCTCTTAAGATCTTACCTTTAGTGTACATATTTGGTGTGTAACATACCATATGTCATGGGGTGTTTCTTTTCTTTTCTTTTTTGCCTTGGGTCCTTTGTGCCTCCTGGATCTGAATGGGCATCTCCTTCCTTAGGTTTGGGAAATTTTCGTCTATTATCTCCTTAATTATACATGATGGCTCTTCCTATTGTGCTTCCAGGATAACCATGATCCACAACCTGGGTCTTTTGATGGTGTCCCAGAGTTCTTGTTTGTTTTGCTCATGCACGCTTTTTCAATTTTTCACTTTCCTTGATTGAGTTTTCAACTTTTCCCATCTTGTCTTCCAGTTCTAATACTGTCTTCTACATAATTTCTTCTACTTTTGAGATACTCTATTGAACTCTTAGTTGTACTGTTTGAATTTTTAATTCAATTGTTACTTCAGTTTGGACTTTTTTTCTTCTTCAATGTTTCTAAGTTTGTTTTGAGGTCTTCAACTATCTTTCTAATTGTGTCAGGTTGCTAATAGGTCTTCTTTTCTGCATTTATTCTGTTCTTCATGTTTGTTTCAGGTACTTAACCTATGTTCTCTTGGATCTGCTTCATCATGTGTAGAATTGATCTTTGGATTTCAGTGTTGAGATCATTGCTATTTTGATTGTCCAATGGGCTTGGCTCAGTGGATGCTGGTGGTTTGGGATCGGTGATTTGGGACAAGACATATTTCTCCGGCTAGTGTTGGTTTTTTTTCAATATGATGTGGACACCTAGATTTATAGATCGTTGTATATTTTCTGTATTTTAAATCTTCAGCTTGCTTGTGTTTATATTGTAAGCTGGACTATTTTTACTGCCTTGTCTGATGTTGGCGCATCTGACTCAAGGCAACAGGCAAGGTTGCCAGTGTTCTCTGGCTGCAAATGCAGGCACTTCTCAGGTGAGTTTTCTGAAGTTGCTGTTAGGTTGTCATCTTGACTGAAAGCCCTTTCTCTCCTTGATCCTGATTTTGGTGCTACGATGGAGCTGACGAGGTTCTCAGGCTGGAGGATCGCTGATCTTTGGTTTTTGTTAGCAGGGGTGAGGGAATGGAGACTTTGAAGGCAGAGAGATAGAGAAGGGCTGGGCATGCAAGCCCGCTTGAGTAACCATGGCTGAAAGTTTCCTGCTCCTGGGTACATGAGTGAATCTAGCAAGGGCCAACTGAGGTAAGGGGAAGGGCGGCACACATAGGTCTGCTTGGGTAACTGGCTTGAAGCTTTCTGCTCCTAGGTACAGTGCAGCAAGGGCTGAGATCAGTTACACTTTTTTTTTTAATTTTTTTTTTTTATTTATTCAATTGTGCATGTGTGCGCATGTGTAGAACCACAGTTGAATTCGGGAACCACCATGGACGCCTCCACCTCCTTCTTGTTTACTCTGCCCCGGGATTCACAGGCTCTGCCCTGACAGAACCAAAAACGCAGGCCACCCCCGCTTCTGCCTGGCGTCTATACGTGGGGTCTGGGATCCGAACTCGGGACCTTCTGCCTGCAAGGCAGAGGCACTTCTTAATCTAGCTTAGTAGGAGCTTCTACTATCAGGAGCCAAGGGAACTGGCTACATCACATGCACAGGATTTGCTGAGACAGGGAAACCTCACTTGCCAAACAAGTCTGCCCAAGTCTGCAGAAGCACATACATGCATTCAAAGATACTGGGCTGGTCTTAGAGCCCACTGCCAGCAGCCCTGGCTATTGGATGATTGTGATTACTGGCTGCCTGGGAATGAAGGCCCCTGCTGTCCCCTGCAGGGGTGGGAACAGCACTGGTGCTTGCTTCAGCAGAGGCCCAAGGCTGCCTTCTGAGTCTGCCTGGCTCTCATTGAGCATGCGTCATACTGGAATCAGCACACTCAAGGCCCTGGAGTCTGGCAGGAAGGGGTTCTTGGTTGCCTTCCTAGGCGCATGGCCCCAGACACCTGGCAAGAAAGATCACAAGCCACGAGCTTTAGCAAAAATGTTTAATCTCTCCATAATGTGTTTATTTACAAGTACTAAATCTGAAGAACTGCAAAATAGGAAACAGCTGCGTATTTACACATCTGAGGGCCGAGCAGACCCTCTCTGCCACTTCTAGAGAAGCAACAGCTGAGATCTTGTCAGCTCGACCGTCCAGGTGACCGTTCTTTTGGGTGGGGGTTCTGCGGCATAGAAGGACAGCTAATTGTGGGTCTTGTCTTAAAAATATCTCTCTCTAAATATATGTACTCTAACTTGTGTAGCACCAGCGTGAGCCACCAGATCCAAACGGGGGCTAGAGTGGGGATGGTGGCGAGGCCCCTCTGTGCCAACAGAGAATGTTGGCCCATGCCTGGGGCTCAATGCTATGCCTCTTGGGGGCACCCAAGGATCCTCATCCCCACTACCTGCACCGTCCTTTCTGGCTATAAGAGGACCAGAAAAAGCAAGGTAGGCCTGAGGCGTGTGGAGGTCAGGTGCCCAGGCCCAGCGTGAGCTGTCCAGGCACTCCTGAGTGTGGGTGTGAGGAAAGACTAAAGAGACAGGGCCTGGAGCAAGGCGGCAATACCGCAGTGTCAGTGCCAGGCCAGATGGAGCGCTGCTTGACCAGCAACTTGGGCCCAGGGCCTACAGAGAGGCTCAGAGCATCTTACCACACACTGCGGTTTGTCCAACCCTAGGTCAAGTAAGGCCAAGTGGACCCCTGGGCAGGAGTCTTTGGGCATAGACTTCACTCAGAGCACAGAGACAGAAAGCTCTGGAGAACTAAAAGCAAGCAAAAGCCAGAATCCAAGCCCAGGACCGGCCCTTCCTGCTGCGCCAGGCAGATGTGTGGTGAGAACAGCCGGATCAGCTCGCATGTAAACGGATACGCTAAAGTGCTTGTGAACGGATGGCCCGCTGCACACAGCCTGCTCTAGACCATCATACCACCACCCACAGCCCCGCTGCCGCCCACAGCACCTGAGGGTGGAGCAAGGTGGCCAACTCTGTGGACCTCCCCTTGGGCAAGCCAGGAGGGGCTGCACTGGGGGGCAGTGGAGCTGAGGAGCTGCTATGTGGCCCAGGCAGCGCTGAAAGGACGGGGGCTTCTACTTGAAGCTAGCGTCCAGGGAAGACATTGGGGGAAACAGGCTTCCACTGAGGCACAGCCCAGAGGCGTCAAAAGGAATGAAGGGTAGACCCAGGAAGGGAATCTCAGGCAACTTTGGGGGACTGCTGAGAAACTTATGTCCAGGCTGGCTGGCCTCTGCTCTGATGCCAACAAGCCACATGGACAGGGCAGGGGCTGGCCAGAGCTCAGGCCCAGGTGCCCACAGCAGGAGCTCCCTGGGGTCCTCAGCCATCTGAGGGTACAGCTCTACCTTCCATCCTGCCTGTCTGGCTCACACTGCACAAAGGGAAGGACCCCCAAGGCTGGCAGCCCAGGGCATGAGGCGTTGTCCCTGCACTGAGGCCAGACCTAGCCACAGTTAGCTGTCCCTCGACTCCGTCAGAATCTTTAGTACCATCAAAAAGTGACTTTGAAAAGGGGATGGGCCGCTCATTTGCTTTTCCAAGTGACTGATTAATTTAAAAAACATAAAAAAGCATCTAACCACCTCTAGTATTCAACACTTGCAGTTTGAAAGACCAACTCAGACTAAACGCTAGCACGGTCATGCAGATCACAGCCCTACGCTCCCGGAAGCTCGGGGGCAGCGGCTCTTCCTGGTCCATGGGAAGCAGAGGACGCTGGGCGCAGGCATCAATCAGGTTGCTGGCTCAGGCCTGGCTTTGCTCTTTCTCCTGAATTGCTGTCTCCTCCCTCGGGTACTGTACAGCACCCCACTGGGGCTGGGGCCACACACACACACACACACACACACACACACACACACACACACACACATACACACACACACACACACACACACACACACATATATATATATATATATATATATACACAGGGTCCATTAAAAATGTGTTCTCTTGCTTGCTGAGGGCAAGTGTGGACACGGCCACCTCTGGTCCCTCAGGTTGCTACTCGGAGTGCAGTGGAGAGGGTCCTGCCCGAGGCAGAGTGCAGCAGGATTTCTTAGTCCCGTAAAAAAGGATTCCCAGATGTCCCACTGCTCTGGAGGGGCTGGGACTGCTGAGATGCTAGACTGGAAGCCGTTGGATGTCGGGGACAGGGAGGAGGGATGGGGGCTCTATGTGGGCTGTACCAAGAGCAGGTGGTGGGGAATAAATAACAGGAATGTGCGCTCTTCCTTGAGCCTCAGGTCCAGCGGCTCCCAGAGGCACAGCCCTGAGACAGAGAGGGGTCACCTAGTTCGTCCGTTAGTCACTCAGGAGTGAGGTCTTTAAAGCCCCTCCATAGGAGGGGAGTAGGGTCTCTCCCCAGCAGGGGTCGGCACACTCCGGCCTCAGCCGCGCAGAGCACGCGGTGAATCTGAGGGCGGCAGCAAGCGCAGGCACTGGAGCTGAGGCCAGTGGGATGGGCCGGACTGTGGCTCAGCGCCACTTCCTCTGGCTGCCAAGGGGGCCGGGACCCTCAGACTTCCTCCTGGCAGCTGGAGAAGCCAGGAGCCGCAGATAAGGGGCTGGCGGACCCGTCCACTGGAGGACGTGGCCTTCAAGCTTGGCCCCTCCGAGGCCCCTCATTCTCCCTTGAAGGCCAGCAGCTCTCGCCAAGCAGCAAGGGTCCCTGGACAGGGCTGGCCACACTCGTCACTGCCACATGACCACCTCTAGGCAGACAGGCAACGTGATAAGGGCTGCCACTTTAAAAACCGAGTCCTGTGCCCTGTGCGCAGGAAGAGCGAGAAGACAGGCCCCGACTGCAGCCCTGGCACCTGGCGTCAGCATAGGCCGGCCGAGGGCTGTCTCCTGGGACCCCTCTGCCACCCACCTCCTGGGTGGTCACTGCCAATGCTCAGCTGCTCAGGGCCATTGTGTCCACCACTTGCTCCAGCTTGCTCCGCAGCCGCTGCCGCCGTGCCTGCTCATCTTTCTCCAGTGCCACCAGGATCTGTGGGTGGAGTGGGGCGGTCAGGGCCAGAAGCTCTTAGGTGGCCACATGTGACATGGCTGGGTCAAATGGTGTCTTGGAGGCAGACTTTCCTAGTTTTGGAATCCCCAGCCCCGCAGGTGAGCTTCCTGAGACACCATTCCCACTTATGACCTGAGCCAGCAGGCTCTGGCCCACCCCTCCCTTCCCCTCTCTGTCTTTTGCCATGGCATGACTAACAACCTCTGCTTCCTATCGCAGGCTTCTTGTGGTCTTGGGTCACCTGCTAAAGACCCCCCACCTCCAGCCATCTAACTGCAGGAATGGCCTGGCACCCTGAGTCTTCCCAAGCCTCCACAGCCTCAGATCTAGCACCAGGCCAGATCTGCCTCCTGCAGCCTTCCGACTCCTGGCAGTGGTCAAGTTGTCCACCCACCTCAGTCAAACTGGCAGACCAAGTCTCCAACAACTCGTGTCACTAGCTTGGGATGACACCAAGCCCAAAGCCTAAGACCCCTGGCGCCCAGCCTGTGAATATCTCCTGTCCCTCCCCAGGCTGGCCCTGGCTCGGCCACGTGACCTCCTCAGACTCAGGCTAGCTGGGTCTACATCACCTCAGTGGCTTGAGCTACCTGTGTATTCATGAGCTCCAGCCTACAGTTGGTCCCCAAGGATGAGACATGGGCTGCTGCCCATATGCAGATATGGAGGTCTGTGTGTGGGGCCTCATTTGAAGACACCTGTGTCTGCCTTTAAAGACAACACTCAGCCCGATGAACAGAGGTCCAAGGACAGTCATCTCAGAGGCACAGCCTCATGCATCCTCCCATACTGATCACAGACCCTCTGAAGGAGCATCCCTGAGTCCTCCCTACCCTAGGAACAGCTGAGAGGTCAGGTACTGAGGCGAAGACAGCTATGCGAAGTGGAAGGCTGGGGCTCACCTCATCCTTGTATTTGGCGATGTAGGAGTAGATCTCGTGCAGGGCACTCATGCTGTTGAACTGGCTCAGGTGCAGCCGCGACTGCTCAGCCAGGTAGGCGCTCATGTCTTGGTCACTGATGGCAGGCATCTTGGCGATGTCAGCATAGTACCTGGGGGGAGTGGGAAGGAGGGAGGATGTGGAGCAGGCCAGAGCACCTGCCCACCTTCCTGCAGCCTGGCCCCACCTAACCATGCCACCACGCACCTCTCCACCCAGCTCTTGTAGTTGGGGATGTCCTTGGCATAGAGCAGCTTATTGGAAGGGGAGTCCTTGCCCAGCTTGTGCTCCGAGGTGGAGCAGGAGTCCATGAAGGTCTGGGCCACCACAGACAGGCAGGCGTCTGTGATACTGTTCTTGTGGATGTCGAACACGAACTGCGGGTTCTTGATGACGTTGACCCAGAAGCGCAGGGGGAGGCTGTGAAAGGCAGGTCCAGAGGTGAGCAGGTGGGTCTCTGTGCCCTGCTCCCCTTCACAGCAGGAAGGGCTGCCAGCCACTCAACCAGAACCTACTGCTCTGCCACCTGGCATCTCTAGACCATCGGTCCCATGCTCATGCCATGCATACACGGGCATGGGGACAAGACCTGTGCTGTGCCTCAGGTCCATACACTGGCTCTTCTGCTGGTTGCTGACCAGGCTTTTACGGCCCCACAGGAGCCCCTCCCTTGTGGGTATGGACCCCATGTGAAGGGCGTGGGGCTGCAATCCTGTCCTAGCCCCCAGGGCAGCATGGATGGTAGACAGGAAGAGGTGAGGGGCTCTGAGCTACTATCCAAGCACTTTGGAGCTGACGGACCCAAGACTGGACACCGCTGCTGGTCACTTGGACTGGGGGTCAGGGAGCACACTCAAGTGAGAGTGGGTTTATGCAAAAAGGGGACCTTGGTTGGGATGCAGAATGGGGATTCCACAAGGGAGGACATAACCACTGCCTGATAAGATGGTCCTTCTCTGCAGGGAAGAAGCGTCCCACAATCTGTCTTCTGTCCAAGTGACTCTCCTTTGAACTCTTGGGCTGAAGAAGTAGAAAGGCCACACAAGGGGGTATCTCCGCACAGGTGGAGCAAGGGTCTTCTGAGTGGGGGCTGTGGTTCTGCAGGGCCTGTTTACAGCTGTGCCAGCAGCCTATGCCAGTGCATGTCAAATGCGGGGCTAGTCCACAGCAACCCATACAGTGGGTGGTCTCTACGGGAAAGGGCAGGCAGGGTCCAAGCACAGTGGGGGCTGGGAGACGCTCAGCACACTGCAGTCTGTGCCCAATAGCACAGGCCTCAGCTCCGTCCTGACAGTGTCCAGGGACCCAGGGCCAGCCGTGAACCCTGTTCTGTGCTCACTGCCATGTGCTGGCCTTCTGGGAGTCCCTGATGATACATACGGTCCCTGATACATGCGATGCCATAGTCTCTGCTACCAGGCAGCTCTGGCTACCAGACCCTATTTCTGTCTCACTCAGCACTCCAATCCTGCCCACAGACTACAGACTATAGCAGAATCAAGGGCTGGCAATTTGCAAAGCCCAGGGAAGATGGGATCCCCCCAGCAGCTCTACCTCTCCCCTGCTAGCAGCCCCCTCACCCCAGCTTTGCCCCCAACGTGCTCATACCAGTTGCTCTTCCAGGTGTGGCGCACGTCAGAGTCGTGGATCTGGTGTTTGTCTGCTTGCTCGTCCAGGAAGTCAAACATGTACTTGATGGCCAGGGGCAGCGCCGAGCCCCGGTGGGCTGTACTGAAGATTGTCTCAAATAAGTCGTCCACGAACTTTTGCAGTGTGCCCTGTGGGTGGGGCACAGAGCTCAGAGCCAGGGACGCTGACCTCCTGGGTAACCTGCCAAGTGTGGCAGGAACCAAGGGACAGTTTCACGACAGGGCCTGTCCCCATCCCTGAGTGTACCTTGGTGGCCAGGAGCCTTGTCAGGTAGATCTCTGAGACCATCTTGCTGCCGCGGTCACCCTCGCGTTGGTCCAGGTGGTCATGGTTCTTTACCAGGTGCCACAGCTTGGTGCCGCTTTCCAGATCAGGCGTGATCATGGGTGTGCGTGAGCGCAGGCTGTCGGGACTGCTGGCTGTGCGCAGCATACTCTCTGTGGGGCGGCTAGTCAGTCGGAAGGACCGGGTTCTCCCCACAGCCCACCCAGCCCACCCCAGCAGGAGGATGCCAGGGACTTGGGACAAGCTGCTGTGGCCACAGAGGTGGCAAGCAGTAGCTTGGGCATAGCTGAAGGGAACAATCCTATCTCCAGAAGGCAGAGGAAAGGCTGAGAGCCTGGTGACTTCCCCAGTCCCAATTCCCTCAGCTGTGGCACAGCCTGAGGAGGGCATCCTGCCCCAGGCCCGGTGCCTGCATGAAGCCTGCTGGCCCTTACCGTATCTGCTGAGGGACTTGGTAAAGGTGGAAGAGTTGGAGATGTTGTAGGCAGATGTCTGCTTGGGTACTAATGCCACTGACGACCCGTCTGTCACCTGGAGACAGAGGTCAGGGAGGCTGTGAGTCACCAGGGATACCCAGGATGACCTGCAGGTCCTTGGAAGTGAGTCCCCTCACCACCCCAGCCTATGTCCTCATCAGGGCGGCTTCAGGGCAGGTAATGGGGAAGGAGAGAGAGCTCGTGTGTGTCACTTTCTCCTTCCTTCCCTGATGTCCACACCAGCACCAGGCTGGGCCTCTTCCTGTCAGGTTCCACACCAGCACCAGGCTGGGTCTCTTCCTGTCAGGTTCCACACCAGCACCCAGAATGCTGGGACCCAGGGGAAGCAGAGCTCACCCAAGCAGCAGCAGCAGCATGATCCCCAGGGCGGGTACCTGATAGTGGGCCAGAGTGTTCAACCTCTTCCAGTCGTTGTCGATCTTGGTGGTGACATCTTCGTCCTGCAGGATGATGCGTGCCATGCGACCTTGGCGCCACTCTGTGGGAGACAGGGCACTGGAGGTTGGACCTCCCTCCTGGCCCAACTCCCTCAGCAGGCCTTCCCTCCTATCCCAGCCCCTGGAGGCCGGAACTCTCTATCCCACTCTCCTCCCACTGGTAGCGCACAGAAGAGGGAAGAACAAACAGTAGCACCTGGCCGGCCCTGGAGAGAGCTGGAATGCACAGCCCCCCCATCCACTGGACTCTTCTCCCCCTGACTCAAAGGAGGCCCCTACCCAGGGCTGGTTCTATCTACTGCATGGCCCGGCCCAGGGAAGGGGCCCTGCCCTGCTCTACCCATGTTCCAGGCCCTCCACCCTTCCTGGTGGTACTTTTCCCAACTGTTTACAAGGCAGAGGCCCCTCAGCTCCGGCCTCATGAAGAACATGAAACACTGTGTGCTACACAGGCCTCCACCACTCACTGGCCTAGAGATCTGAACGTCCCTGCAGCCTCTGCAGATCTCCAGGACCTTCCCATGGGAGGAAAAGCTGGCATTAGGCAGAGGAAAGGCTGAGAGCCTGGTGACTTCCCCAGTCCCAATTCCCTCGGCTGTGGCACAGCCTGAGGAGGGCATCCTGCCCCAGGCCCGGGCACTGGCTGGTTTGCGTCCTTAGCTGGTGTTGAAAGTTTGGGAGGTTGTGGCACCTTTAGGAGGGGGACTCTTGCTAGAAGACCTGTCATGGGGGTGGGTCTGGAGGTTGGGCAGCTCAGCCCTGCTTCGACTGGAATCTGCTCCTGTCCTCTGCTTGCTCTCTCTGGCTACCTCCTAATCCACCTCCAGCTTTGGCTGCCTTCCATGCTTGTCCTAACATAGTGGACCACGTCCCCTCTGGAACCGCAAGCCAAACCACTCTTTCTCCCCTTAGGTTGCTTGAGTCTGAGTGTTGTCTCACTAGCAGACAGAGTAACTACTGCTCCGGGACACACCCAGCCCTCTGGTCAGCACAAGTAGGGTCAGTCCCCACTCACCCAAGTCCATGTCCCCAGCTTTGGGCCGCTGTGAGTAGGGCACACCCTTGTACACAGCATCCAGAAGCTTCTCCTTAACCTGTGTCACGGTGTCGCAGTTCAGGCCCTTCACGGACACCTCAGGTGCATTCTCATTCTCGGGGTTCACGCAGTTCAGCGTCTGTGAGGGGGCAGTGTGGTGATGTCAGCTCTTCCTCTGCGCCCTTCACTCGCCAGGTGTCCCGAGGGTGGAGGGTGGAGGGCGGCAAGGGGGCAGGTCTTCTGCTCACCAGTGTCTTGTAGTCAATCTGCTGGCGGATGAGCTTGTCCTCGCTCAGGGAGTAGCGGGCCTCACCCGTGATGGCATCGATGGGGCCCTTCTCCATCTGCTGCTTGATGGCGCAGTACAGCATGAACAGGGGCTCCCCAGCACACTCCTGTGGGGGCAGTGGGTGTCAGGGCAGAGTGCCCTGCCCACCCAGCCCCTGGGCCCTCTAGGGCCATCTAGCAGCTCAGCTCTCTGCTTGGAGATGAACAATGCTCCAAGTCCTCTTAGTAGGAAGCCTGTGCCAGTGTCCAACAAGGAAAGAGGCAGGAAATCAGGTGAGAAGCAATTTGTGTCCCTGTGAGCAGAGGCACCAGGAAAGGGTCAGACATGTGTCAGTAGGTTCACGCCAGGAAGACTGAAGAGGGCAGATGCAGCGTCCCTGGCAGATCTCTGCGGCTGCCTCAGTCAGGACAAACCTTACCCAGGAAGCCCACACCAAGTACGTCCAGCTGGACATCTGCGTTGCTGGGCCCTGGCAGCATCACGAGTGAACTTCATTTAAGACCGTCAGCTCAAATGCACTGACCCTGTATGCTCTGTGGCTCGAGAGCACACAAGCCCCCAGCTTAGCTCAGGCGGTTGGGGTTGGCAATGTGGCCCCCAGGTACTTGTGAGGGCCAGGGCTGTCCTAACTCTAACCACCCGCCATCTAGCTCCGTATTCTGCTGCCTTGATGGCCCCTGTGTCTCCCTGAAGGGCCTGCGTACAGCTGCCCTGCAGCAGACCTCATGGTTCTTCCCAATCTTTCTGAACTGAGACGCTGAAGAGCTAAGCCTGACTGTCGCGCGAGTGTCCACCAGGGCTGGGCTGCAGTCCGGGCAGGTTCCAAGCTGAGGCTGCCCACGTGGGCAGCAAGCCAGCAACCCTGCCTTCCACGGGCCCCTGACAAGCCCACAGTCACTCTCGCCTGTAAGCAGATGCTCTGAGCCCTCGTTAGCATCTGTGGTAATTAAAGAGACAGCTGCTAAGGAAGGGCCAAGAGCACAGATCATCCTGAGACCTTCCAACAACATGCCTGTCTTTGAAATTGTGTTTCATCTGCAAACTTGGCTTCATTAAGTCAGCCTGGAAGAAGGGAAGGGGGAGCACGTCTGGGCTCAAAGCCCTCAGAAGCTGCTTATCCTGCAGACACATCTGACAAGATAACTTGCCGGGGTTTCCCCAGATCCAAGGCTGCTCTGGGGTTCCCAGGCCTTGACTTGGTAGACAAAAGGACGTGGCTCCAGCCTAAGGCTGAAGAAAGGAGGCGCTACATGGAGGCCAGCACCTAGAGTATGCAGTGAGCAGCTGAAGGTCAGGACGCAAACCCAGCTGCCTCTAAAGCCAGGTTCTCTCTAGGCACTCAGACAATGGCAGACTGCTCAGCCCCACCCAGCAGGCTGACTGTCACTGCCAGGCCCGACTGCCCACCATGAGGCTGCTTAGATGGTGTAGGAAGGGGGGATGCCTAAACAAAGCATGCCTGCACCCATGGCTTTGCATCTCTGGACCTCATGTTCCTCTCCTGCGACCAGGGGTGGGGGCATGGGGGGGGCAGGTTGGTTCTCACAGCTTACCTGAGAACCCAGAGGCTGACAGGGGAAGTCCTTCCACGCAGAGGCAATGCAAGAAGCAGCTTGGGGGACGGCACGGTAAGTGCTGCCCCATTTCAGGGGATTGCGCAAGCCCCACCTTACCCACATGTATCACGACCAAAAAGCTAGGTGCTGGCAAATAGCAGCGGAACATGTGTATGTCCCACCCGCCAGCGTAAGCTTGACACTGCCCACGGCTGATGGGGGTGTCTGCCTGGTGCTATGTAGGAGGCCAAGGCAGGAGGGCGCACGCCAAGGAAGTCAAGACTAGCCAGGGTAAGGAGAATTCAGATAAACAGCAAAAAAACTCAATCAACCAAAGTTAGCTCCAGAGAGCTTCGACGGCTCAGAACGAGTCTGCAACACACACCACGTGCTGGCAGTCATGACTTATGGCACTATGGGTCTGCCACTCATGCCCCCCATAGGTTCAGTGACAGCTGGCTTTGCACTCTGTACAAAGTGCCCAGCGAGAAGACTGCATGGAATGAGACATCGTCATCCTTGGTGACGAGTTACACTAAGCCCACTCATCCTTACTAGTGCCCTCATGTATGGTGGGGCTGACTCCACCTGCTCCTGCTCCTAAGGGAGGGTGGTCGTCTCTCATGGGTGGCGTAATGCTCAAGGCTCCCTGGCACATCCGTATGCCCTCCCATCTGCCCAACACGTAGGACGTGCTGTGCCCGTAACTAAGTAAGGGCCACTTGGCTGCAGCCCTGTGATGGCAAGGCGGCAGCCGTGACAGCTGAGGTGACAAGCAGTGACTGAGGGTACAGCGTAAACGCGTGGACGTGCTGGACACAGGCTGCCCTCGTTCCAGTAGGTAACTCATGACGCTTCTCAGAGGGACGCGGCTCAACAGTCCTCCACTGGGCATTTTCAGGCTACAGCTGACCACAGGTACCTGACTCCACAGAAAGCACTGTGGCTCAGGAGGGACTGAGTAGACTGCACTGTTTGCTGACCACATGGGCGGCAGCTGGGTCATGATGAGCTAAGGAAGCCACCACACAAACACACTGGATAATTCCACTTAGAGAACACAGAGGTCAGGTCAGAGCAAAGAAGAATGGCATGCACCAAGGTGGGGGAAGAACTGAGTGCTTCACAGGGACAGGTGATGGGACAGCCATACACTGTGGACATGTGGGACCCTGGAGAACTGTACATGTGACTTGGAAGGCTGAGGCAACAGGGTCAGACGAGCCTGGGCTGCATAGTGATGCCTCGTCTCAGACAGCAAGAAAAAGGTGGAGCACTGTGTCGTGTGCTTTTAAGTTTGAAGTACATGGAAAATCAGCTGCTGAGAAGCCACGGCCCATCAAGAGCCGCAGGACTCTGCCTGAAAGAAGAAGCCACGCTGAAAGCCACGTACTGTAACCCTCACGTGCAGGATCGAGAAGACACAGCTACAGGGTGGAAAGAGGATCAGCAGGCAGAGGTCAGCAAGCAATGGAGGGCTGGAGGGATGTCCGATGGCAGCGTTCCATTATGAGCCTGCGGCGGTGGGCTGGCCATGGACAGTGGCCTCCATTATGAGCCTTCAGCAATGGGAAGCCTGAGCATTCGGACCACAGACGGGACAGTGCAGATCTAGGCCAGTCTGGCCCCTCCTGAGGCAGGAGCACATGCTGTACTGTGGCCTGTCACCTGGCTGGGGCCTGTCGCCTCAGCTCCCCTTGCTGTGTGGGGCCTGTGGTCTCAACCCGCCTTGCTGTGTGGGGCCTGTGGTCTCAACTCTCCTGGCTGTGTGGGGCCACACAAGAACCAGAGCTGAGGGCTGGGAGGAGCCCCAGAGCTCCCTGCTAGCCCCACTGAGTCTGAGGGTGCTCATGAGGCAGTCACCTGCCTGTGTCTCCTGAGCCTGCCTTGGCTCTGCTGCTCCTCGGCTGCCATGGCTGCCCGGCCCACATGTCTTGGAGCTGAGTCTGTAATAACGGCAGCAGGGCTGGCTCTGCCGGCTTCTCAGGCAGCCAGCCCAAGATGAGGCTTCATAGGCAGCTCAACCGTAAACCCAGCTGGCTAAGCTGCACCCGCTCCCCTGGGTGTGGAGAACGCTGATCAAAAGGGGGCGGGCAGGCAAGATCCAGGGCAGCACCCGCTGCTGGGCTCTTAGCCGTTGCATTACTTCTGGCCCACAGACACCAACTTAATGAGCATGCAGAGACCATGATCTGCACGACAGTTCATTCCCAGGAATACCTGCCGTCCACATGTGCACAGGTCACCTGGGAGAGGGTCTGAAGCACCCTCTCCTCACTGCCCCTAAGATATTCCTCTTCACTCACCAGGTCTTGGGGCCTTCCCATATATTCCCCTCTCTGTTCCTGTCTCCCTTAACCAGCTGCGATCGACTGGCTCTCTTCCCTGCAAGCAAAGGTACCTGCCAAAAACATTCAGTAACACACACCCATGGCCTCTGGGGACTCAGTGCCACCACTTCAAACCAGACCTGCCTGTCGTGAAGCCAGAGAACCGCCCTGGACACGTGAGCCTGCCACCCCCAGGGTGTGGGTAACAGTTCAGCCAATACAGCCTGCCCTGCACCTGTGGGCGCTCTGGGTGATCTGGGAAGTCAGGAGCCCCGGTGTGACTCCCACTAGGGGTGGCATGTGGAACCTTCAGGAGTCGTATTGAGCTCTGGGAGTTTATCCAGGAGCTGGCTCCTTCCTGCACCCTGCAGCCAACTCCAACCCATAGATTCCAGTCTGGGCAGTGGCTTCAAAGTGCAAACGTCCACTGTATCTTGTGGACACTGAGGGCAGTGAGGGTTGAGGAGAGAGCAGGGACAAGGGAGGTGCGAGACTGGAGCCCCTCAGCCTGCGTCTCCTTGGATGGCTGGGCTCTCTGCCCCCCCCCCACAATCCCCTCCCTACCTTGAGGAACTTGTATAGGAGGAACGTGAACCAGTTAGTCAGCATCTTCTCCGCCACTGATTCTGTCCTGTGAACAGAGTGGGGTCACATGGGGCACAAAGCCCCATGCCCTGCAGCAACACCACCCACAGACCAGGCCGCCCCGATGCGAGGATGCTGCGGCTTGGCCCTCTGAGCTGCTTGAAGTACCTCCGCAGCAGCAGCTTGGGGTGGTTCTTGCTTTCCAGGTTCTTCTCAATAAGGTCGGACAGCAGCTGCTTCAGCACGCCCGTGGCATACTCCATCTCGCCCTGCAGGGCCGTCATGATGAGCGAGGCCACGTTTCCTCGGTCACGCATGGAGAAGCTGCGCTGGGCCTCCAGAGTTCGGATGAAGGTCAGCAGGAAATGCTTCTTGGTCAGCAGCTGTCCAAACAGCGTCAGCGACTTCTCCACATTGGCCTGCACCTGGGACACAAGCAGATGAGCCCTGGAAGCCAGCACAGCTGTCCAGTGTCCTCAGCACAGGGAGTCCTGGTCATGGGACACATGACAGTGCCGCCATGCTGGTGGCAGGGTGAGGGTCTGCCCCTGCCAAATTTCCTGCACACAGGATCTTTGGCCAACTGCTTTTTGATTGGATTTAAGGCCCACTTTCTGGAAGGGAACACACACCTGGTACTATAAACCAATCCAAGAACCTGTAGAAGGGGAGACCACAGGCTCTGGGTGGGAACAAACTACTAAGTTTTAACTTTAAGTAGTTGGTACCAAACTGGCACCTAAAAACTTATCATCATACTCAGAACAAGTTTCAGCCCTCGACCAAGATGCATGCTTTCATGACGGAAGACGTTTAATACATGAACCACAACTGGCCAAAGTGCAGAGATATGTGACTGAAGAATGCTCATCCTAAAGACATCAAAATCACACCCCACCCCAAGGCTTTGGGAGCACTGCAGAAGAGGGGACGGTAAGAATGTGAGAGCCCGAGGATGGGAGAGAGGTGCCAGGTGGGAAGTACCCTCTGGTCAGCACAGGACTGCTGTATCTGTGAACTCACGGCAGTGATGCCTACTTCCACAAGACCACTGTACTACACGGCTTATCAACATTTCACCATAGAAGGCTAAGATCTCAAGATACATTACAACTTCCTAAGAGACTACTGAAGGCTAACACCACAGAGTGCAGAGAGCTACGCTCTTCAATGATTATAATGACTGACAAGTCACCTGTGCCCTAGTAAGTACTCAGGCACTTGTCAGTTACAAGCAAATGATGAAACCCCATGAGTGCCACACACAAAAAGATGTGAGAGTAGGAGGGAGACTGACTGGAAAGGAGACAGCTGATGTGGGACAGGATTCAGTAGTAAGGGGTGAAAATTGCATAAATGCACGGAATTCTTATAAGAAAATGTCAAAGAATATTTAATAAAAAAAATGACAGAAGGAGGCATGGAACTCCTGGGGAGGGCGAACAGCAGGCAGGAGCAGCTGAGGTAGACCAGGATGAGTGAGGGGACCTGCTCAGGCTGACTCAGGGACTTCCCACCCATGGGGCCACAGCAAGGGCCACATGCTGTAACGGGAGTGTGCAGAGCTGGACACCTGGGCCACAGTGGCAGTCGTGCTGCAGCAGACTCCAGCTGGGTGCCCCACCTGGCAGCACGCTGGGTGCCCCACCTGCCAGCACAGTGATTAGTGACGCAGTCCAGCAAGGCTCAGCATGAAGCCAGGAGACCAGACAGCCCAGCATCAAGAGCCTATGCTAAAGCAGTTTGCTCGGGCTGGGCCTCCAAAGGCACCATGGGGAGTGATCAGCCCCAGGGCCCCACCTGTGCTGCCTCTGAAGTGGTCTGTCCTCAGCACCCCTGACTTGGTTGGACCTGTATCCTTCAGATCCAGCCTGTCCATGATGGCCATACCAGCCCCACGCCCTGTAGTTGGTCGCCAGCTCCTGGGGACCCTGAGCTGACTCTCCTACCTCCATCTCTTTGAGCACAGGGTGGTCCTCGATCCCAGGGAAGAGCACCCGCATGGCATATGTGCGGTAGTCAAGAAATGGGATGCCGGCGCCGTCCAGGTCACTGGTCAGCTCGTGGATGTCTGTCTGCAGCTCGGCGAAAGCTAGGGCACAGGGACAGAGGTCATTCTGAGCTACTGTGTGGTGTGCCCGAGGCCGCGGCACGGCCTGGCCAGGATCACTGGCCTCTCCACTGCCTGCTTTCCTAGTCCTACCACACAGAACCCTTTCCAGCATGCACGGCTGTGTTTGGGTGGAGAGCTGCAGACATCCCAGCCCTATCCCTGACTTCCAAACCCACCATAGCTACAACTTGTGCACACTGTGGGGCACTCAACAGTGCTGCCCCAGTGGAGGGTCCCTGGAGTCCACCCTGCCTCTTAGGAGCATAGGGGCAGGCCCCACAGAATATTCCAGAACTGTAGAGCACCTGCTCTGAGGCGCCTGAGGGATGCACTCTGAACAGAGCCAAGGGCTGGGCAGGCTCTGGGGTCTGGAGAGTTTCATGAAGTGTTGCACCTTCCTCTGCAGCAAGACCCCTGCTACACCCCCCGCCCCCGGCCTCCTCTCCTCAGCCCTAGCTATACCTGCCTCCTGTCAACAAAGTTGCCCGTAGGCATGCCCAGCCTATCAGCCTACCAGGATGCACTTGCGTCCTGAGCGCCTATAACCTAGGGGTGTGGGCTCTGCCTCTGTGCCCATTCTGCAGACCAGGAGACTGAGACAAAAAAGGTTAGGTAGTATACTACCAGGATTACAGAAAAAGATAAGGTGGTCCTTTCGCTAGTGGGCCTACTCTGCCAACAGTCATGTCTCCAAAACAGCCCAGTGTCACAGGACGGGAGACATTGTATACTGAATCAACAGTGACCCACACAGCCCCTGCTCCAGCACACCTTCCTTGCACTCCAGGGCCACGCGGGACTCCAGGTTGTCCATCTGGAGTTGCAATCGCTTGAGGGTGCGGTCAGCGTCACGTGATTTGCGCTTGTAGGCGATAAGTACAGCCACAATGACCAGCAGCAGGAGCCCACCTCCCCCGCCGATGCCCACGATGGCCGGCAGCGTCAGCAGGCTGTCTGAGTACACCTGCAGCATCCCCGGAGAGAACTCGAAGCCGCCTGCCCGCACCTGCCAGGTACAGTGAGGTGCTCAGGAGCCAGGGGCTCCAGACCCCAATGGCCCCTCAGCTGCCACAGTATCTGCACAGAGTGACCGGCAGGCACCAGAACCTGCCAGATGCCAAGAACAAGGAAGGAGACCACGGGAGAGGACTGGGGAGGAGCAAGCAGGCCTGGGCCTGCACTCAGCTCCTCTCTCCTGGGATTCTTTCAGAGCAGAGTTAAGTCGTGAGAGACAGGAGTTGGGCTGTGACATGAACTTCCCAGGCCCTGTCCCAGGCAGGTGGCCATACTGGGGAACGCACCGTGACCTTATGCTGCCCGGTGAGGTTGGGCGCCTCGCACAGCAGCTGCGTCTCAGACACCGTGAGGATGCAGGGCGTAGAGCCAATGAGCACCGTGTAGTTGAGCCGGGAGTTGCCAGGTGCCGGTGGCAAGAGGTTCCGACCCTGTGCAGGGACAAGGTGAGTCAAGGATGGGTGGGTTTCTCCTCCAGCCTCAATGTCCTCGGCTCAGCCTCTGCAGAGGCCACGGCAGCAGCTGAGACCCACCTTGAGGATGAGTGGGGAGCTGGGCTTCAATTCCAGGAGCCCAGTGGGGCTGAGTGGTTCAAGCACAGGGTCAGGGAAGTAGACAAAGGAGGAGGTGTTGAGCACCAACAGCGTGCGCACGTTATCCATGATGAAACCCAGCTCTTCTGGCCGCTCCCCCGATTCCGGAGGGCTGCGCGTAGGGTTGTTCACGGACGGAGCTCGGCACACCATGGTGGTGTCGTTGTACACCATGCAGCTCTGGACACAGGCACGGGACCTCAGAGCCACGGCAAGCCTCCTCCCTCATGAGACCCCCACCCTGGGGACAGGGGCTGGCTGTGAGGATGGCGCATGCCCTTCAGATGCCCACTCTTGCAGACTTAAGGACTAGGTAGGTCATAGCCCATGGTCCACCCCTAGCTGGCCACACCCTCCCTCCTATAGTCAACTTGTGGGGCAAAGAGGTGCAGGGGTGTGGCAAGCAGGAATCCCAGCGGGGTCAATTCCAGGTAGCGGGGGAGGAGCTGGCACAGGGTGTGGACTCACATTCTCCCTCTCAACACCTCCGTACTTGGCTCGGATTCGGGGTTCACGGACGGTGGCCAGATTGGTGCCTGTGACCGTCAAGAGAGTGCCACCACTGAGGAAGGAGAGGACAGTGAGGCGAGCGCTCCAGGAGCCGCAGGCGGACGTGCCCTCCGCTGCACGCAGGCCCCCTACCTGTTGATGCTCCACTCGGGCTCGATCCTCAGGATGGTGGGGTCCTCCGTGTAGTTGTACTTCACTTCGGGGTTGGACAGCTGGGCCCGGTTGATGTTGATGACAATGGGGACACTGCCAGGGCTCTGCCCAGGAGGCGTCAGGCAGCGAATCTCACGCGAGTTTCTCCTGGGGTGAAAGAGCATGGGCAGGCTCCACTGAGCTGAGCACTGGTCCCAGGGCCAGGCCGAGCCTGCAGGGCTACTGGGACGGCCGCTTTGACACAAGAGACCTAGCTGGCCTCAGTCCCCTTGGGCACCACCCACACTTGGTGCTGTGCCTCCCGGGATCTGGCCAGCTCACCTCCTGGCTGTAGTGCAGAGAGTAATGTGGGCCCTGCCTACTGCTGGCTGTTCTCCCAGAGCTGGACTGCCACCCTAGCCCACCCTGTGGGGTGATATTTGTCTCACTGTGCTCAGGAGGCCGACACCTCCCACATATCAACCCTTCCTTCTAGAGTCAGTCCTGAGCATGGACCTTCCCCCCTCCCAGGGCCCAGAGCAAACCACTGGACCACTCCCACTCCCCAGGGACTTGGAACAAACCACTGAGCATGGAGCCCCCTTCCCTAGCACCCTAGCAAACCAACCCCTTTCCCCTAGGATTGTCCCTAACATGGAAAACCCCAGGTCCCAGGGCTGTGTGTGGAGACAGCAAGCGTCAGGTGTGTGTATGGAGACAGTGAGTGTGGGGTGTGCAGGGACAGTGAGTGACAGGGGCGTGGGCTGGTCACCATCAGGGCTGCTGGTCCTGCCCTTGGCTCTAGCACCTCAGCCTGGAGGCCCCACAGCCACAGGGCTGCAAACACCAGTGATTAGTCTGATAGCGGGTAATTACCACAGGAAAATATTTAAAGCGTTCTATTATCATCCCTAATCTAAAATTATCCACTTCAGGCCTCGGGGCTTTTGTTAAGATGATTGTTTTCACTCTTAAATTTCTTTAAAATACTTTTCTATTTTCTCAAAGGAGAGTCTGTCTCCCTGGGAGAGAGATGGTGGTAGCCACCCCGAAGCCAGGACATGCCCCCTTATCGCTCTGGAGGCAGCCCCTGTCTCCACGGCAAGCTTTCAGCCTCTGGGTTTCCATAGCGATCACTCCAGCCAGGTTCTCCATACCCCTGTTCCCCAGGCAACAGGAGGCCGCAGGAGAGCCCTGTGGCCAGCGCTCGCCCCTCACCCCATACCAGGAGAAGGAGCAGGGCCGGCCACCGATGGACACCGCCACGTCACTGCCCGAGTTCAGATGGCTTCCCTCGATGCCAATCCAGGTGCCCCCGGACAGAGGCCCGCGGGAAGGGCTCACACGGTAGAAGGTGGGTGTCTGCCAGAGGAGGACTTGTCAGAGTGCCGTCTCTCTTGAACCCCCTGAGCACAGTCCTAACCCACGAGCCCAAGCTCAGCCACATGCCATGTTCTGGTGCCCACGGACCCGAGCCGCATGCCACATTCCAGGAGGCTCAGCCTGGAACAGGGGCAGCCCCTCTTGGGGCCGGGCTGATGAGCAGCTGGGTTCTAGTTACCACTTACCACAAAGGTGAACCGCTTAGGCGAAAGGGCTCGGTAGTGGGGTGAGCAGTCTCGCACGCACACCTCCACCAGGGCGTCTTGGCCCCGCAGCGTGCTGGCGTCGCCGATCTCACAGACGATTCTGTGGACCCAGCAGGCCTTAGTCGTGGTGGAGTCCTCCCACGGTCCCCCCGGGCTCCCCCCCGCCCTGCTCTGCCTTACTGTTCAGCACTGATGTACTCGCTCTCCACGGGGCTGCACAGCACCTTGCCCACCCGCACCCCCAGCCGCACGTCCTCAAAGCGGAGACCCAGGTTTTCGCCGGTGATGGTGAGCCGTGTCCCTCCCTGCCGGGGGCCTGTCTCTGGAGACAGCTGTGGGAAGGCAGAGGCTGGAGTGGGCATGGCTGTGTCCACTATGCCAGGTGAAAGGACATGGTAGGTGGAGCCAGGGCAGGGCTGGGCAGCTGTAGGCCCGGCCTGCAGGGCCTACCTTGAGGATCTTGGGGTCCGCACAGCGGCTGCTGCCATGGCGGGCATGCATCCAGGCAGCGGGTGCATCGGCCAGGCAGTGGTGACGCAGGGAACAGCGGCGCTCAGCCACGCACCAACCACACTCGAAGCGCGGGTCGGCCTTGAGGCAGAGGCCACAGCTCTGGCGCAGGGCTGGACACTTGTAGAGGTGGGCTGTGGGGGGAGCTCCAGTCAGCACAGTGCCACAAACTACCCCTCTGGGCCACAGGCTCCCTACTCACCCTGGATGTTCTGGGGGTTGTCGATGACAAAGTGGCCATTCCACACGACTGACAAGTTCACAGGCAGGTCACTGACGTCATTGCCCTCGTAGGAGTACTGGGGGCAACAAGCACAGCAGTCAGGCCTAGGGTCCCTCGCCACCTCTGAAACCAGGGGCAGTTGGCAGGCCTAGCACCTGATACCCATGAGCTGAGCAATACCAGGGTCAGCTTCTCGCCTGCCCCACCACGCAGGTTTTCTTCCTGGCTCCATGGCGCCATCTCCTCCTCCAGGCTCCACCCCCTGCAGTCATGAGCTTCCCTCTGAGGCCTCAGCAGCACGTGGCCTTTTGGACACGTCAGTGTCTGGTCTGCTGAGTGTACCAGGACCTCCCATAGGCCTGTGCTGTTCCTGTTTCCACTGGTGACAAGCCAGACAACTACTGTCCTTGGGGATGGGCTCTGCCCTGACTCCTCCCAGGCCGGCCTGGGCTGCGGCTCCCCCACAACTGACTTCTCACTGCTCTCATGCTCAGAAATGAGCTGAGGGCAGCTCTGCAACCCATCACTCAGCTGAGGAATCTAGATGCTCCTGCCTCTCTCTTCCCCTAATGCTGAAGAAAGACAAACAGGTCAGCAGAGAGGGCAACAGAAGCAAGGGCAGGAGGATGTGAGAAGGAGAAGTGGGCAGAAAGCAATGACTTAGCCAAAGGGCATGAGGAGATGGATGGGAGGTCACTGGCAGGGCAGGACTCTATGGCAGGCCATCTTACTGCTGACTAGTCCATGCCACCCCAAGAACTCACCCTGACCCCCCCCCAGATCTCTACTCTGCTGGACAAACCTGTCAGAGGATCAGAACATGACCGCTGGCCTCATTAAGACCCCTCTGGAGACTCTAGAGTGGCGTCAACCAAGGCCTCACCAACAGTCCTGTGTCGTCCACTGTTACACCAGAGCCACGCACCCTGCCAATTCAGGCCTACAACCTCTGCAGGAGACCCACTGTCCAGACTATGGCTTCCTGACCAGAGAGGGAAATTGAGGCCTGCGACAGTCTGCAGCCCCAGGAAAACTCACACTGTGCACAGAAGGGTTTGCTCTCAAAGGACCTGCTAAACACAGCAGCAGGAGCTGGCATCTCACATTATCAGGACCTGAGGTGATGTGAGGCTCAAGTGTGGCTCTTCCCTGACCCAAAGACCAGGCATTGGGGGGATGTGCTGATGGCCATGGGTAGCCGTTTCATGGCCTCAGGACACAGGCGGCGGCTGTCTCCTGCACACGCAGGACCATCAGTGACTCCTATGACTCATCCTCGGCTCAGGGTGGTAAGTGGCCAGCAGAGACTCTGGCCCTCCCAGGACACACCTGGCCACAGGAGCAGGCTGGCCTCTGTGGCTAGCAGGTTAGGTCTGGGACTGGACCCCGCCTGCCCGCCCGCTGGCCACTCACCGAGGAGTTCTGGCACTGCAGACTGGAGCTGTTGAAGCGCAGGGCAGTGACGCGGGCAGGGCTGCCGGGGATGTGGAAAAGGCACTCGTACCCACGCTGGCCTGACTGTGGCTGTGGCAGGTTCCGCGCAGCCAGGGTAATGGGCTTCACCACACCCACAGGCACGTAGATGTGGGTGGAGGGCAGGATCTGTGGGCAGTCCTGAGGACAGAAACACTGCTGAGCTGGGGCTGACATAGGCTTGAGAGGTTCGCTGTACTGTGTCCCAGGCTATGGGGGTGTGTGAGAGAGTTCAAGAAAGCTGAGCTCACAGTGCACATGGAGTAGCTGAACAGAGCCAGCCTGCCCACTCTGGCCATACTCAAAAACTCCACTGCTTAGAGGTCAAAAGGGCTCCAATCTCGCCCACGGCACAGAGACCCCTGAGGCAAAAACCAAGAATGGGGCTCTGGGGCAGCAAACTCTCAGCTGAGCATATAAAAATAGTGGGCAGAAAAACAGCCCTCCTCCCCGGGGGGCCAGGACTCCAGCAACAATACCTGACGCAAGGTGCAGCTTGCTTGCAGCACACCGCAGCACACAGCTGGCAGGGGAAGGGGGGTGCCCAAGGGAGTGTGGGAAGTGTCTTTATATAGGGATGCTGAAAACAGGCCAGGTCCCCCGAGTCTACCACAGCTCCCTGAGTGGGTGCAGGTCCAGAACTTACTCTGTAGAACTTATTCTACAGGGCCTGCAGGTTTGGGGTGACCCGGCCTGAGGTCTACTGGAGCAGGGCAGAAGGGAAACGCAGGCTTATGGGCCGCCTGTTTCCTACTAGCTCAGGGGGCAGCCTGGGAGGAGGCAGCATGCAGGGAATGCCCAGGTTGCTCTTTCCTGCAGCCTGGGACAATCATGCCCCAAGATTCAGGCAGTTTCATTGTCAACTCAGACTCAGCCCAGGCCCAAGCTCAGCCGCCCTGCCCTGAAGCCTCCTCATGGCCTGAGACCATGCTGGGCTGTGCCCCTCCTCCCTTCAAACACCACAAAACACTTGGTAGCTTGGCCTACACGGACTCAGAGGCGGCTGCGCGAGCGGGCAAACCTCCTGGCTGGTGGTGAGGCACACATAGCTTGGGCAGCATGAGTCCTAGCCAAGGCCTGCTCTGCCTGCTGCCCCAGCAAAGCTCTGAGTGTGGCAGGCAGAGGGCAGTCATGCCCGGCTAGACCCTGTCAGCTCCTCCTGCCTGCCCCACAACAGCTACCTCCCAGCTCTCCCAACCAACAGCTGCTCTGGATGACGGACCTGCCCGGCCCCACCCCCCAGGCCCACTTATGCATTCCAGAACTCGCAGTGCCATAGGCCAGGATGGGTGAGGCCTTGTGGACACCCTGACTCCAGTTAACCCACTGGCCACCATCACCCCCAGACTTTGAATGGGAGGCCACACCGCCTTTGGTGAGGAATGTGCACCTTCATGAGAACAGGGCAGGGGAAAGGGGCTGATGTTTGTCATGATATACACCAGTCTTCCTGAACGATCCCACTTTCTGTCTGGATAAATACAACACTGCATTAAAAACCTGCAACGGCAGCTTGAGAGAAGAATACCGACGGAGCCAACTCCCAGCAGCCTCGTTGATCCCAGCTCTGTGCAGATACACGAGGGGGTCTACATTTCCCACTCACCTCCCCAGGCTGCAGTGCCCACGACAGTCTCACTGAGGACACTAGGGCTCAGGGTCACTTCTCCAGGGACAGCTCCTGTGCTTAACGAGCCTACTGCAGCTGGCAGGCTGGCCAGGGTCAGGGAGGATTGGTCAGTGTGGCTTCAAGAACCACTTACGTGGGCTCCAGTCTGCTTTCTACCACCACCGTGCTACCCCTGGGCTTCACAGAGGACCAGAGCTGCTGCCTCTGGTAGCCACACTGCAGAGGCCGAGGTCAGCCTTGGCCTGGCTCCTGCTGCAGATCTGAACCACATCCCTACCTACCCCAGAGGCCACCCGCTCCCATGTCCCCCAGGCACAGGCCCACTGCATCAGGCTTCCATCCATGGCCAGGGAGCTGTAGGACATTGGGGAGCATTGGGGAGGAAGGGTACAGAGGGCTGCCCTGTGAGATCTTAGGGCACCACCCACATACCAGGTCACACCTTGAAGGTGTACAACCAATCTCCCAGCTACCCGAGCACCACTTTCCAGCCTTACCTCGGACACGTTGACACGGCCCTCCAGAAAGGCGCACTCGGCAGCGTTGTCCGTGCACACGTGGCGGTATTTGCACCAGTGACAGGGGAAAGAGCCATTGACACATGCCAGGCATCTGTAAGGAACAGTGTGCAATAAGGTCTGGGATGCAGCCTGCATCTGCACATAGGGCTGTGCTGAGATGCAGCCTGCGCCTGCACAGAGTCTCCCAAATCCTCTGCCTGCTGCACAAGTCTTGTCTGAAGAGCTGTGCTGTTGATCTCTTCTGGCCCTGTGGGGGCCACTGAAAATGGCTGGGGGCACCTGAGGCATACACTATACAGATATCTCACTGTAATAGACTCATGTGGATGCAGGTGGTTAAGTGAGTCCTTAACAGGTCCAAGTCTTGATCCACCTCTGCCTATCTTAATAGAACCAGCTCTGCTTGGACAGAGGCTGCTCCACCTGTATCTCACAAGGCCTGCGGGCCAATTGTTGCATATGCTCTGTCCATGCAGCCCCCTGGCCGCCTTCAACTGCCCTGCAGGAGCACCTTCCAGCTCTGGTCACCTTCTTTCCCCAGCAGGCTGCATGGGGCCGGAGTCCATCAACAAACACAGGCACAGGTGAAAAGCTAGCCACACCCCATCTTGGAGGCCAAACTCCACTGCTGATTAGGGACGTCCCTGAAATCTGTGCCCCTGTCCTGGTCTTTCAAGTTGGGAACAGGATCCACAGCCAAGATGAGCAGCAGCAGGCAGAGCTGACCTCACCTATTCTGTGCCCAGCCAGGAGACCCAGGAGCTGACCAGGGCCTGGGTATCATGCAGCAGTTGTTGCCAGGCCCAGAGGCAACACACACTGAACACCCACCTCTGGGTCCTACACCAGCCCAAGCACCACCCCTCAGAGCTGCTGGTGGCTACCAAGACTGTTCTGGATCAGCTCCTTGTAGGTGCCAAGACCCAGCGACAGCCTCACAGCTGGAGTCCTGCATCAGCTTCCCCTGGGTGTCAGTAACCATCCCCCATCTCCCCAGCACTGGCCTGCATCAGGTTCCTATTCCTGAGCCTCAGCTCAGCACACCCCCGTGGCCTCCAGAGAGTGGTCTGTGGCAAGACATGGGCCAGGACTACAGCAAGGACAGGTCAAGGGACTCACGACTGGTGGACACTGCAGTTGTAGAAGACAAAGTCCACAGAAGCAAACTTTTTCCCCGTCTCCTTAGACTTGAGGTAGAGCTTCACCACCCGCTGGTCTCCTGTAGAACAAACGGGGCCCCGTTACTAGGGCTGAAGACAAGACCCAGCACCACGCAGGGCAGAGCCCAGACACACAGGGCTTGCCAAGGGCTCTCCAAGCCCTGCCATCAGCCAGACCAGGAGGCTAGACTTGGACCTTGACTCCCCCACGGCCGAGGCACCTCCTGGCCTCAGGGGTTTTGCCACTTTCTTGGCTGGGCAACAAGGTGTCAGAAGAGCACAGTCTCCCCATGAGGGCCAGGCAAAGTGGGGTCACAGGCTACTCGGGACATGATAAACAGCTAATTGACAAATGACCAAGGCAAGAGAGCTCTGTGCCCCCAATGCACAGGGCTTCATCCCATGAGCAGACAGCCCCACCCCCACTCTGACCTCCAGCTCTGCCCAGTGGCACTCACTCACCTTGGCCCTGTGTGATGGGTGCCACCTCCTGGGCAGAGGGTGAGCGGCAGTGAATGCGGCCATCTTCCAAGACACCCTCAGACTCCGTGAAGTCCTCAAAGGAGCAGTTGATGCCGGCAGATAGGTCGGGCACATTCCAGGCCTGCAGTACTAGCTGGCCCAGGCACGAGACCCGGGTGAGCGGATGCGCACCTTCCCCAACCACTGCTCCCTTCCGCTCATCCCCTGAGCCCCGCCATACTCACCGGCACCTGGGACATGGTGACTGACACATTGCGGGGCTGCACGGTCAGCTGCACACACTGCAGCAGGTCAGAAGCGAAACGCTGGGGCTCATCCGCCCGTTCGCAAGCATCCTGCCTGGAGCAGCTGCAGGAGGAGCTGCCTGAGGCTGGGCACAGAAGGGACCAGAGCCCCAGGACACACCAGAGCGACCCCAGGCGAAGGACACGGCTTTCTCTGCCCCCACCCACAGCACTCAACCTCCCAGCAAGTGAGACTGAGTGAGCCCCGGGGTAGCTGTGCCCATCTGACACAGCATGCTGCCTGTGGTTCTCCCAGAAGGGTGGGCACTAGGTCCAGTGTCCCCCGCCCTTCCAAAGCAGGCTTCCCAGACTCACACACTGTGCAGGACACACCAGCCACAGTGGGGGTCCCGAGACCCCAGGCACAACTCGCAGGACGTGTACTGTATACAGCTCTCCACAGGTACCCGCGTGACCTGGGGAAGGATCGTGGGTGTGAGGATTATTCAGACCCATCTGAGGCTCCCAGCCTCTAGTCACTGTCAGGAGGGCTTGCTGTACTCAATAGCTGGCCTCCAGGACAGGTTTGTCACTACCTGTCTGCTGGACAAGTCAGGTCCTCTATCTAGCCCATGGGAGGAGAAAGAAATGGCCACCACAGGAGACCGAGCCAGTTCCCTGCTGACTGTACTCCTTGGCAGAGGGGTAGACAGGGAGTCGGGACAAGACACTAGGCTCAAGTGGGTGGGTTGGGATCCTCTTGTAGACCAGATGCCACCCCAGCCTCCCATGCCACAGCCATGACTGAATGGCCACCAGCACCCACCTGCCTTAGACCAGCAGGTCTAACAGAGGAAAACCCACAGTGTTCAGGAAAGGTTACACAGATGAAACTGGCCACTGGGCAGAAGGGCGAGGCTCACCCAACCTGGGGTTCTGGTGGGGACCCCTTCCCCTCTACTTGCCTTTCTGCCTTCATCTGCCATATGGCCATCAGCTTGCACAGAAGCAAACAGCAGGCTCCAAGCTGGTAAGGCCAGCATACAAGGCCACAGGCTAAGAAGGCCCAGCTGGCTGTGACCCCACTAAAGCACAGTCACAGTCAGTGGCAGATGAGGTACAGCCCTGGGGCTCCAGATGGCAGCCCCGCCCCTGGGTGACACTGCTGCCACCCAAGCACCCGCTGCTGTGGTCAGCAAATGGGAAGACAGGTTCCTAGCCTGGCATCGAAGTCCAGGCAACAAGGGTAACATGGGGTCCCTTGTGCTCATGCCTGCAGGACAGGTTTGTTGCCACCTGTCTGCTGGACAAGTCAGGTCCTCTAGCCCATGGGAGGAGGAAGAAGTGGCCACCACAGCAGCTCCCTGCTGACTGCACTCCCTGGCAGGGGGGTGCTCCACCCCAGCCTCCCATGCAACAGCCATGGCTGAATGGCCACCAGCACCCACCTGCTTCTCCGTCATGGCATAGAGGTACTCGAGGTTGGGGCTGAGGACGAGGTCACGTAGGATAGGGCTGCCCTCCTGGGCCACCACGCTTTCATAAGCCAGGGCCGGCCGGCCACCGGGGCTCGCGAGATCCACCAAGATCTGTGGCAATAAGGGGCTCTCATAGGGACAGGCCAACCACACCCCAAATCCCTGCAGACACAAGCTGAGTGCAGAGATCCATGGCTGGGACTCACTGTCTCTGGCTTAGTTCAGCCCAAGGACAGGGAGTCGGGACAAGACACTAGGCTCAAGTGGGTGGGTTGGATTCCTCTTAAAGACCAGATACTAGAACCTGGAGCTGGGCTACACATGGACTACAGAAACCCCAGCAGGAGGACATCCTGTTCCTGGGCCAACCAGGACTTGTGGAGGAAGGCTTGGGATCAGAGCTGGGTGCAGCTTGCGGCCAGTGCAGCCTGGGGCCAGTGCAGCCTGCAGTCAGTGCACCCTGGGGCTGGTGCAAACTGGGGCTAGTGCAGCTGGGAAGTCAGACCAGGCATCTTCTTCCTGGTGAGGTTGAGGCTAGTGTCCTGGTGAGGGGAGGATGGGCCTCTGATCGGCATGGAAATGTATTCCAGATCCCAAACACACCGGGCGCTAATTAGCCTGCTCCCCTCCTGCAGCCTCAGTGCTGCGAGTATTTTTAGTTGCTTTTACCAAACAAATGTATTTAATTAACAGAGAGACCCAGGGGGCTTTCAAGAGATGGGACTCGTGGGGCATATCCGCCCAACTTGGCTAGGCACAGGCGTGGTCTCCTGGGCACAGCGCCTGCAGCTTTCTTCTGCCCACTGAGCGGCCAGCTGCCCAGTATCCACCTCTAGCGTCTGTGTCATTGGCTGGCCCACCTCTCCACCCCAGGGCAGAGGCCTGGAGTGGGCCTGGCACAGGATCCTGTGTCCCACAGTGGGGGGACAGGGCAGGCCTTGGGCGGCAAGCAAAGGAGAGCCAGGCTTAGGCCAGCTCTGTCAGAGGCTGGGCAAGGGGCCAGTCAGGGTGGGGCCTTGTGTCTTTGGGCCAAGAGGCTGCTGGCTGGGGAAGAGGGGGAGGGTCACATTCCTGAGAGCTTGGGCCACCCCCCACATCCGGCAGCTGCCTCCCCACCACGCGGGCCTAAGTCAAACCAGACCCGGAAGAACGAGTGGGGCAAGGGAGGTTCTGGGAACAGCGTCTGCAGGGGTTGAGTCCACAGTTGCCCAAACATTGGCTTCTGCCTCTGGAAGAGCCAGTGGAGGGGGAAAGTGGGCAGTTCAGGTGGTAAGAGTGCTCCACTGCTTCAATTAAACACATCTGTAACAACAACTGGAATAGGATCAGGACAATCACAATCACAGGACAATCCTAACACACTTGCCCTGACAGCCCAGCAGGATCGTTGCCCCCGGGTCCTGGGCAACAGGGCCACGAATGGGGGCGCTGGGCCAGTCCCATAGGCTGCAGGCACTACATAGCAGCTGGGGCCAAAACAGACCCATGTAGCCTGGGTCAAAACAACCATACACCCCAGCTATAGGACCCATGTGGGGTACTGAAGTGCTCAACGCCAAGGTTTCCCTACTTGTGAAGTGGGATTGTGATACTCCTCCAAACAGAGATTGAGACCTCAGACTAGGTTGGTGAAAGACAAGAGCCAGGACACTACCCATCTCAGAGGACAGAGGAGTCCCAGGCCCTCCTCTCCAACACAAAACCGCGGCCAGATCTCTGTACTTCTGTACCCTGGATCTCACTCATCTCCACATCTCCGAGGGCCTCAGAAGAGCCCACCCTTCCCATGCTAAGTCTGCAGCTCCACACCACAGCCAGCATGCAGGGTGCTCTGGACAGGGACTGTCACAGTTCGTCTGCATGGTTTCTGATAAGATCACCATCAAATGGCTTAAGGGAACAAGGGATTTACGATTGTCCCGTTACACTTCTCAGTCCAGCTTGTCAGGAGAGCATGCACCAACACCAGGGCTGAGGAAACTAGCCATACCATATCCACATAACGGCTGAGAGAGGGACAATACTAACTTGCCATACCAGCATGTCTGACCAAGTGTACACAAAGATGCCACCTTCCTCAACCAGTTCTCTATATTTTATTCACTTATCCAGGGCCATGGATTGGGCCTTTCCCATCAACTAGACAATCTCTGCAGGTTTGCTCTGGGCTTAACTCAATTACTAATTCTCTACAAATGTGACCAGAACTTGAAACCTCAACTATCAAGTTGACACCTGTGCCTAACTATGACAGAGACCCAAGGACTTTGGTACCAACCTCCTATCATCAGCCTTACCAGCTTACCAATGGTCAGGTAAACCTAAGGACCTAAACAAACACCTTCTTCAAACACTCTGCATCCTAGATGGACACACTGTCTCCAAGGCATAGAGCTAATGGAGGGCAGGACTCTATCCAAAGTGTGTGTGTGTGTATATGTGAGTGTGCACGCATGCTACAGGCCACTCTGGCTTAAGGAGTCCCTGCCCCCAGTACACTGGCTTAGATGACTGCAACAGGTGCTCAGACAAACATGACCAGTGCATGCAAGTTCAGCTGTCTGTCCACCTGCCCAGCAATGCGCCACATTCAAGTCCCAAAGCTCTAGCAGGGGCCAATTCTGGGAATAGTCCCCTGAATGAACACAAAACTTTCTGAGTCAGAGAAGGCCAGGGTGTCAGTGGTCTGCAAAGCTTAAGGTGGATGTTACCATGACGACGATCTCTCTCACTGTGCTGAACCATGCCCAGCCCAGCAAGACTCTTGTGTACACAAGCACATGATGGAGTTCCGTGTATTCATGTGACATTCCTGTGTGTGAACATATGTATATGACAAACCTCTCGTGTGCACACGTGACAAGAGTCCCCATGTGCACACATACTGTGAGAGAACCAGTCTGAGATGACAGTCGCAGGACCTGTCCAGTTTCCATCACCACAATACAATATCATCAGACCACACAGACAAGAAGTAAACTGAGTTTCACACAGAACCTGCCAGAGCAAATGACCCTGGCTGCACTTGGGAACAATCTGCCTCCCCTCACCCCAGAGTGAGTCAGGACCCTGCTAGGAAGGCGTTCTGGAAGGGTAGGAGCAGAGGCCCAGATGACAGGGTGGGCACAGGGCCAGGGCACTGGCAAGGGCAGCAGGGCCCACGTGCCGCTGCTCAGCCCACAGCTGTCCACACCAGGGCCACCCACCTGGAGACAGCTGGGTGGGCAGGCCCTCACACAGCAGCTGGGCGACTGGCAAAGAACACAGGGGATACAGGCTGGGCTGTCCCAGGCATCCTCGCCACCTCTACCTGCCGCTTCTTTGCTCTACAAACTTCTCCCCAAAGATACCACAACCTTCCATAGCTGGCACAACTTACTTCCCCGAGGCTGCAGCGGAGTCTCCCAGCTGCCCTGAACACAGCTTCCTGGGGCACATGGCCCTAGCACCCAATCACCAGCTTGGGGACATGGGCTGCCCCACTCTGTGCCTGTCCCACCTATGTGCAGGTGGATGAACCTGGGACCTGAGATGACAGGAGGAGAGACTGCAGAGAAAGCTGGAAGAGGAGGGGTGCAGAGGACCTGGTCAGAACAAGAGACGGTCACCCGTGGACGAGGCCAGAACCCCTGAAACCCTGAGCAACTGCTGCAGGCGAGTGGGTGGCAGCTGACGGCCAGGCCAGGTCAGCTGTCCATCCACCCCAGAGCCAACAAAGGGCCCATTCTCCAGGCCGAGGGCAGGCGGGGTTGCTGAGGAGAATGTCTGGGCCATCCAGGCTGTGTGCCAAGGCCGGCACGCGCCCTAGCTGCCCGGAGGCAGGGGGCTGCCCAGCTTGGCCTGACCAGGAAGGGCGAGGTTCCCTGTTCTGACTACCCTGAGGATGGCAGCCAGGCCCCTGAAGGGCTAATACCAGGCTCCAGACTTGGGGATAGGCAGGATGGGGGTAGCAGTCAGTGGGGCACCTTGGTTTCTGCAGTGGCCTGCGCAGAACGTGGTCCCAGCATTCTCAGAGGCCAGGCAGAGCACAATGCTAGGAAAGTAGTGAGTGTGTCTCTGGTGCCAACAGTGACCAGCTGTCTGTAGGTGGTCCAGTGGCTACAACTGGACCAGTCTATAGCAAGCAGGGGTCCCAGGAATTCCATCTTCCTAGCCCTAGCACACAAAGAAAGCAGGGCCAGAGCCCCATGGTGGAGGACAGCCAGGAACGCAGGAACCAGATGCCGCCTGCCCTGGAAGTGCCCTCTGCATACGGATCCTTGATCTTGATCTCCCTCTTTGCCTACGGCTACCTCCAGGGTGAGAATTCAGAAGCTCATAAACCCCAGAGGGGAGGGTCTCTGCTTTGAGACTCTGGATTCCTTATTCCCTGTTTGTGGAACGTTCCCGACAGACCCCTAGGCCTGGGGAGTTCCAGCCACCAAAAGACCCTGGCTGCCCCCAATGGCTCCCTGAGATGGATGCTCGGGAAGCTCCAGGCTGGCCACGAGGCAACAGCAGTGCGCGGGGGCAGAGCTAACTTGGGTCTCCTTCTGACCTGGCTTCTGGTGGCAAGCATCCTCCAGAGCCTGGTGATGGGATGGGCAGGGGCAGCACATGCCCCAGGATACGGGGCTTCTCTCTACTCACAACCAGCCATGAATCCGCCAGGCACTTAGCCCCTGGAGCAATAGAACAAAGTTGAAGACCAGAAACCCAGTAGTTTGGTCCCTATCCTGAAACCCTCCGTCATTCCCTCAGCGGTGCCCTACAGGCCGCACAATGCCAGCCAAGGTCTTGGGTCTCAAAGGGGCAGGCAGCAGGCACATAGGTCGACTCACAGTGCTTTCTGTAAACATGATCAGCTAACAGCACTGAACCACTGGCCCTCTGCAAACAGTTGTCCAGATTCTCCTGATACACACCAGATGCCTGGGTGGGTGGGGCTGCACTCTACCTGCATGCTTACAGAGGGCACAGCTGGGCCTCACAGGGGCCCAGGCCCTTGGTTCTTTGGGAGAAATGGGATATGGCAAGGCTGGCCTGCAACTCCCCTTCCTACTCAACTCTGTGTTAGCAGGGGGGCACCCCACCCTCGGAGGTGCCCAGGCCACCCCACAGGACCCAAACCAAGGGCAAGACTGGGAACTCCTGCTACAGCAGGGCCTTGAAGGACCAGCGGGGGTGGGGGGAGTCTGAGCTGGAAAGATGCCAGGGGTGGACAACCCAGAGAGGTGGACTGGGGGCAGATGAAGTCAGGACTCTGAGGAAGAAAGGGGCATCAGGGTGCTCCCCGTCTGTCCAGAGCAGCTGAAGTTGGCAGGTCTTAAATTAATCGCTGCAATTTCACACAACACCACGGTTGGCAGCCCCTGGCCTAGGGCCAGCCAAGACTCTGGAGCTCTCCAGACACTTTTTAAAGCTCTGGAAGGCCCAGGCCTGGGAAAGAGGGGAGGGGATGGCCCAGCAGGCCTGTCCTGTGTTAGGTCTCAGCCTGGGGGTCCCCAGGGGTCAAGCTCTAACACACAGCAGAGCTGGGGCAGGAGGCGGGGCAAGGCGACAGATACTCCCTCTCTCTGCACAGCAGAGGCTGCAGGTCCAGCCACCCAGCCAGAAGAAGCACGGGGTGAAAGCAGAGAAGTCAGGCAGCTGAGAGCGTGGGAGCGCGTGGGTAGCAGTAGCGTGGGAGCGCGTGGGCAGCGGGAGGGTGGGAGCGCGTGGGTAGTGGGCTAGCAATGGCCTAAACACTGGCCACCGTGAGGTGTGAATCTGCAGCCTGGAGCAGGGCAAGCCTCAGCCGGGAAGAATCAACAGGGAGCAGACTCCTTCAGCGAAGACAGTGGGAACTCTTCCATACACCCACTAAAGGAGTCCCCTGTGCGTGGAGTCCCCTGATCCCCAGATCCTAGAAGCCTGGTTACAGTCCTGGGGGTCAGCAGCTAAGAAAGGAGGAGCAGGAAGAGGGGCACCCCAACAGGAGGCAAGGTCACTTAAGCAAGGCCCTGCCTGGGGCACTTCCAGGCACCAGCTACCCACCCCAGGGACCCTGTGCGCCACTTCCCAGACAGAAGGGACAGGTCTGCTCCGGGAAGCACTGGGAAGCAGCTTGGAGCGTGCAGCCCAGAAGACACAGCACACAGCCTCACCGTTAGACAACTGTGGCTCAGAACCAGTGAAAGGTGGGAGGGGTCAGGGGCAGCTCCCTCTGACCCGACTGTGCATGCATGTTTGGAGGGGGAGGCACACACCTGACTCAACCGCTGAGCTCCAAATAAAATACAGGTTCAATTCCCCAGTGAGATGTCTGGGCAGCTCACTCAGACTCCCAGGCTAAATGCACCCGGGGCACAAGGAGTCTGAAGGCAACACTCGGAATGAGTACAAAGGCCTGGGCCTGACGGAACACCGGCTGGGGGTAAGGACTTCTGCAAGGGGGGGTGGGGAGGGAAGTTCTGCAAGTGTCTCAGGGGGAGACAAGGTGCCCTGTAAAGGTCATGGCCCAGCTGGGCTATTCAGCAGCTGTTCAAACACCAATTATGAAGGGGTTGGGGAACAGAGCAGGGCCTTCAGTCTGCTACCCACCTGACCTCCCAGGTTTAGAAGAGGGAGGGAGAAAGATGAGGGGAAAGAGGGCCCTCAATACAGCTTCTTGCTCACGGACAGCCAAAGTCCATCTCCAGGTTCCACATTCCAGACTCAGTTTCCCTTCTGCCTGAGCGCTGCCAACTAGAATTCAGGGGAACCAATATGTCTGAGCTCCTCAGCCAATGCACATATCCTGAGGGGCTCCAGGAGACAGCAGGGGAGAGAAGACCCGTTCTTGTCACCTCAGACAGCCCCGCCTGCTGCCCCCTCAGTCCACAGGACATCAAGGACACTTGTAGCTCAAAACCATCTCCACCTGGGAGGCAGGCGCAGGTGAACCCATGAATGTCTCAGTCTACAGCATCCAAGCCTTCCCCTGCATTTCCTACCCCAGGCACCTCCCCACCCCACCCCCACCCCCCGCATCTCTCACCCCAGCGGCTTCTCTTGGCAGCTCTGTAGCCTCTGGCCTCTTTGATGCAGGATTAAGCACATGTGTGAAAGAGAGGGAGGCCCACCAGAGCCACAGGACATACTCGCTCACCTGCGAGTCATGACCCAGGACTAGGCTCTGGGGGTACAGGGTCTTCCCCAACTCTGACTGGACCACTTGACCACAGCTCCCATGGGCCAAGGTGCCTAAGTTCCACAGAGCCCACAGGAGCTTAGAAACCCTGCTCTGGGGTCCCTCAGTCAAATCCTAAACATTGCCAAATCAGCCAGAGTGGGATATGGTTCCCACTATAGAACTGGGGGCTGAGAGCCCAGGTCTGGCATTGGGCACAGACTCACCTGGGGGGAGGGGGCTACACCAGGAGGAAGGAGACCTGTGTCAACAAGAGTCATCCCTGGTCCCTGATAAACCGCCCCCTAGACACACAGCACCTTTCAATGCTGCTAGGAGCTTCCTCCAGTAAGACGGGAGGGACCCTGTTAGCCACTGCAGGTAGCTCCTGTGCCCTGCCTGACCCTGTCCAGCTTGCCAACCCAGGAAGGAAGATAGCCTAGAAACCAGATGGCTGCTGTACCCCATGCCCAAGCTGGGGGGGCTGCTTGAGCTCCCCGCTCGCTGGGCACAGGGCTGGGGTGAGGTGCAACATCCTCTTGCCTGCCCTTGCTCTGCTGCAGGGGTGGAGCAGAGTGAGCAGACACCAGATCTCCCAGGCCAGGAACATGGTGCAGCCAGCAGGGGGTGGTCAGCCTGGCCAGCTCGCTAGCCACCAAGCACCTAGGGCATCCTCAGCATCTGGGCCCCAGGATCTTTACAGTGGCCACAAGACAAGGCTGGTCACAGGGAAGAGCGGGGGCATTAGTGCCTCAAGCTCCCACCCAGCCTCAGACCCTCAGACACATTGACAGGGGGTGGAGGAAACCTTCCCATGAGAGTTCCATAAGGAAGGGGGCCTCACAGAGGTGCCTCAAGTGTTGTGCCCTCAGGTTCACTGGGCCTGGCACAGAGCGATGTACCTGCCCATCTCATTCACCACCCCCAGGCTGCCTCTCAGAGCAACAGTGCTTCGGATGAGACCTTCACACCCCCAAACCCGCACAGGTCTGACCTTTCGGATGCGGCCACTGCGCGTGCCAGCAAACACCACGGTGCGGCCTCGGTAGTTATAGGCAGCTACAGCAGTCAGGCCATCTTCCTTGTCCACGAAAAGGGGTGTGCCCTCGATGGTGACCGTGCCACCCAGCGGCTGGTTGAAGTCCTGCCCACAGAAGTTGTCATCGATCTGCAGGGGCTGTGGGAAAGAACAGGCTGAGTGCCAAGTCAGACCACCTCTGCCCTCAGCACTGACCACCTCAGCATGGGCCACCTAGCCATACTGACCCCGTAATCTTGGGTTCATTGGACAGAAAAACTGCGATTGTGAGGCTACCTAGGGAGGGATTCATCTCTCTTATTCATTCCTGTGGGCTGGGGCAGGTGACAGTCCTTGGTCCCCAGAGGGACAAGCTGAGGAAGGAAGGGCAGGGAGGCAAGCTACCAGCAGGCAGCTGCATGGCTGCCCAGCTACCCTGGACCCCAGATGCTGTTGTGGTGACAGCAGGGGTGGAAGCCAGGAGCACCCCTAATGCAGAATATGGAAAGAGACTGGCTCACCACGGAAGGAGCTGGGCACCCCTGGAAGGCACAGGGGAGCTGGGCACCCCTGGAAGGCATAGGAGCTGGGCATCCCTGGAAGACACAGGAGCTGGGCACCCCTGGAAGGCACAGGGGAGCAGGACACCCCTGGAAGACACAGGGGAGCGGGACACCCCTGGAAGACACAGGGGAGCTGGGCACCCCTGGAAGACACAGGAGCTGGGCACCCCTGGAAGACACAGGAGCTGGGCACCCCTGGAAGACACAGGAGCTGGGCACCCCTGGAAGGCACAGGGGAGCTGGACACCCCTGGAAGACACAGGAGGAGCTGGGCACCCCTGGAAGACACAGGAGGAGCGGGACACTCCTGGAAGACACAGGAGGAGCGGGACACCCCTGGAAGACACAGGTGAGCGGGGCACCCCTGGAAGACACAGGAGCTGGGCATCCCTGGAAGGCACAGGAGGAGCGCGACACCCCTGGAAGACACAGGGGAGCTGAGCACCCCTGGAAGACACAGGGGAGCTGGACACTCCTGGAAGGCACAGGAGCTGGGCACCCCTGGAAGGCACGGGAGGAGCTGGGCACCCCTGGAAGGCACAGGAGCTGGGCACCCCTGGAAGACACAGGGGAGACCAGCTGTGCTGACAGGAAGCACAGAAGAGGAAAGGGTGGGAGGATGGGGCAGGTATAGGAAGGAGGACAGCTGGCCCCTCGTCTGAGGTCTCAGGTTTTCTGGGGGAGAGCCTAATAAAGTGGAAGAAGCAGGGGGACCAGGCTGGGGGACCCTGGGAAAAACCCAAGGTAGCACAGGGCACTCAGAACGCAAGTGAGGTCTTTGGAGAACTCAGCCTCAGTCTCCCCTGTATACTTAGATCCCGGCCACCCCTGGAGCAGCCTGAAGAGGAGGCAGGGACCCTTGCCACCCAGCTCTCACTGGGGACACACAAACTCTAGTTCAGACACAGGACACTCACAGCCAGCAGGGTCAGACTTCTGTGGGTCACCAGGAGGCCCAGGTGTGAGAGGGAGGTCTAAGGCAGGTCCTGGTGATATGGCAGTCTTATTACCTGGCTGACCATGTTCTCTGGCCCCCCTGAGCTAGAGTTAAACCTGGTGAAACCCCAGCTCCTCCCCATGGGAGCAGAGAGGAGGGGGCTTCCTGGGTACAGAGCCCCTAAGAGGGTGCCCGAGAATACTCCCACTTCCTTCCACTACGTTGAGTTCTGGGAGGAAGGTACGCAGCAGAGGCTCATGGGGGAGACACAGCTCCATAGGGACAGTGTCTGGCCCCACTCTCCTGTTATTGGCCATGAGACCCAAGCAAGCTGATCCACTTCTCAATCTCTGTAATTCTGTCTACAAAAGAGGAGCTAAACTGGAGTTGGTCCTCAAGAGCAGCCAAGCCAGGTGATGGCAACATACCATCCCATGCCTCCGAGGGGTGGAAGCCTTACGGCCAGGAGTTGGTAAGGCACAAAACGTTGTCATGCTCAGAGCAGGCTTTGAGCCGGCACACTGGGTGCAGCCCTTAGGCACCTGGAAGGAGTGGAGAGCCCCATGCACTCACCGAGTTGATGCACCCCAGCTCCTTGTTGAGCAGCCAGGGCAGCGAGAGCTTGCCCTCGCCACGGTAGCATGACTGAATGCGCTCCTTGATCTTCTCCTTGATGCTCCGCAGTGTGAACAGGCACAGGGCTGACTCCTTGGGCGGCTTCACGCGGTTCTTCTGGCCCTGGGCAAACACGGTGAACAGCACATCCTCATCCTCAGACAGGCCCAGCTGGTGGGCCAGGAATCGGCCAGGCCGGCTCAGGTAGGCATCCTGCACCAGGCGGTACTCTACCCCAGCCTGCTCGCAGCCGATGGGAAATTCCACGTAGGAGTAGAATTTGGGATCGTCCACACACAGCCGCACGATCTTGGAAGTGAAGAAATGCTCGCCTGCGGCGTCCGGCGAAGTGAGCTGCGTGTCCAGCTGCAAGGTGAGGTAATACACAAACTGCTCACTGCGGAAGCTGTACACATAGTAGATGTCGAAGGCCGGGAACTTGGACAGTGTGTCTGACGGGATCTTGAGCTGGGAGGACACAAACTCATCCTGGTACACGAAGCCAAACATGTCCGCGTCTTCCTCATTGGCCATGAGCCGGCGGCTGGACAGCGTGGGGAAGTACTCAGACTTGCCATCGATGGGTGTGCCCACAAAGAGCTTGGCTTGGCTCTGGCCGGGAGGCCCAGCGATGAGTACACCCGCCATGCTGCCGGCCTCACGCACGCTGGACAGGTAGTGCTCCTTGCGGTGGTGCGGCTCGCCCAGCTTGAACAGGTCGTCCAGCCGCAAGAACTGGCAGATGCCCTGGGAGGCGCTGCCGCACGCCAGCAGGCGGTTGGCGGCGTAATCGAGCAACAGCAGCTTGTTGACATTGTCGGTGCTGCCCAGGCCGTGGGGGCAGGACTGCACGCTGGGGGGTGGGTAACACTTCTCATTGTCCTCCACAGGGCCAGTCACGTGGGCCCGAAGTAGCGTCAGGTTCCCTGACAGCTTATAGATGCGGTTCACTGCGCCCACATACACTTCACCTGTCTGCTCGTGGACCACCAGGTGGGTGAGACCCCAGTCACTGGCTGGAAAGGTTCGGAAGGCGGGTTGTGGACCCCCGCCAGCTCTGGGCGAGCCTGTGGCTCCCTGCAAGCCACTGAGCAGCAGCAACAGCAGCATGGGCAGTGTTCGCGGGCTCAGGGGTGGCAGAAGCATGGCGGGCCAGAGCCTCGGGCAGGGGGATTCAGGTCCTGCAGAGGCGAGCATCATGGGCCCGGGAGCCTTGGCCCTGGGAAGGAGAGACAAGAGAGGGAGTAAGTATGGCACAACCCACGTGTGTGTGGTACCCGTGCACTCCCACGTGATCTCCGAGTTCTCATCGTGGTCCACTCTGTGCCTCCAGCAGGCACTTCCCTGTCTGAGGCCTGCAGACGGCAGAGCGAGCCGAGGGTTACAGAGAATGTGAGGTGCTTGGCAGAACAGCACCAGCCTGCCTGGCAGCCACGGCTGTATTAGAGCTAGCGCTGTCGGCCACTGCTGGCAGAACAGGAGCTGCCCTAGGTATGTGATGGGCCTGACATCTGTGTCACCTGAATTGTTCCCTGAGAAGAAGCACCAAGCTTCTAACTCTTAGCTAACAGTTCCCTGAAGCTGCCAGAGACAGATTCCTAGTTCCCCGCATCAAAGTCAGGCACAGGTGGGCTGTGCACGCATGTCCTCTCCCCCACCCCCCCACCCACCCCCATCCTAAGCCAACAGAGGGTTGCCCTGACTACCTCCAGGACCAACATGGCTTGGGGAGGCCCACACCCATGCTATCATCCAAGTGCTGCCAATATCTTAGCGCCCCCAGCACTGACAGACCACTCCCACGAGGACCACCAAAGTGGGTCCCATATTTCTACAGCCATGTGGTAAAGGTTCTCAGCTTTGACTACTCAATGAAATCTTGACCAGGCTGCTCAATGGATGACCTTGGGCCAGCATTTTAAGAACCTCAAAATCTGCACTCTAAGGAAGGTCCAGAAGTTAGGTGATGTGCACTTCCCACCCACACCCCCACACCCATTCGAGAGATGTTCCCAATGCTTGCCCACAGGCTCCCTCTGGCCCGTCTCACACTCAACTCTGAGCACATGGGACTCTTCCAGGTGGAACATGGGCTCTCCAAACCCCAACCTCAGCGGTGCTCCCTGACTAGCCTTGGCACTGCACTATCCTGATCCAAGGCTGACTGCACACAGCCCTAATACCACCCACATGAAGCCGTTCCTATGCCCAGGGTTCATTGTACATGGTCCCAGTACCACCTTTACATGACGCCGGGCCCTGGGCACCTCTTGGGACATGCCCAGTCACTTCTTAGTTCACCTATCATCATCTCTAGGCTAATCGATTGCCTAGACAATCACGACACTCAAACACTACTGTGCCCACGGCCAGGACTCCATAAGGCAGTTTGGGCCACTTTACTGACCTACACATCAGGTCAACTGCCTCCCCCAAAATTCTCACATGACACCACAGGTCCTATGTGTACCCAACTGCCTCTGGAAAGGGTAATCTGCCCTGTTCAGCAATCTGTGTGGGGAGTAGGCGGCTGGCTCTATTCATTTGTTGAGGGACGCCTTCTACAAGACCAGGTGGGGACCGGCCACGCTATCCTCCTCTGGGACGCAAGGTCCTCACCTTGCCCTCATACCTGGTGTGCCAAAATGCCTCTCCTGATCTGTCCCCGAAGGCAGCAGCTGCCAAGGCTCAGTACCTGCCTTAATCCATGGCACGGGTCTGACTAATGACTCTAACTACTTATTGCTCAGGAAAGAAGGACCTGGCTCTGTAGTCACCCTGGGGCAAACACTGCAACCGAGGGAATAAACGACTGGACACACAGTGTGGCCAGCCAAGCCTGGGCAGATAACTATCCCCTGTGCGTCAGGCTTGGGGTAGCGCAGGCCTGAATCTTAGAGAGCAGGGCGGTGCCACTGCACAGGACCCCTCCTAACAGGGTACCCGCTGGCTCTTGCCACAAGACCATCATCCACCACAGGCTCCACAGGCAACGGGAAGGAGCGCCCACCTCCTGTGCCTGCATGAGCTGAGCCCGAGGCAAACCAGGGACCCAGAGAGGTTCCTGCAAGCACAGCGGTCCTGGCTGAGCACTCAGTCCATGTGAACTCCAAAGAAAACATGAATCACTCACCGTTTATCAGTTCAAAGCAGGCCTGCAATTACCAGGGGCTGGGCTCTCCCCTCCTCCGGGATAATTATACATGTCTTAATGCAATTATGGGCCCTACTTTTTATATTAAACAGGAGGGACCCGGCTGAAGAAGCCACCATCCAAACTCCAGCCTGGACCTGGGCCCACTCTCCCCCTCCCCCTCAACCTCCAACAGCAGCTTCCAGGAAGGCAATGGCCGGGGGCATAGGGCTGCTGGCCAGGAAAGAGGGCATCCCCAGACCATGGCTAAGTCCCTCACAAAGACCAGCGAAGACATTGTAACACTTCCTCTAGCTCAGAGAAACAGGACTCAGACAGACCCAAGGTCACACTTCCAGCCCTAGCAGGCAGGGGCAAAAACCCGAGCTTCCGTAGAGACCCCCAAACTCCAGAGGGGGGCCTGCTGGAGCTCATTCTCACAGCCCAAGGTCTGCCTAGAGAACAGGATGCGCCTGTAAACCAGGGCCTGGGTGCTGGGTGCTGGGGGAAGCTAGGGGAAGGGGCAGAGACAGGTGCTGGGCTGAGTGGGAGCATAGCCGGGCAGCCCCTGGTCTGTAGAGGTTTCCTCGAGGGGTTTCTGCAACCTGCTCTGGAAGGTCCCCGCCCACTGAAGGTGGGTGAGGTGGAGGTGTCCTAGGGGGTGGAGCAGCAAGAGCCCAGACCTGGGGTGTACACCTGCTGGACACAGATGGAGGGCCACAAATGGCTGCTGTTCCCATAAGTGAGAAGAGAGAGGAGGGACACACCGGTGCTGGGCGTGTGCAGCAGAGATCGCCAGAGGTCAGACTCCCACGTTAGAAGTGGGGGTTCACTCAGAGTCTCCACTTCAGGGACAGATGGGACCGTGCACAAAGCTGGGTGCCGGTCTGTCTCAGCCTTAGATAACACCACGGCTCCTCAGAAACAAAGGTCTCAGAGCCTTCGTACAGGACGGAGCTGGTCCTACTCCCTGTTACTCGGGATGGTAACACTGCTTGCTGACATCCTGCTTACCGGTTCCCCATCAGCAGCCAAAGGGGAGGGTCCCCATGTCACTGCACCCCCACCTGGTGGGAGGTCACAGGAGGCGATCCCAGTGGCCTGTTCTCCACCAGTTCTCTGGGGTTCTAAGACCTGGAAACCTTGGAGTCCTGATCCCCAGAAAAGGTGTCTGCTGCTGAGCCTTCACTGGGGTGCCCTGCTCCAGGCAAGCTGCTCCAAGGAATGTGGTTCTGTCCATTGCATTTTGTTTGGCCACCACCCCAACAACACACACTTCAGCCGCGCAAGGGCTTGCCAACCTTGTTCACATATCCAAGCCTCCACCCATACTTTCCCCTCTCCCTGAAATGCCTTTCTTGGGCCTTGAGGTGCCACCTCCCCACAGCCTGGCAGCCTGGCCTCCGGAAGTGGGATTTGTATTCTGTGCCTCTGCATGGGCACAGGGCACAGGATGGGTGCTATCCCACCGGCCCTCTTGGCCAACCAGGTGCAGCACCATCTCCTCTACGCCTCCCAAGCAGGAGGGAGCCAGGGGAGCTAGACGTACCCCTGGAGGGGCAGGGAAACTAAGGAACCCGCAGTACTGAGTGAGGAGGTGGGCAGCACCAGAGAGCAAGCCAGGGATAGGAGACTGGCTGAGGGGCACACACTCAGCCTGGTCCCCTCCCCCCCACCCCTTTCTTTCAAGGGGCGTGGCCCCAGCACCCCACAGATGAGCGGGAGGCAGCTCTAGGCACTAGGTAGCCCCTCCGCGCCCCTCATATCCCTTTTCCAGGGCTGCACCTGGGGTCTCGTCGGCAGAGGGGCTTCCCTGGAGTCTACCCTTGGCCTTTCTGCAACAGCCCGCCGACACCGCGGATCTCCCCCCCCCCCGCACACCAGGCCGGAGATTGTCCATCCTCCGAGAATGGAATGACCCTGGAGAGGCCCTGCGAAGGGAGGGAGGCCGTGGAGGCCCGAGCCCGCGGCCTCCCGGGTGGCACCGCACCGCCCCCTCCCAGCCCGATGACGGCCCAGCGGGCCCGAGCTGGCCGCGGCGTCCGCTCGCGTACCGGGGTCGGAGGGGGCGGGGGCGGCGGCAGTCCTAAGGAAGCACTCCAACTTCCACCCGGGAGCCCGAGGGCCGGTCGGGATGCAGCCCCCAAGACCTGCCCGGGCTCCCGCGGCCCTGCCCCGGCCGCCGCGCAATCCGGCCCCGCGGCCTGCCCATCGCGACGCCCGTCGGCGGCCGAGGTCCCCGCCCGCGATCCCGCGGCCCGGCTTCGCAGCCGCAGGACCCTCCCCGCCGGGCCACCGCAAACTTTCTACCCTGCTTGGAGGAGGGGGCAGCGCCCCCCCCCCATCCGCCCGCCCGGGATCGCGGCGCGGCGGGGATCGGCGGGCCGGGCCGGGCGGCACTGGGCCTGGGACCGCGGTCTGACCCGGCGGCGCTGGGACGCGATAACTCAGCGCCGGCGCCGCGACCGCGCCCGGACACACGCGGGCGCCCGGCCGGAGCCGCAGGGACACGCGGGCCGCGGACACGCGCGCCGCAGTCCCCCGCGCACACCCCCTGCCCGGCGACGCTCGCCAGGCGCCCCGCCGAGACCGCTCCGGCCCGCATGGGCTCCCACCCCGGCACCCGGTTCTCCGATCCGGCCGCGGGACCCCGGCCGTCCGGCGCCCCCACCAGTGCCGCGGGTAAAGTTGCGCCCCTACTCACCGGGCGCCCCTGGGCGCGCCCCGCCGCCAGCCATCGTCGCGCCCCGCCGCCCGCCGCGCCGCCCGCCCCGCCGCCGGGCTGCCGAAGCCGCGCAGGCCGCCAAGGCCGAGGCCGCCGCCGCGCCCCGGCTCCGCTGCGTGTCCGCGCCGCCGCTGCCCAGCATGAATGGGGCGCCGAGCGCCGCGCGGCTGCGGACCGGCCTCGCTCTCGCCGCCCGCGGAGCGCCACCCGCGCGCATGCGCCGCCCCAGGCCGGGGGGCGGGGCGGGGGCGGGGCCGGGCCGCAGCAGCCTCCGGAGGGCGCTGTGCCCCGCGTCGCGTGCGCGGGGGTCCGCCGGGCGCCTTCAAAGGCCGCCTTGGCTTGGAATAGTCGTGCTGGGGGCGGGGTGGGGGTGCCGGTCACGGCAGGGCATCCCAGGAGACCGCACACCCGAGAACCAGCCTCGGCTTCCGCAAGTCTCGGTAGGAGCGCAGCTTCGGCCACGGAAGGGTAAACTGAGGCCCCCGCAGGGCTGCGTGTTCTGGCTCCGACACGTTCCGTTTGCTAGGTGGGAGGGACACCTGCGCGGGTGTGCAGCGGGCACCAGGGTAACGCTACGCCCTGTGCCCCTAGGCGGTGACGCGCCCGTGGATGCCCACGCTGCCCGGGGGCGGGCTGTGTCCCGCCCGTGGTCCTGCTGCAGGGATGTGTTGGAGCATGCCCGCATCCAGCTGGCTAAAGACTGTGCCAGGCGGGTCGGGGGTGCAGGGCTGCAGGAGGTGGGCGCGCCCAGGAGCTGACCAGGCAGGGACACGGATTCCTTCTCTCACCGGGAAGGCTGCGCGGTGCAAAGCAGCTGGGCATATAACAGAAAAGTCCTCCCCCCCCCAAAAAAAAAAGATTGTCGTGGGAGGGGCGAAAGCAAGCTGGGCACAGCCTGAATGGGCGAGCTTCCCTGTGAACCGCGTCTCCTCCACACACAGGAGGCACCCTCTACCGCTCCCCGAGAAGACCACATGTCCATCCCTCCTCGTTTACCCCTCTACCCTCATCCCCCACAACCCCCCCCCCCCCCGCCCCTACCCCGCAGTCACCACCTCTTTTCTGTGCTAATCCTTGTCTGGCTTTTCTCTGGGTGTGACCGTGTGCATCTGTCTCTCATGTTCTTTTGTGTGGCTTGTTCAGGACGCTACAGAAATGGTATCCCACCATCCTCTTTGAGATGATGTGGGGCCCCAGCCCCTTTGCTCTCATGGTGTGTTATGGGCCCCACAGGATGGCTGAGATTTCCTACTCTGGTCACTGTCGAGGAAGCTAATAAGCTTGTGAAGGCAGGTGCCCCTCTGGGCACGTTGAGACCTGTGTATCCCGTAGGTGTGTTTAGCTCCAGCAGATGCTGCAAATGGCTGATGTCAAGGACCTAGCCACGGTCATCCACACCAGCAGTGGGAATGGTTGTGTCATGGTTTGTCAGAGGATGGTGTGGACTGTTTTCCCGTGGTACTTTCAAAGCACGATCCCACTAGTGCAGGCTCAGATCTCCACTGGGCATAATGCAATTTCATAGGCAGTGTGGCTGGCACAGGTCCCTTGGTGAGTGGCAGAGCCAGGAACCTGACCCAGCAGTCCAGCTCAAGTCCCAGATCCTGCCTTTATTCTGTCACATGGTGCCCCACCCCATCCCTGGCTTCCTTCCTCATGTTTCTGAAATGTTGCTGCTTCACCTGGAAGGTAGGTGAACCAGACCCACAACTCCCTTGCAGAACGGTGGGAAGACTCTTCCCTGGCTCCAGGGGCTGTCTGTGTCCTGCCACACTTGCTTGGTGTCCTTAACCTTTCCTTCTTCCACAGGATCACGGCACTTAAGGCCTTTCTTGTTCTCTGCTCAGCAACCCCCAAGACAGCTCTGGTCTCTGCTGTAAGGTCCACCCTCACCTCCAGCTGCCTGCAGAGGAAGCTTGAGGATGTGTGTGGGGGTCAAACACAGCACCAGGTTACCCCATACTTTCATTCTTCCTTGCCTCTCCACAGGGCATCAGGTGCGCAAAGATGACTGAATTCCTGCACTGCAATGGACCAGACTCGCCCAGCATCCCTCGACCCCGTGCCGCTTTCAAAAAATGTCACTTCAGGTTCCTCTGCTTCCCCATCCCCCCATGCTCTCTTGCTCTCCTGCTTGCTCCACTCCTGCTTGATGACAGCTATCTTCTCATTAGAGAGCAGCATCGAGAGCTTTGGAAATAAACACCTGATAGTATATTGATAGTATACCCCTCTCAATAACCTGCAAGAACCCCTGCCCGAGTATGATAAAGAAAACGTTAAGGTTTGGGACACAATGGCTGTCAAAAAACATTATGACATGAGCTGCATGGTTGTTATAGTTAGACACGGGTCAACTTGATGGCCGAGGGTTCAAGCTCTAGGCACACGTGTAGAGAATTAGTACTTAAGCACTGAGTGAGCCTGCAGGAAACTGTCTAGTTGATGGAGAAGTCCCAACCCGTAGTGGGTGGGACTAATCCCTGGCAGGTGAATACGATAGAGGGAACTGGGTAGGAAGGTGGGCATCCTTTGGTATATTTGGCCATACATCCTGGTCTGGCAAGAAAGGATTGTCCCTCTCTCAGCAGTCCCATGGATCTATGGATGTGGTGTGACTAGTCCCCTAGGCCCCTTGTGTTGGTGTGGGCGCTCCTGCCAGGCTGGACAAGGAACTCTAACCAGACCATGGTAAGCCAGAGTCTAGCCCCTTGTTCCCTTCAGCTATTTGGTCATGAGGCTGTCGGCAACAGTTATGCAGGCTAACTGACAATAACGGGGGTGGGGGTGGGGGGAGATGGACCAATATGACTATATTAAAATTAATTAGTTTTGTTCATTAAAGTACTAAAGGAGGAAATGAGACAAGTCAGAATCTTGCAGCTCATATAACTGACCAAGGATCTGTATCTGGAATATATAAAGAACGCCCAAGAATCAAGAAAAAGAACAGGAAGATGGAACAAAGACTTCCACTGGCCCTTGTACCTTCTGGGTGTAAAGGGGTCAAGGGCTCTTCTCTAAGGATCCCCGAGTAATGGGTCCCCAGCTCTGTCATCCTGACGTGTGATCCCCAGCAGCGCTCTCCCTCAGGAGAGTCCAGCTCATGTTTGCGTGGCCTCATTGGGTCAAGTGTGAAAGCAGAAGTGGGACTGCGGTGGGGCTGGAATTGGAACTTGAGTCTGTGGCTTTGGAGCTCCTAATCCACATCCCAGGGAAGGGAAGTGAGTCAGCTCCAGCTGCTGCTGCAGGGACTTTTGCCTTTGATCTACCCTCACAGGGTCACTTCTGCTGCCTGGCACGATCTGGAGGTAGGGTGGGCAGGGGCTGCAGTTTCCAGAAGCTCTGCTCAAGGTGCCCATATTCTTCCTCTGGCTCTGCCCATTCTTCAGGCCCATCTCTGCAGTGTGACACAGAGTGCCACACAGAAATACCCAGGCAGCCCCGCTACAGGGTTGAGAGGTGTGAATGGTGTGGTCATCTACTGCTCCGTGGCCAGTGCAAAGCTAAAAGACTGTTCTGACTCTTCTTTCCCCCAGGCCCATGTCAGTGCTTTTCTGATCCACTCCTCCCTCTCTCCCCCAGTGGAGACCCTTTGTGGTCTCTGTCTGCCACTCGCTGTCCACCAAGAGTGTCTGAGGGAGGAGAATGGTGCAGATTCTACTCTCAGGCCTTCTACACATTCAGGCATGCATATCTGTTCATACTTCATGCATGCACATGTATGAACATAAGCATGCACATGTGTACTCATATGTGCAGGCATACTCATGTAACACACTCACATATACACACAACACACATATACATTCACATATGTACTTTTTATAAAAATGTGCACGTACACACACTCATATGCAGATACATGTATGGATACACTTACAAAGCACTCATGCTCGCACAAGAACACTCATTCACAAAAACATACACGAGCCTGGCCTGCTGGCTTCCCAACACCCTAGTCAGCTGTCCACACTACCCTCATGCTTTCTCCTTCAAGGAGATCCTAGCCCTGCCCTTCAGCAACACTATTCTGTGCCCCTGCTGGTGGGTCTGACCCTTGAACACCCTGTCATCTCCAGCTTGTGGTATGGTTCCTGGGATTCCTTGATCCCACTCCCCCACCCCCGCCGTGGGCATGGAGCCCTGTCTGGGGAGCTTGGTAGCCACCTGTCTCATCCTCATGCCTCAGGCCACAGGGGAGCTTGGAGCAGTCGCTTGCACCCCAGGAAGCTCACTGCAGCCCCGGACATAAGGGAGGTCAGCGTGGATGGGGACAGTTGTTCCAAGGTTCACAGGCAGGGTGATACCAATGGAGAGTGTGCACAGGCCCCATCCTCAAACTTAGGACTCTGCTTGGCACTACAGAAGAATTGCTTGGCCCCAAGTCCCTCTTTGTCTACCCTCTTTTACCCTCCCAGCACATATGCACAGCTGTGGGTGACAGCCATGTATCTAGGCTTTTCGCCTGTGGCTCAAGTCAGCAGAAGCCAGGCATGCAGGATCTCAGCAAGAGCCCTGCCTTCCGTCAGGGGGCACCACTGGACATAACTTTCTTAGAGAACATTCATGCAGCTGTGGAAACAACACACTGGCTGCGGGAGACCTGTGTGCCCCTAGCAGCTGCCATTGAGCCCCACTGACCCCACAGGCAGCTCACACAGGGTTAGCATGTGCAAAGAGAGCCTGCGCTCTCCTGGCCCTGCATGAGGAGGCCGTGTTGCTGTGCCCTACTGCTGTAGACACAGTGGCCCCAGGGTCAAAGAGATTTTCTTCAGCCTCAGCCAGGCAAGGGCAGAGCCTGCTGTGGAGGGGGCAACGTGGCTCCCCCAGCGGGCACTATTCATCCTGGCATGAGACCCAGACTGCATCCAGGATACCACATGCTGAGGCTCTAACTGCAGGCCACCTCTCTCTAAGTATCCAGGGTTCCTGGCACACTGAATTCTTGTAAAGATGTCTCCACATCCCAAGTCTCTTCTCTCCTGCGCCCCAGCCAGGAGTACCTGGTCCTCCAAGAAACCTCCCTGACTGCAGCCCCCAGTGGAGCCCCATGAGCCTCCTCAGCTCTGAGCAGTCTGGGTTCAGCTCTGCCTCCGGGTCAGGTACTGCCATGCTCCCAAGCACGAAGGGCAGTGGCAGGACTGAAATTCAGAAGGGGGTAAAGGCGGGAAAGACGGCAAGTGGAGATGGCACAAGCAGCGGGTGGCAGGCCTGAGGCACTGGGCCAGGCCTGGTATAGCTTCACGCAGTGGACATCACACCCAGAGTAGTCCCTGTCATTCTGGGCCTCACAGCAGGTTAATAGTGAGGACCCCAAGGGGCGGGACCTCTTTGGGAGTAGCTTCTATGATTGTCATCTCCAGCACCCCCTCTGTTACCCACAGTGCCTAGTGGCGCCCCTGGAGATGGTGCTAGAGCAGCTAGGTAGAAGAAGGGCACTAGATATCTGTCAGACCAAGTGACAGGGCAGCAGAGGGCAGTTGTGAGACATGAGATAGAAATAGAATATAGGGTCTCAACATGAAGCACCCCAAATGTCCAAGGTTCCATTGGAAACTAATCAGAGAGAACCTATGAGATCTCAACTTGTATGAAAAATATCACCACAGATATTAACACAGACAGGGTATCTGCATTGGCACAGTCCAGTGGTGTCACAGCAGTCATTGTTAAAGGTGTCTGGAGGGTGATCATGACCACGCAGAAATGATGGCAACACGGAAGTCTCGGTGATGGCTCATCTCGTGGCTAGCTGCACTGGGCAGAGTCAACTTAGAGTCGAGCTGTGGGACACACCTGTGCAGGGTCTTCTTGACCAGGCATCTGAAGTAGAAGACTCACTCCAGCATAGGCAGAGTCTTCTGGTGACAGTCCAGATAAAAGAGAAGCTTTGCCTTGACCTCTGCCTTTCTGTCTTGCTGATGAGTCCATCTACTTTGTAAGATGCCATGGCTGCTGCACTCCTTTACTGACATGGGAACACAACTTCTTGGGCGCTGGGCTTCCAGTGTGGGCTGAAGTTCTCCAGGGGTCCTCTGGGTCGTCAGTGCCAGTGGAAACCACTGAGGCATCTAGCCTCAAGGGCTGAGCAATACTGGGCCCTGTTGGAAGACCCAGACTATGGAAGCCAATCTAATGAATCCCCTTCCAATGTGTATTCATTCTATCTGTCCTGCTTTCTAGAGAACACTGAACAGCAACAGGCTCACCCAGGAAATAAGGAAGGACTGAATGGCTATTTTAGAATGAAAAATAAAGGCAACAACAGACCTATAAACTTCAGCTGATGCTGTCACACTGCACAGGAACCACCCAGTGAGTCCAAAGACAGAGCAGAAACTCACCAGTCAGAAAGGAAGAGGGAAAAAATAGGCTGGGTGGGGTGAAATGCAGCTCACATCCCCTGGTTAGAACAAAAGATCTGATATTTATTTTGTCAAAGTGTCAGGAGAGGAGAAAAGGGGAAAATATTCAAAGAAATAATGACTGAGAATTTCCAAGATCTGGGGAAAACATAACTGCACAGATTCAAGAAGGTGAATGAACCCCAAACAGCATAAACCTAAAATGGTGCACAGCGGGACCCATCACATGTCCAGTAACTTGAAGGCAACCAGAGAAATTCCACCATCCCAAGGGAAGAAAACAATTTGATTAGCGTATATGCTTCTGGAGTCCAGACTAGAATACTGTGCTTACATGTGAGTTTTATACCCAGTGAAACTGTCCTGTCCCTTGGGAATGTCAACATTCACAGGCAAAGGGAGGACCAGAGGGGTGTTGGCCCCAGCATCACCTAAGCACACACAGGTATGTTCCCTGTAGCAAAAGGAGTTCTTTGCTCACACAAAGCATCTTGGGACATTTGGAAGGAGCAGTGTGTGGGCTCAGTGGTCGCCTGTGAAGTTTTCTAAATTATAGCAGATGGTTGAAACAAAATTTAGAGCATTGTCTCACGCCCTGGTGTATGTAGAGGCAGTGTGTAAGATGACCTTTTACAGATGGGTGGGGAGGGACAAGAGAGGGGTTTGTGCACATCACTTGGAAAGATGGGGGCAATAGCAGACAGGTGGAAGGGATACTAAGTGGTCACAGACACCAACAGGTGTGCTGAACACATATCATGTAGACTAAAGTGGAAGGCCAGGTATGTCCAAGTAGCCTTGGGAAGGAAACAAGAAAATAAGCAAACCGAAACAAAGGCAGAAGCAGAGTGGCAAGTGTGAGCTGCGTGGTCGGCAGTAACCACGGGGCACAATGTACACAGCTCCACTTACAGATACATACTGGAGATTGGATACCCCTGAGTGGGTCCCCACACTTTCGTGTGTTAAATTTGGCCCTCATGATGCGGTATTAAGAATAGACACTGTGCCCATGGGGCTCCGGGTCACCTGTGGGATTGAAGGGTATCATCAAGGTTGAGCCCTCTAGATTGAATCCTGGTACTTCTGTTTGTTTGTTTTTTGGAAGGAGGTTGAGATAGGCTCTCCCTAGCCCAGCCAGGGTGTTCTCGAGCACACTGTATAGCTAAGGATAAAAATTCCAATCCTGTCCCCATTTAGCCAAGAGCTGGAATTTCAAGTGTGTTCCACCTCTGCCAAATGGAAGCCTGAGGCTATGAAGAGGGGGAAGGAGGCTGGGAGGCAGGCGTGCTGCTTGCCTCGTATCACAAACTGCCCCCAGCATCTCAACTCTTGATGGACTGGGAGACAGGCTCACGCTGCTTATCTCGGTTCACATGCTGCTCCAGCAGCTCTTGAGCAAAAGGCCAATACACAAGATGTCTTTAGCCTTCAGGACTGTGTACCAAAACAAACCTCTCTCCTCCCCTTCTTCCTCTTCCCTGAGCCTACCCTGAAGTCTTGCCACGTGGCTCTGCCTGGTCTGACACTCCGTGGCCCGGGCTGGCTGGAGCTCTGTGTCAGACACCTGAGTCCTGGGTGAGGGTGCATCCTGCCGCTCCTGGCCTGAGGGAAGGTTCTACACATTGATGTTGGTGATGAGTGAGAGAATCCAAGATGACAAAAGACCTGGTCACTGGGCAGGGTCAATGCCGGGTCCCAATGGTGTGTCATGTAACCATTTGGGGACGTGTACATAAAGGCTCCCTCTATTCTCCCCAACTTCCTGTGAGCCTACGGTTTGTTATGATTTCAAAATAAAGTTTTAACGAATGCTTTGGCTGCTGCTCTGACCCGGGTTCAGCTTGCCCACCATGGGCCCCCTCAGGAGGCAGGACCTGTGGGCAGCAGGACCTGTGGGCAGGAGGCCTCATCAGCTAGCGGAGGCACTGGAGGGACTCAGTGCCCCCTCTGCTTGTCTATTATCCTCCAGGGTTCAGCTCACACTCCTCCTCCACAGCCCACTGAAGATGTCCCCCACTGGGGCCCACCCCAGCACACCTCCCCCTTGGCTGTTATACATTCATCCACTTAGCTATAATTGGTCACCCTAGAATGGAAGTCCCATGCAGCCAGGGTCCCCATCTCTTACCAGGAGTACAGTGTTGGATACAGATGTCCCATGGTCAGAATTGGAGCGCTACTTGGTCTATGTTGGTTTCTAAGTTCCCAGAGATGAATGGCTTCCAACAACAGGTATGCGTGGCTTCTGCTGGCTTCCTACAGCAGGAAAGGCGATTTCCACCCCAGTGACAGCCCTTTCCAGGACAGCTACGGGCCATGCTGATCACTGAGTGCTGGCATGTCCAGCTCCTGGGCTAGGAGGACTCCCTCGGGCCAGAGTCCTCAAGCACACACCCCTGTCTCTGTGTGACCTGCCACATGACTCCTCCTCCTGTCGCATGGCTTCAGGGCAGCAGACTCCTGACATCAGCGCCCAAAGGAGCAGCAGGGGCCCTGGGAGGCAGCATGCCAGCATGTTTGGGGAGGCTCTGAGCCTTGTGCTGTCCTCCCCTGCACAGACAACCGGAAGTCCTTCTGAGGAGGCCTCTGAGAACAGTCTGTCCCTCGAGCTGGTTGCACCCCTGGGTCTCGCGCTGGCTATGGACTGCCCCATGCACAGAGTTCTTCTAGTGCCCCACTTTGCTCAGTTGTGCATGCCGCACTGTGTCTGCCTCTTGTTGGCACTGTGGGTTTGCTCAGTTGCAGAGGGAAGTTGGAATGTCATAGGAGGCTTGTCCAAGTACCTTCTGTCCCCTGTGTTGCTCCTCCCAGAAAGGCCATGTTCAGGGGTAACCACCAGCACAGCCAGTTTCCACCAGAAGTTTGGAAGCAGGAGCTCGGTGACTCCTCAATGTATTGAGATCATGGGCAGACCATGTGGCTCTGGGGTGGGTGAGGGGTGGGTGAGGACCAGGACACATGTGACAGGTGAAGCTCACACTGTGTCACTGTGGCCATCCCTGGATGGGGACTCAGAGGCAAGAGGAAGCAAAGTGACCCAGCAGGAGACACAGACAAGCTACTCTGGGTGATGATGCACAAAGCTCAAAGAGCCCATGGCAGAGGGGGGCTGAGGGGAGGGGCCTCCTTTCTGCATCCCCCTCTACCCCCGAGTCTTGTCTCTGCCTCGCCATGATTCCGGACACACCACAGGCTGTGTGCTGCAGTCTCATGCTGTCTTTACTCCCTGAGATCACTGTTGATCAGTGCTGTCCACCACAGGTTAGGACCACAGACAATGTGTGAAAGGACTAGAGGCTGCTGCCCTCCCCATGGCCTGGCAGCCTGCCCTTCTGGTCACCATCTATGCCAGGTGCCAGGACACTCACTGCCTGAGCCCCCTCTATGCCCCAGAGCCCCTGCACAGTAGCAGTTGCTCTGACTCCAGACAGACTATAAAGTGTCTCTGAGTGTCACAGTGACTCACAGTGGACCCCAGCAGCAGTACAGGACAGCACGGCTGCGGGCTGGCTGATCTCCAGCGCTGACATCCCCAGCTCCCTGCTCTCTGGGGCGCAGTGATGCTGGCTGTGGGCATGGCTCTTCCCAGACACACCTGTCATTCTCAGTAGGCTACTGTGTGGGAAGCACACGAACTCTCCCTCCCAGACACTGCCCTTTCACTTCCTCCAGCAGCATGCCCTCCCATGTGAGCAGTGCGGGGATCACTCTGGAACCCCGAGCCTCCATGCTTCCCGAGTCTTGACTCATGACAGTCATTGTAATGAGTGAAATATGTGCCTGCTTCTTAAAAACAAAACAAGCAATGCATAACATGAGATATGATGAGAAGTATCCAGCACTGCTCCAGGTCACCACCAGCAATCCAGTGTCGTCCCTGCAGAGGCTGTGAGCTGGTCAAAGTGCAGACACTAGGGACATCTTGACCCTCCTCCACTTTCTCAGTAGAAGTGAATTAACTGCGTCTGTCTGTCCCTTTCTCAAGAGCTGGGAGTTCATTCAGTAGCTCGACGGAGCTCTTCCTCCTGCCCTTCGTTTACATAAAGCACATACTCCTTCCACCCGGCAGACGCCTTTTTACACTTTCATGCACATGTATGTGACTGCCCGCTTCCTGCCAGCATGCAGTTCTGCAGTCTTTGCTTGTAATGTCAGCAGCCCCGGCAGGCTCACCATGGTGTCCGTGAACCACACCTTTGCATGAAGCGCCTCCTAGGATGGCAGAGGAAGGGATGGTGCCCGTGTCTGCTCCATGGGAGAGACCCCTGAGGACTCTGGGAAGAGGCTGTGGGATGGCCGGTGGCTGCCACAGAGGTCCCAGGGGAATGAATACTGGGGGCAGTGGCACACGCAGCAGTGGGCTGGGAAGGAGAGGCCGGGCACTGCAGCGCCTGGCCCCAGTGCCCACCACGATCAGTTGCTCAGTGTTGGGGGTTCTGTGCCTGACTTCTCTAGGGACCCTTCAGTGTGGGGGACCAGGACATTCCCCCGTGTTCTTTACTGCTAAGCAATGTGTCACAGCCATTTTACTTCCTGTGGATGTAAGCCTTCCGCTTCTTCCACCCTGCGAGTATCCATTCCCTCTGGTGCCAGCCCAGGAGTGCACTGGCCGCATCGCAACCTGTGGATGTTCACCGGCATAGGAATCCGGGGCCCTCCTCTGTCCTTCAGCCTTCAAACCTGCTGCAGAGCGCAGCCCAGGACTGCTCCTGCTGCCACACACAGCCTCGGACCGTCTGTGCCAGCGCCCCTTTGTTTCTACAAGAGTGGGGGGGGGGAGATGGGGGATCCAGGGCCTTGTGCGTGCTGAGCTGCTCTCTGACCAAGCTCAAGTTATTGGCTGAGAGTTTTCAGGTATTACATTTATCTCTACAGGCTGATTGTTTTTAAACGTCTTTCACCCACACTGCAAGTATAGGGAACTGGAAACTGAGGCGAGTCTTGTTGGAGCGATCATAGAGCCAATAATAAAAGTGATGTAGAAACGTGGCTGTGTCAGGAGAACCCAGGCCTCAGGAACTGGGTTTTAGCTCCTGGATCCAGATGTGCCTAAAACTTACTTATGAACTTTCTAATCAACATTTTTTCCCTGAAGTTGGCTGGGGGAAAGGGTCTGGCTGACTGAGACCCTAGTGTGCCTGAACCCCTCTCCAGAACATGCACATTCTTGAGGCCTCCTGCGCTCTGTAGGATTCTGGTCACCCCTCCCTGCTGTTGGTCTGTACCCCATCTCATTTCTAAATGTGTTTTGAGGCTGAATAACCATGTAATTGGCTCACACGTTCCATAGTCAAACTTTGGCAAATATGTTTTTCATAATTAGTTGATGTTTATTTAACAGACTAACCAGCGCATTAAATTTAATGAGGCAGGTTTCCACTCGAGGTGGGAATATGCTTTCTTAAGAGCAAACTGGTAGGGCCTCATGGTCCCTGGCCTGTGGTGGATGCCAGGATGAGTCCACTGTGGGGACCCTGGTGACTCCCTGACCCTCCCTTCCTGTGGGCTCTGCCTCTCACTGGTCTCCACACTCAAGGGCAGCCCTGACCTGGTTTTGCCTTTCTCTCTAGCTGGCACCCAGAACAGTGACCCTGAGCACTGGGCTATCAGGGTGGTTGCCAGTGACTGTAAAGATGCTGCTGGGGTTCCCGAGACTCCGCCCCCTCCCTGCCCCCCAGCCCGTGCTGTTTTTACCCAGGCTGCTGCTGGTCTCACCCTCTGCCCCTCTGCTGGCCTCTGCTCACAGGTACTAAAAGCCCTAGATATTCAAGGAACCCAGGCTCTGTCCAGAGTGGAACAAAGACGGCTTGGTAACAGGAGCATGGGAGGGAAGGGCGCTGCTCGCCCTCTGGCTAGTTGACCTTGGGCTGCCAAGGGGCATCTCCTCCTATGGCCTCTGAGAGTTTCTGGCATGGTGGCTGTTAAATGAAACAATTGTCGGGGCTGGACATGTAACTTGGCCTGCAGAGTGCTTGCCTAGCACACAGGAGGCCCTGGGCTCCATCCCCAGCACTGCACAAGCTGGGTGTGGCAGTGCCTGCCTGTGCTCAAAGCATTCAGGTGGAGGAGGAAGATCAACACTTCAGACCTTCCTTTACTGGGATACATGGCGGAGGGGGGGGGAGAAGAAAAAAGAAAAGAAAACCTAGTTAATTATAAACACAATCCTGTGTCTCAGGCTTGAGCTAATGACGAACTGTGTGGTGCTCTGGCCTTTCTGGGTGTTCATGTAACTCTGTGCTCAGGTATTTTTAATTCCAAGACAGGGTTCTCTAGCATTCTTGTCTGTACTGTCACCCAACTCCCCTGTGCCCCCCATTTTTGGCACGCAGACTGTCTCCAGTTACTGACCTGGCTGCCTCTGGGGACAGCCTCAACCTCAGGGTGCTTATTCCCTTTCAAGAAGGCTTCTGACCAGAATCAGGGTACCCAGGCCCTTGAGGGGTGAACCACTCCACTCGGTGCCACTTGGACTCAGCATATGAGGAAATTGGACCAGATGACCTTGGCACTACCTGGGCAGGGACAGTAAAGACACTGGCTCCTCAGTGCTGGTGTATGGAGGCTGGAGGCGGTCCTGGGGCTAGCAGGGGACCGACAGCAGAGGCAGAGGGCACAGCAGAGGCTGCCGGGCAGTCTCCAGGGGCCTTGCCCAGTGCAGGGGGCACCCTGTTAAGATGTCCCAGCCTGTGCAGTCACCCCATTCCCAGCTGCCAGATTCAGGACCCCATCCTCAGTCCTGGGGGAGGACTTGTCATAGGCTGCAGCAGTGCCCAGTGGTATGACTCAGGGAAGCTGAGGGTCTTCTCGCTTGCTAGATGCCCCGTTATCTAGGGAGCGTCTAGGTGGCTCAGAAGCCCCTCAGGGGTGGTGATGCGGTATCTGCTGCCTGACAGCCTCAGTGCCTGGCAGAGAGGGTGCCTGCCCAATGCTGAGACTATGTGCCTGTAGAGGGAAGGGGTCTTCTCTCCCTCGCTTCCCTCCTTTGCGCGGTCCTGGCTCTTCGACCTGCTGAGCGCGTGAGGTGCATAAACTCTGAGTCTGGATCTGGCTTGTACATCCAGTCTGTTACCTTGGCTTCATGAGCCCTGCAGCTCTTTGTGTAGGTTCTGTGAATCTTCCTTCTGGTATCCAAAACAACTCTGGGCTGGGGTGGCTCCCCGCCTGGATGCCTCCTTTGTTTCTCTCTTCCAGTCGCTGGGGGTGGGGGTGGGGGCTTTGTTTGTTTGTTTTGGGCCTGTGGACTTCAGTTTCATGGGGGGGGGGAGCCCCACTGACAGCCAAGCACCTTACCGCAGAGTTGCAAGCCCAGACTTTTAAAGTTTCTATTCTAAGACAGGGTCTTGCTAGGTTCTAAGGTTGCTCAGACTTGCCATTCTCCTGCCTCAGTCTCCAGAGAGCCGCTGCCATGCCCCGTGAGCGTGTACACTTCAAAAGGCAAAGTTTGATGACTGTGATGATTGTTCCGCAACGCACCCCCATTGGGAGGTCACAGTGACACTCAGCTCCTTCGGGCATGCTCTGCACCCTCCCGCCTGATGCACCAACTCTAGTGTCCCTCGCTACATTTATGTCTTGGGTAGGAGGTGGGACAGGGCTAGTGTGTCTCACCTTGCAAGAGTTCCAGGACCTCTGTGCTACTGACACTGGGCTCAAAAGGACCTGTGTGTGGTCAGTGGTCTTGTGGGCCAGCAACAACGCAGTGTGGAAAGGATCTGTGCTTAGTGGCCTTGTGGGCTAGCAAGGACATGATATGGAAAGGAATGAGTTGCAGCCAAGGCAACTCTATAGAAGCCAGGCAAGGGGTGAGAGTTGCAGGAGCAGGCAGAGGACAGCTCTGTTCGATGCAGCCAGGGTCTGTGTTTGACAACGGGTCAGCGTCAAACTGAGCGCAGGGCTTGGGAGCTTCCTGACTCCTACTGTGTTATCTTTGGCAGGTTTCTCACATTCTCTGTGCACAGCGGTTTCATCTATGAAGATAATATAGCAGTAATTATCCTGTAGAGTTGGAAGACATTAAGCAAGTGCACACCAATCTGATCCCTGTTAACAAGCTGGTTAAGCGCTAGGTTTGACTGGTGGTACCATCTTCTACCAAGACACAGGTGTAAGGCTTAAGTCTGTGCCCACTCCTGCACCGATACCCACTGTTCATGGCCATCTGAAGACTAGCACACACCCGCACATGAAGTCTTCAGCCTTCCTCTTAAGTGGGACTGCAGCAAGAGGGAAGCTCTCTGGCTGCCTGGCTCCCCATTACGTCCAGCTGTGGGAGGCACAGTGGAGGCTGCAGGGTGGGAGGACTGGGAAGCAGGGGACAAGGGCAGGCCTCCCCTGCAGCTGCTCTCCAGTCCTCCTGCGGTGCCACCCTCAGAAATGCTGCCTCCCTGTGCCTCTGCAGCCCCCCTAGCCAGAAGCTCCAGCTCGGCTTGGGTTTATCACACCGCGCAGCTGGGGTCTCGGCTCCTCTGTCTCCTTTGTGATCAATCCCCTGCTTGCTGTCTCTTTGCCCTCAATAATCACGGTGCTTTCTGCTTTCCTGGTTGGACCTAAAGCGACACCATCCTCATGACTCCACAATACCTCAGTGGGAGGGACAATTAAGCAGCCACTCGGCTGGCTAGGCTGGAGCCTGGAGGGCCTCCTGCACGTGTCAGCTGACACACTCCTGCAGGTACACGCCGGCCTGACACATCCTATTGAGGTACACACCGACCTGATACACTCCTGCAGGTACACATCGGCTTGACACACTCCTGCAGGTACATGCTGGCCTGATACACTACTACAGGTACATACCAGCCTGACACATCCCTCCTGCAGGCAATATTTTCTCAGACTTGACCTCCTGCCACCTGTTGTCACAGCAAGCTACTGTGGGGCAGGTGCACACAGAGGACCCACCATGCACAAGTATTCACGCATGTGCATGCACACACACTCAAACTCCAACATTGATAATGATGGTCTTGGGGGATGGGCATCATCAGTGTTGAGCAAGGTCTACTACCTGTGCTACATAAACACACACACATCTGTACATACCACACAAAGAAACACACAACCACACAAAGGCACTTACCTGTGTACATAGAACCCCACACATGCCTGCAATTTCGTGCATGTGCAGAAATACACACATGAACACTACCCTGCAGCGCAGGAGCAGGAGCAGCCAACCCAACATCCAGAGAACAAGCAGGGACTGAGTCTGCAGGACTCGGTCTCCACCTGTCCTGGTGAGAGGAGCAGAGAGCCTGCCAGCCCTTGTGCAGAGGCAGTGGACAGTGCTTGACCGCTACAGGTGGGTGGTGTGTGTGTGTGATGGCTCCACTATCAGCTGGCCTAGTCTAAGGAGCTCCAGAAAGTTCTCCCTTTCTAGACGCAGCACCTCAGATTTAACATCAATCACAAAGCCCAGTCTCTGGATGTGTGAAAGATCTGGCAGTCAGTGAAAGTCGGGGTCCCCTTCTAGTCTGGGAGGGACTGACCTGACTTGGCAAAGGAAAAGAATGCCAGGGAACCTAGAAGTGATCTTTCCACAATGCTACTCTTTCATGTGAATAACGGAAGCCCTGCCACAAGGGCAACAGGAAGATTTGCCTGCTTTGGGTCTGACTGGATCCAGGCGCTCTCTGCCTATTCCTTGGCCCTTCCTACCTCTGTTGGCTATTCTACTTTCTGGTACTCTCTTCTTGGTGGTGTGCTGAATGACACAGAGAATAAAGAAAGAAAACTCCAGATGTTGCTTTAGCCGTTGTGCAGATAGGGGAATGAGGCCCAGCTCTGGGGACTTCTGATCTTTTTTGATGCCCAGCAGGAGAGAGGCGGGGCTGTGAAGAGTCCCAGGCTTGTCGGCCTACCAGGACCTCTTCCCTGCGCAGGCGTGAAGGTGCTGAGGCCGGTGAAGGCAGGTGGTCTCCAGTCACCAGTCTGTCGGTGGTTGGCCAGCGGTCTTGAGAGCGGGCTACTGGGACAGGGGGCAGAGGCTTCGTGGAGGAGATGAGCCTGGGGTGCTGTAGAACAAGGGAGCAGGGCCAGGAGGAGCACCTTGAGCTCTGGGGAGCTGGAGGACAACACGGATGTGGATGAAGCACTGCGTCCTGCTCAGCTTACGCAGACACAGCAAGGCGGATGTGTGGCTGGGAAGGTCCTGTGGGGGAAGGGCTTCCAGCATGGCCACAGTTCACCAAGAGGCCTGGATCCACCCCTCCCCCAGCACAGCAGACAGTTCCTGCTTCTGGGAGCCAAGTCATCAAGCTCAACTCTGAATGGGCCATTTTTCCAAGAGCAGGAGCCCCACAGCGGCCAATCAGAGGGGTGAGGTTTACCTGCCCTGTGCTAGGAACATACCCTGGGAGGTACGTGGGGGGAAGGCAGTTCTGAGATGACTGGCCTCCTTGGGTTGGGTTTCTGCTTTGTTCAGCACTTTGGTGAAGTCAGCCTCCTGCTGGGCTCCTGAGCTTATGAGCTCACCGTGAGGTGCCTCCCTTCCCAGCCTCAAAATGACAGAAGCTAATTAAGATTGTACATTTGCTGTTACTCTATGGCAAACAGCAGGGTATGGGAGGGGGGGTGGGGTATAGTCTGGGGAGGGTGGTGTTGGGGCTCTGAGTGCCTCGCCTCATGGTCCCCGGCCTGCACCTTGCCCACCTTGATCTTTGCTGGAGAGGGGGATTCCCAGCTGCCCTGGTTCTACTTCCCAGCTCTTGCCCTTTGGCCCCAAGACTCCATAGACTCTGGAGTCTGGGTCAGCTCTGCATAGCCACCTGTGAGTGAGCAGCAGGGTAGTCCCATCCGCCATCCTTGGAATCTTCAGACAGGCCCCGGCTGAGGCTGGGCACATGCTGCCAGTGCAGCCCCTCTCCAAACACAAGTGACTAAGCTGAGCCCAGGGGTCGTGCAGCTTTCCTTCTTGCCTCAGGCTGCTGGCGACATCAGTTCCTGCTTGACACCAGGGACTGTCCAGCTGACGGGCACCTAGAGGAAGCTGAGCTGGGAGCTGTTGGGCTTGGGAGTTGGGGTCTGTGGCTGCCTACGGACCTGATGACATCTGCAGACCTGTGAGAAGTCGGGTGGACAGCAGCTGGGCAGGACAGAGTGCTACACAGCACAGATGGGAGCCACACAGCAGGTGCTACTAAGGGCAGATCTGGGGGTGGCCTGTTTCCCAGCCTGCGGTATCCCCACTGCCCCACCCAGGAGACCAAGTGGTACTTGGAGAGCATCAATCTGTTGGAGGTGACTCGTGGGGATCTCCAAGACAGAGAGGCCTGGCAGCCAGGCTCCGAGTCTCTAGAAGGTTCGTCTCTGTGTGGTTCCCCACTCCTCCTGGCTGGCCCCCCTTCCCCTCAGGTTCTGCCAGGGCACCAGCCCCCAGCAGCTGTGCAGTCCATGGACAGGGTCATGGCTGCTGCCCACGGCACGGCTGGATAAGAGTGCTGGCCAACTGCCCGAATGGTGAACTCTCCCATGGGCTTCAAGAAGGAGACAGGGGGTGGGGTGGGGTGGGGGGGAAGGAGTGTGTGAGCAGGGCATCTGTGGCACAGCCCGAGTCTACAGGCCCTGGGCTCCACTTCAACAGGAGACCTGAGGACCCAAGCTCACCCGAACCTGTTCTGGCCTGTGCAGGGGGCAGCATGGTCCTGGTGCTGGAGGTGCCTGTTGAGACTGAGTCTCCAGCCAGTGCAGTGTCGGCGATCTGCCCAGTGTCCTGCCAATTCCTGGCCCGAGTCAGAGCCCAGCGAGCTCCCTGGAGCAGGGCAGCCTCAGTGTCCTATGCTGTACAGCCCATGAAGCCCTCTGACTTCACCCTGCCTTGCTTCAGACAGGCTCCCTGTGAGAGCTGAGTGCCAACACTCTCACCACTGAATAGCACTGCCCCTGCTTGAGGCCTGCTCCCCAGCCTACTACCCCACCACACTCTTCATTCACACCCCCCCCTGGGGTCCAGTCCTCTCATCCTCGGTCTTGCCCTGCAATCTGAAGGTATAGTGAAGCTTTTCCTGGAAGCTGCCCCCTGCCCTATTCCACTTCATCCTGCTCCAGGGAGAGCTTCATGAGGCTGAATGGTCATGGATTTCCACGCTGTCCCTCGCCATGCTGGGTACTGCCTGAGGGTCTTGGTCTGTCCTGTGGGAGGCTCTGCGTCATTGGTGACCCAATGGCTGGGCACAATGTCGACAGCAGTAGCAGGGCAGTGGCTGAGTGACGGCAACCAAAGATATCTGCTTTATTTGTTTTGGACAGGAGCACACAGTCTCCTAAGTATAAGGTGGCCCCACACTCAGAGGCATACGTGGTACCCAGCTGGAGATGGTAGGGCACAGGGGCCAGGGCCTGGGGTTGGTGGTCCCATCATTGGTCCCTTCTCCAAGGCTCCAGGAAGTTCGCTGCTCCTCAGCCCTTCAAAGAAAACACCAGAGTTCAGCTGCGCCTCCTTCTTGCCCATGTTCTTGGGGTTCCTGCTGCCTTTTAGTCAGCTGGCCTGAGACCTGGGACAGAGTCTCTGCAGTACCCAGACAAGCCTCAGCCTCCCCCACCCCCACTGTGGTGTGTATGACCTCCATCTTGGGTCCAGACCAGCCTTGTCCCATCTCTGGGTCTAAGCAAAGGCTCTCCTATTCTCCACTTTAAGGATCTGCCAGGAAGAGGAGGTAGTGGGAGGGGGTCAGTTTCCCAAGTGAGGCACTAGGAGAATACCCCTGAACAGCTTCCTTCCTGAGATGCCCTGCAGGTATGTGAGCTCCATGCTTGCCTCTGTCCTTCCCAAGACGCCCCCTTCCAGGGCTGCAGGAGGCGTGGTGTGCACAGTGGAGCTGGCTGAGGGCATCTCACGCACATGGAGGTCCACACTGTCCCAGAAAACATGAGGCTCAGGAGTGATGTGGGGAGGGGCATTGCTGGCCTCTACTGTGTGAGCTGTGCTCTAGTAGCCTTGGGGACTTCCCAGCTGTGTCCCAAGCCTTTTTGGGGTATGTAAGGGGCAAAGGGGCAGTGGCTTGCTGCAAGGGTCTACCTTCATCACTGCATTTCTCACATTCTGCCCTGGGGCTGAGTGGGTATAGGGGATGAACTTGGCCACTGGCATAGGCCAGAGCTAGAGGGACGGGTTGGGGTGCTGCTGCTAGAAGCCCGGGCTCACACACAGCAGGGCTTAGGCAAGCAGCTAGCCCATCGGGTACGGGCCAGGATTTGAAGAAGCCTGTACCTTGCTGGGGGCCCTGACCTGTGTGAAGGATGCCTGGCATGTGGTCCAGCAAGTCTGGCCAGAGGCTGGACCTAATCTGTTGGTTCACCTTGACAGTAAGCACAGTTCCATGCTCCTCACAAATGAGTCCACTCCAGCCCACGCTTCATGATCGGGAGGCCCAAAGGGGCCTCTTGTCCACCACCTACCCTGTGAGCAGTAGCTGGGGATCTGTTTTGGTAACTCAGAGACAACAGTGCTAGGGTAGCAGCCAGTTCTGGGGGAGGGACAGGCTGGGGTCTAAGTTCTCACACATTCCAGGTCATTCATCCCTGAGCCCAGCCCAGCCTTTTTATCCTAAGTATCTGCACGGCCGTCCTCCCACGCGGGCAGCAGAAACTTTTCTGGGGCAAGATGGCCTTGGCTCCCACTCTTCTGCACAGTCCAGCAAGCGCCTCAATTCTCTGCTAAGTTCACGCCGGGACCTGGGGATAAGCGAGGTTTGCTTGGATGGGAAGTGGGGGAAGGACCAGGCATGACCCAGAGCAGCCTCACTGCCTCAGAAGATTCTGCTGGGTGGGACATGGGGATAGAATTGTCCAGAAAAGAGAAGGGCAGCAGGGGAGGCAGGAGAGGGGCGTGAGCTGCTGCCAGTCAGAGAAGAGAACAAGGCTCTGGGACACACTCAGATATCTAGGGCAGTGTGGCTGCAGGCATGCGCTAAAGGCCTACAAGGCCTGGCTCCACTTGCCCTGCAGGGAGGCTGCCCCCCCAACCTGATGGGCCAGGCAGTCTCACTTCTCCCTGTCTAAAGGACTCATGTCATGGCTCCCACCCTGAGCTCTGGATCTCCCCTCTGAGACCATCATGGACCCCAGAAAAGTGGATGAACTTCACCAGCTCAGCAAGGAAAAGTCACATAGGGGCCACTTCTCCAGGGCTAGGGCCAGGACACTCCTGAGAGTGGATGCACAGAGCTGTGAGCCAGGCAGTGACTGGGCAAATCTGAGACTCAGTGCAGGGAGCCCAGGGTGGAATGTGCAATGCCACTGCACTAAAGCAGGTTGTCTCACCTTGCGGGCTGCACTCACGCAGTGCTGGTATGCCTTGACCAGGTCGGAGCACAGCAGGACCTCATGCAGGTGGTCACGGTAGCAGCGGAGGATCTGGGCCTGAAGGCCTGAGCAAACGGGCTCCACTCTGCGGGGCCTGGGGAATAAGAGAGACAGTGGGAGGAGGTGCTAGGCGAAGCTCCGACATGTACCATGTCTCTTGAGCGCACTCATTCCCATGCATTCACACCCCATCCTGTGCATACTCATGTCCTCTCACACCCATGCACACTCACACTCACTGTCATAGTTAGGCATAGGTGTCAACGTGACAGTTGAGGGTTTGAGCTCTGGGCATATTTGAGAATTAGTGGTTGAGTTGGGCCCAGAGTAAGCCTGCAGGAGATTGTCTAGTTGATGTGAGGGCCCAGCCTATAGTAGGTGGGATTAGGCCCTGGAATAAAATGTAGAGAGTTTGTTGAGGTAGTTGGCATCCTTCTGTTCACTTAGCCAGACGCTGGTCTGGCAAGTAATGATCGTCCCTCTCGCCATAACGTAGAGATGGTGTGGCCAGTTCCCTTGGCCCTGGTGTTGGTGTGTGTTCTCCTGTCAAGCTGGACTAAGAACTATAACTAGTAATCATAAGAGACAATAAAACCCTTGTTCCCTTAAGCCATTTGATGGTGATTTATCAGCAACCTTGCAGGCAAACTGCAACACTCACCATGTGTACACTCAATACTTCCCAAGCACACTCATATCCTGTACACACTCACGCCCGGGAACACTCATACTTACACCCTGTGCATACTCACATCCAGTGCACACTCATACCTACTCCACCTGGTGTACACTCACACTCACCCTGTGCACTCACATTCACTCGCTCCTCATACACACTCATACCCTGTGCCACAAGGCCATCCCCATGGTTACAGCAGATGCTGAGTGGACCACAGCCTAGGCTGTATGTGGCTGGTTTTTGCCCATGTCCCCAGTGTAGAGACTCCAACTTGACTGGGTCAACTGCTTGTAGGGGTCCCTCCTTGCCATGGCTGCCCTGAGGCCACACCAAGTGACTCAGACACATGTATTCTCATTAAACAATGAGCCCATGTGAAACAGGAAATCGGTGGAAATATACAAATATACTCAAAATGCTCTGGTTCACATTTCTTATCAATAACTACATTCCTACTTTGAAACATTCTATCATCTCTTTTTCCTCCCCTATCCAAACAGTTTGGGAACCACAGCAAAGAATACGCTGACTTTACCAAAAACAAATGACAAAACAGTAAAAGGTAGATTACGATAGAAGAGGTGGCCACCCTGGGGTTACCATGGATCAGAATCTTTCTCTAGGTTCCTTTTCTGTTCCCCTCACTGCTTCTTCCTCACGGCCCCTTCACTTACACACCAATAGACATACAATTTCCATACATGCTCACTTGATACACAGGCACACACTCATTCCCACATTCATTCATACCCCCATACACACTCACACTTACCCTATGTACTCACATCCATTCGCTTCTGTGCATTCACTCCCATGTACACTCATACCTACATCCTGTGCATACTCACGTCCACTCACACCCATGCACATTCACTCCTTGTGAACACACAATCCTCATGCACACTCACACACCCTGTGCACTCAAACCCATGTACCCTCACACCTGTGCCCACTCATATCCATGCACACCCACAGGCACTCCCACATTGTGCCAACACCCATGCTCACAACCATGCATGCTCACACCCCATGTACACTCACCCCATGCCCGCTCACACCCATGTGCACTCACTCCCCAGGCACACTCAAACTCATGCATACTCACACCCATGCACTCACAGGCACTCCCACATACTCACTCCCACACTGCACCGACACCCATGTACACTCACAGCCATGCACATTCACATTCACTCCCATGCACACTCATAGCCACTCCTATGTACTCACTCCCACACTTCACCGACACACAAGTACACTCACACACTCCACACAGCAAGCTCAGCTGGGCACTGACATCTCATCATCCTCCCCCAGGCATGTGTGGCATTGCTGGGCATCAGTCACCACCTCCCTTCTCTGCACAGGACACCGAGGTACCAAGTGTGCCACGGCTAGTATGGGTGCATTTAATAACACTGCGTGGTGGCACTGCCCGCCCATACTACAGCTTTCCAAATGAAGTTTTAGCCAGGTTCGCCTGGGTTTGCCACAACTGTGATGGACTTGCAGTGACACATAACTTTCAGAACTAATGCCATTCCTAGCTAAGGGTGACAATAGAACCGTAAGAAAGGAGCGTTGCCACGCATGCTATGCTGGAGGGCAGCCTGCCAGCCTCCAGCACTGCTGCATTCAGAATATCCAGCAGACACCAGAAGGGGCAGCACCGTTACTGTGTGAGATAATGCAACCAAACCAAAATCATCAGTGAAGGACAGTAAGTAGGAGGACCCTGAGCCTCAGGAAAGAAGTCGGCTGCTCACCCAGCCCAGGGATCTGAACAATGCCTGCAGGCGACTGTTGTTGGTCTCTGGATCCTCCCAAGCCTTCCCTCCTCTAGAGCCAGCCCTAGGCCACTTGTCCTCACACACCATCCCCACAGCTGTGCCTGCTGGGCCCAATCCTTCCTGGAATCTCATTCCCAGGTCTCAGCTTTCCCTATTGGGCTGATCTGTGTCATCAGGCCACACCTTTGGGACACTAGCAAAGGAGTGGGGACCCCACGTTCACTGAGACCTAAGTGTCACCTGAGGCATAAACAAGATGGAAGGCTTGAAAGACAAGAGATGGGAGTGTCGGATTCCATGTCAAGCTACACAGATAGAGAACAAAGAACGAGGGGAGTCATCCTGTTGGCATATGCCTATGTTGTCAGGGCTGTCCTCCCAGATGGCTCTACTGAGGCCATAGCTCTGTCTAGTCCTCAGGTACACAGAGGTGCCCCTTGGGTGCCCCTAACCCTTTGTGCCTTTGGAGACTCCCTGGCCAGCCTCTTCCGGCTATACTGAGGCGCCTGGGTTACTGTGCAGTCATCCCTTTGCAGTGGGAATGGCTGATTTCTCTTTAGGCATTTTGGGCACAAAGATGTCCAGTTCCTGGTTTCTGGGGCTCTGAGGTGCTGGAGGACTGAGTTCTTGATGGCATCCTATTCTGGGCAGGTACTTCCTGTGCGTTTGTTTCATCTTGATGTTCAGGTGTCCTGGCGCTGTACCCCATCCCTCTGCTCCCCTCAGGGCTCTGTTCCTGTGTCCTGCCCAGGCTCTGCCCACAGCACAGGGGCCTTGGCCACTAGTGTTCCTGGGCAATATCTGTTGTCTGCACACTGGGCTTTCTGCTCCTTCGAGAGCCAGACTCTGTGGGGGTTTCAGGTCCAAAGCTTGCTCTCTAGATGATACATCAGCATCTGAAACGGCCTGTCCCAAGAGGCTCCTTCCCTGGGAGGTAGAGTTTGCCTCTTGTCTGCAAGACAATGGCAGGCCTACCTCCTTCCCTTGGAGTAGAGCTTACCTCCAGTCTGCTCTTGGATCGCTTTTGTTTCTCTTAGAAACCGGCTGGGCTGTTCCTCCCCCAATAGTTCCTTCCTGCTTATCTGAGATATGCTAATGCATCGACCAGGTAACTCTGCTTTGAGGCATACATTGTCCATTCCCTTCTAGCAACAAGGTGCCATGCCTGTTTTACTCTACCTGGTGACATCATGTCTGGTAGATGTCACTCCTGCCTTTTCTTTGTTAACTGGAATGTATATGTTTTACATAATCCTGTAAAGAATTTGGTCCTGCTCTTCTTTTCCTATAAATACTATGTATGTTACAATAAAGATGGCTTGGATGATGGACATCCTAGGCTCCCTTTGACCCGATGCCTGGTCAGTTCCTACTGCTCCCACTTCTGCTTCCTGCCCATAAGTCTGGGTTTATGCTGGTTCGTGGGCCCAGATAAGATTCCACCTTGAAGCAGTGTGGAGAGCGGCTCAGAGGTGATGCTGTGACTGGCTTGAGGCTTGCTGCCTTGGTGACAAGGTGCCTGGCAGGCCTGTGTGGCCCAGGACTACAGCCCAGGTATCTGGGAGCCAGAGGGCTGGTTCCGTGTCTTGACTGCCATACACAGACACAGAGAGGCCTTGTCACCAGTCCCTCCCCCTCGCCAGCAGGCTGCTCTCTCACTGGAGTCTCCCCTCTTGGCTATGACTGGGGGCAAACTTGATGGGTTCCCAGGTGGTAGAAACTGGGCCGTGTGAAATCTATCCCTTGTACACCAAAGCCAATGCTGGGGCCGCAGCACCTCTCCTGGGAACACAGAGGCAGGCAAAAGTCACCAGAGGGACGGACATTTTACCCCTGTATACAGAAGGCTATGTATGAGTAGGATGGGGCGGTTTGGCTCCCGAAGCAAACCTTTCTTTGCGGCACCTGGCGAGCCCAGCCAAACCACTCAGAAACAGTGACTCTATCCAGGCCAGCTGGTAGCTGGTCCACAGTGACCCTGCTTTACCCAGAGTGGTACACAACAGCTCCAAGGGTGCTGTGAACAGCTGCTCTGTCCTGAACACCAGCGATAGCGACAGTGAGGCTGCCTTTGTGGAAAGATCACAGTCGCCATGGCTTTGTGGGGCTCATGGTAACGCCAGTGTGCAGGAAGAGCCGCGACTAGGCCCTGCCTGCCCCATCTGTGTGCCAGAACTGTCACCATGTTGGCTCAAGGTTGAGGATGACTGCGGGCCTGAGACTCGGTGGTATCAGCATGCTGGGCTTGCTGGCCACCCCGCGGATGGAACGGAACCCAAGGCAGAGTCAGGATGGCTAGGCGCGCTGCAGGAAGGCTGAGCTCCAGGCAGCCCGTGAGAAAGCACTGGGAAGGGAGTGAGGGGAGCCGAGCCTCAATGTTAGGTGGGAGGCATTCTCCTTCCTGCTACACCTTGGCTGATGCCATGAAGACCCACTGAGCTGTTGCAGTGCGTGCTCAGTAAGGACAGCCAGAGAGGACTTGAGACCACCAGGTCCCCAGCAGCAAGACCGGAGAGTCCCTGTCAGATGCCAGGCAGTGTGCATCCAGCACTCCTGCTTGGGGCACCTTAGTTTGGATCCCACCTGACTGCCATGTGGAAGCTCGTGTTAGAAAGGGGACAGTCTGGGGCGGGCAAGTCAGATGCATCGAGTACAACAGCTCAAAGGTGTGCAGTGAACAGCTGCTCTGTCCTGAATCCCAGTGACACATAGGGTAGAGGCTTGGAGAAACTCTCCCAATGTGTGTTCTTCCTGGCTCTGGGAGCAAGGCCTTATTTGGACACAGTGTGGCTATAGATGCGAGGCCAAAGCCAACAGGAATCTAGCTCACATGCTCACAGAATGGGGGGGGGAGGCACGTGATGGTATGGGGACAGAGGTGGAAACTGTCATCCTCCACCAGCCAAGGACAGGGGACCATCGCCATAGCAGAAGCCTGGGCTCAAGACTGAAGTCCCCAGCACCTAAAGAGAACCAGGACCCGCCCACACCCAGCTCTGGACACTCAGCCTCAGAAATTTCGGGAATGAACTGCTAGCAGTTTGAAGGGCCTGAGTGGCAGCACAGCCCCTGGGCTTGCAGCAAGAGAAAGGGTCTGACCTGACCTCATAAGCAGTATGGAAAGGGCGGGGTCAGAGGAGAATGAAGAAGATGCTCTGCAGCCAGTCCCCACGAGCTTCCTCAGCACATGTAACAAGTTCTGAGCACCTACTGTGCTCCCAGGCACCTACTGTGCACACAGCAGGTAGGGTGTTGCTGTGTCCATGACCCTGTGAGGCACTGCATGCTCTAAGAGGTAAGCTGAGTGATCAAGAGGAGGGTCTGTGTAGCACTTGTATGCTGGGGAGCATCTGGTAAGGACCAGGTGAAGGGAGAAGGAAAGGTGGGCAGGTCTGCTCGGCAGAACTAACAACCCTGCAGCAACAGTCTGACTCACAGAAATGCAGGTGGGCTGGTCTGTCTCAGCTATTCTGCCAGCCGGCCCCTGCTGGAGACTACATGTCCCCAAGAGCACACACAACAGCCCCTAGGCTAGGCATTACTATCTCATTCTGCAACAGAGATGTGTCTCAGAAAAGTGTGGAGGTCTCTCAAAGGCACACAGAAGAAAGAGGCATGGTAACGAGAGCCTGGAGCATCCAGTTGCACCATTGCCTCCACTTGGGATCAACTTCACTCCACTTTGCTTCTAGAAAACTCCATGAAACCCCAAGAAGAGACAAGGAGGGCACAGGAAAGAAACAACAGGTTCAGACTGTGCAGCACACGGGGATCTTCAGTGGGGTCTAATTCTTGGTAACTCTACGTGAGGCTTTAGGGTCATGTTTGAGAGAGCGGCAGGGGAGTTGGGGGGAAGCTGCTACGGGAGGGGCAAGCAAGGAAGCTTGGAGTCCACAGGAGCAGGACTGGGCAAGACCCGTTATGAGTCATAGCTAGGCAGCAGCTTCCTGCTGCACTCATGGAGTCTCTCAAGAGGCAACAGGGGTTCCCTGGATAAACCTGGGGATCCCTCTGCTTTGGCTTCAGCTGCCTCTCATACAGAACACACTGCCTACTCATGCGTGCATGTGGCCCAAATCTATTTAATAAATGGAATCTCATCAACTTATCCTTCTCTACTCATCGTTGCTGACATCAATCTGACAATATTGGCCTGGGGTGGGATCAGGCTATTATCTGTCCTCCTGATATTTAATTTCAGGGAAACATCAGTGGGGGACCTCGGAGGAGGCTTTTTATTACAGGCAGCAGCCAAGAGATTCCATGTGCACTAGACATTTGTCTCCATGGGCTGCTTCCAGCTGCTGAGGTTTCTGTTCCAGCCACAGCCAAAGTGCAGATGCCACTAAGCTAGGCTAGTTATCAGGGCCTAAGTCAGTGGGCTGCCACCACCCAAGTGCCCCTTAGCCTGGGTAAGTGGGACCAGAGACCCGCCTTCCATCAGCATGCAGTCCAGGAACACTGCCCATCCCCAGCTGCCCTGTCACTCAAGACCCTGGTGGGAGCAGGAGGATGAGGGGGTAGGGAAGGGGGAGAGAACCACACATACAGTTGCCTGCTATCAGTCACATGGACATTGGACAGTGTCGGGGCAGGTAAGGCGCATTTTTCCTTGCACTCCTGGCCCTCGATGTGTGGAACAGGGCCATAATGCTTCCAAACACTGGAAGCAAGGGGGGGGAAACAGGAAATACACTATGGTCTTCAGTGTTTCTACAGAGCAATGATGTTCCATGGTGGTCCCACAGCTCTCGGGCTGCCCTCCACAGCCTGTCCCCTTCCCTGTCCTTCCTTTCTGGCTCCTGGCCATGTCCCTTGAAAGTCTGTTCTGCTGCTGTCTTACCACACGCACATCCGGCTGCCCTGTACTCAGCTCTGCTGACGCTAACTAGAGGGGCCTTTCTAAACAAGACCATACAGCAGTTCTGGACTATGACTAGCCACTTGGGCCTGGCCTTCAAGCTCTGCTTCAGTTCCTGCTGTCCCAGCAATAGGCTCTAGAGTCTGAGGACTGCCTGCCTGTGCCCAGACCAACCTCCTGATATGCCTTTGAGCCTCTGTGCCCCATCAGCAACCCAACCCATGGATTCCCTCTGTCACAAAGCTGAGATGCTTCAGGGAGAAACTCCATTCTGCAGGCCTAGAAACTACAAATATGGGATAGAGACCAGGTCTTCCCAGGACAGACCTTGTAAGTGGCTACCTACCCACGACCCCAAGGCCCAGAGGCATTCTCAGTGTGGCTTCCAGACCTCTCCATGCTGCAGCCTGCAGTCCCTCTGGCTGAAAACTCTAGACAGCCCCTCTGAGGACAAAGAGAAGCACAGCAGACCTCCCCTGTGGAGGATGAGGACACCTGGGCCACAAAGGGAGGCACACATCAGTGGCTCGGTCAGTTTATGATGCAGGAACCTGGAGCTACATGTGGCACAGGCCTCTGAGGTCCCAGTCCAGGAGGCCACCAGCAGCAGCTTGGATTCGCCATGCCAGCAGGGCAGCTCACTGAGGCCAAGGCACTGTCTGGCTCTGCTGTGGCTTAGAGCAGAAGCTACAGTGTTATGTGCTGGTTGTTCTGCTAAGGAAGGGGTCGGCACTAAGATGCGCTGGGAGCAGGGACATTGGAGGAGATGGGTGCAGAGCAAACCCCAGTGATCAGGTGAGTGCCATGCTCTACAGGCTGGGGTGAACACAAAGGCTGTTGTGGCTGAAGCTGGCTCCCAGAATTCACAGCTGTGGCTGCTGGAAAGAACCATGGGAAGATGAGGTTTGTTTGCTGGCAGACAGGCAAGGCCCTCCTAGAACCAAAATGACTTAGCTGATTTAGTAGAAAGACTGTCTGATGACACACAATAGGCAGGTCCATGCTAGTCCCAGACTGTGCCTCTTTCCAGCACTTGCTAGTGTGTGCAGTGAAAGGAATGTCTTGAAGCTTGGGCCAGTGTGGGGAGAAGCCCTACTCTGTGTGGCTGGGGAGCTCAGCACCTGAAGCTCAGCCCAGCAAGTTCACAGACTCATAGAAACTGCAAGATCTAGGGACTCTTGGGAGCCCACCACTTGGCTCATGGATTTTTGTGGAGGTTTTTGGGAAATCCAGCCACTTTCTCATGTGATCTCAGAAACCACTGACTTCTTCTAGCTTAGCACTCCTGACCTCAAAGAGTCGCCAATTTCCGACTTCTTATCTCTCCAATGATTGTGTGAACCTCTGAGTTCCACAGTAACTCCTTTAAGCCCAGAATTCACAGCATGTTTTATGACCACACTGAATGGAATCCACGGACCAGTTTGTGGCTACACTATATGATACATGGTCACACCACACACACACACACACACACACACACACACACACACACACACACACACACACACACACACACACATATACACGCGCGCGCGCGCGCGCAAATACACGCACATACCTATGAGTGCTGACTGAGAGCCCGAATCCCTGTGGCCAGTGGAACATGTGAACAAACCAGGCCCTCAGGTGCCTCTGTTGTAAGTCCTGCAGGGATGGCACTGGCTGGCAGGACCTTGGACTGCCCCAGGCGAGGTGAGCAATGGGGAGTTTCCTGGAGACCCATTAAGCAGAAGATGGAATTGTGCTGGTTTGGGCTCCTAAATCTCACAGGAACTGCTACTCACAGCTCTATTCTGGATCTGCCTGGGACTCAGACCTCCCCGCACCTTGCTGCCCTTGCTTCCTCGCCTGCACTTTCATGGTTATAAAAACTCCTTAATGATTCATGGTGTCTGTTGGAATGGAGAGCTCTCATGTGTCCAGAGCCCGCGATGGTCTCTGCGCGGCTCCGCCACCTGCAGCCTAGGTCTGCATCCTCACAAGGCCTTGCTGCTGTCTCCCGAGAGCAGGCTCTTGGAGCCTCTATTCATCCAGTGACCTGAGAAACATCCCCTCCCCTCTCTTCTGCGAGATTTCCTGATGAGGTGCTGCTGTGTTGGCAGAGGGTCTACTAAATACACATGCCGAATCCCTGCAGTGTGCCAGCTGCAGCCAGTTACGCATGACCTGCAGTGTGCAGAGCTAGCATAGGCCATGTTCCTGCTTCTTGCCTGGAGTGAAACTCTTCTGCAGCTTACCTACTCTGACAGTGCTGCATGTGCAGGTGCTATGAGAGAGAAAGCACAACAGGCCACTCTCCCCAGCCCGACAGTGCTGCACCTCTCCAGACCTGACAGTGCTGCATGCGTAGGTGCAACATGAGAAAGCTCTCTTGGCCGTCCTCTCAACACACGTCAGATTCTCCTGCATCAGCACCATGACTCCCATGCGTTCCTCTCTGGAAATTCTTCTATCTTTCAGCACTACACAGGCCAACCCATCCTGTCACAAAGCTATTGTAGGTACCACATGTTAACCGCTGTCCCATGTGGGCCTGCCACTCCTGGTCCCTCTCACTGGCAGAAGAATTCTTGCCCTGGCTGGCTTCTGTTCTCTAGCTCTTCCTAAGCTGCTGACCACTGAGAGGCCCAGGCACTGCCCACCCTGTAGGCAGGTATGTGAGGATTGTCTCCTCATTAGACAGGCAAGCCTGGAAGCAGGTCTGCACAGAATGCTGAGCAGGAAGCAGATTCTATAAATACACAGGGGTGGGCAGAGCATCAATAATTAAGAGATACTGGGGCTCTACCTTCGTATTTTGTGTGGCTTGGCTACAGCCTGCAATGTGATCTGCCTGGTCCTGCCCATGTCCTCCCCCCGCCAACAGCAGCTATTTTGACTCCTCTGATCTCTGTTCACCCACCTTCTCACCCCCCCCCTTTTCTTCTCATCTCTCCCTGGTCTGGCATCCCCTTGCCCCAGCTGGCTGCTCTGGTGACTCATTCTTATTCCTGCAGCTCTGTGGAGCCGCCCAAGGCTGGTAGATCTGCGTGTCCTCTGTTCTGTGTGCAAAACCTTCCAGCAGCAGGTGCTTTACCAGCATCTGCTGAGTGTCAGGAGCTCCCCTGCGTGTACACAGTGCCCCTGTCAGGGCTTCCACAGTGACTACCCACAGAACCAGTGTGGTCTGTGCCATGGTCCTAAGTCCAGGTGCACGTGTGCTCAGTGGTCAGCAGCCCAGGGAGAGTCACTGCCCACTGGTCTGCATTCAAGTACAAGGACTTTCAGCGCCACGTGTTCCTGAGACAGGAAGGAGGCCCTGAGCATGTTGACAATGAGACACTCCTCACTCCTGGGTGGCAGAGCTGGTACTGGTTGACCTGCTCCCATCTGACCTGCGGGTTCTCTGTGACTAAACCTCAGATCTGTCTTCCGAGCCCATCACTCGTACCTTTAGCTGCCCTATTCTGGGCTCCTAACCACTGCCAGGACCCTGCCCCTCTACAGCCTAGACCCTGGGGCATACCTGGCACTTCCTCCTGCCACGCTCCCTGCATCTGGCAGGCAGGCCACGTTTCTCTCTGTGGGCACTAGCAGTTTCCCCCACCAATTCTATAGCCACATGTCTGCTCTCTGCTCCTCCTCTTAAATACCGGGTCCTCTACATGTTCACCTGCTACAGTTTTGTGCATGAGATTTGAGGTCTGTGATCAACTATCATGAAATGCATGGTTTCCTGAGTGGTGGAAATGTTGAGCAGCTGACATCTTACATGTGAAGTCAAATAAACTAACAAGCAGGGAGGGAGGTCTGGGTTACCCGAGAAACTGTTCCCCCTCTATGTATAGACATTTGGTTGCATGGAAAAGCCAGATGACCACGTGTTCTGCAGGAAGATGCTCCCTCACAGAGGCACACTGGGATGGCAGGCCTGCTTCCTGTCCCATGACTCTGCAAAGTGGACACCTTCCAGGGTCTCCCCCTCTTCAGGACCTCAGATGTCACTGTAGCCACGTCTCAACAGAAATCTGCATTCTCTGGTGCTACATCTTGGCTTTGAACCAGAGTTACCTCACTTAGCACATTCACAGGCAGGCCGCTGTATGAGAAGACCCCTGGTGCGTGCTGGCCAGGTGAGGATGACCTGAGGTCATGTCTCAGCATGCAACATCACAGTGGGGCTCCACCTTCTGAAGACCCACCGGTCTGGAGCCCCTGGAGGACCCTGGGACATTTTCAGGAAGGAAGGATAAAGCCTTTCTCTTCTATCACTAATCCCCAGCATGAGAAGTGGGGTGGTGAAGGCAGTCCAGGAGGCAGACAAAAGGCAGACACAGAGAGGCCTGGTCTCTTGCTCTCTGAGGGGCTTTCTGACCACGGAAAAGGGAGGGATGCAAGAACTCCCAAGTGTTGGGAATGTTAATATGAAGTTGCAGAGACCTGCAACATACAGTTAGAGACGGAAGTCCTTAAAGATGCATTGCACATGCCCATGTGTGAACAATGCTGTGCATCAAGTACACCCAGCCCAGACCTGGTGTCTCCAACCAAAGGAACAGGGCTCTTCAAACAGCTGATTCCAGGGTGGACAGAGGGAGACCAAGACATCTTGGAAGGATCATGCTGGTGATCAAGAAGTACTTCAAGAAAGAAGAAAAGCAACGAGCAGAAGTGTGAAAGATGCTCAAAATTCACACTGTTCTTAACATCAAATAAGCAAACTACCAAGAAGCTGTGGGCCTCAGCAACAGGCAGAAGGTGAGGCTCTCATCTCATAAGAGCATTTCATAAACATGGGCGAAACTGGACATAGCATCGACACTGAGCACCCCACACATAACGGCTGATGAAGGCAAGAGCATCGAGGGACCCAGGACTAAGTGGGGTCTGACAGGTGTGATACACCACCGAGCTGCAGCAACTCTATAGAATACCAGCGATAACGAAGGGGCCCGGAGTAGGAGCTAGGTCAAAGGTTGGCTCTCAGACCTCCCAATGTGGTGCCTGCAAAGACTGTGGCATTAGTCTGTGTGGCCTTTCTCCAAGAGCTGGGGCTGGAAGCATAAGACACTGGGCAATCCAGGCTGGGGTCACTGACAGATGAAAAGTCTTATTTTGCTTAAAGTTCTCTGTAAGAGCAAGTTCCATCAGAAGGAGCTGATAAAACTGGAAAACTAAGAACAGATTTCCTGGACAGGGTCGTGAGCCAGAAAGGAATGCTGCTGGTTTTTAACAGGAAGGGGTGTGTGCTTGGACGCCCTGGAGGTCATTTGGGAAGTGCATGAAAGGCAGATGTCCTTTCCTCTGCAGAGAAAAAGTGACAAAGCAAACCAGTGACAAGTGAAGATGCCCCAGCTTTGCCACAGGTTGTAAATGATTCCACATGAGCAACCAGAGAGATGGGATGCTTACTAGATCACATGTGGCCCAAAGCAGGACCTTCCTAGATTTTCTTTTCCTATTTCCCCCTGGGAGTAAGTTTGACAAAGTGATTCTAAATTCCTTCCAAAAAACGAGCTGGAAAAAGACTATCAAAGCAGAACTCATTCTGCTAGAATTTACTATTGTAAATCACAGCAGCTTCGCAGTGAGCTTTAAACACAGGGGCTGACTCTGGGAAAGCCTTGAAACAGACTTAAGTGTGCGAGCAGGAAGTAAGCATCAGAACTAATGGTCGAAAGACTTCCTATGTGGAGAAACTGCCAGCAGACTGGTGTTTCACACTCCCAGAGGGGTTTGGAATAACTGGTTCAGGGCAGGAAATAAAATCTTGTAAGTTCAAGTCCAAAGGTCATGTGCTAGGGGAGGGAGGGCCTTTGTGACCTAAATGAATCAACCAGAAAGACAAAAGTGCACTGGGTCCCAATTTCTGAATCAGCTTCCAAAGGGCAACTGAACATGAACTCAACTAGAGTAGTCACAACAAAACGGCAGCCACCACCACTTTGAGGAATAAATAGAGAAAAGCCAGCAAGGGCTGTAAGAAGCCACCGTGGAGCCCAGTGTCCAGCAGGCACCTAAGAAACTAGAGTTGTCTTCCCATCCAGATTGGTGAGGATGCTTTTGAGAAAACACTGTGGAATCCCACACTGGAAAGTCTTGGGGAGGAGGCCTCTTTTGCGTCCCTATGTAAAGTGAAAGCCAGTGCTATTTCTTCCTGGGGGCCAGTTGGTCACATGTAAGTGTGGCAGGTATGTATGCAAAGATTTTGGGTGTATATTTTGACCCAGAGACTTCTAGACAAATTTAAATAAGTACATGAAGACAGTAAGGCTATCTGTTGCAGGGCTTAGCACGGAGAATCCACAGGGTGCCTAAGGGGTTGCTTATGTGAGCTCTGGTGGGACAGTCACACGAAGAACAAGGTGACTAGTAAAGACACCTTATACCCACTGACACAACACTGCCACCACATGAGGGAACCTGCGTGCTGCCAGGGACCAGTGTCCATTCACAGTGCACGTATGCACTGTACCGTGGCAACTGAGAGACATCCCCAAGTACAAACTTTTACCAATTTACAGAGGAGAAACTTCGCCTCAGATATAAAGACATACGCATGCTTAGATACATGCTCTGTGTTAATTGTGATTTTAGATGCTAGCAAATCACAAAGCAGACTCAAAGCTCTATACTATAGCTGGAGACGCTAAGTATGGTACTGTGTGGGTTTGAAAGCCCCCCAGCACAGTGCTGTTCTAATCACACAAGGACATGCACAAAACAGAACAGAAGAGCGCTTGCCCTCAGCAAGGGCCCGGCAAACTCTACCCGAGTCAGAAGGGGTAGAGGTCACATGCGCCTCTGAAATTCAAAGTGAGGTTCCAGGAGCCAACTGAACAAGAGCAAATTCTGCAGGTTTGTGGGGACCATCTTGCCGCTTTGACATCCCTACTTTGTCCTGAAATGCCTCCTTCCTTTACAGATACAAGTCACAATCATCACAGCCAGAGCCTACAGGCAGGGAGCCATCTCCACAGTCCTCTGGCAAATCACGTCACCACCTGTACACACGAGCGTATATGCATGCACACTGCGGCAGGTGCATAGATCCAGAGAGGAAGAACAGGCAGGAACGATAGGCTGAAACATGCATGAAAAATAAGTGCCATGTCCTGCGCTTGAGTTTAAAGTGTCTATTGGCACAGGGATGGGTGGAGAGTCCTGGCTTCACAGAACACTCATGACTTCTGGAGGTCTCTTCCTAGAACTCTATGCTCGGGCACATGAAGCCCACGCCCCTGACATCCACATTCCGCTGTCAGTCCTGTGCTGGCGTGTTCCCTCACCACACCTGTTCAACAGCTGCAGAAGGCAGGCCCACTGGGCAGAGGCCGACAGCCGCGGCTCGCTGGCTCTCTGTGACTTTAGCAAGCACCTCTGCTTCCTCAGCACCCTGTCACACTGCCTGTGAGATGGGGCAATGCAAGAGAGAATGCAAAATCCTCACAGCTTGCCAGGAGAATGAGAGTCTGATGGCCACCCCTCTGTTGACAAGAAGCCTGGGGAGGTGGGCAACAGAGGGAGTCAGCGTTTAGTTACAAGAAGGGCACACCACAAGCAGGTCATTCCAGGAGAAGGTAGCATGGACCCAGGGGCTGCTGATCCATGCACAGACCTCTTCAACCATGGCAGCAAGCACAGCTCTGTGGAGGGACCTTTGGGTGGGGAGCTAGTGGCCACTCAGGTCAGCCTAGAGGAGGCCATCAGCCCACAGAGTCACCTTGGTGACTGAGTTGTCGTCTCTTGCTCTAACAAGCTTTCATTTTAAAGCCTCGCTGGCATTCTTTTAATGCCGCTGATGGCACAAAGAATCATAACTTGGAAATATAAACAGAGACCAAGGTGGTTCTCAACAGGACAGCTGCCATGCCTCACATCCCCATATGCCAGGCCCTGCCTTGTGCTTGGTGTGTCCACTCACACATTACCTGCACATCCAGCTTGCTAACACAGAAGGCAGAGCTGATGATGGAGCAGGAAGTGGGTCTGGTCCTGGGCTCAGGCTGGTGCCTAGACTGTGGTGCCTGGGGGAAGCTGCTACTGTGCTTCACAGCCAGTCCCAGGTGAATGGCCCCTTGTCAGTTTCCCTGGTGGAAATGGGCTCTGGACTGGCCTCTTAATACTCAAGAGAGTGCAGCGACCTGGTCAGGAGTTGCTTCTGGCATCTGCAAGGGAAAAAAACTTGCAGCCTGTCTTTCATGTCAACTGGAAAACCTCTTGCCTTCGATCATATAACTGAGAGAAGACACTGGTGAACTCCGGCCTGTGGGATCCTTGCCTGGATAGGAGCACCTTGCCAGGATCTGCATCCCAGACGCCCTCAGGGACCAAAAAGGCCCCACACCATGATACCCTACACAAACCTTCTACCCTTGCATGTCTACAGTCATATTCTTGCAGAATTTTACTAAGAGGTGCCTACTGTTGCCAGCCTGAGGATGCAGAGCCCACAGTGCACTAGGATGCTCACTAATAAGCTGGGCCGGGATCCTGACCTGACAAAAGGATGTATGACTCCTGAGTCCCGAGGGAGGAGTAGACGGCAAGCCCCAGCTATGCACTGAGCATGTACCAGGGGAGCCTGAGGTCAAAGCAGACTGGTCACCCCCAGATCCCTAAAGCCCATGTTCTTTCTGAGATCAGAAGTCTGTACTGTCATCTTCCTGTAGACTCTGAGGAGACCAGGCTTGGCTTCCAACAACTGCTTCACAAGCCACTGCCAAACCTCTCAGGTCCTCCAAGCCCATCTTCTCTGATTTGGTATGGAAATTGTGCTCAGTGCTGGCTCAGATCTTGCTACACTCCAGCCAAAGAAGCCAGCAGCTGTCTAATGGGACAAAAGTCACAGTGTCCTGAGCTAGTCATTTGGTAAGAGTCCCTGCTTGCCTACTGCTAGCTTCTGACTTTGGCAATAGTTCTGAACTCCAAAGCCATTTGCAAGAACAAAACTACTCTTAGGCCACTACCTAACATGTAAGTAACATGGAAAAGTTATGAAGCATTTCAGCTTAGTACTTACTGTCTCTGAATTCCAGTGTGAGCTAAGTACTAGCTGCACAGCTCAATGTGGATGAGCCACGTTTCAATGGTCACATATAGCATGATAGTGGCTGAATAATCTAGGACTGAACTTTCTGAGCCAAATCTTGTCCTGGGTGTTCGGAGCACATGGCTATGTCTGTCCCTTTCCGTCACCATGATACAATTATCAGGATTCGCAGCTTCAAAGAAGAGGTTCATCCTGGCCCATGGTTTCACAGGCTTCAGTCCTAGGCTGCCTGGCCCTGCTCTCTGGGCCTGTGGCTGCGCGGCACATGGACATGCTGACCCTGCTCTCCAGGCCTGTGGTTACGCGGCACATGGATGTGCCGGCCCTGCTCTCTGGGCTGTGGCTGTGCCGCACATGGAGGGAGAGTGGACAGTGGAGGAAGCTGGTCTCCTCATGATAGCTGGGAAGGAGACAGATGAAGCTGGAATCTGAAAATCCTTCAAGGGTGCATTGCTAGTGACATGATTCCCTTCCACTAGACTCCATCTCCTCCCACCAGAGCCAGGGGAGGGGAGCCGACCCTTCAGCACCTGGGCCTGGACAGGGCCCTCCAGATCCAAACAACAGTGACTTTTCCCTGTCCTCCTTCCAAACACAAGGACAGTACTCCTGTCCCCTTCACAGGTAAGAAAATGGATTCACCAGAACCATATGCCCTTCTCCAGGGTGGGAAGCCACGGAGTGGGCCGTGAAGTTAGTCTCGAGGCTGCAGGTCATGGGGATGGTCCATTCCCAGAGAGCACAGTCTGGTCCAGAGCACCAGCCCAGTGTCTAGAGTGCTGGAAAGGTCTGCATGGTTCATTTGGCCTGAGTCAAATGCACAGTTATGCTCCATGGGAGCAGCTAGGCCTTTTCCCTCTGTGACTTTCTTAGGTCAGAACCCAGCCACTTCCTGCCAGCATGAGAAGCAGCAGCGTGGCCTCCCCACCTGCACCTGCACGGTCAGCTGCACCTGCACTGTGCTGCTGCTTTTCAAAGCGCAAACCTGTCGTATGCTCTAGCACAAAATACTCGCTGCAGGCTGTGTTAAGACACGCTGAGCTGCACGATTTCCTTTGCGTCATCTTTCTAAAACTCTTCAGAATCCATTTCTGCTGCTCTTGTGCACGTAAGTGCAGCTTTGTTACTTGTCTCATCACATGGAAACTGCCATAAATTTTACACCCATGACTAGCTGTGGGCTTTGTAGTGCGAACACTCTGTTTTCCCTTTGTGTCTTCAAAGAGACTTCTGGCCTTTGCTTAACAGGCATTTAGACCGAGCAGCACCTGGTTTTGAGCTGATGTAGCAAGAATCTGCTTGTAAAGAAACCTAAATGCAAAGCTTCTTGTCACAGACAGTCCTGGCTGGCATTCTGCCTCTGCAGGGCACTTCTGCACTCACCCCTTAGCACCGCATCTCTGGAACACCGGCCTGGGCCTTGGACTAGCTACAGTGAAGGCCTGGGGCCTGTTCATGAGTTACTGTAATGCCTGAACTGCAAATCCAGGGGCATCAGGTGCCAGGCAGGGGGCAGAGAGGCTCTGGAAAGGAGGAGCACCAAGGAGGGAGGAGCATCAAGGAGGAGGAGAGCAAGGAGGAAGGAGAAGCACCAAAGAGGAAGAAGGAGCACTAGGAGGAGGAGGAGCACTAAGGAGGAGGAGGAACACTAAAGAGGAGGAGGAGCACTATGAAGGAGGAGGAGCACTAAGGAGGAGGGAGAGCAGCAAGGAGGGAGAAGCACTAAGGAGGAAGAAGGAGCAGCAAGGAGGGAGGAGCAGCAAGGAGGAGGGAGAAGCACTGAGGAGGAGGAGCACTAAGGAGGAGGAGAAGCAGCCAGAAGGAGGGAGAAGCACTAAGGAGGAGGGAGGAGCAGCAAGGACAAGGGAGGAGCACTAAGGAGAATGGAGGAACACTAAGGAGGAGAAGCAAGGAGGAGGGAGGAGCAGCGAGGAGGAGGAGCAGCAGCAGCAAGGAGGAGGAGCAGCAGCAAAGAGGAGGAGCAGCAGCAAAGAGGAGCAACAGCAGCAAGGAGGAGCAGCAGCAGCAAGGAGGAGGAGCAGCAGCACCATGGAGGAGGAGCAGCAAGGAGGAGTGCCACATCTGAACCACATGAACTCTCTCTGGCCCAGCTCTGCTGTGCTGCTGTCTTGATGTCTCCAGACCCAGGGCTCAGGGTGCTGGCAATGATGCTGTGCATCAGGCAACTCATGTGCACCAGGGAAACACAAGCCCACACAGTAAAACACAGGTTCTTTCTAAAATGGTTCCTAGATCAAGGAACTATGCTTTATAAACTTTTTTTTTTTTTTATTAAGAGTCAACACAGATACTTTCCTGGTCCCTATGTTAAAAAACCTACATTTCTAATCCAGTTAGACATTCATTTTTGTTTCAGACAGGAGTTAATTTATTAGATTCAAATGGACACCATCAAAGATAAAGTGAGGGGAATGGAGCATGTACTCCCTAGCTCTGACTTCTGATTGAGCCTGACAGTGGCTCATACCCACAACAGTGCACCCACACTGTCTGTCAGAACTAATGGCCCCAGAGGCAGCTGTCATTGGCCAGCTCACTAATTAGGAGCCTGTCTGCAGAGGAAATGTGCAGGGCCATTGCTTGTTAGCTTAAGTAAGATTTGGGGCATTCCCAGCAACTGCCATGGCAAAACAGCCTGGAAGGCAACTCATTCACCCAGGGAAATTCAACACAAATGCTCAGCGAACTGAAGAATCTGTGGGAGGAGCTTTGGGCCGCTGGCTCCTCACAGATCTTCTTCTGCCACAGGGAAGTGTGTAAATCAGATGTCCACATGGCCAGCCAGCCAGAACTTTGTGAAGCCGATCCAGCTTCCCTCAGACATGGATCCCCCCTAGACACAAGGCGCTCACCCTAGCATGTTACCAGAGAATGGGACAAAGTGGCACTGTGCATGGATGGAGGGAGGGGGGCTCTGGTACTGCCATTCTGACACTGTTGCCTGTTTTGTTTGTTAATGTGACAAAGTGTTCTAAAGTTGACTGTATTCATGCTCCTGTAAGATTTAAAAGGCTGAATTGTGATAAATGCTACTGTTATCATTGGACTCATTCTGATGATTGGTGATAACCTAATGCCTAGGGTTAGAAGATTTAATAAAAAATAGCCCATACAAGTAGAATCTTGAACTATCTCTTCTTAACGGTTCTCACCATTAATACACAAACAGCCACCTAAAGCTCTCGTTGGGAGCTCTCACCAGGACAAGGGCATTCCCAGGCAGATGGGGGCTAACATTCTCCTAACTCTTCAAATCCCAGGCCCAGCTATGTCGCAAACAGATTGGATGTGAGGTCAACAGCTCAAGGTGGCTTCATAGAGTCAAAGCATATCCATTAGGGACAGGTGTGACCCTGCCTTACGAGGAGGGCTTGACCCCAAGACTGGGCTCCCATTAGAAGCAGTAGGAGAAGTCTCCTTGGGTGGGGATGCAGATTCTTATGAGGACTGGTGTCCAGAGCTCAGCACTGCTGAAATACCAGGGAGGGCAGTGCCATCTCCTCGTCTGCCTGGACAAAGTCTTTGAGGGCCTTCTTATGCTCTTGTCCCTGGCATACACTCTTGTGAAAGGAAAACTCCAGCCTGGCCCTTGGACATGTGTGTGCTCTGCAGGCAATGGGAAGGCATGCGTCAGCATGAGGCCTCATGCCAGTGTGGCAACAGACTAAAGGACAAGGAAGAATCTAGGGTTTTCAGGGTCAAGACACAGGCCAGCATGGCAGGAACCAGTCCTGGGAGAGCAGGCTGGCCAAGTAGCAGGTCCTGTTCAGCCTCCGCCCCTGAGGTGATTCGAAAGCCAGGGATTTAGTGGCTTCCCTGGGAGACTTTCGGGGTGAGTGATTAGTTTATGGCTCTAACATCACTTGGAGTTGGTCTGAACCTTTGGAGTTGCTGTGGTCACTTGGGAGCTCATGGGCAGCATGGGTTCTGAGACCCCTGCTTTTGCAGGCCAGGACCCCTGTGATTCTGAGGAGACCCAACACAGCAATCTGGCTTAGGCAAGCTGTGGGGCAGCAGGTAATCCGAAGGTGGCTGAGGAAGGGCCCCAGAGCAGCAGGGGTGCAGAAGGCCATGAGTAGGGCTGCCTCCAAGTCACATCTTGCCAGAGCTCCTCACAGACCCACCCTTGCAATCCTTATCTTGGGCAGCTCCGGATGAACCCTACAGGCTTGGGCTATGGACAGAACTTGTCCCCGTCCCTTTCTCCACAACACAACCACCACAGGGGAGCCTAGCAAAGCCGCAATTTCCTCATTCTGAAAATGTAGCATGGGCATCCCCCAATGCTAGGCAGGTTTAAGTGTTCCCAGAGACAGATGGGTCTCATTCTTTTGGGGTAGCAGGCAGCACCAGGATCATGAATTGGGATTTTTGTACGAGAGCCAACTGTCATGAATTCCATTTTTCGTGGTGGCCAGTTCAGAGCAGAACACAGCAGGTGTCTACAAAGCTGAGGTGGGTTTGCATTGCGAAGAACGGAGAGGCCAGGCACGACTGTCAGCTGATCTGTGGGCAGACTGTGGCCACTATCGGAGGAAGTATGAGGACACGGTTCTTCAGCTCCCAAGCCCCAGCGTGGGCACAAGGCCCACGCAACAGGAGCACCTGAGTCTGGGTCAGTCTTTCCAATGGGGCTGTAGCATCAAGTGGAACTTCTCTCACTAGCCTTGCGGGGAGAGACTAACACAGGGGCTCAGTATGGTTTGACAGAATCAGTGCATCAGCACATCTGGGATCCCACTCCCAAGCACGGAAGCCCCAAGATAAAGCTTAAGCTGAAAGGTAACTTCCTGATTGCAGGAAAATGTGAGGATGACTCCATGACGACCCTGTATCCCCACCACGGGAAGGGAGAGTCCCGCAGGGGAAGGCAGAGCATCCTCACTGCTGCCCCAGGCAGACCCACATGGTCTGAGGAGGCTGGCAGGCAACAGAGGCGCTGCAGCCAGGCAAGGCGGCCTTCCTTCCTCAGGCTGTGGGGCTCTAGGAAACAGGGAGCAAAGGGAGAATGTGCTCCTAGGGGGGTTTCAAGCTGCAGTGATGGACACAGACACTACCTGCCATCTGACTTCCAGGTGGAATGGAGCCTTGATGTCAAGGTGACGAGGAGAGATGGAGTGACTCAACCCTCACTGCGGTCCCATGAGCTAGTGAGGGTCCCTTGTTAAACACAACAGGCCACTGTGAAAGACACGACCAAGCCTCAATTCTGTATTCTGACTCAAAGCCCATGTACTTCTGTTCGCAACTGGCTTCCTGCCAGGAAACAGAACAAATGCTAACAGAAAGCGCAGAAGGTCTTCGTGGGCAGGAAGATGATCGAGGACTACACTTCTTCCCACGACTGCCATCCTCCCCACCCACCAAACTGTGGTCCAGAACACCAAGTGTAGCAGTCTGAGGACTATACCACCATCATCTCCAGTCTGTGGGCATCTGGGAAAGAAGTCGAGTCAACATCATGGTTAGTGGAAGGGGACATTCCATCAGCAGGCAGATTAGATGCTGGCTGGGTCCTTAGGAGAAGCTTAGGGGAATTCTAGAAGGCTGAGATGATCAGCAGAAGCAGAGGAAGTGCTGGACGCACACGCGCCTGCTCTCCCCATCTTCAACCTATACCCGTGCAAGGACTCGTGTAGGACCGGCCTGACCAGAAGGTACAACACAGGTTGATGGCCAGGAGTTGCCTGAACACAGGCCTGTGGTGGAAGTCACTTCAACAGAGGTCCTCAGGCTTGGATATAGTAACTGTGACTTAGCTAACGTGGGAAGGCTGTTTTTGGAGTTCCTGGAAGGAGGGTAGGAGACCATAGACTCTGCAGTTACAAAAAAATCAGTCTTCAAGCTTGACAGAATCTCCCTAAAGAGGAGCTGGCCCATGAAGAGCAGACCCACACTGAGCCCCATGTAGGAGGCTCACAGGAATGGCCAGTGGGCCAGCTGAGAAGTCACCGGGCCACAGCTTACATGGGGCTGGATCTAGTGTGTAGCCCTGTAGACATAACACAGCCTCGCCCTGCTATGTTCCTAGAGAGCAAAGGAGACCCAGTGTGCACTTCACTTCAGACTGGAGGAGGGTCAGGCCGCAGGAAGAGGTAGGCAGGAACACAAAATCCCCCCTGGCATGTCGGGTAGAGTCCCAAGTGGAGAATTAGGAATTTTGCAAGTGCCACTCTGAGCTGGCCCTATACAAGAACACTGCTCACTGACAGGCGGGAGGATGGTCCAGTGGTTTCTGGGATGTTGCCAGGCCTCAGACCCTCATCTCATTTATGTGGTAGTGGGGACAGAGGAGATGCTGGTTCTGGACCATTTTGATGCATCCCTGGACAGTGTGGCTTTAGGCAAGAACCCTCTATGGCCAACAGACTGGGCCTTTTGGAACTAACTGTGGGTTCTGCTTGCTTGGATCCATCCAGCTTGGAGGCAGAATGGGACTTTGGGAGATTTCACTGTAGCCTGGGTGGGCATTCACAATGCCAGCTTGCACCAGGGGTATGATTTCTTTAGACATATCCTTGCAATAAGGCCCTTCTGCCTGACGGGTGCTCTTCCTCCCAGTCTGGAGACTTCACCTGGGACGTCCATCTCTAAACCTCCATCTGCTATGACCCATCTTCTGTGACATCTACTCTGGCCCCTTGAGAGCCAGATGCCAAGGCCAGAGATGTTCACTCATTCCCTCTGGTGCAAGCAGGTCCTGCTGCCAACCCCAGGGGAAAACTGGCAAGAAGGAGTGTGGGGGAGGTGTTCGCTGTGGCACTGTTTCAACATATGACAGTTTCCCACCTACTCACAAGGCCACTGTCCCCAAAGGGGCAGCGTGTACCTGCTGTGTGTGTCACGACTGCAGGGTTACACGCACATGTACTACATGCATATGGCCCAGGCTTCGCCTGACAGAGCTTTTCCTCCCAAGGCAAAGGCAAAGTGCTCTCTTTAGATGAAGAACTGGGAGGTAATCAATGCTAAACACCCGCCTCTCTACTGATTAGAAGGATAGCAAAGTCTAAGCTCCAGAAGCCAAAGGGAATGTAAGGCTCCAAGGAAACAACAGTAGCAGGGAAAGGACACACCCAGTCAGCCCCATCATGGACACCATTCTGAAGCCAGCCTGTTAACAGAGGGGGAATGAAATGCCACTTCAGTCTCTGTCAAAGGGAGGGACTAACACAGCTGTCACCTCTAAGTCAAGGGTCTGTGAAATTCAAGAAAGCTGTGCCATGGGACCATCTTCCCGTAAGCCTGGGGCTGTGCTGTCAGGGCTGAGCGGACCACCTGCTGGGTGGGCACAAACTCTGCAAGGGTCCCAGGCTCTTGGCACCTCCAGTGCTGTGAGGAGCCTGCCACCCTCATGGGCCTCAGACCTGCTCTTGCCCCTTTCCGGTTGAGATACTGAGGCCCATGACATCTGAAGGCACAGTGGACAAACAGACCCCAATCAGGTAGGTGCCCCACTCTCCAGAGCTTGATGGCATGCACCGACCTTCTCCAATCCAGCCCTGCTCACCAGACCACAGCTCAGTGGCTATCCTGCCTGGAGTCACTGGTCTTGCGTGGGAGTGTCTGTCCTGATTCTGGTCACTGGGTCCTGTTGGGTGTCACAGCCTGTCCCAGGTCTGAGCTCCCTGTCCGAGATGCCCTCCACCACTCACCCTATTTTATCTTCTTTGTGAGTCTGTAGGCCCTTCATCTCTCTGCTTGCCTGCCAGTCTCCTGTCTCGAGCAGAAGGCCAGGCTGTGCTCCACACTGCCGGAGGAGCGACGGTGCACAGGAAGCTGCTTCCAGGGCTAGGTGGAGCTATTCTGCAGGCACAGAGCCCACCTCTGCTCTCAGCCCTGTCATCATGTCCTTCTGTCAGCACAAACCTGAGCCTATCAAGTCTCCTCGCTCCAGCGTGCAGGTGAGTTCCAACCTCTCCTGGGGGCTGGGGGCACACCTTGCTGTCCAGTCAGCCTCTTCTCTGTGGGCTCTGGGATGGATGGCACCCTGCCACATCTCCCAAAGCTGCTAGAAACCTGGCTTACTTCACTGCCTCACAGCCCAGGGAAGAGCTCGGTCCTGTGGCCTCTGCCCCAGGAGAGCTTCGCGCTGTCCAAGTTCTGGTTGTCCTCAGAGGCTTCTGTGGCTGCAAGAGGAGCGGAGCTCAGTTCCTGCCTGCAAGAAGACAGTGGTCCAGCAGGTCGTAATGACCAAACATGAGTGTGAAGCCTCACTGGGGGCAGTGAGAGATCTGGGGGCTGCTAAGAGACTTTTGCAAAAAGGCCTGTTTAGGACAAAGTGGGGGGATGCCACCTAGGAAGATGGGGACCCTGCAGATGGGGTAGCTTAGCATATCAGGTCTTCTAGCAGAGGCTAGGGCCACATGCCATCCCCACACTGCGCAGATTGTGTGGTTCCAAGTCTGTGACCAAGTCAGTCACGAGTCAGGTCCCAGGTCAGCTGAGGAAAGCGTATCCCATCTCATGTTTAAGGAAAAGGAGGATTTAAAAACAAAATACAACAGCGAGGTAAGTCAGATTATGAGGTAAATACACTCAGACCCCAGCTTTCTGGGGATAGTAGACTTGGGCACTGGGGCAGGAGTCAGAGGAAAGAGGGTCTTAGATAAGACCTCCCCCATGCAGGCCAGCTAGGAGTGGGCAGAACCTGAGGCAAAGAATGGGCTTCTCAAGGCCATGTTCCAATACCCACTGGGCTCTTAGTTACTATGGCAACAGGAAGAGACAGAGCACAATGATGGCTAACTCCTTAAGTTTCAGCGTTGTTTCTGATGGACGCTTTGGATGTACCAGCAGTGAAAAGACCACACCCTGAGCCTTGGCAGCACCAGCCTCTTACTCCTATGCCCAGGCTGTGGCTAAGTAAGGGCATTGCATGCTTTCCTGAAGGTACAGCAAGTGGTCACAACTGCAGAAGTGGCCTTGGCTCCTCCATCTGACCAGGGCTGCACACGGGCCACACAGTCATGATCTGGACACTTATCTGACTAACCTCAAGTCCTGCCCAACTTGGGGCTGCTGCCCAATACCCAGGGGCTCCAGTTCACCACCAGAAAGGGCAAAGGGTGTTCAAGCAAGCACTTTTTAAAAAGAAAGATGAGGGAAACCACACTGGACAGCAGGGCAGTGAGCACGGGGCCCACACTCGTCTTCTTGGAATCTGGGAGTCCCAGTTTCAGACCAAGAGCTCCACCAGCAGAACTCATCTGACCCAGATCCAGTGTGAGGGTGCTTCAACCCAGTTGTGAGCAGCCACCTCTCTCTCCCACCTACACAAATGCCAGGATCTGTGGATCAATTTTGTGTCTACACAACATCCTCTCTGTGACACAGAAGTTATCACTCTGCACTGGGACAGAACTTAAAGTTTTGTCAAGAGTCCAGCAGCAGCTTAGATTATATGCCAACACACACACACACACACACCCATACACACACACATACACGCACGCACGCAAAGCACTCAGCCAGTGTATCAGTGAGGAGCGGAGCCTTCGCCCTTTGTGTTCCTTCAGAGACAGCGTGGGGGAGGCTAGTGCAGACTCATGGAGATCCCTGTGCAGGGATGGGCTGCCACAGCAGGTCTCTGTAGGAAGCCACGCAGGAGGGCACTGTGCTTACTCTGGTTTCTAAGACCAGAGAGTCTGAGAGGCCAAGGATCCTGCTGTGGCCTCTCTGTATTCTACCTCTGCCCTCTGAGAAGGGGTTGGCAGACTAGATGCTGCAGGGCACTTAGTCACACTGCCCTAAGTCACACTGTCCCCTCCCAGGATGCGCTCCCTTGACTGCCATGGAATCTTGCTTTGTTAGCTTCTCAGGAGGGCCATCTGTTCAGACCACTATTGTTTAAGAGGTTATCTAAGGTTATCTAAATAGGAAAGTGAGATACTAACAGCTCTTGAGTTCCAAGGAGTTGAATCTTATCTGGATTAAAGAATGTTGAGAATGTCACTTTGTTGGGGGCTCAAATCAGTATCTGTGGTTTTAGGGAGTCACGTGTCAACAGTGCACAAAGCAGATGCACACAGCGGGTGGTCCCATCTCGGTCCCACTGCAGCTTCTGTAGAATCTTGTCTTCCAGGGGGATGAAGGCCACACAGGGCAGCTCAACCTGGTAAACTCTTGGTGACATTTATCAAGGATCCTCAGATCAAAGTCCTGTGTACCATGACTCAATTTCAGGAAACGGTCAACAACCCTCTTCCTCCAGCTCCATTGTCCCAGCCTGCTCTCTGGCCAGAAGGACTGCACAGCTTCCTGACAGTGAGAGGCAGGACAGACTCTAAGTGAGCCTCAGGGGAAGAGACCGAAGATTGTTATAAAAAATAGATGCGACACAATAAATGCAGGATGTTCCCTGGGGTCTTAATCTCTTCCTTCAGAAAAGCTGAACAGTCTCGCCCAAGGCTCTGTGGTGAGGTGGAGGGGCATGTACATAAACACTTTGGATAGTCACATCTACTCCAACAAGGCAATTCTTCCAGAATAAGAGTCCCCAAGATGTAACTAGTGGCCTCACTGTAATGAGACCTCAGCTGACCCTGAGACTGGAGTCTTCGGGCCCCTGGCCTTTGTTGGGCTGGGCCCAGGGCTCGAGGCCCCTTCTCTGCTGCTGAGCAAACCACCCTCCAGGCTGTGGCCTCAGCAGCAGTGGGCAGCTGAGGGAGCAGAGGCCCAGTAAATGACAGCAAGGTATGTCAGGGACCAAGCACCGGAGGAGGAAGGCACTCGCTATTGGACTTGCTTTCCCCTCAAAGTTGCTGTCAGATCTTGGCATGGGGGCTTTGGCACAAAAGCCAAAAAACTGGCATGAGACCCCACGGAACGGCAGAGAGATAGTGTTCTTCTGGAGAGTAGGAGCTATATAGCTAGAACCCGAGGGTCAGCAATCTGACCAGTAAGCCAACATTCGGTGGTTTTCTTCTTTTAAAACATTTAAAATTCTTGAGCTCCTCAAGGCAAGAAAAGGCTATCTCAAGGTCAGGGTAGTTCCAGAAGTCTCACACAGCCAGGAAGCAAAGATGGTGGCTTGGGGTTTCAAAAAGAAGTATTCTGGGCATCCACCAGCCAGCCTCCAGTGGGTCGAGTCCCTGGGGGAGGGGGTGGAGCTCAGTCATCCAGGTGGATGCCTCTGAAAAAGGCAATGCAGAGTCTCCATGATGTCTGGCATGTAATTCGGAATCACCAGAGGCAGAAGAGAGTCCAGGAGACGGAAGCACGACCCCACATGAGCACACAGTAAGCAGCACCCACATGCTCCAGCACAGACGTTCCAAAGAGCAAAGTTTTATCTAAGACTGGAAGACTGGAAACCCTTAAGGACCTGAAGAACAGCGGGAACCGCGCTGAGGCACCAGGATTTTAATGTATCAGACGAACAGAAAGAAAGAGTGGAGATATCCATGATAGAGACACTGAGGCTGCAGTTCAGGGGGTGAAAAGTGGGAGGCGGGGCGGGAAGGTCATCTGCTGGAACAATAGCTGGGGCATTTCTAAAACTGGCATTAAAGTCCAAAACATGAACCTCCAAAAGGAAAGACAAATAATCTATGTTTAGCACCCCTTAATAAAACTGTTTAAAAACCAAGATCAAGAAAAATCTTAAAAAGGCAAGAACAACAACAACAAAACCCCCACTTTACAAAACCCCAAATTTCAAAGCAACAGCAATTTCAAGAGCAAGAGAAAAATAGTGGTCATGTGGGGCGTGACAACCTCCTTGAGTCGGAGTCAGAAGATGACTGACTGCTACTTCCTTCTGTGCAAAACAAGATAGATTTCCAGACAACCAAAACACAGGCTCCTCTCTCTCCCCCCTCTGTCTCTGACTGTCTCTCTCTCCCCTCTCCTCCTCTCTCTTTCACTCTTTCTCCTTCTGTCTCTCCCCCTTTTTTCCCCCCCTCTCGATCTCTCCTTGTCTTTCTTTCTCAGTGTCTCTCTCCCTTGCTCTGTCTCTCTCTTTCTGACTCTCCCTGTCTCTCTCTTGCGCGTGTATTTGAAGAGGGGTGTTACTAAGTTCCTGACCTGACTTCCAAGTTGCAATCCTGCATCCCAGCTTACAGAGATGTGCGGGAGAGACGGCTTCTTGCCGTACGCTGCTCGAGATGGACATGGCCTGAGCTTGGCTGCAGCTTAGAGCAGTGCTGGGCATGAATGCTCCACCTGGAGAGAGCATGGTGAGGCCGCAGCCACAGAACCACAGCTGGTGTCTGCAACTGCCTTCCTCCACTACCCATGCGCACTCCCTTTACCCTTTAGCAGGCCCCAGAAGGTCTTGGTTCTTTGCCTGGAGGGGTATGCATACCTCATCCTGAAGGGTCTGAGCCATTTATCACTCTTCCGGGATTGGGGTGTACTAGTTGCCAACTGACTTACTCATAAGGCACAATGACACCAAGTGACGGGCTCATGCTTCCTTACCACTGCTGTGCAGAATCGCCCCTGGCAATCTGGACCAATCACTGGCTAATATAACTACTCCTGTTGACTCAGAAGCCCAAAGGGCAGGAAGCCTCCATTCTGGTCAGTAGAACTGCCTCCTGGAAGTAGAGGCGAGGAAACCAAGATTCCCATGTGGCAAGGGAGGAGGCTGTGGGGACTGGGGGTGGGGTGAAGGGAAGGGGGGTTCAGCACTCATCTCATTTACCCCTTTTTCCTTCTGGTCAGGATCCTCTCCATATTCAGGGTGGGTTTTCTCCCCTTGGTCACACCTTCATGGACACGCCTAGAGGATTTCCTAGGTGATTCCAAATCCAGTCAAACCACAGAGTACAGGAACCACTAGGACCACCAACACAGATCATACTCTAGGTCATAAGTCAAGTTTCAAAATGATTTATAGTATGCTCTCTAATCACAGCAAATTAAACCAGAAACCAATTGTAAAAGGCAAGCAGAAAATTCCCAAAGGTTTGGAAAACAACCAGTATATTGCTCTAAGAGAAGAAATCAGCACAAATACTAGAAAAGCCATAATGAATCATGACAGGCTGCAGTAAAGCTGTGTTGGAGAGCAGTTCTGACTGCAAATGCTAGAAGGGAAAGGAAGTGAGGAGTGGCCACCACTGAGCGCTCAGCATCAGGAAGACATTCTGAAAAGTGTGTCCTTAGGCCTCATTGTGTGAACACGTAGTACGAACACCAAGCAATTTATTATTTATCCTGTGAGTAAGCTAAATTACTTGACACAAACCCAGATGGGCTACACCAGTCACTAGGTATGGCTTCCCAGCAACCTAGACATGGTCCACTCAAGATAATAGAGGCCAGCCACGGCAGAATGCACACATGCTAGCCACGAGAGCCAGACTGCATAGTAAACAGCTGCGTGGCTACTTGGTGTTATCAAGCATTGTGCACATATGCACCGGGTTATCGTCTCACACACTGGCCTGGCAGGAGGTCTGTCTACATAGCTTCACTACACATAGTGTGACAAGAACTGTGTCTATGACATGCTGAATACAGTGTCAGTAGACCACAGGGGTTCTTCAGCTCCACTACAATCTCATGGGGTGCAAGGCTCCCCTGCACTGCTCTGGAGGTAATACCCAGAATCCCATGTGGTCACAAATCCTGCAGGGCTTCTCCCCACTACTCTTTAGCCACACTGGTCTTTTCGTTCCTCAAACAATTGATGAGACGCGACTTTCTATCCCAGGCCCTTTGCACAGGCTGAAACTAGCTTTCCTTCCTTCTCTGGCCAACTTCCCTCTCCTAGAATCAGTTTAAATATTACTTCCCCACAGCAGCCTTCTGCAAAGTCCACGTGCAGGGCACCTCCGCCAGGGACTCTGTGACTCAGGTTCCTTGTAGCTCTCATGACCACGATCAGCAGCATGCGCAGGGATTGGGGGGGACTTGCTCTGCTGTTGCCCGAATGCTGGCAGGTCCTTGCCGCAGACACAGATGCTGTCCTGTCACAGCTGCATCTCCTGCCTCTCCTGCTGCCTGGCAGACAGCACCCATGCTACACATGGCACAGGGAAGAATGAGAACATGGACATTTACCTTCATCCGATCATTGAGTTTGCTCAGAGCTGTTAGAGATGCCCCCACTGTCTTGGAAGGAAGCCCCCAATGTTCTGCCACAAGCAGCTGGCATTCATCTCTGTGACATTTACGATGCAATTTACAGTCATCTGTGGATCCAAAAAACCTCCCAAACATTTTCCCCTTGATATTTAGGGAAAACACGTCTAACTTTGCACTGTTTACTACATTTGGGACAAGAAAGACAACGTACTCTGAAACCTGCCCATCAGGTCCCTGGGGACCTGGGGTGGTGTGTCAAAGGACATTTCCTGGAGGGTAGGTCATGAGCCATAGACACCGACTTCCACAGTATTGCATGTGGGCAGCCCATGGAGCACCAAACCGTGTGTGGCAAGGGTCCACGGGCAGCACCTTCTCTCTGGCTTCTCAAGATGGAGGGGGTCAGGCAGCTCCCTGACATCCCTTTAGTAAGGACACTGCTTTCTATTCATGACGGTCCACACTCATGAACTATTTACCTCCTCCCAGAACCCTAGGTTCTGAGGAGCAGAGACTCAGCCTCCATACACTGCCACCAGCCCTGACGATGTCCTGGGCCTCTCCGCTAGCAAAGACTTACTGAGCCACCACACAGTCATTACAGAGTGCTGTTTGGAGGGGAGGACATGGAGGCTTCCTGGAGTGGAATGGCTGCCAGGAAGTACAATCTGGATTTGGAACAGGTGTGCTGGGCTCCAAAGCCAGGAGCTTAGTGCTCTTGGAGGACTAGCAGAGACAAAGACACAGAGGAAAGCCCAGCTATGCTTGAACCCCTGCCCTGCCACATTCACAGCTGACCGATGAGCTCAGTTGAGTGGAGGAAAGGTCTACTTGACCTGCACAACCCTTAGTTACAAGAGTCAACTTGGTGACTGAGAACTGAGCCTTGAGGAACAACTGTGAGGATTTAGTTGTGTAATCCTGAGGGAGTTATCTAAATGATGAGAGTAGACCCAGCCCACAGTGTGAGGGACCACTCCTCATCAGGCAGATAAGACCCAGACAGAAGCAGTGGGCTTCACCAGACTGGCAAGCTAGAGAGTGTGCATTGGTCACTGTCTTGCTCTTGGCTCGTCCCTGGCTCCTGACGCTGGTACCACGCTCCCGCCATAGTGTCAACTGCAAGCTGAAACCTCAGCACGAATCAACCCCTGGGTCACTGGCCCAAAGCTCTGGGTCTGTGGCAGCACACACATCACCGAGGGAACAGTGTGCTCAGCAGATGCTCAGCAGCTGGGCACAGGAGGTACATCCACCTGCTGGGAGAGTCCTGTGTTCCTATGCTCACTTGAGGACCTGCAATTGCAAGATTTGCTATTTGTCCCCAAACCTGGGAACAGAAGTCGCGTACTGTTCCCTATGCTGCCCACCAGACCCTTGGACCTGTCCTGACTGCACATCTGCCCTGCTGCTCTTCTGGCTCATTGTCACAGGTACTCTGTTACCTCCCAGCTGTGCAAACCCTCTGTGACATTCTCTTCTCATGGTGCTGTGAAGGGCTTGCTTGGTGACTCACTGACACACTGAGAGCGACAAGAGACCATGGGAGGAAAGCTAGAGGTCCATGGGAGGTCCTTGGTGAATCCTGCTAGAGACGCTCTTCACACACACCATCATCCCGCATGTGTGGCTCTCCCTCCTCAAGGACCTGCAGTGCAGATGACTCAACTGCATCTGTGTGGACAACTCCACACGTCCCTTTTCTGACCTCAGGCTCAGTGTTCACACGCAGAGCGGACGCATGGCACATGGGGCAGAGTGTGGTATAACAGCCTTTCTCCTCTCTGGTATCCTGCTCTTCTGGGAGCAGAGCATGGCAGGGAAGCACCGTGTGACAGGAGCACTATGAGCACTGGGAACACTATGAGCACTGGGAACATCTGAGCACCGGGAACATCTGAGCACCGGGAACATATGAGCACCGGGAACACTAGGAGCACCGGGAACACTAGGAGCATCGGGAACATATGAGCACTGGGACCACTAGGAGCACCGGGAGGGAACATATGAGCACTGGGACCACTAGGAGCACCGGGAGGGAACATATGAGCACTGGGACCACTAGGAGCACCGGGAGGGAACATATGAGCACTGGGACCACTAGGAGCACCGGGAGGGAACATATGAGCACCGGGAACACTAGGAGCACTAGGAACACTATGAGCATCAGGAACACCAGGAACACCGGAAGCACTAGGAGCACCAGGAGCACTAGGAGATCCAGGAGCACTGAGAGTACCAGGAGCACCATGTACGCCAGGAGCAGGAGAGTCCCACAAGGGACAGGCTGAAAAACCTGCTCCACCTACAACCTGCTCCATCAGGGCCCACTTACTGGCCCTTGCTTAGCTACACAATGAAGGCTGCTGCTGCTCCTGCCATTCGTGGAGAAATCTCTGCAAGTCGGACACAGACTGCTGCAATGTGCCAAGGAGCTGGAAGGTGCGTGTGCCAATCTGGGCAATTACGGATGGCCAATGGCTGCCTCCAACTCAGGTTAGGGGCTGACGAACAGATGGTTGTCTTGTTATTAGAGAAATTTGCAACCAGGCAGGTGGCAGCCTCAAGCCACACACGGGGATTTTTTACAGGTACAGGCCAAGTTTACAAAGAACAAAAAGCAAATTCTTACTTTATTGTGCTCTCCGCTTTCGAAGCTGCCTCATGGAATTGCTGGGAGGACAGTTTATACATCTCAGCATTCTACAAAGAGAGAGAGAGAGAGAGAAAAGAACCAGTTACCGATAGACTGCCATCCCTGAGCCCCTCGTGGGACACAACTGTATTGGAAATGGACAGATGCTAATTTCTTGCCCCGTGTTGGCTCGGAAGGGTGGCGAATCCACAGCTTGAGTTCTAAGCTCCCCCCCACGCACTGATTGCTAGGCTGGAATGCCAGAACAGTGAGTGCTGGGAAACACCTTAGAGCCACTAGCTCATGGGGTAGAGAGCTGTGGCCCCCAGACAAAACCTGCTTGTAAATAAAGTTCTGTTGGCACATGGCCACTCTGTACAACTCATCTCCAGGCCCTGCATGCTACAGGGGAGCAGCTGTGACAGACTGCATGGCCTGCCAAACCTGGAGCATTTACTGTTTGCACAGAGAAAATATGCCAAGTCTGATCTACTACAATCACTGTTTAACAGCAAGACCTCACTACCCAGAGAGGTGAAGTGACGCTCCAGAGTTGCATAGTAAGCGGCAGTGCCAGGTCTACAACCCACTGTCTTGAGTTCCCAGACTGGGGCACACTCTGGGGCTTCCTATGACACTGTCCTGGTCACACAGCCCAGCTCAGCACTTTCTTTTCCTTCTGAAGTGCCTCTCTCTTTTCCACATGCTCCTGGACGGGACAGATCCTGACACTTCAGGTAGGAGTGCTCAGACCCACAGATAGACACAGGAGAGGAGGAGTCTCAAAGCTGAGCCTCAAGACGTGTGTGTGTGTGTGTGTGTGTGTGTGTGTGTGTGTTTTGCCGGATCCTCCCTGATTACAAATGAGCAGCAGCTGCAGGTCCACTGGTCCATCCTTACCACAGGCTGGTCTGCTTGGGCAGGGGCTGTGACATCACAGGGCTGTGCTTCCTTGTCACCTGTCAGGCCTGGCCTGGCCTGGCCTGGCCTCTTCTACTTGTGACACAGATACCTGGCCTGAACCTGCCCAACAAGAGCAGCATGAGTGGACAGAGAAACAAGGCCTGTAGTGGAGTGCATCAGTGGCATGGAGCCCAGCTAGGTCTGTAGGAAAGGGAGCTGGGGTCATGCACCACCTCTAGGGAGCACGGCAGAGTGGGGGTGCCAAGGCTGTCTCCGCCTGCCTCTGGATGGCCACTGTCCGCTGCCTCATGATCAGCAGTTGGTATAGGGGGATCTCTTTGAGGGGACTTTGGAACACAAGTCCACTGCTGGGAGGATGCTCACGCCCCTCCAGGTCATGCTAACAACTCCAGTCCACAACAATCATGAAATAACAAAGGCCTCTTCCCCACAGCTTGCTGAAGACCACCCTGGGTTGGTCCAGTCTCCTGTTTCTTCTCTGGAGCCGTCCACTGGGTTTTGTTCCCCAACATGACTGCTCTGGACAAGGAGTGATGGCAGAGATGATCAGATCTGGGCCCTCTGTTCCCTCCAGCTGATACTCAGTGGTGGCACCCCTGCTGGGCTCACAGGAACATGGCCGGAGCCCTCTGTTCTTAGACTTCCCAGCATGCGGCATGGCCTGTGGAGGCCCTGCACTCTGGCACGTGCTGGCTGTAGCCTTCAGACAACCCCTGCTTCTTGCCCTAAGCCTTGTTTTCTAACAGCAGGCAGGCACTGTCCAGCTGGCAGTGTGACACAGAGCCAGCACACAGCTCCCACGCAGCACAAATGGCGCTACCACTGGCAGTGTACTTTCAGAAGCGAGACATGCCTCTAAGTTTCCCCAACTGACTGCGGTCTTTCCTTCCCCACAGGAATCCTTCCAGCTCCAGCTGTTCCCCCAGAACCTCTTTCCTGTTACCTGCTAATGTCCCCCTAAAAGGCTGGACCCAGGGCCCAGATGGGGCCCACGTGCTAAGGGCTGATAGGAGAGCTCTCTATTCTGTATGGCAAGTAGCCTGCTCAAGGAAACCGAGGAGGCAAAGGGCTAGACTATTGAACGTGTGGCCAGGCAGATTTGTCATGGCACGGTTACTGCCTCTCCACAGTCTTGTCTTCCGTTTCTCAAGATGAGTCAGTAAGAACCCCCATCCTGTCCTGACCCCCACCCCACCCTCGCACTCATCTGCCAGTACACATCATACTCTGGGCACGGGCACACTGCTGCCTGGAGACACAGGGAGGTCTCCATACCAAAACGGGGGGAGCCAGCCAGGATTCCTTTCTGAGTGACAGGAACCTTGTGCAGACCACGCAGACTGATTCACCACCACCAGTTTCCTGAGGCAAATAGGGTGTCAGGGACTCCAAGACAAACAGAGCCTGTTCCTGCCTTGACAGTGTCTCAAGTACAGAGGGACATGGAACAGCTGCTGGCAGGCTGAGATATTGTGGGTCAGACTTTCTTGGAGCTGTTTCCTGAACCAAGGCCCCCCTTTACCTGGCAGTGCTGGTGATGGAGCCCAGGACCTTGCTCAAGGCCAGCATTTCACCACTGAGCTGCATCCCAATCCTAGGGCATAATTTGTGTGACATTGATGATGTTTTTGAGAACTGGCACCTGAGTTTTATAACAGTGAAACAGTGAATGGGGAGAAATGCGCGTGAGGCTGAGGCGCATCCTGAGCACACTCGCAGCAACACATACTCCGGCTGCACTGTCCCAGACACTCCTGTAGATACAGGAAGCCTTCAGAGACACGCCTGTTCTTCCTGCTGAGCGCTGAGGCCCTGTGGATGGAGAAACACTGCGCATCTTCAAGGCAAGCAGCTCTGGGCCACACCTGCGGGCACTGCGGCCTCCCACTATCACGGTGTTGAAAGGACACCTGGGCACCTACAGCTCTGTCACGGACGATAGTACAGTATCTACAGGGAACACTCCCCAAGCAGGTGCTTGCCTTAGAGAGAATTCGCACGCAGGCGTGAGCAGAGGGGCAGCATGGAGGCTGTGTAGTATCTGGCTACCATGTCCAAGCCTCAGAGGCCTCGCGACAGGCTCAGGCCTGGGTGCCACTGGGTCAATGAGGAATGAACAAAGGCCTGGATTTTTATTTATTTATTTTTTTGAGACAGGGTCTTCTCTGTAGCCCAGGCTGACTGAGAACTCACTCTGTAGACCAGACCAGCCTCAAAATCAAAGTGTATCTCCTGCCTTAACCTTATGAACACCAGATGTAGAATCTGACTTTTTACAACTTTGTTTATTTTTTGCTTGTGTGTGTGTGCTTCTACGTGTATCAGAGGGCATTGTGTGTTTCTGTGGAGGCCCAAGGGTGACTTTGGGAATTACTCTGGATTGTGCAATCTCCTTTTTGCTTTGCTCTGGAGTGTCCCAGGCTCAGTCTTCTAGGATCAGAAATACAGGCTACCACCACCTGGAGATTTTTCGTGGTATCTGCTTGCAAGGCAGAGGTTTAAGCCCTGAGCCATCTCTCCAGCCCAGAATCCGACTTCTTAAAGGATAGTAGCAACTGTGGATCATGAGACCTAATCATTCCAGCAAGGCTATCGACACTGCAGGGTCCTGAAGCCCCTCCGCCTATATCCAGATGCCACTGGCTGCTAGAGGCCTTCTGATGGAACTGTTAGTTTTGGGGACTTTTCCTCACAGATTCCTAGGCTGCCACCCCTCCTCCTCGTACGCTTGCAGCTGCTTCCACACACATCTGAAAGCAAAAGACCTGATCTCCATTAATTAAATCTGCCATTAAAAATTAAATAACGTGAGTAAGAAGGTGTGAACATTATCTCTGTGGGTTTCAAAAGTCACAGTGTTTCTTCAATTACTTTCCAAGCAGTTTTCATATTTCATACCGTCTGATTTCTCCAAGGGCCTGGATCAGCAAGATCAAAAGACTGTGAGGGTAAAAGAAGCACAGCGAGAAGGTGGGAAGGGTAGGAAGGCAGCAAGACGCATGATGATGCAGAGGCAGAGCAAGGAGAAGGTGAGGGCCACAGGGGCCTGAGCAAGCCTGCTGAGGGCAAGGCAGGGCAGGGCAGGGCAGATGCATCCTTGCATGCCAGCATGGCCTAATCTATGTATCACGATGACAATGACTTTGGATTAGCACCCCAAAGACAGCTGGGCAAAGAGCATACATAAGTGGTATGGTACACAGCCAGAGCTGAGTGTCAGGGTGTCATGGAGGGCGCTGGGTGGCAGGGACAGACTCTAAGAGAGAGGACCCAGGCATCAGAGAGGACCGAGGTGCATAATGCTGGCCGAGTAGCACCATAGGGGAGCAGCACCATGAGGGAGCAGCGCCAGGCCATGACAACGCCACAGGGGGTGGCTGTAAGAGCTTAGGTCAGGACTCCTTCTCCTGGTCTTCGACATAGGCAAGACCTCTGCAGGCTCTTCTGCTGCACTGTGAGGATGATGATGAGCAGCCCTCAGAGCTTTGTGGGAGCCAAGGGAGACACAGCAATGCATGTTGGAGCACAGCTCTTGGCACAGAGGGAGACACAGCAATTGTATGCTGCTTACACAGTACCTGGCACAGAGCAGAGACTCAATAAATATTTAAAAACTTAACAAATACCCCCACTTGGACGCGCCTGGACAAACAGAGCATGCTGAGTGTCTGAAAGGGAAGAGCTGAGTGCTGAGGAGGGAGGGAAGCATCCCTTGGGGTGTGACCTCTTCCACGGTAGGGATTTTAGCCCCTTTTGCTTATGATCGATCCCTAGAGCCTGTAAAAGGATCTGGCATACAGAAAGCCCTCAACAGAAAGTTGCTGAGCAAACACAAACTGAGGCCAGAACCACACAGACAATCCAAGGGCTATTAGGAAACAGCCAAAGCAGTGTGCTGAATTCTAGTTCTGTGCCAGACCTGCACCAGGGAGCTGGCAGGCTGCTGTGAGACCCAATGTGAGCCCCACTGGGTATGATCTGAGCACAGGAGACTAAGGGAGGGGTTAAGAGGAGCTGTCTGGATTAAGAATCAGGAACTTGGGTTCCTCCCCAAAAATGGGTGTGTTTAACCAAATTCCCTGGGAGAACACAAGAGGCCTGGGACACAGAGTATGTCCCCAGCACAGCAGTAGCAGCAACATACCGGGAACTTGTATCTGACAGGGACACATGCATCACAAGACCCTGTAGCAGAAGCTTTGCAGGGGACTGGTTCCTGTAGCACACACAGTGATACCTGGAGCTAAGAGTTATTGCCTTTGTGGCAGACAAAGAAACTGAAGCTTGCAAAAGAAAGGGCTTGCTGGGGGTATCAGGACATTAAGCCAAAGAGCAGGATGTGACAACCACAGGCTTCCTGCATTGCGCCAGGTTTCCCTGCTGTGCCCAGCTGTCCCTTAGGAAAAAGGTAGCAACCTGGGGACCACACGGACAGAACACAGAACTGAAGTATAATCATACACGCAGGAAGACGTGAAGCTCAGACCTGGGGCTGCACGGGGAAGAGCAGGAGGCATAACTGAAAATCGGTGCAGGCTGCAAAGACCTAGACTGGAGTCCAGAGCAAACCCCAGAACTCCGGGAGGAACAGATTGAAGACAGGACAGTAGCATGCCAAGGTGCTGCCATGTGGCCAGTACTGGCCATCTGGGGGAATTTGGACACACCAATCTAATTATCCAAGCTTTCAAAGCTCACAGGAATGCTAAATTGTAAGAGCAGTGAAGATAATTAACAGATTCAGGATTTGAGAGTCTGTAACCTAAAAAGAAGCAATGAACAGGAGTCTTTTTAAAAAGGTCTAAAGCATCAACATAAAATACTACGAATGTGAGGGTGGGACATGTAGTCAGCTAGGCTGCCAAAAGTGATGAAAATTTCAGTTTTGTTAAGTGGCTGCATGGCCGATCCTGGCCAACAGGCAGCTGGCCAGCTGTGCCCTACTGCACCATGCACGCTACAGAGAGCAATCCCCTTCTCCCACTGCAGTCTCCCAGGTTGTGGTCATTCCACCAAGTGACTGCAGACATTATAGGAGGCTCCAGTGGCCAGGACTGTTGCATGTTATCAGTGGTCCTTTCAGAGGGGAGCCCCACAGTACCATTCCCGGGTCTACCTGACTTGTCCTTAAGCACAACCTCCTGCTCTGTGCTGAGATAGCTATCCCGACCCTATCTGGCCTTCTCTGTCTTGCTACTTGCCTCTTTCTTTAATCTTGATCCTACTCAGACCCTGAGACCTACCCCCCAGGGTACTGTCCCCAACAGTCATTCCATGCCAATGGAGAATCAAACATAGGCTTTAGCATATGGCCATGCTGAGGCTGAATGTTCAGGAACTAGTGTGTGGAAAACTTGAGAAGCTGCTGGCAACAGAGCACCTTCCCATCATCCGGCTTCTAGAAGATCAGTTATCACTGCTTCATGCCCCTGGGGGCCCATGTCAAGCAGGCAACCAAATGTGGTCAGGTTTGCCTCCAGAGGGTCTCTGGACTCCTCCCTCCTCTCCCCAGCCCTGCTGCTTTCATGCAATGTGCGTTTCCCTGGGATGGACAGTCCAAGGCTACCCCTGCAGCTGCTTCCTCTGCCTCCAGCTGACTCTGCAGACAGCTATCAAAAGGATCCTCATAAGCAGCTCTCATCTGAGAACTTCCAAAGTTCCCCAAGGCGTTTTCTTTTGAGACCAGGCCCTCTAGCAGTGAGGCCTCAGCATAGTACCTGTAGGCCCTACGTTTCACAGGCCATGCCTTTCGGATTTTTTTTTTCCCCTAAATCTCAAGGGTATTCTAAACATTCCTTTCTCTGCTAATTCTTCTTCCATGCCCTCCTGGAAAAGTCCCTGGAGAACTATTTGTGCCTTGAGGCCGAACAAAGTCCTTCTTTTTCCAGGCAGGCTATGTGTCTCCGTCCCCAAGGTCTGGTGCTTCCCATGGTACGGCAACCTGCAACCACCTTCTAAACTGTCTCTCAGAGAACTGCTTGGGCTCCAGAGCAGCTTCTTATCTTTATTGCTAAAGCTTGCCCAAACCCTGGGCCTCACCCATGTGCTTGTGAAAAATGAATGAAGGATGTTCTCGGCTAATTCCCAACTGCTCTACTCTTACCTGGCCCACCTGGAATGCCTCTGCCTAGCCCTCAGCTTGCAGGACTGTAATCTTCAAAGGATTCTATCATGCTTTGCCCCAGTTCACTGTTCCCACCCTCCCCCCATTCCACCCCCCTCCATAATACCCCAACCTCTCGCTTTCAGGTACCCCTCAGTCCTGGGATCTGGAATCTATGCTTGTATTTCTTAATGGATCTGGATGCCTGCCATCTAACCCTTGCTCCCAAGTAAGAGCTACTGGGTGGAGCGCTGCTGATGGTGGCTGCAGGTGATATCTTCTCAGGACATCTGCATTCGGATGGTGAGAAAGGATCCCCGTCTGCTCTCACCCAGCCCTGAGCAGCTTGCTGGGGGCTTCGGTGGGGGTGTGCGGCAAATATGTGTTTTGTGGGATGTGTGTTGTAGGGTGTTGTGGGGTATTATGGGGATGTGTGTTATGAGTGTGTATGTTTCAGGGCATATTTCCTTGTGTGTGTAGTTAGGGTGGAGGAATTTATTGCTCTATGCTCATAAAAGTGCAGCAAGGGGCATGTGCACCTTTTTAATGTATATATGTACACAGCATGTGCACATAGCACTCAATAACATAAAAAAGTAAAGCTGTGTTAATTAGTGATAGTTGAGCAATTTTTTTATGATTGACACCGAATATTAAAAATGAGCCATCCGACTGTCAGACAAGTGCAAATGTTCCTCTCACTTGCAAGCTCAGCTCTGTGTGGCTAAGAGATTTACGTCTTGGTGTACCTGACCTGTGGTGCTCTTGGAAAGAACTGAGTGTGTGCTGCCAAGCACCATGGGAGAGGCACACAAACCACCAGAACTTATCAGTATTGAAAGCAGGATAATCATACTTATAGCTGATTCTTTCCACTAGGGCTGAGTGGCTTGTAACAGACTGCTTGCACAGGGCCATAGGGGTAGATGGGATCCCACACAAGGGCTTTGGGGAGAATTCATCAGGACCAGGAAGCGGGCATTGGGGAGATGATAAGTAGACAGCTTGCAGGGCTGTGCGCGTAGAGAAGCTCTGAACCTGGATAGACAGAAGCCGTGAGGTTGCTCAGGGAGGGGTTCAGGGGCGCTTGCAGTATGCAGGACTGACAAGGTAATCTCCCAGAGTCACTGCCCACTGGCTGCATGTGAGAAAGGAGGCTTGGAGCTTCTCTGATAACCGCAGAAGTGAGCAATGTTTGGGGATGCTGGTTAGTTGAGTTTTTGTTTACAAAATATATTTGGCAAAAAAAAAAATCTAAAGAGTTTGAAAACAAAATGCATAGCCCAACACAAAATAAAAATAAAACCAAGAGATGTGATTCTTAATTGTAGCTTTGCTACTTCTCAAAGGTATGATCTTTGATAACATCCCACAGGGTGTGATGTGGACTACAATGATTCTCTGCAGCATGGAAGAGCAAAACTTCTCAAGGACCCCCACTCCAACTGTGAAATTGGAGACTGGAATTCTCAGCCTGGGATGCAACCTGCCTGCTCAGGCCGAAAGAAGCAACCTCAGGGCTGTGCATGAGGCCGGAAGGAGGCAGATGGAAGGCATTTCCACTCTTTGTGCTGATCTAAAGGTTCCTCTTGCAAATGAGTTGCAGAAGTAGGGCTGGGTGAGGCTACCTGCTCAGCGTACTCAGTGCTCTGTGGCACTCCTCAGGCCTGTCCTAACCCCCATCAGAAAGCAGGATGGGATGTGCCACCAGGCTGGGAGTTTCAGGCACAGCCCGCCCCTTTCCTCATCCAAGGGGTCTTTTTAGTGGACTAGTCTACCTGGCTAGTCTTTGGCAGTATATGAGCTCAGGTAGCTCTGAGCCAGCAGTATCCATGTGGCCTGACGATTTGCTTAACCTAGGCAGAAGTTCTTGGGCATCACACACACATGCTTCCCAGGGGCAGGCAGGCAATCTGCCACACTGCAGCATGGGAACAGGCAGGGAAGGTGAATTTGTGTCCAAAACACTGTACTGCTTTTTAAAAAATCAGAGTACCTGACTGGGTGTAACCTTGCACAGTCCTACACATTCCTATGACTTCACACCTGGACCTTCACAGGCCTGAAACTCCCCCTAGGCTCTGAAAGACAATGTAAGTCTGTAGTCCTCAACCTTAGCCACACCGGAAAAGACCCGAGTCACTTCTATAAGCTATGCTTAGAGATTGGTTACTGGTCTAGGATTGACCCTGGGCTGTCAGGATTTTAAACTCTGCCCACTGTGTTGCTGAGATCAACTGCTCTGTGGACTGGGCGGGGGAGGGGAGGGCGGGACTGATATTGACATCTGAGCATAAATCCTGGGACCTCAACTTACTGCTGTGACTTTGGGCAAGCTAATCTTCCATTCCTCATCCATCAGATGGGGGAAGTAAGAGCAGTAACTACCTGGCAGGTCTTGTCCTTTCCTCACAGAGTGATGACAATTCCTGGCTCATGTTCACATGTGGTCACTTAGAAGAACCAGGACATATGGTTTTTGTGACACCACAGAGTCCCCTGTGCACACCTAGCTTGTCCTCACAGAGAAGCAGGGGTCTTGAGGAGCAAGGGGGCTGCTAGTGCACTGGAGTTGGACTGGAGCTGTCACCAGAGAGCCCTGCAGTGTTCATCACTGAGACAAGGTACCAGGAGATTGTTCCCATGCAGTAGACCCCTATGTGCTCATCTGCTGAGACTGCAGGACCAGCTGCTGGCACTATTTAGGAGGCTCTGGGATCTTTAGGAGGCAGAATCCAGCTAGAGGAAGCAGGCGCTTGGGAGCAAGTCCTCTGAGTATCTTGCACCAGCTCTCTCTTTCCTGTTTGCCTAGAAGTGAAAAGCTGTCATAGTGTTCTGCTGATGCTCCCAGGTGATCACTGACTTAGCCTTCTGAAACCATCAATCAAAGTAAGTATGTCCTTCATCTTTTACGCCAGGTCACAGAAAGATGCAGTCATATGACCTCTTGGAGAACACAAGGTCTCAGCGCATGTCTACACAGTAGATCCATTCTTCTCTTCCCTCCTCTCTTGATTTTCTTGGGGAATCCACAAGATTGGGATGATGTGCCTGAGTTCAGATGCCCAGTATATTCTGGGGCCCAGCTCTAGAACTAGTATGTGGTCTATCTGGTTCAGCCCAAATCAACTAAATCTAAGATACCTGCTGGTAATTCTGATTCAGTGGCACAGGTTATAAATTGAACGCTTTCCCCATCCCCACCCTAGTCATATGCTAAGTGCCCCAAGTACCTTAGTTACTAGCAAGGATGCAACAGATGTGGCTAGCTAAGCAAAGCCATACTGGTGGAGGTGGGCCTCCGATCTAATATTACTGGCACCACTATAAAAGATGAAGAGTTGGATACAAAAGAGACACATGCAAACAATGTGACCTGAACATTTGTTATGCTCCACAGTCAAAGTGAAGAAAGACCTAGAACAGCTCCCAGTACTTCAGTGACATGGCTGGCCACACCTGGCTGCTGCTTCCGAGCCTTGGGAACCACACCCAAGACCTAAGCTTGTGCCCTTGAAGCTTCTCAAGGTGGGGGCACTCTGCTTTGGGGACCCTGGCAAGCAGGGACACTGGCATTGTCATGGCAGATGTGACTCACCACACAAGCAACAAGGAACCACCTAAATACCAGAAACTGGCCTGGACCAGGGTGACAATGACCAGGACAGGAAGAGCCCACATTTCAGGAACTGTGGGATGGGAAGGAAGGAGGCAGCATGTTGCTGCAAAGCAGAAAGGAAGGATTGTCTCTGAAACTCAAATAGTAGAGGACAAAGAGTAAAGAAGATACAACGAAGAACACAGAGGAAAGGGGAAGGAAAAAAAGACAAGGGAGCAATATTCTAAGCAGAAGAGTCAGAGTGGGGGCCAGTGAAGTGGCTCAGCAGGTAAAGGTGCCTGCACACAAACCTGGAGACTTGAGTCCGATCCTCAGAACCCACAAAACAGAATCGACTTCATAAAGTTATCCTCTCCTCCATGCCCATACTTGCTTTGTCGTCCCCACTCAATAAATAAAAATAAAGTAAAATAAAATAGGATTGTTGGGGGGGAGGGAGAGAGAGACAGAGAGGATACAAAGGTCTGCAACAACACATGTCTCTCAAGGGAGTAGGGAAAGAAGAGCCAATAGCCGGGACAGGCGTGTGTTTTTCCAGATGTGTGGCTATCCAGATGTGAAGCAGCCTGGAGGGCAGCTGCAGAGTGTGGGGAGGGAGGGCAGCTGCAGCGTGTGGAGAGGGAGGGCAGCTGCAGAGTGTGGGGAGGGAGGAAAGCTGCAGGAGCTGCACTGTCAGCATTGCTGGAAGGAGGAGGAAGGCAGAGGTACCTGGTCATGCGTCCCACAGAGGGAGCTCCCAGACAAGGACCCTATTCAGAACAGGAGTCAAGCAGTGACCTGACGGATGCAAGCTGTTTCTCTAAAGGGACATGGCGGCAAGAGCCCACACTGGTGTCAGTAAAACATCCTGAGCTAGGTACAACCACCCTTCTACTCAGGAGTCTACTGGGAGGCAGTGAGCTTCCAGGAACACTCAAACCATCTCTTGAGACCCATACAATGTGTCTATTTCCCTGGGAGACCCCGAGGCAGGTAGGGATCCTTGTTCTGTGTGAGACACTATGTCCAGGAGCCATTCACATTAATCCGCAGAAGAAATACTCTGGCCTTATCACTAAATACAGAGGGGCAGTGGTGGATGATCCTCTCCGCAGCAGTGACAGCACCTCCTTGCAAGTGACGGGGAACCCGAGGCATGTGGATTTTCTCCCTGCACACAGCACCCTCCCCACCAACAAGCTGCCCACCACCAAGGCTGAGCCAGGTGTGCACACCTCTCTCTCCTCAGCCTCAGGAGGTGCAGGGAAGACTATGTGCATCCATGCAGGACATGACCTGAGTGCTGTAATGGAGAGCTGAAGCAACCCAGGGAGTAGTGTGTAGACCCTGACACAGAGCCTGCGGAAGAGTGGAGCTATGGGTACAGTCACCACTGATCTCCCAGACAGCAGAGGTAGGAAGTACCTGTACCGGCCTGCTTCAGGATTTCTTCCTATGTGAGCCAGTGTCTGGGCTTTGGGACAGTTCTTTCTGAACGTGCAGTTTAGCATTCCAAATGATAGGATCTTATTTTCTTTCCTCTTCCCCACCCCCTGCCAAAGGGACAACAAAGAGGAAGGATTTACTGCAGGCAGGACTGGCAGCTGTAGGGCTGAGGGAGAACCTACAGGAGCCCCCCTAGGCCAGGATGACCACAGTGAGGGCCCCATAGGTGCAAGCCCAGAGCCAGGTGAGCACCACCATGGTCCCTGCTGGATGCACAGCTACATCAGCTGGAGTTGGGACACAGCTCATTCACCCATAAACATGGCCAAGAAAGAAAGGAATTTCGGTCACCAAGGGCTCTCTAGGAATACGGTGCAAGATCAATGCTCCCCATGGTCAAGGCACAAGCCAACGCTGGCAGAGCCGAGGGGATGCCAGGCCACTCAATCCTGAAGACAGTTCATCCTGTCTGTGCAAGAAGCTAATTTTCTTCCCATGATGCAGATGCTAAGGAGCAGCTGTCCCATGCCAGGAATCCTTGAGGGTCATCTTAGTGAGGGTGCGTGTCCCTGTGCGTACCTCTCAGCTCTGCAAGGTTAATGCTAAACACGCCTGTGGCCTGTCTGCTCTGAGTAGCTCAACTGGCAGCAGTCAGCAGGCAGCTTCTCTAGGACTGCCCGTCCTCACTGTGGGGTGAGAGGGCACACTGTCCAGACGTGAGTGCTCCGCATGCTTGTCACCATGTCTATTAGCTGGTGACTTCCCAGCTGCAGAGAAAAGGAAATCCCAGAAACAACACACTTTCCCTGTTTTTACTTTTTGGATCTGCAGATGAGGGGTGGGCAGGCCTTGCCCCTAGGTCTGCCTCCCCTGAATATGAAGGGAATTCAGCAGAGAGCAAGCTGGGCGGCAAGCAGGCTGGTGTGAGCCATGGGAGCGCATGGACTTGTCCTGTGAGGAGCACTGCACATGCCGAGTGGCCTCACAGAACAGTGGCCTTGACTGCAGTCATAAGCTCCCTCTCCAGTCCAAATGCTTTCCTGGAGGGGGTGAGAAGCCCACTCCACCTAGCAAACCAGAAGCGGGGGCCCAGGCAAAGATGCCTTTGAGGCGCCTCTGGAGCACCATTGCTCAGCCTCGCCAGCTGAGCAGCGTCCCCACGAGCAAGCTGAGACTGCTCGGCTTCCTTGTGAATTCAAGAGGAGCAGGTGGTGCATGGACAATGGAGGCACGCAAGGGAGAGCAAGGGGGCCAGGTCAGGGTGACCAAAGCAAAGCAAAAGAAACACTGAAGCCCGAGTGTGCAGAGCGGAGCACAAGGACACGGGCAGCAGGGAGCTGAGAGCCCTGTGCAGGGGGGCAGAGAACTCCCAGACTAAAGCAGAGAGGAACTGGTGTGCACACCCTCCAGGGTCCAAGGGGTGCCTGAAGTTGCCTGAGGCGAGGAAGGATAAAATTGCTTTGAAATCGCCTCTTTTATCTTGAAAAGTAACTTGAATTTCCCGTGCTATTTCACAATATCAGTGTTTGCTTTAATATAAAAATAGCATTTCTCCCCTCAAAGCCTCATGTAAAATGGATGTTCTAGGAAGATGTGCCCTTTCCAGAGCATGGTTTCATAACCTGCACCCTGCACATGAGTGGGAATGCACCCTGCGGACACAGGCAGCTAGGACATATGGGGATTGGGTCTCGCAGGCAGATAGGGACTCGCTATGGCACAGCTAGGGACAGGAGAGCCATCTGACAGGCTAGTGACTGCACAGCCTTGACCCCCTGCAGCCTACAGTCCCTGGAAAGGCTTTGGCTCATTCTGCCTGTCTGCACCATGTGGTTAGACACTAGAGGGGAGGCAGCAATATGGAGGCAGCATCAGCAAACAGCAAGGGCCCTTCCTGCCACCCAGCTCCACTTTGGTGTCCAGCAGAACTAGAGAAGAACACAGCCAAAGCCCATGACTTGCAGGACTCTGGTCCTCTAGACAATGGTGCACTCTGCTAACCAGGCAGAAATGAAGCTCATGCTTCTGGGGCTGCAGGACTCTTGGTAGTATCCTGGGGGCTCCCCTTCAGCATATGCACAGTGCCCTGTCCTCAGCCCTACCTCTCTGCTCCCCGCTGCAGATGGTTAACAGGACTGCTCAGTACATTCCCACCACCATCCCCAACACCCTCCTGAGCCAAGTTCTTCCTTCTCAAAAGCTTTCCGAGGAATCCACTCCTTTCCCTAACTAACTCATGTGCCCTCCGGCAAGTCGCCTGGCCCTCCAGGTGCTGGCAAAATGAGGCAATTAGATCACATTGATTTGAAGGTTCTTTCCAGCCTGAAGAGTCTGTGCTTTTAGTTAGGTTACTGTTAACAGGAACGAGGTGGTTTACGTACACCAGTGGAAAAAAACTGCAAGACGTATGATTAAAGTGGAAAAACCTAGCTTCAGAACAATGTAGCATGAGTCCATCTGGGTTAGATACATGCTTAAATATGCACTGCAACTTTTGAAAGGCTATACAAAAAAGCAGTAACCGAGGTAGACTGGCAAGTGAGGCTGCCTGCTCTGGGGAGTGGCTTGCATGGGGCTGAGACAAACACTTTATTCTGTGGCCCCTGCAGCCATCAGGGCTCCCTGTAACACTGAGAGTTTGGGTCTTCACTATTCCAGCTTGTGTCTTAGAGAAACCTGTACCCCCCAAGGAGGAGAAGGGGACCGTGGGTACACTGTGACCATCTCAGGGAAAAAGTTACTTGAGTCATCACTGTGGCACGGCTCTTTCTAGTCCAAGGAAGGGACTCACAAAGGTAGAAAACCTACAACCAAAAACGTTAACAGTAACAGCAAGACCCTCCCCATACCCCCAAGGAACCCTGGGAGCCTGCACACTACCTTCTCAGTGCATCAGCTACTTCTGTGTCACTGTGACCACACGACACCAGTAAGCCACTTATAGAAAGACTAGCTATAGAGAACTTCTGCCCATCAAGCAGAGCAGCTGTGCTTGTGGAAGAGAGCCTGTGGGGGGCTGACCCATCCCATCTACCAACAATTGGAGAGCAGGAAACTAAGGCTGGGCATGACTTCAAGGCCCACCTCCCGGGATCCCACATCCTAAAGGCCCTAAAGCTTCTCAAAGACAGCACTTCTAGCTGGGGACCAGGTGTTCAGCACATGAGCCACGGACAATCAGATTCAACCATCAGACTGGGTGTGGAGCGAAGTCTCACAGCAGAGCCCTGAGTTCCAGGTAGGATCAGTTGTCACTCTTCTACTTGTCTCCATTCCACTTGCACTTTGGGGACAACCAGGAATCTTGTAACCTCCCCCCCACCTCCCAGGAGCTGCCTGCTTCTCCCACAGCTCTAACGTACCTATTTGGGCACCTCTCAGCCACACCAGGTACATGACCCTGCAGACAGAGTCCACAGTGCCTTCACTCTGCCCAGGACTCTCTCTGGTCCTCTAAGCTGGCTCTTGGTCACCTCAAGGCCAGTCCCGGGCCTTCCTGTCACAGGCACAAATTTCTCCACAGCCTCGATCCCTCCTCTCTGGAGTCCCATCATCACTACATTAGCATTTTATTTTCTGTAATAACAATGAACGGGGACTCTCCGGATTCATGGCCTTCACAGAGATTCCTGAGCAAGAAAGGAGAACTGTTACGCGTGCTCAAGGTCTGTCTTGACCTCATTCAAGGTATGCCAGACCATAGGAAGCTGTGTTGCCAGGCCACAGGATGTCTGAGACAAGGCAGAGAATACAAATGAGTACTGAGGGCCATGAGACACCTCAGAGACAGTGAGGAAGGGTCTCCTAGCCCTGGATCAGGACAGCGAGGAAGGGTCTCCTGGCCCAGGATCAGGACAGAGAGGAAGGGACTCCCAGGCAGGAATTGGCTCATTACACTAGGTTCCTGTTACAGTTTGCCTGCATGGTTGCTGATAAATGACCATCAAACAGCTTAAGGGAACAGTAAATTTATTTTCTCTTACGATTACTGGTTACAGTTCTTAGTCCAGCTTGAAGGGAGAGCACGCACCAACACCAGGGCTGAGGGAAGTGGCCACACCATGGTATGCCAGACATAATGGCTGAGAGAGGGACATCATTACTTGCTAGACCAACATGTCTGGCCAAATATACACAAGGATGCCGACTTCCTCAACCTGTTTTCTGTATTTTACTCACCTGTTCAGGGCCTAGTCCCACCCACCATAGGCTGGGTCTGCCCCATCAACTAGACAATCTCCTTCAGGTTCACTCTGGGCTTAACTCAACTACTAATTCTCTACAAATGTGCCCAGAGGTCAAACTCTCAACTGTCAAGCTGACACCTGTGCCTAACTATGACAGCTCCTCGGCTCAGAGATCACCCAGTGTACCACGTACAGCTCAGTGGACATTCAGGCAGGACATTTATCAGCATTCTATTGAGAAAGGAGTCAGTCTCAATCAGCATGGATTACTTTCACCTGAGACAGACAGCAGAAGACAGTATGGGGAAAAAACTGCCTCACAGCAGATCATCAAAGTTTGTCTCTAGACCTTGAATCCCAAGGAGCAATGTGATGGATCAGAAGCAGGTAATAACAGGACCAGGAATTGCTAAACTTGTTCATAAGACTAGGGGCTGAGGTCTGGTGCGTGGAGTTTATGTGGAGAGGAAGGGGCATGGACATCATTGTGATGGTTTATATTGCCATCCTGATGGGATCAGAAATCACTTTAGAGACACATCTGGGCACATCTGTGAGGGATTTTCTAGATTACAGTGACTGAGGTGGGCAACACCATTCCAACACCATACTGCCTGCTACTGTGGAGACAACGTGATCAGCAAGCAGCTTCACACGGCCACCATGGTGGACCCACACACACAATGAGGTAAACTAAACCCTTTCTTCTTTAGTTGCTTTGGTCAGGTATTTGCCACAGCAATGAGGAAAGTACTAACATAGTCACCTTCAAGTCAGACATAGACTAGGGATACACTGTACCTTTTGATTATAGAACGAAGACAGCATGCCTGGGGCTCCAGGTACACCAAACACAAAGTTTTCACGGGGCACAGAGCAAACAATGACTACATTGCAAGAAGGAGCCAGAGGGAGGGCTGGTGGCTGCCGGGGCTTTGTTGCTACAGATGTATGGATACTATGGTATCTATGGATACTAGTGGAGGTGGGGCTTGTTGATGCTCATGGACCAAGGCAGCTTGGCCAGGCTTCTGTTCCAGGTTTTGCCATTCTTTGGACAATGACTCTCAACCATGATCAGCAAGCTACCATTCTATGAAGCCAATGGCTGAGCTAACTCTGAGTTGTAATGATGATCATTCAGAGGAGCACAGGGAGCACCCCTGTGTCTGACTGTTCAGAGAACTGGGGTCCACATAAGGAAAGCAGAAATACAAGTCTGCGAGGCTCTATGGGTGGTACTGGCTGGGCCACAGCACTTTGCTATGTCTAATAAAGGCTTCACAGCACACTTCTCCCAGGTATTCTAGCACAGCTGTAGGAGCAGACGTTCCCTGGATACCTAGAGCTAGATCCCATTGCCCCACAAGAACTCAAAGCCACCTAAGAGTTCTGGGCTGGATACTCTGAAACAGGACTACAACCCACACTCCTAAATCCAGTCTCCCCACACCCCATCTACCCAGCAGTCTAAAATGAGTGCCAGGCGCCCTTATCTAGTCATTGCTCTAACCCTCTTCCAAGCCCTCAGTGTGCCACACTAACTCCAACACAGAGCAAGTCCAACTTCCTGGGTTCACACAAGCAGTCTGCTTGTGGAGTGAGGTACAGGACTCAACCTCACCACCTTCCTGCTTTACTGCACTGCCCCTGGCCTGAGTGAGCTGTCCAGAGATCCCTCACAGAGCTCACTTAACCACGTCTGTGTTGTAGGTATGATGCTGCAAGCTGTCACAAACCCCAGGAGAGATGTGGTGGCCTTACATACCCCAGCAGCACAGAAGTACTGCAGTCAGCAAGGGGCAGGCCTGAGTTTGTGAGTTAGCACCTCACCTGCTGTGAGGTGCATGCTTAAGGACCATTGCTTCACCACTGTTATTTTTCCACAGATCCAACAACTCCTGATTCCCTTGTCAGCAGCTGGGATTTGTTCGTCCCCCAGAACACCTGCCCACTGCTAAGCAGCTGGCTCAGAGCCTGGAAGTCTCTGGGTCACTGCACAGTCCTTCTGTCTTCATCACACGGGCAGGTACAGGGTGGAGGAGAACTGCGGCAGCTGTGGTTAAGCCTCGGCACCGACAGCTTGTGAACTGCCTGCTTGGGGCTGCAGTGTGCTCCCTTTGCTGGCTCCTGCACCCACTCAAGGAGCAGAGCCCAGTCAGCTGCTGCATCCCTCCTTCCTTTAGCACTTTTTGTGGATCTAGTTCGGGACTGAAGACCAGGCTCCAGGCTGGCTATAGGGTTGTTGTGGCAACAGGTTTCTTCACATAAACAATGCTCCCAACACTCAAGAGTCCTCAACTCCAGAAAAATCTGCAGGAAGGAGGTGGAATAAGGCAGCAATAAAGCCAGGTGCACAGAGGCAGAGCACTGGGGCAGAGAGGTCCAGCATGGAAGCCAGTAGCACAGGGGCACAGAGGCGGAGCATGGGAGCACAGAGGAAGAACACAGAGGTGGAATACAGGGGTACAGAATGGGGGGGGGCACAGAGGTGGAACACGGGGCACAGAGATGACAATGGGAATATCCTGTGGTAAGGGTTGAAGTGTCATGGGACAACCATTTATCCACTGCATGGAGGATGTGATGGATATGGAGTTAGCAGTTCACCGCTCAACTGGGCTCCTGTTGCTTTGTCTCTTTCCCAGAAGCCCACTGCTGGTAACCCTGGGAATGGGAGACAATGGTCAGAAGAATGGACTTTGGGCCCTGACCCAGCCCAACCCCAAGCCATTCCCTGGACTTTCTTTGATGGAAACCAACTGATTTCCAGGGCCCTCAATAACTGACAGAAGCAGCAGCATCAGTAGAGGGCCTGCGACCATCGTGAAGAGCCACCGTATGTCACTGTACTGAAATCATCTGTTCCTAGTGGATACAGCTGGGCCACAAGCTCTGAAGGCCACAGAGAGCTTTCTGTGGCCTCTCGATTATGAGCAACTGGCACAATGAGAGTAGCTGGCACATGTGGCACCCTGTGCCCCTCTCTCACTGCTACTTCCTGCCTTTGGGCTACTGATATCTACCTGCTTATCACGGATCTCATGCTGGAGCACAGATCTCACAATGGAGCTCCATGCCTCCTCTGCCAGTGCATGTGGTACTACTTGAAGCATTATGAGGATGTAAGGCTGATAGGAGGAGGGAGGTCTCAGGGGCCCTTTGATGGGGTATGAGGGCTTAAGTCCCTCTTCTGCTTCCCAGCTGCTACCAGATAAGCATGCACCTCTGCCACATTCTTCTCCCATGATGTGTGTCCTCCACCTTGTCTGACTTAAACTGGAAGACCCTGCACTTCTGAGCAGGGGCTACTGGTCCATCTTCTTGGCTGTCACTGGTGCCATCTCTAAGTGGCTCCTTGACCCACCCCTGTGTATCTTCCAGCCAGCTCAGGAGCAAAGATTAAGATGTGACCTCCTCAGCCACCTCTCCCCTGCCGAGTGCCCTTCTCATTGTAGGCAGGGAGCAGCAAGGCAGACCCTGGTGACGCTGCAGCTCTGGGCCTGCTGAGCACGAGAACACCGATCACCCTGTCTCCAGCACTGGCCAGTGGTGCTGCTGGGAGAGGGTCAAGTCGGCTCCTAACTGAGGTGAGAACTCCCTGCCAAGAGATTCAGAGTGGGACCACAGGAGTGTGGTGCTAAGCTCTGGCCCAGTAGATATCTGCAGACTGAGCAGCGTGCACTCATGTGCCTGAGTGAGATGAGCCCAGCACTTCCCTCATTTAAGAACCTGGTGCCCCATGTCTACGAAGCTAGGCTTAAAGAGGGGTCACACTTCATATTTCTTTGCTTTGGTGGAGCTTGTACACAGGGACTGGGACATGAAAAAAATATATATTCTGCCACTGAGTCATCCCTGGCCTTCCCTGTGTTTGAACATTTGGACAGGAAGAACTTAGTTTGTGTGCCTCTATGCCAGTTTGTGTGCCTCCATGCCACACACACACAGAGTCGGTGTGCCTCCTGCTGAAACAGTCTCATCTGCTTCATAGAGGAGCCTGTGGCCAGATGTGGTGTAACAGACTTGGAGTCCCAGCTATCAGGGGCTTAAAACAAACAAAAAAGAAACTTCTATTTTTGACACAGACTGGGTTTTGCCAAGTTCGGGTATTTTGATAAACACATTTAAACAGCATTTGCACAGCAAGTGGCTAAGGAAATCGATACACTCCTTTCCAGTCCTGTTACTTTTATCTGTAGAGTTCCCGAGGCCCTTCCACAAAGACCTTTGCTCTGAACTCTCTGAGGCTTCCGCTGTGGGCTTCAGTCAAAGAGTGTCCCATCCTGGAAGCTCATTCCTCTCCCTGAGTCACCTGTGGCCAACACTTTCCCGGGGTCCAACCCAGAACCCTTCTCATTTCAGGGTGGCCCAGAGCCCATGGTAGGTGATGGACACACCCCAGAACCCATTATACCCTGAGTCACAGGACAGGAACTTCCCTTCTGCCCACAAAGAGCATCTACTGAAAGCATCGTTCCGACAAGAGACTTGACTCAAAACATTTTTTTAAACTTTGGTTCCACTGACGTTATGATACGAGTTTCTAAAGTGATCACTGGCACTGGATCTTCAAGCGGGTGCAGCTCAACATGCAATGTCCATGAACCTTAGCAAAATGGGGTACTAGCTGTCTCCAAAAAAGAAAGGGACAGGGCAGCCATGCTGGGAAGCAGTCAGAAGAGAAAGGGAGAGTTTCAGTGTCTCCATGTTACTTCTCTGACCAACAACAGCTTCTCTAAGGAGCGGCACAACTTCTACCCCTTGGGAACGCTGGTAAACCCAAGCTGACTACAGTTACCAGCACCAACTATCCACATCAAAGCCGTTTTTCATACTCCCTCTATCCAGGTGACCTGGGGGTGCCACACTGGGCTTGAGAGTGGGTCTCAGGACTGGCTCCCAATCTACAGAACCTGGATGCCAGGCAGTGCTATACCCAGCCTCATGGTCACAGAAGGGCCGCTCACCATGTCTGTCTCCTCTGTACACCAAAGGAACAGGACATCCCCACAGGAGTATGAGTCGGTATCCTGCATGAGCCTGCAGGTCACTGACGCCCCTGTGTGCAGCCCACAGCCTCAGCTACACTCATGTACATAATCTGTAATTTCAAAATTTGGCCATACAACCTATTGTTGTAATCTGGTTCTTTGCATTCAGTTTCACAGCTGATGGGTAGGTAGTGGTTGAAGCAATTTTTTTTTAAAAATTATGATTAAAGAAAGTCAAAGAAAGAGGACTTTTTTTTTTTTATTTCAGCTCATACAAACTTATTAGGTACACCAGTTCCCTCCCTCCCTCCTCCTCCCCCCGTAGAAAGAGGACTTTTTAAAAAGAGACAATATTCCTCCCTGTTCCTATCTGTCTCTCTTATGGACCCTTTGCTACCTGAAGTGATCAGCCCCAGGACCTTCGCTGCTGTCAGTGCTCAGTAAAACAGAAGCCCACTTGTTTTTGGCTTGTCAATTCTAAGTTCCTTTTAGAGTAGTTTCCAAATGTTGGCAGATAGCTAGATATTGCTCATCATATATGTTGTATAATTTATTACCTGTGTTAAAATACCTCCCCTTTAGTGCCCGAATTACCAGTATGAAGCATGCAAATGCTCCTGTGTGGTGTTTATTAAAGGCTGTGAGACTCCCAGGAAAGTGTCTTGTGGGGCACTCCTGCCCAACAAAACAACATCAAAGACATCAGCGTACACCCTTCCGAGCAGCTTCGCCCGGCCTGTGGGGCAGAAGGGCTGCATCCTCAACAGCCCACATCAGTATCCACCTTCAAGGTTTTTTTTTTTTTTTTTTAATGTGATACAAAAAAGTAACAGATCCAAGTAAGTATTTCTAGCCGTCTAAATAACCAACTCCGGAACGAGCTAAGCCATGAACCATCAAGTGAGAACAGGAAATAAATTTGCAACCCCTGCGTGAATATTTGTTCTCCAAGCTGAGCAAATGCAAACAGGAAATGTCACAGCACCTAGAAAACCTGGAGGTTTTAACATAATCCTAATGTTTGGGGACGGTGAACATGCATTTTCTAAAGGTTCCATTTTCATATCCACAAGCACAGCCAGGCATGTGCAAAGACAGCTACTAAGCATTAACTCAAACCTAAAACAGGCCTGTCCCACTGGAATGTGGAAATCATGTGAGGAACCAGGAGCCCAAGGGCAGAGAAGCAGTAGTGCTAGGGCACCTGTCTGCAAGGGCCTTCATGAGCAGCCTTCGACGCATGCATGACTTCAAGCTGAGGAGCCAGGAGGCCAGACTCTCCTATGCTCTCGGAAGGTGTAGGCTGTTCTTGTGTAGGACGGACTCACTGCTCTTCCTTACACACAGTGTGAGGAGTGAAGATCATTTACAGCCTCAGTAGGTGCTGAGTGAGTTACATACAGCTGCTGTGATTATTATTAGCAATGATTGACCAGTCAAAGGAATCCATTCAGAAGGAATGAATTCAAGAGGGAGGCCAGGTGCCCATGCAGGAGGGACCATGTGGATCAGTACCACCAGCACCTCACTCCTGTTAGGGTGCAGCTGCACGCGCTCACTTTGTCCTGACAGCAGCATGGGAGGACACAACTGCATGTGGCCTCTGGGCTCAGACAGGGAAGAAGCATCCCACCCTTGGCCCTAAACCCCCACTAGCTGTGAAGATGGAGGCTATGAGGGAAATCCTGGCCCCTACGATTGGTCTTGACTTCGCCCCACACTGTTTCCTCTTGAGAGAGTGCAGTGGTACACCCTGTTGACTCCCTGCAGACCTGGCAGGAGAGGGTTGGGCTCCACAGGTGGCTCTCTGCTCTACTCAGAGCAAACACTGCCCATGAGACACTCTTGGGACTGCTGTGGATCTTTCTAGTTTGGTCTCATGTCCCACTGCTTTCCACAGCCAGTCACATCCAGGCAGTGTGTCCTTCACACCCCATCTCCCGGCTTCTCTTCTTGATACCCCCACCTCCATGTCATCTAGGCTGGCAGTACAGACTTTAGAACCCACCTCACACACAAATGGCCAGTAGACTCAGGGAGACTCTCGGCCCTGTTATTGATCAAGGAATTCCCAGGACCTGAGCTACATTTTGTTGGTCATACCACCGTGTGCAGGCCTCTTGGCTGTTCGTGCAAATCCATGAGGCCTTACTGAAGGCTGAGCTGGGGTGTACAGTGGCCTGGCTAATGAGAGTGTCCATGACGAGGAGGTAGACAGGGTGTAGACAAATGGATTGAGAAGTTCATGACGACAATGCTTGTAGCTGCCAGGAAGGGAGCATGTAAACACACTACAATATCCAAGAAAAAGAGTCTATGCAGATTGTTAGAAAGAAAGACCACTGCATACTGACAAGAAAAGATGTCCAGTGTATATTACAAATTTCAAAACTACTAGTTACATAAAAGAAATATACATTTGAAATAAAAATACAGATCTGGTAAAATAGAAATAAAAAATACAAACATGGCACACAGGCTAAGCATCTCCTACAGGAAGGCAGCCTAGGTTTTCCCACATTTGTCCCTCCAGGCCCTTCCTCTGCACCCTTTCGATGTCCTCTTAGGGCATTTCTCAACTGTTTCAGAGTGAAGCAAGGTTCTTCCTGGGATTCTGTAGAGTCGTGTGTGTGGTCAAGTCCTATCTCCAGTGCCCAACACACGCCAGGGCAGAAGAGGGATGGAAAGAGGGACAGGCAGCACACAGAAGGGACAGAAAGTGGGACAGGCAGCAAACACAAGGACCACCAACTGGCCAGGTCGCAGCTCTGTCTTGGGCTGCCTGGCCAGACCATTAGTACTTTCTATCACCTCAAGTGTGGTGGTTAATCTTGTCTCTCAATACTGGAAGATCTATAATCAAACAGAATTTAGAAACAAACCTCTGGTAGCACCCTTCTGTGGATGGGGTCCAGAAGGAGAAAGTGAGCAGAGCACCTGCATTCCCCTCTGCTTCCTGACCATGTGTGTGATGAAATCAGCTCCTCACACTCTGGCCACTACCTCCCTGTCACGAACAGACGTGCCCTCAAGCCTTCCTTAAATCAGGCACTTCATTACAACAGACAAGCAACTAATGTATTAGGTGAGAAATTTTATTAGGAGCTGGGGCGATGGTGTGCTGTTTTTGGATAAAGCTATTTCCTTCCCCAAACCACAAGTGACCAAGTCTCCCTCACCTGGAACCCATAGGCCTCACCTGTAAAGTCTCCCTCCTAGGCTCCTTCAGTGGCTCAGGCCAGCAGGAGTCCATGGGTAGAGTACGCTGCAGGTGTCCAAGCACGGCCTGAGGTCTCTATCATATTACCAAGCTTACTATTTGTAAAGCGATTTCAGCTACTAAGTGGCCCCAATCTCTAGCAGGCAAGATTTTTGGGAGGTGAGGACCCTGGGACCAGGTCTGCAGGTGGGGCTCCTGGTCCTCTTCCCTGAGGAAGCAGAGGAAAGGGTCTCTCCTGCTCTGGTCTTTCTTTTCCTCAGGCTACTCTTGATCACTCTGCCTGCTCTTATTGACAGCCCTACCCTGCCAGGTGCCCCCTACCTCTTTCCATATGGCTGCTTTAGAACTGAGATGGCTTTCTTCTCAAGTTTTCCTGTCCTGGGGAATAAACCTCCTCTCTGTTTTGACCCATCAAATTCTGGTAGCGTCCAGGCGTGTATGTGCACTAGAGCCAGCACAGTGAGAAGCCTTCAAACTGAAGCCTGTGCCCCCAGACAGGCCACAACAACTCTGCTTGGTCTTAGAGTAACCAGGCTCTATCCACGATGATCAATAACTGGATCAAACACATCAGATATGTTGCTGTCCTGTTCTGGCCAGATTTCACCTCGTGTCCTCTAAGGACTTCAGACCTTCTTCAATTCCCCTTGAAGCAATGTCCCACAGCAGGGCTAACCACTCAACTCAAGGCTTGGCATCCCTGAGCTGAGAACTAAGGAGCAAGTCAGGATGGAGAGGAGACCAGAAGGGACGGGAACTTGGCAGCATGCACATGACGGCAGACAGCAGACCCCGCCACCTTCAGACCCAGGAGGACCAGGGCTCCACAATGTTCACAAGGCCAGGCAGGTGAGAGCCCTCCTCCACCTTTAAACCCAGACAGCCTGATTCTTTGTCACAGCATTTGTCTGCTAACACCATCAGCAAGCTTTCAAAGTAAAAGCATGCATATCACTAAAGATACTATATGAATATAAAGAGAAAACCCAGCAGCACCCCATCTCCCACCCCAACATCTCCATCACCCCTCAGAGAATCCAGTTCCCTCCCCTTGGCACTCATTCCAAGTCTCTAAATTGCTGTTTTTACAGTGATTTCATGATTTGTCAACTTGAATTATCACAGGTGAATTTCCTATGATGGGTAGAGAGGCGAGCTCTCACACGACTCTTCCTGCAGAAGTTTTTCTGTTAAGATAACATTAAGTACTGTGACAACACACAGTCCACTGCTGAGCGACTGTGTGCCAGGGACTGCCCAGCTCCCTGTCCCTGGTCAACAGCAGCCCCAATCCAAACCCCTGGGGGCTCTGGGCCTGCTGCATAGGGCTTTTTGGGCAGCTCTTCAGCACAGCTCCTGCTCCTTCACTTTCTACTTCCCACTTTGTGTTTGGCCTCTGTACAGCCTCTTGCACTCTGATAAAAGGTGCTAGGAAAAGATGTTCCAGTATTTGTATATTTGGGATACTTGACCCTCACACTCAGTTAGCAAACTGGCTGTACACAGGAGCTTAGACTGAAGCATAGGTGGGGTGCTGAGTGGCCTTTCTGCTTTCCCAGCATCCCTCTCTGCTGTCTCGGGTCCCTCCCATGACCTTCGAGTCTCAGTTCTATAGGAGGCTCGCCAATGGCGGAAGAGATGCCAGCCAGGAGGACCGTCTGCTCCAGGCTATCAACTTGTGCCACCTGCCACTCTTACCTTTCTCTCATGGGCATCCCGCCTGGCCTCACACGCACAACCTCCTCCACCCACTCCTGCTCTCCTGTCTTGTGGTTCAATGTTAGAAATGTCAGCTTCTTGTTTTAGTGTGGTTTCCATGGGAAGTAACAGAGTCCTGGTCATGGTTTTCCCCCCACCTGTGACTGCTGTCTGGGGATGAAACCTGCCTCCCTTCACCAGCTATCTTTGTCCTTTCCAGACCCTAGTGCCATGAATGTGACAGACAGGGTGGAAGGTAGGGTTGCTGAATTCACCCCAAAGCTATGCTTCACCTGTCCAGCTTGGGCAGACTCCTCTGTCTGCCATTCACGACTCTATGGCCAGGCTCCCCACATGCCAGGGCTGAGGACCTGCACCCTTGGGGTCTGCCCTAGCAACATCTCTGTGAATGGGTAGGCAGCGGGATCAGTGGACTCGGGTCCTCAGCCTATTCCCTCTTCCTCGGCAGCACTACTGCTTCTGCTATATACTGACACTCTGAGGCTCACACAACCACTATTCCATCGCCTCACAGTTCTCCATGCTATTGCTGCCAAGGCGCAGACATTATAACCCTAGAACCCCACAGTTCAGGAGACCACCTCTTAGTCTTACTAGCTCGGATCAGAGCCAACAGGTTGTAGGAGGATCTATCTCCTGCCTTTTCCTGGCTTCTACAGGCTGCCTATGCTCCTTGGCTGCATGCTCTTCCTCCAAGCCTGCAGTAGGTTGGTGCCTCGCAATCACATAACTGGCTACTCTTCTCTGCCTGCTCCACTTTGAAGGATGCTGTGGCCACACTGCGTGTGACCCCACTGTGTGTCCTCCCTCAGCTCAGTAGCTTCATAGACAGGTGCTCTTGGCTCACTCAGCCATGCTACGTTGTCTTTAGTTACCACCTTTCTTATAATCCACCCACTCAGAGCTTCTTACGGAACACCAGAACTGGTTCTCTGTCCTCTGAATCTAATAGCCTCCTTGACGATGTCCAGTATTTCTTCTTCATGGCTTCCTTTAATCTCCTTGAGTACTGTTGAAAGTGCTCTTCTCTTACCTGAGCACGTTTCCTGTGAGGTGCATCCTTCTCTGACACCTCTCGACAGGTCTTAAATCATCCCTTGTATGTCCTCAAATGATCAGCCTCTAGGCCTGGAACCTGTCCCCAGACAGTTTGAGGACACGCCTCCTGTGTCATGGTTTGAATGCAAAATGTTGATGGTGTATGCTGGAAGAGGTGGGTTACTGCAGGTAGGTCTTTGAAAGTACAGCCACCTCTGGCCTAGTGGCCGGGCACATGATGACCTCAAGCTCCCACCTTAATCACCATGCCTTCCCAACCACCAGGCACAATACTATTGGAATTCATGAGTCAAGAAACTCCCTTAAGTGGTGTCATAGTGCTATGGAAAGTAATTGATATGCCATTCTTTTAGGTAGTATGACTCACAAGACTTTATATTCAAAACCTTACTGGGGCAATGTGATGTATGAGCTGGGTGCATGGGATTTGGAAGACAGGCTGGAAGTTCTGTCTCTGTCAATGTTTTCTTCATTTCTGCTATCCAATTAGGCCACAACTGCAGATCCAAGGTCTGACTGTGGGCCCTCTTTTTGTGGCAAGCAAGGTCAGGCAGCTGCTGAAGACAGCTATGGATCAGTGTGGGCACTGCATACCAGGCACAGACTCTGAGCCTCATTTCTTCACCTCGGTCTTCAAGCACCTCTGCACTGCAAGCACTTATTCCTATTTTTGTTACTAGAGAATCTTTACTGCCTTCATTTACAAATGGGTTTGTGAGTGTGCAGTTCACAGCTGACATATTTTTCATTCCTTGAAAGATGTACCATTCTTTCTGGCTTCAAATGAAGTCTACAGTCATTCAAATGATGTTAGCACTGTAAGTCATGTGGAGGTCACCTCTGAATATCTTGTTTTCTTCTCCTTTGCAGTTTTCAGAAGCGTAACTGAGTCTAGGCGTGGGCTTCTCTGGGTTAGTCTGTAGGTTTCCAACACATCCTTGTTGGTGCTGCATGCGGTGGGAAAATACTTTGCTATCTGCAGGGACCAAGAGCACTCCCTGTCAGGGGGTGTTTCAGGGGATTTCCTGCCAGTGCCAGAGTCCCCAGTGTCTCTAGATGAGGCAGGAGTCCTTGGCTGGGCATCTGTAATGATAGATGTATGTAGAAGCTGTATGAAGAATAGAGGCTCTGGCCCACAGAAGGGGCAGCGCACCTGGCTAGTGCTTCTTTGCCACAGGGCCTGGAGGATCCAGCGCATCTCATGCCACTGTGTATGGAGCACTCATCTGGTATCGACCCTCACCTTCTATGGTGCTGTTGGACCCATTGTGGCTGCATGTGGCACTGTCCCAGGGGCTGTGTTATAGTTAGACAGTTGAGGGTTTGAGCTCTGGACACATTTGTGGAGAATTAGTGGTTGGGTTAAGCCCAGAGCAAACCTGCAGGAGACTGTCTGGCTGATGGGGAAGCCCAGGTGGGTGGCATTAGGCCCTGGAATAAAACACAGAGAGCTGGTTGAGAGAGTTGGCACCCTTGTGCACACTTGGCCAGACATGCTGGTGTGGCAAATAAGGATCATCCCCCTCTCAGCTATTATGTGGTGATGGTGTGGCCAGTTCCCTCGGCCCTGGTGTTGGTGCATGCTCTCCTGTCAAGATGGACAGACTGTAACCATACTATCAGTAAGAAAATAAATTCCTTGTTCCCTTTAAGCCATTTGATGGTCATTTATCAGCAACCATGCAGGAGAACTGCAACAGGCTGGGAGGTGCTAGGCCTAGGAGCCTGTGCTTCCTGCTGGTCCTGGACTCTCGGGTCTCTAGCCTTCCTTCTCCCTTTAGAGTATTCCTTTGGTCCTCTGAAGCACTTCCAGGGCTCATGCTTGTCCTTGGCAGAAAAGAATGGGGAGAGATGAGTCTGGCCATTTTGCCAGACTGAATTCTACCAACATGTTTCCTATAGTAAGGTTACAGTGTCTACCTGATACTCGGCTGTGCCCATTCATTTTTGTTCATACTTACTCTACCCTAGCTTTGTCAGTCTACGTTTTCCTAGTTGTGTCACTATGTAGCACAGAATGGCCTGAATGTGTGCCTCCCCCACCTCAGTCATCTAAGTACAGGATTAAAGGCATGTGTCTGTCAGCATGCCCAGATATTGATATAATTTCTGAACAAATAAAACAATATAACTCAAAAATCAAACTACAAGTGAAATATCTACTCAGATGTCATACACTCCTGGTCTCTCCATGTCATTCATCCGTGCGGCATCAGTTTCTGGCTTATTGTTCCCATAATTTTTTTTGGAAAAATAAGCAGGTTCACTCTTCCATTTCTCCCCATGTTTTTCCTGAGAATCTACCAACACCTCACAGCCTGGATGTTTCTGGTGAGAGCCATTCCTCATTCTGCTCCCAGCCTGTGGTCTGCTGAGTCACTGACCTTGGTGCTCTGCCTTCCTGACAATTCTTATTCTTTGTAAGTCATTTCCATATTTGAGAGTCAGCCTTAGAGACTGTTGATGGCGTAAATGCCTGTTCAGCTCTGTAGTCCACTCCGAAGAGTGGCCAGAGGACACTCCACTCAGTGTGAAAATGCTACTGTGCTTTAGGATGCATGCTCAGGAGGGAAGTGATATTTTCCATAAAACATACCGACAAATGTAAAATGTTGGCAATTACACTTTACCACGCTCTTTAAAATGTCACAAAACACAAATACCTAAAGTGACACCCAACCCTGCCACATCCTGGCAAGCACAGGCAAACACCCCTGGAGCATGGGTGCCAAGCTGGGTTTCTTCTCACCAGCTCTGTCCCAGACCCTCACTGCTTTGAGTACCCTGAACTCACTAGGCCTCCCTCTCAGCTCCTCCCCTCACTGCCTCTGCACTGGCTTTGCAGGGAACTCACCAGCTCATGACTCACACAAGATAACTCTGAGGGGTTTAGCTGAGCACCAGGATGCAGGAGCTACACTTATGAGCTGCTTGGCACAGTGTTTGGCACAAAGCAACAATGCAGTAAAAATCAGTCTTTATTATAGGCAAATCACTGGCTAATATCCAAGAACCATCAGTAAATTAGCAGATTCTGCATTCTATCCTCTGATTTTGCCAGAGCTGATGATATTAACAAGAAACAACAATGTAGTCTACATGCCTCCAGGGCACTACAGAAGTGTGGCACCGGCCAGCTCTCACAGCACAGGTTCTAGGGAGGGACTATGACACACGGGAGCTTCTTAGGTCATCTCAGGCACAAACAAAACCCAGTGCTCCAGTCTCCAGAAGTGCTTTCACAGGTCACTATGTGACCTAGGGCTGAAGTCTGGGCTTGCCAGACTCTGTGAACACTGACTGTCTCTTCATGGATTGGGTGGCTTTTAATAGCTTGAAGGATGACATCATCAAGACTCACCAGCTGCGCAGAGTCCTGCATGACACCCCCAGAGACACTTGTTAAGTACTGCAGCAGAACACTACTCACTACTGCAACAGAACTCACAACTAAGCAACTCAGGCTCAGGTTACAACACACACCAAGGGAGGTCACAGTGGCAGGAGTCTGGAGCAGATGCTACAGCACATCCTCAGCAAGAAGACACAAGACAAATGACTCAGTGCATACAGGCTTGCCAGGACCCTTTCACATGGTCCAGGACTGCAAGCCCTGGGAAGGTCCCCCCTTTTATCTGGGTATTCCCACATCAAGTAATGGATCAAGACAGTTCCTCACAGGCATGCTCAGGGTCAAACTTAAATTCAGAATGGTTTCAGAAGGACCTAAAGGTCTGGCCTAGGCTTCAGGCTGACAACACCAGCTACTGTACCTTGCAAGCCTTTTCCCTCCTGCTGGTGAAAGTCTGAGAGGAGCTTCGCTATGGTGCACAGGTGCCGCCATGTCACTCCAATGGGCAGTGTGTGTTCAACCAGATGAAGGACCCCGCCCCAGCTTCTCTATGCCCCCAACAGTTCCCAAGTGACCTGTAGCTGCTCACCAGGAGATCATCCACTACAGAACTGTGGTGACCAGTCCCCTGCTGTGCACACAGGACATGGGCCTTTCCCAGGTCTGTATTTGGGGGACATTTTCTCACAGGGAGCTCTTCTCTTCTCCCTCTTTCCTTGCTTCGAGCTCTGGTGTCTGGTGTTGTGACCTGGAGAGCTTGTTTAGGGAAAAAGATTGATGAGTCTCAGAAAGTGGTGGCCAACACAGAATGGGGTCAGAGGGGTCCAGGGAGGCTTCCTGGAGGAGGCAGTGGTGTGACTGGGTGACAGGGTGCAGCACATGACCGACCAGCACAGCAAGGAATGGAAGAGGCGCAAAGCATACCCAGAAATAGAAACAGGTCTGGCTCTGCTGGTGGGGAGGTGAGGGGGTGACTGTGGGGTTCCAGACTGTGGAGGACAGCATGTGATAAGACCCTGGCCCTCTTTGGTCAGGGCCAGGCAGGGCTCCTTTGATAATGGGACGTCTGGACATGCTGGAGATGGGGTTGAAAGCCATGAAGGTCCGGGGAGCAGAGGAGGCAGCAGAGGAGAGGAGGTCATTCAGGAAGCTGGGAATGGACTGCCAGGGATGTAGGAGAGGAAACGGCCCAGCAGACCCTAAGTGTTGTGACATTGGAGAAGGAGGGGCCACTCTCTAACCACTTCCAGAAGGGCCAGTGTGCGTGTGGAGCACATGCACCCAGAGGCAACAGACCATCCTTCAAACATGTGACCTCCCGCAGAGACAGGACACACACACTGAGTGGACTTGCCGCCATGTCCTTAAGCATGCCAGCTCTGCACAGCGCAGCCTGTGCTCTGGGCTCCTGGCTTGATGATGCTCTCACCTCCAATAATGGCTCCACTTGGGTTCTTTTATTTTTATTTATTCAATTGTGTGTGTGTGCGTATGTATGTGCACGCACGTGTATGTGTGTGTGTCTGTGTGTGTGTAGAACCACTGACGAATTCGGGAACCACCATGGACCGCCTCCACCTCCTCCTTGTTTACTCAGCCCCGGGATTCACAGGCTCCACCCTACCAGGACCAGAAGCGCAGGCCGCCCCCGCTTCCACCTGGCATCTATACGTGGGATCTGGGATCCGAACTCAGGACCTTCCGCCTGCAAAGCAGAGGCTTAACCCCTGAGCCACCTCTCCAGCCCTCCACTTGGGTTCTTAAGGCTTCTTTGAGGTTCAGTTTCACTGTGAGCACTTTAGTGCTCCAAAGAGTAAAACCAAATGCAGGCAAGCACTGATAAGAGGCCATGCAAACAAGACAGTGAATTTCATATCTGCCTTGAAGAGGTTGGTCTGGGAAGCCAAAGTAATGAAGGAAAAGTTTAGGGGACTGAGATTGGGTGGGGGATCCAGAGAAACCACAGAGTGCATCTAATTCTGCCAGCCTACGGGCTGTTTCGTTTCTGAAGGCTCAGCTTTCTGCCACCATCCTTCCAACAGAGGAGCAAATGAAGATGTGCATGGCTATTGTCCATGTGAATCAACTTCCTTCCACCACGATTCAACTCCACAGCTGCAGTGAGAACACCTGCATCCATCCAGACCTGTGGGTGGTGCCAATAAAACTCTGGTGAGGTGCCTCGCAGCTCTACAAACAGAGCTGGGAAAAGCCTCCTCTGTGCTGGAACACACAGGGGTGACAGAATTTCTTGTGTGAGAAGCTGTCTACCCCTCCCACAGGGCAACGACACCTAACCAGGACTCACCTGGCCAGTCACAACTTGGTTTCCAATTGACATCTCACAGTGTCCTGAGCAGGTAGCCTCAGGACAGGACAGTAAACATAGCTGGGCTCTTTCTGTCCCTCATATCAGGTGCCCTGTCACCCCTCACACACCAGGATCCCATGTGTCACACATTAGTGCTGTGCCTTGGGCCTCAGCCCAGACCAGGGATACCTGCAAGTTTTGTTCTATTTCCTTGAATTTGTGATTCTCCTGCCTCAGCCTCCCAAGAGCTGGACTCTGGGCACACATCACCACACTGGCCCTTAGGGGTGACCAGGAGCACAGAGCCGCTCTACGCTGCTGCTGCCTGTGAGATTCCTGCCGAGGAACTGACTTGCATCCCTCAGACCCCAGGACTGCTCACAGTATCTCCTCCAATCATTTCTGGATGTTGCCAAATGTCTCCTAGAGGCCAAGAGCAACCTGGACAGCACCCCCTTTTCTGGAAGGATGTCTTTTTTTTTTTTTTTTTTCATTTGTGCATGTGTGCGTATGTATGTGCGCATACATGTGTGTGTCTGTGTGTGTGTAGAACCACTGACGAATTCGGGAACCACCGTGGACCGCCTCCACCTCCTTCTTGTTTACTTTGCCCCGGGATTCACAGGCTCCGCCGTACCAGGACCAGAAGCGCAGGCCGCCCCCACTTCCGCCTGGCGTCTATACGTGGGGTCTAGGATCCGAACTCAGGACCTTCTGCCTGCAAGGCAGAGGCTTAACCCCTGAACCACCTCTCCAGCCCAGGAAGGATGTCTTTAGAACAAATTTCTGAGAAATAAAATGATCTTACATGTGAGCACTCATCTCCTGGATCAGGACATCTGCTTGCTGCTCACAATGGGGGCAAGTGCGGGGCCCAGAGAGGCTCTAGGTCTGCAGAAAGGAGCAGAGTTTTTAGGCACACGTGCTCCTAGAAACCAGCACCCAAGGATTCTGACCCAGTGATCTCACAATAGCGGTCAAGGAGCTGTACCCTAGGACTCACTGCTAATAAAGGGCAGAAACCAATTTGGGACATTGAAGAAGGGCCTGGACAGCAAAGACCTGAGGACCAAGTGAGCCAAGGCTTTAGGAAAATGTGAAGACTAAATCAATAAATCAATAACTAGCAGCAGCACTAACAGCTTCTCAAATTGAATTTAGGGGCAACAGAAGCAGGAAGGAATAGGCCCATATTGGGGTGAGAGGTGGCCAGTTAGCAAGATGGAGAGGAAGGGCTGCTAAGCTCCCACTTCTGTCGGGAGGAGAATCTTCTGACTGAAAAGGTGAGTCAGTGCTGATAGGAACTGAAATGCGAGAGGTGCAGAGACTGCAGAGCATATCCTATTCGCACCCGGCAAATGGATCAAATCTCCCGGTGTAGACGCCTTGCCTCGGCTCCCATCTACTCACAGGAGAAGCTTGCTGGCCATGGCCCTTGGGAGAACTGAGACAAAGGAAGATGCCCAGCACAAGCACTGTCCAATTTACCCAAGAAGCGAGAAGACAGATAGGTACAGACGCAAGTCCTGGGAGAAGTTACCAGTCTGGTTGCTCAAACCTGCAGCCAGCCCAGCCTTGCCTCTCTGCCTTTAGTTCTCACCCATGTTTACAGGCTAGAAATCGTAGCGGTGCAGTGGGGGCCTTGGGCTTGGGGCCCAGAACACCAGCCATGGCAGACATGGGGCTGCAGCCTGTAATACCAGCACTACGGAGACTAAGGCAGGATCGTGGCTGCAGGAGTCCTGGGTCACCTCTAAAGGAAGTGTGGAGCAAATGGCTTAGGGGAGGGAGGGAAAACAGCTCTCCAACTCCAGACGCTGCAACTGGCTGACAGCAGCCTGGACGGTGTGGCTCTGTAACAGCTGCTGCCGCTCAGCAGGGCCGAGGGGATGGGGCTACAGTTACACATGGGAAGGCATAAGGAAGAGCACATTGTCAGGATGAACAGGAAGCACGAAGAAACAGGTGAGGAAACTCCTGAATGTGTAACCACATCCCAATAAACCTAGAAGCTCACTTCTCTTATGAAACTCCTGGTGAGACAGCTCACTTGCTTGCAAACTTGGCGACCTAGGTTCAATCTCCAGAAGACCACATGGTATAAGGACAGAACTGACTTCTAAGAGTTGTTCTCTAACCTCTACCATATGCCGTGGCATACATAGACATGTCTCTTTTCTCTCTGCCTCTTAGTAATAAAAAACGTATTTTAAAAATCCTGTTAGCTTTTTTTTTTTTTAATTTTGGAATATGAAATTTATTACTACATTTCCTCCATCAAAACTTAGGATCTTGGTCTTTCTTTCTTGCCTTTGTACAGGGCCAGGAGAGACACATTGGCTACTTTAACGACCTTAAAGCGGACTCCAGGAATGTCACCAACAGCGTGACCTTTCCGACCAAATCCAGCAACCAGAACTTCGTCATTTTCCTCAATGAAGTTTAAGCAACCATCATTAGGCACAAAAGCTGTGATTTTCTTGCCGTTCTTGATCAGCTGGACCTTGACGCACTTCCTGATAGCTGAGTTCGGCTGTTTGGCTTCAACCCCTACTTTTTCCAGCACAATTCCCTTGGCATGAGAAGTGCCTCCGAAAGGGTTGGCCTTCAGTGATGTGTACTGTTTATCGTGCCACTTCTGGTCCCAGCGGTGACTCCGGAGCTTCCGGGCAGTGCGAAGACCGCGGTACTTGCCCCATCGCCGAGCGCCTGCCCCTAGCCGGGGCCGCAGGAGGCGCCCGCGACCCCGCAGCCCGACCGCGGCCACTCACCCATCCTGTTAGCTTTTTTTAATCCCACCAAAATGAGAACCCGAGACTTAGAAAGTTGAACTTATTTACCTAAGGTCAAACAGCAAGAGTCAGGGTAGAAGTCAGATCTAGCTATCAGATCCAAGGTGCCAGACCTCTGCTCCTTGCTGATGGCTGATCACCTGATGGGTTACACAACAGGTGGGTCCTGACAATGACCAGACAGATAGCAGAGGTCCAAAAGTGAAGAATGAGATCTAACTATGATCTCAGAGTAATTGAAATGACAAAAAAAGGAGTAAAAATGGGGAAAGGAGAACTTTTATCATTAGAAAATGCTGATTATGAATTCCTAATTGTCCAAACAGTCAGACGGTGCTGTAGGCGCTTCTTATCCCAGCCACTCAGGAGCTTAAGGCTGGAGGATGATTTGAGATCAACTTGGGTAACAGCAAGAACTCCACAGAAATAATCAACCAATCAATGAATCCCAGAAACTACAGAGTGAAATGGATTTATAGTAAGCATTCTAATTAGCAATTACTCCCATCATATAGAAAGAAGATCTGTAAGTCAAATAGAAAAAGATAAATGGACTAATAGGAAAATCTTTGGCTCCTACGAAGAAGTGATTCTCCAGATGATAAATATATAAGCAAAAACGTACAAAAATAGGGCTGGAGAGGTGGCTCAGGGGTTAAGCCTCCGCCTTGCAGGCGAAGGGTCCAGAGTTCGGTTCCCAGATCCCGCGTATAGACGCCAGGCAGAAGCGGGGGCGGCCTGCGCTTCTGGTCCTGGTAGAGCGGAGCCTGTGAATCCCGGGGCAGAAGGAGGTGGAGGCGTCCATGGTGGTTCGCGAATTCGTCCGTGGTTCTACACAGACACACACACACACACACACACACAGACACACACGCGTGCGCACATACACACGCACATGCGCACAGCTGAATAATAATAAAAAAATTAAAAAAAAAACGTACAAAAATAAATGAACAAAAATATTAATAAAAATTACAGAGATAAGAAAGCAGCTGCAAAAGTCTTTTCTTATATATAATTTTGAAGAGACATTTGGGTGTCCATTAAGATCCATTGTGAAAGGCAGACAGGAAACTTACATGCTGTCAGTAGGAAGCTGCCGGGGATCAACACCAGTGGTCCCTATCGTGCACTTGTCAGGAGGTCAGGAAGACAAGATGGGCTAAGTTTCTGAAGGTGTACTATTATGTGCAAGCTAACAATAAGTTGCGAATTGAACTGCAGCCCATTTGTGACGCAAATTGCATGTGTGCCATGCACAGCAAGGCAGCTTGTTCAGAGGAAATTGCTGTGGGAATCCACCCGAATATATTAGTGATTAATTTAAAAACTGATGAGGAAAATACTCTGTGCAGAAAGTCAAGCATGATCATACACCAGCAGATTGTGAGGGACGGTGGCATCTGGCAGCATGGCACCCAAAACCTGGGGATACAGAGAACCTATAGCCCAGTGATCCAAAGTCTAAACACATTTTCCTAGAAGACCAGCTCAGTAGGCTGCAAGATAAACAAGCCTGAAACAGTGCAGTGACGGTGGCTGTGAGCACAGGATGTCACCAGTGAGGATGCAGGGGACTGAAGGTATGCAGCAGACAGAAACTTTAAAGGGGCATCAAGAAGCATGTATAGTTATGCTGGTTTCACGGTTAAGTACAGATGTCAGCTTGACAGTTGAGGGTTTGAGCTCTGGGCACATATGTAGAGAATTAGTAGTTGAGTAAGCCCAGAGTACACCTGCAGAAGACTGTCTAGTTGATGGGGCAGACCCTGCCCATGGTGGGTGGGACTAGGCCTTGAACAGGAATAAAATACAGAGAGTTGGTTGAGGAATTTGGCATTTTTTTTGTACACTTGGCCAGACATACTGGTCTGGCAAGTAAGGATCGTCCCTCTCTCAGCCATTACGTAGAGATGGTGTGGCCAGTTCCCTCAGCCTGGTGTTGGTACATGCTCTCCTGTCAAGCTGGACCATAGACTGTAATTGGACTATCAACAAGAAAATAAATTCCTTGTTCCTTTAAGCCATTTGATGGTCATTTATTAGCAACCATGCAGGCGAACTGCAGCAGCTGGTATGAACATGTGTGCACTGAGGTTCACAATCGTCTCTTGTCTTAATGGCAAGCTGATTTAGCCAGTTTCCTTTCATTCTTTGGGCTTATCTGCATTTTTGTTTTTCTTCTTACTATGAAGATATGTTACTCAAGAAAAGACAGTGTTTCCAAGCAGACGGCTTAGCGATTCCCATGACTTGAGTAGTGGGCAGTGCTTGCTCATTGATACTCAGAAAACCATGACTGTATGTATGTTCCTCAGGCACAGTGTAGCCTCTGCTGACCACAGGGATGTTTGCCAGATGCTAGTTGACTCTGAGGAACACAAAAGGTAAATTATTTAGGTAAGGCCATCATACAGGGCAGACTACTTGCTGCTGGTCAGAGCAGCTTCTGGATCCAGCAGTGCTTGCCAGGTGTTTATGTTGGAGATAGTGCCATTAGCTAGACAACTGGCCAAGAGTCTGGAGGGGCAGGTGGGCCCAGACCAGAGTCATAGAGCCAGGGTTCGGGGATCTTGACTCCATCCTGATGGCAGTATAAAGCCACTAATGACCTCCAGAAAGTTGTCATCCACGGATGACAGATCATAGGCAAAGGTCAGAAAAAAAGACATCAGTCACACCCAGAAGGGATGGGCACAACCCACACATATGATGGACAAGCCCTCTGGTTCTCTACCCCATAAGTACCCGTTCAGGAGGACCAGCAATCAGCATGTGCAGAGCAGAAATGCTGCACGGTAATACAGCTGCTGCCAGGAATATACCGAAAGCACTTCATGAGGAGATACTGGTGAGTCCGGGCTTAGAAGGAAACTAGCAACAGTAATGGAAAAACGGGACATATCAGCAGCAGAGAGCATCAACTTAAGCACAGGATTAGCTCTGGCCCATATGGCAATTCCCCCTTTCTCTGCATCTCCGCCCTCCTGCAGCCCTAGCTTCTCCAAGTCACCAGCCACACATTTGGTAAAAATCAAGTGCAGTGTGGTAACTGCGGACTTCCGCCACAATAAACCAAAATTTAAAAGAATTAATGTCCATTTTCTGAGGGGTGATTAGGACACTGCAGGTCCCTATAGCCCATGCGCTGCAGTAGGTGGGGAGAAGGGGTGTGATCATAGGGATCTGCTTCAAATGCTTACACAAAGAACACACGGGACAGGGAATGAGCAATCAGGGAGCGATGTGTGCTTGAGGAGGCCCTTCCTCCGTGGACCTTGCTAACTCAATGCCCAGCAGCTGCTGGCAGCTGCTAAGTACTCATCCTTGAATGTCAGTTGTCGGGGTCTCAAAGCACAAATTCTCCGTGCTCTCTCTGATCCCATCTCGCCCATAAGACCGCTGCTGCAGAATCCCACACCCACCTCTTCTTCTGCTAAATCAGGTGCAGCAGTTCTTACCTCGTGGCCTGTTTAAGCCACAATAAATAGGCAGTTTCACAGCAATCCTCCCAGAGGTCGGAGGTCACTGTGAGGATCCAAGGAGGTCATCAGGATGAGGCGCTCTGCAAGCATTGGCCACCAAGCACTAAGACATTTTTAATTTGTTACTGATTAATTCATTTAATTTTCAAAACTTCCTAGGAGATCAGAATTGCTATATATTAGAAATATAGTTTCTGAAAGACCCGATTCAAGACTGGAGAGATGGGTCAGGGGTTAAGACTCTGTCTTGCAAGCAGAAGGTCCTGAGTTTGGATCCCAGGTCCCATGTAAAAAAAAAGCCAGGCAGAAACAGCAGTGGTCTGCACTTCAGGCCCTGGTAGACAGAGCCTGGGAAATTCCAGAGCAAAGCAAGGAGGCAGAAGTATTGGAGGACGATTCCTGAAGCCACACTTGGGCCTCCACAGGGACACACAGTGCCCTCTGAGACACACACAGACACACACAGACACACACACACCTAATTCAGCCCTGGCTCTGTGGTTTGTAGAGCGAGGTGTTGCTGTCGCTCAGCCTCTCCTAGGATACTCCAAGCGCCACACAGCAGAGACTGCAGATCAGAGCGCTCAAGGCTGGGAAGCAGCAGGCTCACATGCATGTCACTTCCGCTTCCCTCCATCTGCATTCTGAGAGGAGGAGATGAGACTGTGTGACTGGCAGAGCACAAATGATGCAGACAAGGGGAGAAGAGGCGACAGTGGAGGGGGCATGCAGGATAGGGGGCAGTGACAGTGATACGCACAGCAACAAAGCACAATGCTCCTGAAGGTGCTGGTAGAGGGCAGAGGGCTGGGGATGGTGGTGGAGAGGGGATGGTGCTTGTGGTGGTGATGATGGCAGAAAGTGAAGTAGAGATTGTGGAGGTAGAGGCTGTGGTGCAGGCTGTGGTAAAGGCTGTGGATGTGTCAGCTGTGGTGGAGGCAGAGGCTGTGGTGGAAGCTGTGGACGTGTCAGCTGTGGTGGAGGCAGAGGCTGTGATGGAGGTTGTGGTGGAGGCTATGGACGTGTCAGCTGTGGTGGAGGCAGAGGCTGTGAAGGAGGCTGTGGTGGAAGCTATGGACATGTCAGTGAGTACGAGCGGCTTCCACAGATGAGGAGATGGTGTTAAGAAGGACTAAGCTGGGTTATGGTCTGAAGGTGTATATGGTCTTTACACAGCAGCACTACTTTGGGACAAAGATCCTAGTGACAGATGCCACAAAGGGCAAACCTTGCTGCCAGATGGCTGGTCCATCTCCAATGTGCTGCCTCAAGTTGCTTTCGTCAGGCATTTGTTCATAGTAGCATGAGTAACTGCAAGCATGATTGGAACCTTTGGTGGGGAGACCTGGTCACAAGCATCTAACTTCAGAACCTATGATCCTAACCTCTCTCCTCTCACTGTGGTGGAGGAGCTGCAAGGCCAGTGGGCAGATACACGAAGAACAAGTATCATTGCTCATGCAGCCTCCACAGACCAGGAGGACAAAGGCACTGCTGCACCTGGCCAGTTACACTAAAGGCACCTTCCAGATACAGGGCAAGTCACAACGATGGACAGTCCAGGTGGCGTCCTTCTTATGTATCCTGTAACGGTATGCAGCTCTGTCCTCATAACGATGTGGACCGCAGCTCAGGCCAGGGGCTCTCAGGTCCTCCGATTTTTTATCTGACCATCTTACCAAAGGTCCTCTGTCCCACCAGAACAGTTATGAGAAGCCCAGAAGGCCAGTTAGGTACTTCTAAGCCCTTGCAGCATCTGCGGACAGAATCTACACAGGTGCCTGAGCAGAAGAGGTACTCACAGAGCGACTGGCAGGCAACCATGCTTCCGCCTACCAGGTAAACAACTTCCTGGGTCTTCTAGACTGGAGCACAGCTCAGCAGCAGCGCACATTCCTCACTGGTTCTGGAGGGGGCTCCCCTCGTGGTTGATGTCGTCATTTCTCTGTGTTCCGGCTTTGGGTTAATGTTGCTGTCTCCGCCTCTGCATTCCCACTGTGGCCATGTCTCCTCACAGGTCTCTAGGCACCCCTGCACTAGGTCAGTCTCCCTTCCATGGAGGCACCCCATGGGCACCCTTGGGCCTTTGTTTGGCAGAAGCATTATAATATCACAGTAACTAGTGCCTGGCTGTTCATGCAACTCGAAATCACCTCCCAAGTCCAAGCAGACCCCAGGGAAGACAGCCTTTCCTGGCATGTCCTCCTTGGACTCTGGCCAGCTTCCATCAGATCCTTCTCTAAAGGGCCGCAAGAACTGTTGTCCAGAAACACACTCTCCACCCTTCAATCCTCAGTATTCTCTCCTTGGTGACACTCTTGAATGTATGGCTGACCCCTGCTCCACTTCCCTCCTACACTTGCACCTCAGGCCCACACAGCCCGAGTTCAGCCTGACTCTGAAAAGGCTCCCCGGGTGTGGCTTGCATGTCCTTCACAGAGTGTGAGGCTTGTGTTCTCAGCCCACATGGACGACTCCATCTATGAATTGTACCCTGGCAGCTTGCTTGGCCTGCTTCTGAGTTCTTCCACTTGCAAAGCACAATCCAATCTAGCTTACAGAACTTCTGCTAGGTTCAGAGAGAACTTATTGCAAGGACTTGGCATAAGGCATAGGCTTCCAAAACTGTGGAGACTGCGTGTAAGCCCAGGACTCTGTGGTGACCATTGTCATATAGGCCCAGGGCTCATGTTCAACACTTCTCAGTCATGTGCCACCTGCTGATCACCCAGGTCACAAATGCACATGCCTAAACTAAACTCACCACCCTCTCTTTCTCTAGATGGCAAGCAGCTATTTTCTTGAGCTTATAGCCCTTTCAGAACACTCAGCATTACCCACAGTGAAGACCTCCTTATAGACTCACCCCTACAGCTTCACTTTGCCTCCACACAGAAGCCTCATCCCCCTGATTCCACATCTGGCATCCTGATCAGTCTCCAAACACAGCTCCCACCCAATAGCCTCCTTGGTCAAACCCTCTTCTTCCCCTCCAGGATCCCCTCTGCACCCCAGTTTCCTATTTCTTACTTACATGCAGACATGTGCCAAGCACCTACTCGATGCCCTCAGAAAGCATAAGACAGTATGGCAAGTACTAGGATCTAGGACAGGACTACAGCCCCTAGGGGAGGGTACGAGGCAGTATTGGGAAGGTCATGGCACCTTTAGGAGGTGGAGCCTTGCTGGAAGAAGGCAGTCACAGGGGATAAGCCTTGAGGTGGATTAGTCCCACCCCCACAGTCTGCTCTTACAGTGAGAAGTCTAGCCTTTCTCAGTCTCCAGATGGGTGTGACTTAGCCTTCTTCCTGGTTCACGCCAGTCATGCTGCTTCCGCCATGAAAGACTGTGTCTCCTCTCTGGAACTGTAAGTTGAATAAATCTCCCTTTCTCTCTTAAGGTAGTTGACTTTGGGTGTTCTCTCACATCAAGAGATGAGTAACCAGTACAAGTGGGTAACCCTTGCAGGCCTGTCTTCCACAAGCACCCCTCTGTTTATGAAGCCTAACGCTCTGACAGATGAATCCCAGTCAGAGAGAACCTGACATACACACACACATACACACACACTCCTTCTAGGAACTACTTCTCCCACTGGTGATCGCTGTCCCGTTGCTTTTGAACACTATTCACGTGGATCCCACACTTGGCAGGGGTCTTCTGTGTCTGACCTCTGCTAGGGGGCATTCCCAAGGCTCTTCACCATTGCTGCCTGCATCTGTACACTACTCGGTCATGCTCCGGTCTGAATTTTCCAACATCGTTCATGATTGGTGGTCTGGGGTGACCCTGAATACTGCTATTGGAGACATCCATAGCATCTCTTCTGGAGGCCTGCTGGACAGAGGGCGTGTGCATACTTGGCTCTAACAGACACTGGATTGCATTCTCCAAACACCTGTGCCAACCATCAGCAGTGTCTGAGAAGTCACCTTATGGTGTTGCCTTTCCCACTGTGGCCCTTCTGCTGAGGGCACAGTGATTTCATGTTGTGGTTGAGGTCTGCGCTTCCTGCAAACTTGCTGGCCATTGGCACTCCCACTTTTACTAGGAAGAACCCAGTGTAACTCCAGATAGAACTTCTGCTCTGGTGAATATGCCTATAGACAGATACCTCAGGGACAAAAAGGCCTGTGCCTACGACAGGTGGGCTTAGCAGGCGTCTGAGAAGGGTGGATAGGACCTGTTCCCTGCCTTTCCTCACTCACAGGAACAGAGCAGGCAAGAGGTGGGTGTTGTGTGGGATGCGAGGAGCTTCCCAAGGGATGAGCTGAAATCCTTCAAGTTCCATGCTTTGTCCCCGAGTCAGTTTTGATGTTAGTCTGGGAAAATGTGTAGTCTGAGTTTGGGAAAAGGAAGACAAGGCCTTAAGGAATTGGGAAGGGCTTGGGTCTGGAATCCAGCATAGAAGTGTTCTCAGGCGTCCAGTCCTTGCTGTCCCCTTCACACCAGAGGACTATGAGAGGTAGAGCCACACCCACCCAACCATCACTGTGCCTGGCACCTGGCTGAATTGATCATATGAGCCTTTGGTTTCCACACTGAAGAATGGTTCAGGAAACAGTGTGGTACAAGAAGGTCACAAAGTTATTTCACTTGGTCTTCCTTGCCTATTACAATGGATGACAGAGGCCCACCGGGCACCTCAGGACTGGATCCCACAGATGGAAGGCAGAAGATTCCAGCCAGTCTTCTGGACTCAGCACAGCTGGACCCCCGGTCTCCACTCTGCTACACTCCACTGCTGCCCTGGTACTTTGCACTGCTCGTGGAGTTGAGAGAGCGACAGCAGCTGACCCTGCCTCCCCTGGACGGAGTCCATCACCAACACTGTCAGTGTCTAACCTGCCTTCCCTAGAGAGAGACAAAGAAGGAAGGGAAGGGAAGGTGTGTGCTGACCGCAAGGTCCTGGAGCTGCAAATGCCAAGCTCTGAACATGTTCCACAATGGAGGCTGAACTGCAGAAAAGCAAAAGCCGATAAAAAAGACTTTCGGATGCTGAGTTTTCCATCTTCCCAGCCATTACCAGAATAAAATTATCCATGGGAAAGATTAAAAACCCTTTTCAGACTAATTCAACTAAGCCCCATTCTTCACCTCTTCTTCCCTCTTCCTTCGGCTCGCTGTAGCCTGCCGCCTCCCACCCCAATTTCCACTGGTGGAATTTCCTCTTCTATTATCAGCGGCAAAGCCTATGTTAAGTCAGAAAGGAGACAGTGCCTTTGCATCTCCTGCAAGTGCTCAACAACTAGTCACAAAACAGGAATCCTCCCCTTCCTGCTTTGGAAGGAGCTGCTGCCTTTACCAGAGCAGGGAAAGAACGGAAGGATTCACCCAGGGAGGGAGGCCTGAAGGAGAGGACTGAAGCAGTGGTAGGAGGGCGGGGTTAACAGCTAATCCTGGATGACAACTTGACCACACCTGGCATTAACTAAAATCAGCAGCCAGACCACCTGAATGAAGAGCTTATGGGGGGATAAACACATTTACAATACAAAGACATCTGCAAGGAACCTCCCAGTAGCAGATAAAAGGGGGGGGGGGGAGAACGTAAAAACAGAAGAGCTAATAGAGACTCTCTTGCCCTATGCCAGCAACGCCTCTTCCCTCCTGCCTCCTGGGTTCTCCCTCCAGACTCTCCAAGCCTTTGACCCTTCAACATGTCTGAAGACTCTTCAGGAATCCTCCAGCCTTTAACTGCCATGGACTGCACTTCTGGACTGAGCAGTTATGGCAATCATTGCTGGACTACCTCGGCCGTATCTCATAATCCAGTCTACTAAATTCCCTTCTTGTATGGATTCATTCTGTTGGTTCTGTGCTCTAGAGAATCCTGACTAATATAGACGGTCAGGGGAAAACAGATTTTAGAGGAAAATGCCGTGGCGTATCCCCTTCCACCCCACAGACACAAGTGCACATCTCCAAGCAGCAAGTCCAGTAGGAACCAGAGCGCTATGTACAAAATCAGAAAAGCAGCCTCCAGGACATGTGTTAAGACTGGGCGCTCACAGTGATGGCTGGATCTCAAATCACAGTCTTTAGCATGATAACCCACAATCCCAGCTGCACCCAGATACTGAGGCCCTCAGCAAATGGCACAAGCACTGGCGCCCTGGACTGCAGGGCATCATGACCAGGACCAGCATTAGGCTTCAGTCTCCCCTACATGCGCTGCAGAGGTGGGCAGCAAGTGGCCAAGTCACCATCTTCTGCCCCACTGTGTGGGAACCCAGAAACCTGTGTTTCTGCCAGGCTTCCTGTGGTACATCACGACAAGAAGTCATTTGGAAATCAAGCCCCTCAAACAAGCCGGCACCTTTAAGGCTCTACAAGGTGACAGATGCATCCATATGCCAGCAGCTCAGGCTGATGAACACCATCTCAGCTGTAAGGGAGACATTTTAACATCCTGACCATCCTCCATGTTGTAAGCGACAATTCCCCAAAAGTAACCAAGTTACCAAATGAATTTTCAGGCCCTCGTTGCCAGAATTACAAAGATTCAGATGTGTGTGAATCTCATTTATTCCTAGAGCAGCAGTGCTAGGCTGCAGCCTGCACTTTGATCTTCCCAACTCCTGGGAGAAAATCAATGATAAACTTTAATGTATTTGGACAGCAAGACTTCACGTTATTGTTATTTTTACCCAATGCAGCTTAACTTGAGTGAAAAAGATGTACTGGGGTCGCAGCACTGCCCAGTGGTGAGTATGAATTACTTTTCTAAAACTAAACTGTAGCAGAGCCAGCCACATTCAACAGACATGGGCCAGTTAGAAGCAAATATCTCTATGAATACAACTTGTTGAAAGGCTGGGACTCTGTGGCCCAGCAGGAGGGAGGGAGGGTGGGCGTGTCCATAAGGCCTGTGGCTCTCCCCTCACCATGGTGGTAAACTCTGGTCTCTGGCTGGATGGGTGTCTTTGGGACTGAGCCTGGTGAGGGCAGCCAGGAACAGCCTTACCTTCTTCTCGATGCGCCCCAGCTGCTCCTTGTAGAAGCTGTTGCGACGGCTAAGCTCGGCCTCTCTGTTCTCCAGCTCCCTGGCCTACATGGAGGAGAACAAAGCCTGTGTTAGCTGGCAGCAGAGGCGCTGATCATGCTGCAGGGAGAGACACTGTCCTGCTCACAATACACTGGTGAAGAACAGCCGCAACAAACTGCAAGCCACCATGGACAGATGGTTCACATGTGCGATGCTTCGCTTTCACAACAGCCCTTCAAGGTGGGTAATTAGTACAACAATTTTGCAGAGGATAATCACTAACATTTATTGAACACATATTATCTGCCAAGCTCCAGTCTGTGTGTGCTCCCCCTCCCCCCTCCCCCCCACTGCCTGGACTCCTCCAACACCTCCAAAGCATGATGTAATTACTTCACTGGGTTTCATGGTCACAGCTGACGCCCATGCAGAAAAAGAGGCACAACACCAAGTAACAAGTTTTCAACAGCAGCCCACAGGCTGGGAGGAGTCTGCTGCAGCCAGGCTGGAGTCCTGACACCTGGCAGCACAGCATGCAGACATCCTGATGTCCCAACGTCCCTCGACCTGCACTGAAACATCAGAGGAGTCTCCTCAGGCAACAGGAGAGGCAGAGTCCCACTACCAAGGGGACAAGCCTTTACCCTGAAAGGGTGAGTAAGCCCTTTGGAGCCAGCCTGGAAGACCCTCTCTCCAGTCACAGTGAGAATGAGGGCTCAGATAATCAGGGCAAGCAGACTGGAGTCCACAGATGTGGGATGCTGCCCTGTTCCCCCCTTATGTGGCTGGTAACTGAGAACAACTTCAGGTCCAGTGGGTAAAACCTGAGCAGGAGTCAGAAGCATCCAGCATCAGCCACATCTAAGGACTATCTGAAGGCTGAAAGAAACTAGCAGGAATACACAGTCACAGCAGATGTCCTCAAGGATCACCAGTACCATGACACTGAGGAACACACTTTCCTTTGTTGGCATACCCAAGCCTCCAGGGACGCTTTCCAAAACCAGATCTCAAGTCTCACTGCTGAGATGAGTCCCCTTGAGCTAGGGAATGCCTAAGGGGTTTGGAGGGGTACGCCCTGCTGGACACCAGCTGTGCAAGGGCAGAGAGCACCCAAGAGTGCTTGGAGGAGGCCTCCAGTAGTGCAAGGGCTGAGTGCACCCAAGCACCCCTTAGTCTTCTGGGCACTCACTCCTCACTGCCAGTGCAGAAGTGCTATGAACCTGAGCCCACATGACTTAAGTCCAAACTTCTCCTTTTGAGTCATGCTGTGACATCAGTATATGCGTCTGAGTTCAAAATACATGTGCCCACAAGGGCCACAGACTATGGAAGCTCCTGTCCTCCGCAGTGATGATCATTTGTTGTCATGGAAACTTTGGGAACACCAGCAAGCTGAGCAGCAACAGCAGAGTCCAGCGCCTGAGAGCCACTATGATGAAGGGCCTGGGAAAGGTCCACTGTGCCCAGCACCCCAGCCACAGGGCTGAAGGCAGGCGCATACCTGCCAGTTGATTCTGATGTTGGCTCCGCAGACCTAGCCTTGGCCGGCTGCCTTCCTTTGTGTGCTTTCTCTCTACCTGTCAGCAAAGGAGACACCAGAATATCTAAAGAATGCCAAAAAAACGCCTCTGGAATGCAACACTCCAGCAAAGCCAAATGCTATGGGGAATGAGATCTTTCCTAGGATATCTCCAGGAAATTCGGTGCAAGGCTGGGCCCTGGGGTCTCCCAGGAAATGCGGTACAAGGCTGGACCTCAGGTTCCCAGACACACCTAATCTGTGTGGAGTCTCTTGGCAACTCAGCACTAACTGGGAAGGACTCTGTGATAGTTAATCCTGGGTGTCAACTTGACACACCTAGTATTAACTACCCAACCCGCTGAGACCACACCTGGAAAGATCAACTGAGACCACCTGAAGGGATTATACTGGCCCTAGATCCCATCTGAACCGCCACAGATCTCCCAGTAATGGACCATATAAAAGCCACAGAACAGAATACAGAAAAGCATCAGAATCAACTGGCAGGTATGCGCCTGCCTTCAGCCCTGTGGCTGGGGTGCTGGGCACAGTGGACCTTTCCCAGGCCCTTCATCATAGTGGCTCTCAGGCGCTGGACTCTGTTGTTGCTGCTCAGCTTGCTGGTGTTCCCAAAGGTTCCATGACAACAAATGATCGTCACTGTCGATCTGAAGCTGTGCTCTTCCCTCCTGCCGCCCGACCCTCCAAGTTTTCAATGAGACTAGAGACTCTCTAGGAATCCTCCAGCCTTCAGCTGTCACCCTTGGGGCTACTGGGCTGAGCAGCTACTGGCAGCCATCGTTGGACTACCTCGGCCATATTTCGTAAGCAAACTCAATAAATTTCCTTTATATATATAATACAGATCCCCTGGGCAGCAGAGGAGAAGCTGGCCTGACACAAGCAGCAGCCAAGTGTGGGGGTATCTCAGAGGGCATGGGGTTTGCCATTTTCTGGTCTGTAGTCGCCACCAAGCAGAAGAGGACTTGTCAGTTACCATCCCTAAGGGTCAATGGGACAAGGGGGGACAGAAGTTCGTGCACCACTCACTCACCAACCGAATAACAGTGACCCCGTCTTCAGACAGAGGCGCCTAGAATGCTCAGCTAGCAGTCACAGGTCAGGAAAAGCTGCAGAAGTAGAGCTCAGCACAGACGCCCACCGCTGCTTCTTACTCTGTTCACACACAGGAACACTGAACCCAGACTTTCTACTGCACACAGTCCAGCAGCTGCAGTCAGGTAAGGATGCCATGGGCCATCTGAGAGGGACGGGTCAGGCCATGAAGCTCTGCAGATGTGCCACCTCTCCACAGTGCCCTGTCTCTGCCACAGTCCCATGCTGCCTGTGAGATTTGTAGCAAAATTACCATGATGGGCAGTACACAGGAGGTGGCACATGGAAGTGGGCTGCTCGAGATGTAAGCACCAGGGTGTCAGTGTTTGGCCTGAGATTTAGTCTTGGTGGAGAAAGAGCGCACAGCCAGCCTGGCAGCTCACACAGCCGCTCGTGTCAACAGCATTCATGCAAGACCAGCCACAGGCAGCTCTGCATGACACTGGAGTCAGGGAGCGCAGGCAGGCTTCAGCCAGCTCGGCAATTCATCCAGCTACTTCTGACCGCGCTGCGCAGACAGCACTGGGAGAGGCTTAGTGTCTCAGAGTGTGCTCATGCGGATGCGGGTGGGAGAGGTGCACAGACATAAGATAGCACCAGAGCCACGCACTGTGGAGACTACAGAACAAAGCATTAGTGAGGTAGCTGGCTACTGTTCTGTCTGAAGAGATTTCCAAGAAAATCTTCTGGGGAAAATATTAAATGGAGTATGCTGTCTCTACAAACACCACTATTATGTGGATCTGCATGGTGGAAGACACACTTTGGAGGGCGTGAGGGATCTGCATGGTGGAAGGCACACATTGGAGGGCGTGAGAGGTCTGCAGTGATCAGTCACGACAGCATGGGGGTCACACTTGGACATGCAGCACTGCTTCAGACACAGCAGTGACAGAGAAGAGCGGCGGTTCCAAGACAAGCCAGGTTCAAAAACAAGATTAAAGAGCCCAACACAGAACATTCTCAAAAACAAGAGGCGGAACCAGAGCTATAGGCTGCTGGGCGGGCTGGGGCAGCGCTGGCAGTCAGGCCCTCTCTATGTTGGGGAAGGCACAGACTCTGCCCACAGAGGCGGAGAGGTCAAGCTACACCTGCAGGGGAGGGAGGGCTCCTCTTGTAAGAAGCTTGTAAGAATTTCCCAAGGTCCCTCCAAAGTGTGACTTTCTGTTTGCTTGGACCTAGGAGGCTGGGAAGCCACAGGTCCAGCTGGGATCACTAAAGAACTCAGGCAAGCTTTCTCAGGTGAGGAGACAATCGGAAAGAGTGGCCAACATGGTCCCTGGGTACAGATCCAGGGGCTTAGAGCAAGGCCATCAGAGGGAAGGCCAAGCAGGTGAAGCTCACCTGCTTCACTCCACTGCAAATATGCCTGCAAACCACATGCACAGAGCTTCTAACGAAATCAGCACTTGAGATGGATTCATTGCAGATGACACTTAGATTACCAGACAAGATGGCACAGGCACAAAGGACCCTGGGTGGACAAGATGGAAGGATGCAACAGAGCCACAGATGCTACCACTAAGCTCTAACAAGCAAGAGCGAAGGCTCGTCCTTCCTTCCACCAGCCTGAGGGTCTCACAGGTCACACCATGGACGTAGGCTTCAATGCCCTGCTCTAAGGGACATAGGTTATCATTTTCCCAACAAAACTAAAGTACCACTGCATACATATAGGACTGGAGGGATGGCTCAGGGTAAGACTCTGCCTCCCAAGTCAAAGGTCCTAAATTTAGATTCCAGGTCCCATGTAAAAAATGCCAGGCAGAAATGGAGGTGGCTTACACTTCTGGTCCTGGTAGGCAGAGCCTGGGCAATCTCACAGCAAAGCAAAAAGGTGGTAGAAACAATCCGGGATGATTCTCAAAGTCACCCTTGTTCCTCCGCAGGGACACACAGTGCCTTCTGATACACACACACACACACACACACACACACACACCACATTGACATTAATTCCTTCACATCACCAAATTAAGTTGCTCAAAGGATAAAGGAATAAATCCTCATTTATAAAAAAAAGAAATTATGACCTTGAAATATGCAAAGTCAAGACATAATACTCAAAAATTTTAAAAACACAAAAGTGCGCTGTTGGAAGACAAACCCTATGTAGAAGACATTGAGGGAAAAGGAGCGACTAGTACCATGGTGTAGCACAGAGCTGCAGCCAAAAGGCAGCAAAGGAAGGAAGCAGCGTGAGGCTGGGGGAGATGCTGTGAAGCGTGTGGCTGCAGAGTAGCATGGGAGGGGAGCCAGGGGCAGGGCCTGAGAGCAGAAGTCAAGTCAGAAGGTGGCATGGCATGTGGGTTTGAAGGAGGGAAGGGAGATGCAGAGTAGGAAAAGGGACTGAGGAGTGTGGGGGAAGGAGGGTGACAGGAAGCACAAAGTACAAAGGAAATCATAGATATCTGCAATGAATGTGTGGTAGGCAGATTCTAAGAAGCCCAAAGCCACTTCCCACTTCCTACCTAGGCCTTGTGTTCCCATTCCCTGGGCATGGGTTGGACCTCATGGTTACTGCTAATCCACAAAATGGTGAAGGTGATAATACATCACTTCCGAGATTTGGTTTTACTAGCTAGTGGTCTCTGCCACACCACCCTTCTCTCTGCTTGTTCACATGGACAAACAGACCCCCATTTCCACGAGCTGTCCTATAGAAGAGACACCCACATGGTAGTGAACTAAGGGGGCACCAGCCAACCGTCAGTGAGGAGCTCAGCCTTTACCTGCTGCCAGCAGCCATACTCGTTAGACCCTGGCAGACACTTGATAGCACCAGACACGGAAGGAAGACTGAGGACCACTGAGCTGAGCCAGATCTCTGACCCACAAGCAGCAGGACCACCACAAACAAATGTTCACTGATTTGTGCCTCTTAATCTTGCAATCTGCTATTTGGAAAACTGTATAAATACTGGTTAGTCTCACCCTTAAGGGAAAATGATGATCACTTTGCATAACTTTGCATAAAAGAAGAGAAAGTCTAGGCAGAAACTCAGACACCACATGCAGTCTCCCTTTCCAGGTGCAAAGGCAGAAGGCTGAGTATTCAACTAAAACTCTAGGATAGACAGATAACTGCCTACCAGAGAGACAGAACTTCAGAAACAGATCATCATGGGCTACATGTCTAAGACAACATGTCTAACTAAGGTTTAGCAGAAAGCTGATAGAGAGAGGTGTGAAGAGATGATTTCCACAGAGAGAGACATGTCCATTTGGCATGTATTGTATGAGAAACCCGAGGACCTCTTCTTTGTTTCCTGTAAGGTCTCCCCTCTGACTTTACCTTCTGCCAGTCTAACTACAGCGTCTAGGTCTCTGAGATCTCATGTGCCGACCACGCAGACATCTTGCAGAAGCATTTCAAACCTTCTGAGGACAAACTTCTAGGCATGCCGGCAACCATTTGCCTAAACTATTAGCTGCCTCACAGCAGCCCCGGTTTTCAACAGATGCCTCCAGCTGTTTTAGACAGTGCCCTCAGGGAACCAGGACTGCCAGTCTCTTGAAATGGAGGTCCAAACACATACCTCCCTCCTACCCCTTCCAGCGGCTGGCAGGGTGGGCAGTAGTAGAATTTCAGGGAACACAGATCAGTTGCAAGGTACACACTTGCCAGGAATCCCAGCAGAAGGAACTAAGGGGACAAGCACTAAAAGGCCTCAGATTCTCAAAAGTAAGCCAAGGCCCTGAGTCACGGATGAGACATTCAGATAAATCCCAGGCAGGATGCTTGGGTAAAGTTCTTAAATAACTACTAGAGTGATGGAATATTTCGGAACACAAGCTGTAAGCTAAAAACAAAGCAATTTCTCTAGCAGCCTGTTATGGTTGCGTTTTGGTGTTAACTTGATAGTTGCAGACTGTTTGGAGCACAGCTGTGGAGGGTTAATGATTGGAATGGCCCCTGAATTAAGTTTGCAGGTACTTGATTGATTGTTGTGGAAAACCCAGCCCATAGTGGGTGGTACTTTCTAGTGATGGACCAGATAATAGGAAGTGCAAGGAGGCACTTGCTCTTTCCTTATCTTGTATGGACTTGCTGTGGAGTCCACTCTGCGAGCGTTGTTCACTTTTAGAGCATTGTGGCCTTCTTTATTGCTGCTGCTGCTGCTGCTGCTGCTGCTACCTCCGTCCTTGGCTGACTCAGAGCTTCATCTTTTCTACCATGTTGCTGTTCCCGCTGCCTTTGGAGCCTGGACTCTGGGCCTTGCTGCTGTTCCCTGTTCGTCACTGACATCAGAGCCCAGCTGCTCTTCACCGACATCAGAACTCAGCATCTTTGACCCTCCAGAGGAGCAAAGGTTTGAGACCTTCTCGGGATCTTTTGGCTTTGTGGAACATTCCAGTCAAGAGTAAGCCGGCTGTGGGCAGCTACTTTGAAGGACACTAATTTTTATTGTGCGTTATTTTAATAACTGTTTCTGTTTCTTTAGAGAACCCTGACTAATACACAGCCTAAAAAAGACAACAGAAGATATCACAGGCTTCTAACTAGACCCATCCACTCCCAGAGCTCTGAGCAGGTGAGAACAAAGCCTGATGGGTAGGGGAGACAGCTCTGGAGCCTGGGTTTAGAGCCAACCTGCCAATGCTGGCTCCCATTAACCCCTGCAGAGATTTCCCACAGCTTCAAGAAGAAATCACAGAAAATACAGTGAATCCTAAAAACTTCCCACAGCTGAGAAAACAGGGGCTTCAGTGCGCACCAACCGCTGGTCCTGAAATTTCAGGAGCAACAGAATTTTTGGAGCTGAAAAGTGAATGCCACTTTAGTGGCATAGGGACAGTTTCACTATCAAGTGGTCCAAGTCACGCAATGTAGTTCCAGGGAGGCATGGTGCTAAGAGAAAAGTATCTGAGTGTCTGGAAGACAAAGGATACAACCAGCCAAGTCGGCAAAGGACACGCTGTGGTAATGAAGGCTGTACCGCTAATAGCCTGACATGGGTCCCTTTCTGGGAGTTACACAACAGCCTGGCAGGCTTTCCCAATGCAGCGGAGTCACTGACACCTTCACCAAGCACTGAAGGAGAAACAGCATGTGCAGGGCCACTTGAAAAGGCCACTGTGACAGAGAACCCCGCAAGAAAAGTTGTTTACACTGCACTCAAGATAGACAGTACGAGAATCTCCAGCAAAAAAGCTGCTAGTCAACTTGTCTTTGTTTCGCACTCAACTGCTCCCAAACCACCCAGGGAGCAAAGGGTTGACTCCAGCTTATGATTTTAGGTTATAGTCATTACGACAGGACCGAGGAAGCTGTCTACACCCTCACAGGAAAAAGCTCAGAGAGGGGCATACATTCCAGCTTGCCAGTCTGCCAACTAGCTCTCTTTCCATCTTGTCCACCTAACCAGGGAATGGTTTGCTCACTATGGACTGGTCTTCCCACATCCGTTGATAATCTCCCACAGGCTTGTTCTGAGGCTATCCTTAACTACATAGATATGCCTAAGGCCATCCTTAACTACATAGATATGCCTAATAAAAGTAACAAGATCCATGCAAAGTCATTTTTCCAGAATCTCTGTTCCAACCCCAGATGCTTACATTCTGTAGAAACTGAACAATCGTTAGGGTACACATATACACTTACACCACATACCACATATATACTCACATGCACACATACCCATACTTTATACCGCATACCACAAACACACCTACAACCACATACCACAACACACATCACACACTCACAAGCACATATGCCACATACAAATATCACACACACACTCACACACCTACACACATACGTACACTCAAATACACAAACACACACACTAACTTTTCAATGCATGAAAAAGACAGCTAAACCTGAGTTTTAGTAATACTCTCCCAAATAACTCATGAACTAAGAAAAGACAACAGGAATTCCAGCCCTGCACATGAATCAGATTGGCACCGTCTTCTGTAAATATACCAAATCACTGTGTCAAATAAAAATTCTGAAAAAACTTAAGAAGTCTCAAAGGAATGAAAATTTTATATTTAAGAATGCATGGTAAAAACAATGAGATATCTGTAAGATGGCCTTCATACATTTATTTTTTAATTAAGACTCAAACAAATTCCTCATTCCATAGATGAAGACAATACACCTTATATAAGAAACCTACTGAGAGAGCAGCTTAGGCTGCAAGGACAGGGTCTTTGCTGATAACTGACCCTAAGCTTTGCTTGAAAATGGAAAGGTTGACTCTCAAGCTGGACTCCTGGCAGAACATACTGAAAGTTCACCTGGATCACCAGAGTTGACAGGACGAACTCTGAATAAGCAGCAGCCCAACTGCACATTTCCTACAGGTGCCCAGGAAGGCACTGAGGATACTGGATATGGCACAGAAATGAATGTTGTTATGTGTAATTATGGTCCCCACTGTGAGATCACAGACCCTCCAGCTGCCTCTCACAGAAATTAGGCCTGACCCCGTGGCTCTGGAAGCCCCCTGCACCACTTGCAGCTGTAAGCAAATCTAGCCTCCCGCCCCTACCCAGGCAGTGCCTTCTGTCTCCTGGCACTGCACATGGATTCCAAAGCTTTGGAGAAAACTTCCTTGTTCAGATGCACTCCCAGCTGAAGGCTAAGCTATAGCCCCTATGAAGGATTCACAGTCTTCCACACTCTCCCTCAGCTGTGTTCTACAGTGCCGACAGATGAGCAGAGAAGACCTGAATCATCAGGATCTGGTCTGAACCCTTCACTTCTGCTCATGCATCCCTGGCTAGCCTCTCTAAGCCTCAGTTTCCCACTTTATCCAATCAGCAGATTGACAGCAGCTGCTTCATGAGACAGAGGTGAGGTCAGCTATGATAATGTATCCAAAGCACCAAACACACTGTCAAACACAATCAACCTTACAAGCTCAGTGCCAGCCAAGAACTGCTTTTGTGATAATGAAAGTGCTGTTAAATGTTCAATGGAAAGGAAAACATGCCTTTCCACCACTGTGTTGGATAACAGGCTTTTAATGTAAAGAGTCAAATCTCAAAGACAAATATAACTTTGAGATGATCTGAGATCATCTCTGCGGGGCTGGATAGAGTCTGTGAAGCCTGCCAGCCCGCACTGTGCTGTTTCCTCACTACACCATCTATGCTGACAGTCATTAGCCTCAAGGAAACATTCTCTTGGACTTACAGATTGATATATAATCCACAAGACATGCTACTCACCTCTTAAAATCTATGATTCAATGCTTGCGGCTACATGGCTCCTCAGTCGCTACTCTAATTCCATCACATCTTCAATGGCCTCAGAAAGAAGCCTGTGTCCAGGGGCACTGTGTCCAGGGTGGCCCTTTTCCTTCCCTATACCAACTCCTAAATGCCATTAACTAATGAACAGACTGAAAATATGCTGTATCTATACAATGGAATGCAGTGAAGCCAGGAAAAGAAAGAAATGAACCTTAAGAACAGCACAGCAGAAATAAAAGACACATGGGCCACTTATCCCACGCTGCCACATATCCTGAGCTTATGTTCAGATGAAGGAACACATGGCTCACATATGCCATGGCACCACATATCCCACAACCATGTTCAGACAAAGGGACACAGAGACAGGGAGTGAAAGAGCAGCTGCCAAGGCTGGGGTGCACACAGCATGACTGGTAGTAGAAGAGTTCTTTCTGGGCTGATGAAATGCTCCCATTTTTAACCAGGGAGATAGCTGAACACACCATGATAGAGCCATGTATTTCAATGGGCTGTTTCATGCATATGAATTACATCTCAGTAAAGACATTATGATAGTCAGATATAGGGACACAAACCTATAAGCACAGTACTCAGGAGGCTAAGGCACTATGAGCTTAAGTTCAAGGTCAGTCTGGGCCCCTAACGCTCTTTAAAGTAAAAGAGTTGTTAAAATACAGAGGACCGTGAGAGAAATGAGTCATAAAATATAGAGGCCCACGAAGTAAATGACTCATATCGAAATAGTCAGTAAAACACTCTGGAAAAGACCCACTGTCAAGAGACCAGTGAGCAGCCCAGCTCGAGGCGAACAGAAGAGGATCTGAACCTTGGTAGTGTGGTGACATGCACCTGTAATTTCCACACTTGGGAAGCAGATGTAGGAAGATTGCCACAAATTTGAAGCCAGCCTGGTAGAAAACATGAATTCCAGATCAGACAGACTGTGGCCTTAAAAAAAAAATTGTAGACCCCACCCCCGCTCCGCCGGTTGGGACGCGTACGCGAGATCCAGCTGGGGCCTCACCGCGCGCTCTAGGACCCCAGGTCAGCCCACAGGGACCCGGCTCCGACTCCCACCATCCAGCCGGAGCCGCGTGGGGGCCGAGGGACGAGGAGGACCTCCCCCTGCGCCCGGGCCCCGCCCCAGCTGCCCTCGGGTTAAATAGCTCCACGCCAACTCGCCCATCGTCCCTTTTTTCACCCCACCCCGCTCCGCCGGTCTGGACACGCGCGCGGTCCACCCGGGCCTCACCGCGCGCTCTAGGACCCCAGGTCAGCCCACAGGGACCCGGCTCCGACTCCCGCCATCCAGCCGGAGCCGCGCGGGGGCCGAGGGACGAGGAGGACCTCCCCCTGCGCCCGGGTCCCGCCCCAGCTGCCCTCGGGTTAAATAGCTCCACGCCTACGTGCCCATCCTCCCTTTTCACCCCACCCCGCTCCCCCCAGTCAGGACACGCGCGCGGTCCACCCGGGCCTCACCCCGCGCCCTAGGTAAGTACCCGTTCGGGCCCCGCCCACCAGTACCCCAGGCCAAATAATTCAGTTTAGTGAAATTGAGAGATCTTAAGAGTTAAAATGACAATGCCAAAGTCAAAGTGCAAATCCATGAGAAGCAACACTCAAGTAAACAAATTTCCCACTGAAGGAATTAATCCCATAATGTTAGACTCCAACAAGAACAAACCCGTGGAAAAAGGCCAAGAAAGCCTGAACCAGGATAACGACTTTCAAAATATGATCATTACCATGTTCAATACTATGAAAGAGGAAATCCGGGAGGAATTACATAATCGAATTAATCGCTTTGAAGAGGAACACAACAGACATCTGGAGGAGTTGAGAAAAACAGTGCAAGAAACAAAAAGTGGCATAGAGCAGTTAAAACAAACTCAAGCAGAGTTTAAAACTGAGCTAAAAGACAAGTTATCTTCAACCCAGAATGCCACAGAGTCTTATCAACAGAACTAATGAAGCAGAAAACAGAATTTCAGACCTTGAAGATAAAGTGGGAGTACTAACCAGCTCAATGGAAGAGGTTGTTAAAGCCAAAAAGATACTTGAGAGAAATATCCAAGAGATATGGGACACCCTGAAGAAGCCTAACATGCGTATTCATGGAATACCGGAGCAAGAATCTCAAAATACCACCCCTGAGGAAATTTTTCAAACGATCATCAAGGAAAACTTTCCTCATCTAAAAAAAGAGAGGCCCATTCATATACAAGAGGCATTCCGCACCCCAAACAGATACGACCAAAATAGAAGCACACCGTGGCAAATAATAGTTAAAACACTCCACATTCAAGATAAAGAACTGGTGCTGAGAGCTTCAAGGGAGAAAAAACAAGTCACTTTTAAAGGCAAACCTATTAAAATAACAAATGACTTCTCAGTCGAAACAGTAAAAGCAAGAAGAGCTTGGAGAGACATACTTCAAGTATTGAATGAGCAAAAATGTCAACCCAGGCTGATTTACCCTGCAAAACTATCAGTCATGATCGAGGGAGAAAGAAAAATTTTCCAGCACAAAGACAACTTTAAGGGATACATGGCCACCAAACCAGGCCTTCAAAAACTGCTAGAAATGATACTCAAGCGTGAAGAAAAAAACAGGCATATCCAGGAGAACAGAAGGCAAATATAACACCATTAAAAGCGAAGCAATATACTTATAAAAGCTACTAAACATAATAAATGTCTGGAATTAACAATAGTTTCTCCATTATAACACTAAATGTTAATGGACTTAATTCACCGATCAAGAGACACAGATTACAACCTTGGATTAAAAATCACAATCCATCAATCTGTTGCCTGCCGGAAACCCATCTCACCACAAAAGATAGGCACGCTCTAAAAATAAAAGGCTGGTCAACAATTCTACAAGCAAATGGAAGCAGAAAACAGGCAGGGGTAGCCATTATGCTATCAGACAAAGTGGATTTCAAACCAAAAAAAATTATAAGAGACACGGATGGATACTACATTTTAGTCACAGGTACAATTCACCAGGAAGATTTCACAATACTGAACATATATGCACCCAATACGGGCCCCTCCACATTCATTAAGAAAACCCTACAGCGTCTAAAGCAAGAAATCAACCCCCAAACGATAATTCTTGGGGACTTCAACACCGCCCTCTCTACATGGGATAGATCAACAGGTCAAAAGCTTAACAGAGACACTTTGGAACTTAATCAAACCCTGAAAGAAATGGACCTCACAGATCTCTATCGAACTTTTCACCCACGCACCAAAGAATACACATTTTTCTCAGCAGCACACGGAACTTTCTCCAAAATAGATCACATATTGGGCCACAAAATGAATCTACACATATACAAGAAAGTTGAAATTCTAACCTGTGCCCTATCAGACCACCACGGCCTAAAGCTGGACATCCACAACACATCAAACAAGAGAAAATACACTAACTCCTGGAAACTTAACACTATGATGCTGAATGAGAACTGGATTCAGGAAGAAATTAAAAAGGAAATTCAAGATTTCCTGAAAGTGAATGATAACGAAAATACAACTTACCAAAATCTCTGGGACACAATGAAAGCTGTTCTAAGAGGTAAGTTCATAGCTCTTAATGCCCACGTCAAAAAAATGGAAACATCAGAAATAAACAACTTAACAATGCAGCTTAAAGCTTTAGAGAAACTAGAGCAATCTGATCCCAAAAGCAGTAGAAGAGAAGAGATTAGCAAAATAAGGGGAGAAATATCTGAAATCGAGACTAAGAAAACGATAGAAAAAATCAACAAATCGAAAAGCTGGTTCTTTGAAAAAATCAACAAGATTGATACACCCCTAGCTAAACTAACCAAAAGCAAGAGAGAGAAAACCCAAATTAACAAAATTAGAAATGAACATGGAGTTATCACTACGGATACCCAAGAAATCCAGAGAATTATAACATCATATTTCAAAAACTTATACTCTGTGAAGTTTGACAACACAAAAGAGATGGATGAATTTCTAAGTAAACACAACTTACCTAAATTGAATCAGGAAGTTGTGAATTACTTTAAATAGTCCTATAACATATAAGGAAATTGAGGAAGTAATCTCGAATCTTCCCACCAAAAAATGTCCTGGACCAGATGGATTCAGCACAGAGTTCTACAAGACATTTAAGGAGTTAATAACACCAATACTCCTTAAACTGTTCCATCAAATAGCAAAGGAAGGAACACTACCAAATTCCTTCTATGAAGCTAATATCGTTTTAATCCCAAAACCTAATAAAGATTCACTTAAAAAAGAAAACTATAGGCCGATCTCCCTGATGAACACAGATGCAAAGATTCTCAACAAAGTCTTAGCAAATCGGATTCAAAAACATATCAAAAAGATCATTCATGGGGACCAAGTAGGCTTCATCCCTGGCACACAAGGTTGGTTCAACATACGCAAATCAATAAATGTAATTCATCATGTAAACCAGTCCAAAGTCCAAGACCACATGATACTCTCGATAGATGCAGAAAAAGCTTTTGACAAGATCCAACAGCCTTTTATGATCAAAATGCTAGAGACAGTAGGAATGGAAGGAACCTTTGTCAATATAATAAAAGCTGTATACAACAAGCCCACAGCAAGGATTATGCTCAATGGGGAACAATTGGAAGCATTCCCACTTCGATCAGGAACTAGACAAGGCTGTCCACTCTCACCACTTCTATTCAATATTGTACTTGAAGTCTTAGCTGAAGCCATAAGACAAGAAAGGGACATAAGAGGGATTCAAATCGGCAAGGAAGAAATCAAGCTATCCCTATTTGCAGATGACATGATCTTATACCTGAGGGATCCCAAAAACTCCACCAGGAAGCTCCTGGAACTAATTGAGAAGTTCAGCAGGGTGGCAGGATACAAAATAAATGTGCAAAAATCAGAGGCCTTCCTATATGCCCAGAATGAAAGAAGTGAAAAAGCCTTGAGAGAAACCATGCCATTTACTATAACCCCTAAAAAAATGAAATACCTTGGTATAAACCTAACTAAGGAGGTAAAAGACCTTTACAATGAAAACTTTAAAACCCTAAAGAAAGAAATTGCAGAAGACACCAGAAGGTGGAAAGACCTCCCTTGTTCCTGGATTGGCAGAATCAACATTGTAAAAATGACCATCCTACCAAAGGCAATATACAGATTCAATGCTATACCAATCAAAATCCCAAAGCAATTCTTCAAAGAAGTTGACCAAATAATCTCAAAGTTCATATGGAGGCACAAAAGACCCAGGATAACAAAAACAATCCTGAGTAACAAAAACACAGCTGGAGGTATTACCATACCAAACCTAAGTCTATACTACAAATCCATAGTTATAAAGACAGCCTGGTACTGGCTCCAAAATAGACACACAGATCAATGGATAAGGATTGAAGACCCAGATATAAGCCCACAAAGTTACAGCCATTTGGTCTTTGACAAAGGGGCCCAAAGAATCCAATGGAAAAAGAACAGCATCTTCAACAAATGGTGCTGGCAAAACTGGATCTCCACATGCAGAAGATTAAAGCTGGACCCGTACTTGTCACCATGTACAAGACTTAATTCCAAATGGATCAAGGACCTTGATATCAGGCCAGAGACTTTAAAAACCATAGTTGAAAGGATAGGGAACTCCCTCGAGCTGATTGGGCTAGGCCAACACTTCCTAAACAGACATCCAATGGCACAATCACTGCTACCAACTCTCAACAGTTGGGATCTTGTGAAATTAAAGAGCTTCTGTTCAGATAAAGAGATTGTCACACGAGCTCAAAGGCAACCCACAGAATGGGAGAAAATCTTCACTAACCACATATCTGACAGAGCTCTACTGTCCAGAGTGCACAAAGAACTTAGAAAATTAAACTCCAAGGAAAACACTGGCCCAATTAAAAAATGGGCCCTGGAACTTCAAAGAAACTTTACCAGGGATGAAATTAAAATGTCTAACAATTATCTTAAAAAATGCTCCACCTCCTTCGCCATCAGGGAAATGCAAATCAAAACTTCCCTGAGATATCATCTCACCCCGGTCAGGATGGCAAAAATCCACAATACAAACAACGACAAATGCTGGAGAGGATGTGGAGAGAGGGGAACTCTCCTACATTGTTGGTGGGAATGCAGGCTCATACAGCCACTCTGGCGAGCCGTCTGGAGATTCTTAAAGAAATTAGAGATTGAAATGCCGTATGACCCTGCTATCGCACTTTTAGGAATAACCCCCCATGCAGCAGAGGTTCGCCTCGATAGCACAAGCTCGACCATGTTCATAGCAGCACTGTTTACAATAGCAAAGTCATGGAATCAACCTAAATGTCCAACAGTTGACGAGTGGATAAGGAAACTGTGGTACATCTATACAATGGAGTACTACTCAGCCATCAAAAATGATGAATTACTGGAATTTGCTGGGAAATGGATGTCATTAGAAAGAATTATATTAAGTGAAGTATCCCAAACCCAGAAAATTAAGCGCCGTATGTACTCCCTAATAGGTGGCTCCTAGTACCAAACTCACCCAGCCCACATTGAGACACTCAAAAGTAAACCTATGTAACACAGTAATTGCAAGGATTATGAACAAGAGAGATGGGTTAGGAGGGCCACACCAGAAACAAGGAGAGAGGAGACCATGTTACAGCAGAGAAAATAGGCCTCCATCAAGGTCTGCAAGTAAGTAATGAGAAACCTGGTTAAGTTCACAGACGTTCTTTCCTGATCTCACCAGAAGGGGAGGGCATATAGTCTAGCAGATAAAAAGTAATCATTTTGCAAATGGGTGATGGACCCCTCCCTCAGTGAGGTTTCCTACTCTTATTACATCTACCCTTGAATGTGCTATTACAACAAGACTCCAGTTTAACAGCTTTTTGTCTCTGGCCAGGGGGTGACATACAGTGCCCAGCAGAATGGAGTGAAGGGAATTGCAGGAGCAGCAAAACTGCAAAAGAAAATCAACAAACCACAATCCAGAACTTCAGAGACTCTATATCAATCACATAGAACTAGGCCAGCCTAATCTCTCCCCATCCTGGAGCTCAGGGACATTTGCAGAAGAGGGGGCGGTAAGATTGTAAGAGCAAAAGGATGGGAGGAGCAACGATTTGCAAGATTCTCAACAATAGTTGGGGCCAAAGCAATCATAATGGGACTTTGCATGCCCTGCGCAATGTCCAGTGCACTGTTGCCCTCATAAAGTCTAGCATCTGTTAAGGGCACCGAGACCCCTGGAGGCAAGGGATTGACAGCCATAGTAGTGATCTTAGGCTTAAGGGGAACAAGAGAAAGGGCTTATGGAAATGCCACTGGGTCCTTTTATGTCATCGGAGAGGAGGACCCAGTGGAGAGTTAGGCGTACACAATAAAGGACTCTCTGGGAATTGGGGGGGAGGCACTGGGGGAAGGGGAGGGGGAGGAGGGGGGAGGGAGGGAACTGGTAAAAAATTTTAAAATGTATAATTAAATTTTTAATAAAAAAGAAAAAAGAAAAAAAATTGTATGTGTGTGTGTGCAGGTATGAGTATGCATGCATGCATATGTGCACCAGGAAGAAAACAGCAAGTGATGCAGACCTCTGGCCTGCAGGTAAGAAATCACACACACCTGCACACAGCAATAAATGGTATCAGCAGCTGAGCGTTGGTAAGCGGCCCTGATCTGGTCAATGTGATCACAAAGCTAACATGGCAGTTAGCATGGGTATATTCACACAGCTGCCAAATAAATCCCTGCCAGAACCATCCTCACCATGTGTGCACCTTTGTATATGTTCAGAAGCAAGCTCCAAAGCAGCAAAGCTTGTTCACCTGCCTGTGCTATTCCCAGACAGTGAGGTCCTGGAGGCCAGGATCAGCTGTGTCTACTATGTTGCCAGTATACATGGCCAGGGCGCGCTGAGAGGACACCTCACATGGCAGTGTACTAAGAAGCAAACACAGGGAAGATATGGGCAGGGAGGGAAATGACTCACAGGCACGCCCACCAATCCATCCAAGCATTGGACAGGGTGCTTCCTCTCTGACCTTCATCTCACTGCACTGCCACAGAGGGTGGCTGAGATTGTGCTCTGGTGCAGGGGGTCCTGGGACGTAAGGAGAAAGCACCCCCAAAGAATCTGGCCCTTCCTCCCTCCCTCCCTCCCTCCCTCCCTTCCTTCTTTCCTGTCTTCCCTCTGTTTCAGTTTCATTTCCAGTTGAGATAAATACTCCAACCAAGACCAGGTGCTCACAATGCCAAGCCACAGCTCATGGCGGGAGTCGCAGCGTAGGAGCCAAGAGAAGCCATTACATCACAGCCTCGGGCAAGAGCAGGAAGCAAGGGACCGGTGCTTGCTGGCCTGCTCTTGCTCAGTTCACTCTCTCCATCTTACACAGTCCCAGACTCCTTCCTAGGAAGCAGTCCCCTCCACCATGAACTAGGTCTTCCCACACCAGTTACGCTACCCTGATGACCCAGAGGCCACCTCGTTGCAGAGAATCCCTCTCAAGTGTTCCTGGAAGTCAGCGTCCCCCGTGTCAGATGACACTATTCCAGTTTAGACATGTGGGCCCCATGCTTATCAAGAGGCTAAAGTGCTGCACACTATCCTTCATGGACAACCAAACGGTCAGGTCAAAGCCAAGCCCAAGGAACCAGCAGGGCCAAGAAGCTCACTGTACTACAGCTCACAATGAAGTGCCCGCTGCCAGGTACGCCTGGAGAAATCAGGACAGGTGATTTCTCTAAAATTATATCCTTTCCTTCTAAAATCTCGTGTATGTGCCAGGAAGGGAGCCACTTGGAGATGTGCCACAGACAGGGACTCGAGAAGTCTTCTCTGTTCCTTGTCCCTCCACGCATTTCCCGAGAGTCACTGATGCCTCACAAGGAACTCTGACGAAACGTTCTCTCACCAGACCATCTGCTGGGCTGTCCCCGGTGCTCTCTGCAGCCCCCATTTCCTTTCATTGCCAGGGAAAGCAGCATGCCAATAGGTCTATTCATGCAGCACCCTTCCTGCTCGCTACTCACAGCACTGACACACACAGCCCCACTGTGGTCTGGATATACACAAGAGCAGACTATAGGGATCGTAGCCACAGCCTACTCCTCAGGCAGCCTCCAGAAGCTGGGACAAACTACAGGAAGGTGACAGCAGAAAGCCTGAGGACCATCACTCCTTACATCTGCATGCTTCATCCAGCATACGCCAACCTCTCCACACTTTCCCTCCCCTCAGAGACACCTTGGGATGGTCAGGGCAGGAAGTATCACTGCACTGATGGCAAAAGAAGACTCAGGAGAAGCCACAGCAAAGCAGCCGTGGCCATAGAGCAACAGTTTGTGCCCACAGTAGTCCAGGCAGTGAGCTGCAGCAGCCCTGCTTGAAAGTCAGCTGAAGGGAAGTCACATCATGGGAGCCCCTCCATCACCAACATGGCAAGGCTAAATAAACGTGCAATGGGCTCATCTCCAAGAACAGTAAGGTTTACCAGGCGCAATTTTTCAAACAAGACTGTGGTAGGAGACCGAGGCCCATCACTATAGTGTCTCTGAGTTCCAGGGCACAGACATCAAGCACCGTCCTCTGGTAGCAGCTGGGAGGAAGCAAGTGTTGACAGTGACAGCTGACGCCCGAGACCTCTTGCATAGTGACAGTTCTTGTGCTGCCCTTCTCTTGGGGAAGGGCAGAATGACTGACCCCATTTCTGCCCTGCTCCCATGGCGACCACAGTGTTTCTCTTCCGTATCTATCCTTCCCTGTGCTACCCTAACAGTTCTGTGTTGGGGGGTGGGAGGTGGCAGTAGCTAGGCAGAGGTAGAGACAAGAGGGAAGATAGTAGAGGAAACCTGGTCTGCCAGGGCCTACTTGGTCAGTCAACACCTCTACTTCCCTGTGATCCCCTCCTGCTGGCCCCTCAGGAGCCCTGCTGCCACCTCCTACTCTTGTGTTGCCTTTGTAAGGAAAAGAAATGCACAGAATGCCTGGACAGGGCTGCTCAGAGGTGGGCGCTGCGCAGGAGACGCATAGCAAGCAGGTGGAAGACAAGCACCAACTAAGCAGCCAAGAAGGAACCCAGGGAAAAACATCCCAGCAGAAAAATACAGAGCCCTCTGAGAGGGAACCATGTGACACATCCAAGGGACAGGAGAGGACAAAACAAACACCACGACAAACAGTGTGGGGAGGGGGAGTGAGAGTGACGCAGGGAGAGCCAGCCAAGCCTGGGGACAACACCCTGGCAGCAGTGTCCAGAGGCTCATGCTGATTCCATCGAGCACGGGAGCCATGGAAGAGCGTGGAGCAGCAGTGGTGAGATCTGGCTCGTTTACTTGCTTAAACTTGGCTCCTAAAAGCTGAACAGGAAAGTGCTGTCCAAAACAGTGGCCTAGTTACCTTTCCCTTGCGTGCACAGGCACACGCTATCTTATCACCTGTGGCCATGACAGCTGCAGCTCTCAAAGGCAGCAAGGGGAAGCCTTTTCGAAGGAAGCAGTATGCAGGTTCTAGCCAAGCACTCTTTAAGGAGCAAGGGTGGAGAGGATGCCCTGCTGGCCGGAGCTCATGGCGTCAACATGCCCTGAAACAAGGCAGACACGGGCAGAGCAGAGCTCATAGGTGGATCTAAATCTGTGCTGAGAAGGTGGTGGGGAAGGAAGGAAATAGAGCAAGCATTTAATTCAGGGCCTGACTGCACTTCTTTCGGCAGCTCCAAGAGAGTTGCTCAATGTGACAGTGTGACAACCGCAGCTCCTGACAGAGAACAAGGGACAGACAGCCCAGGGTCCGGCAGAGCCAGCCAGTCCTGAGCATGGGGCTCCCAGGCCAGAGCCTCCAAAGCAAGTCTCTCCTGAACCTCATGGCTTCAGACCTGAGGACCCTTAGCTTAATACCATCCACTGATTTTAAGGGGGCTTTGGAGAGCCCAAGGTAAAGGGGAGTGTGAAAATAACCAGGGAAAGGGCACCTGGAACGGCCAGCCTTTAGCCCATCATGATGGTTAGACAGGTGGGCAGATGCCTCCCACCTCGTGGGCTGAGAGGAGGATGTTAGAGAACATGAAGCTGCTGCCCAAGGAGGGTGTTGGGGGATTTAGGCAGCATGCTCTTGGCCATAGGAGCTCTTGACCAGAATCTGCTCACACTGTGGACTCACCTGTGCCCTGCTGGAGGAAGGTGCCAGAGCTGACAGCTGACCAGGCTGCACTGTCTTTGCACACCAGGGCTCCCTCCTCCATAGACCAGAGCTCCCACAACTTCTATTCGCACTCCTGTTCTCTGCCAGGATGTCTCTGTTTCTTATCTGCCTGTCTGTCTACTAGGTTCTCCAAGGCTCTTGTTAAGTGTTCTGCTTTTCCTCAATTGTGTAGGATCCAGTGACGTGTCCTTCAAAATTTTAGTAAGTCCCACAATGATATCTTGGGGAAGGAAATGTCCTAGTTGCAAGAAGGAACTAAATATGAGCACACGCTCTGCCTTGACTGGTCATAAGGGCAGTCAAGACTCAGCTACTATCCCACAAAGTGAACCTGGGAAAACAATGCAGATGGAGCCGACCCTGACTTGACCAGGTTAGCAATGACAACAGCAGTGATAGACCGAGAACTCGGGGGCAGGTATGAGGCCCACACTGTAAGCTTGGCCTGTAGCACATGCCCACTCCTGAGTCTACAGCCCCTCCAATGCATTCCCTTGTGTTCACATACTGCAAACTGTTTCTATGGCTGTAATTAAGTTGCCTGACATATTTTTTCTTCTCTCTCCATCTGAACAGAATTTCCCATCTGTACTCTTGTAGCCCTTGAGTATCTTTTATGACTACTCCAATTATTGCTAAATTAATCTACAGCTATTGATTTCCCTGAAATATATACACCTAATGATAGAAGATCCCTGAGTTGCTTTTGCTTTTATCTAAATGTGGCAAGGTACCTGGCAGGTGACAAGCTACAAAAAAATATATGCTGATATGATGGAGACTTCCCAGTTAGAGTAGTTATTTCACATATAGAAAGAAATGGGGTCAGAAAAGCATAGCTTAATCCTCGCAAATGATCTTTGGTAAGTCAGATCTTCATTCTCCAAGAACTGCTCGTCATTTTGATAGCCACTGCCTATTGGGAAGGTGCTGGGTGAAGACACCAGACTAGTATGAATGTGAAGCCACTCACTGTTATCAAAGACAGACCACATGCAAGGTCCTATGACAACTGTTCTAACAAACTACTGCTACGCGAATGATACACTCACTTTAATAACATCATATTCTATCTTCAAAAAACTTACCAAGTGTCTTACAGAGTTATCTTCCTGGACCCAAGCCAAGGAGATGAGGTATTCTGAACAGCACAGAGCCAGCCACTGAATAGGAAGGATATACCCAGAAGGACATTGGCTGGCTTCCTACAGGGACTCCTTACCTACCAGGTCTAAGATGGGGTTTGTACACTGCTCAGAGCTCTGAGAGGTCCATGTGTAAGTGCACAGGCATATTGTGTGTGTGTGCGCGCGCGTGTGTACCATGCCCAAGCATGCATGTGGATGGGGGGTGTCCATATGCCTGAATATGCTATATGCCCATGCCTTCATGTGAGCACATGCACAGCAGGCCTGCATGAACAAATGCGCGTGTGTGTGAGCAAATGCACAACAGGACTGCATGTGTATATGTACCTGTGTGTGAGCATGTGCACAGCAGGATTGCATGTGCACATGTGCCTGTGTGTGAGCATGTGCACGGCAGGCCAGTGTGTGTGCATGTACTGCATGCCAATCCCTGCATGTGAGCATGTACACAGCAGTTCTGCGTGTTCATATGTGTCTGTTTGAGCATGTGTACAGAAGGCTTGCATGTATGCATGTGTCATATGCCCATGCTGGCACCTGAGGGAAATCCTGGTTAACATGCCACTGTATGCCAGTTTCTCTGTGGCTTTCTTCATAGTGTGAGGAGCATCCTGTAAGCTATGGCCCAATATAAAGTGATGGCCAGGAAGACAATGGCAGAATCTCACCTCTCTCCTAACAGCACACCTCGACTGGCAAGAGCCATCCCCTCACAGCTGTTCTCTTGTCCAACTAAGAAGTGATGCAAGACCCTACCTCAGCTGGATCAGATCACATCTGCTCTCACACCAGCCCTGCCCACTTTTCTGGACTGGACTGAGTCCTGTTCCCAAGGATGCCACGAAGCAAAAAGAACAAAAAGACACAGCCAAACACATCACACTCCCACTTCATAAAGCAGTCCTTCAGATGGAGCTGCTAAGAACCCACAATACAGCTGCAAGTGTTTGCAGAAGACTCATTAGCCTTCATCATCTATTCCGCCAATATTCAAATGAAGCTAGCAGGTTAGAGGAGAGGCTAGCTCCATGTTTACACGGAGATGCACTGTTCCCAGCTACTGGCAGGCAAAACTGGCAGGAAAGGGGAAAAAGTAGTAAATGTCTGGAGAGAGGAGACTAGAGGCTCACCTATGAGTCTGTGACCAGTCAAAACACCCCACTAGATTCTTAGAACCAGAGTGTCTGGTTCTGAACTTCAATTCTGAACCTCAGTGAATGTGTAACTGGGAGAGAGAGGCCTTGCCCCTCGGAGTTCCAATCTGTGGTGAGGACAGCTATGCAAGTGGGAAATGCCACTGACACCTGGTCAAGACACCGATACTCATCCCTCAGCTCTCCCATCAGTCACCTGTTGTGAAATATTTTATACATGTGGCAAAGCACCAACCTTACTCTCGAATCCCCTTCTGCAGAAAGGGACAGTGCAGCACTCCAGAGCAGGTCCTTGCAACCCTCAGCATGTACAGTGCATGCTCATCACTTGCCTGAGATCCATGGCACCTCCCTTTGGGGCTAAACCAAACACTCTTCCTTTTTAAACTGGTTATTTATTTATTTACTTCCTTATTCATTCATTCATTCATTCATCTATATTTATTTATTTATCTATTTATCTGTCTATTTATTTGTGTGAGTGTGTGTGTGTTTAGCAGAGGGCACTGTGTGTTCCTATGGAGGTCCAAGGGTAACTTCAGGAATCATCCTGGCTTCTACTTCCTTTCTGCTTCACTCAGGACTGTTTCTACCTGATGTTTTTATGTAGGACCTGGGATCCAAACTCAGGACCTTCTGCTTGGGAGGCAGAGTCTTAACCCCTGAACCATCTCTCCAGACCAACAAATCCTCCTTTTTGATGAGGAAGGTGGGATGAAGATAGCTTAGCTTCTTCCTTCCCCAGGACTGAAGGAGGACCCTCCTCCACATGCTGTCACATGGGGGTTCAGTGGGCGAATCCAGGGAAGACACAGATATCTGCATATGTTTCCTACAGAAAAAAGGGCCAAATTTTAGGGAAATGCAAAACATACCCCTGAAGGCTCTGGACAAGCAGACGGGAGCTAGAGATGATGCCTGGGAGGGAGAAGGTGCTATAGACTCTCCATCCTTGTGAATTTTACCTGAGAACAGGCCCCAACTGCTGGCACATCAGGAGTCTGGAAATCAAAGAAGACCTAAAGTTTGAGTCAGGACCCCATCATATCTGCAAGATCAAGAAGAAATACCCCAAATGGAGAGCCCCAAATCCTACATCTAAACTTTGCCCAAATCTCTGCTGATCCTGAACAATATGCATGGGATACGATTTGCAGAATACAGCAGCTGCTTGCAGAACAAACACCTCAAATCCATGTTCCAAAAGACTCACAACACCAGAACAAAACTAGCTAATTAAACCCAAAGCAGGGAGAAGAAAAGCTGTAATAAAAGCAGGGTAGAAATCAATTAAATAAGCCAAACAATAAGGAAACAACCAGTCAAAAGTTGGTTCTTTGCAAAGATGAACAACACTGGTCAATTCCAAACTGGAAAAATCAAGGCAAAGAAGACACAAAGGGATGATATCTGAGCTGAGCAACTGCAAGCAGCACAGGCCTCAGTTACTCTGCGGCAAGTAAAAAGCATAAATAGGATGACAAAACAGGCAGGCTCCAGGGCCGGGATCGCTTCTATTGAACTCTACTGAAAGGCAGCTGAGGCTGGACCCGAGGGGGCTGGCCCCTACACACACTCTCCACTGCCAAGCTTCTTTACCCTTCTCAGAGGCCCTTTGAGATTCACTCCTGAGGCGATTCTGAATGGAGGAGCCCCCTGGCCCACCCAACAGGATGGACCTGTGGCATGCATGGCCTGCTTCCCAGACCATGAAGTAGTCTCTGTCATTCCAGGTCCTCAGCTGCCTGCCAATCCTAGAGCTCCCAGCACTTGTCATTTAAGGTAACCAGGGCTGGTCCCATCTCTCCAACTAAACAGTTCCACTGACATCAGCAGCCAGGCAGCCCTGGGCAGGACAGGCAGGATACTGGAACAGGCCAACACACTGCCCTAGGACAGAGACCCAGCCAAGATCCGAGGCTACACCCTGTGGAAGGACTCTCAGGCTAATATTTTGCCTGTTTTAACAAGGGCCTTAAGTCAAGGTCTCACTGAGGTGGTCAGACCACAAGTCTGTGGTATGACCGAGAGAAACCAAGGAGAAAGGCAACACAGGGGCCATGGAAGCTCTGACTTGGAGAAGCAGTGATCCTTGCAGGGCACACATGCCTCCTCTACCAAACAAGAGCGAGCTCAGAAGAGCAAGTGTGGTAGCCATGAGAGGGTGAGGCAGAAGGACTATTGTTTGGCGCCCACGGTGAGCAGCCTCCAAGCTCCACCCAGCGCATCAGAGGGCAGCCCCTGGGTTCAGGCTCTGCTGTTCTCAGGAAGCTCAGCCAGTGACTTGCCTAATTAACTCACCTATTTATTGGAGGCAGGAAGCCAGAGGTATTCTGTGTTTTTTATAGGAGAGTGGAGAGGGAGAACAATGGACATAATGAGTGAATGACTAACAATGGAAGAGGAAGGGAGGCCGGTTCCCTTCCTAGCTCAGCAGTTACCACCTTTGCCTGCTGTTCACTCCCTTGGCATTCTTTGAGCGTGTACTCAGTGCCAGACCCTGAAGCAGAAAACACATTGCCTGCTCTCAAGCTCACAGTTTAACTAATGAGAATGGCAGATAAATAGCTAACTGCTCATTCGGTTAACTGCTTGCGCATCAGAGAGGCAGAGCGTAACAAGTTCAAACCTAGTTCAAGGTGTCATTTGTTGGATCTCTGTGAGTTCTAGGGCCCTCCTGAGCTTTGGCTTTCCCAGCTGTAACTTGGGGGTGTGGGGGGGGGGTAACAGAGTAGTGCTGAATGGCTACCTATTTCAAGAGTCCACTCTCCCTTCCTGAGCTCTACAGAAAACCCAAATACCTCTGAATGAGGCTCCCTTTCACTCTTTTCCTTCTGAGAGCAGCGCACCAGGTGCCCCACAATGAGATGCCACTAATGTAAGCATAAGAACCTGGCACATGCTACAGCCCCAGGACAGTCAGTGCCACACTCAACACATTCACCATCAGGCACTCAGGACAGTCATCCTGCACGGGGGGGTTCACTGGCTTGACGCCATCTGTCACTGAGGTGGTGCATACTTAAAGGGAGATAAGGCTTTACCAAGGGAAAAGGAACTGAAAAGGAAAGCAAGAAAAAAGTTACCTTCCACAAGGGAACAGGGGGCTGAGGGAGGATGGAGAGAAACCCACATCTGAGCTGTAGGGAGCGAGGAGCACCAAGAGATGGTTGGGTGAACACTGCTTGCAGGGCAGATGGGGAATGCCTGCAGCCCAGGAACCCAAGGCAGAGATGAGCAGCGGCCCAGAGAATGTACAGGGACAGAGAGAGGGGAGGCTGAGACAGAAGTCCAAGTTTTTTGTGGGAAGGGACCAGGTAAGGAGTGTGGAGGACCTCCACACAAACTAAGGAAGAAGATAGGCTTTCTGTCGGACAGAGCCCACAGTAGAGGGAAAGATAAGACCTGGTCCCACCAAGCTATTTCCCCTGGTGTGTCTCGGGCTATGTTCCCAGAGTCTTGCTGTAGTCGGGTTGAGGGGCAGAGAGGGATCCCAGAGGTTTTGCTGCAGAGGGGGCTGAGGAGCAGGGAGAGGCCCTGGAGGTCTTGCTGCAGCTAAGCTAAAGGACAGGGAGGGTTCCACTCTTATTTCAGTCTCATAATTTCCCCAGTAAACATCTAAACCACCAGCAATCAAGCCTGTCATCCCCCCACCCTTCAGCTTCTGGAGCAGCCTATCCCACTCTTTCTCCCTCTCTCCAGCTTGCTCTGAAGGAAAAGGGCACTACCCAGGTCACACAGAGACCCTGTGACCTCCCTGCAGAGCCTTCAACATCCCATAATGCCATGGGATAAAGCCCGCTCTCCTCAAAAACGGATGTCCAGAGCCTGCACGGTCTTTTTGTTGTCACCTCTCCACATGGGACATCCTGTGACATGCATGCTCAACTCAGCTCCTGCTCTCCCCGCTCTATGCATCCCAACACTCTACCTGTTAACTCTTATTTCTCCTTCAAGTCTTGGGACTCGTTTTCTCTGGGAAGCTTTCCTTGGCCCCTTGCACATGGGTGTCCATTTTAGATGTTGCTCCCACAATTGCTTCCACTGTAGCCAAGGGCTAGACTTTATCCAATTTCTGCAAAAACTCTCCACAGAGCAGATGTAGAGCCCTGGGTCGCTCTCCACAGAGCAGATGTAAAGAGCCCTGAGCCAGCCACAGAAGGGCCTTGATAGTCATTGCTGTCAGTAGTTGGGGGATAGACCTGTTAGGAGGAGGAGGAGAAGGTTTCATGTGCCCACCACTTACAGGTGAAAGACCCTAGATAAGCGACAACATCGCTGGGTCTATTTCCCACCTTAAGTGACATATCCTTATATGGAAGCATAAGGGTGCAGTCACACAGGAGCCTGACCCAAAGGCAGAGATTACCAACATGTTCTCATATGCAAAACACAAGAACTTAGTAGAAGTTACAAATGTAAAAACAGCCCCTTCACTCTCTCTCCCACTGACCATTCACCAAACAGTAAGCTACAAACTTTACCCAGGGTCCTCACTGTCCATATCCTCCCTAACCACGCACCTGCAGGTATAACACGTAACTGAGTCTGCTTCAGAGGCCCAAGTCCTCCTCTGACGTGATCCTGCCTTCAGTGGCCGCCTGCATTGCTCAGGCAGTGGGTGAGCTGTGCAGGTCAGGAAGCAGTAGCACAAAGGTGGTCAGACCAAGCCAGAGAATGAAACGGGAGAGTTACATGCTACATGAGGGACATGCTTTTAAATATAACGGGTATAGGATGGAAAATATACAGCAAACACTAGACATCCAGCTGAAATAGTGGTTGTAGGCCTAAGAAGAAAAAAAGAAAAACCCAGAATGGTAACTGAAGACAGTTAACTATAGGTAGGAGACTCCCTCTCCATATATACATGAATATATGCACACATGTATATAAATAAAGCTCTGCATGTATGTATGCAAGTATATTTATGCATGTGTGTGTGCACGCATATATGCACACACGCATGCGTGTATTTACAAACAAAAGATCTGAACAATTCAACTAACCAGCTGGTCCTGACTGACATGTGGAACCCACAGTCACTGCATGCACCAAAGTGAGACACTCGACTCTGCACAAAGGATCACCTTCAGAATAAACACAGTTATAAAGAAGAAATGTCAGGGGCTGGAATTCCATGAATGTTCCTTGCTGACCAGGGAATTAAGCTAGAAATCAATGTCTGGAAGACAGTTAAGTAGCCAGGAAAGTTGCCGCGCGTGGGAAGAAGCGTGCTTCTAATAATATATGGTACAAATACAAAACAAACAAACACAGCAGAATCAGAAAACACCCTGTGCTACATGGCAATGAGCCTGTGAATGAGCTGAAGGCAGCGCCTCAGGAGGACTAGGAAGGACAAGCAGCTAAATCAGCTTTCACCTAAGTGAGAGTTGCAGGTAGGACCCCTGAAGCTAGGGAAAGAGCACAAAGATCCCAGAGAAGACAGAAGAAAACAAAATCAAGAGAAAAAAATGAAGTGGGCATAAATGCGCAATTAAGACAACCAAGAAAACCACATGCAGGTTCCTGACAAAAAAAAGACAAAAGCCCTCGTGGTGGCAGCTCGGTGGCAGAGTGCTGCTGGTCTAGCACAGGAGGAGCCGCTCCAAACTCCACAACTGCCAGATGAAAACAGCAAAACAGCAGAACAAAAGCCACTTTGGGACCTGCAATGGCTCCGAGGCAGCAAGTAAGGTGCCTGCTCACAAAAATCCAGCAACCTGAGCTCAATCCCAGAAGCCCACAAGGTTGGAGGAGAGAACTGACTTTGGACAATTGTCCTCTGACCTCCTCCAATTGCCATGGCATGACATGTTCTCTCTCTCTCTCTCTCTCTCTCCCTCTCTCTCTCTCTCTCTCTCTCTCTCTCTCACACACACACACACACACACACACACACAGAAGACAGAGTAATAGGAACCATAATTATACGCCATCTTTGAGCCATTCAAGCTAATATTCTTTAAAAAAAAAGCAAAAACTTTTAACAATTTAGACATAGAAATCTAACAGAATGCCCCCTCCCCCATGTAAGCTAGTACCAAGAAGAGTGTTCACCAAGATAACTTCTACTCCAAGTTGTACTAGAGGTCCAGCCAATGCAAGAACCCAAGGAAAGAATACGCTTGTCTGACTTCCTGATGACACAAGTAATAAGAATTTATCAAGACCAATACACATCAATCAATTCTATTAACTAGCAATAAACCAAAACTGAAATGAGGAAATGAAGTTAAAAACAACAGCATTTTGAGCTCCATTGATAGTGTGATCGCCTAGTATGCATGAGATGCTGGATTAGATCTCTGTTGCCACCTAAACCCAGTTGACTCTTGGGAGAGATGGTAGGAGATTAGACTTTCAAAATGGCCATCCTCAGCTACATAGCAAATCTGAGGCAGCCTGAGCTATATGAAACTTTATATAGTGTGTTACATATAGTACAGAGAAACAACATGCAACGCTTATATAGAAACTATATGTTACATATAGGGCATATAATCATGTATTTTAGAAATTCTTCTATATCGAGAACTATTACTCATGTAAATAGGACTGGCAGGCTCAAGAGGGTCAAGGTGCTATTTTGTCCAAACTGATCTGTGAATGATAGGATCCAGGAAAGGCGGGCAGTCCTGAAGATAAAGGTGGAGGATTCACACAGACAAGGAGACTGACTGAGTTAAGGAAGTATGATGGACCAACTCAAGGAATTCAGTGCACAAACAGCTCACACATCTTTAAGAGGTGGATGGCAAAGGTCCTCATGCAACCCCGTGAGAACGATGGTCTTTCAGTGAATGAGGATCGCCACCATTCCTTGCACACTCAATTCACAGTGAGTCAGAATCCAAAGTAAAAATTTCTTCAAAATTGATATATAGAGTCACTAAAATTCACATGAAGTATCTTGAGTGGTACTAAGTAACAAAATTAGTCAAGAAAAAGAACAAAATTGGAAGTCTCCCATCTCTTGATTTCCATACGCTGCAAATGAAGTGTGGGAGGACATGGAGCAATGCTGCGAGGAATGGCTCGCCTGTGCGGCCTCCGCAGCACTCTCACTCAGACCCAATGCTGAGCCTCTGGGTGAAAACAAGTAGGAAACAAAGGCTCTCAGCATTATTCACAATACCCCACGCAGGAACATCCACCTTAGGCATCCATCGTATAAACCAGGTAAACAAACCATGGCACGTGAAGTGCTATGGCACTGGAGAATATACATGGACAACCCACGGATGTGATGCAGAGACAGGGAATTTAGGAAGAAAAGAACACCTTGGTGCACACTTGCATGAAGCATGCAGAAGTCCACGGTAACAGGCAGCATTAACGGTGGCTAACTTCAGGAGTAAGCCTTATGAGAAGGCTCTTCTACAGTCCAACAATGGGCTTACATCTTGAACCAGGAAGTGATAATGCCCATAAGAAACTGGAGCTGCTCACTTTCGTTATAACGCAATAAAATACAGATTTAGAGATCTCTTAAACACCTACTGTGGCAGGGAAGCCACAGTGAGAGGACAGCAGCTGCCTTCAAAGAGTATCCTGGAGAATGGATGGGTAGCACATCGTGTCCCTGGAGGCATCAACTAGAGGAGACAGGGCCTCAAGCTGTGCCTGCAGCAAGAACACACACAAGGAGTAGAGCAGAGATCTGAATCCAGGCCTTTCTCCAAAGCTGGTTCTTTCCATGAAGGCTGCTGTCTCCTGCAATGCCAAAGTCTGGCAGTGGTCCAAACTGAACTCCCAGGCTCCCTGTTGGCTTTCTTCATGTCTTTATGTGTTACCATGTCCTTTAGAACAAGTTCCAGAGAAATCATGTCCACTCACAACAGGACAGGCGGGATCTGAGCCTAGGATGCAGCACCTGGTATTCCTCTAGACCAAAATGACTCCAAGGTTTCCCTGGGCACACCATCAAAAGCTACTGACCAGTGAGCATCTGGGCCTCCATCTGCTAAGAGACTTCTTGAGTATGGCCACCCAAGACCTCAGACAACAAAGAGATCCTGAAGATCACAGAAGGTAGGTTTCTGTTGGTTATGGTTTCCTCACAGCCACGCCAGTCACTGTGTGCTCAGGAGCTGTACTCGACCATGGGAAAACAAGCAGTGAATCCTGACCTCCTGCTGCAAGCACAAGATCCTAGAGGCAGACCAGAACCTTTCAGACCCACCAACCTCTACCCAAGTTAGAACCACGTTTGTGTAGTACCCAGAGCCTAGGCTAGCCAGGGACACTGAAAAGAGATAAAGGACAAGAAAGGTCAAGTAGGCCAGGAATAAGTCAACCTAGGAACAATGGACTCAGAACAGGCACCTGTCTCTCCTGGGGGCTGCAGACTCAGACCTACAGTGCCTGCATCAGACTTTAATACTGTGTTATAGATACCCCAGATAAAGTCTATGAAAAAGGCCAGAAACAATGCTGCCTTTTCGAAAGGACACAGTGACTGGTAGGCAGAAAGGAGGCCGTGCCAGACCTGGCGACACACATGAATTCAAGGGGCAGCATTCAAGGGGCAGAGGTAAAGGAGTTGAGAGTTCAAGGTCGGCCAGCTTCCACCGCTATACAAGGATGGTTGGACATTGCCAGGACATGCAATCAAGGTGTGGACTGGCACCGTCAAATGGGTCTGTTGCACACGCCCCTTAGGAATACCTGCCCTGCCCCCAGCTTTCCCAGGCTCAGAATGGAGGCAGCAGGTGTGCAGCCTTGAGCTCCAACCAGACCAGCTTCAGGCCATGGGTAATGCCACAAGGCCTGATGCAGGAGTTTCCAGAGAAGGGAAGACAATGGGGAGCTGTGAAGGGCCATGGCTGCTGTGCGATGAGCCCCTGCTGAGGGAAGGTCCCTGATAATGAGGCCCGCTGCCTTTCAGGAAGAGACTTGCTGCACAGTGCGCTGAGTAACGGTGACCAATCTGCTCAGCTTCTGTGGGCAGAAGAGTTCATCTTCTTAACTGGTGAAATGTAAAGGCTACCGTGTTGCCATGGTGATCTGCATTAGAGAACACTGGGGCCCACTCGGATAGGCCGTCCCTTCACAGGCCTTCACTTATTTTTTTCTCAAAAATATATTTTAATACAGAGTAGAAAACCAATGCGGGTAATAAGCATAGTGACAGGCAGAGAGGCAGCTGGCAATCTCCACAGGGACCGGCCACCCTGGGAGTGTGACTCAAAGCTTCTGAGTGCAGTGCATGCACAGCCACACACTTGAGGGGCTTCCAGGAGGGACCCGGGCTTGGTGAGGATGAGTCAGATGTGGTCAAAGCAGCTGTTTAGGAGAGGGAGCATTTTTGAGCAGCCACAAGGCAGGCAGAAATACTGGTTTCCACCTTTGGGCTTCCAATAGCATGAGCCATGGAAAGGCCTTCCTGTCAGGAAGAGCGGGAGACAGCTTCTCAAGCAGCAGACACCTACCAGCACTGTCTGACTTCCCCCTAACAGGTCATCTCACACTTATGTCCTGTCAGTGGCTTTCTAGGAAAGGCTCTGTAAGAAGGCGGGGCTTTCTGCAAGACACAACTCTGACTGGTCTGCCTGTCCCTGAGCACCTCTGTAATTCACAGGTGGCGCACAACTTAGACCAGATTGCTTGGACTTCCAAAACGACACAGGGAAAAGGTGTATGAGGATGTGCAGGGCTAGCAGGAGGAACAGATACACAGAGGCAGTGCAGCACAACCCCTCAGCAGGGGACAAGGAGAAGCCAGATGTGGCCAGATGTCAAAGGACCTTGAATGCCACTTGCAGACTTGGGAACTGTGGCAAGCTCAGGTGGAGCAGAGAGAAAATGGAAATAAGGTAAAAAACCATCGATCAGGACAGCAGATGAGCAGCAGTGCACTGTGCCCTGCAGGACAGACCTGTGCCGGAAAAGCCCACGGGCCAGACAGGTGGAAGCCCACAGGCCAGGACAGACCTGTACTGGGAAAGCCAGCAGGCCGGCTGGGGCTTCACTAGAACAAAAACTTGCAAGCTCCACTGTCTGTATAAGACAGATGTGGGGCAGAGAAATGCACAGTCAGCTGGTGGGAAGAGGAAGCCAGGGTCTTTTTTTGGTAACTATCAATGCCCTAGAAGTGGCTTTACGACATCTGCCAGGAAAGCTTTTCATTAAAAAAAAAAAAAAAAAAAAAAAAGAGGCGAGAGGAAAATCTATCTGGCAAAACCCCAACATACTCAACTGTAAAGAGAAAACAACCAACGCACCCAGGTCCATAGGGCTCTGCTGCCTTCTGGCTTCCAGACATTAGCTTGGACAAGCAAATACTTTGCAAGGCTGCTGTGCCCCCAATCATAGGTCACACCCAGCCAGAGTGGAGGTGATGCTCAGGAGGCTACAGAAACTTCCTCACCCCCAGAGTCCCCAGCTAGGGCTCCCTCAATGACAGTTTCTCCTGGGTTCCATCCACTGTGGGCAAAGCTGTTCCCATGACACAGCTCATGGGCAATCTCAAGGGAGATGTCTCATCCTGGCCCCCAACGAGCTGTTAGCACTCCCTTAGGCCACACCCAGCATCTGCAGAGTCCCTAGACTCTGACAGTCAGCTTGGTACAGCAGCAGCTGGCTGGTGAGAGACCACTGTCAATGGGCTCATTGCACCACATCAGCACCTGATGACGGCTCCGGATCCCTCTGGCCATTGGGCAGACCAGTAAGAAAACGCCGATCTTCTATGTGCTGCTCCATGTCAGGTTCCTGTCATCCCAACAAGTCTCTCTTAATCACCCAGATGGCACTGACACTGGGCACACAGTGCCAACAGGACTTCTCCCATATATCCTGAACACATCCTGGTCATGAAGTAGGTAGGAGCACAGGAGTGCCCGAGTTCTGGCAGAGACAGGGACAGAGCAGAGGACACAGAGAGGGAAAGGGGTGAAGCTGAACAGAGAAGATGGTGTCGGTTGTCAAGAAAATCTGTCCAGGAAGAGGAGAGAGAAGAAAGGGGTTCTGAAGGCAGAGGCTACTTCTGAGCTATAGACTGTTCCACACATGGTGAGGGCTCCTGGTGCCCAGCAGGGGTATGAGATGACACAGCCGCACACTTTCATGGTTAGGTTGCGGAGCTGGGGACAGGAACATAAGAATGAAGGCAAACCACCACATGGCACAGACAGAAGGGACAGGAGCCGCAGCGAGGGACTTGCTGAAGGGCATTCATGAGGAGAGGAGGGTCAGCCTGAGAGAAACTCAAGGCTCAGGGATTCATCTGCCCCTGGAATGAGGGAAGCAGGGAGAGTTGAGCGGTGGACAGGGAGCTGTAGTCCAGCTGCACCATGCATCTGTGAGACAGCACTCAGCTCACGTCCCCGCAGAGCTCAATCCTGGAGCATCAAGTAGGACACAGTAATGGGCTCTGCTGAAAGCTTCACCCTGCAGTAGGGCGCGGAGCATGCTCTCCACTTCCTCGTTCTGTCCGCCTCAGCATAGACAACCCACCAGGGAGACAAAAAGAGGCATTGACAGAGCCACCGCCAACTCTTGTTAAACAGACTCGTGTCTCTCTCTCTGCTGCCAGCGACATTGCCCCCATCACCATACTTTGTTACACAGGCAGTCTTCAGAAGGTACTTCAACAGTAAACACAAAACAACACTCCTGGCACATAACGAATGGAAACACTAGCTGCAGCTGATGCTGTGTTCCAAACAGTCTCTTTAGACCCCTCCATAGCAGACTCTCCCATCTGGGTGGGAATCACCTAGAATCTAGAACTTAAGAACTTAGAGCTTCCTGGCAGATCCCTCGAGCTACAGTAAGTGACCTGCGAGTCACTGAAGCTTGGAGTGTCATCCTAACCAGTGCCCTCTTGCCCCCAAGCTAAGCCACTCTGTGCCTGTGGGACTGGAATGGGGTTCAAAAAGCCTGCCAGAAAAGATGGGCCTTGAGCAGCTGTGGGCCCTGCATTCTCTCCATATGTCCTGAGTTTGGGGGGGAGGGAGTGTCTCATGCCTGTGAGTCCTTGTAAGGTCTAACTATACTCATGAGTCATGAAGGTCAGCCTGTCCAGGGCATGTATGATGCCCTGAGAAGCTTCGGGGGGCACTCACAGTTCAGGGTGGCCATTGCTCTATCTATGTGGTGCGGCTTTCGGTCCCTCCTCGACCTTGGGTCACAACCAGGAAATGCCTGGTAGAAGGCAGTCATTCATGTCCTGTGTCTTCCTCCTGTCTTCCTGAAACAGCCCATATCATGTGACCTATTCAACTGGTTTTGAACTGGCTCAGGCACAATGCACTTGATCTTTAACATCAATCTGTTGTGGCCTATAAGGCAGGGCCAGTGTCTCCTTTAGTAGACCAGAAAGCCAAGCCTCAGAGAAGGAGCCTGACTCACCAACAACCACAACAGCCGATAAAAGGCAAAATGGAGCTCTGAACTCAAAATATTAAAAATGTCCAGAATTTTAAATGTGTCCACTCACTATTGAATATAGGCAGGAAAGATTTTATGCAAAGCTTCTAAACTAACTTCCCAATTTTGAAGTTTGTATTCTTCCACAACACCATACTAGATCCCTAAAAGACTCCGATGCACAAACTTCTATCCTACCAGATTTGTAATATATCAACACAGAATCGTGGCAGGTTCTGAGCTGGCCCTGGAAGGAAGACAAGCTGCCACAACCAGCCATCTGCCAGGAAACTTCCAAAGAGGACACGGTACAGTGGCCCAGTCAAAGACACACATCCAAGCCCAGGTGCTAGTCAACAGGGAAACTGTATTCCCTGAAGTTAGACCAGCACTGAGACACATTCAAGAGCCACGTTGGGAGCTGGGACAGATGCACTGGCCAGTTAGAGCAGGACTGAGATGCACTGATCAGTGCTTACACGAGCGGGCACCAAAGCAGGAAAAACACCTACAATATCGCCTCCAGACCTGAAGCCACACACAGATGAAGCACTGGCTAGAGCATTGGGAGCAAGAGGGAGCAACCTGGGTCTGAGCCTCAAATGTGCAATTTGGGACCCTCAAGAAAGAAAATGGCTAGAGCCTAGGAAAGCTAGTCCTCACAAGACTTCATGCAAGTCTGGCAGTCTCCGCGACTTGGGAATGGGCCACTGCAGCGTTTGTATAAACTGCAGAGAAAGAGACTAAGAAACTGAAAAGTCATAAAACGTCAACACAAAATTTGTTGCCTTCTTTCCATTTGTGTGTATAGTGTGCGGTGTGTATGTTCATGTGTGTAGGTATGCATAGAAGGATGTGTGTATGCATGTTGCATGTGTGTGGAGGCTTGAGAATATCGGGAATCTCCCTCCATCCCTAGCTCATTGTTGGTCAAGCTGGCCAGCTAGCTCTTGGGTACCCAGCCTCCTCCTTTAGAATTGCAACTGCCAATTTACACGAATCTGGGCAGTTTACACGAATCTGGGCAGCAGGCTTAAACTCTAGTCCCGTCCTTTCACTTGAACATCAAGCATTTTAATCGCTGAACCTCTCCTGGGCCCTTGAGCTTTGCTTTCCTCCTGCCTTCGCCAATAGGAAGAAACAAAGGAAGAAATAAAAACATTCCTACGCTAAGACCTGGATGGAGCTTGCCTTGCCAAGGCACAACCTGCTACACTAGATTAGACTTCGAGGTGAGAATGACAGGGCCACGGCCTCAGGACTATTGTCTCGCTGACGGAGAAATGGACCCTGTCCCGCCTTAGTGTGATCAGCACAGCAGATGAGGGGCGAACATAAGCTAAAGTTCCTAAACACGAGCTGATGGTCTGGCTAGCCATACAGTCACTACCAGGAAGCCTGGAGAGGCAAAGGGGCTGAAAAAGCAGACAGTGGAGGGAAACATTCCTGGATCAGCCATCCATGTCTTCATCAGCCACCTCACTGCCAAGTGCTGGACAGATTCATGTGCTGAGAACAATCTGAGGCAGGAATGGAATGGAAAGTGGCCACGGTCCTATGAATGAAGTAGAGGACAGCATGAACAAGCAATGTGCAAGTCAGTTGCCAATACATGTGCTCTGGTTTGATAGGAAAACTGGGAAATAAATACTTGCAGCACCCTGGATTTCTGGCCTAGAGTACTAAGGAACTGTCAGCAGGAAGCCTTTCCTCATACATAGCTATAATTCGGGGATGGGGGAGCTGCTCAGAGCAGAGTGCACTGCCTGAGTGGCCACGGCACTCACATCCCCGCTGCACGGGAGACAAACTGCATGCAAACCTGTATAGCTTCCAGGTTTCTGAGTGGACATTTGATTGAAGTTCAGTAGCTCAACAAAAAGTGCCACAAGAATTCTTGGAGGTATGGCAAGCTCAACTCCATACCACAGTGACCAAGTGGACAGTAAAGGATGCCGAGTGTGTGATTTTGATTCTCAATGTATATAGAGTGACATTTACAGTCTCCTGGAGTCCACTAAGTGTGCAAAAACTAACATATACACCTTAATGAAAGATTCTTTATTACTAAAATGTGTTCATGTCACCTAAGCCCCCAGTGAGTCCTAATCTCCGACTGATGAAAGGTCTCCGCTCCATGCCAACAGCTGTTGACTGATCAGAGCATGGCTGCTGTAGTCAGGTGCTTGGCAATTTCTCAAAGAAAACAATGAAGATGTCTCATCACCTCTCCTGGCGAACAGTCCCTGTGATGCATGATGTGGAGTGACGATGTCTGCCCATCATACTGGGATTCCCCCAAACTCTGCCGCTGCCCCATCAGCTCAGTCTTTGGGATATTCAAATTCTTTCATGCTGTGTCAGTAGAATCTCAGCATCCCCAAAGAGGCATATTCTGATACTGCTTCTCTGGTACACCTAGAAGTAACTTCTCACCTGTTCAAGGTCTATGCTGAGCTTGCAGCAAGCAGCCACATCTTCAGGCCCACTTCCAATGGGCTTTTTCCTATTTCCTGCATCTGCACATCGCGTCCTCCACTGAGGTCTGGAAGTCATCCATAAATGACAGAATCAACTTCTTTTAGAGCCTTGTCAAGGTCACTGCCTCCCATCAATCACAAATGTTCTCAACGCAGCAGGAACAGTGAATCCTTCCTAGAAGGTTGTGCATTTGTCCAGATGCATCTGCAGAATCACTGTGCAATTGGTATCACATGTGCAGGAATGCCAGCACTAAGCTCCCTGCTGCTCTGCACAGAGCTCTGGATGACCACATGCACAGCCCAAGCGGTGTTTCGAATATTCAGAGACAAGGATGTACAGAGGAGTGCTGCCGCCAGGCTCTACTGCTCTGTTTATGAAATACAGGCATACCAAGATTTCCACTATTTCCAATGAGCACCATTGGCTTCAGCTTTAAGTCACCCACCAGCTGCATCAGGCTCTGGTGAGTCCTTTCCAGCCAGACTACTGGCTTCCCTGACTGCTCTGAAGTAACCAGTGTCCTACAGCACCATCTTCATCAGCAGCCACAGAGGCATCCAGCCACTCGCTGCAGCCTGCTGCATTTCTACCCATCTCTATTGTGGAAACACCGTCTTGTCTAGTCCCATGAGTCGGTGTTTGCTGCCTCCAAACCCTCCTGCCATCCCCTCACCTCAAGGTCTCATAGGCTGCTCTGAATTCTGGCTGCTCTGTTCAGCTTCTGGAGATGTTGTGGCTGGTATGATTCTCCATCCAGACTACTGACTTTCTTCACAGCACCTACAGGGCTGTTGCACATTCTTGTCACCCAGTCCCTGGAGTAGCACTTTTCATTTCTTGGCCATTGCACCTTGGCTAACTGGTGCTGGGCCTAGTTTTCAGCCCATCACAGTTTCCAACATGTCTTTTTCTCTAAGTGTAAGCATTTCTGGATTTTGAATTCAGGTGAGAATGGCACATTCTCCTTTTCCTTGAGCACATAAAGGCTACTGTGGGACTATTAATTGACCTAGTTTTGACCAGTTGTGCCTTAGGAAATAGGGAGATCTGAAGAAAAAGGAAAGACAGAGGGAACAGTCACTTAGAGACACTGAATGTGCACAAGAATCATCAGTTTATGTTCACTGACATATACAGACACAGACGTGGTGATCATAGAAGATACAGGGCTGGGGAGACAGCACGGTGGCTTAAAGGGCTTGCTGCACAGCCTAATAAGTAAATTCAGATGTCCAGAATCCCCACAAAAGCAAATTTAAGTGTCTATAATCCTGTGTGCTGGTGGAAATCCAGCAGCTCTCGGGTCAGCTGGCCTAGCTTGTGCTATGGAAAGAGAACCTATCTCAAATAAGGAGGAGAAGTGAGGATCAGCCCCCAAGAGTGTTCTCCACATGTACCCAAACTCACACACATGGATATGTGCACCCTGTCTCTAAGATGCACTACTCAAAGCCTGAAATACCACAAGAATCACCACAGTGTGATATTGAAGAAGGAAGAAAGCATGTGCTCCAAGAAATGCTGCTGACAGAGGTGCAGCTGCAGGATGGACCCAAACCTGCAGTGGATGGAGCAAAGCTCAGGGAGCGGAGGCCTGTCTACCAGGAATAAAAAAATGAGTGGCACAAAGTCACCCTCATGCTTCCTACACTCAGCACTGTCTTAATCCCTCTTCTTATTTCCCATAAACCTATACATAGCCCTTCACACTCTGACCAACTAATTATCCACCAGCTAGTGCCTGACACTCTGTCTTGAACCTGAAGACCAGCTCACAGGACCTCTGACATGCCAGCCTTCCCCTAGCTGGTCTTCTTGTGTTCAGGAGCTCTGGAGGTACTTGCTGTCCACTCAGTAACTTGAAGAAATCAACACAAAAGTTTCTTCGCCATGCATTGTTCCTAAAAAGCTTTTGATTAGCTGGGTTCCCACAGAGAGTTGCAAATGCTGCACAGCTCAGGCAGGCCCGCTCCCCGTGTCCCAGGGTTGACCGCTTGGTTCTCACAGCTCTGACACTGGGAATTCACTTCGCAGTTGCCATGCATTAAGTCTGAGGCTATTCCCACTTTACCATGATTTCACTACTGTCTTTCTTTTCTCCTGGAATCCAAGCCTGCACCCATATTACAGTTCATCCTGTCTTTTTGTTCAGCTTTTTCCTAGCGTCCAACAGCACCATCTATTGCCACAAACCAGGGCATTTGACTCCCTCCTCCCTGCTTCTCTTGGGTCAAACTGGGCCTTTCAGCTGTTTCTTCAGGTACCGGCTAACTTCCTACCATAGGAGATGAGGATCTGTCTCTCACACATCCACCCCACATGCCTCTGACCTATTCTCTAGCTGGGAGTGACTAACACTTGCAGTGCTCCGTGCTTGATGACCCGGGAGCGTCACATAACACTTCTGGCTGTACCTTACTAGATCAACTTTTTTCTGGAAGTAAATCTTGCTCTCCTTTCAGAATCGTGAACAGACTGCTCCACTATCCTGTGGCTTCCAGTGATGTTGTCCTCTGAGGGATTATAAACCTGTTTTATGCTCAAGTTGTATAGCTGCATGGTGACCTCGCCAGCTACTGGCACCCCTTCTTCCTGAAAGAGGGATGAAAACAGAACAGGAGCAATGTAGAGAGCAAGATATCTTAGAAGAACTATAAAGCAAGCTACCATGTTATAAACTGGTCTGAGTGGCAAGGACCCAGCCTTCCATCCAACAGCTCATAAAGACCAGAAATTTGCTACAACCATTGGGTGACCATGGGCAAGCTTGCAGATGACTCTGACTATCACCTCAGTTGAAGATGTCTGGGTGACCCAAAGCCGAATGAGCTGGTGATGCCCTCAGACACCATGAGACACAAGCATTGCCGCACAGCCAGGAGTCAGTACACCACGCCGATGACTTGCTGTGCTTCTGCAGCTGTCCTCGGGGTCAGTCGCAGCCGTTCACAGATGACCTGCTGTGCCTTTGCGGCCATCCTTGAGGTCAGTTGCAGTCATTCAGAATTGTCTGCAGCTGCTGGTGCATGAAGATGGCGTGACCAGTAGCAGTGGTATCACCTGAATGGAGTGACCTCCTAGGGAGGAAGACATTATCATGCTCCTCTCTCAGGGGAAACTTTGTCTCTTCAGATTTTAAAATTTCACCAAGGTGCGTTTTGGTATAGTTCTGTTTTTGAAAGTACAGGGGCTCAGGACAAATGGGCTCTTTCAGACTGAGAGTCCTGGCCCTGATTCCTGGGAGATATTCTCAGTCTATGAGGTCCTGGTGCTGAGTCCTGGAGATGCTCTATCTAGATAGAGGTACCAGTGGTGAGTCCTGGAGATGCTCTCAGTCTAGAGAGAGGTACTGGTGCTGAGTCCTGGAGATGTTCTCAGTCTAGATAGAGGTGTTGGTGGCTGAATCATGGAGATGCTCTCAGCTTTACACAACTTTAACCCAACTCTTTCAGTCTATGTATGTGGATGTAGAGGCCAAAGCCTGACAGAAGATATCTTTCTCAAATACACTCCACATTACACTTGAGATAAGGTCTCTCACTGAACCAAAGACTCTTTGATTCAGCTAGCTGATTAGACAGTGACCTGCAGGGATCTACCTATCTTCTCCTGCCCAATCGTGGGGTTAAAGATGTATACTTCATATGTAAGTGCTAGGGATCTGAACTCAGATCCTCAAATGCTTTACCCACGAGCCATCTCCCTTGCTTCTCGATGCTTGATTCTATCTGAATCCACTTTAAAAATGGCTATCTCCTCTGATTCTGCAGCTCTCTGAGGCATCTATGAAGTACAGGCCTTCATGCCAGTAGTGAATTGCCCCTGGACATCCACCTTCCCGGCTCTCTCCATTCTTCCTTCCAGTTTCTTTACTTACATTCTAACAGCTTGGGGATAGAACTGAAGTACATGGCTATGTTCATTATGCCATTTCCAACAGACGTCCTTACAATCTCTGAGCACTATAATTTTGTTTGCTAGATATCTCTTTAATCATCTGTTCCCTCAGGTCCACTGTCATTTCTCTAGGCTAGGCCAAACCTCTCATCAAAAGACAGCCATTCCAGTTCTCTTCGCCTCCACTTTCTCCTTGCTTCCAAGTCACACTTAATATTTTCAGATTAGGATGCAAGTCAGACATACCACTTCCCACTATTAGGAACTTAACTGTTGTCCCTACAAATCCTGGTGGAAGTTCTAACATCCACTACTACTGCAGAATGTGACTTCACTGGAAGCTAAGTCATTTGCACAAGTTGTCAAGTTAAATGAGGTCAGCAGGACAGACTCCAATCCAATATGGCTGTGGCATCCTTATCAGAAGAAGAAAATGTGGATGTCTGTTTACTTTGTTTCCTGCTGTCACAGCCTGTCCTGATCCAGGGGACGAAGGACACAAGGCAAGCAAGCAGAGTGGTTAGCCTTGGACCAGGGTCTGCAGCCAGGCTGTGAGGCTATCACAGGGCACAGAGGGAGCTGACGTGCAACCAGGGAGCTACAGCCACTAATTCCCAAGTCAGGACGTGGACTTGCACCCCGCTCTAGTCCCGCCATGATGGCCACTGTCCTTCACATTTAGTTTCAGTCTAATGTAAGGCGAGCTGCCACCACTCATACCAGCAATACTGTGAAGATAAATAAATGACAACCAAGGCAGTTGTGAATGAAACCACGCAGCAGATCAACTTCAAGCACAGACCCTTCAAGCAGTGCTGGCCTCAGTGACCACAACTGTCTGCTGAGTACTCTGTGGATACCTTGGAGTCTCCATCAAGTTTCTTGGCAACACACAAGAGACTCAGAAATGACTAGAACACACACAGACCATGATGATGTAAATGAGAAGGAGGGCCTGGGGACAGGACCACTTCCCTTTTGGCTAGGGAAGACAGAAGTATATGTCAGGTACAGGAGCAGCTCTTCAGGACATAGGGAATCTGGTATCTGAAACTGAAACCTTTTCAGCTGGGGTGGAAGAGGCCCTGAGGCCAAGTGGGAAGGCACATGTGCCAAGCCCAAAGTATCCACCTATCGTGACCACACAGCTGTCTAAGAGCCTCCGAGGACCTTCTGACCAGAGTGCACAGCACCAGTAGGTGCTCAGACCCAGCCCTTGCCTTCAAGCAGGCAGCCAGCCATGGGGTGTGGCATTCTGCACCAGATAGCACGCCTGCCCCAACTGCAGCCGCTGCACAGGACAACAGCAGGAGAGAGGAACGGCGTCCAGTGAGGGGCACAGTGAGCACCTAGATGGAGCTGATAATGACAACACAGGCCCAGTAACGCATGCTCCTCAGAAACTATTCTTCATCATTTCCTGAGCTCAGGCTAAGAATAAGGACCCCATGACTCGGCACAGGGCACAGGGACCCTCTGCACATCTTTCTACTGAGCTCATCTGTTCTAGAGCTTCCAAAAGTGACTGGCTTCCTTTTGCTGGGCCCTACTATAATTCTGAAAACAGAACGACTGGGAAAAGATTCTCCATCTCCTTCTAACGTCTTCCCTGAGTGACTAATGCTGCCTTCTCCTCGCAATAGCAGCAGAACCCCACATCTCGCTAGCACCATGGGACGGGATAGAAGGGCCAGGGCAGCACAGCTCCCCATGGAGCTGTCGTAGAGGTCACAGTCACAAAGGCCAGAACGTTTCTCAGCCATCATCCTCTGAGGGTCCCTGGTCCAGTCATACTGGCAGCAGCACTGGGAAAGAGAAAGGATAAGGACCTCAACTCTTCCTATAACCACTTCTGGGGATTTAAAAAAGGGTCCAATGAATGCGTATAATCTTTTTATGACATGTATCACTTCTATATTTAAGAGCCATGTTTGTGAATAAAAAGATTGTAGGATGAGCAATAAAAAGTCCTAAAGCCCACAGCCCACGGGTCTCAGGTCAGGCCTAGTCCACCCCATATTCTGCCCACAGCAAGTATGAAAAACGAGCCAGAAACAGCTGGAGATGACCTCGCTCTAACCACAGCCTGAAAGGTTTGTGCAGTATTTGAGGTAATGCCGACTTCCTGTGAAGTTATTAAATCTCAGTGTGGAAGAGAGTCTTGCTTCTGGTCGGTCCCCATCTTAGGCTGGACCACTTACTTGTATAGTCCTTCCCCTCTTTCCCACTGCCCCCACATGGTCACCATCAGCACATCTTATTTGTGTCAAGAGAAACCAGCAAGGGGAGATCTTCCTCTTCCCGCTATCTGCAAAGCTTCAGTTACCTCTTCCCTGCAGTTCCCTGCAGAGCCCCATGGACACCAGCCCAAGCACTGAGGACTATGTTCCTCAGCCTCCAAATGAAGATCAGATGGGAACAACTCACCCATGGAGCCCTGAGAAAAGCCAAGACTTGGGCAAGGGACAAGAGAAGGCAGAGGTAGAAAGTGGCCCGCATGCCTAAAGCTTGCCTGGTGGAATTACTCTAAGGGACCCCTGGTCTTACTGTGCAAGGCTGCATGCGTCCTGCCAGGACCCCAGTCCAGCATAATGGGGTGAGCAAGCTCCACTTAACCAGACAGACACTCAGGTCTACACAACAGCTCAGGCCTACAGGGACACTCAGCCAACAAGGACACTCAGGCCACATGGACAGCTCCCCACGCTGCAGTCCTACGGATACGGTTGCTCATGTCTCATTACTAACTCTGCCCCGTGGTCAACATTACAGATTATTAGGCAATACCAGGAATTCCCATCACATGACAGCTAAGGGAGAAGTGGACACAATAAATAACAAGATTTGCTCTAAGAACTCCCATAACAGTAGGAAGGATAAGTGGTTTTAAGATCTCAATGGTCAAAATAGAAGACAGGAGAGAAAAATTTTAAAGTACTGAATTAAAGTTACTCTACCCACAGGTTCTAAAAACTGTATAAACTTGCTACAACATTGTCAGATGTTACAGATAAAGTTTACAATGTTTGGATTTCTTCTAAAAGAAGTAATTAAAGAAGTACTCTAGGAAAATAAGTAATTAAGTAGAAGAACAGGGATCTAATGATAACAGTAATTTACTTATTTATGTATTTAGTTAGCTATTACTTTTCTCATAAGGTCGCTCTCACTGGAGCAGACTGGCCTTTAACCCTTGGTCCTCCTGCTTTAGGAGTGTTGGGATTACAGATGTGCACCACCAAACCCAGCAATTAAACCCAGAATTAATCTTTATGGGTAATATGAGTTGTACAAAAGTAACACACACACATATAAACTATACCTTTGAAAACAGTTTAAAGCAAAACAATAGGGGACACATTTTGGCCTCAAAGGAAAGAAACTGCACACACCTGCTTCAGGTTCTCCCTGCTGGCACTTGAGACCAGAGACAAGAAGCTGAGCAAACCTCAGTGATGAGATCCCAGCCTACTCAGGCTTTCTCTATGATGATGGCCCAGGTGACGGTTATGAGCCTCACACTGACCCTGGCCAAGCTGACCTTCCCTCAAATCTCTAGGATGGTGCAGGTGGTAGTGGCTTTCCCCGCACAGCTCAGGCTGGCAGGAAGTGACTCTGTTTCTATAGCTTGCTTGGCGGCTCTTGCAGGGGAGCACGGCGACTCATGTCACTCTCTTCTACCCGACAGGAGGGATGCACATGGACTGGCAAGGGGGAAGAGAACATCAGTCAGATCAGCAAACCACCCTGGGGATCCGTGGGGTGACAGATGTCACGCCATATCACCCTCACATCCTGGCTCTGTGTTTCCTAAGTACAGAATATCTGAAGCCAATGGAAACGTCGACTAGAAATGAAGTCAAGTGAAGGAGAAGGACGAGTCTGTTCCCAGCAGCTCTGATTGTTAAGAGAAGTTCTTATCAGAAAGGAAGCAATGAGGGAGGAAAGAAGGAAACAACTGAGGGAGGAAAGGAGAGAAAGCCTGTAGACCTCTTGGTGTGAGGCACCATGTCTTCTGGAAGAGCAAGAGAAAGAGCAGGTGCCACCCAGCCACAGGTGCACACTCTGAGAAACACACCATCATGCAATCACATCTCGTGAGCATCAGAACATGCAGGACACAAGCTTAGACAGTTTCACTTCCCGTAGCCGCTTGAGAGCGTTGAGGTACAATGTAAACACGAGACCTGTGGACCACTGTTTACCATGGCTTCTGTTTCCCCACCGGCTTCTGTTTCCTGAGCAGAAGGAGCACACATGAAAGCATGCAGGAAGCAGAGTAGGGGAGTGTTCAACTAGTAACATGGTGGTTCAGCCTATCCCCTCATCTGCTCACCCTACTACCAGGCGGCTCACTATTATCACTGGGTCTGCTATCTCTGGGTTGACTCACCATATCACCAGGTCTGCTCACTGTATCACCAGGCCGCTGGCTGTATCACCAGGCCGCTGGCCATATCACCAGGTTTGCTTACATTACAGAGTCTTCTCATGCTATCACCAGGCTGACTCACCCTATACATAGAGTATGCTCACCATATCACTGAGTCCACTTACCACATCACCAAGTCTTAATGTATTACCAAGTCTGCTCAGCATATCACCTGGTCTGCTCACCATAATACAAGTCTGCTCTGCTAGTATATCACTGAATGTACTCACTATATCACCAGGTCGATTTACCATATCACGGAGTCTGCTCACTGCATCACCAAGTCTGTTCAGCATATCACTGAGTCTGTTCGTATCACCAGGTGGGCTCACAGTATCACAGAGTTTGCTCACTGTATCACCGCATCTGCTCGGCACATCACCAGGTCTCATCTCAACCGAGGAACCTACATGCCTGACTGAAGACCCAGCTCCACCAAAAACCACAGCTGCTTGTCCAAAAAGTGTGTGAAGCTCACACCAAGTCATTGGGCTTCAATCTCAGAAGCTCTCGAAGCCTATGTCTAAAGGCCCCAGCTGAGACAGCCACCGGTGTATGCAGGGCAGTCTGGGGCACATGACGCTGTCCTGCACTGTCCTGCACTCACACTGTCATTTCGGCAGTCCTCAGGCACAGTTTCCTTTCCCATTCGGAAGGTCTTCTTTCTCTGTCTTGCCCAATTGCTCTGATGAGGACTTGCAATGCCGTGCTCTGGAGCCGCAAGGAATGTGGGCATCCTCGCCTTGGGCCTTGGAGACAGGCTCTTGGCTTCCCTACCACACATGCTGACTGTGGGCTTGCCAGGCTGCCTTGTGGATCTCTGGGCACAGCTTCCAGAGCGACCACCGAGTTACTAGGAAAGGATACTGTCTTTGTCCCATTGAGATGCCACAGGACAAACTTTAAGAGAGACGAGCCTCGCACAGGGTCACAGTTGGAATGTGAGTGTCCCCCATAGGCTCATGTGTTACATCTTTAGCTGATATTAATGTTCGGTAAGGTCGTGGCAACTTTAGGCAGTGGAGCCTTGCTGGAGGAAGGCACGTCATGGAGGCAGGTCTTGAGGTGAATAGCTCTGCCCTGCTTCCTCTAGCAGTTTGTTCTTACAGTCTTCTGTTTGATCTCTCGGCCTCCATGATGGGCATGACCTACGCGGCCTCCAGCTTCTGCCTCCTGCTGAGCCTTTCCCGCCTAATGGACAGTTATTGCCCTTCTGGAACAGTAAGCCAAATAAACCTCCCCTTTGTCCTCTAAAGTTGCCTGAGTCTGAGGGTTGACCCACAGCAGCAGAGGGTAACTGTGACATGTGGAGTCTGCAGAAGTAAAAAGTAAACTTGGACGAAAAGTTTGGCTGACATGGTCTCAGGAAGACTCAGGTGAATGGTCGTCACGCATACATGTATAAAAATTAAACCAGTTCTAGAACCCTAAGCGGCAGCATGGAACCTATGAACAGTAATAGTGCTAGACACAGGGAGCTAGCAAGAGGGCAGATACTGTTTTATTCTCTCCACGCCAAAGCACCACCTGTGAGCGCTGAGCTCAACTGCAGCACATCACACCTGCTGAGCTCCTTGCGTTACACAGGCCTGGCGCAGGCAAAAGAAAAAGCTGACCTGTGCAGGACCCAACCAGACCTAGCAATATGCTGTGACTGCACTGGGATGCAGGCAAGAGCGTCAGGGTGACGTTTAGGACAGGATGCCCACTGCGTTTCATCCTGCGCCCTCACTCTGAGTCGCCAGGAGTACCAACCTAAAGAATGAAAACTGCACGTCCTTGCACTCCAAGTACAGCAACTACAACTGTCAATCACAAAAGGAATCTGAGGGCAGAGTTCACAAAGGGTCGGTCGGAATCTTTGGTTTCAGATAGCGCTAGTCTTTCTGTTTTGTGGACTCCTTTTCCTTGGGGAAATGGCCTCTTTGTAACAGAGAAGATGAACACCCCACACTAAGAGTGGAGCCTAGGCTGGCTGTAGGGGTGGAGTGCACAGGAACCCACTCTGCTCCTCTCCCCATGTCTGCACTGCTGGCCTGTGTCCACACCACTGGCCTGTGTCCACACCGCTGATCAGAGGTGCTGGCTGTAGGGGTAGAGTGCCCAGGAGCCCACTCTGCTCTTCTCTCAGTGTCTACACTGCTGGCCAGTATCCACACCATTGGCCAGAGGTGCTGAGCAGCCCCTTCCTTCTGTGCCAAGGAGTCTTAGTACCTGACTGGGAAGCCTGAACTGACTGTGAGAGGCCAACTAGAAGCATCCTGCTGCACACTCTGAGGCCTCCTTGGCACTCCTGTCCCCAAGCTGGCCAGGGCAAAGGCAGTTGCTTGAAGCAAGATTAGTGAGAGGCAGCATCAGACAGACAGCTGGTCTCCCTCCCTCTGGTCTCACTCAGAGCCAAGGGACGGCAATGCCAGGCAGCCAGTCAGAAGGCCAGACAGGCACTGAAACCTCCAGGGTTTCAGCGTGAGAGGCGTAAGGGCCTGGCATGGTGGGAACACTAGGACAAGAACAGAACCCAGCAAACAGGCAGCCCTTCATTATTCAATTACTCACTCTGCAGATCGAGAATTAGTGTTCACGGGTTCTGGTGAGTGACATAATTACAATTTAAAAAGGGCAATTAATCATCCGCTTGTTGTTTGCTGCCTTGCTGGGAATTGCTTGCTTTGCGAACACCAGTAAAGCCACAAAAGCATTAAACACGCAAGCGACTATGACCGCCATATTCCAGCCTCTGGGGGCCCTCCTGCAGCTTCTCAAACTCTCGGCCACATCTGTTTCCCATTTCTCCCGTAGCGTTCCTCTCTGCCTGATTGCCACCTTCTGAGCAGTGGCGCTCTGCCCGTCATACTGCAACTGTCAAGAAAGACCAAAGCCTCCAGCTCTCAGCTCCAGGGGCCAGAGAAGAGAGTGGACAGGAGCTGGGGGGAAGGCTGGGGAATCAACAGCAGAAGGCAGAACGATGGGGCAGGTGGGTGGGTGCTGGAAGAGCCAGGATGGCAGCAAGGGGGCAGGACACTGGTGTCTGGCTCATAAGCTGGCTGTCCAGCAATATGTCTACCAGACCACTACAAACCCCTGGACCCTCCTCCAGTTCTCACACCCTGGCTGATGCCCACTTGCTCCCTTCTGACCCTAGGAATCCAAATCCAGGCCAAGAACTGGCAGAGAAACCTGTCTGGCAGACTGGAGCAGCCAGTTCTCCCCTCGATATGCACATGGAAGACCTTTCCCAAGGGTATGGCTCTCTCTAGATAACCCTTAAAGGGGAGTACTCAGCCATGAAAGTCTATGGATGTCACAGTTAGATAGGGTGTCAACTTGACAAGTGAAGGCTCTGAACTCTGGGCATAGTTATGAGAAATTAGCAGTTAAGCCCCAAGCAAGCCTGCAGGAGATTATCTAATTGATGGGGATGCCCGGCCCATGGTGGGTAGGACTATTCCCTAGGTACAGGAATAAGATGGAGGGAATTGATTGAGGAAGCTGGTATCCTTTGGTATATTTGACCAGACATGCTGGTCTGGCAAGTAGGGATTGTACCTCTTTCAGAAGTCCTGTGGATGTATGGATATGGTGTAGCTAGTTCTCTCTGTCCTTGGTGTTGGTGTGAGCTCTCCTGACAACGTGGACAAAGAATTGTAACCAGACTATTGCAAGAGAGAATAAAAATTTCTTGTTCCTCTATAAGCCATTTGGTCGTGAATCTACTGGCAACATGCAGACCAACTGCCACCATGGATGAGCCTCCAGGCAGAGAAGACTGTCTTACAGTACAGCAACTGCCTTAGCTTGATTGGATCAGAACATTTCTGCTTCCACCCGTGAGCAATGCAAGGACCTGCCAGCTCAGGTCTCTCAGCCCATAGACATCTACTTCAGCCCTTCTGCAGTCTAGCCAGAAGGTCCTGTCGGGGATGCGGTTCATTTGCGCCCTGACAGCCACCTCCCCAGGGTGGCTGTGTCCTAACCATCAAGAAAGGCCCATGGGAGGTTCTGCAGGAGCAAGAGCCACCATCTAGAAGAGCAGCCAACTGCTGGGGAAGGCTCTGGTAGACCTATACCAGGGCAATCCTATGCTCCTTTGCCAGAGGCTGTTCAGAGATGCTTACAGCCCAGATTCAGCCAATGAACATAAACTGCTGGAACGCACCCATCTTTCTTATTCCCTCGTCCTGCAGACACTGAGGACCTGGTGCCTGTGACAAGAAGGAGGCACAGCCACAGAACTGTGGAAAAGCCACCTCAGCCAATGCCACCAAGGGGCACACCCTTCAGAGCCATGCTGCCCCTGGCTTGGACTGTCAAGCCTCTGGCCTTGCCTCCTGGCCCTGCAGTCCACAGCGGCTCTGCACCACAGCACCACTGCAAATGCAAGTCCTTCCAAAGGACCTGGTGATGAGGGCATGGAAGGAGCCATCCTGCCCCTGCCATCACTGTTGCCGCCTGACATTTTTCCATGGGACTTGGGATTCCAACACAAGACTTTCTGCTTGTGAGGCAGGGTCTTAACCCTTGAAGTATCTCTCCAGCCCACACCAAGAATTCTTATACCAACAGCAGAAAGACAATCTGTCATTTAAAGAGTGGCAAAGGATTGCAATAGGCATTTCTCCAAAGAAGATATATAAATGATCAGTAAGTCCAAAAGATACTCAGTATCATTAGCCAGAAAGGAAATGCAGATGCAGGCCAGGATGAGTACATGCACTAGAATGGCTATACTCAAAAAGATGAGCTTAGACAAAGATGTGGAGTTATTAGACCCTTCGGTTCTGAAGGAAGGAATGTGAAATGCAGTGTGGACATTGCCTACAACACTAACATTAACATCAAGAGAATGAAAACAAACATTCAAAGTAATATTCCGCTAACAGTTAAAAAGTGGAATCAACCCAAATGATCACCAACTGATTGATGGTTACATAAAATGTGTTACGTCCACATAATGGAATACAGCCCAGCACTAAGAAGGAAGGAGATACTAGGACGTGCAGCACCACAAAGAACACAGAAACACTACACTTCGTGCACACTGCACCATGATTCCGCAGCTACAAGTCCAGATCATCAGCAAGAGTACTACTGGCTGTCGAGGGCCAGGAGGATTGTGGGAAACAGGGAGTATTTCTTCGGGGTACTGACCTCAATACACAGACTCTCCTGCTTCTGCCTCTCCAGTGCTGGAATGTGCAGAATGGACCACCACGCCTAACTCCAATTTCATTTTTAAATTTTAGACCAGCAGCAGATGTCCCTGCCACAGGCCTTGGCTTCTGTGTCCCTCGGAGGGGGTCCTACAAGTGCAGTGCTGACAGTCAGTACTTGTCCTACAGCAAGCACCCCAAATACAGCCAACCAAATGATCTGCTTCTGACCTGCTGCTGAGTAACAACGGCTCTGGTAACTAATGGTGTCATACTGAAGACGCAATCAGACCAGGTTCTGACCTGCTGCTGAAATAGTGATTCAGCTCGTGGCCCAAAACACCTCAAACCTCGCCAGCTCCTCTAAACAGGTGTGCGTGGGAAATGCTCACCTCACAGGCTCACGTGGAGCCTGAGCACCCTGGATACACTTCAGTTAAACAAACACAAAACCTGAAAACTGGGTGTCAGAAGATGCAAGAGCTGACGGGCAGGACTATGAGGCAGGTAAAGTCGGAGCTGGATGTGGCTTGCATGGAAGTGGACAGCCTGAGGTAGGCAGTATGACAGGCTGCTGAGAAGAAGGGTAGGAAGGCTTTGTACCCAGCTCTGCCATCTTCTAGCTGTGTGGCATGGGGACAGCCTCTCGACTGTTTGAGCAGTCACCTGAACCCAAGCCATCATCAACTACGAGACACACTCCTTACCACTGAGAAGAGAAGCTGCTTGTAAAACGCACTAACTACATAATTGTAAGAGGCAATATATGAAAGGATGGTCATCTGAGAACCAGTAGAACCAGCAACAACTACTTACAGGTGGCAGGAAAGTTAAACGCTAATCATATGCGAACGCAGCTGCTCTTGTCATCTACTGATTTGAGAGGCTTTTAAGTGTTGTAAGGTCCTTTCAACAAAGACAGGGTCCCTCAAGAGTGAAGAGCAGGCAGGACCCCTCAGCAGTGCAGGGCAGATGGGACCCCTCAAGCAGTGCAGGGCAGTCTAAATAAGACTGAGACAGGGATGGCCAGAGCAGGTCTGGAAGCCTCAGGAGGCTGGTGCACTTCATCAACGGAGGTACGTATCATCTATAAACAGCACTTGGAAATGCTTCTGTCCCGTGTTTCTTCTTGATGCTTACAACACAGTGTCTCCTACTCCACACTCCCCCAGATGGTCCCTTCACCACGGGCATGGACTTCTAACACTGCAGGTCTCACTCACTTTCTCTGCTGCCCTCACCAGGGCTAGGGCAGCTCTGAGAACTCCACTTTAGCTGGCTCCTAAAGGAGAGGAAAGAGAGACCTCCCCAACTTCCTGCTTGCTCCCCTGCCCTGCCTGTAGAGAGGTAGTACCATGTGAACAGCAGCAACTGGTTCCAGGCAGAGCTTTCCAAGCCAACCAGGACTGATCTGCCACACTGCAAGCAGTGACCCCTGGGCCTTTCCTTCCATCTCCTGTCCTCAGGACTATGGCCTCTTCCCTGTGATCCCAGACCTACAGGCTGTGGCTGACCTTACAGGTGCCACCGCCCCTGCACACTAAGTACCTTCCTTCCACCCTCTCAATAGCCTGGTTAACCAACTTGTTCCTAGCTCTAACTTCTCTATAATCATGTTCTATCCATTCCAGTGACTGCTGCGGACTGGATCTTCTGACCACCCTAGCTGACATTCAGTAGCACCTCCCAGCTCCCCTTCTCCCTCGATCTCAGGCATGAACAGGCAATTCATGAAAGGGGAAAATCAAGTCAGTAAATGCATGAAAATATCCTCTCCGCTGGAAACCAAAGTAACAAAAGTTAATACTCTTGAGATACCAATTTCTGCCCATCAGGGCTAAAAAGGGTCAGCAACACCCAGTGCTGGCCACAGGTGCTGACATACACCTTGGTGGGAAAATACACTGGTGTTGCTATCGTGTGAAGAGAAATCTGATGGCATGTGTCACAAATCTTTACAATTACAATAAAAAAAAGGAGCCAGTGCAGCAGCTCTGTCTTCTCATTCCTTCCGTGAGTGCTGCTGAAGTGCAAAATAAGCAGAAGACATATCTGCAGAATGAAGAGCATCTGTGACCAGCACCACATCCCCTTCATTGGCTCCTCACCCACATATGCAAATTTGCTTTTTAGTGTGTGTGTGCATGTGTGCACATGTACATGTATGTGTGTACCTCGAGAGACTGTAGGCCAATGTCAAGTGTCTTCCACTATTACTCTCCACCTTAAGTTTTTTGAGACAAGGCCTCCCAGTTGATCTGGAATCTCATTTCTGCCTCACTGCTCTGGGATTCCAGGTGGTGATGCCATACCTAACTTCAGGTAGGTGCTGAGGATTCAAACTTAAGTCCTCCTGCTTGCATAGCACCCTCTTTGCCAGCTGAGCCATCTCCCCAGCCTCCAAATTTGCTAAATGGTTTAATTATGCCACAAAAGCCCTTCCCTCCACTCCGCCGCCCGGGACGTGCGCGCGCGCACGGTCCAGCCAGGCCTCACTGCGCGACCTAGGGGGTGACATACAGTGCCCAGCAGGATGGAGTGAAGGGCATTGCAGGAGCAGCAAAACTGCAAAAGAAAATCAACAAACCACAATTCAGAACTTCAGAGACTCTATATCAACCACCTAGAACTAGGCCAGACTAATCTCTCCCCATCCTGAAGCTCAGGGACATTTGCAGAAGAGGGGGCGGTAAGAGTGTAAGAGCAAAAGGATGGGAGGAGGAATGATTTGCAAGATACTCCACACAAGTTAGGGCCGAAGCAATCATAATTGGACTTTGCATGCCCCGCGCAATGTCCAACACACTATTGACCTCACAAAGTCTAGCATCTGCTAAAGGCACCAAGATCCTTGGAGGCAAGGGATTGACAGCCACAGTAGTGTTCCTATGCTTAAGGGGAGCACAGGAAAGGGTTCAGGGAAATACAACTGGGTCCTTGTACGTCATCGTAGAGGAGGGCCCAGAGGAGAGTCAGGCATGCACAATAAAGGACTCTCTGGGAATTGGGGTGGGAAGCACTGGTGGGTGGGGAGGGAGGGGTGAGGGGAGAGGGAGCAGGGGGTTCGGGGGGAGGAGGAGGGAGGGAGGGAACTGGTGTACCTATTAAATTTGTATGAGCTGAAATAATAATAAAAAATGTATTAAATATAAAAAAAATTATGCCACAAAAGCCTTGCCCCAGGAATTGAGGCTCCTCCTTCATTTGAATGAGCTGTAACTGTTCTGATCAAAGAATGTGACAGAGAAAGTGCTGCATTACTCACAATGTCCTGGAAAGAAATCACGAGACTTTTCCTGTGTTCCTGAGATGCTCACTCCAGAGGGAACCTCTCAGGGCTCTCCCAGAGCTAGAGCCAGCAGTGCCAACTCTCTTCAACCCTCACAAGCAGGGAGACAGGACCCTTGCACTATACCAGCCTTCTTGTCATCCCAGCAATGCATTCCAGCCCTGAAGCATGAGTCTTTCCAGCCAGGGCCAGACTGTGTGATAACAGTTACCACTATCATAGTCAGAACAGAAAAATGGCCCATTCAAAGAAACAGATTTGACTGACAGCAAAAGTGCTCAAAGCCTGTGTATCAATAATGACTGAAAACTTCCCAAGTGTGATGTGCATGAACCCATAAGTCTGAGACACTCAACAAACCCCAAGTATGACAAACTCAGAGATCCACAGTGACACGCCATGGAGTCAAACTGCTGAAGTACAAAATCTTCTTTTGTAAGAAGAGAAAGGGGGGCTGGAGAGGTGGCTCTGGGGTTAAGCCTCCGCCTTGCAGGCGGAAGGTCCTGAGTTCAGATCCCAGATTCCACGTATAGACGCCAGGCAGAAGCGGGGGCAGCCTGCGCTTCTGGTCCTGGTAGGGCGGAGCCTGTGAATCCCGGGGCAGAAGGAGGTGGAGGCGTCCATGGTGGTTCGCGAATTTGTCCGTGGGTCTACACAGACACACACACACGCACGCGCGCACATACACATGCATATGCACACAGTTGAATAAATAATAATAATAATAAAAAAAATTTAAAAAAAAAGAGAAAGGAAGAGGAAGAGGAAGAAGAAGAGGAAGAGGAGGAAGAGGAAGAAGAAGAGGAGGAAGAAGAGGAGGAAGAGGAAGAAAAGGAGGAGGAAGTCATTGTCAGCTTTCTCTCCCACCATGTGGGCTCTGGGGGTAGAACTAGGATCACCAGGTTTGCACACAGGAGTTTTTTTCCAGCTAAGCTGCTAGCAGAATTTTGAAAGCAGCAAGAGAAGGCCTCACATACAATAAATCCTCACATACAAGGGACCTTCATACTTGATGGGTCCTCACACTCAATGGCCCCTCACGATGGATCCTTCCATAGGATCCTCACAGAAGCATAAAAATATAATCTGTGATAACAAGGGGACAGGAGCAGAGTTGACTTTTAAACCGTTTTTATTTTACTAAAAAATTTACAACATAAAATTTACCATTGTAGTTGTTTTAAGTACACATCACAGAAACATTAACAGTGTTATAAAACTACCACCACAATCTACCTCCAATATTTTCATCATTTGATGCAAAGCTTATACTGACTGAACAATGAGCATGCTCTCCTCCCCAAACCTGGGTAAGCCCAGCCTACTGTCTACCTCTATGAATTAACAGTGAGGTATTATAACTTTGAAGGGTATTGGATATAATCCCTATTGTAACCATAAAGGCATTGTCTAAAGAACATAAGGTGCGATTGGCCCACTGTGTAAACACCATAAGCAGAAGCAGCAGTAATAGAAGGAACAAGGGGCAGAGTGGAGGCATCTTCCTTGAGGCTCATTGCTTTGGCTGTAAATGGAGTAAATGCACCTGTGAAATGCAGAGATGGAAGCTTCCTACAGGGTGCTTCAGGCCTAGAGCAGACACCAAAACTAAAGATGCAAAAACATCACCAGCAAAAAGCAACCGAAAGGGGCTGGAGAGGTGGCTCAGGGGTTAAGCCTCTGCCTTGCAGGCAGAAGGTCCTGAGTTCAGATCCTAGACCCCACGTGTAGATGCTGGGCGGAAGCGGGGACGGCCTGCTTTTCTGGTCCTGGTAGGGTGGAACCTGTGAATCCTGGGGCAGAGTAAACAAGGAGGAGGTAGAGGCTGTCCGTGGTGGTTCCCGAACTCGCCCGTGGTTCTACACACACACACACACACACACACACACACACACACACACACACACAAATTGAATAAATAAAAAAAATTTTTTTAAAAGAAATAAAACAAGGGGCTGGAGAGGTAGCTCAGGGGTTAAGCCTCTGCCTTGTAGGCGGAAGGTCCTGAGTTCGGATCCCAGATCCCACGTATAGACGCCGGGCGGAAGCGGGGGCGGCCTGCGCTTCTGGTCCTGGTAGGGCAGAGCCTGTGAATCCCGGGGCAGAAGGAGGTGGAGGCGTCCATAGTGGTTCGCGAATTCGTCCATGGTTCTACACATACACAGACACACACACACACACACACACACACACACACACGCACACGCACATACACATGCATATGCACACAGTTGAATAAATAATAATAAAAAATTAAAAAAAAAAGAAATAAAACAAGAGCCCTGAATTTTATCATTAGCATTCAAATTTTGACTGCAAGTTCCTGTTAGATCAATTAGGTAAGGAAAAGAAATAAAGGGCACTCAAGTTGGTAATGGAGAAGTAAAACTGCCCATATCCAGCTAATTCCAGTTTCAGGAGGATAAGGAAGATCTGAAAACTCAAGGTCATCTTGGGCTGCACAGTGAAAAGTGTGTGTGTGAGTGAATGTGTGTGAAAGCATGTGTGAGAGCATGTGTGAATGTGCATGTGAGTGCATGTGTGTGAATATGTAAGTGCACTGTGAATGTGGTATGAGTGCATGTGTGTATATGTATGTGAATGTGTGTGAGAGCATGTATGAATGTGGATGTGAGTGCATGTGTATGTGTGAATATGTGTGAGTGCATGTGTGTATGAATGTGTGTTGAGAGCATGTGTGAATGTGCATGTGAGTGCATGTGTGAATGTGCCTGTGAGTGCATGTGTGTGTGAGGGAATATATGTGCGTGCCAATATGTTAATGTGTGTAAATATGTGTGAGTGCATATGTGTGTATGAATCTGTGTGTGTAAATGTGAGTGCATGTGTGAATATGTGTGTGAGTTCACGTGTGTGTATGAATGTGTCTGAGCCAATATATGTTAATGTATGTAAATGTAAGTGCATATGTGTGTGAATGTGTATGAGTGTGTGTGAGTTCATGTGTGTGTATATGTGTGTGAATGCATGTATGTATGTGAATGTGTGTACGAATGCATGTGTGTGTGAGGGAATGTATAAGCGCATGTGTGAGTACATGTGTGTGAATGTGTGAATACATATGTGTATGTGTGTGTAAATGTGTGAGAATATGTGTGTGCATGTATGAATATGTGTGAGTACATGTATATGTATGTGAATTGTGTGTGTGAGTGTATTGTGAATGTGTGTGTAAATGTATGTATATATAATAGTGCATGGTGTACATGTGTGAGTGCATGTGCAAATGTATATGTGAAATGTATGTATGAATGTGTATGTGAATGTATGTCTGAATGTGAGTGCATGTGTAAATGTGTGTATGCATGTGTGTACATGAGTGTATGTGCAAATGAATGTGTGTGAATGTGTGAGCACATTTGAGTGTATGTATATGAATGTGTGTGAGAGTATGTGCATGAATGTGTGATTGCATGTGTATGTGTGAATGTGTCTGTGTGTGCCTATGTGTATGTGTGAATCTGAGTATGTATGAGTGTATGTATATGAGTATATGTGTTTGTGAATGTCAGTGGCTGTGTGTAAGTCCATGTGGGTATGTCTGAGTGTGTGTATGTAAGAGTATATGTGTGATAGTATGTATAAGTATATTGTGTGTGTGAGTATGCATGTTTTTGTGTTCCCAAAGAATCCACAAAAGCCATTAGGATACATGAAATCACCAAAGCTACTCAAAAAACTGTGTTTCTATATAGCCAGCAACAGACAGTCCAAAGAGAATTAGGAAAATGATTACATTTATAAGTATGTCTAGCAATAAAATATCTAAAAATAAATTTAACCAAAGATATGAAAGACTCAACTGCAGAGTATCATATAAAGAAATTTCAAAAGATCTAAATCAATGGCTGGCCATAGTGTCATGGAGAAGAATAAAATACTGGTAGGATACCAACAGGAACAGTAGTGGGCCAGAGAAACCTACATCTATCTAAGCCTAGGCATGAACCCTTATTCAAAAACAAGAACTCTGTAGGTGAAACTAGTTAAGATGTGAACACTGGACTGTCAGCCTGATGAGAGCATTAGCATCCTTTCTGGGATATGGAGCTCATGTTCAGCAGCAGAGGGAAGGCTTCAAGAACAGAGGTACAGCATGGTACACAGACACATGCCAGAGCACACCAACCTTCTAGTCAACACTAGACATAAGGGGAAAGCAGGGGATAGGCCTCACAACATGGTGACCCTTGCAAGCCTGAGACTTAAGTTTTCTACAGTCTTGATAATTTATGGTATTTGTTATGGTGGTTTTAGACAGTGAGCAAAGTAACATACAAATGAAATGCAAACCCTTCAAAAATTCCAACAGTCTTCAACTATAGAAAAAATTAATCAAATTCATAAGAAATTGTGACGGAAGCTAAAGTTGGAGGAAGAGCCCCATTTTAAAACCAACTGCCAACTGCCATCACCCAAACGTTGGCCTTGGCTTAAGCGCAGACACACATCAATGGAACACAACTGAACACACACATGACAATACATACGATACCAAGACCACAAGGGCAGGAGTAGCCTCAGAAGATGATGCTGGCACAACTGGATCATCTATACAAAAAGGCAAAGGGCCCTATCTCCTACATCTAAAACTCAACTTAAAACAGCAATAGTTTTGGTGAAACTGAGGCCACCAATGCTTAGAGAATTCTTAGGACCTCGGGTCGGGAACACCAGTGCCACATGAATGCCTGAACGAGGAAAGGAAGAAGTAGGTACAGTGAACTTCATCCAAAAAAAAAAAAAAAAAAAAAAAACCTGTGAGTGTCATTCATACAGATATACTAGCAAATCAAACACCTGCTAAGAGATTTGCACAGAGTGAACAGTTCCTACAACTCAAGGTGGGCATTGGCTTTTAATGTCCTCCCAGCACATAGGGGTGCTATCGGGGTGATTAGGATCCAAGGTCATCCTCAACTACACACAAAGCTCTGTCTGTGTCTCAAAAACTTCTCATCCCCTTAAATGAAGAATCTCACAACTGATTACTAACAAAGATAATGCAATGGGCAAAAAACCTTTAGACACTTCTCCAATGAACACACAGAAATGACCATTACACATGTGGGAAGATGTTCTTCAGCATCACTTGAGAAATGCAAAGCAAGACCACAGGGTCATCATGTACCTATGAGGACAGTGGCTATCATTTAAACAGGAAGTGACTCAGTGAAGAAGTGGGACTGCTGTGAACTCAGACTGTGGGTGAGAAGTTAAATGGGTTTGCTGCAGCTGCTGCAGAAACAGTACAGCAGCAGGTTTGCAGGCACAAAAAGTACTGTTCCTATATAGCACAGCAATTTCACTCCCAAGCATACACACAAAAGACTGAAAGTAGGGCCCTGAAGACATATACATGCTCACATGCAGAACATCAATATTCATACAGATGAAAGGTAAAAGGAAGTCAATGTCCATCAATGGATAAACCAGGAAACCATGGTATGTCCATATGGTGGACTATTAATACTAACGTTATATTTCACTGCATGGAATCATGATGAAGATGGTGGTTACCACTAGCTGGAATGAGTGTTTAATGAAAGGATAGCAGGCGATGGAAAATAGACAGATGTTGACTTCCAGTCCTAAGTATAAGTATTGCATGAAATATGCACTCTAAACTGAGCCACCAGGACTTGCCAGCCATTCAGCAGGTACTCACCACTAAAGTCTGACTACTTGAATTCAAATCCTAGAACCCACGTAGTGGAAGGGGAGAACAGAACCCCATAGGCTGTCCTTTGATCGCCACACTAAGTCATAGTACACCCCCATAATACATAATAAATGTAGAAAACAAATTACTCAAACGGCAAAGTTCATTTATATATATTTTACACCAATAGTACTTTTTTAAAAAAAAAACAACTAAGTGCTATGGCTCATACCTGCAATCTCAGCTACTGAAAAGACTGAGGCAGAAGACCTCAGTTAAGGAGTTTCAGGCCATCCTAGGTAACATGAGACCAACCTCAAACACACTTTCTCTCTCTCTCTCTCTCTCTCTCTCTCTCTCTCTCTCTCTCTCTCTCTATCTATCTCTCAGATGGGTCACTAGGTGAGTGAGTATTGGGAAATGAGATGCTGTAATCCCACACACACCCCACCTGTTGCTATTTCTAAAGGACTCAAAGTCTGTTATGTACTACCATAACCATGTAACCACATTTAATGTGCTCAATAGTTGATCAAGAGGGATGTTGGCTTCCAGTCCTAAGTATAAGTATTGCATGAAATATGCACTCTAAACTGAGCCACCAGGACCTGCCAGCCATTCAGCAGGTACTCACCATTAAAGTCTGACTACTTGAATTCAAATCCTAGAACCCACGTAGTGGAAGGGGATAGGCTGTCCTTTGATTGCCACACTAAGTCAGAATACATACCCATAATACATAATAAATGTAAAAAACAAATTACTCAAACGGCAAAGCTCATTTATATATATTTTACACCAATAGTACTTTTTTTAAAAAAAACAGCTAAGTGCCATATGTCTTGATGTGATGCACTGAGAACACCAGAGCACTAGGCTGACCTCGTGACCTGTGTCTAACCAGGGAGAAGGTCAGATAAGTACAATGACACATTCTACAAAGCCAGTGGCCTGTACTTAACAATGTACAACCACTCCATAGACTTACAATCCCTGCCTAGTGTGTGTCCTCTAACTGGATCCTGGAATTCTGAAAGAGCTTCCAAGGACAGAGTTGGGTCGCCAAGAACGCTGCTGGTGGCCTGTGTGCTGTACAGAGTGTAGTCACAATCTTTTGTCGTTCTGGGGCACATGCTGCCAAGCAAGTTCCAAAGACAGATGAGTGCTAAAGTGCTTATGGGGAAACGACAGCAGCCGCAAGAAAGCCCCATGACTCAGTAGCAGTGAGCACTACATGCAGCAGGCAGGAGAGTCGCCAGAGAGGATCATTCCAAAAGGATAATGACAGAGGCTCACAAAGAAGAGCTGCTCTCCAGAGGCAGGCTGGGCACTGGGGAGAGCAGACGAATTCCCCGCTGAACCTTAGGAGGAGACGCAGAGTATGGACGGACTGCAAGAAGAGGCTCATTTTTTCTGCCTCACTGAACATCCATCAAAGCTACTGTGGCAGCTGACCACCTGAGTGCCACAGGGAGCAGTAGGAACTTCCTGGGGAGCACACCTTCAGAGCATGAGCCAGCAGGGCAAGCCTCCTGGCTCACACACACGCTGGGACAGCGGCTGAAGAATGAAAGCCAAAGACTAAAAGTGTACTAGCAGTGAACTGGCTTAAAAAGGCACAAAATCCACTGGAGTAAAGTCAGCTGCCAAGAGTCACACTCATAAACCCCTGGGAACGTCTGCGTGGACATAAGGAGCGAGAGACTGCCCTCCATGGCAGCTTTCTTCGGAATGGATGGTCAACAAGACACAGTGTGACATGCTCAGATTTGCTGTGAGAAATGAGATGGAGTGCAACACCACTGTGATTTGTAATGCCATTTACATAATTAAACATACAAACAAGCGGCACAAGGAGGTGGATGCGGTTAATGGAGTTACAGAAGAGCTAAAAATAGCAGATAAGATAAAGCTGCAGGGTACACTGGGGGCCACACCTGCTGATGGACACTGATGGTCACAGAAAAACTATCAGCTTGCCAGGAGTATCCTCTATTTGCCTGGGCTTCTTAATCAGGACTTTAACATTCCCCACAGACTCGGGGCAGCTGCTGGTGGCCTGTTTCACAGGTGACAAACTCAAAGGTATCAGCAGGGTCTCGAAGGGCTGCCCCCGGCCCAGCCAGCCCTGAATTCTAGTGGAAGTCTTGGATATCATTCAGTCTTTGTAACTGCCGTCTACACCACAGTTTCTTCTCACTCCTCTTCCACTGTTTTTCTTCCTCATCTTGTTATGACGAATGAAGAAGTAAGTTGCTGACTTCTACAAGTTCACATAAGTGCCCATGTCACTGGCTGGCCCACAAGAGCCCAGGTAGACGCCAGTACTCACCACCCCCTACCTTATTGGTGCCTCATTGCTACTTCAGTGCCACTTGTCCCAGGAGAGCACTGAAGGCCCTGTGACCTGCTCTGCCTGTGTTGTAGAGGTGGGTGACCAGGCTGCTGCCTGTTCAAGTCCTACTGCACTATGAGAACTGGAGACTGGCTGACCCACAAGTCCCTTCTCGAGCGGGCAGGATCTAATATAGCTGCCAGGGGGCACCGTCAACCTCTCTCTTCACTATACTCCATCCACATGCTTCCACCCAGCATCCCAGTGCCTGAATTCCTGGCAATTCTCAGGAAAGAGGCCCCTTCCTCGTAAACCTGCTCCTCCCCCGGAGATCCCTCGCTTCTGTTCTTAGCCAACACGAAAGGTTCCCAACTGCTCAGAGTCTAGTTACCGGTTCTACAAGTCCAAGAGGGAAAACCATGCGGCTTGGAGTCAAAAAGTAGTAACAGCACCAGATCTGTCCACAGTGGACAGAAGTCATCTTTCCCAGGAAGGATGCCTCCAGGAACTCTTCAAGCTGAGAGAAACTGCCTCGGTCCCTGCTTCCCGAGGAGTAACCCTCCCTGAATAAAGCCCTTCGCTTTCTTAGGCTGTCTTTCCAGGGATGCTCACCTCTTCCTACTGGCCTTCCAGAACCCTCAACCCCATCCCACTCCCTGGGCCATCTTCATAGAGTGATCAATTTCTTTTTTCTAGAAGTGAGTCCCTAAGTGCAACCTGACATTTTATCAAGGAAAACACAAATATGTGCTTAATTTTTTACATGTTCCCCAATGCTTAAGATGAAGAAAGAAAGGGAGAAGTCTGTGACGACAGCTAATGTGTATGCATGAGGACAGGTAGCATATGATAGGTTCTTGCTCACCTGCGTGAGAGGAGAGCCCAGACAGGACTCTAAGCAGAAGTAGATGCTTCTCCCCTGCTCTTCCCTCTCCATACTTACCTCCCACATGCCTAGACCATGTGCTAAAGGGAGGGCTTCATTCTGTCCCCCAAGTCCTCAGAGTCTAGGATAGAGTGGGCTGTGCTGGAAGCACTTGGGAAATAGCTAGTGAATGCAGAGACCAGGGAAAGAACAATTCCTCCCTTGGTCCTCATCTCTTGAGACTACTTGATGTTACAAGGAGATTGAGGCCCCAGAGCTGACATGTGCCCAGGGATATCCAAAACCATAGTCTACGGTGTGGGTGTGAAAGAGAGCAGGACAGTTCTGGAAGACATAATACCCACCTACCCTATACAAGATGCTGTTCCTGCAGTGTCACACTTTCTCATACTTACTGGGGAGGGGGACAAGGTGTCCCTGCACCTCCTCTGCAGACCAAGGAGGATCAGTGGAAAAGGACAGTGCTTACCTCTCTCCTACTGACTCTCAACAGCGGCCTCTGTAATCCCGACTTCATCTTCTGCATCCCCCCCATTCTAACCCATGAACCACCCACAGGCAGGCTTGAGGACGTGCCCACAAGTGGAAGCTTGGCCCTGCGTCCAGCTTCAAGGCCTTGGCTTTCTGATGCATAGAGACAGGCCAGCAAGGCCTCACCACAGTCCTACACCTCTGAGGGGCCCCATGCAGCCTCAGAGCCAAATATAAAATGAGGTGACACTCGTCCCTATCTGACAGGGATTCTTCAAGGCTTAAATGAGAAAACCAGCAAAGCACCAAATCCAGGCCCCCACGCCATGGTGTGCCTACACGGACACACACATGCACACTGGCACAGGTACACAAATGTACACCTGCGACACAACCATGCACACCTCAGCATTTGTGAAAAGTGATGACTTGGTTCCTATTTCCTAAATTTAATGCCAAAAAATTTCGATACACACAAAAGAACTTCCTAGTATTTTTTATAGATTAATGGAATGATTCATTTTTTCCAGCTACACAAATATATCTATATTTAACAAGACAGTTGTGCCTACCTGTCAAGCTTAAATAATCGGGCTGCCAAAAAAGGAGCTACAGGACTCACATGGATGTGCTGCAGAACCCCCAGGGAGACCATGAAGCCACAGGATTTCAAGAGCACTAGAAAGATGTTTCTGGATACCTGCCATGAACAACTGTCACAATGACTGACCCCTTCAGCCACAATAGGAACCCTGGACCTGAAGTCAGGGTGTTAGGTGCTTGTAGACATCAGCTCAAGTCCTTGCACTAGCCACCTTACCTCCTGTGGGCTGACTACCCTCGGCGCAGGAGGAACTGAGTGGATGGATATGACAAGCTAAGTCAGTCTGGAGATAGCCGCAGCCCCCAGCTATAGCAGACCCTGACAATAGCCCCACTCTCCCTTCCTAAACCAGCCCCTCCTCATTCCCTGCTGTAGTTCCTATGCTCAATTCTCCACCTCTGTCCTGGGGGCAAGACAGCCAGCTGCTCTGTCCTGGCCACTTTCTGACTCTCCCCTTCCCCCAGGTTTCCAAATACGACAGCTCATCACTCCTCTGGAAAGACGCCAGGTCCAGGAAGACTGGCAGCAGTCTTGCTCCCTCCTGGGGACCATCTCCCCTGCGTCCCCTGAACTCCAAGGCTCAAAGAAAGTGCCTGAGATTTCTTCTCCAGGGCTCCTAGCATGTCCTTCCAGAGGAAGTGGTGGAACTCTGAAGTGACTAGAAAAATCCATCTGGAGGTACCTGATCCCTAAGGAGACACACCTCGGCTCCTAGCGGCAGTCACCCAGGCAGAAATCAATCTCCCTGCAGTCAGGGGCAGCACATAGGATTTTTTACTCTGGCAGTGGAGTGGGTAGCAGCAGCCTGGTCTGGAGGAGAAGCAGCAGGAAGAAGACTCCTGGCCAGGCTCGCCTCCTTCCCCAGTTTGTTCCACAGCAAAATCAGTACCCAGCAAGAGCTTGCCTTGCTGAGAGCTATGTGGGTGTCCTGACAGGCATGGGGTGAACACACACAAGCTGAAGGAAAACAGGGCAGGCTGTGGCTGGAGGCTGGCATCTTCTCCCAAGGGAACAGAAGATGCTAACCAGGAGCCAGCCATGTGCTCAGAGTATACAGAGGCAATGAAGACAATTCACCTTTTACTTTAGCAACAACCTGTTCCTGTGTGAAGTATGGAGCAAGGACAGATAGCCTGAGACACTTTTCAGAGGCATGCAAGCTGGTTCTGAAATACAGAAGGGGCTGGGACTGCAATGAAGACAACCAGAGCTCTAAATGTCTAAGGGCATTTTATGGACTAAAGGGACCAGGTTGCTTCTCTTATCTATGCCTGGGAGCACATGTTACAGAGCAGACCACAGAGCCCTGGTGCTACAGTGGACAATGGAATGAGATCCTCTCCGTACACCTGCACCTTGCACACCCTCACAGCCCACAAAGCTGCAACTCCACACCGAGGCACAAGAGCACCGGCCACTATGGCCCCTCTTAAGTAAGTCTTACTTCCAGTGGACTTGGAGTGTATGCTACAAACTTGGGGTCACTGCAGTACAGGAGCCTGGAAGAACAAAGCCACAGCCTTCAACATTCACTGCTGTGGAGAGGGCAAGGCTCTGGGAAGCTGCCTAAGAGCCAGAAAGAGATGTGGGTGGGGAGGCAAGGAGAGGTGGGGGAGGGGCAGCTGATCAGTATCTGGCAGCAGCTGCCAAGGGCCTCATATGAATAGGCTGGACCTGCTCTAAGGCAAGCAAACCCACAGAGGCTCAGAGTGCTTACACGGAACTCCACCCCACTATGGAGTGGTGACAACCAATGGTAGACAAGCCAGAGCTATGGTTGGCATGCAAGCAGGCTGCAGCATGCTCACTGGAATGCCAAGGTAAGATCTGTAGACAGCATCAATACAGTCCTCCTGGGTAGCCCCAGGAGGACTCAGGAAGACTGAGGGACAGTGAGGTTCCTTCACTGGATACTGGCTGCTTGGGAGAAATGAGCCACAGTAGCCACACTGGAAGCCAGCGTGACGCTCTTTCAACTAACAACCACTTGCTCAGGTCCCTGCTATGCTATTTCATTTCTCCATGTCTCTTCTCTAGGGCTTTGGAAAAAAATATTCTTGACTGCCAAAACTGGCAGTCCAGCCGCCCACCAGAAAGTCAGAATCTGCTTGTTTTGCAAAAGGGAGCCAAGGAAAAGGCAACTGAAGGGTGCTACCAGTTCGGAGAGAGACGATGCAAGGAACCCTCTGTCTCCTTCCATCTGTCCTGTGGTTAAGGAGGGAATAGTGGTCCTCATCCCCAGCCAGTCCCAACTTTCCTGAACCACTCTTCTTCTGTACTCGAGGCTGGCAGTTCTCATCCCCAGCCAGTCCCAACTGTCCTGGACTACTTTTCTGGACTCAAGGAAAGCCCTCCACAACTTTCTGGGTGGGGAGCAGGGCAGGACCAGGAGAGACAGCCCTTGCTGTGTCACCAGCACTGCAGCAAGTCAGGGCAGTCACGCAAAGGAGGCAATCGGCCACAGATGATCAGGGGGAAGTGAAAGAGCCGTCCCACTCCCAACAAAAGGTCTCTCCCACTTCTTATTTCTTATTTATTTGCATGTGTTGTGTGTGTCTGTATATCAGAGGACACTGTATGTCACTGTGTAGGACCAAGGATGACTTGGAAATCATCCTACCTCCTTTTGGTTCACTCTGGGATTTCTCAGGCTCCACCCGCTGGGACCAGAAGTGTAGGCCACCACTGTTTCCAACCAGCATTTTTACATGGGACTTGGGATCTGAACTCAAGACCTTCTGTTTGTGACGCAAACACAAACCCCTGAGCCATCTCTCTAGCCCTCTCCCACTTCTTAACCAGACTCTGTCTTCGGAGTTAGCAGGTATGGGATTTTAAGCAGCACATGGGGCAGAAACCTCACACCCCACCCCACTAGAACACTTCACCCGCAGGTCTGCACTACTGACCAACGAGTGGCCCAGGACTGCCACCTAGTGGGCTCTGCTCAACATGCACAACAAGGAGGCAGAAACTCAGAAGGGGCAGCTCAGTGATCATTCCCAAGGCACAATAGTTCTCGCTGACAGTAGCAACAACCAGGATTACTGAGACAGTTATTCAGGGAACAGTGCCAGAATGAGACGCAAGAGGAGCAGTTACACTCCTAGGCTTGGCATTCCCGCTCTTTGGAAACATAGACAAGCTCCCACACTCACAGTCCCAAACAAGAGCAGGAGGCACCTGGGGCAGGAACAGTAATTCTAAATCACCAGTGGAGATGTACCACCCAAAAACACAGCTTCTCAGGTCTAGCCATTGTGCCCGAGAGAGCAGAAGAGGAGCCTAGGAGGGACAAAGGACCACAGAGGCATTCTGACGGAGACACAAACTGGCTTAGTAATCACAAAGTAGTATCATGTGCCTCGCAGGGCTCTAGGAAGAAAGTGGGGAGCCTACACTTCACAAGGGACATGAAGACAGCCACCTCCAGAACTCACAGGGAACAGGATCCAGTCCTGAGCAGTTGCTCCTCAGCCCCACCCACACCTGCTCATAATGCCTGCTGGGTAAACTAACTCCTGCTGTGCGGCCCACAGGCTGCTGCAGACTTGGAGCCCCAGCAAGAAGCAGCCAGTACAGGGAAGCAGAGCAGGAGTTTGGACAGTGACTACAGCCAGTTCTTAGCAGGGACACGCTGTTCAAATGATGGCGGCCATAGGCCCTACTGAGCCTAGACGACAGATAGACTGTACACTCCCTTCCCCCAGTGTGCAAGGGGACTCCTGAGGAGATGGTAAGAAACATGAGAACGCCTTCTCCCACTAGCTCTTTCCCACCCTTTTGGACTCTTAGGGGTCAAGAGGGCTATGGTGGGGTCAACAGAGCACCAACCGCCCTTGGCCAGCTGTGTCTTCCTAATGAGGGGCAAAGGCTATGCCTACAGTGCTGTCCAAGTCCCTGGAGGAATTGTGAAGACTCCTCATTAGCATGGAAGAACTGCCTGTCCGCCTGCTAGAACTTTCTGTCTGTAGTGACAGATGGGATAGCTAATGGGCTGGCTTTGACTGTACGGAAGTTCAGGCTCACCACAAAAAGACTCTGCACTGAAGCTGAGGGGCTGCTCATTTACAAGGAGAGCAGAGAGAAAGCTAGGGAGGGAGACAACCAGGCCCCCCAAGCCAGTGGCATCCTGGAGGCTATCTCAGCCCAGAAGTGGCCTCCCTCCAGCAGGGCCCCAGGCAACTGCAGCCCCAGCACCGGGCGGGCCCCATCTCCATCCTCTCTGGTCCCAGTCCTAAGAAGGCTCCAGACTTTACAGGACTTCTCGCTGTTCAGCCTCATATGCTGGAGAAACACTAGCCCTCTGTGAGTCTGGCCGGGACTGAGCTCTGGACAGATGGCTGAGAAATAGCTGTGTGTAGTGCCATGGTCAGCATCTTGACAGAAAATCTCCGGAAAACAGACACACATGCCTGAGGGTCAGCTGCCTGGAAGGCTAGTGGACCACGAGAAACAAAAGGCTAGAGACAACCAATTCAGAAGAATGCTCTACGGTAAAACTGCACAGAAGCACCTCAATGAATGGTTGGGTGGCAGCAAGAGCACTATGCCTTCTCTAGGGCCCCTTACTAGAAAATGTGCAGAGCCAAGCAGTTACAGCAACAGCAATGTGCAAATGAACCTAGTGCAGGTCTGAAGGTGAACAGCAAGGGGACACCCTCAATTCATGGTCCCTAGAGGCTGCAGGTTTGTGGGCAAGCCTATCACAATTTGGATGTGACGTGTCCCCTCCAAAAGGCTCATTTACTAAAGGCTTGATCCCTAGCCAGTAGGTCTAAGAAATGAGCAGACCCTGAGGCCTCCACCTCACCAGTGAACCAGCTATGGACCCAGAGTTCCATGGTATGACTGAGAGAAGATGAGGTTAGTCCAAAAAAACAGGTGACGGGGTGGTGTCTTTGGACCTGCAGGATGAAGCCCTAACGCGTTCAGTCAGGGTGCACATGGAATCATTAAGAGACAGCAAGGACCATAGAGGAGTGGCAAATTTCCAACTATCCCCATCAGCCATCCTCCGCTTCTACCATGGCACCCCTGCTTCATGCCAGCTGGGCCATGTGTCCTGGAGCGCCGGTGTGTAAGGGGGCCACATGGCTGCCATTAGTCATGACATATCACTTCTGCTCTTCTCTGAAAGTAACCAATGGATATGGGCTCCCCTGGCTCTTTCCCCATTGGGGAGAACTAAAGCAACTACTTGGAACCCAGATGCTACAGCTGGTAGCACCCCACAAGCTCAGACCACCTATCTACCAGAAAGTGTCTGCCTTGTCCAAGCCGCTGCCAGTCTGGTAATCTTTCCTGTCACTGTCCTGTATCTGGTTACCAAAACTTCTCTCCAGGACAGTTGTGGGACTCCTATTGATCTTCCTTCCCATCCATCTTCCATCCTGATTTAAAAACAAAAACAAAAACTGGTCCATTCCCTGCTGCATCTCAGACCCTGACTTTCTCCCATGACTGTGAGCCCCTGAGTCTTGAAGGCATCCTTGTTTGCTGCCATCTCCTAACTTACATCTCTCCCCATCTGTCCCAAAATTCTTGAGAATGTTCTCTGATCTTCGCAGTAGTTGCCCTCCCCTCCCCCTTCCCCTCCTCTTTCCCCTCCCCCTGTCTAACTCCAACTCCCACCCCAATGCTTGGCCCAAATGTTGGCTCCTCAGAGCCTCTGCTGACTGGAGCTGCACCAGGCCCACTGCTGCTCTCTCTAAACTCTGCTCTTTAATGGCAGCAGGATGCTTACTTCAGTTTGTGATGCTTGCTTCTCAAACTCAGAGCCTGGGGCCCCAGCAGGGCAGGTATGCAACACCAACAGGCAGCAGAGTCCTCCTGAATTGACGGAGGAAACATGCAGGAAGGGAGACAGAACAGCTGAAGCACAGAGGCGAGTTCAAAGTTCAAACCATGCAGAAAAAAAATGAAATGTGCTGGAAAGCTCAGGACTTAGGAAGAGTCAATGGAAGTGGGAGTCACTCCACAGTGAGATTGAGAAGCAGACCACACCTATCACTGTAACCCAAGACTAAAGGACAGAACCAGGCTGCTCAGGAAAACACTGACAGTCCCAAGCAGGCAGAGGCACATGGAGTAGGAGCTATCTCCAGGATCCAGAGCCCAAGGTAAGGCACCCCTGAAGGAGAATGGAAACTTCTTCACTGGGAGGCCAGGAGGAGAGAGGAGGAAGATGATGTGGGGCTGAAATGAAATGAAGAGAGTCACTGGACACATTGGGAGACCAAGAAGAGAGATGAGGACAGTGTGGAGGTGAAATGCAGAGAACCATTGGACACAGAGTGCAGGGAAGCGAGGGGTCCCTATGGGTGTCAGAGAACCTGTCCCTATGTTGGAGCCCATCTTCCCCAATGACATCAAACTTTTGAGCAGCCTTTCAGGGGCAAGGTCAAAACATAGAAGTAGCAGCTGGCCCATTTAGCTGAGGGTGGAGGAAGAGCCCAGGTGATATATGCAGCCTGAGAGCAAATGTCAACACAGACCCGTCAGGTGGGGGGATGTGTGAGGTCAGACATGCGGACGATCAGGAAGGAAGCCAACAAGACGAGAAGGGAGGCAGAAAAAGATTACACCCAGAAGAGACACGCCCCTGGAATAAGGACTTAACCACCATCAGGAAAAGAAAGGTCTAGAGTTTGCTGAGAGCCAGCTTACCCACAGGAAGTCCTCTGTGCCCAGCAAATACTCAGGCTTGTTTGTACAGAGAAACCCAGTGGGTCACACATGCAAAATGACATGGAAGACCGGCTAGAAAGGAGAAAATATGAAGTGGGACAGGAGAGTGTATAAGAATGGATAATTAAGGATGAAAACACATAATGTAGGTATGAGTATCAAATAATAAAAATTAAAATTGATAACTAAATACATGGTAGATGGCCAAAGAAAGAGTTTGTTGAGGGCCTGCCATCCTGTTACCTCTTGTCACAGTGGGATGGGAAGTAGGCAGCACTGTCCCAGGCTCAGGAGCTACACAGCAAGACTCTCACAGAGCACAGTCCTGAGGGGCAGAAGACAAAGCGCTCCAGGCCTGTGGGTGGCTGGGAACGCAGGGCCCAGGGCAAGGACTCGGGGCCAAACGCCTTCCCACGGCCCCCACAGCCCCCACAGTCCCCAGCCAGCCAGGTCTGCAGACTCAGAGTGCAAGCCCTCAACAGTGGATTAAAGAAACCCCTGAGGAGGCAAGCCTGCTTCCTGAGGGAGATTAGGGAGGTGCTGAGAAGAACCCAGCAGGCAAAGAAAGGAAGGCAGCCCGCCGCACACCAGCTTCACAGTTAACAGTCTCAGTCATTCTCATCAAAACCTCTTCGGCAAAGGTTAAGCACACAATAGGCCATCGAGAGCGCCAGCCTGGCTCCGCTGCTTGAAATTCTGCCTGTGTGCTGTGATGATGTATTTCTATTAATGTCCAGTGTGTGTCGGCGTGAAGATAAGGTGCCGACATCGTGTCGACCAGTCAGCTAGAGAATGGGCCCTATGTTCAACACCGCCTGACACTGGAGCCCAGAGCACAGGCCCTGGGCTCCTCCCGCTCCAGGTACATGCCACTGCCAGCTGCGTTATCACAGGGATGGAGTGTGGGAGAAAGCTGCCCCCAGGCCATGCACAATGGAAACAGAAGAAGGGGTGCACCCATCCTGAAGGTGTGTGGTCAGGAGGAAAGGAACTAGGCATGGACAAGAAGGCCTAGTGACAAAAGTCAGGAGGTGGGCTGCATCTGCCCCAGCACAAAGCCAGTGCATGGACACTCAACTCGGGACAAATGGTGGCCACAGAAGCCCACACACCACCACTTCCACTTCCTAGCACTTTAGCCCAGTAGCCTTGGAGCTCTGTCACAAGAAAGGCTCGGCTCTCCTCAGCATCCTGCCCACCATCCAAGACCCAGCCAAGGGCAAAACAGAAGAACTGCCAGAAAGTCTCAACTGAGACATGACACAGGAAAGGCAGCCAAGAGCACGGGGCATGAGAATGCAAGACACTACACAGGAGGTCGGAACAGCACGCCCAGGGCTCCTCTTCCAACTTCACGTGGCCTGATGATAGATAGTGGAACCTTGGAGTCCTATGTGCACATAGACACAACCAGAAGTGGGCAGCCCCAGAAGCTGTACATCCTTTCCTAGTACAAATTAGCCTCAAAATACCAAAAGAATGGTTAGTGGGCTCCAGAAGGTCTGCTACACAATAAAAGAACAGAGGAGGAGGTGCTTGTGGCCCAACATGAGTCTTGGGGGACACACATTCTAGCATCCCAACAGTGGCTTAGTAGTATAACATAACCCACCCTTCTTAAAGATCCCTGTTTATTTTCTATGGTCTCTAGCAATCACCCAGTGACTCCTGAGCACTCTGCAGGAGCTGAGCACCATGCTAAGAGTTCAGAGGACTCTGGGAATGACTCTGGAAGCCCACCAGGAAGCTTAAGTCTGCAGAGGCTGAACAGCATGGTGCCCTGCTGGGCTCAAGTATGCAGAGTATGGATTACAGGGTTCAGAGGTCAGACCCTGTATGATGTGCCTAGAAGGTGATCTTGCCAGTCTCCACTTCTGTAATAACACAAACCTGACTTTGTGTCAGACAGTGTTGTAGCCAGCCTTCCTTTCAACCAGAGGTGTTCACATGACACAGTTTTACCAAAGTCTCTGGAAGGGTTCTGTCAACATAAAATAATAAAATGTCCCTAGGAGAAAAGCAGTGACCATTTCCTTCTTCCTGATTTGGAAAGCTGATGTGGTGGAAGTACAACAGCCACCTACAATCATGAGCAGCACACTGAGAATGACTGTCAAAAAGACAGACTGGCCCCTCTTGGCAAGCTGCCCATCTGCCTGGACTGTCTGCCCTAGAGAGCCTGTGCATGAGCTGGACACAGTCCACTACCTAGTCACTGCCAAGGGCTTACCTGTCATTGATCCATGGGTTGGTCTTACCTTGCCCCACACACCATTTGGGGGATGGCTGAGCCACTGAGCAGACATAAAGATGCCAATGAGCTACAAGCCCCATTAAAAAGCAAGGGCAGAATATGGTTCTGTGAAACATCAAGGAAATCCCAAGAAAGAACTGGCTCCCCAGTCATAGCCTCCGTCCTCCACGCCTGCTGGCCTCCTAGAAGTTGACAGGTGCCCTCCGCTACCAAACAGCAAGGAAAGTCACACATGCTACTGAGTAAGAGGGGACTGTAGGAGGCTGGCAAGAAGGTTCCACTGGTAGACAAAGGCTGTGTGCAAACCTAGCAATCTGAGTACCACCTCAGAGCACATGTGATAGGAGAGAACCAACTTCTGAAAGTTGTCCTTTACATGCACACCTGCTTGCATGCTCGCTCTCAAATAAATATTTTTTAAATTATAATAAACAAGAGGGCTATGGGCAAGGAGCGTCAGTGGGATGCTGCCCCTAAGGAGAAGAAAAGGGCAGGCTGGCACCCAGGAAGGTGTCCAGGGCTGCTCTCTCTGTTTGTCTGCATCCCCACTGTCGGGACACATGTGCTGAAGCCAGGGGTCCCCGAGCTTAGGCAGCATTGGACAATAAGGCCTCCGCTGACCATGAAGGCTGGCGCTCCAGCCAGACCTGGGCCTCACACAGGTCAAATGAAGGAGGAGGACAGGGAGAATACCCCTGCCACCCTGATGTCATCTACCGGCAACCAGCAGGTTGCTTCCCTAGGGACCTGGAGGGCATGCAGAGGCCAAGAGCTTAGTGAGGCTGGCAGCCTGGTCCTCAAGAGGCTGAAGAGAAAACACTTCCTTCGCGGTTTTCTCCAGGGCCCAGCCCCAGCTGTCAGCCTGCATGCTCGTCCCTGGCGCTAACAGACATTTTTGTAGACAGGCGATCTGCTAATTAGAAGAAATGACACCAGGAATGGAACCGCAATCAGCTACTTGCCTAACAAAGTTCACAGCTAATGAGGACTCGCGGCTTCTGTGGGCATGTGGCATAGGGCACTGAGCTGCCTCCACAGCCAACTCTGAAAGGCCAGCCTGGCAGCACCCGCAGTCCCGCAATGCGGTACTGAGGACCAGGCTGGAAGCTCATCAAAACCCCTCCCCTTTTCACTGATGAGCATTGTGTGCACTCTTCATATAGCAGCAATGAGGCTCTCTACCACACTGCACCCCATCTTGAGACTGAGCGGCTCACAGAGCGACAGCTTTCTTTAAGTGAGTTCTCAGGCTTCCTTCCAGGGAGACCATCTACCTCAACCCTACTCAACTGACCAGCTCCCACCCTATCACCTCTCCCCAGCCCCACCTACCTATTCCCACTCTAGACCTCATGTCCTCCTAAAGTGACCACCAGATGCCTAGTGGCTAGACATGCACAAAGATGCTAAGGGAAAACTGGACTTTCTCTTCCAAGGACCTCACACAGCACATCTGACTGGCAAAAAACAAGTTTGCAGGGAGGTGCTGAGACCTCTGCTCAAGGGCCTGTCAAATCCCCTGGGACATGGCCCAGAGATTTGGCAGCAACAGGACCAGCAGCAGCTTTCCCATGGGTCCCAGAAGGCATCTGTGCCGCACATGGCCTATGCTGCAGGGCTGCTCAGATCCATATGTACCCCTGGTGTCACCCACATCCATCACCTCCAACCTCAGCAAGTTCCCTTCCAAGGCTAGGCTCAGTGCTAGCTGACCCAGGGAAAGCTGATTTCTTTCTGAACTTCCCTGAGAAAAGGAGAGAACACAGGCCTCTCAGAAGTCAGTAGGCCTGAGCAAGCAACTCCAGCAGCCAGGAGGCCAGCAGGGTCAGGGTCTCACATAAGCCTGCCACCACATCACCTGAGAAATCACACGGAAAACCTCTGCCTAGAGGATGGGGAGCCCAATCCCAGTGGAAAGATACTACAACAGGCCAAGGACCACTCTGGGTCAACAACTCCTGTAGTATTCAGGAGAGGGCTCTGGACTTGCTGTACCAGATCACACAGTGTTGTTGAAACCGATTTCAGGGTCACAGCGTCAATGCACAAACCAACTGTTTCCAGCCTAAGAACCATCCAATGATTTGAATGTTGACGTCTTCCCAACCAAGTCAATCAAAAAAAAAATACCCAGAGCGAAGGGAAGCAGGCAAGTTTGAGCGGCAGGGCCCTGGTGCCAGACCATTCCATTGTGGATAGCTCCAACAAACTTGGCCAGCACTGGGCAATTCAGCGACAGTTTCCAGAACCCCACACTGAGGCAGCTCTCTGCAGAAAACCCTCAGAAGCTATGGGAATCTGCGTTCTGACTAGTTTTACACCCAGAAAAGAACGCACTGCTTTCTTTTGGGAATTGGTGCACATAAAGTCTGAATCCAGAGGTGAAATGGTAACTTTCTCAACAATGTACTACAGTGCCTACACCCTGCCACAGAGACAAGGAACACAAGAGAAATATGGAGACAGTGGCAGACAGCGTGCAGAGCCGCTGCCTCAAAACCTGAGATCCAGAGTTGAATGTGGTGGCACACCCCTATAATCCTAACATCTGGGAGTTAGAAGCAGGAGGACTTTTTTAGTTAGAGGTCAGCCAGGGCTCCCTAGCATGCTCCAGACCACCCAAGACTATAAAGAATGACCATGTTCTGTTCACAATCAAACTAGAGTCCCACTTTTACCTGGTGGATAGTCTGCAGCAGGCGGTAAGTCTGCTCCCTTCACCCATCTTCACAGCAGCCAGAGACCACTACAGGTGTGACAAGGTATAGGCCGGTCCTGATCAAAGCTGCCGCACTTTTCAGTCTTAGCCTCACCATCAAACACCACGCCTAGGTTTTACCACCTCATTCTATCACACTTTGGATAAAACACATGAAAAATAAAACTCTTCTTTGGTATATAATAGGACAGGCTAGTTCTCATGTGAGCTTCTGTGACACTTCCCTTCTTCATACTGTGTATCCCACCATTCGGGACAGGTGAAAGGGAATGCAGCCCTTCACACTACTCATCTCAATTCTCTGAAGGAAAAGCACCTGGCCTTGCATGTGGCACACACCTGTCATCTCAGCCTTTCCAAGATGAAGGCGGGAGGATCAGAACTTCAAGATCTGGGCTACATGAGCCCGTCTCCAAAAGCAAACACGAAAAGCCACAAGATCCCACCCATCCCATCCCCTTTAGCAAATGAGGGAGTCTACTGAGCCTCCTCACTTGAGGAGGGCCAGCCCTGCACACAAGAGCCACAGGGACCCACACACTCACTTTCCATGGGGTGCTGACAAAAAGAAGGAGGTGAAGACCTCTGCTGCTAACCGATAACCTGTTTCTTAACTGCGCCACTTAAGAAGACAGGCCTGCAGGAAGGACTAGGGATGCCTGAGAAGCCTTCCCCACATGCACCCCTGCATTGGAGGGGTAGGGCAGCATGGCAGATGAGAGAAGCCTGCAGGCACCCCAGGCTTATGCTAATCATCCACCAGCCAGGGTCTCAGCTGAAGATGAGCAAGGCATGAGTCTCAAGCACATCCAGGACACTCTGGGCCACTAAAAGGGCGTGAGAGGGAGGGCACTGGACTAGAAGCTCCACAGAAGTACGAAGACAGACCCTCCCAGCTATGGACCCTGACAGCCACAGCTGGCAAAAGGCAGAAAGAGCATTTTCCTCGGTCTTTACTGCTGCAAATGATGTCCAGTTTCAGTACAAGTATAAGGCAAAGCAACCTACATGCAAGTGTGTCTCATCTTCAGAAAAGGAGGCGGCTAATACAGCTGCTCATGGAAATTACAGGGACTATTGTTTTGGATTAAGCTCCAGCACAGACCAGGCTAAAACTCAAAATGGACTCGTTCATGCTAAAGTTCCCTGCTGCGAAGCTGAAACTAAGCTGTTTATCCAACCTTCCCAGAAATCAGGATTAGGGAGAATAGCCAAACTCCCAAACAGGCCAGAGAGAACCAGCACGTGATGTCTAAATCCTCTGTGCAAAATAAAGACGCCTCCAGTTAACTGCTCAGCTCTTTCCCATTCTGCCTTCCTGCCCCACCTTACAAGAACAAGAAGTAACTGCTGGAATCCTCAGTGTCTCTGACGCCCCTTCTGCTGGCCATCAGAGCACTGGTTCCGCTTTATGGAACTGCAGTTCTGGAACTGAAAACAAATCAACCACATCTTTAAACTGAAATATCGCACTTCACTGACAAAGCTGAGCCCAGAGATGGATGACCAAGGTGTTGAGAGTTTTCTGAATGGCTGTGTCGAGAGGCCACACAAAAAAGATGGGCAATAAGTCAGAACAGGGAGAAGCCTTTCAGCAGAGAACCTAAACTACATAAAAGGCAAATGAGAAACAAATCGGGACCTTCCCACGGAGCCCTCTGGGCCACCTATAGAAAGGAGACCAAGGCAGCCAGACATCACCTGACATGAAACCAATCAATAAGAAGCTGAGACCGGGCTGGAGAGGTGGCTCAGGGGTTAAGCCTCTGCCTTACAGGCAGAAGGTCCTAAGTTCGGATCCCAGATCCCACGTATAGATGTCTGCGCTTCTGGTCCTGGTAGGGCGGAGTAAACAAGGAGGTGGAGGCGTCCATGGTGGTTCCCGAATTCGTCTGTGGTTCTACACAGACACAGACACACACACACACACACACACACACACACACGTGCGTGCGCGCATGCGCGCGCGCGCACATACATACACACACACGCACAATTGAATAAATAATAATAATAATAATAATAATAAAAAAGAAGCTGAGACCTCCTTAGTACTGGGGTACTAAGAAAGACTCAAAAATAAAACCTCAGCCAGGTGTAAAGGCTTAAATCCACAATTCCCAAAGTAGACAGAGCGAGACAGGAGGGCTGCTGAAGTTTGAGGCCAGCCTGTCTCCAAAATAAAGAAGCACTAGTGAGCCAGCTCCATGGGCAAAGACACCTGTGCTCTGTGAGCCCTAAGTCTGATCCTCAGAGAGGAAGAGATCCTCAGGACTGGATGCCGATGCTCAGGATTTCTGCACCAATAAAATAGAGCCCATGGGCTCTTCAGTACAGTCTGTGATCCAAGAATGGTCTTTCAACTTTTAAGTGTTATAAACACAACAAAGAATAAGACACTACCATATGTGGCTTGCAAAGCTGAAATATTTACTATCTGGATCTTTATAGAAAAAAATAACCAATCTCAGATCTAAAGACCAAGCTCAGCAGACAGAAGGGAGAGAAAAAAGTCACTGGGAGAAGCAAAGGGAGGGATGGCATGTGCTTTCCTGGCTTGTCCCTTCTGCAGTTGCAGGTGAGCCAGGGACACACACCCGAGAATTCAAAACCTATGCCTACCGCTCAAACCGGAAAGGCCTAGTCCTCAGGTGACTAGGTCCTGGGATGCAAAGCCAGGCCACGTGACCCCCAAAACATCAGACCGTGTCAGTCAAGTGTTAGCCGCTGCTCTGGCTACCAGCAAATGAAATCTAGCATCTCCACCAGCAAGTGAACTCTAACATCTTCAGGCCTCTGGCCAGGAGTTACCCAAGGTCTTTTTAGCTGACTCCTAGATCTCATTAAATAAACGAAAAGATTTTTGTTCTATTTGGGTTTGGTTTTTTTTTTTTTTTTTTTCTTTGTTCTGTTTTGAACAGGATTTTGCTACATGGTCCTGACTGGTCTAGAACTTTCTATGTAGCCGAGGATGGCCTTGAACTCACGGCACTCCTGCTGCCTTGGTCTTCAAATGCTGATGTTGAGTCACAGGTCTACACCCCATTCCAATTCCGGTTTAGCTATTACTTCTGTTTGTTTAAAGAGCTAGAACTTCACTCTGCTGTTCCTCGAGAGACAGGTGACAGGCACCTGTTGCCCACGCCAGCAACTGGCCATGATGGAACATCAAGGAAAAACCTGCTGGGCAGCAGCCTTCAATTGGCCATTCGCTGTCTGCCTCTCGCACTGGCACTGCAGGGAACAGCGAGCCACAGTTCTACCTTCCAGGGCTTATTATCCAAGGAACAAGACCACAGAAACAGAAGACATGCTAGGAGACCACTGGTTCACCTCACTGCTTTTAGAAAGCTGCAACACAGAAACCATGGACCCTACGCTGTCTTTCCCTCACAAGCCAGAAGTCCATACAGCTCAAATGGCAGCTCCAGGAAACAGCTAAGCAGCACAGGAACTATGGTAATGCCCTAAAGTACCTGCCAACCATAGCAGTAGGAACGGCCACTCTTTAGCTGGAATTGGAGGCTAAGACTGGCCACACCCAGGAAGGAGCTGGCTCACTTGCTCAGAGCAGAAGGCCTGGCCCCATGCGCTAACTTGCCACTGCAGACTCTTGAGGTGTGATGCTAAGCAGAACTCCCTCTGCCTACACCTCTGTGATAAGAAACCCTTCCAAGCTCTCCCCCCACTTTCCAGAACGTAACTGCCCACCAGTTTCCCTGCAAGTCGCACCCATCACTCACAACCCTTCCAACCTGAGAACCAGTCTCCACCCTGGGCCTGTCTCATCTTGGGCTTCTTTGCCTGTAGCATTCTCTCTCACTCTTCCTTGCCTGGCAACTCTACTCCTCCTTCCTTCAAGATCCAGCTCACTGTCCCTCCTTCCAGAGACCATCCTCCTCTGCTCCATTCCTCCAGGATCTTCCTGTCCCTTGGGTGTGACTCTATCAACATGGTTTTACTAAGGGCAAGGCAACATCTTATCCATTCCTATCTCTCAGGAAACTAGCCCATAGCCCAACACATACAAAGCACAAAGCATGCTTATTAAATTGACTGCTGAGAGAGAGAGAGACAGAGAGAGAGAGAGAGAGAGAGAAAATAAAGACTTTTGTTTTCTGCCTGGCGCACTGCATCTTGGATATCTAGTAATCCCTGTCAGGAAAGCAACAGGCAAAAGTGTAAATCTCACTCTGCCTTTATCTCTCCATCCACTGGACTGTTAAAGTTTACATCTCAGAAAAGAAAACTTGGGTTCCCAAAACATGTCACCTGTTCTTATTTCTGCCCAGAATGTTTGATTTGGCCTCCAGATCTCCTCCATAATTCAGGGAGAATCCTGGCTCACACACGGTGTAGTGACGCTCCTGGCTACACCCAAGCACAGCCAACACTGGGTCTGGCTGCCAGGGACAGGAAGCAGGCTCGGACACTCAGCTGCTGCACTAGGGAATAGCACTTCTGTCATCAGACGCAGGTTCTAAAGATTATCACCTCCCTGTCTCATTACTCCTATGAACTTTTCCAATAATGAGCTGAATCATTCACTTATGCAGAAAAGAATCAAGAAATCAACAGTATAAAATCAGAGCCAAAGAGAGGGCAGAAGAGCACACTAAATGCCAGACCACTCTCAAGATGTCCACAGTGGCTACAGGTCTAGGAGTGTGGGACTCAGGGCACCAAGGAGGTGTGCCAGCCAGCTCCCTAGACAGTGGCCCCCAGTGTGCTTCAAAGTGACCTGCCCCATACCCACTGCAAAGAAGACATGTTGCGATTTAAGCAGCACACCCTTCAGTGCCCTACCCTGAGGACTGCCAATTACCAGTCTCTTTCAGTGCTGGCATGAGGAAGGCACAGGAGGCTCAGAAGGAAAAGAAACATCTCACGCTTCGTTCAAGGGCTCTTCTATCTTTCTCCTTTCATTTAAATGCTCCCAAGTTACAATTCTCTCCACTAAAAACACTTGCCAACTCTTGCCATCCAAAGGGAGCCACTTCCTTTAAGAATGATGGGATGGACTGGAGAGATGGCTCAGGGGTTAAGACTCTGCCTTGCAAGCAGAAGAAGGTCCTGAATTCAGATCCCAGGTCCCATGTAAAAATGCCAGGCAGAAATGATGGCAGCTTACGCCTCTGGCTCTGGTGGGTAAGCCTCGGAAATCCCAGAGTGAAGCAAGGAGGAGGTAGAAGTAATTCAGGATAATTCCAGAAATCATCCTTGGTCCTCCACAGGGACACACGGTGCCCCCCACCACACACACATACACACACACACACACACACACACACACACACACACACACCCCTACTCATACACACTCTCTCTCTCACACACACGCACATTCACACACACTCACACACACATGCAGAGTAAATTTAAAAAAAAAAAAAGTATGGCAGCACCTTCCACCCAGCATTTAGCTGCCAACATGCAACAATACTGGCTCTTTCCCCAGCAAGTGTCTACAGGTCTCTAGCCATCTACTGCGGACCCTCCACCTTCTGGAGCACCATCCAGCAGCAACCAACTGCAGCAAACATACAAGAGCAGCCTGGCAGCTGCCACATGATGGCAGCTCGAGAAGGCAGGAGGACAACACGAGGGTCTGCACCGCACCTGAGCACACATGGGTGGTAACTGCCACCTGGCCTCCCACCTTCCCTCTGTTCCAAAGCCCTCCCCAAGCATGGGAAGAATGCCCAGACCTAGTGTCCATGGAGCAAGGTAGGCGTAAATTACAATCTCATGAGACTCACACTACAGTGTCAGAAAAGCTCCTAAAACAAATCAGACCACCAGTCACAAGAGTACAGGTGCTACACAGTCAAAAATGGGAAGCCCACAATAGCTGGCAAAGTATTTTCAACCTGAAGTGACTTGCTGTACTTTTCCCCAGAAATTCTGGTCCATGGAGGACATCATTCACCTAGAAATTTGAACAAAAATCAAAAGGGTGGATTTTCTTTATTCTAAAGTCACACTTTTAAAAAACCTACAAAACAAAACAAAACAAACAAAAACCCTATGCACCCTTCCACCTCACTTGCAGACATTCTTATCCTAGGGATGGCAAGAGAAGGTGAGAAGGGAAGCTGTGAATTTCCTTGCTGCTATTGAGACCTTCAAGGTGAGAAGGACGGAAGGCACCTAAAGTGTGAGCTCCGGGTCCACGTGATGTCTCTCTCTATACCCAGGATTAGCCCTTCATCCCAGGAAGAGGTTCTTCATGCCGTCAGCTGCCTACACGGGTTATCGGCAGACAGCTTGCAAGAACCTCCCAGGCTGGGTTCTGGCCAGTTTCTCATCACACCGCTGATTCCTTGCCAGGAAACCACAGGGTTCTCCCAGCACAAGTCAAATGGTAGATCCCATCCTTACAGACTACTAGAATCCCCACTGTTCCAGAACCAGGGGGAGGAGCTGCCCTGCAAGTGAATTCCTCCAGGCCCCCAAAGCCCTCGATGATCTGGCTTCGGACCTTGCTCTTTTCTCCCTTTCTCCCACCTGCCTCGTGTGCTTCTGTACATTTTTGAGGGTCACCTCTGGACCATGCCCTCTACAATACAAACAGCCTCATCTCACTCCCATGTAACCAAGTCAGCATTTTTCAAATCTAGACTGAAAACTTCTCAAGGGCTAGGAGCCTAAGGGTTTGAACTTCCCCGATATTGCTTTATGAACCTACTGTATGCTTTGAACATCTGCACAGCCACAGAGACAGCCAGCACATCTGCTTCCCTTCACTTCCCGCAGTGGTGATCTCAGTCTTCTGCTCTCTCCTATGTGTGCAGGCTGCCCCCCCTATGTAGCAAGACTGCCCTCGCACACAAAGCAAGTGTCTTCAGACACTGCCATTCTTCCCTGACTCTGCCTGTCCACCTCCCAATTGACTAGGAAAGAGCCCCAGCTGTGGCCAGCAAAGCCCCTTTGATCTCTCTGCATAAACTGGCTTGACTTGGGCAGTTTAGGCCAGTAAGACAGAAGAGGGACACTGCAAGGAAGTTCTGGGGAAGTGGCTCTTGCTGATGGACATGGACTTGTGACCAAAAGGAAGTAACATCATTCTGGGGCTGTGGGAACAGCTGAGTATGGACTGAGTATGGACTGGCTCCTAGGAACAGCAGAGGGGACGGAGAAGAAGGCTGGGCCCAGATAATGCTGGGGAGCAGCTGACCTGGTCCAGCCTTTTCTACCCTGGCAGTGCTCCTAGACATCTCATGTTGTGAGATGAACTTTGCATTTAAGCAGAAAGAATCCTGAGTAATGGCTCCAATCAATTAGATGTATTAATAACAGTAACAGCAGTCATAGCACGCATTCATGATCTGCCAGCATGTGCTAAGCCCTGGGTAGCTATTATCTATGATCCCTGGGGCAAGCCTGTATGTTAGCATCACGATCCCCCAACAAGACTTAAACAGTGTGCCAAAAGCAGAGCAAGAATCTGCACCTGGACTGCCTTATTCAGAAGATGACACTCTCCATGTCACACATGCATAACCCTCCTCTCCTCAGACCCCCTCCCCCAGTACACACAGCACAAAAACCTTGCGCCTGTAATACCTCGGAGATGGTTAAGATTGTCAAATGATCCACAAAGACTGAAAACAGTCCACGGTGGCAAAGACTAAGCCAACCAGTGAGGGAGCTAGAACACAAAGAACCAGGTTTCTGGCACACAGGTGCCCGCTTCACACAGGCAGCTCATGGGCAGCCCGAGTCCCAAGGTCCAGAGGCATCATGCTCTGAGACCAGACCTCTGCTGCCCACTAGTACACAGCCAGCCAGCCCAGAAAACACTCACCAGCCGTGAGGACTGCTGATGTTCAAGGCTGGGGCTGCCTCGCTTCTGAGGCAGCGATACCTTCAAGTGCCTCTCGGCTGCTTCTCGCTCCTTTTTCGCTGTCTGGACTAGCTCGTCTTGGACGGCTGCCTGCTCCTGTTGGAACCTATGCCGGAAGGGAGACAGAGAGCAGATATTCTTGGGGGCAGAATAAAGGCAGGCAAGACATGTTCATTTCTACTAGAGTAACAGTATTAGTACTTAAGTAGCATTATTTTCTACAGTAAATCAATATGAGCAACCACAGTCCAGCAAAGCAAGGCGAAGCTAAAGGAAAGAACACCATTACAGAGCTTCCTCACAGCCCAGAGGGTGTATCCTTCACTACAAGTTGAATCTAAAACCTGAGAAGCAACCAGCAATCCAATTAGCAGTGCCCATGTCTAAGAGGAGGTGTAACTGGTAGAAAGTTAATCATTACAGTAAGTGAAAATAAGATAAAAAATGCTTAAGACACTAAACATCCTGAGTTGAGGCAGACATTCCAAAATATCCACAGCAGTCACACTAGACAAGGAGTCCTTAGGGATTTCCCTTTCCAATGCATGTACTTCCTACATCTTTAATCAGTATGCATTATTCTTAGAAAGTTAAATACTACCCTGGGGAAGAGGGCAGGTTATTGCTAGAGAGGCTTCTGGGATTTGGGAGAGTAAATTCAGAGAATATGAGTCTTGACACAGAGTCGCCTTACCAGAGGGTAAAGCTACCAGCCATGGCTGACACTGGGCCCATGAGCTAAGTGTGGGCTCTGCAGCCATTTCTTCTAGGGTGATGAGGGAGCCAGTTACCAACGGCAACAGCAGTCTGTGAGCCTTGAGCCAGGAGCATACTTGGTACCTCACTACTTCCCACCCCAGTCAAAGATATCCTCTTCTTGGCTTTTCCTAAATCACAGGGCTTATACTCAAGATGTCTATGTAACCTAACCACTTTTCTTTTTTAATGTGTACATACGCATGCTTTGCATGTGAGCAGGCTTGAGTGCACTGTGTGTGGGTGTGTACTTGATTACAAACACATGTGGAGGCCTGAGGTTGAAACTGGGACTTATCCTTAAGTGCTCTTTGCACCTTATTCTTTTGAGGCTGGGTCTTTAACGAAATCCAGAGCTTAACTATAGGACTAGTCTATTTCTAGTCCAACCATCATTGGTAGCCAACTTCCCCATACCCCCTGGAGTGCTCTTTCACCGTCCTTCAAATAAGCAAGATAAAATATGAGGCAAGTTAAAGGACTCCGGGCAGAGAAAGGCACATGGAAGACAACAACTTGGGTGCCATGGCGAGGGCCCTGACTCTCAGGCTCACCTTCTGAGATCTTCCTGCATCCCAGAGGGCTGCTGGCCACCACCACTCTCTGATCTGGGCAGTTTGGTGCCTGAAAAAGAACAAAAACAAAGGGCTGTTAGCAGCACTGACAGACAGTACAGGCAGCCAGCCAATTCTGGGGCTCAGCAACATGCCACAGGTCAGCTCTGCATGTGGACAGACCACCGAACTGTCTGGAGAGCCCAGGGTCCCCACTGCTATCCTAGTTCCGGGAGGTGGCGGGTGTCTGTACTGGGTGCTTGTAGTGCTGAGCTAGTGGCACTCAGAGGAATCTGAGTGCAGTGTTTCAAGTTAATCCTGACAGTGAAAAATGAGGTGGGATCTACGCAACCTCCTACTTGCAGGCTACCAGATGTGGCTCTGCATATGCAGTGGTCTCCTGGGTCCTGGTTTTGGCATAGGGAGGGCAGGGCAGGAGAACCTCTTACATCTTGCTTCTTTTGACACCTGCTATGGTTTGAGGCTTGCCCCCCAAAACCTGCACTGAAACAATATTACCATCCTAACAGCTTTAAGTGGCAGGGCTCTGGACAGTAAATAGGATTAGATGAGGCTATGAACCACCACCACTCTTCCCTCAAGGTACCAGTGGCTATGACAGAGGGAAATATACATCTTGCTGACCCACTTGCTCTGGAAGACCAAGAGTTTAAGGTCATCCTGTGCTAAAAAGAGAGCTTGAGGCCAGCAAGGGCCACATAAGAGCCTGTCTCAGAATAGTAGCAAAATAAAATTCCTTTTTCTAATGACTAAAACACACTACTTGCTGAGAAGGCGGCACAACTCCGCCAGTCTCCCACACTGTGTCCCTGTTCCCTTGGTCCTGAGCACTGCCCAGCATGTCTTTATAGTAGTTGGTGAGGTGAGTCAGAGCAGATAAACATCTGGCCAGGTAAGGACCTCAGAAACACTGGCAGCCACCACTCATGCCACACGGAGCGAGAGCACATGTGCCACCTTTCTAACCATCTCTAAAATGTTCACTCTGAGCTTACAGCACTGTCCACATTATGTTTCTTTCTACCTTTCTCAGAGTGGCTTTCTATTTGTTTCTTCATTTGATGCTACTCAGAAAAAACTTGTGCTACTTTTTAATGACTTCTGTTCTTACCTGTAGACGCAGTGTGGAGTAAGAATCTAACATGTCATCTTGTCCTAACTTGTCCCATCACTTACATAAAGGCAAAGGCTGGTTTAGTTGTCTCAACATGAGCCCATTGTGTTGTCTTCCCTGCTCAGAAACCCTGTATTACTGAAGACAAATGACAACTGAACCATTACTCCTCCTCCAGCACACACTTCTTTCCCTCCCTAGCCAACAGAGCACACACTGGACAGCCAGCTCGTCCACTTCTCCCTCACAGCTAGCCAGGCCAGAAGCACCCAAGGGAGGAAGCTTCAGGTTAAAGGACAAGGAGACATGCAGCTTACTCAGCCGCCCAGGCTCTCAGAGTGAGACCAGGCACTGACCAGCGCCAATGCCTGTGGAGGTCCTGAGATGGAAGTCTCAGAACACCCCTCCCAGGCCTCCAGAGACACAGAAGCGCTCTGAGCCAAAGTGCACGTGGCCACAGCCAAGGTTTGCCCTTTCCTTGTATTTTGTGGTCTGAGAGTGGGGGTGAGAGAAACATCCAGTTCCCTAACAGGCCAGACTGCCCCACCTCCAAAGCTCTTGCTCATCCCTCTCACCCGGCTGGAAATCCCACCCACAACTATCCTGTTTTTCCAATCGCAGGCAGTCACCCGTTGCCCTAAGACGAGATGCTTCTGGCGTCGGTGTCCCAATGTGGTGCTGTGACTCCTGAGCCACTGGGGACATCTGGCCCTTAGAATCGTCAGCCCTAGGAGAGGGGCCTGTTTGCCATGTGACCCGGCAATGTCATCTGCCCACAGTTCCGCCCACTAGCCTACAGTTGCACAAATACGAGTAGAACATCATGTACCTGAAGGACTTTGTGTGTGTGTGTGTGTGTGTGTGTGTGTGTGTGTGTGTGTGTGTTCATGTCCTAGAGCACTTTGTGTGCCTGTGGAAGCCAAGGGTGACTTGGGAATCATCCTGAATAGCCCCTTTTTGCTTTGCTCTAGAGTTTCCCAGGCTCCATTTTCCCAGGCCAGAAGTGCAGGCCATTTCCACCTTGTATTTTTACGTGGGATCTGGGATCTGAACTCAGGACCTTCTGCTTACGAGGCAGAGGCTTACTCCTGAGCCATTTCCCCAGCCCCTGAAGATCTTATCTTATATTGGGCTATGTCATAGTTTCTCTGTAGTCACAGCCTTCCTTCTTAAAGGCTTTTCTTTGCTGTGTGCCTCCTTGTTTGTGGGAACAGCAGTGGCATGGGTACAGCTCCCATGGTCAGGAAGACTCCCAAGGTCCCAAAGCAGTGCAGACAGCGGCCTCACTGGGGCTTCTGTCTCTTTCAGATCCCACCTGAGTCATCACACCAAGTCCCCCTGCCTCATCTTCCACACATGGAGAAAGGGAAATACAGTGATGGAAATAGTTTAGCCCAAATCACACAAGTTCTAACTGTGCCAGGAGCCACCATGGCACCAGCTGGCGGCGTCTGCCATGCAGCAGTGCAACCCTCCCAGGCAGGGGCTGCACCAGGCAGAAGGAAAGGCCAGACAAACAGACTCGTCTCTCCCAGCCTCTGCTCCCACGCTCTCACCATACCTGTCTGAGGGGCCTTAGTGCGGCCTTCTGGGGAGCCACGTGCAGAAGGTGGAGGAGCAGTGGGCGCTGGGGGGGGCTGCTGCCCCACTGAAGGCTGGCTGGAGTCCTTCATGCGGTTCACCACACTTTCAGACAGCTTGGGAAGAATGAGGAATAAGAAAAGTTACATCACAGAAACCTCTACAAGTGAAGATTTGTCTTCTTTTGGGCATTTTTTTTAATAATATATATTTTATTTTTTAAAGTTGCATACATGACTATAGTGGATTTATGATATTTTCACCCCTTAATACTCAATTCTATCCCCCTCCTTTTCCCCTGACAACCCTTCATCTCCCCTGCCAGATTCCCTCCTATTTTCAAGTCTTTCCACATGTGTGGCCCACTGGGTTTCATCTGGTTTAAGCTCTTCTTTATCATGTTCCAGAATCAGCGTACATGTTCCTTCAAGACCAGCTCTATCATGTGATTCCACCCCACAGCCCCTCATGGTGGCCCACCGCCTGTCCCTGCTGGAAGATGAGGCATCTTCAGCCTCATCTGCACAGTCTGTCCTACAGCAACAGGTCTCACATCTCACCCGATCTGCACCCTCATTTGCTGACCCTGAACCCCAACAGATTCATTTGCACCCATCTGGCACCACAGGTCCTTTCAGGCCAACTCGGTGTTCTCTTCCAGAGCCCACTAGACACACGTACACTCCCTAAGCCCACCGAGACTCACACCTGCCAGGAAAGGGGCATGCCATCCCCAGGCCTGGCTGGACAGTGATGGGGACCTCATGGGGACACATACACCCCTCCCTCACCCACTCCAGCTCCACACACAGTCAAAGCACTTCTGACTCCTTCACCTGCTTCCCCTGACACAGCCTGGGAACCAACGTTTACTCATTTTAGAGGAAGTGAAATAGGCATGAGGGTGTCATAAAACAGTTTAACAAGATGAAGTAGCAAGCTAGGGATAAATCCCAGATAAAACCCTGAGAGTTCACTTTAGCAAATACTTATTAAGTGCCTAACATGCACAAGCATCTTAAAGCCTGCTGAGGGAAAGCATTAACAATGGCCTTAGACTGAAAGACACAGTCAGCAATTCTGCTCCCAGGTCTCCAATGGACAAGAGCACCCCAGTGCATGCTGGCACGTGGCAAGATGCTCGTGGCCCAACAGCAGAAAGAAAAAACTTGGAAATATGTAAATATCCAATAGGGAAGAGATTAAAGAAATTATAGAGTACCCATTTTGTGAAATACATGAAGACTGAGGCCATGCATGACCACTGTGGGAGAGGGATGTGTGTGACACACTGCTGAGGTGTATGATACACTGCTGTGTCTGTGATTCACTGCTGGGGGTGTGACACTGCTGGGGGTATGACACTGCTGGGGGGGTGTGATACTGATGGGGGTGTGACACTGCTGGGTGTGACACTGCTGGAGGGTGTGACACTGCTGCGGGTGTGACTGCTGGGGGAGTGTGACACTGCTGGGTGTGTGTGACACTGCTGGGGGGGTGTGACACTGCTGGGGGGTGTGTGACACTGCTGGGGGGGTGTGACACTGCTGTGGGTGTGTGACACTGCTGGGTGTGTGACACTGCTGGAGGATGTGACACTGCTGGAGGGTGTGACACTGCTGGGGGGGTGTGACACTGATGGGTGTGTGACACTGCTAGGAAGGTGTAACACTGCTGGGGGGGTGTGACACTGCTGGGGGGTGTGTGACACTGCTGGGGGGTGTGACACTGCTGTGGGTGTGTGACACTGCTGGGTGTGTGACACTGCTGGAGGGTGTGACACTGCTGGAGGGTGTGACACTGCTGCAGGGTGTGACACTGATGGGTGTGTGACACTGCTGGGGGTATGACACTGCTGGGGGGGTGTGATACTGATGGGGGTGTGACACTGAGTGGGGTGTGACACTGCTATGAGTGTGACACTGCTGGAGGGTGTGACACTGCTGGGGGTATGACACTGCTGGGGGTATGACACTGCTGGGGGGGTGTGATACTGATGGGGTGTGACACTACTGGAGGGTGTGACACTGATGTGGGGTGTGACACTGCTGGAGAGTGTGACACTGATGAGGGTGTAACACTGCTGGGTGTGTGACACTGCTGGGTGTGTGACACTGCTGGGTGTGTGACACTGCTGGGTGTGTGACACTGCTGGAGGGATGTGACACTGCTGGAGGGTGTGACACTGATGGTATGACACTGCTGGGGGGGTGTGACACTGCTGTGAGTGTGTGACACTGCTAAGGGTGTGTGACACTGCTGGGGGGTATGACACATTGCTAGGGGAATCAACCACGACACTGTTGTAGACACAGTCTAACTGACCATGAATGCATACACCTCATGTTCACAGATCCAGGTATACACTGAATTCCCACACCTCCACAGACGCAATACTGACTGTTCGGCAGGACAAGCAAGGCAGGCCTTGAGGCACGGAGCAGAGCAATGAATACAAGCAGCGTGAGGACCCTTGAGGGAGGGCTCTCACTTCTGATCTGTCATAGCATTTACTCTATGCACCTAAAGTGCATGTGTGTGCATGCCATGAACATAGCATTTCCTCTCTGCGTGTAAGTGCACCTAAAGTGCATGTGTGTGTGTGTATGTGTGTGTGTGTGTGTGTGTGTGTGTGTGTGTGCCATGAACATAAACTTGCAACTAATATGTCTAGGTAATAGGTCCCAGCACTTAATCTGTATGCCACTCAAATACCTGCTGACACAGAACAAACCTACCCATCTGTGGGAGAGAACAACGAGCCTGGGGCAAACCTGTGTGTCTATGATGACCCGATGTCTGAGCTGTCCCTACATATCTGTGAAGCAGGCTTGGTGTTCAGTGTGGCCATGTCAACAGATGGTGGGACTTGTAGGAACCAGGCCTAGTAACTCCTCCTTGCTCGCTATCGGTCTGGTGGCATGACATCTCTCTGATGTCCCCACCCCGTGGTGTCATCACCATGAGTGACACAGCCAAGGGGTCCCTCACCAGCCAGTACCGTGCTGCTGGACTTCTAGACCTTCGAGCTAAATACATCTCTTTGGAAGTGCTCACCCCCGGACACCTCAACACAGTATCAGAAAGCAGAGCATCAGAAAGCAGAGCAAAGTAACTCACTGAGGAACAAACAGCCTCCCCAGCAAAACCTGAGATCCAAGTGCAAGAAATCAGAACCAGGTCTTACAATGAATCCAGTGACCTAAATGGAAGAGCTAAAAGGACACAACTGACAAAAGCTGAGACTTCTCTTCCCTGGTTCCTGGAGGTGCTGCCAAAATAAAAGGCAGCAGATGAAAGAAATGCAAGAGCCAGACTTTGTCAAAATCAAAATCCTGATTATCAAAAATCATCACCGAAAAGATAACCCAGAGTGGAATAAAACATATTCCTGACCAGGGATTTGCATCTGGAATATACAAACATAATGCACAATTAAAAAAAAAGCCAACTGAAATTAAGGGACAATGATTTAGCTGAGTGCTAAAGCCTGCGGGAAGAGACGGGCCCCAGGTTACTGACCCTCCAAGGGGCTGTGGCCTGCACTGTTCCTCCTTTCCTTCCCAAGGCAGGGCAAGCAGTGGGTTCTGCTGCTGTGCCAGTCCTCAGAGAACCCAGAGTGACAAGCAGTCATGGAACAGAACCTATAAATCCTGCAGCCATTTACTATACACACTTAGCTACAGTGACCCAAGTGCACCCAAGGATGAAAGAGTAACAAAATAAACCACACAGAGGTGTCCACTAAGAACTGTAATCAAAAAGTCTGACAGGAGGGGTCTGTAAAAATACAGAGAAACCAGAGTCCTCACACTGTCTTTTCATATGAAATAACACAGCCACGGTGGAAAGAGTTCCTCCAAAAGTTAAATGTGAAGTAACCCATCTGATCCACTGGTGGGAGAAAGGAAGCATAGCCACACACAAATTTCACCCCGGGGTTCATGTAGGCACTATCTAGAATGCCAGAGTGGAAATGCTCTTCACTGAGGAGCGGCAGGTAAAATGAAGTGCAGCTATAGAGAGGAATGTTGCGAGTCACAAAAAAGAAGACATGCTGATACATGCCACAACGCAGACTGAACCTGGAAAACATATAGGAGAATGAAGTCAGACACAAATGACCATAGCCCACGGGACATAAACCTACACGGTACGTTCAGTGAAGAAAATCTCAGAAATAAAATGCAGATTGCCAGCAACCTCAGGTTTGGGGGATGAGGATACTGGAACTAATGACTACAAGATAAGGGACTCAGGGGCAGGGATGGCTAGGGGAGATGTGCTCACAGTAGTTACAAGGTAAGGAATTCAGGGGGTGCTCATGGTAGCACACACCTGGCTATGGCTCGGTAGTTAAAGACTTGTCAAAAGACTCAGGAAGCCCTGGGTTCTATCCCAGCATCAAGGCTGAGAGACAAAGATACACACACACACACACACACACACACACACACACACACATCAAGGCTGAGAGAAAAAGACACACACACACACACATATACACACACAAGAAGCAGCAAAAGGAGACAGCTGGGTGCTCAGTTTTAGAAGGCAGGAGCTATGATGCCCTGGGAGGTCAGGCATGCGTGCAGTGAGTGCTACGAGTGCAGAGCTGGGAAGCCGTGTGTTATCGTAGTCCAAGATGTGGGCTACAAAGTGGGATCAAAAGAGGGTGTCAGACAGAAATCTCGAGTGTTTGTGGCAGAAGAGCCCAAGCAAAGTGGAAGCTCCGAGCAAGACAGCGAGGTCAGGAGGGCTTGCAGGAGCTTACAGCACTGTGGGAAAGGACAACGGTCTGCCACCCGGACAGAGGGCTGTGTGTCGCTGCCTTGCCTGAGAACACAGGGAAAGGAACTTGACCCTGCAAGTGTAAGCACTTCCATAAGAATGGCAGGAGCAGAGAAGTCAGCACGAGACACCACTCTGAGAAAGTAGCAGACTGACTGTGGGTATTAGGAAAGGAAAAGACCTCCAGGGGTTCAGAAGCATAATCATTTTTAGAGCCACAGCAACTGGGTGCTCTACCAAGTGGACACATAGGAACATTCAAGGGTGCATGCGTGACAGCAAGGGGGAAGTGGGATGTGCCCATGGGGAACACAGAGGAACAGAAAGAGAACCTGTGCATTCTTCCACTGTGTGGGAGACACTCCTGAGAACCTATTTCTAGCTCTCCAGGAAATAGTTGATTAGAACTTGCCCCCTGAAAGGGACATTAGCAAGCACCACAGACCACCCCCAGTAAACACTCTCCTCAAAGTAGACCCAATGAGAATCCACCCACCCTCCCTGGGAGCAGTGGACTGCACTAAGTCAGTCAGCGAGGGTCTAGGTGAGATCCACAGAAAGACATGGGCACTGTCTGCGCTGGGAAATAGACCTGGCAGTGCAGCCCTTGGGAGAGCAAGGGAAGCAGTATACACTGTGCACACACCCTTCCTTCACCAGCATGTTGGTGAGCACAAGTTAGTGCAGCCATGCTCCAGAATCTGTGGGTAGCACCAGGAAGAGACTGTGTGCCTACGTGGAGCTAGTGGGATACAAGGAGCATTCCCATGTCCAGGGCCTTGACCACCCCGGGATGGTCTAACTGAGCCATGCACAGTCCAAACATACTCTATCACAGAACCAAAGACACATGACTGATGTCACCATCTGATACAGCCTGATGAGACAAAAGAACATGCTGATGAAACTAACATTCTACAGGCTGGATAGTGTCTCCATTTCAGAGATGTAAAACAAGCTTTAAGATTCCGTGAAGATGTGAATTCTGAAAAGAATGGATTATTAAAATGGCAGTGGGACGAAAGAGGAGATGGTTTTAATGAGTGAGGATCTCCAACACACACATCTGAGCCTTGGCTCCCGGCACAGAGAAGTCAGAATCTCTGAGGAGACCAAATCTGAAATGTCCAAGGGTGCAACAGAAGGGTTCTACGGCTGACAGTGGGAAGCGGCAGATGACCAGGCAATCAGGCCAGAGAGGAGGCAAATCCAGACTGCACACACCTGGAGGACCTAGGTAAGAAAATCCCATCAGGACCCCCAACAAGAGGAAGCCTTGGTGAGGGTCCACACAGGAGGGTCTCAGGCTCTGATCTGACAGTCTTAGCCCAGGTGGCATCAGCCAATACACTGCTCGGAGAGTGAGGGGTTAAGGAAAACACTGGCAACATTCTTGTTGGCAGTGAGAGATTTGCAATATTTTTTAATGTTGCTACAAAATACAGTGAGTAATATTTTTAATCAACAAATATACATACACAGTAGTCATGCGAGAATAAACACCATCTGGGCAGTGCTCCCTACCAACAGAACCAGAACGGAGGCTCCAGAGCCAGGAGGAGCTGGTGCTTGGCCCCACAGGTCCACTGGTCACTGAGGCATCAGGGCTGACGGAGAAGGCCTGAGCAGTCAGCAGAGAGCACCAAATCTACAGCAGCGCCAGGGACAGGGAGCGTTTCCTCCTTCAGCTGCCTCCAGGCCTGAGCTGCGAGTCCTGACCTATGACTCAGACAGACTGTGCACCGCCCCCCTCTTAGGTTTGAATTCCAGCTGAGCAGTGCTTAGCTGAGTGATCTTGGGTAGGAACTCATCTCTAAATCAGTTTCTTCATCTGAGCGATGGAAATATAATGGTGGCAAATGCAGTTCTGCAGAACGCAGCTGCACAGAGAAAATGGTCCATGTGAGATGTCAAGCTGAGCTGCCACGTGCCACACAAGGAATGGCTCCTGTGCAGACAGACTGTGAGCTAAGCACTGTGCGAAGGTTCTCCAGGACTGACCTTGCATGAGTCTCATTCCTCATGCCGAGAACCTTCACACCATTATACTGTGCAGCTTCTCTTTTAAGCTTCTTCAGCTCACACATGACCAGCACATACACTGGAGAAGCAGGAGCTCTGGTTCGATTGACGGGTGCTTCCTTAAGTCCAAAAAGGGTCTCTTCTATCCTCTCCAGCCATATGGCCCTCATCCAGGGCTCCCTGATGGTATGTGGGAAGTCATACAAAAGAGGGAAGCGCACAGCAATGGTCGTAGGCAGCAACCAAGGTCTTCGTTTAAATCACACCCACAGAGACCTCACTATCCTACATCCTCAGGATTACTGCTAAAAACTCAGAGAATCATCATACCCATGACTGTAACAGGAATGCTCTCCCCTAAAAGCAACTGTGAATTTACAGGTTCTGTTCAACACAGGACTATGTTAGTCAAATTTTTATCACCATAACAAGATACCTGAGATAATTAACTTGAAGGAGGAAAGGTGTATTGACACTCAGTTTCAGAGATATCACAGCCCTCACCTGGCTCTGTTGCTTAAGCCTAGAGTGGCACAGGGTACAATAGCAGGGAGCCCTGTTTACTCCTGTGGAAAATGGAAGGCCGAGATAGAGAAGTGGGGTCCCACAACCCATGACCCATGCAAGAGCACACAGCTGATGAACTAAATTCTTTCCAGAAGAAATTTATACCCTGCCACCTAAAGGTTCCACCTCCTACCAACACCAAGACTGGGAATCAAGCCTTCAACACACAGGTCTTTGGGGGACACTTATCCAAATTAGATAGAGTGTAAAGATTTGATAGCTGCCAAACTTTATACTCAAAGAAAGAGCTTACAGTCAAATGGGAGATGAGGGAAAGTAATATAAGGAACAAGAGACAGGAACGGGTCAGCTAGGTGCCCCAGAAGTGCAGCAGGGGCCGCCTGCAGGAGGCCACGAGCCTACTCCATGCAGGGAGGGAGGGGCAAACACTGAGAGGGAGAGGAAGAGGAAAAAGCTGGGAGGGAGGCACACACCCATTCCTAAGGTGGGTCAGACATCTATTGGTGGGAACATGAAGAAATAAGGTGCACAGGAATGCTGGGGGTTCCATCTGATGAAGGTCCTGGGAGACAAGCTGAAAGGATGGAATGTACTCTGCCTTGGTGAAGAGCCCCTGCAGCTTCTCAACAAGACAGTCTGAAAAATGAACCTCGATCACAAAGGAGCAGGGAAGTGAGGCCACACAGAGTGCCAACAGGAGCAAGAGGGCTGAAGCTTGAGCCAGCTGCAGGGTGGGGTGGCTGGGGGACATAGCGTGTGGCTGGAGAGCACACGGTGACACTAAGAGAAGCATTCAAGGTCCCTGTGGCTAGTGCAGAAGCAACTAAGAGTAGTGCATACAACAGGATCTCATCTGCTCAGTAAGAAAGAATAAGCTTGTATATATAGGCTTGGAAAGTTTGAAAGGATTCACAAGAAACTGAACAGTTGGCGTTTAAAAATAAGATACATTCTGCAAGAAGAAAAAGTCATGAAGTAATAGAGGGGAGACGGCAACAAGGCTCCCAGCCCGGCTTGCAGGAAGGAGATGTCATTACAGAGCCAAGAAGAGTCTGCTCTGCAGGCAGATGGCCACTGGGAAGACTGAAGGTCCCAAGCAGAAGAACTCAGGGAGGGAACCTCCAGTGCCCGAGCAAGGACATCATTTCCCAGCACTCCAGAAGGGAACAACGGGGCTCCTGGCAGAAGAGTCAGTCAAGCCCAGTGGGAAGCCCAGGGCACTTAGTAAACACCGATGCAGATCAACTATACCCCACTGGTATTCTCAAGTGCACACCACACACCAGGCTCCTGGCTAAATGCATTTCTGAGCATCACCACTTTACATATACAGAAAACGGGGAGGCTGAAGAACCGGCTCACAACCACATATGCCCTAAGTGCTGTGTGGAGACTCAAAACAAAGCCTGGCACTCAACAGTGACACCTGTGCACATGAAGGAAGGAGCACCATGCTCCAGAAGTGACAGACATTTTCACTGCAAGCCACACACCATCCACTGATGCAGCCTCGTGCCTGAGATGAGCATCAATATGAAAATTAGCACGTCTGCAGCATTCCTGCTTAGGTAACTCAGAAGTGGCAGCATGGAGGCATGTCTTTGCTCATGGGTGAGGGAGGCATGGATCCTCTTGGAGGCAAGAGGTGTCACCATGGTTGCTCTAGGGATGGAGACAGTGCAGTGCTGAGAAGTGGCCTGCAGCCCGGGCATACATGAGCACACTGTCCACACACTGCTTCGTTTTCCCAGTTTGCACCAGGCGCCAGGCATTGTGCCAAGCACTGGGCAATGAGGACATCCAGTCTGCTCTGTGCTCTCCAGCCTGGCTGATGGCTCTTGCAGGCAGCATGGGTCAGCAGAACAGACAAGCAGTGCAAAGAACATGACACCCAGTCCGTGCAGAGGTCTGATGATACCACAGTGCTAAAAGGATTCCTCCTCCTCTTGCCTCAGACTGTTGCCTTGGAGACAGTGTTCCTAGTCCTTCGACTTCCTGTGAGCAGAAATTAGACCCACCTGCTGCACACTACAGATGCAAATCCCAGAACGTTAGGACAAGAGTCCTTGGGACCTCTGACACACAGTGCTGCACACACAGTGGGTGTAACAAAGAAAAGAGGCCGAGTAAAGATGTACAGAAACAGAGCACAACTAGCAAAGCACCACACACAGCAAGGCTGGGCGCCACCTCCACAAAGTGCTTCATAAAGGAAGAGACCAGACTGTCAGTGGGGCTGTTGGCTTCCAACAAGCTAAGAATCACATGTAAAGCCTCCCAATTTTTAAATGGTAGCAATTAATTCAAACCTACTAATAACATGAAGTTTCTGGGCTCACAGTTAGGGGCAAGAAAAACAGCCGATGCCTTCGAAATCTGCCAGGAAGAACCTCACTGATCTGTGGCAGGCTCTGAGCCACATCAGCTGGGCTCCTGCTTACAGAACAGAAGGGAGTAGGCAGGGGGGAGCCCCATGGCCTGGGCAGGAAGCAGTGGGAGGTGAGTGAGTCTGCAGAGTACACAAGGGAGGCTCTGCAGTCAGAAGGGCAAGGGCACTACCAGAGTGCAGAGACTACGGGAGCCAGGTGCCTCACTGGACTGCCAGTGGAGGCTGGTGACACCACACAAGGACTGCCTAGTGAGCCTGGGAAACCCAGGGCCAGGCAAGTCTGGGGCCAGAGCCTCTGAACAGGCCCCCTGACAGACAAATGGAAAATGTGTCAGTACACTACAGCCAGCCAGGCAAGGACAGGACTCTTCCCTCTTTCTCACACTTCCTTTTGAACTGACTGAATTTTAAGACCATTTGTCAAAAGATTAGCCAAAAGTACAATCTGCCTTTTTAAAAACTTACCTGGTAGCACCCTGAAGTACAAGTTTGTGAGAAACAGGGCTGGGAGAAAAACAGCTCATCAGCTGGAAAAGGGAAGGTAGCCTTGAGAGAGGCAAGAACAAGACTGGGGAGGAAAGGGGAGGGGGTCCCCGCCTATCACTGAATCTGAATGTGAGATGAACGCAGGAGGGTTCCACGTGGACACTATCAAGACACTGCAAGGAGACAGGCCAGGGCATTCAGGACAGAGACAGATTGTTCCTGGGACTCGCCACATGTGGGAAAGCAGAGATCTCATAAGCAGAAAGGCAGGACTTTGGCACCTGCACAGATCAGAAATGACTTTGGAGCCTTCACTTCCCAACCCAGGGAAGCCGCCTAGAATGAGTTGAGTTAAACCAATAGCAGTTCCTACATCTACATAGCTGAACGGGTTTATCTTTCAGATGGAAAGATCTCAAACACAATTCTGTGGCAGAGTCAAGGAGCTATAGTGGAATGTGCCTTATAAGGAAGGGCAGTGTTCTAAACTCAGAAGGCAAAGCAGAAACCACTGTATCTTGTGCTTGGCTAACTGCATCATTGGTTGCCCTAATGCAAATAAAACCCAAGAGTAACTGGATCAACCTCAGTGCCCAGCAGAAGTATATTGTACACGGTCCTAAGCTGTCATTCACACCCGAGCTACAAGAATGTGGGCACGTTGGGAACACATAGGAACCACTCCTCGCCATCTGCCTGGCTGGCTGAAAGGTTCCCAATGTTCTGCTTCCCTGCAGAATATGCTCTTCCCTGTGTTCCAAGGGCACCATGGGACACACCAGAAGAATGGTATGATGTATGATGTGGGAGCATCAGTCAGAATCTCACGTGTGAAAGCACATAGGCCAAGGACAGGCAGAACATGTATAATCAGCACTGTTTGCTGGACTAGAAATCTGAACTCACACTCCATTCACTGGAAAGTGGAAGAGAAGTTGGCTGCCTGCTTCCTGGCTTTCTGAGCTGGCAACTTCTATCGTGGTTCTGTCAACTGCACTTGCCCAAACCATAAGACACTCGGAGCTCTGAAGCTGAGGAGCACTGGCAAGACTGTGAACCAACCCACTGAAGTGCCTGTAGTAAAGGATATGTGTGGATATAGAGATTAGCATTGAGCAAAAGAAACACAAAGAACAGGGAAAAGCAATAAATAAAGCAACATAATCAGAGCATTGACCTGGGACACTGGAGGCAAGTCGGCCCACGCTACTGGGAAACAGTATGATAAAAAGGAAAGTCTTCGGCCCCAACCTTGTAAGAATGTATCAGGCACAGCTACTACTGCAGCACTGATTTGAAATAAGCCTGTGCTGCAGCCTTGTAAGGGTATGAGTCTCAGGCACAGCTGCTGCTTGCTGCCAGCTTAGAGAGGAGTGACAATTCTCTAAGCCAAGTTTGGAATCCAAAATGCACATACTAATAAACCAGACATTCCCATTTGTCTATTCTTTTAGAGGTTACAGGACAAGAGGATATAAAGACTGAAAGGAAGGCAAGACAAACACCTGAACGGTAAGAGGATTGCTATAATGAAGGGACCCAAAGTGCTGGCATACTTCATGTGAACACTGAACATTCTGTTCTGACACGCAAGCAAAGGTGCTACTCTTGCCACTTCTACTCACCATAGATAACAGGGCCAGCTGATGCAGGAACAAAAGAAACAGAAAGGCCATCATCAGGTTGGAAAGGAAGAAGCAAAACTATCTGCCCACAGGCAGCTCATCCCACCTATAATAACCAAAGGAATCGATCAAAAAAATCGTTTACAAAACACAAGACCAATATGCAAAACTCAGCTGTGCTTCTACACACTAGCAATGGCAGAAACAAGCATGAAGTTAAGAAATGAATTTCAGGGTGCTGGCATGATGGCTCTGTGAGGAGGTGCCTGCTGGCAAACCTGAGGACCTGACCTCCAACCCTGTAAGCCCAAATAGTGGAATAGAAAGAGAAAACTCCCAAAAGTTGTCTTCAGACTAATATGTACACACCATGACGTGTACATGTCAGCTTTCCTTCTCTCTCTCTTTTTCTCTGTCTCAAATAAACTAAAATAATCTGAATAAGGAGTAAAGAAAAGAATTTCATTCACAACAATATCAAAAAGAATAAAACAGTTGGGAATGCATTCAGAAGCACAAGACCTATATCCTGAAAGTACAAAACGATGCTGAGACCTAACAAGCAGCGAGACAGTTCACACACAGACGATACTGTTAAAGTGGCGGTTCTTCCCTGAGGTAACCTATGGATTCAATCCAAAGGGCCTGTTTTGCAAAAGTTGACAAATTTATCCTAAATGCATACAGAATGCATGGAGTAACTATGCTGATCTTCACAAAGAACACACCTGGGAGCCTTGTATTCCCAGCTACAACAGCACAACAGTGTGGCCCAGCACAAAGATAGATACCTACATCAATGCACCTGAAGTCCAGAAACAAACCCTTGTCAGCACTGCATGGCTCTTCACGCAGGTTCCACTGAATGAGCTTAAAAAAAAAAGTCTTTCAACAAATAATATAGGAATAAATTATCTCATGCAAAAAATGTACTTATCAGGATTCAGCAAACACTGATGCATGAGTAAAGCCTAGCTTAGTACTTGATTCTGAAATGCATTTTCACTGGAGCACTGCCAAACCTGCTCACCGGCATTCTGACGAGGACTGCTCCACAAACTCTACCAACCGCAGCAAAAGTGAGTGGTGATAAAGGGACTTTCTGGTCTACTGAGCCTGAAGTACTTACTATATGGTCATTCATAGGAAGACTTTGTAAAGTCTTTATTTAGAACCTTATCCCACAACATACACAAAAGTTAACCCAAAAGCAGATGATAGACATAAATAGAATACAAAAAACTCTTCAAGAAAAAAAAAAGAAGGAAATTTAAATGGCCTTAAATCAAGAAAAGATTTCTTACATATAACACCAAAAGTACAATCAATTAAAAAAAAATCTCAAAATTATGAGCCATACAAAGAAACAAGTTACGTACTGGAAGAAAATGTCTGCAAATGTAAAGGTAATAAAGGATTTAGATCTAGCAAAAAGAAGTCTTGAGACTCAATAATAAACAGAAAAAGCAACTCAATGAAAATGGGGGAAAGATTTGAATACACATTACAGCAGAGATAACACTCAGGTAGTAAACAGGCACACAAGAAGATCCTCATCATTAGTTACCAGGAAGACACAAAGCAAACAACATGGACATCATTTCCTGGTCACCAGAATGCCTACCACAGAAAAGACAGGCAGTAATAAGGGCTGAGGTGGACGTGAATTTGAACCATCACATAGCATTGGTGACAACAAAAAGTAACAGTCACCAGGGAGACAACCTATAGCTCTTAAAAAATCAAACTTCCCAAATTTATATACGGAATGATCCAGTCAACCTACAAGTAGGCTACTATTCGTGAGAAATAAAAACAAGTAAGTGTCCAGAGCAGTGCTATTTGTAATAGCTGAGAACTGGAAACAAATCAATGTACAACAGGGAGACCACCCAGCAATGGAACAACACACCACTGACACAGGTCCACAAGTGAGGTGGGGGCAAGGCGGGGTGAGGTGGGGATGAGGTGGAGGTGAGATGGGGGTGAGGTAGGGGTGAGGTGGGGATGAGGTAGGGATAAGGTGGGGTGAGGTAGGGGGGAGATGGGGGTGAGGTGGGGATGAGATGGGGATAAGGTGGAGGTAAGATGGGTTGGAGGTAAGATGGGTTTGAGGTGGGGTGAGATGGAGTGAGACAGGGATGAGGTGGGGGTGAGATGGGGTGAGGTGGAATGAGGTGGGGATGAGGTAGGTGAGGTAAGGATGAGGTGGGTGAGGTGAAGGTGAGGTGGGTGAGGAGGGATGAGATGGTGATGAGGTAGGTGAGGTTGGGTAAGGTGGGAATGAGGTTGGGGTGAGGTAGGGTGGCTCAGCAGCAGGGCATTTGCTTAGAAAGCACAAGGCTCTGGATTCCATCTCCAGCACCATGAAAAGAATTAACTAAACAAGAAACCTGGCATAAAAGACACATGAATCCACGTGCATGAGTCATCCAGAAAAGGCCAGTCTACAGAGGAGAGGAAGTACTTATTTACCTTGGGCTGGAAGCACATAGCATCATTTCAAGAATTGTAAATGTTCTAAAATTAGTGGTTGAAAGTTGCCCAATACTTTAAATCTATTAAAATACTATGAAATAAAAGAATGATATGCAAAACATACCTCAATAAAGTTTCATTTTTAAAAGCCAAAAAGAAAAATCTGCAATCAGCCCCGTACACTCGCTGTGATGCTGCTCCTGGCAGAGAAGTGCAATGCAGCTTGGAAGCCAACATGGCCCCAGCCTCAACTGGTGTCCGGGGCCCAGGTCTGGCCTGGCCTCTGCCGGCCTTCTCAAACACCTGCAGCCTCAGGGCCACCCACACACCTCAAATCTAAGCCTGAGTACCGGAGTCTCTCACCCAATCCATGTCACCCAGAGTTACTTCCCACGGGTTAACCTGCTTACTCACTTTTGAGATGGGGATGATGACACGTCACAAGGTCAGCTTATGCAGTGCCTCAAATGCTCTCAACACTAGGCACAGTGCTTGGCGCAGAGTACACACAGGGATTCTTCATGGGCTTGCTCAGGTCGTACAATGTCATGACTCGGCTACACATTTTCTCACCACCCTAACTTAAGCAGGTCTGTTATTCTTTGTGTCTTTTATTGATTTATTTAGCCTTTTTTTTTCTCTCTCTCTCTTCAAACAATTCGTCTACTAGCTGAGGTCCCCATGATGACAGAGATATTGGCTTTGATCTTCATTTGCCTCTGTAAGGCCAGACAGTAGCAAACATGTTGAGATGAACACCTATAACTCAGGTGCGGTGGTCTGGCAAGGAATGTCTTGGAACTGTCTCTGGTGTATATGACTACACCCTTCTTGGTTTTCTCCTACCCCAGTAGTCCAGAACCCGCCTCACAGGACCAATGAATGGTAAAGCTGACCTGGTAGATAGCATTAGAATGAGATTGGAAATGTGACCGAGGAAATAGGTTCTCAAAGAATAAAGCGATGGGAAGTGAATAGTTGGAAAGTGGAAGTGGTTGAAGAACTGAGACTGGATGTCAATAAACTCAGTTTAGCTGCTTATATAGGGCAGAAAAGAAAAAAGTAGATGCACATAGAACATTGTTGCCTTGTATGTCCTCTTATAAAATGAAGCTTGATGTACTGATTGAAATAATCTTTATATATTTCATTCATGTTCAACCTCAGAACTGGAATTAAATGTAATCATAGCATTTTGCATTAATTAAATTTCTTTACCTTCTGTAGAATTGGGGCTTGAACTTGCTATGTAGATTTATGCAAATGAGTATGTAAAGCAGCAAGCCCCTCAACTGTTTAAGACAACTAGAGCACTGGAACTAGGCCTCTAAGAATACTGCATTTTCTCTGAAGAAGCTAAGGCAGATATTCTTTAGCATCTACCTCCTAGCAAGTTAACTTATTTTTTCACTTGGCTGTTTTGTTGAGCTGATGATCATTTTTACTGATTTTTACCCTCCTGCCTGAAAACAAGGTCAATTTCTAAACTCTCAAGTAACAGGCCCTACACTGAAATGCTTGATAACCATCATGACCATTCTTCCATCATCTTCTTTCAAAGCAGGCATGCAAGAGTAAGACACACAGCTTTCCTAACAATGGGACCAGACCTTACTGTGTGCCTCTGGACAGCCATTACGCTCTCACTCCAGTCCACCCAACAAGAAATAGAATTAAACAGTCTCCAAAGTTGTCTCTAGCTTAGTCTCCCGATAAAACTAAGTAGGGTACTGGCACTCCTTTCTGGACAAGCACAAGCAATGTCAAAAATTTCAAAGGTCCAAGATATGTATCACAGGGCTGGAGGGGAGTTTGAAACATTGAGGAAGGACTGGATTTTATACTCAAAAGATCTAGATGAATCAAGTCCCAGAAGCTACCCAAGCAACACCTAGGTAAAAGTCCTTACCCCTCTGGGCCTGATTCTCCATCTTTAGTGAAGGTGTACTCTGCAGAATTATTAGGAGGCCAAGAAACAAACAGTACCTTACACTAGAGCTGTTCTCTGTCAAGCTAGGAGTCACCATAAAGGAACTCTGCCAACTCTATGTAAAATCTCAGGCCACAGTCCTGTGAACAAGAGACCTGGACAAGGATAGAGAACTTAAGACAAGGCTCTCTTCTACCTCAGGGTCTAGTTTCTTGTTCTTTCCACAGAAGCCATCTCCCCTCATTCTTGCCATAAGCAAGCCAAGACCACACAATCACCACACACACTGCCTGCTGTGAGGCTGAGAGACCCCCCCACCAAGACCTTGCTGTCCCCACTTTTACACACATCTGCATCTTATCCTAGTCAGCACCAGAAACAATCTTGTCTTCAATGGGGCAATGTAAACACTATTCACCTATTGTCACACAGCTACTGAGTCTAGATGTCCAATCTCCTAAGACTTTTTCTGAACCTAATTAATCCACCAAATCCAGCTCTACACTTTAATTTGTTGAACATTTCCTTGGGTCCACTCATTTAATCACAACAATTATTGACAAAGCTCCCACTATGCACAGAAGTTGAATAAAGAGTTGACCTACTCTCCCACTTGTTACCTACGTGACTTTGAATGAGTGAGGTCACAACAGCACCTCAATGGTCCTTAGCCTATGAAATGTGCATAGGTCTGTTGAAGATTACATGTGCACTAGAATATGAACTGTTTTTAGTCTTCTACGGTCTACGACTAGAATCGTGAATCACAAGAAATTCACACTATCATGGGAAACGCCGAGCATGTGAACACAAAGATCGACATCGAATTTTGACGATCAAGTAAATAAATGTGTGACAGTGGGGCCCGAAGCTGCGTTAGACCGGCAAGGGATTCTTTCAGATCTGGGCTGCAACAAGAATGAGAAAGAACCAGATTAAAGACAGCCGGCGAGATGGCAACTCTACGAACAGGCACGGCCCTGGCAGCCAGTGGGCATCCGCACAGCTTGTAAAACCGAGAGAGGCGCTTCAAGTGAGGATGGGTCTATGACCTCACAGCGTCCACGTCGCCCCTGACCGCTAGGCACGAGAGGAAAAGGGGAACCCCCGCCAACAGGTGCTTCGGTGGTGCAGGACTGCGGCGTATTCGTCCCTGCACCGGGGCCTGACGGCGGGAGGTCCAGCAACAGCTCCCTGCAACCGAGCGCTCGGCCGGGGTCCGGCGGGCCCGCCCCCTCCCCAGCCGTCGGGTTCTCCGCCAGCCTGGTGAGGCGCCGTGGCGCCCCGCCGCGCACACCCGCCCGGCCTCTCCCCGGCCCTCGACCCCACACACTCGGGCTCCGAGAGCTCCGAGGGCGGCGGCGCAGGTTCCCGCTCGGCCGCGCTCTGCTCCGGGGCCCGCGCCCTCCGCGCCCGGCCCGGCGGCGCCGCTCACCCGGATGCCCTGCAGCACCCGGACGCGCTCCTCCTCGTCCATCCCAAAGGACACCCTTCGGGCGTCGGTGCTCTCGGCACTCCCCATGGCGAGGGCGAGCAAGGAGCGAACACGCGAGGCGAACGCCGCACGCCGAGCGGCTCCAGAGCAACCGGGAGGACGCCGCGCGGCGCCCAACGCTCGCGGACGCACGCGCCAACAAGACCGCGTCCTATTGGTCGCTGCCGCACGTTCGGCCAATCAGGAGCGCGCGGGCGCGCGAGGCCTTGTGGGTGTTGTAGTCAGCCTCCCCGCGCGAGCCGCGCTGCCGGGGGTGTGGCGCTCTGACCCGCGTGCGGCGTGCGAGAGTTGCGGTGCGGTCCGGTAAGCAGCGGCAGAGGCAAGCGAACAGTCCGCAGGAGCAAAGCGAGAGGGAAGCTCTGAGACCTCACGGATGCTGAGGCGATCTGCTCCAGGGGACGCTGGAGAGGTCATTTTCTTCAGCAAACGCGCGAGGAAGCACTCGCCAGGCGCCTGCCCCGGGCGTGATCAACTGCACAGGGACCCGCAGTCTCAGCTTGAGCCACAGAGGAAACGGGCGGAGGCAGAAATAATTAAGTTTACAGTGTTTCGTGGAAACTTCATCATCATGCCTTGAGCAAAGTAACAAGAGCACAGGAACCACTCAGAAGCATGTTTGAATTGAAACTTGAGAGGGAGAAGTACGAAGCCCCCGGGCAGGAAGAAGAGGGAGCCGGAGGACAGGGAGGCCCACATCTGTAGGTGTTAGGTATAAAGGGTTAAAAAAATAGTTGGTAGAAATGGAAGCTAAGACAAATGAGCCATCGGAAGAACGTTACTGGGAGAGAGACGCTCATGCCATGGACGCCAGGAGGCCCAAATGCGGGGGAGCATTAGGAGAGATGCCATATCCTGGCCTTAGGCAGTCAAGCGGCCTGGAAGGGGGAGAGCGCCTTCGATTCTGACGTACCAGAAGTTAGGGCATGCTACCATAAATAGTGCAACAGAGTCTGAAGAGAGTCTGAAGAGGAACTTAAGTTCCAGACGAAAGGGAGCCCCTGACTCAGTTTTGTTTTGTTTTGTTTTGTTCTGTTTTTTGAGGGGGGTCCTCTAGCTTAACTTCCATACCCTGTGACCTAGAAGTCAGGAAGACATTGATAAGGACAAGCTGTTATCTTGGGTTGAGCACTATGGGTGTGGGGTGCTGGAGAATGCAAGACTGCAAGGCCAGGGTGCACTGTATCAACCCCATCACCAGGATCAGCTCTAGCAGGACAGTTTTGTAAGACGTCAGAATTATTTGACTTTTATTCTAAGTGCCTTGGAAATAGTGAATGTTTCTAAACTTCTAAAAGGTATTATTATCCAAGGACCATGCATACCATATATGGACTGCAGTGTGTTTATGCTGTTTATACATGTTGTGTAATGCAAGAATGCAAATGATTGTTATTTGCTGCCAAAGCCAACTTAAAGCAAGCCCATTTTGGCTCATCCAGCTGCTGAATGGTTTTGATATGCTGGAAAACACTAAATTGCTCCATGAAGAAGCAAGAAGTATTTGGAGCTTCACTTGGCAGCTAGGAAGAAGGATGAAGAGAAAAGCTTGAATGAGAGACCAGGGAGATGCTCTGAGACAGAACAGCTCGAGGCAATTTGATCTCATTTGTAATCTTGTCAGAACTGATTAACACTTTATGTGAGAAAGAATCCAAGAAGATGATACCATTCATGGTAGCATCAAGAACATTTAGGAATAAATTTAAATGCAGTGAAGAATCTATACACTGAAAACTACGACATTGATGAATATTGTGGAAGACACAGAGAACCAGATATCCTGTATTTGTGCACTTCGAGAATAATATTAAGATCTACACTCCCTACAGTTTCATTGTAATCATTCTTGCAATCTGCTGTTGGAAATTGGGGAGAAAAAAAACACCTACGATAACTTTATACAAAAGTACAAAAGACCACAGATAGCCAAAGCAATGCTGAGAAGGAAAACTAAATAAAGCCAGAAGCGTCACAGATCCTGATTTGAAACCATTTTGTAAAGCTACAGTAGTCAAAACAACTTGGCACATAAATTAATGGAACCAAATAAAAAGCCTAGAAATCTATGTACATGGGGTCAACTGATCTTAGAAGAGGAAAGTCTCTTTATGAATGATCTTGGGAAAACAATATATTCACATGCAAAAGTACATAGCTAGACTCTTTCATGAAAAGTTCTGAAATCAAATGTCCCTAGAAGAAAACTTGGAAGAAAAGCTCTTGATGTCAGTCTTGACAGTTTTTTAGCTGTGACATCAGGTGGACCTCAGCAAGGGAGAACTCAGCGAGGGGGACTCTATTATAGAGCTTCCTCACAGCAAAGGGAATGGAGACAGAGGGGAGATGCAGTCTGGAGAATGGGAGGACTGTTTGCCACCACACTTACAATAAAGGTTAATAATATCCAAGATAATAACTCAATAGCAACAGTAAATAAATAGCCAAATTTAACATGTGTAAAGCACTACAATAGACTGTTCCAAAGAAGGCATGCAAGCAGCTAGTACATGTATGAAAAGATATTCAACTTTACCAATATCCCAGAAGTGCAGATCAAAACTACAAGGTCTTGCTGCATACTAGTTACAATAACTTATTAAAAAAACAAGCAACTGGGGCTGGAGAGGTGGCTCAGGGGTTAAGCCTCTGCCTTGCAGGCAGAAGGTCCTGAGTTCGGAACCTAGACCCCACGTATAGACGCCGGACAGAAGCGGGGGCGGCCTGCGTTTCTGGTCCTGGTAGGGCGGAGAATCTGTGAATCCCGGAGCAGAGTAAACGAGGAGGCGGAGGCGGCCCATGGTGGTTCCCAAATTTGTCCGTGGTTCTACACACACACACATACATACATGGACACACGTGCATACCATACATGCGCAATTGAATAAATAATAATAATAATAAAACAAGCAACTATAGTTATCAACAATCCTTGTAACACAGGTGATGGAAATGTTGATTGGTATGCCCTTAATGGGAGATGATATAGAGGGTCCTCAAAAATTCAAATATAACCCACAATCCCATTTCCAAGGGAAATGAAATCAGTGTCTAGAAGAGATAAGTTGCCCCCTGTTCATTATAGCATTATTCATACTAACCAAGGAAAGGAAATAACCTGTATCTATTGATAAGTAGATGAATAAAGTTATGAGACATTTATTATGATATATTATGCGGCCACAAAAAAGGAAATCTTGTCATTTGTGACAATGAGGCTGAACATAGAGAACATTATGCTAAGTAAACTAAACCAGACAGAAACAGAAGCGTAAATACAATATGGTCTCACATGTGGAGTCTAAAAATGTTGAACTCAAAGAAACAGAGAATAGTGGTTACTAGGGTCTGTGGCAAATAAGGAGTTGTTGATTTTAATGTAGGACTATAATGTATAACATAGATCATGAGTGATGTACTGATTAATTAGTTTGTGATAGGCATTACATAATATGTTAAGTATATCAAGTCATCAACTTCTACACCTTGATTATATAAGATCTTTATTCATCAACTATACATTCTTTTGAAGATATGATCCATTATAATTTATATCTGAAATATTACCCTCAGATTGATTGTTTTAATTCTTGGCCCCGTGACGATGGTGCTGTTCAGGGAAGCTGTGGAACTTCAAGAGGTGGCACCTACCCGATGGAAGCAGGACTCTGGGCAGGTCTTTGAAGGTTATACACAGCCACCAACCCTCTTGTGGGCTCTCTCTCTCTCTCTCTCTTTCTCTCTCTCTCTCTTTCTCTCTCTCTCTCTTACTCTCTCTCTTTCTTTCCTGGCTGCAGCCTCTGCCACATCCTCCCATCAACATGAGCTGCGTGTCATGCCTTCCTTACCACAACGGGCTGAAACTACAAGCCAACAGTAGTCATTCCTCCTTTAAGATGCTGCTGCCGGATAATCTAACTAACACATGGTCACAAACTTTAAATTATAAGGGAAGTTCTTGATGAGGGCATAGTCTCACCAAATGTTACTGGGTCCCTGTTCAAGGGCCAAATGTTACTGCAACAACCATCCCAATATTGCAGGGTTCTTGGGTTCTGGAGTCAAAGATTGAAACCAGAATACGTGTAGAGGATTAAGTAGAGTTTATTAGAGGAGAGAAAGGCTGGAACTTATGGACTCCAGATGTGGAGTGCCACGAGGGGATAGGGCGCCCTGGAGAACTCATGGAATCCAGGCATGGAACCCATGAGCAGCAAGGAATGAGAAACCGACTCATGGCACTAGAGCCCCATGAGGGGCAGGCGCCAGAGAACTCATGGAATCCATGAGATGCAAGGAGCTGGAAAGAACTCGTGTCACTCCAAGTGCCACGAGGGGCTAAGGCACCAAAGATAGCTGCCAGGGTCAGGCATATTTATACATCTAGACAAGCCTGGAAACTGGCTTTTTCTCATTGGTTAGCTCCCATTGGGTCCCAACCCAGTGGCTCCTGGGCCCAGGTAGAGCTAGAGATCATTGTTCGTTGGATATGGAGAGCTCATCTCCATATTCCTTTCATAGGGAAGTTGGCCATCTTATCTCTGGGAAGGATTGGAGTCAGTTCCTCACCAGGGGTGTTCCTTCAAGGAGATCCCAGCAGTAGGGGATGGCCTTTGGGAATTTCAAAGACCTTAGAGACTCATCCCAGTATACTGCTCTAATCCTGCCTTCTTCTGAGGATTCTAATGTACAGACTGCTGTTAACAATATTATTGTATCTATTTAAAATTTGAACTCTTTACAGTATATACATATATCAAACCATATTAATACCTTAACTATATACAGATGCGTCAATTACACATTAACAAAATGGTGGAGAAAACACGCACAAGGCTGGATGTAGTTTGTACCCAAGAGCTTTCAGAGAACCAATAGAAGCCAGTCCCAGCTCTGGCCACATGGCATCGTCTGCTAACCGCTGGCAGCTGAGGATAGTGCTCCAGAAAGAGGGCCTCTGAGCTGTCAGTGACCCAAACTCCAGCAGTGAGATGGCATCCCTGGTGAACCAAAGTCAGGTGGGGTGCTGCCTACACCCACATAGTGGTGTCATGGAGGCTTTGCAACTTCTCCTGTGTTGCTGTAAGACGTGCTTGTGCAGGACCTGGGAGAAAAGGGGACTTTGCTTACAGTTGCAGAGGGGCTACAGTCCTTTAATGGTGGAGATCACACAGCAGGAGGCAGAAGCAGGACAGTCCACGTCGCTGGAAAGGCAGAGAAAACCAGAGGGAACTGAGGGGAAGCACGGCAGAACCATGAAAACCTCAAGACACCCCCCCACCTCCTGTGACACATTTTTCTGCAGCAAGGCTCCACCTCTTAAACAACGAACATTACCACCTGCTAAAGATCCAAACGCATGAGCCTGTGTGGGAGAAATTTACATTCAAGCCCTGAGGCTCTGCCCCGTGACTCCGTGGTGCATGGCCACCTCATGATGCAAATCCCATCCAGGCCAACTTGAAAAGTCCTCATAGGCTACAGCACATTTACACATCCCCAGTCCAAATCCTCTTCGGAAACAAGGCATCTCTCCATCGTGACCTCCTGTAAAATGTTTTAAGGATACATGTTTCCAATATATGATGGCATGAAGCAAACATTCGCATTCCAAAAGGGAGGAATGGGGAGCTGTACCTAGGAAAGATGGGTCCATAACTAGACAGCAGACAGATTCCCAATCCAGTAGCCCTAAGGCCCAGGAGACAGGCTGGGGGTGAGGGGGTGGCCAGGGCTTAAGGACCACCATTTCCAGCCCCTCCTTTCCTTAAAACAGAGCCCACATTTCCTTCAGGATGGGCATCTGCCCTGCTAGGAAAAAATACCTGGCTTCCACCGGTCACACTTGTTCTATCAAGAATGATAGGACAAGTGATGGTTTTGTCTCTTTTCATGCCACTTATAAACACACAACCAGACACCTTAGGGGAACAAGCATTTAAGGAAAGAGAGTACCCAAAAGGCTGAAAACTCCTTGTAAATAAATAGTTAATTATTGCAGAGGAGAGTCAATAAATTATTTTTAAAAAAAAAACCTACAATTTGCTTTCCTCAATACAATGTAAGGAATGTAGCCAGAATCTTAAAAAGATATCAAAGCCTTTGGGCGAGAGGTTGTGAGCAAGAAGACTTCTCACCCATTCTGCCACTCTTGACAAGAATTGCTTATTAATTACCAAGAAACAGCTGCATTACAGTGAGGATGCCTGCAGGTCACTACTTAACTGATGACCAATGATAGCAGGCGACAGGAGAGCAGAGGGATCTCCCACAATCTCTGTGTATTCTGGTCAGTGTGTGTGGCCTGATTATAATGGAGAAGAAACAGATCCAGAAACTTACCAAAAAAATGTCCTGGGGCTGGGGAGATGACTAAAGCACTTGTCATGCCAGCAAAGGACCAGAGTTCAGATCTCTAGATCCCACATAAAACACCCAGAAGCCCACCTATCATTGTAGCCCTGGAAGGCAGAGCCTGGGAATCCCTAGAGCAAGCTGGTTAGCCAGGACGGCTCTAACACTGAACTCTGGGTTTACAGAAGCTTCAAAACAATAAGGTGGAAGAGCAATGGAGGAGGATTCCTACAATATCGCCCTTGGGTCTCCGTCCACACACCTGAACTCGTGCATGCACAACTGCACACATACATGCATCCACACACATGCATCCCATGCAAGCAAATATGTACCACACACACATATACAACTGAAAGAAAAATACTCTGAACCCTTCAAAAGCTAAATGCCATAGAAAACAAACAAAACAAAGCAAAGTTTCAAAGAAATCAAGCAGAGTAAAACCCTGTGGCTGGGAACCTTGTCTGGGTTCTGGATTCAAACCTGCTGGCGGGAGGGTGACCCTGGTCTGATTCCCTAGCAGATAAATCCATCCTGAGCCTAAACAAGCCTCCAATGTTTTTAAAAAAAAAAAAAAAAAAAAAAAAAAAAGCACTTACCTCCAAAGACACCAGAGGCCTTTGCCAGTCCAGAGGGCTTAGGCTTTGCACGGTATTCCAGACCTTTTTTTTTGTTTTTCCTGCTAGAAATGAAACGATGGCCTCCCATGTACTAAATTACACCTTCAACCCGTCTACATGAACTAATGCTATTCATTAATTTATTGTTGGCTTAATGATCATTTTTTTGTTCTTGGGAGATGTGTGCCAAAATATTTCAGTGTACGCTATCGGAAAGCCTACAACGTATACTCAAGGTTCAGGGAGAAAATGCGTTTGTAGATGTTTCTAAGCAAAATATATCTTGGAGTCCATTGGAAATCTTTCAGAATACCATAAGAGGGGAAATAGAAGTCTGTCCTGGGAAGAAAACTAAAACCCTCTCTAGATGGCTCTGCCCCTTGTCGCTGAAAGTGGCCTTGTGACCCAGCTCTGGCCAAGATGGCACATGAACAGCGTGGTGCCTGAGGCTGGTGTGTAGTGCCCTGGGCAGTGCTGGAGTTACACCTTTGGGCAAGGGATAGACTGTGCCTGTGACTCCGCTGCCATGTCTTGGGTGTTTAAAGAGCACCCCTCAGCCAGGGAGCACACATGACAGCGGCTGATGTCACGTGGCTTGGATTGGGAACAACAGCTGGCAACTAGTATAGAGAGGGTCCCCAGAGTGGCATTCTGAGAGGCAGCTTGTCTAGAATTGCTTTTCCAGAGCGGGCTCGGGGGACGGGAAAGACCGATGATGGGAAAGTGACTGGCCTGGTCCATTCTAGAAATTCATGGTTTGGGGAATGGCATTCGCTTCTTCTGCTTCTGTTTCACAAGCAGCACCAGGTCAGTTAGGTACGAACGTGGATCAGGAGGGAGGAAGCAATTGGGGTCTGTCTGCAGATGGCACGCCCTCGGGGCAGAACTAAGATCTGCACATACAAATGACCCCAGCAGCTCACATCAGCAGACAAACTCGACTCTTTCTGCATGACGATTCAGCCAAAACTGAAGTTGAGAAGACAGTGTGTCCACGTTCGCCTGGAATCAAATGCCTGGGAATGAACTTAACTAAAGGATCTCTATCCTGACACCTCGAGGCAGTTCTTCCTGGAAGGAGATGAAAATGCATGAAGGCTGAGGTGGGAGACGGAAATAGTCCATGTCCAGCATACCACTTACTCATCCAGCTGAACACTAGAGCAGCCATGTTTGCCTCCCGTGGACTTTCAGAAGAGAGTGCAAGTGAAGGGGGAGAGCTAACATTGTACTGTTATCTCTTCCTTTTGTCTGAGACCGTCTCATGGAACTCAAGAACCCAGGCTAGGCTTAAACCATTATTAGGTAGCTGAAGATGACCTTGAACTCCTGATCCCGGCCCCCTCCTCCCTAGCACTAAACTTGCCTGTGCATCACCTTACCTAGCTATCTGTCTTATTTTTAATTCATTTTTCAGGTCGTATGCCAAACACTGACTTCCATGGTGACATTTTTATATCTATGCAGCATTGTATTTTATTCAGATTTGTTCCCGCTGCTCTTCTGCCTATGCTGCTGGCTTCGTTCCAGTCCCATGAGCCCCTGTTTGTTCATGACTTGTATGTATGTTGGGGAAGAGAGACGGACTCATTGTCAACTGCAGATTCCACGCAGGGGAGGAAACACGACTTCGCCTTTCTGAGGACGGCTTACTTCGTCTATTATGATGATCTTTGGTTCCATCCATTTTCCTGAAAGTGGCTAAATTTTTTCTTCTTTGTAGCAAAATAAAACAGTGTATATACCATGTTTTCTTTATCCACTCATCTCAGTGGACATATAAGCTGGTTCCTTATCATGGCTATTGTGAATGGTGTATACTGTGGCTTGGATATATACATCCAAGAGTAACTAGGGAAATGTCTCAGCTAATGTGTCAGTTTGGATAAAGATACCATCTTGACAAATGAAGGTCAAACTCTGGGAGCGTCTGTGAAGAATAGTTGAGACAATGCCCTGAGCAAGCCTGCGGGAGATTATCTAGTTGATAAGGGAAGGCCTAGCCAATGGTGGATAGGACCATCCCCCTGTGCTGGTAGATAAGATGGAGAGGCCTGGCTCAGTACTTTGGTGCACTTTAGCATAACTTGGCATATTGGCATCGGGCATTCTAGCAAGAGGAAAAGCATGTTATTCTTAACAGTTCTTTCCGTGGATATGCTGTACCAGTTCCCTTGGCTTCTGATGTTGGTATAAACTCTCCTGTCAAGCTGAACAGTGAACTGTAACCACAATCATAAGCAAGAATAAAACCTTCAATTCCATTAAGTCGCTTGCCATGAATTTATCAGCAAAATGCGGACAAATTGCAACAGTGTGTAAAGAACCCTTGTCCAAACCTGGCAACCTGAAATCAGTCCCCAGAAGCCCAGCCTCTGAAAGTTGTTCTCTGACCTCCACACGTGCACCATGACACAACCACACCTGCCTCCTCTTGCTCCCTCCTTCCTCTCTCAAAATAAATAAAATATTAAGAAAGAGTAACTGGATCATAGGCAGAACTATTTTTATTTGTTTTATTTTATTTTTTGGAACCACCATACTACTTTCATAGTAACTGCCCAGATTTAAACGCCCACAACCGTGTGAAAAGGTTCCTCTCTCTTGCACCCCAGTAGTGTGTAACACTTCCTGTTCCTCTCACAACCTCACCCTCAGTATTTGATGTTTTTTATCTTCTTCACTGTAGCTGTTTGTAATGAAGATGAAATGGTCTTCAATGCAGTTTTAATTTGCCTTTCCCTGATGGCTAAGGATGCTGAACAGGTTTTCGTGTGTTTATTGGCCATTTGTATTTCTACTTCTGGGAACTCTATTTAAGTCGTTTGTCTATTTACTGATTAGATGACTTTTTGGTGTATTTTAGAGCTCGTTATAAATTCCAGACACTCATCCCTGCCAGCTGGATATTTGGCGAGGATTCTCCCTGCTCCGGATGTGTCTCTTTCCTCTGCTGATGGCCAGAACTTTATGATGACACGTAGCCCATGAGCTCCTGAGTTGGATGTCTGGAGCCCACCCATGAAAAACGGTGCGTGGTGGTTCGCGCCTGTCACACCAGCAGTGGGGAGGCAGAGACAGAGCCTGCTGATGTGAGCTGTCACCCAGAGGCCTGCAGATCCTGCATAGTGTCCACAGAGCGTGCATCTGTGGATTTTCAGCAGCTCCTCACCTTGTCTCCTCTTCTCTTTGAGATCTGCCTGTGAGCAAGGAGCACACACTTCCTTCATGTGTGGCAGCTGAGGGGAGAAGTCCTGGGTCCATCAAGGATCCAGACACTTGCCATCATTTTGCTCAGCACAGTGGTGACCCTTTGGGGCCAGGGTACCCTAGGCTCAGTGGGGAGAAGGGCAGTGCAGCTCTGTTCTCACGCGGCATGCTCCCTCAGCCCAAAGGAAACCTTGTACAGATCATTCCCTGAGTGACTCTGGCCAGTGCTGGTCACACACCCTTCCCTAAGGCGGGCTCTGGCAACAGACACTAGATGGCTGTTGCTCCATTAGACCAGCATTTAGTATTCGCTACCAAAGCAGCCCACCTCTCCTAACGACCCTCTCACCCAAGCCCTGTAGGCCTCTCATTTGCAAAGCCATCTGCTCCTGCCAGGACCAGTTGCTGGCTGCCTTTCTTTGGGTGCAGGGAGATGTGCCACGTCTGCGTCGCAGTGCGTGTTGTACAGTGCATTAGCCAGAGTGTGGGCCTGTGCGGGCTGCTGCGGAGGGAGCAAGCCGGCAGACAATGAAGCCACTTGGTCCATTGTTTCCAGCGCCGTGCTGCGCTTCCCACCCGCTCTCGGGAAACCCAGGAAGTCCTCCTTGAGAGACAATGCCGCTGAGCACACTAGAGGCTCAGGCCGAATGTCTGGCCAACCAGATGGTTGCTAGGCCAAGGAGCAGCTCACCCTTGGCAGCTTCCCCTGGGACTATGCCATAGGAAGCCCCCACGTACACACCACATAACTACCCCTCACACATACACACATACACACACACACAGTCCATCTTGTAAGGTCAAATGGAAGTCCATTGATAAGAAGAAGCTAACACAAGTGAGAGGCTTAAGAAAGATGAGTTTTGTTAGCGCTGAGGGTGTGGGGCTCAGGGGAACCATAGTTAAGGCCTTAAGGAAGAGCATTAGAAAGAAGCCAAAAGTTGGAGAAAATAGAGAAAGCCACACAGACAGTGTACAGAACCCCAGCCTCCGATTTTCATGGCGTTCAGACATTACTAAGGGGTTTTCAAGGAAGCAGGAAGAGCAGTATGTGCAGCGTGGAGCTTTATCCCGCAAAAGTCCGTCTTTTCTCAAGATTCAGAGGTGAAAAGGCAGGAATCTAGGAAATTGGCTTCTTTAGTTCGGGAATAGCTACTGCAAACTGGTCCAGTTGGCTTTGGGAACTGCCGCCTTCCAGCCAAGATGGAGGAGTGGCCTGGCTATGGTAATATACTGATGGCGACACTCTCCTCAGAGGATTAGGAAGGAGGGTGGATATCAAGAAAAGAAGGGGGGGCTCCTTTCGGTGGTTCCCACATCTGGACAGGAGTAGTCTCCCAGGAGAGTCCTGACACAGCTGCCCCAGACCCAGGCAGGGTGAATGGTTTCTGTGACCCCCCCCAAGCAGCTCCTCAGCTCACATGTGAAATTACAGATTCCTCCAACCCCCCCCTCACCGGGGCTCTTCAAGTTTGAGTTTTATGAATTCATTAAATGCATGCAACTTTTAAGGGCAAACCTGCACTGTAATACGAGCTAGAATCGGCAGTATCCCTTTGAGAGCACATTGGTGACTGTGGCTGCCTCCTGGGCCAAATGACTTCCCAGTCTTTTGCACTTTATTGTGTGAGAAAGGAAGGGCTAGGCACCTATGAGCTGGAGTAGCCACAGGTCCTCCTGGGAGGTTGTGGGGGAGCCTCTGCATGCAAGGCCACCCCCTCTGTCTCCCTCATCCCTTCCCAGACTCTCTAGCTCCCAAGCCCTCCACTAAGCCACTGTGGAGGAATTGGTGTAATTTTGTCTATATTTACATCTGCTTCCCCTCACTGTAAAGTCACACATTACATATGTCCTTCTGGAGCAGCCGAGCAAATGCTAATATTTTACTGAGAGCCAGGGCAATGTGGCCATGCCAGACATGCTACTACAGCAAGTGGGCCAGGCAGGGGAAGGGGTGCTGAGGAAGGGTCTCAGGAGAGAGGGATTCTGCTAAGTAGAGCATCCTCCGAGGAGAGTCAGGGGAAACCACTGGAGGGTCGGCAAGCCTGGAGGAAGGGTTGAACATTACCCAATGCTTTCTGAATGCATTTGAGGTGGAAGTGAGCTTGCTTAACCCTCCTGTCTCGCAAGTGCAACCCCTCCAGGGACTTCATTGACCAGGGAAGAGTGAAATGTTTGACTGCCACCAAGCAGTTGCCTTGCATCTTCAAAATCATCAGAATGGTTATTATTGGGCTGCAAACTGGCTTAGTGGTTACAGTGCTTGCCACACAAGCAAAAGAACCAGAGTTCGGATCCCTAGAGCCCATGTATAATGGGCAAGGCAGCCATCCCATAATTTTCAATCTGAGAAAGTAGAGTCTGGAAACCCCCAGAACAACTGGCTTGGCCAGGAAGCCCTATAGCGAGCTCTGGGTTTAGAGACAGCCTCAATAAGGTGGAAAAGCAATCAAGAATAGCTCTCGGGGGGCTGGAGAGGTGGCTCAGGGGTTAAGCCTCTGCCTTGCAGGCAGAAGGTCCTGAGTTTTGATCCTAGATCCCACGTATAGACAACGGGTGGAAGCGGGGGGGGGGGGCTGCGTTTCTGGTCCTGGTAGGGCGGAGCCTGTGAATCCCGGGATGGAGTAAACGAGGAGGTGAAGGCATCCATGGTGATTCCTGAATTTGTCCGTGGTTCTACACACACACACACACACACACACACACACACACACACACACGCACAATTGACTAAAATAAAAAAAAAAAAAAAAGAATACCTCTCAGTATCAACTTCAGGCTTCCATAGGTGTGCATACTCAGATGTACCCTCACGCATGCGCACACATCTGCACACATGCACACACAGAAGAGCAGTGGTAGTGCGCTCTCTGTGTTGGAGTAACACTCCTGAGAAAGTTGGCCCATGGAACAGTTCATTTGTATCGCGGTAACACGCTCCTGAGAAAGTCGGCCTATCGAACAGTTAACTTGGTTCATGAGTTTAGACACTTCAATCCATGGTCCATTGGCCCCATTGCTTTGCAGCCTGTGGAGGAGCCACATGTCAAGGTGGAGCTTTTGAAAATGCAACACCAAGAAGAGAACAAGAGAGGAGGAATGGGCTGGGTGCCAATGTGCCTTTCAAATGGTGTGAATGGTGGCCTGGCCTTGATCAGATGTATAGTAAAGGGTGACCTTGAACTCCTGATCCTCCTCCTACCTCCAAAGTGCCAGGATTATCATACTGGCATTAAAAAACGTATGAGAGAGAGAGAGAGAGAGAGAGAGAGAGAGAGAGCAAGCACAGGTACACGCCTACATAGAGGTCAGAGGACAACTTTTAGAAGTCATTTCTCTCCTACCATGTGGGTTATGAACACTGAACTTGGGCAACCAGGTTTGTGCTTACATCCCCTTACCCACAGAGCTGTCTCACAGCCTTGTTTGTTTGTTCGAAGACAGTCTTGCCAATATTCCAGGCTGTTGTGGAATGTGCAGTGTTCCGTGGGGAAATCTTTTTAATATTTTTAGTTAGGTTTCCTGTTGAATATTTAGAACTTTGCTGATCTTAAGAATATGTTTAGGATTATGTAATAGGGGGTTAAAAATACAAATTCATTGTATTCATATATGAAACTCTTAAAAAATAAATTAAATTCCTTAAAAAATAGGACTTGTTCAGGGCTAGGAAGCTTCCAACCGGTTAGGTGCACTTGCTATACAATTCTGAGGTGGGCATTTCAGGTGTCCAGAACCTGCATATATGGCAGCCAGGGGTGGGGGGGACATGGCAACCTTACCACTGGGCTCCCTTAGCCCAAGCTAAAACTCTTGAGTGTTCTGTGCCAATCTTTGGCTGGTGGTAATGCCAGATTCTCTGCTGGCATATCAGTTGATTCTGTTGAGCTTTCACTCTAGTTTGCAAATCATCTGTTTGTCCCTTTCCAGTATTGACAGCACTTTCCCTGCATGTTGGGTTAGTGGCTCAAATCTTGAAAAAATGTTGTCTGGAGCAACTTCTTCCATTGTACTGCTCCAAGGCCCCTGCCATGCTGAGAGAGACCTGATTTGCTCCAAATTACACCCGAGGCCTCCCCTCCACCCACCCACACACACACTAACACACACATACCCCACGCACACACACACACACCCCAACACACACACACCCTCACGCACACACACTTAAAGATACATCACTTGTAGGGCAGTTTTAGTTTTACAGCAAGACTGAGTGGACAGCTCAGAGTAGAGGGAGTCCCATCCCACACGCTCACATGGGAGGCGAGGGAGCTAACTACTAGAATTGTTCTCTGCCCTTCACTCTTCAGCTGTAGATCTCTTCTCTCTCTCTCTCTCTCTCTTTCTCTCTCTCTCTCTCTCTCTCCACCTCTCTAGTAAAGTATTTTAAAAATTGAGTGGAAGGTACAGACATTTCCAATCCTCTCCTGCCCCCAGTCCCCACAACGGCCAGCGCATGCTGGACCTTCACTGTGCACGTGTACGCTCTCGAGTTGGGTATCCCATGGTTTGGGCAGATGTGTAAGGACAGCAAGTCATTATCACACCAAACAGAACGGTGATGCTGCCCGAGGATCCTCTGTGCTTAGCCTCTTCACCCTCACTAGGATGTCCTGGTCCTAGGCTCCTGCAGCTCTGACCTTGGGGACTTCTTGAACACAGGTTTTCAACTTCTCACCATACCATGGTGAGAGCGTGATCGGTCCTGGATCGGTGCCTGCCTTGCTAACCCTCCGCCACACACCTCCCGCTCCATGCCTCTTCCAGCACTGGGTGTCATTGTGGATTCCAGCCATGTCGATAGCTGAGGCGCTTGAAACTTTTATTTAAAAAACATGAAAGCATCTTTGTGACTATTTCAAAAAGTATTTTTGTTCTCTAAGAAAATTCTGTGGTTCTGCAACTCTAGCAAGGCAGCAACTTAAATTGGTGTAGTCCTCTAAAGTTTAGCTATACTTGCATTTCCAAAAGGCCCTTCATTATGCTACAGAACTAAATTTGCCAATTCTTAAAAAAACAACCCAATCAAAATTTACCTTAAAAGACAATACTATAAAATGATCTGCTCATCGTCATTTAAAATTAAAAATAAGAAATACATTCACTTGATAAAATTAGAAAATTGACTTTTTTTTATATTTTTACCTTAAAGAAAAAAAAATGAGAGAGAAAAAAAGACAAAGACCAAATGGAAAGGACAGCGCATTTTTACAGAAACAGCAAGATGTAAAGAAAGGAGCAAAACTCACTCCAAGCTGAGTAAAAAAGAGCAAGCAGACAAGAAAGGCTGAGAGACTCTCAAATGAGCTTGGGGAGGACAGACTTGCCTGGAGCAGATGAGTGACCAGTGACGCTTGGCGCTGGCCGGCCATCCCAGCACTCAGCAGACGGAGGCAGAGGGCCAGAATTCAGCCTGGGTTACATGAGACCACATCTCAAAACAGAGCAAGAAGAAGAAACACATAAAGCAGAGATGAAACATAGGTCACCGTGTGCGTGGTCAGAGAATGGCCTGGAGGGGGAACGAGTAGGCCTGAAACACGGAATGACCCTTAAAAGGCCAGGCCCAGAGTGGCACCCCATTCCTGAGACAGTGTGTGCTCATGTGCCATCTGCAATCCATTTTATCTTCTTTGGTGTCAGTTTGTCTCAGTTTCTCTTTTAAAAAATATATATTTGAGAGAGAGAGAGAACATGCATGCTATGGTGCAAGGATGGAGGTCAGAGGACAACTTTCAGAGGTCTGTTCTTTCCTTCTACCATGTGGGCTCCCAAGAATTGAACACAAGTCATCAAGCTCAAATTGCAGCACTCACCCATGCACGCGTTATCTCACTTGCTCTTGCCACAGTTTCTTGAGATGCACACCAATGCGGTGCATGTCACGAGATAATAAGGTGCTCTTATTCAGCTAGCCTCTTCTTTCAGCTAACAAATCTAACCATTAATAGCTAATGCAATGCTGACATTTTTGAATTGTTCATTCCATTTTTACTTTCTACTCACTGTGTTTTTCTTATTCATTCAATATACACATATAAATATAATATTTGATATCTATGATCCCCAGCAAAACATACACATGTGATATACGTGTGTATATGTGCTGAGGATCATATCTCAGATTCTGTGCATGCTGGCCAGTGACTGCCATTGAGCTGCACCCCCAGCCTTTATGGTACTTTTTTGTGTGTGTGCTATTCTTTTTTTTTTTTTTAATTCAATTGTGCGTGTGTGTGTGTGTGTGTGTGTGTGTAGAACCACGGGCGAATTCAGGAACCACCATGGACCACCTCTACCTCCTCCTTGTTTACTCTGCCCCCGGGATTCACAGGCTGTGCCCTACCAGGACCAGAAATGCAGGCCGCCCCTGCTTCCGCCAGGCATCTATACGTGGGGTCTAGGATCTCAACTCCGGACCTTCCGCCTACAAGGCAGAGGCTTAACCCCTGAGCTATCTCTCCAGCCCCAACTTTATGGTACTTTTTAAATTGCCTTTTTCCCCCTTTTCCCTATAGTGAGCTATGCCAGATTTGCATTTTTTAACCTTGTAAAAATTAATAGTTTGGTTTACAAATAGTAAATCTACAAATAGAAGCAACATGCATGGCTTCCTGTGTCCCCGGATTTTATTTAATTTTTCCTGAATGCTAACACACAGCAGTGATGTGCCCACATTTTAATGTGTGGCAAATTGAGCCCCTGTGTAGAAACAGTCCCCAGCTAAGATGCAGAGTGGCTCCCAGCCTCGTGCCTGTTGCAGCTTCCTCTGTGGTCTCTGCTCACAGAGGGAGACCAGCCGTGGTTTCCATCACTACCCTCCAATGTGTCCTGGTTGATGTGAGTAGAATCTCAGTTGTGATGGCGTCGGGTCTGGCGACCTGTTCTGGCCCTGTTCCTGGCTCTCCCCACAGACCCAAGCGGTTGCACTTGCTCTCTCTGGGCCGCAGGGTGTCCTGTGCCACGACTGCTTCACATGCACCTTGCCTCCATTGATGAGCATTGCCAGTGTCAGCAGGCAGTATTGTAATTGACATTGCCATGAATATTCTAGATCCCATTTTTGGGTTCATGAACCTGTACAGTCCTTCCAGAGCCACAGCCAGGAGCAGCGTTGCAGGCAGAATATGCATGCACAGTTACGTCCTGGGCACTGCCAGTTTTCCAAGTCAGCACCCATCCTGGCCTAAACCACAGACACCTAAGGAACCTATTTGTCGCAGTCCTGGGGTTTGAGCCGGGGCCTAAGTGTGCTGAACCAACACTCTGCCAGTGAACCCCTGGCCCTTGACACTCTAGCATAATAATTTTTGCTGATTTGATCCCCCATGTTTCTTGCACCCCATTTCTCCAGCATGTCTTCCTCCTTCTTGATGGAGTAGTTTGCTGGTGTCTGTTTTGGGGAACATTTGTGAGTCCTAGAATGTCTGACTTCCTTTGCACCTGGACTGTCTTTATCATGAGTGACAAGGGGCTCTGTATGCGACTGCGGATGGGAGTGATCATCACTTGGATCATAGAGGTAGCGCCCATTGTCCATTGACACAGCGGCCCGCTCCTCGGCACTCAGGTTTCTCCTTAGGTTGGAGAATTGCTCTTACTGTTTCTTGGATGACAGTTTCTTCATTTGGTCCATTTGTTTTTCCCTAGAACTAGTTGACATCTGCGATTCTTTTTCTTCTATGTCTCTTCTCCATATTCTCTCTCTCTCTCTCTCTCTCTCTCTCTCTCTCTCTCTCTCTCATCCTCTTCCTTTTTACATATGGTTCTCAAGATGATGCCAGGCCACTGTCTAACTCCATCGCTAGGGCACAAGTGCTAGGAATCCAGGCTAGTGCCAAATCTTGCCTGTTTTTGTGGCACTGGGAGGGCACCCAGGACCAGGGCTACACGCGGTGACTAGGTAAGCTCCCTGCCGCTAAGCAACCTCCCAGCCCCCACATTTTCAGGTTATATTCCGGGACAGTTCCTCTGCCAGAGTCTTTAGCATCAGCTTGTTCTTCTGCTGCTCAGTCCACTCACCAGTGACCTGGTGAGCGCTTTTCCTCTTAAAGGAACTAGGTTCTTATACCTTGTGTCCTCATGAAGTACTAGGATGGCTCTCTGCAGCCATTCATTCTTCTATTCAAAATTCTTCTCCTGTTTTCTCTCGTTGGGTCTGATTCCTGAGAGGCGGCCCCATGCCATCGATCGACTGGTTGATTCTCTTCCCTGGAGTGAGTACACTGAGGTAGAAAGACTTGGTCTGAATTGATACTCGGGTTCTCAACCAGCTCACAGCCTTGCAAACAGATCTGCGTTGGGAAAAGCAAAGACAAAGGAGGGCCACAGCAATTGTCTTTCTCAGAACAGAGAATAGTGGCAACCTAGATGCAAAAGACCATCCGGACAGGAATGTGAGCCCAGAATAGGAAGAGACCCCCTCCACCACAGGCTGAAGGGCGGACTCTGTAGAAAGCCAGAGAAAAGGGAGATCCGCGCTTCATCAAAAGTTTGCCTGATGTAACACATATTCCTGGCTGTGGTCAGGAAGATATTGACCTGAAACAAGGAAGCTGTGAGTAGGGGAAGAAAACTGTGGGAAGCTGGTGTGGGAGGCCCGGATTCTGGGATACCGCTACAGGGGCTGTGATCTGGCAAAGTATCACCCAACCCCTACAGAGGCTGTGATCTGCCAAGGTATCATGCAGCGTTCCCGGGGACAAGGACTCATTGTCCTTCCCACCCTCTTCCCATGCTAGGCAGTCCTTCCAAGGGATCCAAAACATAACCTTGAGCCCTTCTTTGCAGTAGACTTGAGTTCAGCTAGACCTTCTCCTGTTCCCCGATAAGGCTGAAATCTCAGTGTCCACCCTTAAATTAAATCTGGGTCAGTCATCTGGGCAGAATCCTCCCCCCTGGAATCTGATTCACCTAGAGGTCAAAGAAATGGAAGGAGGGGGTCTGCCCTCTCTACCCCCAGACGCCATCTCCCAATCTTCTCTGCCTTCCCCTCTTTTCACCTCCCCTCTCCTTCCTCTCAGCAAGATACAAACAGAAGTCGAATGAAACTTCCAAGATTTAATTCTGTAAGCCATATGCTCTCTGAGCGAGCTCTCTAGCTCTTCTTGTCTCTGCTCCTGTCTAAACTTCTAAAACTTAAACATGCTCTCCGTAATATCCAACGCTTCCTGCTGTTCCCCCAGATCTCTAGCTTCTAACTTCCTCACCACACGGTCACTTGCCTCTTCCCAGGATTCCCAGCTGCTTGGATCCCAAAGTACGGGTCCTATAGTATTCTATTTTAAAACAAATATTTTCCATTTTTTCCTGTTTAATAATTCTTTATCTTGCAGAGTAAATGAATCCACCTGGATGTCCCAGGGGACACTGAGAGTAAACACTCCCAGGGGCCCACAGGCTATTAGGGAAGACAAACCATCTGACTCCATCTACCCCTGAGCTGTCTCAGAATCCCATTTATAGACTCCAAAGTTTTCCTGGTCTGACTTTAAATAAAGAAAAGCCAGCATAGGGCATAGTGATCTCATGGCTTGTGGTCCTGGCACTTGGAAGTCTGAGGTAGAGGGGTCATGAGTTGGAAGAACAGCCTGAGGGGAACGTGGGGGAGTCTGTCAGAATAAAGGGAGGGACAAAAGGAGAAAGGGAGGAAGGCAGTAAAGGAGGGAAGGCAAGTGTGAGGAAGGGAAAGAAAGAGAGAGGAAGGGAAGGAAAGAAATGATGGAAGGGAAGGAAGAAGGGAGAGAGGGAGGGAAGAAGAGAAGACGAAGAAAAGGAGGGAGGAAAAAAGAGGAAAGGAGGAATGAAGGAGGGAGGGGCAGAAGCAAGTCTTCCCTGTGACTGGAGAGTCAAGGCCTATCCAAACCCACACTTGGTAAATGAAGGAGACTCTGGCTGTCTCTCGTGCCTTGATATCTTTGGAACGCTGAATGTCAGCCCCGCGCTATAAACATCCTGCCTGCCAGACCTGAGAAAGTCTCCCACACTCACGGCTGCTGCGTTTCCCCGCAGCCTGCAGACATCCTTCATTCTAACTTGACAAAAGCACGCGCTCTGAGGCCTGTTTTACAGGTTTTCTGTGCCCCAGGTTTGCTGGCCCCACCACAATCTGTCAGAGTTACAGAGCGGTGCGTGCCCGCTTTCCCGTCGATTTTATTTAGACATTAACTCTCGCAGCTGTTGAAGAAGAAGACAAAGGACAGAGGCAGGCAGAGCTCTCTCGTGGCAGCAGAACCTCGCCTGCTCCGTGCAGTGCGCGTGGAGCGCGAGAAAAATGCCGCAGCCACACCTCTGGGACTTTAACAACAGACAGTTGTTAAAGTCTTGGACCACTCCGGACTCCCAAGCACCTCCAACGCAAGACGTGCGGATGCAAGATGTGCAGAAATCAGTGTCAGGGCTCATGACTACCGTGTCGCACCTTGAGCCAGGGACAGCGTCTCTGCCACAAAGGGATGAAACCAATGCTCACAGGCAATTCCCGAGTGAGCAGACACCAGAGTTGAGAGCCTGATGCTCTGGGCCCAGTGGTGGGGACCATGATCCAGAGCCTGGGAGGAGAGAGGAGGACTCCAGCAAGAAGGCACAAGTAATCTCTCTCAGGTGTGAAGCCAGCAGTGCCCCCCTCTGGGGGTCCAGAGAACCCACCCCCTCAAAGTACCCTTCTTTCCATCACATTGGGGAAGCTGCCAAGGCTGGAGCAGGAAGGATGAGAGACCTGGGAGAGCTTGTTCGTCCATATTTGTTCATTGCGTGAAATCTGTTAACATCACATCTGTTCATTGTACACAAAACAGTTTATATGGAATATTCCAGACCTTTTGGAGCAAAGAGTCTTCTTCTCCAACCAAATGTCTTGCTGAATAATGCTCCTTTTTATCAATTTATTTATGGTTAATTTTCTTTTTATTTTACTGTACAGTGTTCTACAAGGTCATTTTCTTTTCTTTTTTTTATAAACAGTATTTATTTATTTATTTATTCATCTACCTATTTTTATTCAATTGTGCATGTGTCTGTGTGTCTGTGTGTGTGTGTGTGTGTGTGTGTGTGTGTGTGTGTGTGTGTGTGTAGAACCACAGACGAATTCAGGAACCGCCTCCACCTCCTCCTTGTTTACTCTGCCCTGGGATTCACAGGCTCCACCCTACCAGGACCGGAAACGCAGGCCACCCCTGCCTCCGCCTGCCCAGCCTCCACACATGGGGTCCAGGATGAGAACCCGGGACCTTTCGCCTGCAAGGCAGAGGCTTAATCCCTGAGCCACCTCTCCAACCCCTACAAGGTCATTTTCATTCAAGCACGTGATGTACTTTGAGCATTTGCCCCCCTGCTCCCTACTCCCTCTTTCCCTCCTCCCCTCTGTCTCCTTTGCTGCCCTAGACACTCTGGGTTTTTTTTTTTTTCATGTCTTTATATTAAAGTCTAGGACCCACAATGGACCCACAAATGAGAGAAACCATGACATACTTGTCTGTGATGGTTAATCTTGGTTGTCAACATGCCAGACAAGGTAAGGTTATGGTTTAAAAGTGATGTCTTTGGGGAGATGGCTCAGTGGTTAAAGCCCTTGCCTTACAAGCCGAGAGACCTGAGTTCAGATTCCCAGATCCCAAGTAAAAGTATTCAGCAGGGGTGGTGGCCTGTTATAATTTGAGCCCTGGAAGGCAGAGTTTGGGAATCCCCAGAGTAAGCAAGCTAGCCAGAGTAGCCCAATGGCATGTTCTAGGTTTACTTAGAGACCCAGACTCACAAGATAAGGTAGAAGAGCAATCAAGAATGATTCCCGGTATCACTCTTGGGCCTTCATGCGCACATGCACTCAAGCACACTTGTATACTTGGACCTACATCCGTGTAAATACACACACACACACACACACACACACACACACACACACACGAAAGAAAAACAAGTGATATGTTTGTATCAAGTTAACAAAGGGTGGAGAATACTAGTTAGTCTCCACTGTCAACCTGGCACCCTGGACATACCTATGAGGATTTACTTAAGTGAGGCAGACTCTTGAGCAAGTCTGTAGGAGATTATCCCAACTGCTTTAATTGAAGCGGGAAGACCCGGGCCAGGCTGAACAGAACCATTCCCTGGACAGGGACGAGATGGAGAGCGCTGGGAAGCAGAACTCAAGCAGGCTTGTTAAAAAGAGCACGTTGTCAGCCCTTGCTCTCTGCTCTAGCTGTGATGTGTGGTGACAGCCCCTGATGCGGACATGTTGTGAGGGACTGTAACCCTGCAACCTGGAATTGTGAGCCAGTAGAGTCCTTGGTTCCCTTCACTGTTCTGGTCAAGTATTGTTATGGTAATGAAGCTACGTCATTGTCCTTCTGAGATTTACTTAATATGCTCACCTGCAGTTGCATTCATTTTCCTGCAAATAGCTAACTTCGTTCTTCTCTGTGGCTGAAAACAAACTCCACTGGGAATATAAATCACCTTTTTCTGTCTGTCCCTGTCAGTGGACACCACCTCTTGGCTACAGAGTGTGGGCTCTTTTTCTCTGAGCACTTTCTGTAGTCAGCGTGCATTTCTGCTGCTGCTATGTGCAGGGAGGACAGACACATTCCAGGAAAGTGGAAGGGTGTGGATGGAAGAGGGGTCCCAGGCAAAGACTATTGGGCACACTGCATCTTGGGGATGCCAGGGCCAGCCTTTCTCCTGTCTTATTTCATTCTCAGGTTGCCATTGGCTGGGCTGGAAAACAGCCCATGTTGTCCCTTAGCCCCCTGCAGGGGGATGGATAAAATGATCCAGCCCTGCCCACAGGCCCTTGGCTGGAACAGAACATTCCTCGGTACTGGTAAAGTACTGTTGCTGTCCATTGACTTCCCTAAACTCTCCAAAACAAAACAAACAAACAAAAAATCCACTTTATTACTTCAAAGAAAAACTTAAAATAGGAATAGACTTCTCGACATTGTATAGGAAACAAAATTTTCAAACCATAAACAGAAAGGCAATATCACAGAACATCCACAACAAGCAAAGACAAAAGCACAAGGGAAGCCCACGTCACCCCAAAACCCAAGCATATCCACAGTTCCTGGCTTCGAGAACCACAGCACCACACAGATCTTCCACCATCACAGGCAACATCAACCAACTATGCACAGTATTTGCTATGATCATCCCAACATACCGCCTACCTCTGAATCCCACACTTCAGAATTTGTCAACTGACCCAAGCATCACAGACACATACTGAGCATGTGCAGCAAGCTCCAAAATCACATTAGAATTCTAAGCCAAATACTCCAGACAAGTTTAATGCTAGCATCCACATGTAAGAGAAGACAGTGTGGCATTTGTCTTTCTGTGTCTGTGATACCTTGCTTAATATTATATTTTCTAGTTCTATTCATTTACCAGCAAATTCCTCAATCCCGACCTTTTTGATAGCTGGATAGTATTCTATTATGAATATGTACCACAGTTTCGTTACCCAGTCCTCTGTTGATGGGCATGTTGGTTGATTCCATTTTCTTGCTATTAAAAGAGAGTTGCAAGGAACATGGAAGAACAAGCGTCTTTGTAGTAAGATGGAGAATCCCTTGGAAATATTCCCAGTAGTGGTATAACTGGGTCATGGTAATAGTTCCATTTTTAGCTTTCTGAGGAGCCTCATATTGATTTCCATAGTGGCTGTTACAATTCGCCTGCATGGTTGCTGATAAATCACCATCAAATGGCTTAAGGGAACAAGGGGTTTATTTTGTTATGATAGTCCAGTAACAGTTCATAGTCCAGCTTGACAGGAGAGCACGCACCAACACCAGGGCCCAGAGAACTGGCCACACCATCTTACATAACGGCTGAGAGAGGGACGATCCTTACTTGCCAGACCAGCATGCCTGGCCAAGTGTATATGAGGATGCCAACGTCCTCAACCAGCTCTCTGTATTTTATCCAGGACCTAGTCCCATCCACTATGGGCTGGGCCTTCCCCAACAGACAATCTCTTGCAGGCTTACTCTGGACTTAACAATTAAATCTCTAGAAATGTGCCAGAACTCAAACCCTCAACTGTAAAGTTGACACCTGTGCCTAACTATGACAGTGGCTATAATTTATACTCCTACCAGTAAAGAATAAGTGTTTCCTTTTCTCCACATCCTCACCAACATTAATTCTTATTTGTGTTTCTGATCTTAACCAATCTGACAAAGGTAAGATGGTATCGCAAGGTAGTTTTAATTTGTATCCCCTTGATGCCAAGGGAAAGTGTGCATTTTAAAAAGATACTTGTTTGAAGTTTAAATTTCTTTTTGTGAGAAGTCTTTTTTTAGCTCCAGGGCCTATTTTTGAACAGGGGTTTGTTTTGTTTTCTTGGGGTTCAATTTTTTTAAGTTCTTTATATATTCTGGAGATTAATCCTTTGTCAGATTCATAGCTAGCAAATATTTTTCCCGATTCTGTAGGTTGTCTTTTTGTGCAACTGAAAGTTTCTTTTGAAGAACAGAAAGCTTTATAATTTCATGAAGTCTCGCTTGTTGATTATTGGTCTTAATTCCTGGGCATTTGGGGTCTGTCAACTCAAGTGTATTTCCCACTCTGTTATCCAAAAGTTTCAAAATTTTGGGTTTAATGCTGAGGTCCCTATTGCAAGGGAAGAGGCAAGGGTCAACTTTTATTCTTCTACATGTAGATGTACATTTTCCCAACGCCACTCGTTGAAGATGCTGTTCTTTACCCAGTGTGTATATTTGACACCTCTATCAAAAATCAAGTGGGTGGAGGTGAGTGAATTTATATCTGGGTCCTCTGTTCTAATCCATTGATCGATGTATGTTTTTGTGCCTGCACCAATGCTGTTTTTATTACTATAGTTCTGTAGTACGTAAGCTGTTTTAATGTTTATTTTTCCTATCAGTCTGCTAAGATGTTGTGGGCCAGCAGATAGCATCCTTACAGACAGTGTGAGACAGTCTCCTGGGACCTGGCTTCCTCCAGTAGAGGACTATCAGTCTTGCCATCCCTGTTTGGCCACCTGCAGACCTCCATCCCAGCAGCCCCTGTTTGGCCACCTGCAGACCTCCATCCCAGCAGCCCCTGTTTGGCCACCTGCAGACCTCCATCCCAGCAGCCCCTGTTTGGCCACCTGCAGACCTCCATCCCAGCAGCCGGCTGCTCTAGACTCCACAACTGTGGAAGCGCACAGGGCTCAGGCCTCAGTTCTGCCCCACCTGTTTCTCACAGCCTGTGCTTTCACTAGTCATGGCGAGCCCCAGCAGACAGAGAGGACTTCCTCTGGTGGCTCAGCAGGTCTGTGCTTGGTGCACACGCCCTTGCCTTGCTATGTAGAGCCTTCGCTCTGCTCTTCTGGAGTCAGCCTGGGGACACTTTCCTATTTCTGCTTACTTTTGATCTTTATTGTTAGTAGAGCAGGCTCAGCTGCTAAGGGAAGGCTAGGGGAGAGAGCAGAAGCTGGGAGGGGCGAGTGAGGAGTAACCAAGGGCAACTGCAAGTGGAGAGTGGAGGCCAGCAGAGAGGTGGGGGCAGGGCCAATAGAGAAGGTGGGGGGCAGGGCCAGCAGAGAGGTGGAGGCAGAGTCAGCAGAGGAGGTGGGGGCAGGGCCAGCAGAGGAGGAGGGGGCGGGGCCAGCACGAGAAGGCTGAGCTGAGAGGAGCCAGAGATGACGATCTGCAGCTCTGGACACTGGAAGCCTGGCAAGGGAGCTGCCAAGTCTTAAGAATTCAGGATCCTGGCATCTTGGCCCAACAGTTGCAGTAACACTAGCTGCAGTAGGATTGGAGGACCCCCACACCCAAGGCCTTCCAGGGGCTGCTTGCTACTGCCATTTACTACTGTTAGAAGCTAAGTATTGAAACTGCTGCCCGTGGCCGGGGTGCAGTTAAGCTGGGGCAGTGAACAACTAGCCCCGGCGCCTTCAGTCCTAAGCCTCTGGCTCCCACGGCCTCTAGCACAGGTCTGTCCCCAGGCTTGAGCTGTGTCCCTGGCTCTGTCCCTCCAGCCCTGCCTCAGGAACTCACGGTCAGGACTGCAGCACAAGTACCTTTTGCCCACTTTCCTGCCTCTCGCCTCCTTCCTGGCTCCCTCGAGAGTCTCCCATTTCTGCATTCTGACTGGCTGCTTACCATACGGTCAGCCGCTCCTGTGAGCCTGGTTCCTCTTTTGCGCCAAGAGAACAAAGTATCTCAGAAAACCAGAAGGCCACCACGCACTTCAGGGAATAACATGTTGAACACCCAGCACCCTGTTTTGGGGTTCCTGGTTTACAGAGACATCCTTCGGCCTCTTTCCCTGCCCAGAACCATGGCTCTCAGCAGCCCACCCAGGACCATCTTTACAACCAGTGTGTGCTATGCTTGGCAGCTCACAGCCGCGTTCTTATCCCTTACGGTGAAACCATATCACCTTCCCCTTGTGTTGAAGAGGAAATCAAGACCAAGGAGGTAGAACTGGAACACAGCTCTCCTGGGAGCCGGCACCTGGACCCTGGCCACCAGCCTGAGGCTCCTGTCCACTTCCTAGATACACTGCCACACTGATACACTGAGACACATTGACATACAGACACAGAGGCCTTTGAGAGCCGCCTTGGCTTTGTCTGCTTCCCAAGAAGCTTTAGCGCCACCGAGTGGCTACCAAGAGAACTGCACACTGGCATTCTAAGGTGTGTAACCAGCCAGAGGCACCTCTCTGCTGCTGGCCTCGGAACGCAGCCCTGCATGGCCGCTTGCTGAAAATGGAAATAGGCTTCTTTGTGGATGCTTAAGCACTGAGTTTACACTCAGTGAATCCTCTATCAATGCCAGCTCCTATGCCTTAGCTGAAGGAGCCAGAAGGGCATCAGTCTGTAGGAAATGGAGAGGACGCCCTAAGGGTCTGGAGTGAGGCCAGGTGGGCTGTACCCTAACATCTGAGTGCACAGAACTGATTCAAGTCACCCATGGTGAGGGCCACATCTCCTGGCCTGTGGTCTGCTCCAGCCAACACAAGTTCTGCATGTCAGACTTATGACCACTTAGGTCCAACAGTAGTATCAGCAACAGCGTGTTTGCTGTGGCACTGGGGACGGAACTCGGGGCCTTGCTAGACAAGCACATGCACTGAGCTGCGTCCTTAGCCTTTGCTATCTCTAACCCTGGACTGACGCTCTTTGAATTCACAGCTGTGGGGAAGGCTCACCTCAGACGTGTGTGTCCCTCCCTGTCTCCAAGCTTTCAGATGAATCTCTCTCAGGAGGCCTGTTTCTCATAAAAGATGGGCTCAGATGACTAACACTCCCCCACCCCCATCCCCACAGGCTCTTGGCACCTGCACAAATTTGCCACGGCCCTCTTCACAGTCTGGCACGTTGAGGACTCTGAATGGGCAGGCCTTTCCATGAGGAAGAAAGTGAGCGCCTCTTTGTGCCCTGTCTCGAAACAGCAGTGTGGAGCACACTTCATTTATATACCTTAAGGACACCCCAGAGATAATAAGGCAAATCTGTTCCAAGGTGACCTGAGGTCTCTGTTCGTAGACAGGCGAACAGCTGGCATAATTTTGAGTTTCCGCCTGAGCAGGCACTTCCATTACCCTCGCCACCTCCACGGCTGGTTTCTGGAAAGATCAGCTCCAGTGAGGAAGGAAGGGCCAGGCCTCCTCCTTCCCTTGCTGAACCCTTCACATGAAAGGATGGGAGGGCTTAGCTCAGGGGAGCCTCCCTGGGACCACCCAATGTTTTCTCTGCATGTGAACTGTAAAGAGGGGGACACTTGAAATGGTGCATGCACCCCGGTCACAGAACTCAATGTGTGCAGGATGGGACAAGAAAAAACTCCATGGCAGACTGATTGGAAATGGAGCCAGAGTTTTTCAGTCTTCCTGGTCCCTTGTCCTCTGCAATGTGACCCCTGACAACCCCCACAAGACATGGAGTCCCATCTCTTAGACCTGAGCTGGCTGTTACATTCTGGTCAACAGAATGTGGCAGAAGTAAGAATCTAGTTCTGCAGCCAGACCTCAAGAGGTGCTGCATGCATTCTTTTCTGGGGTCTCTGAGCTGCCCTTGTAGAACAAAAAGCTGCCTGAAGCCAAGAAAGCCGGCCCAGCTCTTCTGGCCCAGCCTCAGACACACTACATTCCTTCTAACAACAGCTATCCTGCCAGGCTACCAGGCGTTAACACACAACTAACACACATGCAGGCCCTGCGAAACCCCATGTAGATCAGCAGAACCGTCCAACACTCATAAGCAAAGTTACATGGTTGGTATCCAAAGGTATTAAATTGCTACTGTTATGTTATTCAGCAGCAGCAGCTAGACACCTGCCCTGACTTGCCTGGGTCATCCGGGAGGAAAGCTGTGTCTCTGGAACTATTTCCCTGCCTGCTGTCTTCGGGTGCCAGGTGGTACATGAGTTGCTAGTAAAGTGTCTCTGTTGACCCTGAGAGTTAGCTGAGACTGCTGCGCTCAGCCTGCAGGACTCACCAACCCACAGAAAGGCTGTTGTGGACATAAGTGTACCTGGGTTCAGACACTGTTTTTTTTTTTTTTTTTCCTTCGGACTGTTTCCTCTTCTCTATGGACCAGTCACTCTCTGAGAATGCTATTTGGCTGCCATCTAAGGACTTCCATTCTTGCCACCCAGGGGTGGACTCTCCTCAACTCCTCTTAGTGTGGATGCTTCCTGGGATGGACTGTGCCTGGGATGGATTCTCCTTGGGGTGGACTCTTTCTGGGATAGACTCTAGTTCCTTCCTGGAGCCCTTCGTTAAAGAGTAGCCTGCCATTTTGTTGGAGGGAAGTTTCCACAGCTTCCTGAAATGTGCAGAGTTAATCTGATTCCTTCCATATCTGAGAATCTTTCCTTTGCCCTTAAACATTGGCTCAGTCTAGATGTTTATGCTCAGACTTGTCATCACTCAGAAGCTGGGGGGAGTACTCTGACCTGTTCCAGCACCCAGAGCTACCAGGGAGGCATCTGATGCCAGGCAAATCTCTCTGGCAAGCTCCTGCTTTGGCAACTTTTAGGATGTTTCCACTATCCGTGATAATTCTGAAGTTACGTGAGTCATCTTTGCCCCTTAAGGTGTGCATTTGGATCCGTGTGCCCCACAGCCTGTGTGTATCATCTCTGGGACTGTCTTCTGGCTTTCTTCAGGTTTCTCTTGTCTCCCTCTGCTTCTGTGCTCATGTAGACACTTCACCCTCATGCATACCTTAGTTTTTCCCATAGTCTCTGCCTTTTTAGCTCATTGCTTCATGGTATGAGAAGTTTTCCTAGGCAGACAGTCATGCAGCATGCATGCACACCTGCAAATATACATATAGCCCATACTTCTTTTGCTTGAAAAAATACTCACATTCGCGCAGCTCAGGGGTATGTGTTTGACAAGGTCCATTTGTGGAAGAAGCCACATGGCTGAAGGCACGGATAGATAGAGAAGCAGGAGGCTGATTCAGGTCATGACAACTGTCAGGGATGAGAAAGTACAAGAGCAAGAGGAAGCAGGGTCAGGCTACCAAACCTGTGCCTTCCTCCAACACAACTCCACTCTTTTTTTTTTTTTCTTTAACATTTAAATTTTTTTTTATTTATTCAATTGTGCGTGTATGTATGTGTGCGCATGTGTATGTATGTGTGTGTGTGTAGAACCACAGACGAATTCGGGAACCACCATGGACGCCTCCACCTCCTTGTTTACTCTGCCCCGGGATTCACAGGCTCCGCCCTACCAGGACCAGAAATGCAGGCCGCCCCCGCTTCCGCCTGGCGTCTATACGTGGGGTCTAGGATCCGAACTCAGGACCTTCCGCCTGCAAGGCAGAGGCTTAACCCCTGAGCCACCTCTCCAGCCCCACGACTCTACTCTTATGGTGCCACAACTTTCCTAATCATTAACAGCAGCTGAGGATTCAAACACACGAATCTGTTTTAAGCAGCTCACATTAAAATCTCGACATCCATGTTTGCAATGTGGGCAGCATGTGCCAGTCATCACTCTGGGTGAGCCAAGGGGACATGCAAAGAATGCATAGCCCTCCACCGGCAGGGCACATACTAACCAGACAAAAAGTCACCGTGAGCACCACACGCCATGAAGCTGTCATCTAAAATAAATCCATCTTCCCGAGTCACTTCTGTCAGAGATTTCTTGTCCCAGGGACAAGAAAAACATCAAATATAACCATGAATCTATCCATGAAAAAGCCACAAATATACCCAACCACCCTTCCTCTTCCTGCTCTGGCCCTTTGCCAACTGTTAAGCACCACGCGGCTTCGCCCCTTTACTGACTGCTTGGCTCTTGCTGTCTCTAGTGCGCTTCTTCCCTGTTCCAGGGCAGCCAGCGCTGCCAAAGCGGTATGGAAGGACCACCTAGAGAAGCAGCTGTGACACCGGGGGAGGCAGCCAAGGCGGCGACCCTCAGTGAACCCAGCAGCTGCTTATATAGTCTGGCCAAGCATGGGCGTTTGGACTAGTCCCATTTGTTTTGGGGTCAATCACAGCTGTGGAGTTTCTGGTGTGTACAAATCACTCCTTGACTCTGAGTGCCAGACACGGAGCCCCTCTTCTAAAGAAGGCTAGAAGTAAGGACTGTGAACAAGTTAGCAAGAGAAAAAAGCTTCTGAAAGCTGAAGGACTAAACAAATAAATCAAATGCTCAACGAATCTGACACTGCGCACCATGCTGCATCACGTGACCTCACAGTAGCCTTGGATTCTGAACACACATGTGCCCTTCACGCTGGGCATGCCCTCACACCATGCATGACCAATATATATATACACTGTTGGAAATACCTTGGCTCAGACCCAAGACTTCTGTATGTTATGAAGCACAGTGCTTTTACTCTACAAAACAGTTTTCTGTCCTTATGGAAACAATATAGTTTAATTATATAAAACAAAGACTTCTAATAGTTTTCTACAGGCATTCCTTGCCTTGTAAGAATCCAGTCAGCATGTCTTTACATGGCATTGTGTTAGAACACACGATTTCAGAAATTGCTGTTTGAGTTGCTGCCTTGTGTTTCATTAAAAAAAATTGTTAAATGAATTTTGGCTTTGGATTAGTACATAATTTCCAACAGTTTCTGAAATAGCTCTAAACATGCTTCTGCCATTTTTGTACTATGTGTTTATGCAAAGTGATGCTCTCAGCATTGACAATTATAAAATAAAAATATCGATCAACTCTGAGAAATGTTGAGGACACGCTACATCCTGCAGTATCAGTGTTCTGCCAAATGTAATTCTTTATGTAAAAATAAACAAGTGCATTCATCTCATTAGTATGCAAATTTGTGTTAATCTTTAATAAATAGTAAAATTATATGTATACCAAAGAATTTTAAAAATAAATTTCTTTATGATGTGCTATCAGGAAATGTTTAAATTGTATGCTTGCCTTATATACTTATAGCCATGGGATCATGCGAACTTTCTGTGTGAAAAAGGGTTGCTAGCAGAATTTAAGAAGACCCTGCTAGCATGCCAGGGGACGTGTGTTCTCCTCAGGTGGAAATGGTTGCAGCTGCTCAGAGGGCCCACCCAGCAGCTGGGTCCAGGGGAGATCCCAGAGGCTCCTCATTGCAAATGTCTGGTATATGCTATTTGAAACACCCCAAGGGTGCTCCTTTCAGAGCAGGGCAAGCTGCTGTTACTGTTGTGTGGTTTTCTCAAGGTCTATATGGAATGTTCCAGATGCTGGTCCAGTACAAGGGGTCTGTGAGTTGTTTGACAGATCTTTTGCTCACCACACAACTAGGGAGAGTCCAACAGCTGCTATTAGGGAGTCAACCTGCCCATTCTCCAACACATTTGTTATTTACTGGGGGGTGGAGGGTGTGTGCTTACAACATGAACTTCAAAACTTGGGGCTGGAGAGACAGCTCAGTAGATAGCTTGCATGAAGACCTGAGTTCGATCCCCAGGATCCTATGAACAAGCTGGGCTTGGAGGTGTGTTATTAGTGATCTTGGCACTGAGGAAGTAGGAGGTAGAAGTAGGCAGCTCCCTGGGGCCTCCGGGCTGGCCCTCCTGGCCTACTTAGTGAACACCAGTCCAATGAGTGGCTTCTATCCCCAAAAGCACTTGGCACCTGCAGAACTCAGAGGTTGTCCCCTGCCCCCCCCCCATCCACATGTGCGCCCCACACAGAAAACTTAAGGACATACAGCTAACTGTGATCCCGACCTTGACAGGGTTTGACAGTGTTAAACGCCTACCTACCAGCGCCCTGGGGGAGGTGGGCTCCCCTTATCTGTCTAGACAGCAGGAAATTGAAATACCAGTTCATGCACCGTGAAGAATCCAACCAGGACGTTGGATCCGCATGGCCTGCTGCCAGATCCACCTCTGTCCTAGGGCGGGAGGCAACCTGGGGGCCTCGCGTTCAACCCTCGGCAGCCGGAAAGGTGGGTCTTGCGAGCGCCTGGGACACGTGCATGAGCTCATTCGCACTCCGCAGAGTGAAGCTGAGCTACTACTGACCCTGCCGAAGACTCTCTGTGGAGATGGCCGACTGGGCAGGAGCGACAGTGACAGCTCGGAGCGTCACACCAGCCCTCTGACGATACCCAGTAACTGGCACTTGGAGTGCTGCTGAGCTGCCGCGCTCGCACGCCCCAGGTTGGTGTCACTGCGCGGCTGTGGGACGCACCCGCCTTACTTCAGGTGCCCAAGTCAGGACACGTGGTGGGCGTGACTATGCGGTGAGGGGGCGGGGCAGGGCAGTGAGTGGGTGGGGCTGTGCAGGGGGCGGACCCTAGAGGTGAGTGGAGCGCTTGATAAGGGGAGGCAGCTGTGCGGGATGGGGCCGAACAGTGAGCAGGGCGGGATCGTGCCAAGGGCGTGACTTAGAGCGGGGCGGGGTCTCGAGGGGGCGTGGCCAAACAGTGGTCGGGCGGGACAGCAAGGGGGAGGGGTCCAGCAGGAGGCTTCAAATAGCCGTGCCAGGGGCGTGGCCAGGAGCGAACGGAGTCATGAAGGGGTGGGGCCGAGCAGAAAGCAGGGCGGGGCCGAACAGCCCGAGGGGCAGGGCAGCGAGGGGACTGAGCCAGGCCGAGGACGGGGCGGGGCCGTCCCAGGGACAGGGACGAGCAGTGAGCGGGGCGGAGCAGCGAGGGGCGGGGCCGTCCCAGGGGCGTGGCCACGAGCAGCCCGGGGCGCCAGCGGCCAGCGCCGGCCGCTCACAGCTTGGGCAGCATCCGCCACCCCCCAGCGGGCGGTCCGGCACCGCCAGCTTTGCGGTCACCGGCATCTCGGTTCACGAGCAGGCCCGGCCCGGCGCAGCCGGGAGCCAGAGCACAGCCCTGGAGCAGCCACCGTCTCCGCCGCCGCCGCCGCGGACACAGACGTCGCCCGGGCCCGGGAAGGCGGGCGTCGTCCTCAACCGCCGCCTGGGCGGCGTGCGCGGCGGGTCCATGTCGTCGCCGCCCGGGCGCCGAGCTCGCCTGTCGTCCCCCGGGACCAGCTGCCAGTCCCCCGAGGCCCACGAGGAGTTGCGGCACCGCCTCCGGGACCTCATCGACGCCAACCGGGTGATGATCTTCAGCAAGAGCTACTGTCCCCACAGCACGCGGGTAGGCGGCGAGCGGGGCGGGGCCTCGTCGGCAGCTTCGGCCCTAGACGCCTCTGGGTCCCGGCCGGGCGTTGCGGGCTCGGCACGAGCCGCGGCAGGGGACGCGGGCCGCTGCCCGTTGAGACGCTAGTCTGGCTTCCAACCTGATAGGAGCTTTAAGTGTATCAAAACGGGAAAAATTAAAAGTTCTGTCTTGCTGAAAGAGAAGGGAGGACTGCGGATCCTCCATCGGAGCTGGACCCAGATGCGACTTGTTTTGGCATTTGGATTCCAGCCGGGTTTTCAGAAGCGGGCAGAGTTTGGTCTCTACCTTTTTGGCAAAAGAAAAGGGTGTGGGGAGAACACGGGTAGTGTACGCTCTGTGTCACACTAACTTTGGAGATCAGGTAGGCATTCAGCATCGTTTCTTTCAGTGAACACATGAGCAAGTTTAAAAATAGCTCACTTTTGGACACAACCTACCTGTAAAAATGTATGTCCATTATTCTGGTATTTACTAAACTCTATCAAAAAGTTAAAACTGTAAGGGTTAAGAGTGTAGTTTTGTGGTAACAAGACTCTGGATCTCATCTCCACAATTAAAAAAAAAACCACGGATGCAAAAGAATCACAGGTGACTGCCTGGGCTATCTTGGGAGATCTTGTCACAGAAACAAAGTCCATGGTATAGGGTTGAGGGCTGTAAGTCCAGGCTATTGAAATTACACACCATTTTCTTGTCTGGTGCTGTTTGCATTGATGACAATTTTTTTAAGAGCACATATGCAGAGCTGGATGGGTGGTTCAGTAGGTAAAGTGCTCACAAGTTTAAGGACCTGAGTTCAATTCCCAGAACCCACATGACCATGCCAGGCCTGGTGTCACATTTTCAACCCAGTGGGTAAGAAGGCAGAGCTGCCATCCAGTCTAGTCAGAATGGTGAGCTTCAGGCCAGTGAAAACATGTCTCAAAGGACATGGACTGCCTTTCTGAGAATAATGACTGAGATTTTTCCTCTGGTTTCCACGCCTGCACTCAGAAACACACACACACACAGTGCCTGCACTCAGAAATACACGTACACTCTGTGCTTGGACTTAGAAACATACAACACACACACATAGTACCTCTACTCAGAAACATACACACACTGTACCTGCACTTAGAAACACATAACACACACATACTGTGCCTGCACTCAGAAATATACACACACACACACACACACACATTGTATCTGCACTCGGAGACACACACACACACACACACTGTATCTGTGCTCAGAAACACACACACACACACTGTATCTGTGCTCAGAAACACACACATACACTGTATCTGTGCTCAGAAACACACACACACACACTGTATCTGTGCTCAGAAACACACACACATACACTACCTGTATTCAGAAACACATGCATATGAACCATATTCATTTTAAAGACTAAGAAAAGAACTTTAGCTTGGAACTTCCTGGAATACCCCCTCTCTCCTTCAGGATTAGCTATTGCCCAACATCCCTTGTTCTTACTCAGAGTGACCACGGGCATATGAGTTGACAGTACTGTGCTCTTTCCGACCCATGTGTGGCATCTCATGCATTCTGCTTCAGCTGTTTCCTGCTGAGGAGACAGTCAGGACCTGCAGCCATGCCTCTTTCGTTCTCACTGGTGTGGAACCACTGGACCCCAGGCACTTGTGCCAATCCCTCTGCCTCAGCCTCCCAGCTACAGCACCCCACATAGTGTTTTGATCTTCTAAAAGAGCTGGCCTATTCTTGTACACACCTCACAGTGTATACCCACCAGGTACTTACTTAGCATAGATACTTTTAAGCTGCCCTTTATAGCCAATAGGCCCAGAAACCAATAGCTGCCTCCATGCTATGTTGCTGGGCTAGGGAAATGGTTTCCCCAGGCATTGATACCAATTTGCCCTCATACGGTTCCCCTTGCTTCATTCCTGAGGACAGTTGCTGGCTTCCACTTTTCCGTTCCAGTAGCCGATAGTGTGTGGCTGTGGCTGGGATTTTGCCCCTGCCCAATGAAGTCTACATGCACGTGGCTCATTTCATTTTCCTCTGGGAAATGCTTGGTTGTCTGATTTTTTTTTCCCTATGGTGCTTCTTCGTGGGCGTCCTTTGTACATTTTGGATACTAATCCTCCAGGTTGCATGGTCTGTTTGAGGCTGGTGAATTTAAGGCAGCGGAAGATAAGGCTAAATCTTAAGCTGTTTCCTAATCTTGAGCTCATCCATTTGTGGATCAGTGTGTTATGGTTTTATTAGCCAGTGTAGTAAAGTCATTGTAACAAATTATTCATGAAGTGAAAGTTGTCATCTCTGCCATTCTGGAGAGTGGCCAGAATCACCAAGCACACCAGAGTCATCTATCTCCAGAGCTTTCCAGGCTGACATTGCTGGCAAGCCTTCCCTCCTCCGCCTTCCCCTACTCAGTGCTGTCCTTCCTCTGTGGACGTTCCTTGTGGACACAGTCACTTCTGGTATGTCTGAATGCAATTCCTTGGCCTCTGGCCTCTGGCTTCCATCCTGTATCACTTGGCCTAAGGTCCACAAAGTTCCACCATGTTGAACTGTGAGAGTCGTCTGCCATCTACATTTTGCTTATCTGTGCATCGGTGGAAACCCCCCCCCCCCCAAAATCTGGCGCTCCTTCATCTATGTCTGTAATGCCCCAGTACACACAAGGATGTAAGTGCCTGTGTGTGCCTGCCTTCCACTTGCCCAGGTATCTACCTGGAAATGGAGCTGCCAGCTCATCATTATTTTTAGATTAATTTTTTGGGGACTTATCATCCTTTGGTATACTGGTTACTGTATTTCACAACCCACCAGGAGTGTACAAGTCTCCCAGTTTTTCTACATCCTCAACAAGGCTCTCCCTCCTCTTCCTCGTCTTCTTCCTCCTCCTCCTCCTCCTCTTCCTCCTTCACCACCACAAGCTTTATCGCAAGGAATCTGATGTGCACATCATTGTGGTTTTCATTTGCATTTCCCTGAGGATCTGTGCCCAGGAGCATCTTTTCATGTACCTATTCAGCCATTTGTGAATCTTCTTCAAAGAAATATCCAAGTACTCTGGAGAGAGAGAGAGAGAGAGAGAGAGAGTGAGAGCAAGGGAGGGAGGGGAGAAAATGAGAGGAAGGGAGGGAGGGAGAAGGAAAAAGGGAGGGAGGGACCTGCATAAGCATACATATGCACAAGTGTGGAGATCATTGGATAGCTTTGGTAACTCTGTTCTCTCCTCCTCCACTCGGGCTCTGGAATCTTACCCAGGTCGCTAGGCTCGTGCACAGGCACCTCCACCCGCTGACCCACTTGCTGGCTTCAGGAGTCCTGCATAGTTTGGAGCATTCCTTGCCAGGCAGTCCCCATAGTTTGGAGCTTGGACTCTCCACAAACTGAAACAGAGCTCTCTGCTCATAAGGTCTTCTACTACTCTTGCAAAACTCCTGGGCCCTGAGCTGGGGTGGAACAGTGACCTACTTGCGTGTCACACCTTGTCATGGGCCCGGCTTCCTCAAGGGGTTGCCAGCCTCCGTCTAGTCTTCTTGGTTCACCTTTTCTTGCCTGGCACTTGCCCGTACAGGTGGAGCGGGCAAGGGAGATCAGGGCTAGGCTGTTCCCTCCTGCCACCGGAGGGGCAGAGCCTTTGACCTCGAGAGGGGCTGAATGGAGAAAGACCCCCATTCTGTTGGCTCTTGGGCCAGAACACAGCCTCTGTGAGTCAGAGCTGTGGTGGGCTTGAGATGCTGCTGGCTTGAGACCACACACTTGAAGTGTAGTTCCCAGGGGAAGAAGGAGCAGAACTGGACTCAAAAAACCACAGGCTCTTTCTCCTGAGAGTTTGGTAGATTTCGTGAATAAACATTTGTTCATTTGCTGAAAGCTCTTATGGGACTCTGAGAGCTCAGTTGTTGTTGAATAAGGTTCCTAGTTACAGATGTCCCACAAGGGAGTAGATATGGTCTCTGGGTCGTCTCAAGAGAGCTGAAGACACAGGAGGCTTTCAGGTGAGCTGAGGCTTTGAAAAGATCACTAGTCACATCCTGAGAATCACAAGGGACAGAGCTGTTGGCAGAGAGAACTCGAGATACAGACACTGTGTGGCTCAGTTGACAGCTGGCCCAGGAACACTGGCAGGACAGTTCAACACAGAGAACCATTGCAGCCCGGCCTGGAGGATGCCAGCTGGGAGCAGCCAGAGGCTCTGCACAGTGGTTGCGATGCAGACTCCACACAGGTCCTGATGCTACGTGCCTACACTGTGGTCTCCCAGTCCTGTTCAAGTAGCAGACTCCAGGGTATTTAATGAGCAACTGGTAAACATGTGGCAGTTAAACAGCCACTATGTGCCTCTGTTTCCCTCCTAAAGGGCAGAGTGTCTTGATCAATGTCACGTCTCATGGACAGAGCTGTGGGTGATGTGTCCTAGATAATGGATGTCCAGGCAGAGGAGGACCTGTGGATGGAGATGACTTGTGTGGGGTATATGGACGGTGCCAGGCTGACTTGAGCTGACAGAGATACACAACAGCTGATTGGGAGTCACAGGAGACAAATGGTGAAAGGAAAGGAAGCGCAGGCAAAGGAAGGAGGAGGGATGAGGAGACTGCAGGCCGGGACTCAATCCCACGTCAGAGCAGCGCTCATGCACACCTTTCTTCCAGGTGAAAGAACTCTTTTCCTCCCTGGGAGTTGACTATAACATTCTGGAGCTCGATCAGCTTGGTAAGTGGCAGTCGGCACCTGGCTTGCTGTGACACCGGCCAGGCTGTTAGTTCGCTCAGTTTAACTTTTTGTGTCTTTTTGTTAGAGGAACCACTTTTGTTTGTGATCAGCCATGCAGAAAATGAGCATTTATATAGCAAATAATTTGGTGTAGACTTTCCTATTTACATATTTTTTCCATATTTGAGGACAGGAATTGGTGAGAGCTGTAAGCTACTCGATTTAAGTCTGGGGAATTTCCAATGTGCACCTTTCTGACACAGATCAGGCTGTGACAGATGAGAGGAACTGCTCCTGCCTCCTGGTGGCATTGCCCACGTGGGAACGGATACTAGGTGTGGAGCCTTGCAGCTTTGATTCCTCTCATCCATGCTGTGGCGAGTGGACCACGTGAAACCTACTGTTCTCTGCGGGGATTTGGGACATGGCAGAGATCAGAAAACCTTCCATCACAGAGTCTGCTTTTGCCAAGTTGCCTTAAGCTAAGCTCCCTGAAGCTTGACTTTATAAAGCGTGTACCAGCTATGTGCCATTGTGAGTAAAGTCCTAAGCAGTTAAAGCCCTGTTCTATTTTCCAAAGTGGAGGATTAATTTTGGATTTACAGGTATAAAACGATGTCAAATGTAATTGTAGGAAGTATTTTCTGAGCACACCTTGACTCGGTGTTTCAAGAGGGTGCCTGGCTGTCTGTCACACATAATTGTTGACTTGTCCATTGAGTGCTTTTCTGGAAGTGTTTGTTCTGGAAGGAGCCGTAGTGAGGTCTGTTTCTTAAGGTGTCCTCTGGACATTTTCCTGGCTTGAGTCACACTCATGGGCGGCAACCGTGAGTGAGGTATGTTGTAACATGGAGTCATAGAGTCTGTGAATCCCTTCACATGTGTTTATGTGATTCTTTGTTCTTCAGATGACGGGGCCAATTTCCAAGAGGTGCTGACAGAAATCACTAATCAGAAAACTGTGCCCAACATTTTTGTGAATAAAGTACACGTGGGCGGATGTGACAGAACTTTCCAGGTAATCACAATGTGCTCCTCACAGCCCTTGGTGACGTGGTTGCCACGGGTTCACACGCCTTTAGAAAGCTGTAAGTGGGAAACACAGAGGCTGCTCAGTCCTCAAGCTTTAGGAATTCACAGGAGAGGAGATCTGCCGACCCAGTCAGAGGCAGTGCTGTCCTAGTGAAACCACCTGTCCTTTGTGGGACCCAGAGACAGCAGATGAGCTGCTTTCCCATTACAGCCTTAGGAGGTGGTCTTCTGGGGTCACCCACAGTGAGAAGGCCAGAGGGTCCTTAGGTTACCCTTGGAGCCATCTTAGGCACCCTCCCTCATGGTGAGTGCCGCTGCTGAGGCCGAGGGAGGTGGAAGGAGCAGCAGACTTTGCGCAGACTCTGACCTCGGCAAGAGCCAAGACATGACCTTTGGAAGAGAAAGAGCAAGATGAGGAAAAGCAGATCATCCCATGATTGAAAAGACATGTGTCAGTTCAGGAGATGCCACAAAGATGGCTGCCCATGATGGAGCAAACCAGTTTAAAATGAAGGTAGCCCAGGGAGCAGGTCTGAAACAGAGACTCCCTAGTGACGTCTTTGCATGTGACTATCACATGTGCCATTAGACGAGAAATTGACCTCCCTTGACACAGACCCATTGGACTGAAATATGCACACTTTGGCATGAACTCCAGCTGGCTGGACTCTGCTTGGCATCTAGATAAATTTACAGCTTAGAGGACTGCTTGATTAATGGCTTCTAAGACCACCTCCCGTGTGCTCAGCACCAGACCCAGGGCCATGTTCTTGCTTTGCTGCTCAGCTGCATCCTGTCCTCGGATTTTCCTTAGTTAAAGAAACCCATGTAGTTGACCTGGAGGTTGGGGAGGGGGACAGACAGCTTCTGAACATCATGACTGGTTCCCTTTTGGCAACATAGGCACATCGGAATGGCCTGCTGCAGAAGCTCCTTCAGGAAGAGTCTGCGCACGACTATGACCTCATTGTCATCGGAGGTGGTTCTGGTGGCCTCTCGTGTGCCAAGGTATGACCCTCCGACCACTTCTCACAAAGCTAACTTGAATGTCACAATCTAAGCTCTGATTAGAATCCCTGGCTTATTTGGGGGACAAGAGTGAGACAGCTCACAGAAGTAGACTTTACTTGATGAGTGAGAAAGTGACATGGGGTTGTTTTTGCAGGAAGCTGCCATCTTGGGAAAGAAAGTCATGGTGCTAGACTATGTGGTCCCATCGCCTCGGGGCACATCCTGGGGTAAGCACCCTCTGCTCCTGGTGGTCCCAGCAGCTGTCCTCTGCATGTGTCCTGCAGTCTGTCTTGCCTTCCACAGTTCCAACATGGCTGATTTTATATTCTCTCACTTACTCCGTCGCAGGAAGGTAGTGTGGAAGTCAGCAGGGAGGCTTTGGAAAGACAAGGTGGAGATGCTCAGAACTTCTGCTGTAGAGTTTGTGTGCGTGTTGATGTGACGTGGCAGTGAGCCATGTCCTGGTCACGTCCCATGTTCTTACTGCGCAGTTACCATGTCAGCTGCATGAGGGGCATGGGTGGTCTCGGCCCTGTGGCTGTGCTGTGCACTTCGGTCAGACTGCTCATCTTGTGGATGGTTTTTATTTCTTCTTAATACAGTGAGCACAGAACCCATGTGTGGGGTGTTTCTGTGCCTCTCCCCTGCTCCACTAGCTAAGGCATGTGCTCAGGCCTGGGCGGCACGAAAGATACAAGTGAGTGAGAACTGGCTGTGGCCTCAAAGGTCTTCATTCGCATCCCACGCTGCTGCTCACTCCACCATAGTTTGCCTGGACCACATGTATCTTGTTTCAGAGCACCGACCTGCCACCATCGGAGCTTGTCTTTCCTCTGTGTTTCAGTGACCCTGTGCTGATGTGTGGGTCACACATGCTCAAACATGCTGGTACACACAGAGATGGAACGGGAAGCTGTTGCTTTCTTTCAGGCCTGGGCGGCACCTGTGTAAACGTGGGCTGTATTCCTAAGAAGCTGATGCACCAAGCTGCCCTCCTGGGGCAGGCCCTGAAGGACTCGACCAAATTCGGCTGGGAGTATCACCAGCAGGGTGAGTGCGGTTGGTGAGTGCAGGTTGCTTGCACAGTGGGGCTGGGTGTTCACAGCATTCACTGCCAGCCGGGGAAGGGAGGGGATGAGGAACGCTTGCACAGTGGGGCTGGATGTTCATTCCACACTGCCAGTCGGGGGTGGGGGGTTGCAACCAGTGAGCCCTGGCCTGGGGAGGGGGCTTGGGCTTGAGCAGCTCCAGAGCAGATCCCGGGAGAGAGAGCGTGGGCTGTAGGCGGTGGTTGGAGGCGGCTGCTGGTGAGCGTGAGCTGTGCTGACTGCAGCAGGGTTAGTGGCTGTGGGTGGAGTTCAGTTGAGACTAGACCCATTTCACTGGCGGATTCATGGAGACTCACAGGTCAGAGGATCAACAGGTGTGCCTGGAATCAGGCCACATGATGGGCTAGTTTCTGGGCCCCTTTCTGTTCAAGAGTCCTTCACCTGCATGTCTTACTTGGCTTGATGCTGCACAGAATAGACTTCCTCTGGAGGTATTAGCCACATGGAAAGAAGGTACACTGAGGGAGGGCTGGGCAAGAGCTGGTGAGGTACGGCATATGGAGAGAAAACTAGGAATTGGGGAGACATGCAGACTGACGGAGTGAATTTTAAGAATTTTAAGAGAGAGTATTTTAAGACTCAAGCTGGCAAAGAACAAAGTGGGAAGCTTCATTTTTTTCCTTTTTGAGGCTGAAGTAACTGTAATGTAGGAAGATAGTCTGAAAACAGAAAAGTACAGCTCAGACACATCCCAGGCAGGCACTCTGTGGCAGTTCCCGAGGAAAGGGCGTCACTTCTGAGGGTTCAGGCGGGCCACGCTCGAGAAGGAAGCTTCTGTGGCCCACCTCAACCACACTATCTCCACTGTTCACGGCTGTTGGAGCAGCTAGTCACATTCACACCCTGCGGGTCTTGTGTTTCCAGCGGGACACCTGAAAGAAACCTTGTATTGGTCACACTGGCCAGGGGGCGCAGCACAGAAGGGGTTCTCAGCTGGCTCCTGAACGAGGGGCACAGTTGCCCAATAAAGTCCTTGTCCCTTTTGCTCAGAGGGAAGTGTTCCCCCTCTGCCCTGGTGGACGTGAGCAGGACCAAGTAGTGTCCCCTAGGCTTAAGAATGTGACCTGTTCTGGGGCTGCGACAGTCCTGCCTGAGTTGCACCTTCAGGAGCCAAAGCAAGCGGCTGTGGCTGTTGCGTGGCTTCCTGAAGCCTCTGTGACATGCTCAGGATGCCAGTGATAGCCAGGGTTGGCCTGCTGACTGTTGACTGCTGTCCTTAGCTCAGAGCAGCAGGACTGAGTCCAGCCCCTGCCATTTAGAGGGTCACACCACCACCACGGCCTCTGCCCATTTACAGGACAGTGCACAGAAGTCAAGCCTCTAGTGAGAGTGTGGACTGCCCAGACTCAGGGAGATGTGCTTCCTCCACCTGCCTCAACTAGAGGATCCCCCACACATACCAGGCCACGCATAGCAGGCCCAGGCCACAGGGAAGGGTTCTAGGAGATCTCCCCTAGCCCATCCTCCTCGCTGCGCAGGCGTTGTCCTGTGAAGTGTGCTCCTCCCGGTGGCCTTTCCTACTTGGTTTCTTGTGTGCTTTGTGGATAGAACAGGGAGGAGTCCCATGCACCTCCATTTCCATCAGTAGGCAGTCTGGCTTGTGTGCACATGTGTAACTTGCTAGTAAGAGTCAGATTTCCCCAGGGTGGCAATCCCAAGAGGCTAGAGATCAGGTGTTGGATCCCAGCCTGGGCTGCAGACAGAGACCTTCTCAGACCTCTCTTCATATTCCCACCCTGGTGTTTTCCAGTGAAGCACAACTGGGAAAAGATGACAGAAGCGATTCAGAACCACATCGGCTCCCTGAACTGGGGCTACCGGATATCACTAAGGGAGAAAGGGGTGGCTTACATCAACTCCTACGGAGAATTTGTTGAACACCATAAAATAAAGGTACCACCTGGACTCACTTGTTCCCTGTCTTTTCTATCATCCAGATTTGGTCTTGAACTAAAATTAAAATTTTTCCAGTACACATTCAGGAACATAGCTAGCATGTTCATAGATACATATACATACAGACACACAGAGACATAGACACACAAACATGTACATGTATACACACAGACACCCACACATATATATCCACACACATGCAGACACCCCCATGCTCACACACATACATGTAAACACATCTTCCCACATGCCACACATACCTAGACTCCCCATGCATGTTCACACACATATTCATATAGGACCCCACAAACACACATACGCACATTGGCTCAATTCACTACCTCAGGTCTTTCTCCTCCAAGTTTGCACTAACCTGTCCTCAGGACCTTCTCAGAGCCCCCATTTCAGGCTATCGCTCTCTGCCCTGCTAGTCACGACCAGGCCACTAGTTAAACACATTACTGGCATCTGAATTTCTTTTATGAATATGTACTGAGGATTACCTGTGTGATTACACTTAATTAGCCTCCCTCACTGACTCTCCCTCACCTAAGAGGTCAGCATGCTGCATGAGACCTTCACAACTAGCTGCAGTGTTTCTGTCATTCCTGTCTGGCTCTGACCTCAATATGCTCTATCTGGTCACTTCTGGATCCTTGCAGGCCTGAGACCCTTCTCTCCTCTGCCCCCGTTCTTCCCATGGCACCTGCTTTCCTTGTCCCTGCCGTCTGCGGAGCCATCTCTTGCTAGCTTTGGCCATTGTTGTGTCTCCAAGGTGGTGCTGGTCGCAGAGCGCACAGCATGCAGAGCGCACAGCATGCAGAGCATGCGGCCACATGAGGTGTGGCTGCTCTGCCGAGTGCCGATGGCTCTCGTGGTGTTATCGACTAAGTAAATTCACTTTACTTTTTTCAAGGCTACCAATAAAAAAGGACAGGAAGCTTTTTACACGGCGGCAAAGTTTGTTATAGCAACAGGTGAAAGGCCACGGTACTTGGGAATCCAAGGAGATAAAGAATACTGCATCACCAGGTAAGATTAAATTGGCCTTTACCTTTAGCACACTGCATGCATTTATGTGCTACTTACTCACTGGCATGTTCACGGAGGATTCGAACTGATGACAAAGCATGCAGTGTGCAGGAGGCTGAGTAGCTAAAACAAGAGGCAAGAGAAAAGGAGATCACTGGTAGAATCTATGCAGACACTTGCTGCATCCCCGGATGTTGTTGGGAATGGCCTGGGCACTGGCTTCTAAACTCCCAGGAGCCCAAAGCAAAGACCTAAGTGTGACTAGCTAGGGTTTGAGCATGAAAGGTAGAAGGAGCCAGGGCCTCTGTGTGGGAGGTTGGTTAGGTGGTGGGCAAGGGGCTGTATGAGGCTTCAGACTCTAGAGCAGACTTGTGTCGAATGGATTTGTCATCACATTGTTGTTCTGTGTGAACGTGCACATCCAGATGCTAAGCTCACACAACCACACACGCCATGCTTACGCCTACACATGCCATACTCACGCATCAACACACGCCACACTTAACAATCACACGCCATGCTCATGCACCCACACGATTACAAACCCATCCACACCACATTCATACACATGCATGCCGTGCTTGCACACACGCACATGATGCTCATGCACCCACACATGCCACACATCCACATATACATGTCATGTATGCATACCCATGTACGCCATGTTTGTGTACCATGCGTACCATACTTGTGCATTCACACACCTCCATGATCATGCACCCATGCTCCTGCACCCCACGCACGCCACACTTGTGCACTCACATACATCATGCTTGTGCCTTTCAAAACAGATTTTTTTTCTGCCCATGTCAGTGTTTCCACTACTTTTTTGTAATTGTGATTACAATTACCAATTTGCAATTGGTGATTTGCTGTGATCTCATCTGCCTCTCAAAGTCTGTCGTGTGCTTCTCCACTTCCAGAGGCCTCAGTGCTCAGCCTGCATCACACATGCGCCAGATTTGGCAGCTCACCCATTTCTTTCTCCCTTTCAGTGACGATCTCTTCTCTCTGCCCTACTGCCCCGGCCAGACACTTGTAGTGGGTGCCTCGTACGTGGCTCTGGAGTGCGCGGGTTTTCTTGCTGGCCTGGGCCTGGATGTCACGGTCATGGTGCGCTCCATTCTTCTTCGAGGCTTTGATCAAGAGATGGCTGAGAAAGTGGGTTCCTACATGGAGAAGCATGGTGTAAAGTTCTTGTGGAAGCACATCCCCGTGACAGTGAGTCAGTCATGCTTTCAGTCCTTCTGTTTTCTCTCTCCTCCCAGCTTTTTTTTTTTTTTTTGAGAATTAAGGTAGAGTTTATTAATAAAGAGAAAGGTTGGAATTCACGGACTCCAGGCGTGGAGTGCCATGAGGAGCTAGGTTGCCTCCATGAGAAGCAGAAATAAAACAGAGCTGATGGCACTAGAGTGCCATGAGGGGCTAGGGAGCCTATGAGAACTCACAGTGCCTAGACATGGAATTCATGAGGAGCAAGGAACAAGAAATAAACTCATGGCACTGGAGTGCGGGCTAGATTGCCTCCAAGAGAAGTAGGCAGCTGGAAACGGACTCATGGCACTAAAGGGCCATGAGGGGCTAGATCGCCACTTCCTCCCAGCTTTCTGATTGTGCCTCTCCTTGATTAATTAAGAAATGAGTCTGCACGCACTCAAGTAGCACCACAAATGACACCCAGTGCAAAAGCCTCACTGATCCTCTGCCGCTGAGACAGCGCCCATTCTTCTCCAAGGCCGGACCCCTCTCCCTCCCTCGTCCTCTCTTCCTCTATTCCTCCTTCTCCCTTTCCAAGGACACCTTATCTGTCAGCTTGCCCTCTTCCTTTCCCTACTTGCCACCATGTCTCATCTGGAGACAAACAACCCCCACCCCTCAGTATTCTGACTGATCCCCCCATTTTTCTCTGCCCTTTACAAAGAGAAAGTTCCACACATTCTACTTCCACATTCTTCCTGCACCACGCCTGGTCGACACTTTTCTGCTTTGAAGTTGCTTGTCAGAAAGGCCAGGACCACCTCTCTGTCCTCTGTGACTGGGCCTCTGCAGCACGTGGTGGGGTGGGTGCTCCCTGAGGACCACTCCCCTTTCCCTACTGCAGTCTGTGTTTCCTCCCATCACATCTGCTCAGTCCTGCTTTCAGCATGATCTCTCTCCTCTGGCACTTTCTGCCTGACTGGTCCGCTGAAGCCCTTGGTTCCAAGTGTCCTGTGAGTGCTCATGACTTTTAGATTAATAACTCCCTGCCTGGGTCTCTCCTGAACTCCACATTCACTCAGAAGGAATCTGACAGCTGCGATCCTCACAGCATTTCAGATCTTACAAGATTAAACTTAAGCTCTATACTTTCTGCTCAGATTCCTGCTGATCTTCCTGACTTACTAAGCAGCACCACTGTCCACACAGAGACTTAGGCTGCACCCATCCACACGGAGACTTAGGACAGCCTCCTCTCCCAGGTGCCTCCCTTCCTTTGTTCTCCTTTAGTCTCAGTGAAACTTCTACCTCCAAAATGGAGAATGTAGAGTTATCTGTCCACCCTGTCCAGAGACCTAGAGTACACTCAGACACTCATATATTTGCCATACCTCGAGCTGTACACCTCTGTCATGGCGTGTTCTCCTCTGATGGAATCAGTACTTTGCTTGTCCTCACCAGATCCAACAGCTGGAGAAAGGTTCACCTGGAGTCCTGAAAGTATGTTCTAAGTCAACCGAGGGACCGGAAACTATGGAAGGAATATATAACACGGTGAGTGTTTGCCTCACCCACAGTAAATGACAAACATATGATTCGGCAAAGATGGATTCATGGAAACACTGCTTGGCATGAATGGCTGTGGCTTCTTGTGGGAGTCTGTGAGCTGTGGGGCATCTGGACCAGCGATATTTGCTCTTCTGTGGTGCGTATTGAGTGCCATGGTCAAATGCATTCTCACGAACATTAAGTGCATGGTGTGCACACACACGCCTGCCTGAGGCAAGCTAGAAAGTAGGCCTTCAGACATTACTGGAGCATCTAGAGATTTAGGTATTTTAGACATATGTATATTCAGTTGAAATATTTTCAGTAAATACTGAATTTTCTTTTTTGTGATGTGTTGTGTGCATGTAGAAGAGAGCACTTGAGTGTGCATGCCTTTGTAGGCCCAAGGGTGACATCAAGAATCATTCTGGATTGCTCTACCTCCTTATTGTTTTGCTCTGGGGATTCCCAGGCTCCGCCTTTGAGGCTCAAAATTATAGGCTGCTGCCATATCCACCTGGTGTTTTTACATAAGATCTGGGAATCTGAATTTTCACGTCATTTTGCTTGTAGGCAAAGGTTTTAAGACCTGAGCCATCTCCCAGCCCCCAGTGTTATTTTATAAACTAGAAACATCTACACAGTAGTTTTTCTTTCTAAAGCCAACAGTATCAGATCCTGCAGCAGCAGGATTGGTTGGGCAAGGCTCTGATGGCGATTCTCTAGCTAACAGAGTACACGCTGGCTTTCCTGCCTTTCATGTTTCTCGGTTGAAAGCCACAGGATATGGAGAAATCAACACACAACTAAGGCAACCTTGAGTGTCTGGTTGCTATTGTCCCATGCTCAGTTCTGATCCTTGTGCAGGACATGTCGGCAAGCAATCTCAGACCTTCCCTTGTGGCTCCGCTTTCCAAGTTCTCATGTGCTTGTATGTAGTTAGAGATTGAAACATGTTACCGGCACTGGTGCTGCTAGTGCTTTGATTTTCTCAAGTCTTGAAAATCCACCCAGTGTACTTTGGGGCAGTGCACATCATGCCGTTTGGTGATAACTGTCTTTTCCCTCCTTTCTGCTGTCCCTCCTCTTTCCCTGGTTCACTAGCTGGGTCAGACAGGTGGGCAACAGAGTTCTTGTTCTGAGCTCAATATCAAAGTCGTGATTGGGTGCTCTGTGGCCAAAGAGTAACATTTTCTGTGGGTTTGGCAGGTGATAGGGACATTCCAGGGCGCATTCCATGGGCCTTGGTAGCCAGGAAGCATCCACGAGTTTCCACATGTGCCCTTTAGAAGTTTTGTTCGTTTTAATCTCTGTGTGCCAAGGATCAGCTTTGTGTATGGATGCTGGATTCTGTCAACTGCTTTCTTTTCCTGCATTTATCAGACAAACTCACTGTGTCATGATGGTCTGTGCAGTTCTGTGAGTAGCTCGCTGAGGGTCTTTTTTTTTTATTTATTTATTCAATTGCGTGTGTGTGTGTGTGTGTGTGTGTGTGTGTGTGTGTGTGTGTGTGTAGAACCACGGGCGAATTCGGGAACCACCATGGAGGCCTCCACCTCCTCCTTGTTTACTCTGCCCCGGGATTCACAGGCTCCGCCCTACCAGGACCAGAAACGCAGGCCGCCCCCACTTCCACCTGGCATCTATACGTGGGATCTGGGATCCGAACTCAGGACCTTCCGCCTGCAAGGCAGAGGCTTAACCCCTGAGCCACCTCTCCAGCCCTCGCTGAGGGTCTTAACGCTCTGCAGTACTGCTGTAAAGAGCTCGTGCTCTGAGGGTCTTACGCTGTGCTCCCAAGGAGAGCTGGCTCATGTTTATCCGCCTCAGGGTCCTGGTCTCATTTGCCATCAGAGGTTTTCTGACCCTTGGAGGATTAGGGAAGTTCTTGCTTTTCCTGGTGTTACTTCTTTTTTTTTTTTATTTATTCAATTGTGCGTGTGTGCGTGTGTGTGTATGTGTGTGTGTGTGTGTGTGTGTGTGTGTGTGTGTAGAACCACGGACGAATTCGGGTGTTACTTCTTGCTGAAGGCTTGGTGGGCTGAAGTGGAGAAGCCTTCTGGCCTACAGTTATTGTGCAGCTTCATGACTATGACCCAGGGGGAGTGGAATAGGATAGCAGTTGCTCGCCTTGCTGCAGTTGGAATCTTGGGTGAAGGCTTGGTCCACAACTGTTGGAAATAAAGCCTGGGGAGGCTGTTGGGCCATCCAGGGTAACCTGGAAGGAGCACAGGGACCTGGGACACTCTGAGGTGAGCAGCACCAAGTGCTGTTACCACAGTGCTGAACCATCACAGGCCGCGAGCTAAAACACCTTTCTTCCCTGTAAGCTGTCTGTCTGAGGTGTTTTGTGACAGCCGTAGAATGCTGACCACAGCCAGGGATGCTAACCACAGCCGGGCATGCTGGCCACAGCTGGGGAAGCTGACCTTGGATTGGATGACTCAAACAGTGGAGGTTAATCCTGTCCTGTTCTGGAGGCTGAAAGTTTGGAGCCTGCAGTCCTTGGGTTCAGGATTCCCTGTGATGCCCTTGCTGCTGCTGCCAGCTTCACAGAGAGCCATTGGCATCCTTGGCCGATTCCTCACTGGCCTTACTCACACCAGCTAGGGCAGTATGTGCTTTCTGTGGTAAGACTTGTTTTGGCTCAGAGTGTCCATCTACTGCCTTGGCTTTCCAGGCCTGTGGCGGCAGTGATGTGTGGCTGCAGCATGTTCCCCGGGAGCAGAAAGGAAAAGGGCCAAGGTCATGGAGGCCTCCCTTGAGGGCTTCCCCAGTGGTCTCCTTCCTCCCACTGTCCCACCTCTCCAGGGCTCCCCACTTTTTCCTGCCAGGCCTTTAGCCTTTGGGCCTCTTACCCGAACCACAGTAAGGACAGAGCCGGTGAGCTCATTTTACCACAGTTCCTCCAAGTCCCCCATCACCCCAGGCTGTCATGATCTGAGCTGTTTTGGACTAGTGGTTCATGTAGGTGTCAGGACGAGGTTCAGTCCCAGCACAGGCTTGTATGGATTCTGGGAGTGAGTCTCAAGGTTCTTCCACCCACTGTCAGAGGTACTGACAGGTTCCTTTTCATGCTTCACTGTTTTCATTGGGCATCTGAGGGCCTGCGGCCCTTTCTCACTCCTGCTAGTGTCTCTTGTCTTCTCCTAATGCAGGTTTTGTTAGCAGTCGGCCGTGAAGCCTGCACGAGGAAGCTTGGCTTAGAGAAGGTGGGGGTCAGGATCAACGAAAAGTGAGTGTGGCTCCTGTGTGATTGCTCTACACGGCAACATTTTGCTATGAGTTGCTTCTTAGAAACCCTCCTCTAAATCTTAGCACCCTAGATTTCTCACAACTCCTGTGCCAGCTGTGGACTAGTTATTCATTGATCAGTCCAACCCCTTCCTAACCCCTTGGACGACTCACCTGTCACTCAGCACCCCCTGCACTGCTTACCGGTCACTCAGCCCACTCTCCACTGCTCACCTGTTATTTACGCACCCCCCCATTGCTAAGCACCTGTTGCTTAGCCCCCCCCCACTTCTCACCTATCAGTAATCTCTCCATTTCCACTGTTTACTCGTCCACTCATCCATGACTTAGCCTCACAAGCTTATGTCTTCAGCAACATCGTGAAAACCTACTTGTGGAAATCTTGCTTCCCCCCAGTGACTTAGAATGACTTTCACTGTTACTCAAGAAATAATGCTCCAAAAGCCCGAGGATGGGAGACCCCGGACCTCCTGGATGCCTGGCTTCTCCAGAGGGGTGTTCCCTTTGGAACTGGGGAAGCCCTTCTAGATCTTGAGAGCCTGAGGTGCCTGAGCCCAGGAAGGTTCTTATGTCTCCCCTTTGGGAGGTACCCGCAGCAATAGCCCCATCATGCAATATGTTCTTCCTCTTCAAACACTACCAGAAATGGCAAGATACCAGTAAATGATATGGACCAGACCAATGTGCCGCACATCTACGCCATCGGGGACATTCTGGAAGGCAAACCAGAGCTCACTCCTGTGGCTATCCAGGCAGGCAAGCTGCTGGCTCGGAGACTCTTCGGGGCCGCTTCAGAGAAGGCAAGCTTCTTGGTGATATGTCGTGTGTGTGCGTGCGTGTGTGTGTGTGTGTGTGTGTGTATACGTATGTGCATGCATATGTGTGTGTGTACATGTGTGTATGCGTATGTGTGTACATATGTGTTGTTGGAAGCCTGGCTTATGAGTATTAAGAACTCTACTAACAAGCTTCATCCCATCCCCAAGATAATCCCATTACAAAGGAAGCTTCCAGCCACGGACAAAGCCACCCGTGCTCTGGTTTCCCGCAGGAGTTTCCAGAGGTGTCACTTGCGATAGTGATTTTAAGTGATACTTGCTGAGTCTCCATTGTGTCCAGGAGGCCGTGTTGCAGACAGCAAGAAGATTTTGGAGGCTGAGCCCAGGCGGGTGGTGGTTGTGAGTCAGGTGGGCACAGGCAGACTGGGTGCCGTGTACGTCCTGCACCGTCTGCCTCACACGCTGATTTATGAGACCTCCCCATCAATGCTGCGGAAGCACAGGCTCCTCTGGCTGGCAGACACCAGGGCAGGAGGGAGTCATGCTTGGTCTGGCTGGATGAGAGTGAGCCTGCACACCTCCAACACAGCCCTACTCTTGCCCTGCTCCATGGATCACTGTAGACCTGTGGAAGGGCTATTGGTGACAGTGAGGCTGGCATTAGTCACGAGGTCAGGAATGCTGACAAAGGGTTGCACCACATGTGGCATATGGGGTGTCCACAGGCAGAGGCAGGGGTAACAGGGAGACGAGCTTGCGCTTGAGTGCCAGAGGCCTTGGCCCTACTATAAGGAGGAGAAAAGGCCTTCTGTGGGTCCTGGGGAGGCACGAGGCCGCATGTCTCAGAAAGATGCCAAACCACAGAGACCAGTGTGACAGTTGATGCACAGCTCAACTCCTCTCTGCCCGTCTCATGCCAAGTACCATGACTTCTTTTCCTTTCTCCAGCACTGTTTGAAGGGGCATTTTGCCCCTAACTACTTGTGCTTGTGTCCTGAGTACCATTCACCTCTGTAGACACAGTCCTGAACCCTAATTGAGAAGGTCCAGGCAGTGTAGCAATTTTCAGATTTCCTCAGCTAGTCATTCCATGTGCTCCCCTCCTGTGCTGGCTGTTGTAACCAGCAGATGCCTTCCAATGTGGCCTGTCCCCACTTGCAGCATGAATAATGGGCATGCTTGTTTCTCTTTCAGTGCGATTACATAAACATTCCGACTACAGTGTTCACACCTCTGGAATATGGTTGCTGTGGATTATCTGAAGAGAAAGCTTCAGAAGTATATAAGAAGGAGAATCTAGAAGTATGATCACTTTCCTTTGTAAGACCTTCCCTTTTAATCAGCGTTTATCTCTGGAGCGGCTCTCTATTATTTCACAAGCTTGTCTGAATTGTAGAGACCCATATAGTCCACTTCCAACTCTGTCTTGCTAGCAGGATGCCTGCTAAGGACTCTTAAGTTGCAAGTGTGGAAGATGTATTTAAGTCAGTCATATAAAGAAACAATCGGTAAAGACCTTTTGAGAGTGCAGGGTGGGGTGTGTCATTTTAGCATTGTCTGCCTTGGGGGTCCAGTGTCTGCCAATGTGTGTCCATGCAACCCATGCTTGAAGTCTGGTGTGTGTGCACATGGCCCATGTTTGGGATCCAGTGTGTGTGCATGCAACCCATGCTTGGGGTCTGATATATGTGCACGCGACTCACACTTAAGGTCCAAAGTTTGCCAATGTGTATGCATGTGGCTCATGCTTGGGGTCCTATGTCTTCCAATGTGCACATGTTAAGGGCCTTGAGCATGTGTCAAGGGCACTGAGCACATGTCAGTGGCATCACACACATTAACTGTGGCCTCATTTCTTCCCACTGACTAGGTGTATCACACTTTGTTCTGGCCCCTCGAGTGGACAGTTGCTGGCAGAGACAACAATACTTGCTATGCAAAGATAATCTGCAACAAATTTGACAATGTATGTATGATGACTGGGTGGCCTGATCTTACTTTATTTTACTATGGGGATGGAGTCCGAGGCCTTCTACACATGTCTAGGAGCATGCGCTCCACTCTGAACTGCTCCTCTAGCCTGAAATGCTGTGGTTTTGAAATACAGCTCAGATTCCCAGTGTTCAGCTTTTTAATCTCTTTGAAGATATAAACTTCTTCAGAGCATTGGCAGAAGCTGAAATGGGCAAGCTCCCAGCTTACCAGTACCCCTCAGATATGTACAGATGTTGTGCTGTTAGTTGCAAAGTGTGCATGCTGACATTTTGGCTGTGTCCTAGCACAGCGCATAGTGTATATGTTTGTGTTGTAGCCTGGATGTGTGGAACATCGACCTGCATGGAGGAACTCAGCACAAGAACCTGACGCTAAGTGATGCTGTGCACGAGAGACGTGCTAAGTGAGAGACACTGCTTGAGAGATGCTCTGCATGAGACAGACGCTCTGCATGTGAGATGCTTTGCATGAGAGATACTCTGCATGAGAGAGATGCTCTGCATGAGAGATGCTGTGCATGAGAGACATTGCATGAGAGAGATACTGCATGAGAGATGCTCTGCATGAGAGATATGCTTTGGATGAGAAATGCTCTGTATGAGAGAGAGGTACTACATGAGAAATGTTCTATATGAGAGAGATACTCTGAATGACAGACACTCGGCATGAAAGAAACTATGATGCTCTGCCTGAAAGAGAGACACTGCATTAGAGAGTTGCTCTGCATTAGAGAGAGATGCTCTGCATTAGAGAGAGATGTTCTACATTAGAGAGAGATGCTCTGCATTATAGACACTCTGCATGAGAGGGATACTGCATAAGAGAGATACTGCATTAGAGAGACACTGCATTAGAGAGACACTGCATTAGAGAGACACTGCATTAGAGAGACACTGCATTAGAGAGACATGCTGCATGAGAGATGCTCTGCGTGAGAGAGACTGCGTGAGAGATACTCTCTGCATGAGAGAAACACTGCATTAGAGAGAGACATGCTGCATGAGAGATGCTCTGCATGAGAGAGAGACACTCTGGCTCCACCCATTACTGAGGTGAGAGCACGCCAGGCACTGGGACCCATATTCCTACCAAATGTATTGGTGACACTGTGTTTATGCAGACCAACAAGGGCTGCAGAGCCTCAGGTCTCTAAGAGATGATAACTACTGGATATGGTAGTCCAGTCCTCTTGTCCCAACTTTACATAGGCTGAGAGAAGAGGATTGCCACAAGTTCAAGGCCAGCCTGGCTAGAGTGTGAGACTCTTTCTCAAACAAGCAACACCCTCTTACCCCTGACAGAATGACAACAAGGAGCTTGCAGTCTGGGGCTGGCATGTGGCTCAATGGCAGAGCACTCGCTTGACCTTCCATGCACCAGGCCATCCTCACCATTTGCAAAAAGAAAATTTTATTAAACATAAAACCACGTAGTGTGAACAGTGATGATTAGCAGTTAAATGAAGTCTCCAAACAGCAGAATCCTCGTCTTACTTGATTTTCTTGTGATTTTGTGTCCACCTCTTCGCTGGACGTGTGATGGGTTGCCACATGAGCACAGGCTCTGGGCCCGAGGTGCTGGCAGCTATGCTGATTGTGGGGCAGGGCTGGGGTGTGGGTAGCAGAGGCCTGAGGCACAGGTTAGAGATGCCCTCATGCTATTCTTGTGAGAAAGAGGGGTTGGCCAGAAGGGCTGCCGTTGCTGATGAGAATAGCGGCCTTCTTCGCTGAGGTGCTGACCACGGCTGCTGCCCGAGGCAGCGTGCCAGGGCATGCTCCAGCTTCAAGGCCTTCTGCTGTGTTCTGTTGACCATCCTCTCCCAGAAGGTCCCCTTTCTTTATTCCACCACCCATTGGTCCCTCTCCCTCCCTTGCACACACTGGCCAATCATTTCCCTAGGCATATTTATGCAACAGAAATGTTATATTTATTTTTGTCCAGCCACGTGGGAATGTCACAAATGAATTTTTGCTGTCACAGGCCCCACCTTTGCTTTCAGTTGTTTGTGAAAAATGTGGTGGGCTTCCTTGTTTTCTCTGCCCCCACCCCACCTCCAGGTCTGCAGCACACAGAATTGATACAACAGCCTCTGTCGGGCTGGAGCTAAGCTAGTTGCCCCAGCTCAGTGGCTTCCCTCTGCCCCCGCCCTGCTCTTGGAACTCTCTGCCAAGCTCAGCACATGCGTGTTGTTAGCTTGGCTGCTTTGCTGGTTCAGAGTTCAACCTCTAGAATCTGGAAGGGCAGAGATGCTCCTGGCTTTGGCTTTTATAGTTTCTTTTACCACTGAAGATCAGAATGGAGGACAGGGTCTGAAAAGCAGGGACGTCTGTGCTGCAGTGTTGGCCATACCCCATCCTGGCCATAGCCCTGCGCTGAGCACCGAGTTCTGCTCAGTATTAAGAGCAGGGCACCTGGGCCAACAAGCTCTGTTTCTCGTAAAGCCTGAGGGCTTAGAATGAGCCCAGTGTAGAGCATGAATTCAGATTTGCTTCATTACCATTTAGCTGATCTCAGCATGATTCAAAAATTCACATCACGCTGGTAAACTCCCACGCAGAAAGTTCGCAGCTAGTTCTGGCAAGTCAAGTGCATGGTGACTTGAATCGTATTCACTGGTTTACTCAGCACCGCCCAGCTTCTTCTCCCTGGGTTGTCTGTGAGCTTGCAGTGAGTAGATCCTATTCTGACCTTTAACTTTGGGATTCTCTGTTCTGTTTCTATATTTCAGGATCGCGTGGTAGGATTCCATGTTCTTGGACCAAATGCTGGTGAGATTACCCAAGGATTTGCAGCCGCAATGAAGTGCGGGCTCACAAAACAGCTGCTCAATGACACCATTGGAATCCACCCCACCTGTGGGGAGGTAGGAAACAGAAATTGTGAGCATGTTTGTTCCTATGAATGCATACCTGTGTACATGTGTGCATGCAGGCATTTGTGCATGTGCTCATGTGTTTGTAGGCAGAGGGTAATGTCAATGGCATTCCTTAGGCACCACCCACCTTACTGGCCTGTAGCTTGCCAAGTAAGCCAGACTGGCTGGCCAGCAAGCCCCCGGGATCTGTACCTTCCCAGTGCTGGGATTACAGGTGTACACCCCCACACTTGGCTTTTTTTTTTTTTTTTTTTTTGCTGGTACCCATTTTGGGTACTGAGGTTTGAATTCAGTGCTCATGCTTGTGGTCGACACTTGCTGACTGAGCTGTCTCACCTCCCCCAGGAGGTGCTTCAGGTGGCATAGGTGAAGAACTGTTCTGGATGTGTTGTCTGAGTTTAGTAACTCACACTCTTAAGAGCAGAGTTGGAGGAGCTGTTCCAGGGTGGCTGTGGCGTCTGCAGCACCATGTCTCTCGCACAGGTATTCACCACACTGGAGATCACAAAGTCCTCGGGCCTGGACATCACTCAGAAGGGCTGCTGAGGCTAGCCTGCTGCTGGTGGGTCCCTGGTCCGCTCTGCGCTCATGACACGTGCTCAGCCCTGGAGCCCGGGGTGGGCCTTCTCAGCAGAGACCTCTGGAGAAAGTTGGCCAGGAGGCTGGCAGCAGCAGGCACCTCATCTCAACTGGCTGCAAGCAGCAGGCAGACTGCATCCTTGACGCCTCTGCTCGGAACCGAGAGGTGGGCCGAGGCCGACTCTTGCGTGTCAGACTTGAACTTCCTTCTGGGAGACCTTTGGCACAGTGAACCTGGTTAACTGGGGTTGCTGGTGTTGTTATTCTCCCTTGTCGTTTCAATAAAGCTCTATTTTTCACTTGTGTAGCTGATGTAGAGGTGGTTCTCGTGTGGCCTGGACATCTGTGCACTTGTGGGTTGCTGGTGCCTGGGGGAAATGCATTTGGCTGCATAGGGCTGCACGAGCAGCAGCGGACACGTGCTGGGTGCAGTTTAGTCAACTCCATCCTTTAAGACGCATGTGCACCTGCCATGGCGTCCTTGTGTGGGCTTCACCCTCTCGCATTTCCTGATGGTTAGAACCGAGTGATCATTCTTAACTAGAACTCTAGGCTGGTGGCACACCTCACCCAAGAGAAGAATACTTGAATCTGCTTTTTATGATCTTAAGAGTAGTATTAAAAGCTTTTAATACTATGTCAAGTATGGTCTAGTTTTAAACTGTTGGAAGTGATTAAGCTGTCTGTCTAATTGGGGTCAAGTTCAGTAGGGAAAGGTGACATTGGGTCATTTCATTTGCTCTTACACAGGCTGCACCAGCATCTTTTGAAAACCTCTTCTGAGGATCACAGCAGCCTGATGCAGGGCCTTTCAGGCCTCTTGCTTGTAGGAGTGCCGCGTCTCCCACGAGCTTGTGTGGGTCTCTGGTTAGAATTTCTAGGTGTGAGGGGTTTTTGCTTTTTTTTTCTGTCATTGTTGTTTAGTTTATTTTTAGGAGCAGGGTCTTGCTGTGTAGCCCAGGCAGGACTTGAACACCTGATCCTCTCGGAGTTGAGATTACAAACCTACATCAGGCCAAGAAGACTTTAGGCTTGAGTTTTAAAAGGTAAAAGGTAGACAGCAAACAACTGCCCTCTGTGGACAGCACTCACAGCTCTGTGGCCGGCACTCGCTGCCCTCTCTGAGACTGGGCTGCAGCTGGGTGGGGGGAGGATGGAGCTAGAGATGCCAGAGGAATCCTGTTGCTGTGGAGCAGCTTTGTCAATGGAGAGAAGTGGAGGAGTCCTAGGGAGGGGAGGCAGGTGGAGGGGTCCTGGGGAGGGGAGGCAGGCGGAGGAGTCCTGGGGAGGGGAGGCAGAGGAACACAGCTGCACCCGTTATTCTCTCTGTTGCTGTGAGACAATACTCAAATACAACTTAAAGGAGAAAAGAAAATTTACTTGGCTTATTCCAGAAGGCAGATGCAGTCCATTATGGTAGAAAAGGCATGGCTGGCTGACAGAAGCTGGAGGCGGCTTAAGTCACATCCATCAGGGAGGCTGAGGAAACAAACTGCCAACTGTAAGAGCCAACTGCTAGTGGAATCGGGGCAGGACTCACCAACTTTAAGCTCCTCCCATTGTGACATGCCTCTCTCCAGCTATGTTCCACTTCCTAAAGTTGCAACCATCTTCCCAAATACTGACAACAGCTAAGGATTCAAACACATGAGCCTGTGGGGGACAAATCACATTCAAACCATGACATATCCACTCGTGGACCCACAGGCTCTTTGCCATTTCATAATGGAAACCACAATCAGTCGAACTTTAAAAGTCTCATAGGCTATATCAGTAGTCCAATACAACCGATAAGTCCAAAGTTCAAAGCCTCCTGTAAAATCCAAATATAAGTTACACACTTCCAATATATAATGGCACAAAATGAACATTCCCATTCCAATAGGGAGGAATAGGGGCATATCCAGAAAGTTCGGTAACAAGACTGAAAACTAGAAAGACAAACTCCAAATCCTGTAGCTCCAAGTCCAACATATGAACCTCCCGTTTAAACTATCTCAGTTCCAAAGGACTTTATTTCCAGCCCTCCAGTGCAACTATCCACAGAACATGTCACTCTCTTAGGCTAGCTTCTCATAGCTTTCCTTGACAGATGTCCCATGTTGGCCTCGGCATCTCTAACATCTTCATGTCTCAATGGCAAACCAAACTTTAACTCTATAGCATTAAATGCCCTCTTTGGGCATCTATGCAGGATTTCTAATCCTGTCATATAATGCCTGGATTCATCCACTCTCTGAAACCTTGGAAGAGGGATCCACGACCTCCTCATTCTTGCATCAGTGCCTCTAAAACCAGTACCACATGGACAATGTTTCCAGGTTCTGCTATAACCTTAAGTTGGAGATTGGCCCCCTTGGATCAAAATTGGTTCAGCTTCTCTGTAATGACTCTGGACAGAGGCTCTTTGGGGCAGTTGGTTTAGTTGACCAGAACATTCCCTTGGAACTCTTGACTTTTAGCCTGTCTCTTCCAAAAGAATTTCATTCTTATGGGTGGGAGCCTTCCCTGACAGTTTTGCTACTTTCTGTTATCCAAAGTGAGAGCTTTGATTCACTCATGGAGCTCATCTCTTTAACAATAGCCACCATTTTGTTGTCTGTGGCCTCTTTAAACTTGTCTTTACATTTTCTTTCATCAAACCTCATGGTTTTTATCTGGAGGTGGCGTAAGAGATGCTAAGAGAATAAACTACCAAATGCAAGAGCCAATGCTAGTGGAATCAGGGCAGGACTCACCACCTCAAGGCCCACCCACTGTAACATGCCTTCCTCCAGCAAGACTCCACCTCCTAATGTTGCCACAACCTTCCCAAACACTGACAAAGCTTAAGAATTCAGGGACATGGCCCTGTGGGGGAAAAATCACATTCAAACCATGATGAAAGCCCTAAGATGGCAGCTTGTATCAGAGGCTAAGGAACCATTATGTCTGGGCTAGGTGTGAAAGGGACTTGACTGGCTGTGGAGAGCCATTAGACCCTCCCCTGAGAGTTCCCTGCTGGTCCCCTACCTCTCAGTAAACTCCAGAGAATGAAGAAGTGATGAGCTTCTTCACAGGGGTCATGAGACTAGTAAGCATCTGGCGGGGGGGGGGGCTGGTTCAGAGCTCAGGCCCTGCTGGACCCCAGCGCAGACAAGGCAGACATCTGCTTTCCATTCAGGGAGCTGGGCAAGGTGTTTGGGGGAAGCCTGAGCCTTGGGAGGAATGGCCTAGAAAAATAAGCTGCGGCTCTGGTGCATTGCTGAGCGGAAGGCAAAGCTGGGACGTGGGCTGAGGCGGAAGGTCAGCGCTAACGCTGAGGCAATGGGCAGCCTTGAGTGGGCACAGGAGCTGTCTGCCTTTCTACCAGCCCCTGAGGAAAACCCTGTGTCAGGGCCTCTGGTGGCTCAGTACATCATGGCAGGAACATGTGGTAGAAGGGGGTGGGGTCAGGGACCCATTCATCCCACCAAAAGTACACCCCAGTGACCAGCTTCTCTCCCTCACCCCGCCTTCCAGAGGTGTCCCCATCTCCCTGTCCCATAGGCTTTAGAATATGACCTTTAGGGAACTTTTGAGACCCAAACCACAGCAGTCCATTTGACAGATCTTCATGTTGCTGGCATTAAGGAGAGCCACACCCACTAACCTTCCATGCAGGGTAGGAAAATTGAAATCTTTAAACAGACAAAACTCTTCTCCTGGGAAAGGCCTAGAGGGGCCTTGAGGCTGGGTGTGGAGCCGCAGGCTGTATAAAGAAGATCATGTGTCTGGTGTTAATGACAAAACGGGTCTGAGTCTAACAGTTTACAAACCTGCCTCCTGGAAGAGACAGGAAGAGATGTCCAGCAGGCTCTTCAGGCTCTGATGTGTATCCTGGAAAAGGGGAGCAAGGCAAAAGGACCAGGCTCTCAGACACTTCACTGGGCAGTCTTAGCTGCTTGTGTGATTCAACTTTCAGTGGTTAGACGTGTGTCAGGTCATGTGGTATGAGAGTCAGGCACAGCTGCTGAATGTCCACTCCCACACCATCTCTCTGTGGTATTTTCGTAGGCTGTAAAGCCAGCACGAGGCATTGCAGAGATGAACCAAATTCACAGAGAAGCAGTAAGCTCTTCTTCCTGCTGCCCTGTCCAGCTGGATTTGAGGCTCTGTGTGTAACAAAACGCAGGGTGCATTTCTTATTCAACACACTCATGGGTCTGGATTAGACCTTAAGGTAGGATTAGGAATCCTAATGTGTCCCTGCTCCTGCAGCGCTATATGTGCAGAAGATGGGTAGAATTATCCTAAAGCGACCCCAGGGCCCAGGCAGAATCCCAGGTCAGGGAGATAAATGTAACACAAGACGAACAAGGCCTTTTCTCTCTGTTCTTGAGGGTGCATGTAGCCCAGGGGCATCTCCCACAGAAGTTCTAGGCCTTGGCCTGGAGCAGAGCTCCAAACAGTGAACAATGTGCTTTCTGCCCACCTAAGACCAGACCTTGGCTCAGGCTTCTTGGGACTTCTCAGCATTCCGTCCTTCCCATACTCAACACTCAAGAGGAAGCCAGAGGCTAAGTCTGTGGAGACTGGACACTTGAGCGGGCCAGCTCCTGCTGCTGTTTCTCCTTTCTACCACATGGTGGTAGCAGAGAACAGGGTAATTCCGTAAGCCCAGGAGGAGGGGCTGCTGGGATGTAATCACCATTTCGTAGAGCCTCAGAGCCAGCGGTGGGAGGAGAAAAGTGAGTCTTCAGAGCTTCTTGCTCTCCTCACACATCTTATCACAGAGATTCTCTAGCCACAGGACCTGGAGCTGTCCCCAAGCCACTCTGTCCTGGCTGCTGTGAGCTTGTCCTGGGGGAAGTATCTTTTCTTCGTCCCCTCTCTCAATGACATGCTCTGCACAGGGCGCCCAGGAGCTAAGGTGCTTTACCAGTAAAAGGTTTGTCTGGGTCTGTGGTGTTCTCTGAAAATCACAACTATGAAAAATAGAGGAAGGAGGACACATGGCTCAGCCGCAGGCTGCCTGCAAAGGTAGCATTGAATACTGCCGTCCAGATGTGTGCCATACCACCATGGAGCAGCTGCGGCCATGTGCTGGGCCCCAGCACGAGACTAACATCTCACAACATCCCAGGGAGGGAGAAAACTCCCTTGCAGTTTGCAGGTAAACAGAGGCAGAGGCAAGCTTCCCCGAGGTCACAGAGGTCATCAATGGTGCAGCTTGAACTGAGCCTCGCCCCATACCATACCTGCAGGGTCAGCCACAGCAGTGCTCAAAGTCCCTTAAAATGGGGGCTGGAGAGGTGGCTCGGGGGTTAAGCCTCTGCCTTGCAGGTGGAAGGTCCTGAGTTTGAATCCTAGACCCCACATATAGACGCCAGGCAGAAGCGGGGGCGGCCTGCGTTTCTGGTCCTGGTAGGGCGGAGCCTGTGAATCCCGGGGCAGAGTAAACAAGGAGGAGGCAGAGGCGGTCCATGATGGTTCCCGAATTCACCCATGGTTCTACACACATATACACACACACACACATAACAAACCCACGCACAATTGAATAAATTGTGTGACACGGCCTTTCCTGCGTCCTCCAGCAGGTGGCGACAGAGCACAGTCATGGGTGCACCTGCTCAGGTATGCTTGCTTTGCCTGGAGACAGAATAGGCACTTGCTCAAGAGACGCACCCTCCTTCCTGGATCCCAGCAGTCCTGTCTACTGCACTGGCCCCAGTGTGTCTTCTGCGTGAGCTCAATGGCACAGCTGCAAGTTGTTGCTGCAGCCCATGCTCTTTGTTCAGGTCCCGGCTCTGTCATTACCGGCCACAAGAATGTGGTCTTAGTCCCTCCACGGCCCACGGACCTCACAGGACACAACAGCGACACTAAGAATAGCAGCCCGTGGCACTGTCGGGCTCTGAGTGGCAGCACCTGGCACGCAGCAGTGCTGCCTCTGGCCTGACGACAAACTTGTCCTGAGACGCATTGCTCTGGGAGGGCAGACGCTGCATCTGTGTGACCCACTCATCTGCCTCGGCATGTCCTTCAAACCTGCCCTTCTCCTCTTCCTCCTCACTCCCTCACAGATGCCCTTGGCATGTGCATCTCCCTCGGTGTCCAAGTTTCAAGTGCCCCCCAACACTGCCACGAACGACTCTTGGCTCTTAAGAGAATACACTGGAGAGAAAGGAGACGCCTGAGGGATGCTGTGGGAGAACCACACAGGCCCTGATGTGTGCGTGTCTGAGATGAAAGACGGGGAGGACAGGAACATGGGGGGGGGGCAGGAATGTAGAGACCAGAGAGCGTGGGGAGCAACACTGGCCCCGGCCCACATGCCTCAGCTGCGCAGACCTGCAGGGCAGATGACTGACTCAATGACTGGGACCACCTTTCCAGCAACCAGGCTGGGTGGCTCTAGTCACTGTCTCAATGGGACTGCGGGTTGCAGTGACCTCTAGTACCCCTGGCTTCCTCGGCACGGTGGCTGCCAGGCCTTGGGAGGTGGCTCCGGACTGTATCATGAGCAGTTCCAGGCAACAGAATAGCGTCCTCATCACTAGAGATCCTTGCAGCGTCGCATCTTTCCTGTGTATGAGGGGAGCACCGAGGATCCCCTACATTGGGAGGGTGCTGAAGACGTGAGCCTGTGCGTGGTTGTATTCCACTGGCCCCTGGACTCATACTGGAGTCTCTGGTCTGCCTGGCTCCACTGTGCCACCCACTCCCTAGTCTCCACGGACAGCCTGAGCTTTAGGCGACAGGCGCTACAGCTTCTCCCCTACTGCGCCCTCCACCCCCCTCTGGCTGCTGAGGCATCACTCCAGCTCCAAAGGACCTGGTGTAGGGCCCAGGCAGGGCAGAGTTTCTTCCAGTTGACTCTGAGCCTGAGCAGCTGCTCCCAGAATCTATAAAGGAAAGTATCTTGTTTTGTCTCCATTCATAGCTGATCTGTCAGGGGAAATGCACCCCACAGCACCCTGCTTCTGGCCTAGATGGAAACGGATGCAGGTGAGTTCACTGAAGCACACAATAGCAGAGTCCCATACAATTTCAAAACACCCTGGTTGAGGTGCCTCCCAAATCAGGAGTCTTCAGCTGGGCTCGAGTGAAAGGATCTCACTCAATTATCTGCATGTGTCAGAGAGTTCTAGATGGCTGGGGCTGGTGTGGTCTGCCTGACAGATCTGCTCAGGGCAACCAGGGAGTAAGTTAACAGCTGATAATTGGGGAGACAAATCGTTCCATCCCCCCAGTCTCTGCTCACTTACAGGAAGATGAGGACCAGGGATGGTCACACTGAGGTCTCCAAGGTCTCACATTGACAGTATAGTGAGTTTAGCACTGCTTGACACCGACCTGGTGGGCAGGCTGACAGGGTCAGGTGGAGAGGGGGTAAAGAAAGAGGGAGGGGCAGAGCAGAGGGGGATAACGAAGGGATGAGCAAGTGTCGGCATCTCCCCCGAAGTACAGTATCCGTGCCCCAAATACAGAGCTCCCCGGTTCCACTGAGGGTGAATCTCAAGGGTCCAGCGCACCACTCAGAAGATGGAAGGCTGCTGCCGCCCCCTCAGCCCAAGGTTCTGGAGTGACAGAAAGGTTTGCCCTAGGGATTGGCATGGCAGGCTCACAGCCTAGTGACCAGTAGGAACTGTTACCAGGGAAGTGCCGTCCTCCCTGGACTGCCTTCTTTCCTAACTGGCCAGGGTCTATCTACCTCCAGTTCAGAAAGCTCTGTTTGGCATCCTCTGCTGGCGGCTTGACCAAGTTACAGGCATGGCTGGTGCCTAAAGCCAGCTTTGCCCAGTGTCCTGGCGGGCACACGTGCAGCCCAAACCTCAGCGCTCGACAGGAGCTCCACACAGGGGTGCCCATGTGCAGCTGCTCTGGAGACAGGGCACCCCAGGTGGCAACAGGGAAGCCCGAGGAGGGACTTTGGCTGGAAAAAGTAAAAAGCTGCCACTCAGGGCCGGGACCCAGATCCCTTTCGGAACAGCTGCAGTAAGACCCCTGGAAGAGAGGCTCTCTGAGCCTGGCCTGAAGGGGTACCTCCCCGCTCCCACCTCACACACAGTGGGACCCTGGACTCAGGAGCAGAGCAGCCCTGGGACTTCGCTGGTGTGTCAGCAGGTGGCGCTGGTGGCTCAGGATGCAGTCAGTCCTGTGCACTTGGAAGATTGCAAGGCGGCTGGGTGGACCGGCGGAGTTTTACGACCTGGAGCACAGGGGCCACCTTTGGGAGGTTTGACACCCACCTCTACCATCTCCTCTCATGTCCAACCTCCTGCCGCTGTTTTCAGGAAGGACCAGATGGAGGGGGGAGGCAGGCAAAGTCCCCTATTTTTTCACTGCCGCCTCTAGACCCCACCCAGCTCCCCAGCATGCTCCGCTCAAGGGTGGGATTTCACCCACTGATTACGTATAGCCAGCACATGTTCTGAGTGGACTCTGCGCTCTTCTCCAGCAGGACATTTCATCCATACTGCTAAAGCGACTTTCATTGTCCAATGACCTCGGGTGTGAGAGTTGTTTTGAATTTTGTGGTGCAACTGTGTTTCTGTGAGCGTCAGACTCCATTGCCAGCTTCAGGTCGAATAGTTATTAATGTACTTTCTTCTAAGAGTTATGCTTCAAATCGTATATCAAGCAGCTGATCCATTTAATTTCTGCATGTAAGGCCAGAATCAACACATCCTTTTGCATGAGGTCTCCAGCACTGTTGTTAGCAGGACCCTTCTGTCTTTCTCGTGCATTCTTGTCATAATCAAGTTGCATTAGATGTGTGGGCTCATTTCTGGGCTCCCTGTCCTAGTTCATTGGGGTGTATGTGTGTGCCTATACTTTGATTACTGTGCTTTCCTACTCTCTCACTGTTCCTGGTTTAGGAGGGCATTAGCCGCAGGCTTTTCCTGACTGACTCTTGGGTAGCAATCCTTCTTTCTTTCTTTGCCCTCCAAGGACACGGTGGGTAGACAGCTAAGGGTGAACCAGAGAACTTCCACTTTTCCCTGGACCGGGAGAGTGCTGGGGGAGGGGGGCAGTAACAGCCTGAGAGTGGGAATCTGTGGAAACTTCCGGGGGCTGGCTGAGAGCTTAGACAAGAGCTTGGAGCAAGCAGTCCAGCCTTCCTCCAGCTCCACTTCCCTCCCTCTTCCCCCCTCCCCAGCTCAACAGGAGTCACAGCTCTGCTCTTTAGAGGTCTCCAATGCTGAATGAGCAGGAAGAGTGGTTAGTCCACAGCCACAGGGCTCCTGTGATGCACGTTTAAGGCAGAGCCTCAGGCACAATCTTTCCTGACAATAAGCTGCACTCCCAACTGTGGAAAGGCTCTTTTATATAGACTCAGTGAGTCTCCGTAAAATATGATTGGGTGGGTGTATGTATATAAATGAGGCATTGCATGAAGACCAATCAGGAGAGGGCAATCAATCATGAAGGAGAAGTAAAAGTCTTCAAACAGGTCGCCTGTTTCCTCCATCTCCATGGGCCCTCTGAAGATGATATAAGAGAGACAGCAAAGAAAGAGTAAGCCCAAGGAATCTCTTTGTAATGGTTCTTCCGGCCACACTGCCTCGTCTGGGCGGAGCTGTACGCATGGCCCGTCCCTGCTTTGCAGCGTTGGTGAATTTCTAGCTGAACTGGTGGGCGTCGGTGGGCACACAGTCCTGTAGGTACTGATGGCCGTCCAGGGCCAGGCGGTGGGTACCTCTGGCCGGTTACCTCCTGGCGGGTCCCCCAAACGGCTCCGGCGCCGTGCACCAGGGGCTGTGAGCTCAGCTCCTCTGAGCGCGTGTGGGGCGCCCCCTTGGCAAGGCGCTGGGCTTGAGCGGCTCTGTCCCTGTCACAGGGACCTCGGCCTCCCGCTCTGCCTTTGCCCGCCCTGCGCTCACTCAGCAAGGTCGGCGCTATCCACACTCGCAAAAAACTGGATCGATGCCCGGGAGCTCTGCAGAGGATCCAGCTAGAACACTGCTTGTACACGGGCAGCGCATGCTTTTGACACAGGCTTCTGAGTGTAGAGGACCCTGCCATCTGTTCAGTGCTGCCCCTTCCCGTGTTTGCCACGGATCTGGATCTGGTTTCTTTCCATGGACCCGATAGAAAGATTATGGACGCTTCCCACAAAGCTGCGGCGCTGTGGCAGGTAGAAGCTTCGCTTTCACAGCCCCTGGGGCACCCGAGCTCCCACCTCTCCACAACCAGTCTTCAGAGGAAGACTTGCTCCCAAGAGGCACCCACCACCACCTTTGGATGCTCCAGTTGGGGCTTCCACCTTTGCGCTGGATCAGATGGCATCCCACAGCCTCCTAGAACTGCCACCCTATACCCACCAACCGGCTGTCACTTAGCAGCCAACAGTCACTAAGCTCCACTTGCCTTTCCATGATGACAAAGGTCTTGCTGGGCGACCCTCTCCAGTGGGGACACCTTGAGAGGCGGATCCTAGCAGGGGTCACAGATCATGTAAGACCCCCCCAGGAGATGCTTGGGAGCCAGTTCCTTCCTTTTTTCAAATCCTGGTTGTGAGGTGAACTCAGAAGTAAGTATGCCAAAACTGAGTCAAAATAAACTTTCTTTGCTTTGTAATTTGTTAAGGTCATTTGTTACGGTATATTACAGTAACAGAAAGGTAACACATTTAGGAACAACTAGATAGGAAGAAATTAGATAAATTGGAACACATGGATAAGTCACCGGGAACTGGATAGCTCTAAACGAGTTGATGTAAAGATGGAAGACAACCTTGACATCTCCATTCTAGTTCCCAAGCCCCTCTGCCTGTCTCTGAGGTGGGCTAGTCTAATGATCCTCCTGCCTCAGACTCCCAGTTCTAGGATTGCAAGTGTGCCACCCTGCCACGTTGGCATGCCTGTTTAGAGGGGGTCATTATGAATCAATGTTGAATTTTATCAAATGCTTTTTCTTCACCGACTGATAAGACCATATGGCTTTTATCCTCCTCCTTGTTGACCATGTGATGTGTATATATATATATTGATGTATATATGTGTATATATATTATATATGTTGTTGAACCATCTTTGCATCTTGGGGGTAAATTTCATTTGAATATATTGTAACTATTTTTTGTGTTGCTTAATTCAGTTAGTATTTGCTTTATATTTTTATATTTACATGAGGGGCTATATTTTTCTTGTTTGTTCATTTTTTTTCCTGTCTGGTATTGGTTTCAGGATAATACTTGACTCAGACCATTAGTGATCCTTTGTGTTTCTGAGGTATTGAGTGCAGTGTCTTCTTTTTCACACACACACATATATATGTGTATATGTATACGTTATGGGTGTATATGCGTTTACATATGTGTATATGTGTGTGCATATGTGTATACATATATGTGTTTGTCTATATACAATATGTGTGTATAAATATGTGTATACATATTTGCATGCATGCATATATGTGTGTATACATATGTGTATACAAGTATGCATGTATATACATATGTGTGTACACAAATGTGTGCATACATGTGTATGTGTATGTATATATGTATATGTATATTGTGTACACAAGTAGGTACTTGAATGTATGTGCCTTTGGAGGCCCAAAGAATGGCATTGGGAATCATCCTGCTTTACCTCCTTATCACTTTGCTCTGGGGTTTCCCGGGCTCCTCCTTCCAGGGCCAGAATCACGGGCTGCCACTATCTCTACCTGGCATTTTTTTAATGTGGGATCTGGGGATCAGAACCCAGGTCCTTTTGTTTGGGAAGCAATTTCCCTAGCCCCTGTCTTATTTTTTGACACACGTTCTATTGCAGAACCTGTAGCTCCTCAATCTGACTAGTCCATCAGGACAATGAGCTTCTGGTTCCACCTGTGTCTGAGCACTGGGTTTCAGGTGTATGTCACTGCACCCCACTTTTATATGGATGTTGGGGGTCTGAACTCTGTTCCTTGTGCTTGGGCACTCTTACCCACTGACTATCTTCCCAGCCCTTCTGGTCGTTTTTCTTTTTTGGAAAATTGATATCTTCTGCTTTCCAAATTGCCATTCTATGTCCACCACCCGGCAGCTCGCTGCTGTCCTCCTTCCTTAGCTCCTGGCAGGTGCCATTGCTCTTCCTTGTCTTGATAAATCACACTGCTCCAGGTTCTACCTTCTGCTCATACAGTGCATGGTTTACACACGCATCTGCTTATGGACACAGAGTTGATCCAATTCATAGCTTGTATATTATGCAACTTACACGGTACCGAGAAGACTGGCATTTAAGCATGCTGACGCCTGCAATTACGCATAGGTGCACAGTCATCCCCATGCCAGCAGTGTAAACTGCACACTTCCTCTGCTGACACCAAGTAGAAATGTGCAGCCTCATGCACTCTCAGAAGGCATGTGACTCAGATGACTATTAGGCCTGCACCATCAACAATACATAATTGCATACATTCAATTAGCCCAGAGAGCTTGTGCAGCATGCTAAGACTTATTACTCAGAAGCCAGTAGAAATGTCAAAGAATAAAAATAAATTTAAAAACACGAAGAAGCCAGATATCAACTCATTAAAAGAATCTGCCCACCACTAAGTATTAAGCATTTACGGTTCTCCCCACCAAGGATTTCAGGAAGGTAGTTACTCGCTTCTTAGTGCTGATTAACAGCACAGGACTGACTGTGGTGTAGCTGTTGGCCACCATTATCTGAATACAGTGGTGTGCCGGGTCATTGTTCTGCATAATTCTTGAGGCAGAAATGATGTAGCCCAAACAGTAGATGACCACAAAGAAACTCATGAGCAGCAGGATGGTTCGGTGGCCCTTTGCTCTGGGGACACTCTCGGAGAGGGGCAAGTGCTGCAAAGATGCTGTGCCTGTACAGGAGAGCCACCATGTAGCCACTGGAGAGGACCATGAGCCCTACAAAGGACACATCCTGGAAGATCCGTAGCATGGAAAATAAATGTCTGATGATGTTACTCATGGGCAGGATAGTGCAAGACTTGGTGACAAATAGGAGACCTCGAGAGGGAAAGCTGTTGTTGGCCGCAGCAGAGAACAAGAAGTCGCGCCGAAGGCCAGATAGAAGACCCACAGCATGAGGACAGAGCAGAGGCTGTAGTGTGGGGATCTGCACTTGACCTTAGCCAAGCAGGAGCTCTGCGGCCTGAAGGATGCTCAGCAGGTGGCACAGATGGACAGGCCCCTCAGGAACTTGTGCAGGTAGATGAAGGAATTTATACCCGATGGCATCCCAAGGATCCCCAGACACAAACACATCAGTAGCTGTGAACCTCATGATTATCAGCATCCCCAGGTGGGTTAGGGCCTGGAGACCAGTGACCACATTGGTGGGCCTGGACCTGGGCCGAGAAGAAATGTGAAGGTGGAAGAGAAAGCAGGAAGGTGTTGGCTGAAATTCTGATGCCTATTTCAGAGAAAAAGGTGTTTTGGATGTCAGTAATTCCATAGACTATGTTGACTTTTGTCATCTTACGAGACAAGGAACTACGCAGCAAATATCTGAGGAGAAAAGCGAGAATTCTTTATCACAACTGTGGACCTATTCCCACATGCTCTTTCCCTCTTTTCCCTCAGGCCTCCCTCAGCCAAAGCCAGTGCCTACCATGTCTTAGCAGGCTGGAGTATGTGCTCATTGCCAGCTCCCGTGTGCCCGCCCAGTGCCCGCCATGTCTCAGCGGGTGGAGTATGCGCCCATTGCCAGCCTCCTGCAGTGCATGGACTCCCTCTCCACTGTGATGCTCCACCTAGAGCCCAGAGACAATCAAATAATACTACAAGTATTAGGTCCATGATACTTCCTGATCATAGAAACCTCAAAAACAAAAACAACCCAAACAAACCCAAACCCTGTAAGCTTTTGCTTTGCTCTTAATTGCCTCCAGAAACTGATAGTAATACCCTTTTATTGAAGAAGCAGCACACATGAATCATGGATAAAAAGCACCAGCTGGAACTGGTCTGGAAGCTTCCTCCTTGCTGGACAGCTTTCATAGTACCTGAAAGTATTATGTAAGCTGCTAGGGGAGAAAAGCACTCAACAGTCTCACTAATCCATGAAAACTACAAACTGCAGTAACAATCATCATGGCAAGAAACGACCGTCAGCATAAATAGTAGCATGAATTTTAACAGTTTTCTGATTTGATTTCACTTTTCAGCGGGAATCACATCCTGTTTCTGAAAAACAGAAAAAGAACCTGTGAAAAGAGAGGGACAGGCCCTGGAGCTGGGAGTGCAAGCTATGAAAGGTTAGTTATAAGGACATTATATCTAACTGCCTTTTAAACAATTGTCATTATACCCGTAGATGGAGGATCATTTAGCACTCAATCCAGAAGCTTCCCTCTGCAACAGATTTTTCATTACAGAAAATCAAAACTGGCAAAAGTACAGAAGATAAATGACATTAGACTGCTTGATCTTAAACAGGACATCTAAGCCACTCCCACCTTCCAATCCCAAGGCTTAGGGAATATTGAAGTGTAAGAGGAACAGCAAGATTCTAAGAGCCTGAAGGGGGCAGAAGTGCAGCCAGGCATTATTTTCTGGACCTGACTGACTGTTGAATCCATGAACTCACTGCAGCTGTGTATCTAGTTCCACAAGCACGGGAATTGTTCTACCAACATTTCACTATGGAAGGGGTCAGATTTCAACAGGCCCCCATGCCTTCTTGTACACCGATGGGGATCAATGCTGATGAGGGGGCATAAAGATGCTGTCCTCAGCGGCACACCTACTGATAGATGATTCATGCTCTAGTAAGTACTCAGGATTATGCCATCAGGCAACCCAGATGAAAGTCATGCGAAAAGATGTGAAAACAGGAGGGAGCTGATAGAGAAGAAAAAAGGTTGTAATGGGAACGGGGCGGGATAGGATTGGGGATTAAGTTGTGAAAATATCACAGATTCACTACTTACACTATGAAACCCTAAAAGAATGAAATAAAACTTATTACACATACACAAAGATTTCCAACACATAATGGAAAAGGTTCCCTGTTACCACCTCTGCTGAAGCTTTCCCTGGCTATCGGGCTTTTGTTTTTATTATTTTCACTGTTGGATAGACAACAAAAGCTCTATAATTTTTTTTGATAGCTTCGAGCAGGAGGGTTGCCTAGAAGTAGAGAAATAAAATCCTCCCAAGTACCAGCCCCACTGGGTCAGATGTACACACTGAAACATTCATTTATTGCCATCATTTTTCTGGTTTGGTCTCTGCCAACCCAAATCTTTCAAACATGTTAGTATTGCAAATATTAGTCTCTGTGGACTTCTGGACAGAGGTCTCTGTAGAAATGACAGCTACTATTTTTACTGTTCAGAGCTTCTCGCACGTTACTCTGGTCAATAACAAGTCTGTCAATAATAATCACTTCTGTCACCGCCTGAAAGGGAGAATAAGACATTTCCCAAATGTCTGAACATTTTGGCAGTTTCTATGGAGGAGCCATGATGTCGTGTTAAGACGTTCTGAGCCCTGCAGTTGTGCCCACAACCTTATATGTCACTATCATAGCACAGTGACTAGTCTACATGAGCCAAACACTAGAAGGAATTTATTCTGGTGTCTTTTTGATTCTATCATGTTAGGTTGGAGTGATGAAAAAGAATACAGTTAAAGAGCCTCAGCTGCAGGCACTGTAAGGGTTTAACAAGAGGACAAAGCATGCTTGAACTCAGCCCTGAGAGGCAGGCGAGACAAGCCCAAGCCTCAACTCTCCGTGAACTCAGCCACACTCCTGCTCCTACTGGAGATCCAATGGGAAAGTTCGCACTGGAAAATTTGGTGATGATGCGCTGATGGATTACTTCCTGTAGAATACATGCTGATGGTGTGCTTCAAAACTCTAAAATACAAAGTATGTGGGAAAGAAATGTTACCAGAAAATTGGAAGGCTAAATTATTCCATGGCTATGTATTTATATTTATACTATGTATTCATGCTTACATGCATCCATAAGACACTAAGAGAAAACAGAAATGTTTAGCTTTTGTGAATACATGATATTGTCTAAAATTCAGAACTGAGGCAGATGCGTGGTTAAAACATTGAAAAGGTTTGAGCCTCACGTTCGATGTGTGTGTGTGTGTGTGTGTGTGTGTGTGTGTGTGTGTGTGTGTATGACAGAGAGAGAGAGAGAGAGAGCTCTCTCTGCCTGCTTGGGTATTAAAGGATTTGGGGTTGTATCAGAGGTCCTTGAAATGTAATTGTGATTTACCTGTACCAAAGGGGCTATAAATGACACATTTATAAAGGGGGAGGGGAAACGTTGCCTATCATTTGTAATTGGTTTTGATTTACATTTCACTTACACTTAGATATGGAGCACAGAATACAATTTAACCCCTCTTTATGCGGCATTCTAAGCAAATCAGTGCTGCTGTCTGACTGGATCCAGGCCACGCCCGGAGTGCGGCAAATCAGAGTAATTTCCATCTTCTCAAATATTCTTGTTTCTGTGTGTCTGAAATGTTCAGGTCTTCAAATTACTTTGCTCCATATTCTATTTGTCTGTCTGTCATGTTGGGGTGCACACATACATGCATATGGGAGTCACAGGATGACTTGCAGGAGTCAGTTCTCCTCTTCCACCATGTGTGTTCAGGGAATCACACTCAGATTGTCAGGCTTGGTTGTGAGCACCTCTGCCTGCTGAGCCAGCTCACCGGTTCCTTATGCATGCATATGTGTGTTCTTTTCATGTACGTAAGCAACTGCAGCAGGCTACAGCCATGCTACAGTGCTGTAAAGCATGAGCTACTCCCCCCTTCCCCACCAGTGTGGCCTGGTGTTCCTTATCTACCTTCTTCTGTCCTGTCCTGTCTGCCTTGACTGACCACCATTCTTTCTACTTCAGTATAACAAATCTTGCTAGCAACCACAATTGAACAACATATGGGAACATGTCCAAAATGAAAATTATGGGTCACCAAACAGAAAAACAGTGTTCTTCCCAAGAAACAATTAGGATTTGGCATAGTTTTCTCCTGTTGCTCCCTTAGCGTTTCTCCCATGAAAAACATGAAAGATATGAATCTCACTTGCTCACTGAAATAGATCCACACATGTGACATGTGCCCATTTTTGTATATTTAGTTCATGAAAAATAAAATCTGATAGGGGAGAGTAATGTCAGATCTGTGTTAGCATGTAGAACTCTGTTTCCCACACATGAACTTGCCTTCTCACACATGATCTCTATGATCATAAGCTCTGTATGTTCAATTCTTTTTATACACATGAGCTTTATCAAAACAATGATATGAAACTCACAAAGTAGTTCATTCTGGTCATATATAAATCAAAAATGTCTGGTAATATCATATCTAGTGTGACTGGGATCACAGTAGTCTTCCATGTAATTAAAGTAAATAGGAGTACAGGTAGCATGAGCATAAAATCATAGCTGATACTTTTGTGGATCTGATTATTGATTTGTAAACTACAGGAAGATCTTTTCCTGTGGGTCAAATTCTGTACCAACAGCAGCAACAAAAAAAGTCTCTTTTTCTATTGTATATCTCAGAAATGTTCTCATGTGACTGTGCATATACTCCTCTTCCTATACATAGTTCCCTAGTCACACAGTGTCTCTGTCATAGTTAGGCATAGATATCATCTTGACTGTTGAAGGTTTGAGCTCTGAGCACATTTGTGGAGAATGGGTGGTTGAGTTAAGCTAAGAGTAAACCTGAAGAAGATTGTCCAGCTGATGGTGGGTGGGATTAGGCCCTGAAATAAAACACACAGAGCTGGTTGAGAGAGTCGGCATCCTTGTGTATACTTGGCCAGACATGGCAAGTAAGGATCGTCCCCATCTCAGCCATTATGTAGAGATGGTGTGGCCAGTTCCCTTGGCCCTGATGTTGGTACATGCTTTCCTGTCAAGCTGGACTATGAACTGTAACCAAACTATCAGTAAGAAAATGAATCTCTTATTCCCTTCAGCCATTTGATGGTCATTTATCAGCAACAGAATTTTTTATATTTACCATGCAGGCAAACTGCAACAGATTTGGTACCAGGAGTTGGGTGTTACTAATAAATCCAACTATGTGGATTTTGTTGCTTTTGAATGGTTTTGCTGGACAAAGTTTGAAATGTTTGAAAATTTTTGGCCTTGTGGATTACTAATACCATTCTGCAGAGTTTGGTGGGCCATTTGGAAAAAATAGCGATGTTGAGAGAGTTGTGAATTGTTTGGGCCCAATTTGTGGTGAGGGGAACAAGGGCTTTGGTAAAGCTGAATTTAAAGATAATGGACTGGTTTGCTTGATGGAGGAGAGCTATGTTGGTAGCCTTGAGGATTTGCATGAGGAAAGGGCAGGCAGCCGCTGCTGTAGTTGGACAAATGAGCATCAATGGAGGAAGACTTAGTGACTTTCACTGGGACAATGGAAAAACATGAATACCACCATATGGCGAGTTCATGGTTTGAAAACCCAGATTCCTTCAGGGACCAAATGCCAAGTTAAAGCCATTTCTTGCCCTTTGGAAATTTGGCTGCCTAAAAGAGGCTTTTCCAGCATCAGCACACAAAACTTGGTACAGCTGTGGCTCAAGTGAATCAAGCTATGTTCCAAACTTGCTCCAGAATCTGGCAGTGTCCTCCAGGTGGTACTGGTTTTGGTGTATGATTACTGGGTTCATGAAGAGCAGTTTGGCACCAAGTGGCAGGTGTAGAGTCCAGCAAGAGAAGGTAAAGTTTACAGCTGCAAATCCAGAGTGGTATTTGAGATGCCAGAACAGTGGGATGTATGCTGAGGATGGCTGCAAGTGGAGATTCAGCCTGGTTCAGAGGAACTCTGCTTTTACAACTTCGAGCTGCAAACAGGACTGGGAATGCCTCGAATCTTTTGTGCCACTGTGACTACATGATGAGCAACAGAAGATGGACATTGAAGTAAAGGATGCAGTATTTGATTTGTTGGATTTTGATCTTTCTAATGTTTTCTTATTATTCAAGATCCTTCTGTTTTAATATTTTATCGGTTTTAAAGTATTTAACTTATTCTGATTTAATTCATTCTTAAGGTTAAAAAACTTTGAACTTTTAAAATGTTGGAACTGAAGTTTTAATGAGAGAACATTTTAAATTTGTGTATGAAATGTATTTATATTTTTAAGATAACTTTTAACACCTATGGGGACAAGGATTGAAGGCTACAGTTTAAAAGTGCTGTTTTTGTGTCAAGTTAATAAGGGGTGAAGTGTCATAGTTAGGCACAGGTGTCAACTTGACTGTTGAGGGTTTGAGCTCTGGGCACATTTGTAGAGAATTAGTGGATGGGTTAAGCCCAGAGCAAACCTGAAGGAGATTGTGCACCTGGGGAAGGTCCAGCCTACGGTGGGTGGGATTAGGTTCTGGAATAAAACACGCGGAGCTGGTTGAGAGAATCGGCATTCTTTTATACACTTGGCCAGACATGCTGGTCTGGCAAGTAAGCCATTATGTAGAGATGGTGTGACCAGTTCCCTTGGCCCTGATGTTGATACGTGCTCTCCCATCAAGCTGAACTATAACTTGTAACTAGACTATCAGTAAAAAAAAAATAAATCCCTTGTTCCCTTAAGCCATTCGATGGTCATTTATTAGCAATAGAGTTTTTTATATTTACCATTCAGACGAACTGCAACAGTGTCCACACCTGGGTCACACACAGTCGAATCACTTATTACATGCCTCAGGCATATACAGCCTAAGTTTATGTAAATATCATGGAAGTGCTATGAAGACAGACACAGAACAACTTGTGTACCAGCATTTTATTTCATCAGGATTTTTGCGAGTAAGAATCCTTCACAGGTTACAGCCTGTCTGTTCCAGTCACACCGCATCTCCCTCAAGCATAACACAGTCCAGCAGATCCAGGGCAGAATGCAGGACCTCTGCCAACAGCAGGGAGTGGGGCATACTCCCCAAATAAGAGAGTTCGAGTAAGATGTCCAGGGTCCTTGCACAGCGGGGCATCCTGACCTACACCTCCTTCTGCAGAAAACTGAAGCTGCCTGGTGGCTTTGTAAGCAGAGAGGCTCACAGCGTGGATTCCGAGAGAGCTCACATTTGGATAAGATTCCAAGTCTGGGAAGACCAAGGAAAGGCTGAGAAGGCAAACTACAGAGACAGCTGTATATCAAAAAAGAAGTGGCAGAGAGAAATCTGAGTATCATCAGTCAGAGCTGAAGAGAAGCTGGGAGCACTCAGGACCTATCAGCGAGAGTCCCTTCCTCACATGGAGAAAGACAGCAATCATTGCAGACATGTGTCACTTTCAGCGACATTGACAAACCTATGACACTTGAGATCCGCACATGGCTCCAAACCAGTGACAAATGCTCAGGCTGAAGGACTTGAAACAGTGGGGAGGAAAGAACAGAAAGAGGAAAGCCCCTGGCAGACCATTCAGATGGGGGTACTCCTGGGTGAGGCCAGGGAGGGGGCATCTTTTTCGTCTGCAGCACGAGTTCAATCATGCCAGTCTTTTAGGACAGAGATGTATAAATCACATGCCTTTATCCTGCACTTAGCAACACGTGTTCAGGGAGCACATTGGTTTGTGATTACTGTGCACCTCCGCGGCATGGCGTCATCCTTATCTCCTCTCTGAGCACCAAAGTGGAAGTGGGTCAAAGGGTCTGGGCGTCGAGACTCCTGCTTCATTGAGCTTTGGGATGAGGTTGAACCTGCAGTGCTGCTCTGCTTGGAACACTATGAACATTAGGGGGACATGGCCGCAGTTCAGACAGGGTTACACTGTCCCCACCCAGCTTGCAGCACTGGAAACACTAGGGGGATATGACTGCAGCCCAGAGAGGACTGCACCCCCCAGATGTCAGTGCTGGGTGCAGAGCTTGCTGCGAAATAGCTGAAGTCCAGGGGTAGAAAGAACAAATGTCTGAGGACTATCAGAGCAATTGAAAGCGCGGCAGGATTGTGAGGTGCAGCGCAGAGCCACGCCTGTGGCTACAGTATGCTTCCTGCCACTTTGTCAAATGTCAAATGTCAGCCCTAAAGAAAGCAGAAGAGCAGAGGCTTCAAGGGTACTGGGAACCCACCAGTCCTGACGCAGAGCCTGCTTGCAGCTCACTTGGCGGTGAAGCCCGTGAGGGGCTGCTTTCCTGCTAGGCAGCACCACTTGCCCAGGAACCTTCTGTGCATCTTACCAGCGGCTCATAACAGGTGCCAGGCATAGAGCAGCGCAGGGGAGACAAGCAGCCGCAAACCTGCCCCACACACTGAGATGTGGCCCTCTCCACTCTCACACGCATTGAAAAGGTATATATATATATTTTTTTTTTCAGTGAACAGAACATAGAGAAAAGATGAGTGGATATAAATATCATTCTCTCAAGCTCTTGAGGTTTTAAATGTTAGCAGTGAGTTTGTTGCCATGTGAGGTACAGCTGCAAGATGAAGTTTTCAATACACAGCCCCGTTTTCTTGGGAGGTTTCAGACCACATGATCAAACTAGGGAACTCAGTTGTCTCCGTGCTATGAAAGTGACAGAAGCAGAATGAAGTGTGGGGCATTAAAGTGCAACAGTGACTGAGCACCCCCACAGGGTGCTGTACCCCTCCAGGGAAGATGTAGAAAGGGTGCTGTACCTCTCCAGGGAAGATGTAGAAAGTACAGACCTTCACTGAATCAGCACACCCCATGAAAACATTAAGTAAATACACATTATGAGAAGAACCCCTCATCACACTGCACAGAACACAGTGCCCTGCGCCGAGTGGGCCATGGAGTCCCTGGGCTCCTGAACCCTCGCCCCCCAGCCCAGGGCTCCTCCTCCCACAGCCTGCCAGGCCCCTCCCGCCCTGCTTCTGCTGCTGGAGCACAGCACTCACCCAGATGGACGTGGCAGGGGAGGACTGTGCACTGAGGAGAAGCTGTGCGGGTGAGCACAGGGGCGTCTTTAACTCATCTCTGCGGCCTGCAGTTTCGGTGTCTGTGGCAGGTGACAGGATTCCGTGGGGAGCACTGAGGTGCCGCAGGCCCGGTAGGAAGTTACCTGCCTGTTGATTTTACTTTGCCCTGTCCTGGATGATAGCAATCCACAGAGGGCTGGGCTCCAACTTTTCTCTGCTTCTCTTGCGCACTGCCTGAGGGATGAGAGGTCCCATCATGCAGACAGCTGAGCTTTCTCAGCCTAAGTCAGTTCAAACCAACTTCATACCTACTGATGCCTCTCCTCTGTGGTGCGAGACCTCTGGTTCCTCTTTGAGCTTTCTACAGTGAGTGAGAGGCAGCCCTTTCAGGTTCTGTCCTCACACAGGCTACCACGTGTTACTGATTCTTGTGTCAAAAATTCTCAAGTTCTCAGTTTCAAGCTCTTAAAAAATGTGAGAAAGGTTTAAAAACAAATAAAACTAGGGGTGTGAAGGCAGACTTGGCACCTGTGGCCAAGCACCCACAGACAGCTCAGATATAACCAAGGCAGAGGTGGAGTCGTGTCAGGCTTCATTACCCAGTAGCCTGCACAACTAGCCTTCCCACTCATGGCAGTGGGAAGAGTCCTAGGCCTGTGAGTGGCAAACCGTACATTTGTGCTTCAGGCTCTGTGTGGTTCGTGCACAGTGATGTAGAGTACCAGCAGAATGCAAGCCTGCCACACCACAGAGAAAACACGCCACTCGCAAGCCAGTGCTTTGTAACAGCTGTCCTCGATATGACCAAGGGTAACACAAGGCCAAAAGGTCAAGGCTTGAAGAACTAAATGGATACACGAAAAACAAAGACATCAGCATCAGCTACATAGAATTTCACATGATGGGGCTGCAAGGACTGGGAACTCTGGAAGAAAGGTATGCAGGCTTCCGTGCACGCTAATAGATCCCAACTCAGCCAAGCTGTTGAAGGAGCATGCTAACACAGTGTAACAGGAGGGCTCGTCAGGAAGTAGCCTGCACCTTGCAGCCCCCACCCAGCCGAGCCCCTCTGTGCCCTCAGCAAGCTGGCCTTGACCTGTCCCCCGGCATGGCCCATCTGCCACCCAGCTGCCATCTGACTCTATGCACATAGTCACTGAAAGAATTCTGGAGCTGACATGGCAGAGGGTTGGCCTGCGTACCCCCCTTAAGGAGGCCATTGCTCCCTGGAGGTGTGATGACTTTTTGGAGAGGGAAAAAGGTAAAAACGCACACCGAGTCTTGCCGTGACCTGCTGTGTGATTCTGGGCGGGTAAGTCCACCTCTCTGGGTTTTCATTTCAGTGATTTGAAACATCTCTAATTATCTGTTGCTCGTACACATTCTAAATGCTTGGGGGTTGTTCCGTGTGCCATTTGTATTATCCAGAACTTCACCTGCTGTGTGTTCACTGTATACAGAGCGGGGCTTCATACAGACAGTTTCCTTTCAGATCATTTATTTTGACCATATTCGCCCTGGCCTGAGCACTACTTATCCCTTCACAATTCTCCCTCCTCTTCCCCTCCCACCCTTCCTCCTTTCTGCTTTCATGTCACATGTATGTAATGCTTGTCTTTAGGTTTCAGGCTTTTTCTTCTCTTTCCACCTCCTCTTTCTCTTTTTTCCCCTCAATTTGATGATATCTATTGATGATTTACAGCTGATTAAAATCCCAATGTGAACATGTACACCATTTTCTTTATCCATGTTGGTGGGCACCTAAACCAGTTCCAAACCTGGCTACTGCAAATAGCGATTTAATAAACACTGATATAAGGAATTATCCGTGGTATATGTGCTGACTTACTTTTGGATCTGTTCCAGGAAATGGTAGAGGGCCACATGGCAGAGTGTGTACACATGTGTGTATATATGTGTGTGTATGTGTGTTTTGCATGTAAATGTATGAGAGGGCACTTGAGTATGCGTGCCTGTGGAGGCCCAAGGGTGAAACATTGGATCACTCTACCTTCTTATTGTTTTGCTCTGGGGTTTCCCAGGCTCCACATTTCAGGTCAGAATTGCAGGTCACTGTCACATCTGCCTGACATTTTTGTATAAGTATGGGGATCTGAACTCAGGTCTTCTTGCTTGAGAGGCAAAGGCTTTAACCTGTAAGCCATCTCCCTACCCACCCCCACCCCTGTCCATGTTTAGTTTTTTTTTTTTTTTTTTTAAGCAACAACTGTAGTTTACTTAGAGGGTGAAGGCTCCCAGAAAGACTTGAGTTTTGGGCTGTGACAGCTGTTCCCGTGACCAGCAGAGCCATGTATACCTGCTAGGTATCAGTCACGGTACCCTTACCCTGCCCTGTGCAGCAGAGGGGCTGCGCATCCTTCTCAGTTCATCTTCCCCACCCCCATGTGCAGCTGGGAAGAACGAGGCCCAGGGAAGGCAGGGGACTAGCTGTGGTTCACTAGTGGACAAGCTGACAGAGACCATCACTACCAACAGCAGCCACACTGCATCCCTGAGAAGTGCCCCAGGAGAAAAATGCTTATCGAGGGGAGATCTGAGGGGCAGTGGAAACTGCCAGCCCAGCAGGGACTGTGGGGACAGCGGGGACTACAGGGTCGGGCTATCTGCAGCTCAGAGCTAGTCCTGCTCTTGGCCTTTTTGGTCCTCTAGACCCGCCCAGTTTGAGGACAGAGCAAAATGCAAACAGCCTAGCTGCGGTGAACGTGGGCTCAGGAAGGGCTACAGTGCAAATCGAGCAGGGGGGGGCTCCCCATCCCTGCCCAGGTCTCTGGCCATGGAATAAACATCTCAGACAGTCTCAAAAGTGGACACCAGTCCCACAGGCCTGGAAAGACCCAAGTGGATGGTCACCTTTCTACTGGGCAGCTAGTGGTCATGCTGTGTCCACTGTCAGACACCCCCTGTGAAACCCCCATGCTTCCAGCTTACATGCAATCTGGAGGGCAAAGCCAGGACCTTTGTGGGGAGACAAAAAGGGGAGACACAGGTTTAAGCTCAGGGAAGCGCCTGCAGTTAAGAGGCACTGGAACACAAGGAGGCCACCTGCCTCAGTGGGGACCTGCTTCCTCCACGGGAACCTGCCTGTCTCAGTGGGGCCCTGCCTGCCTCCACAGGAACCCGCCTGCCTCAGCACTCTCTCCTGATCACCTGCCATCCCCTCCTGGTCCTGGAACAGATGCTGCCATGGGACCAGCTCAGGGCAACAGCCACATAACAGGCACAGCTGTAGCACAGCCTGGCCACTGCATTGAGGGCCAACAGCTGGAGGGGGTGGTCACCAACCGACAATGCTAGACGTCATTTACTATGTGGGGTCAGGGCAGTAGTCAAGACTAAAGCTTGGGGTGCCGGGGCAGACCCGTGCTCCTATGGGGCCATGCTGACATCTGGTCAGGTGGGGTGGAAGGAAGAGAACTCTCTGCAGACTTTAATGCTAGCTTGTGCTTATCCCCCACCGGTGGACAGATTCCAGGGCAAAGGAAGGGAGGAAGACTCATGTTTCCTCTCTGCACATAGTAACCACACCTAGAGAGTAAGATGATTTATATTCAACATGTGGCAGTACAGCACACCTGCCCACACCTCAAAGAACATGATTTGTCATTTCACATAGCTCATCATCACGTCACCACAAAGAGTTTTGTTTTGCTTGTCGTCATCAAGGTCATGGTCGTCTCTACCATGGCCATCTTTACACTGAAGCAAAAGTAGACAGCGGGGTCTGAGAGAGGAGACTGTCTTGTGCAGGTGGCTTTGGGACTGTGGGTGAATTTGGCCTATTGTGCTATCTGCAATCCTGCCTTGAAAACAGGAGAGCACTTCAGCAAGCCACCACCAGCAGAGGCCAGTGCTGTGTGCAGAGCTGCTGTGGAGTGGACTGCGGGAGGGAGACAGAAAGAAAACCTGCTGAATTCTTGGCCCTGGGAGAGCCAGTTTTTGGAACCTAGAGTGAGAACAATTTATTTTTATAATGTTAAAATGCTCATAAGAACAGCTCATGTCTCACGCAGCCGTGGCATTTGCTTTGCTTTAAAAACAAATCTGTAGAAATATCAGAAAACAGGAAACCTTATAAAAAAGCAGAACTCCCTGAGTGACTTGATCGTAGACACCCACTTGGTCATTGCTGGGAACCCCACACAATCCTGAGGAGTCTGTTTCCCTGATTGTCCCCCTGAGGAAAGACCATCCCCTGAGGAAGGACCATTGCCCGAGGAAGGACAGTGAGGTAGGCTTTTCTTTGCCATCACACTGCTTTTCCATGGTAGCACCTGTGATACCAGTGCTCCTAAGATAACAGAGGAAGCAGAGATAGGAAACTTCCTGGGAACTTGAGGGTTAGTCAGCTGGGAGTAGGCAGCGGCGAATGACAAAGACACCTGTCTCAAACAGGAAGGGAGGTGAGGGCCAATATGATCCTTTGATCTCCACATGTATGTTGTGTCACACACATGTACGCTCTCTCACACACACACATATGAATGCAAGAACACATATGCACACACTTGCATGCATATGAATGGATGCATACACACACACACACACACACACACACACACACATACACACACACACATATATATGGAATGTATTGAGTTGGCTTACAGATATGGCTGAGGTAATCCAATGATGGCTGCCAGTAGCTGCTCAGTTTGGTAGTCAAGTGGATGATGGCTGAAGGCTGGAAAATTCCTAGAGTCTTTAGTCTAGGTGACGACTTGGAGGGTTGGAAGGCTAGACGGTCGAAGAAACTGAGCAACCGGAAGGAAGAATGATTCCTAGCACAGCTGTAATAAGCATCTGTTCTTCTTGGTGGCTCTTTTTTATATGGTCTAGTACTGAGAGGATCCTATGAGATCCTTGGAGGTTCTGATAGGATCTAGGGCAGGTATAATCCTTTCAAGTAGTCTCAGTTGATCCTTCCAGGTATGGTCTCAGCCTATTTTAGTTAATACTGGGTGTGTCAAGTTGACACCCAAGCTTAACTATCACAGGGTCCAAGAAGCCATGTGCACACTAATACTTCCTTTTAATTTGTGAATGTGAAATAGGCAAAACTGAGTATAGACAATTGCTGTGAAAATGAAATGTATCCTTTCCTCCTTCATGTGTGCATAAGTAAGTTGTGTTTAACATATGACACGAGTAATTAAAGTGTTGATATAGCTAGTCAATATGATTAAATTCATTCAGGAAAACTGGAAAACTAAAAGTAGCTGATCGAATTGAATAAAACTAATTGAAATGGCCGATTTTATAAGTCTTAAAATTAAAGGCAAGAGAACAATAAGGACTGCTCTGTGCAAAGCAGCTCTAGGTGTTGTGTACGACGTCAGTTCAGGTCTCACTGCAGCTCCTTTGAACCTTCATCTCTAGGCCCAGGGTGCCCATAGCCTGCTGGACTCGCCCACCCAGCACCCTGCCTGCTGTGCTTCTGCATCAGTGCACAGATCGGTCATCTGGGCTGGCACTGGTGGTCCTCTGTGCCCGAGAAGAGCCTTTAGAAAGGCCAGCCTGCAGCTCACATTCCTACTTCCGCAGCTGTAGGAAGGTGAGAAGATCCCACTGGGAGCAAAGAACTGCCAGGTTCCAGGGGAATATCTTGGTCTCATAGTACTTTACTTTCTCTTGGACAGTGCCATCAAAGTTCCAAATTTTTCTTCAAGTCCCAGTAGTCATAAAAGCGAGGTGTCTGAGGGTCATATCTTGTAGACCACACTCCTCCTCCATCCTGATACTGGCACTGTAAGGACCACACCCATCATCTCATTCTGATCCCAACATAGTGTAGACAACATCCATCCTCCCATCCTGACCCCAACACTGTGTAGCCCACCCCCATCCTCCCATTCTGATCATAAATTCAAATCAGGTGAAACCCATTCCATACTGTGTGACAGACCCTCATCTCCTCTCCTTGTATGTGATGGGAATGGTCTTTCCTAGTTCATTCTGTAGAAAGCACCCGGTCTCTCATGTATAGTACATGACTTAACAAGCTCCCAGTTTTAGCTATCAAGCTGCAAGTCGGATTTAAACATACATTTTAAAGAAGTAAAATTTAAGAAGGAAAAGATGCCTGGGGATGACCATGGGTTCCATCCCCAACAGGACATAAGAGAGTATGGTGGAAGAGGTGAATTTCAGCACGGGGAGGTGTGCAGTACCACCTGATGGACAGTGGTATTTAGGACGCCATTCTGACAAAAGCATTTCACATTATCTGAAGATTTTGTACAACCTGATGAAGACTGTAAATTGTGAATTCTCTATAATGTGAAAGTACAAAATGCTGGTCTGACTACTGAGACTTTTGGAGCCCCTCCTTGATCTCAGGCAAGGGCCAAACTAACTTCAGTTAGTTAGTCTGCTCTTGAAGTTTGCAGTTTGCAACTGTGAGCTTCCATGATGGATGTGAACTAAGCCTCCTCCAGTTTCTGCCTATCAGCTATGCCTTTTCCACCATAATGAACTGTATCTCCCCCCTGGAACCATAAGCCAAATAAATCTTTTTCTCCCCAAACTAGTCTTTGAGTATTGTCTCACAGCAATAGAGAAGAGTAACTGGTACAGAAACTGGTACCAGAAATGGGGTATTGCTGGGTGAGACTAACAGGATCCAGTAACAGAAAGTATAGTGCTATGAAGTTGAGAGAATTTGCTTCTGAGAAGTATGGCCATCACTGTGATGTGGTCTGTAAGTCTATGGAAATACTTGTTGGGAGAAATATGGAGAACTTAGGAGCATTGTACTGAGAAACCCTTTGTGACTTGGAGACAGATCTTAAGGACTTAAGGAGAGCTTGGAATAGAGGAATGCTATGAGAGACATGGGTGGTGGAGTCTAGCTTGTGGTGGTCCAGAGGGAGACAGAGAAGCAAATGGTGTAATGTTTTTGCTGAGAGTTTAGTATATCCTGAAAGCTTGCTTGAAGTTAAATTCAAGTGTTTGGCAGAGGATATTTCAAGGCAATGTAGTCTTGACAGTGTGACATGGTTACTTTTCAGTGCTCTTGTTCAGAGTTGTGATGAAAAAGAGCAAGGAATTAGGCAGAAAGAGATGAAAACTGTGAGGTTTGATGAGGAAGAATGTGATGGCAAACTTGAAGAACTGAACCTGGAGGAGGCAGAAAACAAAATGGTGGTTATTGTTAAAGAGATTAGCTCAATTAGTGAACCAAAGCATGCTCCATTTTGATAATAGAAGAGGCCCTACCCTGAGGCCCAGGCTCCCACCCATAAAAATGCAAATTCTTTTGGGAAGGAAGAGCTGAAGGACAGAGATCCAAAGGAATATTCAGTTTAACTAAAGCAACCGCCCAAGAAATATTCAGCCAGTTAAGAGATTCTTCCCAGCTTCAACACAGAGAAGCTGAACCAGCTGTGATTCATGGGGGCTAGTCTCCAACCGAAGGCTATAGCAGAACTTGGCAACATCATCCATGTGGTATTTGTTTTAGAGGCATTAAAGATGCAAAAGGGAAGAGGCCATGGATTCCTTCCCCAGGGTTTCAGAGAATGGCTAAATCCAGGTAGTGTGTGGCAGGATTGAAATTCCAGCAGAAGCTCAGAAAAGGCATTTTATGCTATGGAGTTAAAGTTTTATTTGCTATTGAGACATGAAGATGTTAAAGCTGCCAGAATCAACATGGGGTAACTGCCAAGGAAAGTTACATGAAATAGTTACTCTCTCTCCTGGAGACAGCACTCAAAGTCAAACAACTTAAGGAATAAAGGGAGATTTATTCAGCTTGCAGTTCCAGAGGGGAGATACAGTCCATTATGGTGGGAAAGGCATGGCTGGTTGGCAGAACCTCCAGCTAAGTCAGGTCTGTCAAGGAGTCTGAGAGCTGCAAAATTGCCAGCTTCAAGAGCAGACCTCTCTTGGACATAGGGTGGGACTAAACTTCAAGGCCTCCCCTCTGTGACTATTATCCTACAGCAAGTCTCCATCTTTTAAGGTGCCATGGCTTTTCTAAACAATGAAAAATTCAAACACATGATCCTGTGGGGAACAAACCACATTTTAAACCATGACATTCCACTCCTGGCTCCCATAAGCTCATTATGCTCATTATGCAAGCCATAGTCAGTCCAACTTTAAAAGTCCCATAGACTACATCAGTAGTCCCAACACAGTCCAAAAGTCCAAAGTCCAAAGTCCCCTGTAAAATCAAAAGACAAGTTACATATATCCGACATACAATGGCACAGAATAAACATCCCCATTCCAAAAGGGATGAATGAGGGGCATATCCAGAAAAAATCAGTCCATAACAAGACAGAAAACCAGCAGAAAAAGCTCCAAATCTTTTAGCTCCCTGTCCTCAAGCTACCAGTTCTCTGTTCTCACTCCCGAGTACAGAGATATGGGCGCGTGCCAACATGCTGGCTGACTGCAGGCTTGAACCACGCTGGGTCACAGGCTCACAAGGCTTTAGACGTTTGCACATAAACCACGCAGGACTCTGATGCACACTTGCAGAGAGCTCCACATAGAGGAAGTCAGGGCTCTTCTTGCCCCCACTAGGGCGGCCTAGGCTGGTGGCTCAGGCTCCTTGGGGAGTGCAATTTTTTTTTGTTCAGTCTGCCTGTGAGACCCTCAGCCCGCTCTGCCTCTACTTCTCTACTTTCCTTTTTTTGTTTTAATTCACATTTAATGTTATCACAGCTTTAACATGAAACTGAGCTCCGAAATCACAGAGTTCAAACTAACACTACATGGAAACCAGGCATTGCATTTGAGAATTGACCCAAGAAGATGCTGCCTGTCACACAGTGTAGAGAGAGGACCCTAGGCCCAAGGGAACTCATGGAAAATACCAGAAGTCTCACAGCAGAGGCATCAATAAATATTAAGTTGGTTTGAACTGACTTAGGCTGAGAAAGCTCAGCTGTCTGCATGATGTGACCTCTCATCCCTCAGGCAGGTGCACAAGGGAAGCAGAGAAAAGTTTGAGCCCAGCCCTCTGTGGATTGCTATCATGCAGGACAGGGCGAAGTAAAATCAACAGGCAGGTATCGTCCCACTGGGTCTATGTATCTCTATGCTCCCCGCGGGATCCTGTTGCCTGCCACAGACACTAAAACTGCAGGTCGCAGAGATGAGTTAAAGAAGCCCCTGTGCTCACCCGCACAGCTTCTCCTTAGTGCACAATCCTCCCCTGCCATGTCCATCTGGGTGAGTGCTGTGCTCCAGCAGCAGAAGCAGGGAGGGAGGGGCCTGGCAGGCTGTGGGAGGAGGAGCCCTGGGCTGGGGGTGAGGGTTCAGGAGCTACAGGGAGATACTGGGCTCCACAGACCTACTCGACACTGTTCTGTGTAGTTTAATAAGGAAGTTTTCCTCTTATGATACTTATTTCCTTCACTTATACTTTTCAAATTAATTAATATTTTCATATGAAATATCAGTGATTTTTAGCCTTACATGTATTGTTCTAATAAGTAACTCATAATGAAGTACTGTATCAACACTCTAGTTACATATAGTATTTTTAGTAGTTAAAACATAACTTACTCCTATGCCTATCACCAGAACTAGGTAAGTGATCATGTTATATTTTAATTAAGTTCCTTGGTTTGCTGCTGTCACCTGAACTGACACAGAACTAATGGTACTGCAAGGGGCCTCCAGAGCTTGAGTTATTGACAGCAATTTCAGGGTCTTCAGAAGGAGAGAAGCTCCTGTAGAAATCATCCTGCAGGACAGTTCACATTCCCACAGAGGAGCAGCTAAGATTTCCACAAAAACATTTTTGTCCTAAGTCAATTTCAGTAGTTGTGCACTAAGGGTGTTGGACCCCAGTCTGTGCTCTACACGGTTAGCAAATGGCAGCTGAGGGAGCTGGCTGACGAGGTTGTCAGCACATGCATATTAAACACGCTCTGAACTTCACGGCACTGTCCCTTCTGGAGCCAGGAGCTTGAGAGAAACTTTGTGTCCATTCATCTTTTCTCTTGTGTTCTATTCACTTGGGGAAAAAAAAGTCGTAATCATTGAGATGTCTGAATTTCATATAGTTTGAAGAAAGATGGGACAGGCAGTGGAGCCTCATCCTTTCAGGCTCTCTGCTTGACTTTAAGATTTTTCTTCATCTGGATCTTTCCACGAACAAACATGAACAGCAATTCAGCGGAGGTGATGGGAAAGGAGTCAAAGATGTCGAACAAGAAAGTGATGGTGATGGTCACACCACATGAAACAGGGTCTGACACAGGGCTGTGTCTTAATCTTAGAAAATATTAATGTTGTGGGAGTCCCCGGGAATTGCAGCTCTGTCCTGCAGGCCGTTTCCATGGGTCCTCCACAAGGGGGATCGGGGAAAGGTGAGTGCGCTGTCCTCCTGCTCCCAGCCCTCCTTCCCGAGGACAATCAGACACAGCAGGGAGTTTAGTCAAGCAGGAACTCCTTTATTGCAAGTCCATAGCCCTCTTATAAAGGCAGAAACTGCAAGCGGAATTCTAGGGTGGAGAAACGGGCAACCAATCATCTTAAAGGTCAAGCCAGCTATGCCCCCTATTGTCTTCCTCCATCAAAACATCTTTGTCTAAGCTTGCCAGACCACCCAGGTCACCTAGACTGAAGCCCCCACAAATGTTTTTAATGGTGCTGTAGAATTTTTATTTAAGAAATCTCCACTTTTAAGTGTTTTACCCAACTATTTACCTTAGCACTGAATTCTTAAATTCTACTCCATGTTGAACATCACTCCCCTTGATAGATTACATTACAAATCCTAAATGGCTATATAAAATGAAATAAAGTTGATCCTATGCCCTTGATTTCAGTGAAAAATCTTTTGCCATATTATTAGAAAAAGTTTATAAAATCACATAATCCACAGGTACAATGCTGTAATGAGGAAATGTTGCATCTAATGAGAGAGATTCTATCAGCAAGTTGGTCCCCAAATCCTTCTAGTGTAAATTTCACACTGAGACCTCTTGAGTGTAGAACAATATGAACACTACTTACCTGAAAGAGAGATGAAGTCAGAAACTCAAAGAAGCCATTTTGGGAAGAGATTGCACACTTTTCCTGTGATTAAAACCACAAAATGGGATAGCCCTAAATCTGCTCTAAAGCAGGTCTTTTTAGCATCCTGATTAGGAGAAAGACTAGAATATATTCTTGCCAATTTTTCTCACCCGAGATTGAAACATACCTGAGATGTATGGTTATGAAGTAGCATTCAAAGAAAGGACCAAGAATTCAGAGTTCTCTGGAGAAGGGACTGCTTAAGTATCTTGTTTTTGTAATTTCTCTGCTTCAGGCAGAAGCTCATCCCATCAGCTACTACAGGAACCGCATTAACTCTGAGTCTTGCGCATCAGGAACTACACGAGAACAAAACCAGCAACCAACACTTCTATGGAGATCACTATGTGCCAGACACATGTCCATATCTGACATGTACACTTCATCTTCTTTTCCACATAGTGTCTCCATGGCTCAGCACACAACAGTTCACATGTTCTAGACATGTAAGAGCTCTGCCTCAGAATAGTCAAAGTCACACTCAAAGAAAACCACAGTTGCAGATGTGATTAGAAGCAATCTGAATTCAAAGTTTCAATTATAACATTTCCAATGTAACCACATTAAGAAGATTTGGTTTGCAATAAGCAAACAGAATAAAATATTGCCAACATAAAGTGACTGTATACACATCTAGTTCATGGACATCTTTCCTGGGGAAGTTCTCACTTGTACTTTTATACAATCTCCCTCATTCAGCTACTCCAAGGACAGAAGTGGAGCCACTAGGGAGCCTGACAATCAGGATGACACAGATGAAAGTCACCAGAAAAACATGAGACAGAAGAAAAGCAAGAATGTTCTATAATGCGTGACGATTTTCACTATAGAAGAAAGCTCGAGTGCAGAGGGAGCCTCCTGGTGGGACGCATTCTCCAGCATGATTGGAAAGAATTAGGACCACCAGGATGAGGACAGGAAGGCCTCTGGAGGGCATCGGGTGGGGCAGAGGTGGAACAGCCTGAAATGGACTGAATCTGCATCTGTGCATGGCACACCAGCCTTGGTTGAAATTCATGAAGAAGTCATCTTTGCAATAGACACTTTTCTTGCATCTGCCTTCAGACAGTTTCTATATACATCTAGCCTCCATCAGAGGAATAAACAGTAAACTGTGTTGTGAAGCTAACATAAGAAACACCTTCTCTGTAGTGGCCGTCGGGATCTCAGGCAACAGCATTCTCCTTCTATTCCACATCCTTGTGTTGGAACGCATGACCTGCTCTCTTGGCCCTGAAGACTTTTTTATTACTTGGGCAGAATGGGATGATGTCACAGTAAATCTGTTATCTACTTCCACAGGAGCTTCAGGGGCCTGCCCATCTGCACTGCCAGCACAATGCGTGTCCTCCAGGTCATCACACTCAGCCTGCAGAACTCCAGCTTAGCGAAGTTCAAGCATAAGTCCCCATGTCACACGTCCTGTGTCACCTTATTTTCCCATGAGTCTTTTATACATTTAGTAGCAGTCCCCTCTTAATCTCCATTAATGTCACCCTCAGTCTAACCTCAGGTAATCTTCTGTTTGCTACTGAATCTTGCTTTCTTTTACCATTGAGTTATATCATGCAACACACATTTCCCACACTACAGGTTCTCAGAAATGCCTTCCTTACCGGTATCATGAGTCTCTCCAGTAGGTACATAGTGATTCTCTTGTGTAGGCATAAAAGGAAATCCCGAATCTACACAGCACCAGTCTTTCTCCAAAAGCATCCTTAGAATAAAAGGCTGCCCAGACCATTTTACTATTTCCAAGTTTTTTTTTTTTTTGGAGTCATGTCAACCTTAGATAGCATTATGTCCTATTCAAGAATGAGGTGCCAGGGCGATCAAAGATCATATTGTGTTCAGATGTGCCACACTTAGTCCCTTGAGGGTTATCGCTAATGATTAATGTATAACTAACTTACTGAGATCCATTTGGAAGAGGAGAATACAGGATTATTCCTTAAGATGAGTCAATGTGCTACACCAGAACTATGAATATGGCTTAGTGGGTGAGCTCTGTGGTTTAACTTCTGCTCATTTACATGCGTGGGTGGCAGATACACGAATAAAAATTAACCACAAGCTCTTGGAGTGATCACAAGGGTTTTATACTTCTTGATGTGTTTTCAGTGAAGACCCATGAAGTGATCCCACTTGTCACGACTCAGGTTACTTATACTACTTTTAAAAATATGATAGCTTATGATGGTTTGCAATAATTCAGCTGCCTCTGCTGTCTTTATATTGCCAAACTAGATATGTAAAACCTGATTGCCATATAATCACATAATCCAGAAAACATTCCCCAAAATGAACTCTATGCCAGAACCCAACAGTCATTTATACAACAGTGCTCTTAATAACATCTTCTAATAATCAAACAGAGAAATGACCTAATATCCATATCTGTGAGATGCACGAACAAAAGCAACTTCTACATGCAGTGGAATGTTGTTCATTCTTAAAATGGACACACATTAAGGTCCATGGACAAACAACGAGTCCTGAACTCCCACACTTTGTGTGACATGAGTCAAAGGAGAACAAATCTTACATGAAGCTATATTTATAGAAGACAGAACTTAGTCAAATTGATAGGAAAAATGAGACTGTAAAGGCTTAAAAATGAAGCTTATGGGTAATTTTTGCTGATGGAGACAGTTTCAGCTCAGGAAGAAAATGTGTTTCTGATGCCTATGACTAAAGTTACAAGTGCATGTTGAAATGTTAAGATGGAGGAAGTTACATTTGTGTAACTTTATCAATGTGTTAACCCTGCTGTGAAAATACTATCTAAAATTAAAAGTGAAAAGATCCTAACAGTACCCAAACAGGGGATTTTTCAACCATTTAAAAGCTTAAAATAGGGGCTGGAGAGGTGGCTCAGGAGTTAAGCCTCTGCCTTGCAGGCAGAAGGTCCTGAGTTCGGATCCTAGACCCCACATATAGACACCAGGCGGAAGTAGGGGTGGCCTGCGTTTCTGGTCTTGGTAGGGCAGAATCTGTGAATCCCGGAGCAGAGTAAACAAGGAGGAGGTAGAGGCGATTCATGGTGGTTCCCAAATTTGTCCATGGTTCTACACACACACACACACAATTGAATAAATAATAAAAAAATTTTAAAGCTTAAAATAAATCTGTCCAGTCAAGGATGTGAGCATTGTTTCATAGAGGCCTGATTCTTTTAGTCTCAAGAGCAGAGAAATTCACTAGGTAAGTCCCACTCTGTTCAGCCTTTGAAAAACTTTCCACCATGCCTTAGCTGCTCCACTGTTCTGACCTTGAACCAACAGTGCTTCAGATGTGGTCAAGACTCCAAATTTAAATAGAGAATCCAACATGTTAGCATCAATATCAACTAATGCCACAAATAGTATGGTCTTACAATATTCTTTGTAGTCAGAAAATAAATTAAATATAAAATACAATCAGAGGCATACTTTTACATCAGCAATAGTATATGTCATTCAACATTTCAATAGATAAATTCTAAGAGATGTTTTAAAAGTAAATACCATCTACGTTGCTCACACTTAGAAATATCATTTGTTTTAAAGATTGTTTTTTAAAGTAACTTTAAAATTAGCTGATGGGAAAAGGCACTGGGGAAAAGATTAAAATTTGTCTACTTTTTATTTATATTTTGAGTTAGTTTAAATGCCTGATAATGGGTCATATGTTCATAAAATGAAAAAGTGTTTGATTAGCTTGCATGGTATTACAAATGGTTATGGGGCAGAAGAATATGAGGGGCAAATAAAAAACAATACAACTGAGAAATGTATTAAATAAAAAAATACATGAACAGACAGAGCCAAGCAAGGTGGCAATGTCTGGAGTCCCAGCAACCATGAGCTCAGGCAGGAAACACACTGCCCTGGGTTACCTAGAAAACATATAATAAACTTCAAAATGTCTTAATGATTAAAAAAAAAAGACCTCAGTAAGTAGCTATGGAGAGAATTTATTGAAGCATAACAAGTGTCTCACACTGAATATTCACAATCAATCTCATATTTAAGCAGTGAAAATTTGAATTTTTAAAAAAATCTAAGCTAATGGCTAGAGAGATGGCTCAGGGGTTAAAACTCTGCCTCACAAGCAGAAGGACCTGAGTTCAGATACCAGGTCCCATGTAAAAATGTCAGACAGAAATGGTGACATTTTGTACACTGTCTCTGGAAGGTAGAGCCTAGGAAATCCCAGAGCAAAGCAAAAAGGAAGTAGAAGCAGTATAGGATAACTCTCTAAATCACCCTTGGTCCTCCACAGGCACACACAGTACCCTCTGACACACACATGTAAAGAAATGAATTTAGGGCTGGAGAGGTGGCTCAGGGGTTAAGCCTCCGCCTTGCAGGCGGAAGGTCCTGAGTTCGGATCCCAGATCCCACGTATAGACGCCAGGCAGAAGCGGGGGCGGCCTGCGCTTCTGGTCCTGGTAGGGCGGAGCCTGTGAATCCCGGGGCAGAAGGAGGTGGAGGCGTCCATGGTGGTTCGCGAATTCGTCCGTGGTTCTACACACACACACACACACACACACACACACACACACACACACGCGAACACACGCATATGCACACAGTTGAATAAATATAATAATAATAAAAATTTTTAAAAAATGAATTTAAATCTTTTAAAAAACATTTAAGTTCATGGTTGAGGCAAGGATGCCCATTTGCACTGCTTTTAGACAACATAACATGTCCTTGCTAGAGAGAGGCTTTAAGAGCAATACAGTATCTGTGTTGGTTACTTTCACATTCCTGTGACCAGAATACCTGACTAAAAGCAAGTAAGATGTCTGGGTGGAGTTTATCATGACAGAAAAGGCGCAGCAGCAGGAGTGTGAAGCGGCTGTTCATATTGTGACCCGTCAGGAAGCAGAGAGGGCCGGATGCTGGTGCTCTCTCCTTTATACACATGTGTGAGATGCTCCCTGGATGCACCTTGTAGGCACACCCAGAGTTGTGTTTCCAGGGTGATTCTGAACCCAATGAAGCTGACAATGAAGGTTAACCACCACATATTCAAATTGGAATAAAGAAATCAAAATTGCCTTTATTTATAGATGTCACAAACACAGGAGACTCCACAAAAAAGCCACATATAATAATTAAGTGAATTCTGAAGAATACAAAACAGCATATCAAGAAGTCTGACTAATTTCTGCAGAATTCCTCCCAAATATATCTAAGGGAAATTTAACAAACAACTCCCACCTACAATCAATAGCATTAAAAATGATAAAATGCTTGCAATAAATTTATCCAGAGAAGTGACAAAAGTGTACTCTGAGAACTATAATATGATGGAATAAATTAAAACAGTTATAAATAAGTGAGGAAAAATCCTGTTTCTATCAGAAAGAATTACTATTGTTAAATAGTAATGATCAAAGACATATATAGATTATACACTTATTCAATTCTCTATGACACTTTTTTTACACCAGGAGAAAAAAAAAATCCCTAAAATCCATGTGGAACCACAAAAGACCCTGAATAGCTAAAGCAATCTTAAGAAGGTGCAAACCTGACACATCATGGCTTCTGATTTTAAAATACATTGTGAAACCATAATAATTAAAAGATTGTGGTACTGGCATAATAGTAAGTATACAGACTGATGGAACAGAAGAGACAACCAAGACACAAGGAAACACATACATTCACAGATCCTTGCAAGCAGTACCAAATATAAGTCATCAGTAAAGGACAATCTTTTCCACATATGGTGCTGGAGAACCAGATATTCATAAGCAAAGAAAGGAAACTGGAACTTTGTCTTACACCATGTATCATAAGATGTAAGTGCAAGTCCTAAATCTATAAAATCTATAAAAGAAAACATAGTGGGAAAGTTTCATAAACACTGATGTACACATTTTTTATAATAGACCTTAAGAAAAAATAATAAAGTCAATCATATACAAAAATGGTGACATTAAAAAGCTAAAAAGCCCTATAATCTACAGAGCAAAAAGGTGATATATTGAATGGGACAATACATTTTCAAATCCATGTGGGAAAAGGTTAATTTTTAAAATGTATTAACAACTCTTATAATTTGGTAGCTGTGATTCACCCTAAAAAGGATTTATAACTTCCCTTACTGAAGGTATACTACTTGCATATATTATCTTAGTTCACTGGTGTGCTCTTGAACTCAGAGAAAGATTATCTCTATGTTCTCTTCCTCCCTCCCCACAACACTAAACAAAAAATCTTTCCCTATCCTATTATTTCAGCTCTTCCCAGTACTGTGTGTTACTATGATGCACAAGTCAAAAATTTGGAAATTATCTTTGGCTTCTTTTGCCCATACTTTCCACATCAACTCATCAGCAATTCCTGCTTATTTTATAGCCAAGTAACATGTAACACAAATCCAAGGATGTTTATCTAGTCAACCATTATGTTACATATCATATATGCTGTTCATGCCCACATGTCTGCAAGATGCTCACAAATTCTTACACAAGAATATGTTTTTCAGTCTCCTTATGGTTACTTAAGTTATGTGGAAGTGATTTGTGACAGTTGGAATACAGGAGTAATTAGTATGTTTCTTTCAAATCTAGATTGTCAAATTCCCAGTCAATTGTACTGCTTCGGGCCATAAGTGGATATTGCACTGATATTTGAGCCTAGACTTCAAAACACCTTGTAGGGTAGATGTCGAGTTACCTATCAGTCATATTACACTACAGAGTGGTCAAGAAACAAATGTTTATGCTAAACAACTGAGAAAGGGAACCTTTTCTTATATTGCAGGCAGAATGTCTTCTTGTAAATACTTTTCATCACACATGCAGAAATGAATACACTAAGAATAACTCTGTGAAAGTCTGTGAACTGGGAAGTTCAGACAAAGTGAACCTCATCCAATTAATACTTTGTTCGTGAAGATAAAAATCATATGTATTTCAAGTATAGGAAAAAATATAAAAACAACCATGCATTCCACTCCTTTTGGTATTGGAACACTCTGAAACAGAAGACCAACCTTACCAGCACAATCAGTTATGCACAGGGGCGAATGGGTTCAGCTTTCTGGCTTTGAGCAGATCCACAGTCTGGCCTCCTCTTCATCAAGTTACTACTCATGGAGGAACTGTGATGCACACATAAACTCAAATGCTGGAGATGGCCTTATCCAGGATCCAAAGAAGTCCATCCACTCTAAGTCTCAATTTATTCATCTCTATCTAGAGGAAGAGGAAGAAGAGGTGATTATATGTTAGGAGAAACAGCACCACGGGCTCAGGTGGAGACAGGAGGAAGACACAAGGCAGGTGCACAAATCTGAATGACTTGTTCAAAGAAGATCTTCACAGATGAACAGGAGTTTCCCAAGACAGTCCAGAGTCAGGGAAGGCACAGTGTGCCAGAGGCACCCACATGTGCCAAGGCACAGAGAACTAAAGAGATCTTTAGCTATAAATGCTGATGCCTTTCTTTTTGAGATGGTGTGGCATGGGCAGTCAGAGAGATTCCACTCTATAAATTGGGCCTCCACCCACAGGACTTCCACACCCCTTGGGGAGAGCGTGCCCTTGAATGTGCCCAAGAACACAGCTGGAGCTGAAAGCAATCAAGTTTAGCTCATCAAGCTGTGTGCCCCAACACAGGTGTGCATTCACCAAGAGAAAGGGGTACTTTTCCCATAGCACCTGGAGTGCCATGTGGTATGACAGGAGCCCTAGTAACGCTGCCCTCAGCCATACACCTTCTCCACCCAAGATCACACCACACTCTCACCCCTGCCTGAAGCAGGGATCGTGAGCAGAGACAGGGAGCTGCAGTGGAGCCAGGGGAGGGTCAGCTCGAGGAAGGCTTTTAGTTCAGGCCAGGATCCTGCAGAGGGGGGGTATCATAATGGGGTGACTTTTAGAATAATCCTGCGGCAGAAGCAAAGCAGTGGATGGTGGCCCCTGGGAAGAACTGAGCCTGAGCTATGGAAGAACCTGAAACTCTACCAGCGACACCCCTAAAGGGACTCTGAGGTCCTTGTGTGTTTGCCTTGTGGTGGTATATTGTGGGAACGAAACCAACATCCATTTTCATCTGCAGAGGTGCTGCACGCCCCCCACTAATGTGGGGGCCACATTCCAGGGCCACAGTGTTAAGTACAAAACACGAGATTACGAACATCCCCGCGTCTGCCGTTCTGACTTTTTCAACAGGCTTTTTCAATGGTGACCGTGGAGGGTGGTCTTTCCTCTCGAGGCCTGCAGGGACGGGGGACCTCCCCCGCTTTCATTTCCTTCCTCCACTCTGGGGGGAAAGGGTGCAGCCTCCAGCATTTGCGTTGAGAGGCGGGGCTGAGAGACCCGAGCGCAGCTTTCACCGACAGGAGCTTTAACAGGACCGAACGGAGCCGGAAGGGCCGACTGTCCCCCCGAACCGCGGCACGACTTATACAAAAAGACCCTCCTGCCAAGACGAGCCCGGAGCCTTCCTGCATCGCGCACTGCACGAGGCGAGGCCGTTGCGGAGACCCCGAAGGACGCGCGGGGCGCTGGGGCGGCTGAGGGGCGCAGCGGCCAGTGTCAGGACTTGGGGCGCCGCTGCCCATACTCTTCCCCTCAGACGACCCTCGGGGTGTCGCCTCCGGGGCCGCTCAGGTGATCTTGGGGGCTCCTCAGCGCCCGCTGAGACTTCTGGACCATCGCGGGCTCCGCTGAAGAGAGACCACGCGCGGGGCGCCCCCGGCCCGCGCGGGTCCCGCCCACTGCGTCCGGCCCATTTCGTGTCCCCCACACAGTGTCCCGCCCACTGTGTCCCACCTACCCTTCTCCCTCAGGTTCGCCCATTCTCTCATCTTCCCACAGGTGAATCAAGGGAGCCTTTTTTTGCGATTCTTTATCTGGGTTGCTGGTTCCAGGTCCACTCAAATCCAGCACACGGGCCCAGCAAGGCCGGCTGTGCCTCCTCTGTAGTCACCTAAGAAGCTCCCCTGTGCCTCGCTTCCCCCTCCCCACAACAACCTTCTAGAAACTTCTTCCAGCAAGGCGAAGAACGTTCTGTGGCTGAGGGAAACAGGAGGGTTCTGGAGTATCTTCCTGTTGTTGATCTCTGACTCAGTTTCTCCGTCTACACAGTGTGGCTACTGACAATATCAAATGATCGTGCTTGTGAGCACCTATGTGAGCCCAGCATGTACCAGGCAGGGTGAAGGACCAGGAGACCCACTGCCAGATCCACGCCCTGCATGGAAGCTTGTGGAAGGAGAAAGGGGTGTGCCCAGCTCTGGCCTCCTGCACCCTCTAGCTCTCTGGCCTTGAGTTGTTGCTCAGCCTCCTCATCCTCTCCTTCCATAGACAGCTCTTTGGAAAGCAAGAACATCTTGGAACTAGCCTTACTGCCCCTGTGAGGCAGGTCAAAATGAGTCTGCACAGGTGTGTGGCCGTGCCCTGGCCGTCCCAAAGATGACTCTCAGGGGAGTGGGTAACCATCCTCTCAAGGCTGAGAATGCAGAGACAGGGAAGCATTTGAGAACCGGGCTTCACATGCAGGAGCTGACTGGGCTGCTTTAAATAAAACCAATCAGTTGGAAGGAGTAAGGGAACCTTCAAGTCAATGCTCAGGAAGCGGAAGCTGGGCTGTATCAGCTGGACCTGGTGCTAAGTTGTCTCTAGACACTGCCTCAGCCCAACCTTATGCTGTCCCCCAGCCATTACTCAGCCTGTCACCAGGGAGACGCTTCAGCTGGCCGACTAGTTGTAAAGAAACTTCACATTGTACTGGGTCTAATGAGTAGAAACTTGCTAAGGTGAGAAGAGACAGCTGTTCCTAGGAGAAGGAACAGTATGAAACATCAGAACAGAATCTTGGCTCATCTCAAAATTATGCCTGCATTCAATGCCAGGGGCTTCTCTAGTCATGCCATTCAATGTCTCCAAAATGAAAAATAATAAATGACGGGCACATGATAAAGAGCCCAAGCTGTCAAGCAGAATGCTACAAAGTGAGCGGTATAGGGGAACCACTACCAAACCTAGTACGTCCACCTCCACACTTAGGCAGTACCATCCCAGGGGTCTTTGTAGACAGATGTGAGGAAGGGAACAAAGGAGGAGAGAAGGGCTGAGAGAAAGATCATGGGTAAAATAGAGGACGAGGAAGGAAAATATAACTATGAAAAAGAGATCATACTACAGATGCTAATTTCTAGAACCAAAATATGTGGAGCTCATTTTCACTGGATCTAATACAAAGAAAAACATTTAGGGCAGTAGAAACAATCACTACCTTTACATTCTTGTTTTGCTGCCCTAGTGAACATGTGTAGCAAGATGTCCCCAAGATGAGTGAGAATGTGCAGAGTTCATTGTCTTTTTCCTGAAGTCCCATATTTGCATATCAGCACTTATCTCTCTCTCAGAGAGAAGACCTAATCTTCTCTCAACCTTTCCTTCATACTCACTGGACCACTCGGTTTTCTAGATGCAGGGACACAAGACCTGACCTGGGGGTTCAGTGTGCCCACAGTCTGCCATGACCAGGACACCCTGGCAGCAGGACCTTGAGGGAGCTGGTCACATTGAATTGCAGTTCCTGAGGCAGAGGGAGGTGGGTGCTAGCACCTGACTTCCTCCTCCTCATTCTGTCCAGGGTCCACTGCTGAGCTGTGGTCTGGATGCCAAGCTCCACACTGTCCTTCTCCTTAGATGTCTTATCTTGGTAGCAGTTTACCTGGAGGCTCCGTCACCTGCAGCCTTGGCTGTCCCTGTCTCCGTTCGCTGTGTGGACGCTGGTTGGCACAGCCAAGTGTGACAGATGGGAAGCACCATCTCTATGAATCTCTTTTTGTAAGTTCCCTTGTAAGTTTTACTCCCAATGCAATTCTGAATGCAAGAGTTTGGAAATCATGTTAAACTAGAAGGACTACTGTGTGGAAATCAGATGCTTCATGCCAGGGCGATCCTGGGAAGAAACTGCCTGTCACATTCTGTCGAGAGAGGACCCGCGAGGCCAGGGGAATTCACGGGAGGCACAAGCAGTCTCTCGCCAAGAGCAGAGACATTAGAGAGTATGAGAAAAGTTGCTCTAATTAAGTCTGAGGATCGAGACAGGTGAAGCTGGGATTGTGCACATGACGCAATCCTCTGGTCTCTCGAAGACCATCAGGGGAACTCAGAGAAGAGTTTGGACCCAACTTTTCCCAGGTTGCTATCATCACAAAGTAAAATCAACAGGTAGGTAAATGTCCCACTGGGTCTGCCACGTGCGTGTCTGTGCTCCCGGTGGGATCCTGTCGCCTGCCACAGACACTGAAACTGCAGGTGGCAGAGATGAGTTAAAGACGCCCCTGTGCTCACCCGCACAGCTTCTCTCAGTGCACAGTCCTCCCCTGCCACGTCCATCTGGGTGAGTGCTGTGCTCCAGCAGCAGAAGCAGGGCGGGAGGGGCCTGGCAGGCTGTGGGAGGAGGAGCCCTGAGCTGGAGGTGAGGATTCAGAGGCTGTGGGGAGATGCTGAGCTCCAAGCACAGGGATGGGTCTGTGTGATGGGATGAGGGGGTTTTCTTAAAGGATCTTGAAATTAATTTCAGGTTTGCATTTATTTTTCTGGATTAAGATACTCACATTGACTACATAGTACTCAGGTTACATGGGGTGTATTTTCAGTGCTCTGCTTAGTCCTGTACTGGAGACAAAAATAAGTTTTAAATTTATAATGGAATTAAATGTCCTCAGTTTTACCTATCACTTTCACAAGTCAAATAGAGCTATTATTTGTATAAGTGATTTCTGTACTTGAGGAATTGAAACTTTAAAAACCATCATGAGGAACTGAGTGTTCCGTTTCAAGACTTCACCCCATACATGTGAATCTCACATCGCTGTGACGTGCCTTCTGGTACCTGCCGCACACACGCAGGCCACTCAGTTTAGCTTTGTCCTAACCCCACTGGCAGAACACAGCGCCTGTCTCAACCTTCCAAACCCTCTGTGCACAGTGACATCAACTCGCAGCAGGGGTGACATGAGGACCAGTGACAGTGATGGCAGCTATGACAGGGCACTGCTTCACACACTCGATGTGGACACAACGCGCTCTGTCCTGAACACGAGTCATGCTCTTCACACATGGTCTCCACAGCAGGAGATACATGTGCTCAGCTCACGCTGCAGCAGACACAGCCATGCCCCCCGCCTCCATCACCCTGGAGTCAGTGCACCCAAGGGCCACCAGTGCCCAGCTCGCTCTGGGATGTTGCTAGGGGTTCTTCCTTCACCCCATTCTCTACTCCTTCCAGATCACAGGTTCAGTTCCCTGAACCGAACTGTCCTGAGCTCTCATCACCTGTTTAGACCCATTTGAAGGTGGCGTGGACCTCAGGGCTGCACAGGACTTGGGGAATTGCAGGATGACACCTGTCTACAGGGTGTCTACATCTCGTTCCCTGAAGTGTAGGGAGTGTCCACTCTGATGTCCTTGGGCCCAGCCTTCATGGTCAGCCCCAGCGAAGCATGCTCAGATTTCTCCTTCATACCTCTTTCTTGAGTTCATTCCTAGTGTGTGCTCTGGGTCTTTTCTTCCTCTCCTCCACGCTTCCTCTGACACTTGCACCTATTTCATGAATCTGGATCATTTTTCTGTGTTGGGTACAGAGCATCAAGATTCTTTGAACAGACTGGTTTTTGCCAGTGTTTAAATGAGCTTTCAGTGCATGGTATACTCGGCTACCATCATAGCATGCTCAGCCCTTGTTGCTGCATCTAAGGGGTGTCTTGCCATCATTCTGCAGCTGCCAAGGAGCCTCTAGTCCTGCTCCTGGCCACCTAGACCATGCCAAGCAGGTGGGAGCAGGCCAGGCACTGCTGGGAAGAGACAGGCTGGAGAGTTCTTTCAGATGATGTGCATGAGGGTCCATGTCTGGTGGGATGCCTTCGTTTTAGTGGTATTTGCCTAGAGCATCCAGACATCACACCATCTAAACAAACATGATTTCTCCCTTCATCCGTTATTTTCAGGTAACACTTCTTTTTTGTTATGTAAGTATGAAAATATTATAATATTAGATACCCCACATGTGATGGTTTAATTTATACAAGTTCATTTATTCTAAAAATATTCTACCAGTAGATCACCATTAAACCTTATGCTATAAATTTGATCCTTGGAGTCTAGAGAAATATCACTATTTGCTTGAAGAAGATATGAAAAGTTAGACTCCAACGAATCCATCTTTCAACATAGAGTTGACACTTTTTTCCTTAGTTAGACATTAAGAAGCTATAGCCCCAAATCTATTGAAATTGTAGTTCTCCTTTCCTCTCTGATTGCACATGCCAAAGTGTAAAGAGTATACTATGTTCCTACTGGTGATTGATAACTGACCTGTACACACAAAGGCATATTCTGGGATGAGGCTGAAAATGTGAAATACATAGCTACGAGGTCAGATTCAGAGTTGGAGAGATGGCTTAGGGGTTAGAGCTTTTGTCTCACAAACCAAAGGACCTGAGTTCAGATCCCAGATCCCACATAAAAACAGCCTGGCAGAAATAGCTGTCATCTGCAATTCAGGCTGTGGATAGTGGAGCTTGAGAAACTCCCAAACAAAGCAACACAGAGGTAGAGCAATCTAAGATGATTCCTGATGTCATGCCTCCACAAGGCACATACACTCAGGTACACACACACACACACACACACACACACACACACACACACACGGAAAAAAAAAGTTGGATTTAGTGAAAAGAGCTAAGTATCCATCAAACTTTTCTGGAAAAGGAACTCTGCTCCAGTGTTCTCCTGTTTTCAACATTTCTGTCTTCTCTGCTTCAGGCAGGGCCAGAGCTGACCAGTTATTACAGGAATCACGTTAACTCCAACTCTCATGCCTCAGGAACTGCATGAGGACAGAACCAGCAGCCAACACTTCTAAGAGATCACTATGTGCCCAAAACAGTCCACATGTAGCATGTACATGTCATCTATTTCACATGTGGCTTAGCACACAACTGTCCACATGATGTAGATGTGACTGGGCTTAGGGCTGCACTCAGGTACGTGGCAGGTCGTAGGTGTGATTGGAAGCATTTCTAGTGGAGCCACATTGAAACATTAGGTCTGTGATAAGTGAACAGAATGAAGGGATCGCCAGCATGAGATTACCGGAAGCATGTCTAATCCATGGACGGCTTTGCTGGGGAAGTTTTCACTTCCATATTTACACCATCCTCCTCATTCCAACACACCAAAACCTGTAGAGCTGCATCAAGATGATGCAGATGGTAGGACAGGGACATGGCTCAGGTGTTCAAGTGCTTGCCAGGCAAGTAAAGGGAACAAAGTTCAAATCCCCAGATCCCATGTAAGATGCCGGGCAGGCATAGTGTGCTGCTTGTAATTCCAGTTACAGAAGGTGGAACCTGGGGATCCCAGAGCAAGCAGACTAAACAGGGGAGCCCTGTAGATAATCTCTGTTTCATTAAAGACCCAGCCTGGAAAGAATAATATGTAAGAGTGATTGAGGGGATTCCCAGTGTCAAAACCTCAGGCCTCCACATGCATACTCACTACTGTGCATATCCACACTCACACGTGCAACCACGCATATATGCACATACATGAAAATGGAAAAAGTTATGCACATGAAGACTAAATAAAACACTATTCTTTCACCAGAAAATAGCTGAAGTATGAGACAAAAGGAAAATAATTATTTTCCATATTACATAGCAATTTTTAATATATGAGTAAACTGCCACACTGGAGGTTCTTGGAGGCCATGTGCTCCTGCATCACTGGGAGGAGTCAGGACAGCGTGGTGAGGACGGCTGTGGAGGACGAGAGCAGAGCTGAAGCTCTCAGTGGATCAGCATGAGCTAAGGTGCTCGTGGGCACCAGGGCTGCTCGACACTCACAAGCAAGGTCATCCACTAGATCCTTTTCTGCTTTTCTCCTCAGACAGAAGCTTATGCTTCTAACCAACCCAGGAAATGAATGAATACAATAAGCTCTACAACAATCGCGCCATAAGAGGCTTCTTTTTCTCTGTGATTGGCATCGGGATCTCAGCCAATGGCGTCCTTCTTCTCTTCCATGTGCTCAGGTACATTCATGACTACAGGCCCAAGCTCACTGACCTGCTCATTACTTTCTTGGTCTTTATCCACTTGATGCTGTTGCTAAACGTATCAGTCACAGCTATAGACATTTTTATTCACAGGACAGGATGGAACGACATCACTTGCAAATGCCTCTTCTACTTGCTCAGGCTGTTCAGGGGCCTTTCTCTCTGCGCCGCCTGCATGCTCAGTGTTCTCCAAGCCATCACCCTCAGCCCCCAAAGTTCTTGTTTAGCGCACTTCAAGCACAAATCCCCACGTCACAAGCTGTGGTCCTTCTTTTTCCTGTGTGTCTTCTATACATCCATCAACAGTCAGATCTTAATGTCTGTTGCTTCTACCAACAACTTGACTTCCGGTCACTTTATGTATGCTAGTGAATCTTGCTCTCTTTTTCTATTGAGTTACCCCGTGCGGCAGACATTTTCCACGCTTGTGGCCTTAAGGGATGTCTTTCTCATAGGACTCATGGTCCTCTCCAGTGGCTACATGGCAGCTCTCTTGCTCAGGCATAAGAAGCAGTCCCGGTATCTTCACAGCACCTGTCCTTCTCTAAGAGTGACCCCAGAGCAAAGGGCCACCCGGACCATCCTGCTGCTTATGAGTCTCTTCGTGGTCCTGTGTGTGATTGACTGCATCGTTTCCTACTCACGAGCGATGTCCAAGGGAGATCCAGTACTGTACTGTGTTCAGATTCTTGTGGTCCACAACTATGCTACGCTGAGTCCTTTTGTGGTTATCAGTAATGAAAAACGTTTAATCAGCTTTGTGAGAGCCATGTGGGAGAGGGCAGGACACAGCAGGTTTACCATCAAGGGTAGGTTCCCTTAAGATGCACCAATGTTTAGCACCAGATATAAGAATCACAGTTTACTATGTGTGCTCTGCAGCTCAAATGAAAACACAGATTCGCGTCCTCTCTGTTCAACGAATTTATTTTTCACGTGTGAGTGACTATTATATAAAAGAAAATAATAAAAGAAAATCATCTCAAGTGTTAATTTTTCTCAAAGGGTCTTTGAAGGCGACCTGTAAGATAACCTCACCTGTCATGGCCTGGGCTCCACACATTATTTTTAAAGATGTGAGAGATTAGGTCCTTTTTGCAACAATTCAATTGCCTGTTCCCTACATTTTGCCAAACTAGATATGTAAACACTTCTTATCATAAATAAGTGTGTGAGTCAGAGACCATACACACTGCAAAAAGAACTCCATGCACCGAATCAGCTCTTGTAGTAATGTTTTTCAGTAATCAAAGTAGACATAGTCACTGTCTAAAACTGTCCGGAGAGGATAAACAAACACAATGTACAGTGAATTATTATCTGTCTTAAAGAGTAAGATTCTGGCCCACGGAACAAAAACAGTGAGCGCCGGGCTACCACACTTCAGAAAATGGGTCCCACAAGCACAAAGAACTCAAGTTGATAGAAGCAGAATGCCAGTCTGAAAGCACAGGAAAGATGCAGTGAGGAGGTTTGCTTGACAGAGCAGAGTTTTGGTTTGGGAAGACTTGGCAGGTGGACGGCATAGCTGCTCTAGTTAAGTGTGAAGGTGCAGTGCTCAAAACAGCAAATGATTACATTGTGTGTTTTGAATAACGAAAATATGTTCAGCTACCTTATCAGGGCTGAGGAAAATATTCTCTCTTAAAGTGACAAGATTCTGAAAGCGCCACCAGTTATTTCTCAAGTTTTGAAACATTGTAATGAACTTGTTTCAAAGGATGATTTGAGAATCTCACATTTCAAATCTTACTGTGTGTGTCTCCAAAGAAAATGCAGATTTTTTAAAAAATGTAGATTCAGGAAAGCACCATTTCGTGCTGTTCTGCTATGAAAAGGTTTCAGACTTGCCACCCTGGGCTACACAGTGAGTTCAAAATATGGCAGTCAGTTATAGATGCCAACTTGACCACTGAGGTTGGGCTTTTGGGCACATCTGTGAAGCCCTGAGTAAGCTTGCAGAAGATTTTCTAATAGATGTGGAAGGAACCAGCCCACAGTTCGTAGGGGCCATTACTTTCACATTCCGGTAAGGGAGACAGTATTCTCCTCTCTCAGTTCCCCTTGTGTATATAGTGTGGCCAGTTCCCTGGGCTCTGCTGCTAGGCTGACGAACTGTAACGGAGAATCATAAGCCAAAATAAACATCTTCTTCCTCTACATTGTTTGGGTCCTCTATTCACTGAATAATGGGAGGATGAAACTAACAGTGCTTATAAAGCTAGTGCTAAGGGGCTTTCTAAAGTTCCTCATTTGACACAGTGAACCAGGAGACCAGCCATTTAGAGGGACACCAGAGAAAGCCTTACACACACTTAGTTCTAGCGCCATCTGGTGTCGTCTCTGGAGCTCTGCAGTTTTAAAAGGAAGGAGCCACATGGTTTATACTGGGAGGTGTGGCTAGCTTGTTCTGGAAACTGGGGACGGGGATGGAGAGAGGCAATGGAGAGCCAGGGCAGGGCCAGTCCCCGAGGGAGACCTCTAGCTCAGGCCTGGCTTCCCTGCAGGAAGTGACCCAGCAGAGGTGACTTGCAGGATTGTCCTGCAGCAGAAACAAAGCCATGCATGATGTCCACATTTAGTGCACATTTAGGGCATGGCGGCCCTCTCTGGAACCCAAGCAGCTTTCCTGGCTGGTCTGCTCACATCTACATGCCCACCGCACAGGGCTGCCCCTGGTACTGAAGGGCTCATTTCCAAATGCAAAGAGTCATTGAGGTCACGTGATACACCCCGCCCCCACCCCGGCAGATGCCTCTGCATCCTCCCTGCCTAGCTGCTGTGAGGGGAGCTTTGATTCATAAGAGTTGATAGTTCCTCATCACATCTTTGTCTCCAGTGAAAACAGTCAAACTTGCTCACTTACAGGTTTGTTTGACTCGCCATGGGCTCAGTGCGCCATCCAGGTATCCACAGGAGGAGAATACACAAAGCCCTGTTCTCCAGGATTACTTAGTCAGCACTCACCAAGCACAGATCACCCTGTGCCTCTACTCCACGGATTCTTACAACAGTCCCGGGAGTAAGCGTCACGGTCCACATCTCACAGCTGGGGATCAGAGGCTACGAGAGGCCGCAGATCAGTCCACGGCACCACTGGCAGCTAACTGAGTCACAGTGCATATCCATGTGACTCCTCTAGGCTGTGTTCCACCCCAGTCACACTTGTGACTACATTCTGGAGCCTTCCCAAAAGTTTTTATACAGCATCTAGAGACCTGGTCCCAGGACATACTCTCTAGCTGGTTGGAGGCGGCATCCAGGCACCAGAGCATCTGCACATGTTTTTAATTCTCAGGACCACTAGATGTGGCATAGTCGTCCTCTGTATTTAAAATCAGAGAAAGACACAGAGGAGGACGCACCTGCCCAAAGTTACGCGGCAAGTCCACAAAAGAATCAGGAAGTGTGTTCGCACCTCTGTCCCTTTCTGAAGAATTGTCTGTATCTCCAGAGAACAGTTGTCTCCTTGAAGTTGGGATACACAGGCCACTTTCTGCCCTGGCACCCTAAAAGCCTCCTGGGGCTATGTACACATGAGGGACAGGGAAGAAGGTGGTGTTTGGTGGCAAATGGGTGATGCCAGAATATGGGGTGGAAGTCCAGCCTTAGGAAGCCAGGAAGCAGCTGGTGCCAATGGAACTGAATATGAAGAACCTCAGGTCTCAGCTGGCCCAGCTGTGGACTCCCTCCTCCCAGCCGAGCCCTACCCGGTGTGTTTCACCAGGACGAGCCAGTAGCCAAAGGCTAGGGGGCGAGGGGAGGAGGCTGATATACAGGAGGAGTCCAGGGCAACCCCAGAGGAAGTCACATGTCCAGGCTCCCAGGTCTGACCCCAGGGCCACTGAAGGTGGGAGAGGAAGGGCCCCGCCCAGGAAATGAACTGCTGGGGACAGAAATCATCCAGAGGAAGACCTTGAGAGCAGGACTATGAAAAAATGCTCTCCTTCCAAGTTCACTGGGAATGCACGGTCAGCTGGTCAGTGGTCAGCGAGATAAGGGATAGCAACAGGGCTCAGAAGAACCTCAGAGGGCAGGAGGGACTTAGCACTGCTCCCCTGAGAATGGCCCTGGACATGTCGCCCGCTCAAGGGTTCCCGGCAGCGATGGGACTTTGCTGGAAGTCCCCTACTGCAGACTGTCCTGTTTAGAGGACACAGGCATTGTCCGGGCTGGCTGGTGCGCACTTTCCAGATGCGGCATTGGGATGGAGAGTTCTCGGGACAACTTCTTGCTTCTGTGTGAGGCACCAGACTCCTCGTCCTTCCACCAGGGAGCGAGGTGCTTGTAGAGAGCAAAGTGCCTGCTCAGGATTCTGAAGCCAGGGGATCAGAGGCCACTCGGTCTGTCCTCTGAGAACGGCTGCCAGCTCTGAGAGAGGCCATCAGTATCACCTGGGCACCTGCTCGGGCTTCAGGCCTCACCCAGATGACCTGTGTCTAACATAGGAGGTGGACAGCTCTGTGTGTGTGCCCAGGGCCACATTCTGATGTCAGCCAGCAAACCCTAGGGCACACACGCACACACACACACACACACACACACACACACACACACACACACACGTGTACACACATGCATGCGAGTGCATACACAGAGGTGCGCACACGTGTGTACACACACATACACACACATGCACATGTACATGCACACACAGACGCATACATTTATATACAGACGTGCTTAAGTGCTCACACACACTGTCCTTTATGCTTGGTTTAACTTTTTTGAGACAGGTCTCATGTAGCTCAGGCTGGCCTCAAACTATCTAGCATGGCTGGCCTTGAATTCCTGATTCTCCTGCCTCTACCTCCCAAGTATTGGAATGTGTCAGGTATGTGCCACCACGCCTGGTTTATGTGGTTCTGAGGATCAAACTCAAGGCCTCCTGCATACTAGGCCAGCATTCCACCAGCCAAGCTACACCCCAGGCTTCACTGTAGTTATGTAGCATAAAACTGCCAAGCAATGGTCTCAACCTCAAATTCAATTAAAAAAAAAATCCTACTCGCCTCGTAGCTTATGGTCCAAAGGCCCAAAAACCACACAGGTACTCAAGATCCTTGTGTCTTAGACCTGAGGACCAAGCAGGCTCCCTGAAAAGGGAGAGCAGCTGTGATAGCTCCCAAGTACAACACATGGGCCCTTTAACTTGGGCCCCAGGTGGCCCCAGGTGTTGGTGAATGAGTGCTCCCAGTCCTTTCCTCCAGTCCAACTCCTCTGCACTGCACAGGGTACTGCTCACACACTGCCAGCTGGAGCTCTTCCCAACAACGACGGCATGTGAAGTGGGTTCAGCTTGTGACCTCAGGGCACAGCAGACTTCTCCATGCCAGTTCCTGAAGGGCTATGTGCTCACCCATAATATGTCCTCTTGAGAGCATAGCATGTGGCATTTGTGTTTGCTAAAAACAAGACCATGTATGACGCTTTGGTCCGAGAGCCTTGTGCTTGCTTGTGGGCAACCCCAGGGCTGGCAACAAATCAATACATCATGTATTGCTGGGGTGATGGTACATTCTGGAGGGGAATTAAGGCCACTGTGAGAGAGAGCCAGAGGTTGCCATTGTCGTGAAATGTGTGTTGTCTCCCACAGGCTCATGTGTTTAGTTGATTGGGAAGGTCATGGCACCTTTAAGAGGTGGAGCCTTGCTGGAGGAAAGCAATCACAGGAGGTGGGCCTTGAGGTGGATTAGTCCCACTCTACTTCAGGAAAGGTCTGCTCTTGCAGTTGGCAGCTTCTGCCATGAAAGACTGTGTCTCCTTCTGAAACCATAAGCTGAATAAATCTCCCTTTCTCCCTTAAGTTGCTTGGCTTTGAGTGTGTCTCCTATATACAGATAAGAGTAATTGGTACAGCCACGAGGGAGCAGAGTGCTCCTTGGAGACAGAAATGTAGGTGACCAGGGAGGACACACTACTCCTCAAAAAGTGACATCCAATACCAGTCAGGATGGACCCAAGGGCATTGCAGGAATGGCAAAACTGAAAACAACAACAAACCATAATTCAGAACACCAGAGACCCTACATTAATCACCTGGAACCAGACCAGCCAAATCTCTCCCCATCCTAAAGCTCAGGGAAATTTGTGAAAGAGGGGGCACAGTAAGATTGTAAGAGCCTGAAGATGGGGAAGAGCAACAATAAGCAAGATACTCCACACAAGTTAGGGCTGAAATAACCATAATAGGACTTTGCATGACTTGAGCAATGACTGACATATCAATGACCCCCCCAAAGTCTAGCATGGATCACAGGCACTGGGATCCTTAGAGGCAAGGGATTAACAGTCACAATAGTGTTCCCATACTAAAGGGGAGCACAAGAAAGGGCTCTGGGCAATGCTACTGAGTCTGTATACCTCATTAGAGTGGAGGGTGCAGAGGGAAGTTTGACATTCACACTAAAGGATGCTCCAGGGATTGGGGGCAGGGAGAAGAGGGGGGCACTGAGAGAAAGGGAGGGAGGGGGGTGAAAGGAAGGGGAAAAGGGGGGAAGAAGCAAGGGGGATCAGGAAGGGGTGGAGGGAAGGAAGGGACTGTGGTACCTATTAAGTTTGTATGAGTGGGGGAAAAAAAAAGAAATGTAGGTGACATTGCAGAAGGAACAAAGGGCGACCCTGAGAGTTGCCTAAGAAAGCATGTCAGGGAGCAGAAAACAGAAAGGTCCTGAGGAGACAGAGACACATAGCCTGTCTGCATGCTGTCATGGCCCAGGAGAGCTGTGTCCTCCTATTAACAGATGGAAGGCGCTACTTGGCTCTTACCTATCTCCAAGGGCCTATGTGCTTACGTTTTGGTTCCTGGCCTTTCTGGGAGCAGCTTTATTCTACCACATGCTTCTACTGTGATGAGCTGCCTCACCACAGGCCGCAGCAGCACATGCTGACCAAACCACCAGGAAGCAAGACTGAATCCCCAAGTCAAAAGAAGCTATCCTCCAGTTAAATGCCTTGAATGCTCATCACGGTGACAGAAAGCTGGGAGAATGCACAAATAGACACAAGCTTCCCCAAGGTCACGGAGGTCATCAATGGTGCAGCCTGAGCTAGAGCCTTGCCCCATCTCATACCTGCAGGGTCGGCCACAGCAGTACTCAAGTCCCTTAGAAACAACTTTTTACTGCAGCCTGGGAGAGACACGGCCTTTCCTGCGTCCTCCAGCAGGTGGCGACAGAGCACAGTCATGGGTGCACCTGCTCAGGTATGCTTGCTTTGCCTGGAGACAGAATAGGCACTTGCTCAAGAGACGCACCCTCCTTCCTGGATCCCAGCAGTCCTGTCTACTGCACTGGCCCCAGTGTGTCTTCTGCGTGAGCTCAATGGCACAGCTGCAAGTTGTTGCTGCAGCCCGTGCTCTTTGTTCAGGTCCCGGCTCTGTCATTACCGGCCACAAGAATGTGGTCTTAGTCCCTCCACGGCCCACGGACCTCACAGGACACAACAGCGACACTAAGAACAGCAGCCCGTGGCACTGTCGGGCTCTGAGCGGCAGTGCTGCCTCTGGCCTGACGACAAACTTGTCCTGAGACGCATTGCTCTGGGAGGGCAGACGCTGCATCTGTGTGACCCACTCATCTGCCTCGGCATGTCCTTCAACCCTGCCCTTCTCCTCTTCCTCCTCACTCCCTCACAGATGCCCTTGGTATGTGCATCTCCCTCGGTATCCAAGTTTCAAGTGCCCCCCAACACCGCCACAAACGACTCTTGGCTCTTAAGAGAATACACTGGAGAGAAAGGAGACGCCTGAGGGATGCTGTGGGAGAACCACACAGGCCCTGATGTGGGCGTGTCTGAGATGAAAGACGGGGAGGACAGGAACACGGGGGGGGGGGGGATGTAGAGACCAGAGAGCGTGGGGGCAACACTGGCCCCGGCCCACATGCCTCAGCTGCACAGACCTGCAGGGCAGATGACTGACTCAACGACTGGGACCACCTTTCCAGCAACCAGGCTGGGTGGCTCTAGTCACTGTCTCAATGGGACTGCGGGCTGCAGTGACCTCTAGTACCCCTGGCTTCCTCGGCACGGTGGTTGCCAGGCCTTGGGAGGTGGCTCGGGACTGTATCGTGAGTGTGCCAGGCAACAGAATAGCGTCCTCATCACTAGAGATCCCTGCAGCGTCGCATCTTTCCTGTGTATGAGGGGAGCACCGAGGATCCCCTAATTGGGAGGCCTGTTTAACAATGTGGGGTTATAGCTAGAAGCAGTCTCTAGGCTAGGGTTGAAACTCAGATGGGAGAGTGCTGGCTGCCATCTCAAAGCAGTGAAAGTCATCCACCCACACCACTCACCTGCTCCCAAGCCCATGCTAGAGTCTCTGCCTGCCTGTCCTCACTGGCACTGTCTCATACTTCCCCAGACCCTGTGGGTGTCCCCGCAGGACACTCAGAAGGAGCGTTAACCAGATGAGCACCTCCAATATTTTAAGTCTACACAGATTTCTGGGTCCCAGGTACCCCTCCTTCCTTCTACCCCACTGGCCATCTTCCTTTCCTATACAGAACTGCCTTCTCCCACATCCCAGCTTCTGCCATAAGAGGTGTCCAAATGCTGGGACTTGCAGGACCCAGCCCAACCTTAAGATCTAAGACAGTCCCCCCAACACCCAGTGTCCTCCCTCCCATACCCTGTCGTGACCATCATATGAACCTAGCTCAAGTATCCACGGAGCCTCCACAGCACTTGGCTCTTACTTGTGGCCTATACATGTATGCATGCACAAGTCTGTGTGTGAATCTACAAGGGTAAGCACATATGTGAAGAAAGCCCATCTTGAAGGCCTGGGAGAAGGGGGTGGTGGTGAAGGGGTAGAGGAGGGGGTCACTGGAGTTGGGGTCATCTTGGTCCAATACAGCTTGCCATTCACCTGTTGGTGACTTAGAGGGAAAGTTTTCATCTCCATGAGCCTCCATTTCTTCATCTGAAACTTGGGGTCCTATACTCCTAGCTGGATTGATCAGTGCCCCTGATTAAGACCCAAGGTCAGCGTGCAGGATCCGTCGCGCCCGCCAGGTGTCGCCACGAGAGCGCTCTGAGCAGGCACCTGTTCTGATCCTCAGTTCCGGAGCCCCAGAATTCTAATTGCAACCACTGGGCTCCAGCCCAATTAATTCCAATTCCCTGGATCCTGCCCCGACCGGGCTCCCTGTGCAACCCGCTCTCATAGACGAAGCTGGGGAATGAATGCGTTGGACCAGTAGCTCTGCTGAAGCCCCCCCCCCCATCTCAAGAGCCGCACCTGCTTGGAGTGGGGGTGGAGTCGCAACCCAGGTGCCCCTCCACCCTAGCGCCCACTATCTGGCGGAGTAATAGGGAACTAAAACTCAGACGAGTCTCGATCTTCTCCACCCAAGGCAGTCCTCAGGCACCTGCCGGTTCCAACCTGCGAATTAGCGAAGGATGCTGGGCGAGCGAGATTCCATCGCCGCTCCAACTCCGCTCTGCGCCCCCCGCCTCCCACCGCCCGCGAGCACGGAGGGAGTGCCGCGGGAGCGCGCCTGGGACAGACGGCCCCGACCCGCGGTCGCTCCGACACAGGGCGGGCGCTCCGGGAGGCGGGCGGGGGGGAGGGACGGGGAAGGAAGGAGGGGCGGGCGGCAGCAGCGCCCCCGCAGTCCCCGCGCCTCAAACACTTGCAGCGATCGCTGGCTTGTAGCGTCGCCCCGCGTCGCGCGCCCCTCCCTCCCTCCTGCGCCGTGGCTCCCGCGCTCGGAGCGAATCTCGGCGCTTACCGCGGACTTGCGCACCGGCCGAGCCTTGGGACACCTCGGCCCGCGCCTCCCAAGCGGGCTATGTGGATTGCCCCGCCGGGCCTCGCCGGCGGGATCAGCAGAGCCCGGCCCGCGGCCCCGGCCACCAGCGGGGACTATGACCCGAAAAGCGCGGCGCTGCCTGGGCCACCTCTTCCTCAGCCTGGGCATGGTCTACCTCCGAATCGGGTAAGCGCCGCTTCTGCGCGCGTTTCCTCAAAGTTGGCTTGGTCCGGGGAGGGAGGTGCGCCACGCATCGCCACCCAACTTAGCTTAGCAGTCGCATGCTGCGGAAGCCTCGGTGTACAAAGCTCCCGTAGGCGGACGACCCCGGGGCGCACACACCTTTACAAGCAGGGGCTGAGAACCAGCCTTCCCGTAGACGTTTGCATCTGGGAGCTCACAGAAACGTGGCCAGCAGGGACGCTGCACCCAGGGAGTCTGGAGAGAGCTAGCTGGTTACATGTAGTGTCAGCTTCGCCCAGGGAACCCCACGGACCACGGGGACGGCCTGTCCACCCGAACCTTCGCCAGGACCCTCAGCCACCCCCAGGGGGCTCGCAGAGATGAACAGGACTCTGCACAGGGGCACGGGCGCCGCGGCTCTGCGCTTCAGGTGGCAACAGGGACATACAAGGAGGGACTTTGGCTGGCAAAAGTAAAAGTCGGCGGTATGGCCCCATTTCTAGGGACTCTCAGGTACCCAGATCCCCTCCCCAGACCAAGAACGCGACTCCCCCCTCTTTCCCACACCACTACCACCACCATCACCACCAACAACAATAACCAAGATAAGACCAGAGAGTCGGGCACACCTGGGAGAGAAGCTCTCTGAGCCGGCTTTGAAGGGGGCGGGACGGCCCTACACAGGTACCAGGCAGTAGTGGCCGCTGGTGCAACCTGGTGCCAGGCGGTGGGGAGGTAGCTCGGCATGCGGACAGTCAGTCTCCCCTGCATTCGAAAGGCAATGCGTGTGCCGCACGGCCGGTGGGACTTGTTTTAGCTGCGGATGTGCTGGCGGGCAGGGGCCACCTTGGCGGACTTCACGCACCTGCCTCTCAGTCTAACCGCGGCGAGCCCCCTAACCAACGCTTTTCCGGAGGACCGGACCTCAGGGGCCAATGCAAGAGGGTGTATGCGTCAGATTCTTTGTGTTTTTTTTTTTCACCATCCTCGACTCCCCACTTCCCATCCCCACCTCTCTGGAGCGGAATTTCACAACCAGCCCATCGCGAGCGAGAGGCCGCCGGGCTCCAGCGCTGCCCGCCTGCGGGTGTTTTAAGTGTTATTGATTCGCCCGCGTCGCGGTGGTTTTTCTCTGTTCCCTCGCTTTCATCTTCGTCTTGGCCCGCGCCCCGCCGCTCCGCGCTCATCCAGCATCCAGGAAGCGGGGCGGCCCATTGGCTCTCGCGTTAGGCATTATCTCCTTTTTAATTAGAAACGGGGGGTGGGGGGAGAAAGGGGCGGAGACACCACTGCTGGAGAAAGAGAAAACAGCAGAAAAGCAGAAAATAACCTCGGCCGGGCGCTTCAGGCTCGGTGGCCTCCTGGGTCTGATAGGGCCCAGCTGCCCTAGGGCGGTGGGGGCTGGGGTCAGCCGGCGTGGCCTCCAGCCATTAGGCTGTCTTCAGGGGCAGTGGCGCGAGGTCCTGGTTCCGAGCTGCAGAAATTTTTCTATCAGCCCGCTCCTCCCTGAACGCCTGGTTATCCCTCCTAGCAGTCTCTGGGAGGTGTTGGAGCAGGCAAGACCAGCTGTCTCCCACTCAGAGGTGGGACATCTGTGGTATTCTGACTTCTTTTGTATAGTTCAGGTGATAGCCCCTAACACGTCTCCCCCATTGCATACTACTCTGCCCCCCAACCCCTGAGCACGCTCCAGGCTTTAATGGTTCCCTGTCACAGTCGCCCTGGGAGGTGAAGACTGGCTACCAAATATCTCACTCCCAACACACGGAAGTGCACAGAGAGGGTACAACCTTCCTCAGGTCACACAGCCATAAAGTAAAGGAAGGCTTAGATGGCAGCGGAAGCTAGACCGTCTTGGGTGGAGAACACTGGGCCACATGTGTCATTGTATTCGGCAGGAATGGACATCTCTGGAGGGCCAGTTAGGTAACTAGGTGTGAGTGGACCTGTAACCAGAGTCTGTTCACACCACACCACGGTTCCACACTGCCCACCTCAGACTTCTCTGCCCTTGTGGCTGCATGCTGGGTCCCTCCTAAAGGCTGAGAGAGCTGCCACCTCAGAGCCTGTAGCCAAGGACCCCCTCCAGGTCTCACCTGTTGTCTCTCTGTGTGCCCCCTCCAGTGGCTTCTCTTCGGTGGTAGCTCTGGGCGCGAGCATCATCTGTAACAAGATCCCGGGCCTGGCTCCCAGACAGCGGGCGATCTGCCAGAGCCGGCCCGACGCCATCATCGTCATAGGAGAAGGCTCCCAAATGGGCCTGGACGAGTGTCAGTTTCAGTTCCGCAATGGCCGCTGGAATTGCTCAGCACTGGGGGAGCGCACGGTCTTCGGGAAGGAGCTCAAAGTGGGTATGTGTCCACCCCGGTGCCCTAGCCAGGGTCTTCTGGGCGATGGGAGAGTCAACAACCTTGGGACACCTCTGAAACCCCTCACCTGCCCCATGTGCTGACCCTCACACCTGGGCTCCTCAGGTGCATGACTTGAATTTGTGTCTCTCCCTGAAGGACTGGATGGAGGCTGGGAGCCATGTCAGGTTTGGTTATTGCAAACCAAACAGTATCCCACAGGTTCACTGGCTGATCTAAAACATTTTAAGATGAGGCCCAAATTTACAAGTGAGCTCCACCCAAAACTGTTATTTCCAGCTTCTTTTGAAAATGATAGATTAACTAGTCACATGGTGTGTGCTCACTCAAATGAATGGTGAGGGTTGAAGTCAAGAGCACTGCTTCCCGAGGGTGGAGACCAGTGGCCCATTTTCTGCCACAGTCCCCACCATTCCCTGTTGTAGCCCAGTCTGCATAGTCTTGTGACATGACCCACTAGGTCCCTGTGAACTTTTACTTGTATACCAGGGCCTTTGGAGATGGCATGTACCAATGTGCATATGATCTTAACCCCACTGACCCTAGCCCATGCACACACAGTGTTAGGACAGCATGGGTCTCTGGGCTGAGCCCACCATCAAGCTTTGCTGCAAGGACACCCTTAAACGCTCCCTCAACCCTCATACCAGCAGATCTAGTGAAGCGCAAAACCCCAGCCCTCTGAGTCCGTGCTGACTCCTCCTCAGGTGTCCCTGCTGTCACATCTGGGCTCCCAGGCTGCTCCCCGCCCCGCCCCATTGCCCTGCTGCTCCCAGCAGGCAGGGATGTTTTTAAATGGAAGCCTAAACAGCTGTTGCTCTGCTAAGGAGCCTTTGGGGGCTCCCTCAGTGAGCAGGAAACCACTGTTACCTGCTGCTGGGGCCTCTCCCGCCCCCCTTCCTCCGTCCACTCAGACTCGTCCTCTTCTCTAAACACACCTTGCAGGCAATGCCTTCAGGCTTCCCCCTGCCCCCCAGCCCCTGGTCTTTGCATGCATTCGGGTCGGCTCTTCCAGAGCCTCCCAGATCCCCCTCTTTTTCCAGGATGTCAGGGGCTACTGGTCAGCTCATGCCAAGCACGTCCTGTACCATGTCTGCTTTGGTCACCAGAGTGTGCACTGAATACACAGCATGACCCTGGGGTCAGTTGGTGTAGACAGGCAGAGAGCGGGATGGTCCCCTCTGGCAGAGCTCCCATTCAGCTTCGACTCTCATGACAGGAGCGACCAGCCCACGGCCACATGGAGATGGTGCCCACTGGGCTGTGGTCAGAGGGACCAGGACAGAGGTGCACTTAGTCAACAGACCCCCACACAACCAGCAGCATGCTATGGGATTAGTCCCTCCAGACTGAGAAGGGGTGCCACAGACCCCCAGGGAGGAACAAAGGCTTTGGTGAGAGGTGTATCAGTGGGCAAGGGCAGGCAGAGGGGCTGTGGGAGAATCTGTGACACTGGAGCACCCTGGGGTGGTGTGAAGTCAGAACTAAGAGATGTGGCGACCAACCTAAGGAGGCTGAGTTTAGGACTCAGGAGCTGTTGGGAGATTTAGAATGTAGGCAGGACCGCCAAAGTCGAGACATAAGAACGATGATTATTGACTCACGAACAATGGCATCATATGAGTCAATCTAATAGGAATTCTAGAAGAGTCATTGAAAGGTGGGCACACAAGTTTTTTATTCACCAAATAGTTTCTGAGAGTGTGGCTGAAGACTTGGTTACATGTGTGATCAGACACCCTCCAGATCGCTGAGAAAAGAGGACTCGGGGGTGTCAGGAGGAACAGTGTGCAAAGGAACAGCAAATGCAGAGTCTCTGAGGTGGAACTTGACTTAGTAGTGCAAGGTGGGAGGACAGAGAACGAACCTTGTAGCTGGAGGACAGTGAAGGATATGTTGAAGGCTCAGGCAGGGCGGAGTTTGGGCTTTCCTTCATGAGAGTGCAGAATCACAAATGGGAAGAGCAAGTGTCTATACTTAGGGATCTGGCTGGGTCTCCCAGGCAGGGGGTGACAGTGTCTTTGTCTGGACAGTGGCCCAGGTATGGTCAACTAGAAAAGAGACATCCTGCTGTGGGCTTCTAGGGTGATGAGATTGAATGCCATCCAAGGAAAGTGAGTGGAATGAACCTCAGTCCCATTCTCCAAGTCAATTCTGCTTTGTGCTTTAGTTTTTCTATTATGTGGACAAGTATCCTGCTTCAGGATGACAAAAAGATGAATGTCTCAAGTTTGGGACTCCTGGGTTCCTCATCCAAGCTCTCACCCCATGGAGCTGCCTCAGTTAACTAGGGCTGCCTTGTAAGGGTGAGGCCTTTGGCAGATGGAATTCCTCTGGCACTCTGAAACCCAAGACACATGGCCTGCCTTTGGCAGTTTCTATAAAAAACACTATGGGCCAGAACTTAGTCACATGGCTGTACCTAGCTGCAAGAGAAGCTGGACAGTTCTGATCAGCCATGGTAACACTCAAGATCTAAGGAAGGGATGAGCCTCCACTTAGGTTCTTTATCTTATGGTGACATCTAAAAGCTCCCCATCCACCTACCTGATACCCCCAACTCTGGTCCTCCACCGTGTCTGTTTCCTGTCCCTGCTTTTCCTTCTGAGTCTTCCAGCAAGCAGACATCTGAGGAGAAGGCCATGTGTCAAGCAAGACCCCCTGGATCCTAGAAACTGAAACCCAATTCAACACACTTTGGGTATCAAGGGGACTTGACTGTTCAAATGCCCAAGGAACCAGAAAGTCAGGGGTGGTGCTGACTTTTGGAATTTCTAGACCACATACAGTGTGGCCTTCCAGCAACCCTGGGGGTACCTGCTGGGGCAGTCAGATGGCCTTTGCAACCCAAGGGCATAGCAGGAGGGTCCAGTCCTACAGGAAAGAGTCTTGGACTTTCTCCAGCACCAGCACCAGCAAAAGTTCTGAGGCCTACTCTGATTACACAGCTAATGAAGCTCGACTTCTGGCCATGTGTCCATCCAAGAGCAAGATGCTAGGCTGGCCAGCCGGGTAGCTCCACCCTGACCATTTCTCAAGCAAGAAGAACAAAGTGCCAAACTGGGTCACGAAATAGCCAGTGCTGATTTCTAACAGCTCTAACTGTTCTCCAACAGAAGCTGCACGTCCAAGGCTTACACGAGGCCCTCTCCACGAGGCAGGCAGTCACAGCCCACCCAGCATAAAGCTGAGCCCACAGAGCCAATAAGTAGAGACAAGCGTGGCCTGTGGTGGGGAAAGACATGGAGGGCTGGGAGAGGCTCAGAGGTGGGAGCCCAAGATGGAGGGAGTGGTCAGCACAAAGCCCATCTGGGTCTGGAAGTGTGAAGAGAGACTCACTGGTCCGTGGATGAAGGGCATCACAGGCAGGATTGGCAGAACAGAGCAAGACCCCCAGGGAGAGTCAGGGAAAGGTGAAATCAGGTCTTCAGGAGACAGGGTGGGGCTCAGGAGGAAGGTGGGCCTACTATGCAACTTGGATGTGAATGGCAGAGATTCTTTATGGGGGCGGGGATATGGTCTCCTAACAGTTTGATCAGTTACTGCCTGGGCCAGGGAGACCCTTTGGGGACCTCAGAGGATCCTTGCCTTACTTTAGGCTTTTATCCTTTGTTTTCTATTCTGGGGATTTAATCTCCCAGGTCCTCAAGAGTGCTAGGCAAGGGTTCTGCCACCGAGCTGCATCCCCAGCCCATCCCCGATCCCCACCCCCGAACCCCACAATAGATGGGTGATGGTCCTCCATCCTCAGAACCCCCTCCAAACCTTCTGTGCTTATCCCTCCCATGCCAAACTTCCTCAGTCCCAAATCTGGAGGGTCCCATGTGCTTGCAGACTTACATTGAACTCGTCATACAGATAGATCCCCCTCAAAGCGAAGGATTTCATTTTAGTCGTGTTTAATTAGGGTCATGTCATCCTGCTTAGCTGAATGGGCATCATACATGGGCCTCTTGTATCCGACTTGCATTTCCCAGACGTGAAGTGAGGCTGAGGTCTCTGCTTGTATTTCCTTGGCCCTGGTTTGCCCGTTCATGCCTGTTACCCATGTTCGGCCAGGCCAAGGTTCTCCCGTGGGCTCTTGTGAGTTGGTACTGATGACTGATGTCCAAATGTGAGGGGAACCCAGCAGGGCCTCAGGCAGGGCTTTGGGGAGTGTGGGGTTTTCCCTGGTGCCCTTCCTCACTGAGGATCGACATGGCCAGGAGCTGAGACGTGGTTCTCCCATGTGCCTCATGTGGTCCTTGTCACTCTTACCAGAGGGACTTCTCCCTCCTTTTTAGCTCCTCTCTCCTCCTAGCTCCTCCCTCCATAGCGAGGCAGAAGCTGACTGCTTACTGTGGCTGTTCTTTGGCAGGGCCGAGGCCAGTGTGTTTTCCATCACTGGAGGGATTTGTTTGGGTGCATGACCAAATCTGAGATTCTCAAAGTGGCTGCGTGTCTTAGGACTCCATGCTGCTGGACTGTGTGGTACAGCCAGATGTGTGGTAGAATCAGAGTCATGTGGTTCTAGCTCCATCCTTATTATTGCTGATGACTCTGGATGGGTACATGCCATCTCTGCCCTCGGGCTGCCCACCTGAGGGATGTGCCACACAGTCTGCCATGCCAGGGGGCAGCAACACTACATGGTATAAGACAGAAGACCCTGGAACCTGACAGGTTCAGAGGATTCACTGCCTGGTAAACCCCAGAGCAAAGCAACAAGGTAGAACAGCAATCCCAGATGATTCCTGATGTCACCCTTAGGCCTCTGCTGGCGCACATACACTAACACGTCCTCCCCTAAACACACACGCGCGCGCACACCCACCCACCCACCCACCTACCCACACACACACACACACGCATGCATATAAAAAATTAAAAATAAAAAAGAGAGAAGCAGGAGTAAAGGAATTCCATGGATATGCTTTTGTTCTTGTTTCAGGCTGGTTCAGGTCGCCCTCAAACTTTCTGTGTAGCCGAGGATGGCCCAAATTCCTGATCCTCCTGCCTCTACCTTCTCAGGGCTGGGGTCGAAGTATGTCTTGCCACTCCCAGCCCTCCCTTGGAAAGCTTTGCACACCACATTCGGAAGATTTGCTCAGTCTGGGAGTTGTCCCAGGGCTTCGCTCAGGGTGCGGGGCGATAGTCACACTCTTTGTGCACACAGAAGTATGCTCTGTCGCCTGCATTATCAACGAAAAAAGGTGGCTTCCCAACGGGTGCTGGGGACGCTGCATTCCTTTCCGAGTGCTCATGGCCTCCTGTTTGGTGCCCTGCTGCAGGTTTTTCCAGGGATGGGTACAGATGACCTAGGATTTCACCCTGGAGTCCACCCGCTTCTGTTTGCCGCCCGGGAAACTCTGATGAGTTGCTGTCAGATATGTCACTCCTCTCCGTGGGACGGTGGCTGAGCCACGCCCTCCTCTTCTTGCCCGTGACTCACCCGGAGCCAGTCCCTTGCCTGAGAGCCCCCAAGAATCCCCAAATGCTCTGTATTCTAACCACATCAACTTGTGAGAGTGGAGCCTGTATCTTGCTGCTTGGTGGGATAGATGGGGGCCCTCTCCGGGGAGCAGACGGAGCAAGGGGTGGCCAGCTCCACTTTCTCTTTGCCCGTTTCTTAACAATGCTCCATCTTGCCTGAGCAAAAGCCTATTCTTCCCCATTCGCGCTTAGAACGCAGCCAACAAAGGGCTTTTTGTCTCGTTTGCATTTTTTTCAAGCCTCAGTTCATCCTGGATTTTAGCTCTCCTGACACTATTCTTTGAGATGAGCCTTTTGTTACGCCACTCTTCCCAGCTTTCCCGCTGTAGACGGTCAAACACACATTTGCGTCCGTGCGGCACAGCAGCTGCTTTCACATGTGGTCCTTCGTTCAATATGCAGCCATTGCAGATGAACTGGGCTCCCCCAGCCTCGTGGGGGAGAGAAGGACAATCCCAGTCAATTTTAAATGTGGATGGGTAAGGAGGAGATAGGCCTCTGAGGTGGGCACAGCCACGTGTGGTGGCTGACAGCGCTGTCTTGTGCTCGGAGCTCCTGGTTCAGTGACCCCTGCCTGCCAGGTATGGCCGAGTCTCCGAGCAACCTTACCAGGGAGACAGCTCATGGGTGCACATGAGGAAACAGGCTGAGGCCGGTGGATACGTCCTATGGGAAGTGGATCCAGACTGTGCACCCTGGTTCACGGGCCTGGGACCTGCTTTGAAACCATGCTGCTGTGTTTAAAGCCCCTCGCTAGACGGAGGACAGGAAGGGCATTTCCAGGCTGAGGGAAGAGCAAAAAGGAAGCTGATGGTGACTGTTGGTGTCCGTTAGCAGCATGCTCAGCACCTACACCCCCTTTCTCTTCTCTGTGTCCCATCCCTTACCTGGCTCAACACAATCGAATGCTTACTAACCCCCCAATCTCCTGCTGTGCATTGAGAGGTCCCAGGTTCTGCATGTGTCACAGGAGCTGTGAACAGTTGTCTAACGCAGGCCTGGCAAGAGCAGCGTTTTTCCACAAGTTTTCCAAATCATCGTATCTCGGACTTCTCACTGCAGATTGCTCCCTCTCCGACCCGTCGGCTTTAAATAGCAAGAGAGAAAAAACTACAATGCACTCGCGGTTTCCAGTCAGATACCGTAAATACACCCAGATAATATTCCGGTGCAAACCACGGGCAGTGGCTGCACAGGGCGGAGGATGGAATCTTTGGGGCCGGTTTGGACATGGGCTCATTTCCTCCATCCCCATGGGACTAGCCCAGAGCCCAGCACAGAGGGCGTCGGCCAGGTTCCTGCCTCACCTAGGTGATAACATTTGCTACCCTGATGGGGTTCTGCCTAGGGGTGCTTGACAAGCTTGTTGTTAACCCCCAGGGACCTGATGGTGGCCTCCTTGGGGGATCCTCAGAGGACGTAGAGTGAAGGCTCAGGGCGCCTGGCTGAGTGAGGAGCAGAGACGGCAGGCGCCTGTCATCCGTCCAGGCTTTGCTGAAGGCACCGGTTGGTCCCCTGGGTTTCCGTGTAGACTGGTTAGTGAGAGCGGAGGGTAAGGAAGGAGGGAGGTGTCTCCTCTGTCACTGGAGACATCGAAGTCCCTAAGGCCATTGTTGTCATAAGGCTAAGTCCATGGTGGCTTTGAGGGTCTGTTCTCTAGATCTGGCCAGGGCAGGATGCTGGGGAGTAGCAAGATCCCCTGCCATACCCCACCCCGATCTCTCCTTCCCACCCCCAGCTTGCCTGGTCCTACCACAGGCCACATAGGGAGGGCCGTTCATCTCAGTGTCCCTTGATCTGAGCCTTCCCTCCCTGCAGACATCCCCCCAGCATGCAGTGTCCCACCCTGGATGCCCCAGCCCCTGTCACTGCGTGGTTTCCTTCTCCAGCGTCCTCAGTTTGTACTCCGTGATGTGATCTTGCTGTCTGTTCCTGGCCTTAGTTACTCCAGCCTGCAACATAGTATCTGGCACATAGTAGGTGCTCAAAACATGCCTTCTGAGGGCAGGTACTGGCACATGCTTGGTTCAGAAGACACACAGGGCAGGGTTTGCACAAAGACTCTTCCTTTGCCCCTGTGTCATTCTGGACAGACTCACCACCCCAGACAGGGGTGCAGTTGGCCCCAGTGAAGCCCAGTGTCCACTTACCAGCCTGTGGATGGCAGAGAGGCAGGCCGTGGGTCCGTGGGGATGAATGGGAGACATAGACTGCAGGCAAGAGAGCCAGTCATACTGGGGATGTTGACGGTCGGTCTGGTCTCTGTGAATAGGTGATCCTGGTGAGCTCACACCTTAGCAGATCTCTGCCGGGTGGTCAGGACACAGCCTTAGTTTCTGAAGATGGCAGGCTTTCCCTCACCCCCACCACTGCTGGAGGAACCAAAGGGGCTGCCCAGTATGTACCCAGCACCAGCAATGAGATGCGCTCAGGAAGATCACTGCAGCAGCCGGGGCTGCAGCGCCAGGAAGAGGGAGTTCAGGAGAGGGACAGCCTGTGCCATGGAAGGGGACGGCGTGTGACCTCTGGACGTGCCATGGCTCTGATCCCGTCCTTCACCTACCGAGTGGAGGAGGCTTTGAGTGGTGGAGGTCCCATGGCATCACAGGGGAACCCACAGCGCCAGGATCCTTTCCTGCTCTGTCTGCCCCTGCCCTGCCCAGGAGCTGCGCGTCAAGCAGGCCTGATGCATTGCTTATTGACATGCGCTAACTGATAACTAAGTGGCACCTTTTGGCAGAAATGAAAGTATTCTGAGAAGAGGCCACACTCTCCCTCTCTAACTGAGGGGTTTCAGATAGTTACAGGGCAGGAAGGGAGGCCATCCACGACTGAGGAGCATGATTTCCAACAGAGGGCCTTGAATCCCAGGTCTGACCTGCTTCAGCAAACTGCTTTCCTTTCCTTCCTTTCTTCAGCTGTAAAGTGGTGGGAAGTCATGTCCACCATCGATGCCAGTAATAAAATACTGCTCACAGAGCCAGGTGCACCAAATACTCCTGCATCTCCTCCCTTTCCTCTCAGGCTGCTGAGCAGCTCAGTGCTGATGTGCTGGTGGGAGGTAGACTTTGGAGCTAGCGTTCACTGTTGACCCTGCCTCCCCCGGGTCAGACCCTCCCTGAGCCTGTCTCCTCATCTGCAAAGTGGGGTCTGTGACCAGCTGATGGGGGGATGTCGTTCTTGAGGTTAGGCCAGTACCCTCTTCTGATTGCTACAGGTGAGAAGCTCTGTAGAGATTCTGGGGCAGCTGCCACTGCTCAGTCGATCCTTAACTGACCTCAACCAGGGTAGCCATTTATGAAGCACTTACTGTATACAAGACCCTGGGGACATAGTGAGGCTCACAGCCATGTTCTCAGCCAAAAGGTATGCTACTCCCAAGGGGCAGCTCTAAACTGCCCAAGAGTAATAAAGACCACGAGCACCTTAAGGTGGATGAGAATCTGCACCCCCAACAGCCCATAATTTCACTGTTCCGAAGCTTCTGAAACTCATACTATTGCGTGTCACATGATGCCTTGGGCTGCGCGATGCACAGAGGAGAAACACTTAGCAAAGCTCGGTGACACCCGAGGTTCCACAGCCTGTGGTGGGTCGAAATGCACCCTCGGGCCTGTCTTGTTCCTGCCTCATGTAATTCCTGGCTCACAAATGTGAAGGATATGCACAAAGACAGACACAGGCTTGGTAGTCTTGTAAGCCTAAGGTTGGCTGAGCAGAGAGTGGATCAGCTCAACACGCTACTCCCTGCCACGCCCCATGCCATGGCTATACCCCCTGTGCTGTCCCTGCTCGTGGCTGTCTGGTTCCTAGGGACGGCATGGAGCTCCTCCGTGGTGACGTTCACAGGTGTGCATGGCACAGCTGACCTACTGGTCACTGTTAATATGCCAGGCACTGTACTCCCACCTGCTCCGCCCTCAGTGATGTAACCCTCAGCTGCTTTGAAGTGAGGCGGTGATGCCATCATTACCTCTCAGAGGTGACGGGCCTGGTTTGGCTCATGACTCTGACACCTAAGCCATTTCTTTGGTGCTGGCGGGGGGGGGGGCAGTGGGACCTGATCATCTCCGTGTGGTGTTGGTGGGCAAGGCCAGCCTCAGCGGCAGCAGTGATTGCATTCCCCAGGGTCGACTTCGGTGTGGCCAGCACTGAGCCCTGGGAGCTCTAGTGCCCAGAGTAGCTGCCCTCATCAGTCCTCAGAGCTGTGGGTGCTGGGAGCCAGCACCTTCCTCAGCACATATGACAGAGGTGGTGGACAGACTGCCATGGCCGTCACTCAGGTTGTGTCTACCCTCACCCTGCAACTTAGACTCTGCTCTTGAGCCCATGGCAGCAGGAGACTGAGACTCAGAAAAACGCAGCAGCAGCAGCAGCAGCAGCAGCAGCATGCTCCCACGTGCCCAACATTCTGTTTACTACACCCCACCACCTAGACTTCTCCACTACTCACAGTCAAATAAGGGGGCCACAGAGACGGCAGGGAACAGACAGCTAGGATAGTGTGACACACCGTGGTGTTAACACGGGCCATGAGAACAAATGCCCAGCAGTGCCATGTATTCACACTGGAGCTGAGGAGCCTAAGGCTCTGAGCAGGGATGGCCACTGCTCTAGTCACAGAGGAGGGATCAGCAGCAGCCTTCAGGCCGGAGGCCAGGCGCACATGTGGCCCGAGATGCTGACTTGTAATGCCATGAGCACGTGCTCAGGCGACATGATGGGGGTAGAGAGGATACAATGAGCTGGAGCCCCTCATCTGGCCTTTAGAACCTGGGCAGCCAGCTGCTGCTGCCCAGCCAGCTCCTGTACCTGACCCTTCCACTGCCCAGCCAGCTTCCCAGAGGTCCTTCTGTAGTGAAAATGATGTGCCCTGGACAGGCCTGCGCACTGTCACCACCCGGGAACTCTTTCTGGTGAGGTGGATGCTCAGGCAGGCTTTGGGAAGCTATGCATGGAGTTCAGCCTCCCTCTGCACCCTCTGTCCCCCAGGTCAGCTCTACAAAGTTCTCTCCACTTTCTGCCCTCAGGGAGCCGGGAGGCCGCCTTCACCTATGCCATCATTGCCGCCGGCGTGGCCCACGCCATCACCGCTGCCTGCACGCAGGGCAACCTGAGTGACTGCGGCTGCGACAAGGAGAAGCAAGGCCAGTACCACCGGGACGAGGGCTGGAAGTGGGGTGGCTGCTCTGCCGACATCCGCTACGGCATCGGCTTCGCCAAGGTCTTTGTGGATGCCCGGGAGATCAAGCAGAATGCCCGGACTCTCATGAACTTACACAATAACGAGGCGGGCCGAAAGGTAGGCAGCCAGGGAGGGCGCCAACGACCCTGGCGGTGCACAGTGGTAGGGGTGGGATTTGGGGCAGCGGTACTCTGTGCCTCCTCCTGTCCCACCCTGGTGGCCTGCAGCTGCCAGTTACATCCTATGACTGCACAAAGCCCACTGATTCATGGAGCCGTCACATATTTGAGTCTTTGCAAACACGCTTGATACCAGGAGAGAAGTGAGCTTCTCCAAGGACCCAGAGTCAACTATATAAACTCACTCATAAAGGCTAAGAGGGGGTTGAAAGCTGCCCGTGTGGATCAGCTGTCAGAGCTGCCACCTGTGTCCAGTAACCACAGCCAAGACCCAAGCGCAAGATAAAGGAGGCCAGTGCCCCCTCTTTATTGCCTCTTCAGATCATCTTGGTTCTAGGCACAACTTGGAAAGGTGGGGAGGATGCCGGGGCAGAGCGGACTGAGCTGGGAAGGGGGCTGGACACTCCAGTCTATGGGAGCGGAAAATGAATCTAAAATGCAGGAAAGGAGCCATGAGGGGCAGTGACCAGTAGGGTGGGGACAGTGCAGGCAGGTCGGTCCTGCCAGTGTGAGGACCAGTTGTGGCCACTGAGATGCACATAGGTATCACCAGTATGCGGGGAGCACCCCATCCCAGAAACACCCAAGTATCAGCACCTGGCCATACCCCATCGAGTGAGTACTCAGTCATCACACCTTTCCAAGTCTGTCAGGAACTCAGTCCTCGATACCTAGCCACTTCCAATCGAGCACTCAGTTGTCAACACATGGCCACATCCCAATGGGTACTCAGTCAGTGCTACCGAGGTGGGCAGCCTGATGCGGAGGCCTGGGGTTGGGCGGGACCCCTGGAAGCCTGTGAAGTATGAGAGAGTGGGAAGGGCTTGCACTGTGTCCTGTGACATGTTTGTGAGGCTGGGTGAGTTGCGAGGAAGCAGACACAGAGCCGGGTCAGGACCCCATCTGTATCCACAGGTGTGACCAGAGCCAACTGGGATTGGGGGGCAAGTAGCTGGGGTCTCAGCGGAGGTCTCTGTAGTACAGTTGTTGCTGTTGTTGTATGTGTGCACTCACTTCATCTTGGAAACTGGTCTTTGAAAACAGGAAGGGCAAAGAACAAAGGTGGCCACAAGGGTGCCACAGGGATCCAAATACATGCAGCTAGCGGCCTTGGGTGACAGTGAGATGACAGCTTGTTCTGGAGGACCCGTTCCCTTGGGCCAGGCATCTTCTGGCCTGAACGTCCCAGTTCACGTAATCTTCATGGCGTCCCCAGGAGGTGGTATCCTGGGCACTGTCCTTCACGGTGAAGACTCAGGCCGGGCAGTGAAGGGTGGCTAGTGAGAGCCAAGGCAGGACTCGATCCAGAAGGTCTGCAGCAGCGCTCATGCTGTCTGCACGCTGTGCTGAGCTGCTTGGCTCGGTCGGGCTCTGCCGTTCCTCCTACACGGTCAGGGCCGGGCCGGGCGGGAGGCTGGCCGGGCACCCTCAGCACTCAACCACAGCAGGCGCGAGCACATCGCACGCCCGTGCAGAGCAGTCCTGTGAGCATTGCCCCGGCACCCACACACCGTGGGTGAGCTGGGCTTCCATCCAGAGGAAAGAAGGGAGCTACCCCCTTTTCTGTATCATCCCCCAGTCATGGCCCAGCGTCTATATTGTGTGTCACAGCCTCCATCTGGGACAGCCATGGTGAACAACTCTCATGGGGTCTGCCCCAGGACGATGTCCAGGTGACGACCCTGGGGATCTAGTCTGAGACCGGAGTGGCCTTCTTGGCTGGCTGCTCTCAGTCTAAGTGGGAGGTAGGCTGAGAGACTAACTCGTGGCCCATCATCAGTCAGGCTGGGTAGATCAGGTGGGAGTTTCTCAGACTGTATGGTTGGTTCCAGGCAGAGGTTTGTGCCTGCTGTTCAGTCGTGTTGCCCTGAGCCCTGGGCTGCTGTAGTCTCTGGGAGCTACCATGGTCGCAGGACCACCTCCGTGGACTTTCTGCAGAAGGCAGGGCCAAAAGACAAGTAAGGTTTGGCTGAGCAGTGCAGCGAGAAGGCCACAGAGGAGGTGTATGGGAAGCAGGAGACAAAGGCCCAGGAAGTGGGTGAGTCCTTGAAAGTGTCACCAGATGCACCTGCTGTGACCCCTGTCTAAGCCCCAGCCTTTCCTTCCTCACCTTTCTGGGATGCCGCTCTGTTCCAGGGCTCTTTCACTCAGGGGAGATTCTGGGTGTCTTTGTGACAACTATATTCCCACCTGGCAGGCGGGGTGCACTACCCATGGCCCCATGGAAGATGAGGGACTGTGGCTGCTAGAACCACTGAGGGGAGGGCAGGGGTCTTACAACAGGCTAGGAGGACAGCCAGGTGCAGCATGCAAGTGTAGGGCCAGCCTGAGGAGCCCAATAGGAGGGGTATTCCCCACTTGCCAGCCAGGGCCCTCGGGGAGGCATCCTGTGAAAGCCGTTTAGCCAAGGACTTGGTATTTTCGTGAGTATGAGGAATGCTTGGGGATTCACAGGAAAAGCCCGGGCAGTCTCCAGCCCGACTTCTGTAGAACTGGAGACCCAGAGAGGGCAGAGACCATGCTGCTGAGCCAAAATACCACAAGCAGTGATCCCCAGCCTGACCCCAGGTGGCCTGGCCTATCCTGTAAGCCACAAGCCCCTCTCCAGACCCCAGCTCCCTTCTCTGTCAGCTGGGACTATAACCCTGGCTGGGGTCTGGATTCCACAGGACCCCCTCCCGCACTCTACAGCATGCACCCGCACTGCAGGGCTAGTGGGAAAGGGGGTGTCCCGCTGGGGCCCTTGGAAAGGATTGAGGTCCTGTTGATCACTCCTGCCGTAGAGACAAGACTCAACCTGACCACAGGCTCTGGGGCTCGTCAGCAGCTGGTGCGAGAGAAAGGGGGGCAGGGGAGTCAGGAAGAGCATCTCACGTGCTGTCTTCAGGCTCCACGGGGTTGTGCCAGGACTGCTTGTCCTGCAGAGAAGGGAGAACTAATGTAGGGTGTCCACCTAGCATGGCAGAGCCAGGCATAGTGGGCAGATGTGGCTGGGTCTTTGTCACCACGGGGAGGTGGCAAGGCTGCGGTCACCCTTCTGCTAGTATCAGTTTCTAGACTGTGCTGCAGACTGCTCAGCTCACAACTGCAGAGTATGAAGCTGGTATCTGGATAGGGCGGATGGTTTGGAATGGCAGGTCTGTCGGAGGGAGAGAGGAACAGGAGTTGTGTGCTAGAATCTCTGCGTGCCAATTAATCTCGGTAGCTTTACATCATTTCTTTCCAGCCCTTGAGCAATGAGTGACCCTGAGGCTCATGCCCTTGGGTGGCTTGGGCTAGTGAGGGCCAGCTAATAGGTGCAGACTACACCCAAGAGAAAAGTAGTTCAGCAAACAGAGGAATCGTGTGTCCTGTAGGAGACAGAGGGGAAGAAAAGAACCTTGTATCTGGCTTTGGAAGGCTAGTAGGAGAGTTTCAGACAGACAGATGGTGGGAAGGAAGAGGGCAGTGTAGGCACAAGTCGGCGTGTAACTCGGAGTAGAGTGCCATATTCATGAAGCTCTGGGCTGGATCCCCAGCTTCTAAGCGTCAGGGTTGGGATCAGAGTGGCAGGTGGACAGGCTGCTGCAGCGTTGGAGCCAGTCACACAGCTGTGAAGGCCAGGCCTGGCTCCCTACCCAGGAGCCGCTGAAGCAGCTTGGCAGGTGAGCGTTGGGCGGGGACGGAGGGAGAGTAATGGAGGCCCTGGAGGCAGTAGGTGCTGAAACCCAGCAGGGACCCAGGGTGGGGAGGTTTCAGGAATGCATAATAGGCAGGACCCCTCGGGGTGTGTTTGTGGGAGTGCAGGGAGCCCCTTGCTGCCTGGGATCAGACAGAGGAGACTCCTGCTGGCACCATGAGGGCACTCCAGGGCAGGGGGAGCTCAGTGGGTGAGGACACCTGGCTTCTGGGATCGGACCTTAACCTTAAAGAGTGCCTGGCTGGAGAGAGTGGTGGCGGCCACCCATGGAGGGGGCAGAAGGAGCTGAAAAGGAGACCCATTACTGTGGGGTGCAGAGAGACAGGAGCGAAGTAAGTTGGGGGAGAGCAGGAGACCTGTGGGGAGAATGGGACTGGTAGAGAAGTGACCGGGAGGACCGGGAGAACATGGACCTCGGCCTGCACTGGGAACATGTCCCTGGGGCTGTGCTCTGGGCCTGGTGGCTTCTGACTTTTCTCAGCCTCCGACAGCACCTCCAAGGTCCCTCGACCAACATACCACCTGCCCCACTGACTGTCAAGATCATGCTGCCCCCTGCATGTGAAGTATGCCAAGGCTCTGGGCACCTTGTAGGGAGACACACAGTCAGCAGCTCATCTGCCTGTGGGGGGGGGTGCTGCAGAAGGGGCCCTGCAGGGGCGAGCTGACCTTGTGGAATGCAACTCGCTCCAGGGAGCTGAGCCAAGGGAGATGGAATCCACCTGAGCCGAGTCGCCTCTCGCTCACCAAGGGTGTTGGTTTTATCCCTTCCTGCCCTGCCCTGTCTAGTCTGGGTGCTCGTGGGAGATAGATTTCCACTCGAGGCCTGGCCACCAGTCGTCTGGTGAGCAAGGAGACAGCAGGGACCCCGCCTTGGGTAGCTAGGGCGGGGCCCAGATAAGGGCAGCTTTTGTGTGGAGGATACCAAGGGCCACTTGCATATTTAACCAAAGAGTGGACAGCATGGTATGTCAAGGGCCAGGCTGGGCGGACACCTTCGGATCACTGCATCCTCAATTCCTGCCCTCGTCCAGGGCACACGTGGGATCTCGCCTTCAAAACGAAAGGCCAGCAGTCTGAGGTTTGGGCAGGAGACAAGCTTCATGGCCCTCAGGACCTCATTTTCTCCCAAGATGGAGCTTTCTTCCTGTGGTCTCAGAGGGTCTGTCATGTCTGACGTGGGTGGGAAAGGAGCAGATTTCTCAGTATCTCCCTTCCCCCATGCACCAGCCTCCAGTCCCATACTCTTGGGCTTCCATCTTGTATTCACCCCAGGAACTTTGCTATCCCACTGGCACCAAGCACCCTTCCCGCCAACCTCCACACAGCTGGCTCCTCCTCAGGAAGCCTCCTGACTTCTCTCCCCTGCCTTGTCTCTGTGTACCACCTGCCGTTCTAGGGAACTCCCCCGTGCGGCATCATTTCTGTGCCTGACCGTGTGTGTCTCTCCTGCCCATGGCTTCCAACCACAGGGCCGCACGAGGGTCAGGAAGGTCCCACAGCTGTCTCTCCTGCCTAGAAGCCCCTTGTGCACAGCAGAGCTCAAGGCTGGCCTGGCAGCGGATGAACAAGAAGTGTCGGCCTCATCCTGGGGGTGTCTCAGGAGCAGTTGGCCGGAAGTACTTAGAAATTCTCAGCTGAACTGGAACTTGAGATAAGTTAGAAATCATTTTGATCTTATGTCCTAAATGTTTTGTGAGACATACCCTCAAAACTCTTGCTTGTCTCAAATTTAAATTTATCCAGCTTTCTTGAGTTCTGAATAAAGTTTATGTTGACATAATAAGGGGCTCACTGATAGCTGTAAGAATAGAGACCCCAAGCACCCTTTGTCTGCTTCCTCCAAATGGAACGCCGGCAGAACTGGATACGTCATAGCAGGGCGCTTGTAGTGTTCCTGTACCACCCGGCCGCAGCCACACCCACTTCCTTCACTGACCTCCATCTTTCTATAGTTTGGTCATGTCAGGAAGGTTATATAAACAGAGTCAGGCCGTGTAGAGCCCTTTGGGGTGAGCTTGTTACTTGGCACAATCCCTGGCTCATTCAAGCCCCTCTGCACCCACAGTTCTCCCCTTTGTGTTGTGTGTGGCAGGCCACGGTGCAGATGTCACGTGCTCCGTACGTCTTCACCAGCTGCAGATGTCACGAGGAAAGTTGAGCTGAGCAGCCATGAGTTCTCCTGTCGTGGGTTCGCACTTTCCCAGCACAAACGCCCACGCACCGGTGTTCACAGCATAAAGTTAGCTCTGGGACAAAGGCCCTCACAGCATGGGGCCGAAGCTGTGTCAGCCTCTATCCTTGGGGCACTGGCTGATAAAGGGGCTGCCTTGGCTCACAATTGGGGGTTCCAGAGCATAGTTGGGCGGTCCTATTGCTGTGGCCAGAGGTGGGACATCATGAAGTGTGCTTCTAACAAAGCAGCTTGCCTCGGGGCGTAAGAGAGAAAGCAGGAGGGAGGAGTTCCTCGTGGACACAGTAGACTGAAGTCCTCTCCCCGGGCCTCATCTCCGAGAACCAGGCCGTTGCTGCATGGGCCTCGGGGCACATCCGAGTCCACCATGCCAGCATGCACAGCCACATTTAGTGAGAGTACTTTTTCACTTTCACCATTCTGATCTGCATCTCCTTGGGGTTGTGACTCTCACATCTTGTGGCCAGGGAGTGAGCATCTGCCTACGATGGTTTTCATGGATGTGTATCTCTGGGGAAATGTGGCTCTGGGACACGTGGCTTTATGATTCTGCATATGTGTGACTTCAGGAATATGTGGCTTTTGTGGATACATGACTATGTGATACATGGCTCCCAGGGATATGTGGCTGTCCCTGCCTTTTGATTATTTTCTAATGAGACGGTTGACATTTTGCCATTGAATTCAAACATTCCTTTTATGTTCAAAGCCTTCTATCAGGTCTGGATCATATGTCTCTCCTTTGACTGTAGCTTGCCTTTTCACCTTCTATGTGGGGTGTTTCCCAAAGTGAAAGTGGGTTTTCCCATCATGGATAGGGCCTGACTTTGATTTTGGGGTTTTCTGATGCAAGGTCTCGCTCGCCATGTAGCCCAGGCTGGTCTGGAATTCATTTGAGGACAGTATATTTACGGTCATCAGAGAACCCTTTGCTCAGTCCTAGGTCCTCAAGATTTTCCCCTTTGTTTTTTCTGCAAGTTTTACATTTAAGTTGGAGGTTTGTGGCGGCACACAGCTGTAAGCCCAGGCCTCAGGAGGAAAGAGCCAGAGGTGGACCAGAAGTCTCTGAGGACAGGGCACAGAGTGGCCCACAAAGTCCAAGATTGCGCCACACCTCCAATGACTCAGCCTGGCCCAGACAGTTCCTGCCATCAGTGCCACAGAGATGGCTGGTACCCAGGGGGTGAAGAGAGGAGGTAAGCAAAGCCACTAGGCGTAGAGGCAGGACAGCCCTTCTCAGGGAAAAAACGATGCCCACAGGCTGGCAGCTCCTATGAGCGCTAGCCTGCCAAGACCACCTCCTCTCAATCCCACGTACATATGGCAGACTGGAGCTGACCCAGAAATGGCCAGACATACTGTCCCAGAGGAAAGAGGCATCACTGTCCCCTCTGCCCTCAACGAGCCCAGGGTGCCCAGGACAGAACCACGTGGGGGAAGGAGGTCCCAACTCCACTGCAGAAGGGCTTGTTTCCAGGAAGGGCATAAGGTCCCTGCCCGGGAGGCCGAGTAGGCAGAGGGGGTCCTCAACTGCCTGAGGAGGTGGAGAGGGCAAAGGGGGGATCCTCAACTGCCTGGGGAGGTGGAGAGGGCAGGCGAGTCCTCAGCTGTCCGGGACCCAGGAGCATGTCTGACATTGCACGTCTGGCAGTGCAGGTTCTAATGTGATGCCCGTGCCCGCTGCTGAGCTACTACCTGGTTAGAATCCTCGGTCCTCTCCATTTTGCAAATGGAGGCTGCCAGACTCTACTACAACCACTACACTCTCCTGACAGCCCCAAGGCTGGACCTGTTCATCCCAGTTCTCTCCCAAGCCTGACATCTGGTGGTTCTGGGGTATCATCCTAAGGTTCCTAGATCCTCTGACCTGATCCACTTGCAGCAAGACCGAGCTCTCTTGGCCATTTGGGACTGGCACTGTGTCCTGCCCCACTCTAGTCGTGTGGTCCTCCGATGGTGCCTGACCACCATCTCCCGCCTAGGAGAGAAGACACTTGTGAGCCAGAGGGAACTCCACTGTGTTTAGTGGGCTCTACGCATTGCTTCACTCAGCAGGGAGGTCCTGGACCTTCACAGGGAGTTCTGGGGGAGCTGTCCAGGAGAGGCTGCAGCTGGAGTACAGACCAGACACTGCATGCTGCAGTGCTCTGGGGCCTGCCAAGCAGAGGGCAGGCTGGGAGCCTTGCTCCTGGTCACAGGTCTTCCTTGATCTCTTAGGTGGCCACAAGATGCGCCTTAGAATCTTCCAGAGCCCAACCTGGCATACTCTTGGTGAAACAGGGTGGCACAGACCCAATGCTGGTATCTCAGAACACTACCAAGAGCCATGGGTGGAGGGCTGGGAGTGTGGCCGCATTTTTTCTCACTCGGGGCTTGCGTATGAGGTGTACTCAGGCGCTCAAGGGTCCTCCTGTGGTTCAGCTGCTTCCTGTGTGTTCCTGAGGGCGATCCTTTGCCTCTCTGTGCCCGTTTTCCTCCCTGTGTGAATGAGAATCGTCTTCCCAGAGCCAGTTGCATTCAAAGTGCCCACACCCGGGCTGCTGACTGCCTGTCACAAGTGGCAGAGGGGCGTTCACATCAACATGTAAAGTTCATTTCCTTGGCCATTTCCAAGGTTTGATGGCCACACGTAGCTTGTGGCTTCTGTATGAGACGGTCCCTGGTGTAGGAGGTCCTGGGGAGGGCTGTAAGCAGGGCATTGGTGGATGAGGGGCACTCAGACCGTAGTGTCATTAGGGTCAGCAGGAAAAGCCTCAGAGCATTGGTCACCTCCCTGGCCTCCAGAGCCACCATCTGATTTCTTCCAGAAGGCATCCCCCCATGCAGCTGAGGGGGGTGGTGGCATGGTGGAGCATAGGCAGGGCTCGGTTACAGGACAGCAAGACCCAGTCAAAAGGCGCCCACTGGGCACAATTGCCTCCTTTGTCCTGCAGAGGGGGGCTGGAACTCCTGGGTGTTATCAAATCTGCTGAGGGGAGGAGAGGGAAGGGGACCCTAGAGACTGGGAGGTGTGTCCTGGAGGAGAAGAGGGTTGGCCCTTGAGGACCCGGCTGTAAATTCCCCAATCCTGAACACGCTTGAGCCCAGCTGTGAGTGATTCAGCCTTTGCTCACTTTCAGTGAGCATCTGAGCCACAGAAAGTCTGGCAGAGTGGGGGTGCTCAGTACCCTCTGCCCCCTTACTGGACTCTGAGAGGTCACTTGTCCAGCATGTTGATAGGGTGCTAACTCCACTACATGAAAGGGAGGGGGCAGGCAGTGATTGGAACAGTGCACCACACCCTTGGGGCACCTAATGCCAATGTCCTCCACCCATAGGCAAGGGTGCCCACTGTGGCCCCATGGGCAAGCCCTGGGTGCCTGCTGTGCCCCCCACATGGACAAGCCCTGGGTGCCTGCTGTGCCCCTCATGGGAAAATCTGGGTGCCCACTGTGCTCCCTATGGGTAAGATCTGGACACTTGTCTGTGCCCCCCAACACATATAAGCAAAACCTGGGTGCCTGCTATGCCCTTCTAAAATCTAGACACACTCTGACTTGAAGCAATGGCTCAGAGGTTAAGCTTCTTCCCTTGCAAGCAGAAGGTCATGAGTTTGGATCCCAGATCCCACATAAAAATGCCAGGACAGAAATGTTGACACCCCCCCCCACCAGAAGGCAAGGCCTGGGAAAACCCAGAGCAAAGCAATAAGGAAGTAGAACAATCCATGGTGATTCCCATTGTCACCCTTGGGCCTCCATTGGCATTCAGATGCCCTCTAGTGTACACACACACACACACACACACACACACACACACACACGCGCGCGCGCGCACACACACGGAGGAGGATGAAAAGGAGGAGGAGGAGATAGACACTCTGCATGCTTGTCCCATTCCACTACTTCCTGGCTGTTCTGCCTCCTGGGGGAGGACCTGCTGTTACTTCCACCTGACACTCCCGGAAACTGAGGCCCTGGTTGGCTGAGCAACACACTTTTACTGGCCCTGCAGAAACCACCAAGCTGGGGTTCCCTGTGGGTCTCCCTCCTCAGCAAGCCACACTCTGCATCCTGACTGCCTCTTATTCCTTAGCCAGCCGTGTGTATGCACCTAGGCCTGGAAGGATTGGTGATTTAAGATCACAATGGCACTGACAGCCTGGGCCTTGACGGCCTGGGTATACCTAACCTCAAGACACTCTCAGCAGTGCTTCCTGGCCAAGCCTCAGTGTCGCCCAGGTGAGCCGCGGCCCTGGGCTCCTCCTACAGGTGGGGCAGCTGAGGTCTTGGCAGGACTCCGTGCACTGGAAGGGAGCTGTTCTCCCCTGGGCTCTGAGAGGCCTGGGCGGAGCGAGGCAGGTGGGTGCAGCCACACCCAGCTGGTAACTCTGAAGAATTCCAGCTGGGTCTTTGTTCTGTGCTGGCAGCAGCAATGGTCTGGTGTGGAAAGCGCTTCCGTGGAGCCCTCACTGCGCGACTTTGTTCTCCTGTGACCTGGGACGGCCACTCCTTTCTGAGTCAGTTTCCCCATGGAGGGGCCTCCCTTGTTCTCTCCAGCACCCCTTGTGCCCCTTGTCCCAGGCCTGCGGCATGCTGTCTCCAACCTGCGTTCATGCTCCTCCCTGCTACAGACTGTGGGCACACCCACTCCCAACTGGATTCCGAGAGCCTCCCCCCATCGCTCCTGCCCCCTTCAGGAAGCAATACACTGTCCAAGGACACATCTTCCTCTCACATCCCGCAAACGGGATTACACAGCGACCTACATCTGTCCAGAATGTCCCCATGCTCCAGGCCCTGAGTTCCAAATCTACCTCGGAACTGAATCTGCCCTTGGCTCAGAGCTCCAAGCTACCTGCGCCTCTTCCTGGCAGAAGTGCCGCAGTCTCCGCACTTTTCAAATGCAACTTAAACCCTGCACTCCCTGCCGGCAACCTCACGCTGGCTGCCATCTGTGTAGACACCAATGCCCTCACCATGCCCAGCTGTCTTCCACCTCTGCTCTCCTCTCTGTTCTCGGACACACTGGGTCTGCCCTGACCTCGGGGCCTTTACTTGTCATTTTCTCTGCCTCGACGCCATCCCCTCACATCCTCCAGTCTTTGCCCAAATGCCACCTCAAGGCGGCCTGGCCTGCCTGCACCCCACGTGTCTCACCACTTCTGGTCCCTCCAGTGCTTCATTTTTCTACATAGCACTTTTGACCACCTGACACAATACTGGTGACTTGCCAGAGAATCCCACGGTGACCGGGAAAAGTTAGAGCTTTGGGTAAAGACAGCCTTGTGAGGGAGGAGCTTGACCAAGGGTCCCGGCCTTCAGGACAACCCTGGGGGGATGTATTTAAGCGCCTCTGCAGCGTGCATCTCAATGCAGCGTGACTGACTCTAAGTAGTTGCATGTCTTGCAAGTCTCCTGAGCATCTAGTGAGGCAAGTACTGCTATGATCTTCCTTTCACAAATAGGGAAACTGAGGCACAGACTTGCTCAAGATCACGTAGCTGATAACTAGCAAACCAGGATGTGAGTCCAGGAAGTCCAGCTCCAGAGCCGACGCTCTTGCTGTGGTCGTGTTTCTGTGCTCACTCGCTCATCCATTGATTCGACACAGGGTGATCGTCAACAGATGCCTGTCAATTGGGCCCAGCCATCAAGGAGCTCACAGTCCAGCAGGAAATGCTGACCAGGGAAATAAAGGAAAGGGAAGTAGGTTCATTTAGTAAATGATTGACACCTACAGTGTGTTATCCCTGGGCATGAGACAGTGGCTGGTTTCCAGGGGGACAGCGGTGTAGCCAGAAGAAGAGTGACTTCCACGTGATGGTAGGGAGTGGGATGATAGGCATCAGGAGACCCAGGACAGGAGGACACTGCCTGGAGACTGATTTACATGGACAGATGGCTGAGTATGATGTGTGCCTAGTATTCAGGAGGAAGGATAGGCAGGTGGGTGGAAGGATGGCAAGATAGATAGATATGTCGATGGGTGAATGGGTAAGAGAATGCATATATAGATATTTGACAATATGGATAGAAAAGTTGGATTGGAAAGGATGGATGGTGAATATGTGCATGGATGGATGGATGGGTAAAGAATGGATGAGTGAATGGATGGATATGTGGATGAATGAGTGGGTGAATGTCTAGATGCGTCCACATGTGTGAATATATGAGTGGGTGAATGGATAGATGGGTGAATATGTGGGTGGATGGATGGATAAATGTATGTGGTTGGTTTTGAGTGGGTGAATAGGTGGATGGATATGTGGATGGATGGTTGAATGGGTGATTGATGGATAGATAAATGAATGAATATTTGGTTGGATGGATGGATGGATGGATGAATAGATGGGGTGGATAGATGAATGGATGACTATGTGGGTGGACAAATAGCTATGTAAATGGATAGATAAGTAAATATTTGAAAGATAGATAGATAGATAGGACTTAGAAAGATAATAGCTAATGAACAGATGTGTAGATAGACACATTACTTGGAAGGATAGTTGACTGAATGAATGAGTAAAACGCTGAGCTCACCACTGGAAAGTTGGAAATTTTCCCAGTGAGATCACCAGACCAGTAGAGAGAAAGGGTTGGATATCCACACATTCACTCATTCAACAAATATTACTAAGCGCCCATTTGTGTATCTGGTAGTGTTTTGGGCACTGGGATTAGACCTGCCAGTGGCCTTTATGGTGCTGACATTCTGGGGGATGTCAGACAACAAACAGTCCCATAGAGAGACTATAGTCAACGCTATGACAGAAAAAGAAAGCAGGGTGAGAGGGCAGAGTGACAGGAAGTGGGCGTCTTGTGGGGTCATCAGGAGAGACCTCTCTGAAGAGGTGAATCTTGAACAGGAAGTGAGCCATGGGGAACACCAAGTGAGTCAGAGGCCAGGGTGGCCTCGCCAAGCGAATGAAGGACTGGCAGGGTCACAGGTGGGCATGACGAAGAACTGCTCACCTCTTGGGACTGCAGGCCCGTGGCCTGCTGGAGGGGTTTGTGGATGACGATGTCCCGGAAGTCTATGCAGGCCACTGAAGCTGGGCTGGTTTGCACACGGCGAGGCCTGGCCCCCCTGGCTGCTCCCCTGGACAGGGTCCCAGTGCGCGCAGGCCGTCAGCATTTTAATTACAGCTCCCAGTTCTCAATGGTTTGCAGCTCAACCGTGAAACAGACCCTGGGCAACAAGCGGCACCTCAGAGTGATTTACTTGCCCACCGTTCTGTGTTTAGTGCCGCAGGTTCTGCAGGACAAGTTTGCAGAGAGAACAAGAAAGAAATGTGGGAAGGTTGGCTTCCTGCTGTCCTTTGAGAGGACCTCCCTTCATGATTTCTGGGTGCCCACCAATGGCATGAAGCCCAAACAGTTCTCTTTCCCTGCTTCTGTCTGATGGCTTGCTGCTTCCTGCTGCACCAACCACACCTTCAGCCTGGGCAACACCCCTACCCAAGGCTGGCAGCCCTCAGACCAGGACCCTCCAGGGCTCCTCAGACCTGCTGGTGCCCATGAACCCCTGGAGAGAGGAACGTACCGTGACTCAGGGGCACGTAGGGAGCCCCCGAGGATCTGCACCCAGCAGCCTTCAGGCTGCCCAGTGGAGGGCTGATGGGTATTGGATGTGATCACAAGTTGGGGTGCTAAGGGTTTGGCAGTAGAGCCTTTGAGAGACGGGGCTCCCATGATAGTGACTTTATACAATGAGGAGCCCGTGTGCTGAGAGAGTCCGTGTGCTCTCGGGCTCGCCGCGATGCAGTATGTGGCCTTGGTCAGATGCCAGCACCACGCTCCTGGGCTTTCAGCCTCCAGAACCAAGGACCAAATAACCCAGTGTTCTTTATAAGGACATACTCTCGGGCATTAAGTTATGGCGACAGAAAACAAGCTGGGACCACAATTGCGCAGCAAGGCTTTTGACCTACCCAAGCCACATGGGTGATGGCACATGTTGGGGAGCCGCCGTCCAAAGACAAAGGAGGTCAAGGGTGTCGCTGGTGGTAAAGCACTTGCCTAGCAAGCACAAGGAAGGCGATACTAAGTGTGATACACACTATATCAACCTGAGATACCCAAGATAGTATCATTGCAATATATAATCGATTTATAAATATTGTGATCTTATATCCTCTTTTATTTTCAATAACGCTTTGAGATCCGAGGTGTACACTTGTAAGGCATCTCAGTCGATGCTAGGAGCTACACTGCCATATGGCTGGCGGCTCCTGCTCTCTCATCTAAAACCACCGTGAGGTCCTTTGCTAACAGGGACCTCGCTAGCTGCTGGGATGTCCAGTTGGCTCCTCTAAGCTGAGCCGTGCTCAGGGCCGTGGGGAGATGCGGGCGCAGAGGCCTCTGCAGCAGCCTCATTAAGCGGGCATCCGTACAGCACACAGGCCCCATTACAGAACAGAATTCAGTGATTCTTAGCACATTCTCAGGGTCGCACGTGACAATCAATTGAAAACTCTCAGGACCCCAAAGAGAAAAGCATGCCAGAGTCACGAGCATCATAAACCCAAAGCAAACAAACAAGCTCAGTATCCCCAGCACTTGGATCCGGAGTTCAAGGTCGTTGGCTACCATGTAGTGAGTCCAAGGTCAGCTTGAGATACGTGCGACCCTTCCTCAAAAACCGAGAGAGAAAGGAAACAACTAGTTAGCCACCGGCAGCCTCCCCTTATCTTCCTGCTCCCCAAATCCTGGCAATGCCCAATCTACCTTCTGTTTCTGCCGAGCGTCCTATTCCAGGTACCGTGTATGAGTGGACATGCGCTGGCTCTGCGTCTGGCGTCTCTAGGGACTGTCGTGCAGTCGTGCAGTGACTGTGGCAGTGTGCTGTCGCAGTTGGGATTTGAAGTAACAGCAAGGCTCACGTGCTGGAGGCTGCACACATCCTGTGGCACTGTGGCAGGCGGCAAACCTTTAGGAGGTGGGGACCTGTCACTGAGTGTGTCCCTGAAGGGACCCCCCACGGCTCCTGTCACCTGCCATCTCTCTGGACCTCAGCAGCCACGAGGCAAGCAGTTTTTCCACACGATGTACTGCGGCCCCATGGTCCCACAGGGCCAAGTGACCAGGGATGAGATGTCCAAACCAGGAGTGTTCAGCCAGGCCTCTCCGCTGGTGACTCAGCTTTCCTTCTGAGCCAGCCCTGCTGGACGCTGGGGTTAGCCTCCTGCCTGGGCGACAGTTGATATGTGGCCGCTTCCCATTCCACAGGGAAGGTCTCTTTATGTCCACCTGGCTGCCCACCTTGGGAAAAGTGGTACAAAGATGAGAGAATGAATAGACAGGTAGGTAGGTGGAGCCAGGTCCACTCAGATGCTCCCGAGGCCAACGACCCCACGTGCCTCCTGCCATGGTGGGCTGCTCAGCTGCCTCACTGTAGGTCACTAACCTGTACCACAGGACAGTCCTGAGGCTGCACCTGTCCCTTCATCAGCCCAGGGAAGTATCCATTGACCAGGCCAGTCAGGAGACCTTGATGAACAAGCCCATGGCAGGGCCCAGCTGCCGCCGTTCTAACATGGAGCCTGCTGCTCTCAAGGCCCACCAGGGCCCTGCAAAGGGTTAATGCTGGTCTCAGTTTATAGTGAGAGAAGCAAGCTAAAGCCTGGGGTGGGGGTGAGAGAAAGTATGTGAACATGTAGGTCACGCATGACTGGGAGGCAGGATGTCAATGCCCACCTGTGAGACCAGATTCTGCTGTGTGCTAAGGGGTGTGAGGGCGCACAGTCCTCGGGGCCGCAGGAAAGTCTCTCACCAGAGGGGACATGTGGGAATAAGCACATTTGTGTCTGGCTGTTGGGACAACAGTGGCAACCTCAGAAGAGACAAGTCTGGGGCCACTCACAGCATGTGGGTTCTAAAAGACCCTACCGTTAGACAGCGACCAGATACAGGATCCTTGAGAACTGGGTCACTAAGCCTGGGCTTGAACCTCAGGGTGATGGGGAGGGTCTGCACCTTAACTGGCAGAAACTCTTCTCCTGGGCTGGGGACATGGCTCAATGCTTAAAGGCTCTTGCCGCGCAAGCAAAAGACTGGGGTTCAGATCCTTAGATCCACTGAAAAGTGCCTGATGGGCACGGGGCCCATCCGTAACTCCAACCTGGGAAGGTAGAGACTGGGAGTCCCTGAAGTAAGCTGGAGAGTCTCACTAGCCCTATCAGTGAGCTCTAGGTTTAATTCCATACCCTGTCTCTGGAAGAGTGACTGAGGATGATTCCAGTATCAAACTGAGGCCTCCACATGCATGTACACATGTGCACGCACACACAGGTGCATCCATAGACACACAAACATGCATGTGTACCATGCATACGTGCACGTGAAAATGGAAACAAAAGAAAAAAGAAAGCTCTTTTCTTTGGCCCAGGCTGCTCCTGTGCAGCTCCTCCGTGTTCAGGTCTGCCCCCTAGAATTACAGCGGCCCCGACTGTGGAATGCAGCCATGCCTGCACCCACCTGAGTCAGGCGGGGACACTGGCTTGAAGTCAGTGCACCCAGCGTAGCTTAAAGAATGCGACCAGAGAGAAAAACACCCACGTTTACAGAAAAGCCATTTTTCCCTCTTTCATCTGAGTCGCCCAGAGGAATACAGCTGCGGCAGAGCGCAAGGCAGCTTTGGCTCATGATGGATGGGCAGGAGGAAGGGCGGGGCGCAGGAGGAGGAGCGGGAGGAGGGGAGCAAGAGGAGGGGTGCAGCAGTGGGGGGAAAGAGAAGCAGGGAAGAGGAGCTGTAGAGGAGGGGTGCAGGAGGAGGGACAGTGGAGGAGGAGGAGCACGGTGAGCGGGAGGGCAGGGTAGAAGAGCAGGACCTTGTAGAAACTGGTTCTGAGTGACTGCTCACTGCCTGGGGTGCGAATGGCCCTGAAATGGTCTCAGAGGGGACCCTGGCAGAGAAAGTAGTGAGCTCAGCCTCCAGCCCTCGAGGGCCTCATACCACCATTTCCCTTTTAACAGATAGATGTGTGTGTGAGTGTGTGTGTGTGTGTGTGTGTGTGTGTGTGTGTGTGTGTGTGTGTGCAGGTTGCATGTGACATATGGAGCAGAGGACGAGAGAGAGAGAGCAAGTTGCATGTGTCCCATGTATCAGAGACATCGTCCAGTGCTGGTCTTTGCCTCCTGCCTTGTTTTCCACTGCAGATGCCCGGGCACCCTCTGCCTTCCATCTTGCCAAAGGAGCGACAGTTTTACAGATATACATGGCTTTATGTGGGTTCTGGGGATTCAAACTCAAAACCTCACACTCATACAGCAACTACTTTATTTGAGGGGCCATTTTCTCAGTGATCCCAAACATCCTTTCCAATATGCAAACCAGTCCTCAGCTCTCTGGGCCCTGGTCCATGTTGCTTGTGACCTAAAAACCCATCAACTGGAGAGTGACCAGTTGCTTAAAATGCAGTTCCACACACGGATGAAAGATTTCTGCGCCAGTTAAGATATTTATACCATGTTAACTCGAGTCACCCTGGCCTGTGTGTCTGAAGGGTCCTGTGGCAATAGACCTAGGTCCAGCTTGATCCAGCACACACGTGATGGTCCCCAGAACTCACTGTAACATCCCTATTTCCAGCTCTGTTCTCTTACTTGGTGCCAGACTCTGCCTCGCATAGCTGTGAGCTATTATCCATAGTTGTGGCCTCTACAGTCCTCCTGTCCACACCCAATGAGAAAAGACCCACCACTCTTCTCTTCAGTTCACACCAAATCCCCAGGACTTGCTCTGATTGTCCCAACTGCACTGAACCACCCATGTATTCTGAGCAATGGTTGGTGGGAACCGGGAGAAGTGGGAGCTGGGACAGATGGCCAGAGGAGCTGCTTCTGCTTCAGTGGCCAGGGAAAGGCTCGCAGGAGCCTGCGCAATGCTCCGAGACCGAGGCCATGTCTTGCTGGGCTCCACGGCCAAGGCGGGCTTCTGGAAAACAAAGGAACAAAGAAGAGCGCCCTGCTGGGCGGCTTTCAGGACCATCCCTGGGCTGCAGGGCGTGGAGATGAATGGACCCACGTTTGGGGACGTTCCTGGAGGGGACTCATTGAAAGAGTGGGAAGTTCCTGGAGGGGCACGTTCTGGAGGACATTACTGGAGGAGCATGTGGGGGGGGGGATGTATTCCTGAGAGGAACTCTTAGGGTGTTCATCATGGGAGACAGGAAATCTTGACCTTGGAGAACAACAAAAACTTCCAGGTGGCTCCAGGCTGGGTCCCCAGCTGAAGCAGCGGCATTCGATGTAAGAAGAACAGTATTTAGAACTAGATGGCCCTCCAAGTGCTGGAGAATGTGACCCACACTTGTGGAACAGGTGCCCTATGGCACTGACTGAGTGGGAGCCAGAGAGCAAGTCTGAAGCCCTCTTCTGTCCTCCAGAAAGTTCCCTGCAGACCCTCTCGTCTGCTGTAAGCGCCTGGGGCAGCCCAGGAGGCTGACTTTGATAGTATCTATTTGGCATTATATATGAGTCAACGCATTTTCTGGAGCCAAGTTTCTCCCCAGGCCCGAGAACCCCACCCTGAGGAGCCCAGGCTCCGGGCAGCACCTGGTACATTGTTGGCACTTCCTGCAGGACCTGTCAGAGAGAGATTGATTTCTCTCCCTCCGGCGGTGCAGAAAACCCTTCCTGTTGCTCCAGACAAGTTTGGGGCACTGCTGGGAGATAGAGAAGGATCTGGCTGTGGCTCCCCCTACCCCAACCAGGTGCATGAATGTTCTCTGCAGACGGGCTGCTCGCACACACTCTGGGACAAGGAGCCACCCTGCCCCGGAAGCCCCCTCCAGAGCTGGGCAGCATGATGGAGAAGGCTGGCCGTTCATTGACCGGGGCTCTGCTGCCCAGGACAGGGGTCCCTGCTGTGCTCCCTGTCCCTGGACAGGAATGTAGAGCTTGTGGGGCCGTGCTCATTTCTATCTGCAGCGGAGGGCTCCACCCCCTTCTAGACATGCTCAATCTGGTTCTCATTCTGAGACAGGGTCTAGCTGCCCAGCAGTTTTGGCTTCCCAAGCGCTGTGCTCACAGGTGCAGGCGGCCACTTTTGCTGCTCTTGCAAGTGCTAAGGGAAGAGCTCCGTTCCTCCCTGTGTGCACTAGACATCAGCTAGCATGAGCCTGCCTGCCGGCCTGCAGCAGTCTTGTAGCTAATGCCAGGCCAGAGGCATCTAAAGCACCTGACCTTTCTCAGCTTCCCCTGTGCGCTTGCATCCTTTCTTGTATAGCAAGCGTTTTAGGTGTTTACTTCTCTTCTGGCTGGGTTTACACACGTGCTATACCTGTGGAAGGGACTGAATTCTTCCTGGGACTCTATCACATGACGCATGTACCAGGTGACTAAAGCCAGAGGTCAGCGGTACTCAAAGACCTCTCTGCTTCCCAGAGCATCTTTGGCCAGGGCTGTGCCTGAATGTCCTCCTGATGCGATGCTCTTCCTCAAGCCTGACTCCTTGCTGCCTTCCAGGCTCAGAGCCCGTGGCTGGCTCTCTACAACACGGCCCTTCTCTTCTCCCAACAGCCCCTGATCAGAGTTGCATCTGGGCCAGAGATGGCCTTCATCCTGCCATTCTGACCTCTGACTTCACCCCCACTCTGCCCAGAGTGAGCCCATAGTGGCCCTGCATGGTGTCAGAGATGCCTCCCTGCCAACCTCAGATCTGTGACCCTCCACACTGTCTCCTTCCCGTTCTTCCCAGGAGCCGCGCCCAGCTCCACGGGCATCGGCGTGTGCCATCAGGGTCTGAAATGCCCTTCCCCGTCCAGCTGGTGCCAGTCAGACCTTCCTGTACCTGGGTCCGCATAGCTCTCACCTTCCCAGAGCGTTTTTCCTGCTCCGGTTTCTAAGTGGGTCGGGGAAGATGAATTTCAGGGCCGCTTTGAGTTTGGACCGCAAGCTGGAGATGCAGAGATTGTTGCTCGGGACGGGCACAGCTGGATCTGCTGCCCAGGTCTCCGAGGCCCCCAGCTGCGGGTGAGGCCAGCGGCACATAGTGATGCACAGCGAGTGTGGACAGGATGTGCATGGGGCCCACTGCCCACCATCCCTCTTGCACAGAGACCAGCAGCCCGGCCAGTTGTCGCTGGTGGCCTGGTTCCTAGTGAGTCCTGAGTGGGGCCCTCTGGGAGCACAGTCTGAGAGGGAGATTCCAGACCCATCTCTGAGGTGGGGGTAGGGGACAGGGAAACAACTCTGAGGCGTCTTTAAAGCAGGGGCTTCCCACCGCTGTGCCCTGCTCAGGAGGCAGGGGCCAGGCCCTGTCTCCTGCCGCTCAGTGCCCTCTGTGTCCACCCCAAAGAGCTTCTGGCCTGACAGAGGACACTGATAAAAAGATGGTTTATGACTCCCACAGGGACAGGGCTCTGATATCCCAAGCAGCTGCAGAAATGGGGAAAGGAGACTATACTCTGGTGATGGGGGGGGGGGTGCTTCACAAAGGAGGTGGCAATTTTTTTTCCTAAAGTGATGGACTATTGAAAAGACCCAGGCTAGGGGAATGGTCTGCTGGCAGAGTCCTGGCTCTTGTGTGGGAGGCCTTAGCTTCCTGCCCTAGCATCATGCATAGAAGTCAAGAAGGAGCCAATAAACAGCACTCCAGAGTTGCTCCCCAAAGAGGAGCTCCCATCTGTCTGCCTTCCTCCCAGTGACTCTAGTGTCTGAGTGACTCCCATGGGCATTCACACACAGGTCTTGTCCACGCAGACAGTGTGGCACTACATAAGTCCTGCACCTTTGATCTCTTATTGTGCCTGCAGACTGGCCCTCACCAGCGTAGGCCAAACCAGCTCATTCTCCTCAACTGCAGGACATTCCAGCCAGGGATCAGCCATAGCTGGTAGGCCGGTCTCCACGGCTGGGCGCCTGTGTTCCAGGAGCCTATGCACCGCTTCTGCACGACGACGTAACCCTCCCTCCCCACAGGGCATACAGTCAGAATTGCTGGACGGGCTATCATAGATAAGCACAGGGAGACAGGTGCAGAGCCAGCAGCCCTGGGAGGGGTCCAGAGTCAGGAAGACAGGCTCAGCTCTGGTCTGGAGTGGGGTGGTGGAAGAGCAGCCCAGATTCCTGATGTCATTCCCGCAGGAGTCTGAAATGGCTAGAGGATGAATGACCAGAGAAGCCACATCAGGGAACGCTGCTTAGCCCTGGTAGGGAAGGGAACTCTGACACTTGCCACCTCGTTGATGAACCTCAAACACAGAGTGAGGATGGAGGTCACGTGTTACAGACTCACGGACTGACCATAAACCAGAAAGCAATTCAGTGTTTGCCTAGCACTGAGAAAAGGGGAATGGGGTGACTGTGGATACGATCGTGCTGAGCAGTACTTGGGAAGGGTGACAAAGGTATACCCCAGGAAGAGTGACCTGTCTAGCATGTGAATCCCAATGAAGAGATTACACATTGTCTATCTCCACAGCATGTGTCAGTGGTGGACTGCCTGGTGGCCGCTGATTGCTAGAATTCAAGAGATCCCAGCGGGCCTTTGATAGGAGGGCACAACCTCCTATGGGGCCAAGTGGGACTCTTCCCTGCAGCCTCCCCTAGAACCTTCCAGGGTACCAGCCCACCTGGGGAGGACTTTTAAGACTAGACCCAGATTCACGCTTATTCCTTCCCGTTTCTCTTTGGTCTTGTGGAATGTCGGGGTGAGTGGTAGACCCCAGCCTGTTGCTGTACCAAGTCCTGTGGAATGTTGGGGTGAGTGGTAGACCCCAACATGCTGTTGCTCCAGGTCTTTAACCTGAAACCCAGAGATACGACCTGGTGGGGAGTGGTTTAAATGCACTGTGGTCTGTGGGTAGTGTAACTGAGTACCCACTGGGTGCTGGCTGTGGGAAGGTGCTGGAGTTGGGTCACCACAGAGTTGCAAAGCCTCAGCACTTCTGACCGCAAAGCACAGGAAAGAGGGCAAGGACGCCATGCCCTCAGGAAGCTTAGAAGCAGGGAGCCAGCCTGGCCTCCAGGGGCAGAAGCAGGAACGAAAGAATGTGACCTGCATTCTCTCCCCTTATTGTTCCTGGCTGGCTGCTCTCTGGGTGAGCAGCCCTGGCCTGGGACAGCTGATCCTGCTGGACATAATGTGAGCCCTGAGGCTTGCAGAGCGCAGAGTTAACAGGGTTAGGCTGAGTGTCGCCTAACTAAGGACTCAAGGAAGAGGGAGGCCGCCTGAGGGAGATATGCTGTGTGAGTCAGGAGTGGCCGAGATAACTCTGGGGCTCTAGATCCCAAGTCATTGGTTCTGGGACCCCTGCCCAGGAACCTGAGTGAGCCACAGGGGGTGAAGATGCGGTATGGATGGCCATGTAGGCCTTGAGGCCTCAGCCAGATGTAGCAGTTGGTACTATGTGGATTCTCACCCAAGTCAAAGGATGCTGCAAGTTTGCTGAGAAAACCTAGAAGCCCTAACTTTAAAAGCAAACCTTCCTGGGTTGCAAACACAGTTAAAAAATTGATCTCAGGTCCAGGGAGATGGCTCAGCAGGTCAGGCATCTCCTTGTAAACCTGGATACCTGAGTTAGATCCCCAGAAATCCACACAGTGGACGCACAGAACTGATCTCCACCCATGCACCATGGTATGCATGCATGCCATATGCCCCTGTAATAAATAAACATTTTTAAAAAGAAAGAAACAGGGGGCTGGAGAAGTGGCTCAGGGGTTAAGCCTCTGCCTTGCAGGCAGAAGTTCCTGAGTTCGGATCCTACACCCCACGTGTAGACGCTGGGCAGAAGTGGGGGCGGTCTGCAGAGTAAACAAGGAGGAGGTGTGTGTTCTACACACACACACATACATACACACACATACATACACACACGCACAATTGAATAAATAATAAATAAAAAAAAGAAACAGACACTTGTTGCAAAAAAAAAAAAAAAAAAAAAAAAAACCTAAACCTCCCTTTCTCCCCCACAAATAAACACCAAAAAAAACCCTGATCTCAGACCTCTGAGGCCAAGGAGAACAAATGTGTGCTTCAGCCTGCCTGGGCTGGGCTGGGCTGGCCAAGCAACAGAACACACGAAAGTGCGTGCAAACAGGGACGCAGGTACAGGTGGAATGCTGGAGTCTGGAGAGTAGCTATCTATACCCAGAAAACCCCAAAGTCCCAGCTGCTGTGGTGGGCAGGTGAGGTGGTCGGGGTGCACTTGGCGGGCAGTGACGTGCTATGTTCTCCCTCAGATCCTGGAGGAGAACATGAAGCTGGAGTGTAAGTGTCACGGTGTGTCGGGCTCCTGCACCACCAAGACATGCTGGACTACGCTGCCGCAGTTCCGAGAGCTGGGCTACGTGCTCAAGGACAAATACAACGAGGCCGTCCACGTGGAACCTGTGCGAGCCAGCCGCAACAAGCGGCCCACCTTCCTGAAGATCAAGAAGCCCCTGTCCTACCGCAAGCCCATGGACACGGACCTGGTGTACATCGAGAAATCGCCCAACTACTGTGAAGAAGATCCGGTGACAGGCAGCGCAGGCACGCAGGGTCGCGCCTGCAACAAGACGGCCCTCCAGGCCAGTGGCTGTGACCTCATGTGCTGCGGCCGCGGCTACAACACGCACCAGTACGCCCGCGTGTGGCAGTGCAACTGCAAGTTCCACTGGTGTTGCTACGTCAAGTGCAACACGTGCAGCGAACGCACTGAGATGTACACGTGCAAGTGAGCCCAGGCCTCGCAGCCGTGCAACAGGTGGGAGGCAGGACCTGACAGCTCCGATGGGGCGCTACCCAGACACTCCTGGGAGCCATGGAAGCACTGAGTTTGTCTTGTCTGCTGAGAGTGGGCATCGGCCTGGGCTCTCCGCCACTGTCTGTGGGAATCACTCAGAGCCCTGATCCACTGTGTTCCACATCCGGTGCTGCTCAACACCCCCCCCCCCGCGCCACCCAGGTCCCTGCACGGCAAGACACAAGTCTGTTACAGCAGGAACTCTGGACCCTCGGACCTTGTCATAGCAATATTTAACAGTTTATTCTGATAAGAAATAATATTAATTTATTTAATTAAAAAGAATTCTTTCGCCTCATCGGGATCCGTTTTCTGCAGTCAAAATGGACTGCTTGATTTCCTGGCAAGAGACTTTGTTGCTGGGACTGGGAGCCAAGTAGAACTGTACAGAATCATTCTTTATGCAGATATTTCTGCTAGCTGATTTTGAAAACGCCCCTTTATAGCACTAGATGCTTACATGCAAAGAGCGGACCCCTTTATACACACACAGATATATTATATATACACAGACATGCACAAGTATATTTTTTTGCTGTTTGCTGCTACTCATCCAGAAGTTAGGCTGGTTCAGATCTGGAGGGGTCTCCTCCAGAACGTGTTCCCATCCTTCTGCTCTCCCCTCCTCAAACCTCATGGTTAGAAAGTCCTGTTCGGAGTAGTGTGTGCGAGAAGAATAAATTCCCAGCTGTTTCTCACTTCTGGAAAGAGAGCTACTGGACATGAGGTTTGGTCAGAGACTATTTTTCTATGAATATTTTATTTATATGGAGTCTGCTGTGTTTCCCCCTGACCATGCTTCTCTTTAATGCTGGTACTTGCTCAGGGCAGGAGGGCCAGGCTGAGCATGCGGGCAACCTCCCCCCACAGAGAGGTGCCCTCTCACAGTTGGGTTCTGAGTGCCAAGGTAGTAGCCACAGCAGCTTCCAGATGCTGGAGGCTGGGGCTTCGTCCATGTGAAACCAGCCTTAGCCTGGTGAGCTTGGGCCTTTGAGTGGGGGTCACTGGATGAGCTTGGGAGGTGTCCTGTGCATGAGCTACTGTGGTGGACAGGCCATGATCCCACACATTGCGTGGCTGTCAGAGGGATCTGTCTTTGTTATCGGGTAGAGATGAGCTCAGGGACCCCAACACCACACGAGGACAGTGCAGAAGGGGCTGGAAAAGAGGGGGAAAGAAGGGCTCAAGCAACCACAGCTGACAGCAGGGAAAGAAAGGGTGGGCATGTTCCTTGTGGCTCTCCAGAAGGCTGTGTGTGTCCTCTCATTCTTACAGCTGTGTATGAGTGCACATGTGCACACACACACTCCCATGTGACTGTACTTGAGCATTCCAGGGTGCTTGTGTGTCTCCACGTGCCTGGAAAACCAGGTCATGTGCATGGAACTGTGTGTCTGGCCATCCACATACCTAGAGCGTTACTGAGTATCTTGGCTTGCAGATGAGGTGATTGTGTTGAGCCACCAAGAGACGGTACCCTGAACTCTGTCCCCATAGCTGCTGGTGAAACTCAGCTATCTGTGAGCCCACCACCTTGAGCTCCGTGGCTCTGTTGCTGGGAGTCCCTCAGTGCTGAAGCCATGTCCAACTTCTCACTTGGGTTACAACATTGCAAATAAACATGGCTGGATGGTTGGTTTTTTTCTGATTGGAATGTATTTTTTTAACTTTTCCTTTACTTAGATATCTAGATGTCTGCACATGTAAGGAAGGATGGATGGATGGACAGATTTATGGTTGAATGGATCACTGGATGGTTGGATGGATGATGGATGGATGAATGGTTAGATGGTTGGTTGGTTACTGGGATGACTGGATTGATTGATGGGTGAATGAATAAATGGATGGATGGATATTTGGGTGTGTGGCTGGCTGGCTGGCTGGATGGACGAATGGATGGATGGTTACGTAGATAAATTTATGAGTCTTATTAGTCTTAGAGGAACACCCCATTTCTCTGCTACCAAATGGTCTTAGTTTCATATTCCCATTGCTATAAGTGAATAAATTACCCAAACAGTTTAGGTGAGAAAGAGGACTTCACTGGTTTATGATTTCAAGTTACAGTCCATCATGGTAGGAGAGTAGGAACTGTGAGAGCTGAGAGAGGGACACACTCTCTGGCTTGTCAGTCTAGCCTTCAAAATTCCGACCAGTTTTCTATGTTATGCATGTGTCCACAGAATAGTCTGATCCACTACGTTCTGAGTGTTTTAACATCAATTATGCAACTAGACAGACTTCCTGAATTAGATAATTCCCCACAGTCATACATAAAAGTTCACGTTTTCAATTGTCATGTTGACACCTGAAACCAACTGCCACAATAGGTATGTATGTGGTAAGGAGACTGGGACCTGCCCTTTCTCTGAATACCCAGTATGGCTGTTGTCTGAGCCTCAGTTTTCACATGTATAATATCAGCATAATCCTGCCCACCTCGTCCGGCTTCTGGGAGCATCCTCCCACGAGTAGGTGGGACTGTGAATAATGACAGCCACAGCTGAAGACGGTCATCCTCGGGCCTGCTGCGATTGTCCTCTGGAAACAAAAGTTTCTGAGCCCAGCTTAAGGGAATACAGATTCGGCTCTGTTCAGGGCAAAGCTATTTCCTCTCCTTTCCACTGCATTTCTGAAGACAATTTCCAATAAAACTATTGTTAAAAAGGTGGAATTCTTTTTAAAATATTTTTATTTATTTGAGAGAGGGAAAGGAGGGAGAGGCACGCACATGCACATGGATGGGGTCAGAGGACAATTTTCAGAAGTCAGTTCTCCATTTCCATCATGTGGGCTTGTGGGGATTGAACTCATGTCGCCAAGTTAGTGAGCAGACGCTTTTCCCAGTGAGCTATATCACTGGCCCAAAAGTTGAAATCTTAAGACTGAATCAGGATGTCAGGCATGGGTGGCCAGGGACATGTGGGAAAACGGCTTCAGGCAAGCTGCCCAACACAGGCATTTGTTGCCACATGGGAATGTGGGTCTACTGTGGCCAAGCACATGGACTTTTTTCTTTCAGTATTGGAAACCGAACCAGGGTTTGACATACATTAGCTAAGTTCTCTACCAATGAGCCACCTGCCCAGCCCTGATTTATCAAGAAAGGCCAAATGTCTGGGCATACCGACAAGGGGCGTGATGGCAGACCAATGTGACCTCTGTGTCACTGGCATCCAGCTTGATGTGGCCCAAACCTCTTGTTTAGAGGTAGAGAAACTGAAGTCAAGAGAGGATGAGCTGCTGCCCAGACACATGATGCACTCCAGTGGGTGTCTGAGTGAGTGGGCATTGAGGAAATAATGGGATGGAAAAGTGGGAAAAAAGGAAGAAGGAAGAGAGGGAGGAAAAAGGAAAAGTGGAGACACCAGTTCCCCATTCTAGCCAGCCTGAATTGCAGGAAAGCCTGTCTCAAAAATCCAAAATGGCAGCCTAAAATAAGAGCACACACTGTGGCTCCACACTCCCTGGGCTCAGGTGCACCGGGGTCTCTCCAGCGGTAAAGTGGAGGCAGAACACAATCACTATTGCAAGTGAGTGAGCAAGTATGTTCAGTGCTGGCTGCAGTGAAGCCAGGTGAACTCTGGGTACTGCATGCTCACTGGGCTTAAGGAACCTGGATTTTGGGGGCCTCTGCTGGATCTCCAGCACCCAGCACAAGGCAATAAGCACCCGTGGCTAGGAGTGGCTGGTGGGACCTGGAGGGCTCACATGCATGGAGCAAGCCCTGGGTGACAAAAGGCCGACCTGTCCTGAGGGCTACAGTCTACTCCAGAGCCGCTGGGGCCCCTCACTGCAGTGCAGGCTCATCTGCTGCACTGACAGGCAGCAGCTGGTCACCACAGCAACGCTCCTGACCTCAGAAGCATGTGCTTCAGACGACTGACGAGCTCAGTCACCACCGCAGCTTAGCTCCTGAGATGCAGACACGCATGCACACATACACACAACACATGCACACTCATGCACACATACACACACACACATCATGCATGGTCACACAACAACAGTGAGTCAGAGACCAAGTGGTACCTGACAGCCAAGGAAGAGAACAATACTTGCTGGTGGGCAGTCAATATGGTGGGCAGTCATCACAGTGGGTGGCACATCATGGTGGTTAGTCAGCAAGATGGGCAGTCAGCAAGGTGGGAAGTCGGCACAGTGGACAGTGCATCATGGTGGGCCATGGAACATCATCATGGTGGGCCATCCTCATGGTGGGAGCACACGGTGAAGCAAAGCTGTCCACTGCACCAGTTCCCCATCAAACTGGAAGAACTCTGCCCGTTTCAGATTCCTCACAGTGACTAGCGGGACCATGTAGCCTATGTGATGACCACACTCACTGCTTAGGCACTTGAACTTCGCGGTGGGGCTGGGTTTGCTGTGCCTCTGCCCAACCCACTTCCTCTGGGAAGTTACTTGCCCCTGTACTGCCCCTGCTCCACCCCATCCCGCCCCTGCTCTGTCAAGGCCCATCTCCTTCACCCCTAGCACATTGTTCATCGGGTTGTCCATGCATCTGCTATCTGGCTTTTCAAGGTGGGGACACTGAATGATGCCAAGCTCCAGACAAGAGCCGATAGCCCTGTGAGAAGACCATGTGCCACCTGAAGGAATGTCGAGACTGGGAGACACGGGTTATCTTGGCATCTCCTTCCAGAGCCCCATGGGCTGCTCACGAGTTGTGGAAATTTCAACAAGAGAAAAGAGGTAGAAAGTGGTGGTGCGGGGCCCGAGAAAATGGAGGGGGCTCATTTTCAGAGCACGGTCATTTCCTGCTGGGCCCAGCATGCATTCCGCATGCAGTCAGGAGATGGTTTAGCCAGGAAGAAGAAACCCACAGATCCATACCACGTAAGAAGCAAGTGCGCCTAGCCTAACTCTTTCCATTTCAGACTGCTGAGGAGCAAGGAGCCTCGACGGCCACCAGTGCGGGTCCAGCTCCCAGGGCACCTGGGATGGGCATCAGAACACCAGGCTAGAGGCACGGCCACCTTGGCCCTGGGGTATGGGCGCAAAGGCAACCAGTGCTGAGCCTGGGTTTCAGGAAAGGAAGAGACAGGCAGTTGGACTTCCCTGGGCTGTTGGGATAGGAGGGGAATGAAGGAGAAACATTCTTCATGCTTTTCGATGGCACTGGCTTAAAATGGTACCGAGATGTCTAAAGTAAGAGGTAAACATGCACATGTTTTCCCCAGACCCTGCTGCCCAGAAGTAGACACTGTGGCCAGAATGCTTCCAAGCTGCTTTTTGCACTGCACCCCATGCACAAGTCACCTACCTCACCCTTCATAGAGCTGCTTATGACCTCATGACACGAAGCATCTACTTGGTCTCAGGCAGCTCAGCTGATCAGTATCTGGGGCACCGCTGCCACAGGCACAGCTATCCTGAGCGCTGTCTTTCTGGCACTGCAGCCCAGCACGGCTGGATCCTAGAAACGGGACTTCTGGGCCACCCATGTTGGCCCTGACCTTGTTGATAATTCCCCCATTAACAAACACCCTGCCTATCAATGCAAGCTGGAAGCGGGAGCCTGCGGCCACTGCCAGGGTGCTACAGAGGACATCTTCCTTCTGAGTAACCCCAAGTGACCTCTTGCTCATCCCACACTAGCAGACTTATTTGCATACAAGCTTTTTGGGGGACTAAGCCCTGCTGTGGCTAGTGGAGGATCCTTAGCAGCCGTCAAGGGAAAGTCCCCATTCCGTGAAAGGAGCCAAACCGTGGGCCAGCAGATGGGCCAGCCCATCCTCCTCAGGGACTCCACAGTAGCTACAAATGCAGAGCCAGTGTTTGAGAAGTTTGAGAACTACCTCTATCTGTCAGCTGAAGTTCAGGGGCAGGGTGTTAATTTATGTGGGCCAGCAGGAGGGGAGGGGAGCTGAGAAGACAGGAGGTGAGAGGGAAGTCAGATGTAGCTGCTGAGTGACTTGTGTCAGTCAGGGAGAACCTTTTTATTTCTTTTTCTGACAAAATAGCCACAGATTTCTGCAGCTAGTTTTCTTTTGCCATGAGACAACACTCAGACCCAACTTAAGAAAGAAAGGGAGATTTATTTGTCTTATGGTTCCATAAGACATATCACACCATCACAGTGGGAATCTCACAGGCAAGGCGGAGCCAAAGCAGGAGGTCCCTTCACCACAGCCATCCCCGGGAGGCAGAGACCAGGCAGAGCCAGAGGAAGCAGCAAGGCCTCAAGGCTTGCCCCATGCGACATGACTCTACTTTTTAAAAGTGCCATCAGCGAAGGATCCAGGTACATGAGCTTGTGGGGGCAGCTCCAGCCCTAATCATGACAGGGGGGCCAGCTCCTATCACATGGAACACAGCGCCTCTGCTTCTGCCCGCTTGGACTTTTCTAGATGCAGTCCTCATTACAGCAGTAGGTGTAAGTTCAGAATCCCCTGAGCCCCTGCCCTCCCGACAGGAAAGATTGTGTCTCGTCTTGTCTCCCTCTCCTGCTCGGCCACCACCAAAGGCAGCATTGCCGGAGCCTGCCTGTGCCAGAGCCAACTGTGCACCCTTCACTCAAGCAGGCAGCTGATAAGGAGGGCTACATGGGACGAGGTCTCCCCCACCGTGTGTGCCAGGCCAACCAAACTCCTGCAATGCTTCAGTGCCTTGCAGAGAGATTTCCAGAACAAAGCAGCCATAGCATCTTGGGGCGAAAGGTGACTAATTGGGGTTACCTGGCATAGTACTGGCATACCCATCCCTTCAACCACTGCCCACGGGCAGATGGCTACCTTGGCAGAAACTGGGCAGCCTCTTGGGGGTGCCAAGCCCAGCTTCGCCCCTGGCTGGGGAACAAAGAGCTTTCATGGGGCGTAATCCAGGCCGCAGAGAGGAAGAATGGTCAGGTGTACGGAGAGCAGGTTCACACGGAGGGAAAGGGCTCGCCGGGCAGGCCTGGCTGGCACACGGGCAGGGTTCCGGCCTGCGCTCCCAGGGCGGCAGACGGTCCCTGGCAGCCACTGAAGGCCCCATTTGTGTGATATGTCAGCAGGGAGAGCAACCCTTTTAAGGGCTGAGATCGTGTGGCTCGATAGCATGCCGAGGCCTCTCCCTGGGGGAGCAGGGCCCCCTGTGAGGACTGTCAGCCATTGTTAACTGCGTCCCCGTGTGAGGGAGACCGGGACACTGGCGGTCACTGATACCTGTGCGATCTGGCCAGCGCGACTCGGCTGCATCGCCCCAGCTCCAGTTACAGGCCGGGTGGGCGAGGGGTGCACCAGCCCTAGGAAGCCGTGGACGTGCGGCCCAGCTCGAGTCCTCTGGCATGCCCACAGCGGGCAACAAGGGGAAAAAGGGTGAGCAGTGGAAGGCCATGGGGGGCGCAAGGTGTGAAGCAGGTATGTCACGGTGTCCGACACATGAGGTCACATGTCAAGGGCTGCCTGTGTGCAACCGTCAAAGGAAGAGGGGGGCAAGAAGAATGTGGGGCAATGAAGCTGAGAGAAAAGGAAGACGGAGACAATCCAGCCATGGACGGGAAAATCAACGCTCTTGGCCGATCCTGCCAATTCCCCATGGCATGAATGCCAGGAGGTACCTGCTGTGGCATGCCTCCAAAGCCGACTTCTACCCAGCCGCACAGCTTCACGAGTGCTTGGTAATAGCAGTGGACCGAGTGCTTGTTAAGCACCAAGCACTTATTCAGCATTTACTACATGCTAGCACTCGCTGCAGTGTGTTTGGCAACCTCAAAGGGCTGAATCCTCGCGGCAGCCCCACGTGACCGGCATAGTGACTGCAATGAGCAAGGCACAGAGACGTTGAACAACTCCCAAGGCTGCACAGCTATGATGGGGCAGACCAGGATCTTCCAGAGCTAGGATTAGAACCCAGGCCATCTGGCTCCAGAATCCATGCCTTTAACCCTTACCTGACCTGTCCTCCACCTCGGGTTAATCAGGACTGGTTGCTAAGTACTAATGACTCAGCCCAGTCTTCACCAGGCCCAGCATGTGGAGTCTGCGATTGCCCCCATTTTACAGAATTGCCAGTCTGCGAACTAACAGGGTCCAGGAATCAACCTTACATGGGATACACTATAACAAGGAGCTGGCAGCTGCAGCCAAAGAAGCGACAGGGGAAGAGCTGGGATGTGAGGGCCCATCATCCCTGGCAGCGGTGGGGACAGTTCCCTCCTAAAGCTGGGGGAGCAGAAGAGTCGGGCAGCTGCCTAGAGTCCCCTGCAACTCTGCACAAGGGTGCTGTTCAACTCCAGGGGACTCAGTGCCAAGCTGGCCATGTGACCAGGTCCAGGTGGATCCAGGGCAGCAGACAGCTGGGTTAGAACCTGACAGGGCTGGAGGGCTGACGGGGAAGCACCGGCCTGGCTGTCCCACAGCCCCCTCACTTACAGCACACGACTCCGGCCACAGGCTTCCTGGGACTGTGCTAGATTTGGCTCTGAACAAACCGGACCAGCGTCTGCAGATGGTCCAGAGTTTGGGCCCTCATGGGGCAGCCTCTGACATTACTGGATATATAGTATCATGTGTGATGTGTCCACATGAACCACATTCTGCATCGCAATGTGCACAAACACAAGTCTTTCTCTGTAGATTCCACTGCACGGTTTGAAACCCATTCCAACCATGGCCTGAAAATATCAAATGGAAAATTCCAGAAAAAAAAATTCAAACACTTTACTCCCCATTCTCACCAACATGATAAAATCTGACACTACTTCCACTTCACTGTGCCTGAAACACGAATTTATTTAATAAACTTCTTGAAGTTGTGTGTGCATGTATGATTCAATTCTACAAACAGCTCCAAACATGCAGGGAGTTAGGGGTAGACACACCACACACACATCTTTATCCCCAGACCAGGGCTGCCCTGTGCAACCTGAGGCCACTGCTGGACCAAATGTGCTCAGCCGAGTGCAGATGAGCAGAAGACAAACCGTCTCCCTGCCCTTGCCTCAGTCAAGTGCCTGTCATCAAGGGGTGCTGAGCATCAAGAGGGGAGGGCCTGGGGGAAGGGGCAGTAGGCAGACTGACCCGGGCCACTAAGCAGCACAGTCCCCTCTGTAGAGGGTGGAGTGCTGAGGGATGTCTCTGTGACAGACAACAGGCAGCCCACAGGACAGAACAGCTGCAGTACACAGCTACTCCAGGCCACAGGTAAAAGCTGCAACCACAGGAAGGGCCTTGAGGCAGGAATGACTAGGGAGGTAGAAGCAGGAGAGGAACTTCTTTCCTCCCAGCCCCACCCCCGGGAACATGAGGACAGGTGTCCAGAGTACCCCAGGCTGCATTTCTAGCAGGCAGCTTGCAGAGTACACAGCAAGACTGTGGGTGTCAGGGTTGAGGTGATGTGAAAATCAGGGGGTCCAGGGCCTAAGTAAGCAGCTCTGGGAAGTCATTTAGACCATGTCTGGAGGGACGACACACTGGAGTCGGCTGTAGCCCTGCCGCTCTTGCCTCAGTACCTGTAACTTCTGAAACGTAAGGGCAGGTGTGCCCAAAGACCTGGGCATCACACAGAGCTGCCAGGAAGCTGCTCGTGCAAGTCGCCCATGGAAAGGATGGAGCTGGAGGCTGCGTGGCTGGCGGAACAGTCCCAGCAACCCATCTGACTGGCCATTGCCATCAGCACCAGGGCTGCCAGGAGCTGAGGAGGGAGGGGATGATGGAAAGAAGCAAAGGGAGGATGGTCAAGTGAGTAAGAATGGAGAGAATGGGGGCTGGAGAGGTAGCTCAGGGGTTAAGCCTCTGCCTTGCAGGTGGAAGGTCCTGAGTTGGGATCCTATACCCCACGTATAGACGCCAGGAGGAAGTGGGGGCGGCCTGCGTTTCTGGTCCTGGTAGGGTGGAGCCTGTGAATCCCGGGGCAGAGTAAACAAGGAGGAGGTGGAAGCATCCATGGTGGTTCCCGAATTCGCCTGTGGTTCTACACACACACACACACACACACACACACACACACACACACACATACATATACACGCGCACACACGCACACATGCACAATTGAATAAAAAAACAAAGAATGGAATGAATGAATGAATGAATGAGCATGATGAGGGAGGGAAGGAGGGAATGAGAACGAGAGGAGACGGGGATGGCGAGGAGAAGAAAGGACCTGCAGAGCCTCCATCCTTGAAAGAACCCGACTACATGAGGCTCTGCCTAAGATGCTGGGCCTGCCGTTGCCATGGCAATGGGAGAACATCACCGAGCAATTTGTAATCAGCAGGGGGTGGGGAGTTCCTGCTGCTGCCTGGAGCACCCTGGGAAGGAAGGGCCCCGTGGGGTCCCAGAGCCTGGCTCCCCCCTCCTTACTCCCAACTCTGAACAGGGAGCTCCTCCTTCCTAGGCGTCCTGTTGCCCCAGGGTACCTGCCTGGAGGCAGCTCCCTCTCAGCAGAGCACTGCATCTTTGTGCCGGGCCCAGTTCTGTCCCACGAGCCACAGTCGTGCTCCTCTTCCTGACCCAGGGAAGCCTTCGGATACTGCCAGAGGCACACAGTTCCTCCTCCATGCCATTTACCATGTGGTAACCAATGATTCCTCCCACACCTGATGGGCTCTTGTCAACCAGCCCCAGGGGCAAAATTCAGTGCAAATTATAAAAGTCACCCTTGAGCGAGATCTATATGGATGAGTTCAAGTTGGCTCAACCCTGGGCTCTGCCCCCCTCCCAATGTCCTGTCCACTGAGCATTTCACAGGAATCTCACCATGAGAAGGCTGATGTGAATGTCCTCATGGGATGCAACCTGCTCAAATCACACACTGCATGAAGCGGGAAGCAAGTAAGTTATAAGCTAGCTGCTTACCACAGGTGAACTTGGTCCCAGATCTAAGAGGCAGCGTGGGGAGCCCCAGAGCAGGAGAGAAAGAGCTTCAGTCCCTGGTTGGCTCACTTGTCTCCTGACCTTTACCCACTGGGCCTCAGGCACTAAGCCTGGAAACTGGAAGCAGAGCCAACCTGGAAGGCTGGAGGTAGACAGGGTAAGGAGTTCGGAGGGGCAGGACAGCTCAGCTGCAATGGGCCCAGCCCCTACTTCCTCCAAGGGTGCCCCCATGGCTCTGCCACAGTCTGAGGTCCATTACTGCCTGTCCCAACTCCGGCCCTGGAAGTTGTCCAGTCACAAATGGAAGGGAGCCGGGGGCTGGCAGAGCAGGCTGGCCTGGGCTCAGAGGCTAGGAGCCTCCTCCGATCAATGGAGTCTGGCCTGTGGGAAGTGTGAGTGGGAAGAAGGAGCCACAGCCAGCCAGCCTTCCCCTGAGCTTCCCACCTAGCCTGAGGGCTGCCACCCATGGCTGATGAGTACTGACCTCTGTCTCTGCTTTCCAAATGACCTTGCCATGCACACATACACACATACACACACACACACACATAGGCACACACACAGGCACACACATACACACAGAGGGACACACAGGCACACACACAGACACACATACACAGGCACATACATGCAGGCACACACGCAAACACACTGGCACATACGCACATACACGCACACAGGCACACACAGGCACATACATAGGTACACACAGACACACACGCACATACACGCACACAGGCACACACACACACAGGCACACACATACACACAGAGGTACACACAGACACACATACACAGGCACATACATCCAGGCACACACACAAACACGCAGGCACATACATAGGCACACACAGACACACACGTACACAGGCACACACAGACACACACACGCACACACAGAGCAATAGATTTGCCTGAAGTTGCTCTGTGGCCAGGCCGGACGTCACAGTGAGGCAGCCCTGACTCTGGCAGCAGCCTGGAGGCTGCTCCTCAGCCAGAGCAGTTTCAGGCACCCGAAGGTAGCCAGACTTCAATTGCAAGCTGGTGCCAGTTCTGCTTGCCACAAATGCCCTGTATCTTTGCACCCCTATTTGCACTGCTGCTAGGCGGGCTTCCTGGGAAACATCCCAGGAGCACCACTGGTTCTATGGCTAGCTGCACCCCATCACAAGGGCAGCATCAGAAGCTCCTGGGGCCCATCAGGATATCTGCCCCCAGGGAGCCACCTGCAGGCTGCCTGGGCCCTGTCCATCACCCCACGTGGCAGGGAAGCTTCACACAGGCAGAGAAGCAGCCCAGGAAGGGCAAGGGCTGAGGGATGGTCCCCTTGAGAGCTGCTGTTCCAAGACAGCTACCAAACAGGCAGAGCTCCCGAGCGCCTCAAGCCAGTGAGTCCACAGAGATGTGCTCCAGGGTCAGATGCCCTGGACTCTAAGGCCTGGGAGGAAAGCAGGAAGGCAGGCGCCACCCCTTCCCCTGTTCACAGCATTCAAATGCACATTGTCCACGCGTGTGGACAATCAAGGGCGTTGCGAGTTCCTTTCATGTGCTTTCAGTGTGGCTCTGTAGACTGGGGCCCCATTTGCTGGACCTGCACTTGCTGGGAAATGCACTTGATGGGCCTGCACTTGCTGGGACATGCGCTTGATGGGCCTGCACTTGCTGGGAAATGCGCTTACTGGGACATGCACTTGATTCCCTGGACAGCACCACTCCCCTGCAGTCCATGCCCAGCTCTGGCCACCTGGCCTGTCACTCTCAGGACTGATGGTCTCGTCTGCAGGTTAGAGCAGACACAGCTCAGGGTGCCACAAAGACGGCAGGAGAAGGCATATGTGGCACTCAGGCAAACACCCGGGAACCTCCCTCAGGTAGTTATTGTCATGACTGCCAGCCAGGCAGGGAGGAAGTGAGGCAGTTTGGGGGTGGGAGGCTGTAAGTCTCCCAGGTCCTATCCCAGCACAATGGGGTCACCGGCCAGGCCAAGGCAGGCGGCTGAAGCGGGCTTGGCCCTGTCTGCTTAGCATATGAGGCGGAAGGCTCCGCCCCTTCCTGAGTGGGATCCAGGACCAACTATAATGTCCCAATTGTGGTCTGATGCCATGATGGAGGGCCCTGTCACATTTTTGTCCCGTTACTGGGGTCCCCATTCACGGCCACTGTCACCATGCTCAGAACAAGCTCGGCCAGGCAGCCTCTTTTGCATTAAAATGGGGCGAGAAATAAGCCTTCTCACGGCTCAGCTGGGCAGAAAACAGGATTAAGCCAAGGACAGGCTGCAGGCCCCTGATGGGGACTGCCCCCAGAAGGCCAGTACCAGCCACTGACTCCTGGCCTGGGTTGTGCCTTGGCCTCAGCAGAGGGTCCCCAATGTCTCAGGGTGAGGGTGAATAGGTAGCCCTCAATTTCCCTAGATCCACAGCAGAGCTGGAGAATGAAGTCCCCGGGCAATGGAAGTTCTGGGTAGCTGAGAAACTGCATTTGCAATAAATATCAGTGCAGCCAGGGAAGCAGCGCCGCCCTGTGTGGAAGCGGGGATGCCCCTAAATCCGTGTTCATCAGCTCTCAAGCACCGTGGCAGTTAGTTGAAGACAACAGTTTGACAAGGGAAGCCTGATCCTTTGGGTACATCTGTGAGGAATCGACAATTAAGGCAAGCCCTGAGCAAGTCTGTGAGAGATTGTCTAATTGATGGGGGAGGATCCAGCCCAAAGTGGGTGCGGCCACTCTCTGGGAGGTGGATAAGGTGGAGAGAGTTGGTTTCGTATTTTGGCATATGGGCAGACTGGCAAGTGAGAAAGTATGCCTTCTCTCAGAAGTGGATATGTTGTGGCTATGTCCCTTGGTTCCTGATGGTATGAACTCCCCTGCCATGCTAATGAAATATGACCAAGAATCATAAGCAAGAATAAAACTCTTGCTCCCCTCAGTTATGTGGGTCCTGCATTCATTCAGCAGCAAGATGAACCAGCACAATCACTGTAACAAACCACCAGAGAGGCGCCATTTAGAACAAGAAAGTTTCTCTGTGCTCAGTGCTTCAGGGATGCTGGGCTGTACCTGGTGGTCCTTGTTTGCGGGTGCGAAACAGAGCTGCTCCTGGTGTGGCAAGAAGCAGAAGAAAATAGAGAGGAAGGTTCCTTTGAAGACACACCCTAGGCCCTGACCACTGAAGATTCCACTCTGCTGTAGTGCACCTGGGAAAGCTGTGGCACGTGAGCCATCAGAGGACAGCACCCACAGCACACCTTGGAGGGACACCACAGGGAGAGGCTCATCCCCAGGTGGCCCAGGATGTGCTGACATCAGAGGCTCAGAAATAACCATCAGACAGCCATAGTAGTGATCTTATGCTTAAGGGGAACAAGAGAAAGGGCTTATGGAAATGCCACTGGGTCCTTATATGTCATCGGAGAGGAGGACCCAGTGGAGAGTTAGGCGTACACAATAAAGGACTCTCTGGGAATTGGGGGGGAGACACTGGGGGAAGGGGAGGGGGAGGAGGGGGGAGGGAGGGAACTGGTAAAAATTTTAAAATGTATAATTAAATTTTTAATAATAAAAAAAAAAAAGAGTAGAAAAAAAAAAAAAGTTGGTTAGCTTATAGAGTCCGGGATGATATGTGATCCCAGGTCTGATTACAAAGTGTCCAGGAGAAACAGATTTTAAAATTTGTTAAAATACATATGACAGGGGCTGAAGAGGTGGCTCATGGGTTAAGCCTCTGCCTTGCAGGCAGAAGGTCCTGAGTTCGGATCCTACGCCCCACGTATGGAGCCAGGGAGAAGCGGGTGCGGCCTGCGTTTCCGGTCCTGATAGGGCGGAGCCTGTGAATTCCGGGACAGAGTAAACAGAGAGGAGATGGAGGCGTCCATGGTGGTTCCCGAATTCGCCCGTGGTTCTACACACACACACACAGACACACAATTGAATAAATTAAAAACAAATTTTTTTAATTAAAAAAAATACATATGACAGAAGCTCTTTGATTTCATTTGCTGAATGTTAACAATTATCAACAGACTCTGTGTAACCAAAAATTTCCTTTCACACCAAAAGGAAAGAACAGGTTTTTATAATGAAAAAAAAAAACTGAGGCCTGGAGAGATGGCTCAGGGGTTGTGACTCTGTCTCACAAGCAGAAGGTTCTGAGTTCGGATCCCAGGTCCCACATTAAAACAAAACAAAAAAAAAACGAAATCAAAACATTTTTGGGGCTGGAGAGGTGGCTCAAGGGTTAAGCCTCTGCCTTGCAGGCAGAAGGTCCTGAGTTCGGATCCTAGACCCCACGTATAGACGCCGGGCGGAAGCGGGGCAGCCTCTGAGCTTCTGGCCCTGGTAGGGCGGAGCCTGTGAATCCGGGGCAGAGTAAACAAGGAGGAGGTGGAGGCGTCCGTGGTGGTTCCCGAATTCGCCCGTGGTTCTGCACACACACACATACACACACACGCACAGTTGAATAAATAAAGAAAACTTAAAAAAAAAAAAAAAAAAAAAAAGAAATAACCGTCAGACACCAGCCTGCTGCGCCAGGGGACCTCAGCACCGGAACATGGCAACCCACAGACCGTGCAAGCTGAGGCGTACGCACCACGGATGGGGACAACTGCACACACTCTGAGCCTGCCACACTTTGGAGTTCACACAGCTTGGAATGAAGGGCAGGTGTCAGGTGAAACAGTAGGATGTCTGAGATGATTCCAGGGCACAGCTGCCCACAGGCACACAAAGAAGCCTGCAAGGAGGGGCAGGAAACTGCTCGTGTCACTGCCTCTAGAAAATCCAAAGATTGAGAGGAAATCTTTGCTTTACACCCTGTGTATGTCTTTACCAGAGGACACACATGTTCCCCCACTGATGATGGTCCAGTTTGACTTGACTTTACGACCTTGCAAAGCCATATGCATTCAGCAAAACTGTACTTGGAAGGTGTATGTGCTTGATGCACAGGGCCAGGGTGGGACCAGGGCCACATGAATACTAAGCAAACCACAGCCAACCAAAAGGACTTTATCCTGGCCTCTGCTCTTCATCCCACAGCACACACTGCTCACCACTAACTTACTGAGAACCTCCTGTTTGCCAAGCACGCCCCTAACTCTTTGCATATCCAGGCTCCTGCTGAGCTCTCTGCTGGAAGCGCTCTGTCCTTGAGAGGCAGCTGGGCTGCCGCCCTCAGTCTGCACCACAGATCCTCTCAGTGCCTACTCCAGTCTTCTTGCCTGAGCCCTGCAAAATGAACTTTTCATACCTGCACATCTTGAAAAATTAAAAATAATTAAAAAAAATAAAAATTTGGGCTGGAGAGATGACTCAGGGGGTTAAGCCTCTGCCTCACAAGCAGAAGGTCCTCAGTTCGGATCCCAAGTCCCACATAAAAAATGACAGTTGGAAATGGCAGTAGCCTGCACTTTCAGCCCTGGTGGGCAGAGCATAGAAAATCTCAGAGTGAAGCAAAAAAAAAAAAAAAGATAGAGAGCGAGGGAAGATGGCGGCGGCCGTACTGCAGCGGGCATGGACCGTGGAGCAATGCACAGCGAGCAAGCTGCCCAAGAAGAGCATTATCAAGTTTCTGCAAGATCACGGCTCAGACTCATTTCTTGCAGAGCATAAATTATTAGGAAACATTAAAAATGTAGCTAAAACAGCTAATAAGGACCATGTGGTTACAGCCTATAACCATCTCTTTGAAAGTAAGCATTTCAAAAGTACTAAAAGTGTAAGTAAAGTGTCTGAGCAGGTGACAAATGTGAAGCTTAATGAAGATAAAACCAAAGAAGCAATATCTGAAGAGACTCTGGATGAAGGTCCACCAAAATATACACAATCAGTTCTAAAAAAGGGAGATAAAACCAACTTTCCCAAAAAGAGAGATGTTCAAAGCTGGTATACCGGAACACTACAAGATGGAACTGTTTTTGATACTAATGTTCAAACAATTTCAAAAAAGAAGAAAAATGCCAAGCCTTTAAGTTTTAAGGTTGGAGTAGGCAAGGTTATCAGAGGATGGGCTGAAGCTCTCTTGACTATGAGCAAAGGAGAAAAAGCACGAGTGGAGATTGAGCCAGAATGGGCCTGTGGGAAGAAAGGCCAGCCTGATGCCAACATTCACCAAATTCAAAACTCACTTTTGAAGTGGAATTACCAGATATTGACTGACATATCACTGCTTCAGATCTAAAGACATCAGCAACAGGGGCTGGAGAGGTGGTTCAGGGGTTAAGCCTCTGCCTTGCATCCGAGACCCGAGAGGCCTCCGTTTCTGGTCCTGGTAGGGCAGAGCCTGTAAATCCCAGGGCAGAGTAAACAAGGAGGTAGAGGCGTCCATGGTGGTTCCCGAATCTGTCTGTGGTTCTACACACACACACATACATATACACACATACATACACACGCGAGCACACACGCATACATGCACAATTGAATAAATAATAAAAAAATTTAAAAAAATTTTAAAGACATCAGCAACAATGAAAATTTGGCCTCGAAACCTATGTAACTAAAGCTTGGTACTGTGATAGAAGAGTCAACTAGAGAATTCAAGGAGCTTCAAACTTGTTTACTTGATTCCTATTTTTGAGAAATGTAATCTCTTAAAACTCCTTTGAAGTCTCAAGTATTTTACGATAGCAGTATAAAATATTAAGGATAACTTTTTTCTTTCACCTCATATTGTACACTAAATGGCTCAATAAAAACGTATCCGCTGTCCAAAAAAAAAAAAAAAAGAGAGAGAGAGATAGAAGCGATCCAGGATGATTCTCCAAGTCACCCTTGGTCCTGCACAGGGACACACAGTGCCCTCTGATACACACACACACACACACACACACACACACACACACACACTAAAAATATGTAAATAAATACATAAATAAAAGATTGCTATTGAAGGCAAAAATAAAAAACAGGAACAAACCAGTCCTAAAGCAGTATATGGGAAGAGATAGCCAAGATCCTTCATTCGCGTGCACAGAGGAAGTACGGAGATCCTTTTCCCATCCCAGGGATGACGTGCAGGGTGCCTACATTCCTCAGACCATAGATTCCTTCTCTGGAACACACTGGAAAGCCAGACCACAGGCCAAGACCACAGCACAGAGGTGAGAGGTTAGGAGGTGTCTGCAGATACAGGAGCAGCCGGGTAAGGAGCATAGGTGTTGCCAAGGTTTCCAGACACATTCTTTGAGGGCTCCATGAGTGGGAGGGAGGTGTGGACCTCCCCTGCAGTGACAGAGTAGCCATGAGCCACCTGGGGACATCCTTTGCCCTGTTCTCCCCCAAGTCCCACAGACACTGGCTGGGAAGCCCTCCTGTTGCATGTTAGAGTGGATTACCCCATAATTTGTAGGCAGTTGTAGGTCATTACCAAAATGACGCTCCTTGTAATTATGTGCCCTGATGAATTGGATCCCGAGTATTAATGGCGACATTGACTCTGACACCCTCCTTGGCCATCCTCCAGCAGCTGGGGGACTAAGGACCACATGGGCTCTTCTGAGGATCTTGGCTGCCTCCAGCCAGAGATACTGCCATGTCCTAAAAGGTCGGCCCTGCTGCAGAGTTGTGGTTCAGAGCAGTCAACCCCAGAACCAGCCCAGGGGTCTATAAAAGGGGTGGTGGCGAAGCAGCACATGAGCCATCTAGACCTTGGAGCAGGTGACTGTGAGGGAAAGGAAGGGTGCAATGGGCAAACAAGGACAGACGTGGGCCTGGCTTTACTCAGAGGCACAGAATCCACCTAGTGTGTGCCACGCCCTGCTGGTTCCATCTGTGATAATATAGGGAGGGGAGAGAGAGAGAGAGAGAGAGAGAATGGCTGCTTACCTCATCCCTCCTATACTGCACTCAGCTACCTTCTGCCCCTGGGAATTGCCAGACATGCGCTTGCCTCAGGGCATTAGCACAGCTGTTTGCTGTCTAGAAGGTTCCTTCCAGGCTGGCCCTTGGCTCTCTGTCTCATTTCCCAAGAACTTTTACCCTTCAGGGAGTGATCCCCAACCCCCGGGACCAGTGCCAGCATTTCAATATCTAGGCCCATGCAGCACACTTCTCACTGCGAGATTAACTGTCAATGCCACAGGACAAGGGATTCTATCAATGCCGGGTTCTGTGACCTCAGTGCCCAGCAATACCCGTCCCATGGGCTGTGAGCAAGGTCTGGACTGCAGGGCTCAGTGGTGACAGTCTTGCAGGGAATAGAGCCAGCTCCAAACAGATCACACCCACTGCCATGCCAAGGGATCCCCTAAGAGTCCCCATTGCCCTGGGCTACAAAGGGAGCTTCGTGTCTCCATGGAGATCACTGACATGTGCCCAGCCCTGCTCTGCTCAAGGCCTGGCATTCATTCCATGCTTTTCCTGACACCACAGAAGGAAGCTCATCTTCCTCCTCCTCACTCGGGGCACTTCCCAGTCAGGCTGCAGTGGCTGTGTCTCCTGGACCACTGATAGCCCACAGATGGATGGTGCCAATCATTTCATGTCCAGAGACACACCCTCCCCACCTCCACTGCACCCCGCTACTGCTGAACTGTCTCCGTGGTCTCAGAGTCTGCAGGGCTGCCTTGCACCGCACCCCGCCACAGCTGCCACTGAACTATCTCCATGGTTGTGGGGTCTGCAGGGCTGCCTTGCCCACCATAGGTGTCTCCCCCTTTGCTCCTCACACCACCTTCGCTGGGTGTAAGGGGCACCTTGGCTGAGCTAGGGGGCAGCTCAAGCCTCTGCAAGCCCCCCGTGACTGAGTGTTAGTGTGATCCTGGAGGTTGATTGGGATTGGTGGGGAGGTCTCACCTCAGATCTCAGCAGTGGCTCAGGTGGCATCTCAGTGACATCCTGGGCTCATGGTCCAGACCTACTAAATGCTAAGCATAATAGGGGTAGGGTATAGGGGGACTGTGGATCTGCTTTTAACCACAGCAAGCACCCTCTGCAAGAACCCCCTGGAATGTGAAGACTCCCTCATCCCATCCTAAGGGGCCATTGAAAATCTTACTTAAGATTTTTAGAATCCTCTGATTTGTTGTTATTCCTGAACACGCTGGTAGGAGGGAAAAGTACATGTTAGAATACTTAGACTTTTAAGTGTTTCAATTTTCAAAAGATTTTTCAAACTCTGCAGTTACTAAGGACTCGCCAGCTCGAGACACTCAGGCCTCCTGCCACCCTCCGTGTCTATGTGACCACTGGGGTGATGGTCACATGGTTTAATTTTTATTACTATTTAGAGGCCACTAATCTCCTTGCCGCCTGTTCAGCCTGATTTGGGATGATTTTGTTGTACAAAGATCAGCTGTGGTGTCCCTCCTCAGCCTCCTCTAACTATTACAGTATCTATATCATGAAACACCATCATCACGGAATTGTCACAGGCAAAATGCCACTCAACAACCAGAAGCCTGAACCTGGTTGAGTTTTGCCAATTGTCCTGTCCTCCTTTCCTCCTCTTCCTCCTCTTCCTCCTGGCTCAGAATCCCTGATCCCTGCTAATGATCACGTCCCCTCACACTCTCTCACTCTGGGGCCATTCCTCATCCACGTTCTGTCATTTCAGCTTTGGTGTATGTTTTAAAAGGACTCTAGTCTGCTGACTTGGAGCACAACCTTCCATTAGCATCTGCCTAACATTTTCTCTTGAGTAGAATGAAGGTTTTGGCCAGCATGCTCAGCCGGTTCCATCCTTCACTACCATCCCGAGAGTGGGCTATCTCAGAGTATGTCTTGCCTCTTTCCAGCTCTGCTATTGCTTATACTGATGCCCTTTGTAAAAGCTGGCTGTTGGGTTTAGCCTAACCATGACAGTGACATCACAGAAACAGATGGATTCAGGGTGTTAAAGCAGAAAGGCGTCTGCCCCTGGTGCCATCTTTGGTGCCATCTAAAGTCACCTGTGTGGCCTCCAGTCTACCCTGTGAGCCCCTCATGACAACCACTGCTTGGGGAACCTTTGGAATGACAAAACACTGCTTTGGTTTACTGTGGCGGCTGGTACATCAACTTCAAAAGCTCTCAGAAACACAGCTCCATGGAGGCTAGAGGCCGAGGCCACATGGAGTTGCAAGACAGACACCAGAGGCTGCCATTACTTCCAGGTGACTCTTGCCTTCCACCCATCCACATGATGTGGCTTGCTAAGAATGAAGATCACTTAGCATTATTTGTTAGATGATGCCCTAGGTACCTAGATGATATTTAGGTAGATGCCTTAGGTACTTAGAAGATGCCCTAGGTACTTAGAAGATGCTTTAGGTAGGTAGAAGATGCTTTAGGTAGGTAGAAGATGCCCTAGTAGGTAGAAGGTGCCTTAGGTACTTAGAAGATGCCTTAGGTACTTAGAAGATGCCCTAGGTACTTAGAAGATGCTTTAGGTAGGTAGAAGATGCTTTAGGTAGGTAGAAGATGCCCTAGTAGGTAGAAGGTGCCTTAGGTACTTAGAAGATGCTTTAGGTAGGTAGAAGATGCCTTAGGTACTTAGAAGATGCTTTAGGTAGGTAGAAGATGCCCTAGGTAGGTAGAAGATGCCCTAGTAGGTAGAAGGTGCCTTAGGTACTTAGAAGATGCCTTAGGTACTTAGAAGGTGCTCTAGGTAGTTAGAAGATGCCCTGGGTAGTTAGAAGATGCCCTAGGTACTTAGAAGATGCCCTAGGTACTTAAAAGGTGCTCTAGGTACTTAGAAGATGCTCTAGGTAGGTAGAAGATGTTCTAGGTAGTTAGAAGATGCCCCGAGGAGTTAGAAGATGCCCTAGGTACTTAGAAGGTGCTCTAGGTAGTTAGAAGATGCTCTAGGTAGGTAGAAGATGCTCTAAGTAGTTAGATGATGCCCTGGGTAGTTAGAAGATGCCCTAGTAGTTAGAAGATGCCTAGGTAGTTAGAAGTGCTTAGGTTGTTGAAGATCCTAGGTAGTTAGAAGATTCCCTAGGTAATTAGAAGATGCCCTAGGTAGTTAGATGATGCCATGAGGAGTTAGAAGATGCCCTAGGTACTTAGAAGGTGCTCTAGGTAGTTAGAAAATGCTCTAGTAGGTAGAAGATGCTCTAGGTAGTTAGATGATGCCCTGGGTAGTTAGAAGATGCCCTAAGTAGTTAGAAGATGCTCTAAGTAGTTAGAAGATGCTTTAGGTAGTTAGAAGATGCCCTAGATAGTTAGAAGATTCCCCAGGTAATTAGAAGATGCCCTAGGTAGTTAGAAGATGCCCTAAGTAGTTAGAGGGTGCCCTAGGTAGTTAGAGGGTGCCCTAGGTACTTAAAAGATGCTCTAGGTACTTAGAAGATGCCCTAGGTAGTTAGAAGATGCTCTAGGTAGTTAGAAGATGCCCTAGGTAGTTAGAGGGTGCCTTAGGTACTTAAAAGATGCTCTAGGTACTTAGAAGATGCTCTAAGTAGTTAGAAGATGTGCTAGGTAGTTAGAAGATGCTTGTCATAGTTGGGCACAGGTGTCAACTTCACAGTTGCGGGTTTGAGCTCTGGGCACATTTGCAGAGAATTACTAGTTGAGTTGAGCCCACAGTGAACCTGCAGGAGATTGTCCAGCTGATGGGGAAGGCCCAGTTTATGGTGGGTGGGATTAGGCCCTGGAATAAGTCATGGAGAGCTGGTTGAGAGAGTTGGCATCCTTTTGTACACTTGGTCAGACATGCTGGTCTGGCAAGTAAGGCTCGTCCCTTTCTCAGCCACTATATAGAGATGGTGTGGCCAGTTCCCTCAGCCCTGGAGTTGGTGTATGCTCTTCCGTCAAGCTGGACTGAGAACTGTAACCAATAATCGTAAGAAAATAAACCCTTTGTTCTCTTAAGCCATTTGATGGTCATTTATCAGCAACCATGCAGACGAACTGCAACAATGCTCTAGGTAGGTAGAAGATGCCCTAGGTACTGTCTTTGGGGTGAGGGCCTGGATGCTAATGTTTCGGCACCTCGCTCTGTGCTGGAATCTTCTCCACACAAAAAATACCTTCCCAGACAGAGGTCTCTTAGTATTTCCAGGCCATCAGGACAAAACTGCAGAAGCCCGTGGGTATAAGAACCAGTGTGAGGCTGTTTCTCACCATGCTACAGATAGAAGCTGAAGTGCCTGCAGGTTCCAGACCTAATGAGGACCCATCTCCTGCCTCACAGGTGGCAACTCTCAAGGTAAAAGGGTGTGGCTACTCTGGGGCCATTAGAAAGGCACCAGTCCCATCCTCATCCTATGACAAGGGACCTAATCACCCTCAAAGCACCTCCTGCCATCATCACATGGGAGGTGAGATGTCAATTTCAAACCCGTGCACCTCAGCATTTCTCCCCATTGTACCCAGGAGGAGCAGACAGATGGAAGCTACACACCCATCTGCCTCCTGTTTCCACATGACCTCCACTTCCTGGAAGACTCATGGGTAGGCTGAAGGGAGGAAAGTCCCTGGGAACACAGCCCCGCTGGTGTACGGTCCTAGCTGAACAGACCATCCAGCACGCTACACTCTGTCCACTCACTTCCCACACACTTACACTGAGCACATCTAACTTCTGAGCTGATGCGGCACAAATATTTATACCCAACCTCCCCTGACTCCCACTTATCCACACGGAGGGCACTCAAACATTCCCCCAGGGTGGAGACACACGCCCCATGCCAGCTCATTTCTGCTGGCCAATCACACACTGCCTTACTGTCCACTTCCCACCACTAGTCACTTTGGTTTTAGGTAGGATGGAAACAAGAGAACAAAGATACGGGCTAATATATAAATATTTCTGTATTCATGGGGCCATGCATCAGCAACTCCAGAAACAGAAAATATACTAATGTGAAATGCATTAAACACGCTTAACCTACCACACATTGCAACTCAGCGGCACGGTCCATAGGCGGAGCATGACCATGTGGCTAACTCCTGCTGTTCTGCCCCACATCCCAAAGAGTGTCGGTCCTGCATGTCACTACCTGGGAAAGAAAATCAAAATGCAAAACTAGACTTTCAATTTCAACCAAATGCAACACCTTTTGCACAATTGCAAAGTTTCAAAATTCCAATTCAACCACCATTAATTCAAAGACTGCATATGAGGATTCACCTGTGAATGAATGAATGAATGAATGCATAGATAAATAAACAAACAATCATCAATCCTAGCATCACCATCTCCATCAGCACCATCACCATCACTATCACCATCATTTCCTGTTCCTGGTGCCATCATAAACCTACTATACCACCTTCACCCTGCACCTTTATCTGGTTCAGCCTCCCAACTCAGGAGGGGAACAATATTATGGTCCCATCTGCAGAATAAAGAAGCAGAGGCTCAGAGAGACATCTGGTCTACCCAGCGAGACTGTGAGGCTGTTGTGTATGGAGCTTTGTCTTATGCTTCTCTCCTCTGCCAGCTCCTTGATCCCCTGGGCTCAGCTCCCTCTGACCTCCAGCTGCTCAAGCTTGTTCAGGTTACGTAGGCAAGGGGTGGTGGCCTTGGAAAAGCAGCTGACCACACAAATCTGAGCTGCTTTTGGACCCAGGCTGTTAGTTGCATGATGTGACTTGGCTGTACCTCGTTGCAGGTACTCTGCATGGTTGCTGACACAATCATGACAAAACTGCTTAAGGGAACAAGGTTTATTTTGTCTTGCAATTGTCCAGTTACAGTTCTTAATCCAGCTGGCAGCATGCACCACCAAGGCCAAGGGAACAGGCCACACCACATCCATGTAACAGCTGAGAGAGGGGCGATCCTCACTGCCAGGCCAGCATGTCTGGCCCACTATGCAGGAGGATGCCAACTTCCTCAACCAGCTGTCTGTACTTTATTTACCTGTGCAGGGCCTAGTTCTACCCACCATGGGCTGAGCCTTTTCCATCTGCTAGACAATCTCCTGGAGGTTTGCTCTGGGCTTAACTCAACTACTAATTCTCTATAAATGTGCCCAGAGCTGAACCTTCAACCATCGAGTTGACACTTATATCTAACTATGACATACTTTCTCCCTCCCCTCCTCCACTCCCCCGCTCCTGTGGCAGGATTCTTCACACAATTCTAGCTATTTCTGCGCAGTGATGCGCTATCTCACTACAAACATGACTCGGAGCAGTGAGTAGCAGCCACGCCAGGATGATGCTGAGCCAGACTGGGCAACATTTCCTTCACCAAACAAATTACTTGTTTTCAGTTCTGCCACACTGTAACTGTCAGGACGGTAGGACAGAGTAGGAGGCTGTGTTGTAACACAAATGGCCTCCAGCCCTGTTTCCCAAGCAGCTCTCGCTCCCCATCTTCAGCTTATCAGTTGGGCCTCCTCTGTCCACATTTGTCTTGGCACTGTGCTCCCCAAAGTCTATCAGAACCACTCATTACTCTCTTTTCAACAGTCCAGGGCTTCTCTTGCCCACAGCTCCAAACTCTTCCACATTCCTCTCCAAACCAGTTCCAAGTGACCTTAAACACAAGGCCCGAGAATCACAGCAGAGACCTTCCTTCTTGTTCATTTTCTGGACTAATTGCTTTTGGAGGAGGGGGGTTAATTCTGACTCCTTCTCTGAGGGACACAGTCCTCCCTGGTGGCGCAGCAGGGCAGTGTGATTCTCTTCTGGGGAGAGCCATAAGGCTACAGACCACAAGACTGGCTCCCAGCAGCCTGCCTTCTTCAGGAAGAGCACTGCCTCCTGAAGGAGGGGTGCCACCCATGCACCCAACGAGCCACCCATGGAGCCACACCAGACCTAAGAAGAAAAACACCATCTCTAAACGTGAGCGAAGGCTGCCCTGGAGCAAGGGTGGTGGCTGGAGGTGGCATCTGTTCTTTCAGACAGGGAGAGTCCCAGGAAAGAAGAGAGCAGCCAGTGATGGGCGAGGTCTGGGAGTGGGCAGTGCCCTTGAGCTCCAGGAGCAGTGAAGGTGAGGAGGGATGCGCTGAGAAAGGAACATGGCTTCTCCCGCTCTCCTGCACCTGAGCATGGCTGAGGCTGGCCTTCTGTGAAAGGCAGTCTGATGCAGCGGCAGCTGGAGGCGAGGGCTGCAGACCCACCAGCCCCAGGTTCATATCCCAGCTCTGCAGCAACCAGCTGCCTGCGTGTGCCGGCCCCACCTTGGAAGATCACATGGTGGGAGCTGAGAGCTTGATGAGTGGAGAGAGGAGCTGAGACTCCCAAGACAGGGCGAGCTGACCAGGCACTGGCCCACGTGCCCACCCCACCACCACGCTAACCGAGCTCCACACCTCCCTGGGCACAGCCAGCTCCGCCGATGCCCTCCGAGCAGATGCCAGTCTGAGTAGCACAGCTGTGAGCAACCAGCCAAGCAGGCTGTGTAGGGGATGCACCCCAAGCTCCTCCCCGCTTTGCCCTGGGCCTGGCACAGGGCTCCGTGACTGTGACCTGGGACTACACACAGCTGTTTTTACATGTCCCTTCTCAGCAACCATGACATTGCCCACTCTGCCCAGACCAAGTCCCAGGGTGGCAAAAGACCCTGCAAAGTCTCTTAAGCCTGGCTCCTGTGAGACACTCAAACCCCATTTCCTAGACAAAAGGGACCCAAATGGAGGAGGGATGGGGGGGCTGTGGCTTCCTAGGACACTCCAAATCAGAGCCAAGACCCCAGCTGGGGAACAAAGAAATGGGGGGCATCTTGGCCTTTCATCTGGATCCTGGCCCTGCCCCCCACCTTGTGCCCCTCCGTGGGGGGGCCCTGAGTACTCACCTGGAGCCACAAATGAGTTGGGTCTGAGGCCCACCTGCTGCCTAGCAGGTACGCCAAGACCTGAGGGGGCAGGGTCCCCAAGAAAGGAAGCATCACCCATCTCAAGTACCCATGCCAAACTTTTGAAGCCCTATGAAAGCGTCTAGAACTTGGCTCTGCCAAACCTCACTCACCTGCCAGCTGCCCTCCTCCCACCCAGCTGAGGCTGAAAGTGTCTGGCTGAGTCTTGCTGGCCAGAGAGAGGCCTCTGAGCCTCAGTTTCCACTTTGGCAGGATGAGGGAACATTCCTGGACATCTTAAAGGATGACCCCAAGGTCAGCGGAGAAGTGTCCTTGGTCCACATGTGGCCAGGTGGTGAGACTTTCCTGGGGGAAGAAGTTGGCTCGCTCTCCGCCCACAGCGCTCAGCTGTCCTGGACTCTTAGCAGGAGTTTGCCCTCCAGCAAGCTGGCCGGGTGGGTGGTCCCCAGGAGGCAGCTGGGAGCTCAGGCCCAGACTGCAGACCCAAGCCCCACTTGAGCAGACCCTATCTGCCCGTCCACTGTAGGACCGTCTGGGAGCACCTGCTCCTTGCCACAAGACTCTCTGTGGCCAGGCTGTGGCCAGGGCTCTCAGGGTTGGACGTCTAGGCCTAAGCCCAGCACCACCGAGTCCATTTTCAGCAGAGAATCCCAAAAAAGGCAGAGCACCCCTGGACCCTGGATGCTGGGTTTTCTAGAACAGGCGTGAAGAGGAACGGGTTCAGTTTGCCCAGTAACGGGGGCGTCAACTCTCATGCCACAATCCTTCCAAGGAGGGCATGCAAGCTACTCTCTTTGCTTCCCCTCCCTTCTTCTTTTCTTTTCTTTTCTTTTTTTTTTTTTTTAATCTTCAAAGTGATTTGCAGAACCAGGCTAATTAATTTTCTCAGCTTGGCGGGGCCATCACCTGTCTCCCTTCGGAGTCCCGCCCTAGCCCCCAAGCACCTGGGGAAGGAGATGGCCAAGGGATAACTCAGCTGGCAGAGGCGGGGAGAAGGGAGGGCGGGATGGCCCAGAGCAGCCCAGATGCAGGGAGAGGAGAATGCGGGAGGCAGGAGACCAGCGGGCCGGCCTCCCCCTGCCTCTCCAGAAGCAGAACACAGCCCAGCCCTGCAATCGCCCTGTCCCCCAGGCAGCCAATGCATCAGCAAGACCACACTCTATGTAGGGAGAGCAATGGGCCTCTTTCCTGGGTCTGGCACGAAAACATTCATTCACTCATTTATTCATTCATTCGTTTACCCGCTCACCTCCTTGTTCAAGTAGCCCACAAGAACTTAAGTCCTACTCTGAAGCCCTCCTGCCCTGTGGAGGCAGTGACCACACATAGAAATGAGACCCAGCACCGGGTGTACAGCCAGAGAGACCACCAGCCAATGGAGATGAGTGGTGGGCGGGAACACCCACTAGCTTGACGGCTTACTGCAAGTTCACTGAAGAAGCAACACTTGGTGTCATGCTGTGTGTTGACCGGAGCATAAGGTTTGCCAAAAGAGAAGAGATAGTTCATTCGGACATCGAGAATGGCACACACAGAGCCGAGGAGCAAGAAGAATCTCAGAAAGTGAGGAGCTCAAGATGAGGTAGGGAGCACTATGTACAGGAAGTGCAGCTCAGGATGAGGCGGGGAGTACTGGGGATGGGAAGAGAGGAGCTCAGGATGAGGCCAGGAGCACTCAGCACAGGAAGTGGAGCTCAGGATGAGGCAGGGAGCACTGCGCACAGGAGGGGAGCACAGGAGGCTCCGGCGCTCAGGAAGGATGGGTGCTTGCCAGCATACCAGACCCTCAGTGGATGGATCACACAAGTCCTGAGTGCCAGTGGGAGGCAGGAGCCAGGGGCTCACACAGGCGCTGGAGCAGCTAAGGGATGCTGGGAATGGTTTCTGCTTGACAAACAGTGCTGGGGTGCAGGGAGAGGCTCAGCCCTCAGAGAAGATGTGGCGTGCGTAGGGTGCTGCAGGCAGAATCTCTTCTGATGCTCTTTCGGATGAGGATTCCAAAACCTCTTCTCCCCAGAGTGCCCCCATCAGCATGCCTTGTCCAAACAGACCCTCAGCCTCAGGCAGGAAGTCCCCACTGCAGACTTCAAACAGCAGGGTAGACCCCCGGCTCGGAACACACAGCCCGTACTCAGTCAGCAATGGAAAGAAGCAATCAGAGACACTAGAGGCCAACTCGGGCCTGCTCAGGCTTCTGGGTGGTGCTGGCCTCAGGCAGGCAAGGAGGCTCACGCTAACCCCAGAAGCTTCTGGAAGAGATTTGTCTCAGCTTCCAGGAATGAAAGGTAGGGTGGGGTTTCGAGCCCAGATCAAGATCTCTGCCTGTGAGCACTGACCAGGCCCGGCAGAGGCCTGCAGGGAGAGAACTATGATGGCAGGCTCAAGTAGTGGCTGTACAGAGCCTGCAGCTCTCTGTCACTATTGGCTGAGCTAGGCATTCAGGGGCATCTGTCTACCAGCAGGAGGAGGGCTTAGGAGGGCACTGCTTCCTGGTGCAAAACTGACACACATTCAGCAGACGCCAGGCTGTGAACCTGGATCTTTTCTGTTGGTTTCCTGAGATTGATTGATTGAGTGAGTGAGTGAGTGAGTGTCTGTCTGTCTGTCTGTCAGTCAGTCAGAGGTCCCTGTGGAGGACCAAGGCTGACTTTGGGATCATCCTGGATTGTTTCTACCTCCTTTATGCTAAGTTCTGGGATTTCCCAGACTCTGCCCACCAGGGCTAGAAGTACAAGCTGCCGCCGTTTCCACATGGCATTTTTATGTGGGATCTGGGATTTGAACCGAAGACCTTCTGCTTGTGAGGCAGAGTCTTAACTCCTGAGCCATCTCTCCAACCCGCATTTCCTGTTCCTTATGAGACAGGATCTCATGCTTTAGCTTAGACTAGCCACCAACTTGAATGCCTACTGTCCCAAACTTCCAAATGCCAAGGTTACAGCTGTGTGCCGCCCCCTGGGCCTTGATCTGGGTCTTTCCCCATCTAGACACCCGTGAAGTGACTATTCAGGAGCTGCTGGTGGGGCAGCGGCCATAGCTCCCGATCTGCCTGTGGCCACCCACGCCTGAAGGTGACAAGTTCTCATCCCTGTTTATCAGATAGGGTCCTGGACACCTGCAGTGACTGGCTCCCTGCTGGTTAGCAGTTCCTAGAAACTCCCCTGACTTCCCCCAAACCCCGAGGCTTGCTTTGGGCAAGGGATCTTAGCATGCACTTCTCCCAGGATGTGACCACTGTGAGCATTAATCGGGCATCTCCTTCATCCCAAGACAGTCCCAAGAGTTGTCCACTCTTCCAGAAAATTACCCTCAGCCCTCTAGTGACTAGCAAGCCACACTCATAACTATCGATACTTGCTACTATCATGTGCTCGACAAATTCAGTGCATATGTATAAATATTTTAGTCTGTTGTTTAAAGTGTGATGCAGCCTAGTTGAGAATGTGTAATTTCTTTTAACTCTAAACATATTCACTGTTAACTAGACACAATTGCCTTTACTCTTTTCTTCACAGCACTCCCACCGGAGCATTGATGTTATGAAATCTGTCTTATCGCAATGACTTTCCTTACTATTTTGCGGTAATATTACCACTCACGCTGACTGCCTTGCTCTAGGTGGCAAATGTTCCCCACAATGCTGACATGAGGAGAGATCTGAACCTCTGCCACGTGCTGGCATGGAAATGGGCAGCAGGTCTAAGCTTAGCCCCAGGTGGAGTATGTGGAGGGAAGCAGGCAGCCACGCTCGGGAGAAGGCGGGATCACACGTGCACACATGTGCACACTCAGAGACCAACTGTCTTAGGGTTTTGGGACTGACTCTATATATTTGCATATGTGCATATGTTCTTTTAAAGGTGCAATTAAAAATATACATGCATTTACCTGAATAAGACTTCCATAAGAAAGGGGATGGCATTGTGGCAGTGGGCAAAGGGGGCGGGAATGGAAGAGAAGCAAAAGAGGGACAGGGAAATATGGTCACGATGCATCGTATATGTGTAAGAAAGTATCATAAACAATAAAAGAAACACATAGAAATTTGAATGTGTCACACAGGATTAGAGTCACAACTGTTTAGGATTCATTCACAATGTACTTGACAGGAAGACCAGCCTAGGGGCTGAGAAGAGACCTCAGTCAGTAAGTGCTTGCTGTCCTAGCATAAGGACCTGAGTTCAATCCCCAGCACCATGTAAAAGTCAGGCATAGTGGTACGTGTTTATAATCCCAGGGGAGACAAAGACAGGCGGATCTCTAGGACTCATTGGCTAGCCAGCTTAACCTAACTGGTGAGCCCCACATCCCCCCAGTGAAGAGACCCTGTTCCTCCAAAACAGAGTGGAGAACCCCTGAGGAACAATACCTGAGGGTGACCTCTGGGCTTCACACACACACACACACACACACACACACACACACACTCACACGTAGGTCAGTTACATTTAGATGTTAAATTGACAACTGAGAGATGAGTCTTTAGGTACATCTATGAGGAATTATGTAGTTCAAACAGCCACTTAGGGAGCCCGTGGGAGATTATCTAATTGATGTGGGAAGACCCAGCATGTGGTAGGTGGGATTATTCCCTGAATAGGTAGGTAAGATGGAGAGAGCTGGTTCAGTACTTTGGCATACACACACGCTAGCAAGCAAAAAAGTGTGTCCTCTCTCGGCTCTCTGTGGATATGATGTGGCCAGTTCCCTGACACAACGGTGGAGCATTACCTCAAAAACACTGTTCTGCCCGTGGACCTCTAGAAATTAAGCCAAGGGACTGCAGACCTCTACTTTGGACATGTGATCTCTTCTTCCTTGTCCTTTGCACAATGGGTAGTTACCATAGCAATAGCATGGGCTAGGTATGGTTCAGATAGCAGCAGACTGCTTGCCTGGCATGCATGAAGCCCCAGTGCAATCCCAACACCATGTGATGCTCCTCTAATCCAAGTACTCCAAAGGTAGGGACAGAGGGATAAGTCGTTCACGGTCACCCTTGATACACAGACATGGAGGGCAGCCTGGGCTACATAAGCCTCTGATTGTCAAAAGCAAGCAATCAATCAATCAATCATTCAACCCATCAATCATTGTAAATAACTTTTCTTTAAAAGGTATGCAAAACTCATACCAGAAGTTTTAACTTGTACTAAGAGACAGTAACAACATCAATGGTGATCTGACAGACAGACTTCTCGTAAGGAGGGGAAGGTATACTAATATTGCAAAATTCATAATGATTTATAATAAATTTTATAATACATTTACTTATAATACTCATAATTTATATTTATAAATTATATATTTACTAACATATTTATAACAATTTATGAATAAAAATTCACAATGTACTGGTTCAACCCCAAATTATCCATTGATTCCATAAAATTCTCATTGAAATCTCAGCAAACTATTTGGCAAATTAGTTTTAAATTTTATCTGTTTCACCAAAAAAGAAAAGTAAAAGTTACTATGATAGACAGAGTTGCTGAAAGCTGATGTGTGCAGGAGCCAGGTGTTCTCTGGGAGAGATGTGAAAGTGACTAGAGAAGGGGCTGTGGCCCCCACAGAGACCTGTCCTAGCCTGCAGGGGGACTGGAGCCACCCCCAAACCAAGAAAACAATTCCCTTTTACAACAGAATCAAAGAGAATAAACCACCCAGGAATAGGCTGAACAAGGAGTATAACACATACACTGAAAAATCACAAAACAAAACAACAGCAACAACAATAACAAAAACCTAAAACAAATGGAAAGCGCCCCAGGGTCACCCATCAAAATCACTGTGCCTCAGCAACGATTGCCCTGTAAATCAGCGAGACCCAAGTAAGAATTCTGAAATGGCTTGTTTGCATAAATTGACAAGCCAACCCGCAAGTACATGTAGAAAAGCAAAAGACCCTAAGTGGCTAACACAACCCTGAGAAAGAACCAGGTTGGAAAACCCCACTGCCAACTGGACTCCAACCAGCACCAGCAGGAGCAGGGAGAGGCACTGGGGAAGAGTTGGCGGGAGAAGTAGACCTGGCACCCAGCCCAGGCACTCAGAGGGCACTGAGACTATCCATCACACAGGCTTCCCCCAACTAACTCAGGCAGGCGCTGCCTCAGACATGCTGAATGCAGGACTGTGAAGAAGCGAAGTGAAGAGAAGGTCTTGACGACAGCCTCTTCCCAAGGTACCCAAGAAAGTTACCACTCAGAAAATAAAGTCAGAGACCGAAGACTGACAGATGGGTGAGAATATTTCTGAGTGGCTTATCTGATAAAGGTCTAGTATTCGAAACAAAGAACTCTTACAATTCAACAGTAAAAATGATGATTTAAAATGCAAAAACAATTTGAATAAAAAACTACCCCCTGAAAGATATACAAATGGCCAATAAGCAAGCAAAAAGATGCACCTCATTAGCCATCGGTGAAATGCAAATCAAAGCCGCAAGAGATGCATCAGCCCTAGGCTGACAGCCACCGCTGGCAGGTGCAGGAAATCGGACCCCCACCCCTTACCTGTAACAGCATGGAATGGCCAGGCTGTGGAATGATCTGGCAGATTCTTATGGTTCGGCATTGTTGCCGTACAAGCAGCAACACACACCTGGGCACATTCTCAAAGAGACGAGGCCACAACTTCACAATGACTTGGACACAAGCGTCCACAGCATCGTAGTGACCAAAACCAGACAAGTTAGAATCTATCGGCTGATTAAGGAGTGTCATGCAGACACAGGCGGAGGACATGGAGCATATACTTCCCCTGCCCGTGGGGCATGTGTCCTGAGCCCGGAGCCTGCCAGGCTTCCCCTGCCCGTGGAGCTTCAAAACTATGGGAGAAGAGACGCTGCCCACCACCAGGAGGCACGTGGTTGGCCCGCTGGGATCCTGGGCTCATCGCTAAGAGAGGATGTCTTTGCTGTCTTGGGAGTTTTTCGTTCACACCTCCCACATCTCGAAAACGTGGCTGAATTTTTTTTATTATTTATTCAATTGTGCGCATGTGCGTATGTATGTGTGCGCGCGCGTGTGTGTGTAGAACCACGGATGAATTCAGGAACCACCATGGGCCGCCTCCACCTCCTCCTTGTTTACGCTGCCCCGGGATTCACAGGCTCCGCCCTACCAGGACCAGAAACGCAGGCCGCCTCCCGCTTCCGCCTGGCGTCTATACATGGGATCTGGAATCTGAACTGAGGACCCTCGGCCTACAAGGCAGAGGCTTAATCCCTGAATTTTTAACAGGCCCTGAAGATGTCACAGAGCTCCCTGACCATCTAATGCTACGTGTCAGCTGGAAAAGCTGCATCCTTGGGCCTGGGCTTTCTAAGGGTGCTGGTCATGCAGCACAAGGATTGTAAAGACACTAATTAGAACATTAATGTTGATGGCTAGGTATGCTTTGATTCTGCACCAATCACATCTGCTCTGATGGCCTCTCATACCAACTGCACAGCTGCCCCACACGAAGCACCTAAAAACCACATGGAAGTCTGAACCCTTGAGAGAAGGCCACAGGAAGAGGCGGAGCTCCTGCTCCCTGCACCCACCATACTTGTACTCCTGACACGTGATCTCCAGGGCGCTCCTTCGCCTAACTGAAATTATAACACACTTGCCGGAGGGGGGAGTACCCAGGCCAGAGCTTCAGCCCGGGTCTCTCTGCCCCGAAGTGCTGATGCCAATCATGCCCACTCTGTTTGTTGACAGGTCTGAAGACTGTTTGTGAGAAGAGCTGCATGTGCTCAGACAACACTGCTGTGTTGCTCCTTTTAATACGTCCTGTTATTTCACAGCAAGGAAAGCGCGGGGTTGTGCGTGCCGGCCCTGGAACTGAGGCATGAAGCAGAGGGTAGTAGGCTCAGGGCCCTGCAGCAAGAGCTTCCCCAGCTGCTTGCTCTGATCTGAGGGAGAATGGCTGTCTTTGCTGTAACATCCAAATTCTCCTTCTTATCTTTCTTCCTGGGGGAAACATTTCACATGGGCTGTGACCCTCGGCACTGGACAGGACAAGGCAACCCATGCTGACGGCAGTGCCGACTGCTGGCCTCCTGTCCTCTGCCAGCTGGGACCCGCTGGGGAGCTAGACCTCAGACTTCAACCTACGCTGCTCCTCTTCCTCCCTGCGCAGCGTGGACAGCTCTAGGCACAGGAGTCCACCCACTTTCTTTGCGCTGACCGCCCAGGGGGGCTCAGCTCCTGGCTCACATCAGCATTGAAAGAGGACCCTGGTGACCAGCCAGACTGAGTTTCTTACTAACCACTTCCACCCCACTTTCGGGAAGCAGCAGCTACCAAAGTGCCAGTTTCATTCATGCCTTTGCTTTTCTGTGGGGTTGGGGCTGCCACTAAACCCAAGAGATTCCCCACTCCTGCTTGCTGGCCTACAGCTGACTTCATAGTATAAACTGTCAATTTAGGGACTGGGGTATAGCTCAATGTAGAGAGTTGGCCTGATAGGCATAAGAACCTGAAGGAAAAAAGGGAGAGAGGGAGGGAGGGATGGGGGAGAGAGGGAGGCAGGGAGGGAGAGAGACAAAAAAGAGAGGAAAGTTCCCACCAGTTTTACAGGCAGGCACAACACTTCAGACATGTGGATCTAGACCAGATGCAGCTATAGGCATTTGATAACACAAGCACCAGCTACCTATCACTTCCTAACTGTCTCCCCGAACCCCACCCTCAGGGGTCTGAGGTCTGCTTTCCCAAACCCTACCCTGGAGGTCACAGGTTTGCTCTCCCAAACCCTACAATCAGGGGGATCTGGGGCTGCTTTCCCTATGCTCCAGCCTCAGGGGAATCCGAGGTCTGTTCTTCTGTTTTTTTTGTTTGTTTGTTTGTTTTCCTGTAAAACTCAGCAATTTGGGAGTTGCTGCTCCTAGCAGCAAAATGGGCTTGATTCACCAGCATCCCACTTTACAAAGGAGAAAGCTGCGTCTCAGAGACACCAGGCAACCCGCCCGCGGACACACAGTTCATAGGTGCAGAAGGCAGCTTGGCAGCCTAGCAGAACACCAAAGCTCACACCACCCTCTCGTGCCCTGGCTCCTCGCTCACCAGTGTGCGCTAGGCCTCAGCCTGGCATGTCAGCCCCAGACACTGTGCAAGACCTGCTGAGCAAAGGAGGAGCTGACGCGTAGCCCTGTCTTTATCCGTCTGTGTGTTACATGTGTCCTGTAAAGATAAATGCTTACAGTTACCATTCAATAAGAAACAGGAACAGATTCTGTAAATATCACTTAACAAGATATATAATCTGGAAGTGAATAGATTACAGACAGTGGGGATCTGTAATGATCAGGATATAGTAAGCCTTAGTTTATTTCTGCTGCTATGACAGAATGCCTGCAGCTGAACATTGTATAGAAGAAAGATGCTCATCGGCTAACAGCTCCAAAGGTGGCACCTCCAAGATGGGGCAACTACACCCAGCAAGGAGCTTTGGGCTGTGTCAGGGAGACAGAAAGCAGAAGAGCAAGTGAACACATGGACAAAGAGGAAACCCAAGGGGCAACTCATTCTAGAACAATCTGCTACTACCGTAACTCACTCAGTTTCATAAGATTCATTAGTCTCTGAGAGACGTCTCCTTCCGAGGTCTTACCACTTAACACACTCACACTTCAGAGGCCAGTCGCAACATGCACTTCGAAGAGACAATCTGCACTCAAACAAAACCATGGCGTCAGACTCTGGGCCCCACTGGATGAAAGAACTTTTGGTTTGGGGTACAGTGGGGAAGGTGGACACCTTGCAGTGTGTCTCATGGGTTGCCCACAGATGAAGTGAGTGAATGCAGGCAGGTGCCCAGCATTAATCCCTTTCAGAGTAAGTTTGCAGCCAGTTCTTCTGTAACTGTATTTCTTCCCAAGGCCATAGGCTTCCCCTAGAGACCAGTTCCGGAGGGGCCCATGTTGACCACAGAGGATGGGTCTTCAACAGAGTAGCCACAGGGGAGTCCAGGCCGACTTTCCCAAGGGTGGGGAAACCCCTTACATCCAGAACTCTGGCTGCACATAGGGCCCACCGTGACATGGGTAGCACTACTGTTTGAAGTGCTGGGTGTAGAGCAGTCAACAGCCAGACAACCTCTGACCCTCGTGGGGGTAGTGGACACAGTAGCTAGTAAGATGTGTGGAGGGTTAACAGGTGATAAGCTAAGAAGAAAGCTAGAAGAGGAATAGGCAAGCAGTGCACGGGGCCCTAGAAAGACCCAGGAAGATAGAGCTGGGGCAAAGGCCACAGAGCTTCAGGCTCCCATCAGACAAGGACAAGGGGAGATGCTCATCCCACCTCTTAGGCTCCTTGGGGGACCCCACCTACCCTCATCCTGCCGTGCACCCCGCCCATGCAGTGTTAGCTCAGAAAACCCTGCCAGCTCCCCCCCGGAAAAGACCGGGCTAGCGGAAAGAGACGTTCAGTGTCCGCCAACCCTGCAATTAGCGATAAGATGGATTCTTCTCCCATCTTCTCCCTGACAGGGCGCGGGAGATACGGAGCCTGTTATTACCCAGTCTAATTACAGCGTCTCGCTGCTGTGCTAGAGGACTCGCGCCTGCAGAGCTCAGCGCTCAGTGCCCCTCCTCCTCCTCCCTCTCCTGCCTTCCTCTCCCCGGGGGCTGCAGGTTTGCTCTGCTCCCCTCCACGGAAGGACACTGAACGGCCACCAGGTGCCTTTGGGTTGGGGTGAAGGATTGTTCCCATTGGGCCCCCATCACCCAGGCCCCAGGTTTGGCTCCCTCCAAATACTGACTGTCCTGAGCATGTCTTAGGGAACTCTTGTGCCACAGCCTCAGGTCCCTGGTTATGTGGGTATCCACCATCTGCCAAGTGGAGTGGGGCTAAGGGACCGCAGGCAGGAAGCAAAGCACCTATTGTGTGTTAGTGTGGGGTGGTCCACAGAGACCTTGCTATGCGCTCAGGAGGTGCTGGGTAATCATAGCGACTTGTGTCATTAAATAATCACCCCGCGTAAGCAGCAAAGATAAAGAAGTGTGGTTACTCCCACTTACAGACAAATAAGGAGAGGCTCAGAGAGGGCAGGAGTGTGTCCAAGTCACTGCCATGTGTGTGTGTGTGTGTGTGTGTGTGTGTGTGAGAGAGAGAGAGAGAGAGAGAGAGAGAAGCGTTCTAGTGTTTTAGTGGTCTATCGCCAGCACTCAGCTGTGTGAGCTTTGGGCAGGATGCCTCTCAGGCTCGAGTGTCCCACAAAGCCTGAGAGGTCCCCGTCAGGGCCACAGGACAGGATGGTAAGCAGCACCACAGAGCGCACGCTCGTGGGCTCTGTCCCTGTCACTACACACCTGTTTTGTGCGTGTGAATTCTGGCTGTTTGCCCCTTGCTGACAAGAGGACAGAGGTGGGACGCAGGAAACAGCGCCGGCTGGCCCAAGTTAGATGTCAGGAGATGCTGTTGCTGTGTGTGAAAGGCATCTGTGCATTTTGAGACAGCTTGTCAATTAACATTTAGTTATGTGAGGAAGAAGGGTGAATGTTTGGAGAAAAAAGTCAGTCCAAAGGCAAGTCCATAGATTACAGCCCCTTGGGGGTGTGGGGGGGGTTGTCCCCAGGACCCTGAGCAGACTGGCATTTGCTCTCCTGAGCTGCCACCTACCCCAGGATCCACCATGATGCCTGCACCTCCCTCGCAGAGCACTTATCCTGGAGGGACGAGGTATCACTAGCCGCAGGACATCTTCCCAGGTCTCTGACCTGGCCAGGTTGCACGCTAAGTGAGATGTCAATGTGCGGTGGCCCCCTTCCGGCTGACGTGCTAATGAGGGGCACCTCACGGCCTGGCAGCCTGACATGTCTATTCTCAGGAAACTGAACATCTGGTCTGGGCTGGTCTTCTCCGCACCAGCTGCCTGTCCCAGCAGTGGCCGCCTGACAAATCGCCCCCCTGATATCTTTATTATGGCTTTGAAAAGTCTCCATGAGGACTCCTGACCCCATCTTCCCCTGAGAAATGCTCGCCCTGGGCATTCCGATGTCAGCCAGGGTGGGGACGGGACGGCACCCGTGCTTCCTGGGCAGTAGCTCCCCTGTCACAGGGAAGGCTCCATAAATAACACCCAGCTCCCCCCGGGCGGGTCCCTCACAGCATGGAGGTGCGCAGGCTCCCAGGACGCCACTGGCTGAGGTCAACTCCCCGGGCTTGTGGGGGAAGTCGGGCATTCTAAAAACAAGCCCCTGGCAGACACAACTCTCCTCGACCCCCTGCAGGTCAGGACGGGGGGGGGGGTTAGGACTGGGAGGGGGTTTCCAGGCCTGGCCTAAGTTGACTGACAGTCCCTGGCTTGGCCAATGAACCATCTCACTTGCTCCTTCGCCCACAGATGCATTTATCCCAGATTGAACACTGGTCTCTAGGCCGAATGAAATGTTCGAGAAGAAGCGGAATGAAGTGGAAAGCAGACAGGATGGGCTGCAGAGAAAGACGCTGCTGCGTTACGGAGGGATGTAGGCAGCAGAGGGACGAGCCCATGTCCCTGGGAGCGGGGCCGCGGAGGAGCCAGCAGACAGCAGACACTTACATAGAGGACAGGAGGGGACAGTGTCCACAGGTCATGTTTTACATGGCCTCAAATGCAAGTCTGCACACATGCCAAGTCACGGAGCTTGGGATGAAACATGCATGGCAGGCTGCCTGGTGGCCTCTGCCGTGGCAGAGAGGACAGCTCCGCTCTGCAGTAGCCCCGAGGTGCTGTCTCAGAAACTACAGGCACAGCCTGCCCGGCAGTCACGGGGGCACCTGGCCAGTCGTGGACAGGAAATCACCTTGGGGAAAAACTGTGTCTGTCCGGAACATGTGCCAGCATTTCTCCCTGTCATTATCCCCACACAATACAATGCAGCCAGTGAAACTCTACCAATGTAGCCCTTTAGACTGGGAATCATCATCCCTGCTCAATGCAGGGAACAGCACCTCATTGCAGTGGAGTTGTAAGCAACAGAGCCACAGAAAGCACCCAAAGATGTGCACGGCTTACAGCAAACATCTTACATGTAGGAGAGGATACCTGCCAAGGGGTGCCCAAGGCCTCGAAGAGCTGCTATGCACCCTTAATGCCTATAATAATCATACATCACAGGAATATGGACTCCAGCAATGAAGGCTGCAGCTGAGCCTTGTGATGTCAGAATGAAATGTCTGATGGTGCCAGGAGGTGCCCATGATGTCAGGTAAGTATTCTGTGGCCTTTGTGTCAGTGTGGAGCTATGTCCCCAAGACACAGTGAAGGTTGCAGGACCAGTGCTAGGGCGAGGATTCATCCTGGATCTGGGAGGGGCCAAAGGCCCTTCTCAGGATGCCCTGGAAGCAGAACGGACTGCCTGCAGGTCAGAACATCTCAGGACGGACAGAGTGCACTGAGAGACACAGCAGGTGACTGCTTGCTTTACACCCTCTGTGACTACACTAATTCCTTACAGGTTATCACCAGGCGTGATACACTGCATGCTGCAGCCCTCAACACCCCTGGTTCTGTAGTTCAATTCATCGCAGACTGAAAGTATTTTCTACTTGGTGTCTGCACTGAGCATGTGCGGCCTTCCTACCATTGTCCCCACACAATGCGGCCATAATTAGCACAGCATTCATGCTGTGTGCGTCATTTGGTGTGACTTGAATGACATAGGATGATGGATGCAGCTTTTTTTGCAAACAGGACACATGTGACAGAAGGATGCAGACATCATGTATGTTACAGAGAGATGTGGGCATCACGTATGTGTTACAGATGGATGTAAGCATCACACATGCTACAAAGGGATGTGAGAATCATACACACTATGTAAGGACATGAGCATCATGCATATTATGTAGGGATGTGGACATTATGTATGTTACAGGGGGACATGAACACCACGCATGTTACAGAGGGATGCGGCTGATGCATCAGAGCACAAGGACTTTCCTGGCCACAGGTCACACTGAGAATTAAAGGCAAACAACAGGAAGGGAGTGAGTCAAAGTCCTTGTGTTTACATACACATATACATACATACATACATATACATACATACATACATACATATATACATACATACATACACGCACACTCTTTAGGATCGCCAAAAGACAATTAGAACTGATAAATTTGACAGAGTAACAGGATCCAAAATCAACCAGTCTTGCTCTATAACACTGACAAATTTGCAGAGATTAAAAGAACACGAAACTCGTACATCCTATGAGTAATGATAAATAAATGAACATCCTGAATGGGTAAATAAAATGTGGTACATGCTCACTTCGGCAGCACATATACTAAAATGGGAACGATACAGAGAAGATTAGTATGGCCCCTGTGTAAGGATGACATGCAAATTCATGAAGCATTCCATATTTTAAAAAAGAAAGAAAAGAAAAGAAAATGTGGTACGTGCATGCTGCAGAGTATTTCTTAGCCATAAACAAGCAGACACCCGTCATGTGGGACAAGGTGGGTGAACTGGAAGGCATCCTGCTGAGGAAACCAGACACAGAAAGACAAGTCCTGGTCCCCCCTAGTGTGTGGAAACTTAAAAGTAGAATAGTGACTACTCGTGATGGGCTGGAGGGATACGGGGCGGGGCACAGGGATGGAAGATGGGCAATGGATACAATGGGTGTGTGCTACTGCTGATAGAAACAAAAAAAATGTTAAACAGATTACATACAATTGCTTACATGAATAATATCATTAAATACGACTAAGTAATCCAACCAGAAAGAGAAAACAAGATCCAGCAATGAGTTGTCTATTCAAAGCACACTTGCATTAAGAAGCTGCCCCCCCCATGGAAGCCACCAGAACATTATGGTGGCTGAGTTACTGTTAGATAAACAGGTCATATTGTCACCTTCCTCCTGCTGGCACCACATGCATGGCAAGAAGCCACATAAGAGAAGAAGAGTTTACTTCAGTGTGTAGTTTGAGGAGCCAGTCCATGATGCCTGGAAGGCTTCCTCTAAACACACCCTCTGAAAAGTTCAGCAGCATGCCCTCACCTCCAGAATGCACGTGTACCGGAGTGTCCCTTGTGCCTCAAACAGTGTTAGAGGTAAGAGACTACGCCTACACTAGTGTTCTCACTGGAACATTCAAATGATGAGTAGTCTGACATGACAGTATCTGTCAGCCCCCCTGAATACCATATCTGTGTGCTTACAATGCGGGCAGCCTTTCCTGACTTGGGGCTCTATGTAGTCCCAGTGTGAATGATGACTCTCATGGGCTGGGCTCTGTGTGCTCATTGTATGGACAGCCTCCAGCGGACTGGGCTCTGTGTGCTCACTGTACGGACGGCCTCCAGTGGGCTGGGCTCTGGGTGCTCACACATGAACTTTGTCTCACAGGAGATAAACAAAACTTTAATTCTTTAGTTTATTAGAGGTTCTTAACCATGTGGAGCTGGGAACTCAATCATAATAACTATCTACATCCTAAATGTATTTTTTCTTATTGCTTATATATTTCATATTATGGCCTGTTTTATTTATTTATTTTTTAAAGGATTTTTTTTAAATTTTTATTATTATTTATTCAACTGTGCACATGTGCGTGCACGTGTGTGTCTGTGTGTGTGTGTGTAGAACCACGGACGAATTCGCGAACCACCATGGACGCCTCCACCTCCTCCTGTCCCGGGATTCACAGGCTCCGCCCTACCAGGACCAGAAGTGCAGGCTGCCCCCGCTTCCACCTGGCGTCTATACGTGGGATCTGGGATCCGAACTCAGGACCTTCCACCTGCAAGGCGGAGGCTTAACCCCTGAGCCACCTCTCCAGCCCGGCCTGTTTTATTTATTTATTTATTTTATTAGTATTTATCATTTATTCAATTGTGCATGTATGCATGTATGTGTGTGTATGTATGTATGTGTGTGTACAACTATGGGCGAATTCGGGAACCACCATGGACGCCTCCACCTCCTCCTTGTTTACTCTGCCCTGGGATTCACAGGCTCGGCCTACCAGGACCAGAAACACAAGTTGCCCTGCTTCCACCCGGCATCTATATGTGGGGTCTAGGATCTGAACTCAGGACCTTCCACCTGCAAGGTAGAGGCTTAACTCCTGAGCCACATCTCCAGCCCCTGGTTTGTTTTTTTTTTTTAAAGACATAAAGATAGAAGGTGGATATGCTAAGGGAATGTCTAGGAGATAAGAGGTAGGAGAGAGAAGGAGGTAGCTATGATCAAAATCATTGTAGAAATGCATGAATAAAATATTATTTTTAAAAGAGAATCTTACAACATCTCTACCAGATGAGAACACAAAGATTTGAAAGTAAAAATTTGCATATAATGCACATAGGGATCAAGAATAAAAGGGATGGTCAGTCCATGAGGAAGATATAAAGGTTACAAATGTGTGCACCCCTGAACGCAGACTTAGGGAAAGCAGTTGGTTCAACAACCATAAATGATCAGAATCTTGCTTCACGATGTGCCTGGAGATTAGGCAAGGCCTGGTAAGGAAATAAGAGACTTGAAGAATGCCACAGATCATCAAGGATTCGTGAGTATCCATGGACTGACACTCATGGGCATCTGCGGACCGGCATTCATGGACGTTGGCATCCACAGACCAATACTCCTGGGCACTAGTGGGCATCCACAGATAGACGTGCAACAGCAGCAGAATACATTCAAGTGCTTGTGGACTCTCCAGACAGACCTCAAAAGCCAAGGGCAATAAAGGTAAAAGGAGAGAAAGTACAACATTCTCTGACCACTATGAAATGAAATTACAGCTCAGTAACAATTCTGGAAATTCTAAATATGTGTATATTAAATAGTACTCCTCAGGTAAGCAATGACTCAAAAGAAAAATCAGAAAATAAGCTGAATGCAATGGAAATTCTTCAAATGACTAGAAGCAAGAGACTGAAACAAACCTTCCAAAATTCAGCAAAAAGTCTTCATGAAAATCCCACAGAAGAGGGTACTTCACCGACCTTAAAGAAACAAAGTAGGAAGTTACGCACCACCGTGTCTGCAGCACAGGCAAGAGCTGTGGAATATCAGAGTTAACCAATGAAGCTGAGACCAGAACAACACCCCATGTATCCCCCAGGAGTGACCCTAGACCCATCCTCCATGGGAACAGGACCCTGGAGCCTGTTTAGCTCTCCCTCCTTCTGAGCCTCAATTTACCCTCTTTAAAAAGTGCCAAGTTGCGGGAACCGGCTGGTGGACTTCCACCAAGATGCAGCTGCAGCACTACACGGTATCAGTGTTATAAGGTGCTCAGCATATATATCGCTCTCTGAAAGTCAGCCAGGGGCTTTCTTCCCTCTGATACCTTCCCTCTGATACCTACTAGAGTACCTAGAACGTGTGTGTGTGTGTGTGTGTGTGTGTGTGGTGTGTAAAACTTGAACTCATACAGCTCTAAGGGCAACAGCACTGCTGGCACCGGCAGCCTTGCCCATCCCATGTGGTCATCCCAGCATCCTCTGTTCAAAGGACGTGGTGTGGTGGATGGGTCTCAGTGGGAAGTCAATGATGAGTAAAGTTAAAAGAACCGCAGCCAGCAGTGTCGAAGCTGGGAACAATCTTCCCACCTCCCATCCCCACCCCAGTACTTAAGTTCTCTCTCAGTGTTGCAGAATAGTAAGCAACCATGGCCCCAAGAAGGCAGTGGGAGATGGGAGGCGGGTTCTCCACCCCCACCTGTTGGGCTTTTGATTTTTGAACCCTGTGATCACATCTCAGATACAAAGTAAAATTAATGAAAAAATTAATTTAAAATTAAGACAAGCGTGAAATAAATGGCAGCGGCACTCATTTCTGCTGCGGGCAACGTCTCTGCAGTGGCGCCCACTGGCTGAGGCCAAGTCGGTGCCGCTGCCGGGCAGGGGGCTGGACTGCTAGGTGCTGGGCTGCTCTCCACCTTTGCCTGCTCCCAGCAGGTGCCAGGCTCAGCTCCCTGAGCCCATGGCCCTCATCAACAGGTTGGCCCACAGCTGGACACTCGCTTGCCAGCCAATCCGAGGTGTGGGGCCAGAACTTTGGAGGAGCCGGAGCTGACTAGAATCAGTTCTTGAGGTGGACACCTGTGTCTATGGCAGGCACCCTCTGCTCGGGTCTTTGTCCTCAGGGTTACACGGTTGGCCCCTCTTGTGTGCGGCAGCCCAGAGGGGAGTCCCCCCCCACAAGTTCCACTTCCCACAAAGCACAAAGGCAGGCAGAGTCTGGATCTGAAACCAGGCCACAAAACTTGGGGTCCACAGCTTCAGCTCCAGCACACTTTGAGCTTAGCCCTTGGAAGCTACACTGAGGCTCAAAGCCCAGAGAAAGAAGGATCTGCAAGACCTCTCCTCCCCAAGGCCGTGGGAATGTCCAGAGCAGCCAACGCCCTCCCCCCACAAGGACACCTTTATGTGCCTCTTTCAGAAGATGGGAGAAGAAGGACGAGAGAGAGAGGAAAGGAGAAAAGACGGAGAAGAAGTAGGAAGAGCAGGAGGAGGAAGAAGAGAAGGGAGGGAAGATGACAAATGAAGGTAGAGGAGAAAAGAGAGGAAGAGAGATGAAGGGGAGGAAGAGGGGAGAGGCGAGAAGGGAGGGAGGAGGACCAACTTTGAGCCCAGGGAGCTTGGCATGGTGCCTGGCAGCTGTCTGACCAGCCCTGGCTCTCCCATGGCATCAGGCTTTGTTCTCGTCCACCCAGAACACATACATTCCTCTGCGGACGCCCCCCTGACCACAGTCTGCAGGCTGGGCGTGGAAGGGAAGAAAGGAAGGGCGTGGCTGTACCTGGACATGAACCGCAGCTCGGGCGCTGCAGGCCGGGCCCAGAGCTGTGGCATGAGGGGCACTGAGGACGCAACTGGGTACCGGGGCTCAAGCTAGCAAGGGACTGGCTAGCACAGGGCTCACTTCTCCACAGGGGAGCCTGTGGGGAGCCCTAGGGGGCCAGGCGGGTCACTGGGAAGGTTGTACCCAGTGCCCTTTCTCCTCCTCCTTGCTCCTGTGTCACCCCAGCGCAAGCAGGTAGCTGTGCAGCCCTCCCCTACCCACGGTGGTCAGTCTTGACAGGCGCAAAGCCACAGGGTCGACCAGACAAGGCCCACAACCTGCAGACCCCGAGCCACAGCCTACTTCTGTCTTTTGCTTCCCAGGATCTGTGGCGGCAGCAGGAAGCCAGGGTGCACAGGAAAGAGGGGGAGCATTGCCCAACCAGCAGCTCAGACCTAAGCCCCGTGCCTCGGGTTGGGCTGTTGGGGAGACACCACCCCAGATAGGAGTTCAATGACGAACCACGTAATGATTTCCCCAAGGTCCAAGTGGAGGAACTGATGAGTCTATTGGGGTCACTGACAGGAGCAGGTGGACTCACAGGCAGCTCCACCATTACAGAGCAGCCCAGCATGGCTGCCGGCTTCACTGTGGCTGCAGAGATGGAGCTTCCTCTAGCTGTCCTCAGCCTGCATATCCAGGGCCCCTCCAGACTGTGAGTGAGAGGCGCGCGCGCGTGTGTGTGTGTGAAGGAAGTGCGAAGCACATGTGAGAAGCACGTGTGAGGGCGTGTGAGGGCATGTGTGAGGCACCGTAAGGACATGTATGAGGCACACATGAGGATGTGTGTGAGGCATGTGTGTGAGACGCGTGCGAGGGCACTTGCTCTGTCCTCTCTGCCTCTGAGGGAGCATTAACAGTCAGCAGGTGATCTGAATGGTCTCAGACAAAGATGGCTGCTATTTGTTCAGAGCAAAACCCCAGGCAGCATGGTCTTCCTCAGAGTCTCAGTTTCTCCGTCTGTGAACAGGATTCCTGGCACATCCTCGCAGATCTGCAGCCAACGTCAGCAGGATGTGTGTGAAGTGTATCACTCAGCACTTACCATGCGCAGCTGTCATAACGGTTCTGCGTCCCTGGACCAGCAGGACTGACAGAGCTGGTGATCGTGAAGTTCACTTGAGAGGCCTGTGTGCTGTGAACGTACATTCCAATCAACGGGGACACCCGCCATCCTGGGGAGCCTGTGACAGTCGCACTAGCAGAGGGCTGGGACCTGGCCTATCCCATACCTTTCCATACGACTTCTTGGCCAACAGGATGCGGTTAAAGTGGCAGGTGCTGGGAGCAAGCCCTGTCCCTGTTCAGTAAGAGAAATAAACAGTTTACAACAAGGCTAATGTTTTAATGAGAGTCACAATGGACAGGTAATTTTGTTCATTCATTCAGTCAGTCACTCATTGCTTTGTCTGGTCACTCCCTGAACACTGACAGTTCAGTGATGGACAAGAGAGATGTGGCCCCGATGTCCAAGAGCCCCTAACCAAGAAGGAGGTGACATACAGCCAAAGTTAGTCTCTGATCCATATGCATCAGTCACTCTTACTTATGGCATCCGTGGATCGAATGAATGGCTCTGGCACCCAATGCAGAGTGCAGCGAGCAGGACAGCCGCCCGCCCCATAGACACGCAGGAAGGACCATCCCCAGGAAGGACCAGCGCCAACAAAACACTGAGCTTAGCACAGGGAAGGTGGCTCAGCTGATATTTGAATATGAAAGGGCGAGAGAAGAGCTCGTCACCACACACAGACATGCATTTACAGAAAGGAACACAGACGTGTGTGAGTGACCCTGTTCACAGCACGGGTGAAGCACGCTTGTGCATGGAGCACATACAGACAGCCCCATCTTGCTCTCACATCATCAACATACTCATGGGCTGCACTGAGCAGAGTCCAGATGGCAGTCGACCCACAACTTCATGTGGTTTAAAAACTCCAAAAAGTTTTTTTCGTATCTCAAGTTTGCAGAAAGCACTTTGAATGCCAGACTGCAAAGGAGATTGGTGAGTTGTCCACAAATTCCCACTCCCCTCACTTCCTGAGGAAGGGTTATGTGGAAGCATGGCAGCCCTGCAGGCTCCTGGAGACTACATCTCCCAGCCTCCCTTGCAGCTACTTAAGGAGATGGAGAGAGTTCAGGGGAAGTGAGCCAAGGAGGACAAGTGCCTCCAGCATTCCATGAAGGAATGGGTTGTCCCACCCCTTGTCATGTTGCACTCTGCCGTGGCTGAGTGAAAGTGGGCCTGGGGACTACTACCCTGAACTCAAAAGGGAGTTCTTAGGATACCAGAGCCCGCCCATCCTGAAACACCTCACTGTATTTTCAATGGTAAGGGAAAAAAACTCAACCTTCCAGGTCTCCTAGCTCACAGTTTCTGCCTTATTTAGCCACTGTTTCCTGGCCTCTCACAGCAACTAGGCTTCAGCCCTGTGGGATAGAATACAGAGAGCCAAAGGGCCCCATGGAGCTCAGGCCTAGAAGAGCAGGAAGGAGCAGGTAGGTGGCTAGAAGCAGGTAGGTGGCTATGGGAGACAGAGGATGACAGAATTCAACTCTCTTGTCCCAGACCTGTGTATCCAAATGCCCATCACCCCCGATACAACTTCAAATGTGCCCAACTCATTGAACAGCACCCCAGCCGTGTCCAGGGTGGAGTCCTGGAGTCACCCTTTTCTCCCTCGTCTCCACCCCTGGAATCATCAGGGTCTCACTGTGCCCCCTGGCCACTGCCCTCCAAGTGCCCTAGCTCAGAGCCAGCCTTCATCCAGCCGTGACGGTGACAACCCACCCTGCACAGGAGGAAACCATAGCACCTGACATTATGGGCACAATGATGTCTCCCAGGTTGTCTGAAGCCCCCGTGTGGGTATGGCAGACCCAAGCCATGCCAGGCAAACCTGGAAGCTCTCGGAATTTAACCATGGGGAGTGGGAGCCCTCTGCCTTGGGGTACAGTCTGAGAGGCCTGAGGAAGAGCCCACCCTCTGGATCTGCAAGGAGAAAGCCTCTGCTGCGAGCCCCCAGTCTGTCCCTCTCCATGTGGTGAGCGTCCAGCCTGTCCCTCTCGGGGCTCCATCTCTCAGTGAACCTCTCATAGGGCTGTGGAGCAAGAGACTCCCCCTCCTCTGGTGTGCGAAGCCAGTGTTCTTGGCGCTGAGATGGCTCAATATTTCTAAAATCAAAGGAGTCCATCAAGGGAGCCCTTCTTCATCCTGGCTGAAGGACAGAGCTGGAGCCCACGCCCTTTGGTCTGCGCATGTGAGGACCCTCGGAGCCATCCCGCAGCTTGAGATGCATGCTCAGCCACGGGCCGGCAGCACAGCCCTTCCTTCCACAGGGCACCACATTGAAACCTTTTCTGCCATCGTGCAGCCCGAGAGACAAGGCTCTCACTGTGCTGACTGGTCCGCCTGTTCTGGGAGAATCCACAGAAATTAATGAATATGCAAATTGAATGCAAATGAGCCACTTTGAAGCGTTTTGCTTGGCATCCTTGGAGGGTTGTGTTAGTGAATAGAGGAAAATGCCTGTGAGTGGCAAGGCAATGGTTGGCATGGAAACAGAGCTCTCGAGGTGCTGGGGGGCTGGAAGCAGCCCCACAAGCAGCTATGTGAAGCATGCCCTCTCCATGCTCCTGCTCACACTCCACACCCCTCTTGAGTGGAGAGCTCCGGCTAGGAGATAAGCTTCAGCCCCTGAGGCCCCTGAGCCTCCCAGAGCTGACTGGAGAGCCAGGGTGGCGAAGCTGGGGCTTTAACCGTTCCTGGGGCACCAGGTGCAGCGGGCGTCCTCCCCTATCTGTGGAACATCCAAAACTGCGGGGGTGGGGCTGTCATGAGGATTCACCTGTCTGGAGGTGCTATCCCACCCGTCCCTGGACCAGGAACACGAAGGCCAGACACCCAATCTGAGGGTCTGGTCCATGGGCCCAGAATAAACCTTCAACACACATTCTCTTCTCCCAGGAATGGGGGACCCTCCCTCCCTCCCTCAACTGGGTCTGCATATCTCGGTGGGCTGTGTGTATTTGTGTTCCGGGTGAAATAAAGCAAGTTAAAGCATGAACGCCAAGGATTCCACCTTAAGGGGAAAATTCCCCCTCGGAGGACGCGTCTCTGGAGCTGGGGCGCTACCGGGTGAGCGGCCCCTCCAAGGCAAGTCCAAACTCTTCGGCATTATGAAAAGTTGGAGGACGGCTTTGCTACTGAAAATTTATGACCCCCAAATCATTCCTAAAAGACAGCACATCTTCCCGCCAGGGCCACAGCCCCTCTCCACATGAACTGATGGGGCCACGACTCCCCCAGCAGACACATTTGGGGTGCCTGAGGCATCTGTTCTGTGAGGCCCAGACCACTCTGTCTGTATACTTCTGCCTAGCTGCCCTGGAAGGCAATGACCAAGGCTAATGGGACCTTGTAGGCCATGTGGCTCCAAGCACTAGGGACATGGAAACCAAGACTCCGTGTGCCTAGAGCCTCACGGTAGCAGGGCTGGGCCCAAGTCCTGGTCTGCTTGAACTCTAAACCCTGGCTTGCACATGCAGCGTGTTCTCAGGAAATGCCTGACACCCAAGGAGAGCAGGACGGAAGACAGGGAACTCGAGTGCTCATACCCACAGCTGACCTCAAGTGCCAGACTGTCCCCAACCCAGGAAAATACCACTTGAGTAGCCATTTTTTTATCAACCTAAAAGGAAGTTAGTGAATGGTGCTCTTGTAACATGGATGACCTCGGGGGTCTCCATAGCTCACCAGGGCTGCAATTTGGTCCCAGGCTCTCCCCAACACCACACACACACACACACACACACACACACACACACACACACACCTCTCCTTCCCAGTGCCCTCTCTCATTTCTCTCTTACACACACATAAACACATACATACATCTCTCCTTCCCAGATCTCTTTCTCTCTTTTTCTCTCTCTCTCAGACACACACAAACCTTTCCCTCTCAGATCACATGTACACACACACATACACATACATACCCCTCCCAGATCTCACGCACGCGCATACACACATATATTTTTTCCTCCTGGGCCACCAGATGCAGGGTGACCAGGCTCCTCTTGGTTTCCCTTCGATCCCACACTGCCCCATTCCAGGTCACAGGCCCTCTAAAGGCCCAGCCTCCTCCTCGGCCTTGCTCAGCACCAGCTGCATACCAGGCATGTCCCTGCAACAGGCCCCGAGGCCCCACAGCACCCAGCTGTGCAGCTTAAAGCCAGAGCACCCACAGAGACGGGCATAAGAGACCAAGGAACTTTCCAAGTCCACCAGAGTTAGGAACAGGGTCCTACCCTTGATCCCTGTTGCTTCCTAGCCTAGCACCCCCACATCCACTGCCACCATCTAGAAAGCAGGAGAACAAGCCCCCCCAGCTCCCCTGGGTCCCCCCAAGCTCAGCTACAGGCAGCCATATCCATAAAACCTGTACCAAGCTGTCTCCTGGCCACACTCTTTGATCTACTCTGAGATGCCTCGCCTAAGACACATAGTGGGTAAGAGAAGAGCGAGCACAATCCAGGCACCTTGGGCCAGGTGAGGGGCACTGGCAAGAGGGGTGGGGGCCACAGAATGTGTCCTCATCGAAGAAATTCATTCCCCATTCCAGCCTGCTGTTAGCAGGTAGAGACACCACCAGTATGACCCAGCTTCTGACTGCAAAAGGTGGAGAGACTGGGCTATGTCTTGGGGATGTGGCTCAGGGTGTGGCTTGGGGGCGCTTGCCTACCATGCACAAAGCTTCAACAGGAATGGATGTTTGTGGAAACCCAAAAAGGGTGACAGCAAAGATTTTGCAACATCTGCCATCTATCTGGCTCAAGGCTGCTGGTGGGAGGATCTCCTCGGGTGAGGTTGGTTTCACAGGGTGGGTGTGGGCCCCTTTCACAGATGAGAAAACTGAGGCCTTGGGATGGGAGGGCAGTGGAGTTCACGCTGCCCAGTGCCACAGCCCAGGCTAGCTGATCCTTCCAAAGGCATGAAAACCCAGCAAATCCAGTGCCCTGGCTCCTGACTTTAGTGCATGGGCCCAGGGCAACTTCGGAGAGAGACTAGGGACTGGTACCAGAGGCCTCCATGGGGGACTGTGAAGCACATTTAATGCCTCAGTTTACCATCCTGCAAAACAAAGAACAAAAATGAGATGGTTCCCTTTCTCTTCTCTCCATGGAACCAATAAGAGTGACACCTTAAGTCCATGTTTCTAAAAAATGTTGAGACGCTTGACTGAGAAACTGGAAGACTCCTGGTGTGGAAGCCCTCAGCTCCAGAATTTTCTGAGGACTCCATCCTCCATGCCCCCCCCCAGGAGCTGGTGCTGGGGTCACACTTTGCAGATGGAAGTCTGAGCTGAGTAAGATTCCCTAAGTGGCCAGCGACCCAGGCCAGCCCTTGGCTCCCCAGGCTGCCCCCACAGCACAAACCCACTCCCTATGCCTTTGAAGTTCAAAGAATGGGCCTCGCCCCTCGAAGCAGGTAGTAAATCAGGCAGGGGAAAGAAACTGTCCATCCTGGCTGAGTTATGGCAGCCGCGGCGAGACAGCCCTCACCCTCCAGGCCAGCCGGCCCCACCTTTGCCTGCCCCTCTGCCCCTTTCCTAGAATTGCCCAACCCCCTCTCCCAGTCTCCTGCCAGCCTAGCCTCTTCCTTCAGCCCACGTCAGGCTGGGGACCCTCGTCAATCTCTAAGAAGGAGTGGGTAAGCTCTTGCTTGCACACCACCCACATCAGGGGGCTTTGCTTCCATGCCCAGCAGATCTGTGGTGGGCAAAGCTCTCTTCCACAAGCACAAGTCCTGGGCTTCCCATAATTCTCCATCTGACTCATTTGCTCTCCTCTTCCCTCAGTCCTGCGATATTGGGAGGGTTAACTGTGGCCTCTGGGACTCTCTGGGACTCCGAGTTTCCTGAGGTAATAGTGGGTCATGGGCTTTGCTGGTGTATGCGGCTGGTGTACACGAGACATGCGTGGCTGGAAGCATGTGTGTGGGTGCTGGGGGAGGCAGGCAATGCGGCTGTGTGCTCGCCAGGCAGAAGCCGCACATGTGAGCAGCTTCCAAGACCGTGGGAAGGAGAGAGCGAGTGTCGTGTGCACACATGTGAATGAGGGTGGGAGAAGACGGGGAACAGGGGTGCCAGGAAGAAGACGCAAACATGTGAGAGGCCTGAGACCAGACTGCTGAGGTGCCCGGTCAGCAGTGAGCTTGCTGTGCATGCAGCACCCTGCAAAGCTAGCACAGGGCACAGCCACAGCCACAGCTCTTGCCCTGGGGCCAAACGGGTCCTCAGAGCTCGCTGGTCCAGCTGTCAGCTGTTCGGCCAGTCTGTGAGCTCTAGGTTCAGTGGCAGACCCTGTTTCAAAAACAAGATGGAGCATGATAGAGGAAGACACCCAACACCTACCTCTGCTCTCCCCCATGTATATATATGTGCACCCACATCCACCTGCACAAAGAGAAAGATATGGTATGAGAGACTGTGGGTTGTCAAGAACTCTGAGACAATGAGAACAGGTGGACACAGGACATGCATGTGCAGGAGCAGGGCAAGGACGTGTGTGTAGGAGCAGAGCAAGGACATGCATGTGCAGGAATGGGGCGAGGACATACATGCGTGGGAGCAGGGCAAGGACATACATGCATAGGAGCAGTTGAACTGTGTATCCTTGTATGACAGAGAAGGTAGGACAATATGGGGTGGGATGTGGCTCCCAGAGAAAGTCGGTAGGGGAGGCCACGAGACACACGAGGGCTATGTGTCTCTGGGCTTTGGGGATGCCCAAGGCCTATGGAGTGGAAGGCAGACCAGCTGCCAAATTCCCAGAGATCCAGGCTTCTGGGTGGGTCATGAGTGCTCACAGCTTAGACTTAGAGTTGACTGATGACCCGGAACATTCTGCTGTTCTGATGCCCACACCAGATCCCAGCCACCAGCCTAACAAGACCCTCTCTGACCCCACCTTCAGTGTGACACCCAACACCATGGCTTCTGCCTGGGCCCAGCCTGGCTATCTCCACACTAACATCCCTGAAGCCACCACCAGCTCTGAGCAGAACCACACAGTGACACTTCCCAGTCTGCTGCTCACCTCGCCCCGTGCAAGTGCGCATGGCTGGCTCTTCTCTGTGGAGCCCTGGAGTAGCTGCCACCAGCCATAGCTCTGCTCTTGCTCCTCTGGGACACCAGAGACTGCACACACTAGGGCTGACTTGGCCATGGCCCTGCTCGGCACCCTTTGCCAGCTCTACCCTCATGGACTGTACAGGAATAGAGCAGACACGCAGGGACAGCCTGGCTCTACTACAGATGCGGCTCTGGGAAGAGGCTCTGGAAGCCCAGCCAGGCAGGGCAGCTCCCTGTGATATGTGAGCTGGGGTCCCTCTTGGGGATACACAGGGCTAACCCACTACCTCTCACACCAGCATCATGCAAGACTGGGGCACTGGGCATGGCCTGCCCTTACATCAGGTCTAGTCTTATCCTCCTGGGGTCCTGCTGGTGCCAAGCACAGATTTCCCTGGCAGTGAGACACCCATCCCCCAGCTCGTACAAGCAAGGGTCCCACCATCAGCTCCCAGACACACTGCTGACACTTAGCCTTGCGTATCCAGAAGCGTCAGGAAGATTTCCATTCTGCTACTGTCTGATGGAGCTTGGAAACAGTCGCCATGAACCCCATGGTAGGTGCCAGAGTTGATGCAAGATGTAAAAGCATAAAGCATGCTTTGGGGTAACAAGTAACAGAAAGGCAAGATTTAACCAAACCATCAGGAGAACTTCCAGAAATTGCACTTATGCATGGCTTCCACCGCGGCTCCATTTCCACCATGTTTCTCTTCTACAAGACATCAGCATCTGCTTTGCCCTCGGGACGTCATGTCCCTGAGTGGACAGATCCTCACTAAGACCGACGCCTCCTATTCTGTGCCACACAGTGTGCATTCTGCAGCCAGCGACCTCACCCTGTCACAGCCGCTGCTACTGGGAGGAAAGGGCCAGCGTCAGCCCTGATGACGGCAGCGGCTACCCAGATGATGTCTCTACACCTACACCGAAGCTCCCAGAGCCCAGCCCTGGGCATCCTAAGCCCTGGGCGGAACTAGGCGGCACGGGTTTGGCTGGCAAGCGGCTCTGGCAGACCAGCTCTGAGCATTGTTCTCATACTTCTCAGTTGAGCGGTCTGCAGATGAAGGTAGGTGACTGGTTTCTCAGTCCTGCCGCACCTTTCCCATAATTGTGTCTGGGGGCAAATTCTTGAATGAGGGCCTCTCAGCCAGGCTAGAATGTGGCACACCTGGGATCATGCATTTTGAAAAGAGACCACTGAGCACTAGATACCTGTCTCAGGACAGAAATAAAGTGGGACCTTCTGGGCAGGCCCTGCTCTCCCTGTCCTCTCCAGCTCTGAATCCCCCTTTCCTACTTTGTAGACAGAAATGACAGTCCTGTCCTCAGATACCCAATCAAGGCAGACAGAGTCTAGAAGCCCTCATGCCAAGGCCGGAGGTGACAGGAACATGGTCTGGGGTCCAGTCTAAGCCCCCCTAGGAGGCCTGTCTGAGCAGATGTCCCAGGAGTGCTCTGACTGGTGCCCACTCAACAGCACGTCTTCCTTCTGATGCTAACGGGACCCTCAGTGGAGTTGAAACTGAGTCCCAGGAGATGAATGAGGACTCGTGCACGCAATCACGATGCCCCCCCATAAGATCACTGCGCTTGGCCGAGAGGCGACCGCGTCGTGCAATACAGCACAGTTCGAACCTTCCAGAAACTTATGCTCTTCCTGACAACAGGAGCATGTGCTGAGCAAGCCCTTTAGTGCCCCATTCTTGTGCTTCCCACTTTGACTCTGGTGGCTGGTGCTTGGCAGCCCTTTGGAGACCAAAAAGCACAACCATGAAAGGGAAAAACTGGGTACTCGAGGAGGCTCCAGGGGAGGTGGGAAGAGCTGGGTTCTAGCTGTCCCTGTTGACCCCTTGAGTTCACACTGCCTGCTCCTCCTGAGTTCCATTAAGGTAGATGTTTCTGGTGAGTGGATTTCTGAGAGATGGAGTTAGAAGTCACTAAGTGATACAAAACTCAGAGAGAGGATGAAACAGAATGGGTCAGAGTGGGTGGGTGGGAACCAGGCCAACTCCTGGTGTGACACTCTGGGGGGGCAAGTACACAAAAGGCCCTGCCATGGGCGAAGACACACAACACACAGGGGGGTGGTGAATGGTCAGAGTGGGTTCTTCAGAGGCCATGGGGCATTGACAGCCCACACGAGCTAACAACGACGCCATCAACATCTACGAGGTGCCCAGCATGCACCAGGTAAGTTCTGCTTGCGACACAGCCAAACCTGAGGCTGTCCCCAGGAACCAGAGTGCCACCCTCATGTTCTAAGAAAGCTGCACAGCTCCAGTCATCGCATCTACATCCAAGGCAGAAAGGACGACAAGCACCAGGAGATGTGTAGCAAGACAATCTCCCAGAAGCCCCTGAGGCAGCTTCTACTCAGAACTCACTGACTGGCACTTGTCTCGTGGTCCCCCATCTCTGCAAGGAAGGCTGAGCACTGTGGCTCTTCACTGTGTATAACACACTCTGGCATGTCAGAGGAAGTGGGTTTCAGTCAGGAAAGTGGCAGAGACGACCTTGCACACTGTGCAAGGAAACGCACAAGTTGGCGCTAGTGCCAAGTCACAGGGCTCAGGCAGCCGTAGGGGAGTGTCTGTCTCACCTGACCCTGGAGCACAGTTTCCAGAGCCTGGCACAGAGTTGGCTCCGCACAAGGACTCAAGAGCCTTCCCGCAGAGAGGCACCTGTTCTAGGGTGGGGGGCAGAGTTGGCCTGGAAGGGCCTCGGGCCACAGGACCATCAGGCCTCTCAGGCAGTTAGCAGCTGGCCAGGGTCACACTGCACACAGGCAAAGGCCACACCCTGTGTCCTGCCCGAGGGTACCTACCCAAGGCTCCCACTTTCCAGAGACCCTGAAGGAATACTACACAGCATGGACTAAGTTAATCATGGGCTCCAAGAGCAGCCCTAAGGGAGGCCAGTGAGGAAAACAATTAGCAGCTTTGGGTCAAATTCAAAGTGAAATGAAGAATGAAGTTGGGAGGACAGGATCCAACCATCCATATCCTTGGGTTTAGACATTTGGGCAGCAAGATTTCCCAGGAGACCACGAAGACTAGCACATGCCCCCAAAATATAAGCCTTAATAAAAACTGCTGAGGGCTGAAGAGGTGGCTCAGTGGTTAAGCCTCCACCTTGCAGACGGAAGGTCCTGAGTTCGGATCCCAGGTCCCACGTATAGACGCCAGGCGGAAGCGGGGGCGGCCTGCGTTTCCAGTCCTGGTAGGGCGGAGCCTGTGAATCCCGGGGCAGAAGGATGTGGAGGCGTCCATGGTGGTTCGCGAATTCGTCCGTGGTTCTACACATACACAGACACACACACACACAGACATACACACGCGCGCACATACACACGCACATGCGTACAGTTGAATAAATAATAAAAAAATTAAAAAAAACTGCTGAGACCCCACACAACTGCCATCAGAACCACAAAAATAGTTCCCAGAGAGTCACCAAAGTGTGCTGTCACAGTGTGTTACAGTCAACACACCCTGCAGACCCCACAGCTCTGAGATGAGCCCCAAGTTCAATTCTGTGATATCACGGTGTTGGTCCATCTCCCTGGTCCCGACCCTTCATCCATGGGATGTGTGTGTGTATAAGATCACCCAGTCTGTTCATCTCCCTGGCTCCTTACCCAACATATTTAAGGTGTCTGTGTATATGCATGTGCACATGTGTATGACATCACCCAGTCTGTCCATCTCTATGGTTCCTTACTCTGCGTCTATGAGGAGTATGTGCATGTGAATATATCTGTACACGTGTATGAGTATGTATATGAATATGTATAAACATATGCACATATGCATGTGTTTATGTGTATATGAGTGTGTATATGTGCATATGTATATATGTGTATGTGTATGAATGTGCTGTGATGGTATGTATATGTTGTGTGCGTGTGCGTATACATGTGCATATGTGGGTATGCCTGTGTGGGTATGTGAGTGAGCTGTGCATGTTTCCCTGACAGACGCCCAGCAAGTCTCATTCGGAGCACGAAGAAGTAACTGGATGAGGGATTACGTTACACCCTGGCTGAGCTGCCCTGATTCACTGTCCTTCTAAAGGCAGAAGGGAGTTCTCCACTGGAGGTGACTGAGACCAGAGAAGCCTGGGTGGCTGGGCAGCTCGGAGCCCAACTCCTCCCCCAGAGGCCAGAGGGTCTGGGTTCCTTCAAGACCCCGACCCGCCTCTCTCCTCTCTAACAGATGCAGAGGAGAGTCCAGTGCTTAGCTACTTCTTCCAGTGACCAAACCCCTCTCTACCTTTGGTTCATTGCCTCCTGGCCTCCATCAGCCACCGGCGACAAGGAACAGGGAACATGTAAGCACACAGCAGGTGGGGAAGGTGGGACTACCTGGGCCTGTCTGCACGTGAGGCCTGAGGCCCTGTGGAGATAGCCCCTCAACCCTCAGCTCAGCCACTCACCGAGCTCCAGACACTGAGGCAGGGGACTGCCCAGCAGGAGATTCCAGAGCCTGCGACCAGTTCCTGCACTCTCTTAACAGTCTCTGTCCCCCCATGGTGACAGGGCCAGGGCGGCCAGGCAATGAAGGGCTCCAATTCAGAGAACACCTGTGCTTTGGGAGTCAGGTCTCCATGCCCCTGCCAGGCCCAGGAAGGCACGGTGGCCTGGGCAGAGTCTTGAGAAGCCACTCATTGGCTTGTCTGAGTCATGTGACCATGTCTCAGGCAGAAATCACGGTTTTCACATGGCAGATCCCAAACCTGGGTTTGGGAGGGTGAGTGGGGAGCTGTTCCTCTGAAGCCATCTAACAGCAGTGCTTCTTCTCTGTGGCTGCCCACGGTCACTCCATACTCCAAAAGCTGTAAAATATGCCAACCATCCCTTGGGTGACAGAGATCCTAGGCTTTCAGTGCACAGGGGGAGAGAAAGAAAACAGTAGAAAAGAAGGAAGAGGGAGGGAGGCATAGAAGATGGGTGCTGGTCAGACCACCCACAGGCGGGCCCGACAGGCTGTCCCTACTTCCGCCTCTGTCTTCAGTCTAGAATGAAACTCCTTGGGCAAGAGCCAGGTGGATGTAGATGGAAGAGGGTCTATGGAGGTATGATCGATGCTTGGATAGGTGGATTCATGGGTAGGTACACATGGATAGACACTGGATGGGTGAGTGGGTAGAATGACAGGTGGGTAGCTAGGTGGGTGAATTCATAGGTGGGTATATGGAAGATAGACCTTCTACACAGTCCATTGTTTCTGCAGACTAGGGGAACTGAGCTAACACCCTCCCCATCGACACCACAGACACACGGGGTCTCAGCCCTCAGAGCTGCTTCTGTCCGGAGCCCCAGCCGTGTGGAGCAGACCTCTGTACCACACGAGGGCTGAGCTCTGCCCATCCTGGTACTGCTAAGCCGTGACCTCTTCCGTGGCCACATGCAGCGTGTAGCATCACTAATGACTTTCACTTTACATGGCTTCTTGCGAGTGTGACACGATCATCCTGTGTTGCGTGACTTTGGGCCTCTGTCTTCTCCCGTCCTCTGATCAGCGACCCACCTGAGGCAGCGACCTTACACCTGGCCCCACACATGTTCACTGAGTTATTCCCACTGCACAGCTGGGGGAAACTGAGACCCAGAAAGGAAATCTGGGGAACTTCTGATCCCAAACTGTCACTACAAGTTCTGTTAAATGAGAGAATTGGAGCTTCCCCCACCCCGGGCCCGCCCGCCCGGGCCCCGCCCCGCCCGGGCCCCGCCCCGCCCGGGCCCCGCCCCGCCCGGGCCCCGCCCCGCCCGGGCCCCGCCCCGCCCGGGCCCCGCCCCGCCCGGGCCCCGCCCACTTGCTCCCAGGTTCATTGTTCATCACCCCAGTCTCACTTTCAGGCACCAGTCTGGCTCTGAGGAGCTGCCCTGGGCACACAGATAAAGTTCTGGCTTCCTGTGCAGGGGGAGACCACCATCCAGTACCCACTCTGACACTCGGTGCCCAGTTTCCAGCACTGTTGTACCACGATGAGACCAAGACAAAGAAGAGCTGAGGGCAGGGAGGGGACAGGGGACGCTGAAGTTGGGTAGCTACAAGATCCGACCTCCAGACCTAGGCTAAGTTGCCTAGAAATGGAGGGAAGAGAAAGTGGGTTAGAATGGAGACTTCTTCCTCCACCTGGGGCGCTCCCCACGCAGTCTCTGGGGAGCGGAGGCCTGGCCCCCTGGGAGAGTCAGCCCAGGCCCCCAGAACTTCCTGTGCACTGCTTGCTGTGTGGGGGCTGAACCGGAGGTGGCCAGTGGGTGGATGGGCTGGGCAGGGCCTTGGGAGTGGGGGTCAGGAAGACGAGCGGACTTGGACTCTGCCCGGAGGTATTGATTCCAGGCAAAGGCTCGGTGCTGGGGCCCAGCCAAGAGATGAGGTCATGAAGGACGGGTCGGAGACTGGGGGGGTGGTGTCCCCGCCGATGACGTGATTGCCAGCCGCGAGGAATCTGCCTGGAAGATGTCGGTCCTTTCCTTCTTTCTCTTTGGCAGGCTCCTTGCCCAGCCCAGCATGTCTGTGAGGGGAGGCCTTGTTGTTGTGTGACCTTGGGCTAGTCACCGCCTCTCTGGGCTTCCCTTGGTACCCCGTGGCTCCAAAGGCACTTCCAGGAGAGACCTTTGATGGGCCCCCACCTAAGGCCATTGCAACACTGACATATCAGGCACAACTCACTCTGGGGGGGCCTGAGGCTGAGCCCACCTGGAACATGTTGTCTTGTCCCCTTGCCTCTCACAGGTCTCTGCTCAGTCATCCCTTTCCCAACATGCCCCTGACCCCATCAGTTCACCCCACTTCCCACTTGGGTTCTGTGCCTAGGTTCTATATGGGTGTCTTCCACAGAGTTACAGCAAATGCCTACCTGAGCCCAGAATGGGGTCTTCCAGTGGGAGCTGAGGTCCAACTCAGTTAACTACTCTTTTACTCACTGGGCCTGGCTATTGCTCCCTGAAGCCCCGGCCCTGGGCGGAGCCTGCCCTCTGGAGGCAGTGCAGAGGACTCCTCTAAAGAGCATTCCTGCCGCCCCTCCCTGCCCCTGGCCCCGGTGCCGCTCAGACACGTGCAGACAAGTGGATTCAAGTAAGTGCAGCCTGCGGCCAGAGAGGCTGCCCTCCGAAAGGGGAGGCCCAGGGCTGGGACCGGCTCCTCGCCACAGCCGGGTGTCTGTTTCATGCAGCTGTGTTCTGTCGTGAGAACCTGAGGCATGGCAGTGTCTTCCCACAGTTCCTAAACAGAAAGACCAAGACTGCACTGCAACAGGCGGCCGAGGACCCCATAGTGCCCTGTGCTTCTGTCTTGACCCTCTACGATTGCACGTGATTAAACTCTAGCCAGTGGGACACAAGCAAAAGTTCCCACGGGTCTTGGGGACAGTCTTTCTCAGCAGACATCCGCCCACACTTCACTCCCTTCCTGCCTGCTAAGCAGAATTCAGAGGTGATGGCTGGGCATCTGGTAGGCATGTTGGGCTACCAGGGTCCAGTCTCCTTGATTGGCAGAATCAGGAGCTAGGAGGATGTCATTCCCACATCACACTTGAAGGTTTGATATGAAAGCGATGGGAACTGCTCTCTTGGGCAACCTGCTGGTGGTCGTTTATTCACGATCCAACTCTCTGTGTGTCCAGGAAACTGGGACGCAGAGTGTGGGAAGTCAGATGCACTAGGACCCAGCTGGAGCCCAGACGGGCACCCACTTTATCCTTTTCTGACAGGTCCTAAGGCTGGAAGCCGGGCCACCCTCGGAGCTGAAATCAGCTTCCAGACTCTGCCTGTGCTCTTCTGACTCCAGACCCCGGCCAGGACCCCAGGAGGCCAGAAGGCTCCTGTCCAGGTGTCTACTGCCCTGTATCCTGGGAATGAGGACCAACTCCAGGGGCACTCTAGAGCTAGGGGGGCTTCAGAGGCTGCTTCAGACCCTGGCTGTGCCTCATGAAGAGCCGGGACTCCTTAGTCTCACCTGTTTTGATTTCTGAGTCTGAGGCTGCCCCAAATACACTCGGATTGGTCACCCACCCCTCCCCCCCTTCACCCCCTCTCCCCCCCTCAGCCCCACCCTCTGCAGCCCAGTTGGGACAAGACTCCGACTTGCAGGAGAAATTAGGAATAAGGCGTAAGAACGCTGTCCTGGCCCCGCGCATGCCTCGCGTATTTAAATTCTTTTTCATAATTATCTCAGATGGTAATTACTGCGGGAGCAGATGCGCTTATCACAGACAAGAAGCCACCTGCCTCCCGTTTCTGTCAAAAGTGGAAACTGACATTATTTTTGCGATTGTCTTCAATGGCTGTGTTCACTGCAAATACCCCCTTCGTGGCAAGGAGCACAGCCCTCGAGACGCCATGGGGGGATGAAACTGGGGGGGATTACTTCAAGCCTTCTGTGGGCGACGCTCAGGGCGTGTAGAGAGAAAAGAACGCTGCTTCCTCCCTGGGTGTAGGCAAAGGGTGCGGCTGCCGGGTTCACTCCCAGGGGAGCCCTGACTCCCCTCCTACCTGGCCTTGCCCGCAGCTCCTGCATAGGCTGCCTGCCATGCGCTGGAGCCCCCATTCCCCCAAACATTCCCATTCCCTTCTGTAGGAAAGGAAGGGATCCTGTGGGAAGTTCTCAGAGCCCCTTGGCAAGGTAGAAGGTCAAGGATTTGTCACCTCCCTACCCCCTGCCACAGGCACGCTGGGGACCAGAAACAGGCTGGTCTGAGGAGCACCCTGGTGCCTCAAAGGACTCTGCCATGTGGTGCAATAATGAGTCTGCAGGAAGCAACCCCCTACCCCAGGCCTGGCTAGGCTGCCACTCCTCTGGTGTTGCCGCCCCAACCCTCCCTTTCCTAGTGGCAGATGCAGTGCTCACCCTGGTCCCCAGGTGCTGTGCATTATGTCAGCTTTCCTGCATAAAACTTCCATACCGTGGGCCTCATCCCTCTTGTCAGACGGAAAACAGACGTGGAGCAGCTGAGCGAGGACCCAAAATCACAACTACTGAGCTGAAGCCCATCCGTTACGGAGATTTCAAGATTGGTCTGCTGAGATGCAAGTCTGATTGTTCCCATTTCCCAGGTGGGGACACCGAGGTTCCAAGTCCCATGGGCCAACCCTGCTGGTGCTGAGGTAGAGCGAGGCTAAGCACAGAGGCTAAGCAGAGGCTAAGCACAGAGGCTAAGCACGAGCTCCAAGAGCTCTCCACCTGTCCTCGCTCCCAGCCGTGTCCTCTGCTGCCCCCGTGTGATCAGGAGTGTTCATGCACCTTTCCGTGGGAGCAACTCTTGGTGCCAGGCCCACCTGTGGGTGACCAGATGGGTGGCAAGGAGTCTCTGGATGCAGCATGTGGAGCACAGAGCTGCTTCGGCATCCCACTCGTCCTTGCCTTGGTGGTCGGTTTACGTAAGCTACTTGCTGTCCTCTGTCCTCTGTCCTCTGTCCTGGCAGCTCCCTAGGGGGCCTGGGACACACCCCCTGGCCTTGACTTCTCCTCTGCCCCAAACCCCTGGCTCTGCCCCCAGTCCGCCCAGTGTTCATCTTCATAGTTGGATGTTTCTCATCACCAGTAAGCTTGTGGGCGGTGTGTCAGCAGACAGACACGCTTGGCCTGGGTGTCTCTCCTAGGAGAGACTCGAGTCGGGCTCCCCTCTGGCTTCCAGGAGCAAGTCCTGTGGGTGGCTCAACTTGAGGGACTGGACACAAGTATTCATCCCGAGCTGTCCCTGCTCTTCATGTGAGAGGTCCTCAGGCAACAGCCTATTGCCCACCCAGCCTGTGCTAAGGGGACATGAACTGGCACAGAGGCCAAATGTGGTTAACTGTCTCTGGGAGGAAGGAGATGGCCGGACACTGACGGCCTGTAAGGCAAATCGGCTGGTGTTTCTTCCTAGAACCGAAAGATCTGGTCCAAGTATCTCCTGCCCTCACCCCCAGCTCCTGGCGGGGACGCAGTGTTCGTGTGCTGTGCTGGGTGGAAACTCCCACATAAGAAGGTGCTCAGCTACCCTGGCCTCCCTACCACAAGCCCCGAGGCTGCTATTCTCAGGAACCCACTTCCTGGGGCAGGAAAGCCAAGGGACACGCCTTGGGTCGCTCAGCTGAGAAAAGGCAGACCAGGATCCAGACCCTCTCCGAGCGATGCACAGCCCCACTTCGCGCTGCCCCGCGGTCCTGACCCAGTGTGCACCAGGCTTGGATTCCCGCAGGGAGACTTGCAGCCGGCCAGATGCAACAGCAAGAACGTGGGGCCTGATGGAAAGTTCTGGCGCTTCGACCTCCACTCCTTTGGGACGCTCAAGCCGAGCTCCCCGGCACCGGTGCGTTCTTGGCTACGCGGCTTTGTCCCTGCGGAGCGCGCCAGACTGGTCCTCAGCGTCCTGCACCCAGGGCGGTGGCTGAAGTCCAGGCGCACGGAGCAGCTGGAGCAGCTGGAGCCGTGAAGCTGGCGGGCAGGGCGCGCCCCGGGAAGGGGAAGAGGCGCCCGAGGCCCGGGCCGCAGCGCTCGGGCCCGCCGCCCGCGGACGGAAGACGGCAGGCACGGGAGGGACCGGCGCTCGGCCGGCTGGGCCACGCCACCTGCGGCTGGAGGTCGCGCTTCTCCAGAGAGGCCTGGCGAGCCCTCCGGGTGGCGCAGGGACAGGCCCGCATCTGACCTCCCCAGCGGAGCTGAGGGGAGGAGAACGAGCGCCCCCGAGCGCCGAACCCCAACGGGGCGGCTGCCGGATCCCTCGGAGTGCGCGCAAAGCTCGCCTCCCGCTGCGGTCCGTCGGTCCTGCTTGGTCAAGCGTCAGGAGAACCCCTGCCCACGCTGTGGGATACCGGGATACGCACCCCGCGGAGTCCGCATCCTGTCCCGATGGGCGTGAGCGGGGCACAGCGCCCAGCGTGCTTATCACCGCAGCGCTCTGCGCGGTGGAAATGCCTGGGCTGGGGTCATGGAAAAGGGTGGAGAACCTGGCCCTAAAGACATGTGGGTCGCGAACATGCCCCTGGTCGTGTGGCCTCGGTCCTGATGCCATGGGCCCTCCACCCCTACTTAGCTAGACTGCCCTGCCCTCCACGCCTCACAGCTGCTGACGCAAATCGGATACGGGTGGGGGAGAGAAGAGTAGGCTGCGCACATCCCATCTTGGCCACTGATGCCCCACAGACCGTAAGCAGAGGGGGAGGGGAAAGGAAGGCAGGCCCGGGTCTAACAAAGGGCTGGATGCTCCCAAGCTGGAGCCTACTCCGTTTCCATGGCAACTCTCTCCCAGCACAAAGCAAATCCTCAGTTGCCACCATGTTAGTGGCCCTGAGAAAGGAGGTCAGGCCTTAGAGTACACAGTGTACACCCAGGTATCCTGTCGTAAACACGTGGCACCCCAGAGTCTGTCTCCTGGGAACTCACAACCATCACACACTGAACATACAAAATGACATCCACCCATGAACAGACTCTGCAGAAAACCATCAGCGATAACACTGAACACAAGGTCATGGGCAGAGGGGACAGCGCTGCAGACCTGGTGGTCAAAGAAGGCCTCTCTAAGAAGAGACCTGCCAGGGAGGGAGGGAGCCAGAGGAAAGAGAGGGAGCAAGGCCCTGGGGCAGAGGAAAGAGGGAGCAAGGCCCTGGGGCAGAGGAAAGAGGGAGCAAGGCCCGGGAGAAGTAATTAGGCCTGGCCATCCTACATTCTGGGACTCCAGTACCTGTATCCTAGGGAGCCTCCCTGGAAAAGTGGGAGCACAGGGGAGAAAGTCTGCTAAGGTGGGCAAAGCCTAGCCCAGGCAGGTGTGTGGGGATCCCTGAGGGTGGGCACACCTAGCCCAGGCTTGGTCAGGCACTGGGCCGGAAAGGGCTGTGTCCACAGAAGGGGCACAGCAGCAAGGCCCTGCACAAATCTGGCTGGGCGCCCTCGCGGGATGGCCACAAGCACGCTGGAAGCAGAAGGGGGGGCAGTAGTCAGACCCTGGAAACCTGAGGGTCCAGCACACAGGGGTAGACAGGGATAGGATGCTTAAGGAAGGAAGAGGGGAAGGGGTCGGGTTCTGAAATTTTCCAAAAGCTCATTCTATAGCCTCTGTTACTAATAGCTTGGCTGTAAGGACAGTAGAGGCAAGAAAAGAGATCAGGTTCTAGAACGTTCTGGGACACAGCAAGCAGTATATGGGAGGGTGGGAAAGGAGTCGGATTTCTACCTGACCAACAGCGTGACCCCTTCCTCCTTCCCTCCATCACAGCATCCAGCTTTCTCCTCCCTCTGGAAGGGCTGGGAAAGACCTCCTCCCTGGAAGACAGCTGTGCACAGACAGACACCTACATCTTGCTGTGGCACACCTGGTGCTAGGGCTAGGACTCAGCTAGCGCCCCGGCTTTCTCCCTCCCTCCTTCCCAGAGACCAGCTTGCTACACTCACCTGTTTAAGGAATTTTACCTGTAGCGCCCATGTCTGGAGCCTCAAGGCACACAGGAAGACAGTGGTGGGCTGGGAGGGGGTCCCTCCAGAGGACACAAATTACAGAAAGCAGGTGTATACAGGGCAAATGCAGCCAGACGGTGACCCTGAGATGGTGCCAGTCTCAGCAGGGAGGCTGAAGTCCAGAGAGGCAGCGTGGCCCGGCTGAGCAAAAGCCACTCTCTTGACTCGGGCTCCTTTCCTTTCGCTTGGGGGGATTCCTCAGAAGCTCCCATTCACCAGTGTGACCCCTTTTCCCAACCTTCTCCCCTTCAGCCCACCGACCAGGCCTCAGGCTCTGCCAGTGCCCACAGGGATGGCTCCAAGGGCATTGGCCTAGTGACCAGGGCTTGGGGCAGAAGCTCCCCCACCCAAACACCCCCCCAGTCCCCTCGAGCCAGCCTAGAGGTCCTGCTGTCTCCTCCTGTCCCCGCCCTTCCTGGTGTGTTTCACCTGGTCAGAGTCAGCGGTGGGTGGGAGGATGACCACAGCCTTGAGCTTCCAATCCGATAAATGGTTAGAAATGAGAACGGGATCGACCCTGGCTGCCCGCAGGGCTAGGTCACAGAAAGTCAGAAGTCAAATGAACTCTGTAGGGTCGTCAGACCCTAGGTCACAGAAAGTCAGAAGCCAAATGAACCCTGTAGGGTCGTCAGACCCGTGCTGATATCATCTGGGGAGAGGGAGCAGGGAGCAGACAGGAGGGAGGGAGCTAAGAAAGGCTAGAGTCCAGGGTGGCTGGAGCACAAGGGTAGACAGGGAATGAGAGACCATAAAACTGGAGGGGGCGGAGCCAGAGTGATGGCTCTGGGACTTGAAGCCAATGACCAAGGCAACGGGAAAGGAAACAGGCCTTGTGCGCACTCCCTTACAGACACCTCCTTCTCCTGGTCAGCAGATGAGGACCCCAGCTTCTCAGCGGCCGTGGCTGGATTCCCTGTGCAGTGCTGGGTGCTCTGTGGCCTCTTTGGACTTCAGATCTGTGTGAAGAAGGGAGGATGAGTGTGGAAAAGCAAGGCCACATTGCAGCCTCGGGCTCCTGCAGAGGAAGCGAGATAAATTGGATTGCATCATCTCCAGCTCTGGGAATGACTGGACAAGATCCTGAAGGGCCTGACTAGGCAGAGCTACAAGTCAGGAATCAGCCACCTCAGATGCGGCCCACCAGGCTCCCCACGCTCATGTCTACCAGCCAAGGCACATGCAAGGCATGGCCATCCTGGTCCCGCAGGCCTCTGTCACTGTCCATGCTCACACCCACCATGCCGTACGTGCGCACGCCCAGGCACGCGTGGATGTCTGTATGCATGCACAAGCATGCATGTGCTCAGGACGCCTGTGGCAACTGCCAAACCTAGCGCTTTTTAAACGCCAATTACATGGAAATTACAGTTATGGAAATACCAAAAGCCTGCGGTAGGGCTCCCCTGGGCTGCTTAACCCACCCATGACCCGCGCCAGCAGTGGGGCTCGCACTAGCATAATTGCCAAGTGCAGAGGAGAGAAAATGAGACCAGCTCCGGTATCAGCGAGCACAGCTAAAGCCGCTGCGGTTCTCTCCCTGCGCCCAGAATTACAGGAAATGCTGCATTTCCGTTGGAGTTTAGCAACAAACAAAAGGTGTCATTTGGACTTGGCACCTTGTTTATGTGCCTCTGGCTACCTCGGAGCCCTTCCCCTCCCGGGCATGAAGTTTACCCAATCTGCCCCTGCCCTGCTAGCTATCCTGCTCTCCACCACTAGGTGCCGCCACACTATCACTGTAGCTGGAAGACACCTGAGTGGGGAATGTGGGTTTCTGCTCCAATAGAGATTGTTGAACCTTTGGGGGCAGGGATAGACAGCACCCAGAGTCCTGTTATCAGTAAGCTGGTGGGGTTGTCTTTTTCATCCAGAGAGAAATCTGAGCAGGCAAGAAGCTTTCCAGTGCTGGCAATTCCAGACCCCAGCCTCCCAGAGGCTGCAGGTCAGACCTGAGGCCCGGGGCTACTGCTGCAGGCTGTGGGAACAGAGTTCAGAGCTGCATGAGCTGGGTGCATTGCCCCGGGCGTTGACACCAGGGGCCCAGCACTGGGAAGTCATTATCTAGATTTCCAGTAGCAGTGAGCAGCCATGGCAGCAGCACCTGTTGGCGCCAGTGTTGGGCACGAGAACCCTCAGTCCTGTTGTAACTCTGGGCATTAGGGTGCCTGAAACCTTCAGCCACAAAGGCTGCACTTGGAACTTGTCCACTGCCAGGACTGTGGCTTCCACTCTGGCCGACTCTCTACTTCTCCATCCTCTGGTTAGCATGCCTGCTTGAGTCGTTCTAAAGCAGGCGAAGAAATGACTGCAGGGAGCCTGGCGGCAGCCTGCTTATAACCAGGCAGTGGAGGGTGTGGCAAGCATGAAAGCACCAACCAGGCACAGTCCTTCAAAGATGCAAATGAAGGACTGTGTGCACACCAATCACGGCATAGTTCCCCTCTGATCTGGGCAGAACTGGCTGCAGGATCGTCTCGAGTCGACCTGCCCAGAGCAGAAAGTCCTTCCTCGAGTTGTTGAAGCCGGAGTGCAGGGATGGTGGTCAGAAGCTGCAGCTGCATGAAGGCAGTGCGGGTAGCTTTGGGGGTGGCCCACTCAAGGCACCAGGGTTCAGAGTCGGCACGTTTCCATTGCCTGCCCAGTTTCTTCTGCTTGGGTAATCTTGAGCTGTTTGAGACAAGAGTCCTTCATCAACTAGTCTACACATATTTTTTTCCCAGTCTCTGGCTTTTCTTCTCAGTCTCCTGAGCAAGGGCTCAGCTCAGGCAGCCCCTTGAGAAAGAACCTGTGTGGCCTCAGGCAACTCCTGTGCCTCCTCTGAGCCCAGCTGCCCGCCTCTGGAAAGCACAGTCCCCACCAGACAGTGGTGCAGGAGAGAAGCTGGTGCTTCCAGCAGAACCTGAAGCCTTTGGCGGAGCTGCCTGTGCAGCGTGTTGTCTGCAGTTCTGTGAAAACACCAGTTCCTAGGGGTGGTCTCTTCCAGCAACTGGTTCTCCAGTTCTGGGTCCTCAGCAGGCTTGGAGGGGAGGGGCAGGCGAGAGGCTGCAAGTTACCACTCTGCTCCTGACAAAGGCCGACCCCTTGCAGAATGAGTCTGCAGTGGGTCTCAGAGGCTGGAGAGAACCCCCTGGCTTCTAGCAGGGCAGCTGACTCAATGGGGGTCCACCTGCTGGAGACCCCCCAGGGCACACATAGACTCCTGTCTCTTCTTCAGGCCAACAGTGCAGTGACTTTCTCCCAGGCAGGATTCTCTGTTGTATAGGCCCAGGTGGGACCCTGGTGGGCCCTGACTGGCTGGGTGTGTATGTAAATGAAGTATAGAAAGAGAACCAGTCAGGAGAAGGTGATCCAGCCCATTGAGAGAGCAAAAGTCCAAAGGCTGAGGGAGTTCCCAATCAGGTCCTCTGCTCCCTCTATTCCCCCTCCCTTGGCTTTGGGGTGGGGAATGAAGCTTACTTACCATGGGTATGCAGTAGGGGTTGCTGGTGCTGCTGCAGCCTCCAGTAGGGGTCTCTTCTGCCTCTATGGCCACCACAGCTGGCGTCAGACAGAGAGAGTCTTGCAAATGGCAATCGTTCCATCTCAGATGGGGCAAAGTTGATCCCAAGGAACGGTGGGACAAGATCAGTCATGATTCAGGGAAGGATTCGCAATCCCTGGAGGACACCTCTCACTTAGCACCCCACACTGGTGACATCTATCTGCCTCACAGACCTCGAGGGACGTTCTTCCTCCAACCACAGGGCCCTCCGGCCACCGACACCTTTCCCCTTAGTCACTAGCCGAACAGTCTTGCGTGGCCGCAGCCAGGAGGGGGCACCATTGCCCTAGAGATGCAGCGGGAAGGAGGAAGCCGCCATATCTCACACGTCGACCCAGTGAGGTCCTCCATTCTCCACGCCCAGCAGGGGCTGCTCTACACACGTTCAAAGAGCCTTGTCATGGCTGAGGGCCATCTGGAAGAAGCGCGCGTTCTTAAAGAGACCAGAGCAGTGGAAGCAGAAATCCAGAAGAGCAGCTTGTTCAGGAAGCTGGGAGGCTAAGGTACGAGGGGCTTGTCAGGAGCCTAAAACACACGTGAGCCTTTCGCCGTTTAAATGCTACTAAAACCCAAGTGCAATGTCAGTCAGCCAATCCGCAGAGCCCCCAGCCTGTCATAGGCAGCAGTGAGCCTAATCAAGGGGAGGGCAGAGCTGTGGACGGGGTCCTATCCAGAGGACCCCCATACCGGATCCATGCCAGGGGCAACGGGGGAAGTCTGGGCAGCTTCCCAGGGCCAGGAGGAGGGCTGCCCCTTGGAGGACTTGTACTTGCTAGCAGCAGCCAGGATATATAAACCAGAAACCTAAAACACGGGGTGCCGGGCTTCTTGGAAGCCGTGCGTCAAGCACACACCATTGACATGCAGCCGCCATGCTTCAGCTCTATTGCTGCACGATTCACTTGGAGACTGAGGATCCCTCAGCCTGAGGGTCCAGTCTTCAAGTGCATCTGGGCCAGTGACACTCCAAACCTCGGGTCCCTTTAACTGAGCCTCTAACTAATTAGCTGTCACTCACCCTATATACTAGCCACAGAGGATCGTGAGGGATGAGAGAAGAATGTGCCAGTGAGAAACGTGGCCAGTAGTCTTCAGCCACGTGGCCAGTCAGTGGCACTGCTGATGAAATAATGAGGAGGGAGGAAAGCAATCCTTCCCCCTCCCCCCACTGCCCACGTCAGGGACCACCAGCGGCCCCAGTCCAATCAGGAGAATAGCCTCAGACATGCACCGGATGCAGCATCTGCAACATGCTGCCAAGGTTACCAGACAGGGGGGCCCAGCAATGTCCCTGCTGAGGGGCGGCAGCCTCTAGTTGGTGTGGTGTCTGGGAGGGTCCGCAGCTTTCACACCATGCCCGTGGTCCTCATCCCCATCCCCTGGCATATGACATTGTCAAAGTTGTCTGCATTTTGCAGGTAGATTCACAACCAAAGAATTTAGGGGAACAAGAGGAGTTTTATTCTTTCTTACAGTTCTTGGTTACAGTGCCAAGTCCAACTTGGCAAGAGAGTTCATATGAACACCAGGAGCCGAGGGAACTGGCCACACCGTATCTACAGGAAATGCTAAGAGATGGGCACCTCACCCACCAGAAAGCAAGATTGCCAAAGTATGCTGAAGAATGCCAATGGAACCAGTGTCCTTCATCCTGCCCACCTGTCTAGGGAGTGGTCCCACCCACTATGGGACGGGTTTTCCCACCACACTCAGACAATCTCTGGCAGACTCGCTCAGGATTTCCTTAACTAGCAATTCTTGAACAATGCACGCAGAACTCAGTCTCCAAGGTAATTCCTGTAACCCTAGCAGCACAGACACCTGAAGTCCAAATGTTAAGCTGCCAGTGATGGACTAGTGGCTGTTAGTCCCCACGGAGTTCCAGGGTGGGTCACAGAAATGACCAAAAAACCCAGTGCCAGGAGGGCAGAAGCTGAAGATGGAACTGACCATCAGAGGCCAGTAATGTAACAAGACTCCCACAAAAGTCAAAAGGGCAGGTTAAGGACCTCGAGGCTGAATAGGAAGAAGGAACCTCCAGGAGGGGGGACAGGAACACTTGTGCGTGCACACACACAGACACAGACACACAGACACATAGACACACATAGATAACCAGACACAGACATACAGACACAGACACACGTACACACACACACACAATGTACACACCCATACACATGCACTCACAGACACACACATGTGCACACACACATACACATACATACTCGTGTGTGCATGTACCTGCACATACACACACACACAGAGCTAAACACTTGTGGCAAGTGTGTGGAGTAGCAGGAGACACCATCTAGAGGAAATCATGCAAAATGTACTACAAACCCTGAAATTATCCTTCAGTTTATTTCAGATGCATGTGCACACCAGCCTCCTTACATAGAGATGCCCAACAGCAACATGGGGGAAGTCTCAGGATTGGGATAGGGGACACTGACCGAGTCGCAGGACAATGGTGTGAACAAATGCTGGCCCTCAGCCCCCAAGACTCGAAGTCAACTCAGCCCAAAGGCCAGTGGCCCCTGCTGCTCCCTACGTGGCCCTCAGAAAGCCCTAACAGCTTGTCCCTGACACGCTCAGAACATGTGGCCAGGAGCTTGTGAGATGGTCCAGTAGTTAAAGTGTTTTCCTCACAAGCAAAGACCTGAGTTCAGATCCCAGATCCCACATAAAAACGCCAAGTGGATATGGTAGTTTTGGCACTAGAGAGCAGAGCCTGGGAAACCTAGAGAAAAGCTGTAAGATGAAAGCAACTCAGGATAAAAGAACAACTCGGGATGCTTCTCAGCTTCATCCTTGGGCCTCCACAGGTCCACGCACTCAAATACATTCTTGAACACACACACACACACACAACACACTTCAGATGCCACATACATATATATGTGGAAAGAGAATAAAGAACATGTGGCTAAGAGACAAGAGGTGGAAGGCTGGAGCTGGCCACGGGGCACTGTGGCTTCAAGAAACATCTGTGGGGCATTGGTCTGGGAAGCAAAAGCTGCCCGTGGAGTTTTCCTGTTTTTCCTGGCAGCTGTGGCGCCTAAATAGCCTGCTGGGTGAGGGCAAGTGCTTTCCCCCTGAGCTGTGGGCCTAGCTCTCAGGTTTGGTTGGGTTTTGAGACAGGGTATGTGCAGCCCAGCCTGGCCTTGAACTTGCTATGTGGTTGACAACGACCGTGAACACTGGCTTTTCTTGCAGCAAGTCACTTTTATGGGCTGCAGATGCATCGTGACCAGCTGCCCCATGCCAGCTGACGCCCCTTCCTGGCATGGACTGTGTCTTCTCAGATGACCAGTGAAAGCAAGCAGGCAGCAGCAGGCAGGGTGGCCTAACACGTGCCCACTCCGCCAGGACCGGGAGTGGACGGCCCGTGAGGGGGTGCTGCTGACAGACCGTGATTCCTGGGGTTCAGAGGCCCAGTCCAGCTGGGGAAGACAGCAGAGGTCGGCAGAGCTATGACACAGCTCCAGCAGACACGCTGGGCACTGAGGGCTCCCTGGGTGGTAACTCACATCTACACCTCGGGGACTCTGCACCCCGTGGACACGGACCCCCGGCTGGATCTCTCTAGAACCTGCCCTGGGATCATTTTTGTTCATGTTTTTTCAGAAAAATAAAACTGTAATTGCAAGAATTGCTTTTTGTGGAGTCATGCAGGTGCATGAGTGAATTGCAGCTGGCTGGTTGGGCACAAGGGGGTCCTGGCATGGGGTGAGGGTGTCATGTGGGGCTGGTTCCAGACAATGATAGTCCATTGAACTCCTCAAAAGAGCAGAGTACGCTCAAGCACGCCAAGGTCTCCGCTGCCTCAGCCCCCCGCCAATGACATGTATGTGCTGCTGGACTGATCGGCAGGACAGCTCCGTGATGGAAGAAAAACGTCCCATTCACAGGAGAGGTGGCATAGCCTGGGAAGGTGACATTCTTTGCCCAAGATCCCTCGAATGGGAGGGGGGTGTGACCCCAGCTGTGAGGGAGCAGGGGTGGGGGCTGCCTGCCAGAGACCGCCCATACCCCCTGCTAACAAATGATGTCACCACAGAGACACTGGCTGTGATCTGAAGCCAGAGAAACAGGCAAAGCACAAGGAAGTGGGGAGTTTCATGGGAAGAGGAGCAAGGGAGAAAAGGACACTGGGCAGTGACCCCACGATCCCGCTGGGCGGTGACATCCCATGAAACCCACTGGATGTGACCCCTGCTGAAATCTGCCAGTCAATGCCCCCCAGAAGCCCACCAGGAAGCGAACCCTGTTGTGCAGTCCCTCTCCCCATTGAAGCCCCCCCATGAAGTCAATTCTCCCCCTACATGTGAAGCTTACTGGTTAGTGCCCCCTTTCCATATGATGTCTGCCGGGCAGAGCCCCCCATGTGAAGCTCTCCAGGCAGTCCTTGCTTGCTTTATATCCTTTGTAAAGAGTTTCAGCCTAAAGGCCAAAGTCAGGAAATTTGAAACAGAACACAATTGGGAATTTCCTGTCCAGAGAACACCCATCCATTGGGTCCCCAGTATCCTCCTCCCGACGCCCAGTGAGGAAGCATTCTCCATGCCAATCATGGCGTTGGACACAGGCAGACATATGCCAGATACTGAGTATGAAGCATTCAGTACTGTATGCCACTCTCTGTAGTGCTGGGGGCTGAATTCAGAGCCTCACACAACCCCCAGGTACATCCCCAGCCCAGCCCCACCCCCTGCTTCCCACCCTCACCCCACTCTGGTAACAAATTAGGACTTGGTTTCACTAAGTTGCCCAAGCTGGCCTTGAACTTTTGATCCTCCAGCCTCAGCCTCTGGAGAAGCTGGGGTCACCAGCCCAGTTCCCTCGGCTGTAACACACTGGCTGCCAACACAGGGATGCAGCAGCCAGGCTGGTAACACTGTGGCCATCAGATGCCGACGAAAAGAAGGACAGTATGTTTACACTTCACTGAACAGCCTTCGTGCTATTTAATTTCTTACACGTACACGTCCTACTCTTGTAATTACACAAATAAAAAAAACTTTAAAATGATTTTTTGAATTAAAAAAGTGAAGAACTGAGTGGGGTGGACAGCCTCTGTCCTGCGCCAGGGCACCTGGTGGCCCCGTCTCTCCTGGGCCTGTGGGGATGCACCCCCCTCCCTCCCTGCAGGGCTGAGACGGCCCGGGTCAGCAAAATGAGTTAGAGTCTCCAAAGCCGCCCAGGACGGCGCCCTGGAGCGAGCGCCTCACGGGGCGAAGGCCGTAAAGAAGATGTGCATCTTGACCAGGAAGGTGGTGACGGAGCCCTGACGCCACAGCTTCATCTCCACATCCAAGGCGAAGTCCCTGGGCTGGAGCACCGAGCGCTGCAGGGACACCACGCCGGTGTAGGCATCCAGCCGGCCTGTGCTGAAGTAGCCCTCCTCGTTGCCCTTGGTGATGGTCAGGGAGATGGTGTCCCCGGTGAAGGCGGGCGCGGGGCCGATGCGGAAGATGTGGGCGGGCACCAGCAGGCCCGTCTGGAAGTTGAGCTGGTAGTAAGTGATGCGTGCCGGCGAGGTCTGGCACTCAGCAATGTCCTGACACGTGGTGCGCTCACATTTCCTGCAGGGAGAGGCACCTGGTTGACGAGCGGGCACCCTGGCCCCCACTCCATGCATGACGCAGACCCAGCACTGCCTTAGGTGGGCTCACGTGTCAGCTCAGTCATCTCATCTCTGCAGGCCTCCATGTTCCCATCCGTGAAATGGGTTAATCACAACCTGGGACTCAGAAACAGCTGCCCAGCACAGTGCCCAGCAGGGTTGCTAGCAGCCCTTGGTCCTGCACACTTGCTCCTTCCATCCCCCGTTCCCCAGAATGGCCTTTGCCTTATCTGTTGGCACCCCCCCATATTTCAATACTGCCACTTCCAAGTTTAATAAGTTTGAGGACTGCTGTCCCCTCTCCTGACGGCCCATCCAGGAGAGGTCATGGGCTACACAGCCTTGGAGTGAGGCCTGCATTCTCAGCCTAGTGGGTGGCTGGTGGGACTCTGTGGCTCCAAGTCAGAGGTCAGATGATGGATCAGGGCCAGGGCAGGGAGGCAGGGCATGTTTGCGGTGTGAGGGGCTGAATGCTGGGGGCCCTATAGTGGATGTGCTGGGGGAGACGGGAGGCCGCACCTCTTAAAGACGCTACAAGATTAGAAGTCATGTGGCCATAGAGCAATGAAATAGTGCAGATCCTGCAGCCAAATTGTCTTGGGCTATCTCAGCCCCTGAACAGCTAGCTGCTCACTGCCCACCTCTGTGGGATCCAACATCCTCGACACTGTTAGGTAAGTCCTTGTGGAATGTACACACAGACCTCCAGCTCCCACCACGCAAAGGCTAAGGTGTCGGCAGGCACCAGAGCCCTGCAGTCAAAAAGACTAAATGTGCCGGTGGGCACCAGAATCCTGCCACAGAAGGCCAAGCATGTCTAGCACAGTCCTTTAGCAGAGGTTTGGCTGGTTTGCTGTAACTTGCCTGCCTGGTGTTTCCACCAATGTGTGGGGAAAATGCCTTGACTTGTGAGTTCGTTTCTTAAAAAGCTTCATGAAACTATTACTATGAGCGTGGTCCCTGGCAGAGCCTAATCTAGGCTCTGAGGACACAGCTTTGGAATAAACTATTCCCTGTCTCTGTCAGGTGACAGCCCTGTTTGGCTTCAGAAGCAACTCCCCCTTACTCCCCGGGGGGTGACAGTCCTGCTTCAGCACAGACAGTCCTCCACTCCTCTGCCCACTGCGGTTCCCGGCCAGGGTCAGGCCATGGCAGGGGTCTGGGAAGCGTGGGGTAGCACAGGGCTCTGGCTGCACCAGTGCTGGGGGGACTCACGTTTCAGAGACGCGGACATAGTTTGGGGGACACTCGAAACGCAGGCAGCGGAAGCTGCCCTGGATATTGTGGCAGGTCTCGGCCTCAGAGCAGTTGTGGGTGCCCAGTGCACACTCATCCAGGTCTGGGGGAAGAAAGGAGGGGGCAGTTGTGAGGAGCCCCAGGGCCAGAGGCACCAATCTCTGAAACACAGCTACGCCAAAGCCCCAGGCCTCAGAGAAGCCGTCCTGAGAACACAGCCCAGGGGGGCCCTGAGCCACCACCGCTTCAGAGGATGACTGACAACACCCCAGATTTCTCCTCCACGTGCTGAGCCCTTTCAAGATCTGATCTGACACCAGGTGGACCCCCACAGCAGTGGTACCAGCTACTGACCCCCATGCAAGCTGCTGCTCAATGCTCACTGTGATGCCCTCATGGTACGCAGGCCTCAGGGACTGCTGCCCACTGGATAGAGACCACCACTGTCACACAGCTGAGGCAGGACGGGGCTGCCTGGCCTCCCCTGGCGGTTCATTCATGAACCTAGTGCCTTGCCCTGACAGCTTGTGGTGGCAGAATTTAGTGGCCTACGGCACTGGACCGAGTACACCCTGAGAGTCTAGCTCAGGCACATTCAAGGTTGTCAGCCTATTCCAGAGGGAACATGGTCCTCTCCAGCAAACGCATGACTGCAGCTGGGCTTGGGTGTCATCAGGGAGAGAACCCTATCCCAAATACAGCCCTTGCTGCTACACAGCTCTAGACTCGTGGGGGGCTAAGGAGTGCCCCCAACCCTCTGGCCCACCTGCCACCTGCCAGTCCTATAAGACTCAGTGACCAAGGCTGGGACCCCGGAGGCTGCTGTCTTCCAGCATCCCCACTAGCTGATCCCCTGCCTCCTCATACCACCCCTCCTGCCCCACCCCCAGGGTGTCAGATACTAAGCTAGTCAGAGCAGCAGCAAGCTGTGGCCGTCCTCATCACAGGCCCTGGCATAGCTACTCTGCGTCTATGCGCCACTGTGTCAGGCCAAGCATGTGAGCCGCACGCCATCCTTGCGCCTGTATGGAGCCGCTGCAGTGGAGTGATGAAGCCGCCACTCACCCTTGCAGGACCTCCCGTTAGCCATCATGGCGTAGCCCTGCTCCGGGCACGCGCACTGGTAGCTCCCGGGCACATTGACACAGCGGAAGGTACAGAGGATGCTGGCGCCCTGCGCGCACTCATCAATGTCTGCCAGAGAGAAGTCAGTGTGAGCCTCGCCCATTGGCCCAACCGTCCCTGGTCCAGCCATGAGCCTGGGGTCCGTGCGTGAGAAAGGACAAAGAGACTGTGCAACAGGGTCATTCAAGCCACAGTGGGTCAGGACGCACAGGAGGGCTCACTCCAGGGGCTGCAGCTGCCGATGACCGCTGCACCTGCCAAGTCCAGCCGGGCACTGTGCCTGGCAGTTCTTCCCTTTGCCTCCTTGAGGAGCTGGTCTGAGGTCCCATGGGAAACCTAATGCTAAAGCCTCCAGGAGCCCGGATGTGGGGAAGGGGTGCCTCTCTTCAAGGGCCTACCTGTGCAGGTATGCCCGTCCTCCATCAACTGGTAGCCCTGGCGGCAGTAACACTGGTAGGAGCCGTAGATGTTGGCGCACTCCTGGCTGCAGCGAGAGGCCTCGCACTCATTCACATCTGTGGGGACAAGGGCCATAGTCCTGGTAACTCTCAGCCCAGAGACAGCCCAGGTAGGTCAGGGGAGGGCTATGCCCATGCCCTGAGATGCAGTCACAGGCTTGGCGAGAACCCCTGTGGAAGGTGTCATCTAGGTACTGACATGGGTCACCTCTAGGGCTGAGGCCTCACCAGCTGGCCCCGGCCCCTGGGACTGGCAGCACATGGGGATGGGGTGGGCCCAGGAGCTGGGGAACACAAGGGTGATGTACATGAGGAGAGTTAGTTCACGGTTTCCATAGACCACCAACCGGCAGGGCTGCTGCAGGCGGGATGTGACTTTTGTTCATTCAGCAAGTTCCAAGGGGGAACCAGGCCCACAGGGTCAGAGCCCAGAGGGGATGGGCAGTACCTTCGCAGTGCTTGCCATCCGCAGCCAGCAGGAAGCCAGAGGCACAGGAACAGCGGTAGGAGCCCAGCGTGTTTTCACACGTGTGCTGGCACAGGCGGCCAGGCGACACCCAGCACTCGTTCACATCTGTAGGGGAGACGGGGCAGCCAGGGTGGGTAGTGGGCAGGGAGGTGGCCCTGAGCAGAGAGAGAGGTGTGCTGGGTCAGGAAGGTGGGGCGGGCTGGGGCAGGAGCTGGATGGCACAGAGGGGCAGTCTCACTGCTTCCAGACCCCAGTCTCCCTACCGACGCAGGTCCTGCCGAAGGCGTCACGCTGGAAGCCAGCCTTGCAGTCACAGCGGTAGGAGCCAGGGAGGTTATGACACACTTGGCCTTCGCCACAGCGGTGCACACCTGTCTCACACTCATTCACATCTGGGGAGGCAAGATGGGCATCTGAGGCCTGAGGCCAGGGTGCGCCTTCTGTGAGGCCTCCGTGATGGAGAGCCAGGGCGGGTACAGAGAACTGCTGGCCTTACCCACACACTCGGTGCCATCCTCATTGGCATGGTAGCCACGCCTACAGACCAGCGGGTCCCTCTGGCATGTGTAGGAGCCCACTGTATTGACACAGCTAAAGCGCGGGCGGCAGGGCTCCGGCAGCGACGTGCACTCGTTGATGTCTGCAGAGGGTGGGGGTGACAGGGAGCTTGGCACAGACCTCCCAGGCCCCAGCCCAGCCAGCTAGAATAGCTCACTGCTGGACCCAAACCATCCGATTGACCTGCTTGTGCCTGCACCTGCTGGAGCAGCTAGAAGAGACAGGCAGTCAACACCCAACAGGATGACACTGGTTCTTGTCTTGCCAATAGGGTCCCTCACCCTAGAACACAGCCTGTCCACTCACTGCCTGGCACCTCCTCATGTATAACCACACTCACTGGCCTCCTTGCCCTTTGCACATACCATTCTATTCTGCTTCCTAATGCTCCTAAAGCTCCCTTCCGACTGGTCTGGGTGGAGGGCTCCCTTCAGTTCCTATCCCCCACCTTGTTCATCGCGCATCAAAGCACATACTGGTGCTTCGAGAAGCCCGCCTCTTCCCTGGTCTCCTCCCCGCTGCATGGCTGGACAGGAGCTGCAGCTGCCGCCCCCATGGAGAACGCTGGCTCTGTCCATGATGAACTCACTGAGGAGTTGCTTGGGTGTGGAAGACCCTCCCCTTCTCACCTGGACCACCTGGAAGTAGTCCCAGGATGCGCAGGGCCCCAGGCATTCCCTGTACCTCGAGGAATACTGGTGAGGTCATAGGGTGAGGGGATATTAAAAATGGTCCCGTGAGGAGGGTCCCAGCTCCCGGGATAGCCAGGAGACCCCAGTACTGAAGAAGCCTCAGGCAGATGGAATCCCCACTGCGACTTGGTGTTTTTCTAGCAAGCTCTATTCTTTCCTCTCTGACTTTAAGTGATCTCTTCTATTATAATATTTTCCCACCTTAAGGCCAAACTATGGTTTTGGCCACCCAGGACCTCAGCTCTAATAAAACTTGTATTTCTTCTTTTATTTTTGATGTGTGTTTGCATGTGCATGGGTGTACATGCGTGTGCAGGAATATGTACCAATGGGCACTTGAGTGTGTGTGCCTGTGGAAGCCCAAAGGTGATTTTGGGAGTCATCCCAATTGCTCTAGGGTTTCCCAGGCTCTGCTTTCCAAGACTGGAATTACGGGCTGTTGCCATTTCCACTGGGTATTTTTATGTGGTATCGTGGAATCTGAACTCAAGCCCTTTTGCATGTGAAGCAAAAGCTTTAACCACTGAGACATCTCCCTAGCCCAAAACATATTCCCAAGTCTATCCCTTATTTATGTTAGCGCCTCCATGTTGACTTTACACATTGTCAGAGTCACCCAATTCCTTTCCTCTGCCAACCTAACATCTGTAAGTGAATGTGTGTTGAGTATTAGTGTGTAAAGGCCTATAAGAAAATAAGTGTGCAAGACTGTGTGACATGTGAGCATGCATGACCATGACAGCGTGTGTGAGTGTATGTATGTGTGTGCATGTGCATGCTCTCTGGCCAGGTCACGGTATCATGCACATGATAAAGCGCATGAGACAGATCATGGGCAAGGTACCTGCATGTACTCCCTAGAGCCCGCACATTGGAAGGAGAGCACCCACTTCAGAAGCTGTCCTCTGACGTCCTGCCCACCCCTCAAGTAAATAAATAAATAGTCCAGCTCTCCCCCTCCCTGGGACATAGACCTCCATGGCCTGCAGGGTTTAAACAAAATATGACGTGCATTCTTCCTGTCCATTCTCACAAGTGGGTAACTGAGGCCATGGAAGAAATGGGAAGGCAGAGCAGCTACAGTTGTGAGGGTCTCTGAGGGGAGGGTGTCTGCCACGACATCCAAGTGAAGACTCAAAGCTAGGAGGGAGTCAGCCCCAAAGCCCTGAGGTCCAGGAGGTCTCAGAAGCCAAGCCTGGAGGTCCCCCACGACCTGCGCTCACCCACGCAGTTGCCCTCAGGGTCCTGCAGGAAACCGTCCATGCAGCGCTGCCGAGCCTGGCAGTAGAAGGAGCCCTTGGTGTTCTGGCAAGAGAAGCCTGGTTGGCAGTCATGTGTGCCCGCCTCACATTCGTCCACATCTGCCAACAGAAGCTGGGCATCAGGGAGGGTAGACAGGAAGACTCTGTCCTTCACACTGTCCACACATCCAGTTCTCGTATGGCTGTGGCCGTGGAGGCGACAGAGGCCTGCATCCCAGGAATGCGACGGTCACCAGAAGGGCCCATGAACTAGTGGTAATGACACGGCCACATCGACTGCACTTCTCTGTGGTTCCCATTACAGCCCAAATCAGGCAGAGATGCTCTGATGGACCCCATCCTCACAGACACCCAGGAAGTAGAGGCTCTGACCAGCCCATCTCTCCAGGGGGAAACGGGAGCCCAGGCAGGCTTTTTTGGAGCTGTGGAGCATCCGGCTGGAACCAGCACCTAGGCGTGCTGGCTCCCTACCATTCTCTGCCTCATACTCCACAGGAAACGGGGCAACAGAAATGGGGACACTCCCGTCAGGTCACTGCTCCAACTACGTCCTGAGCTTTCTATATGCTCCAGACAGGCTGTGGGTACCAGAGGTGGAGGCGTGGGGCATCACCGACGGCTCAGAAGCTGCAGCCCCACACGCATGCCACAGCCTTCCTGCGTGCATGGGCCCCTCTACTCTGAACACCCTTCCTCACAGGCAACCGTCCAGGTCTCCCCTGCACTCTCACCCCATCCCCACAACCACAGACGAAGCCTCTGCTTGTTGGGGTCTCAATGTTCTCTCTCAGATTCTTAGATCCCCTATGTCATAGTTAGATACAGGTGTCAACTTGACAGTTGGTTTGAGCTCTGGACACATTTGGAAGACTCAGTGGTTGAGTTAGGCCCCAAGCAAACTCGTAGAAGATGGTCTAGTTGATGGGGAAGGCTGAGTCCATGGCGGGTGGGGGCAGTCCCTGGAGGAAGCTGGTTGAGGAAGTTGGTATCCTTTGGTAGACTTGCCCAGGCACACTGGTCTGGCAAGTGAGGGCTGTCCCTCTCTCAGCAGTCCTGTGGCTCTATAGATATGATGTGGCCAGCTCCCTCGACTCTTGGTCTCAATGACTCTCCTGCCAAGCTGAAAACTGTAACTGAATGATAGTACGCCAGCATAAAAACCCTTGTTCACTTAAGCCATTTGATCGTGAATTCATCCGCCACATGCAGCGTTCACTATCGCATAAAGGGATACTGTACCCCAGGACCTCTAATTCCCACAACCCTGCCAGGCACATAAAGGAAATGTGGGAAATATCTGTTAAAATAGCTAAAAAAAGCCCCTTCTCTTCTAGAACATTCCAGTGAAAGGGATGGGAAGGATCCTTCCATGGGGCTCCATCCTAGGGTGCAAACACAGTAACTGAGGCATGGTGAGGCAGATAACTGGCTTAGACACCAGCAGGTGGTGAGAAAGTCAGAAGGGCAGACCCTAGTCTCCCCTGATCCTATCCCCAGCTCGACCCCCAGGCTCCTACCACGGTACCCCCATCCCAAGGAAGGGAAAGTTAAGTGTGGAGCTCACCAGAGGGAGAGACCCCAGGGCAGACCCAGGCAGAGGCAGCTCTGGGGTGCAGACAATCTGGGATGGAACAGGGCGGGGCCTCAGCCCTTCTCACTTGCACACTTTCCATCCATGAGAACACAGCCCCTCTCACCTGTACACTCCCCATCCGTGAGGACATAGCCTGGTTCACAGGTCAGGGCCTTGTAGCATCTGAAGGAGCCCAGCGTGTTCACGCAGTGCTCAGCACGAGTGCACGTGTGCATGTCCGTCACACACTCGTTGATGTCTGCAGGGAGAGCAGGTAACCATCAGGACCCCGCTGTGTGGGGGGATGTCGGGTACAGAAGCCCAGGACACCAGGCACCTCCTCTGTGGTGCCAGGAGGGGAGTGCCAGGCTCTGCCCTCGGGTACTCACCATGGAGGAGAAGCACACAGCTGACTCCCCCTCATCCAAGCACCCCTTCATTCAACAGATTTATCACACCCGCCACAGGCAAGTGGGGTTCTTGGCACGAGGGATGGATGAGTGAAGGAGACAGATGGAAGCACCTGAGCCTGGACAGATCTTGGGGTTTGACTGTGGACACTCACGGGGCGGCAGGACGGAGGAGGCGAGCCGAGTGGGCAGGGCAAGCAGGTTTAAGGAAGAGGGCATCTGAGCAAGAATTGAAGAGGTGACAGCAGGAGCCACTCGGACAGTCCAGGAAGAGAGGACAGTTACGTGTCAGGCCAGGGGCAGGTGTGGCTGCAGGGAGAGAAGACAGCTTGTGAGAAGATGAGGCGAAGCCAGAGGCAAGATGGGAGCCATAGAGGGTCTGAGCAGAGAAGGCCATCTGGGGCTGGGGGACAGACCAGCGTCCACGGAGCTGACAGCGACTTGGGCCACCAAGCACGAGGTAGGACAGGGCAGAACCAACGAGATCCATTGAATGCAGAGAGTGGGGGATCTGGGGAGCTTTGGGTTGAGAAATTAGATGGGGGTCCCAGGAGCAAGTGCACAGGGAAGGTTCTGGAGCCCTTGAGTATCAGGAGGCAGCTGAAGATCCATGTCTGAGTCACTGAAGCAGCCAGGGGAGGAGTGGTCAAGTGGCAAGGTCACCTGGGGGAGAGGGCACCTGAGAGGTGGCTAAGGACGACCCTCGGGACACTCCAGGAATGGGGGCTGGAGAAGAGCCAGGTGGACAGGGATGGGGAGCAGAGGAAAGGGGCAGTTCTGAGTCAGTGGTTTCCCAGGGAGGCACAGTCAGGAGCCACAAAGACCTACAGCTGGACCAGCACAGTGGGTACCCAGCACCCCAGTTATACAGGATCCCATGAGCTTCCACTGGTGAAAGGCATGGCGGCATTGAGTGCCAAAGCCACCACACACCAGGGATCAATTAGGGTCAAGGACTTCAGGCACTGCACAAACCATCATTCTGCAACACAGGAGTGGCCTGTCCCATTCACAGATGTGGTGCCGCTGAACCAAAGTCACATGGCCTGTGGGATCAGTGAGGATGGAAGCCGGGGTACCCAACCTGTGAGCCCAGGGGTTCACAGAGGGCAAAACACAGGGGCGCAGGCATAGGTTACAGCTGGTACTGTTCCCAACTTAAGTGTGGCCTTGCCTCAAGGTGACACGCTGTGATCTGACCTCCACAGTGACCTTCTGAGTGGACAGCTGAGGAAGTCAAGGCTCACACAGATCAACTGAGTTCAGTTTCATCAGCAAAGCAGCAGGATTAGAACCCAGGCTGTGAGGCTGCGTAGCCACACTTCATCCTAGATGATCTGTCCTGTGGAAGCCCCCTGGGTTATCACCCTTCCACACCCCATGTGGAACAAATGCAGAAACCATGGTGCCCCCAAGTGATGCTCAGGACACACATGTGAGCGGTTGGGGCAGGAGAGCTGCAGACGGTTTGTACAGAATGAAGAGGAAACGCTGAAGGCACTGGCCCCACCCCCCAATGCTGGGAGCCCCGCACCGGCCTGAGCTCCGGGCTGCTGGGACTGCAGGCCAGGGAGTTGGGGGGAGGCACCCCGAGCAGGGACTCCCAACCTCACACCTCCCCACACACACACAAAGCCCACCAAGGAAGAGCTGTCGCCACAGGCAAGCACATCAGAGGCCATGTTGTGCCCACAGCCTGTCTGAGGCTGAGCAAACATGGCTGCCAGCACTGTGGTCTGGCCGCCCAGCAGTGGACAGGGAGCAAAGGGACATGTCCAGGCCGGACATGATCCCCAAGCACAGAAAAGACAGACAGGACTCTGGTCACATGCCCTGAACACAGTCTGTGTCCCCCCTACTCCCCGCCTTTGTCTGAGCTGCTTCTGCCCTGCCTGCCGGTCCCCATTTCCAAGTCCTCCCACCATTGAAGACAGGAGTGAATGTCCTCCCCAGGGGCCACTGGCAGGAGCGACTTCTCCCTCTGCCTGCTTCCCACCTGCAAGTCTTCCTGCGCCCTGCTCCTCCAGGCGTGTCTATGGGAGGGCAGGGCTTGTGTTCCTCTGTGACACACTTGATGTAAGCGAGAGAACAAGCATCTGCCTCGCTGTTCACAGAGCACCCCGGAGCCCCGGCCTCGGCCCACATGGGCACAGAGAGACAGAGTGGAGCCGCTTCTCAACCCTGATCCCAGCAGCATGCGGCACGAGCCAGGTGCACCCTGTGCTACAGGTCCCAAGGCAACCCAGAGAGGCAAAGATCACACACCAAGAGAGTGCTGGGGCTGGGTGCGAAGCTGGTCAGCTGACCCAGCACCCTCATCACCTCGGGAGCCTACATGCATCTAAGGACAATCTGAGCGGCTAAGGAACTAGCCACGCGACTGAGACTCTGCGCTGCACGGCATCCCAGAAGCTTCCAGAAAACAAGGTCCAGAGCCATTGGGTCCAGCTTCGAGGCCAGGTCTCCTTGCACCACGCCTCATTCTGCTGCCACATCTGACCTTCTACATCCCCGACCACCAGGGACCAGGCCCATCCGCTTTCTGAGCTGCAGGCATGTCTCCGGGACAAACAGGACAGGACACCAGGACAGGAGGGTGTGACGCAGGGCGTGCGGGCTGCTGCGTAGGAGCTCACGTGCAAAGGGGTGGCCCCTTTAGCATGTGGTAGGATGTGGCAGCTGGCACGGAGCACAGTGGAGAGCCATGAGGCGGGCAGCGAGCGAGGCCCTGGCTTACCCACGCACTTCCTGTGTGCATTGAGGATAAAGCCCTCCGCACAGAGCACTGTGTGGTTGACACAGTAGAAGGATCCCAGGGTGTTCACACAGAACTGTCGCCGGCTACAATCGTGAGTGCCCAGCACACACTCGTCTTGGTCTAGCGGCAGCCACGGGAAGAAAAACAGAAGGGTCGTTAGAGAAGCATGGCTGCCTGAGGCATCCAGGGAGAGACACAGCTGCCCGTCGGGGCGCAGCTGGATCATGAACCCAAGTTGAGCCTGTGGCGTTTAAAGACATTGGAGCAAGGGCAGATGGTGTGAGACTCAGGGAGGGCAACCAGTCATCCCACAGTCACACAGCAGGCAGAAGCACACCCTACTCACGCTCCATGACACCCTGCATCACCTGCAGCAGCCAAAGGAATCATCCAATGGAAGGGGATGCTCGCTCAGCCATGGCCCAGGCCAGCATTACAAACAGAGGGGGCAGGAGGTTCCACAGGCATCGTGGGGGGAGGTGAGGGCTGGCCAACAAGCCAGGGGTATGGGCCTCTGTGAGCAGGTTTTACTCAGTTTCAGGAGAAACTGCCAAACCTGGCCCAGTCAGTAACCATGTGAGTGTCCCTGACACGCGTGCAGCCTTCCCAGGGGGGTTGTGTGAGTCCACAAATGCCCCCATGCGGCCTCTGGCACTCCCTAGCTCTTCCTCCAGGGTGCTCCTGGGGAGAACCGATACAGAGTCAACAGAGACCACAGCTGTGCTAGAGTCCCCAAATTTGAAACCCTGACGTAGAAGTGACACCTTCAAGTCCCCAGGAGCAGAGCCCAGAGGACACAACATCCCTTGGGCCTGCCTGCTCTGACCATCAGAGAGAGGCTGGCCTGGCGCAACCATGCTGTGTGCTTCAGGCAAGCCTGCTGCCCTCTCTGGGCTCATGGAGGTTTTGTTCCTATCCGTTCCCTGGCTCAGTAAAAGGGGCGGACAAGGGACGTGAGCTTCCGGAAGGAAAATGGTCATCGTTCTGGCCAGACTAGACCATCCTCCTCAGATACCACGTCTCCCAAGACTGACACTAACTCATGCTTCCTAGACTCTGCGGCCTGTCCTTCCTTCACACCAGAGGGCATAAAGCCCGGGACCTCTGGGTTGGTTCAGACATCACTTGCTGGGATGCCAACCTGGCATCCGGTGTCTGAGCAAACATGTCTGCCAGCACTATGACCCCAGTGCACAGGACCAAGGCAGAGTCACCAGGGTGTCTATGGGTCCTCCTGGCGTCCTGTGACAGGCAGAGGCAGCTACGACCACCCTTTGTAGCAGTCATGGGGAAAAATGAATAAAGTCACATCTCTGAGCTGCTTTAACACGGCCGCAAACCTCTCCTCTCTCTCTCCACCTGGGGCCAGGACACAGATGGACACAGAGATCACAAGGCAAGCTGGGCTCCCCAGACCCAGCCACCCTCATGCGGATGGTGAATTCAGCACGGTCCACGCTGGCCTTGTGAGAATACAAGTCCTCAGCCCCACGCTGGACCCACTCATAGGGATTCTCGGAGAAGCCTGTGGAATTCCCTGGAATCTGTGGCCAGCAGGAGCTGATCCTGGGACTCAGCAGCCGTCTGGTACGTCACCCCGAGGCTCATACGCACTGCTCAGTGACAACACGGGCTACGCCTAGGCTGTCTGCTGGGCTTTTTGTCACAGCAGCCAGCTTCAGGAATGTGAGGCCTAAGCCCCACCACCACAGGCCGACCAGAACCTCGCAGTGGTCCCAGGTACTCACCTTCACAGGACACACCATCCGCCATGATGGCGTAGCCAGGGAAGCAGGAGCACATGACTGCACCCCCAATGACGCGGCACACCTGCCGGCAGGGCCCATTGTCTGAGAGAAAGTGCCCAGAGTCAGAACACAGAGACCCAGGGTCCTCCAACGCCATGCTCCCCAGACAGCCCCTTGCCCGCTCTTAGTCCAGGGAGTCTCCACATGCAGAGCCCCCACCCAGCAGGGACCACTGCACACACCCAGCATCGGCATCAGCCCCTACATGGCCTAGACCCCGCCAGACATGTGCTTTTCACCTCACCTTTGCAGGTGCTGGATTGCGGCACGGGCAGTGGGATGGTGTTGGGGGACTCCTGGGCAGGCTCAGACCTGGGGACAGACTCCCGAGCTGTGTCTGGCTGTAGGCGCGGGGCGTCTCCATCTGTCACAGGCAGAGGAGAAGGCAAGGAACAGGCTGACATCCTGCACCAGGCCTTGGTCACTCACACCCATCACACCAGGCATCGGCCACTTGCCTTACTGCCATCCCATTCGCAAGGTAGGAGACTGAGGCCTGGGTGCACAGAGAGCTTGCCCACTGGGGCAGGGCAAGGGAGGAAGGCAGGCAAGGGAGGACGGAGCATGTCTAGACTGAACTGGCGCTAGTGCTGGACACAGCTGAGGTGTGTCAGGGACCCTGAGATCTGAGCCTCACCCCAGGCTGGCCTCCTGAACCCCCAGAGCCAGGGCCTCTGGCTCCTGCCAGCACCAGCTGATGGGCGGCAGGGGATGGAAGGCTGTCCTCCTCAGCAGGGCGAGCGCCTGCCCGGAAGCCCACGGTTCACCTGGGCGGCAGGTACGGCCGTCGTCCTGCAGCACGAAGCCGGGAAAGCAGGCGCAACGATAGGAGCCTGCGGTGTTGATGCACAGGTGCTGGCACAGCTCCCCGGGTCAGCAGTAGGCACTCATCCTGGTCGTCTCCGGGCACGCTGTTGGGCAGCTCGGCCTCTGTGCCCAGCGACAGGGCCTCCCGACTTGCCATCTCTGCCTCTGAAACTGTGGAGGTTGGTGAGAGCTTAGAACAGTCAGCCAGGCTGGAGCAGTGGCTGGGTCCACGGACCCAGGAAGGCAGCATAAGTGTGGAGGGAGGGAAGAGGGAGGGAAGGAGGAAGGGAAGAGGGAGGGAAGAAGAAGGGAAGAGGGAGGGAAGAGGGAGGGAAGAGGGGGGAGTGACAGAAAGGGCAGATGGGCATGGATGGGCGCATGGATGGATTGATGGACGGATCTATAGATCAGCAGACAAACAGGTATGGGGTGAATAGACAAGTAGATGTGTAAATGGATAAATGGATGGGAAGGATGATGGATAATGGATAGATAGGTAAATGGGCAGGTGGGTGGGTGGGTGGGTGGATAGACAGATGGATGAACAGACATCCAGTAACAAGAGTGACTCCATGAGGACTGGGTCTGAGTCATCTCCTGTGTCTTCTGCAGGAAGATGGGTCCAGGCATGTGAAGGCTCCCGAGCCACAGAGAGAGTATCTCCTAGCAACAGAAAGTGATCATGACCTGACCTCTGACTGGGTCTTCCTTAGCTATATCGTCACCCTGGATCACTCTGCAGAGGGCAGCAGGTGAATGGAGAGAAGGCTGCTGGTGCTGGGCAGACATTGGTTGGGGGGAGGGGTCAGACGGCGGTGAGGAAGGCCTCCAAGCTGTGTGGGTCCCAGGCCTCTCCCCACCAGCGCAGACGGCCAAGTCCGAGAATAGAACGCGTGCATGAAATCACGTCCAAAGAACGTGTTTCATAAGGAGGACATCTGCCTTAAGCCCTGGCCTAGGAACCCTGGCCTGCTGCCCATATCTCTGCCTTGGAGCCCTGGCAGTGTAGGTGGGAAAAGGCAGACCCCCCAGGGCTCCCTGCACTCACAGGACATCCCCCTCAACCCAGACCCCTGTCTCCAGCATGACCGCCTTCCAGCGGAGGGAGTGGGGCTGGTGACTGCCCGAGACGACTTCCAAAGGACCGGAGGTGAGGTCATCCTCTGCTTGTCTGTCAGAGGCCCAGGTGTCCCACAGGAACGGACACCACTATGGAGCAGACCCTGTCCAGCCGCATTGCTCACCTGCTCCCCTCCTTTACTCTGCAGACCCCTGAAGTTGAGTTTACTCCTGGACTCTACCTTGAACCTCTCTCTGGGGAATAACCTGCTCCCCACATCAGTCTTTAACAATCCAGAGTGAGCGAGTTAGAGGGCAGGTCTGCAGTGAACAGGTGGGCAGGCAGATGGACAGGTGAACAAAAAGAGGAATAAATGTCAGGAAGGGAGGACAGATAATAGGATGAGTGGATGACAAGTGATGGAAGGAAGGAGGGAAGGAAGGAAGGAAGGAAGGGAGGGAAGGAAAGAGGGAGGCAGGGAGGGAGGGAGGGAGGAAGGTGGATGTGTGATGAATGGATGATACTGGATGGAGGAGGGTGATGGGTAGGTGATAGGAAGGATAGATGAATGGATGCACAGGGTGGATAGATGACAGGATGGATGGAGGATCTGAAGGAGAGTGGATGGGAAAGAAGCGATAGATGTAGATGTGGCCGGAGAAGGCAAGATGGTGAGGGTGGCAGAACTGCAGGCTCACTAGCGACGAGCAGGTAGAATGGAGAGTGGGTGAAACTGTCCCACCAGCAAGATGGGGCAGACAGTTGGGCATACATCTGTTCAAAGCAGCACTTGAGCCACAGCCACAGAGACCAGAGGGCACCAGCCCTGGCTGGACACCCCAACTGTCTCACCCAACTGCTCCCACCTGATTGGCAGCACCCACCTCTGTGAGGGGCAGCCTCGGGCTCTGGCAACCGACGGACCTCGGGCACGATGAGAGGGTCTTCACCCTCACAGCAGGACAGCATGACGTGGTTGCAGGGGTAGCCCAGGTTGGGGTTGGACTCACACGACTGGCCTTCAGCTCGCACGCGGAGTCCCAACCCACAGCAGTCACAGCATTGCTGAAAGCAAGACACGGTCGTCACCACTTGGTCCTCGGAGCCCACCAGAACTCCCCTGGCCCGCATGCCTGGGGCAGGTCGAGAGGCAGATGAGGGGCAGTTGGGGGTGAGTTGAGCCCCAGCCTGCCTCACTCCACAGCCTCGGTCAAAGGCAGTGCAAGCTAAGTTAGCTTTCTCCAATACATAAATCATCCGCCCTCTATAGGAAAAACTGCATTCATCCCAACCCTGCTCACCCTGACCAGCAGACCCTAATTCTGTTCTGTGCAGCTGAAGAACATCATCTCCCAGCAGCCTTTGCATTCGGGTGCTGGAAGAGCACTGGGGGAGGAACTGTAGTTGGGAACCTGCCCTTTCTGTTTTCCTCCTAGGAGCATGTGTACATGGCCAGATCTTTTACAATTACGTCAGGTTGTGAAGGGACCTGAAGATGGATGTTCCACGCTGTCTCAGTCTGCCCGAATCCATGACGAAATCTGCTTAAGATTCTAAGTGTGACGGCGGGCTGGCTTCAGTAGCAGAGTGGCCGACTGACCACTCTCCCCTGTGTCCGGCTGTTTCTCAGTAAGGGTGCCTATCCCCCAATTCTCTGTAAGCCTGATGATTTGCTTTGGCCACTAGATGGTCCAGGAGCAACCCTGGACCCTTCAGAGCCAGGCATCAAAGGTCTGGTATGTTCCCACCCTGATACCTAGGGTCCTGTGTGTCCGGGGCTCTGTCCCCAAATCAGCACTACTGGACAGCGCAGGGCCTTTGGGGGGGCAGCAACAGATGCCAGGCTACTGAGGACGAGCCCATCCAAGCCCACTCTGTGCATCTGCTGGTCAATGGTCGAACCGACGCTTCCTGAGCAGGGGATGTGTTCTGTACTGTCACCATCTGGGCCGCGGTGGCTGCGGGTGGGACTTGCCTTGTACAGGGAGACGCTGCAGGTGCTGTTGTCCTCGACCCCACAGGCCTCGCCCTCCTTGGCCCCCAGGACGCCGGCCACACAGCTCTTCTCCTTCAGGTAGGACACGCAGCAGTGCCTCTGGGCCGTCCTACAGTGGGGTACAGGGAACCTCAGCGCCTGAACGCCGAGCCTCGCTGGGTCGGGCTGGTGACAGCCGGAAGATGGAGAGGAGTGTGCGGAAGTGATGCCCCACCCGGGTCTGCAGCTGGTGAGGTCAGAGCTGGCCTAGGGCAGGCTTCGCCCCCACCCGCGCACATGGGTCTGATCGGGCCTGAGTCCTACTGTGTGCCTGATCTCTGAAGGAAGCCGGCGTTCAGAGCCACACAGCCAGGCCTGAGAAAGATGGGGAGACCCAATCCCAGAAAGAAGTGAGCAGATCCTGGGAAGTAAGACCTCATCCCTGGTCATTGTCTGCCCCTCTCTGCAGACGCCTCCTGTGGAGTAAGTGGCTGATAAATCAGGATAGCAAGCGGGGTTGAGGGAGGCAGGTAAGCAATGTGGGGGTGATGGAAGGCTCTGCCCCAGTTGGAAGGGGCGTGTCAGGGGACGATGATGCAAAAGCTGTCCATGTTCCAGGAGGAACGTTAAGTACGCTCCACAGCTGCAAAGCTCGAAACTCAGGCGTCTGCGCTGGGCTGATGATCAAAAAGGGGATTTCCCTGAAGGAGATGTAGAGGGCTGGGCATTAGAAAACGTGTATTCTTGGTCTGAGAGATGGCTCAGAGGTTAAGACTGAGTTTGCATCTCAGGTCCCATGTGAAAATGCCAGGTGGAAACAGTGGAAGCCTGCACTTCCGCCCTGGTCGGCAGAGCCTGGGAAAACCCAGAGTGAAGCAGAAGGAGGTAGAAGCAATCCAGGATGATTCCTGAAATCACCCTTGGGCCTCCACAGGGACACACAGTGCCCCCCCCCATACACAAAGTCATTCTAATAGAATGACTAGGTCAGAAAAGACGGGGTCACTGAGAAAAAAGTGAACCGTCAACTAGAACTTCTCCCAGGCTGGCAGTGGCCTCAAGGGCTTCAGGCTCAGAAAAGTCTCTCTTGCCCTGAAAACAGCCTGGGCAGCCATCGAGGCAGCCAGGTTCTGGGACACCCTTGGATGGCTGAGCCGGGAAGGAGGTGCTGTGTGGTGCAGGGTCCCAGCAGCTCCAAGGGGTGGGCCACGTGTCCACCCTCCACTCAGGCAGCTGATGGCCACATGTCCATCTTCCATGCAGACAGCCGATGGCCAGGTGCCCTCTCCATGCAGGCGGTCGATAGCCACAGGCCCACCCTCCACACAGGCAGCCAACTTTGTGCTGCCCACACCCGGCTGTCCTCTCAGTCAGCCTGGCCACCCACCCACACACCTGCAGTCTGGGATGCGTGGGGGGCAGCTTGGCCAGCCAGCGCTGGCACCTCACCTGCACACATTGCCCCCGGCGCTGCCCTCGGGAATATCCTCACACTCGTCGTTGTCGATGGCCCACTGCTGGCCTGCGGCGCAGCACGACTCCATCAGGTCCTTGGTAGAGCCTGCGGGAGGCAAAGAGGAGGCCACGTGGGGGTGCCACGCCCACACAACACAGACACACACCACACACACTCACACTCTTTCTCACACACCACACATACACTTTCTCTCACACACCACATACTCTCACACACACTCTCTCTAGCACAAACTTTCTCACATACACACCTCATACATACTATGTACACACACAGTCATGTTTACATATACCAAATACACACATAATCACATGAATACACATACCATACTCCACATACACATACCGCACAAATACAAACTAACCCTCTCACACACACATCATATGCATACACACCACATATACATACACCATACTCACACAGCACAAACTCACCCTCTTACATACATATACGTGCACGCACACACACAACATAAACTCACACACTCATACACATACATACCACATACATACCACATATACAAACTTGCACACATTTACTCACATACATATCACATACATACACTACACACAGAGCACAAACTCACATACATACCACACACCAACATACACAGCACAATTCACATACTTTCACACATACCACATACATACACTCACACACATATGCTCATTCATACACATAAAGCACACTCATATCCACATACACACACATTCATATACACATACATACATACATACACGCACCATTACTATCTACATACATACACTTACATACACACACACGTTCACTTACATGCATACACACACACACCACATACTCACACACACACAGTCACGCATGTGCACACTGCATATCCAAACTCTGACTCACAGACCTTCTCTCACATTCCTTCTCTCTTTTCCAGCACGGCCTTCTGGGATTAGCAGATGACGCCAGAGCCCAGAGTCCTGGCCAGGCGAAGTGATGAATGTAAGCTAGATAATGGTGACAGCCGAGACCTCAGCGTGCCAGCACTGCGCCAGGCACAGGGCCAAACACTCATGCTGTTATCGTGAGCAAGTGCTGAGAGAAAATAAGCAACAGGAAGTCCCAGCCTTCCTTTCCCCTTCCCTTTTCCCGCTCCAGGCCGCAGCTTCCCCGGGTCAGTGGCCCGGGAGACTTGATCCTGCCCGTCTTGAAGGTCCTCCTTGTGAATCCAGCCTCCAGACAGACGAGGTGCAGTTTGCACACAGACCCCACAATCCTGTCTCCTGTTCGCTGACCTCAGACTAGGTTTCGGCCTGAGCTTGGCCAGCTTCCCGCCATCCTCATGGCCTTCCCTCCTCACACAGAGGGGCTCTGGGGCTGCAACCCCAAGCTGGGAGAGCCACCTGTAAGAGCATCAGGTGGAATGGGTCCCAGGGAGAGTCGCCAGTCAGCTAAGACGCGGGCGGCAGGGCCACATGTGCCTGCCCAGTCCTGAAGCAGCTCCTATGGCCCCAGGAACCTGCTGCAGGTGCCTCTGGGGGTTCAACCATCCCGATGCCTCACACCAGCCAGCCTGCTCTCTGCTGCACCCTCACCCTACAGACGTCCCCCAAGCTCCAAGCTTCAGCACCCCCTTGCCTCCACCCCTTCTATACTTCCGTCCCTGACCTGGGCACGTGAACATACAGCTGACTAGAGACCTGGATGGCCCCTGGTTTCCCAGGCCTGGATGTTTGCTCCCTGCTCCATAAGCCACAGCCTCCCCTGATCTTCCGGTGTCACAGACTGACTGTCCACAGAACCCTCCACACAGCCCACCTGCCTCTCCTTGCCCCTCCTCCCCCACCCGTCTGTTCCCACGATCCTCCTCCAGGACACTGTCATGCGGACACCACACAAGCAATCAGGGGCCTGCATAGATTCACGTCCTCACACAGTAGAGAATCCCATGCGTGTAGTGCTGGGGACAGGAGCCTGCCACCAGAGACAAAAAGGGGCCTTGGAAAAGGCAGCACATCTAGAAAATTCCAAGACGAAGAATGAAGTCTAAGACATAGCATAGGACGAAGCTCAGAGGAGCATGTCCGACACACAAGCACCACACGCTGCAAGAGCCCAGCTCAGAGGCTTGAAATGTGTTCTCTGTGGTGTGACGCTCCCTACACCTGTCCCCAGCGTGTTTCCATCTCAGGCTGAAACCTGATGGGAGGGGAGCTGGGCAATACTTGCACACTGCATGTCACACAACTACAAAATGCACCGGGACACAGTTTAAAGACCTCCCCCCACGGTTCTGGGCAGCCAAGAACCCAGACATGAGGTATTGGATACTTCGTGCATCCGAAACATCAAATGCTATACCAGAAACACCTGATACAGTTCAGAGCTGAGATGACGGCTTGACATCCACCCGTCACATGTAGCGTCGGGGCCAGAACGAGGTGTGTGCGGAAATGACTCCCAAACATCCCGAAACGGCTCTGAGCCGATGCGGGAGAGGAGACAGACAAGCCGTCACCGACCCTTTGAGGACATCTGGCTGACACGGAACCCTCTGGAAGGAGACCAGAGCCCCGAGTAGAGGAGTCTCGGGGAGGGCCAGCTCTGAGAGTTCCCAAATTGTTTTCTGGAGGTAGCACATCAACAGCCCTTCCAGATGCTGAGACCCAGGGAGTCCAGACCAGGAGGGCCCTCTTGCTGCCATGAGAGCCCGTGGATTCTGGCTTTGGAAGCCCTGTGGACTGCTACTCCACCAGGGGAAGATGCACAGCTCTCCGGGGCCTTCAACAGGAGGGCAGGATGTTTGTGGGGCTCACCCCAACACTCAGCCCAGAGAACCCACAGCCTTGGGGTCCGCCAGCCACCCTGCTCTTTGGGTGGCATTTCCTGTGGGGCCCAGGGTGGGCACCACAACAGTTTATGAGGATAAAGTAGCAGGGGACCACAGTCTGTTCTGTCTTCTGCACAGGCTCAGAGAAGAGGGCGAGACATAGCTGCCCATGTCCATCAGACACCCAAGAGGGCTCCTGCCTCTCGGCACAGCCTCTGTGACTGGCCCTCTAACCTCAGGCTGGGCCCCAAACCCCACGCTCAGGGGCCAATGAGAGCAAAGAGGCAGCTGCAGTAACATGGAGAGGTGCTTGACGCAGCTGTCTCCGAGGAAATGCGGCTTGGAACCCCGGAGCAATGTTGCCATCTGCAGCCGGGGCGAAGCAGAAAGAAGGGCAGCTCTGATGTGAACCAAGATGAGGGGCCTGGGAATGGAGTGGGCTTTGGACACACATCTGGCAACATCGGCTAAGGTAAACATCCTCTGGCACAGCCCATCTGAGCCCTGATGCCCGCCCAGTGGCCAGGATGCCTCCCCCACTCAGCGGCCAGGATGCCTCCCCCGCCCAGCAGCCAGGATGCCTACCCCGCCCAGCAGCATGCTCACAGGTCCTAAACCAGAGCAACCCAATGCCTACAGCACTAGGGCATATCAGCAAGCTGTGATTCCACTGTGCTGTCGTGATGGTGCTGGAATTAACAAGAGAGTCAGACACAAGGAAAACCAGATTCACAGTTCCCACCCTACGGGGAAGTAGCAAATCAGGAGGGCAAGTGTATGTGTGTGGTGTGTGTGTTAGCCATGAGATGCATATGCAGGACATGTGTGTGTATGGGGTGTATATATGTAGTATATGTGTGCTATGGATGCTTATAATATGTAGTAAGTGGTATATTTGTGGTATGTGTATGTGGTATGGCGTATATATGGAATATGTGATGTGTGTTTATAATACATAGGTGTGGTGTGTGTGGTATATCTGTGGTGTGTGTTTATACTATGTAGTGTGTGGTCTGTGACATGTATGTGGTATATGCTGTGTGTGTTATATTTGTGGTGTGTATTTATACTATGAAGTGTGCGGCGTGTGATATGTATGTAGTATATGTGATTACAGTATGCAGTGTATGGCATGTAGTGTGCATACACTAGACAAAACAGCTCCTCAAGTGTGTAGCTGCCCACTACAAGTGGGGTCCCCGCAGTGCCTGAGATGTGTGTAAGAGGGGCTGTGCCAGCCCTTACAGCAGTCCCAGCGTGGAGGAGCCCCAGGGCTAGCTGCATGTGCTCCTTGCACTGGTTTAGTGACATGGCAACTCAAGCTTACAACTCTGAGAGGCAGACTTGGCTCCAAAGAGAAAACACCGCATGCATGTCGCTGGCCTGCTTTGAGGGGAGCTTAGCGCTGTCATACAGCGGGGACACAGCGGAAGAACGCAGCGCAGCACCACTATCGGGAATCGCTGCACTTGCTCCCCCAGTCTAAGAAGCTACACTGGCCCAGGGCTGTGCTCAGGCAAAGTCTGTGGAATCCTGGTCCTTGGGAACATGGTGTAAGCACTGTTACAGGTGAGTCTTACACTGACTTGTGTGGATTTTTCTTTCTGGTCCAGTGTAATTCCCAGTCCCCTGCACAGAGGGCTTCATCAGAACACTGGCTTTCCCAGACCAGTGTTCACTCCTGAGAAAGACAAAAGCACTTTTTAAAATTTATGTGGCCTGGGTTAGAGAGATGGCTCAGGGGTTAAGCCTCTGCCTTACAAACAGAAGGTCCTGAGTTCAGATCCCAGGTCCCATGTAAAAACACCAGGCAGAAACAGTGGCAGCCTGTACTTCCTGCCCTAGTGGGCAGAGCTTAGGAAATCCCACACCAAAGTAAAAAGGAGGTAGAATAATCCAGGGTGAATCCTGACATCATTCTTGGGCTTCCATAGGAATATACAGTGCCCTCTGATGCATACACACAGACACAGGGATGCACACACCTGCTAAAATAAATAAAATCTTTGTGGCAGAGTTGGGATGACCAGGGCCTCAAGCGCATACGTTCTGCTTCCAGCTATTCCCGGCCTATTGTACTGTTTGCATTAGTAAACATCAATTCAATAACATTAATAATAGATCTATATAGAGACTGTACACAGGGTCTCCTCTCACAGCAACAGGAAGCTGGCCACAACCTGGCCAGCAAGGCTTCTGTCGAGTCCCCAGGAACCATGCTGGCCATAGTGCTACCTGAGACTGGCAGCATGGCTTTAACCAGGAGCCACCAGAGTGGACAGGCAAGGTGCCTGGGGCTCGGCATGCCCAGTAGGAAGACACAGGCCAGGCTGGGGCTGCTCCCAAACTACACAGCCTGCAACTACACAAGTCCTCAACTCCACACAGCCTGTGACTACACACGACCACTTCCCAACTCTGCTACTCCTGCGTCCTGGGGACACCGGACCTGTGCACATATACCTGACCAGATGCTAATCTGCCCGTCCCCCTCCACTGGAACATGTCTATCCTCTATTGGTCCCTGCATCCCACAGGACAAGTGGTCCCTACACATTGCCAAAGCCAAGCAATGCCACAGATCCAGAGCCTGTGGAGAGCCAGGGGAGCATGACCCTCATGTGTTCGCACACCCAGGAGCATGCTTCACTGCTACAGCTGCAGCAAGGGGCTGGAAGCTGGAGACCCTCAGCCCTGTTCTGCTGCACTGGCGGAGCAAGCTCAACCAGACCCCAGCCCTGAGCCTGCACTCAGGCTCCAGGCGCAACACAGAGACACATCAAGTAACTTCTAAAGAATCACTGGCACAGGGATAGGCAGAGCCTCTGTCCTTGGACAGGAGCAGTGGAAAGACCTGTGTCTGTCCCCTTGAAACAACCCTTCCTCCTCCCTCCCAGCCTGGTCCCGGGCCTGCAACTTCCACTGCCATTCACAGGGGGACCACGCCTCTCCACCAGAATCTCCAGGATTCATCTTAGCTCCAAACTGTGGCAGGTGCCCAAGCTTTAGACTGTGGTTGCTGACATGGCCTCTCCCCAGCGTCAGCTCCTGACACTGACACTTCCAGAAGCCAGCATGAGTGGTCCATCATAGGCCCAGGGCTGCCTGTCTCAAGATGTGCACTGTCATGCCATTGCCTGGAGGGCACGCAGCCTCACTAACTGAACCAGTGTGGCCATCCTGCCAGCTGCAGTTTGCCAGCATGTGCTGAGAAAGTCACAACCAAATAGTTCAGGGGAACAAGGGGGTTTTATTCTTTCTTATGATCCTTGGTTATAGTTCTTAGTCCAGCTTGGCAGGAGAGTTCATACCAACATCAGGAGCCAAAGGAACTGGCCACACCACATGCACAGAGATTCCTGAGAGAGGGGTAAACCTCTCTTGCCAGACAGCAAGACTGTCAGCATATGCTAAAGAATGCCAACTTATTGAACCAGCTTCCCCCATCTTATCCATCTGCCTAGGGTACGGTCCATCCACCGTGGGTGGAGTCTTCCCACATCAATCAATCTCCTGCAGGCTTGCTCAAGGTCTTGCCTTACTTGCTAACTCCACAAATGCGCCCAGAGCTCAGCCTTCAGTTATCAAGTTGACTGACACCTGTGTAACTAACACACTGCCCACTCATTCTTCCAAGCTAGCCTTCCGCCTTCCTCGACCCTGATCTTTGCTCTCAAGGAGGAAGCCTGAAGAAAAAGCAGTCTGGGGTCCCCACGCCAGACTGAGTCCCCACACCAGCCTGGCTGCCTGCATCCCTAAGTCCTCAGCTTCTTTAGTCCCGGGATACTGCACGATGCATTGGACCGTTCACTCCTGCACATCACCCTGTGGCACTGTTTCCTGCTGGCTTTGCTTAGCTGGGAGAGTGTGGGAGGAGTCGGGCTCCCAGGTTCCATCTCTGAGCTTGCTGAGCCTTGGTTTAGTACCCTCTGCTGGCTTCTGCAGGAGTCGCAGCAACGAGCCTCGGGCCTCCACATGCTCTGTTGGGAGTCAAAACCAATAGAACTAACCACCAACATCCACACACTGGGCGCACTCTAGTGAACCTCCAGACTTCAGGCTTCCTGATGTGCTGGCCTTGTGGCCCTGGCAACCACGGAGCAGGGAACTGCCAATACTGGATTTAAATCTGAATGCCTGCTGGCTCCCGATGCTGGCCAGAGCAGGACATTGAATCCTGGGCATCCAGCACTGTCCAGGGTGCGGTCTGCGACAAGTCATGGATGAGTGGGGCAGGAAGAAGGGTGGGCCCTCTGTCTCAGCGGCCCACCCAGATCCCAAGCACTTACCCGGGCCAGGGGTGGGAAAAGAGGCTGCAGTCTGCTGGCCCCATGGGCTGGTCCCCGCGCTGGCCACTGTGACTTGGAACAGTCCTGGAGTCTATGTACGCATAATGGGGACACGTGCTTGCACAGAGCAGCCAGGCCCTTGCGGAGATGGCATGGTGGGCTGAAAAGTGCCAGGGCACAGGGAGAGGTGGGTGACTGGCATATCTGTGTTGTAGACACAAAGACCTTGGCCAGTTCCCCAAATCTCCCCGGGGTCACGGTCACTGGCCATGAGTGCACATAAGCACAGCGTCCCCTGAGGGGTCATAAGACTAAATAGGTCCCTACATGACCCAGTCAAACCCAGCCACCCTGTGAGGGGAGGGAAGGGAGACTGTGCAGACGCAGCCGAGGACCAAGGAGGACTGGAAGCTTGTCCTTGGCGATGAATGTGGATTCCCAGGCTGCAGTGCAGGGAAAGGACTCAAAGCCCGGAAAGGACTCAAAGCCCGACGTTTGCTGACTCCACTGGGCAGGGGCTGAAAAGGGAGCAGGTGTGGGGGACAGAAGACAGATTCGCTCAGCTGGAAGGAGGGCATGTGAAGTGTGGACAGTCAGGAAGAAGCCCTTAGCTACACATCTGGAAGAGCTGAATGACAAACACATAGGTGGGGCAGAAGTGAGCTGAACACCCAGCCCAGCCCCAGCAGGCCTGGCTCTCAGCTCCCTCACGAGAAGCCTGCAGGGACTAGAGTGCGAATCCATCACCATGAAGTCGTGACACAGAGGTGCTCTGAAGGGAGGGACGCACGGCCCTGCACGGAGCTCCTGCATCATGATGGCATCCTCTGTACTCTCAGTCACTCTGACCCACGCCCGTTAGACCCACACCTGATCTGACCCACACATCTGCTGTAGCCCACACACTTAGTAGTGACCCCCACGTCACACGCCAACAGTGACGCTCACGGAAGTCTCCCTGGAAGCGCCAGGTGCTGAGCTACAAGGAACCAGAGCCCTGCAGCCGGCCAGTGAGAGGAGTACTGAGGGGCTGAGGAGCTGACCCATGCCCATAAGCTGGAGCCCTGAACCAGAGTCCTCCAAAGACCAGAGCTGCAGGACTGCTCCGGGCACAGGAGGGAGGACTGCTCAGGCACAGGAGGGAGGAGTGCCCGGAGTTGCTGCTACATCCAAGGGCTTAGAGGCCATCTCTCTTGCCAAGACGACATCCAGAATGTTGGATCCCACCTGCAGAATCCCAGCGCTTGGAAGGCCAAGGCATGACTCACTTTGTACCAGCCCCCAGCACCTGGTGCTCAGACTGGGTCTCTTTCTAGTCAGCGCAGGCCTTCACACATACACACACCAAAACCCTGGGCCTGGAGGTTCCACAGTGAGTGCTCCCCAAATTAGGGAGCCTCGAGGGAGGACCAGGCAGGAAGGAAAGTCTTGAGCATCAGCACAGTGGAGGAGCAGGGGGCAAGAGAAGGGATCCTGGAGAGCAGAAATGGGGTCACAAGGAGAGATGGGGTCACAGAGAAAAGAGATGGGGTCACAGGGAGGAGAGATGGGGTTATATGGAGGAGAGATGGGGTCACAGGGAGGAGAGGTGGGGTTACAAGGAGGAAAGATGGAGGTCACAGGGAGGAGAGGTGGGGTCACAGGGAGGAGAGATGAGGTTATAGGGAGGAGAGATGGGGTCACAGGGAGGAGAGGTGGGGTTATAGGGAGGAGAGATGGGGTCACAGGGAGGAGAGGTGGGGTTACAAGGAGGAAAGATGGAGGTCACAGGGAGGAGAGGTGGGGTCACAGGGAGGAGAGATGGGGTCACAGGGAGGAGAGGTGGGGTTACAGGGAGGAGAAAGGAGGAGAGGCCAAACACAGGGAACAGAGGCGAGACCAGGTAGGACAGCGAGTATCTGTGGAACACTGAAGGGCCATCCTGAATCCTAGCCATGCCTGGCCCTGGTGAGCACTGTGACCGGGACTCAGGACAACAGAAACTGTGTGTGCCCAGGGCTGTGGTGATTGCTCCCTTGCACTGTGGTGACAATGACTACGCTGAAGACAGGGGGAGGCAGCGGGAGGAAGCGCCAGTCCTGGGGCGCGGCAGTGAGGATCCCACACCCCATGGTCACAGGGGCAGCATATGGCCTGGGGTCCCCTGGAGACAACAAGTGAAAGAAGGTGGCCCTGCTCCTGGGGGTTTCAGAGCATCCACACTACACCTCTACGGTGCAAGGGAGGCAGGGAAGAAAGATGAGGAGAGGAAGAAGTGAGGAGAGACAAGGAAGAAGGGAGAAAAAAAATGAGGAGGAGGGAGATTAAGGGGAGGGGGGAGAAAGATAAAGAGAGGAGGGAAGAGAGGAACAGAGAGAAGGAGGAGAGGAAGGAAATAGATATAAGGAAAGAGGGAGGGGCTGGAGAGGTGGCTCAGGGGTTGGGCTTCTGCCTTGCAGGTTGAAAGGTCCTGAGTTCGGATCCTAGACCCTACGTATAGATGCTGGGCGGAAGCAGGGGCGGCCTGCGTTTCTGGTCCTGGTAGGGCGGAGCCTGTGAATCCCGGAGCAGAGTAAACAAGGAGGAGGTAGAGGAGGTCCATGGTGGTTCCCGAATTCGTCCGTGGTTCTACACACACACACACACACACACACACACACACACACACACGCACAATTGGATAAATAATAAAAAAAAGAAGGCACCTGCAGAGTCTAAAACCCACAGGTTCTCAAGTTCCTTCTACAGAACAGTCTTGCCCACACAGCCCTGCATAACTTCTGCACTCTTTCCCACATCTCTAAGCTACTTATGGACCTTACACAGCCTGGAAAGTACTTGGCAAACTGCTGGGTGTGGAATGACCAATGCTCACACTGTGTGTCTGTACAGCGTGGGGAATGGCCATACTGTGTATTAGTGGCACTAGGAGAATGGCCATGCTATGCGTGTTCCTGTACATGGAAATGGCCAGTGTGTATGTGTGTTTGTGCCACACGGGGAATGGCCACACTCCACACGTTCAGCAGAGTCACAACATTTTTCTTGACCCAATGTGTCCTCAAAACTTCCCAAATAAGGGGGCTGTGGGAATGGTTTCATAGATAAAAGCACTTGCCACACAAGCATGAGGATCTGGATTCAGATTCCTAGCACACACATAAAAACCATCCAGATGTAACCCTGTACTTGAGAGACAGAGAGAAGAAAGTCCCAGGTAGCTAGACTAGCTGAATCTGCAAGTGCTGACTTCAGCGAGGGACCCTGCCTGAATAGTTAAGAGTGGAGAGTGTGGAGGAAGTCACCCTCAACCCCTCACACACATGCACCCACACATGCGCAAGCATATATACATGCACAATTAGAGCTGAGAACGAGCTCCACACATTCCCACTGCAGCCTTGGGTGTCGCCTCGATAAGCTGATGAGCAGGTGAGGCCTGACCTAGCACCCTCCACTCTCTCAGGAGTCCAGCTGGGGGTCAGCTCTTGCACAGCCTCTATCCCCTGCAGGCCGATTCAGGATCAAATCTTGGGATGAGAGGAGAGTGCTTGGGGTTGAACCCAGAGCCTTGCTCATGCTAAGCAAGTGCTCTACCAGGAGGTGTACCTGAGTCCTTGGTCCTGGGGAGACAGGATCTTACTAAAACACCCGGGCTGACCTTGAGTTTGCAATACCACGGCCTCGGCCTCCAAGCAGCTGGGATTACAGGCTTGTGTGCTCAGGCCCCAAATCTTCATCCCTTGGCTCCTCCCCCTACTCTTCCTCCCACCAGTCACAGAGCCTCTTTTTAATTCAATTTGATTCCAACTGTGGGGCCTTCTCCTCACAGCCCCCCAGCAGGTACCATGCAGTGGTTCAGGTGCACCTCTTCTTTCCACCACCCCTAGAAGGAATCAGACTTGCCAAACTGATGTCCCCCACATCGTCCCCAGCCTGGGATGCCCCCGTGTGACTAGGCAGGGACTGTGCTCAGTGCTGCACCCTCAATCTGCCCTGGCCCGGGTGTCGTGGTCCTCACAGGGGCTGTCAGGACCACAACTACGAGACTGAAAGAAGCTTGTTCTACCTTCTCAGGTCCTGATGTTTCTGTACCAGCAGACAGAGCCCCGTGAAGCCCTGTGGAACCCTCTGGGCTGCCATGGGGCCGAAGGGGCCTGGAGAGGATGACTGCAGCAGACAGAAACCATCCTTTGGATGTGAGAGTCCCAGTGTGCAGACACCTGCCCTGGACACTGTGATGACGTCCCCCTTCCTGCCAGGTTTTCCCGGGGTCTCTTGCAGGTCGGGGTCATCTCCTGGTGCTCCTGAGGCAGGCAGACGGAGGGGTCCCAGCTCCCTCCACCCTTCCGAGGACTAGCAGGCAGGCATCTGCCTCCCCAGCCAGGGAGGCGGGCACGTGGCTTCCATTAGGCCACATCTGGACATGCTCAGAGGCAGGGACAGCCCAGCCCAGGCATCGGGATCCCTGGCACAACTCTGGCTCCCAGGCAGGACCCCTGCCCCAGGCCCCAGAATTGCCATAGCAACAAGACTACGGGTTTCTTCCGTTCCTTCACCACCCTTTCAGCAGGCCTAGGGCTGAACAGGACCCCGGCACCCCTCCTACACCCAAGAGCAGTCGGGGTCTGAGGTCCAGACACCACTTCCTTCAGATGTTCAGTAGGCACCCCAAGCACACGCCCGAGGCCTTCACGGCCTCAGCAGCTTCGAGCCCTGGCTGCGCCTCTATCTGCCCGACGTCTCCACTGGGTCAGGCCCCCAGGAAGCTGTGCCTGCATCACTCACTGGGATGACCCCAGCCCACAGAGGATGCTGCAAATGTCTGCTGAAGTTGGCTGGGAAACAGATGGCGAGTGGCATATCTGGAGTTCACTGCCCAGCAAGCACACAGTTCCACGTGGGCATTCGGTCCCCACGTGAGCATGCAGCTCCATGAGGGCACACAGCTCCACACAGTCATTCAGTCCCCATGTGGGCACAGCTCCACACGGGGATTCAGTCAGTCCCCATGCAAGCACGCTACTCCACCGGACACTTTCCCATCTGGACCCTCAGCTTCACACAGGCACCAACTGGGAATCAGCCACCTCAAATCCTCAAAATCCTTGACCCTTGAGAGGGTCTTCAAGCCCAGTCTTCTCTGCTACCCACAGATGGAGAAACCGAGGCAGAGATGGCCAGCAGAGAAGTGGCACTGAAGTGGGCCCTGATGGGGAGGCAGCCGCTGTGGATCTGGCCAGGCCTGGGCTCCTGGGTCCCACAAACCCACCCCACCCTGCACAGCCATAGTTGCAATGCCAGTCAGGCCCAGCCGGCTGGCTACGGGCTTCTAGACATGGGCCCCTGCCAGCACGGCCCTGCGGCGGCTGCGGCACAGCACACCCAGCCCCCTCGGCCCCCTCAAAGGCACAGTCCAGACAATTGAGAAAGCAGGGAACAGAGAACCAGTAAGTGAGCGAAGCTGCTCCCAGACCCCACAGTGGCCCCCTGATAGCAAGAGGCCCAGTCTTCTGAGAGCTGGAGGCTGCAGCCCAAATGCACATGCCCTCCGCACACATGTACTTCATTAGCTGCTCCGCGCATGCACTGTCAGACTCAGGACTGGGTGGAGAGCAAGGGGCCCATCGCCAGCCTCTCCCAGCTGGTCAGCGGCCCCCTCCCCTCATGGCCACGCCTTCCCTCATGCAGTGTGTAGTCATACATACAGGAAGGCGAGCCTGGCACGTTGCGGGGCTCTTGCCAAGGGGGAAGCAGGCTGGAAACAGAGGTGTTGGTAGTGGGTGCTTCAGGCCTGAACTGCCCACAAGTCCCCCAGAGGGACCCTGGCCACCCAAGTACAGGGCAAGCTGTGAGGCCACCCACAGCCATGCAGCTGCACAGCAGGCTCAGCACTGCTCAGGCGGCCAGCATCCCCCGGCCAGGTACCACCCTCTCTTGCAGCCACAGGCCCATGGCCAGAGCCATGCTGGCCATCACCTGCCTCCCTAGAGACAACAGTGGGCAAAGAGAGTGGGATGGGGTGGCACTGAGATGCAGACACGGCCTTCAATTGTGGGGAAAGACTTCTAGATACCACACAAGCAGACACCTCTCGAGGGGAAAGAGGGCTGAGCCAAGACCCGAACACTCAGGGAAGGCGTCTTGAAGAGATGCTGCCTCACTAGCAGGAGCAGTGTGAGCAGATGCTTGGAACAGAACGAAGGCGGTGCAGATACTCGGGGACAGGGAACATGGGGGAGGAGGGATAGGACTAAGAGCAGGGGTAGATGCCCCAACACGTACAGCACCAACCCTGCACAGGCCAGACTGGAGGTCCTTGGGCTCAGCGCTGACGAGACAGAAAATAAACACTCACAGCTATGTGCAAATGATACAGGGCAAGAAGGCAGGTGGTGGCAGCAAAGGAGCAGGGTACCTCGGTACCCAGAATAGCATCTCAGGAAGAGGCTGTGGCAAGTGTGAAGGCCCTGGGGTAGTAAGTTACCTGGCCAGGAGGTAGAGGGACTGAGCACACAGTAGGAGGCAGAAGAGGGCTGAACACACAGTAGGAGGCAGAAGGGGGCTGAACACACAGTAGGAGGCAGAAAGGGGGCTGAACACACAGTAGGAGGCAGAAGGGGGCTGAACACACAGTAGGAGGCAGAAGGGGGCTGAGCACACAGTAGGAGGCAGAAGGGGCTGAGCACACAGTAGGAGGCAAAAGGGGGCTGAGCATACAGTAGGAGGTAGAAGGGGGGCTGAGCACACAGTAGGAGGTAGAAGGGGGCTGAACACACAGTAGGAGGCAGAGAGACTGAATGCATGGCAGGCAGTGAGGGGATTGAGTGTGTGTCAGGAGATGGAGAGACTGAGCACACAGGGGAAGGCAGAGGGCAAGTTGAGGAGAACAGGAGGTCACCGGAGCAGCTTTGAAGGGCCTGTGGTCCCCATGGGGACTCCATGTGAGGAGCTGGAAGCGAAGGCTGAGGAGTTCACCGGGTCCCTAGCTGGAAGAAGGCAAAGAACCAGAGAGAGCCGCAAGAGAACACGTCCCCTCTACCCCCCTTCCTAGAGCCAGGGAGCACAGCCAGGAACCAGGCAGGTCTGCAGAGCCTGTATGCCCTGGTGAGACATCACTGGGCCTGAGAGACCCAATAGAACCCACTCTGATGAGGTCAGACAGGACCTCACCTTCAGGGCTGCTTCTGGGAACAGAGTGTACAGAATTGGGGTCTGTGTCCTCTTCTTCCCAGGAGCGGGGCAGCACCTGCGGATGCTGGGGTACCTCCTTAGATGCCTCTCGGGTGGGTGAAAGCTGGACTTTATCGGGGGCCAGTGTGGACAGGGCAGGGTGGTCGCTGGGCTTGACAGGATCCCTGGAGGAGCTGAGAGTGGTCTGCAGTGGGCCAAGTCCAGCCGGGCCTGAGCTGAGCTGAGGCCCGGACCCTCCCTGCCCGGCACTGTGAGAAGTGACCCGGGCATCAGGAATGAGGTTCTCTTCAGGCCCAGCCTTAGCTTCCACCTCTGTCTCCTGGACAGGGAGGCCGGGTCCAGCTGGGGCTGTGGTGGGCAGCCTGTTCAGACCCTCAGGGCTGCTTGTTGTCGGCTGCTCCACAACCACCGTCTCGTCTACCTGCTCCTCCTCCACCTTGTTCCCCTTCTCTTCTTCAATGTCCGCTGTCACTTGCCTGGCTTTGGCCTGCACAGGCGCCGGGGGGCCCAAGGCCGTGGCTGCAGTGGGCCTTGGGAGAGCAGCTGGCCAGAGAGTTGCATGGATGGGGGATGGTGGCTGATTCCCACCTCCCAGAGCGGCCGGGGGGCCCCCGGCTCCTGCCTGGGCCTCGCCTGCTAGGGCTGCAGCAGCTTCTGTCTCCGCCACCTCCTGGTCGTAGCTGTAAGTGTCTTCGTACTGACGCTCGGAATCACCCTCCTCTGCGTCCGAGAAGTTCCCGTGGCAGCCAGGAAGCCGGTAGCAGATGAGCTCTCCGCCAGCGTCAGGGCAGTGGCAGGCCTGGCAGGGAGACAGGTGCACCGTGTGGCCGGCGGGATACTTACTGCCCTCGTGGATGCAGCCTATCTGGCCACACTGTGGGCAGCTGTCGGCCACCATCACAGTCTCAATGCAGTTGGGCGGCAGCTCGGGACACAGCATAAACTGGCAGCTGATCTTGCCGCCACCCGGCGGGCAGGAGCACTCGGTGCTGCCAAAGTCCACGAAGTAGGACTGGCCGGCGGGTACGCGGCCATCCACGAAACCGCCCTGCACGCAGTCGTAGTACTGGTAGCCCTCGCAGGCACAGCCCTGGCGCACGCACGTGGCACAACAGGCGCCCGGCTCCAGCGCCTCCTCGATGCAGTTCTCCAGCAGTGGGCACTCAGCGCCTGTGCAATCCTGCCACGGGACGGCCGCGCCTGGGCTCACGGCCAGGGCCAGGGCCAGAGCCAGCCATACTCCTGCGGGGTCCGGCGACAGCGCCATAGTCCTGTGAGGTTCTGGAGGGATGGAGAAGAAGCCTGTCACACCAAGGCACAGCACGCAGGTCACAGCCTCCCACCCTCTTCTCCCGCTCAGTTACCCCTCAGTCCTGTTCAGACATACATGGGGAAGATCCAGGGTGGATGTCCTGCCTGCTCAGGGGTCACAAACAGCAAGGAGGGTCAGCAGTGCGGCCCTGCCTCTTCCCTCAGGGTGACAGTGATCAGTGTCCTGACCTCAAGCCCACACCTCACACACACTCGAACTCACTACACAGGCCACAGTGCAGTGGTGGAGACAGTCTCAGCTGGCCACACCCACTGTAGGCACACACCACCCATACTTCTACACACAACGACTAAACCAGTTTTCCTCCTTCCAACATTTGGCTGGGTTTCCAGCTATGGCTGCCAGTCAGGGGGTGTGATCAAGGGAGTGCCTGGCAGGGACAGACCCCCTCTGGGCTTTGGCATAGCATCCAACCCCCATCCACACTGCAGCTCCAGCCCTCAGCCCCCAAAGTTCCGGATCACCCCATGAGAGCCTGGGGTACAGGGTTGGTCCAGGACACTGCTGTCCTGTGGGTCTCACTGTCCTGGCCATTGTCCCCCAGAACTGCCCTACTCGGTCATTCCCGCTTCTCTGTGGTGTCCTATGACCCAAGGGCACCTGGCCCAGCTATGCCCAGACCACCCAGCTTCCATCACCAGCAAAGAGAGGCCAGTGCCCCACAGTGGCTGGTACTTTCTCCCCATCCTGAGCACTTACTCCCAAGAGATTTCTTCCTCCTCACAATCTTCCTCACAGTCCTCCTCATAGTCCTCCACACCGTTCATATGCCTCCAGTCCTCTTGCCTGCCAAAGTCACAAGTTCCCATGGGCACAGTGACTCCTCAGCATCAGCCGCAGACAAACTCCCCAGGCCTGAAGGCTCCAATGCTGACTGTTACCTGAAAAAGGGCCTATGTTCTATATGCATGTGCATGTTCCTGTGTGGGTCCTACAAGTAGTGTATGTATATGAATGTGGGCGTGGATATATGTATGTGCCAGTATGTATGTCTATTTGAATGTGGACACGTGTATGTTTGCATGTATGCATGTACAAATGTGTGTATATGTATGTATATTATGTGTGTGTATATGCATGAATGTATATGCGCTCACATGTGTGAATATGTGTATGTATGTATGTATGTATGTATGTATGTGTGTGTGTGTGCAAACAAAACTAAAGAGCTGGTGGGGCCATGGAGGGATTCTCCAGAAGGCAGTAAGACGGGTCTCTGGCATGTCAGTCCCAGGAGCCTTATGGTGTATCTGAGGTCTCTGCTGCCCCCTAAGACTTCTACATCCTTCTTGTTTCCCCACTTTCCCCAACTCAGCTACCCAGCCAGGTGATTGACATAGAAGGTCAAGAGGGTGGAATGAGCCCGGGCTGACAAGGACACCAGCCTCAGGGCGACACTACAAGAATGCCAGCTGCTGCCTGGAATGCTCAGCTCTCCCTAGGGCAGTTGGCAGTCTGCTGTGCAGGAAGTGCATTCCTGGGTCCCACGAGGACATCATGCACCTGCTTAGTATTAGCCTCATGAATCTACTGTGCATGGTAAGTACCAGTGCAAGCAATTCAGGGGACAAGCGGATTTGGTAAAGCTCAGTCGCGCACATCATGGTCATGGTCCATCATGACAGAAGAGTTACTGGCAGGATCTGGGTGATGTGGCCACACCACAGCCAAAGTCAAGAGCAGGACAGCGCCAGCAGCTAGCTCTGCCCAAATGCTCACTGCTCTCTTCGGTTCATCCACTTATCACCTGCTTTGTGCCGGGTCTTCCCACATCAGTCATGCAATGAACGCAGCCTCCTACAGGCTTACTCAGAGGCCTGTCTTAACTAAGTGACTCCTCTCTAACAAACGCTCACCTGCAAGCGTCAAGCTGAAAGTGGATGGCACCCCTCTTTCTTCCTGACCACAGACTACAGGGCCCTCAGCTTACAGCCCCTTCACCTTTTCTCTCCACGCAGCAGAGACTCACTGACCTAACTCAGGGACCGGGGGATAGGGGAGTGCAGGGGGGGGGCAGATTATGTCGCACGACTCGCAGGTACAGTTCAGAACCTCAGTCTGCTTATCCCTGGGGCTGTCTACATGATGGTTTGTCTGGCTGGAGCCAATTGGGCCACCGCAAGCAGAACTGTGAACCAAGGTATCTCTGCACGTGAAACAGAGTTACATAGTAAGAGCCTTCTCCGGTGCTCCCATGATTTGTGATCTGAGACGGAACTGCAACACTAGCAAATAGGTACATGGGAAACAGGACACACTGAGATGGGGGGGGCAGCTAGTACTTTTCTAGTGTAATACTCGGCACACATCCATTTTCAGTGTCTAAAATCGCCACCGCCCAGGCCGTCGACAATGGCAGGCAGCTCTGGACAAGTACATCTCAGTCCCGAGCTTTGCGCCTTTAAAACTTCTCGATTATCTACAGGGAATCTCCTTTGAACAGTGGCAGCCATATCAGAACACCCGGAGACTCACGGACAGCTGGGCTGACAGCCGGGAGATAAACAAGCCATGGGCCCCACCCCTGGGTCCAGCCAAAGGACAGCGCAAGCTAGCAGCAGCCCATCTTGCACACAAGCCCTGACCACAGGGACCTTGTAACAACAAGCATTCCACACTGCTGTCCTGGGGCTCAGGGCCGGCTGCCCATGACTAACGCAGCCTCCACTCTCTGGGGGTGTGCCATGAGCTCTCTGATCATACCCTCATGCTCACCCCAGCTCTACTCACAACAGCCAGAACAAAGCGGAAGCAACCCTGAGGTCCACTGACAGAGCAGGCAAAGAAACATGACCTGGCAGGACGGTGGCTCACAGCAGCCTTGGAAAGAAGGTCATTCAGGCCCAGGTGGCCCACCCAAGTGATGCCTAGGGACAAGTGGGTCATAAGGGGCCACACACCAAGCCCCACTTACACAAGGCGTGCAGGGCAATCAAGGCAGAATGCCAGATGCTGGGGTAAGAGGAGGGGGAAATCTGGCATTTCTGTCAAGGCTTAGAAAGTTCTGGAAATAGACAGTGGTGACAGCTATGTGAAAGAGTAACTGATCTTCATGACACTGAGCTATCCATTCAAAAATGGTATGTTTCGTGTATATTTTACCAAAATAACAACTAACAGCACATGTGTGCTCCACAAGCGAGAGAGACTAGTCAGCTTGCTGAGAGGGGAAGGGAAGCCAGACCAGGTCTGAAGGCCTGGCTGCTCCCTCGTCTCTCTCTAGCTAGTAAGCTTCCTGACAGCCAAGGCCACGAGGGAAATTAGAGGGTGACCCAGCGCTCCCTGTCTGATAAGTGGAAGTCATCTACTCACTGAGACAAACAAACGTGCTCTTGGCACAAGCCATCAGCCAGGACCTCAGCTGCCGGTTGGGTTCTTGTGGAATAGCACGTCCTCAGAGTTAGCGCGTGCCAAGACCAGGCTTCCAGTTTCCAGGGACAAGCGCAGACAGGGTGAATGATCTGACAGGGCACCATGACCAGAAAGGGAGGTATGGGGCGTGACCCCAGGTCTGAAGGGCAGCAGGACAGCAGTCCCATCACTGAGCAGCTGCCGGGATGGGTGGGTGTGCTAAGCCAGACAGGGAAGCCCACTGCAGCACACCCGGCTGCAGCAGGGTCATGAGCTCAAGACCAGCCCAGGCTACGTAGTGAGACTCTTACCCCCCAAAGTACACAATAAAACCTAGAGAGAAAAAGGGAGGGAAAGAAGGAGAGAAAACCAGAGACAACAGAGTTCTGCTTTTATGGAACCAACCTTCTAGAGAGGGGGAAGGAAACAGCAAGGAGGAAACAGAGGGCTGGGCACACCCTTGGCAGCAGAGATCAGAGCAGCTCACGAAGAGTGCGTGTCAGTGAACACCTGCCAGGCACAAATGTGGTGGCATCCAAAAGCCTGGTGATGGCACCAGGCGGAGGAAGTGACATGTATGAAGGTCCCAAGGCAGGATCAAATTTTGGCTGGGACACAGGAAATAGGAAAGACAATGGGGGGGAGTGACAAAAGGGACAACAGGAGGTCAGAGGTGGGTCAGGGGACAAGGAGAGAGGCTAGTCAGCTCGCCATGCATGTGCAGTGTGTAAGGAGCTCCGCACAGCATGCTGCGTGTGTAAGTAGTTTTACACAGCTCACCAGGTATGTAAGGAGCATCACATGGCACCTGGTACTGTAGGTGTCATGCTTTGACATGTGATCGTCTCCACAGGCTCATGTGTTTGAATCTATTTGGGAAAGACATGGCACCCTTAGGAGGTGGAGCCTTGCTGGAGGAAGGCAGTCACAGGGGTGGGCCTTGAGGTTGGTTAGTCCCGCCCTGCTTGAGTGAGTGATCTGCTCTTAAGCCAGCAGCAGCTCTCGGCCTCCATGACATCTGCAGTGACTCCAGCTTCTGCCGCCAGGCAAGCCTTTTCTACCTTGAAGGACTGCATTGCCACTCCGGAACTGTAAGCTGAATAAATCTCCCTTTTCTCCCTTACGTTGTTGAGCCTTGGTAGTGTCTAACAGCAGCATGACAAGTAACTATGCAGTAGTGAACTTTGTTCTAGCACGTGGACACTAGATGGCCACATACTTGGGATTCAAGGAGCTACAGGCGCTGTTGACAGAAGTCTAAGGAATACTCGAGTTGTACAAAGCACAAAACCTGGAAAAGCCTAAACGACAGGCAGGCGAGCCCCACGCCTGGCCCACAAGCACATGCATCAAGGAAGGCCCAGGAACATGCCCAGCACGTCTGCAGGTGACAATGTCCTGCCTGGCATCCATAGTGCCGTGTCTAATGTCAACAGGATGGACACGCCAGCTACAGAATGAGACATGGGAGATAGAACCAGAACCCAAGCTGCCCAGGCATCAAGTCCCCTGGGAAGGGGTTGTAGGAAACACAGTCTTCGGGAGGAAAGTGCCACAGATTGGTAAAGACCTAGCCCTGTGTGGGGTGCAGGGTGCCAGACCCATCTCCTTGCACTCTTGCTGCCACTGGTCTTTCCTTCAACAGGACAAACTCACGAGAGCAAAGGAAAAGCAACATCCTTCAAGGAGCTCCTGCCGCAATCCTCCCACCAGCTCCTCCCAAAGAAAGGAAAGATAAAATGCTGCTGGGCCTGGGAGAGGCTGTTCCTGGACCCTGTGATACTCTGTGATTGGTGATGTCACCATCATCGTGAGCAGAGAGTTACACAGCTTCATGTCCATGACTCTTACCCAACCTCCAAGAAAAGCAAATGTGGCCTTCGGTGCATTGAGACAGAGCTTTTCTGTCCAGCCAACAGATCGAGATGATGAGAAGGGCTGGGCTCAGCAAGGCTGAGTCAGAGCTGATACCTGACTCCAGCTGCCCTCAATCCTTGTCCTCCCACCCTACGGGATTCACCTCCCCACAGCTAGCGCACGGGTGGGTGAGCAGATGGTCGGACAGACAGATGGGTAGTGAGCAGACGGTCAGAAGGACAGATGGGTCAGTGAGAAGATGGTCAGACAGACAGACAGATGGGTAGGTGACCAGAAGGACAGATGGACAGATGGGTCAGTGAGCAGACAGTTAGATGGACAGATGGGTAGTGAGCAGATGGTCAGAAGGACAGATGGACAGATGGGTAGGTGACCAGAAGGACAGATGGACAGATGGGTCAGTGAGCAGATGGTCAGATGGACAGATGGGTAGTGAGCAGACGGTCAGATGGACAGATGGGTAGTGAGCAGACAGACGGTCAGATGGACAGATGGGTAGGTGAGTGGGTGGGCGGGGGGAGTGAATAACTAGATTAGGAGATCAGATGGAGGACAGATGGGTGTAAAGTATGGTAATGGACAACTGGTAGGCAGATTGCAGGGAGCTGATAAAGATAAGCATGGTAACAACTGGGCAGATGGCAAGGAGCTGGGTGGGTAGTTTGGAGGTGGATGGAGGACAGATGGGTGGTGGGAGGGTGGGAGTGTGAGAGACAGCAGAAAGAAGGCAGGCACTCAGCATGGGATGGATACAAACTGTGTCACAAGTGAGTAGATTTGTGAGTGGACAATGGACTTGTGAATAAGCCAGGGAAACTGGCTGAATAAGTTAGGTAAACAGCCAGGCCAGTGGGCAGGCAGACACCCTGGGTCAGTGTCTTTGATTTCCTAGCTGAGCCCAGCCCGAGGCCCCAAGCTCTGACACAGGCCAGCACCTCAGACAGCTCCCTGCCCTGGAGACCAAGCCCAGAGGCTGGGGCCCCAGAGTCAAGTGTGCCCCTTTCAGATCCCAACAGAGCCGCCCCAGCTGTGTGGCCGCAAATAAGAGGCCGTGGCTCTCAGCACCTCGGTTTCCCCATCTTTAGCAAGAGAACATCAGTTCTGTCTCCTCATAGAGGACTGAGGCATCCACAGAAAATCTCTGGACCATCCAGTGCAAGACACAACAGGCAGGCGCCAATAATTTCTACTCTATTTAAAGGTTGTTTTGAAAATGGCTGCAGGCCTAGAAAAAGGAACATGCCTCCTCCCCCTATAAAATGAAGAAAATCCTGAAACCCCAACCACACACAGAGGTATGAGAGAGGAGTCAGCAGACAGCCCTGGCTTCTGTGCACAGCGCAGTGAGAGGACAAGCAGTCCTGTGGAAGAGGCCTGAGGTCAGCGTGGGGCGCTATGCGGACAAGATGTGAAAGATGACTCACACCCCCACCTCAGACATGAGCCCACTGGGTCCCCACTGGGCACAATGACCAGCAGGTCCACCTCAGGGAATGGCCTCCTGTGGACACAGCACATGACGCTGGTGACCACCCTCCCTCTCTGCTCAGGCTCCCACTGCCCCCTGGTCCCAGCACTGGCACCACTTCCTCACCAGCCGAAAGACCTAGGCGGGGCCCTGGCCAGGGACAATGTAGCCGGGCTCCCCACCCCGGAGGAAGGAAATGCCCTTCCCCAGACCCACACTCTCTCTCTCTGCAGCAATCAGCCTCCAAGCCAAGAGGGGCATTTTGTAACTTTTCCAGATTACAGTAACTGAAGACAATGGCTGTGAGTGACGCACAGCTCGACCCCGAGGTGCCCTGGAAAGGACATGCCCAAAGGGGGCCAGCAGCGCCCGTGGCGGAGGACCTGGATGTGGATGGCGCTGGCTCCCATCCCACCCTCCTGCTTGATTGCCGTGTGACCACAGGCAGGCCAGTCCTTCCAGAACCGCAGGCTCCATGCCTTCCCGCCCCACCCTATCTCCGGTGTCACCCTGCCCCTAGGATACCCAGACATCTGCCCAGCAAGGCGGGCTCTCCGCTCTAGCCTCACGGACCTCCTGGGCTCAGAGTATTCTTCTGTGCGTGTCACAGCAGAGGTCCTCCACACCCAGGGGACTGTCTGCCTCCTTCTTGCTACCAACTCACTCACTCAGGGAAGCCCCCCTTACCCAGAGAGCCCTCCTTCCTGAGTCAGCTGTCCACCGTGCTGCTCAGCCCCTGGAGGCAGCTGCACAGCCTCTCATGCTGTCCCCTCCGTTCACCTGCACCTGAAGGGGAAGTTCAGGGAGCCTACTCACCACGAGCCAAGCCCCAGCAAGCACCTCCCGCCTGCTCCCCCACAACATCCATCTGGGTTCCTAACCTTCCCCAAAACGTGACCACAACCAGCACAGTCAGAGCCCCAAAGACTCCATCGGTCCCTGCAGCCAGTCAGGAGCATGAAGCGCAGAGGAGCCCTGCAGGGCAGCGAGCTGCTCAGGCTCAGGCATAAGAGCTCCATCTATCTTCAGGGGACCCTGAGCTTCCTCTCCCGCCCCGACTCTGCTTCTGACCCAGCAGCTCCATCTCTGGATGAGCCTGGCCACTTCTTTACCGCCCCTGCTGCCCACCTCCCTGGTCTCCAGCTCCAGCACCCACTGCACCCTCCAGCTGCTCCCCGACCGCAGCAGGGGCATCGTGCCGTCTCATCCGGACTCCACTCCTCCTGGATCAGAAATCCCTAATGGCACGGCACATGGAGCGATGGGCCGATTTCCCCACCACCCTCTTCTCCAGCCTCCTTCACTCAGGGGCATCTCATCTTCCAGTTGGCCCTGGCCACTTGTCTCTGACAGGCCTCTGTCTTAATGTCCAACACTTCTTCACTGATGGCCATAAAGAGCCTGACCAGCCTCACAGACTCTCCTGGCTCACACTGGACATGACAGTGGACACTGCCTGCCTTGTGGCCATCTCCCTCGAAGATCAAGCAAGCTCCAAGACGGTGGGACCATGGTCTCGGTCACTGTGATATTCTCAGCACTCAGAAGCACTCCGCACCCTGTGGGTGTTCGACAAATGCTGAATGAAGGTGTGAGTTTTCACATCTTTCCAACAGCACCAAGATAAAGGATCGTACCCATTGCATAAGCAAGAAGACAGAGGCGCAGATACTGATTCGCTAGCTCTGAGGAAGCAAAGTGTGGATGCAGCAGAGCTGAGAATCTCTCACGAACCCAGAGGAGACTTACCTGCATCCAGCTACTCCCTCCAGGAGACCAGGATTTGTGTCAACCTCCCTGGGCCAAGAGCATGGCCAAATTCACATTTGAAGGGCAGAATGAGGATACATGTCCCCTGAAAACCACAAGGCTTGCCCCAGGGAGCCTGCAGTGAATCACCACACACCTCAGGAAAAGGGTGAATGGAAAGGGGGTGGGAGAAACGACAGCTTTTGTCCACTGGCCAGGCTTCGCAAAACACGACTTTAGCACCACATGGATTAATTGCCGTGGAAACTCTCATAGGTTGTGCCAAGAAGGCCGACGACTCAGAAGGTCAGTGAACGCAGGGCTGGGAAAACCACCTCGTGCCCTTCCACCTGGCACAGCACGCACCACTCAAGACGGCTTTGGCTTCAGGGAACATTTTGCGGTTTGTTTTTTGTGGCACTGGAGGTGGAGTCCAGAGCCTTGAGCATGCTCCGCACACACTCTACTGACACCCAGCCCCGGTGCAAGGCTCTGAGCATGTGCAACCCCTTCTAAATTCAACAAGGCACACAGTAGACAGTCTCGGCTCCCCCTGCACCCTGACCCTTCCCTGCAAGAGCAGCTAATAAACTTCTTGGGTACACTGCATGCACAAGAGCATGCAAATGCACTAAATGCATGATCGCATACAAGGCAGTGAGCTTTACACAGGTAGCTCCCAGACCTTCTAGATCTTTCCAGGGCCTGTCCTCTGGCTTACCTGGCTGAACAGTATTCTACAGAAGGCCGTGTCACCTCTAATAATTGTGTGTCCACAGGGAGCTCAGGCATCCCCCGCAGGCCTGGCTCCCCCTATCTGTATTTTCTCAGAACAAAGCTGCCCTGCCCCAGGCCTGGCTCTAGCGGAGGCTCGGAAGTGTGGAATGTCCTCTGCAGGGGCATATAGCCTTCAGATCCTGCGGGGAACAAGATATCTCTACACAGAACTGCATCTCGCAGCTCCTTCACTCAGAACCAGTAAGAATCTGAAAACTCCCCACAGCACCCTTTCCATCTCCTCCCCACTGCCCTCTTCCCACCCAGATCTGTCTGTCTCACATATCCAAGCCTACTGCACTACCTGCTCTCCACAGCCACCCAGTTCCGCTCAGAACCTCCTAGGAGAGGCTTCCACAACAATAGTCTACACAGCGGTTCCCGGCCAGCTGGTCTGTACTGTGAGTTCTAGACTAGCTGGAGCTACATACAGGGAAGGACCTGAAACCACAAACAGGTCATAGGAGAACTTAGGATACTTTCAACCAGACACATAGATTGCTAATGACACAGGACAGCCACAGAAATTAGGGCTAGAATAACATAATGGCTGTCACACACCATGTTGCCATCAGCAGCACCCTGTGAGACTGTGATCCACCTGCTCCTCTGTCTGTGTGGTGCCCTGTTCCTCTCTGTCTGGCATCTTTGTCGAGACCAGCCATAGGGTTAAAGGAAAAACTGTTCCGAGTCCAACAAGACGCAAAGCCAGCAGGTGTCCAAAAGGACCTGCCTGGGTGATCCCAGGGCTGAGTGGATTCACCCAGAGACCGGTGCTCTTTACCTCACAATGTCAGTGAGGGCATCATGCAGCCCCCCCCATGCCAGGACCCTTGTAGGCCACGAAGGCTGGGTGGTGAGTGAGTTTCCCCTGGGCCTAAGCTCAGTCCCATTGTTGGCAGTCAGTTTGCATGGTTGCTGATAAATGACCATCAAACGGCTTAAGGGAACAAGGGGTTTATTTCCTTAAGACAGTCCAGTTACAGTTCTCAGTTCAGCTTGATGGAAGAGTATGCACTAACCCCAGGGCTGAGGGAACTGGCCACAACATCTTTACATAATGGCTGAGAGAGGGACGATCCTTACTTGTTAGACCAGCATGTCTGGCCAAGTGTACAAAAGGATGCCAACTTCCTCAACCGGCTCTCAGTATTTTATTCATCTCTTTAGGGCCTAGTCCCACCCACCATAAGCTGGGCCTTCCCCATCAGCTAGACAATCTCCTGCAGGTTTGTTCTGGGCTTAATCGGACCACTAATTCTCCCAAATGTGCCCAGAGCTCAAAACCTCAACAGTCAAGTTGATACCTGTGCTTAACTAACTGTGACACCCACCATGATCCCACAGAGCAGCTTTCCCACTCTAGTTATGTCAAGCGTTTATTCAGACCTACTATGTGACAGCTGTGGACGAACTCAAAGAACTGCAGAGTCACAGATACAAGTCCTTCCTCTTGCAGGATTCGATGAAGCCACAAACAACTCTGCTCTTGGTCAGAAAAGGCTGAGCTAAAATCCTGTTCCCCCTTGCTTGCTGGAGACCCTCTCTGAGTCTCCTTTCCTCATCTGTCAATCAGGGGCCTCATGGAACCACCATCAGGATCTAAGAAGAAAAGTGACATGTGAGGCCTAACTCAGGTGGTCCATGAACTTCTGCCTTCCTCCTCTAGAGACCTCAGGCACCTGAAGACCACCACCACCACCACCACCACCACCACCACCACCTACCACTACCACCCCAGACCAGAGAACATCTGATACCATCACAAAGATGCAGCCAAGGCCCTGGCTGCCCCTACACTGCTGCTGCGACTACAACACTCAATGGGAGACTTGTCCAAGGTTTCTCTGGGCATGGGGGGGGCAAGCTTGCCCACACCCTTCTGCAATGCATCACAGGCCTGTGAGGGTCCAGAAGGAGCCAAGAAGAGGTAATAAGGCTGGATGTGGACTGCAACCAAACTGTATTTGTGGTGCATTCTGCAGTGTGGCAGGCAAATAGCTCCACAAGAACATCTGAACCCGAACCACAAGAATTCTTGATTAATCAAGAGTAGAGGGAAATCCGGACTTTAATGTGAAAGCTGCTGATTTGAAAATGTTGGCAGCTAATTAATTTTTTAGGAATAATAATAGCGAACCAAGAGCCAAGCAAAACATGAGGGGCCAGGGCTGGCGGGGCTGCACTCTACACATGCTTTCCTCACACGAACAGAGGGTGGTGGGAAGTCAGGGGGGCATCCCACCCTTGGCACCAGCAACTTGCCCCTCCCTTTCTTCTGGGTGTCTGCACCCTCACTTAACACCTGTAGAGGGAGAGGCTCATCATTCAATCACAAACACACACCCTGCACCCTGTAGCCACCCAAACCATCAAAGGTTCCCCAGGGAGGACTTAGATCAGCACCATCTTAGCAACCAAGTACCCAGACCACTCTTGCCTCTTCCTCCCTCTGACCTGCTGCATAACATAGGGGTGGGGAGATCGTCTGAGATCAGTCCCCCACTGACCCAAGTACGCAATACTAAGCTGATGGTCTTTCAGCACAACAGGCGTGAGAGGCGCAAGACCCTGCCTGGTAGACTGAAGAATGGGAGGCAAACACAGGGGATGGTGAGGAGTCAAGCCCACTTCTGAAGGCTGAACCAAACCTGGGGAGAGGGGGTGCCACAACTATACGGATCACAAGAAAAGCCTCTGAGCCAAGAGCAACACAACTAAGCACCTCCCTCCCCCAAGGTTGGGGTTCCCATCCTCCCAGAACTACAGGTGCTGGGAGCCAGAAGCCGCCCTTGCTCTTGAGTGTGGGGCCCACCGACCGTGTCTTCGGATAACTGTCTGAAACCGGCCTGCGTAGGGAGACCGTGTGCGTGGGATGGAGATCAGTCCCATACAGTCCGATACACGCAACTCTCTGTGCGTGTTTAACCAGCACAGCATGAGCGAGAGGCGTGCATGTGAAGCGCCTGTGAGCAAAGGACTGTGGAGCAAGGGGCAGCGGGTGAGGGGTTCTGGCCTGAGGAGTCGGGGCGTGCGCCTCTGCTGGTGCGATGCGCTTGCAGCAGTGACTGGGGGTAGAGTGGCGGCAGAGGTGCCGTCCGGAGAGGGCCCGAGGGTTCCCTCTCTGGCGGGCGGTGACCCTGGGGAACACTGAGGGGCCAGGCTGGGAGTGGGGGTCTGGAGGAGGCGACCGTCCTGGCGCATTCTGGAGCGGCCCAAGCCGGCTCCGGCGCCCGTACTTCTGCCACGGGCCCGGCCCGTCCCTGCAGCCGCAACCCGGAGAGTTAGACCCGGCGGGCGGGCGCGCTGCGAGGCTGGGCAGTGCGCGGGGCGCGTCCGAGGTCCGCCGGGCCATCGCAGCCTGAGCACCCGAGACGAACCCCGCCGAGCCGCGGCCCCCGGGGCTCACGCAGGGAAACTCGCGGCCCAGCACTCACCCGGGACGCTGCGCTGCGCGGCCGTCCGTCCGTCCAGCCCGCCGTCGGCGCGTCGAGAGCCGGGAGCCCCGGCTGCGCGCGGCGCGGGGCGGGGCGAACCAGGCGCGGCCCAGACCCCCCCCCCCATCCGCCCTTCTGGCTCCGCCTCCCGACCAGGCTAGGCTCCCTCCAGGGAGGGGGTGGCCAGGCGCAGCTCCTGCCCAAACATCTGTACAAAGCCCCAAGTCTGCCTGGTGTAGCAACAGAGCCCCAAGATCTCCCGACCCCGCCCTGAGCCCCTTTTCCCTTCCTGGCTGTATTTTGAGTTCCAGATGTTGCCGTGTTGCCCTTGGTCCAGCTGTGGGCTTTTGAGAGGCCATAACGGCCTGCCTGAACTTGGTTTCTCCTCCTCAACCAAGAACCAGCACCGCTTGGTACGCTGTGATGGCCAGAGACACAAAGCTGTGGAAGGCATACCTACAGAGGACAGTCTGGCAGTGCAGTTCTCCACTCTGCAGGCTCCTCTGCCTCCACAGACTACCCAGGCCTGTCCTTGTTGTGGCCCAGTTCTGCTGCATGGTCCCCTTGCAGCCTCAGCCAAGGCCTGACCTCTCTGGCCATCTCTTGACCTCTTTTCTCAAATCTTGCTTGATGAACCCCCTGTTGATATGGAGAACCCTGTCTGCCATAGCATAGGCCCCAATGGACAGTAAACATTGTGAGTTGTAAACTGAGAACTCATTACGGAGTTTCCAATGGCCAACCGAGGCAGGGTGTCCAGTCCCCACTACCCACAGACAGTCCACCCAGAGCCTGTAAATGGCAGTGGACCCTGTGGGATGCAGGCAGTGGTAAGTGGTTCCCCGTTAAGGTCCTCTTCCTGGCCATAAATGAAGTCTAGTTAATCCAGGCTGTGGCTGCCGGTCACTCAGGACCATAGACCTGCATGCTGAATTGTGCATTGAAACACCACACTCAGCCCCTCCACAGCACCAGCTCAGCACCCCAAGTGAGCCCCAATGCTCCTCCACACCTCCCACTGCTTAGCTGTCCTGTCCTTCCATCTGTTCCTCTGGCTTCCTTCCCCCTTTCTTGTCTTGTCTTTTATTGGAGTAAAACCTCCTATGTTAACCAGTTGGAATATGTGGCTCCCTGGCACTTGGCACATGTGCGAGTTTCTCTCTTGCCCTCTTCCTCACTGTACCTGCCTGAGTCTCTAAATCAAGTTCTATAGTGCTCCTGCCTTGTTCAGGGACTCCTGAACTCCCCTCGGTGCTCTTGCCCCCTCCCACGTCTTCCTTCTGTGCCTCTCTGTGTCTTCATCTCTGTGTAGTGTCTGCAGGTCTCTCTGCCCCCTCTGTCTGTCCCTCCTGGCCTCTGTACCTCCCCAGCACTCTTAGTGTCCATGCCTGTCAGGATCCTCCGAGTCTAGAATCCAAGAACCACCTGCCATCTATGTCCACGGCCACTACCTGGCTCTGAGCAGCACCCATGCCCAAGAATACTGCACCATCCTCACCCCAAATGCCTCCTATAGTCCAAGCCAGGTGTGAGGCGGCTGTGAGGAACACGAGTACAAGAAGAGAAGCACTTGCCCAGGTTCACACACCTGGAGAGGGAAGGCGTAGGAATCAGGGGCTCACAGAGGAGTCAGAACAGGAAGTAGGGCCAAAACCCAACAGAGAGGCCCAGTCCAGCCTGCCCTGGTCTCCTGTCCAAACCTAGGCAGCCTTCATACCTAGGAACTTTCCCCGGTGGCACATATTATCCCTCGGGGCCTTTGCATGTGCTGTCTACCTACCTGAAAACCTTTCTACTAAGTGCTCAGGACTTGCTTGAAATACAGCTGGACGTGTCCCAGCCCCAAAGGAGTCCCCCCGAGACCCAAGTCAAGCCTCTCTAGTCCATTTCTTACAGCAGTCACCACAGGCTGTCTTTTAAAGACTCATCAATAGAATCACCTGGCAGCTGGGAATTCTGGTACATATCAGCTGCGTGAGCTGGAGCCAATTCCTTTCCCTCTCTGGGTGATGAAACAAGCCTAATGACATCGGGGCCTCACCAGGTACTGTTGGGAAGATGGAGCGAATTGAAATCTCCAAACACTTGCAATGGGGCTTTGCCCAGAGGGTGAGTGGATAGCAGATGCAGTCCATCCTTGGTGGCCAAGGGCAAAAAAGCACCAGGCATGGGGTCGCCAGTCCAGGCAGCTCAGGGCTCAGCCCTTCTGTGCTGCAGATCCCAGGTCCAGAAGGAGAGGCAGGGAGCCAAAATTCAGCCTCAGGCTGTGGTGGGGGAGCCCAGGCCTGGCTGTCTTTCCAACAGATAAAGTGGAGGTCCTTCATCCCTCGTCATCTGAGCCTCAGTGCTGCCTGGACGCCACCTCAGACACAGCATCACCCCCCAGGAATGTGGGGCTGGGGCCTGGCCTGGAGGAAGTCACAGGCTGATAAGGCGGAGATAGAGTGTCACAAGCAGACAGCAATGTCTGCTCACAGCAGTGACAATCTCACCAGTTCCATGGCCCCCGGGGTGCCAGAAACGGCACCTGAGCATCCTGGCCAGCCAGAAGGAGAGGACAAGGCACAGGCCTTGGGGTGATCTGTCCACACTGGGTGGCCGGAGAGGCCCACTGCCCCTGTCCAAGCCTTGTGCCTGGCATGGGAACAAAGAGAGGGACAGTAACTAACTGCAAAGACACTGCATTCAGAGCAAAGCTTGGTCTTGCCTTAACCCCGCCTCCCCCTGCAGTGGCCTTCAGCCATGGTGGTCCGCCTGGCCTCAACGTCCTGTTCCCCCCTCCCTCCTCCCTTTCTCTCCGCCCGCCCCCATTGAGCAGAGCAGTGTCTGCCACATGGTGAGTCTGTGGTTACATGCGTGTTGTTACCGTGGCGTTGCAGCCTACAGCCACCTGAGGGAGAAAGGACACCAGGATCTCTGGGACTCAACTCAGGAGGAAAAGAGCTGCTTCAGGATCAAGGGCCCACTGTCAGCCTAGACACAAGCAGTGCGGGCGCCGGGTCAGCCTCCTGCCTCTGGGAGCTGTCACTCCCGGACCCCCAAAGCAGGTCTTACATCTCTCCTTTAACGCTACTCCCAGGGAGAAAAGGAAGGTCCGAGTCAGGGAAACCCTCCAGAGAGAATCTGCTGTGACCCTGGATCCAGGAATCTATGCCATGGATTGGACAGGGTTCAAGTCTCCCCAAGGTTGGGAGAGCAGTAGCAGAAAGCGGGGATGCTGAAGTGGTAGAATCTTCAGGAGCAGAGACAGGTGGAGGGTAGCCAGGGTCCCAAAGCATCACTACCCTCCACAAGGTTGTGTACTTCCTCGGGGCCAGATATTTTCCCTCCGGAGTCGGTTCTTGTTACAAGCCTGGCCCCCGAGTCTCTCCATGTGAGCTGTCTCTCCCGTTGAGTTCCCACCATGATGTGGAACAGCCCGGATTCCTCTCGAAAATATCAGCCCCATGTTTTTGAACTCCCCAAACACAGAGCTAAACCAGCCTCTGTTCTTCATAAAGCGCCAGACTTGGGGAGCTCGTTCAGCTGCAGAAATTGAACAAAGATGAAACTCAGAGACAATGGCAGCTACTTTCAGAGGCCCGCCCCATCCTGGAGCGGTGACACCCGGCATCCTCCACCCTACAAAGACCGGGGCGGCATTGCCCCAGACCGCAGCGGATGACAGTCATCAGAATCCTCCAGGGACTTATTTGTTAGAAATGCCCATGTCTAGACTTACTCCAGAACAATGAAATCCTCATCTCCAGGGGGCACAGGGAGTGTTCGTGTTCTGAGAGCCCCTCTACTGTAAGGTGAAGCCTTTGCTGGTGGAGGGCATCCAGCTCTTCTACCTCCCTGGGGGCAGAGGGATGTCTGTGGGAACCAAGAGGCAGGCCACATGGAGCCCCTGAGGCCCCTCTAGAGGGTGAATCAGGGCTGGAATTCCCCCTGTGTATATGCGCTCACTTGAGCCCCCTCCTCCAGCACGAGGGGATACATCATCAATCTACGCAGCCCAGACTCCAGGAAATCGAAGGCAGGAACTGGCAGACCAATGAAGCTTTGACTCAGAGACATATGATCCTATGGGATCTCTGGCCTGGTCAAGCCCCCACCCCACCCCATCCCCACCCTACATCCTCAAACCCAGACCATCAATGAAAAACTGGTCTGTTACCCTGGGAAAGACCCTGTTGTAGTTATTTGTATTGTTGTCAATAAATTCACCACCAAATGGCTTAAGGGAACCAGAGCTTTATTCTGCCTGACTATTGTCCAGTTACAGTTCCTTGTCCAGTTTGTCAGGAGAATCCACAGCAACACTAAGAACTGAGGGAACTGACCACACCACATCCATGGGATGGCTGAGGGGACAGTCCCCGCCTGCCACACCAGCGTGTCTGCCCAAGTGTACAGAAGGATGACGACTTCCTCAGTCAGCTCCCTCCATTTTTTTACCTGCCCAGGGACTAGTCCCACCCACCACGGACTGGGCCTTCCGCATCAATTAAACAGTCTCCTGCAGATTTGCTCAGAGCTTAACTACCAATGTCTTACAATTGTACCCAGCGCTTAGAGCCTTCAGTTGCTAAGTAGACACCATCTCTACAACTACAATAGACCCCTCCTTCACCTCTGTGCCTCCCACCTCTCCATGAATCCGCTGCACCCACCCAGCTTTTCTCTACCTGTGGCAGAAACTAACAGATTCCGGCTCCTACCAGAAGTTTATCTGGGCACATGCTGGCCTTCTGGTAGGAGGCCTCTCCCTGCACAGCCGAATCTGTTAGTTCCCAGCCTTCCCATAATCAGATGAGACCATAAACCTTCTAGACCCTTGGACGGGAGCAGGAGAGAGCAGGACACCTGCCCAGCTTTGCAGAGGCATGACCTATGCCTGCAGCACAAGTTTCTCTCAGAGGGAGTGGCCAGCACTGACCTTCATCTCTCTGGCGAAAGACAGAGAGAATACAAATGTGTGGTGGACAGAGGACGACTTTCCCAAGTCAGTTCTCTCCTTCCACCACGAGGGCTCTTAGCCAAATGCAGGTCTCCAGGATTGCACACAGATCTTTTCCCTGGCAGCACATCTAGAATCTAAATTGACCTCTCCGTCAAGGATCTGTTCTTCTAATCCTTGTGCTGTCCTGCAGTGGTCATCTTGACAAAGAAGCTGAGACGCGGAGGCACAGCTGGGGTCCCTGCCCTGAGCCGCTGGACCCCAGGGGCAGCACACTCTTTCCTTCGTATTATCAGGGGCCAGGCAGCCTGGGGCAAGGTGCTTAGTGGGCAGAAGCACATGGGGTGGGGCATGGAGGAGGAGGAGCCATTTCCCTGCTTGTTCCAGGAAAGCAGCTGGCCTGATGCCTCTGTTTGGGAGGGTGTCCCCTGCCTCCCGTGGCCGGCTCACTCCTGACTCACCGGCCCATCCCTCCCCCAGTCCTGATGAAATTGCCAGCACTTCTCAGACGTTCTGGCCACCCTGGCTGTGCAGGCCAGCTCTCCTGACTAGGGGAAAGTGAGAAGAGGACACATACTGCCCCCATTGTGGGCTGAAAAAGGCCGAGGGGGGGGGACAGGACCTCCACCCTCCAGAGCAGCCCAGACAGGGAAGAGACCTGCCTGAGGCAGCACAGCCAGACTCTCAGGACTTCAAGGGGCAGCCCAGGGCAGAGTCCTGGTCCTGAGCAACCTCGGCCTCTCCATCTGTGCAGTGAGAGAAGCTGGCTCTTATCTTAGTAAGTGAGAGAAACATAGAAAAGGTTCAATACTTGTGAATGTATCCCCAGGAGAATCTCTTCCAGCTAATCTTGTTTTCCACAAATGCATGTGTAATGGATGAATGTGAATGTGTGTATGAATGTTTCTATGAATGTGTGAGTACATATGAATGATGACATAAATGTGTGTGTGAATACTTGCATGCATCAATGTATGAGTGTCCCGCATGGATGCTCATGTGTGAGTGAATGAACCCAACTATGAAAGCCTTTGTTTCAGCTTCGTGTTTTTTCCCTCGTGACTTTCCCTGGCCGTGTTCCCTGTCCTGGCAGACATCCACAGTCACACTCAGCAGTTGCACATGAGTCCCCCCACCCTGCACTGACCACTTCTAAGTTAGCTTTAATCATAAAAAGTGACCTGAAGAACAACATTGGATTTATATTCCAGGTACTTGCCCATCTCCATGTACATTCTTCAGTGCTTTTGATACAAATGCCAATGGCCCTCCCAGAAAGTCACTCCACTTCTTTTGGTCCCTGGTGCTGACTCCCCAGTGCTAGCTGTGGTTGGTTCGCCAGCCTGCGCTCCTGCCACCATGCACAGTGGCCTCTGCAGCCTTTCAAGTGCACTTCAGTGAAAATAGCACACGAATAGTCTTGGTTTTTACACGGCATCATCTTGGTGATTTGCAGAGATTTTCTCCACCTGGGGGTCTCTGGATCCAATCCACACTGTAGATCCTTCTCCACTTTGGTCATGTGCTTGCTTTACATATAGAATTTTTTTTGACTGATGAAGACAAACCTACCAGTATTTTTCTCTGTGGTCTCAGACTCTGGGGCTGTGCTTAGAATGGCTTCCTGCATTTTCTTCCATTGTCTTATCCGTCCATCTGCCCATCTATCCATCCACAATTGTCCTTAACCCTGACCCCAGCCTCTCAGTCCTTCCCACACACTGGTGCATCCTTCAGTATACTGCTGGGGGTGGAGGGAGCTTCCTGAAATCTCTAGGAGCAGCAGACCCCCCCCCACACACACACATACACTTGTCTTTGGGGATTCCTGGCTTCAGGGGCGTAACCCATCTCAGTGGCCATGGGAAAATGTCTTTCAGTGCCTTGACGTGGCACTGTAGAGGTGACTGGCGCCCTCTGCACCCACCTTGCGGTTAAGCTGTGGCAGCTGATGACAGACAGCCCAGCAGAGAGAACTAGCACAAGACTGCATAGAACCAGCTGCGATAGGAAGGTTGGGGAACCTTGGCAGCTGGGCTGAGCTGTCTGGTACTGCACCCCATTCCCAGGCCTTATTCCCCAAGCTCTCCTCCCAAGCTCTACCACCTGGAGAACCTCTCCCTACCTCCTTCTTCTGCCTCCCCCCAAGGGCCTTGGAGCCTCTGATCAGCTTAGTCAAGACATCACAAGTCACTAAGGCAGTGACGGCAATGGCAGCTGAGGAGTCTGCGTTCGAGTTCGTGGAGCTTGATACAGCACCTCAGGTCCCGTCCACCACAGTGGAGAGGAGAAAACATGTCCCCACTTTGCTTCCCAGAGGGTGAAGCTGAGCAAGGCTCAACGGCCCAGACTCCCTGTGATCCCAGGCTCCCCAACTCAGCAGGCTCTGCCGCTCCACCAACTCTGAGATGCTGGGGTACCCCTGGGTCTTAGAGATGCAGAGGTTCTACACTTCTTCTCTGGGTGGGAGGAGCCCAGTCCCCCTGTTCACTTGAGTCCAGAAGGAGCGGGAGTGACTCTTCCGCACTGGGGTACTCTGGTGAGGGACTGGGCAGCATGGGACCCTTAGAAAAGATTCACCTCAGACATTCCAACCTATAGACTTTAGGTGATACAACCCAAGCTGGTAGTTGTTATTTGGGGTGTTTAAGCCCCAGGTACACGACTTCCCATTCCTCTCACAGAGTTTCCTCGACACCCATGGGCAGGCCCCCTATCGTCCTAGGCATCTGCACCAAGCTTCCACCTCGTCCAACTTCCTCCTGGAGCCCTCTCTTCCTCCTCCCCAAATCCCTGATCTGGCACGAGGCAGGGACCCACACTCAGGGACCCCCTGGAAGCAGGAAGTCTCCAGCGAGGCGCTTCCAATTGTTACCGCTACCTGTGCAGCCCAGGGCCCCGACAAGCTCAGGGACTGAGCCCAGTCTCTCTCTGCACGCTACTCTCCACCCCTGACCCCTTGCAGGGGGACAAAACCTCAGTCACTGCCCACTGCTCCATCCCCACAAACAGGTGGGGGGACCAACCCAGGTTGCCTTCTCTGAGGTCTAAACCCATCTTATCATCCTGAGTTCTGGGGGCATTGCCTCTCTGGGTCACAGAGTCCTCCACAGTGAATAAATCCATGTGCTTTTATGAAGATATATGAAATTGTGTGTGTGTGTGTGTGTGTGTGTGTGTGTGTGTGTGTGTGCGCGCACGTGTGCTCTCAGGATGCAGCTTGGGCATAGTAAATGCTCAATGAGTATCAGTAAGCATCACACAGGCAATCTTCCCTGAGTACCCACTGCACATCTAGTGCAGCCCTGTGGGCCCAACAATGACCAGGACTTTTCCTTTGCCCACAGGCAGCTCAAACTGCATTAGAAACAGCTGCAGGGCTGGAGAGGTGGCTCAGGGGTTAAGCCTCCGCCTTGCAGGAGGAAGGTCCTGAGTTCGGATCCCAGATCCCACGTATAGACACCAGGCGGAAGCGGGGGCGGCCTGCACTTTTGGTCCTGGTAGGGCGGAGCCTGTGAATCCCGGGGCAGAGGCACCCATGGTGGTTCGCGAATTCGTCCGTGGTTCTACACATACACAGACACACACACACACACACACAGACACACGCGCGCGCACGTACACACGCATATGCACACAGTTGAATAAATAACATAATAATAAAAAAAATAAAAAAAAAAAAAAGAAACAGCTGCAGATACAGCAAACTCATGAGGGTAGCAAGAAACAAAGGGAACCAGCAAGTGGGCCGAGGACTTCCATGTGCAGGTCCCACACTGCCTCCTCCAGGGAGTAGGGACACCAGTCTCACCCTCTCCAGTGCCTCTGAGCGCTGTAGCGGGTGGGAGGAGCCACAGAGGATCCTGGAAGGTAGCATGGCCCTGGGGCAGGGGTGGAGGAGTCAGTCCTTCGGAGGGCAAGTCCAGAGGATGGTGGGCTGACCTCACAGTGCCTCTGCACAGCTGAGCAAACCTGTGCTCATTCTGAGACTCACGATGGGCTGTGTGACAAGGGTGGATGTGCAGATGGAGACCACGGGCTTCACAGGAGGGCGGCTTCCCCGGGGGGGAGAGAGAGAGAAAGACTGAGAAGCAAAACAGAACACATCGGACCCACTAGGAGTCGGGAGAGAGGGAACTTGGGGTAGACCCCTGTCTGAGGGCATGTCGGCGTTGTTAGAGAGCTAGGAAAGGGGCCAGTCTGGACCCACACTGCAAGTCCTAGAACCCTGGTCCTGGGGGAGATAGGAATTTCAATACAGACTTCAAGCACGGCTAGATCATAGTGTGTTTCCAGGATGAAGCACCTCACTCCTCTCCTCCGATCATTGACCCTTACTTCACTTTCTACCAAGGCCACCTCTTCAGTGACCAAAATCATCCTGTAGCTCCAAGTCCAGCCAAGGAGCAGGGCTGGAGAACTGACCCAGAACACTGTCCAACGTGCTGGGCTAAAGGAGGTACCCAAGCCCAAGCCTTTGCTGTGGCACAATTGGGCTGTGCTGACTGGCTCATTCCAGGGGGCAGAACACTCCCAAAAACCTAAGCAGAGATGAGCCAAGTGCCAGGTAAGATAGACAGGTCCATGAAATGCGAGTAGGCTTGTGAATCACCAACTTGGATTTGAGGTCAATTCCTTCCCCACACCCCACCCTACCCCGCCCCACCCCATAACATCAAACTCATCTGTGATTGGTTGGCCAGTCCAGCCAGTAAGAGCCCAGAGAGATCCCTGGTCCAGGAGCCAGGCTGCCTCCTAGATCTTGGTGGGTCTGGTGGGAAATGGCCGTCTGCGGTTGGTGACTAATAAGAAAACAAGCAGGTTACACCCATCGCAAAAATGCAGCCAGAAGGACAGAGAATGATGTGAGCCCCAGCCAACCCAGTGACGTGGAAACAGCAGAAGGTCCTATGAGCAGGGGCATCCCACACAGGCCCCTCCTCAGAGGCACTGCCTTTCCCCCACTTCCCCCCACTTCCCCGTCTGCTTACTTCAGGCTATTTCTGAACTCAATATGGAGACTCATGACATGTCCCTCACGAGACTTGTCTGTGCAGATGCCTGTGTCTGACTTCATCTTTTTAAGTACTGCCTAATATTCCACTGGACAGCTCTAACATGCTGAATGGGTCCCCTGACTGTGAACAACTGAGTTGTTTCGTTTTCTTTGTTCCTATGACAACAGAGATTCCCATCTCTGGTAAACGGGTGGGAGTCCTGCAGGGCAGCCACCCAGGACAGCAGGCCTGCTGTCTCTGGGGGTCCCCATCACATGTCTCCTGGTGGCTGCTGCCCACAGCACACTGCCAGCACCTGCTCATGTTGCCTGAGCCCATCTTCCGTTTGCACCTCTTGCAGAGAGAAGCCATCCCCGCCCGTGCTTCCTCTGGCTGGGCCTTTCTGCTCACGCCTTTCCCTCTACAACTCTTCTCTGCGAGCGCTTTCCCATCACGCTCTGGCATGTGGCTCCCTGCCCTGAAGCCCTCCCAGGGCTCCCCTGGGCCATGGAGTGCAGCCCACACCCCGCAGCCTGGCGGCCAGGCCCTGCAGTGGTTTGGCTCCAGTCTGCGCCTCTACTTGCTATAGAAGCCGCTTCCTGCCTCTCCTCTTCCACCCCTGCAGGTCTTTGGAGTGTGTGTGTGTGTGTGTGTGTGTGTGTGTGTGTGTGTGTGTAAGGGGTCCTCATGCTTGTCACACCCAGCAGAGAGCCCCACTCTGCCCGTGGGCTCAGGCTTCAGGCTTCAGCTAGGACTTGCCTTTCCTTTCCCACTGTGTCTCCAGCGCACTACACCTGAGTGGTCTCAGGGTGCTGTCCAGGGACTCAAGGTCCACAGGCTCCTCAGGCTCTGCCCTAGGGCAGCAAACTCCCTACAGGTCAAGGTGCACAGAACCAGCTGCCCAAAGCCCTTCAAAGAGGGAGAGGAGGGAGAGAGGGGTACAGCAGTGTGGGGCCTGGAAAGGGTCTACTCTCATACACAGGGGTGGAGGCAGAACACAGAAACCACAGAGAACTGCCCAGGAGGGTACAGGAAGGAGGCTCTGGGCTTAGAGTCTGGGAGCTGGGTGTTGTCTGCTTGCCACTGGTGACAGAGTCCTCTGGACAAGTGTCTTGACCCTGCATCAGTTTCCCCGCATTGGGTACTCCTGGCTACTTTCCCATCCTAGTACCTAATGGCCTCGTCTGAGGTCCTTCCCCCAGTTCCAGGCGCAAGAGCAGGCAGACCCCGAAGCAGACAAAGGGGCCTTGTTCCCCAGCTCTTTGCTGGAACCTTTCCCCCACCCCCAGCTTGGCTCCAGCTGAACAAAACCAGATGCCAACACGTGGGGGAAGGCAGTGGGCGGGCAACATCCCAGGACCCTCTCAAGGCCTGGGCCTCCGCCAGAATTCCAGATGCCACAGACTCCGAGGCGAGCTCCCTGTCCACACCGGTGTTGGTGGCACCAGGCCCTCATCCGAGTCCCCTGGGCTGAGTGAGGGAGCCAGCCAAAGCCCGCTGCCCCTGGCCTCGTGCAGGGCGTGTGCTGAGCCTCCAGCAGGCAAGGCCGGCATCTCCGTGTGCAGAGAAGCCGGGGAGGAAGGAACGTCTTGATCCCTGAATCCCGGCCCTGCTGATACGCACAGTACTGTTGCGAGGTTCCCACTGGCCTGTGACTGTCCCCTGAGGAAGCACAGGTGGGCCTGGCTCACAAGTCACCACTAAGCAAGCTGAGGTCCTGCTACCCAAGTAGAAGCTTCCTGGCTCTTTGGGCATCTGATGTTGCAGCTTAGTTAGGCCTGAGGCTGGCACTGCCAGTCTTGGGCTCAGGATGCTCCGGTTGGAGGCCCTGGGCTTTCAGCTTCTGCGGCCCAGTACTGGGCAGCTCGTAACTGTTCTGTTTCAGCTCTGTACACATGACTGGGACCCTGGGCCCTCAGTACAGCCAAGTGTGGCAGCTGCGTGCCCCTGGGCCACTGAAGCTCACGTCCTCTGTAGGAGCCTGGCAGCCTGCATGCAGCCAGAGCAGATGTGGCAGGCATGTCTGCACCAACCAGGGGGCCATCCTCCACGTGTGCGTGAATCACCATCCGTCCTTCACGCTAGGCCACCAGGACGAGCACACCCTCTGATCTGGATGGAAACAGCAGCCGGGTCATCTAGAGTTCGGGGCGGCTTGCAGTGGGCAGAAACTAACACAAAGGGTCTCACAGCACTTGGTGCTGTACTTGCTGCCGAGATGGAGCCCTCTGGCACACCTCACAGGATGGACGCCACTGCTGGACAACTGCGTGCAGAAGCAGGCTCGGCCCCACTCACCACTCACCCAGAGATAGTTAAGCACAGTCATGGCACCCTCCACCAGCCACAGCGAGCAGACAGAAGGCCTCCTGCAGAATCAGCTTCCAAAGTCACAGGTGGTGTCTGGGGGTCCCAGGTCTCCACACCTTCCTGTCTTCACTTGCTCTGCACAGGTAAGCATGGTAGGGACACTGCATGTGCGGGCATTGCAGAAGGTGGCAGACAGCAAGTGGGCAGCGAGGGGAAGTAACGGATCCCCATCCGCTGTGTGGAGTTCAAAGGGGCTATTGCTGCAGAAAACGGTTTGGCAGGACATGTGCCACAACCCCAACATTCTGGTCCTGAGTTCCAGCGAGAGGAAGGACTCATGTTGGGTGCCACACAGACAATCACAGCACCTGGGCCACGTGCCCTGAAAGCCTCGTGGGTGTCCACGGCCAAGAGCATGGGGCTGTCCATGGCTGGGCAGTGTAGCCAGGGAGGGGGCTAGGGACAAGGAAACAGAAAGTCAGCTGAGCTCCAGGGAAAAACAGGCCACCCCACCCCCTCCTATCCTCTCCCACCCCCCCCTACCCTGGGGCCTCAGGCCACATGGCGCCAGGTAATAGGGCAAGGGAGGAGAATTTCAGCTGACAGTGGCTGTGGGGGTTGGGGAGGGGCTCTTCCGAAGAAGCACTCAGGTTTCCTCAGAGATGTCAATCAGAGAACATGGTCATCAGAGTCCAGGGCACAGGATGTATTGAGACAGGAGGAAGAAAGAAAATTCCTTCCCCTTTGTCCTTCCAGAGAGTTCAGGCTGCTGGATGAGCCAGCGGCAATTTTGTCTGGGCCTGTGCTGGCTGGGGAAATGCAGGAATTTACAGGGAGAAAAAGCCAAGCTCCCTCCCTGCCTACCAGGAAAGGCCCTGCTTGCCTCCAAGCAGATCCACTCACCTCAGTGACATTGGGGGGCCCACAGACCCTTAAGTTTATGTTGCCCTGGCAAGATCTTGGTCTTGGGGCTCAGAGGCTGAGTGGTGGAGCCAGGTCAGGGAAGAGGCTGATACAGCAATAAGGTTTCCTATGCAAGAGAAACAAATCAAACGTTTTTTAAAAGGGTAGGCCAAACTCATCCAGGGACTGACAGGGAAAAATCAAACCAATGCAAATGCACCCCGCCAGTCACTCTGAAGAAAATGCAGCACCTGTGGGTAACACTTCTCAAGCCAAGCTCATGGAGGAACCCGGATAAACCAGGTGTTAAAGACGTCCACGACTGTCTCAGCTCCCACCAGAGACTGTGTGTGATGACAACCACCTCTTCTCACAAACTTGCACTGAGCACATGAGCAGCTGTTCCCCCAAACTCCACTGGTCCCCTCGACACCCAGACCCATGATGCCCTAGTTCCAGACAATATCCACAGCCAGCCTTTCCCCTCCTCCCATGAATGTCTGCCAATTTTTTTTTTAAAAATTGCTCCATGATACTTATAACATGAAGCTTACCATAGAACCAGCTTTATGTGCAATTGTGCAAGGTCTTTGTGCACGTGTGGGTGCATGCATATGTGTGCACTCATCTGCATGACAACTGGGAGTCAGCTATGAGTTTGCTCCTCAGGTGCCACCCATCTTTTTTTACAGGCTCTCTCACTGGGACCTAGGGTTTACTGATTTGACTCCTGAACTCCAGGGATCTGCCTCCTTTGCCTCCCCAGCACTGGAATGAAAGTGCCTGCCACCATGCTTGGCCTTACAGTATGCTGGGATTGAACCCAGGTCCTGGTGCTTGCAAGACAAGCACTTAATGACTGGGCCATCTCTCCAGCCAGCGCTCATGTCTGTGTCATGGGAACAGGGTTACAGTGCCACACGGACATCCACCACCAGAATTTTCTCTTTCCAAACAGCAAACCCATCCCCTCTAAGCACTAACTCCCCAGCCCCTGGCACACACTATGCTTTCTGCCTTGGATTTAACTGCTCTAGGGACAGTTTAAAGCGAAACCTTCCAGTACTGTCCTGTTACAAGCAGCCTGTTTCTCTTGGCATGACCAGGGCTCATCCGTGTTGCAGCGTGTCATGGAATTCCCTCCCGACATCTGAGCAGACTCACTCTGCGCATCCACTTATCCTCAGTGGCCTCACCGCCTGGGGCAGATGTGGGCTTGTAGATCAGCTGCAGAGTTGGGGTCTGTTTGCCAGAGAGGAAGGTGTGGATGGCGGAAGCGTGGGAGCAGATTCTATGTCGGTGCTGTCCCAACAGACGGCTTGGGTTGTTTTCCCAGCAAGCCGGATCTTGGGTACAAGTGCACTTTGCTTGCCTGGAAAAGCGCTAAAATCAAGATAGCACTGGGCTTTCTCTTGATGAGCCAGCAGGTGAGTGCCCAGCCTGGCTCAGATATCCTCTGCACCACATCTCTGAGCCTCATAAGCCCAGCTGAGAACCTGAAGCCAGGCACCTGCCAAGACCTGGCCCTCCCTTCTGGAACCCTTAGAGCCATTAAGTTGGTGAGCCCTTAGTGGGACACAAAGGACAGAGCTTTTAAGTTAGGGTCAGAGACAGTCTGAGTCAGGGACCTCTGACTTCAGGACCACACGCCGGCTGCAAGCTCCCAGTGGGCCAAGAGCTGCCTGCTGCAAAGAGATGCCCTAACCCAACTGCGTGAGTCACCCATGCCAAATTGCTGGCCACGCCAGCCTTCTGTGGACCACAGGAGGCTCTTGCAGAAGCAGCATCTGCCCACAGCAGACCCCACTGTCATCCGCACGGGCTGGATGCCTCAGCCTGGCCTGCAAGGGCCCCCGAGCTGCCTGTGTACCTGACTCTCCTTCCTCGCACAGACCGCACATTTGCACCCTGGCTATTTCCTCGCTTCTGCCGTAGCACTCCTACTCATGGGCCAGTGAGACGGCACAGCTAGCAGTAAAGGAGCTTGCCACCAAGCCTAAGGCCTGCGTTCAATCTCCAGAACCTGCACAGAGAGAGAGAACTAACTCCTGCAAGTCGTCCTCTGACCTCCACACGTCAATAGATAGGATGTTTGATAAGTGGGAGTGTGAATGGTTTAGCTTCTCTCTCTCTCTCTCTCTCTCTCTCTCTCTCTCTCTCTCTCTCTCTCTTTCTCTCTCTGACAGACCCTGTTACCTCCACCTCCAGCCCGCCTTCCTCTGTCCATCCTCTCTTATCCCCACTTGGCCGTGCCTTTGGCACACACCTCCCAGGCTCCTTGGCTAGCTGGCACTGACTTGTGCCGCTCGCCTCAGTATCTCCAGCCCATCAGGGCTCTGAGGGTCTCTGACAGTGGCCAGGGTAGAGTGCTGGACACTGAGCAGGTCACTTTTCAACAGCTTGCCCTCTAAATGACAAAGTCGAATTCTGTAATGATGAGAAAGGAACTATTTTATGTGTGAACGAAAAAGTGCTTTGTATCTGCTATACCATCTTAACAACTGATCCCAAACTCCCCCTGGGCACTTGGGCACAGAAGTCCTTCTGCTTGGTCATGGCAATGTAGAATCAGCATCACAGAGAGTTACCGCAATGGGCACGCCGCTTGGCGGCTGGAAACCCATGAAGAAGTCCTCTGAGCAGCGGGCTTCACAGTGAGGCTAACTGCAGAGCTGGGGGTTCTCCCATCACATTCCATGTTTATTACCTCGCAGGTCCTCTGCCAGGGTGACGCAGGCACAGCCGTCGCCAAAACAGTGCTCCCCACAGCAGTGCACGGGCAGGGCATTTTATCTGTGTACGGGCTGCACTGGCTAAACTTCTCTATGGCTCAAGTCTCATGCTACTGAACGATGTATGCCTTGTGGGCCATCCTGAGACAGGCGCCTGCCCTTTCCTATTCATTAGCGCAGAGGAATGATCCAGAAGTTCTCCCACATGCCCTGGATCAGCCACAGGCTCCAAACCACCTTTGGCCCACACCCTACCTGCATCCCACCCAGACAAACGCCAGGCCCTTCATTCAGGGGGGTCAGAGGAGAGCCCCTTTTCGGCTGTGTCTCCTCCTCCAGGAGGACCTTTGCCCATGTCTCATTTCCCCAACTCAGAGGGCCATGAGCCCCCACTCTGTTTAACGCCCCCAACCTCAGCTCAGCAGCTGCTTCCCTCAGCCTGCCCAGAGCTCAGAGCCTCTTTCCTCAGCCTGCCGGGGCTCAGCAGGCAGTCTGGACCAGCTGAGTCCGTCAACCACACCAGTGACCCTAATCCCACGAACATACACAGCCAACCCCACAGCCTTTCTCTCACAAGAGGCCTTTGTCTGCGAGGCCCAGCCGCTCCCCTGTCGCTCCTTGTTCTCTCCTTCAGGAAGGAAGGAAGTTCCTGTGGAGACTGTACACTGCTCGGTCGAGAGGGCCCACTGCAGGCCCTGCCAGCCCTGCCCATCCTACTAGAAGATCCACTGCAGGCCCTGCCAGCCCTGCCCATCCTACTAGAAGATCCACTGCAGGCCCTGCCAGCCCTGCCCATCCTACTAGAAGATCCACTGCAGGCCCTGCCAGCCCTGCCCATCCTACTAGAAGATCCACTGCAGGCCCTGCCAGCCCTGCCCATCCTACTAGAAGATCCACTGCAGGCCCTGCCAGCCCTGCCCATCCTACTAGAAGATCCACTGCAGGCCCTGCCAGCCCTGCCCATCCTACTAGAAGATCCACTGTAGGCTCTGCCAGCCTGCCCATCCTGTGACAAGGTCCTCTGCAGGTCCTGCCAGCCTGTGAGAGGGTCCAGTGGAGGCCCTGCCAGTTTGCATGTCCTGCAAGAAGATTCACTGCAGTCCTGGCCAGCCTGCCCACCCTGTAGAAAAGGTCTTGTGCCAGCTCTGCTGCAAATATCTGAACTTATTCTGCTTAGCTCTGAACCCACTTTTTGGACCTTCCATTGCTCTCCGATCCGGAGCACTTGAGTGCCATGGGAGACCACGACCTACCCTCATTAATGAGCCTTGAGCTCTGTGAGCCCAGCACAGACTCAGGCCTGGTCCTCACCCACCCTTGCCTGAGCCCCCCACCTAAATGGCTCTATCAGGCTAGCTAGACTAGCTCTAATGGCTTGCTGTGGGTTTAATTAGAGACTCAGGCTCACAACAATGAGATGGAAGAACAATATAGAACAAGTCCCGATATCATCTCCCTTGGTTCTCCAAAGGTGCGCATGCTCAGGTGCACTCACATACACCCTCTACATGAAAACACACACATCCTATGCACATATACATGAAAAAAATGTCAAGAGGGTATAGCAATCTAATCCCAGCTTTAGAAGGAAGGAGTAGTCCTGGGAATCTTCAGAGCAAGCTGGTTAAATAGGCCAGTCCTATTGGTGAACTCTGGGTTTGATTAAAGACCCTGCCAAAAAGAAAATGATGGAGGAGTGATGGAGCATGATTCCCAATATTGGTCTCAGGCCCACAAACACACGCGCGTGCACACACACATGAGCCCACACACGTGTACACACATATGTGCACACACACACATGTGCCCCCTCACGTGCATGTGAATGCACACGCATGCGCCCACACACATGCAAGCACACACATCAATAGAAAAAAGTTACAACAAGAGTTACTTTACATTTTTGCAAATCTCGTTAAGGTCTGGCTTCATTCAAAACATCTGGCTTCTTACAGCTTTTTCAAGCCGTTGTCTCTGATTCTGGTTGAGCCATGTGAAGACATCTGACTTCTCAGGGATGTGAGCGGGAGAGGAAAAGGAGCGTTGGCCCCCCCACCAGGCCAGAGAGAACACTGTCTTTGCTGGAACACTGAAATGGCAGTTCCTTCCACTGCAATCGTGTGGCATCTGCCAGCAGCCAGCAGCAGCGAATGACATTTTCATCCTTGGTGACTGGGAAATCCATCCACTGCATCTGCTCCTTGAATTGCTCTCCCACGCAGGATCCCGTGACACCATGAGGTCGATATTTGGAAAATATTCATCCGTCAACCTTCCAGATGTTGACACATGTCATTATTGGATAGCTAAGCATCGAATGTGCTGATGTTATTGTCATCAGCACGGAAGTCGGAGGGTTCGCACCCCCCATTTCCCATCCCTCCCACCCCCCAGCCAGGTTTCGAACATTTCAGTCTTCACTTGAAAGCCGGAATCTTATCGCTGACAACAATTCCTTTTGGTTATTTCCTCAAAGTGACAACTTTCAAACCAATGTCTGCCAGGAACTCAAGTTGCAGAACCAAAAATTGCTAATCTTCCTTTCAAATTAAAGTGTATGTGTGGGAGCCACATGTACATATGCATGCATACACCTGCATGCACATGCATACACATGATGCACACAAGTATGCACACACATGCACATATACACAGGCACACATGGGTACACACATGGACAGATACATCCAAGCATGCACACACACACACACGTGCACGCGCGCACACGCACGCGTACACACACACTTGCACATAGACATGCAGCTAGTTGAGCGGGCAACCCACTCTACACGTATACTTTTCCCTGAGCTGACCATCACACCTGGACATGCTTCATGTATACTTTCCCTCTAACCAGCTCTCACCACAGCCCAGGTCAGCCTCCATGCTCCAGCCTCTACCTCCAGCCCAGGATTTCAGGTGTACCTCACCCTGCGCAGCTCCAGCTCTGAGAATATGAAAATAATGTGAGTTCCAGAGTCAATAATAGGCCAGTGAGATAGGTCAGTGGGCAAGGCACTTGCTCGTGAACCTGGACACTGAGGTCCATCTCTGGAAACCCAACTGGCTTCCAAAAGTCATCCTCTGATGGCCACCTGTGCACTACAGCACACATGTGCTTGTTCTCTCCCTCTCTCTCTCTCTCTCTCTCTCTCTCTCTCTCATAATTTTTTCAAAAGAACCTCTGACTATGGCTAACACACCTGTGATAATTAATCCTGGGTGTCAACATGACCACACCTTGCATTAACTAAGATCAGTTGAGACCAGCTGAAGAGATTATCAGGATCGACTCATTTACGATACAAAGACCAGCCCTAGAACCAACTGGAACTTCCCAGTAGTGGACTAGATAAAAGGAACCATAGAACAAGAGACTTGGAAGAAGAAAGATTCTCCAGAATCCTCCAGCCTTTGGCCGTTACACACTAGCCTCCAGGATGTTTGCTGTGACTTAGCCTGCCCCCAGCTTCAGCCACCAGCTGTTTCGCCTCCACCATAAAAGACTATTTCTCCTCTCTGGAACCATAAGCTGAATAAATCTCCCCTTTTCCCTTAAGTTGTTGGACTTTAGGTGTTCTCTCACAGCAATGTTAAGAGTAACTATTACAATCCCCATTGCTGGGGAGAAAAGAAAAGTACAAACCATTAGGCCTGACATCCCAGCCATTCAGGCTAAGGAAGGTGGATCACGAGTTCAAGGCCACCTGAGGTCAAGGCGAGCCCAGACAGCTGGTAAGACCTTGACTCAACAGAAAAAGTAAAAAGAAGGCCAGTGTAGAGTTCTCTGAAGAAAAGAATCTTTAGGATATTATATATATATGTTTATTAAATTAACTCAATAAAAATAGTATTCTTCAAAGTAGCTGCCCATAGATGCTTCATTCTTGACCAGAATGTCCCACAAAACTGAAAGATCCCAAGAAGGCCTCAGGTGTCAGCGATGAACAGTGAAGGCCTGCAGACCAGGCTGCAAAGGCCACGGGAACAGCATCAGGTGGAAAGGATGGAGCTCTGTGTCAGTCAAGGACTGAGGCAGCAGCGGCAACAGCAACAAAGAAGATGCCCAGGCAGCCACGGCTGAAGCAAGCTTGGCTGGCTACTCAGCTGGGACCATGTGCTGCCATGACCTTGGCCAGGGCACAATCCACCTGGCTCCCCTTCCCCAGCTCTGGACACACCAGAGCCACCTTGCTGGCCCGGAGGAAAGGCTGTGATTGGTGCGAGAGCAGGCCTTCATACAAATGAGAGATAGATGAAGGACTGCTATGATTGGTGTAAATGTGGGCCTTCCATGCAAACGAGGGACTAGCAAAGGACTATGTGACTGGTGGGGGAGCAGGCCTTCATGCAAATGAGAGATAGATGAAGGACTGCTATGATTGGTGTAAATGTGGGCCTTCCATGCAAATGAGAGATGGAGGAAGGGCTTCAATTGATGTAAGTGTGGTCCATCATGTAAATGACAGACTGCAGAAAGTTTGTCATGATTGGTGCAAGAGCAGGCCTTCATGCAAATGAGGGACTGCAGAAGGACTGTTATGACTGGTGCAAGCACCTGCATCACTCCCCCCTTTTTGGAAACATAAGCAGGCTGAGGCTTAGTGAGTAGCTCTGTTGGCACTGGGCAGTTCCACTGTGTTGCAAGTCAGGGCATATATATATATATATATATATATATATATATATATATATATATATATGTATATATAAAATCATTATCTTATGCTTGCTGTTCTTGCACTGGGCAGAAAGGGAGGCTAGAGAATTCCTATGACCACCTTGAGCAGCCAGGAGAGAGTGCAGAGAGGCTGATGGTGAAGATAGGCCCTGGGGAGGTCGAGTATAGGACCCGCAGGCTGGTTTTGGAAGAGTTCTGGAGCCTCAAAGGCTGGGGTCCCCAGACACTCAAAATCCCCAAAGCCATAGGAGCTGAGGTCAGAGACCTGCAGCACCAGCAGGCAGTGCCCGTAGCTCGTTGCTGCTGGCGACCCAGGGCCGGGCACTGGTGATGAGAGCAGGGGCTGAGCTGCCAACCCCAGCATCCTCGGCTGTAGCCCTGCCCTGGTCCTGGGGCACTCTGGTTGGGGGCCTGGGGGAGACGGCCAGTCTTGGAGCCAGAGCCTGAGAAGCATGGTTTGGGGGGAGGGCTGGACTGTCCCTTTTAAGCGTCACAAGCCTGACTGGGCCCTCCCTCCTGGACTGCAACTGGGGTTCCTGGAGGACAGGAGGGAAGGGGGTGAAAGGACATGTTTTGTGTGGGGGCCGCTGCTTTTTCCATTTTAGTTGGTACCCGGTGCCAGGCCGGGCATCAGCTAAGCCTGGGCTGCTTTAACTCACAACAGCTGTGCGCAGAGGGAGGCTGAAGCCCATTTTGTAGGCAGCAAAGGGAAGTTTAGAAAAATCATTATCAGGGGGCTGGAGAGGTGGCTCAGGGGTTAAGCCTCTGCCTTGCAAGCGGAAGGTGCTGAGTTCGGATCCTAGACCCCACGTATAGATGTCAGGCGAAAGTAGGAAGTGGGGGCTGCCTGCACTTCTGGTCCTGGTAGGGCGGAGCCTGTGAATCCCGGGGCAGAGAAAACAAGGAGGTGGAGGCGGTCCATGGGGGTTCCCGAATTCGCCTGTGGTTCTACGCGCACACACGCGCACACACGCGCACAATTGAATAAATAATAAAAAAATTAAAAAAAAAGAAAAATCATTATCAGATGAAAAATCACTATCAGATGAAAAATCACTATCTATCAGATGAAAAATCACTATCTATCAGATGAAAAATCACTATCTATCAGATGAAAAATCAACTATCTATCAGATGAAAAATCACTATCAGATGAAAAATCACTATCAGATGAAAAATCACTATCAGATGAAAAATCACTATCAGATGAAAAATCACTATCAGATGAAAAATCACTATCAGATGAAAAATCACTATCAGATGAAAAATCACTATCAGATGAAAAATCACTATCAGATGAAAAATCACTATCAGATGGGGAGACGGCTCAGGTTTGGCCTCTGCCTTACAAGGAGAAAGACCTGGGGTCAGATCCCAGATACCACATGAAAACCCGGAGTGGACATGGCGGCACTCTGCATATCAGCCCTGAAGAATAGAAGAGCAGACCAAACAACAATAGATAGTGCGATTTAGGCCAAATTCAGATGTCACCTTTGGGTCTCCACAGGTGCGTGCGCGCGCGCACACACACACACACACACACACACACACACACACACACCCTGAAAAGTCATTACCTTAAAGCCAAATGTGCGGGGAAAGATGTACAGAGGTCTGCCGACCCCCAAACCACACCCTGTCTACTGGCTTGAAAGAAGCTGGTTTCCAGGCAGTGGGCAAAGGAAAACATCAACATGCAAAGTGAGAACATTCCAGAAAAAACAACTTCATACCTGTGTTCATTCTACCAGGCTGCCAATTCTACTCACTTGCCATTCTGGAAGTTTACAAGCTGGTTTACATATCTGAGTTTTCACATGCCTTTCCTTCTACCTGGAATGCTATTCCTGACAGGAATTATTTATCCTTCAAGCCTTCGTGACTGTTAGATACAGGCATCTAACTGACAACTGATTTAGGATGAGCTCTGAATAGTTATGAAGAATTAGTAGTTAAGCCGGGAGCGAGCCTGCAGGAGACTGTCTAATGCAAGGGGACAGCCCCGGCTATGGTAGGTGGAAAGTTTCCCTGGGAGGTGGATAAGATGGAGGAAGGTGATTCAGGGAGTTGGCAATCCTTGTTATACGTGGCCTGCCAAGTGACGATTGTTCCTCTCTCAACAGTTAGGGTATGGTATGGTCAGTTCCCTTGGCCCCTGTATTGATATGGGATCTCTTCCCAAGTTGGAACAAGAGATGTGGCTGGAAACATCATATGAATAAGATTTATTGGAGCTGGAGAGGTGGCTCAGAGGTTAAGCCTTTGCCTTGCAGGCGGAAGGTCTTGAGTTCGGATCCTAGACCCCACATATAGACGCCGGGCGGAAGCGGGGGCGGCCTGCATTTCTGGTCCTGGTAGGGCGGAGCCTGTGAATCCCGGGGCAGAAGGAGGTGGAGGCGGTCCATGGTGGTTCCTGAATTCGCCCATGATTCTATACACACACACACACACACACACACACACACACACACACACACACACATAAACACACACACATGCACAGTTGAATATATAATAAAAAAATGAAAAAAATAAAAAATAGAATAAGATTTATCGGCACTACTACAATAGCTCTAGTTCATATGTCCCTTCCTCCAGGAAGCCTACCTGGATGGATTGGTCTCCCCGAAACTCCTGCCCTTTGCCTTCTTCCATGGGATTGTTGATTTTGCTAGGCAGAATCCACGGGTCTCCAGCCTCAGACCCTTTAGTAGGAGGGAGTCTCCTGGCTCTGGTTCCGCTGGGTCTGGCTATGGGGATTCCTTAGGGAATGTGGCTTGTCTCAAGTTCTCCCACCAACAGGGAAGGACAGCAGCCGTGCACTGGGCAGTGGAGTGATGTCCTCCATCCCCAGCGCCAGCCCTCTCCTGGCTGTCACCAGTGCTGACCAGAGTGGACAGGAGTCCTGGAGGCCTCAGTTTAGCTCCTGGGGGGAAAAGGGGAAAGCCCCACCTCAGTTAGACGCTGCCCAGGAGCCTCACCAGGCAGGAGGGGAGGAAGAGGAGGTACCTACTGCAGGAAGATGCTCCCCAGGGACTGGCATCTGTAGCGATCTGTCCTCCCTTGCCCTCCTGCCTCCTCCCCTGGTCCTTGCAGGGGAATGGGCCCGAATCCACCGTGTAGGGAGGCAGGCTCTGGAAGCCCACACCTCTGCAGCCCACTTCCCCGCTCCTCCAAGACCAACCTTGGGAGGGGCAGGAGACCCCTTTTGATTGCACAGGATGCCTGGCAGGGGGAGTCCAGAGCCCTGGGCTGGGAGTCCCTAGGTCAGGCCTGCCCAGGTCTTGCCAACCCTCCCCAGGCAAGGAGCTTTGGCCCCAAGGCCAGATGCCTGGGCCCAGCTCCCTGGCTCTCAACTCTTGACTGCCAGCCTGCTGGATGAGAGCCCACACTTAACAGGTGCCACCCCCTCTCCTCTGTTGGGCCCACCCCATGTCCAGCCATCACGGGGAGCTCACTGAGTTGGTTTTGTTCCCAGCATCCTTTGAGAAAATATTTGCTCATCCCCTGCAGTCTCCCTGGTGTCCTGTTGCCAGACCTCGGTGGGCAGCACACACTCCTGGCACCAGCCTCTGCCAGCCATCCAGTTCATGCTGAGCTGCCCCAGCCCCGCTTTTCTCTCCCCTCTTTCTGGCCTGCCTCCCTGGACCCTGGCCGGTGATGCTTGTGGGAGGCATCCAGGGGGTTTCCAAGGACCTGGAGCCAGTACCCAGCTGACTCACTACTGGACATTCTCCCCAGGCCCTCTGTAGGAGCCCTGGCTGCACCGGGATAGTTGGTGGCCCTGGCCACACTTTGGATTCTGTTGGGATCATTTCTTTCCCAGGTTAAAGATGAAAACAATGTCCATGGTGTCCTAGCCAGCAAGTATCACGGGCAGAATATGAAGGACTCTAGGCAGCGCTGTGCCTCCTACCTGGCAGCGGAGGATGAGAGGGGCAATGCCCTGTAGTTTGCCAAGCTCCGCACCTGGGCTCTTACCTCAATTTCCCTTGCTGCCTAGGAGGCTGCGTGTTGTCCAGCAGACAGCTCCCTGTGGCCTTTGCCTCTGCTGCCTCAACAGGATCCGCCTCCACCAAGATGACCTAGGGGACCTTCCCGAAGGCCCTGGGGACCCCGCCCCCCCACACAGCAGCGTACCCACTTTCAGCCTAGAGACAGAGTGCGCCTTATCTCTCCCCGCACACCCACCCTGGCTGAGGGCAAAGCTGGAGTGGAGCAGACAGGGGGTGCAGTGATTGTGGGAGATGCCCCCCACTGCCAGATGAGCTACATGGCCCAGACATCTGTTTCCACCAAATGACAATTGCTTCTGCCTTCCTGCATCCACAGCCGTGAAAGTCCTTGGCATCTCATTACCCTGACCCCGCCCTAGCAGGCCCCCGTCCCTCCCTGGCCTAGGGCTGGACGGGCATGAGACACCCTCAGCTCCACCTGCTTTTTCTTGGGAGGGAGGAGGTAGGACAGACATTCTCAGGGTCCACCCACCCAGGTCAGCCAGGACCTGTCCTGGCTGGGGGGAGTGTGGCAGGGGATGGACTCAGAAGCGAGCTTCCCACGGAAGTCGGGACAGCATGTTCCCAAAGCAGCACCCTGGGGAGCCTCGCCTCTCCTTGGCGTGCTGGCCCTGACATCCATCTGTCCAGCTGCCTCCGTGTCCCTGCTGATTTCCTCCTGGCGATGGATCGGAACAAGTCGCCATCTAGACTGACCCGGACGCTATGTTGTGTCTGCTGGGCTGGAGGTCTTCTCCAGAGGTGGGCTGCCATCTCCTGCTTCTCAGATCTCCCGGGTGCTCCCCGCGCCTGGGTGGGGCTATCACACTGTGAATCCTCCTCATGGGCACCTCGGGTGAGGGCTTTGTCCCTGTGCCTCACAGCTGCCAATCTCAAAGGTCAGTCGGGCTTAAGGGTAGAATGGATGGGGCACAGACTTGCTCTGTGCCTTGTTCCTGGGGTGGATGATGGATGGAGAAGTAGCTGCTGATAGCCTCAGTTACAGAGAAGCCTGGGAGGGTAAATTATATCTTCAAGGTCAAAGGGCAGCAGCTGTACAGCTAGTGCCTCAGCCCCCCAGACCAGCACCCCGCCCACTGTGTGCAGAGAGAAGACGTGTTCTGCCCTGCCTGCTGACATCACGCCCTGTGCCCCCTGCCTGGCTGCCAGCGGCTCCTTGGACGCTGCAGGTGGAAAAACAATTGTGGTGTTGGCCCAGCCTGCATGGCTGGAGCGTCTCCTCTTCCTCCCCTTGCCTTCGAAGAGCCTGACTTTGGGATCTGGGAGGAGGGGCAAGCAGGCGGCCTGCAGATCTGGAGAGGCACCTCCCAGAAGCTGGCTGAGAAGTAGGCACATCCCTGGCCCTCTCAGCCACAGACTTGCCTGCCTCTCTCCCCCCCAGGCCCCCCCCCCCGCCCCTGCAGCATGGAGGGCTGAGGGCAAGGAGCCACAGGATGACAGGGTGTTTACTGAGCACCTACTAAGCAGGGACAACCCTGTTCTGGGATGTGTCAGAGAGACGCGCCCGATCCCTGGCTGCTTACTGTCTGGAAGGAAAAAAGGACAATGAAACCAGCTGGAACCAGAATGCGCTTGTTTATTTCCAACACTGCGGGAACCTCCACCAGACAGATGAGGAACCCCAGTGGCAGGGAGAGGCTGTGACAGGCACTGGGCCAGGCTGAGCCCCAGGCAAGCCTTGGAGCACACTGTGATCACCCTGGAAAGAGGTGGGCTTGCTAAGCATCTATGCTCAGCCATTCCCACACTCTCCTGAGGTAGCCCAGGTGGTGTGTGGGGCGGGGGGGGTCACTTCTCCAGGGTGTCTTGGCTGGAGAAGGCTGTGTCAGGACCCCACCCCAGATCACCTGCCGTTTAGATTGTGGCTGAGTAGGGTCGGGCCCCCTGCCTCTTCCGGCACGAGGAACATCTGAGAGCTGGACCTTGGCTGACACCATCCTCTCTTTCACAATGACATGTTATTTCTCTTGCTCGGCCACACGAGTGAACTCCCTAGGTGATTCTGAGCTCTCAAGCAACTGCACAGCTATCATTTAACAATTTTAAGAGGAAATGAAGCCACAGTGTCTCGTGTGCTTTTAGAGAAATGTGGCCGTGGCTGAACCCTTAGGCAGCAAGGGAATGGCTCTGCAGGGTGGCTTCCTGCATCCACACAAATGGACCTGCATTAGTCAGTTTGCATTACTATGGCAAAGTACTGGAGACTAGGTAGCTCTGTGATGAAAGCAACATCAGGTTCACAGCTCTGGAGATCGGGGGTCGGGGTCTCGGCCTAATTCTGGACACAGCCTTCTAGCTGAGGCATCATGGAATGTGTGTGAGAAGGGAACCACCTGAGAGGACCCCAGACTTGTGTCCATGCCATCCAAGGGTGGTCTCTCCAGTGACCCAGCACCTCTCACGAAGCCCAGTCAAGTCCACTTTGTCTAGTGAAGGCCCAAGCTTCCCACACACGAACCCCACACAAAGTTGCGAGCAGACCATGCTGCCTCTCAATGTTCTGTTGCCGCTGTCGCCCCCCTGCATGGGAATCTGCCCAGCCCCTCGTGACTACTGAGCACCCACTTCTGCAAGCGCCGTCTCCCCTGGAAAGCGGGAATATCATCTGGGCACCTGGTAGCGGCTGAAGCTCCTGTCTGCCATGCGCCCAGGAGCCAACTTACTGGCAAAGTGTGCTCATCACAAGAGAAGGTTCTACCAAGTAAGTGCCTGTCAAGCTAGGGGGCGCTGGAGTGAAGCCAGGCCATGGACCCGTGCAGAAGCTGTGTGCGGATCAGAGAGGGCGTCCTGAAGACGCTCAGCTGCGTCCACTGACAGCCGTCCTAACCACAGATCGGCTGTGCTGGCTGGGCAGCAGTGCCCAGATGTGCAGCTACTTGCAGCAGCCGGGCCCACACCTCCAGGAGCCCCTCTTTTTCCATCTGTGTTCTTCACTCCTACCAAACAGACTTCTCTTCATAGTAGCTCTGAAATGCTGTAACTCGAACGGCACGGCCCCTTCTCCTGTCCAGAACCAATGTGCCCAACTGAGCTGCAGCATATCACTAAAGCATCCTATAACCAGGGAGCATGTACCAGTCAGGTTGGGCAAGGTTATGGTACAGTTAACAAGCCATCCCTGGAACCTCAGTAGCCTAATGCACAAGGGCTTGTTTCTTGCCATCCACAGCTTGAGCTCCAGGTTGACTGGGAGGCTCCTCATCCTCAGCCCTCAGAGATTCACAGTGACCAGCTCCCACCACCACAGTCCAGGGATGAGGAGGAGGATATGCCAGCTGCTAAGGTTCCCACAAGGAAGGTGTGCAAGCCACCGAGCTCACAATTCTCAGAACAAGTGCTCGGCCAATGTCTTATCCTGGACAGAGAAGGGGCACCCTGCTGCCAAGAATTACCAGACCTTGAGGCATACCTTCTCCTAAGACAGTAGGAATGGCTGGCTGCACAGAGGATTAGCACTTCCTCAAGAAAGAGACAGGGTGCCAGCTGACCCTAGGTAACCACCCAGAGCAGTGGTCAAGGGTCAGCCAGCCTGAGGGGGCCAGCACAGAGTACCCCCCCAAGGATTAAATGACAATCTCATGGGAACACACACACATTCCTATCCAGAGGATGGCATGGTAGGGTTTGACATGTTGGATGCTGCCGACGTGAGACGTGGCACTGGATGGCGGGGTGGGAGGGCACAGAGACGGGTGTGAGGAGCAGTCATCAGCCAGACATCCCTCAGGTGACTTACACGGCAGGGTGCTGGGGCTTGAGTCAGCCAAAGCACTCAGGGTCGCCATGCACTGAGTGCCCACCGCCAGAGCTGGCCACCTTTCAAGCACCCACCATCTCCAGGCATTCTCGGGGTTCTGGGGACCTGGAGCCTGGAAGTTGTGGGGTACGGAATTCCTTTAAAACAATGATGGGTGTGAGCTGTGATCAAGGTCTGGGGAGCGGTGGCTGCCAGCCTGTGTTTTAAGTACATTCCTAAGCTACGGAGGGAGAAATAAAAGTGTTCCCTTGTCTACGAGCTGAGGAGACAGCAATATTGTGTAACTAGGACCAGATGGGCTCTGGGATTTCCAAAGGCTTTTAGCACATTGGATAAAATAGCCTCGCAGACAAACGCCTCAACAGTGTCTGGCCGCCTGGGTATCGGTTACCAGGACTACGGACCAGTGGGCTGTGTCCTGGCTGGAGGGCGGGCAGGGAAGTTGTGAGGGGCAGAGCCCTGCCCACTCTCTGTCACCCAATGGGAACCTCTTGCATTCAACCCTGGCTCCGAGACTAGGCTAGGAAGCCAGACTGACCCAGCTACTCAAATCCTCCATGACACAAGTATGGGGGACCCCGTATACCTTACCCCCAGCACCCACGGGTGGCATAGAGCAAGCACAGCAGCTGGGAGAGAGACAATGAAAAGCCTGGATCTTTTCTGTCCTGTCTGAGAGACCCTCAAGGAGGCCCCTAGCTCCACCTTGTGCATCTTCTCTGCAAAGCACTGAATGTGTAGATGAAGCCACTTCAGACCATGGACTTGGGGGTTGCCAAGGCTAGACCACTCCATTCCCCACTTCAATCATGGTCCATCTCAAGACAAACAGGGTCAACAACAGAGTCTGGGTCTGAGGGTACAAGGGGACCTGGGCTGGCATGCTACCTGACTGGCCTCCCTCTCCCTCAAGCCAGCCCTCAGAGGGAAGAGATTAAGTACCCACATTGACAGAGGGGGAGACCAAGTCACAGTGATTCTGATGTGCTCGCAGTCGCTGAAATCTGGATTCAAACACACGTCCAAGTCCGGACCCAAATTTCTCAGACAGACCATGGCACCTGAGAAGATGGTTGTCTTCCCAGGGCCAAACGACAGTGACCACTGCTGCCAGCACCTTTGAGAAGTTCCCAGCCTCCCTGGGTCCAGGCTGGCCCGGCCACTCATGTCCCCACAGCTAGGAGTAGAGTGCCGGTGCTTTTATCTCACCCAGACACATTTTGTCAAAGGGCCGCTAGGGGAAAGAGTACGAAGGTGGTGAGGATCACGACTGTGGCCCCCATGCTTCTGGACCTCACATGTCACCTTCATCCCAACACGCGTGGCCACTGCTCTGGGACAGCTCATCCATACACTGTGACCACATCAGGGCTGGGTGACCCCCACTACTGAACACCTCGCCTATTCCTCCCGTCCACTGTGCAGAGCCATCTTCCAGCTGCTGCTTTCCCTGACCCCAACTCTGGGACATCCACACAACTCTGACCCTCACCTCCACAAAGAATGAGCCCACCCTTGGGCATCTGGGAGAGCCGGGTTCCCACGAGGCTCCACGGCTCTGGAATGTGCGTCCCAGGGCGGGTGTCACCGACTGCTGGGGGTCTGTTTTGCCATCTGTTGACACGGGAATGGTACCCTGTCCCCACGCTTCCGAGGATGGAACAAAATAGCACGACTCTCGTCAGGTTTCTGGCTCGGTGGATTCTGAACCTTTATTTCCCATGTCTTTGGGTGGCGGGACTGACCACCTCAAGAACGCACAGCAGTCAGTCCACCCTGGAGCCCATATGACACTCCACCAGGAGCTCCACAGTGACAAACTGCTCGTCACCAGACCTCAAGTCAGGTACGGATACACCGCGGCAGGGTGTGAAAAAAAGGGTCTGGTCCAGGTCAGGGGTTTAGACAATTTGTGACCAGCAAGGGAACACGAGGGACACTGTAGTGTCTACACAGTGATGGACTGAGTCCTGGAGAGGGGCAGGGCAGCTGGCTACGCCCCCAACCCTCCCAATGCCTTTAGTCAAGGGGTTAATCATTGATGAGGATGTTCTTACACCCTGGTCCTGGAGCCCCCAAGCACTTCAGAGTAGATGGGTGGAAAGGCCAGAGGGCAGGAACATCTCGGGCTCATAGAAGGGAAAGATGGGAACTGGGTCTCTCAGTGAGGCCAGCAGAGCCTGCTGCCCACCCAATGCCGCCTGGCCACTGCATTCATGAACTCCAAGCAGGAAGACCCTCACCACTATCTCCAGAAGCCTCACCAGGGTCTATGCACCTGGAATCTGGCTTGTCCTCTGATCCCCAACCTGACTCACACCTATGGGGCCTCATTTCCAGGCCTAACACCGTGTTAAACAGGGGAGACTGCTGCTCAAGGGGGAGGGGGCGCTTAGCCTCCTCAACTACTAACCCTATCCCACAGAGGGCCTGGGGAAGCAGGTCTAGATCTTTATTAGGGAACCCCGGCTGGGAGAACCCTTCCCTAGGCCCCTGCATCCAGACCAGGGTGCTTCCTGACTGCTGCCTGGGAACCCAGCATCCCTAGAAGCTGGTGCAAGCAGCTCTCCTCAGACCCGTGAGCACCATCACCAGGAGAGACCCCTCCCCAGACCAAAGGGAGGGAGGGAGCCAGCCTGGGCAGGAAGTTCCTTCTGCTGACCTGGCACTAGCCCAGCCCGGCCCAGGGGTCCCTCCCAGCAGCCAGGACTGAAGCTGCTCTCCTGGTTTTCCCGACCTGCCTGCCTCCTTGGTGGGGTCTTTCCTGGGACTCGGCTCTGCCTTCCACTGTGAGGCCCAGAGACCCTCGGGCACCTTAGGTAAGGAATTGGAGGAGTGGCCAGCAAGGCCGGCCCCCCGCTTCCTCCTCTGCCCCCTCTACCAGCTGTCTTCACAGCAACGAACTCTTGCGGCCGGGGCAGGAGGTTCATGCTCTGTGGTAGCTGTCAGTGAAAGGCTGAGGCAAGCAGAGGCGTGTCTGAGTTCTGGGCCGAGACACTGGGCGTCTCCGGTCCAATGAGCCCCAGGTCGTGCAAATTAAGGATGGAGTCAGCGATGATGCGGGCTGTGCGCTTCTGATACCCACCAGAGGTCACCATGAGGATGGGAATCTGGTGGGCTCTGACCACCCGGAACACCAGTTCATCCCGCTTTACGATGCCCTGTGGGAAAACAGGGAGGATGAGCCTGGGGGACTAACATTCATGGTGTGAGAAAGTTCTACTGCAAGTCTAGCTCTGCTCGGGAATGTGGTCCTTTCTGCCATTTCCTCTCTGCAATGGGCTGCCCACCCTTTCCACTGCTTCCCCGCCCCTCACCAGGTTCAGGATATACCACTGGGCTATATGTATGTAAGGAGAGCCCCCCAAGGAAGCCCCCAGGCTGAGCATGTACCACAGGGCTGATGGGCGGCCCCTAGGGCCAGGACACAGCCCTGGACTGATGGACAGCCTCCAGGACACATACCGCAGGGCTGATGGACAGCCCCCCAAGGCGGTCACCCTCGAGGACGTCGGTGCCCGCGTTGTAGACCACCACGTCAGGCAGGTGCTCCTTCAGTGCTCTCCTCACATTCCTCTCCACCTTGCCCAGGTACTCCTCGTCCTCTGTGCCCCACTCCAGCTCCACCTTCCGCCGGATGGCCTCTGAGAGGGAGACACCCCGGCGGGCGGGGGGAGACTAAGGCTCAGGGTAGAAGCATGCCTGACTCCCCTTCCCCCCTCCCCAGCCTGGCTTCTAGTTTCACCAAAGTTGAGTTATAAGAGCAGCAAGGTGACAGCTGAGCCCTAGAGACCCCGTCCTCAGTCCTCACCCACCCGACACCTGCCCAACACAAGCCCAAGTTCAAAAGGTCCAAGGTCCAGTTCAGAATCAGCCCCTTGGAGCAAACCAGCGGTGAACTTACTGCCAACCAGAGTCACTGTCTCCTGGTGTGTAAACAGCCCTGTCACAGTGTTTAAGATCATTTTTGTTGCTGTTGTGCATGTCCATAATGTGTGTATGTGTGTGGACATGCATGGCACAGCACCCATATGGAAGCCAGACCTTTAAGTAGGTTCTGGGAATTGAACCTGGGTCATCAGACTTGTGGGGCAATCCCTCTTTGTGGTTGAGCCATCTTGTTGCCCATATTTGCATTTTAAAGGTCCCCTCAAAGGCCCATTCATTAAAGACCTAAGCCTGGACCTGTGGTGCTATTACAAAGTAGTGGAACCAAGTGGAGAAGTGAGGTCGCTGGACGGGGGAGTCCTTGGAGTACATATCAGGACCATTCCCATGGTCCCATATGCAGGACCATTGGAGAGCTTGCCAGGCAAACCTTTCATTCTGTCAAACTGACCTCAGGCATTTTGTCACAGGATATAAAGCTGAGGACACAGACCTTCCCTACCTGTGTGCTGGGCAGGTTCCACTTCTCCACCCATGGCTGGAAACCTCCATGTAATTATGGGCTCTTCCCTTGGATCTCTGTGTGTAGCTATGAGCTCCTCCCTCCCCTGGATCCCTGCAGCTCCTCCCTGGGCCCCTGCAGCTCCTCCCTGGGTCCCTAAAGCTCCTCCCTAGGCCCCACATGTAGTAACAAGCTCCTTCCACTTTTGTCTATTTCTGAACATTATCTTCCTCTGTGCTATGATTTGTCTCTGCCCATCACCCCTCATGAAACCCCTGTGCCGTTTCCCCAGAAGCCTCCTGTGGTCTTGGTGGATCTCTTTGTAATTGGGGTACAGTGGGCCAGCTCCCATATAAGGACACTAGAGGTAAGGTGGCACAGCCACACCCACCCAGTACATTGAGGACTGAGGACCGGGTAAGACCTACGCTTGGCAAAGCGGTCCCCAGGGTAGATGTGGCGGTTGTACACATCCATGATGTACACACGTGCGTCTCCCATGAAGTCTCTCTCGTGCCCATTACCCTGTGGGAGAACAGGACAGCAGCTACAGGCAGGTCAAGGGAAGGGAAGGAGAGGGGAAGGAAGGGAAGAGGGGAGAGGAGGAAAGGGGAGGGGAGGGGAAGCATGTCCCACGCACCTCAAGAAGGTCCTCTTGACTGAAGGCCAGCTTTCCCACTATGGTGGCAGAGCTTGGGGCCTCCAGCCCTCACCCTGTGGCCCCCATCCCATGGCCCCTCAGTAGCACCTGGCGTGTGCCTGGCTCTCTTCCTAAGAAATGGGGAGAGTCCCGAGGGGCATTGCAGGATCAGGGAGCTTTGGGTGGGGGGCATGGCGCCAGCGGCTCAGTGTGGGACTGCAGGCGTTGGGAGCTACAGCAGTCTAGAACTGGACCAGTGCTCACCTGATGGGCGTCGAGGTCGATGATGGTGGCTCTGCAGATGCCCTCCACTCTCTCAAACAAGAACTGCCAAGAGGAGAGGGAGGCCTGAGGACATGGGCAGAGGACCCAGCCCTTTGGGGACAGCAGGGTGGAGGGCACAGGCGGGTGGAGGGCATGGCTTGTCCCAGGGAGCTGTGGGGCTAGGAGAGGACTGCATATACGTGTGCATGCCTGTGTGTGTGCAGGTACCTGTCTGTGCATGTGCATGCATGGAGGAGGGGGGAGGAGGGAAGGGACAGCATGGCCCACATACTTCAGGAAAGCTGTGTGTGCATGTGTGCATGTGTGTATGCATGCGTGTATGCATGCGTGTGTGTGTGTGTGTGCGTGTGTGTGCGTGTGCGTGGATGAGAAAGGACAAGCTATATACTGGGTCCTGGAGGGCAAGCATCAAGCTCTGAATCTCTTGGGGTCCTATGAGAAGTGAGGAGCCCCATAACCATGGAAACTCCAGGACTTTGCATCACCCAATAATATCTCCTTCGGGAGACCTCTCTTCTCTCCTCCTCCTCTTCTAGGTCTTCCTTCCCTCCTCCTCCTCTGGAAGGCCTCCCTTTCCTCCTCCTCCTCACTCACACACCCTATGGGACACTGGCCTGGCCCTAGTACCCATATAGGCCAGAGAACATCAGGCTTTGGGTTTGACAGATGCTTCCAGAGTGGGGAGCCCCCTTCTGTGGGCCTCAGTTCTGTCATCTGGAAGGCTGGAGAGTTCTGTGAGACATGTGGGACTGGAGGCTGGGGTACACGTGTGGTCAGCTGCACTGACCCGTCCTCACCATGGGAAACCCAGCTCCTCCCTTTTCCTTCCCTTTCTTCTCCTCTCCCTCCCTCACCTCCTCCTTGGGGGACACACCTTGATGGCTAGTGTGATATCTGCGTAGGCACAGAAGCCCCCGCCGCGGTCACTGGAGCAGTGGTGGAAACCGCCACCTGCAGAAAGACACATGGGGGTCTCTGGTCATGATGCCCCAGGCCCCGCCTCCCTGCCTTGTTGGGATGACGCCAGCCAAGTGAACAGAGCATCGGGGGCATGGTAGGGGGTGTCACCAGCAGGTGAGTGGGTACCTCTGTCATGGCCACCTGCCTCCAGAGTGATGGCTACTCCTCATGCAGACCCTGGTAGCTCAGCCCCCAGCACCGGCTCACTCTTTCCCATCAGACCTGAGACTCCCACCTAGGGAGGGGCAGCATAGGCAGGGCTGACAGGACCAGGTTCTCCTGCGCCCTCTACTGGTCGCGGCAGAGTCTATGGCAGTGGGGATGATGGCCACCACCAAGTCATCCTCCAACCCCACCTCCCAAGTACAACCTGAGAGCGGTCCTCTGATTGGGCCAGAGCTGCTGCTGCTACTCCCCACATCTCTCCCCCACCCACCGTGCAGCCGCAGGAGAGCAAGGCTGCCCCCCCATGGCCAGTGGATTCCTAACAGCCCCCCAGCTCATAGAAGCTTCCCTCAGTCCAGAAGAGGACAAAGTTTACAGAGGGACAGGCCCAAGCACAGAGTGGCCACCTACCCAGCATCACACAGCTGGTAACAACAGAAGTAGGATTCCAACCTAGACTGGAGCAGGGCCTGGATTCTTAGGCTCAACCAGACCATATTTCCCATGGTGGAAGAGCCACCAGGGTCCTCCGGACATGGTCCCCTGCTTCACAAAGGGAGGGAATCACCACTTGTGCATGACCTAGTGTCATGACTGTGCTAGCCTGATGTCAGCAGGGGAGTCAAGACGCCTGGTTACCCAGAGCTCACAGAAAGGAGGTGGGGCTGCTACAGTATCCAGGGGCCGCTCTTGACATCCAGTTCCTTGGAGAGAAAATAGAGCCAGCACATAGGAGAGGCCAGTGGGAAGGACTCTGTGGAGTGCTGTGTCGAGGAGGGAGACAGTTGTGTGGGGGCCCATGGGGTCCAAGAGCTGGGCAGTGCTGGCCCTCAAGACCCCAGAGACAATGGCATAGGCAATCTGCACTTGCAGCTGTCCTGGCAGGGGTGAGGATGTTCTGAGGAGGCACCTCTGCCCTTCCAGTGATGGTCAGACTGCTGGCACCGTGTCCCCAAGGACATTTCCCTGGGACATGCTTGCAGAAGAAAAGTCTGAGGCCCTGGGGGAGCTAGGGGACTTTACCGGGAGAAAGAAAGTGTGCTCCAGGGAAAGGTTCACTGCTTGTTAGAGAAGGGACTGAGCCCACGGGAGGGACTGAGCCCAAGGGAGGGACTGAGCACAAGGGAGGGACTGAGCCCGCAGGAGGACTGAGCACACGGGAGGGACTGAGCCCTCAGGAGGGATTGAGCACACGGGAGGGACTGAGCTCATGGGAGAGAGCTGGCATGGCCTTGTTCCTTAGCTGTACATTCCTCTTGCTTCCTATGTAAAGGTTCATATGATAGACTTGGGGGGGGGGCGTTGGATTTCCTGGGGGCCATGCGGAATAAATCTCCTTTCTCTGCTTTTCACTGTGCTTGTTTTGGGGCCTAGTGTGTCTGCCAGATCTGGTCCTTAAGAATTCAGTAACACATACCACACAAGCAAGTGGGCATCCTGGCCAGGAGACAGACAGAGTCTTCTGGGGGTCTATATGGTGGGAGATGTCATTCTGTATAGACCCTCCTACGGGGACCTGCCCAGGGATGGCACAGGTGCTTTAGGAGGAAGGCTTCCCATCATTGGACAAAGTCCCAACACCAGGTGGAGACACTGGCAGGTCCTTCCCAGGAGCTAGCAGGCTGCCACCTCCAGGTCATGCTGTCCCTGCCCCCACACCCCTCTTGGGCGGGCTCTGCCAGGCCTCAACCCAGGCACTCACCCATGTTGATGGCCCAGCCTCGCTCCACAGCCAGCTTCCCTGCCTTTGGAGACAAAACAGAGGGTGAGGATGCAGCCCCTGGTCCTTCACACACTCGCAACACACACGTAACACACACACACACAAACACACACACACAGGAGGACACACGCACATTTACACACACACACTCACACACGCAAACACAGTACACTCTCATACACATGCAACATATACACAAACACACACGTACACTCACACACAACACACATGTACACTCACACGCAAACACATATACACTCACACACAACACACACACAAACATATGTGCATTCACTCACACATGCCACATGTACCCACACATGCAAACACACACACGAAACACACATGCATTCTCACACACACACAACACACATGTACACTCACATGCAAATTTGCATACACTGACATACTCGCAACACACACATACACTCACACACACAAACACACATATTCTCACACACGCAACACACATATACTCACACACTTGAAAACACACATGTACATTCTCACACACAAGCAAACACACACACATACATTCTCACACACACAACACACACGTACACTCACCCACACACAACACATATGTATACACACATGCAAACATGCATATACTCATACTTGCAACACACACATACACTCAAACACATGCCAACATACACGTACACTCTCACATACACACAGCACATGTACACAAACACACACAACACACATACACACACATGCAAACATGCATATACTTATATACACACATACACTTATATACACACAAACACACACGCAATGTACACATACACTCACACACTCGAAAACACACACATACACTCTCACATACAACACACATGCAACACATGTACACTATCAAACATACACATACTCTTACACATGTAACACACACACACTTGCATCATACACGTACTCTAAAGCACATGTACACTCACACACACACACATGCACCGCATACACATGTACACACACACTCACACCATCAACATAAGCTCTGAGCAGGAACAGGCCACAGGTGGATCAGGAAGCGCCCTGAGTTCACCAGCCTGGAAGAACCAGACTGGTAGCACAGGAGGGCACAGTGTTCACGGCTCTTGCAAAGAGCAAGAAATTCTCAGAAAGTTCTTATCAGAGTGAGCTGGGAGGACGAGACCACCACTGCCGTGGGTGTGATGGGCTGCCCATAGAATCCCGCGGCACTCAGTCTGGGCTGAGTGGTAATACAGAACCCTGTGGGGACAGAAGACACTGACTGGAGCTGGCCACATTTCATTGACTCGGACACAATTGCGCCTCAGGCCAATTCCAGTTGCCGATGGCATTACTTTTTTGGAAAATGGAGCTGCGTTTTATAGATACCGACAAGTACAGTCCCTCTAATTGGAGGGGCAGCATGTCCATGTGGCTGTGGGTTGCTTGGGGGGTGTGGGCAGAGGGGCCGCATCCCACCCAGCCTACCATGATGGTGCCTCCTGTCTGAGTCCTCAGGGGCCTCAGCACCTTCCTCTGCACCAGGAAGTTGGGGAGGAAGATGACCGGGGGGATCTCCGTGATGGTGGCGACCACGAAGGACCACTGTGGAAAGACAAGGAAGCCACGATGGCTGTCACGCGTGGGGATGATAACCACTGCGTGGCACACACCCTTTGGTGGGAAGTGATAGCAAAGGTTGCTGGAGCACCAAGATGCAGGCCTAACGCCAGCCAGCCAGCCAAAGCGTTCTGCTGCCCTCATGTGCCCAAAATGAGAGCTGCAGATGGCACCAAGTCAGCTGAATAGACATGCACAAAAGGGACACTGGGCCCAGGGAAAGGGGGCCTCCATGGTCTCCTGCCCACCCCGCACCACACAGCTGCTTCCTCACCCTGCAGCCTCCACAGCCTGCCTGCACCCCACACACCTGCGCCCCAGCCTCTGAGGCAGGAGAGTTTGGGAAAAACAAAATTTGGGTGCTCCAAGTCCAGGACTAGCTTGGACCCTGTGACATCCAAATCCCCCAGGCCAAAGTCATAGCACTGGACAGTCACTAACCCCTGACCACTAACCCTGTCTGGCTGAGGATGCAGAGCAGGGAGGGGCCTGGCCAGCTGCCGAGTGAGTCTGAGCTTGATACTCAGTCAAGTGCCTTCCGGGGTGATAGTGGGACTGGGTGCTGTTCTGGGCTGATACAACCTGGCCGGGAGGCCGAAGGCAGCGTGCCAAACGCCATGGTGGACGGAGTGGGTGGGCACGCAAGAGGTCAGGAGGCAAGTGAGGAGGCGGTGCCCACAGAGGTGAACAGACAGCAGAGGTCCCCCCCCAAGGCGCAACCCCCCTCCCCGCCCAGGCACAGGGGTCAGGATGAGGAAGGCAACAGGACCACAGCCTCCAGGTCTCGAGAAGGTGGAGCACAGCTGGGGCACAGCAGGTGGGCTTCTTAGGCCATGAGAGGCCTGGTGGCTAGCACAAGCTCACGCCTGCTGTCAGAGCAGTAGGGGACCACAGAAGGTGCTGTCCCAAGCTGCTTCGGCAGCCACGCAGATGAAGGGATAAGCGGGAAAGGTGTCAGCAGACAGGGACAGGAGGGAGGAGTCAGGTTTAACACGTCAGTCATGAGGTGGTAGGGGACATAGGCTGGGGGAAGGGGCTGGGTTCCTTTCTGCCCAGGTGGAAGCTGTTCTGCCTCTGGAAAGACAGGTGGAGGGTGTGGCTGAGATTCTGATCTGAGCGTTCTAGAGAGGTCTGGGGCCCACAGGCCTTCAAGACTCACCTGCGAGGATGGCGGCCGGTGATGGACGGCAGTCAGGGTCAGGAGTGCAAGGCAAGAGAGGATTTTGGAAGGGGCAAGGCAGGGGTACCACTGGAGCTGCAGGGCCATGAGGCATCCCTTGCGAGAACCTCAGTGGGGCCACAGGGTCCCCGGCTGCAGGAGCAGGTGGCGTCAAGAGGGACTGAGGATCGGCATATGGGACAGGACACCACTGTCAGGTACCCAGAGTCTGTGCTGCTAAACATCTAGGTGTGGCCATCCTGCCCAGGCCACCAAGGCTGAGGCCAGTGGCAAGGAGAGAAGACCACTGTTGCTGTCACTGGAGTGGAGGCTGGCAGATCCCTCAAGGTGTACAGGGGACCCCCAAGTGTACTCTGGAGGCAGCGCAGGACACAGCCAGGAGTGTATGTGCACCTGTGTGTGTGCACGTGTGTGCATCTGCACGTATGTGTGTGCGCATGTGTGTGCATGCATGTGAAAGGCCAACCACATTGTTAGCTCCTGGGCTACTCCACACAATGGTCTATTCTCTACCCCTATCCCCTTCCCCAAGCACAGGGCTGGTGCCAGGCAGACATGGGACCATTGTTCTAAGGACAAATGAGCCACTGGCCCCTCCTTTCCTTTCCTTCCTTCCTTTCCCTTCCCTGCTTCATGATAGGCCAAAATGGACACAAGACCACAAGCAAGGCATTCTGAGTCCTCCAGCCACAGAAGGCCTCTATGTCCCTGGCTTGTGTCCCCGATCAACTGGAAATATACCCTCGGTGTATTAAAGGCTCTGAGTAGTTCTGCACCCAATTCTCTCTCATTTGGCCTTATCGCATGTTCCCCACACTTCCCCAGCAAGCCCCACCTGCTACCTCAGCTTTTCACCCACCCGTCTGCTACTCCAGCACTGCTGCTACACGACACACCTCAGCACCTCTAAGCTGGAATTTATCCAGCTGGTCACTTGGGACAAGCCCCTGAGGAGGAAGCACAACTGGCCACACCTCTGTGTCTGGGGGCTGAGCTGATGTAGACTGGTGGAGGGCACGGGGCAGGCAATGATGTGTGGAGGCTGGAGAAGTGTGCTGACCAACTCACAGCTGAGCACTGAGGGAAGCTGTGCAGAGCTAATAGGTCCAAGGGTGCAGGATTCTCTGGTCCTGCCTCCCACTTGTGGCCCCCTGGGATTACGGATATTTGCTGGGGACTGGAACTCAGGGTGATCATCTGCACAGCAAGCGCTTTTACCCACTGGCTTCTTCCAGATCCAACCTGGACTGAACCAAGATCAGGGCACGGTGGTGAACACCAGTGACCCCGACACTGGGGAGACAGAAGCACGAGGAGCTCAAGGCCAGGCTCGGCCACACAAGGCCCTGTGTCAGGAAGCATGTGCGTGCACATGCATATAAATATGCATGCATAACTGTACTTGCAATCAGTCTTGCTCCTTAGTCACCTCAGCCACACCCATGTGCTGGCGGGCACAGTTGTGGGCAGCTGAGCAGAGAACCATGCCCATCGCTGCAGTTTCACCCTTGCATCCGTTGGTGACCAAAAACACTGATGCAGGGTCAGGGCAGCCTGTAGGTGGGCCCCAGTGGGGAGACTAGAGGACTTGGCAAGGTGGGCTGTGGGGCCAGGAAGGTAGGCACAGGGCCTCACAGTGACCAAGGGCAGGGATAGCAGAAGCAGGCATTCAAGGAGGCACTGGTGTGGACAGGTGGTCAGTGGACAGGGTGGGGATGCCTGCACCTGGAGTATTTAAGACAGCTTTTAAAAGGTGGGGCAGGGGCTGGGCTGGAGTGCCAAGATAAAGCAGTTGCCCAGTATGCACATGCCAGGTCCTGGGTTCCATCCCCAGGACGAAGAAAAGAAAATTAAATAAAGACCAGGCTCTAACAGTCTTCATACACAGGAGTCTCTGAGCCCAGCAGAAGGAAAGGAAAACAAACGCAGTGAGTCCTCCTGGCCTCCAATCTGACAGTGGCCTCTCAGAGAAGCCACTAACGGCCACAAGCTACGAGTCAGCAACATCTTAACAACTCAAGGCGAGCTGTGCAAGGAGCACAGGGGCACCTGCAGGAAGGGGCTGGCTGTGCTCATGCTGCAGAATGCACAAAAAGGTCTCACGGGGCCACCCCAACTCCCTAAGACAATTCTCCAAAGATCTGCGCAGGACATGGCCGGTGGGGTATCATCAGAGCCATACAAACCACTTTACACCTCTACGGTTTAATTTAAAACGCCAAGCAAAGGGCCCAGAGTGCCCGTGTTCCATCCCCACACAGCTGGTAACGGCGCTGTCCTGGGACTCTGGGACTCAGGAGGTGGAGGTAGGAGAGGCCGGGCTCATGATCACTTTTGGCTAAATAGTACATCTGAGGCCAGCCTTGGCTATAAGAGACCTTGTCTCAAAACAAGAAAAGAAAAATGAGTGTTGGCAGGTTGTGAAGAAACTGGGACTCCGGCCCCAGGGAGCTGTGAGGGGACCCCAGGGCAGCAGGGAATGAGAGGCGACCCAGTGGTTTTTTAGAAGTTAAGTGACCACAGGCACCAACAATTCCCCGCCCACATATATGCCTCAAAATGCTGAAATCAGGTATTCAAATAAATGTGTGTGTGTGTGTGTGTGTGTGTGTGTATGTGTGTGCCCAGCACAATGCTACTAGTAACAGCTGGCAACTGGATAAGACCCATGAGAATCATCACCTGAGAGACGGCTTCTGGGCGCGCCCCTGGCGGGTTACTTTGACTATGTTAATTGTGAGGACACCGTTCCCTGATTCTGGCCTGTAAAGCGCAGAGCTGAGTGGAAGCAGGTCTCCCTTGCCTCTGCCCTTGGCCGTGGACACGCTGTGACCAGCTGTGTCAAGCTCTTGTTACCGTGAGCTCCCCAGGATGATGGACTGGAATCTGGAAGGGTGAACAGAAATAAACCTTTTCCCTCTTTACAGCTGATTTTGTCAGAGTGACTGACTGCAGCAATGAAATGAGACAGCTAACAGGCAGGAGCCCCTCCCACCTTCATTAGTGACAAGGGACAACAGACATGGCTCACTACATGGTGGAGTAGTATTCATCTATGAAAAGGAATGCTTAACAGAAGAGTATGGGCCTGGCAGAGTGAATGGAAGCCCCAGGTTCCATCCACTGAGTGGGGGGGATGATATGTATTACATGGGTGACCCCTGAGGACCAGACTCTTAGTGAGAGAAGCCAGACAGCAGAGAGTTGTGACTGCTTGCATAAAGCAAAGCCAAAGCAGGCAAATATCAGAGGCCGCCGAGAGATTGGCAGTGCTCCACGGAGGCAGCTTTGAGGGGAGTGAGCATGCTACAGGGTTTCCTTTTGGGGTGATGAAAGCATTTTAGTGCTGATAGAATTGACCACTGCATTGTTGCTCGACCTGTACACTTCAAAGTGGTTCACGCTGCTTTATGCATTTTTTAAAATTATTTATTCAATTGTGCATGTGTGCGTGTGCATGTGTTATGTATGTGTGTGTGTGTGTGTGTAGAACCATGGGCGAATTCGGGAACCGCCATGGACGCCTCCACCTCCTCCTTGTTTACTCTGCCCCGGGATTCACAGGCTCAGCTCTACCAAGACCAGAAACGCAGGCCGCCCCCGCTTCCGCCCGGTGTCTATACGTGCGGTCTATGATCTGAACTCAAGACCTTCCGCTTGCAAGGCAAAGGCTTAACCTCTGAGCCACCTCTCCAGCCCCTGCTTCATGCATTTTTATAGGAGGTGGGCGTCTCAAGAGAAGAACTGCCAGGAGAGCCAGGGACCCTGGACTCACAACCCCCCAGGTGCCTCCCCACACTGTCATAGACATGCACTGAGATATTCCTACCTCAGGACCTTTGCACTTGCTGCTGCCCTGCTTGGATTGTCCTTACCCCCTATCTGTGACGACACGAAGGTCGTCAGGAAAGGACTGAATGTGGTTCAATCCCTGCCCCTCAGCACCACGACTTGAACTTGAGGACAGATCCTGAGCATAGCCAGCATGCAGTGTACAACAGACGGCAGACACTGCCCAGCCAGGACAGGATGCTGACCCATGAGACACTGCTCAGGGTGTCCGCAGACAAGGAAAGAGACAGTAACAGGGCAGAGGCTGAGCCGCACATAGGGCCTGGTACACTCAGGAAGTCATGTTTTTCCCTTTGCTCTGGCTGCCAGGGAGCTCCGAGTGAGATGCACACTCTTCACCATCTTGGTTCATCCTTTATGCTTTACGTGACCTCCCCCTCCTGTCCAACTTCTTAGTTTTCTACTTGGGACTCTGATGTTAGTTTGCTTTGTTGTTACTACTTATTACAGAAATTTGTTGCTTTCAGACTTTGGAGGGACCAAGGCCAGGCAGGCAGCCTGTCCTGTAACTACCCCTGAAGATTCTGTAAGTAGGTAGGGCTTTGGTGACTATCCCCCCCCATTCTTAATCTGATCCTGGCCCCGCCCTGTCCTGTCCTCTTCCTGCTGAGACCCAAAGCCTCCTGGCTCTGCCCTTCCCCTCTGCCTGGGCTGAGGACTCACCACGCATGCCTGGCCCAAGGAAACCAGGGCAGCTAGGTGTTGGGCTCCCTGCCAACGCCTTGCACCCCTCCCTCTCCTGGGAGCCAGGTTCCAGTGCTCCCTGGCAATTTTCCACCAGCTCATCTAGAATTGTCACAGCTAAGGCTGAGGGAGGGAGGTATGTGTGCATTGGGAGGGGAAACAGCCATGATCCGGATCCTGGAAGGCTGCATAAATGCCTGCCAGCCCCCTCTCCCCCACACCCATAGGTCCTATCAGACTCCCAGTGACCTTCAGTAGGTACTGCCTAACAGCTTTTCCAAAACCCAGAGTGTCTGCATCTGAGGCTCCAAATGCAGGGCACCCAGGCAGGATGCTGGGCCTGGGGCATTTCTGTTGTAGTTTCCACTAGTACAAACTGGCAGACTCTGCCCCACCATCCCCTCTGCTTCCATAAGAAGAGTATACCCAGGACTCTCAGCCCCAGCAGGAGCTCACAGTCTGCCCTACAAAGAGTCACAGGCAGGTGGGAGGGGGATGCTCTATTGGTCTTCAGAAATCAGGGTCATTTCCAACGTCAGGTGCCTGCCTAGCATGCTAGAGGCTATGGGTTTAGTCCCTACCCCACAGCCAGGGGCAAAGAATAAGAAGGGAAAAAAGAGAATCTAACTTACTAATATGCATTTTTGGTTTCTGGTCACATTAGGCCTGCAGGGGGTGAAGGGCAGCCCATCCGTATTGGAAGGGCGGAGTTGTGAGGTTCATCCGGACACCCCTTCTGCCTACTCCTTGTTGGATCCTAAGGGAATTTCAAACCTGTTTTTGGCCCAAGAATTTCCAACAAGTCTTTGCAAAAAGCCTTTGGAATACAGAATCTTAAGCCTCAACCCACTGTAAAAACAGCCAAAGTGGATGCGCTGTGGAGGATAGGACCAGACTGGGGTCTCCCTCCCACTGAGATCATTCCAGCATGGGCTTCTGTGGCCAGTTCTGGCTTGTCCAGATCACAGGTTGAAAGCCACGAATATAGCAGCCCAAAGCTCCAGGAGATTATCAGGGAACATTGCTGCTGTCATCCACCCAGAAGATGGGGCACTCACTATCTGCAACCCCCTCACTTCCCACAACCCCCCCCCCATTTTAGGAAGTGGAGACTCCAACATCCCCTGCAACAGGAACAAGTGCAGCTGGGGCTGAGCTTCCTAGGCCAAGCTGCCCCCTAGTTGGTCACAGCCTGCATGGGGGTCCCTACCTTCAGTTCGTTGAGATAGCGCCTCGTGTGCACCACCAGCAGGTCCTCCTCCGAGGCCTCCCGCGCCTCCACCAGCATGCTGTCCGACAGCAGCTTCTCTTCTGGAAGGACACAGCAAGCCCCTGCTTCCATCCCCTGCCACCCCAGCCCCTCCCACAGGTGTAGCCTTGGCCTTTGGCAGCCCCTAGACACTGTAGGCTCTTGGGTTCAGATGGGCTGTCTCCCTGGGCTATGTGGACCATGGCAGGTCTTCTGGCCTGGGGACATTGAGCATGGCAGTCCCATGTTCCCCAAGCCACTGGCAGCCACCAGGTGTGTTCAGTACCATTGAATGACTTTTCCACAAGCAGGTGGCACAGGGCACCAGCTCCCAGGGTGGGAAAAGCTCTTCATAAAAGCCCTCCCCCTCCCCCTGCACAAGCAGCTCAGGGGCGTGGCCTCACTCTCAGCCCTGGCTGCTGAGGGCAGAGAGCTGCAGCTTTGCAGCAGCAGGTGGGGCGGAGAGTCAGTTCACACTGCGCTGTGCCTCACCTCCACCTTTACTCACTGCAAGTGAAGCTGCCTTTGCCCATTTACATGACATAATGTTTGGTTTCAAAAAGACTTTTAAGGTTAAAAGAAAACCCGGAGCCTGAGTCACTTAAAAACCTTCAGAAAATGATGGGACAGGTAGGAGGAGGGAGCAGACCACACAGAGGGGCCAAGACCATCGGACATGCGAGAAGCCTGAGGCATTTCTGCAACCCTCAAGGTTATCAAAGAGCCATCTCACTGAGCAAAAGATGAAGAAGCTAAGGCTGAAAGCAGAGCATGGTGGCCTGGGTTCTAGAGAAATCTGCATGTAGGGGCCAGGTGCAGCAAGTCGAATCTAGAAACCAGGCAGTGCCAGCTATCTCAACAGTGATCCAGGCAGGGGGTTCCTTCCTCCCTGATCCTCCACTACCTCTAGCAAGTCTAACCCTTCTTTATCCCACAACACATGAGGGTCCCTCCTATCCTCATCCTCAGCAGAGACAGAAGTGAAAGGGACTAGCTCCAGGGTGAGCCAGGAGACCAGGAAGGGGCAGAGAGACCAAAACAAGCTGAGCACATTCTGTAAGATAAAGGATCTGCCTTTACGTGACCGGGCCATGCCATTGCCACTCATCGTGTGCTCCTACTGTGCTCCTGGATATCAGGCTAGTCCATGCTGCACAGCAAACCACTTGCCATAAGCGAGAAGCCAGAGGAAAAGATCCCATGTAGGAGAGGCAGGGCTGCAGGCTTGCTCTGCAGGGGGCCCCAGGGGGAAAGAAGGGGGACTGCTCAGGTGTCAGAGCCAGGGCCCACCATGCTTAGCAGCCTGGATGGAAAGGCCTTTAGATAGTAGCACAGAAGGCAGGCTGGGGGCTGGGGGCTGGGGGCTGGGCACCAGAGAGGAGAGTGAGCAGCTTGTACTGGGGACCAGTAAGGGAATGGAGATGGAGGAGGCAGGTGTAGGGACCCCAGAAGACTTTCATACCTTTCAGGAAATTGATCACCTTGCCCCATTTCCCAGCGTCAAAGGGGTGCAGCTTCTCCAAGCCCATGAAGGTGATGTTGTACCGCGGGGAATACACGATGGGCCAGCGCTTTTCCGGCACATGCTGGTATAGCTGGGTTGAGTGTGGCCTTCGGTGTGCACAGACAGAGGCAGAGACGGGCATCCTCAGTGTGGAGGGCAGCCTCCCCTCTCCACCCACACCACGAGATGTCAACATCCACAGGAGTGAAAACAGCTTCTTCCTGAGCCCTGGTGGGCTTTCCCTGAACCCACTTCCAGCACGGTCCTCACAGCAGCAGCCTTGGGAACAGAAATCCCGAATGCACCTGCGATCTCAGGGGATCAAGTCCCAAGGTCACACAGCAGGTGTCGACACCTGCCTGGAGCGGCTGGCGGCAAGGCCCCAGCACCTGTCCCTACACCACAGCAATTAGGCCCCAGCCCGCGGAGCCCTGGGTTCCTAGAGCCTGACTGTACAACGCGTGGGTGCAGCGCGATGTGCGCTCACGCATCTGCAAGACTGGGGACACAACGCGCTCAAAGGGCGCAGACTGGGACTCCAGAGGTGGGCTGAGCCTGGAGGCTGCAGTGGGGGGGCTCCCTTCCCGCGGCGGACCCCACTCTGCGCATGCCAGCAGCGCGGCCATGGGGGCGTCTGCGCAACTGAGGCCCGGGGCAGGGAAGACGTCACACCTGCGCGCGCCACGGGGCTCTAGGGGCCGCGGTAGGCGACAATCCGCCTCGGGCCTGGCCTCGCACCGGGAACGGGCCTGCGCGCCCCTCGCACGCCCGGCCAGGACTCACCTGGCGGGCCGATCGCTCGCTCGCATCCCGCGCCTGGGACCTCTGGGAACCCCCAGAGATCCCCAGAACCCCCTCCCTCCGCACGCACCGGGCTCGGCCCAGCGCCCCTCCCCGCGCCGCGACCCCGCCGCACTCACATCTCGGGCCGACACTGGCCCTCCCTGCACTGGCCGCTGCTCCGCCACCGGGAGGGGCGGAGCCCGTCCGGACCACGCCTCCTCCGCGGGGGGCGGAGCTCCGGTCGGTCGGCCTGCGTCACAGAGGACCGGCGGCCGCCCCTGCGCAGCAATCCCGCCTGAAGCTCGCCACGCCCCCAGTATCCATCACCGCCAAGCCCCGCCCTCTGGGGGCCACGCATCCAGTGGAATTCCGCCTGTCTCGGAAGACCACGCCCCCGGAGGGAGGGCTGCGTGGGCTTTTCAGACGGGTGTCTTGAGGGACGGAGCATGCAGTGTTGCCCCGCCCAGGAGGCAGGGCCAGACCAGACCACTCCCCTCACCCCAGCTAGGCAGAAACACACCCACGCAGGGAGGTCCAGACGTCTGATTTCACAGTGGTCGGTGCAGCGTGACCGTGGGCGAGCATCTGCGCTTTCTCAGCCTGTTTCCAGGCTGCGACATGATGCCATCTCCCGCCGTCTTTCTCTGGTGCCTCGAGATGTACCCCTCCACTCCCGTGCCACACCTAAGCACTCTCTCCTGTCCCTCACATGCTTCCTCCTCTTCTCCCCTTCCCCCCTCCCCCCGCAGAAGCTGAGACAGCAAAGCAGATGGCTGGGGTGTCTGTGTGGTCCCAGCAACAGAGCCCAGAGATACAATGGGTCTCCTTGTTGCTCCATCTGTCCCCCGCCAAGCAAACAGAAGCAGCTGACCAGAGGGCTGCCAGGAGCTGGGCAGCTGCGTGGGCTGGCCACGGGGGTGGGGGTGGGGCAGCTGGGACATTGTAGGGGGACCCTGAGCTTTCCGAAGAGGAGGAGTCCACCTCTCCTTACATTTGATTCTGGGAATTCAACGAGAGGTGCAGGCTTCACCCCAAATTTACCCCCAGGCTCAGACCTGAAATAAACCCAGACGGGGCAGTCTGCCAGTACTGTGGCCTTGGGCAGGCTGTATCTGCTCTCTGATCCACCTCAGAGGGAAGTTGAGAAAAACCAAAGATAATAATATCACTTCTCCAGTGTCTGCCATGAGCTAAGTATTTCTGAAAGCTCCCTGAACGTTGGAATCCTCGCAACCCTAGCAGGCAAATTGGCTACCCTCATTTTAGAGAAGAAACAGAGACATGAAAGGTTGGGTAACTTGTCCCAAAGCCAGGGATGTGGACAGATGCAAAATCTCACCCTACAAACAAAGAAGGAAAAGTGAAAGCAAGGGGTGTGTATGGGAGGCTGACTTGATTCAGGGAACTCACTCTGCACCTTCAAATACTCCTGCAAACATGGATTACCTCCCGACATGATCACTCCAGTAAGCTGCGTTGTGTGAGCAGTTGTGCCACAGTTGGATATACATTCATGAGTGGTTTGACTTAGACCCAGAGCAAGCTTGCAGGAGCTTGTCTGATGAGGAAACTCGGCCCATGGTGGGTGGGGCTAGTCCCTGGACAGTTGAAAAAGACCAGAGAGGTTGGCTGAGGAAGTTGGCATTCTTTAGTATACTTGGCCAGACATGCTGGTCTGTCAAGTGAGGTTTGTCCCTCTCTCAACTGTTATGTGGAGATGGTGTGGCCAGTTCCCTTGATCCTCAGTGCTGGTGTAAGTTCTCCTGCCAAGCTAGACAAGAACTGTAACTGGACAACCATAAGCCCAAATAAAACCCCTTGTTCCACCAAAAGCCATTTGATCGTGAATTCATCAGCAGCATGCAGGTTAACTGCTACACATTGTATTTTGGGAACCCCTGTCTCTTGTGCCGGGACCAAAGTACAGGTGTCAGGGTTGTACATGCAGCAGACAGGGTCAGAGCCTCAGCCGGGCACTCGGGAGGAGACAGATGGTCAACTAGGAGAGGAAAGTCACAATACTAAGTGTGATGTTACTGTGAAAGGTTTGTACTGGGTTCATGAGGGTGATAGGCCCTGGCTTACAATGGCCAACCAAGGCCACTTTGAAGACATATTTTTTTTTCACATTTTAACCTGTGGTTTTTAAAAAATGATAAAAGAAGACCTAGGAAGAAGACTTCCTGGACAGTTTGGGGATAGATTTTAATTGAAAGACAAACAAGAAAGCTGGGTATATAGGCCAAGAGTAGAACACTTGTCTAGCATGCACAAAGCCAATCACAGCACCACCTCCCCCAAAACCCCAAATGCAGAACTTCTTTCACAAGATATCAGAAATGCACCAAACAGATAAGGGGTATAGTTCCTATATTTATTTCTTTGTCTCCAGCTTGTGGCATTACTGGGAAGTGGTAGAAAATTTAAAAGGTGGGATCTGGAGCCAGAGAGATAGCTCAGGGGTTGCACCTCTGCCTCACAAGCAGAATTTCTGAGTTCAAATCCCAGATCCCAAGAAAAAATGTCAGGCTGAAATGGCAGCGGCCTGCACTTCTGGCCCTGGAAGATGAAGTCTGGGAAACTCTAGAGCAAAGCAAAGAGGAGGTCAAGCAATCCAGAATGATTCCTGAAGTCACCTTTGGACCTCCACAGGCACACGCAGTGCCCTCTGATACATATATACAGACACACACACACACACACAAAGGGATCTGGCTAGAGGAAGTTAGGTCCTGGTATAGGACTTGGAACTCAGTCCTGCTTCTCAGTTTACTTCCCAAACACTCAGTGAGGGGAGCATGTGGTGGAAAGAGAGAGCTGAATGTCCAGAGTTGCCCTTGGGCTCTGCTTGTGCACTATGGCATGCACAGCTCCCTTCTCAAAAAAATAACATTTTTTAAAAGAAATTTTCTTTCTGGCAATGAGGACTAAATGTTCCTCCAAAGATAGTGGTATTGGTGATATAGCTCAGTGTCTAAGGTACCTGCTTCAAACTTGGTGACCAGAGTTCAAGGTTGAAAGTCCATGTGGCTGAAGGAGAGAACTGTCTTCTGGTCTTCAACTGGGTGCACAGCATGCATGCGTATGTGTCGTAGTTGGGCACAGGTGTCAACTTGACACTTGAGGGTTTGAGCTCTGGGCACATTTGTAGAGAATTAGTGGTTGAGTTAGGCCCAGAGCAGACCTACGAGAGATTGTCTAGCTGCTGGGGAAGGCCCAACCCATGGCGGGTGGAATTAGGTCCTGGAATAAAATACAGAGAGCTGGTTGAGAGTTGGCGTCCTTCTGTATACTTGGCCAGACATGCTGGTCTGGCAAGTAAGGATTGTCCTTCTCTCAGCCATTATAGGGTGATGGTGTGGCCAGTTCCCTCAGCCTCTAGTGTTGGCGCGTGCTCTCCCGTCAAGCTGGACTGAGAAATGTAACCGAAAAATCACAAGAGAGAATGAACCTCTTGTTCCCTTAAGCCATTTGATGGTCATTTATCAGCAACCATGCAGGCAGACTGCAACAGCATGCTTCCTATCATCTATCTATCTATCTATCTATCTATCTATCTATCTATCTCTCCACCCTTCTCAAATATTTAAAAAATTAAAAAGATGATCTTACTTTATCAGCAATAAGAGAGTCTGTTTCACTTTTATTAACTGTGCCAACCTCAAGAGCAAAGTGTCTTGATGTATCTTTAACATTGAGATGTACAATGTTCAAATTCCCTCATTTGACTCAAGGAATTGGTTCTTTATGTTCCCAAATTCATGGGTGCTCAAGCCGTTGTTACAGCGATGGTAGAGTACTTGTGTGGTTTTATTTATTTTTTATTATTTTAAGATCAGGCTTTGTGTAGCTCACGCTAGTCTCAACTCATACTATATAGCCAAAGATGGCCTTAAGCTGCCAGTTATCCTATCCCCACCTCCAGACTGTTTTCTGTACATTGTAATCCTGTCTAGATGATGTGTGATTCCAGCATGCCATGCCCTGTAAACACTTGGTACACCTGCTTGCTCAGGGGACCATGGCAAGGCAGAGTCCCTACATAGCTCACCATAGATGCATTTTTAAAAGCATTTGTTTTGAAACCAATTACATCTGCAGGCTGCATGAGCCACCACTGAAGCATGTGGTCAGTGGTGCAGTGCACCCCGAGTCTGCAGCTATCATACCCAACACTGTCAATGTGAAGGTCTGCTGATAACACAAGTAGACTTAAGAAACATGTGTTTTTGCAGCTACTACATACCTTTCCATAAGCCCTGCACAGGAATGGTCCTACCCACATCTCGCCATAGAAAGGTAAAGATCTCAAGAGGCTCCACGCCTCCCTGAGACACTGATGGAGCTCATGCTGATGTGGAGGAAACAGTGGCTGCTTCCCTCAGTGGTGTTCCCGCTGATGTATGATTCATGCTCCGGCAAGTACTCAGACACATGCCATCAGAGGCAAAGCAGTTGAAACCCAGCGGGTCACACATGCAAAAGGACTTGAAAATAGGGAGTCTGACAGGGGAGGCGAGATGTAATGGGAAGAGGAGGGGCATGAGGTTGGGAATTTAGGTGTGAAATACCATGAATTCACTATAGTTATATATGAAACACTAAAAGGAAAGCATATTAAAAGAAATATGGGTTGTATTATTGCTGAGGGCCTTGGGGCCAAATTCAGCAGCTGTCAGCGTCCCCCATTCTTGAGGGCATGATGCTCCTGTCCATGGCCAAGCACACACATTCTCTGTGGTGTTTCCAAAGTTCTTGGAAGCATTAGTTTACTTTTTTACTTCTAAGTACACATGTGTCTAGGATGTGTGCATTTGTGTGTCTTGTGTGTGTGTCTTTGTGTATCAGAGGATACTATGTGTACCTTTGGAGGTCCAGGGGTGACTCTGGGAATCACCCTGGATTGCTCTACCTCCTCTTTGCTTTGTTCTGGAGTTTCCCAGACTCCATCTTACAGGATGGGAAGTACAGGCCACCACCATTTCCTCTTGGCATTTTTATGTGGGATTCAGGATCTGAACTCAGGACCTTTTGCTTGTGAGGCAGAGATTTAACTTCTTAGCCATCTCTTCAGCCCTCTGTGTGTGTTTTACATGTGATGCACTTGCCACGAAACCTGAGGATCTGAGTTAGATCCCTAGTTCCCACATGGTGGAAGGAGAGAACCAACATCTGGAAGCTATTCTCTACTTGCACACATGTTCTACGGCATGTACACACCTGCTGCCTCCCTCGGCCCCCTGTCTGTGTCTGTCAAATAATAAAACAGAATATAAATTATGTTTTTCAAACCCTGGGCCAAGCATGGTGGCATGCAGCATGCAGGTGCCACCCAGCTGCTGTGGTGTCTGAGGCAGGAGAGGTAAAGACATCTGTAAGGAAAGAACATCTCACTTCCTTTTGATGAAGGGTGCTGGCAAGTTGACAGCCACACTGCAGAGAAGTGGCTGAAACTTTTTATCCCTGATGTGGGAAGGAACGAGCCTGGACTGTCCCTCATTGGCTGAGGTGCAACTCTACAATCTAATTTTAATACTTTGGGCTTGAAGAAGGTAAGAGAAATAAGACCGTGAGCTTAATGCCCCTGCTTGAGACAGAGGTTTAATTGGCACATTTTCTTTCTTTCAAATTCCCGTGGGGCCTAAGCAGATAGATATTTTCTTATCTCTGTAGAGATTAGGCCTGGTTAGAATCAGATTGTGCCTAATGGCTCCATTTTATTTTATTACTGGCTGTCCAAGAGCACTTATGCCTAACCTCTCAAGGTAGAGGATGAAGAATTCTCTTCGAGAAGTCAAGAGTGCTAAGGCAGGGGTGCCTAACTGGGGAGACACTCTGGCATTTCCACAAGAGGATTAAGTGAGCTGTCAAGTTTATGGTCAGACTAGGAAGTACAGCAAGACCCCATGTCTGAAAGCTTTTGTTTCCTGAATGTCATGTCATTTCCTTAGTTAAATAAACCCAGCAGTGGCCATGAAGGCAGGAGGATGGCACACACCTGCCATCCCAGCGCTTGGGCGGTGCAGGCAGGAAGACCATGAGTTCCAGGCCAGGCTAGGCTGTATAGAAAGTTCCTGCCAGGCTGGGCTACAGAATACTTTCTCTTAAAAAAAAAAAGAAAAGAGAGTAAGGCCTTTGCTACAAGTACACTGTTGCAGATAAATTCATGACCAAAAGCTTAAGGGGAACAAGAGGTTTATTTTCTCTTACACTAGTGGAGTCACAGTTCCTTGTCTAGCTTGGCAGGAGATCCCACACCACCAGGGGCAGAGAGAACTGGCCACACCGAACCCACAGGATGGCTGAGCGATACAATCCTCACTTGCCAGACCAGCATGTGTAGCTAAGTATACCAAAGGAAGCCAACTTTCTTAACCAGTTCACTCCATCTTACTCTCTAGCTCAGGGGCTAGTCCTGCCTACAGCACTCAGACAATCTCTTGCAGGCTTGCTTGCTTCACTCAGCTACTAATGTCTCATAACTGTGCCCAGAGCTCAGAGCCTCTGTTGCCAAGCTGACACCACATCTAATGTGACATTACAGCTGGACACCTCAACAAGTGACTTGGCATAAAGACCTACTTGTCTTTCCCACACAACCTGAGGTCCCCAGCACTACACACAGCGAGACACCCCCTGCACATGGTGGGGGGGGGAGATTCTTCTGTGCATTGTACATGTGGCTGCAGTTCAGATGGTCTAGGCAGAGGCTGCAGGCATGGGAGAGTAGAGGAAAACCATGTATCAGGTAGCTATTACCACATAACAAATAACCCCCAAGCCTAAAAAGCTTGAAACAAAAATACTCATAGTTCCCTATATCCATTTAGCTTTTGGGTGGTTCTCTTAGTCTGTATGGCATTCGGTGAAATTGGCTGTGGTCAGCTAGTGGCTCAGCCTTGGCTGGGCTAGTCCTCCTATAGCTCTTACCTTGCTGCAAGCATGACCTGGTTATTAGGGTCAGGATTCTGGAAGTCAAAGCTGTGAGTTTCCAAATATCTGCTTGGATTAGCTCTCCCTCTATCCTGTTTTCCAGAGGGAGTCACATGACCCAGCTTGCAGCCAGTGTGGGAGACAGGGAACTACCAAGGGACTTGACTATTGAGAAACAAGGATAATTGCAGCCATTACTGCAATCATCAGGCACAAGCTGCATCCTCAGCAGATGGGAGCACGGTCTCCATGGCAACCAGACATGGACTACTCCTGAGGCCCAGATGGCAGCGAAGAAATCTCAGTGGAGTCTTCTGACCGCCACCTACACATGACTAGGTACACCCTTGGGAAAAGAAGAGGGGACCCCTGGGTTTCCAGTCACGGGGCATGGTGGGATTCCAGAAAGAGAAGTTGGGGTCTGGAAATCAAAGAAAGGGGCAACCCTAGCCCCGCTGGCTTACAGACTGGAATCCACTGGAACAGAGAGAGCTGGTTTCTGGGGAATGCACAGAGAGCGAAGCAGATGCTGGAATGAAGAGAAAAATATGTAATGTTGGAGAGAGGTACTCCCACCCCATCAGCCACCTAAATCCCTCCTTTCCTAGCTCAGCCAACAGCTGCCGGGTGGGCAGTTGCGGTGACTTGCCCAAGGCCTGAGGTGTCCCAGTAAGCTAATGAGGAGCAGGAGCCTGAGCCCAAGGCCTCTCCACTCCACAGGGCAGCAAGCACTCGGCTGTCCTTAATTGGCTGCCTGCTTCATCAGCTGCCTCCTGCGCAGCCATCCGCCTGTGTGGAACTGTCAATCAGCAGCATCATGGCTAATCGCTGCAACCTGCTCTCCCGTCTCCTGCAGCCTTGTTCTGTCCCACAGGGCAGCGGGGGAGGGACCAGAGGTCGCAGGAAGCAGCTGTTCTCACCCATGCTCAGAGACCTGGGAGGCACACAGCCACCTCCAGCAGCCATGGGGGACAACGGGGTTCCAGCCTGGATTTGCCAGTAGCTCCCAAGTCACCCTGGGAAATCTCTGCCCATCTCTAGGCCCCAGTGGCCCTGAAAGTCTTCCCCACAGTGAAGTCACCAAGCTGTCTGGCTACAGTTGAAATTAATTTTAAAATATTTTATTTACAGAGAGAGAGAAAGAGAGAGAGAGGGAGAGAGAGGAGAATGTGTACTATGATGTACATGTGGTGGTCAGAGGCCAACTTTCAGAAGCTTTTTCTCCCCTTCCACAGTGTGGGTTTTGGGGGATGAAGCTCAAGTTTGCCAGTTCTTTACCCTCTAAGCTATCTCAATGGCTCTACGTTTGAAATTCAAGAGCAAGCAATCATCTTAATAGTATAAGTGGGGTTAGTGAGATATAAATAAAAGAGTATAAAAAGTGGGTCCCTTGCAGGATTTGTGCAGCTATAATGAAACCATGTGCTGCTGCTGCTACTGCTGCTGCTACTGCTGCTGCTGCTGCTTCTGCTGCTGCTGCTGCTGCTGCTGCTGTTGCTTAAAGTATTATTCAGCCAGGCGTCCTGTGTTTTATCCAACACTGAAAATTAGAACCATTTCATTCTGCCATGGAGAGAACTTCATGAAGGAGAGGCAGAGGTTGGATGGCTTGTGGGAGGGGCCCAGGCCTCTTACCTGCTCCTGGGCTAGTCAGGTCACCTCGCTGAATATTGGTCTCCTGAGAGAAGTAATAAGCCATGCTAATACCAATTAGCTCCCTCTGGATATAATTAAAGGACACAATTAAAACCCCATTCCAGACATGAATGTGCTGTAGACTCGACCACGTAACAAGAACCACTTGTTCTTGATGACCCTAGCACTAACCCTAATCCTCATTTGTGTGTGGGAGGTGTGCACTGAAAGGAAGGAGTCAAGATGGTAGACTGGGAAGACATTGCCAGAAAAGCCTGAGGCTGATTTTCACCAACCTTCCACAAATCTAGCTAGAACCGGAGTTTTGATGCTACAAACTGGCAAGTAATTAGGGGAAATTGTGCAACTCTGGGAAAGTCCTGCTTGAGCTCAGGCCTAGGAAGATTTGGAGGGATGTCCTGGTGGGCCGCGCCCCTACATCTCGCACCTCAGCCCATTCCTTCAGGAGGGATTAGTGTAGGGTCTTACTCATCTTGCTTCCGGGCCTTGGAGACCCTGGTTCAGGAGAGGGCCAATCTTTGTTCCCAATGCCTTGGAGTCTGGAAGATGGGACCAGACATTGGTAGAGTTGGCAGGAGCACCTTCTGTGGGAACTCAGCTCCTTATATTCTCTGTCTATGATTTAAATACGACTTCTTTCACCAAATGCCAGTTTACCTCCAAAACTTCCTGTTATGATTTTAAGAGAGCTGAATTTACTCCTATAGTGGTGTGCAGAGGTAGGAAGCCATGAGGGGCAGGTCTTGGGGTTTCTTTCTTCATGACTGACTACAGAAACACACCCCACTGAGGAATTCAGAGAATCCAAACATGCCCACCATGCCAAGGGTCCTTAGGAAGAGCGTGCACATCCATTGAGACTTCCAGAACATGAGCCAGAGTAAACCTTTGTCTTTGCCTCGTGGCCTGCCTCAGGATCCTGCCACAGGAGCAAAAAGTTGGTCCACATCAGATTCTCCAAATGGCAGGGAAATAAGACCTTTTCTGTCAAGCCAAAGCACCTACGTTGAGGCTCTAGCCTCCATTTCATAAGGAATTTCTGAGACCCGTTTGCCCCATCTCATTTGCCTAAACTCTGAGCAGTTGGGACCATGCTCACAGGGCCAAGCACCTGCCTTTGTGTGCCTAGACATGCTGGGTAGCGGGTCAGAACCCAAAGGCTGTGTGTTTGAGATGTCCCAAGCAGGGCTTTCTAGCTTCCTTGTCTCCTGGAAATATCTCCTTTCTTAACTCTTAATCGATTCTAAAGAGAACTTCAAACCAATGAGGTTGAAGGCCGGTCCCTCTCCCCCATACACATTAGGGATAAACACCCATGTGTCCATGTGACTGCTGCCTCCACTAGTGGCTCTGCACCCTTCTGCAGAAGTGGAGACTTGCTTCGTCTACACATACTGGGTTCTTCAGTGTCTATTTTTGACACTGAGGTCTTCATCTCCAACAGAAGGTGGACATTTAGTTCATGTAGCACATCCACCACTACTTAGACACAGGCAGGTGATTCGGGCCTGGCCTTTGAAAACCCTTCCTGAGGGTTTTCTGGGAAAGGCAGGATTTCCTATAAAGCCTGCTCAGTTGAGAGAGGATTCTGAGTCAGGAGTGGCCATTTTGCCATTCGACTGGAGCCTATGTGTATATGGGGCATGAGAAAGATGGGAGTCCAGTTTTATTTGAGCAAGTTCAGTGTTGTGTAGTCAGTTCTCTGGTCAGCTAATGTCCTTCCTGTTGGGCTGACTTGGACTTGCTGTCCCTTGCACGAGGTGACCTTGCCAGTGTGTTTCATGGGTCCACCGAGGCCTTGAGCAGTCACAAAGGCTACTCAGTGACTCAACCCATGTTTCTGGGAATCCAGGCATGATATGACTTGATCACACTGAGACCTTCCCTTTCAGGTGCCACCCCATCTTCATGATGGTGGTCAAGACAAGTGGCCCTCCCTGTCTGGGAATCGATGTATGCCTGCATGTGTGCACCTGACCATCTGACTTGTAGTTCTGAGACACACTGGGCACAGCTCAGAATCCACAGGCTGTATATATAGGGTGACCCAAGCTGGGCTTCCAAAGGCTGGGATGCGCCCCCATACCCTGCTTTCCCCACCAAGCTCACCCCTAACAAGGGCAAGCAAGGATCACCTGCATTTGACCCCCTGCATCTGTTAGCCAGAGTCAAGCCATTCTGTGAAACTTCTCCAACCAGCCTGGAACAGGGATTCCCAGAACTGACCCCACTAGCCAGTTCCCACATGCTTCCCCAGACACTTGGTCTCCCTACACTCTCATGAATTTTAACTATTCCCATAGCCTGTCAGGGCTCAAGGGCTCACTGTAGATTTCTCCCCCCATGCTCTCCACAGTGGCTCTCGCTGTCCTCTGACTTTACGCTACCTCTTCTGTTCTCAGACTTTCCCATCTCAAGGCTGAACTATGACTCCCTGGGCCTCCAGGCCCTCACAAAATAAAACTCTGTTTCTAAGTGTTAGCTTCCTTTCTTTAAGGACCACCACCTCGGCCTTATACATGCTCAGTCACTGTCCACCTTGGCCTTATACACGGTCAGTTGCTGTCCACCTTGGCCTTAAACACCATCAGTCGCTGTCCACTCCTTTCCCATCTGACCTCAGCATTGTTCTTTTCTCTCATTTCTGTGAGAATACTTGCCAGAGCAACTTAAAAGGGTTTCAGCTCACAGTCTGGAGGACTGTGCAGGCCGCGTGACAAACAGGGCTGTGATCACCGTGGCAGGACCGAGAAGCAGCTAGTCCTGAGGCATCCAGCCAGGAAGCAGCATGAATGCTGATGTTCAGCCCAGGACCCCAATCCCTGGGGTGGTGCTGTCTGGATTCAGAATGGGTCTTCCCACCTAGGTTAAACCTATTTTGAAATGTGCCCACAAAGATGCATCTCCTAAGATATTCTAAATCCTACCACATTACAAGAGGAGCCATCCGACCCGTTCCCAGCCCAGAGCCTCTGTCTGGCTTCACGAGTCAGTGGCCCTCTTGTTCCCTGAGAAGCAGGCTCCTCCCCAGGGCTTTCCTAGTGCTCCTCCTGGCATGCTGCTGGTGAAAGCCCACGTGCTGAAGGCTTGTAGTTGAGCTCACTGGAGGCGTGCCCTTGAAGGACATATTGGGACCCTATCTCTCTTACCTACCTTTTGTCTTCCAGTCACAGGAGGGGAGCAACTCTCTTCACAGCGTTCTTCTGTTGATGTGTGACCCACCGTAGACCTCTAAGTTGTGTGCCAAGTAGACAGTCCTCTCTCTGAGCCCACTGCCTGGGTGCTTTGTTGTAGGGAGCCAACTGGCGCCCACCTCTGCCCATGGTGAACACATAGGGATGAGTCCATCACTGTTTTCAGCGAAGCATCCCACTGCTCTCCCATATCAGGCCTCTGCCACTCTGCCAGCCTCTGGGTGCTTGATCGGAACTCAGACAGCATGGTGGTGCCTCGGTGAGTCTGCAAGGGGACAGAGTCATCCATGAAGATGTGCCAGCGAGCAAGGGAGAAGTCTCCCAGGGGTCGTGGTAAGACTTCTGGCTCTTCATGAGTCTGTTCGCATATCTTGACAGGGCTGACGAGACGGAACTTGCCTTCTGTCTCCACAGAGATTAAAGGTGTGTTACATCCTCCATTACTGCAGGCCTATCACCTGCAGACATTGGAGGGACCAGGATGGGGAGTGTGCAGGACACAAAACCATTCCAGGTCTCTTCACACCTTGCTTTCCACGGTACCACCGAAGAACAATGTCACAGTAAGCTGTCAGCACTCAAGCTTCCAAGGACACTGTATTTGTTAGCTTCCTGTCACTAGGAGAAAATACCCAAGGTAAGTAAGTTGCAAAAAGAATATTTTGGCTCTCAGCTCTGGAGGTTCCAGTCCACGGCTGTGTTAGCATGGTGCTGGAAGCCTCCGCGGGAGCAAGAGGCAGGAGGAAGAGGAAGAGAGGGGGCCAGAACTCCCTTCCGAGGGCAGGCCTGGGACCCGAGGTCCTCCTGGGAGGCCCAGCTCCTAAAGGTCCAATAGCAAGCCCCCTTCCCCAAAACAAGCATTTAGCATGTGGTTCTTTGGAGGTCACTCAGCACACAGGTCACAGTATGTGGGCAGCTGAAGGGAAACCTCAAGGGACGGTTGTCTTCAGCAATGTGAGCTGTATGTGAAGCACCACAGAAACACAGGTCCTTTGCTGGGGGCCAGAGGGGACACTGTTTTGGGCACAAGCCCAAGAAGCCTGGCTGGATGAACGAAAACAGAAACCTTGAGCACGCAGCCGGGAGACTTCTCAGAGCTGTTCCTCAGCCAGCACCTTGCTACCGAGAATTCAGACCTCCCTCTTCCATTCCAGGTGTCACTCCTGTGTGCAGAATTGTCTTCCTCACCTCTCCCTGAGTTCAGATCCCCAGACCCCAAGTAGAAAATGCCAGGCAGATGTGCAGGTGGCTTGTAATTCCAGCCTTGAAGGCAGAACTGGGGCAAAGCATTAAGGTAGACGAGCAATCCAGGACGATTCCCGATTTCCCCGTTGGGCCTCCACAGGCATACACACTCAAGTGCCCCCTTTTACATTACACTCCCCCCCACGATACATGTAGATGATGCAGCGTGGCAGCATGTACAAGGCTGCGGGGGAAGTCATTCCCTACTCTATGCACTCTGTGAGCTAGAGAAGAGAGCTGCTTCCGACCTGTTTGCACATGTCTTTGAGTAACCATCCTCACCTCCTCGTGGAGCCTGGGGGGTTTTATGGCTATCTCCACACAGCCTCTGCATATCCCATTAGTGAGGTGAGGAATCAGCGTAAGGGGCTCTCACTATTTTTTTCGGTTTTATTGGGCTGTTTCACACATCATAAAGTCCACCCACTCATAGCATAATGATTTTGTTTAAACAGAACATTCAGACTTGTGTGATCATCTCTGCGACCTAATACTGGACATTCCTCAGGGCTCCTGAAACCTGGTCACCTTAGTGATCTTCAACTCCCAATCCTCTTGTGCCCCTGACAAGGGTTTGATGAGGTGAGGTGGTTCCCAACTGGTTCCACACGGCACTTTCCCTGTGAAGGGGGGCCTTGGCTCTGGGCTGGTACAGGGGGCACGGGCATCCCTTTGTCTCCCATGCTTATCTCCTGGCAGCTTCTCCTCCGGCAGCTGATGGTGGTTTTCCATTTGCAGAAGCAGAGCTTGCTACTTTAAGAAACACAGTCAACTTACCCTTAAAGACAAACAGGAAGTAACAGTACAGGTGGCATTTGGAGATGGTGAAAAAAATTTTTAGGGTGCTAAAGAAATGACAGAAGTTTGGGAGGAGCCGATAACAAATTGTGGGAAATATTTTCTTAATATACTCATATGTTGATAAACTGTCTCACACAAATCTGTGGTTTCCTGTCCCCGAGGGTCTCTGTGCGGGGGCTACAAGGGGGTATGTGGTCTGTTCAGACCTATTCCCTCTGCATCTCAGATGAAGCACCCAGGAAGGAAGGAAAGGGGCTCAATGGCAGAGGGCGGAAGCTCACCCTGCAGAGAGAGGGTGGTCTGGCTTTCTATCTGTGGGCCCCAGGCTCCAGCCCTTCTCAGGGTCCATTCCTTACCAGGTTTATAGACCATCACACCTCCAGAAGGAAGGTAAGTTTACGTACGGTGTGAAAGACAAAATCTCAAAGGTTTGCTATTTTCCATGGTTCTTGTCTTTTTGCTAGGAAAATGTGCTGGTGATTCAACAGGCACACGCAGTGAGCGAGCTGTGTCTGCTGGCTGTCTTGGGATGTTGAGCTTGTCTTCAACTGTAGATCTAGAGGCAGCTGGCAAGGAAGCGAGCATCTGAACATGCTGGTAGGGGCTGGGGCGTCTGCTGTGGGTGACATGAATCCCTGGCTGATCCCGGACTGTGCACATGGAGAAGAATCGAGCAGCAGGGGTGCACTCAGGTGGCTTTGTACTGTATATATGATCTGACCAACTCTCCTGTTGCTTCGACTTCCCTGCTAGTGGGACAGTACCCAGAAATCATGTTGAATCCTGGGCTCTGACTCTTCAAGGAGACTCAACCCTACCCCAACTATACCAGCTACCTTCTTCTTATGTTTTTTTTTACTCAGCAACTCCTTGAAGATTCATTCAATTTGTTGTTTATGTCAATTTCTTATTCCTTTTCATTGCTGGATAGTATATTTCATAGTATGAACACACCACAGTGTGCTTAAGATTCCACTGAAGGGCCTTTGTGCTCCCTGCACTTTGGATCAAGCTCATGAATCACTTTAGGTACTTTCTCTTTTTTCTATCTTTACATTCATGAGCGTGGGGTTCATGCATCTGTACTCACATGCAAGTGCATGCACGTATCCTTGATCATTCTTCCACATTATTGTTTTAAGACAGGGTCTCTAATCAAACTCAGAACTCACCAGTGGGGCTAGTCTGGCTAGCCAGTTTGCTCTGGGCATTGCCAGTTTCTACCCTTGAAGTCTGGCATTACAGGTGGACATCCAGACCCATCCTGAATTTCACGTGGGATCTGTGGATCAGTACTCTGGCCCTCATGCTTGCACAGCCAGCATTTTACCCACTAAGCTCTCTCCCCAGCCCACACATGAGTATTATGAACATTAATCTTTTTCCTCTGGATAAATACCCAAATGTACCCGTTTTCTTTTAATACATTTGCTGCCATCACTTATAACTATGATTTCTCAACAGAAGATCTGGAAGGAGGGCTGGAGAGATGGCTCAAGGATTAAAGCTTTTGCCTTACAAACAAAGGGATATTGAGTTTGGATCCTCAGATCACGCCTAAAAATACCTCATGGAAATGGTAGCGGCCTGTATTTCCAGCTCTGGAAGATGGGGCTTGGTAATCCCAGAGCAAAACAACAAGGAGGTAGAGCAATCAGGATGATTCCAGATGGATGTCACCCTTGGGTCTCCATAGGTGCGTGAGCACACAGACACTCCATAGGTACACAGCACACAGAGGTCTGTAAGGAGGCAACCACAAAGACTCAGGATCCTAATGGTGTGCCCTCTTGGCCACAGATGCCTTTCTTGTATTCCGTTTACCTGTCTGGTAAGGAGTAAACACATATGCATCTGAATGGATGCGCATAACATTTCCCACAAACTCACTCACAAGTACTCTGTAGAAGACACTGGCTGCAAACAGGGAGGGGAGTGGATAATAGAGTCGGAAGGATCTCTTTCCTCTAAACACATTAAGTTTTGGCCATCGGACATGCTACCAGACCCCAAATGAATCCTTAAGGCCTAAGAGGCACAGGTCAGTGGAAGAATATCTGCTGAACATGTGGGGAGGCTCTGTCTGCATCCAGCACTGGAGACAGAAGCACTTGTTCTCTGGGATGCATTTGTTCCTTCAAAGAGAACTCACTAGCAAAGACATCTCCTCCAGGAAGCCCTGGGTCTAGAGACATTTCTCTTCACACAGGTGCCTGGTCTAAGCCTTTAGGGTGATGGTTAAACGCCCTACAGTTCAGAAGGGATGGCTCTCCTGAGGTGCTTGTACCTATTCCTCCAAGTAGCCCCCCTGGGATTGACTGGTGCTTGTTTCATTTGTCACTCAACCAGCAGCAATGTGCACCTTCTTGGCTGTATTATAGCGCACACTTCCAGAAGTTCTTGCAGAAACAGGGCTCCATACTTGGGCCCCTCCTCTTTCACGACCTCCATTCGGTCTTCCATACAGGCCAGATAAAGAATTTAGAGGCCCTAGGAAACACACATTCTTGCTGACCCTCACCACAGAACTCATGAGGAAGAGCTTCAAACCAAAGCACAAGGCAGACGACTCCAGATCTGAATTCACAACGCTGCACTTTCTTACTGGGAGGGCACGGACAGGGCGTGCTCTGGCCCTGAAGCTCCCGCACCTGACTGTTAGACAACTTTGTTTCAGCGCTTCCAGACATGGGCTGAGACCAGAAGGTCCCCAGCACTACCATTTAAGTTTCTCCTAGCAACATGGGGCTCCTAATACCGCCCCTCTGCCCTGTTGGAGGAAGGTGAAGGTGAAGCTGAGAGCAGGACCCTTCGTGCTGCAGCACGTGGGCTCCTAAGTGGCCTACGAGGACTCAGAATTCCAGTGTCCTGCAGTGCCCTGGCCCATGCTGACAAACGCCTGGCTCTACCGCCAGAGGCGACACATCTGGAAGGTTCCTAGTGGCCTTCAGTGTGCGGATCGCCCTAGGGAAGAACTTGGGGCTGGAAAATTGTGCACAACTTCTGTGGGGAGCTAGCTTTCCACTATCCACTGCGCAGGCGCGCGCCTTCGGCCCTCAACGCTTCAGAACCTCCGCAGCGCGCTGTGGGCTCGGGCTCTCACCGCGCAGCCGTGCGCTTTTAGTCTCCGCAGGCGCGCGCTCCCCCCTCCCCCCCTCGACTCCCTGTGCGCGCTCCCGGGCTTCAGGTCCCCCCCCCCCCGTGGGCGCTCCGGCTCTCAGCTCCCGCGCGCCGCCCCGCCCCCACCGCCCGGAGCTGCACAGCCGGGAGGGTCGGCGTCCGGGCCTGGGTTCCCGCGCTCTCCCCCGGCGCAGGAAGTGACCCGGGCCACCGCTCGCCCCGCCCTCCGCTGTCACCTGCTGGCCGGCGGCGGCCCGCGCGGAGGGCGCCGGGTCGCGGGCAGTGAGGCGCGCAGGATGGAGGCGGTGCGGGCCCCGCGGCTGCTGCTCGCGCTCGGGGCGCTGCTGGCGCTGGGACCCGCGGCGGCCAAGCTGAACATTCCCAAAGTGCTGCTGCCTTTCACGCGGACCACGCGCGTGAACTTCACTCTGGAAGCTTCGGAGGGCTGCTACCGCTGGTGAGGCGCGCGGGCCGGCAGCGCGGGGCGGAGCGCGGGCGCGGCAGGTGCGCGGGAGGCGGCGGCCCGGCCGCTCCGCCCCGCGCGTGGCCGGCGGCGTGTGCGCGGATCGCTCCACTGCGCATGGCGCCTCCCGGACTGCGCGACGCGGCTGGGAGAGCGCTGTGCGCCGGGCTGCAGGAAGACGGCGCCCGGGGCTGCGGGGCCCAGCTTCCCGCACGCGGCCTCCTTCCCCCGACTGCCGGCGCCTGCGGGGCCCTGGGCGGCCCGCAAGCTCTGATCTGAGCTCCGGGTTCCGCAGTTTGTTGGGGACCGGGGAGGTGAGGCGTGGGGCGGGGGTTGGGGGGACTCGTTCCTGGCGCCCAACTGGTGTGGGAACTGGTTTGTGAGGCTGGGAAGGCGTCTGTGGAGGCAGATCATACGCTGGGCCTCTTAGGGAGGAACATAAACCTTTGATGACAGGTCTAGTGGTTCACTTCACATCTGAGCACGAGAGCCTGGGATGAGGTGGCTCACCCCAGATGCAGGCCGGGTGGGCTTTGCCCTGATCGGGCCAGGTACCCATCCAGAGGGGTGATGTCTGTGTGGTGGCCACATAGAGAATGACCAGAGCGCACCCTGAACTCTCCGCCATGGTCTCAACAGGCCCGCGCCCCTCCCACTCCCCGGCTAGGCTTTCCTGGGTTCTTTTTCACTAGGTCAAGGTTAGCTAACATCATGACCACTCTGCAGAGCTGAGACAAGTAGATGGAGTGAGAATACTAATCATACACATGTATAAACGTGCTGCTCAGAGCTCTGGTACTTATACCAGTAACATCTATTTATGTCCTTTTAATTTAATTTTAAGTGTGTGTGTGTATTAGTGTGTATATCAGAGGGCACTATGTGTCCCTATGGAGGACCAAGGGTGACTTGGGGAATCATCCTGGATTGCTTCTACTCCTTGCTTCCCTCTGGAATTTCCCAGGCTCCGCCCACTTAAGGCCATAAATGCAGGGTGCCACCATTACTGCCTGGCGTTTTTTCCTGTGGGACCTGGGATCCGAACTCAGGACGTTCAGCTTGAGAGACAGTCTTAACCTCTGAGCCATCTTTCCAGCTCCTATTTATGGCATTTTGAAAACATTTATTTATTTATTTATTTATTATTTATTTAAGAGAGAGATTGAACATACACTTGCCATGGCACACATGTAGAAGTCAGAAGTTGATTTTGTCTATTATGTGGGCTTCCAGTGACTGAACTCAGGGCTTTAGGTTTGCAAGCACGTGCCTGTACCCACTGGACCATCTTGTCAGGCTGAAAGTCAGTCATTAAGCCGGTGGGTGGCCATGCACCCTGCTGTGGGGAGACTATGGCAGGAAGGTCACCAATTTTGAGTTATACTACACAGTGGGACCCCCACCTCATAGAAAATATTATAGCAATATCTGTCTGCAAAAGTATAAGTCTTCCTGGCCTCCTGGTATCCTTTTGGATAGTGCTTTATGTGTGCTCTGGGACACGTGTTTCTGCCTTGGCAAGGGAGGCTGAACCTGGGCTTTCCCCCTCTTGCTATCTGGGGCCTTGTTTTGTGTGGGAAGATCAACTGTTGGCTAATGCTGTAGAGGGGACCTGGCTCATCCTCCTCTTGATGGATGAGCAACAAAGAGGAAGCTGGTTATTGAGATCAGCTCCCTTTCAACTTGCCTCGATGATGCTTCCTATGTTATTGTGTAGCTGTACTTTGTTTCTGGAAATAACAATCTTTTTTCTCCTCTAACTGTACTTTTGTGAGAGCCGCTGATGGATGTTGGCAGATTTTAATTTACTTAGTGGGGAAGAAGGAAGGACAGCAGCCCCATCGAGGATGCACCAGGGAAGTGCCAGGCACCTCCAAGCTGCTCTAGTCTGTGTTTATTGCTGGTGTGTGACTGCTCATCCTTCCAAGGTGCGCTGCGCATGCATCTTCCCCTTGTCTCATAGGATGATGGCCTGTCAATCACCAAGACTCTGCTTTGGAGGTTTGAGCAGTTGGCAAGTAGACAAGGAGCCTCCGTGCGGGAGGAAATGGCCTCTTTATCCAAGGAATTCATTAGGAAATGGCCTCTTTATCCAAGGAATTCATTGCTAAATCTCCTAGATGAAAAACAAAGAGAATTTTAGCCATGCTGAACCCTGAGGAGATTTTGCTTATTCTTTGAATTTGCTGCTGAGTGTCTCCTCATGCCCTGGGCCCGTGGGTGGCTTCAAGGTTACCTTTCCTGTTTCTCAGACAACTGGAGGTTTCCCCAGGGCACTTTGGCGCTGCCCAGTATGTTTGCCAGGATTGATCTTGAATCTAGGCACCTTTCTTCCCCAGGTAAGTCAAAACCAGGAAATAAGGATACCTAGGCCAGTGAGCACTCTCTCGGCTGAGGAGTTACGTAACTAGTAGTTGACAAATGGTGTGACTTCATGAGTGGGTGTTGGCCTACTACATGGAATTTATAGTTTGGGAAAGCTAGCTGGAGTAACGTGAAACAAATGATTCAGGGGACCTGTCTGGGATGGCAGACAGGGTCAGAGCTGTAGGGGATAGATATGCTTTTGGATGAGGGGGGGGGTGTCAGATACACTCCTTGGAGTCTAGCTGGGCCTCGAGCAGCTTCTAGCTGGAGAGCATAGCAAATACAGGGGCTCTGGCTGGGCCTGAGCTGGAAAGGTACAAGGGGCACATTCTGTGAGGTTAGGGTGTTGGAGGTGAGTGCCAACCACTAGACACCAATGGTTAGGGGACAGGAAGGGGGTTGGTGCTGGAGGGGTTCCGATGGGTGTGGTTCTCTGGGGCCTTCCTTTTTTGAAAGCCTGCCCTCTCCTTGGCCCTGAGGCTGCCGCAGCTGAGGTTCTGCAGGCTGGATGTGGCTGTGGTCGCTGCATGGGGAGGGCCCTTACTCTGCTCCCTCGGGAGGGAGGTGCCGGAAAGTGTCTGTTGACTTGAGCTGAGCTGAGCCTGGCTTGTTTTCTTCCTGCTTCCTCTGTGGTCCCCCACTCTGTCTCCAGAGGCGCTGAAGGCTTTCACAGACTCCTGAGTTGTCGGCCCTGCATGTGCCTGAGGGTGGACCGAGTCCTCCACCAGCCAGAACCCTAAACCCAAGTGGCAGCTCTCACTTCTTTGTTTTACGTTCCTTCCGTGCCCTGGTTCCCCCTTCTAAAGAGGGGAACAACTCTTTCAAAGGCCACAGTGCGGGCATGTTCTGTGTGCCAATGGGCTTCAAGTGACAGTGGTGATGAGGAAGATTCGCCCTTTTCAATGCTGGCTGTGTGCTCCTCTGTTGTCCGTGCTTCATTTAGTGATGTTGGGGACAAAACCCAGTGCCTTAAGTGTCTTGCTGATAGGGTAGGGAGCTCTAAGCACTAGAAGAAAAAAAGGCAAGGCAAACTCCTGGGGCTGTCAGTACAGGGGCAGCACTCACAGCTGCCAAGTCTAGTGCCATCAGTGCCAGGAAGGGGTGCCATTGGAGATGGACAATCCAGTGGCTCCCAGCTGGCAAAAGGCTGCTTGGTGACAACTGCATGGCTTCAGGTGGAGATTCTTCCCTCGGGTCACTTAGTGGTGAAAACCCCTCCTTCCAGTGCTGGTCTCTGTGGCTGACAGCCTACGGCCACGAATGGCACCAGCCACAGCTGTAGCTGCTGGCAGCTGCCTGACATCAGGGCGCCAGGGAGCCCTGGCTGGGGTGCCCACAGAGAGCCTGCGTGCAGCAGCCATTTCTCCCGGACGGAAGGAAGCCTGGAAAGTCACTGAGGACCCTCTTATCTTTCACTTTCTCTTTTTGCCTTGAAATGTGGGACCTGACTCAGGACTAGCTCAAGTCGTGGAGGCCTTCTACTTTCCGTCCAGTTTAGATTACTCTCTTCTGATTGGTCCTTGTTCAATGCCTCATTTGCATGTGTACATTCAGCCAATCAGGGCCCCAGGTGATGCCTCTATGCAAGGCTTTCGGCAGTCTCCGGTAAGCCTGTTCTTGGCTCACACACTTGCCAGTCAAGAGAAAGAACACTGCCAGGCTGTTCCTGCCTTTGCCACTCAAGAGAGTCACTGGCCCGGGGAAGTCACTGGTCACTGCTGCCCAGCCCTGTGGCTCCAGGCAGGAATCACTCTTGTCCCCCTGCAGTTTGTGACTGCTCTGGTTGGCAATGAGACCTGGCCGGAGAGCTGTGACTTGGCTTGGAACCATATGTAACTGAAACGCTCCTGCGTAACTGAGCTGCTCAGATCCCTCTTCCTTGGGAGCCTACTACTTCCATATGGCTGTTCTTGTCGGTGACTCGTTCTCCTGTTTGAACCGTCCCTTCTGTTTTAATAAGTTTTCCTGCCCTCCTTAGTCTGCTCATTTCACTCTTAGAGGAAGACAAGAACCCAATGAGAGATACAAGAACGATCCATCATCTCCCTGCTACCCAGCCACATTCTTAGCCCCCCATTCTTAGTTTTAGTTTCTCAGAGTAAGTTTTCTTGTGGCATCAGTGTGTTGATGTGGTATATTAACTGTCACCCTGATGCTCAGGACGCAGGCTCCTGGCCCGCCTGAGAAGTATTCTCCAGATGAAGGATGGCAGGGCATGCCTGTGAGAGCTTGTCTTGACTCCTTGATTAATGTGGGAAGACCCACCCCTCTTGGGTGGGGCCATTCTCCATGCCGGTGGTCTGGAACTGTGCAGATGGAGAGAGCCAGCTGAGCATTAGCAGCCAGAAAATAAGTGTGTGAGTGTTGATGCTTTGGCCACTTTCTCTTCTTGATGGTGGATTCGCTGTGTTCAGTTCACTCGGCTCTTGCTGCCATGACTTCCCAACCATGATGTGCTACTGTAGCTTGAATTTTGAGCTGGAATAAAACCCTTAAGTTGCTTGGGTAAGAGATTTCTTTTTAGCAATGCACAATGAGATCAAGACAGTTGGTGATATTGAAAAATATTTTAAAACAACAAGAAAACACATACCATAAAACTTGCCTCCCAGGTTTTCAGGCAGCCCACAGAGTCAGTGGCTGTATATAGCCGCCTTTGCCATCCATGTCAGGACTTCTCACCTTGTAAAACTGAAAGTTCTTGGCCGTTATACACTAGCTTCCAACTTCCTCCTACTTTCTTCAGCACTTATTTGGCTGTCTTCCTAGAGGGTTTGTGGGCAGCAGTACCCCCAACCCCAGCTCACAATCTTGAATGCATCTGGATGTCTGGCAAACGGCATGAGTTGTGTATTTACACCGGTATGTGAGGTTTCCTTTTGTCTATTATTTTTAAATTTTAATTAATTAAGTCATTAATAGTGTATGTGTGTGTGTGTGTGTGTGTGTGTGTGTGTGTATCGGAGCACACTGTGTGTCCTTGTAGAGGACCAAGGGTGACTTTGGAAATCATCCTGGATTGCTGGGATTTCCCAGGCTCCACACACCAGAACCAGATGTTCAGGCTGTCACCATTTCTGTGTTTCTGCCTGGTGTTTTTATATGGGACCTGGGATCCGAACTTGGGACCTTCTGCTTGCAAGGCACAGCCTTAACTTCTGAGTTATCACTCTGGCTCTAAGGTTTCCTTTTAAATTCTCTCTTCAGGTGAAGGAGAGTCAATTTTTTAAAATTTTTTTTATTATTTATTATTCAATTGTGTGTATGCATGTGTGCGCGTGTGTGTATGTGTATGTATGTGTGTGTGTAGAACCACGGGCGAATTCGGGAACCACCATGGACCGCCTCCACCTCCTCCTTGTTTACTCTGTCCTGGGATTCACAGGCTCCGCCCTACCAGGACCAGAAACGCAGGCCGTCCCCGCCTCCGCGTGGCATCTATACGTGGGGTCTAGGATCCGAACTCAGGACCTTACGCCTGCAAGGCAGAGGCTTAACCCCTGAGCCACCTCTCCAGCCCCATTTTTTTTTTTAAAAGGAAAGAAAAAATGAAAAGAGACCCCAGTAAGTGGTCCTTGAGAGTGACTAGACTGAGTTAGGCACAAGCTCCACAGTAGGTGGGTGCATGGGTAGGTTTCAGGTGCTGTGAAAACTGGTGGGAGGGCAGGTTCACTTTGCTGCATGTTTTAGAAGTGCTGCTCTGGGATGGAGCATTGCTGCAGCGTGGGAGGGTGTTGAGGGAGCCAGGGCCGGAGGTTGGCTCTGGGGCCGGGAAGCTAGAGACAGAGTTGGACCAGGGTCCCAACATCCTTTAAAGCTGAGCCCTAATGCTCCAACCCCCTTAGGACTAGAAGCCATTTTTCAAAGGTTCCACTACTTTCCTGTAGCAACTGGTTACCAAGCCTTCTGCACATGGTCTCCTGAGGACATCCAGTGTCCACACCTCAGCATGGGGAAGGGCTGTGAGAAAGTGTCCAGAGAGCTGCCCTTCCCCATAGGACCAGAAGGGGGGCTCTGCCTTATAGCATCCCAGAGGGAACCATCCCTTTGCATGCTGCTCCCCCTTCATCTGAAAAGGGCCAAAGCAAAGGAGTCTCCCAGCCATGGACACAGGCAGCCGTGACCCCCGTGATGCGTGAAGTGCTTCTTGGCTGGCAGTTGGTTTCCTCAGCCTCCTTCAGTGAGTTTTAAAACATCTGCCACACGTGAGAAGCAAGTGTCGGGGCTCTATCTGAAGGTGGGGGGCTTGAGGCCATCTTTTCCAGGGTCTGGGAGCTGGGCCTTCCTTGTGGGTAGTGTCAGGGAGCGGTGGAGGCCCTTGGGCATATCTAACCTCTGTGCCCAGTACAGGTTGTGTCATGCCCATGCTGACAGGAAGTCGTTGTGTGCCAGGACTGTGGTGAGGCCCGTCGGGTTCTCCACGGGTTACCTGGGCTTCTGGTAGATGGTGGGAGACAGAGAGTTGTGGTGCTTCTCTATGTTTGGTGCGGATGATTGTTATCTGCTGCAGTACCAGGGTCTTTCTCCATGTGTGACAGGAAACAGGAGCAAGACGGTCTCAGTACAGGAGCTTTGCTCTAGCCATGTAATGGGGCACAGTGGGTTTGCTTCAGGCCTCTGCGATGCAGAGGATGTGGGCAGTGTTGGAGATGGGTGACGTGGAAACAATAAGTTGTGCCAGAAGTTGGGAATTGCAGATGATCCCTATGTGACTGGTGCGTGGCCGTGCTGCATGCTTCTTCCCAGTTGCTGTGACCTCAGCTGGAGGGAGCTGTGAGGCCCTCTGTACCGACTGGGTCTCTACTTTGCACCTTGTTTGCATGACAGGGGGCATCCAGCACCCCTGCAGCTGTAAACGTAGCCCCAGAGTCAGTCTTATCCAATCTCTCTCAGAAGAGGGAAGAGAATGAGCAGCAAAGGAAGAGCAGCAGCCACGGAGACCTGGCGCAGGCCTGCGACTCTCAGCAAGGACTTTGCCAGGTCACTGAAGGTCCGCCAAGCTCTCAAGACCTCTGCCACAGGAAGCTTGCCAAGACTTGCCACTGCAGTCAGGTTGCTTTGGGCTGCTCTCACATGGACCCCAGGAAGTGAAACTCCAGATGCGTCCTGGGTGCTGACCACTGCATCAGCTCTCTGGGGACTGCTGTAGCAGGTACCCTGAGACCAGGCTGAAGCACAGTTGTAATGCTTCTGGGTGGGCCACCTCCAGAACAGCCATGCTTGAGGCAAGCTCAAGTTGCCAAGAGTTCAAATCCCCTTCCCACTTCTGTGTGCCCCTGTACGGCAGCCAGTTGTCCATCCCACTGCCCCTTCTGTGTCGTACAATGCTGGGAAGGTTTAAGCATTGTCACACTTTGTCTTACCACTTGGAGAGGGTGAGACAGAAACCCAGGCTGTCTGCAAGCTTCTGAAGCCTCGAGTTTAAATAAACCTCTCTTTAGCAAACAGCAGCTTTAGAGGCTCTTGGGGGCCAGTGTGCTGAAGGGACCCACGGGAGAGGCCCATGGAGAAGCCACCCTCTGCATCAGAGTGAACTGATGACAGGAACACGGGGCATGCAGGGAACAGAAAGGAAGGTAGGAAAGGCTTCTGAGCCGAGGTCAGGCCTGTGGTTGTGTGGGGAAGGCCTGTGGGCGGGCACACAGTGGGTCAGGGCCAGGCCTGGTTCAGAGGAGCCTTTAGGGAAGCACAATGACCCCATGGGGAGGGACCTGCACTTCCTCCTTTGTTAGCAGCAACATTCTCGTGGTCAGAGTCCCAGTAGACACAGAGGACTGTAGGTCTCTGTTCTGCGAACTCCACAGCTAAAGGAAGGGCGTCTGGTTCCTGCCCTTTCTGATCCGCCTCAGCCCTTTGCAGTGAGCGACTTTGTTCTCCTCGTGCAGGATGCAGGGTCTCACAGTCCCTGCACTACTGATTTCACCGAGGGTCCACACAGGAGTTCTGGGGTCATGCTGCACCGGGGCCCAAGGAAAGAGAAGCTGCCATACCTGACTGAAGCCTGTCACATGGGCTTTGAGGGTGGGCAGACATTCTGACTGAGTCTCGTATGCAGGTGAGAGCAGGTGCGTCCTGCAGGAGTGCATGCTCTTTCAACCTCTGCAGAAAGCCCCTCAGTATGAGGTTTCTTCAGCATAAGTGATACTGTATCTGGTTGGTGACAGTATGGGCATCTCCATAGCCAGCCTGGGTACAGACCCCAGGTTAAGCAGAGTGTGTCCTAGCCCAGTGATGAGTGTGGAGAAGTTGCTTCCTGGGCTGTGTGTATATCAGGGTCCCTAAGGATCAGGATTTGTGGGAGCATGGTGGTCCTGAGCCCTTCTGCAGCCCTCCATCCTTCATGGGAACATGGTGGTCCTGGGCCCTCTGCAGCCCTCCATCCCTCACTGGGGCTCTCAACTCTTTCAGCATGGCAGCCTGTTGTGCACTTGCCTCTTAAGAGGTGGCACAGTCTGCGTCTCAGGACTTTGCCTGCCTGTTTCACTCCACCCCACCCCCCAAGTGTCGTGGGAGCGCTAATTGCCAGTTGCACACTGTCTTGTTGTAACTCATGATCCACAGTGGCTTTACTTGTCTTTCTGCAAATAGCAGCGTCTACACTGGGACTGTGATGTGTGTTCACTGTGAGTACCGGAATTTGATGCGTTTGTTTTTCCCAGAACACTTAAGTATGAACATGTAACAAAGTAGAGGTGCTCCCCTGCACCTCATTTGGCCTCTTGGGCGCTGTGCACATCGTGCCTGGGGAAACTCCGCTGCTGTTACCCAGCACTAGGTACCATTGTTTGCACTGCCTGGTACAGTTGTGTGACTGAGGACAAACTGCTTAACATCTCTGAGGCTTGTTTTGGTTTTCCCATCAGGGTGCAGGGTTAAGTGAGCTAGTGGATACAGATATTTGGTTCTGGTCTAACATGTGCTGGGCTCTCTTGGCAGTTCCCGCTCTGTAGAGAAACCAGCTGATAGGTTGTGTGTGCGCTGCGCCCTCTGGGCAGCCGATCTCTGACTTGAATGGCTGGCTTGGAACTTTCCCTTTTCCTCCTTGCAGCGACAGAGCAGGCTTGAGTGGGGTGATTTCCCTGCTGTGTACCATCATGTTCAGGTGGGCTGACGAGCCAGGGTGTCAGGCCGTGAGAGCCTTGTCCATGTATGTACACGTGTGTGCAGAAGCCAGATGTCGTGTTGGATATCTTTCTCCAACTTATTTTTTTTAAGTTTTTATTGTTTTGTGTGCATGCGCACACGCGTGTGTGTATATGTGTGTGTGTTTGTGGCTGTATGTAGATGAGGGTGTTGTGTGGGCCTGTGGAGGCTGAAGGGTGACATTGGGAATCATCCTGGATTGCTCTACCTCTTTATTGTTTTGTTCTAGGGTTTCCCAGACTTGACCTTTCAGGATCAGAATTGCAGGTTGCCACCATTTTTGTCCAGAATTTTCACGTGGGATCTGGAGATTTGAACTCAGGTCCTTTTGCTTATGAGGCAAAAACTTTTAAACCCCCTGAGCCATCTCTCCAGCCCCACCTTATTTTTTGAAACAGGGTCTCTCTAAACCCAGAACTTACCAAGTAAACAAGACTGGCTGGCCAGCAATCCCCAGGGTTACTTCTGTCTCCACCTCTCTAGTGTTGAGATTACAGGTGTGTGCTGTGGGTGCTGGGAATCAAACTCAGGACCTTGGGTTTGTGCCCAAAGCCCTTGGCTGACTATCTCCCCTGCCCCATGGTGTACCTTTTTACTTATGAATTGTAACCCAGTGTAAGTTAAAGAGGACATCCGTGCTGTGTGTGTGTGTGTGTGTGTGTGTGTGTGTGTGTGTGTGTGTGTGTGTTTCTCAGAAGGAGAGGAAGAGTTGAGATTTCTTGTTAGCATTGAACCTGGCTCCTGTGATTGTGGAGGCTGCTGCTGAAGCCCTGGGAGACATGTAGCTTCATTGTGGAGGCTGTGGGCTGGAGGCCTGGAAGAGCCGTTTGTGTTTGAGGCTGGAGGTCTGAGGACAGGTATGTTCAGGATCAAAGGCCTTGGATTTACTCCCTCTGACTTTCGTTGTGTGTTCAACTGATTGAACGAGGCCCACCCACACTGGAGAAGCTAACCAATTTAAATGCTAACTTAACCCTACAACAGACACTCCCAGAATAATGGTAGACCAAACTTTAACCCGTAGCTTGGTTTGCCTTTCCTTTCTTCCTTCTTTCCTTCCTTCTTTCCTTCCTTCTTTCCTTCCTTCCTTCCTTCCTTCCTTCCTTCCTTCCTTCCTTCCTTCCTTCCTTCCTTCCTTCCTTCCTTTCTTTCTCTTTTTCTTTCTGTCTCTATCTCTCTTTCTTTCTCTCTCTTTCTTTCTTAGTTGTCTCTGGCTGTGTGTTCCAGAAAGGAGGCACGCCTACCTGCAGTTATCTCCTCCTCCCTTGGTCCTTGCCTCTCCACCTGGCTGGGTTAGATTAACCGCTGGGCCTGTGGGGTTTGCCTCCTTCCTCTGTAGGTGGAGATTCTTCTGCCAGATTCTACAAGCGGGAACATTGTATGGCCGGCTCTTTCCTGGCCGGCTGTTCTCAAGGTTGGCTCTTCTCATGACCGGCTCTCGGCCCTTGTAGCTCTCGGCCCTTGTGGCTCTCGGCTCTTGTGGCTCTCGGCTCTTGTGGCCGGCCCTTTTCCTGGCCAGCTCTTCTCGAGGTTGAGGTCAGCTCTTCTCTTGGCCAGTTCATTTCATTGGCTCTTTGGGGCTTGAAAGTCAGGATGAAGGGCAGACACAGCCCTCAGAAGTCAGGTCACCCCCATATGCCCAGCAGGTGACTCACCTATATCAGAGAGCAGCTGGCCCTTGGTTTGGGGGCACCTGTGTCCTACCTGGCCCTCAATATATTCTCAAACCTCTTCCTTCCCAGCCTCACTTGCTTAATTGTGAGATGAGGGCTTAGTGGTAGCTAACTTAGCTCCAGCATTTGTGGTAAAAGCAACTTATTTAGAAGTAGAAACCACACAGAAGCAAAGTGGAAGACTGTTCCTCATCCACCATCAGAATTACGCATTGTGTGTCACTGTGTGTGTGTGTGTGTTTCTGGTCTTTTTTATTAGGTAAGCCTCAGAGGAAGCAGTGAATTCCTAGTCTTTCCTGTGCAGCCGCCGCTTTCTAAATCTCTGACAGCACATCCTGATCGCTGCACATGTGGCTGTGGGTCAGAGCCACAGAGTCAGGTCCCCAGCCTGCTTCCTACAGTGCCTGTGTGGGGCTGTGACTGGCGTGTGTGACTGGCATGTACAGGCTCTTCATGGGGCCTTAGCACTTGGGCACTTGTGAAAGACTGTAGTCCTGCAGCTGCTCTGGAAGACAGTTTCTCTCCCATCACCAAAAGCGTAGCAGGACCCTAGCCCAGCCCCATCTCCTGAGCGTGGGGTGTGCGTCTCATCTGCTCTGTCACCAGCCCTGGGAGCCAAGAGGAAGGGCTTTCTGCTTTAAACTTTTTAAACATTTTTTTTTTTATTATTTATTCAATTGTGCGTGTATGTGTGTGTGTGCGTGTGTGTGTGTAGAACCACAGACGAATTCGGAAATCATCATAGATGCCTCCACCTCCTCCTCGTTTACTCTGCCCTGGGATTCACAGGTTCTGCCCTACCAGGACTGGAAACGCAGGCCGCCCCCCGCTTCTGCCCAGCGTCTATACGTGGGGTCTAGGATCCGAACTCAGGACCTTCCGCCTGCAAGGCAGAGGCTTAACCCCTGAGCCACCTCTCCAGCCCCTAAACTTTTTAAAAAAATATTGTGTGCTTGTGTGGGTGTGCGCATGCCATGGCACATGGTACAACTTGTGGCAGTCTGTTCTCTGCATCCACCGTGTAAGGTCAGGGCATGGAACTCAGGTCACCTGGCTTGGCGGCCAAAGCACTGTGCCGTCGCCCTGGCCAAGAGTAGGGACTTTGTTGAGAACATGACCCAGGCACTCAGCATCTTTCATTTCCAAGCAGAGCCCTGGGAATGAAGAGCTTCTCCACAGAGTGTCCCCCAGACACATCTGTTGACACCCCGTCTTCAAGGTGACAGTGTTGAGCAAGCCTCTGGGAGAGCATGGGGTCCGGAGGGTTAACCCAGTGTCTCATCAGGACCTCAGAGAACAGGGAGGCGGCATGGTGTGATCTGCGGAGCAGGGCCTTGCCAGCTCCAAATCTTCCCTTGACCCCAGGCTTCTCCCCACTCGGCTGGCAGCCCAAGCATCAGCCCAAGCACACGGGGGACTTCTGGGCTGGCATTATACTTGGAGATTACAGGTCTGGAGATTACAGGAGACCAAAGGGGGACAAGAGGTGACATCTGGCAGAGTGCTGTGTGTCCATCCTGAGCTGTGAGTCAGCCGAGACTCAGGCGTGTGCCCCACACAGCTGACACTTTGTGGGATGCCATGACCCCCCTTTCCACTGGTGGAGATATTCGGGGTACCCATAGTCCACAAATATCAGTGGGAAATTCTAGAAGGAAGATATTCAGCTGATAAGTTTTGAATAATTTTCACCACAGAATGCTGTTGTAATTGTTCTTTTTATTGTGTTACCGTGTCTCACTGCCTCTTTTAGAAATTAAAATAATTGTTCTATTTTATTATGCTACTTTTATTCATTCATTCTCTCTCTTCCTCTGCCTCATTGATAAATTAAACTTCTTTATAGGCGTGTGTACAGGAGAAAACAGCAAGTGCAGGTCTGGGACCTTCTGGGGTTTCATGCCTCCTGGGGGTGTGGGGCATGTCCCTTGTTGCAATCAGTTTTTCTTTCACTGTTGCTGTGAAACAGCAATCATCCACAATTTAAGGGGGAAAGGGAGATTTCTTTACCTTATAGTTCCAGACAGGATATAGTCCATTATGGTGGGAAATGCATAGCTGAAGGCAGAAGCAGGAGGCTAGCTCAGGTCACCACAGCCATCATGGAAGAGCAAAGTAAGAGTAAAATTCTCCTGAGATGTGCCTTCCTCCAGCAAGGCTCCCCTCCTAAAGGTGCCACCACTTTCCCAAACATTAATATCAGCTAAGGATGCAAATACATGAGCCCATGTATTTGAGCCCAACACTCTGTCTTATACCACTACATCAAGTCTGTTTCTTGTCCTGTTTGATTTCCCCAGTGTCGGGGGGTGGGGGGGTGGAGGGGCTGGTGCAATGACTGATGTCCTCAGGTTGCAGAGTTCTGGCTTGGGGTGGGGAATGGGGTGGGGGTGGGAAGGAGGGCTTGCTGACCCCTCTCCTTTCTCTGAGGCTGCTGATACGTGAGAATCCTCCCCTCTGTTTCTGTGTTTGAATTCAAGACAGAGCTTGTTACGGTTTGTCTGCATGGTTGCTGATAAACAACCATCAAACGGCTTAAGGGAACAAGGGGTTTATTTCATTACGACAGTCTGGTTACAGTTCTCAGTCCAGCTTGACGGGAGAGTATGCACTAACCCCAGGGCCAAGGGAACTGGCCACACCATCACTTCGTAACGGCTGAGAGATGGACAATCCTTACTTGCCAGACCAACATGTCTAGCCAAGTGTACAGAAGGATGCCAACTCTCTCAACCAGCTCACCATGGTTTATCCAGGGCCTAATCCCACCCACCATGAGCTGGGGCTTCCCCGTCAGCTAGACAATCTCCTTCAGGTTTCTCTGGGTTTAACTCAACCACTAATTCTCTACAACTGTGCCCAGAGCTCAAACCCTGAACAGTAAAGTTGACACCTGTGCTTAACTATGACACTCCACCCCTTGTCAACCTAATACAAAAACAATAGCACTTTTAAACTGTAACCTTTCCTTGTCCCCACAGATGTTAAAATATAAATATATTCCATGGACAAATTTAAAATGTTCTCATTAAAACTTCAGTTCCAACATTTTAAAAGTTGAAAGTTTTTTGGGGGCTGGAGAGGTGGCTCAGGGGTTAAGCCTCTGCCTTGCAGGCGGAAGGTCCTGAGTTCGGATCCTAGACCCCACGTATAGACGCCAGGTGGATGCGGGGGCGGCCTGAGTTTCTGGTCCTGGTGGGGCGGAGCCTGTGAGTCCCAGAGCAGACTAAACAAGGAGGAGGTGGAGGTGGTCCGTGGTGGTTCCCGAATTCACCCGTGGTTCTACACACACACACACACACACAAATTCGCCCGTGGTTCTACACATACACACACACACGTACAATTAAATAAAAAAAAGTTCAAAGTTTTTTTTTTAACTTTAAAAGGGTATTAAATCAGAATAAGTTAAGTACTTTAAAACAAATAAAACATTAAAACAGAAGGATCTTAAAAAAAAAAAACCAGAAGGATCTTGATACAATAAGAAACATTTAAATTAAGGTCAAAGTCCAGCAAATTACCACATCCTGTACTTCAATGTCCATCTTCTGTTCCTCATCATGTAATCACGGTGGCTCAAAGCAGGAATTCCCAGTCTGTGTTTGCAGCTCAAAGTTATGAAAGCAGAGTTCCTTTGAACCAGGCTGAATCTCCACTCGAAACAGTCCTCAGATACATCCCACGGTTCTGGAATCTCCAACAGTACTCTGGGTTCCTCTGCAGCTACACCTGCCACTCGGTGCCAAGCTTTTGTTGCTCTCCATGAACCCTTCAATAGTACACCAAAACCAGTACCACCTGGGGGACGCTTCCAGACTCTGAAGCGAGTTCAAAATGTAGTTTAGTCCACTCGAGCCACAGCTGTACCAAGTTTTATGGGCTGATGCTGGAAAAAACCTCTTTTAGACAGTTAAACATCCAAAGGGCAAGAAACGGCTTTAACTTGGGCTTTCCAAACCACGAACTTTCCGTATGGTGGTTTTCATGTCTTCCACCATCCCAGTGCAAGTTACTAGGTTTTCCTTCAGCTTTACAAAAGTCCTTGTTCCCCTCATCATAAATTGGGCCCAAACAATCTCTCTCAGCAATTGGCCCACTAAACTCTGAAGAACGGTATTTGTAAATCCACAAAGTGAAAATTCTCAAGCATTTCCAACTTTGTCCAGCAGAACCGTTCAAAAGCCACAAAATCCACATAGTCCAGATTTATCAGCAATACCCCACTTCCTGGGTACCAAATTCTGTTGCATTCAGCCTGCAACATTGCTGATAAATGACCATCGGCTTAAGGAAAGTCCAGTTACAGTTCTCAGTCCAGCTTGACGGGAGAGCATGCACCAACACCGGGGCCAAGGGAACTGAACACACCATCACCGCATAACGGCTAAGAGATGGACAATCCTTACGTGCCAGACCAGCATGTCTAGCCAAGTGTATGTCTAGCTAAGTGAACAGAAGGATGTCAACTCTCTCAATCAGCTCTCTGTGATTTATCCAGAGTCTAATCCCACCCACCATGGGCTGGGTCTTCCCCATCAGCTAGACAATCTCCTTTAGGTTTGCTCTGGGCTTAACCATCAACTCTCTACAACTGTGCCCAGAGCTCAAACCCTCTACAGTCAAGTTGACATCTGTGCTTAACTATGACAGAGTTGCAGGCAGGGGTCACAGCTCTAGCTGTGCTGTGCTGTGCGGCTCCAGAGAGTGACCTTTCCTTTCTCACTGCAGGTCATCCACACGGCCAGAGGTAGCCAGCATAGAGCCGCTGGGCGCCAACGAGCACCATTGCTCCCAGAAGGCTGTGGTGCAGGCCCGGCTGACCCAGCCCGCCCGCCTGACGAGCATCATCTTCGCCGAGGACATCAGTAAGAGCCTCACATGCCACAGGGGTCCTTGGCGGGGATACCTGCAGCCCAGCAGCATTATCCGGTTCCCTCTGCTCTGAACTTGTGCCCTGTTCCCCCTTGTGGAGCCTGGCTTTCTATGCTTCTGAGTCAGTTGCCTACATGTGTTAAACTAGTGTCAGTCAAAATGAAGAAATCTATGCTGATTTAGGAGATTGTGCCTCTGCCTGCCCGATGCTTATCATGTGGTAGTTGTGAAGCGCAGTTGTCCCTTAGTCCATTGCAGGACCTCCTAGGTTTACCATTATCCTTGATGTTAAAGCCCCTATGGAGAGTGCTGTGTAGGCATATGTTCTGTGTTCTGCATATGGAAACCATCTCAGGTGACCCAGTACTCATGTTGTGGGAAGAGCTGCCCTGGGTCTTTAGGGAGTGATACCATGGACAGAATGAACGCACTGATAGGGAGGGGATCACTTTCCTGAGTGTCATTTAGCTGTTGGCAGAATGAGGTCACAAATCCACAGACGCAGAGGTCAGCCGTGTTCAGAGAATGGTGTTAAGCTTTGTTCTGCACCTGCCACAGTGGTTGGTTCCCATTTTACTGTAGGATTATTGTTGATTCTTCTGTGGGGTGCTGGGATTTGAACTTGGGCCTCAAGCATGCTGAGGAAGTGCCATGTCACTGAATGACCCTCAGACCTCTTGTGGAATCGCTTTGAATGCTAATGCTGTTACTGGGCTTCTTTAGGGGTTTCCTTGCTCTGGGCATCTAGTCAGGGTTCTCTAGAGGAACAGAACGGATAGAATGAATATGTATTGGGAATTTATTAGATTGGCTTAGGAGATAAAGTCTAGGTAGTCCAATAATGACTGCCTATAGCTTCTCAGTTCAGGAGCTGAATAGCCAGCAGCTCCTGTCTGAAGGCCAGAGGATTCCCAGAGAGTCTCTGGGCTTCAGTCACATTGAAAGGGCAAAGGTGGATTCTTATGTCAGCGGAGAATGGTGGCCGAGGAAGAAATGAACTTGCCAGAGCAGGGCAACACACCACAGGAATTGTGGGGAGGGGCACACTTTCTCACTTGCCAGTCTGTGGGTCTGCCACAGAATGCCACCTTACTAAACCAGCCCTCTTCATCTTATCCACATGCCCAGCGAATGGTCCCACCCTTGGTGGGCTGTCTTCACACGTCAGTTAGCACAATCTTAGTCCCCAAGATGAGTCCAAAGCCTTCATTTGTCAAATTGATACTTGTATCTGACTGGCACAGCCGTTTTCAGATGTCGTCCATGCTGTGAGAATAAGATTAAATATTTTGATAACAAAATAGCTTGGGGTATCCAGCTCTTTTCTTGTCTATAGTTTCTCAGTTTTTCTGGGTCATAGCACAGGAAATTTTCTTTTTGAGGTAGGGTCTTGCCATGTTGTCTCAGTTAGCTGTGAGTTCTGGCATCCAAGTAATCCTCCTGCCTCAGCCTCCAGGACTGTAGGTGTGCACTGTCCAGCCCAGCAGTATCAGTATTTGAAGGCTCTAGATACATGGGCTGCTGCTAATACAGCTTTCCAACTAGCAGGGACAGGTGCTTGTATTTGGCATTTGGTGAGCTGTCAGAATAACTGGTGTTGTGCACCGAGGTCCTCAAAGGTGAGAATTCTCAATGCCCTTTATCTCTTACTCATGGAGCAGCTGGAAAAGTGTGCACAGGTCTACATATCCTGTCTGCACAGGTCTATATGTCTCATCTGCACAGGTCCACATGTCCCTTCTGCACAGATCTATATGTCCCATTTGCATAGGTCTACTTGTCCCTTTCTGCACAGGTCCACACGTCCCGTCTGCACAGGTCCACTTGTCCCTTTCTGCACAGGTCCACACGTCCCGTCTGCACAGACCACATATCCTGTCTGCACAGGTCCACACATCCCTTGTGCAGAGGTCCACATGTCCGGTCTGCACAGGTCTATACGTCCCATCTGCACAGGTCCACACGTCCCGTCCGCACAGGTCCATACGTCCCGTCCACACAGGTCCACACGTCCCGTCCGCACAGGTCCACACGTCCCGTCCACACAGGTCCACACGTCCCGTCCGCACAGGTCCACATGTCCCGTCTGCACAGGTCTATATGTCCCATCTGCATAGGTCCACATGTCCCTTCTGTACAGGTCCACATGTCTCTTCTGCCCAGGTCACACATCCCTTCTGCACAGGTTAACATGGCTTGTCTGCACAAATCCACACTTCCCATCCGCACAGGTCCACACGTCCCATCTGCACAGTTCAATGTTTCTCGTCTACATAGGTCCACATGTCCCATCTGCACAAGTTGATGTTTCCCGTCTACATAGGTCCACACGTCCTGTATGCATGGATCCACATGTCCCTTCTGCACATGGCCACACATTCCATCTGCACAGGTCCATATGTCCCATCTGTACAGGTCCATGCATCCCATCTGCACAGGTTCATACATGCCATCTACACATATCTACGAAGCCCTGTCTGCAGTAGGGGACATGTGGACCTGTGCAGATGGGACATGTAGACCTGTTTGCACAGGCCCATGCAGCCCACAGTGGGTGGTGTTGTGATGGGACTTCAATGCAGCAGAGTAGGGAGCAGACAAGAAACATTGATGCATTTCTAACCCAGGTGCATGGACAGGCCTTGGACCATTGGAACTTTCTTGTGGGTGCTCACTGTACATAGTGCTTGCCGTGATACTCCATGGGTGCATGCAGAACAAATCTCAAGTTTTTGTGGGTTTTTTTTTTTTTTTTTTGAGTTGGAGAAGCACAAGTGGGCAGTGAAAAAGCCAGAGTTTCCCCCTCTGCAGCCAGGTTAACTCCTGAAAGGGTCCTGTCCCAGCCTCTGCAGCTGGGTTAACTTCTGGAAGGACCCTGTTCCAGACTCTGAGTGGCCAGGTTAAGTCCTGGAGGGCCTGTCTAGGCTGCTGCTGGGCTCCTGCAGTGCACAGAGTTCTCTAGACCCTATTCTAGAGCTACTTTAGTCTTTGCCCCCTGGAGGTGAGGCCGTTACTGGGTGTGGTCGTCAGTGCTGATCCCTCTCTGTCCCCTAGCCACAGGCCAGGTGCTGCGCTGCGACGCCATTGTTGACCTCATCCATGGCATCCAAATTGTCTCCACTACCCGAGAGCTCTACCTTGAAGACTCACCGCTGGAGCTGAAGATCCAGGCTCTGGACTCAGAAGGTGAGCATGTTCTGCCCCTAGGGAGGCTTACACCCTGGCCAGAGCCTCCCACACTGCATCCTGCTAGGCAGGAAGGGAGAGTCAGTGTCCCACATCATGGTGGGTGCTGTGTGGCAGTTGGTCAGCAAAGAACTGGAGGAAGAGGTAGGATTCTGGCAGTCCCCTTCACATCACACTGTATGTCCTGCTATCTTCCCTCTGGGCCCCACCTGGGTCTTCCCGCTCCCAGAGCCCCATGGCTAGAATCTCAACATCGGGCTTCTGATGCAAATACACAGAGGTGCGTTTATGGGCCTTTCTGGGTATCTAGAACCTGAAAGGTCAAAGCACTCCAGAGTGTCTACTCAATGTTCCCAAGTCTGAGAAACCACAAAATCAAAGCCACTTGTGGCCCCACTACCTGGACAGGAGTTAGGTTAATGCTGTCTATAAAGAGCATGGAGACAGGGCAGGAGGCAGCTCAGAGGGGCATGCAGAGGACACCAGATGGAAAGTTGGCCCAAGGCAGAATGTTGGAAGCACATAGAGAGGATTGTAGGTTTGTCAGACATGTGTGCACACAATAACCAGGAACCATGAGCAGTCACAGCCCTCTGTCCCCACACTGGCCCCTGGCAAGCTCCGTCAGCTTTCTACGTCTGTGTTTTCCGACCTTGAGCTTTTTGTGGAAGTTCAGTTGTATGCAATATGGACGGCCTTTTTTCATACAATTCCAGTTACATACTACAGACGGCCTTCCACAAATCTTTAGTCTGGCTTCTCTTGGTAAACATGGTGCCTGCAGGTTCATGCGTGGGTAGCTTGTGGCAATGTATCCTACCTTCCTGTGGAGCCAACATGGGCTGACCATGTAATTTCTCACGTCCTCATGGGGCCTAGGTGAAGAAGGCTGCTGTTGATCTTAGTGCACAAGCCTTGTGTGGGCATGTGCCCTCTTCTGTGAACACTGGCAAGTGGAACACTGCATCATGGATGCCCCATGTTTAGTTCTTTGAGGGACAGACAGACAGATTCAGTGGCCACATTTCATATTCCCCACCAAACTGCAGGGACGATGGTGCTATTTCTCTCGTCCTTGCTGATACTGACTTTTTATTTCACAGTCACTGAAAAGTGTGTCATCATGAAGTCACTTTTTCTTCTGGGGTGTGTCCCTTTCAGAGGAAGTAGGTGTGATGTCAGGAGAGGAGTGTGGCTGCTTTGGGCTCTGGGCTCACTGCCATGCAGGATCACGCTTTCCCTTCTCCTAAGGTGTTATATGTAGTTTGTTCCAGAGTGGAAAGTTATTCAGCCCTCAGAGCTGGGTCATTCACCAGCTGGTGTATCTAGACCTCACCTCTGTTGCTTCCTCTGTATCTGCTGTGAGGACACCAGATTCCCTAGATGGCTAGTACCTTCTTGACCCTTTTGATTTGAGTCTCTTTTGTAATGATGAACTTAATCTTTGTAAGTTTTGAAGATTTTTGTCTCCAAGGGACATTTTGTCTGGACCAAGAGGTGTTCGCATCTTTTTTTTTTTTTTAATTTTACAAGGCAGGGTGTGATGTAGACCAGATTGGCCTGATTCCCTGCTTAGCCGAGGAAGATCTTCTCTGCCTTTGAGTTCTGAGGTGACGGGCATGTGTGAGCATGCCCAGTTTCCTGAGGTGCTAGAGACTGAACCCCCAGGGACCGATGCGTGCTAGGCAAGTGTTCTTCAACGGAGCCCATCCCTAACCTGTTAGGATGCATGAAGTCTTTGCCAGATCTGATCTTGGACAGTTAGTCTTCTAGCTATGAGCTAAAAGCTAAATTAGCTGGTTTTCTTATACATTACTCAGTGAGCTCATTCGCTGTTTCCCTGGCTAAAGACCTGAGATCATCACTACAAGGACAAAGAGTTTATTCTGGGTCATCAGAGACTTCAGTCTGTGTTGCCTGGCTCGGGGCATGTGTTGCCCAGGGTGTGACTGTGGGGGAAGCCTGGTCACCTCATGGAGGGAGGGAGATGAGGGAGAAGCTGCAGGTGGCAGGGTCCCTGTGGGGAGGAAGGTACCTCTGCCTCTCTACAGTGCCCCCAGCTGGCGACTAAGTCTTCCACACATGGGCAATTTAAGATCCAGACTTCAGCTCTCTGTCTCGAGTGTTCTGTTAGAGCAACTGAAAATGGACCAGCACAGTGTTTCAAACTTTTCCACTTGTAGCCCCCCCTTTTTTTTTGCCTGAGAATTTCTGCATGATCCCAGGTGTACAGGTAAGTGAAATAGGCATACAAAATCAGTCACTGATCATAAATCTTAAGCAAATTTATTTTAAAGCAGTTCTTTGGTGTATATATGCTTTTTTTTTATATATTAAAGACAAAATCACATTCACACACTAATGAGATGGATGCATGTGTTTATTTTTACATAAAGGATTAAATTCCGACTGAACACTGATATGGTAGGATGCAGAGTGTCGACATCTGTCAGTTGACTGACACTTTAATTTCAATATTGCCAGTGCAGACCATGGTGGAGCAGATGCTGTATCCGGTTACTCTTCTGGCTGCTTCTTTGCATGGCACTGGACTTTGGGCCCTCAAGCATCCTGCAAACGTTTATTCATTTGAGTTGCTTAATGTTTCTCCGGGGCCTTCCTGGGACCTGAATAGAAAGCATAAGTCCTGGAGTATGGGTCACTGGGCTTCCTAATTAATGTGGGCTCTGGGCTGTGAGGCTCCAAGGTGGAGGGCTCTGTGGACAGCACTCAGTGCTCACAGCCACTTCCTGACGGGAAAAAGCAGAACTTTGGGCTTGGGATCCTTGAAGCCTCAGCCATCCTGTGCTGTCTCTGAACCTGCCTCTTTGTCTCTGAACATGTCTCTCTTGAAGCCTTTTGATTGAGTGGTGCCTCTCTGGTCTCTTGTGGTTTTATTTTGTCAGCCAGAGCTCAATGTCTGTCCTGCCCCCAGGACAGGTCCACACAGGCCAGGTGGGCCACCAGCCCAGCTTGGTTCATGCTGAGCTGCTGCTTGCTGTGATTCTGATGGCAGAGCATTGCTGGAGCCCACGGTCTCAGTGATCCAGGATGTTGTGTCCCTGCTGCGTCCATGCCTCCCAGGATGGCTGCTCAGCCCTCTACCCCTGGGCTTGGCTGTTTCCGCTTCTGTGCCTGTGGGGGTCAGGGTAAAAAGGGTTGGGCACCTGTGCCTGAGGGTAGGTCTGGCTGGAGCAAGGCTGACCACACACTTGGCAGCAGGCTGTGAGAAGAGATGCTCAACTTGTCTCCCATCTGGGAGGACAGACTGATGCAGTAGTTGCAGGAGAACTGACTGACCACTAGGAGAACTGACTGACCACTTTTGGCCCATTTGCACTTGATCCAAGGCAGGGCTTCCGGCCTCCTTGGGGGTCTTTTATCCCCTTGGACTGCTCCATAGTGAGAGAGCTGCCCTCACCTGGTTCCGTGCCTTCAGAGGGTCTCCTCTGACCCCTTCTACCCTTTTCCCTGCCGTCTGAATGAGAGCCCACATTCTCACCTACAAGGAGCCTGCAGATCCACAGTCACTCTGCGTGCATATCCGTCTGAATTGTAGGGACTAACAGAAGCCTGGGGCCCTTCCCACTCTTAATGTTATCACTGGCTCATCTCTTCCTCTTGTTAGTATGGGGGGTGGGGAGGTGGGGGCAAGATACTAAAGACAGTCAAGCAATGGAAATATCCAGAGACATGACCACCTCCCGAGACACTGTGATTCCTGAGCTGCCTCCACCTCATTTGCTTTAGAGCTTCAGTGGTTGCTGGGACACTTTCTTAAGTGAATCTGACCATATATAGCAGGCAGTGGCTTGGAGGTGAGCCCAGAGGACCCCCAGCAGGTGTTCACAAGCTCTTGGGACTGTGGATGGCTGTGGTGGAGGGAGTAGACTGTGTTTCTATATGGGTTTCTGTATGGATTGATTAACAGGATCCTAGGGATACCCTACTGCCCTGTGAGCACCCTTTAGGACCAGGCTGCTCACTCTGTCCCCACGGAGCTGGATGTTAGGTCCCCGCTGTGTCACAGTGAGAGATGGGCTCTGAGGTGGTGGGCCCTTGCCCCTGGGTATGGAAGAAAAGTCCCCTGTGCAGCCCAGCGTGCTGATGGGAATGCTGGAGTCCCTGCAGAGCAAGCAGCCCACCCTGTGAACTTTCTGCATTCCTCACTGCAGGCCGTGGACGATAGGGAGACAGCGTGTGTTGGTCTGAGTGCTTTGAGGGTGAGCGCCACTGCTCTTCATGTTCAGCATCCTCTCTCAAAGGTATGGGGGAGGAAACCTCCCTGGCCTGCATCCATTGTGGACGAGGTTTATCTGCCTCTGACCAGTTGTCCTCAGTGATGGAGAGACGAGGACCATAAGAAGGAGCTTGCTTGCTGCAGCCTGCCCTGAGCAGCAAAGGCGGGGTCCGTGGTCTTCAGGAGCGTTGGCTGAGAACTGCGTGACTTGGCTTTTGAGATCTATGTGCAGAATGAGACCCCAGGTTGACATAATGAAGGCAGTGGTTCCTCCAGGCATGCCCCTGCCTCTAGTCCCTTCCTCCCTTTCTCTGCTTCCTGGTCACCTTGAGGGCACAGCTGTGCTCAGCCACATGCTTCCTGACGTGATCTGCCTTTTGGGTTCAGCCGTGGAGCAGCTCTATGCCGTGTCTGCCGTGTATTTTGTCAAGGTGATGCAAAGCTGACTAGCAAACACTTCTGTGGAAAGAACAATGAAGGACCCCCAAGGTGCATCTGTTTTGGGAGTGGATGTGAACTAGGTATGAGACAGAAGGGTGTGGCAAAACAGAGAGCATGGCCTGTTGGGAGAGACTGAACTGCTTTGGGTCATGAAAGACAACAAGTCTTCTCAAGAGATCAGGGAGTTGGGTCTACACATGACATGGTATTGCTTAATGTGAAAAGGTGGGTCAAAGGCCCACGACCAGCCAGCCAGGTGGTCACACGGCTGAGGACGTGGCATCCTCCGTTGGCCTATGGGAACGTGTGTGTTCATGGCTCCTGCCTCCCTGTCCCTGGAACTAACTCCCAGCCCACGTGCTTTTACAGGGAACACCTTCAGCACCCTGGCCGGGCTGGTCTTCGACTGGACAATTGTGAAGGACACAGAGTCTAATGGGTTCTCCGACTCTCACAATGCACTGCGGTAAGTGGAGCTGTAGCAAGTCTGGCCACCATGGGGCCGGTGTGGGAAGAAGGCCTTTGAGCGCCTCACCAGTCAGGGGCTTTAGTCTCTGTCAGAGCCCGGGATGTCTGTGTACTCCTGGTGACTCACGGGAAGAGGTCTGCAGGGACCTGGCTGCTTCTGGGATGCATCGTGTTCCTGGGAACCTGACAGAAAGGTTAGATGTAGGAGGGAAGGCTGTCGTGGAGCACAGGGATGCTCCGGCCAGGAGAACGACCAGTAGTGACAGCAGCTCTCAGGACAGGTGGGGTCCCCAGCATGGGCTACAGAGACTCTCAGGGGAAGGTGCGTCTAGTCCCAGCCTCCAGCAGCTACCTGGACAGTACCCAACCTCTGTCCTCTCCATTTCCAGCCACAGAAGCTGGAGAAGGACTGGACCTCTTATGGTTGGTAAGTGACAGAACTGGCATTTCATTCCTGTTGGTACATCCACACTGTCCACTTGGTAGCCGCTCAGCCCTAAGTCTGACAAAGTGAAAGGTTCTGTTCTCAAGAGCTTTCCATCCCTTTGAAATCGTGGCTGAAGGCTGGCTGTGTGGACTAAAAGGGGGCGGAGCAATATTCTGGTGGCTCCACCTGGGACGTTTCAGCTCAGGGTCCCTACGGTGCTGCCTTGTCTCATGTTTTCCTAGGTAATATTTTAAGGATTGTTGTCCCTTTTCTGGGAAGACTAACTTTGAAAATATTTTGAAGTTTAATGCCACAGGCATGTACTAGTGTTGCATAAAAAGTGCTATCCAAGTCCTTGGGCCAGTCCCCAGCTTCATGTCCCCACCTTGGTGACTGCTGTATTAGGGGATTATTGGTGTGTGTGCACGTGTATGTGTATGTGAGTCTGTATGTGTGTATTTTTGAGTGTGTCAGTCTGTATGTGTGCGTCTGTATCAGTTTGTATGTACATATTTATATGTGTGTGTGTGTCAGTCCTTCTATATATATGAGTCAGTATGTGTATATTTCTGTGTGTAGGTTTATATATATGTATTTGTGTGTGTGCATGCTCATGTACACATATGTGTGTGCATGGTATCCAGTGCCTCAAGTATGCTGGGTAAGCCCTCTCCCACTGGGTTGTACCCCAACTCAGTCCTGAGCTTTGTAGAACCCTTTGGGTTCATCTGAGTGCCTCAGGGTTGGCTCATGGCTTTGTCCAGATGGACACTTGGTGTTCTGGAGCCATCTCTCCTGACTCTGATTGCTCTGTTAGGTTCTGGTCACTGTGGTTGCCTGGATGAGCTATGCTCTCCACCATTCCAGCCATGAAGTCCTCACCCCATTTGTGAATAATTAGCACGTCTGGATGAGTTGAGAGTTTGCTATTTCATGTTCACCTTTATGGTCCAGCTGTGGCATAGAGGTGGTACAGAAGTGGTGGATGTGTGATGCTTCTGTCATGTACTCCGCCAGGGCTCTGCCAGTTCCAAGGTTCTGCTGTCCTGTTGCTTCTGGCCTGTGGCTACTCTCCAGGAACAGACCCGATCCTAAGCCCAACTTCCTTCTTCATGAGATGAAACAGGAAGTTACCTTGCCCACCTCCAGGCCACCATGCCTGGTGACAAGGGAAGGATGCTCAGAAACCTTTTATGGGTTGGTGCAAGCTTGATGTTCAGGGCTTCCTGTGGGCTTGGTATACACCTGGGTGTTAACAGAGCTCTGGATACTAAGCCATGTTGGCATGGGATTCCATTTAGCTTGAGGCACTTTCCACACCTGGATAAGAAAATGGGTCCAGCAGCAATGACTGATCCTAGGCAGAATGGTTGCATACCTGGCAGACTTTTCCTTCTGGATGGAGCAGTGGGCTCATTGTTGAGCTGTGGGCCAAAGGGAGAGACTATGGCAGAGGTCCTGGGAGCAGCCCTGCTCTCTAGCCGCTTGGGTCAGTCTCCTGTATCTATCCCTGACTTCTCTTAGGGGACCGATTGGTATTACTGACCCTTCTTGGCAAGGATGGAGTATTGGTCTTGGTTCTTCATTCACGTGGACCTGGCCTTTTCCATGTCGACCAAGCCATGTTGTCAGATTCTGGGGCAGATGTTGATTCGGTGTGGACTCCCAGACAAGGGGCCAGAAATGTGCATTTTTTCATAGACTCTGACAGTTCTGATGTAGAGAACTTCAGGGACAAGGCTCAGCCCTCAGTAGGAAGGTGCTGGTAGTGGGGAATGCCATCTTGGATTCTGGGGAACTTATGCTCAGGTCTCATGATACATTCCTTTTCCAGAATCCTTACCTTCTTGGAGTCCACATATATACCCCCATCCTACATCTCAGAGATGGAGCAGGCGGCTAAGCAGGGGGACACCATCCTGGTGTCTGGCATGAAGACCGGGAGTTCCAGGCTCAAGGCTCGAATTCAGGAGGCTGTCTATAAGGTGGGGTGCTGCTCCCCAGAGGGGTCAGGATAGCTCGGTGGCGTTTAAATTGTTCACAGATTCCTGCTCACACTCAGGGACACACTGGATCATGGAAACAACTTCAGGGCATCATGACTTCTAGATTTTTCTATCTGTTTCATTGTTTGAGCCATAGAATAGGGAAGGGAGGTCAACACCTACCTCAGGGTCACATGCATTTGTTTCTTAGCTTTGAGGGACTTACTGAGCTGTGTGTGGGATTTACATACGGAACTCATTTCCAGCAGGTGCTTCTCATTCACTTTGCTTCCAGCAGGTGTTTCCCATGTGGACACAGGAACACCCCCAAACTTGTGAAACTCAACACCCAGGACCCCAGGGTCCTCTGTGTTTTCTCTCCCTATGCCTTAGCAGGGGCTGGGACTGTAGTTCATGATCCCATTTGTGGAGGGCTGGGTCTCCCTACTTCTCCCAAGTCAGTAAATTCTTTTTCCTGCCAGCTTTGCTTGAAAGCTCCTACCCACAGTTCAGACTCACAGGAGGGGCTGGGTATGCTTTTTTTTTTTCCTCAAAGATGTCCCATAACTTATTGTTCAGTGAGGAAGCCTTTAATAGGCCCAGGGAGATGCCGAAGATCAGGTGTGTGTGTGGTGGGGGAAGGGAGGATGTGTCGAAACACACTTACCAAGAGCTGAAAAGAAACAAATTTAACAAAACATGGAAAACTACCCCAGATCTGCAGATGACAGTTGGTTGCAGCTCCACCTGGAACCCTGTTTTCACATTTCTGCCACCAGGCATTGAGTTCTGTGCTGCAGAAATGCTCAGTGGATAAGGGACTTGCTGTGCAGCCTGAGGACTAGAGATCATGTAAAGCCAGTGCCGTTCCAGTACTCAGGAGACAGGGAGTGCCCAGGCAACAGATTAGCTGGCCTAGCCACTCATCGGGTTCAGCTGAGTGAAAGTCAGTGTTGAGTGACTGAGGGAGACACCAGATGCCAGCTTTGGGCCTTCACATGCGTGCACATAGTGCAGCCTGAGGGTAGGGGTGAGGTGTGGGCACTGAGAACGCATCAGAGTCATACAGCGCTTCCTGTTTCAGGTTGGCCTGGAGCTTCTCAGTTGCCCTGGGCCCTGGATCATTTGTGCCGTGAGAACCTGGCCTCCACGTGGCTACAGCCTCTCTGTCATCATTGCTCCTCCTCGTGTTTCTGTATAACTGCTATCGCTGTGAATCAACATAGAGCTGCAGAGCATACAAAGGGGCACAGATGGTTTTGGCAGTGACAATTTTGAATGCTATATATATCTGCTATATCTACAGGGTTCTCCTGGGATTTCTGAGTCTGAGGGGTTCTATGCGAAGTCCGGTTTCTTCACTTTAACTTCTCTGTTCACACAGGAACATTCTGCATGGTTGAAAAACAACACAAAACTGTTGGGGCCAGATCCAGCCAGGGCTGGAGAGATGCTTGCCTAGTGGGGGTCAGCCCTGGAGTCAATTCCTTGCTCTGCAGAAAAATAACACATCCTAAGCAAGACCCTCCCCCCAGTTCCCTTTCCCCCACTCTCCTGCTACCCTCTCCCACACACACACACATCTCACCTTTCTCCCTTTCTCTCTGTACCAAGAATGTCCGTCCTGCAGAAGTGAGGCTGCTCATCTTGGAGAACATCCTTCTCAATCCAGCGAGTGACGTCTACTTGCTTCCGGGGACGTCCGTCTGCTACAGGGTGCAGAAGATCAGGCAAGGCAAGCTCACAGGTGTGTGCAGGACATGGCAGCTCCTGTTGGTTTCTTTCTGTGCTGAATACCCACCACCATCATAGCTGTTTTGAGTGATGAGACATCTGCTCACAGCTGTCTCCACCCTCAGTCTCCAGAACATTTCATCTTACCTACACTGAAACTCTGTCCACATTAACCTGAATTCCTGCCTCTCTCCTGCGCCACAGGCCTCTTTTTCCTATCATGAATTGGCTACTCCAGGGCCTGTTGTGTGAATACTTCCTGGGGAGACGCCACTTGTAGTCCAGCTGCTCTACTCAGGAATTCAGTGACAGATCAATGTAATAATTACACCAAGGTTCACCTCGACCAACCAGTGAGTTTATTTGGGTTACATACAGGAGTATGCTGAGGATTACTTACAATAGCAGGGATGTCTCAAGGCAACTATGTCATCAGAAAACCCCCTCAGCCTGAGTGACGCAGGGATACTGCGACTCTGTCGCTCTCTGTCCACCAAGAGTCTCCTTCAGACTGCTGGGCTGGTCAGGGGTCTCCCCCCAGCAGTCACCTACTATTTTCGTTACCTTGGGGAGCCCGCCTCCTCCCAATCTTGTCAGTTTCAGGAACTTTTGGAGTTCATGGAGGTTTATTTTCTGAGTCTCTCGAGCCTGCCTTCAGCATGGGGGGGGGCTTCAGATTGCTACACAACATCCTCCTTAGGCTAGGCTGGGGGCAGAGTCCAAGAGGGCTTTAAGCTGTGTCCAGAGGAAAACCACACACAGGGCCGAGGTCCCAAGGCGTTGGTTCGTGACTGTGCTGTCTCTCTTATGGTGCCTGGAAGTTTCTGGTGTGCACTAAGCCACATCTGGCCTGTTCTTCTGTCCACTAAGAGTAGGATTGTTTCTGTTTCCTCCCTGATATGATGAATGCTGGGCATGTGGGTGTGTACACACACGAGGCTCTGCCTTCAGTTCTTCTGAGCTCAGCAGCCCCAGAGCTGTGGACTTCACATTGCCTTGGTGTTGCTCCTGAGTATTCAGCGAAGTCCAGTCAGCCACTACTGCTTCGGGGCTCAGAATCTCAGGCGGGCCCTTCCTGCCTGGCTGAGAAGAGGTGAGCCAGTAGGAGCACAGTATTCTTAACTTGAGTGCCTGTCCTGTGAGGAGCCATGACTATCTTGTTTAGAGGTGCGTATGTAGTGTTTGGGCGAGGTTCTAGAAGGATCACAGTACCAAGGTGCTGCACAGCCACAGGTGCCGCCAGGGTAGCAGAGCTACTCCAAGGCATTGCTTAAATAACATGTAGGTGGATCCTTCAACTACAAGCAACTTCAAGGCCTCTGGATTCCTCCTGAGTTCTTCAGAGAGCCCCAGATGGGGTGATGGCCCCATGGCTGGGGACCTAGAGGCATCATTTGTTGAAAGTCCTGCCCAGCTGCCAGCAGTCTGGCTGGTCACTGCTTGGTGGAGCACATGTGATCCATTAGGCTTCCACCTCCTGCCTCTGCACCAGCCCTACTTACGGGCCTAGAAAATGGAGGCTGGCTCATGTTTGTTACGTGGAATCAGGTGGCCTGGGCTTTCTGTAGGGTGAGGGGTGAGCATGAGATAGAGCAGGGTGTATCAGAGGCCCAGATGTTACCTCCCACAAAGGGGTGCTGAAGCTCCCCCTTTCCCAGAATTATTGAGTCCCGATGAAAGAGCACTCAGAGCCTGGTCAGAGCTTGGTGTTACCCTTGCCTCTAGAAAGAAGGTTCTGCCAGACAGAGACAGTTAAGATCTGAGGCTTTGGGGGGCTCAAAAGACCGAGTGGCTAGCAGTGGGGTTCTGAAGCTGCCAATCAGTAAGAAGGAGCTGTGGGGCGGGGGGAGCAGAAAGGCCAGGAGGCAATGACACCGACAGGGCGGGTACAAAGTTCTACATAAACACAAAGGCTGACCAGAATCAGCTACCCGAGGAATCAGCACCTAGAAATCATCGCTGAAGACATCTCACTGTGACCAAGTTCTTTCAGAGTGCTGGGCAATGTGCTGAGTGACCTTTCATAGGGACTTAATAATTCTGGGAAGGGGGGAAGCTTTAGTACCCCTTTGTGGGAGGTGGGGAAACTGAGGCCTGGAGAACCCAAAGGCCAAAGCTGTAGGAACCAGATGATCCACCTGAGTAATAGCTTTCCACGTGTTCCCTTCAAAGGACTCCAGGAAAAAGTGTGAAGGAAGTGAAAAAAGGCTTTTTAGTTCTCCCAGGGGACAGGTGGAGACAGTCCCCTTGAGCCGGCCACACAGAGGGGATGAAGCTGCCTTAGTCTCCTGATGCTCTGCTTTCTCATCACCACAGCTTCCCCGTCATGATGGACGCCGCTGTCCACTGTGAGCCAAGAGAAACCTTTCCTTCTTAACATCTCTTTTGTCATGACTTCCTCATTGGGAGAGTACGTAATCCCCACGGCCCAAAGGATGTCGTATTCCGAGTGTGTGCAAGCCTTGGAGACTTTGTGACCTGCGTTCAAACTAAGGAATGAAGCCAGTGAACAAAGTCCCAGCACCCACAGGAGGCAAAACCCTTCTTCTTGCCACTTGTGTGTCTATGTGATGGACAGTGGTGCTGGCCAGGACTGCTCAGGCTACCAAATGCACGCTTGGGAAAACAGCCTGCTGGTGTTGCTTCGTCCGGAAGAAGCACCAGTGGAAAACACCTCCGTTTCCCTCAGATGGTGTTAAACTGGCAGTGTAATTCACATCACTGTCTGGGGTATCATTATATTTATTCAATGGCACAGAGCTAAATTCTCTAACTTCCAAAAACACATTTAACAATTCCACTTGAAAATTAACATCCAACTTACATAAATTGACATTTTCTCCCAGAAATTTATAGGATAGAAGAATCTGGAATTTCACTGAAGCTTTCATACATATGGAAATGTATGGCTGGACCTGGTACCCAGCTCAGGTCTGAGCTGAGCGCTTGGGAGGATCATGAATATGAGAACAACTAGGGGTGGAATACAGGCTCCAAGGCGGCCTGGGCTGCGGATCAAGACCATGCTTCCAGAACATGAACTCTTGGGGCTACACTCAGAGCATGTCCAAACCATAACAGACCATGACCAAGGTTTTCACCTTGATTTCCCTGACACATCTCTGAAATGTGGGCCTCAGTAGTAGATTCATGATCCCTGGGGCTGTTGAGGGAGAGTCTATGATGAGGTGCCTAGCACCAGCCTGAAGCACCTTCAGTCCTGGTAAGGATCCCCTTTGTTTCCTGGCCGTGTGCTGGAGGTTGAACTTCTACCCACCAGTCGCTGTTTGTACCACAAGTGCTCACGATCCCTGCCCAAAGGGTGACGAAAGTGGGTTTCACAGAACCTCCTATTTCCTGGTTGCTAAGTGGAACGTGCTCACTTCAGTAATGGTCAGGCATTCTTCAGGTTGTCAGGGGGAAGGGGAGGAAGACGATTTTAATCAGGTTCTTGTTTAAAACAGTAACAGCAAAAAAGAAAAGAAAATTTAAAATGCAGCTATGTCAAAGATAAAAATACAGTTGCTTGAAATGATTCATGGGTCTTGGCTTCGTGCTCACGCAGGGAGGATGCATGTGGAATTGAAGCACTGGGAAGAAGCTGAACACCATGTGGCTGCGGTGGCCAAGTCACTGGAGGGCCCGTGTTGGAGTCCAGCATCTCCCACCTTCCCTAATCCCGCCTTTCTTTCTGTTTCCCATGCCCAGAGCTCTCAATGCCTTCCGATCAGTACGAACTGCAGCTTCAGAACAGCATCCTGGATCCTGAGGGAGACCCTGCCCGGCCTGTGGCCATCCTGGCTCAGGACACTTCCAGGGTCACCGCCATGCAGCTGGGACAGAGCAGCCTGGTCCTGGGCCACAGGAGTATCCTTCGCTGGCATGGCGGGCTACATCAGTGCGTCATGCCTGCTGCTTTGAAGCCAAGTTGTTTTTCTTCCTGAATGCCAGCCGGGACTAAAAATAGCCTTGTTTCCCCCATCTGTCTGAAAATCAGAAAGAACTTAAATAGCATCACTCTGTGGAGTTGCTCACCTCTGTGTGTGACTCACCAAGAGATCCCAGAGACGGGAGGCTGTGGCAGGAATCAGGTGTCGTCCCTGGCTCTGAAAGCTTCTCAGACACCACAGGCCTAGCAGGGAGACCCTGCAGAGGCCGTGTGAACAATGGCAGACTGATGTTCCAAAGTGTGTTGTGGCCCCTGCAGTCCTTGGCAGTGGCACCATATTGGTAGGGTAGAAAATACTGTGTGACCTTGACTCACAAGCACCCTTATTCAGTTGGCCTAGGCAAGATCTCTTGCCCCTTCTCTATGCCACACCAGGTCAACATGGTGTTGGGATCCTGAGAGCTGAGCTAGAGCACCAGCTGGTTTCAACTGGTTTCAGCTGGTTTACTGTTGCTTGTGTTTTGTGCCTTAATTGAGAATTCAGGTATCCGCATGCAGGGCGCTTCTAGGCTACCCAACAGCACCATCTATGTGGTCGAAGCTGGATATTTGGGTGAGTGTACCTCCTCCCTCATCCTCTCCTACTCCGAGATTCCTAGCATTGCTTGCGTGTGACTCCATGAGCTCAAGAACCTTGAAAGTGTAGACAAGCTGGGGCACTCTGGGCTATGTATATCCCGGCAAGCATGCAGATAGCCCCAGTTCAATCCCTAGGCCCAGAAAACCAAAGCAGCAGTGAGAGAAGCAGCTGCTCCAGCTGCCAGGCTCCAGGCCATTGGCCTTCAGTGGCCCTGGCTGGGATTATGGGGAGGGGCAGGTGTCAGACGCTACCTCACCGCTACCCTGTGGCCTGCCAAGTTACAGAGGGGCTCCAGGGTGTGCAGCAGCTTAGCAAGGAAGAGGGGGAGGGATCTGCGTCAGTGGAGGATCTGAGGCATGGTCAGGTGTGGGAGCTGCCATGACAGCTGCTGAGACCTTCACGCACCTATGTATCATGGAAGTTACCATGGTGACATTTCCCTGCGTCTGTGATGACTCTCCTGCGGAGCTCATCGATGTGGTTCAGTTGGGATAGTGTTTGCCTAATGCCCCCCTTCTGGTCCAGCAGCTTGCCAGCCTCCTTTGATGCAGACCTGAGCTGAGTAGTGACCCCAAGAGGGCGCCCCTTTGTGCCTCAGGAGCAGTCTTTGCTCAGCAGTGTAGCTGCTGTGTGCCTGCCTGGCTACTGCTGGACACTGCAGAACAGGGAAGTAAGTCTAGGCCAGAGACTTAGTGTCAAAGCAGAGACCAGTATGAACAGGTGGCAGGGCCGCTGTGGACATTAATAAACATGAACTTCAGGAGAGTCTGCTGGGGAGCTCACGTATGCTGGGCACAGTGGTGGTGGGCAGGGCATCTTGGCACAGGGAACAGCCTGGGCAGTGTTGTAGAGATGGTAGAGTAGCTGGTGTGACGTCTGGTGTAGGAATAGGGCAAATGGACCTGCAGAGCAGGACTGGCTGTCCTGAGAGGCCGCTCAGGACTGTCAGAGTGAGAGATGGGCTGTCATCTCAGTACATGTACTTTGGGCTCAGAATTCAGATTCTGAGAATTCAGACCTGCTGAGGAGGGGATTCAAGTTCTGCGTCCTTGAGCATTCAGGGTGGGTATGCTCAGCACTAGTCCCTAGGAACCTACAATATCAGCTCTGGTGCTCTGGGCTCAGGGCCAATGGCGGACACCAGGTTCACCTTCCCCAGCAGACAGGGCTTGTGCAAAAAGCTGCCTGGTGAACGTTATGGAGCCTTCCAGGTGGGTGTGGGATCCTCATGCTTGGCCTTGGTCTCTGCAACCTGAATGCTGACTCCTGTTTCCTATTCCAGGGTTCACAGTCTACCCTGGAGACAGGTGGGTGCTCGAGACGGGCCGTCTGTACGCAATCACCATTGAAGTTTTTGATAAATCCAGCAACAAAGTCTACCTGTCTGATGTGAGTGCCTGCCAGGTTCCTGAGGGATGATGACATGGGATCATTTGAACTGCTGCCCCAGGAGCAACCACAGGGCCATTATGTAGGCAGCTAGAGCTTCCTACAGTGCTCTGAATGTGAGGAGATACTGTTGTAGGGTTCTTGGGGCATCTCGAGATGGCTGTCAGCCTGTGAGTTGGTATCACACAGCCCCACCAATAAACCCCCCTGAAGGTCTGAAAGAAGACAGCCCAGGTGTAGGGCCTAGGTAGCTAGTAGCGGTGGGCACCTCCTGTGTCCATTCTCCTGTCCTGCAGAGCGTCAGGGAGCATTTCTGAGCCCTAGGTGACCTGTCTTTGTGCAGAAACCAAGTGACCTCAGTTAGTTTTCTCACCCTGCAAAGCACTAAGTTGGATGGGGTACTGCAGGCATGGTGGCCGTCCTTCTGTCCTTAGGAAGCCTTTCAGATCAGCTGGTCCCTGCCTGGTAGTGGTGCAGATTTCAGAAGGAGGCCATGTGCTCCTTCTTTTTGGGTGAGGTCTTCGCGGTTCCAATCCTGATGAACAGACACAGGTTGCAGCTCTCGGGGACTTGGTGTCCCTGTTTTGATTCCTAGTTGCAAATCCTAGGACCTAGGAAAGGCAAGAGTAGTCTGTGGGCACCCTGAGTAGTTGGAGCTCCAGACCTGCTGTGCTGTGCGGGGTTGGCTGAGAGGTCAGGGGTCAGAACACTCGTTCAGCAACTCATTGTAACTCTTGCTCTTGGAGCCCTCTGGGCCCCAGAGAGCCTTTGACCTGGCCTGCCTGCTGTCTTGGAGTCCCCAAGCTTTCTCAGTCTCACTTCCCTGTCCCTCAGAAGCACTTCTCACCCATCCCACTTGCCTTCCAGAACATCCGAATCGAAGCTGTGCTTCCGGACAAGTTTTTTGAGGTTCTATCATCATCTCAGAATGGGTCATATCATCACGTCAGGGCAATCCAGAGTGGCCAGACGACCATCAGGGCATCCCTCACCTCGGTGGTGGACCAGGCAAGTTGGTGTCCCCCTTTCCAAGCCCTTGCTCTGGGTCTCCACAACCACAGAAATGTCAACTGGCAAGGACTGACCCCAGGATCCTCTGTGTGCCACTGTTCTGCACACGGGAGACCCTTTCCCTTGTTCACATGACCCTGACTGTCCAGAGCCCATGACAGGAAATCCTTATTCTTGTGCACATGACCCTTGGCTTTCCCCTTGCTTCAGGCTTTCTTGTCCACCCTCCCTGTGCAAGTGGCGAACGCCCTCTGAGGCTGAGGGTGGCAAATGCCCTCCGAGGCTGAGGGTGGAACTTGAGTGGGTTGCCTGCATTGTCAGCTCAGTCCTTCGGTCTGTTTCTTCTGCACAGCAACTCTCCTCAGTCCTAGACAGGAGTAGCATTTTACATGTTGGCACACAGGCCTGGGGTCCCTTCAGTTTATGCTGATGCCTCCAGACCGGTGAGAGGCAGCCATGCCATGCTGTAGAAGGGCCAGCGTCCCAGATGGCAATGGTTCATTACCCACCATTGCAGCTCTGGGATTGGGACAAGGTGTTCTGGACCTCAAGTTTCCCCATCTATAAAGCAGGGATAGCTACATCCATTCTGGGAGGGATACCTGAGCACCCAGGCCAGCTGAGTTCACATGAGCGGTAGTTACAGAGCTATGGGAAGATCCCTGTGGAGTCTGGGAAAGCTGTGCCAGGAGCGCAGAGCTACTTTGTGACCAGGGAAGGGGGCGGGATCTGGGTGACTGGAAATATTGCTGATGTGTGGTCACAGTGACATGCAGGAATCTCACCTTCGTAGGACGGCGGGGTCCATGTGCTGCCGGCACCAGTGTGGAACCAGCAGGAGGTGGACATTCACATCCCCATCACGCTGCAGCCCAGCATTCTGACGTTTCCATGGCAACCCAAGACAGGAGCCTATCAGTATACTATAAAGGTAGGTGGGACCAATGTTTTCCTCTTGGTGCTTCCTTAGGATTATCAGTTTGTCCATTCTTCTGAATTTATTTTGTGAGAAAGGATCTGAACTATGTAGCTCTGTCCAGGTTGGCCTGGACCCCAGTGTCCCCTTGTCTTCTTCACCTGCCAAGTGCAGGGATCACAGGTCTGTGCCCACACCTGGCCTCTTGCCTTCACTGTCACTTTCCAGGGGCCGTGTTAGTTTTAAATCAGAGTCCTTATGTTAGGCCTGACGCCTGAGGCGCCTTCCTGGTAATGCAGGTAGTTAGAAATGGAAAATAGCTGAAACACAGGAACAAATCACAGTGCTAAGCTCCACTTAACAATGTTTTTCTAAAAATACTAGTTTTGAAAATAACACAGCTAGAGGAAAAACTGAAATCGAGGACAAGTACCTCCATCCCTTGCTACATGCCTGTGTGGGATCAGCAGTTTCCAATACTGCATTGTGTTGGCCACCAGGACCTTGAGCAACTGGGGCTCAAGTCCTGTGTTCAGTCCAGCTCCATCACTATGGTCTACATGCAGAAACATGAAGCGTTCTGCCTTTGCTCCTGCCTGCCCCCCACCTTCCTTCCAAGGTTTTGGGTCAGGGTGATTAAGAGCTGACAAGGCTGCATGCTGGAGGGTCCCTGTCTGCCACTCAACAGAGTCCTGCATGCTGGGAGTCCCTGTCTGACACTTAGCAGAGTCCCGCATGTGGGGGTGCAGGGTTCCTGTCTGCCACTCAGCAGAGTCTTGCAGGTAGCCAGGAGGCCAGGGTGGCTCATGCCCAATTCTACCTCTGGAGATGCCACTGGGTTTCTGGACCACCTGATCCATAGACCATGAGGACTGGAATTGAGAGGGTGATGGAAATGAGGGCCAGAGGAGAGCTCTGAGGAGATGTTGGCCTGTGCTATGTTTTCCATGGGGAGACATGGGCTTTGTGTGTAGGCATGCCGGTAAGTGTATGAAAGTCTATGTGCGTGTGTAAGAGTATCTGAGAGTTAAATTCATGAGCACGTGTAAGTTCATGGTGAATTTGTGAGTGTGTGCATGACTGAGTATCAGTGGACGCCATGTGTAGTGACTGAGCAGGTAGGTGACTGCGGCTGTGGATGTCATTGAATAGGCCAGTGTGTGTGAGGAAGGGTAACTGAGCTCTTGAGCATGAATGATGAGTGTGTCAGTATGGGCATGACACTAACAGTGTTTGTGAGGGAGCCAGCCTGCACACCTGTGCCCAGCTGTGTCTGGGAGGGCAGGTGGCTGGTTGTTTCATGATTTTTTTTCTCCCTAGGCCCATGGAGGCAGTGGGAACTTCAGCTGGTCTTCATCAAGCTACATGGTTGCCACGGTCACCGTCAAGGGCGTAATGACCACAGGCAGTGACACTGGACTCAGTGTGATCCAGGCGCATGATGTCCAGAACCCTCTACATTTCGGTGAAATGAAGGTGAGCTGGGTAGGGACAGCTGTGAAGAAGTTGGGGATGAGGGCTTCAGCTGGCCTTCACACAGCTCTCAAGCAGCAAGCACAGTCGGGCTGCATGCACAGTCAGGCTGCATGCACAGTCAGGCTGCACGCACAGTCAGGTTATATGCCCAGTCAGGTTGTATGCACAGTCAGACTGAATGCATAGTCAGGCTGCACAGTCTGCTTCCAGTTCCTCTTCCTAGTGTCAGTGTTTTATAAGAGATCATTGGTGCCAGCCTCACTATGAGGGGATGGAACACTGCCCACCAGACACCGGAGGTCAGAAAAGCTACAGAGCTGCTTCAGAAGTTCCACACCTCTCTAAGACACAAACTTCAAATCAGAAAAAAACTCTGAACATTGGACTAAAGATTGACAGAAGATAAGACTGCCTGGCTCCCGGCAGACTCCTCTTCCCTCGCTCCTGTTAAGGTGTGAGGTCAGGTGTCTGTTGCTGTTAATCCCCATATGGTGGCAAGTGGGGTGCCATCTGCAGCTGAGCCTCTGCCTCTGCCCCACTGACTCTGTTCTAAGCTCCTGCCCCTCCACCTGCAGCTGAGGGGGGAGCCCCATGGTGTGTCTGGTGTGTCCACTCATGCTCCCTCTTACATTGTTGGGATGTAGGTTTTCAGTGAGATCCTCACACATATGCTAATCATAGGTCTATTCTCAGACCCAGGTGTACTTAACAACTGGTTACGGGAAGTTCAACTGCCAAGTGTTTGGGTCAGTTGTCAGCCCCTTGGCCTGGCCTTTCCTCTTCTAAATAAATGTGATAGCTTTACCCATGGCTCAGCCAGAACCCAAGGGTGGTCCTGAAATGTCAGCATGTGTCCAGGTATTACAGCCCCATGGCCATTCTCACCCGGATTCCTAGCTGTACATGAGCCAAGGCCTCACCTTGGACCCCATGACCATTGGTAGAAGGAGGCTGGCTGATGGGGAGGGAGTACGGGGAGCTGGGAGAGTAAGCTCCATCCCTACCACAAAGCCTGCTGTACAGTGAGAGTCCCATCCTTCCCACTTGTGGACCAGCCCTTTACCTGGAATGACCTTCCCAAGACCTCAGCCTGCTGCCTCCAGCATGGCTGCAAGGTCCAAGCTCCTGGCCACTCCTTCGGAAGGTTGTTGCTGACCACTTCATCCCTGATTGCCCCATCTCCCTCTGATGAGGTGTCTTTTGTGCACCCCCCCATCCCCGTGCAGTAAGCCCAAGCAGCCCAGTGGCCCTCCTCCCATGGAGGCTGATGGTCCTGGACTCCTTGTTCTCCAGGTATATGTGATTGAGCCCAGCAGCATGGAGTTTGCCCCATGCCAGGTGGAGGCACGAGTGGGCCAGACCCTGGAGCTGCCTCTGAGGATCAGCGGCCTCATGCCCGGAGGGGCCAGCGAGGTGGTCACCCTGAGTGACTGCTCCCACTTTGACCTGGTGGTGGAGGTGGAGAACCAGGGGGTGTTCCAGCCTCTGCCAGGTAAGCTGGTGAGTGTGTGAGAAGGGTGTGGCACAGATGGCTGGGCTCCTTGTGTGGATAGCCAGAGTCCTGACAGGGTTTGGGTTCTCAGAGTGGCACAGAATGCAGAATGGCACTGGATCAGCTCTTGTCTTGTGATGTCAGCCTCTGTGCCTGTTCCCACATCTGTCAGGCAAGTGTGGCCTAGTGTAGCCACCAGTGTAGGCATGTATTTCAATTCCTGGGACACAGTAGATGCTCACACTACTTCTTACACCTGGATTTGAACCACGTACAGTCCTAACCCCTCTGACAGGCACAGGCTACCCTTCCTGGGCACACTTGTCAGTTTGCCTGTGGCAGTGCTATTGTAGTAGCAGGGCATGTCTACTTGACTTCAGCTTCATACCCACCATAGGAAGAGCTGCTATGAGGTGTGTGTCCCAGGAAGGTGCTGGACTGCTTAGTTGACAAGGTTACAGGTGTTTGGGGGCAGGTACAGGGCAGAACTGTGAGCTGCAGCCTCCCAGAGATGTGGACCTAGGCAGAGGAGGACTACCTTGCCCTGTAGTTATGGTTTGAAGGGCATGGGGGCTGTCCAGAGGGAGCAGGATAACATTCGATGAGCAGAGGTGCCCATGGCAGGGCACAGGTGGGCAGGTCTGTGGGGCTTGTGTACATGGTGGTCCTGGAATGGCAGGGTGTGGCCCATCACAGAGGGCTTGGAACCACAGTCCAGACTCAGGGAGCCACTGAAGGTGTTTGAACAGGGGAGGGCAATCCTGGCAGGGCTCGGGAGTCCAGAGTGACAAGACAAGCCAGTCTTGCCTGGCTGTCGAGCCAGGTGGTGGTTGTGATTATGCCCGGAGCTGCTGCAGAGGGGAGAGATCAAGGCATCTGTGGGAAGGGCCTGAGGAAGTCTGGTGTTCCCATGTGTCGACCGTATTGCGTGAAAGAAAGGGATTTGCCAGTGAGAGGCAGACTGCCCCAGTACCTGCCCTACCTCTGTCCTGCCTGTCTGTGGGGTGCAGTTCAATTCTAGGAATGGTGCCCAATGCAAACCCAGGACTTGTTACTTCTAGTCCTGGGTCCAGTCCCTCTTCTCTCTTATTGGGACATTGTTTGACCTCTCTGAGCCATGTGTAGTGAAAGTGAGCTGCAAACCCCCCTCCCGTCTGTTGGGGTGCCTCTCAGCATGGTGGGTTATTTTTCAAGGAGTCTGAAATAGTACTCAAGGCAAATCCTTTAGTAAGCACCCAGAATCTCCCTCAGAAAAGCGTGAGGGACTTTGTGCCATTTGTATTAGGCCCAAGTTGTATGAAAATGAGCAACTTAGAAGCCTGGACTCCTGCTCAGGGCTTACAGCGCTCATGAGCAGCCTTGGCAGCAGCGCGGGATGCAAGGCTCCCTGGGGCCTGTTAACCCAGGAAGCTGCTGTGGTCCCATGGCAAGTCCCCAAGTTCAGGGTTTCAGAAGAGGCTGTTCCACATTCCCTGCTGGGAAAAAAGCTATGGACCAGGAGAAAATATCTGTATATCATTTGCTGGATAAGGGGTTAAGAGCTGAATATATAAAGAGCTCTTTTGTGTCAACAACAGTAACAGGGATAACTCAATGGAATGGGTGAGCGAAGGGCTTGTGTAGGCATTCCTCCAGCCACAGCATTAACAGTTAATAACTTAAGAAGAGCTGCCCAAACTCACCAGTCATCACAGAGTCAGAGCTGGAGGGAAACCCACAGATTGTGCCAGATGCATAAACAAACAGTTACTCTGCAGCCCAGTGAGTTTCATCCTGGGCATGTGCCTAAAGTACTGCAAACACCACCTCATATGCTCGTAACAGTGGGCTCATGGCAGGATAATCCGCAGTAGCCCGAAATGGAGGCACCCAGTGTCTGTCAGATGCAGGACTCTGACAGGACTGGGTAAAGGATATGTAGCTTCTGTCAATACACAGAGTGGGGTGTTTCTTAGCACTAGGAAGAAAGGAAGCTGACATGACACAAAACCCCAAGGTTTGGGGGACCGAATGCCAAGGAAGCCTGCCAGGCGCGAAAGGATTAGCACTGTGTGATTCTACTTGTGACGTTCTCAAGGAGTCACATTCATGGAGATGGAAGTGAAGAGTGGGTGGGGAGACTCGCCAGTTACTGTTAAGGTAGAGTCTCAGCTCTGCAGACCAAGGCCTGTGTGACAGCAGGTGCCTATGCTTGCACACCTGTGATTGTAACTAACATGGCTGGCTGTATACAAGAATGTAGAGGTGGGAAGTTTATTATGACATATACTTTGCCAGAATTCAAATTAATACATTTTTTGCATAGCTAATTAAAATGTGATGGGAAATAGTGACAGTGGTGAGAAGCAGCTGCTGGTGGCGATAGGAACCCACCCTGCTGCTTTGGAAACACTTGCCTGCATGCGCTCAGGCCTGCCCCCAAGCTTCTCCTCGGGACACAGCCTGCAGACCCAGGTCCCCAGAGATCTCGGCACTGCGTAGCCTCACCCAAGCTGGATTCAACGCCAGTGCTGGCAGAGGCGTGGGGAGATTGTCCCTGCAGCAAGGAATCCCCAGAAACACACAGGCCGCTCATGCTTCGTGATTCCCTTTGTGGAAACTAGAGAGTAAAGCTAGGCTGCTCCAGTGGAAGCTAGGAACCGGACACGGTGTGGGCACCATGGTGGGCTGTGTGCGCACTGTATGTGTGTGAAGCTATGTAGGTGTATTGCTGTGTATGAGGCTTTGTCCTCCCCCTCCCTCTTCCCTGGGCACTGGTGGTGGAATCCAGGGCAATTTTCACACTCAGAAGTGTTTTCACTGCCAAGCCATGACCTCCATTCCCTCAAAATATTTAATTATAACAAAATCAAGTTATAGGGAAGCCCAGCATGAAGGTGGGGCTCTCAGATGCCATGCATTTCCCCACACAGCACAAGCTCTTGTTGACATGCTTTCCTTTGTGCAGGGAAGCTGCCGCCTGGGCCTGAACACTGCAGTGGAGTCAGGGTGAGAGCCGAGGCCCAGGGGTCCACTACGCTCCTTGTAAGCTACACGCATGGTCATGTCCACCTGAGTGCCCGGATCACCATTGCTGCCTACCTGCCCCTCAAGGTGAGCTGGGCCCTACCCCTCCCGGTTACCTGCCATTGGAGGTCAGGTAGGAATTAAGCTCATCATCCTAGGCGCTGTGGGAAGTTCCTTTGGTAAGTGGAGACTTTCAGGACTTCCCAGTCTTACTGGCCTGTTCACTCTTTGGTTTACCGAGTTGTTGTCCTACTATGTGCCAGGCACTGTTCCTGGGTACGGGCTGGAGACTTGCTCAGGAAGCCCATGCACACCAAGCTGGTGAGGAAGATAAAGCCACAAAGCCAGGTGTGAGATGCATATCCGTGGTCCCAGGCCTTGAGGCTAACGTTGGAGGATCCCGAGTTGCAGGCCACTGAGGCCATGTAATTGGACCCTGTGTCAGTACAGCAAACCAGATTGCGGTAGCAGGATGGAAGCAAAGTGAGGAAAACACCTCAGAGCCAAAGCAGGGGAACCACGGCCGGTGTGCAAAGGCCTCTGCTTCCCTTATTGCCCGGCATCTCCTGTTTGGCTTGCTTTCTATTGCCACGCCCGTTTGGAACCGAGGATTGGGCCAGACCCTCAGGCATACCCAGCAAGCACTTGACCCTACCCTTGGCCCTTTCGACTCACACCGAGACAACGTGCTGCTGTGCAGCCCACACGGTCCTCCTGCCTCAGCTTTCTGAGTACTGGAATGACAGCCTGGGCCGCATGCTGTCTGGCTTTTGCTCTCTCAAGCCGTGCTGCGACTCGGGTCAGTGCATCCAGTTTGTGTTCCGCGCTGCAGGATTTGCTCGGGATATGTTAGGAACCTGCAGGACGTGTTGCTGCATTGCTGTATGGCACCTTTCTGTGGACTTCAGTTTTTGCAGACTCTTAGCTGTAATAGTGCATGTGAGGAACGTCTTGTGTGTGAGCTTGTTCCTCCACCTGCTCTTTCTGGGGTAGACCCAAGGCGGGAAGTTCCTGAGCATCTTCCAGATCATTTTATACCAGAGACATGAAGTTCCAGTAAGGACTTAGTTCTTCCCAAAACATCCTGACTCCTTGTGATCTCTACCACAGCCGTGCGGGAACTGTAAGACCCAGCTTCTGAAAGCACCCAGGGCCGTCTGGCTGCCTCCGCCTAGAGTCGTGCTGAGAAGTCCACTCCCTCTTCTTTTCCTAGGCTGTGGATCCTTCCTCTGTTGCCGTGGTAACCCTGGGCTCCTCGAAGAAGATGCTGTTCGAAGGAGGCCCCAGACCCTGGGTCCTGGAGCCTTCCAAATTCTTCCGGAATGTCTCTTCCGAGGACACAGACAGCATTAGCCTGGCTCTCTTGAGCCCACCAGGTTCCCGGAATTACCAGCAGCACTGGGTCCTTGTGACCTGCCAGGCCTTGGGTGAGCAGGTGAGCTGAACCCTCAAACCCTCCTTGCCCACTGGGAAAGAAGGCAAATATTCTCAGTCCTTAAAACAGCCTCAACAGAGCTGTCTTTTAACACGCGCACAGACCCAGCTCCATGAGGCAGGCTGCAGTTTCCCCTGTCCAAGCCAGCCTGTCAGGGTGACCCTCTCTTCCTTGGGGCAACAGAATCTTCCCACTACTAACTGAGGGTAGAAACTGGATCTGGAATTACAAAGCTCAAAGTTTCAGTATTGGGCAGGTGTAACAAGGAGCAAGGCCTCAGGTTGTGTCCTTGGTCCCTCTGAGTGGGCTGCCAGTGCTAAAGGCTTTGCTTGGGAAATCCTTTAGGGCTTTTTTCCCCCATTAGTCTCCCTGTGCAGCAGAGTCTGCTGGAAGCTCACTTTATTGTCATGTGGTCCAGTTGGCTTTGAACTTGTTCTGCCTCAACCTCAAGGTGGAATAACACATGTGCAACACCATGCTCAGCTGTAACTCTTTAATACTGGGAACCAGCAATACTGGGTGGCTGACTGGACCGAAGCAGGTCCAGCTGGTGGTATGGCAGCTCCCAGTGAACCCCCTGGTGCCAGCCTACCTCTGACCAGGCCAAGGCTCAGAGCCATGTGTTCCCGTGGTTTCTAGTGGATCTGCTATGTGCACCGTTGGGAACTGGGCTTGGCTTCAGAGAAGCAGCAGCTGTAGCAGCGGACACTCCTATTTTCACCACTTGCATTTGTGCCTCTGGCAGCTGCAGACTCTCCTAGAGCAAGCAGGCCTAGGGCAAGATTGCTTTCGATGTGGTTCTGGCAGGCTGTGTCCTCACAGCCCTTATCTGACCAAGCCCCCCAGAGTCAGTGTCCTCCAGCCTGCAGTGTGCCTAATTCCACATCTGTTGAACATGAAGTTAGCACAGATGCTTTCATAAAGCATCCAGGACCTTGCAGATGTGGGAGTGCAGCTGTGGGGTTTTCCTTAGTTCCTGGAAAACAGTGAGGTGTTCCCTGATCTGCTTCTTCCCTGGGACATTTGCACAGGGTGCCTGGAACTCTTTTGAGTGTGTATACACACACATGGTTTGCATGTGTATTCATATGTGGATAGAGGCCAGAGGTCCATGTTGTTGGTATGTCTTCTTCTATTGCTCTCTATTATTTTTTTCCCTTTAGGGTTTCTCACTAAACCTGGAGTTCATTTTGATAGGCTGGATGGTCAGCATACCCACACTGGGGTTATAGACACATGCCGCCCTGTGCAGCTTTTGTATGCATATTAGGGATCTGAACTCAGGGCTCAGGACCCCATGCTTGTGTGGCAAGCACTTTACTCATGGAGCCATTTCCCCAGGCTTATCCATCTGGGCGTATCAATGTCCCTGGGCCTTAGCAACCCACGTCCTACAGAAGGTAGACTGAGCCTCAGCTCAGATGGATCTCAGATGTCTGACTGTTCCTCCTGCCCCATCAGGTCATTGCTCTCTCTGTGGGGAACCGACCCAGCCTCTCCAACCCCTTCCCTGCGGTGGAACCGACTGTGGTGAAGTCTGTCTGCGCTCCGCCATCCAGGCTCACCCTCACGCCTGTCTATGCCCGTCCCCAGCTGGACCTGTCCTGTCCACTGCTGCAGCAGAACAAACAGGTGGTGAGTGTGGCCTCTCGGTGGGGGAGAGGGGCATTGCCACCTCCCTAGGCAGGAGGACCTGGACCCTGTGTCCATGGACATGGGTGTCAGAATGGCCAGGTCTCTACAGCACCTTCATCTCAGCTAGCTCTGTGAGGGGTGTTTCTGCTTGTGTCTTGCCTGGGGATCCAGCTCCCCATTCACTCAGCTCAAGATCTTTTCCACCTCACAGTGGTGAGAAAGCATGTGGAGTTTGGGTCTCTAGTGATAGTCGTCCATCCTTCATGTTGTGCTGCGCAAGCAAGGGCCAGCTCACAGTCAACATGAAGCAGCTAGTCTGTGTGGGTGCCCACGCAGTGCAGGTAATGCTCGGCTCATCAGAGATGGGCCTGCATGATGCATGTGATGCTCAGCCCATGTTGTAGAGATAGGTCCTATGCAGGGCATGTGACACTCAGCCCACGTTATAGAGCTGACTCTGGGACCATTTGCCAAATGCAGGCTGGCACTGGCCTTTGAGCACCCATGGGGCAGGCCAGACCACACGTGGTTGCTCAGTAGGTTGTGATGGAACGATTTCCTACTTACAATGTGTTCAGTGATGTGACCCCGCCAGCGTGTGACCCTGTCATAACTTCAGGAGTACATGGAGTGGCAGGACCGGGTGCAAATCTTCCTCCCTGATTCCTGACTCACTGTCTCCCCCTGCTGGACATGTGAGAGGCCATAAAATTCTGGTAGGCCTCCAAGTCATCTGTGGGCAGTGTGTGTGGTCTGATGGGATGGGCTGTGAGGAGAGACTGCAGAGTCATCGCCATGGTGGGAGCTAGGCAGTTCCTAGAGCACATGTGGAGAGGGGAGGAAAGGTCCTGGCCCGTCCAACAGCCACATAAGGTAAAACCCACAGTTTCACTCTGCTGGGAGAGGACCCCCATTAGCTCCTCCATCCCTAGGGCGTTAGAACTCAAGGCACTCATGTGGGTTCATGGTTGTGGGGCACACTCCTGGCCAGCTCCTCCAGGTCCAGCACCTTTCAGTGACCAGGACAGTGAGGAGCTGGACTCCCAGAATTCCTCAAGGAGACAGGACTTCCAGAGAGGATTGCTGGGCAGACCTGGTGGCCAGACGGCTCTGCGTGCTAGGAACCTTCATCTCCGAGACGGTTCCCCCTCGCTGGGGTCTTTGGGCCAGGTTTTCCCAAGAGGCTCAACTGTGAACAGAGGAGAAAGTACAGAGCCACCTTCATGGGTCCAAGCACAGCGCCTGCTCAGTGGCACCCAGGGTCTGGGGTTCCCAGAGCCATCTTGCAATGGGAGCTGCTCACCTTGGACCTCCTACACGCCTCGCCTCACCTCCCTGATGCCGGCTGTGTCGCAGCCTCACCCACTCTCTGGCAGGGTGCTAGGAATCGGGTGCTTCCTTAGTGACCAAGCCTCTGTCTCTTCAAAGCTGGGGAGCTGCATGACTGCAGTGTCTGCGGCTGGGGGACATTCCAGGCTCCGTCTTCCTGCTGCCCTGCTCTGGATCACCAGGTCAGGTCTGCCTTCTCCAGACCTTGAGCTGAGATGGAAGTTTCTGTACTGAGCTCCCTCCTGTGCCACATGCTGTCCTGTGAGGGCTGGTTCAAGTAAGGATTCTTGGTGTCCAGCCTCGGAGCACTCTCCGCCCGACCCACAGTGATCCTGAAGAATACGACCTTGTTCCCTCTCACCCAGGAGGAGACACCAAGCTCAACATCTACATAAGCCACTGTTCACGTGGCTCAGCCCTGGCATTCTGTGCACGGTGTGGATAAGAATCTCTCTTGGCCTCATGCCATTGTGTTTAGGAAAAGATTTCTTTTTCTTGACTTAGAGACGCACCGAGATGGATTCCTGAAAGCTTTATGTATTTTAAGATGAGTTGATTTGTTGGCAAAGTACTGTATGCTCATGGGGTGTAGTGTGTTTCACTCTGTGTGTGTGGACAGCGAGAGTGACCAGATGGGCAATGGGCCTCGTCCTCTCCTCTAACACTGCTGGCTCTGCGGTGCTGGGGCACTGGGGCTAGCTTCACGATGCAGGACACTTGGGCTGCCATCTTGTGACTCTATAAAATGCATCCATGGCTTTTAGTTGCCCTTCTGTGCTGTGGAAGCCTAGAACATACTCCTCTGTGTTTGGTTCCCGCTACCGTCCCCTGGGCCCCTCCTTACTCCTTCCCAGTCTCTCTGATGCCTGGCCCATTCTCTGCTTCTGTGGAATCATTTTTACCTTCCACGCAAGCATGACCACACATTGCCTGTTTTTCTGTGCTTGGTTTACCTATTGGTTTCACGCTTTAGCTCATGGGTCTGTACTGAGTCTCCCTTCTTGATGGAGGCAACAGCTCCATGCAAGGTCTAGATGCTTAGGGAACGGCTGACCTGCTGGGTCCCTCTGGCTGGAGCCAGGAATCAGAGTCAGTGGGACAAATTTCTACTGTGGACACAACATTAGGGATCACTGGCCTGGACCCAGGTCTCACCTGCAATAGGAGCTGACCTTTGGATGGTGGTGACAGTGATGTTAAAGCCGGAGACATGTGTCTGGATGTAGCATCTTTCCTGGTGATTGGTTCCCTAGTTGCTCTGTGAGGCTGATGCTCTCCTGTAGCCTGCAGGGTCACATCCCAGGCCCTAACTGTTCTTCCTTCTGATCCCACACATTCCATGCTTGGACACTTGTCATTCCTGGGGCTCATGTACTCCCCTAGCCCTGACCCATTCCTTGTTCCCGCCTCCCCCCCTCTTGGGTCTAGATTCACATTTTTCCTTATCACTAAGGTCCCCATAGTCTTCACCTCACCTACAGGTTCAATCCACTCAACAGTCCAGATTCTGCTTCCCACTCACCCCACCCCCAAGCACTCACGGTGATCTGTCCATGTAGATAGATCTCTGCCAGTCACTAGAGTAGAGCCCGATTTCTGCTAGGAGCTTAGGCTGCCCTTGTGTCATGAAGACCCTGGAAAAGCAGTAGCCAGAACATGGGGAGTAGGTGCTGGCGTGGAGTGTTGCGCCCTGCCCAGGACCGTCTACAGTGCTGAGCCACTGACAGAGCCCAAAATAGTGGGCGTGCCTTCCTGACCATAAGTACTGACTGTGGCTTTGTGAACTGCACCTGGTCAGTGGATTTGGTGGGCTAGCTGGCGGGAGATCAGACTTAAGCCATGCTTGTCTCTGCACTGAGAGGTGACAGTGTGGTGCATGGTCTAACCAGCTGTATGTGTTCTGTGTCTGCAGGAAATAAGGAACTTCGGGCACGGCAATACCTCATGATCTGCTGTTGCTCTAGTTCCCGAGTTGTGAGCCAGCTATTCAGGCATGGCCCCTGTGATTTATGGTCTTGTAAGGGGACCTTGAGGAAGATTTATCCTTGCAGTTCATCCGGGTGCAGTATCAATTTAATTTTATAGCTCTCCAAATGCAGAGGCCGCTTAGGACATGTTTGCAGAGTAAATTATTGGCAAGGTGAGATACTAGAATGGAGTCAACCAGCCAGAATGACAAACTGGGGTCAGACTTGACCCAACCATGGCCCTCGAGGCAGTCAGCTCACCCTGCTTGTGTACCAGGGGTCTGATTAGTTCAGGCCCAGCTTGGGCACCAAGGAGAAACCAGTGGTGAGACCCTTGGATTCCACCCCAAATCTTTGTAGGCATCAGAGCCACAGCCTCCCACTGTAAAATGGGAAAGGACTGGTCAGCTTGTGAACTGCTTGCATGGTGTCGATACCTTCCCTGGAAGAGCATTGGTTTTTCACCGAGATCTGCATCTAAAGAGGGGTTTGTCTGCGCAGGCCCCTGTAGCCCCGGTCACAGAACCCTTGGTTTGCCCCAGTGATAGCGCTTTTAAAGTGCACCTTTTAAAATTGCATGGTCATGGGCTGTCTGGGGTCAGAGAGCCACGAGGTGATGGGAAGGGATCCTGGAGGTGGAGGTAGAGGGTTGGTTGGCTGTATCTGTCAGAATGGACCCCCACACACACACACACTTTGTAACTCAGCTGTGTAAGCTCAGCCTTATTCATATGTTTTTCCATGTTTAACTTTATTCGAGGACTTGGTGTGTCTCTACTCCAGGGGTCATTGCTCAGAGAGACTGCTTGGGCATGAAAGGTTTCCCCGGAATCGACACAAGTCACTTGTCACATTTTCCTGACCAACACCAGTGAGATGGTCACCCTGAGGTTAGAAAGGAGAATCCTACTGGACCATGTCTGAATAAATGAACTGGACAGCTGGGGACTCTGCTTAGGCCACTCCATTCCTCTACTTGAATGTGACTTATAAAGACTCTGTTTTTCCAAAATGACCTCACAGGGTTCACATTTAAGACGCAGTTGCAGCAGGTGGGTTTTGCCTCCCACCCTGACTGGAGTGCCAGGATGGGACCTTTGCTGCTTCTTGGCGGGGGATGGGGAGTGGGGGGAGGGAGCTGGAGTCAAGGGTCAGTCCAGCGTGCAGGAGGGAGCCGCTTCTCCTTTAGCTCAGCTGCCCCCTGCTCTTCATCCACTGTGCCATTTGACCAGGGAGGAATGGGGGAGGCAGAACAGTGAGGTGGGCTCCGCTCTGGCTCTGTGGGTTGAGTCTTGTCAGGAGTGAGGTGGTGGCAGGCGCCGGGCGTGGAGGGCTGGGGCCTCAAAACTCGCCTCTCCTGACCCGACTCCTGTGATGAATCCTCTTTGGAAGTCTCTAGAGGTTCATGCCGTCTCAATATGCGGGTGCCCACCTCACCTACATGTCTGAGGATCTAGTGAACATCCGGCTCTGGGGTATTCTGGTTGTTGTCGCTGCTTTTGGTGTTTGTGTTTAACCACTAGTAGGAGGTTAAACTATCTGGGGTTAAAGTGTCTGGGGAACAAGGGGATCATAGCTGGGCGAAGAACTTGGGGTGGGGTTTCCATCTTCAGTGCTGTTGTCTGAGGGCCCCTCATACGTGGGTCTGGCTTATACACTGTGGGGTGTTCCATGTACTACGGGGTGTTCAATGCACTGTGGGGAGTTCCATGCACTCTTGGGGGTGCTCCATGCACTGTGAGGTGTTCTATGTACTGTGGAGTGTTCTATGTACTGTGGGGGTGTTCCACACACCGTAGGGTATTCCATGCACCTGGAGTGTTCCATGCACTGTGGAGTGTTCAGTCACCCTCCTATAAGGTCATCCCTTACACTGTCGGGTGTTCAGTTCATCATGGGATGTTCAGTCACCCTCCTGTGAGGTTGTCCTTCGTACTGTGGGGTGTTCCATGCATTGTGAGGTTCAGCAGTTGCCCTAGCATCGAGTTGGCCTGTGCGCTGTGGGATGCTCAGCACCTCTTCCTGTGCCAGCTGTATCGGCCCCCACCAGCTATAGCGACAGTAAGAGCCTCCGTGTGTTGCAGAGGCCGCCTTATGTTAGAAGTCCTCATCCCTGACTGAGAAGCAGAGGCCAGGCTGGACAGGGGTCTGAGGCACCTTTCTGGCCAGCAGTAGTGAACACTGGCTGTGACTCATCCTCATTTTCTCATCTAAACTCCCTGTGCCCACAAAGAGAAACTGGCTTTGTGGCATGCCATACGGTCAGCAGTGTGCCCAGTGCCAGGTATGGCCACAGCGTCTAATCTTTGCTTCTTCAGGTCCCTGTATCCAGCCACCGAAACCCCCTGCTGGACCTGGGTGCCTATGATCAGCAGGGCCGTCGCTTTGACAACTTCAGTTCTCTGAGTATCCAGTGGGAGTCCACCAGGCCATCGCTGGCCAGCATCAAGCCTGACCAGCCCACTCAGCTGGTGTCCCAGGATGATGGGAGTGGCCAGAAGAAGCTACATGGTGAGCCTGGTCTTCACTGGAGGTCTGGGGCTGGAGGTCAGCAGAGCCCTGAGCACACAGGGAGCCCCGAGAATGCAGGGTGGGGGAGAACACAGGGGGAAGGCCCTGAGCACACAGTGGGGAGACCCCAAGCACACAATGGGGAGGTCCCCAGCACACAAGGAGGGGATAGTTTCCTTTAATCAAATGCAGAGCTTGCTGATAATATTATGATATCCTACCTGGGCCTCAGCCTCTGGTTTGCCCACCTACCCTCATTAAATGAAATGACAGTGAGAGCAGAAAAAGGAACTTTTTTCTAATATGACCATATTAGAAAGAGGCTATGCAGTCGCTATTTCCTGAGCAGGAGCAGTGAAGTTTAACTGGAAAGCAGGAGACAGGCATCACTGAGCAGTTCTGCTCCACTGTGGTTCTACCCACCAGCCCACAGGGCAGTCTGACCAGTTGTTAGAGCTTTGTGAAGACAAACTCTACCTCTGGCTGGCACCAGCTCCTCTCTGCTCCCAGCCTGAGATTCCTGGGCTAGCTTCAAACTTTAGGGTTCATTTTTCTATAGTCCCAGCAACCAGAGTACTAGGGGAGGTTACTGTCCAGCTACAGTAAAGGCTAGTCTGGCTAACCAGCTTGCTCTCAGGATTCTTAGTCTCTACCCTCCAAGGCTGGAATTACAGGCAGATTGCCACACCTACCTGGCATTTCTTTGAGTTTTAGGGTCCTCATGCTTGGATGGCACTATCTTGGCTTTTTGAGTGCTGGAATTCCAGCCAGGCTCTACCACACCCAGGCTGTACTATTTTTCTAACCCTGCCCAGGCATGAGGTCAGAGCTGGGCTCAGGATGCAGAGCGGAAAGACCTGCCCGGTCACCTGTGCCACACTGCAGCACCATTCGCAACCCCTCAGCAGCCACCACAGCCACACATGGAGCAGCCACATGGGAAGTCTGTCTCCTCCAGCTCACCTCGGCTACTTTTTGAGTCCTCATGCAGGTCCTGTTAACTCTTACAGGACATCAGCTTTTACAAACTCAGTTGCCTATTTTTTACTTTTTATTTATTTATTTTTAATTTTTTAAATTATTATTTATTTATTCAATTGTGCGTGTATGCGTGTGTGCGCATGTGTGCGTGTATGTGTGTGTACATACGTGTGTAGAACTACGGGCAAACCATGTACCTCCTCCACCTCCTCCTCGTTTACTCTGCCCCTGGATTCACAGGTTCTGCCTTACCAGGACCAGAAACGCAGGCCACCCTCACTTCTGCCGGGCATCTGTACATGGGGTCTAGGATCTGAACTCAGGACCTTCCACGTGCAAGGCAGAGCTTAACCCCTGAGCCACCTCTCTAGCCCCAGTTGCCTATTTTTTAAAGTTGAAACCAAATGAGCAGGAGAGAGGTGACCTTAGTGCAGTCCGGGGCCTGAAGCGCCCTGGCCAGCAGCCAACATTGCTCTCCCTTCCCTGCTGCAGGTCTGCAGGTGATTTCAGTTCATGAGGCGTCAGGAACCACAGCCATCTCTGCCACGGCGACCGGCTACCTGCAACCTCACCTTGGTGCAGCCAGAGCCAAGCAGCCGGTACCTACCAAGGGATACAGTGGGTGGGTCAGATAAGGCAAGGAGTCTCCTTGCTTCTATGCATCCTGCCTGGTATCCAAGGGTCCTGCTGGATTCTTTCCCCCTGACCAGCATCTTACAGAGTTCCAACAGATGTGTTGCCATTGGGGAAGTGGGCTAGCTGCATTTGAGGAGGAAGAAGGTCCTCCAAGAATGGTCCTGCCTGAATGACACCCACTCTGTTAGGCTACCCAGTAAACTTCTTCAATAGTGTGGAAGCTGCACATCATGTCTGGGAAGGGAAAGTGGGATTCAGATGCCGGGACCTAGATGCTGGCACGAGGAAGTTTGGCTGTCGTGGGAGGAGTTGGTGCTGAGTCACATGCTCACTTGTCCCCACCCTTAATGTCTCTTCTCCATCAGGAATCTGTTGGCTTCCTGTGGCCTCACAGGCCTTGCTGGAACCTTCCACTCTGAAGGAACCTTCCACCCTGCAGGGTCCCTTTTGAGACCTTTGCATGTGCACATTTGACCCTTTGGGGCTCTCCCCCTCGTGGGCCCCCCAGGGTACTGACACTCAGGGCTTCCTTCTTGACTTCTCTGTGTTCCCCAGAACATTTCCTCGGAGATGCCTTGGCTGTGCCTGACATTGAGCTCCTGTTCAGAAGGGGTGCATTCCTTAGGGGGGGTCTCACCTACCTAATGATGTCATAACACAAGCTTGCACAAGCAAGATGGCTGCAGTGTCCTAGTCAGGTGTCTTGGAACCTGCATGGAGTATGTTGCCCATCATTGGCTGAAGCCGCATTCTGATGCATGTGACCATGTGACCACATGGTGACTTGTACCCTAGGTTGTTTGCAGCACTGTACCCTGGTGTGCATCTCATGAGGGAGTGAGCCCTAACCTTGTCCTGGGAGCCAGAAAGTCCCTCCCAGGACCATCACTTCCCATCCACTGTCCACCATATTACCTTACCTGGCAGTTAGCTGTGGGGTCTTGAAGGTCAGGCGTGTGTTGCCCCCAGTAGGTGGGACAGGGTGACATTTCTGAGCAGGGCCATTTGTAGCACCCAGCCTATAGGGAGCGGAAATTACAAGATTGAGGGGAGTCTTCAATGTGTGGTCATTCCACTGGGCTTAGGGGAACTTTTGCTTATGGGACTTCATTTCCTGAACATGCTGAGTGACAGAGTGAGGCCAGGGGCTGGCGTAGTCCATTCTTCCCAAGGGTGACTGGTAGTAGCCTGGGCTTCTGGACATGATGATGCTGGTCAGGCTTTCTGGTCTGGTAGCACTGACCAGGCTTCCTAGAACTGGTGGTGCTGGCCAGGCCTCCTGGTCTGATGGCGTTGACTCTACCCTTTCAGCACGACCCTCTAGTACCCGTGTCGGCTTCCATTGAACTCATTCTGGTGGAAGACGTGAGGGTGAATCCAGAAGAAGTGACCATCTACAACCATCCCAGTATCCAGGTATAGCCCTTTGTCTCCACCCCTGCCCTGGCAGGACTGGACACCTCACTGTCCAGCACCTGCCTGACTGCCCCATCCCTACCTCTTCCTCCAGGTTGAGCTCCATGTCACAGATGGCTCCGGCTACTTCTTCCTCAACACAAGCACCCAGGACATCATCAAGGTGGCCTACCAGGAAGCCCGGGGCATTGCCACAGTGAGTTGGGGCTGTTGTTCTCCACATGGGTTGGTCTCCTCATGGGCTTCCATTTCTTGTCCCCACTGTTGTCCCAGGTTAAAAAATTGATTATCAAGAGCTAGTGCTCAATCGTGCCAACTATGTGTTGCGTAAGACTTTCAGATTCAGATTTACTCTGAAGCCTTTGTCGTCCCCTCATACCTTTGTGCTTTCTGTCCCGTATCTGCCAATTACCCGCACTGTTAATTAACTAATGGCTTCCTTTCAATCAATCTTTTAGTTAATCTTTTAATTAATCTTCTATTGCATAAGCAGTTCTCACATTTCAGGACGTGCCCTTCTCATATGCTTTCTTCAGCCTCTCTCAGCCTTGCCCTAAGGGCTTGGCCATGCCCGGTTTCCTGTCAGGTCCCGAGTTCCTTTTCTTTGCCTTTGGCTGTGTGTGGAGCTGTAGGCCGAGTCCATGTCCGTGTGGAGCTGCGGGCCCTCTGGAGCTGCAGGCCATGGCTGTGTTGGAGCTGCAGGCTGTAACTGTGTTGGGGCTGTAGGTTGTGGCTGTATTGGAGCTGCTGTGGCCATGTGGAATTGTAGGCCATGCATGGAGCTGCAGGCCATGTGTGGAACTGTAGGCTATGGCTATGTGGAGATGCAGGCTGTGGCTATGTTGGAGTTGCAGGCTATGGCTGTGTTGGAGTTGCAGGCCAGGGCTGTGCAGTCATCTGAGCTTCCTGCCATTCTCTTCTTGGGGTTTCTCAGTCATTTAAACCCTTTTTTCTTAATATGGCCAGAGAGTTTAAGCAAAAATACTCCTGAATGTCTGAATGTGTGTATAGCAGGATATTGTACATTCATGAACACTAAACTTTTAAGAGGAAGCTCAATGTGGAAATGAGTCCTGAAAATCACGGGTATGAAGCAGTCCAGAATGGCCCCTCACCCTATATCCCTCCCCCAACAAGATCCCTTCTATAGGATCCCCACCTACCCAAGGTCAGTAATTGTGGCTGGACTGTTGGTATTGGGTGGTTCTGAGTTGGCCTTGCACTTACATTTTTGAAAGATAATGTTTTGTCATTTTGTGTGTATGGCATTTTTGGCTTAGGTATCAGGCTAACATTGACCTCCTATGATAGGTGGGAAGAATCCCTTCTATTTTGGGAAGAGTTCGTGTAGAGTTGGAAGCATTTCTTCTTAGATGTTTGGTAGGACATGAATCAGCAAAGCCTCATGAAGCTTTCCTTTACAGGAATCCTCAGTTTTTCTGGGTCATGCCAAGTGCAGGTTTTAGTACCCAGGAGTCTGCCTGTGTCTGTTAAGTCGTCTACATGCTGTGCTGTTGCTTTTATCATTGCAACAAAACTCCCAAGACAAACCACTTAGAAGAGAGAGGTTTGTTTTAGGTCTCAGTTTCAGAAGTTTGGTTGTGGGCACTTGGTTCTGTTGCTTCTGACATGGTGAGAGGCAGATCTCAGTAGATGCACACAAGACAGCCACAAAGAGAGGAAAAGGGACAAGGTCCCAGTGCCCCCTTTCAAGAGCATGCCCCATGACCCCCTCTTTTCTTTCTCTTATAGTTGCCTGGCTCTTTGAAAAGGTTAATAAATTTGATAGACCTTTAGTTAGACTGACCAAGTAACAAAAGGAGCTGGCTCTGGTTACTGGAATCAGTAAGGGAGGTGGGCCACTGACTAGCTGCAGGAATAATAAAGGTTACAGGAAATACTAAGGATCACCAGAGGACCCCCTTACACTCCCTAAGACTGGTGGGAAAGCAGGTTTATTCAGACCCCAGTTCCAGATTAGTCTGATGTCACTCCGGGGAAGTCACACGGTGGCAAGAGCTTGAAGTAGCTGGTCCCATGGCTTCCCAGTCAGGAAGCAGAGGGATACTTCCTTGCTAGCGTTCAGCTCACTTTCTGCACCCCGGGAAAAGATGGGGCTCTCCATGTCAATTAGAACAATCAAGACAGTCCCTCACTGGTGTACCCAGAGACTAGCCTTAACCCAAATAGTCTGTTGATTATGCTGGAGACCCACATTCTGGGGGGCAGGGTGACAGTTAGCATTAGCCATCACACTTGCTCCGTCCAGGCAGCTCCCACTCCTTGATGCTTTACTGCCTTTGACCTCTCTTCCAGCCCCCAGACACCAGATCCTCAGCATGGCCATGGGAACAGTAAAGGTGTCCCCTGCTACCCACACTAGTTCTGCGATTAGTGTAGGGCACCCCTTCACACACACACTGATCCTAGTAACTGGAGTCACCTCCCTTTGTTCCTTGGCTCATCTTGCTAAAGGTTTGTCAGTTTTGCTCATCTTTTTGAAGAACTAACGCTTGGTTTCCTTGGTATCTATTGTTTTTCTATTAAATGTCAGCGGTAGTCTTTTTTGCTGTTTCTTTGCTGTTGCTCTTTCAGTTTTTTGAAGTAGAAGATGAGGCGTTTGTTCGCCTCTTCCCTCTGAACACTGCTGAGGTGCTTGTGTGTGCGTTTTCATTCATTTCAGACCCATCTGAAATTTGTCTCAGGTTTCTTTTTCGCCACTCACTGATTGTTCGAGAGTATGCTGTCTTGGTTTCTGTATTTGCTGATTCTGTAAATCTCTTAATTATTTTATGCCTGTGGTGTGTGAGTGTGCATGGTGCTGGCGTGGGTGGGCATGGATGCCATGGGGTGCGTATGAAGTCAGAGCATGACCTTTGGGTGTCGTTCCTCACCTCTCCGCCTTGTTTGAAACTGGGTCACTGTGCTGCTTCTGTGTGAGCCAAGCTGGCTGGCCCTTGGGCTTCTAGAGAGTCTCAGGTCTGTGCCTCCCATTTCCTTTAGGCATGCTGGGGTTACAGGCAGTTATATTACTGCATCTGGCTTATATGTGGGATTCGGGGGGTCTGAGCTTAGGTCTTCAGGCTTGCAAACCCTCTAAATTTCTTTCGGTTGCTGATTTCCAGTTTCATTCTACTATGATTCTTACTTACACTTTACATTATTTCTATCTTATGACATATATCAAGGCTTGGTTTCTTGTCTGACTTGTTAGTTTTGGTCTAAAGATGTCAGTTCAGGGTTGGGGAGAAAGATCAGTGGCTGAGTACTTCCCACCTAAGGCAAGGGACTGGAGGTAGGATCTCCAGATCGCAAGTAAAATGCCTGGTGTGTGGAGGCCCATGTGTAATCCCGGCACAGAAGACAGAACCTGGGATCACCAGAGCAAAGGGACGAGTCAGACTTGCTGTGTCTTTAGACACCGAAACCTTGCAGACAGACAGATGAGTGCTCGGCAGAGAGGGGTTGAGGTTCTGGTGTCATTCTCTGGCTGTCTGATTCTCTTCATTTCTGCTTTTGCTGCTGAGTTTCTGCTATGAGGTGTGGGTATTTGATTGCCATGTGTGCTGATGGACTGACTGTGATAACTGGGGAACACAGTGTCCTTTTGTCTGTGGTGTGTTTCTATTTGACCTCTCCATGTGATACTGGTATCAAGAGACTCGGGCTGTCGCATGGTGCTGTCTGTTGTGTGTTTCTTTCAGTCTGTCTCTTAATCTAAAATGTGCCTGAGAAGCAGCAGAATCTCATTTTAAAACCAGTCAGACTTTCCCTTTCTGCCGATGAGACTGACTGATCCGTTTGCACCCGCGTTTCATCTGCCATCCCCCTTGTTGTCAGTCGCGTCTTTGTTTTGCCCTTCTGATTCAGGTTTTCAGATCTTGTCATGGAATCAGGCTGACCTGTGAAGCAACGACCCTTGCCGTCTACTGTACCTTCGTCCTCCACCTCCCCAGGTCCCTTCAGATGCCTTCCTGCCCACAAGCCTCACTGGCTGTGAGTGAGTGGGACATCCCTCCCTGACACTGCCTGCTCCACTCTGGACGTGTCTTCTCCTGTGAGCTCCACACCTTCAGGGTGCTGGACAGTGATCGTTCCCTTGACTTTGTCCCTGCTGGCCTCCTGTCATGGCCTCGTGTCTGACCTGTGTGTGCTCGTAGGCTGTTGTAGGCCTTGCTGCTGCACCTGGAATGGTGTCCACCAATCATTGGCAGGGCTGGCTTGCTGCCATACACAGTGCAGAGGCATGTGGACAGGGCAGAAGTGACAGAGCCAGTGTTGGCTGCCTGGCTTTTTATATGATCCTGTTGACACAGCTGTATCCTCTCTGGATGGGATGGTGTTGAATTATGGGCTTTCATGTATGTGTATATGGAAATGTGCATGTGTGCTTTTGTGTGTGAGTAGGTCTACACGTGTGGGATGTTGTATGTACATGAGTGCACTTGAGTGTGTGTGTGTGTGTGTGTGTGTGTGTGTGTGTGTGTGTATGACAGAGACACAGAGAGAGAGAGATCCTTTTCTTTGTCTTTTGATTTTCTGTTGGAAAGTGAACGTTTTGCATACCATACTATGCTGTAGACTCTGGGGACTGGTCCTGGCCCCACCCGAAGCTCTTTGTTAACTATGATAGGAAATCTCTGATATGTTTCTTCAGAGGGTGGCGCCTTGATGTGCCCTTACACCCTGGCAGTGGCTTCCGCAGGCTTTGGTTGACTGTCTCCCTGGCTACCAGCCATTAAATTTTTCTGGTCAGCCATGGGCTGTTCAGAGGCTCCTCACATATCTCTGTCTCCCCATTTCTCTCCAGCAAGTGTGGACTGCAGTTAAGCTCTCTGCCACTGACATCTGTCTTCTGTCTTCTCCACTGAAGTCTGCAGCCACCTGCATGTCCTTGGCATGAAGTCAGATTTGAGAGAGTTCCTGGCTTCCTACACTGTGATCTGTTCTCCTCTGGGGGAGGTCAGGAACTGTGACACCCCTTTATTTAGGAACTGTCAGGCTGCTTACCTGGTCTGTCTGAGTGTGGAACTCCATCCTTTCAGCCAGCGCCACAGCAGTCAGGCCTGTCCTCCTGTGGGCCACCCCAGGGAAAGGGCAGCCTGTCCTGTGTGCCTCTGGTATTCTGCGGTTCTGAGCGTCTCCCCTGTGAGCATGGAGATGAAGGACAGGAACCTGACCTTTGCTGGCTGGAGCTGAGCCTCAGCAGGCCCTTGGGCCAGGATGAGGAAAGCCCTGCCACTTTGCCCCAACCTCAGAGACGCTCCTCAGACTGGGAGGGGGCAGTCACTGGGGATGACAAGCCGCGGCCTTGTGCCGGGATTGTCATTCTCACTGTGTTCTCGTGGGTTTGCTCCAGTGTCTGTTCATTCTCTGTGTGCTCAGAACTGTTTCTAGGGCTGGGGAGTGGCTGTGTGTGCTTGTGATTCCTTCCAGTCTCATAGAAGGGAGAGCTGCCGGCGTCTCGCTGGTGTGATGACGGGCGCCTGATCTGAGGCCGTGTGCCCCTGCCATGCCGCTCTGAGGCTGGAGCTTTGGCTTTCCCTGAAAAAGCGCAAACCTTACCTTGATGTGAAGCATCCTGTTTTGTGTGGTACTGCGGATGAAAGCTGTGAGTGGGCAAGCGTGCCCAGCTCCCAACATCCCCTTTAAAGAAAGTTCCAGTCACACAGCTTGTCTCCCTGCATTGCACAGGCTGGCTTTGAACTCTGTGCTCAAGGGAACATCAGCCTCCTGGTAGCCAGAACTGTAGGTTCACACCACAATACCAGTCCCCTTTCAAGCATTCTTGTTCCCTTTATGAAAGAAAGATGAGTTGCCAGCTGTGTCCATGAGTGTCCTTGTTTCCCCTGTACTCCTGAGGGAAACCTCTGCTGCAATTCGCCTTCCCCACTGTCAGTGCATCTTGTCTTTCTTTCTAGGACTAAAGTAATTGCTATCAAGAAGAGAGGAATACAGATTCAGGAGACGGTTGTAGATTGTCATATTGTCCTTTCAGGAGCATCTTGAGCAAGCTGGGGCAGGCCTGTGGCGCCATAGGCTCTCTGCATATGGAGTCAGCGCTTGTATCTGGAGGCATTCAGAAGGAATCTGGGGCCCTTGTTTAAAGACTCAAGATGGGATTTAGCCCTGGAACTTACTCAGAAGCTCCCAAAGCCCCCGTTAATTCCTCAGATACTGTTATTCTGGGGTTACCTCTGCAGCACCCTGTATTCACAGGTCACGCTGGACTCTGCAGTGCCCCACGGTCACAAGTCATGCTGGAGCTTCTTCTAGTCTCTCCCTCAATGTGGACCTCTGTGTCTTGCCTTCTCTGTGGCTGTTGTGTGGACACAGACCACAGGGCAAATCAGGGTTCTGAGTACAACTCCTGCCCCGGCAGCTCCGTGGTGTGACTCTGGAGCTTGACTCCTACCGCAGCAGCTCTGTGGAGCGCTGATCCTTTGTATCTGTTTCTGCACTCTCCTCGCAGATTCAAGGTGAAATCAGGTCCTGCTTCCTTCTGCCTTTCCTGGAGCTTGCAGGTCTGTCAGTGGCGCTGAGCTTGACGGCTCACAGGCTCACAGCGTCCTTCAGAGGCTGCCTCTGAAGACACATTTGCACATTTCTTTGGCATTTCGCAGCTGCTAATTAGCAGCGTTCTCATTTCCCTTCATTGCAGACAAGAAAGCCCACAGCCTTCCTCTCCCGGCTCCTAGACAATGCTTCCTTCTTCCCCATTGACAGGCATTTGAGAATGGCTCATGGGTATCTGTTGACTTCGCGGCATCTCTGGGAGAGGCGTGAGTGTGTGTTGCACACTGGCCATGGTGGAGGTTTTCATGCCCACACAATGCACCCCAGGCTGTTCAGGGCTGATTAAGCTTTGCTCAAATAGTCCCCAGACGTTTTGCAAGGGGCCTTTATTTCATTTTGCATGGAGAAGTGTTTACCTGATTTAAATTTAGGGTTTCTTTCTTCTTGACAGTCCTTTGTATTTAACGATGTGCATGGATGGCCCTTATCATCGTAAGAGTGTTGGTAAAAGCTTGGTGTGCTTTATGCCTCTTTGCGTCATGTCCATTCAGCAAAGCTCGGGCACATTAGTGCCAGGCACTGTGCTAGGTACTGGGATGTGATAGTGCTAAAGAACCAGGCAGGCTGTGCTGTTCTTCGCTTCCTTGACACTGGAGGTATTATGAATGCCACAGAGGCGTGCCAGGGATAAGGAGGTGGCAACTGCAGGGCTCAAACTCGGGTATGCCCCATGTCTTCTGTGAGGTTCATCTGTGAATGGTGGTGCATACCCAGGCCCTGCCCTGTCTTCTGGGAATTTGAAGGACCAACCTGGCACATGGAATCTAATGTAGCACCAAAGCAAGAACTTTTTTGTGGTTGTGGGTTTCATATGGAGCTCAGCTTCGTCCCTGCAGGCTGTAGAGGTGAGTGGGTAGGGATGTAGGTCCCGAACCTCTGTCTGTGCATCGCTTAGCTCCCTGAGTGACCTTGGGCACACTAGAGGAGGGAGAAACTCCTACTTCCCGGATGCTCAGAAATATTGAAAGTGCCCCACTGTTCTGCAAGCGTTGCCTGTCAGGACCAGTCTGAAATGTGATCGAGGATGGGGAGCAGTGAGCTCATGGACGTCACGGTTTCTTAATGAGCAGTAATGTATTCATCATCCCCACATTGATGACAGGACGTTCCCCTGGGCTGGGTATTTGCTGGCGTTCTTAGGTGGCACCTTCAACACTTTGAAATGAGAATCAGACACCCCCACCTCTGCGTCACATGCCTTCTCCAGTGTAGGTCAATCAGGCGTGGGTCCCACACGCCTCAGCAGGAGCAGCGCTACACATCGTGCAGTAAGGAGTAGGGACAGGTCACCTGGGCAGCAGCCAGCTCTTTTCCCCCCTTAGCATGTGAAGCGAGCGGACGTGCTCAGGAGTGGAGTAGGCTGCTCAGCCTCCCCGTGTGGCAGCCTCACACCATCCTCTGCCTCCGCCCTCCTGGAGCTGTCTGGATATGCTTCCTCAGGGAAGCCAAGTGGAAGAGAAATTGACTTCCCCTCCCCCATGTTTAAAGTATGCAAAACGATCCTTTTGAAAGTGAAGGGAGAAGAGAGTGAGAACCCAATCATGCCTGCCTTTCTTGTGGGTGTGCAAGTGGGTGAACCATGTGATTTCCTGGCGTTGTGGTGGTTGTGCCAGCTTCTGATAGCAGTGACTTTGGCCTTTGGGCTCCCTGCAATTTTGCATGAGCTTCTTTTGGGAAGTGTCATACACGTCCTCAGCAAAACCAGATGCCTGGTGGCTCCTGGGACCATATTAATGGCAGGTTGACTGGTGGCAGGCAGCGGCTCAAGTCCCTTGAGCTTCATTTTGGAATGTGAGCTGACTCCCACTTTGGGATTTTTGTTGATCTTCTTTAAGCCATGTGTTAAATGAGCCAGGCCCACCTCGTATGTATGATGTACCCTAGGGCTCAGTTTATATCTGTGGTTGGCAGCTTGGTCCAACTTTAACATCCTTTCACAAGCTACCTGTGGGCTTGGTCATCTTTCAACTTGACCCTTCCCTTCTCTGAAAGCCCTATTCTGGTTTTTGGAAGCATCCAGCCTTCTTTCCCCAAGAATTAGTGCCCCACATTGGGAACTAAGCCACCTGGGTCGGGTTGCTCTGCCCCTTCAAGGACATGTTCCCATTGTGTCTTTGGTCCTAATTTATCCATCCTTACTGGAAGCATTGGGCCAGACTCAGTAGGTCTGTGGTCTTGGAAGTTTTTCCAAAATTTCTCATTCTTCACCAAGCTAGTTTTATTTTGTGTGGGCAGAAAAATCATAACTCTCACCCCAAAAGGATAAGAGATACTTTATGCATGACCATGGCCTGGGAATACAGATTTAGGTTGCCCCAAATTCCACGAAACTGTGGTGACAGTTTTGCAAGGTTTTATAATCATAGACCAAAGAAAACCATTAATCAAGGTGCTTTTTGACTACTTTAGTATAAACATCAGGTAGGTGAGTTGCCAAAAAGCCAGGAGCTGTCTGTTATAGGCTGGAGATGCTGTCTCATGACATTCTTAGCCTGTTGGTTGGTGAAAATCAGGGACGCCAAAGAATGTTAGGGTGCATCAGAAATAAGTAACAGATGGCCATCAAGGAACTGAAGCTGGTGCATGGTAATCTGGCTGTGGACTTGAAACATTCCAGACCTCTCTACTTCGTTGAGGCCTGAATCAGCCGATGAGCCTCGCAGTGCAGCAGCTTCTTTTCAGAAACTTACCCTCCTATCTGCAAAGTCAAGCAGGCTTGCCAACTTGGTCTGTGTGCTTTAGCACAACTGCCCAGAGTGGTCCTTTCTCTCTTCCGGGCATTTGGGGGAGAGCGTGGCTAGGGTGGCAGACTCCAGGCCCATCTAGATTCTAAAGGGGAAGGGCAAGCTGACTTCACTGGAGAATTGGGGGAGGAACCTGACCCATGGGAAGAGAGGCTGCCTGGGGTTAAACTGGAGCCAGAGGGAAGCTGATAAGAGGGTAGTGTGCAAAACTTTGCTGCTTTGTGCAGTGCAGACCTGTGTACACTAGGTAAATGTTGCTCTGAGAGCCATATCCTAGAATTTCAAGAGTTCCAAATCTTTGCAGTAGATTGGAAGTTACTGGAGCTGGCGACTGGCAGGCAGGCACTTCCTAGCTGTGAGGATGATACAGAAGGGGTTAGGACAACAGAGGTGTATTGGTGAAATTGCAGTCACCAGCTGGGCAGGCTTTGTGGGGCAGGTGCCAGGTCTGGGCCTGTAGTCAGTATAGGCAACTGTGAAGCAGCTTTCATGAAGGCGTGATTCAGAAACAATTAACTGTCTCTTCTTTAAGTCCAAAACTTAATTTCTTTTCCCCAGAAATTCTTGTTTGTTGAATCTCAGGTTTTGCAAACAGTGATCAGCTTGCTGGATGTACCTTCCACCCCTCTCATCCCCAGAATATGACAGGACAAAGCAGGTAACTTGGGAGGCGTCTTGGGATGAGTCCTCTGGGCTCAGCCTTGGCCCCTCCTGCCCAGCCTGGAGACACTTGCTGAGACACTGGCCTTTGCAAAAGGTTGCAGCAAGTCTGTGCTAAGCGGCCAACGAAGAGCGGCTGCAGCAAAAGGGAGTCGTTGGGAACTGCGGTTGTCAGGCACTTCTACAGCCATATGGGAGTAGAAAGGATTAAAGGGGCTCTTTGGTAGCTGAAAGGACACTGGAGCTGGGATTGTTCCCTTGCTCAGAACTTCAGAGGTCGATGCCTCAAGCAGAGCTGGCTGTGGAGTTGAGAGAGTCCAGGAGCTTCTGAGCAGGAGACCTTGCTGGTCTGTTCTCGGACTCTGCATGCTGAGTCAGGTTGGGACTTCAGCTGTGAGCTCCCTTTGTCCTCCTGTTGTCCAGGCTGGACGTGCGTCTGTTTCCAGGGCTTCCTGGGCAGGACCAGACATGGGGTGCTGGGTTTGAATTCTCACTGCGTTGTGTGCCACTGCCATTGAGTGTCCCCCTACCACCTCCCTTTGAGAATGTACCTCATTTTTTTCTTTGTAAAATGCACAAAGTGCTGTCTAGGCATCTTCCAACGTTAGCTCCTTCCTCTGCCATCTCCTGGCTGTTGGGTCTCCTTGGAAAGAGGTTGGCAGAGCACTGTTTGGGGGCAGAGGGGATCGTCTTTACCCACTACCTGAAGGCGCTGGCCTGTAATCCTGCTGTCTCCACAGGTGCAGCCTTTGCTCCCCGGCTCGTCAGCTGTCATGATCCACGACTTGTGCCTGGCCTTCGCCTCCCCGGCAAAGTCTGTCATCCACGTGTCGGACATTCAGGAGCTTTACGTTCGTGTGGTGGACAAGGTCCGTGGAAGTTTCTCCACGTGGCTCCCTCCCTGCTGATTCACAGAAAAGGGACCATTTCCTTATTCTCTTACCTTTCCTCCTGGGTCCTGCCTGCCTCTCTCTCTCTCTCTCTCCTGAGTTACTATGAGTGCACACTGCTCACTCTCATGCTGCCTTCCTCACACACATACAGGGTATCCCATTACAGTTCATCCCAAGCGACACCAGCAGGGCCTAGGACTAACTGAGCCTTGACTTGAGGATCTGTGTCCCGGAGCCCACATAGGCCACTCACCAGCCTGGTACACACCTGCTGAGCATGGAGTTTTGACCTGGTATTGGGTAAGGGGCCCGTAGAATTACAGGGCCAAGTAAAGGCTGCTCTTCCACGTAGACAGGGAGCATCGCCAAGTCACAGCCACAGTGATTGAAGCCAGGCTTTAAGAGGCTGCTGTCCAGTTCCTGTCTCTATCTCTCTCTTTTTTTTTTATTTATTTTGATTTTATTTATTTATTTATTTCTTCTACTCATACAAAGTTGAGAAGTACCCCATTCCCCTCCCTCAACCCCTCCCTGTATCCTCTTGTTCCTTCCCCCCTTTTCCCTTTTCTTCCCCCCCTTTCTCCCAGTGCTCACTCCCCCTCCCCCCATTCCTGGAGCATCCTTTAGTGTGCATGTCAAACTTCCCTCTGGGTCCTCCTCTCTGATGAGGTGTAAGGACTCAGTGGCATTGCCTAGAGCTCTTTTTTGTGTTCCCCTTTAGTTAGGAACACTACTATGGCTGTTAATCCCTTGTCTCTAAGAATTCCAGTGCCTGTGATCCATGCTAGACTTTGGGGGTTCAATGATATGTATGTAATTGCGCAGGTCATACAAAGACCTATTATGATTACTTCGGCCCTAATTTATGTGGAGTATCTTGCATATTGTTGCTCCTCCCCATCTTTAGGCTCTTACAGTCTTACCGCCCCCTCTTCCGCAAGAGTTTCTGTCTCTCTGAATAGATAAAAAGGCTAGTGATTAAAGGGAGAATGCCCCAGCTGTTTAGACCACACAGTGGAAAGCATTATTCAAAACGCTAATATTCTTTTATCCATTCCTTGCATATTCTTTCCTTGGGAAGGGGACTCACTATGAGAAGGGAACTCACTGCATATCTCAGACCTCAGACTTGTGATCCCCCTCACCCCCAAGGGATACCACAGTCCACTTCTCTCCAATCGTCTTTTCGCTGTTGATGTGATACCAGATTCCTCTGCTTCCAGGCATGTCTGGTGCTCCCTTCCTAAGGTTCTTACTGCTCATGTTACACATTTGCAGATGTGAGCTGTACTCTGTGCTCTATGCTGTTCCTGGCTGTGTTGGATCATAGCCCATTAGGAGCAGAGATGGGCATAAATACCTCTCGACACACCCAAGCCCCATTGTGTATATAATAAGCCACTGTAATCACTGTTTACTTGTTGATTGGCTGAGCCAAAGGCATCTTGGCCCCAGTGCCCAATTTCTGACTGTTTCAGAAGCCATGGCACCACATACAGGAGAAGTGGCTATTCAGAGGCCACCCTGATCCTGTGCCCCACTCTGCAGGTTGAGATTGGGAAGGCTGTCAAGGCCTATGTCCGTGTGCTGGACTTCCACAAGAAGCCTTTTCTGGCCAAGTACTTCGCATTCATGGACCTGAAACTCCGGGCAGCTTCCCAGATTGTCAACTTGGTGTGAGTTCTTGTGGGATCAAGAGGCATGTCTTTGGGATGTGCACGAGCTCCCGCTGTAGCCTCTTCTTGGAAGGGGAATCCCAAAGCTTCCTTCCATTTCAGGGCTCTGGACGAAGCCCTGGACAGCTACACAGCCTCTTTCCTGGTGCACGGTGTGACCATCGGCCAGACCAGCCTGTCTGCAAGTGTGACCGACAAAGCCGGGCAGAGAGTGAGCTCCGCTCCTCAGCAGATTGAAGTAAGGCTGCTTCTTCCCCTCCATTTGGGTTCCGCCATGGTGGAGGCATCTTTACAAATATGGGCTGGGATTTTGGCCATAGTCCAGGAAGTCACCAAGGTGGGTTCTTGCTCGCCAGTACAACAAGGCTGACTTGCTAGGGAGCTTCAAAGATCTGTCTCCCTTCACTCCTAGCACTGGGGTTGCAGACACTAGTCACCATGTCCTCCTCTTTTAGTCAGTGCTAGGGATCCAGCTCAAATCCTTATGCTTGCGTAGCAAGCACTTTACCCACTGAACACACATTGGAATCTGTGCTGGACCACCAGTTCCCCAGAAGCAGTTCCAGGGGTCTGCATGGCCACATTTAGATGTGAAGTGGAGGGAGATGAAGGACGTTAACTCCTTTTCGGGGTAGGGTTGGTGCAGTCCAGAGAAGGAACAGGCAGGAAATTCTTCCCAGAAAGCAGTGGCTCACATAAAACTAACCCTTGGACAGCTGGCTCTCAGCCTTAGCCTAGGTCCTGGAGGATAGTGAGTGCCCAGTCCTCCCCCACTTTGAGCCCTGACCTTGCTGGGCAGATAGAGTTGGTTGGAAAGATGGATTCTAGGCAGGTATTCTGGATGGGCTGAATTCACGTTTCAGTGACATGGGCTGTGCTGTGTCTGGGTTTGCACAGGCAGCTTCTGTAGGCAGAGTCCAAGACACATTCCCAAGAATGTCTAATATCCAGGGGCAGTAACGGCAATGGTAGCAGCACACTGGCTTCTGCCAGTTTTCACAGGCTTGGCTATGCAGAGGTGACAGGCTTCATTGATTTGCCTTCCAAAGCCAGTGGAGGCGGTTCGTGCCTCCAGATGGAAGTGCGCCTTCCTCCTCTTGGTGGTGAGGAATTCATTCCCGCCTATAAATAGCGCAGCCCTACCGAGACTAATCCTCACACGCAAAGCAGCATCTCAGCCGCTCACCTCCAAGCCCTTCTTATGTTGAGACTTGTGGGGGACTCAGGGAGAGGATGTGGGGGTGTGCCCTTCTACAGGGATGGGGGTGTCTGGTTTGTCTAGTGATTACTCTTCCCAGCATGCCGAGGTTGTTGCAATGAAGCCCTATTCCAAACCATCTTCCTGCAGAGCAGTCACAAAATACTTAGAAAAGGGGCTGCTCTCCAAAGAGGAATTATGGAAATTGAAGACAAGAGAATCAATCTGAAGCTTCACACATCAGCATCTTCCAGAGGACTTACTGGCCCTAGTTGCAGGGCCCCTCCTCTGGCTCCATAGAGTACACCAGAGAACTCCTGACAAGTCTGTAGTGGCTGCGTGGGTGGTACTAGCGCTGCTGGTTGGAGACCCCACCTTGAGAGCTGCTGCCCTAGGGAATAGCTTTGATGGATCAAAGGTCCCTAGCACTGGCTTAGGCATGTGTCTCAAGTGAGAAGTGTTCTGTGTCTCAAGTGAGAAGTGTTCTGTGTGTCATGTATGGCCAGCGTGAGCTTGCAGACACAGGGCCCTCTCTCCTGTCTCCATACCCAGGTCTTCCCTCCATTCAGATTGATACCCAGGAAAGTGACACTGATTATTGGTGCCATGATGCAGGTAAGAGCTGGACTCAAGTAGCCTATCCTGGCCAGCATATGGGGGTTAGGGGGTGAGGAGGTGACAGGGATCTTCGTTCTTGGCTCTGGAGGTCTGATCCGGAGGCAGGTACCAATAGGAGCCCTTGTTTTGTCGGCCCTCAGATCACCTCCGAAGGTGGCCCCCAGCCTCAATCCAACATCCTCTTCTCCATCAGCAATGAGAGCGTGGCAACAGTGAGCGGCACCGGGCTGGTACACGGACTCACAGTTGGCAATGGCTCTGTGTTGGGGGTTGTGCAGGCAGTGGACACAGAGACTGGCAAGGTCATCATTGTTTCTCAGGTATGGATCTGCCCTTGGTGTCTGGCGCCACCACCTCTGGAGTTGGTGCCCTGGTTCCAGCTGTCTTTGGACAGCTATGCCAGAGGACATGCTGTCTGGTGGGTTTGAGTTCTTCCTCTCAAGGACAGTCCCTCTAAGAGTCTGAAGTCCCTGTCTTCCTGGACATGCAGACCCAAGGCTGCCGCTCTGCAAGCTGAGTCCTCACTGCAGTGTGTGAGGCAGGCATGCTGGGAGTGCTGAGCTCAGTGCTCAGAGCTAATGCCTCACATGCCATGCAGGGTGTGAGTCAAATGTGCTGAAGTGTTGAACTCAGTCAGTACTCATAACTGCAGTCCCATGCACCACGTAGTATGTGAGGCCGGTATGCTGAAAGCACTGAGTTCAGTGCTCAGAGCCACCGCTCCACGTGCTGTGCAGTGTGTGAATCACAGCAGGTGTGTCGAAGTGCTGAGCTCAGTGCTTTGGTTCATGTCTGGTCCTCCTTGCTGCTGTCGTCCTTTGGAGGTCAGCTGCCTAAAGATTCCACTAGTGGCCCAGGGGCATTGTGAGCAGTCCTGCCAGACCTCGGGTCCTATGGGGCATTTTTTTCCAGCAGGGCTTGAGCATGAGGAAAGCCAGCATTTGTCTGAATTCAGAGGCGGCCATTGGAAAGCATTTTAGACTGGGCTTTGGGTTTTAGTCATCCTCTCATCTTGCTCAGCCCTGGCTCCATGGCCTCCTGGGCTCCTTGCTGGGTGGACTCATTTCCTAGTTGCTTTTCCGGGTCAGCAGGGAGGTTGGAAGGTCCGGTTGGGACACTTTTCTCAGAGAGGGTCTCTCTGCCCTGCACTTGCAGGATCGCCACCAACCAGCCAACAGTGTCTCCAGAGGTTCATGCTCCCTTTGCGCCAGCAGCATGTACTCTGCGGTTCTCTGAACCATTCTACTCCTGAGAGGCGGGGGTCAGGGGGTTTATAAGGTGTGGGGGTTCTGCGTCACAGGAATATTGTAAGGCATGGGGGTTCTACCTCACAGGGAGGGAATGTTGTAAAGCATGAGGGTTCTGCTTCATGGCCCTCTGCAGTGGCTCATAGAGGGTCCCAGTAAGGTTGCTGTGGTCCTGCTCACAGCTATGACAGAAACCTGGTCTGTTAGGAAGAGCATTGTGTAGGGCACAGTGTAACAAGCGTCTTATTCAGGCCTCAGTCTACCAGTCCCTCATGAGAGCCTGTGTGCTCCTGTGCCTTCAGAGCAGCTGAGCACATGCTGCAGGGGCTGGTACGGTTGACCCCAAGGGGCCTGGCAGTCCTTGTTCTTCAAGGATGACTTTGATCCGACATTGAGTTCATTGATTGGCTCCTTTCTCTAGTAGTTTTGGCCTCTGCCTCCAAAAATTCCAGTTAAACCACAAAGTCTTTTTGAATGGCAGAGGTGGCTGCCCCAATTCTGTGTATTGATTTCATGACAACTGTAAGAAAGTACCTAGCAGATAAAACTGTCCCGGCCCCAGGCTATGCGGGCATCCCGTAGAAAGGACTGTGGATTCAGACAATCCTTCCTTTTTCTCATCCCAGAACCTATTTGACTGAAAGGTGGCTAGCTAGGAATTCAGCTAGAGAGCAGCAGCCCCGCCCTCTTAGCTGCCCACTCTGTGGGCTCCATGTCTAACCCTTGTCCTCTGGCCTGAACTCTTTCAGGAGGACAGAACTGGAGACTAAACCTGGGCCCTTGTGTATGCACCGCCAGTGCTGTCCTGCTGAGCTGTGTCCCAACCCTGTTCTCTGGATCTCATCCTTGCCCCCTCTGGCCTCCATCTGGTCAGCCATGGTCCTTGGCATGGAGTATGCTGCCCTCTCCTCTGGCAAGCAGTGTCTCAGACAGGGAAGGCAGAGGCTCAGCCTGCGGCTCACCCACTCACACTGATGTATTCTGTCAGACATTTCCAGTCTAGTCTGTTGGGTTCTGTCACAGACTTGATCTTGAAAGGGCAGTCCAGGACTAGTGGTAGACTGGGCAGTTAGAAGAATATGGGACTTAATGGATTCCTATAGAACAGACCCAAATCATGAGACAGAAAAGAACGATAGGCTCAACGATAGGCACATCAGAAGGGCTGAAGTCTTGTTAGCTGAGTCCGGCATGGCATGGCAGTACTCCAAAGAAGCCCTGAAGTGAGACTTGTCTTTGGTCAGATTAGAACGTAGAGTTCAGAATAAAGAAGGTCTGCTCCCATCAGACTTGACCTTGTGCCTATACTCACACCCTACAGAATCAGAGGGATGGGTAGCTGGGGTGGGTTTAGGAGGGTCTGCTCTGAGAGGTGAACTCCAATCCCAGTTCTCAGTCTGCAGTATTGACCCATAGCAACTATATCAAGTAGGGTCGGTCTGGAGCTTAGGACCAGACCAGGGCTCCCAGGTTGTGGGACCAGTCACCCTCCAAGCCAGATGAGCATGGTGCTGACCCCTCTGTGAGGCCTTTCTCTTCACCCATATAGGCTGAGTCCCAAGCTGTCTGTCTTCCAGGATCGTGTGGAAGTGGAGGTGTTGCGGCTGCAGGCGGTGAGGATCCGGGCCCCCATCACACGGATGAGGACAGGGACACAGGTGAGGTAGAGCTGCGGCACGGGAGGCCTTTGCCTTAGCCAGAGCCTTGTGAGGAATCACCTGGTCATCTGCTGGGCCTATGCCCTGCAGGGCTGTGCTCAGGTCTGGGCTGCCGCACACCTCCAGGCTGCATGTGCGCATTCTTCCCCTTGATGCTGCTTGTCCATAAGGGTTCTCCCTCTCACAGCGAGGGCTGCATCTGACCTGGGCTGGACTCACGCCTCTGTGGCTCTTTCCATGGTGTGGGTCCCATCAAGTGTTTGATTCACCACCATGTTCCAGATGGGCAGCATGGAGAAAGTGTGGGATACCACCTGTGGTCACACAGCGGGGTGTCAGGGATCACAGGCCTATATCTGCACATGTGGAATGCTGTCTTAGTCATCGGGGCGAGTCAAGGCACCCAATGTGCCGTGTACCTGTGCCTTCTAGCAGGTACTTGGAAAGTACAAGTTGAAGGACATGGTGGATACATGCCCACCCCTAAAAGCAGAGTCCTCATGCTGGATTGGGAGAGAGGTCTGAGGACATGGGGCAGTGAATGGTTCTGTGAGGGTGACCTTGGGGTATCCTAGAGCTCCAAGACTCACTCCAGAAAGTAACCCCACAGGCACTCCTCAGGGGGCAGTGATGGCGGGTAGGTGTCCCACAGGCACTCCTCAGCAGGCAGTGACGGGTAGATGAGCTAGTCCTGCTTCTGTTTGTGTTGTTGAGGTTTTATTGGATCTTCATGACACTGTGCTGCACCCTTGTCTGGTTAGAGATTGGGGCATAGCTCCCACTGCACTGAGGAAGGGGGAAAGCTTTTGGAGTGTGTGGGGATTTCCCAATACTGTAACCTGTAGTCACAGGACCTGTCTTCTTCTTCCAGATGCCCGTCTACATCACTGGGATCACCAACAACCAGAGCCCTTTTTCTTTCGGCAATGCTGTGCCAGGCCTGACCTTTCACTGGTCTGTCACTAAACGGGACATCCTAGACCTCCGAGGGAGGCACCATGAGGTACCCACCCCAGCCAGAGCTCCCCAGCCCCTGCCCAGGAGGAGGACTTTCACCACTCTTCCCACGGGGGCCCTCTCCTTTTCCCTCAGAGTAGTCTGGGCCTCTTGCCACCCACTCACCAGACCCCACTTTCTCAGACACTGAGCACTGTAAATGGACACAGAGGTATGGCAGTCCCTTGAGGTGTTCTGTTGCCTTGGCTGGTACCTGAGGCTGGGTACTTCAGGGAGAAAAGAAGGACATTAACTTTGGAAGTCCAGCAGCAGCACATCCTAGTAAAGCCTCTGGCAGCTAGTGGGTGACACTGTGGTAGGAACATGTGTACAGAACAATTGAATCAAACCCAGAACATGGGGCAGACAGTCCTCCTGCTGATAGCATCACACTGACACAGGAGTCAGCAGGGCTTTCCGAATCCATAGTCATTGCTTCTGAGGACAGCACCGCCCACGACCTAGTTGCCTTGCTCTAACCCGACACACAGGAATCCTTGGGACAAGCCACACTGTAGACAGAAGGCAGCAAGACTGGCAGTCTTCTAAGTCTGGAACCCATGTTCCAGAATGTTCTAGAAAGAAAGTATATGGTTTTTCACCTGCTATCTGAGACCAGTCCTGGGTCCTATGTTGTCTCAGAGGTCAGACAGACCCCTGTCCTGTCAAGTGGCCGGAGTCGAAGGGACTTGTTTAATGCTGACCCTGATAGGGAGACACAGGGCTCCAGACTCTGGTCACTGTGGGCCTTGGTCACAGAGCCCTGAATGGATTGGATTGGAAGATCCTTTCCTGCATTATCATGAACAGTGGAACTGAGGACTGGGAAGAAGGCCAGGTGCAGAGATGAGATTTCCCAAAGCAGTTCCAGGTCTTGCCCCCATGATTCCCACAAGATTCAGGCAGGGGGACTTAGCCACAGACACTCCATCTCAGCAGGCTCTGCAGAGACTCTGCATAGCCTAGCTTCAGAGAATGACCCATGGTATACTTGTGTACCCTCAAAGCTTGGTGACACCCTTCGGTAAAGACACTTGTTTTTCTAAATGTACCCATGCATGCAGCAACATGTGACTCACATATTGGATCAGACCCCATCTGTCCAGCTCTGGGTTAGTAGATCTGACTCTGGCTTTTGAGAAAAGATAGACAGCTGTCCATTAGAACATGTGAGCTGAGGACCTGAGCCATCCATCCACCTATCCTTCCAACCATGCTGGGGCCCTGGCTTCTGTCCTAGAAACATGTTCGGTGTCTTTCCCAGGCATCTATCCGGCTTCCGTCCCAGTACAATTTTGCCATGAATGTGCACAGCCGGGTGAAAGGTCGGACTGGATTGAGAGTGGTGGTCCGAGCTCTGGATCCCTCAGCTGGACAGCTGCATGGTCTCGGCAAAGAGCTCTCAGATGAGATCCAAATCCAGGTAAGGGGCACATGGACAAGAACCATGTACGGGAGGAACAGAAAGTGCCAGCAGTCTAAGCTCTAGGGCAATGGGCTCATGGATGGGGCTCTCCTGGTCCTGAGGACCTCTCAGTCTTGGTGAGGTAAAAGGATTCACACAGGAGGTGACTATAGGGGATGACTGGAGAGTAGAGGCTACATAGGCTGCAGGGGAGCCAGAGATGAGTGCTAGCCATGGTTCAGAGGAGCAGCAGGCAGATAGAGCCAACAGCGTGTACAAGGACCTGGAGGTCAGAATTGTCTTGAAGTGTTCCAGAAATGTAGCTCATCTGAGCTTGGAGTCTGGGGTGCATCTCTGGTAGGGGCTGCTGCAGTGACGGGAGCTCACAGTATGCAACCTGTGCATTCCTTCAGTCGCTGCATCTATTCAGCAGTCACTGGTAGAGCCCTTAGCAGAGGTACGCATGCTTCTTCCCTCACGGCACTGATGCATCTGGCAGGCAGGAGCCACCACTTGCAAATGAAGCAGGGATCCAGGGGATGAAGGATCAAGGTCAGGCAGGGTCAGGGGGGCTGTGCTATGTGCTGCAGAAAGACCTTGTGCTTTCCACTGAGACAAATTAGCCTGGCCCAGAGTTTCCCTCCTAAAACCTGCTGCCCTCACATCTCTTTCCAGTCTGACCCTCCTGCTTAGAGGATGAGACTCTCCCCATCTGCCTTTTAAGACAGAAGAGTTGGCTAGGAAGCTCACTCAGTCAGTAACGCACTTGCTGTGCAAGCAGAAGGACCTACACTTAGTCCCCAGAACCCATGTAAAAAAGCCTGGGTGTGGTGACAGACACTTGTAATTCCAGTGCTGGGAAGCAGAGATAGGAGAATCTCTGGAGGGGTCACTGCCTGGCCAGCCTAGCCTAATCTGTAAGCCCCAGGATCCACAAAACAAAGTTGACAACACCCCAAGTTGACCACGTGAGCACTCACAAAATGCATCTACACGTATGCATCCAAAGAACATGGTTAGCCTCGAGTGTATCTTTATGCTTAATTTAGCATTCTGAAATCCCTGGCCCTTCTTAGCTGCAGAAAGAGACAGAAAACATTCTTGACTTCCATGATGAAGAAAGAGTTTGCCCCCTGCCCCCAAAAGTGAGCTTCTCTTCCCACACCCTCCTGTCTTGCCTCATGTAGGAACAGGGGTGCAAGTTGTCAAAGACACCTATTCCTTCACCCTGTCCTGAGCAGGTAGCACACATGCATGTACATATAGACACAAGGATGGACACACACACACACACACACACACATTCGCATAGAGACACATAGATAAACACATAATGTACACACAAGCGTGTAGAAAGGCATACGTACTGAGACACACACAACTGCAAATTCTCCCTGGTTAAAGAGCTTATTCCAGCACCGTCCCATGAATAAAGACTTTGGAGCTTTCAAACTGCAATCTCAGTTGAGTCCCTGAGTGCCTCAGTTTCCCTGTTGACAGCTAGTGAAATTTGGGGAATCAGGGAAGTATGGTCTAGCCCACAGGTGGGTTGCCGATGTTGCCAGCAGTTTGCACACATGGCAGACTTGATAGGTGTCATGGGGTCCTGCTTTTGGTCTGCCACAGGTCCCTTCATCCCTGGTTTTTGCCAAGGAGGTCAGGTGTCTGCTGCCCCTTCCCGTGGGAGTAGCACCATTCGCTTTTCTTACAGTTGAGGGTACAGCGACCTCAGCGCCCTGTGTCAACTGCCTGTCATGTGCTGCCTCTGGGCCAGGATGGAAGCAGGGACCCCACACTTCTGGGATCGGCTATAGACAAGGAGAGTGAGGCAATCACAGGGGCTTGAGTGAAAGGGGTCTGGAGTTCTCAGTAAAGGCAACTATCCTGGTATCAGAGCCATCAAGGAGCACCTGCCAGTGCTACCATTACATTTGGTTGGCATTGGCAGGTCTGTGGTCTGCAGGACTGAATTCCCTAATGCACCCCGTGCTCAGAAGCTTGCAGATATGTGGTTAGAGGCCGGGTGGGGCATGACCGAGAGGGGTATGACCACTTCAGCAGCAGCTCTGATGCTTCCTAACCAGGGACAGCTCAGCTGACCCCAGGCTCTGGAGTATTGTGACAAAGGTGACACCTTAAGCAGGGGAAGTTCTAATGGAGAGCGAAGGAAGAGCGGATTCCTACCTTCTGTCGGGGTGGACAGACATGCCCTGCCTGCTTTTCTCAGCAGAGGTGCCTATGACAACTCAGGCTACCTGGACACTGCTGCACCGGAACCTCACTGGACTGAACACGACTCTGGTCAGGGTAGACACTTGACTCTCCTTGTCTTTCAGGTGTTTGAAAAGCTGCAACTACTGAACCCTGAAATAGAAGCAGAACAAATATTAATGTCGCCCAACTCCTTCCTCAAGCTCCAGACAAACAGGTATGTGACTCAGCATTTGTCTCCAGTGAGGACGAGAAGCTGTGCTCACACCACAAGCCATTCATCAAAGTTGTCAGGAATCAGTCCTCTGCGTAGAATGCTTGGTCCAGGACTGTGTTCGTGTCCTCCTTCCTGTCCCACGGACGTGCTCCTCTCCTGCTCTCTAGTCCCAGCTGCTCCTCTCTGGTCCCAGCTGCTCCTCTCTGGGTCCTCAGTTGCTCCTCTCTGGGTCCCCAGCTGCTCCTCTCTGGGTCCCCTGCTGCTGCTCTCCTGCTCTCCAGGTCCCCAGGTGCTCCTGTCTGGGTCCCGGCTGCTTCCTGTCGCCTAACATCATCTTCATGCTCACTGCTGAAATTCATCCTTTAAAAAGGGAGAAAGTGGGGATGGAGAGGTGGCTCAGGGGTTGAGCCTCTGCCTTGCAGGCGGAAGGTCCCGAGTTCAGATCCTAGACCCCACGTATAGACGCCGGGCAGAAGCGGGGGGGGAGAGGGGGGAGAACGGGGGGGGGGCGGCCTGCATTTCTGGTCCTGGTAGGGCGGAGCCTGTGAATCCAGGGGCAGAGTAAACAAGGAGGAGGTGGAGTCGGTCCATGGTGGTTCCCGAATTCATCCGTGGTTCTACACACACACACACATACACAGATATATACATACACGCACAATTGAATAATAATAATTAAAAAAAGGAAGAAAGTACCAGCTTGGAAGTGTTAAATTTTTCAAACGCCCCTATGTTTTTATGACTTTGTCAGTCAAAGCATAGCCTATGAATTAGCAACAGAGTATCACTGGGGAACCCATGAAATGAACATCTTGAACCCCCCCACGCACACCCCAGACCTGCAGAAGTAAAAGCTGTGCCTTAGCAAGATCCCTGATGAGGCAGGATGTGCTGGTGTGGGAAGCTGTTTAAAGGCTGTCTGTGGACATGACTGCCGCCTGATTCAACGGGGACGCCTTTCCTACGGTGACTTACACTTGAATGACAGATGGCTGAAGGGCTGTGGGATGCAGTGACAGACACAGATACAACACACACACACACACACACACACACACACACACACATACACACACACACACACAGAGTCATACATACACACTATAGTTCATTCAGCTATAGTTAACTAAGCGCTACATGCTGTGGTGGACTGTATAGTCATAGAGGTAAAAGACACATGGTGCCCTCTGTGTAAGGATGCGAGAAAGCGTGTGTTAATGTAATCTGCAAGCAGAGTGCAGAGCGGCACTTCTGTGTGGAGATGTGGGGGAGGGGGCACCGTCACCTGCAAGTGCTGTAAACAGGTCTGTTGTCTGAATTTCCTAACCATGCTCAGTATCCTGCAAGTGCATGTCTAAAGGGAAGGGATGGGTGGGGCTGGGGTGAGACAAGGATGATCATAGCACACACTACAAGGAGACCTTCAGTGAGAGAAGAATGCCGTGCTGATGTTTCTTGACCAGGAACAGATGGTCAGGAAATGGAGGTATCTGGCCTTGGGATTTAAGGGGATGCATAGGAGTTCCTCAAGTTCCAAAGAGAGAGTTGTAGAGGAAGAAAAATAGGGTAGAGGCTATATAACTTGCTTAAGCTTATCTGGGGAGGATTTGCAGGGTGGGATGCTCACCCCCAGAGCTGGGGCCTTGTCTTCACTCTCCATGCTGACAGACATGTACAGTACTGTGTAATGGTGTCCCCCACAAACCTCTTCCTTGGCAGGTAGCTCATTCTGGCCATTAATAGCCCTGGGAAAGAGGGGCTGGCCCTGGGTATGTCTGACTAAAAATGTTGCTCTGCCTACTACCCAAGATGCCTTGTGTTCAGTGAAGTGAAAATGATTTGCCCCAGAAACTATTTTTTACACATCATTAATGGGACAGAGTCGCTATCCTTCTTGTTGACCTAAGAGTCTGTACCTGTCTACTGGGAGTTGTGGGTTTTCTGCATTAGGCTTCTGGGGGTGACTGATGAGGCCGTGGGTAGCATTAACAGGCACCAGTGATCCAGGGGGCAGCAGCTGGGAGGCAGCACCAGGAGCCGTCAGCCTCTCCCAACCTCATTACATGGATTGATCTTGTTTCCCAAAGGGATGGTGCAGCTACTCTGAGCTACCGCGTCCTGGACGGGCCCGAGAAGGCTCCTGTTGTGCACATTGACCAGAAGGGCTTCCTGTTGTCTGGCTCTGGGATTGGGATGTCCACACTTGAAGTCATTGCCCAAGAGCCATTTGGCACCAACCAAACCATCCTTGTTGCTGTGAAGGTAGGGCACATTACATGCCCTCTGAACCAATCAAAACCTCGTGTCACTATGGAGGTTGGCCATGAGCCACCCTTTCTGCAGATGGGTGGTGGCTCAGAGGTGACACTTTTCCTGTCTTATCTGTAGCAGGGAAAGTGTGATTAGGATTTTTCTAAGAATCACTCAGGTAGAATCCTGGATTGATTGTGGGCTAAAGATTCTTGAGGGTTGTTGATTACACCACACTGTTTCAAAGAAGAGGAAACTGAAGCTCCTTGAGGTTTTTCTCCTCCTGGCCTGAGGTCACAAAGCCACAGTCTTGATGAATGTGTCTGACCATTGACATTTTCACCAGACTCTTCAGCCCCTGCCCAGGCTTGCTGAGCACCTGGCATGGTCAGGTCTTACCAGCATGAAGCATGCTCAGTACCTACCAGGTACGCCATTGACTTAGAGCAGGTTGTAGCCCATTTTGTAACATGGAAACCCAGGGTGGAAATGGCTTGCTCAAAGCTACATCACACCTGATGGCCAGAGTCCACTCGACATGGGCCCCTGGCCCTCACCATGCCCCTACTATGCCACTCTGTGGCCATCTTGCATAGTCACAATAAAATCACCCAGACAAAATAAATATTGATAAAGTACTATTAACTCATCTGCAGACTTGATTTGAATAGTGCCTGCTGTCTTTTTTGTGATTCAGCATCCAACTCAGAATCCACATTTTATTGTCTTGAGATCTGCTCCTTGAGCTCCTCTGTCCTAGAGGACAAAGACAAAGACAACACATGGTCTCTGGAAGTAGGGGGTCACACCCGGGCTGCAACCTGTTAACTGAGTTATACTTCTAAGTTAGAATGGCCTGGCAGAGGCTACCCATCTGCTTCTTGAGCAAGGGAAGGTGCCCGCTGCTTCTGTTTGCATCCTGCACCACTGACCTCGGTCAGAGAACTTCGGATTTGTTACAACTTGCCTGGAATTGGGGGAGGTTTTGCCTGCTGTCTATGTGGCCTGGGTTCACAAATAGCTGTGGAGACACACTGATATCCTTTGCCAGAGTCCTGCTTGCAGGTGATGGTCCTATTTGACCCTGCGGGCATTGTTTGTGCTTTAAATGTTTCAAGAGCCAACGCCCTCTCATGGCACCCAACCTCCACAGCCAAGCGGGTGTTCTTGCAGCTGAATAACATTTCAGAATCATGAAATTTGGTTTGCCTGGATTAGGTTTGACTTAGAGGTCACCCCACTGTGCGGGGAAGTGGGAGTCTTGTCACTAGTGAGGACTCTTGGGGAGCAGGGTCTTTCCTCTCTCACCTTGAAGTCAGTCTAGCCCACAGGTGTCCTGGAGATGGGCTGCAGCTCCAGGTAGGTCTTCACTATGCCTGTGTCCCCCCAGGTAACCCTGAGATGGGCTGCAGCTCCAGGCAGGTCCTCACTGTGCCTGTGTCTCCCCCTCCCGTATCTCTGAGATGGGCCCCTGCTCCTCCTCACTACGCTTGTGTCCCCAGGTGTCTCCTGTTTCCTACCTGAGGATCTCAATGAGCCCTGTCCTGCATACTCAGGACCAGGAGGCCCTGGTGGCTCTGCCTCTGGGGATGACTGTGACCTTCACCGTTCACTTCCACGACAGCTCTGGAGATGTCTTCCATGCCCACAGTTCAGTCCTGAACTTTGCAGCTAACAGGTAGGAAGTGTTGCTTACTAATGGCTTGAAGAGGTTGGCACACTGTACAACGGTGGCCAGGAAGCTGTAGGTCTGGTCAGGAGACAGGAAGTGAGGAGAAAGCAGGGCCCAGGCCATTTTCTGTATGTGATAGAAAGTTGTCTGGCCAGGAAATGGAGCATGCCTGCTGGGGCCCAGGTGAACAGTGCCTGGATCTCGAGTCATCTCGGCTGTTTGCCCCTGTCATTGGTACTATGGCATGGTGCGTCAGTTATAGGGAAGGCACATGCTTTTTGCCTGTGCAGGCCAATGAGGGAGGAGCCCACACTAAGTATCTGTATAGACCACCTCACACACCAGCTTGCTGGTCACTAGTCCTGTGCTAGGGGCCCGGAGGGCTCAGGTCAGGAAGTGGGGTTTGAAGACCAGGTCTGTCCAGGTCCAAGTATGGTTCTCTAGGCTGGCTCTTTGCAATCCCACAGTCAACTTGATCCTGACATGGTCTCCAGAGTGAGGAGGACCACCCAGACTTCAGTCTGGCCAGGCAGAGATCCGAGTCTACTGGAACAGCAGCCCTGAGCAGGTCCCAGGCCAGCAGCAGGGACCCCTCAGATGCCTGGGAACAGCCTGGAACCCCTGATTTTGAAATCTAAGGGCCCTTGCCTTTGGGGCAGCACACACACCTCTGGGGAGGGGTGTCCCAGGAGGAGAAAGTAACACTGGGGCCAGGGCTGGTGGGCTGTTCCCCGAGCTGCCCAGGTAGTTGTTGACCATTCAATGTGAACAGGAACCCAAATCTAACTGTAACCTGGCTCTGCTTGTACTCTCCTCCAAGACTGTGACACCTGTCACTTGGGGAGCACCCCCAGTCTCAGGACTATCAGTGACATTTGTCACATGAGGCACTTCCCTAATCCCAGGACCATAGGTGAGGAAGTGGTCAGGAAGGCCACTGACCAATCTTGGGATTCTGTGCATGGTTTGGGCCATTTGTTGGCCCTGGACAAAATGGCTCTGCCCACCTCAGCCATACACAGAACTTACTCTGGAGGGTGGACAGGGGAGAGGGGCAGCTTGGGAGAAAGTCAGAAACCCCATGCCCTCAGCTCCACATGGTGTGAGCTTTGCCATCAACAAGGCTCTTCCGTATGGTCAGACAAGTGCCATAGGAGTGCCTTCCTGCTGCCACCCTCATTAGATCCCCATGGCAGACACAATTTATCACATTAGATTCCCATGGCAGACGCAATGCGTCACAGGTGCATTGCTGCCCCAAGTGCTGCGGCTGGCTGCGTGGCCTCTGTGACAGTCCTCTGTGGGTCCTCATTCCTCCTTGGGCCTCCGCTTCCCTTCTGAATGTGAGGAGTAGGGTGCAGGCTGATCCCTACTGAGGACTAGGCTGTGTCCTGGGATAACAGAAAGTGGTCCAGCCTGTGTCCCCTGCAGTGGGGTCACAACTAGGATTCTCAAGGGCACAGCTTTTCCTCTGCATTTTTTCCTTCGGGCTGCTGAACCTCATCTCACCTCTGTCCTGTCCTCAGAGATGACTTTGTGCAGATTGGGAAAGGTGCCACCAACAACACTTGCATCGTCCGCACCATCAGCATGGGTCTGACGCTCCTCCGAGTGTGGGATGTGGAGCAGCTGGGCCTGTCTGACTATGTGCCTCTGCCTGTGCTGCAGGCCATCACCCCAGAACTGTCTGGAGCAGTGGTCATGGGTGATGTCCTCTGCCTGTCCAGTGTTCTCACCAGCCTGGGAGGTAAGGAGGAGACGACATGAGAACACTGCAGAGTGGCAGCATATGCAGGGGAGGAGGGTCCCTTGGCACACCTCAGTGCTGCATCACATCACATCACATACTTGGGGAGGGTCCCTTGGTAACACCTTGGTACTGCATCACATCACATACTTGGGAGGGGGGGGTCCCTGGAGCTGCTCAGAGCTGCATCCTAGGAGTGCAGGTGCAATCTGGACAATGCTGTGGGTTCACAGCTACAGACCCATTCACCCGTGTCCATGTAGAAGAGGAGGTCACTGGGCCAGTGTCCCACAGCTTACTCTCTGGTGTGTGCAACAAAAGTCTGCTTGCCCTGAACTGGCACCACCCAGTAGGATTTCCTCCTCTGTGGGGATGCCTGTGTGTGTGGCCTGCTCACCTTTATAAGTGGATGCTTGCTGTGTGGCCCGTAACTACAAACTGAACAGCATGACTCTAAGAGACCTGAGCAGAAAATGGATGCTGGACCAGTTCAGATCTCAGCATGCCTCATCCATTTCCACTCAGATTTCCATCTCTGAACTCATGTACAGATATTTCCTTAAATTTTTCCCAGTCAATTCCCTTTCTCCATCTTTATGGATTCATTTCCAAAGGAATCCAGCATGACATAGAGATATAAAGGTAAACAGAGCCAGGTGTGGGAGCTCACACCTGAGTACTTGGGAGGCCAAGGCAAGAGGCCTGACGTGAGTTTAGGATCAATTTGAGCTATAGTGAGGTCCTGTCAGAGAGAGAGAGAGAGAGAGAGAGAGAGAGAGAGAGAGAGAGAGAGAGAGAGAGAGCGCTGACTGCAGCCTGCTGCTGTTACAAATGTTGAGTTTTTGTTATGCTTAGTGGAGGATTTCATTGACTTTGAGCTTACCAGGGCTGCTAGAGCTGAGCCTAGGGTCTGCTTTGTTTTAAGGGGATTAAAATGCATGAATTTACATATTTTTAAATGTTAGTAAATCAAGTGTTTTACAGAGTAAATTAGACCTGCTGATAACAATTTGGTGAAATATTTACTTTTTCTGGATGGAGTTATTAATCTTACTAAAATAGTGAGGCCTTTGTTGCTGAAAAGGAACTAATGTTGAGCGGGGCTGGGCAGGGCCAGGAGGGACAGCATCCTGTGCAGCTCAGAGCTGAAGGTCAGGTAAAAACCATAACAGATTCCAAATGGAGGAGTGGGCAGGGGAGCCATCTCTCCGACCACTGAGGGCAGGTGGAGCAGGAAGACTGCAAGGAAACCAGCCATGGAGGCAGCCCATGTCCATTGCTTCCCGAGGCTGATGATGAAGTCCCTCCATCACAGCGGCCAGGGAACCAGGCATTCTAGAGTGTCCAGGCAGGGCATATGACCCTACTGGGATGTCCGGGCACAGTGGATGGCCCTGCTGGGGTTTCTGGGCACAGCGGATGGCCCTGCTGGGGGCACAGTGGATGGCCCTGCTGGGGGCACAGTGGATGACCCTGCTGGGGTGTCCGGGCACAGTGGATGGCCCTGCTGGGGTGTCTGGGCATAGCGGGTGATCTCTGCGCTTATTCTCACAGGTATCTCGGGCATCTGGAGCTCCTCTGCCAGCCACATCCTCCACGTTGACCCCAAGACAGGCGTGGCCGTGGCCCGAGATACAGGCTCAGTGACAGTTTACTACGAGATTGCTGGGCATCTGAAGACTTTCAAGGAGGTAGGACTTAAGGGCAGCCAGAGGCAGGTGCAGTCAGCCTGTAGGATGTGGTGGCACCTTGTCGACTGGCTGTGTGTGGATGCCTTGCCCTCAAAGAAATTTCTTCTGCAGCCAGGCATGTGGGAGCTGGGGCAGGAGGACACCTCAAGTTAGAACCTATCCTGGGCTGCATAGTAAGACTATCTCAAGGAGCAAACAGGCAGACATGTACTGTTGGCCATTTACCTCAGGGGCAGTCGGCTTACACCCCAAAGCACACAGAGTCTCAGATTTCTTTTTGCAGTGGCATGCAACCTTGACTCCTCCTGCTTGCCACATTTTTATTTTTGTTTCATTTTAGGGTCTTTTTGTTTTGTTTTAGACAAGGTTGTAGCCTGATTGGCTCTCCAGTGTGTGGGGCTTCCAGGGTGCACCACAGTATCCACTCCTTCCCTATCCCGATCGTTTAACCCAGTGTGCAGTAATTGGTAGCTGCATCGTTCGGGGAAGAATGAGGAAGTCTATGTCTCTTAGCACAGATGCGGCTTTTCCCCTGAACATTTCTGATCTGCTGTGGGTTGAATCCAAGGATGGAGAGGCTTTCTGTCCCTCGATCCCCACCTCTCAAACTGCATGGGACCTGGTTACCTGCTGCTCCCAGGCCTCCATCTCCCCTTGTCCAATGGTGCGATGAGGAGAGGTGACCTGGTGGACTGGTTCCAGCTCCTGAATGTCCCTGTGGGGCCACTGGTGTGGGCATTTCCCTGGAGGAAGTCTGGTCCTAGACAGCCTGGCGATTTGGCATCACCAGTGAATTTAAACTTCTCCCAGTAAGTCACCTTCAAGTCTTTATGAAGGCAAACATCCCTTTCTCTTGTGCTTATCTCCAGCTGAGAACGAATCAATGAGCCTAGTCTGGCCAGGTTCCAAACATGTCTCGTTTTTAGAGCCAGCGTGTGCTTTATCGAACCCAGCAGTTTAACCTAAGTTTGCATATTCAGTGCTGCGACTCTGTGGCTTGGACATCAACTGCAGAGAGCAGCCTGAGAGTGCTTAGGAGCAGGTCTGGGGTGCATCACAGTGTTTGGGGTTCAAGGGCAGAGCCTGCGGGAGACTGGGGGCAGTCGGGTGTGGAAGACTCAGGGTCTGGCTTTGTGAGCAAATCACGGAAGCCTGGAGTTAGGGCAGCATTGTAGTTTAAGAGTGTGGCTTCATTGGTCATGGAGAACATGCCTACAATAGCAGGTCCTTGAGGAGCCAAGAAGGGAGGATTGCAGCCTTCCGAGGAGAGCACTGGAGTCCTTCTTCCTGGTTCAAATCCAAGATCAATCCCTGGGCGAGTTACCTGACCTCTGTGCTTCAGGCCTCAGATTCTTCCACCTGGACGGGGGCAGTTCTGTGACTTAGTGCAGCGAGCTAATGTGGGCAAGTAGATTGACATGCTTGCTCCATGGGTCTTAGCGACTGCTGTACTGTTCAAACACAAGGAGAGTTTAATCCAGAGGAAATGGGAGCATGTGGTCATTGCAGAGGACCAGCTGGTAGATGGGAGCAGGAGAGGAGCTTGGCACGACTTCCCTGGGATTGTAATGGGTGACCTGTGGACTGTTAGTCTTTGCTCTGAGAGGAGAATGCAGGGATGGGGTGAATGTGAGAAGAGGGTGAGTGAGTTGGGGTGTGGACGCTTTGAGGCAGCTCTCTCTCCTCCAGGTGAGATTGTAGGGCACAGCTGGGCAATCGACTGGGGAGTCCCTTTCAGAAGTCTGGAGCCAATGCTGGCTTTCAAACACAGGAACAGTGTAGTAGTAGGTGGGGTGATAGGGGGCGTGCGAACAGTAGTGGGCTAAGCAGAGGAGGAGAAAGTGGGAGAAGGTTCAGCAGGTGGCCAGAAGAAAAAGAGAAGACAAGATGATGGGAAACTAAAGCCAGGACCAGGAGGGCAGTGGTGGGCACCTTTGGCTGGTCCCTTCAGTTAATAAACTTCCTGGAAGGCCACAGTGCCATTGCAGTGGGAACTAGGGGGAAAGAAGCTCTGTGCTGAGTCTTTAGACTGCAGGCTGAGGAGGTAGCCACCCCTGCCCGCAGGGTGTTCTCACACTACTAGAAAGAACTAGGCCATACAGTGCCATCCAATCAGAGGGGCCCTGCAGAGGAGGCCTGCAGGAGGTAGGGTGTGGCTAGAGACCAAATGGAGCTCGTCTGAGCAAACTGGATTCTGGGGGTTTCTTGCCCCTGATCTATTCTGAATATGTGACAATAGAAGCCCATCCTCTATCCTTGCTGTAGAACTAGTTACCATGTCTGAAAGATCCAGACAGGCGCTCCATCCACAGTATTCAGCCTGCCATTGGCCCTAGCTCTGCTGGCATGCACTGGACTGGCCTAGGCTCTGACTGATGTCTTGCCATTCCCCAGCCAGGCATTTTGGCTGTAAGTTCACTTGGTCTGTGGTCCCCTGGGAAGTGGGTAACATAAGCAGCAGGTGTGATCATGGAAGCTTCCAGCACAAGCCAGCATAGGTGATGCTCATTGTGGCTGCCTTGCTCCTAGATAATGGTCAGCACCCCTCAGAAGATTGTGGCCCATCTTCCGCACTCTGCTCACACCAGCGTCCAGGAGGCTGCAGCTTCCAAAGTGACTGTCACCGCCGGAGACAGAAGCTCTAACCTGATTGGTACAGAATGAGGGGTTCTGGATGCTTGGGTTCATCTTGCCAGACTTGAGGGAGGGACATTCTGTGCCTTTCAAGTGGGGGCACATGTATGTTTGTGCATTGATATGTGTGTGTGTGTGTGTGTGTGTGTGTGTGTGTGTGTGTGTGAGTGTGGTGTTGCTGGGAATGGAACTCTGGTCTTTGCATGCTGTCGGCAAGTCCTGTTCCCCACTAAGCTGTGCCAGTCCTGTAGCTCATCCACCTCTTGCAGCTTTTAAGAAAGTTGAGTCCTTTGCAAACCAAGAGCCCAGCTCTCATTGGTGCCCGCTTTGATGCCCACTCTGGGTCTGTGATTGCAGCGGAGCTATCTGAGCAGAGCAAGTTACTCTCCACCACCACTAACAGCTGACACTAATGACTAAGTGACTAAGCAGACTGGTGGCTGCTTTTGACTTATGACTACCTCTCCCAAGCTATGCATACATATAATATTCCACCTCACTCCCTGCCCATGCTGGCCCTGGATAGGAAGTGCCAGAAAAAAATAAGTCAATACAGAATGGTTTCAGAAGCCACTTCACTGAGTTAAGCACCTCCATTCTTGGGTGATTAATGGAGCATGCTCACTTTGTCATCCATGTAAGTGGACAGTAGTCTGCAGTCATTGAAATGCTGCCAGGTGTGTTAGGAGAGTACCATCACCCACCTAATGTCCAGAGGCAGATTGCCATTTCCCTGCAGAACAAGCAGCAACAGAAGTTATCCTCATTCTTGCCACAGGATTAGTTAGCCAGGTCTGAGCAATCCAGGTAGAAGCCTGATCCATGACCCTCAGCCTGCCTGGAGCACCCAGAGAGTTCAGCCTGACATTGGCCCCAGCTCTGGGTCGTGTCCTGGGAGAGCTCAGCTTTCGTGGTTGCCTATCATGCAGCCTGCAGAATCTGTGCTGGGATTCATTCACAGTGACCCTCCTGACCAGTATCCTTGCTTGTATGCAAGGCGTGTGTGACAGTTTTGGGCTCCATGCGTGGAAGGGATATAGGGTGCCGGAGCAAGCCTCCACAGATTTGTCCCTCATTTTGGGTGGGTTTGGATGTGGCAGCCTTTGTGCCTTGGCCAGGCCCTTCTCACCAGCCCCCATCTCTAGGTGAGTGCTCCTCCTCCCAGAGGGAAGTCATTGAGATGCTGCATCCAGAATCCCTCATCAGCTGTGGCCTCCAGTTCAAGCAGGATGTCTTCGACTTCTCAGCACGTGATATTTTCACCGTGGATCCGGCCTTCGATGCTGCTCTGGGTAAACTTGCAAGGAATCAAAAGTGCTGTATACCCTGCCTCTGCCTGCTGATGTCTGGAGCCATCTGTCCAGACAGGCAGAGGTTGTCAGCTTGGGGGCTGCAATCGCTGACACCCCAAAACTGTAGGAGAGTGTGGCCTACAACACCACCCACCCCCATAGACTCAGCACCAAGCCCAGACTGGAGTCCTCTCTATAATCCCACTACTCAGCTGTGGTTCAGCTGCCCTCTTCTAAGCCTCTCGTCCCTGGAATGAGGACAAGGGTGTCAGCAGAGCAAGTGAGAGGTGAATGGCTCTTTGTGAAGGAGTCGAGGGCTATATGAGCACATGCTGAGCCAGCCGCTCCTTGGCCTGGGAGATCATGGTGGTCCATCCAGCAGCCAGCATGTGAACCGCTGAGCCTGCTGGGTTCTGCTGCATGCTGGCCAGGATACTGCAGATCTAACCCGAGGGTTACACTCAGGGCCTCCCCTAGCTGCTAGCATGCAGAGACCCTTGCTGAAGGCTGATAGAAAGTCAAATTCTCTAAAATCCCTAGCTGGAGTCTCAGGGACAGCAGTACTGGGCTGCTGAGCTCATGAGGCCCTGCTGGGCTCATCTGCCCTGAGCCAGGCACTGAGAACACCATAGGACCCACACAGCCAGGGCCATTAGGACTCCTGTGGCATCTGGAAGTCAGTACTGGGTCCTGCATCTGCTTGCTGTTTATCTGCCCTCATTCTGGGCCCAGCTGACTGAGTCTAAGCTGCAGAGCCAACTCTAGGAGCATCATTTAAATGAGGATCTGGTGAATGGAGGATTCTAAGCTCTGAGGGGGCTGTTGGTCACTGAGGTGTCCAGGCTGGCCCTAAGAGGCCTCCTGGAAGAAGTGACTTCTCACCTGATTCTCAAGTTATGTTTAGGAGTTTTCCCATTAGAGAAGTAGGGAGAAGGAAAGATCAGAGCAGGCCTAGGACAATGTTGTCTCCACAGGCCAGTACCTGTGTTTGGTCACCATGCACAGGCTGACAGACAAGCAGCTGAAGCAGCTGAGCATGAAGAGGACAGCGCTAGTGGTCACTGCCTCCATGCCCAGCAGCCGCGCCTCTGCAGAGAAGGTGGGGGCAGAGGTGCCCTTCAGCCCGGGGCTCTACGCTGACCAGGCAGAAATCCTGTTGAGCAACCACTATGCCAGTTCTGAGGTCAAGGTCTTCGGTGCTGTGGAGACCCTGGAGAATCTGGAGGTGAGCGGCAGCTGGGTGCTTCAGGTCAGGCAGGAGCCAGGGTTATTGGGATTGGAGGTTAAGCTAGAGGTTATGGCAAAGGGTTGGGTCCAGAAGTTAAAGTTAGAGGCTAGAGTTAGGGTTAGGAAATAGGGTGGGTCGCAGCTGATGTTAATTAATTAAATGCTGTGGTTAGAGGTTACAATTGGATTAGGTTTAGGAATTATGGGTTGGGATTGGGGTTAGGGTTAGGGGTTGAGATTTGGGTTAGAGTTTGGAATTAGTATTAGGTTTACTGTTGTGGTTAGGTTTAGTGGTTAAGGCTCAGGGTTGAGGTAAAGGTGGGTTAGAATTATATAAGGGCTGAGGTTAGGATTGGGAATTAGAGGTTGGTGTTAGGATCAAGGGTTAGAATTAGATTTGAAGTTAGGGTTCGAGATTAGGGATGTGGTTAGGAGATGGGGCAAGAATTAGGGTTAGGGTATGGGATATTGGAAAAGACCTAGAGGAAAGAGGAACATGGACCTTCAGGGCTGGCAGTCCTGGGCTCTGGTCCTCTGTTCACCTGTGATTTCATTAGTTCTGTCTCTGTCTTCCTCATTGAGCATCAGTCTGAAAGTACAGCACTCAGAGCACAAGGCGCTGGGTGCACACGTTGTGCAGGAGTAGCCAGCATGGAGCGCGGAGCGTGCCCTGCTCCTGGAGGAGAGGTCCTCTCCAGGCCTTGTCGTTCTGTGATGCTCGAGTCCACAAGCCTGTGGAGAGAGCTCTGTCCTGGGGACTGAAGAGTTCAGGGCGGGGCCAGGGGCTTCCCTGTGTCCAGGTGGGAGGTGGGCGTGGGCCTGTGTTCACCCTGTACAAATGAGTTCCCTCAGCCGAGCCTTCTCTGCAGGTGAAGTCTGGGTCCCCAGCAGTGCTGGCCTTCGTGAAGGACAAGTCCTTTGGGCTGCCCAGCTTCATCACATACACGGTCGGGGTCTCAGATCCCATGGCTGGCAGCCAGGGGCCTCTGTCCACAGCCCTGGTCTTCTCCTGCCCTGCTACCAACCAGGCCATCACCATCCCAGTCACCGTGGCCTTTGTCATGGATCGCCGTGGGCCCGGCCCCTGTGAGTCATGGGATGGGGCATGAACTGTGCCAGACCTGACAGGGAGGACCAGGCTGGAGGGCTTGGGTATTGGTCGTCACCTTCAGACCCTCAGGCACAGTCACTCGCTGCCACTGGTGTGCACCTCACTTCACAAGTTACCCCATCCTTAGTGGGGTGCTCCTCTTTCATATCTTGCTGTGGTGTCCGTCTCCCCCCCCCAGGATAAAGTCCCTGTCCCCCCTGTGTTGCTCCATCTTTCCCACCTACTTGTGCCTTCCTCCCTGTTCCCTGATCTAGCCATGGTTGACCTCTGTCCTCTTTCTGGACATGTGTGGTCTCAGATAACCCTTTGGTCAGCGTCCTCAGTCCCCACCAACTGTCCTTTGAATATCACTTTTTTGCTGACACCCACACACGTGTTCCCTTTCCTTGTTGCCCTGTGACAACTGGCCTCAGCCTGGGCATTGCCCAGGGCTGCTCCCTGCTGACTTCCCAAAGTTAGATGTGACAAGAGTGTGGTCAGAGCTCTAGGTTCCTACCTGGTGAGTGCAGGACTTTGTGTGCACTCACCACCTACACCTGTGCTGGGCCACACCTGTGTGGGCTGCTTATATAGAGGATAGAGCTACAGAGGGATAGAACTCTGTCCAAAGGTGCCACAAGAGAACCCTGAGGTATACGTGGAGGATTCCAGAGGTTGTGGGGAGTGAGCCCTGTGCAAAGCAGGGGAGATAGGGTCTAGTTGACCAGTTGGGAGTAGACTACAAGAGCCAGGTGGAGACACTACAGCAGTGACAGGTGTGAGGAGAGCCCGCCCACTCCACAAATGTGCTGGGCTCCTCTGGGCCTCAGTGAAAGGAGTCAGAGAGCAGAGCAGGGGTCTTTGCCACCAGCTCCCAGCCCACCATAAGCCCTTGGGGTATTTTCAGAACTTCTCTCCTCACTCTGGGGTACCCTCACTGGCAGAGCAGCACGGAGACCTGCTGCTCAGCTGCGAACAGGGCCCCTTCCTGGGAGGAAGCTGACACACAGGGCCCCTCCCTGGGAAGAAGCTGGATCAGGGCTGGCCCAGATGGACCGAGAAAAGCAGAAGCCCCAGGGCGACAGCATGGAGCTGCCCCTGGATGGACATCTCACTACCAGAGACCTTGTCCTGGTGTCTAATTCAGGCTCGGATCAGCCACACTGGGCGGTGGAATGGGTGGTATTTTGCACGTGCCTGGTGATGTAGCCTGAGATACCTGGCTGTGGCCCTGGCGTTCTGCTGACCCTGCTTCCCTTGCACAGATGGAGCCAGCCTCCTGCCACACTTCCTGGACTCCTACCAAGTCATGTTCTTCACGCTTTTTGCCCTGCTGGCTGGGACGGCAGTCACTATCATAGGTGAGGTGACCCTGCACCTGAATTTGCATCCTGCCCCTTTCCACCCCTCCCACCCTAACCAGCCTGTGCTTTTGCAGCCTACCACACAGTCTGCACACCTCGGGAGCTTGCTACACCCTTGGCTCTCACACCCCGCGCCAGCCCTCAGCACAACCCTCACTGTAAGTACCCTAACTGCAGGCCCAGCTTGCCTGAAGTGTCTCGAAAGAAGAGGAACCCAGTGGGGCAGGAGCAAGATTAGACTCTGAGCCTATGTGAGCTGTGAGGGCTGAGCTCTAGGGGCAGATCTGGGGGGGTCTCAAGGACTTGGGTACCAGTCCTGAGTCAACGAGGGCTTCCCCAGCAGGTTGTGTGGGGTAGGAGAAGTTGGCAGAAGCAACTCTATCTGAAAAGGTACATGCTAGGACTGACCCCCAACTGTAAGACTGTACGCAAGGCTCAAGCTTGAAGGAGGAAAGGATCCCCAGGAAGAAAGCGACAGAAGCCATTTTGTCCTCCATTTGTCCCTGGTGGTCTTGGGCCTTGGTAATGCTTACAAGTCCAGCAGTCTCCTTTCTGAAGCTGCAGTGTCCAACTGCAGTGCAGCTGTATTTGGTTGCCTTGTGTCCTGACTTTGATTTGAGCCCAGCCAAGGTATCAGGAGCCCTTGAGCCATTGTGGCGGATCTTCTCAGGGCTGTGGAGGTTTAGAGAAGGGTAGCTTTATGGCTGGAAATATTGTCCTGGGGACAAGACCACATATGCCCTGGATGCCTAGAATCAAAGCCACATCCCTGGCTGCCTCGGGCCTACAAAGTGGTGCTCAGGAGTCCCACAGCCTTTGAGGCAGTGGCTGATTGGCTGTGCTCGTGGCTGTACTGTGTTCCACAGTTCTGCAGTGGCCTCATGCCTTCTCACAACCCTCCTTCCAGTGTCTGTTGAAGTCATCTTGGGGGTCTTTGTAGCATCGGTCCCCAGAGCCTGCCTCCTTGTCCCTCCCTCCACCAGTCACATAGACAGATGCCATCTGACACCAAGCCACACTCTGAGCTTGGGAAGACCAGGGATCAGCATTGTGAGCCCAGTGGGTATACGGAGGCTTGGTCCCTGGGACTGTGAGTTCCATAGACGCCCATTCAGCTTCTCTATGCCCCCTGGGTATGGAGAGACCCTTCAGGGGTCAGGGGACAGGGTTCCTGTGTATATCAATACAGTTCTCAGGACCCTGCCCTTGTCTGCTTCCCTCCGCTGGCCTGGGGAGGCCAGGGTGTGGGTAGCCACATATTTTGGCTGGTAAGTGTTGGAGCTGCCAGCTCCCATCGCTCACTTGCCCTCTTTTCCCTAGATCTTGCTGCCTCGTCACCAACCTCTTTCAACGCACTGCCTCCCGGTCGCAAAACCAGCCCTCCCTCAGGGCTCTGGAGTCCAGCCTATGCCTCCCACTAGCTGGTGTGCAGGGCCAGCGTGCAGGGACTAGCATGCGGGCCGGTGTGCAGTGTCGGAGCGGCTGCAAGGCTGGATGTCTCCGGGACAGGGTCGGCCCTGCTGGGCCCTGGGCTACCTCACTGCTGCTGTTGAAGCTGCTGCCTGGCTATGCTGCAGGGTTTTGAGTGTGTCTGCGCTTGAGTCTCCTAGGCTCAGTATGTCCACTGTTGAGTCTCCTAGGCTCAGTGTGTCCGCTGTTGAGTCCCCTACTTGTGTGAAGCTTACCCCTCTCCACATGTGATGTCTGTATCCTGAGACGCTGGGTAGTTGTAGTTTTTTCTGCATGGCTGGAGCTCCTTCTGTGGCTTTGAGAAATCTGTTCCCAAGTGGCCTGCTTGTGATGGTGCTTTAGTGAGCTCAGGGAAAGAGTTTTGGATTACTCTGGGGTTCTGTGGGGTGCTGGATGTAGATGCCAGAGTCTCACCTGCTAGGAAACACGCTACCATTGGCCCCCACTCCAGCCCTTTTGTATTGTTTTCTGCCCTTAGGGAAATATGCTTTTCTCCTCCAGTTGCTTTTAGGAAGTTATGGTGGGGGCTTGGTGTCCCTGGGGATAAAGTGCCAGGACCCCACGGGAACCAAACTATGAAATCTGCTGAGTGTCTTCCATCTCAGACCCTTGTGAAGACCTCAGTCCTCTGCTGCTTCTGCTCACAGCTGGGGAAACAGCTGGCAGGTGGCTTCAGCCACTGGCCTGTCCGAGAGAGGCTCCCTCCCTGGTCAGCTCCTCAGACCGAGCATCTTAGGGCCCATCCTTCGTAGGGCCACCTGTCAGCCGGTGACATGGGTCTTCTGACCTCTTGCTTTCTTTGGAGAAGCCTCTGTGCACAGTCCCAGCATGAGCTGTTCCTGTTTTGTGAGATGCCCAGTACCTCAGCAGTTCTGAGCCAGGGGCCCCGGGCCCCCTTTCCAACTGCCAGCTTGCCTAACTGGCCTGGGGACCAGGAAGGGGGTACCTCAAGAGGACATCTTGGGCAACCTCCTCACCCAGCACCTGTTCATACCTGACACGCCAGGGACGTGACCCCTCTGCTGCAGGCCCAGAGGCTGTGACCCTCAGGGAGATCCAGAGACTCGTCCCAGAGAGGCCACTTGTGGACCCTGGAGGTCACTAACAGCCTACAGGGACCCTGGAGGTCAAGCAGGAGCCTGTGTCCTGTGAGCTGGGCCACCATGTGGACTTTGCTGGAGCTGGGGACAGAAGACCTGACTCACCTGACTACCACAGCTCACACTGGCACTGCCATGAAGCCTTCTCTGGGTTTATTTAATAAAACTGTGTGATTTGCTACAGATGTGGTGGATTCTGGGGGACCTGATTCCCACAGCACTTTTCCCTCCTCCCTGGCCACTGGGCTGCCCCTTCCTCTATCATGGGTCCTTTCAGAGCACCTCCCCTCTGTCAGCTGCACCCTTCAGTGTCCTCTGAAGTGCCTGACTTGTCCCTGCGATGGCCTTCCCTGAGCCATCCCTGTGCTCCCCAGAGCTTCCTTGCTGCCATCTCCCAAGGGACTGGTTCTGTACCAGCCTTGGACATCTTCATGGAGCCCACATGCCCAGCCCGAACACGGTGCTGGATTATGATGAGGAGGCAGCCTTGGGAAGAAGCATCCCAGGAGAATTGCATCCTGCCCAAAATTGGCAGCTGCAGGTGCCTCTGCTGGTCCCTGTGTCCCCACCCTGAGGACTCCCCCTGACTGGATGGAGGGTAGCAGGACATGCGTTCCTAGCCTTGTGCCACTGGAAGTTATCAGGTGCTTGGGCACGCAGAGAACCCACAGCTCACTGGGATCCCTGAGAAGACAACAATGTCTTCGCTGTCCCACACTATCCCATGTGGGCCCAGATCCCAGGAACCTCTTCCTGCCTCCCCTGGACCCTGGCAGTGCTACTCCCCCTTCCCCTAGCTCTGGTCCTTTCAATTCTGAGTTTTCTGCCCTGGGACTGAGTGCTGCCTCTTCATGCCTACTTGGCCCAGCCCCAACCTTAACTGCTACAGGCAGCAAATGGACTTCCCAGCAGGCCCTGTGCCTCTCCCACCTGTCTGCCTGCTCCCGCTCTGTCCCTCCATGCATCCTTTGAGGCAAGAAAGTGTATATACACGAACCTCCCTGAGGTGGCAAGAGCCTAGTTTTCAGCTTCCTGGATGTTATACTCGGGAAGTTCTAGATCTGCTGATGTCCAATGTTAAGTGTGGAGCTGCCTGACATGGCACTGGAGATGCTGGTTTACCTTCTGGCACACAGTGTGGCTGCCAGGATCCGGAGAGCACATCACATCCAGATGTGGCAGCATCCAGAAGAGCAGAGAGACAAGCTTTCCATCTGGTGAGGACCAAGACCTCTTCCCTGGAAGGCTCAGCCGACAGTTGCATGTCCCTGTGGCTGGGGTTGATCTGACCATTCCTGGCCTGTGCTGGTGAGGGCAAAGGTCAGGCCTGCTATCTGTGAGGGTCCCTGGATGTCAATAAGCTGGTCTCCTAGACTCCACCCAGATCGACAGGGTATGTTGATGGTTTCTTGCTTTGCTCCCTTGGGACCCTATGGACCTACTGCTCAGCTTCCTCTCTCCAGGATGAGTGAGCACTTTTGGAAGCATGTCTGAAGGTACAGCCAGGTTCAGCAGGTCACCCTGTGGGGCACATTGGCCAAGCTGAAGGACCCCACAACTTGATGGAGCACTGTCCCCCTGATGGAATCAGAAAGTGATTTTAGCAGCAGTTCACCCCAAGGACACACCACTGTGCAGATGCAGCACTGTCAGCACTGCACAGACATAGCACTGTATAGATAGCACTGTGTAGACAGCACTGTGCAGACAGTGTTTTCTGTAGAGGTCTCAAAAGGGTAAAGCTCAGCTCTCTGGACTTTGTTCTGTGGCATCTGTCTGCATGTGCACTTGCCCAGTTAGACATGAGCTTTCGGAAACCTTGGTCCTTAAACATGGGCACAGAGCATGCACAACCTAGAGATGGGAGCAGGGGTGTATCTGCCCCTAGCTCCTGCCAGGAAACACCAGGAATACACTTTGCAGGCAGGGGGCACAGTGGTAAGGGGGCCCTGCATCCTGTTCCTGTCTCCCTGCATGGCACATTGCTGGATGTGATTTGTGTCCCTCCTCCTTAACAACATAGACTCCTCCAGTGTGTTTATCTTTATCAGCTTGATAGGTAGAAATACTGACTTATGTGTGAATCTAATTCCTCCACAGCTTGAAAGAACAAGACTTTGACTTTGTGGTCTTTTGTGTTCCTTTTTCAAGGTATTTACTCTTTAGTGGTCTGCCACTCAAAACCATATTTCATAAAAAGCCGCCTCATGTGGTCCGATTTGCATTAGATATTTCCATTAGCTGTTGGTTCCCAGAGCATAGAGAGTGTGATCAGCCAGTTTGAATTACTTTTCTTGTCTTTTGGTCAGTTAGTTGAAGTCGGGGTCAGTATAGATTGCCCATGTGTCTCTACTGTAAAGAGACACACTCTTTACAATAACAGTTTGGGTGCAGAGACCATGCCTAGGCAAACCCTACCTCTTGAGGACTGGCCTGGATGCTGTATTAGTTGCTCTTTTTATTGCTGTGACTAAATACCAAACAAAAGAGACTTGTATTCACAGCATAAGGTGCCGTGGGATGGTGCCAGTGTGTAAGGTGGATCTTTCTTCCTCACTTAGACCTCACAGGCCCCACCCAGAGGTGTGTCTCCTGGGTGATTCCAAACCCAATCAAGTTGCCAAGATTTGGATGTACAGTAGTCAGTCTGCTGCTTAAATGGAGTCACAGAGCCAAAGGAAGCATCGACCCCTTTGGACGGCAGGAGCCTGCCAAGGAAGGAGGGGAGTCAAGGCCACAGCCTTTCCACACTCATTATCCTCTTCCCTGCTGACCTATGGTCCGTGCTGGACCTCAAGGGCGTAGGGGGACAGAAAGTCCCATTACTAAATGCTACACATTGGGAGTTTTAGCTTGAGCATAAGGTGACCCACAGAGAGAACATACTTTATGACTGAATTTTATGTGAGGCAGTCTGCTAGAAAAATACAGTTTTTTTGGTGTTGGAGGTGAATCTACTACCTCAGGCATGCTAAGCATGTGCTCTATCAGTAATCAACCCCCTCAAATCCCAAAATGCAATGTAGAAGCCCATGATCCTATTCCCATCTATAGAACCAGACATCTGGGTGAGAGGGATTGGGGTCTGTTTGAATCATCAGGCTGCCGCAGGCATGAGGCTGAATGTGCAGAGACTGCTGCAGGTGTGAGACTACAGAGGGATGGGTGTGCCTGGGGTCAGGTTTCAAGGAGCTGGCTGAAGCCACGATTTCAACATCAAGTAAGTGAATGGTCTCAGCTGAAGAAAGGGAAAGAAGCCAGAGCTTGACGCAGGCTTGGGAATTGTCTATTACTTAGTTACATTTTATGTTGTATGTAATTAGCAATAAGATTCCAGAGGGTTTCAACAGCCATCTTGTCGGGTGACTAGTTCCATTACGGAAATGAGCATTTGGGTAAATAAAATCCAAATAAATAAAATAAAATAAAAGCCAAAGGACCTCCCCTCCACCCAGCTTCTTGCTGATGGTGTGACTGCTCAGGTCAGGGGCTTGACGAGGCACTGACTGGTGGCCCATGGATAAGAATCCTGTTTCTGCCCCTTGCCAGCCAAGTGACCTTGGGCACTTCACATCTGAGCCTCATTTTTCCTGCATGTGAAATGCTCATTACAGCATGACCTTCCGCAAGCTTGCTGCATGTGCCAAGGCTTGTGTCTTGGATGTCCCCCAAGGCTTACCTTAAAGGCTCAGCCAACAGCCTGTGGCAATGTTGGGAAAGGGAAGAACCTTTGAGAGGACTAGAGAGGAAGAGAAGTCACTGGGGATATGCTCTGAGGGGTCACTAGAACCCTGACACCCCCTCTTCCTCTTTGTCCCCAACCCTGAACTGAACCACCATGAATTGAACAGCTCTGTTACTCCAGTGCTCCCCCTGCTTCAGCACAGGGGCCAAGCAACATGGGCTGTGACCACATGACCACACGGCCCTGTCCTAGTGAGTGGATTCATCGCAGGTGTTAGTTGTGGAGTCAGAACATGACCTAGCAGTGGCCTCATGAGCCCTGTGTTCAGTCCCAGCACTATCATGAACAAACCCTTAGAGTTGAGAAGTATAAGTTTTCCTCCTTCCCCTCCCACAGTAACTCCCAAAGCCACCCCTAGTTTCTGGGGTCTGATACACTCTCCAGGAGGTGATAAGCATTCATTCCTTTGTTCCACTTACTAGACCTGCAGACGGATCAGTAATCGACCGGTGCATCACACACAGGCCTACGGATGGGTCAGGAAGATGTGTACAAGTGAGAGGCCGTGGTGGTCTGGGAATCTGAGTCCTCAACCTCGCCCACTTGACTCCAACTGCCAGGGACAGTTGGAAACAAAGCCCTGTGGGCCAAATCTTCTGCTTTGTCTGGCATTTCCCACATCTAGCTGTTGGTGGGGTGAAGTGGTCTACTGTATGGACCGTGATGATAAAATTCATTGTTAAGGAAAAGTCAGGAAAATCAGTTCTCCTTTGACATAGCTCTCCCTTCTCTGTTAGACCTGGAAGGCATTGCTAATCACCCCATTATTCTCCTGCCCAAGTAGGATGTCCCCTTACAATTCCTTCTTACCTACAGTGCTGCGTAATAGGATGACTTCATTGAGGACTCAGCTCAGAAGATTGGAAGGGCATCCCTTTGGCATGAGGAGAGAACAGGACAGGGTCCAGATAAGGGAAGTGAGCAAGAGTCATGCCTTGGGTCTGAGGTGGAAGTGCTGTTGGAAGGCAGACCCTGTCCCCACATAGAGCTGCTGCTGTCTCTGGGGGATGCTGACCTCTCCTGATGTCTCACTTCTTGCTGGACCCACCAACACTTACAACTCAAGTCATGGGCTGACAGCTTCTCAAAAGGTGGGGAAAAAGGTGGGAGCAGAGAGAGAAGTTAGACAAGGCTGCTATCTGGAGGTCCGTGGGCCGAGACAGGTCAAGCTCTGAGGACCTTCTGTCTGGTGCAAGGTTCTGGAGCTGCCAGGACGCCGTGGCCCTGGGCTGCAGGAATGGCATGGGGGAGGGGGGAGAGCTGTCAGGTGCCATGGATGGATGGGTGGGACCGGCTGCAGCCCATGGTCAGCAGAGTAAAGCCTCACAGGTAGTCAGGCAGAGAAGTATATCCTTGGTCACACTACCTCATGCCCAAGAATTGCCCTGTCAGGAGAGGAGGGAAAGGGCACACAAGTCCGGCCGGGTGCAGGTGTCTATGTTCAGCCTTGGGGCTTCTGTCTTTCCCCTCCTGGAGGGCTACCAGTGGGGAAGCTTGATGGACTGAGGTGCACTGAATTCAAGACAGCTAGGGGAGGTTGCATGGTCATTTCTCAGGAAGACAACTGGATATGAGGTAGATGAAATCACTTGGTAACATTCATGTAATTCCAGACAAAGCAGTTACTTAATTTGATAATTAAAACCTATTTTATCAAATCATGTCATAAAATAATACAGTCACAGTTGATGTGTGTTTCAGCCTGTCAACGGCTTCACAGTTCTTATTTCCTATCAATAAAATTATTCCACTAAGCACAGGCTGAGAAATTACAGAGTTCACCTAATTAGTGGGGTGTGATTTTGATTCTGTTGAGGTTTATTTTTTTTCTTTCATGTATGTGTGTATGGAGTGCATTATGTATGCGTGTTTGTGTGTGTGCATACACTTGAGCATGTGTGCCTATGGGACTCAAGAGTGGTATCGGAAATCACCCTCACTCTTTTCCACCTTATCATTGTGTGTCTGACTGATTAAATCCAGAGCATGCCATTCGGACTAGTCTTGCTAACTAGCTTGCTCTGGGGATTCCCAGGCTCCTCTTTCCAGGACTAGAATGATAGGCTGCCACCACACTCTCCTGGCGATGGAAAGTGACTCATTTCTTTCTGTAGTCTTTGCCATCCCCTCATTCCTTCCTCTCCGCCCTAGCCTACTGTGTTGGGGGTTCAGCTATTTGTTAAGTCTCTGCCGCCCTCAGTGGACTGCTCTGGCTCGTAGCCCCAGTGGAACTAGACCCAGGCCCAGCAGCTGCAGTGATGGATATTGTCAGGGCCTGAGGAACACGGCCCACAGCTGTGGCTTCTCATCTGATGCAGAGGGAGACAGCCGGACCACAGGGAGGCCACTTGCCAGAGGTCTGCTGCTTCAGCCCAGCTACTTCCCTCCCACTCCCACCCCCACTGTGGCTTGAGATCCTGAATCTATCAGATGTCCTTCTGTCCATCTCCTCTTGTGTCTCCCCAGCTCAGCTTCTGCATCAGGAGTGCTGGCAGAGACAAATCTCAAGCTTTCTCTCTCCTGCCTTCCTTTCTCCCCATCTAGTACATGCAGCCTCCCTGCTCCTGGGGGTTCACTGGAAGTGTTGTTGCTCAGATACAACCAGATTTGAGTCAGGATGTCCACACAGCCTCGTGTTGGGATGTCCTGTCTTTGCAGTCATGGCGGCAAATTGGGGAGCAGACAGGCAAGCAAGAAGCAAAGTACATGCCTGTGCCCTCCATCCCACCCTCCTGGGCACCCTTCCCTCTCCAACCCCCACTAAGGCATCTTTCCCTCTCCAACCCCCACCTTCACTGGGGTGTCCTTCCCTTCCACCACCCTCACCCTCAGGGTGTCCCACTGCCAGCAGGTTGCAATGGATTCCTTAACTGTAGAGATTTGGGGAATTTGATGTTTCAGGATACATCAAGCAGTGAACAAGTCTGTCACCTTTAACACCCCACAGCACTCCAAATCTCCTCTTCTGGTTTTCCTTGAAATGCATAGCATGGAACTCGGTTAAAGCATCTGCTTGCAAACCTGCCCACTGGTGTTCAATTCCCAGAAGCCACATGGTGGAAGGAGAGAACTGACTTCCCAAAGCCATTCTCCATCCTCCACCTATGCACCATGGCATGCAAAAGTATTTTACCAAGAGCAGCATGTTATTGGCATACTATGGTCTCCACAGAATATTCTTCCTGATTCAGTTTGGTTTGGTTGGTTTTGGTTTTTTGACATAGGGTCTCACTTTATAGTCTGGGCTACCTTGGACCTCACTATGTAGCCCGGCTGGCTTTGAACTACCAGCGTTGGAATTACATGCCTGACTTGTAAATTGCGCCTGTTGAGCAACGTGCTCCTAAGCCCCCACCTCTCAGGACCCCTCTGCTCTTGCAACCTCTTTGAGATCACCTTGCCCCGCGTGCCTGGAGGCTCCAAGCACCCGTCCTGCACCTGCTCTCGTCCCTTGACATATCGAGCTCTAGCTTCTTCCATGTCATAGATGACAGGATTTCATCTTTGCTATGTCTGAATTGTATTCCACTGCATAGAACTCCCCCCCCTCCCCGGCCCCCTTATCATCCTGGCTGTAGCAACCAGCTGTGTAGCAAACAAGAGCCCTCTTTGGCATATGGACTCCTCTTCCTTTGCATGAATACCCAGGAGTGGGCTGCTGGGTCATATATAGCTCTCTTTTTTAAGTTTTTGAGGCACTTTCTTGCTGTTTACCATGATGTTTGCCCTGATCTATATTTGTTCTTCCAAGGTTCTTTTGTATGTGTATGTGTGCATGTGCACGCATGTTTGTTTGTGTGTGTATGTGTATGTGTGTGTGCGTGTATAGGATAGAAATGATTTCTCACAATTAGAGATACCATAGTCCACTCCCCTCCTGCAACCCATGAATCTCCTGCAACCTCTGTCTCTTCTGCAGCCCATGCCTCTCCTGCAACCTGTGTCTCTCCTGCAGCCCGTGTCTCTCCTGCAGTCCGTGTCTCTCCTGCAACTCATGCCTCTCCTACAGCCCGTGCCTCTCCTGCAGCCCGTGCCTCTCCTGCAGCCCGTGCCTCTCCTGCAGCCCATGCCTCTTCTGCAGCCCGTGCCTCTCCTGCAGCCTGTGCCTCTCCTGCAGCCCATGAACTCCTGCAGCCTATGCCTCTCCTGCAGCCTATGTCTCTCCTGCAACCTGTGCCTCTCCTGCAGCCTGTGCCTCTCCTGCAGCCCATGAACTCCTGCAGCCTATGCCTCTCCTGGACCTTGCCTTTCCTGCAGCCCATGAGCTTCTGCAGCCTGTATTTCTCCTGCAGCCTGTGCCTCTTCTGCAGCCTGTGTCTCTCCTGCAGCCCGTGCCTCTTCTGCAGCCCGTGTGCCTCCTGCATACAGATATACCAGGAGTGTTTTGCTGGGTCAGTATGAGTCTATATTATTAGTCATTCATCACACATTTATTTATCATCAATGTGTGCCAGGTCTCTTGCATGCCATGTTCAACACAGCCCTGGTTGCCACAGCCAGGATGGTAAAAACGTGTGTGTGTGTGTGTGTGTGTTGGGGGGGGGGTTCTCATGCACAATGGAATACAATTCAGTTTATGCAAGATGGATCTGTCCCTGCCTGAAGAGCCAGCGATCCAGCTGCAACGATGATCCATGCCCAGTGGTCACTAATGAGGGTTGTGCCTGGTCAGGGAGGGCTCTCTGGGAAAACAATGGCCACTGTGGGCTAAGGGCCAGAACGAAGGTCATGGTGAGCAGAGAGGCAGGGTATAGGTGCTGCTCAAGGGCTGAGCACATCCGCAGGCCATGGGCAACTAGCTCACATCCCTCTGGGAGAGCCCTCATTGGGCTGCACTTCTCTCTAGATTGCTTCCCAGAGAAGTCCTGTGCTATGCTCTAAGTTCCTGAGCCTGGATCCTCTCCTAGATCCTCGCCCTGCCAGGCTCCTGAACCAGTCACCCTGACTCGGGTTGATTCTGCTCTGGTCCAGAGCAGTAGGCCAGGGATAGCGTGGGAAGTAACAAGAGCTGCCCGGATGGAGCAGCTGAGCCTCCTTGTGTAGGACAGAGTCCTTCATAATTCACTCTTGCTGCTTTCTGGCCCTGGAAGGAACCCTGGGAAGCTTCTGGCCCCTTCCATCGTTTTGGTGGGTTTGAGGAATATGTGAAGGCACTTTGAAGTATGCTTAGCGGGAGAAGAGCAGGCTAGAAAGAAGGGTTGTGATGCCTGGACCTGGAATATCCCCCGAAGCCCGAGTGCTAAAAGCTTGGTGGCCAGTATTGGTGGCTTAGGATATGGAGGAGATTTCAGAAGGAAGGGCCAAGTGGGGAGAAATGAGACCACTGGGGTGCCCTGGAAAGGGGCCATTGGGATCCTAGCCTTCTTCTCTCCTTTTCCTCTCTTGCCAGACACCATGGAGCAAACAGGCATCTTCTATTACTCATCCTTGCCACAACATACTCTGCACACACAGACCAAAGCAGCAGGGCTGGAGACCATTGGCTGAGACCTGCAAGTTCCCTGAGACCATAAACTAAAAATACTCTCCCTCCTTTAAACTGACTGCCTCAGACGTTTCATCACAGCACTTGAGAGGTGGCAGGAGAGCTACATGACCTTAGCATGTACCAATACTGTGACTGCCGTCTCCGTGGACACTCCATGGCCATCATCACTGTGGCTCATTCCCACTTGTGGATACTGTATTCCCTGCTCATGGACACTTGTGGCTGTTGTTTCTAGTGTCTCCATGCCTCGTGGACACTCCATGGTCATCATCGCCGTGGCTCGTTCCCTGCTCATGGATGCTCTGCGGCCTTTGTCTCTGACATCCTCCCTGCTACTGCTTGTGTGCATTGTTCCCTGCACGTGGACGTCATCTCTAGTGTCTTTCCTGCTCGTGGACACTCCATAGTTTCCTTCTCATTCGTGGAAGTCCCTGGCCATCGCCTCTTGACCCTCCCACATATGCAGATATTCTTCTTTCCCCTCGCTCTCCTTTTTTAGCACAGTGAAACATATCTGTAACAATCAAATCCCAGAAGTGACATCCACCCCCATTGCCAGCACTGTGGTCACGCACACACGTGATGGCATGTAGGAGCCTGCCTCCATCACCATGTTAATGTACCCCTTGGCCTGATACCCTCAGAAGCCCATCTGCCCACACCTGTCCCTCCCTCCCCCAGCTACCACAGAGCAGCACTCAAGTGCGAAGGGCTGTGTGATCTTGGGCCAGGCACTGGCCTCTCTGAGCCTCGGCTTCCTTGTTCACAGACGGAACGCAGCACATGCGTGGAGCACCCATCACCTGTTCCATCCTCTGCTTGGAGACTCAACTCCCCTGGTACTAACATCCTAGTTGGGGATCCCGTCTCCATGGGAACTCCATCTTCAGCAGTGCTTAGGTTCAGCATAGTGGCAGCATCTGAGCTGAATCTCAGCCTTGTCAAGTCAGCAAAGAGGGGCTGGTGTGACATAGACTGCAGAAGACATGCAGAGGCCCTGAGGTAGTAAAACAGCCAGTATGCTTGTGACCAGAACGGGTACAGTGGAGTGAGGGTGCCAGACTGAGGAGGTAATGACCACCAAAGAAACCCAGTTATGCAGAGATTTAAAAAAAAAAGATTTTTTTTTTGAAAAGTACAGGTATATTCCATGCAAATTCTGGGGCTTTTTGTGCTTAAAAAAGCCATTCCCAAAGTGGCTGGGCACCATATTTCAGCAACAACCATGGGCGGGGAATTGAAGGGTTACAGGAGAGTCGGCTGCAGACAGGGCCAGGCAGCTGGGATGTGACTAGATGTCCAGAGGGTCTTGCTTAGCAGGGACAACCCTGCAATCTCCAGCAGGGCCCAGGAGCTCCTGATGGAGAGGGAGGCTATTCCTTGCTTAACAGGGGTCCCCAAAACAAGCAGTGCGAGTCACCCACATTTCAAACAGTGAATGACTCATCTCAGGCAGCAGGCAGGAAAGCACTGCTGTCTCAGAGCCCAGAGTCAGAAAACCCCTTTTGTAAGTGACGTGGGGGAGGGGACCAGGGTAGTAGGAGAGTGATGTTAAAATTAGCAGGACTGCATGCTCTTAATTGAAGATGAAGCCAGTGCTACACAGATAGGTAATGGGCTTCCTCCAGGTGAAGGAGAGGGAGTCGGATCAGCTTGGGATTATTCATGGGGAGCTGGAATGGTCCCCTACATAGACTCCACCTGTTTGGGGGGATAGAAGGGTATGAGGATCCCCAACTGCCATGGACAAAACATACACCTGCCCATCCTCTCTGGGCCTCAGTTTCCCCATGTAGACAAAGAAGGTCTCTTCTTTAGAGAGGGTGGAGGGGCAATGGTGGCCCACACCAAGGTGAGGGTCAGGGGAAGGGTGACTGAGCACCCCCTTGCAGATCTGGGGTCTGCCTCAGGCCATGCGAGAGCCTCAGGCAGATGAATGAGTGAGTGAAGGAGAGCGTCTTGGCGATTCCCTTCCTTTCTGAGGGTGTAGCTATTTAAGGCTTGTGCCTGGCATTTCCAGACAGCGTCACATCAAACATATTAAAAGGCACCCGCATGCCTCATTAAATAAAATTTATGTACAACTCCAGAAGAGTTGCGTTGAAATGCAATTGACTATTTGACTAATGCTATATTCTGTGGGTATTTAATTAAGCATTTATTCATTTTGACATGTCAATGTATGTTTTTTCCTCTTTCCCCCACTCTCCAACTCAGATTTATGCACAAACCCCTGACAAGCTACTGGCTGAAGTGCGGGTCCCCACGCACCATACAGCTGGTCTGGTGGCCCTGGCTGTGCCTGAGATGCAGCCCTGGGCTGGAGGCGCACACCTGGGCTCCTGGGAGTGAACTCTGCTAGTGGCTGGTGGGTCCACAGTGGGAGACCACTGGAGCTAGGACTATTTGGACGGTGTGCATCTGTCTAAAACTTGGAACCCAAAGTGGTGGGATTTTAAGATGGAGGAGGAGAGCTGACAGTGAGGCCCTCGGGACAGATTGGTGCTGCTTGAAGAGGCACTGGAGAGCCCTGGCCTATGATTGTGTGGACCTAAAGAGAGCTGGTATTTAGATCCTGGACATTGCAGCCTGTAGAACTGTGAGCAATCCATTTTAGTGCCAGACTTAAGGGTCTGTGTTGTGGCACCCAGGCATCTTGTTGAAGTTGGTGGTCTTCACTAAGCCAGAGATGAGATTACAGCTGCCAGCTAACCCATCTGGCCAGAAAGAAGCCAGGACCCATGTTGGCGTCATTCTGAACCCCCTCTGGCTACTTTCCTGGGTGAGCAAGCAGGGCAACTGTGCCCTCTCAGTCACAGGGCACCCCTTTAACTTTGTGGCTTCCAATCCCCTACAGTAATAGAATCATCTCCAGTCTGTAGGTGTTCAGGCAGAGCAGGTGTGTTGGGGTAACTCGTCAGGACTAGTCCCATGAGACCCCAGAACACGCAAAAGCTCTGAGGTTATTTGAGCAGGGTGAGTGTCAGGGAGGGACAGTGAGACTGGCCCTCTGCCTCTGGCTCCTAGCAATTTCCTGAGTCTAGGAAGACAGTCTCAGCCAGGCCCTGGGTGCTAACATGGTCCCGGAGCCCAGTACCTTCCTGGTTTTGTTTGTTCATTCAAGACTGTCTTGGTATACAGTCACTGGAGATTAAAACCTTAAGGATGGTTTATAATTAATGTACGTATTTGTGTGTGCCATGCTGGAGTTTGGGCTGCCTGGTCTGCGGCAGGTGGTTTACCCACAGCTCTCACGAGCTTGTGAGTATGCATTGAGCTGGTTCTTGGCTCTCCTTGGTTCCGGCAGTTTCTCAGAGCCTTTGAAAGAGGCGGCTTTGTAGCTGGGGACTTTCAGCTAGGTGGACAAGGGGGTCTGAGCGCCCCTCCTGAACAGTAGACAGGGGTGATGGGTAAGTCACTTCCATGGCCAGCTTCTTGAAGTCTGGAGTTGCAGGTGACACTCCTCAGGCACACAGAGAGTGGGCAGCTCTGAGAGTGACCCTGCAGGTTTAGGGTCAATATGTGCTGCAGCGCATCTGACCCGCAGGAACCCCAGGTCCTGCGGTGGGGGGCAGAGATACTCCCAGTGTATGATGCATAGCTGGGCCTTGGCCAAAGTCTATGTCTTTTTTGAAATTAACTAATTATTGCTATTTTAAAAAAAACATGAAACAGAGAACACAGAAAGAAGACAGTGTGTGCTCAAGAGTACATATGGGGGGGGTCAGAGAACAGCTTCTGGAAGTCAGTTTTCTCTTTCTATCTTGTGGACTGTGGAGATTGAACTCAGGTCTTCAAGTTTGCATGCAGGAGCCTTTAGCCACTGAGCCATCTGGCTGGCCCTACCTTTTTAAATGTCATTTCTTTTCATTCTTTTAGATTTTCATACACGAATCCAACAAGTTCATGTTTTCACTCCTTATTATCTAAACCTATTTCCCCTCCTTTCCCCACTTTCAACCTTATTTCCTGCCAGTCTCCCTCCAACTTTCATGTCTTTTTGGGTGTGTGCACTGTTGGGTTTCATCTGGGATGCCTGTGCTGGCTGGTCTCACTACGTACCCAGGCTGGCCATAGACTGGTGATCCTCCTGCTTCAGTCTCCTAGATGGCTGGGATTACAGGTGAGTGCACCCGGCCTGGCCTTTTCATAGGTAAGCCTTTACCTTGGTAGCTGCCAACCCACTGGGACTCACTCAGCTGTCTTGCTTATTAATGTATTCAACCAATCATAATATTCTCGCAGGTTTTAAGGTGGTAACACTGTCGCTGCGCTGTTTTATTTTTCCTGATGGCTTGGAGAGGACACCTTCCATCTCTACTCTCCTAGTGATTATGTTTACACCTTTCCACATGTTTTCTACTCTTCTTGATGTCTTAACAGTCTGTGTGTTCTGACCTGGGTCTGGTGATACTGTAAGCCTTGAGTCAAAGATCAGACAGGAGCACAGCATTGCACACCTGCCATGTGCCCAGCATGTCCTGCATATCCTGGGAGCAGAATGTCATGTACCTGCCATATGTCAGGCAGATCTTCCTGTCTCAGGTGGGTTTGCTGTATCCTCAGAGCACCTGGTGAGGGGATTACAGTTCCTGTCTGCAGAATGGGAATGGTGCAGCTCAGAGCTGAGAGCCACCCAGGGCCCCTCAGCTACTTGTGACCCAGCTGGATGACCCAGTGCTGCCCTTCCAGTGGCCAGTCTGTCCTCTGACTGGCACATCCTCAGGAGACAGTTGGGTGCACTGGGACAGCTGAAGGCATGTGGTCCAACAGTCTTACACCTCAGACCCTGTGTCCCTTGGTGTGGGTTCTAGGCGCAAAATGACATCTTTGCCGATTGGGATCTCGGCTAGAGACTGGGGGCACCGCCCATTATGGCAGAAGCTCTGGGTCTTCCCCTCACTCCTTCGTGATGTTAAGTGGCCCTAGGCGGCAGCTGGTGGGAACTGGAGTGTGGGATTAGCCAGGCTGCCTCTGCCTCCAGAACCAAGTGTAGCAAAGGAGATGGGCACTACACAGCAAGGGGGACAGGCACTACACAGCCCTGGGACAGGTGCTGCACAGTGAGGGGGGTAAGCACCATGTGGCAAGGGGGACAGGCACCATACATCGAGGGGAATGGGCACCCAGCAGTCTGAGACAGGTGCTGCCTTCCAGATCTGTCAGTGTGACTCAGTTCAGAATAGGTGATGTGTGGGCCTGGAAACAGTGTCTGGACTTTATAACTATTTTATTAGTGAAAATGTGAAGTGCTGTGAGAAGCCATGCATGCTTGTGTGTGTGTGTGTGTGTGTATGTGTGTGTGTGTGTGTGTGTGTGTGTGTGTCTACACTTGTACCCCTTCCCCTATTCTAGGGGAGCTGTTACCAGGAGCACTAGAAGGGGAACAACACTCCACTCAAATGAAGCCCATCTGATTGTCACACAGTGCTGTCTCCTCATGGTTTATTCTTTACCAGCTTGGTTGAGATGTTAGCAGCACAGGACTCATCCTTTCTAAGTGTGTATTTCAAAGGCTTGATATATTGATAGATATGACACCTAATCTCACCTTTGCTGTCAGAGGAACACACTTTTAAGTTTGATGTTATCAAACTTAAGTTTGGCTTTCTGTTATAGTACACTTAATGTTCTATAAATATGATCATGCTTTTAATTTATATTTCCCTGGTTACTAATAATGTCTCTATGTGGTATATATTAAGGTTTTCTCTTATTTTTGTCTAGAAGTCTTTTTTAGCATGTTTGCTAAATGCATTCAAGTCTATGCTTTCGTCTAAGTTAAGTCATATAACTAACTATTGGGAGGTCTGGTCATTCTTTGGCATGTGAACAACTAATTTCAGTATCAGTTGAAAGATCATTCTGTTCTTACTTAGTTGCCTTAGTGTCTTCCAGGACAATTGCTCAGATGCACATGGATCTTGAGATCAGCTAGTGAGTGTCCCTCAACTTTTCCTTGTTGGTGGTTTGGATGGGACACGTTCCATCCTAGAGCCCTGCCTGTCTGAGTCTCCCTAGTCACTGGGACTAGAAACATTTCCCGCAGATATCCAAATGTCCTGGCTAGGGACATTGTAACCTCTGAGCCCCAAGAGAACCTTCCAAGGCATGAGAATGAGGCTGGCATCAGCGGCACTGAGAGAGGAAGGAGCAGGGCCAACTTTTCCAGGTTCTGAGGAAATTGATTTTTAATCTGGAATTCGATACCCAGCCAAACTATCAATCAATTGTAAATGCAAAATAAAAAGCTTGGGACACATAAGGGCTCAAAGACCTTCTCATAGACTTTCCCTGAAATAACTGCCGAGGATGGACACCGCAAAACAGAAAATGTATCTGAGAAAGAGCTCATGGGATCCAAGAAATTTTGGATCTGATCCAGAAGTGTAATGCCAAGAAATCCCCAGCAATAGCTGTGTGGCCAGCCCAAGACGCAGCCAACTCTGGAATCATCTGGCCCAAGTTACTACGGTGAGTAAGACGGCTCCAGAGAGAGGATTTTAGGAGAAAAATAGTTCTTACAACAAATGGTAATCTTAAAAGCATGCTCTTACCGAGAAGCTATGTGAATGATAATAAAAATGAATTGATGGTTATACAATCAATTCCCATGTCTCTTCCGAAATTCTGTTACCTTTATTTTCTTTGGCATACATATCATCTTCTGATTACAGGGGTGTGTGGGATGGGGAGAAGTGCTGCCCACCTGGAGCAGAGCAGGGTGGGGTGGGAATTGGGGCAGCTGCAAGTCCCTCTCAGCCAAGTGAAGCCTTTGTGCACACACTATTTCAAAGATGCTCACATGGAGTCTTGTGCAGATCTGGTTCTTGCTCTGTGCTTTGTAGCATGCTGTCCGTCCTTGGTACCACATGTGGCTGGGGTTATGAAGAAGGCCTGCGCTTGCTCTGGGTGGTCACCTGTGTCCATGCTCCAGCCGTTTCCATGGTTACTGAGTTCACACCCACAGCTTGAAATTGATCATGGAGGGGACATTTACCCCCTAGAGATAGGCGGATGCCTTCGGTAGGACTTCTGGGTGGCTTTGTGCCATTGCTGTCCTCCAGGGGTGTCCTCCAGGGCTGGCCGTGTGATTTAGGGGCCCTATCAAATGAATGTGCACTCCTGCTCAGAAGGTAAGTCATCCGAATGGTGGGGGGCAGCACCCCACAGGCATCCCTGCTGAGGATGGGCCCTGTACATCTGACCTGCTTACACGGTCTCCAAGGACAACCCCAAGTGAGCAGCAGGGCCATGTCTATCCTGTTTGTGACCGTGGAGCCAAGGCACAGTGGATACCCAGGGTCACGGGCTAAGCAAGTGACTGGCTAATGCATTGAGGACCAGACTCTGTTCCCAGTTGGGGTGGCTTTCGCACTGGGGGTTTACCCATGCCTTGGCTGGGAAGAATGGTGCGAATGGCTTTGACTTGCCTATGACCCACAACTCCAGGGATCCACCTGTAGCTGGAATAAATGGGATGGAGGTCAAGGGTAGCCGAGAAGGCAGGACAGGGGCTCATCACACCTCTGCGCTCTCTCCCACTTCTCCCTCTGCATAAGGCAGAGGACCCCGTGATGCGGTTGGAGGGAGCCAGGAAATAGGTCCTGCTCATCCCACATCCATTTCCCCACAGTGCTCAGGACCTAGGGAAGATCAGGGGACCTGCCAGGACATGTGGGCAGCTCCCCCAGACCCTGTGAAGCTACTTCCATCTTCTGCCTCGGCCATTCCTAGAGGTTCCCAATGTATCCATCCCTCTAGGGGCTCCAGGGCCATGTGGATGGTACTGACAGGGTACTTTGTGGCAGTGACAAGGGGACAACTGCCAGAGAGCACGGCCACAGTGTGAGGGGGTGTATGGGGGCTCGGATCCAGACAAGACTACTGACAGGGCATGTGGAGGGGGAAAGGGCCCACTGCTCCTTCCCCTGCAATTCCCCTGGAACTGTGGGAGGATTTAGAATTGAATTCGCCTCACCTTTGAGCACCTGTAGAGATCCAAGCATGACTACAGGGTCAGGTCTCCCTGGACTGGGAGAAGCCTGGGCTACATGCATCTTTTTGGGACACTCGATATAGTACAAAGTGAAAAAGTAGTGGAATAGGATTGCAAAGGTATTTGTATATTTAAATATAAAAAAGACAAATAACAAGTACCTTTTACATATACATACAGGGTCATTATCAATATGATTTTGGTTTTCATGAGATGGCTAGAAGACTTACAAAGAGAGCATTAACTTCAGAGTGTGCTACGGTAGCTTGCTAACAAGCCAAGTTCATGACAATTGCACTTAGAGTAGTGTGTGTATGTGTGTGTGTGTAGCATCATCCCAATAAAAAAGACCTGGTGATTGTGAGGCTATCTGAAAAGCGCCCTGTTTGAGTTTCTCTTCCTTTGCTGATACAAATCCAAGGTCACAACCACTTAGGGGAGCAGGGTTTATGCAGCTCTTTGCATGGCAGGAGAGTGTATGCTGACATCAGAAACCGAAGGAACTGACCATGTTCACAGGAAGAGCAGAGACTGTACACATGTATGCCAAAGTGAAAACCAGTTCTCTCCATCTTATCTACCTGCTCAGAAAATGGCCCCACCCATCATGACTGGTCTTCCCACATCCCACTGGCTTTCTCAGGGTTTGCCTTAACTGTTAGTTCTTCACAGCTTTGTCCAAAGATTCAGCCTTCCGTTGTCCCGGTTGGCACCCATATCTAAATGGCGCAGGCCCCGATGTGCTGACCTGACCACAGGCATGCCCAAGGGGCACCCCAGAAGGATATAGGATCCTGGAGCCCCGTTCCTGTAGGAAGGCATACCCTTTGCTGGAGGTGGAGAGATATCAACAAACATTAAGTATGGCATTCTGACAGAGAAGCCAGGTTTAATTAATGCGAACCTCATGCCAGTCTTGACAAAAACTCTGCCAGCAAAATGCTAAAAAGCAAGTTTTTGAAATTTATGAAATGTAGCTAAAGGTTTACTCGGAGGCAAATTTATAGCCTTTGCAGCATTTGCTAGAAAACAAGAAGCAACAGAAGTAATCTTTAAGCTAAGAAGAAAAATGAAAATAAGTTTAACCCAAAGAAGTTTGGAATATGAAAATAATAAAGATTAATTAAAACACAAAAAATATGGCTGAGGAAACTAAGCCCCAAAAGGCAAAATCAATTGCTTCAGGTCGAAATGTTTTGGGGCCACCTAGAGTGCAGCAAGGGAGGGGGTTTGGCAAACTTGTGCTTGTTACTACAGGCAAACCCCATGTTAGACCTGTAAACAATGTCACAGTTCTCACACCACCTAAAATCATGGGTGAAGGTGTATTGTGTGAAGGTATATTGTTCTGTTCCTTTAACTTTTCTACTTCAGAGTGGCTGGGGAGAGACAAAGTCACAGTTATGGCTTTGGGGTGTGTGTACACTCGGTGAAGGGGTGCCTGGCTGAGGTTCAGAGATTTGAGGAACTGAGTGTTGCATGGCAGGAGAGTGTGCTGACATCAGAAGCCGAAGGAACTGACCATGTTCACAGGAAAAGCAGAGACCGTACACATGTATGCAGTGCAACTGAGTGAGTATAGGGCTGAGAGTGAGGTCTGAGGGGTCCGGCTGAGAAGCCGAGGGTGGTGGGACAGAAGAGACTGGGCAAGAAACTGATACAGATAGAGAGCAAATCTGGAGCGCTGAGGGGGTGGGGCTGGGCGCTGACAGCCGTGGTGAGACTAAGGGGCGGGGCGGGGACACCGAGGGAAGGGCTGAGAAAGGGGCTCTGAGGGGGAGGGGAGGGACTGGCTGACTAGGAACAGGGCTCGGAGAGGGCTGGACAGACTGGAGGCGGGGCGGAGCTCTGACGGACAGGGTTATGGGGCGGGGCTGAGGCCAATGGGCCCTAGAGTACGGACTGAGGAGGCGGGGCTGGGACGCTCAGGGGCGGGGCTGAGCGGCGGGGCGGGGCTAAGCGGCGAGGCGGGGCTGGGGTGCGCAGAGGGCGGGAGCTAAGGAACAGGGTGGAGGGGATGGGACTTAAGAGCTGAGAGCTTTCTGCCCAAGTGCTTAGGGGGCGTGGCCTGAGCGCCGAGGAGGCGGAGACTAAGTCAGGGGCGGGGCAGAAGCGCGGAATTGCTGCGGCTGGAGGGAAGCCGCGCGCGGGGTGGAGAGGCGGGCCCGGCAGGCGGCGCCCTCCTGCTCTGGCACCTCCTCTCGCGCCGGTCGCGCGGCTCCCGCTGCCTCTCGCGTCGCAACCGGCACTTTGCAAACTCCTCGCCTGCCCGTGGCGGCCGCAGCTCCGCGCCCTGCCGGCCCCGGGGCAGCGGGCTGCGGAGCGCGGCAGCGCGGGGAACCGGAGGCGCCGAGGCGCCGGGCGGGCGGCGGCGGAGGCGGGAGCCGAGGCGGGGCCGCGCCAGCCCCGCGCTGCCGCGCCCCCCGGGCCGAGCCCCGCGCCGCGCCGAGCCGCCGTCCCCGCCGCGCAGCCATGGCCGCGCCGCCGCTGCCGCCGCCGCCCCGCCGCCTGCTCGCCTGAGGCGCGACCGGCCGCCTCGCGGGGACCATGGCCAGCGCCGCCGAGCCCCCCGGCACGGCGGTCGAGTACCTGCAGGAGCTGACTCGGATCGTCGCGGCACAGCAGGAGCTGCTGGCGCGCCGGCGGCGGCGCATCGAGGAGCTGGAGCGCCAAGTAGCGCGGCTGAGCCGCGAGAACGCCGGGCTGCTGGAGCGGCACCGGCGACACCTGGCCGCGTGCGCCCGCCGTCCTGACCCGGGCCCCGGGGTCGGCCCCGGCCCGCAGCCGCTCCGCTCCATCCCGGAGCTCAGCGGCCGGCGTGACAAGTAAGTGGAAACCAGCGGGAGCGGGCGTGCCGTGGGCGCGCGAACTTCTTGGGGGGCCGGGCGGGCGCGCGACCGCGGAGTGCCCTTCGCTGGACCCCGGGCTCCTGGGAAGCCTCGCGACCGGAGCGGGTGTTGGAGAGGATCGGGCTTCCCAAGCAACGGCCCGGGGCGCTGCCTTGCGCGCCCGCCTCCAGAATCCGCGGACGGCACGAGCTCCGGCTCTCGGGATCCCGGAACTCCCATCGGGCCTCGGCGCGCGGCTGCCGGCTCCGGGCAGCGCTGGAGTGCCGGTTCCGGGGGCGCGAGGGCGGCTTGGAGGGCGCAGGCAAGCTCGGAACCTGCGCTCTGGGTCACTCTGGCGTGGTGGTCACTTAACGGCTCCTGCAGGATCCAACCCGGGGCCCGTGTCCGCCTCCCTCGATACGCCTCCATCTCGTCCTCAGCAGCCTGGAGTTAATTCCCCCGCCTGGACCCGAGATTACCTGAGCTATTTCGGACTGAGGATTAAGGGGACAGCCCCGCCGCCTGGGCTCCGAGGCTGTTGCACTGTCTTCGGGGGAGGCTGGGAGCGAAGCCCGTGCACAACCCTGGTGTCTGGGCGCGGCTCGAGCCCAAACTGGAGTCGTAGGTGAAGATGTGGTTGGGTTGCTGCGAGCTGCTAGCTCTCTGCCCATCCCTTCTGCAGCTGTCTTTGGAACTGCCTGGGTCACACTGGAAGAGCTTCGCGGTGGCGGGGGAGTGGCTGGTCACTTGTTCCAGGGCAGGCGACTTGCCAGGCTTTGGGCATGAAATGTAATGCAAGGAGTTAGCCTGGCTCCGAAATGGGAGTCTGGTTCTTGGGCATTGGAAATTGAGGTTTCTTATCTCCGAGACCCCAAATGGGGTGCCTCTTGCTGTAGTCCAGGGATGGAAGGTCGGCCACCATCTTGCTAGGCGCACTAGCCCTAGACAAGTCTTCTGTCCTCAGTCAACTCTCGGAAGAGGAGTGTGTGCTTGGGAGGAGAAAAGGGGGGGGGAGGTGTCAGCAGGGTGGGTTAGGATGACATACCCTACTTTTGTTCCCTGGGAGGCACAGGGCATGTGGCTACCTTGCCGCGGGAGTCACCTCTCCTGCGTCCCACTCTTAGTTCTGAAGTTCCCTTCATGTTTGTCTTGGCCGAGGTTGTGGGTCAGCTGGTGCTGGTTGCCAGCATTGAAAGAATACTGGGGGCTGCGCAGGTGCAGTCCCTAGTAGCTTAGGGAGGCGAGCAGATGCCTCAGCACTATCCCAAAGGTAGAATCCTTTTTCTTCTTCAAAGTCACCCTAGTGACCAAGTGGCATGCTCGCACAGCAGAATTCTTAGAGGCAGAGGGTTCCCTCCTTGCCCAGAAATCCCTAGGGTCCATTCACACTGTGGCCTTGGGGAAAGCTACGAATACAAATTCTAGGACATATTTTAGAAGTTCCCAGCTCTAATACCATTTAGTTCTCTCCAGTAGCGGCACAACCAATTCTTGTGTCACCTTAAAAAAAAGTGTAGCAGCGCAACCAAAGCTTGTGTCACCTTAAAAAAAAAAGTGTAGTGTCACCTTAAGGAAAGCAGCAGTGTAGCCCTTGCTCCCTGTTCAGGGTGGCTTCTAAACTTTGTGCATTCCTTGAGCTGAGCATGAAGGCTGAATGTGGATTCTAAGGCAAGCTGGAGTTTGCATCTGTCAGAGACTCCAGGGTGTTGTGTGTTTGCTGACTTGCAGACCACACAGTGAACAGGATAAGAATGAGAACTGGGGTCTCTCTTCAAGACAGTGCAGTAGTAGCCTTGATTTCCCACTGGTGACTCATTCCCAGCCTTATGAGAAGAGGAATGTTTGTGACTTTCTATCCAGGCATGACACTTGCACATTCTCTCGGTCAGTGGCATGGTATTTGCTCGCTCACGTATTTGGGATTCTGGGGCACTGGGGGATCTGTGGAGCAAAGTGATTGATGTGAATGAGTGTGGGAATAACTAGCCCCTCGAGAGCTATTATTAAGCACCTTCCATATGCAGAACCACAGGAAAGAGGAGTTAGGCCTATAGAAAGGAGCAGGGGTAGATGAACTTGGCCCCGGGCCACCTCTGCACGTTCAGCTGGTGACTGTGGGCCTCATCTTCTGTAAAGGAATACAAAACAGAACCGAGCCTAGCTGTCTCCATACTCCAGAAGACAGTAAGTAGAGAGGAAATGGGCACCCAGTAGGTGCCTTCTGTAGGTCAAATTCTTCTCACCCCTGTCAGCTTCTCTTGTTTGGGGAGAGGGAATCAGCTGAGCTCAGACAGGAGGTAAGATCTTTCGGACTGAATGCAGGCGTGAGGGACATGGGACATTGAGGGGGTCATGCAAAGTCAGGTTGGGAAGGAGCTGGCCATGATGACTGAGCCTGTGATTCTAGGGAAGACAGTGCACGCCTCAGAGTGGAACCAGACCAGGCTGTGTTCCTCCCTGTGTGTGCACACTGCCGATATCACTCGCAGGCCTCCCCAGCAGCATGAGATGGTCCTTGTGAGAGAGGTCCAGTATGCCTTGCTGCATGAGGCCTGGCTGCTTCCCAAGTAGCCTCTAGCCACAGTGCCTGAGCCAGGAGCCCCTGCCTTTCCCTGGATTAACAGTGAGCTCAGGGATGGGATACCTGGGCATGCTGGAAGCTTCTGAGTCCAGGAATTTTAAACTCTTTCTCAAAGGGGCCTCTTGCATTTCATGACCACCAGTGCCAACTGTCATCATGAGATTCCAGGTGTTTGGGGAGAAGCTGAAGAGAGGGAAGAAACACCGTAGTTTGTGATGCTGCTGATCGCCTGGGGTGATTTGGTTCTGTGGTTATTGACGTCGGTTTCCCCTGACGTCAGCATTCATATGCACTCTGCAGCAGCTACATTCTAGTGATCTGCCTTCCTCTCCCCAGAGGCTAAGGACCCAGTGGACTTCTGATGGGAGATGAAGCCTGGGAGGGAAGAATTGCCTGAACTAATGTTTTCCTTGGGAAGTCAGAGTGAGTCCTGTGCATTGAGCAGGTGCTGCTGTCATATCAGGGTCCCCTGAGGGTGTGCCATGGGCCCAAAGCCACCTGGGGGCTCTGTATTTGCCAGTTCAACTCATGATGTCCCCAGCCGTCAGCAGGGGGACAGTTGCTGCCCACGTACATGTACAGATGTTAAACCAAGGCTCAGCGGTCACATGGCTTATTTAAGTTCTGTCACCTGCCGGTGGGGAGACAGTTTGAGTCTCACACAGTCTCGTTCCTCATCTTGCCCACGTGTCATGGCCAGCCCTTCACGCTGTGTAATGATCAGACCACCTCCCAGGTTCCATGTGACTCCTGGCCTCTGGCGCTTGAAGCCTGGCATGCATGGATTCTCTTCTGCCAAGTGGAATCTTGTCTCCAAGGCAGGTTTTTTGGTGTCACATGCGGTGGTGGAGTGGAGGGGCCAGGATTGAAGGATATGATCCTGTTTAGCCTCTGATGCTCTAAAGTTCCTCAGCAGAGGTAAACATCGGCCTCCTGCGGCTGGGGAGAGGCACTCCCCCGCTTGCGCTCCAGCTCCAGCCTCGGGCTGTCACAGCACACATCACTCAGACAAGACGCTTTTCGCAAAGCTCTGAATTGGTGACTCACTCTGGGGGAGGTTTCCAGTGGCATTCAGTATCTGTTGACTTACCAAGCAAAATCCTCTTCCTGGACTTGTGGTGGTGACATTAACCACGATGATGGCGCTTCATTTGGGGGGCATTGCCGATGGATGGCCAGGGAAGAGGGGGCGGCAAGACAAAATGGGATTGTCCTAATTGGCATGCAGGCTGATGACGCAGAAAGCCCTACTTGGGTCCTAGCAAGAAGCCTGAGTTGTATGATATTCCTCAGAGTGACCGGGAAGGACCAAAGCTTCTCAGGAGGCCAAAGAGCCCCCTGTTCGAGGAATACAAGTATTCTTTCTCCCTCTGAGAAGCCCAAGAAGGGCTGGGAGAGGCCAAAAGGGCCTTTCTAACCTGTGAATGTGGCTAAGGCGGGTGGCAGGAGACACTGTGTTCATGTTTCAGGAGATAATTCTTGTTGCCCAGCCTAGATAAAGCCTGTATCGAGTGCCGGGAGGGTGTCCTTCCATCAGGGACACGCTGCACCATGCTTCGGGACTTGTCCTGAGAGACAGCAGGCCAAGTCACTCTTATTATTCCAGCAGATGGCCGTCCACAGAAAGCCTGGCTTCTCCAAAGCGCCCTCCCAGCCGTCTGACAAGCTAAGCAAATCATTATTTTACAACCTGGAAGATAAATCAGGGGGTGCTTCTTCCTCTGCCTGGTGCTCCGAGAATGGCGAGTGGTGTGACGTGCAGAGCGTGCCCATGAGCTGCTGGGGTGCATCAGGGTTCAGGTGCGTACCTGGAGACCTCGGACCTCGAGGCTTGGCTGTGGGCAGGAACATGAGCCCTTGCACACTGAAGAGTCTTGCGGTCAGGCATTCAGGAACATCGGGGCTTCTGTCATCTGGTGGCTATTTGTCAGCTGCTTTGAGTGAGATCGTTTCAATAGCCACTAGGGTCCATTGGTGCTGTTTTTTTTTTTTCCTTTATGGAAGAGCAGTGCTCAACCTGACTTCGGAAGTCTACCATCCTGGGCTTGTGAGGGTGTCTCTGTAACAGTCACCATTAGGTCACTGAAAGAGCAAACAGACAAACCAGGTACTTGGCAAGAAGGAGAATCCAAGAAGGTGAAATGACCCATGCAGACCCAGCTCAGGTTCTTGTTCCCCCGTGCAGACCCAGGTCAGGGCTCCCTGCAGAACCAGCCTGGGCCCTTGCAGAACCAGCCTGGGCCCTGGCTGCGCCCTGGCAGATCCAGGCTACATTGTGGTTAGCACTGTCTTTCCTGTCAGCAGGTGGAACCAGATGTATGGGTGAGGTCCTTGTGTAGGGGGTCTTCTCCACACAATTGGTAATCTTGGCTTCAGCAGGGCTACCCTGCAGCTTGCAGATGGTGAAGACCAGTTTTCACCAATAAAGAACAGCTCTGATGTCTCATTCCCAACACTCCCCCAAGCCCCCCAAAACACACACACACATTCCCGGTGACCCTGGGCTTCCTCTGGGAAACTTCAAGGCCTCCTCATAAGCAGCCCTCGGACAGGGAGCTGACCCCTCCCAGTGGTTTGCAAGACCCAGCCCTGCTTCAGCTCTTTCTCTTGTAAGCTCAGCCTTTCAGAGCCCAGCTGGGCCTCAGCCTGTCTGAGTCACCTTCTCTCCCAGGATAAATGGGAACAGCTATGTCTGGAGTGGGAGGAGAGCAGACTTACCAGCTGCTGTGGTACCTGCCACTGTGGGATTCAGGAAATGGCCTCAGTGGAGCGGGGTCAGCTGGAGAATTGTAGTGCTGTTGCAAATTGTTTGGCCCTAACGTTTAAAAATGTACAGAAACAGAACTGTGCAGAGCAGAGCGCCTGCTTGCTGTGGGTTCTGCAGTTACACTTTTTGAGTTTGCTTCATTGCACACCCTCGAGGGTGCTGAGGACCCTGTGGATGGGGGTCAACATTTGTGGAGTGCCGATAAAGTCCCAGGGATGAAGTGCAGACTCATGGTTGCCACCTCCTCTGTTCACTGGCTTCCTGGCACCAGGTGGGCCACGTTCCTGTCCTTGGTGAAGCCAGCTCCCACTGGCTCCATCCGGAATACAGGCTGGGAAAAGATCTGTCCATAGAGCACCAAGGTGGCCTGGGGCTTGGGTAGAAGGGCAGGTGTGTGGCAGGAAATACACAGCCACCTGTGGCTTCTGCAGCAGGCGCCATTTGATCTGGGGCTTTGGGAACAAGGGAGGAGAAGGAGGCAGGCGAAAAGCACATGCAGTGTGTTTGTGTGCACAGTATTTGGGGTGACAGGTGCCCAGGTGGTTGTGTGTCTGTGAATGGGGGGAGTGGGGCTGGAAGAGGCCAGACAAACAAAACCAGCCTACCATGTTCATCTTGCTCAGAACCCAGATGCCAGCCTGCAGGAGCTGGGAACGGAAGTAGGTCATCTCCTGAGATGTGCCCTGCTGAGGCCTGACGTTGGAACTCAGCTTTGTCTTCTGGAGGAGGCCAGAGGAAGCTGACCTTAGTTATGGGGCCACAGTCACAATAAAATCACAATGCTGAGCTGCTTTGAGGTCCTGTGTATTGGACACATTCTTGCCTTTTGAGACTAGAAGGTCTGGTGATTCCCAGACTGGCCTAGAACTTACTGTGTGGCCAAGGATGACCTTGAACTTTTGATCCCCCTGCCTTCAGCTCTTGGGCACAGCATGACTGGCTTTTTTCTCCCTTGTGGCCCGATTGCGTGTTCTTGTCTGTTCTTCATGTGGTGGGTATACTTGTTGTGTGTGCCTATGGAGGCCCAAGGGTGACATCTAGTCACCCTGGTTTGTTCTACCTCCTTATTGCTTTGCTCTGGGTTCCCAGGCTCTACCTTCCAGGGTAGAAATGAAAGGTTGTCATAAAAGCCCAACTTTTTTTTTTTTTAACATGGGATCTGGGGATTTGAACTCAGGTCCTTTTGCTTGCCAGGCAAAGGCTTCATCCCTTGCCTATCCCTGTACCTAGTTTAATGCAGTGCTGGAGACTGAACCCATAGCTTGTGTGTGCTAGGCAAGCACTGTACCAACCAAACTGCATCCCTAGCTTACATTCTCTTTAATATCTATGTTAATCCTCTGACATCCTGATAGGAATGAATTCTATCATCCCATTTTGCAGATACAAAAACTAAGGCTTGATGAAGTTGAACAATTTGTCCACTATCCTATAACCAGTGGCAGACTCAGGATTTGTACACAGCAACACCTACCTCAGAGTCTGTGCTGCTTCAGAGCTACATGTGGCTTTGTGGGGGCCTGGAACTATTTCCAATGTCAGTTATAGCAGATCCAAGTCTGCAACTCCAGGAAACAGAATTAGCTCCAACTTTATGACAGTGGCTTTAATTTGGACATCAGACTTGGCTCTTTGCTGGCTACCTACTTCACCCTGCAGAGGTTACTTTGCCTCCAGGAACTTGTGTGCCTTCATGGCAGTGCCCAGGGAGCAGGGCACACTGCATAGCAGGTATGTGGAGTGTAGGAGACCTCTGTAGGCCATGCAGCAGATGCTGGACACATGTGTGTCTGGGAGTCAGTTTGATGACCATGTTCCACACAAGTAAGCGTTAACTGGTCTTCTAGAAAATTCTTGGTGGAGAAGTCCCATTTGTCTTCTTCATGCAAGGCTTAAGGGAACCCTTGGTCATATGGGGGGGCTTGGGAATTGTCCTCTTCTGGCCTCTCTGCTTCTTGTTGGAAGGCACACACCAGTGGGCTGGATGTCCGAAGCTGTGTGCATTCTGCAGAGTATGCTGTGCCTACAAAGACACACACCAGGCAGCCCACAGGAGCGTGATTGCTGCGGGGAGGAGATGGGCTGCTTGACCGCGTCCTGGAGCTAGCAGAGATGCTTCTTGCTCTGCAGCCCCCTTGCAGAGGAAGCCGTGATATGTGGTGGGACAGGGTGTCATGTGAGCTCTTCCTTTCCACCAGCCTCAGGGCAAGGTCCAGTCCTCAGCATGTGTCCGCTCTCGAGTGACCTTGATAAGAGATTTGTGAATGGTTGCAGGGATCTGTGAGCAACTTGCAGCTGAATGGGATCTGTGGTCTAGCCAGTGTGGAAAACCCAGGGACCAATTCCAGAGTGGGACCAGGCCTTGGCATCTGCCACCAGTCTCCAGCCGTGTGAAGTGAATTCTGTTTGTCCCTCGGGTCTGACTGATCTGCAGCACTGTTGGTAAGGATGTTCTCACCGTTTCAGCCTGTGCGTCTCCCTGGGCCTCTGCCTTTGCTCCCTGTTTTGGGGTTCCACTATCTGGTGCTTGTTAGTTTGTCATGGTTATATTCTCTTCCGGACTGGCCCTTATTGTTGCAGACAGCGTCTTTCTTCATAGTGGGAATGTTTCCTCTCTTGTTTGATACTAATAGTCATTTGGATGTTCTTGGTTCCTGCTTGCCTGGTGACCTCATCTCAACCTTTGTCTTCAGCCTGTTCGTGTGTTTTTGACGAAAGCATCTTGTAGGGAGTGAGGAACTGGATGGCACTTTGAATCCGCCATGCCAGTTTCTGCCTTTTGATGGGAACAGTTTGTCCATTTATATTATTGAAAGAGTGGGATTTACCGATCCCACCCTGCCATTCTCCGTGGAGCACATTTATTTTCCCTTCTTCCTCCATGTCTTCCTCTTTTATGTCAAATGGGCATTTTTAAAAGACAATATTCTATTTGAAAGAGAGGGAGAAAGAGAAGGAGACTGGGGAGGTGTGCATATGCATGTCATGTCATGGCCAGACAACTTTGGGAAGTCAGTTCTCTCCTACTCTGTAAGGGGATTGGAGTCAGGTTGCCAGGCTTGCTGAGCAGGTGCCTGACCTGCTGAGCCATCTCACAGCCCCAGAATTAGTATTTTTAATGCAGTATTTTAATTCACGCCTGATTTCTTTTCATGCATAAGGATTCTGAGAGCTTGTAAGATCTGTGCCACAGGCAACACATGTGCCATGCTCCCTTGGGCACTACAAGGGCAGGAACTGAGAGAGAGTGTGAGTGTTGAGACCCAGACCCCAGGAAAGGGTTCCTGAACATGGGTGTGGATCTCTGATGGCTGAGTGGCCTTCACTTGCAGGCTGGCCCTGTGGCACGATCTGGAAGGTTCCACTGGAAGCTCCTCATGAGGCCTCTCGGGATGAGGGTCAGTGTACCTCCACAGGGGCACAGGTAACAAGTGAGCATGCTGCCTGGCTCAAGAGGGAGATGCGAGGCTTCTTGTGATGCACCCTTCAAAATCCCACAGGTCACCTCTGCCTCATGCTGTTAGTCAGGCAGATGGCCAGGCCAGCCCAGAGTTAGGGTGAGGGATTGGACCTTTCTGTCATTAACCTCACCAGTATATTTAATTTCCCACATTGGGTTTGTTCAGACCACACATCCTGTCACTTCCCTTTCTCAAAGGCTGATAGGAATTCTGTCTTGACCTACCCACAGGTGGAGCACACACTTTTTGGCTCTCGGAGGAATGTACCATGTCCCTGTTCTGTCCTGGGAGCATTTCTATGCAGGACCACTACATTAGTTAGCTTTCTGTTACTGTAACAGAATACCTGAGATAATCACCTTTAAAAAAAGGAAAGGTTCTATGTGCCTATGGGAAAGAAACAGTGAAGACATGAGAATTTTTAGAAGCTCACAGGCTGGTCCAGCTAACGCAGCAGCTGTGAAGAGACCTGGTCTCAAGGTGGACAGGCAGGGAGCAATATGCAGAGGTTGTCCTCCATCCACACGCTGTAGTGCATCCATGTGTACACGTGCACATGTACATACATGAACACATGCACACACGTGCTACTTGCACACAAATAGCACATGTACGTACACATGGAGAGATTTCCTGTGGCCCACAGTTCTGAGGTTTCCATGTTCACTGCGTAACCCCATTGTGTTTGGGACTGTGATGAGGCAGAGCACTGTGTGTCCTCCACAGACACACTCACTGACCTGAAGCCCCTTCAGCAGGCTCAGTCTTCACCCCCCAGCAGGCTCACTCCTCACCCTCCCAGCAGGCTCACTCCTCACCCCCCCAGCAGGCTCACTCCTCACCCCCCCAAACAGGCTCACTCCCCCTCCCCAGCAGGCCTCACTCCTCACCCCCCCCAGCAGGCCTTACTCATAGTCCTCACCATGGTTGAGGAACAAACTCTGCCATGGGCCCTTCGGGCTGTTGACTTGAACACTCATGAAGGGGGATGATCTTGACCAGGTTAATTGAGGTGGGAAGGGCATCTACTATGGGGAGGAGGGAGCTGCGGACTGAATAGAGAACTGCTCTCTGCTCCCTACTGTGGGTTGGAGTGACCTGCTCTTTCCAGCTCCTGCTACTGTGACCCCCACCAGGATGAACTGGCTCCTCCACGTGAGCCCAACACACGCTCCTGCCATAAGCTGCCTAGTCAGAGTGTCTGTCTGTCCCAGCCCGGGAAAGGAAACAGATGGGACATCCAGGTACAGAATGTGGCAGCCACTCATGATAGGTGGGTGGGTGTCTCCAGAGTACAGTGCCCACCAGGCTGAGGAGCCTCCAGTGTGGAGTCAACTCATCACGGCTGGGGCCGGTTAGGGCAGGTGGGTTCTCGCCTAGCCACTCCGGAGCTCTTTCCCATCCTTGGCCTCGTTTCCCTCGATTGGTGCTGTATTTTTAACTGCTGCCATATGGTGAAGCAGCCAAAACACCCAGAGAGAGGTGGGGAGGGAGAATCATCCCGCGGACCCGTGTGGGGAACTCCAGCCAGACCAGCCCCGTGTTCTCAGTCCTGTCTGTTCCCTCACATCTTTCCCTCCTGGTGGGTTGGCATCGCTGGACATAGGAGGAGAGGGCGGCCACACGTCTAGTGGGATCCTGAGTGTTCAAGGACATGCTATGGGCTGTGCTGAGTATGTGCCCACCAGGAGCCCTGCAGGTGAGGTACATGTTCTCTTCCTGTCCTTAGAGCTCACCCTAGAGTGTATCCTCCTGACAGTGCATATGTTGGACACACAAGCCACAGCTACATATACATTAATGTTTCAGGAGGCCGTTGTTGAGACCTCGTGGAAGTGGACTCCTCCATGGCATGGGTGTCTTATAGGAAGTGGAGGGGACCTGAGCCCGCCATCCTGCCATTCTGATGCAGTACGGGGCCCTCGCTAGATTTGGGCACCATGCTTCAAACTTCCTAGTTTGCAGAACTATGAGCTGCATGAACCTCTGTTCTTTATAAGTGGCCTAGTTTCAGACATTTGATGATAGTGACAGAAACCAGAGCAAGTCAACCGTAAACAAAAATGTTTGTCTGCGTGATCTCTGCTTGCTTACATGCATGCCCAGTGCCGTGAGGTCAGCAGGGTTGGTGTTGAGAGGTAGTCAGGGGAAGGAAGAAGGTGTGTTTAGTTGATCTGTCCTGTGTCTTCCCCTATGCCACATAGTTGTCATCAATGTGTGGCATCTGCGTGCCTCGCTCTATCATTTCTGCCCAAATGGCCTTTCCCATGCTTGTTTCTGTCCTTTTAACCATCCTACAAGGACATGCCTGTCTTGGGCCCTTTTTTGTCATTGGCTGAGTCTTCTCAGTGAGAAGGATGAGTCTTCTATTCATATGTGCCCTAGTGACTCTTGTGCCCCGGAAGGCTCCCCAGTGCTTCTCTCCGGGGCTCCCTACTAACTCCATGGCCTTAGGACTTAGGATTTCAACACATGGATTGAGGGGGACTCAGACACTCAGACCCCAGCAAGACCCAGCTCATTAGGGCTTCCAGTTCTACTTGCAGACTGGGCAGTGGGCAGGAGACTGTGAGGCTAGAGTGACCCTCTGTGCTGTAGGCAGTGGGGGATGTATGGGTCACTCTTCTTCGATGCTGTGAGACATATTCAAAGTCAAGCAATTTAAGAAAGAAAAGAGAGAGGCTGGAGAGTGGCTCAGGAGTTAAGCCTCCGCCTTCCAGGCAGAAGGTCCTGAGTTCGGATCCCAGATCCCACGTATAGACGCCAGGCAGAAGCGGGAGCGGCCTGCGCTTCTGGTCCTGGTAGGGCGGAGCCTGTCAATCCTGGGGCAGAAGGAGGTGGAGGTGTCCATGGTGGTTCGCGAATTCGTCCGTGGTTCTACACATACACGGGCACACACACACACACACACACACACACACACGTGCGGGCACATACACACGCACATGTGCACAGTTGAATAAATAATAATAAAAAAATTTAAAAAAAAAGAAAGAAAAGAGAGATTTACTCAGCTTATGGTTCCAGAGGAGAGATACCGTCCATTATGGCGGGAAAGATATGGCTGGTGGCAGAAGCTGGAGGTGGGCTAGGTCATGTCCATCAAGGAGGCTGAGAGCTGCAAAACTGCCAACTGCAAGGGCAGACCTCTCCTGAAAGTAGGGTAGGACTAATCCGCCTCAAGGCCCACCCCGTGACTGCCTTCCTCCAGCAAGACTCCACCTCCTGAAGGTGCCATGGCCTTCCAAACAGGGAAAGACTCAAACTTATGAGCCTGTGGGACACACATGCATTCACACCATGATGGGGGTCAGGGAGACAGGCCGGAGTGACCCTCTGTACTGTAGGGGTGTGGAGGGAGGGGGGTCAGGGAGACAGGCCAGAGTGACCCTCTGTCCTATGGAGGTGGCCGGGTAGGGTGGTCAGGAGAGAAAGTGTGCCCCCAGAGGGTCTCATTCCCTCTACCTTTTGGGGGTCTTTCTCACCCCTATCCACAGGGTCGACTTTTGTCTCCCGAGGTGCCTCCCCTGGTTCCCTGAGTGAGTGAGTTACCTCTGCTTGAACTTGGTTGACATCCATATCTGCTCACGTACCTACAGCTGGACTGCTGCCTTGTGCGGCCAGCCAGGGTCCCCAGACTCTCCTGGTTTAGCAAGCTGGTCTCTCCAGCCTCTGGGCTTATCCCATCCACTGGGCTGGGGCTCCAGCCTGCAGGCTCATCCACTCGGCCGCACCACACCAGTTGTTCTTTGTATCTGTGGAAGGTCAGCACTTGGCTGGCTGTGTATGTGCTCATGTGGATGTTTCTCAGCTGTGAGACCTCTAGGAGGCCCCCAGGCCTCGCCTCCAATCGCACTCAGAGCTGAGGGCCATGACCTTGAGACTGGGTGCTGTTGCTTCTCAGAGCCCCACGGGCCCAGTGCAATTTGTTTGGAACTGGAGTGGAAGGGTCAGGCACGTGTAGAGCTGTTCTGGAAGCCAACTCTGTCCTGAGCAGCCAGGGAGGGCCGCCTCATTTGGACAGAGCAGGGGCATCTCCTTGCTGACCAAGCCTGTAGGTGCTGCGTGTGTAGGAACAGAGACACAGAGACACAGACAGAGCCACCGAGACAGACACAGAAACAGAGCCACGGAGACAGACACAGAGACAGAGATAGAGACACATAGACACAGAGACAGACAACAGAAACAGAGACAGATGGAGGGAACAGAGAGACAGAGGGAGACATGGAAGGAGTTGGAGGAGTAGGGGAGCGAGAGACTCAGAAAGGGGGGAGAGAGAGCCACATAGAGATAGAGAGAGAGAGGGAGCCAGGAGAGGCATGGGCGGGGGGACAACTACAGGAGACGCTGACAGGGCAGCAGGCAACCGTGGCTGTTCACCTCCTTTCCTCACTCCCCCCCATGCCCAGTTCGTCATTAATGTATTCATTCAGCTAACAAGCCCTCATGAAGCACCTCCAAGTGCCAGTCTCCTTGTAGGCTGAGGCTTCATCTGTTCTCGAGGTGCCAGGCTGGCGGGGCAGGAAGGAGGTGGTGAGTGGAAAGGGGGTGCCAGGCCCAGGACAGGAACACTGCATGGTTTAGGCACTACATGCACAGGCTGATTTTGACATGGATGAGATTCTTTATTACGATTCGGGATGAAGCCCAAGGGTCCAGCAGACATTCCTGCTCTTCCTGGGGGTGCTGTGCACCTACCTTCCTTCTGGTCCCCAAGAGACGCTGCAACGCCCCAGCGTGGGCTCAGAAGCCTGAAGCTCCACAGGCAGAGCCGGGCCTGCTGCAGCTGTCGTGCTGCTGCCTGGATTTGAAAACCAATTTGAGTTTTTAAAGAAGTGAGAAAGGCAATGACGTGACAGGCAGAGAGCCGGATCCCGATCTGGGAAAGGGAAGAACGCAGTGCTCACTCACTTGTGGGTCTGTGCAGCTTGGCCTTGCCACAGTGCCCCCAGCTGGCCCTACTGCCAGCTCAGGAACCAAGAGCTTTGGGGCTATTTCTATCCGCTCCAACAAATCTCTTGATCCTGGCTTTTGACACTGGCCTCCCAGGCTGACACGCGAGGCTAGAGGATGGGGATTCAGAGCATGGCAAGGCCAGGGGGGGCTTCTGTCCACGCCCAAGCTGGGGACCTCTGAGGGCCCCAGAACTTGGCAGCCACACATGCCCAGCCCTGTGTGCCACCTTCCTCTCGGTTCCCATGCCCAAGGGGCACTAGCAGGAACTGGCATTGGTTGAGGACCTACTATGTGCCCCCCCAGAGGAGAGTTATTTTCATTTTAAGAACTTGTGATAAATCTCCATAACAGAATTTGTGAATCGTTTCTTGGCTTTTAGTGCGCAGCTGCTGAATGGATCTGGCGAGTGGATGTTGCACAGCTATCACGACCCTCCAAGGCGTTCAGGTTCCATCTTCCCAAACTGAAACTCAGTCCCCATTAATCACCATCTCAGCCGCTTCCTACACCGACTGCACGCCAGTGATCATATGGCGCCCACCTTGTGGCTGACTTGTTTCTCTCGGTTTGAGCTCTCAGGGCTTGTCCTACTGTGTGCCTGCATGCCTTCCTTTTTTGAAACCAAGCAGGATTCCTTGGTGTCCTGTTGTGTGTGCTAATTCTCTGTGGGGGGGTGGGTACCCTGCTGCTGTTGGGTGTGCTGTCTTTGGGCAGGTGGGTAAGGACCCTTCTTTTTTTTGCATCTACATGTATGTGAGGATGCACTTTGCATGTGCATCTGTGAAGCCCAAGAGTGACTTCAAGAATCATCATGGATTGCTCTCCTCCTTGTTGCCGACCCCTCTTTCAGGCTGTTTGCAGTGCTCTGGGGTGGGTACTAGAGTAGGTGGGTGTGGCAGGGATGATGTCACTCATCCTTACATGACCCTAGGGGTGAAGGGTTGTCTGCATTTGTGAATGGGGAAACTGAGGCAGAAAAGTGGTGGGTAAAGAGAAGAGTGGGCCCAAGGTATCACTTGGCTCTGCAGGGCAGGGACCCTGAGAGGCGGGAAGTGATCAGCTCACTCCTCCACTTCCTTCTTTGATATGAAACTATGACTTTATTAGGAAGACTTATTTCTGAATAAATGCAAGATAGAAGAAGGCCCATGTAACTGTCTGACACCTGCTCTTCCATAGCCAGATGCTTCCTTTGTTTTGCTGCATACCTCTGCTTAGTCTTCTCTCTTACTTTTGGGGGGGTCTCTGTGCCTACATGGTTCCCCAAAGCTTTCACAACCCAATTCACACCATGATCTCTTCTGCCAACCTTCCTTCCCAGCATAAATCCCAGAGCTGCACACACACCTAGTCGTTAGTCATCTCCCCAGTGGAGACAGTCTCGTCTGCCCCTGTCACTCCTGTCATCTCAGCAGGAAGCACATAGGAGGCCTGAGTGGCCACAGAGTGGCTGAGCAGTGGGCTGCTACATGGACCCTGTCTCGGGAGTGGCTGAGGAGCCAAGGGACACCGGGGCCTGGCTGTGGCTTGTAAGGGGCGGGGGAGTTCATCCTAGGCTTTCTCCACCACACAGCAATGAAGTCATTACTCACCCACGAGTAATGACCATTCGGGGGTTCTGGCCTCTTGCAACAGAGCTGCCTATCTGGTGGTGGGAACTGTGCTGACTGCTTCCTTCTATACCCGAGGCAGTTTGCAGACGTCTCCCACTGTCCACAGTGAGGGACAGCTGCAGCCACATCCCTCCTTTCCCTAACCCCCAATGTGGAGGGTGAGCTAATCACAGGGGCCAGTGCTGGAACATTCATCACTGTGCCAGCTGAGGCCTCTCCAGCCCCTCATGGTCATTTGTTCCCCATGGCCACAGACAGTTGCTTTGCCCCTGACGATGAGTCTCTTCTGCGGCACCAGCAACCTTGCTCCTTGGTCCTGGCTCAGTAAGCGTCGTCATTTGTATTTCCTTTCGCCAGAGCTGGATCTGTTCCCAGCAGTTGCTGCGTGGCTGTGCCCTTGGCTGATGGGACCTTACCTGGTCACGCCGACCTCAAGCCCTCACCTCAGGCATCCCATGGGCCTCACATGTGCCGTGTGCATGTCACCAGGCCGTGTCGGTCAACCTGACTCTGCAGCCAGGCTTTCAGAGCCCTGGGGAGGGCACCACCCCACACCGCCTCCCATTCCTTCAGGATGCACAGCTGGGCTGCTTCTGTCTTGGGTGATGTTTGGTGGTCAGCATCCTCCTGCATGTCCACGGGCCCCCGCATGAGCAGATAATGCACCCTGGGACACAGCAGTTGGCCACCATTGGTCCGGCCCGGTAACCCTACTGCAGAGTGTCCTCGGACTGTGCTGCGCATGGCACCGTCATCCCCACCTGAGCTCCTTCTGAGGCTGAGTCCTGGCCCCCTGGCCTCTGAGTGTTCTGGGGGTGGCTGGCAGCATAGCTCAGTTCCTGCAGCTCATCTTGTCTTGAGATCTCCCGCTCGCCCACCTTCATGTGGACAGTGTCCCTGCATGGCTTCTGGCCTGGGGTCAGCTGTCACCACCAGCCTTCCCACCGCCACAGAGCTTGCTGTGGTGTCCCAGCAAGGTCACTCCTGCCCCCCAGATGTGTCTGTAACATGAATAGTACTGAGGCCTGGGAGGCCTTGGCCTGTCCTTCATCAGGGAAGCCCTCTTCCTCTGCTTCCTGCTTCCCACTGGGCTGCGTCCTTCCCTCTGTGGCAGGAAGAGGTGTGAGAGGAAGCCACCCGAGGATCCTGTCCAGAGTGACACGCAGACCCAGGGAGAGGGGTGGGGTGTATGGGAGCTGCAGAGTCAGCTTGCAGTTTGCACCTCCACATCCACCCCTTGCCTTGCCTCTTTCTAGTAGCCCTGAAGTGTCTTTCTCCTTCCTGTCTGTGGTCAAGGAGATCAGCCCGTCTCTCTCTGACAGGGACTCCCAGCACAGGCCAGGCGGAGGAAGCCAGGTATGGATCCTGCCCTGGCTCTCAGCAGGCCTTTCCACACAGGTGCTTCCGTTTCCTCCTGCCCTGGCTCTCTGCAGGCCCTTCCACCACAGGTGCTTCCGTTTCCTCGTCTGCAAAATGGATGGATGCCCATATTGCAGAGAGTGTCAGGAGGGGCTGGTATCCTGCTGTATTGGCCCCTGGTGACCCTTCCTGATTCTCTGGGTGGCGGGGAAGGGAGGGGGCTGCTAAGGAGTTGGTCAGCAGGTTTTCTGTAGTTGAAAGGCTGGGGTGCAGACCCGTATGTGGCCTAATCACTTCCCAGTGCCGTTCTCTAATCCTGGCCCTCATCTACAAAGGGATGATAAAATTCCCGAGGCTTGTTGAAAGGGAAGACAGAATTGTTGAGCCAGAGACTCCAGCACTCAGTATGTAGCTGCTTGCTTTCCTTATTGCTGTAACAACCATCATTGTTTACATAGGTGACCAACCCCGGGCACCTGAGAAGGCCCATGGCTCTGTGTACCCAGCATACCAGGGGGTGATCCTGCTTCAGGTCCAGCTTGTTCCTGTTACCCAAATCTATGGTAATGAGCACACAAGTGACCTTATGCAATTCCAAGAACGAAGGTTGTCCCCAAGATATAAAGCACACTGACTTACGAAATTGCTGGAGAAAAAGCTAGCCAGTAATTTTACATAGCTGTAGCACCTCAAGGTGGATGGATGCTATGCTAGCCCTTGACTGACCTCCCTGGGATAAGTGCTTCAGTCATCCTACTGAGATCCTGTAGCATTGAGAGCTAAAAATCAGATGGAACTGAGCTGCTGTGAATTTCATGGGTTTGCTGCCCTGGAGGCTGCATCTGGCATGTGGGGAAAAGCTGTGGGCACACCTTGTCCCTGGCACCTGTCGTTTCCTTTGCCCCTTCTCTGTCTCCGGAGCCCAGGAGCAGATGCTTAGGTACCTGCTGTGGCAGCTTAGCAGGAGGCAAGGTGGTGAGAACAGAGGAAAGAGGACGTCATTCTGACCTGGGATTTTTTGTGCTTCAGGTCTGAAGTGGGGCTTACTGAGAGATTTGGGAATGCACCTTTCTGCGAAGAGAGGACATGCTTAACAGAGCCCCTTGGCCATGGCCCCAAAGCTCTGGAGCTGGAGTGGCTCTATGGGATCAAGAAACTCTAGATCTAGATCTAGACCCTGTGAGGTGGGTCACCAGGGCTCCGCATAAAGGCAGGGGAGCCATCCTTTCTGAGGACTTGCAGGTTACTGGGCCGTCTTGACACTCTGTGGAACCCGAAGAGCAGTCTCAGCCTTGGGGAGGGATTGGCCTGGGTCCCTCCAGGCAGGCTAGGCATTGGACATCGTTGCCTATGGAGAAAGCGTAACCTTGGGCTGTATCACCCACCTGGAGAACTTAAAGGTTGGGATCACAATCATCCTCCGGGCCATTGTGCTGTCCTCAGCTGACCTGGGATCTGACCTGGGATTTAGGTGCTTCGGGTCTGAAGTGGGGCTTGGGAGAAAGTGGGGCAGGTGAGAACCCTGATGGTGGGACTCAGGCAAGGTGCACCTTCATTGGCTAAAACTAGCCATTCAGTGTAAATGAGAATGTTTTGCCCTCACTGTGTGCTAGGAATAGACAAGGGGAACATAGGGGAGAAGGATATGGGGCAGTGACTTACACTAAGTGCCACACACCAGCTCATTCCTCTTCCTCTGGCTGTCCGCATCACTGCATAAGCACCCCCTCTTCCAGCTCCCCTTGAAATGTCAGCTCAGGAATCAGGCAGCCGGAGCCATTCTGGTTGCCTTCCAAGACTGTAATAGAAAATGTCAGGCCATAGAATGTCGTTAACTAGCATCACACAAGTTAAGACCCCCACACCCCAACTACCCTGTGGCCCAGAGCATCTAGCTGCACCCCAGAATCCTGGTGCCAGCTCGGCCTCTGGCTACTGCTAAAGTGACGCAGCTCCTTGCAGGAGTTTTCCTGCCAGCATGACTGTTCTAATTAGTCATATTTTGAAAGCAGATCTGCTTAATTGCAGGCGGTACTAAATATTGGTGTATAAATAAAGTCATTAATAGCTGTATGTGCTGAAACTTCTCCCACCGAGCGCCAATTGACCATCTATGGCATCTGCCAGTTGGGACCACCCTCCTTTCCCTGCTCAGAGCTTCAGTAGATGATTAGAGGTGGTGGACACAGGGGCTCCTATAGGTGGGCAGCAGAGGGGTTTGGTGGGAAGGATCCTGGTGGTCTTGCAGAGATGGTTGCACAGCAGCCAACACTGAACAGCAATAGAAAAACCCATGATCTCCCACAGTAGTCAAATTAACATACACGTAGTACAAGCTGCTGGCTCTCCATCCATTGTGCTGCTTGCCCTTGACGGTCATGGTGCTTAGTGGCCTGTGTGTGTGTGTGTGTGTGTATGTGTGTGTGTGTGGTCATCATTCAGGCCAGCACTGGCTTCTGACTCCGAAGTGCCATGGCCTTCGGTTGAACCTTGGTTTCCATCTATGGCAGCATCTGTAGGGTTTGTGGTGGGTGTGTTTGTTAACACATTCATCACGTCCTTATCAAGCATGCACTCACCACATAGTACAAGGTGGAGAAAGGCTGGCAGATCACATGGAGGGGGTGAGGTTTTGTTCTGGATGCTCCAGGAGACACTGGAAACTATAGGCTTAAATGATGTGGTCGAACTTATTATTTTAGGAGAACTCGCTGGCTGTGACTTAGGGTACAGCTGAGGGGAAAGTGTGCAGGCTGGAGGTGGCTGGGGCTCCTGAGGGAGCTGGGTGGAGCTGGGCAGATGCCTAGATATGGGACCATTATGAGGCAAAGCCTAGAAGCTCCCCAGGTAGGGTGGGTCCTATGTGTATCCCCCATTAGTGATATTGCTCATGGATCGCATTGCTGTGGTCTCCCCTTCTTTCCCTCTCATTTACTTAAGGACTTGCCTTCCACGTTGAATGTTTGTTGGACAGATGTCCAAAGACATGCATACCATTATAGCATCACACGGAAGTGTCACTGCTCCAGAATCCTCTGAGCTCCCCGACTCATCCTGCTTTCTGAGCCCAGATCACCATGGGGCTCTTTAGAGTTCCCTTGTCCAGTCAGACAGCTGGGCAGCACACAGCCTTCCCAATGGCTTTTTTTGTTTGACCTAAATTTTCTCCACGATGTTTGTGGCTTGTGCTGAGTCTCCATGCACCTGCTGAAGGCCATCTTTGCTTGTTCCGGAAGTTATAAGGAAAGCTGCTCTAAGCTTCTTTGAATTCTCCCCCTACCCTTGGATAAACGCCAGAATGTGATCACTAGATCAGGAGGATCCTGTAAGGGTTGGTCTGGCTTTGTAAAAAAATGACAATGCTCTTCTGAATCAGCAATTCCGCAGTTCCCGATGTGAGTAGGACTTTCTATGGAACTCTGAGTTCACGGAGTGTTAGGAACCTGGGTGTCTCCCCCCTCGTCCTGAGCCTCCTTTCCAGCCGAGGTAAGCATGTGAAGCCCCCTCTAGAATTTGATAATTTCAAGTAAGCATACACGGATGTTCCCAAGGGTTTCTGAGTGTCTCTGGACACTGGCAGGCAGGCCAGACCAGAGGCTGGCAGTGCCAGCTAGTCAGCTTTCGTCTTGCTGTGATCAAGGATGTGGCTCAGGCAGGGGCCACGTAAGACACAGTTTGATACATGCTGAGGAAACGGGGAGCTCTTGGACAGGACCTGTCTGGTGGCATTGCCTGCCTGGCTCGCTCACGTGCATGTCAAGGGGAGTCTTCTCTTAGGCAATGGATATGTGAGGATAACTGTTTGGGCATGTGTCCTAAGTCCCCAGACCTCTGTTGTTCTTACGATCATATGTGCTAATTGCACTCTCTGACCCACTGTGGGCCAGCATGGTGCTGACCCACATGTTTGATCCTTTTGGCAACACTGAGAGTTTGGTTCTGCCTACTGCAGAGTGGCAAGTGGTTTCTCCAGTTACGGAATGGAAAGCTGACACAGAAAGGCTGAGAAACTTGCCTGCAAACATCAACAGGTGTGTCGGGATCTCGTGTGGAGCCTTCCACATGAGGGCTTGCTGCTTCCCCTCACTGGACGGAGCGCCCTGGGCTATATCCCCTTCTGGGATGGATGGCTCCTCCTCTCTGGGCCTGCTTGCCTTTCTAAAAGACACCTCAGCCCAGGTCCTGTCCTCCTGTGCGTTGCATCCCTACTCTGCATTTGCTGTCTCGCAGGACTGAACTTTGTCTTGTTGGGTCTGGTCCTTGCATTTTCTGTCTGACTCCACAAGGAACAGGGTTTCTGTCTCTCTGCTTCCTTCTGCACCTCAGCATCTGGCCCAAGCAAATGTTCTCTGACTTTTGTTGAGTGGACTCTAAGGTGGTGCTGGGCAGTATGTCGTCTGTGGACAATGGGAGAGGGGGCAGTATTAGTAATACCAACTGCTGAGACTGTGGGCCAAACACTGTCTCCTGCCCCCTGTAGGCCAAACTCTGTGTTTCACCCTCCCACCTACCCTCTGCTGTCAAACCCTGTGCTTCCACACTCTACATAGGCCAAACCCTGGGCTCCCTTCCATAGCCAACTCTGTGCTTCCATGCCCCCTTCCCCAGAGGCCAACCTTGGGCTCCCCCTGGACCATGTGCCAAGTCCTGGGCTCCCCACCCCCATAGCTAAACCCTGCTCCCTGTAGCCAAACCCTGTGCTTCCTCCTTATAGGCCAAACTTGGGCTCCCCGGGCTCCCCCCCTTCAGTGAGCTCATTGCTAAATGTGGCAGAGGGTAGGGCTGGGATCCTGGGTTGTGATAGTGATTGGCATACGGTGAGCACCTGATTTTATGAGCCACAGATGCCTCTTGACTTATAATGGGATTACCTCCAGGTACATTCATCCTCAATTGAAAATATTGCTAGCTTGAAACACATTGGATGCCTCTGGCCTTCTGCATTCTAGCGCAGCAGCATAGCTCACTGTGGAGTGCTGCTGGGAGCTGCGGCCTGCAGCCACCACCTGGCACCAACAGAATGCACATCTCCGTGTGGGCACCACCTGGCACTGATGGAATGTACAACCCCATGTGGGCACCAATGGAATGCAGATCCCCATGTGGGTACCACCTGGCACCAATAGAATGCACATCTCCAGGCAGCCACCACCTGGCACTGATGGAATGAACATCCCCATACGGGCACCACCTGGCACTGATGGAATGCACATCCCCGTGTGGGAACCACCTGGCACTGATGGAATGCACATCCCCGTGTAGGAACCACCTGGCACTGATGGAATGCACATCCCTATGCGGGCATCACCTGGCACTGATGGAATGCACATCCCCATGCAGGCACTGCTTGGCATTGATGGAATGGACTCCCCAGGCAGAAGATGTCTGGATGGGACCCTGAATGCGGCCCCTGTCCGACATTGCTTTGTTGCCATCGTGAATGTGAAGCATTGCAAGTGAAGCCACTAAAAGCTGGGAACCATTTCTAATTAGCATCCAGTTGTGTGGAATGTACAATGTGTGAATGGACAGGAGCTCTGTGGGAAGCGCTCTCTAAGACCATATCGAAGTGCATCTGTCATGCAGCTGCCGCTGTAGCTACCTCACACAGACGTTCAGTGCAGGGTAGTCACAGTGTCCTCCTGTCCATACAGCAACACATGGCGTGCTGTCTGCACACTTCATTGAGGGGCATGACCACTACCTCCTTGTAACTTGATATTCTAATTAAACAAACACCTTTTACTTGTCCATGCTGCAATCTGCATGTAGCTGATAAATTCATGACCAAACAACTTATGGGAGTAAGGGTTTATTCTTGCTTATGATTGTGGTTACACTTCATAGTCCAGGTTGCATGAGAGCTCATACCAACGATAGGAGCCAAGGGACTTGTGGTCTCACCAGGTCCACAGGAATTGGCAAGAGAGGGGCAAATTTACTCACTTGCTAAACTGAGGGTCTATCACAATATGCCATAGTATGCCAAACTACTGAATCAGATCTGCTTTGTCCACCTGTCCAGGGAATTGTCCCACCCACCCACCATGGGCGGGGTCTTCCTCCATCAATTAGATAGTCTCCTGCAGACTTGTTTAGGGCTTGCCTGAAGTATCAATTCTTTACAGGTGTACTTAAAGGCTCAGCCTCTCAATTGTCAGCTGACACCTGTATTAACTGCATACATAGTACATAGTGATAGTAATTCCTATTATTTCGCTATTTATCCTGTGGCAACTACAAGCTTTCCTGAAAAGACTTTTCTATCTTAACACTGCTGGCCTTTTGGACCCAGCATCCTTTGCCAAGTCTTAGGTGACACTCACCTAAATGCCAGCAGCAGCTGATGCCCCCCCTTTCTCATCTTGACAGAAAGAAAACCAAGTTTCAGATAGTGCCAGCATCCCATGTTTATTAGGCAAGTGCCTTCCTTTGGAGCTCTGGGTAAGTCACTGGAACAAGTGGGAAACCCAAGTGCCCCGCCCTCAAACCCCAGAAAGCTTTCAGGTCATCTGTCACCAGGGGCCACAGCCACGTGCCTGTGTTGCATGCTCCCTGTGGAGCTTGCCTGGAGCTGACCATGGTATGTCATGCTGTCATGCATGTGAGTTGGGCACAAATTCTATCTTTCCCTGCATGGCTGCCCTGGCTATCCTAGCTCCAAGGGGCATCCTTTTGGCTCTCACAGGATCAGGAGACACCTCATAAGGCAGAGCTTTGAGTCTGTTTCCCGTGTGCCTCCTCCAGGGGAAGAAACAGTGGCCATCACCTCTCTTGGGCTGTCAGAACAGCTAGGAGCCCATGTGACCTCTGGTTGGATTGTAGGGGTCCTCCATGTCCCCCACAGGCTTGTTCTCTGGCTTACTGTAAGGTTAGCTCACATCCATCATAGAGGCTGAGAGAGTGAGCTATGGAACCTTCAAGAAATGGGGCTTAGTAAGAGGCAGTACGGCCACTGGGGTACCCCTTAAAGAGGATTATGGTCTTCCTCCTCTTGCTCCCTGGCTGCTGTGCAGGGAGCAGCTTTGCTCTGCCCTGTGCTTCTGCCATGCGGTGCTGCCTCAGCACAGCCCCCCCCTCCCCGCAAAGCGGAGATCACCAATGCTAGAGCCCCAAAGCCGTGAGTCCAGATGACCTTTATTCATCTCAGGTTATCTGAGGGTCCCACCTCAGGCAGGGAAAGCCGGCCCATGCACTAGTCCAGTCCGACTCACATGCATGACAGCAGACATACCATGGTCAGCTCCAGGCAAGCTCCACAGGGAGCATGCAACACAGGCACGTGGCTGTGGCCCCTGGTGACAGGTGACCCGAAAGCTTTCTGGGGTTTGAGGGCGGGGCACTTGGGTTTCCCACTTGTTCCAGTGACTTACCCAGAGCTCCAAAGGAAGGCACTTGCCTAATAAACATGGGATGCTGGCACTATCTGGAACTTGATTTTCTTTCTGTCAAGATGAGAAAGGGGGGCATCAGCTGCTACAGACATTTAGGTGAGTGTCACCTAAGACCCTAGTGCTGTCTCTAGGTTCTGAAGTTACTCTCCATACAAGACCACGCTTCTAAAAGGCCCTGTTTCCTGTGTGCCTCCTCTGTTGCTGCAGAGAACACCCGAAGTCAGCTGAAGGGAGAGCCAGAGATTTATTCAGCTTACAGTTCCAGAGGGGAGATGCAGTCATTATGGTGGGAAAGGCGTGGCTGGCGGCAGAAGTTGGAGGCGACCTAAGTCATGTCCGTCATGGAGGCTGACAGCTGTTAGACTCCCTCTGCCAGAGCAGACCTCTCCCAGAAGTAGGGTGGGACTCATGCATCTCAAGGCCCACCCCTTGTGACTGCCTTCCTCCAGTCCACCTCCTGAAGGAGCCATGACCTCCCAAACATCAACATCAGGATGCAATCTCTTGAGCCCGTGGGGGACATTCACCATTCACATGGCGACAGCATGTGACTGATTTGAGGTGAAACCCTGTCAGGATGTCGGGGTTATGAGAAGAAGGCTGAGCAGCGTGCAGAGGCCACATTGGGGTGGCCTCATCCAGGTGGTCTCATCGAGCCATAGGGCGGAGGGAGCTGTCCTTGGCCAGCTGGGCAGCCTTGGCCTCATTGTTAAGATCAGACAGGATGGCCAAGAGTGAGATGCAGTCACGTGTGGGCACTGAGCAAGCAGCACTCTGATGTGAGCGAATGGGCAAGCAGGAGGGGGAGGAGCAGGGAGCAGTTTAAGGTGCACTTGTGCGCCCCGTAACAGCAGATGAAGTGTCAGTCCTGTTCTGTCAAAGTTCTGAGGTACCCTAGGCATCACAGCAGCTGGAGGAAAAGGAAAGGAGCTGGAGCAGGTTTTATTTAAGAAAACTTGCTGATGGGGGTGCTCTGGTATTTCAGAGGAAACCAGAATCACAGGTACCAGTGACAGGCTCATGGGAAAGTAGGAAGGGGTCAGCCAGGAGGATCATGGGGCTAGGGGGATAAGTCAGAAGTAGATTAGAGGGGGCGATTAGGGGTGGGCAGTGACTAGGGTGGTCACTTTGCAGCAATCGCTACCATGTTCTATCCAAGGAGGAGGAAGTAGTGAGGGCCAGCCAGGTGGTGTGGCCTTCTTCTGGGGCGGGACGAGCTGTGGCCACAGGCAGCTCTGCAGCCAGCCTTGGTTTCCCCAGCCAAGAGGAGGTGCCATGGTCACCATTCAGGGCCGAGCCCATGCCTCGGGTCTTAGGCACTGTGCTGTCTGTGCCACGCTGTGCGTGCATGGCGAGAGCAGACACACACAGTCTGGGACAGCGCAGCTCTCTGTGACCTTGTGTCGCTATGACGTCACAGGCCTGTGTCAGCTACAGTCTTGGGCCCTGTAGATGTAGCCCACTGTGGACTGATGCATCATCACTCGGCCTACAGTGTTTCTCCTCTGCTTGTGTTTCTTGCTATGTAGGGCTGTGAGTGACTTTGCCCCCAGCCAGAGCAGGCCTGTGGGCACCCACCCCTACTTTCTGCTCTCTGAGGCTGACATCTTGCCATGGCCGTTGGTGCAGGGGTTGGGCCATGCCATGGCGGGCAGGTCTGCGAGGTCTTCCTGACTGGGCAGAGCCAGCTGTCCAGAGGTAGTGTGGAGAGCCAGAGATGGGGCCTACCCAGTACCTCTTCATGGCCCCCCAACCTGCCATCTGATGCAGCCTTTCCATCCTGGTGTTCCAAGGTGGAGACTGCACTGTGGACTTGTGCATGTGCTGGGGGAAAGGGGGGCAGCCAGGCGTGTGGTCTTGTAGCTGTGACGGGGCTTCATGCATTCAGTGCCTTCCTGGGGCCTCGTTTCTCAGTCACTTCTGGTGTCAGGATGCCCCATCTGCCATGACCTTACCTCGCTTGGGAAACCCTGGCGTCAGGCGCCTTCGGTCCTGTACACCCTGCTTTTGATTCCTTCCTAATTTAGCTTTTGTTGTGCGGCCGAGCTGCAGGCTCGCCCACCTGCAGTAATCTCCCCAGAAAATGAGTCTATTGATACTTCAGAAATAGACTTGCTTAAGAGTGCGGTCACATCTGTCGCCCTCGTGAGCATCCACACTCACATTTGAAACTCGCACGCCAACTGCTCCTTATCTAATTTTTTTGAGGGATAGGATTTCCGTGAAAATGCAGTTGGAGTCCATTTTTTTCCTGTGGCGACACAGAGACTGTGACAATTACTGAAGCTTCACTCAACCTTGGTATGAGCTTCCCCGCCCCCCTTTCACGTGACCCACCCTTCTAGCCATGCTGGCTGGAGCTACGTCTGAATGCTTCCCTGGGGTGAGGCTGTGCCCATCAGCAGGGGCTTGCACTCTTGATGGGGTTTCCCGCTTCAGGAGGGGCTTGTACTCTTGATGGGGTCTCTCACTCTGGGTTCTAATTCTGCCTGACTCCATCAGCTTCTGTACAGCTTGGGACATTGCTAAAACTGTCAGTGCTCAGCATGCTTATCTGCAAAATGGCCTCTGCCCCATTGTGCTACTTGGGGTCCAAGTGAGTTAATATTTGCAAAGCACTTTAGGTAGTATCTGGTCCTGCTCTGCGGCACTGATCTTATCACATTGGTATAAGGGTTTGGGTTCGTTTTCACTATGAAATAGTGAATTATTAAGCAGGAAACAAGTTGAGAATGCTTAGCACTTATATTAAAATGTAAAAGTAGGATTGAAGAGTCTATATACTGACAATCCTGGCAGCTGCCAGGAAGAGGCAGCTAAGAGCTTGGCAGGGATCCACATGGCGAAGAAGTTGGTCTTTAGAAAAACAGCAAAAGCCTTGGACAGAGCAGGAATTCCAGAGGCAAGAAGTTACTTCAGAAGAATGTTAGAAGTCAAAAGACAGGAGAGGAGAAGAGGTGCTCTGTGAGCTCAAGGCTAAGAGAGAATGGATCAGAAATCATAGGCTAACAGGTCCTGCTACTTGCTGTCTTGGAGGGGAGTGGAGTGGGGATCAGAGAGAGAGAGTGAGAGATGTATTTTTCTGGAAGAGCAAGGCAAATTGCTCTTCAACACGTCTCCAAGTGCATCATAATCCTGGGAGTGGGGTCGGGGGAACCGTGACCAGGTGTAATCTAAGGGTGGAAACAGAGTTCAGAGTTACCAGGGAAGGGGAGGTGGGTGGACGGAATCCCTAACACTCTGAGAAATGCAAGTAGAACATCAGGGAGGACCCACCTCCTGTGCACAGGACGTTGATATTGAAAGCACAGAAGTCTGCGGGTAAAACATGTGAGGAACCCAGAAACCTTCTGCAGTGCTGGTAGGGGAGCAGGACGGTGGGTTTTTGGAAGATCAAATGGGGAAGGTGCTGCTCAGAATGCCTGTGTGTTGTGTGCCAGGTCCTGGGACCATCCCCAGCATCCCCAACCAAAGCCAAAGCTGGAATTGCCACATGCTGCTGTCCCACTGCAGAGAACAGCAGGCGCAGATGGAAGATCTGTGTGCTCTGTGCTCTCAAGTGTCACCACAGTTGCCGGGGAGATGGAGAGCCCAACGGCCAGGCAGTGGACAGGTGAATAGACAGTGCTGTCCACAGGACAGAAGGCTGTTTACCTCCACAAGACAGGAACTTCCGATAGCCACGGGACCAAAGTCTCCTGAGCGCACCACACCATGCCAACCCAAGTAGGAGCCCTCAAACCCTGCTTCTCCGTCCATACTGCTCAAGTTATAAGCCACCTTTAAAGAGACACACCACATCTTGTGTGGTGACATCCATGAATGCCAAAAGCAGCTTTGTGGGCTCTGGGGAGGGGGTGGAGCCAAGGTTCAGTGGATGGAATGAGCCCTGGTTGGACAGGTGTAGCTGAAACTGCAGGTTGGAGGGCTTTTGGAAACGATTGTAATGCTTAGTATTGTGTTGTGGAAAATTGCTAAAGGTTCCCAGTGAATGCTAGGGTGTGTGGGTTTCTTCCTGCTGCAGTGTGCGTGCCCGGCTGGGTGAAGGCCTAAACTCCTTCTCTGTGGGCATGGCCGCCGGTATTCTCCTGGGACGTGGGGTGCAGCCCACCCTTGTGAGCAGGGGAGGTGTCCGCTTGCCCATGTTTCAGGGATCTTCTTTAGTGCGTGGCCTGTCCCAGAATGCTGCTCTCTGATGAGCAGCATCCTCCGGGCTCCACGGGATGGCTCTGGGCATGCCTGCTCACTCAGACATTGTAAGCATGCCGGTTCCTTCTGGGGGCTCTCTCTGTGATGGCTTTCTAAAGTTTCCTCCTGTGTCTTGCTGGGAGGACATGTGGGCCTTGAAACACCCCTGAGTGTGAAGGTTTCCTGACAGGAGTGCTGGTCTGGCTGCTTCTCTTGCCATTGCTGAGAGCTCTCCCCTGCGTGCAGACAGAGGCCCTGTCTCCCTGGGCTTCCAGACGGCAATGGAGATGGATATGGCTAATATTTAGCGTGCTTGATTGGAAGTGTGCACGAGAGACAAACAGAAAGGAGGGGGAGTTGGGTAGGGAGTGGCTTGGAATTTTCCTGTTGAAGGGATCTGCAGATATAGGACAGGCACTACCCTGAGGATTGGTGGTCTCTGCCAGCTGGACAGGGAGGCACAGGTCAAGGGAGGGCAGTTCACATGGGGTCCTGCAAACTCTAGTTTTCCCTTCCCCTGAGGGGAAAGGAAAGAGAATGGGAAGGGGATGAAGGGGGCGGAGCCTCTGCTGAGCAGAAACAGCCAGGATCAGCAGCCCCTAGATGCTGAGTGGGTGGGGAAGAAATTACGGCATGTGGGGGCATCAGGAGACCCCCCTGAGTTAGTCCAAAGAGATGTCCGTGGCTGGACCAGAGGTGGATGGCAGGACTAGACTCCCTCCCCCGTCTGCACCCTCTCAGTCCTCCCCCCAACCCTCACCCCCGTCACTGCCCCCAACAGCACAGCCAGTCCGTGGCTGTGGTTCACAGCAGGCCCGCGTGGCTCCCATCTCTCATCTTCATTGGCGCTTCTCCTGGCTGCGCCTCGGTTATGTGCCTTCACTGCCCTTGGGCCCCAGCTGCCCCTCACTCCCCCCACAGTTGCTCTGAACTTGGCTTGTCTTACTCTGGCCTTCAGACCTTTGCATGCTTGTCCTGCATTGTGACAAGTCCCAGAAACGCCAAGACGGATGCTCATACCTGTGTCTAGTGAGCTGACTGTGAGGCGGTAACCATGGCAGCAGGAGAGTCGAGGCCCGCCATGGCTAATCTTCATCATCAACTTGATTGGCTTGAAAAGTGCCTGGGAGATGAGCTAAGCACACTTTGGGTATGACTGCGTGGGTGCTCCCAGAGATAACTGAGCGGGGGACCCATCCCCATGGTTTGGAGACCCTGGTGGAATAAAAGGGGGAGGAAGAGGAAGACTGCTCGCTTCTTGACCTCCGCTTCCCGGCTGCTGTGCAACGAGAAGCTCCTCAGCGCTCCAGCTGGGGCATCCTGCTCAACCAGCCCGGGAACAAGGGAGCCAGCCAAGCGTGGACTCATCCTCACAAGCTGCGGCAGATAAGCCCTCCTGTGACTGTCACAGCAATAGAGACTCAGCACAGTGCCGTATCGCAGCAGCACCCAGATGCACGGGGCGTTTACTGTGCAAGTGGGGGAGCTCAGCCCGTGTCTGTCCTTGCACCCCAGCTTGTCAGCAGTGCATCTTGGCATGGCTGTACCCCTGGGATCAGGGATGACAGCAGTGACTGGTCTGTCGCCAGAATGTCCTTGAAGTCAGGGCCCAGGCTTGTGCCTGCCTCATCTCAATTACTTTCCCTCATCTCAATTACTTTCCCTGTGATCATTGGCCATTTTTCTGAGGAAGGAATCGAGACCCAGAGGGAAGGTGTGATCTGCCTAGGGTCACTGCAGGAGCCCAGATTCAAACCTCAGGCCATCGCAGTCTTCATCACTGGTCCACATTGGCTCCCAAAGTCAACTGGACCAAGTGGACGTAGGTGATACAACCCTATGGGAGGTGGCTGAGGACATGTTCCACAGTGAAGCCATTAGAAGCCCCCCAAAATTCCACTCTGTGTGCTCCCTCAGTGTTCAACCCCCACCTGTGGGCAACGGACTATGCTGGGGTCAACAGGAACTGAGTGACGCACAAGAAGCACCCTGCTCTTCAGTGCTCTGAGCAGACAGATCAGGGTAACAGGTCAAAGTCTCTCTCTCTCCCCAGCTGTGCTCTGGCCAGCTATGTGGCCTCAAGCAAGTAACCTGACCTGTCTGTGCATCTGTTAGGCCTTGGGAAAGTCACTTACTTTAGTGAAAATTCAAGGAACCAATAAGGAAACACTCCCTACGGTGCTTCCTACAAGCAGAGTGTGCAGACCCAGTGTCCTCATAAGGGCCCCAAGAGACAGGGTGCTGTGCATGGTCCCAGTGGTCGGGATGACTTCCTGGAGAACACGTTGGGGAGCAGAGTGCAGAGGGGGCGGCCATCCCACGGAGGGGAGCCCATCTCACAGAGGAGAGGCCATCCCATGGAGGGGGATCATCCCATGGAGGGGCGGCCGGGAACAGGTTCAGAAGATTGCCAGGTTTGTAAGCAGGCACCAGGCCCACCAGGCTTTCTCTCCAGGTCCACCCTACTTTTTGAGACATGGTCTCAACCCAGAGATGCCAACAGGGCTCGTCTGGCCATCCAGCTTACTCTGTAGATTCTCAGTCCTCCTCCTCCTGCGGCTGAAGTTACAGGGGGACTGTCACACTCATTGGGGATCTAAACTCTGGTTCTTTTTGCTTGTATGACAAAGTGCTGAGTCACTCCCAGTCCTCTCTGCCATTGGGAAGGGACACCCGCACAGCCCATCTAACCTTGGGCATCTCCCAAAAGCTCTGCCTCCAAACACCATAACATATAGATCTGAGATGAAACATTCCACGTGAACATGTGGGGAACATGCAAACCCTAGTAAAGGAGCTTATTTTCCCAACCTCAATGACCATGTAAAATACCATGTAAAAATACATGGAGCTGATAATGGATGCCAGCCTGGGGCCACCTAGTAAGACCTTGTTTCAGTAAGCTAGCTAACTAGCTAGCTAGCTAACTGGTTAATGAACTTAGTAACTAACTGATAACTAACCACCTAATGTGGCATGAAAACCTCATCCTCACATACTTGTGCATCGGGTGCAGTGCTGGGAAAGACAGTGGAAGCGCATGACCATGTTCTGGTATGAAATGCGTCATCTGTGCCAGAAGAGGAAGCCTGGCCACCCTGCACGCAGCTCCTTCCCCAGATGGCGGGAAGACGCAGGGGCTGGGATCATAGCACCTGCACTGGACTCAGCACCAGAGGAAGCCCTGCCCCCGCCCCCTGCCTCACTCCAGGCAGCTCACTGGCCGAATCTGTACTTGTCATGGAGCTGAGCAGGCAGGAAGGTTGCCAACGTGACGGAGTCGAGACCACAAGGGACGCTGGTGCCACCCGGATGGACAGAGATGCACTAGTGAAAACTATACGAGAAGCTTTTTCTGCTTGAGGTTGGAGAGAAAGAAGAGGGACCCAGTCGGCAGAGGGCGAGGAGGGCCATGACAGGAGTGAAGGTGGTCCCCCTCTTCTGGAGAGCTGCCCCATCAGCCAGAGGAGGGGGGCCAGGGCAATGAAGGCACAGGAATCCAAATCGCCACCCAGGGGTCTGCGGAGGGTAGCGGTGGTCATGGTGCACCCGAGGGGTTCCTGGGGCCACGGATGAAGTCTCAGGAAGGCTACAACGGAACAGGCCCAGTGCCCCCTGGGAGACAGGCAGATCTGGGGACTGGTCTTTTTTAGTTAGGGAGGTAAGGGTGGTGACTACCCCTACAGCCTCTCCGGGGGGCACTGGGCAGGTGAGTAGCTGCTGCTGGCAGGCAGGTCTGGGGCAGGGGGGTGGCCTCAGGCCTTGCCAGCCCAAGGAAGCCATTCTGGTGGCTGGAATCTCCATTCAGGAAAGGCTGCCCTGGGGCATGTGGCCAGAGTTCTGGGAACCACCAAGACCCAGAAGGGTCTTGCCCTGGGGCTCACTGGCTGCCCTGCTCTGTGTGGTCCTTTGGAAAGTATCCACACACCAATCAACTAATTACGAAGCCACACGCATCACCTCTGTGAGAACCTGTTGTTCCTGAACATGCATTATGCTAATTAGCAGAGGATCTGAGCTGTCTGGGGACACAGGCAGGTCACTAGTCAGCTGCCTCAGGAGAGTGGCCGCTGACAGTGCTGTCCAAGGGCTTCCTGCTTGAGCTATGCATCATATGACCAGCTGTCCAGGTTGAAGGCTTGGAAGTCCATTACAGACCCTGAAACAAGAGGTGCCTGCCTACTGCCATCACTCTTGCCAGCCCTGCTTCTATTTGTTTCTAATTGTAAACTACATATAACAGATCAACCGTGTTCCGTGACAGCTCCGCCCATGACTGGTTGGCAAACTTATCTTTCTGCACTGGACTCCCACCCCACCGGGATTGATGCCGCCGGCCCCAATGACAGCCTCCGTCGCAAGGAGGGCACCTGCCATGGGAGGAATCACGCCTGTCTGTTTCTCAGGCTTGCTGCTCTCAACACAGGGCCTTTCAGCTCTTGAACACCATGGCGTGTGTCAGAGCCACCACGTTCAGGCCAGAAATGTCCTGTCCTGCAAACATGCTGTGTTTTTGCCCATTCATCCCGGGATAGACACATGCATGCAGTACTGTTACTCAGCGCATGCGATGCTGTTACTTAGTGTCGTCTTTTTTTTGAGACAGGTCTCATGCTGAAGCCCTGGCCTGGGACTCACTGTGCAGCTCATGCTGGTCCCAAACTCATGGCAATCTCCTGCCTCAGCCTTCTGTTGTCACAGACATGGGCTGCTGTGCCCACTAAGAAAAGATGGTTATCATGGTTGTACCACTAGCTTCTGTCATGTCTGTACACTTTAGTAGAACAGTAATATCTTTTTTTTTTAAATTCAATTGTGTGTGTGTGTGTGTGTGTGTGTGTGTGTGTGTGTGTGTGTGTAGAACCACGGACGAATTCGGGAACCACCATGGACACCTCCACCTCCTCCTTGTTTACTCTGCCCCGGGAGTCACAGGCTCCGCCCTACCAGAACCGGAAACACAGGCTGCCCTGCTTCCGCTGGCGTCTATACGTGGGGTCTAGGATCCGAACTCAGGACCTTCCGCCTGCAAGGCGAAGGCTTAACCCCTGAGCCACCCCTCCAGCTCCCTAGAACAGTAATTTCTAAGCACTGAAAAGGTAGGTATTATTGTATCAAATTATCAGTTGCTGTTTTAGTTTTTCAGATATTCCTGCTGTGTGGCCCAGGGTGGCATGGAACTCTTTGTACCTGTCTGTGCCTCCCAAGTGCTGGGATAGAAGGCATGTGTGGTCACACTCTGATTTGTGTTTTTAAAAATCAGGTAACTTTTTAAAGTATTTTATTTTATTTGAAATAGTCTAGGGAGAAAAAGGGAGAGGGAGAGAAGGTGTGTATGTGCACGTCATAGCACACAGGTGAAGGTCAGAGAACAACTTTCAGAAGTCAGTTTTCTCCTTCTACCACATGGGCTTCTAGGAATTGAACTTGGGTCTCCAAGTTTTGGAGCAGACTCCTTACCCACCCAGCTGTCTGCTGGCAGAAGGGTTGGAGCCAGGCAGGAAGGTTATCTTCCATGCTGGTCATGAAGAGAGGCTGTCTCTCTCTGAGCCAGGAGCAGTGCCTAGCACTGCTCAGACACAGGCAGCCCGTCTCCCTTGATCTTCCTGTTACTGCAGAGGGAGCACTGGCCCCAAGGTAATGGAGCTTCCTTAGGCCACATGGCAAAGGTGTGGAGAGAGAAAGGGAAAGCAGGGTTCCTGGCAGCTGCCCATGCTGCCAGATGACCTCCCCTAGAACAGCTGCCTGTGCAGATATAGCCCCAAGAGAGACAGAGCCATGGCACACAGAGACTGCCCTTCCCTTTATCCCTGACCACTACGATCTACTGTCGGATGACTCCTCTTGAGGGTCTTTAGTCCTTGGGCCTGAGACTGCTTACCCCGAAGCACACCTCCTGATGTGGTGTCTGTGGCAGTGTGGAGGCCAGTGCACAGTGGGCTCCAGAACAGCAGTCCCTCCTTACAGCCCCCTGTGGCACAGACCCACCCGTAGGAAGAAGCTGCCTTCCAGAAGTCTGTCTGGAGAGTCACAGAGAGCTGCCCCAAGCAGCCCGTACTGACGGGTTCCCGGTGCACATAACCTTCTGCACAAGACCCACTGAACTCACGGCTGCTCACCAGGAGATAGCTGGGCTGCCTCCATATATTATGAGTCAGGGTTCCAGAAACTTCTTCAGCTCTCAGCTTCCAGCCACCAAGAAACAGAGCATGACCAGAACCCAGGTCCTGCCTTCTCTCCTGCAGGTGTCTCCTGGGACCCCCACACTCAGCTGCACGTGGCCTGCGGTACTTCAGTGACTGTGGCTCAGTTTTGCTTTTGACCGTGGTGGTTGTCCTGTTAGTGTGTAGTTAAGTGTACACAGTGCAGCGTTGAGCACTATGGCAGAGTCTGGTGCCCTGCTGGGGGGAGGGGGGGAGGTGTGTGAGCCCAGCTCCACCTTTGTACCTGTCATCCCTCCACCTCAGACAGGACTTCCTCGTCCCCACCTGCTGCCCTGGGTCATGTTGAGATGGCACGGGGGCTCCTGGGCATGGGTGCAGGATGGAGAGGTAATCACTATAGGGCAGCAGTGGTCTGGCGACAGAGCCCAGCTTAACCAGCACAGAAGAGGGCCTCAGGGCAGCTTTAGAAAGCTGTAATGCCAGCAAAACCTGCCTATCTGGGACCCCCCCTCCCCTGTCATTACTGAAGCTGTGCTGATCATAGCCACTTGTTGAAGCTCCCAGAGGGTAGGTACATATGTGGGAGATGGTGGCCTGGTCCGGTCACTGCCAAGGGGAGGGGCTCCTCTTATGTGCTGCCTTAGGCGACCCCAGCTGGTGAGGGGACCAGCGTCCTCATTTCTGAAATGTGGAACCCCGGGAACTGGGTCGGAGCGTGTTGGGGCACCTGTCCTGAATCCGTGAGACACACACATTTGTCACAGGCAGCAAGACCTTCAGATGCACCTCGACCTCTTTCCTAATCCAGAAGAGGACAACTCGGGACTCAGGCTGGGTGAAGAGCCCTGGCGCCGTCCACACTGTCGCGTCAGAAGGAAGTCACTGGGGCCAGCTGCACTCTGGCGACAGAGCCCGGCTCAGTCAGCATGGCAGAGGGATGCAGATTGGCTTTAGCAAACTTCAGTGCTGAGTAAAACCTGATTCTCCCACTCACTCCCGGCCTCTGCATTCTCCAGACCCAGATGTCTATAAGGCACAGAGCACAGTGTGTCATGGGAAGCCAAACTGGGAGGTTGGTTGGGCCTATTGGATTTCTGTGCCATAGACCTTCTCAGAGCCTTTATGAGCTGATGGACCATTGAGAAGAAATTTGTAAATGCTGCTGAAGGTGATGACTTCAGAGGAAGGAAGACAACCACTAGGCACCCTGGACCTGGTGCCCTGAATCTGTGACTGTGGAGTCTGTCCACACACGGGCAGTCTTCGGCTGCTTTGCTTGCACTGCTTTGATTTTACCATGCTGCCTCGGTGCTTCTCGCTTTCAGGATACAGCAGCTTGATTACAGGAGATCTTTACACTTTAGTATAAAATGATGTCATGTGGGTGAATCTGAGTTGTGTGCTTGTGGGTAGATGTATAAATACATTTTGACTTTATGTTTCTTTCAACTTAGGATGGGTTTATTGGGATGCAACCCCTTGGAACCAAAGTGCATCTGCACAGTCTGTTGGTGTGTTTTTACGGTCTTGTGTATTCCTTGGCTGCTGATAGTCCATGTGATTTGTTCAGTTTGCTTAAGAGTGTTTCCTCTGCCCAAGACACTATGGAGGAACAGAACCTACCTTCAAGATGTGCATAGTCTGCCCTCGGGATGTACACAGCCAGCCCTCGGGATGCACACAGCCAGCCCTCAGGATACACAGCCCTCAAGGATATGCACAGTCAGTCCTCAGGATACACAGTCAGCCCTCAAGGATATGCACAGTCAGTCCTCAGGATACACAGTCAGCCCTCAAGGATATGCACAGTCAGCTCTCAAGATGCATACAGTCAGTTTTCAAGATACACAGTCAGTCCTCAGGATACACAGCCCTCAGGATACACAGTCAGCCCTCAGAATGCACAATGAACTTTTAAGATGCACAATCAACCCTCAGGATGCACAAAGTCAGTCTTCAAGATACACAGTCAGTCCTCAGGATGTGCACAGTCAGTCCTCAGGATGTGCATAGTCAACCCTTAGATATACATAGTTATCCCTCAAGATGCGCAATCAGTCCTCAGGACGTGCACAGTCAGCCCTCAGGATGCCTACAGACAGCCCCCAGGATACACACAGCCAGCCCTCAGGATACACAGTCAGCCCTCAAGGATATGCACAGTCAGTCCTCAGGATGCACAGCCAGCCCTCAGGATGCACAGTCAGCCTTCAGGATACACAATCAGCTCTCAGGATGCATATAGTCAGTTTTCAAGATACACAGTCAGTCCTCAGGATACACGGTCAGCCCTCCACAGTCAGCCCTCAGGATACACAGTCAGCCCTCAGAATGCACATTGAACCTTAAGATGCACAGTCAACCCTCAGGATGCACAAAGTCAATCCTCAAGATGCACAGTCAGTCCTCAGGATACACAGTCAGTCTTCAAGATGTGCACAGTCAACCCTTAGAATGTGCATAGTTATCCCTCAAGATGTGCAATCAGTCCTCAGGGTGTGCACAGTCAGCCCTTAGGATGTACACAGTCAGCCCTCAGGATGCACAGCCCGCCCTCAGGATGTGCACAGTCAGTCTTGTGGAAAGGAGGTGCTACAGATGGCAAGGGTGGTGCTGAGCTGGTGCTTCGGGGTGTGAACTCAGTGCAGCCCCAGGCCCCCAGCACCTGGCCTGGGCTTTCTGCCTTTCTGTGCTTGGCGGGCCCACAGTCGTTGCTGTGGCTTATTGGCTTTTTTCCCTGTCATTTAAACATTAACACAATTTCTTTGAGTGATTGTGAAATATACTGAACATGAAGCTGGCAACGCAGCAGCAGGACACACACTTAGGGTTGTGCAGCCCCCAGCCATCTCCATGATCCCAGTCTGAAATACCCACCATGCTACCCTGTCTCTGAACTGGCTGCTTTGGTCCTGTCCTGAGGGCAGCAGCCTCACACAGTGGCACACAATGGCAGCAGCAACACGCAGGAGCAGGCAGCAGCATGCAGTGACATGTAGCGGCATGCAGCAGTGGCACACAGCAGCCTCTGGGGAAGCTGCTTTCACCTTCGCGGCCTTCCAGACATGCAGCAGAGCCTCAGATTTATCTTCAGTACTCACTGCCTGGGGTGTGAACTCAGTCTGTCCTCAGAGTGGCACCTCATACTGTGGAAGCCTAGCCTGCAGTCCTTTCTCGGTTCTGGGTTCTGGGTTGCTGTTTCCCTTGGATAGCTAATGTCTAAGCCCCGAGGATGAGGGCCACAATCTTCCTAGAGATCAGGAGGATTCAGGGCTCACCCCTCTGAATCCTGCGTCTCAGGTGAGCAGAGGCCATGGATCAGGGGCTCCTCCTCACCTGCTTCTTTTTTTTAAGTTTTTTTTTTTTTTTATTCAACTGTGCGTATATGCATGTGTATGTGCGCACGTGTGTGTGTCTGTGTGCGTGTGTATGTGTGCGCGTGCGTGTGTGTGTGTGTGTGTGTGTGTGTGTGTAGAACCACGGACGAATTCGCGAACCACCATGGACGCCTCCACCTCCTTCTGCCCCGGGATTCACAGGCTCCGCCCTACCAGGACCAGAAACGCAGGCCGCCCCCGCTTCCGCCCGGCGTCTATATGTGGGGTCTAGGATCCGAACTCAGGACCTTCTGCCTGCAAGGCAGAGGCTTAACCCCTGAGCCACCTCTCCAGCCCCCTCACCTGCTTCTTAAAGCCCAATCAGATGGGAGACCTGGGCTGAGGTGAAGGGAGTCCCCGGCCCTAGGTTAGCTCCTGTGTACTGGTGCTATGCAGGGATTGTGCCTGCTTGGCCGCCCACCCAGCTAAGGCAGAGCTGTGGTATGAGTCAGAGCCTCCTGATGGGTGGCAGGGGTCCCAGGAAATCCTGCAGCTTAATGTATTGCAACTGCAGGAAATTCACAACTTATTCAAATGAGTTCCATAGAGACACTAACTGGCTGCCTATCTAACTGGGGGATATCTTGCAGGCTTCCTCCCTCTTGAGAACCCCCCACAGCCTTAGGACCAGGGAAGAGGGGGAGAGGCTGGTGGGCGGAGCATGTCTCTATAGCACCCACCCTGTCCCTCTATAGCACCTTTCACCTTGGCTGACTCTGTAGTGGATGTGGGGGAATGTGTGTGTGGGGTGTTTACTCTCACCCCAGGACTGTGCCTAAAGATTAGAGTCTGCTCACTGCTGTGGGCTTCTGCCTGGGCCAGGCAGATCTCATGAGGGGGGCACCTTGGGGATGAAGTGACCTCAACCAGGCGGGGCATGAAGTTTTGACCAGTCCTCAGGGGACAGAGGCAGGAGATCATTGTTTCTAGCAGGGCAAGGTGAGGCATGCGCGGAGAATGGCACAGTGTCCTGGATGGCGATAGTTTTGTGTCATCGTGCAGTGTGGATGAAATGCCAGCTGTGTGCCAAGCATTGCCTCAGGCTCTGGAGCCTGGCATGGAGAAACACATGTGAGCAGGGTTGAAGAGATGCCTGGTAAATAGAAGTGCTTGCTAGCATACAGTCGTGTGTGCCTACGTCAGAATCCACATGATAGCCAAAGGTGTGGTGCTTGTGCTCATCTGTAATCCAGTGCTATGGACAGATGGGCAGCTGAACCAAGGGCTAAGTGCTTTCCCAGGCCTCACGCCTCCAGGCGGGCAGGATGCAAAGTCCTGCTCACGTGGTCCCTCCACTCTTCCCGAAGACTCTGCCCCACCTTCTTCAGTCCCCCCAACACCACTGCACCTTGTAGAGTCTGCCCTGCCTCCCTGCAGTCCCCCAACACCACTGCACCCTGCAGACTCTGCCCCGCCTCCCTCCAGTCTCCTCAATTCTACTGCATCCTACAGACTCTGCCCCACCTTCCTCTGGTCCCCCCAATATCACTGCACATGGGCTTGAAGCCCTGTTCACAAGCACAGCCCAGGGTCCTTTGGTCATCTCTGTCTCCACCCTGCAAGGCATGACCTTGCTTTCCAGCCCAGCTAGAAACTTGCAGCCTTGTCTCTCGCCCTTGAGCCTCTGCAGCAGTAGCAGAGGGACATCAGCTGTCCTTGGCACAGCGCCAGGGCTATGAGTGTACACCCCACTATCCTCACAGGGCCTTGGGGCAGATCCCTTGGCCTGGCTTCTCAGGAAACAAGCTTGGGGAAGCTGTGCCTCCCGCTTAGAGTCCCACACCTGACAGGTAGCAGGATCCAGTTAGAACTGGCCTGTGTGACAAGGACTCTCTCTTCTCTGCTCTGTCTATTGTGGAGTGTGCTGAGATGGCCAGCGACTGCAGAGGAGCCATGAGACTAGGGGCAGCAGCCTCCTGAGATGTTCCCCTGTCTGTCCCTGCCCACCTGCTTACCTTCCTCTCCCTCCTCCCTCTCCCTCTTCCCTTCCCTTCCTCCGGCTTCTGCTTTTGTCTCAGCTCTGACTTTCAGGAAGTGAGCACCCAGCCACAGTGACAGTTACTTCAAACACTTCACAGAGGCAAGAATCTCCTGCCTGGGTATTTGTCACTGCCAGGAGAGTCTCATTTGTCACCTAAGTGGTCCAAGGATGTCGCAAGCCATGCCAACTAGTGCACTTCAAGCCTCAGACAATGAGCCTGACCTCGGGGCTCCTTGTTGGTTAGCAAAGGGCTTGCCCCTGGACATCTGTTTGGTGAACCCCTTCCTGCCATCACAACCCCACACCCCAAGTAGCTCAGCACGTCATTGTATGTGCATGTGTGCGCATACGTGCATGTGCATGTATATATACACCCAAACCCCACCAGCAAACAAGGATATTTTTGAATGGATCTGGGGTTCTGAGATGCCAGCATAGTAGAGGATATGGTAGCCAGTAAGGAGCAGTTTGCACCCTGTGGGCAGCCCCACCCTCCAAGGAGACCCTCACATTCATCCTCCTTATTCACTTCCTAGGTCTTAGACCCCACAGGCAGCATGGTAGATCTCTGTCCACAAATCAAGGGGAGCCTGGCCACAGGCGCCCGAGGGCTCCACACAGTTGCCCCCCCCCACTTTCTGCTCAGTAATTCCCAGGACCTCAGCAATAATCCGCCTCTCATAGCCAACGCCAGTGAGCTCAAATCACATTTCAAAATAAACACCGTGCTTGGCGGTCGGAGGAAGAGAGAGATTTATTAGCTTTCATGGGGTGAGAGACCGCAAGGACCAGCATAATGGGATACATTTCTCATTACTTGTAAATGCTGCAAAAGAATTGGAGGAACACTAATATTTTCTGTCTTGAACCACGCACCGTGAGGCTTGTGAAGCACAGGGGAGGGAAAGGGAAGCAGAGCCCATCGAGTGAGGTCTGGGTTTGGGCACCTGTGCAGCAATTTCACATGGCCCTGAGCCTTGCTCTTGACAAGACGCGGGTCAACTGGGCCAGCCTGCAAGTGCCCAGCCCTGTAAGCATCCAGCCCTGCCAGCTCCCAGTTCTGCCAGCTCCCAACCCTGCCAGCACCCAGCCCTGCAAGTGCCCAGCCCGGCAAGCACCCAGCCCCTGCCAGCACCCATCCCTGAACGCACCCATCCCTGCAAGCACCCAGCCTTGCAAGCACCCAGCCCTACAAGCACCCAGCCCCTGCAAGCACCCAGCCCTACAAGCACCCAGCCCTGCCAGCACCCAGCCCTGCAAGCACCCAGTCCTGCAAGTGCCCAACCCCTGCAAGCACCCATCTATCTCTACAAGCACCCAGTCCCTGCCAGCGCCCAGCCCTGCAAGTGCTCAGCCTTGCAAGTGCCTGGCCCTACACGCACCCAGCCCTATAAGCACATGTTGGTGTCGGCAGCAGTAAGACTAGACTCCACAGCATCACAGAGTCACAGGAAGTTCAGCAGCAGTCAGAGGCAGCCTGGGAGGTCACAAGTATAGGGACATATTCTGGGATCCTCCAGGGTAGGGTCCTTAGGTTAATGCAGTGTCCAGAGTGGGCCAGGGCTCTGGAGTGGAAAGAGAAGGTACACTTGGTCCTAGAAGACCAAAGGCCAGCCATGGTGACTTATGTCTGTTCTGCTGGCAATGGGTACATCCCAGAGACACCTCTCCTGGGGATAGACATGCCAGCTTGCTTGTAGGACAATGACAGGTGAGGGTTTACTTTTGGAGCTATGTAGGCTGCATGTCTGCACAGATGTGCACAAACACAGTCTCTGCTGATGTTCAGAAGCATGGAATGAGACAAGCCCAGTACTTGTGCTAAAGAAGCACAGGCCGGAAGTTGGGAGCTGAGAGTTTTGAGTTGAGAACCTGTCTCAACCCCCTGTCCCAGTAGCCACTGCTGCTCAGGTTCCACCTTCGTTGGGAACTCCACTGAGCACATCAGGATGGCCACAAACCAGCGCGTGCTGAGCCCCGACGTGTGCGTGGAGCTTGGCACAGCCTTGCAGAGGGAATGGGTGGAACACAAATCTGGGTGATCTGAGTGTGGTGCTATTCTGCTTTGTTCACTCCGTGTGTGTGTGTGTGTGTGTGTGTGTGTGTGTGTGTGTGTGTGTGTGTGTGTGTGTATGTGTATGTGTGTATGTGTATGTGCACGCACGCGCGCACCAATGTTCTCAAATCATCATTACAGGTCCATTGCTTTCTTCCTTGTTGTGGGATGTGTGTCTGGCTCCATGTTGGGAGTTCACAGACAGACAGACAGACAGACACTCTCAGGAGTTCTCAGACCTGTCTGAGGTTGTCCTAAAGTACAAGAAGGAAAAAGCAGGCTGACAGGAGAGACTAAACTGAGACAGAACATCCTAGAAGCCCTGAGGGCAGGGCTCCTGTCCAGCCCAAGGACGAGAGGGAAGGGGTCTGTTGGCACTGAATGGTCTCTCAGAAGAGAGAACAACATGTGCAAAGGCTGGAGGTGAGCACATCTGCCTGATTTGGAGAGTGTCCAGGGCGAGGGCAGAGGGCAGGGCCACAGGGCAGGCGCCAAGGAGGATACACGACGGTATCGCATTCCACCATGCAAAGGGCTTCGTCCGGCTCATTCTTATTTGTTAAGCAGTTAGCAGCTTTGCAAGCTAAATTAAGATTTGGGCTTTTTGGGGGCTGGAGAGGTGGCTGAGGGGTTAAGCCTCTGCCTTGCAGGCAGAAGGTCCTGAGTTCAGATCCTAGACCCCACATATAGATGCCAGGCGGAAGCGGGGCGGCCTGCGTTTCCCATCCTGGTAGGGCGGAGCCTGTGAATCCCGGGGCAGAGTAAACAAGGAGGAGGTGGAGGCGTCCATGGTGGTTCCCGAATTCGTCCGTGGTTCTACACACGCACACATACATACACACATGCGCGCACACATACATGCACAATTGAATAAATAATAAACAATAAAAAAATAAAAAAAAAGATTTGGGCTTTTTTTAACTTCAAAAAAATCAGAGTAAGATCATAAATAATTATTACAGTGTTTATAGTCACTAGGCATTTGTCTGTGACCACCCCTGCCAGGGAGCAGTTGCTAGTTGGAGTTTTGTGCTGGGAAGTGGAAGTGTCAGGTGTGAGAGAGACCCACCCTGGGTTCACTCCATCATACTAGCTGTACAGGCCGCCCCTTCACAGCTTTCCCATCCCTCCACGGTTTCCCTGACAAGCACATTGTTCTGTGGACCTCACATTTTTTCCACATCACTTGTGTCTCTGACTTCTACCCTCCCACTTCCCCACTGCCCTGCCTTCTGTTCAGCATCTCAAGATTCTTTTGTCTCTGGCCAGGGGGTAACATACAATGCCCACCAGGATGGAGTGAAGGGCATTGCAGGAGCAGCAAAACTGCAAAAGAAAACCAACAAACCACAATCCAGAATTTCAGAGACTCTATATCAACCAACTAGAACTAGACCAGCTTAATCTCTCCCCATCCTGAAGCTCAGGGAAATTTGTGGAAGAGGGGGCAGTAAGAGTGTAAGAGCAAAAGGATGGGAGGAGCAATGATATGTAAGTTACTCCATACAAATTAGGGCTGAAGCAATCATAATTGGACTTTACATGCCCTGCGCATTGTCCAACACACTATTGACCCCACAAAGTCCAGCATCTGCTAAAGGCACCAAGATGTTTGGAGGCAAGGGATTGGCAGACACAGCAGTGTTCCTATACCTAAGGGGAACACGTGAAAGTGTTTAGGGAAAGGCCACTGGGTCCTTGTACATCATCGGAGAGGAGGGCCCAGAGGAAAATCAGGCATGCACAAGAAAGGACTCTCTGGGAATTGGGGCGGGAGGCAATGGGGGATGGGAAGGGAGGGGGGTGGGGAGGAGGAACAGGGGGTACGGGGGGGGGAGGAGGAGGGAGGGAGGGAACTGGTGTACCCATTAAGTTTGTATGAGCTGAAATAATAATAAAAAATGTATTAAAAAAAAAAAAAGAAGTGGCATCTAACAAGAGGACCAGATGAATCAGGCATTGGGTCATTAAAATAAAGACAAAGCTATTCCTAAAAAAAAAAAAAAAAGATTCTTTTTCCATCTCCACACATAAGGAGTTATGCTTAGTGTGGCGCCCTCCAGCCTCATTCCCGAGGAGGTACATGGCAAGAGATCATTGCTTCAGGGCTGTGTAATATTCCTTTGTTCACACTTATCAAAGTGTTTAGGAGTTTTGAGTAGATTGTAGCTGCTCTTGCCACAAAGCAGAACTGAACAGAGGTGCCCAACGGGGTGGGCATGTGAGTCATGAAGAGCATCATCACCTTTCGGTCCTCCACGGCACCCCGTCGTCATGCATGTCTCACACACACGTGGAAGATTCAGTTTGCAGCAGGTGTGGGGAGAGATGGGAGCTAGGCAGTGGGGTGCTGCCTCGGAGGGGAAGACCCCAGCTCCCACGCTCAGCCCCTCTACCTGCAGGTCGCTGCCTTCCCTGCTCCGGGGCTTCTGTCATGCGGAAGACTTTACTGAACTTGCCCCGTCTGCACATCACTCTGATGTCCCGAGACTCTTGTCAGGAAAGAGCTGAATTTCTCATCAAAACCTCCGGCTTCCCTGACAGTGGTGCTGGATCTCCCCATGGGCTCAGCAAGGAGACGGTTCATTTAGTAGCTGGTATCAGAGGCGGCGGCTGCACAGGGAGAGCATGCTCAGCTTCTGTGTGGCTGACACAAGGTGGGCATGGACCGTTGAGTCAGACAGGTGGATGGTCGACAGCAGCTGGCCAGCTCCTGCCTTTCAACTGGTTCAGAAACGCCAGCTGAGGTGGGCAGTCTGGGGTGACAGAGTTCCTGGTGGGCAGCTGGGGGTGGAGCATACCATCCTTGTCATCCATCTGCCCCCAACAGCTTTGCACCTGCTCCATCCCTGAACACCTTCTTCTGCTGGTTTCCCTGAGAGTCCTATGACCCTGGCCTGCCCACCTGGCCCCCCTTGCCTGCCCTCCTGGCTCCCCCTGGCCTGCCCGCCTGGTTCCCCCGGTCCACCCGCCTGGCTCCCCCTGGTCCACCCGCCTGGCTCCCCCTCACCCTCAGTCTGTTCCCTTCTGGCCCTCATCACAGCTCTCTCAGAAACAGCCTCTCTCCGTCCTGCAGCTCCTGTAGTGCCCCAACAGCACTATCCACACCTCTCAGCCCCAACCTGCATCCCTGCCCAACCTGCATCCCTGCCCAACCTGCATCCCTGCCCAACGCTGGACAGAGCTGCTAGGCCTCCCTCTGCCCAGCCCTTCCCGCAGCTCTGCCTGGCAGGGGCCCTCCAGAAGCTTGTAGATAACACCGCCTCAAGGATCTTCCTATCATTCCCCACTGGTCCCACCAGAATATGGGGGGTGAGAAAAAGCAAGTCTTTCCAGGTTCTTCTCTCCTTCCTCTGACCCCTACTGGGCTCCAGGGGGTGCCTAGGCAGGTGAAGAGGGGGATCCTGTCGTAAGGGCTGGGCAGCTGCTCAGGGGCCAAGAGAGCCGTGAGCAGAGTCCAGTGCTGCCGTCCCCACTGTGGTCAGCCTCAGATGGGGAAGTCGAGGCACAGGGAGCCGAGGAACTCGCTGGGGTTGAGCAAGCTCTGAATGCAGACTTGGATTTAAATCTAGGTCGGCCCGATCCACAGTCGGGCTCTTAAGCTCCTCAGCTGTGTTAGCTCTGTTGATATTGATGGCCGAGTGGAGTGTGTGGTTCTCCTGACCGCTTCTCTCCTAGTCCTTGATTTTGCATGCCTTTGGCTTTCCCTCCAGCCCTCCTGGCTTCCGCTCTCTGCTTCACTGCCCGCGCGCATGAAGGACTCCCATTGGCTCTTTAAAACCCAGCTGCATGGGGTCCTCCACCAGAGAAGTCTGCTTCCTTCGTTCCCTGTGTCCCCCTCCCCATGGGTCTGCCATGGTCAGAGTCTGTTCCTTGTCTGACTTGACCACAGCCACCCGTTTGCCTGCTCGGCCTGTCCGCCTGTGCCCGAATAAATATTTGTGGAGTGAGTGGCGGCAGCAGTCAGCACTTGCCTGCTGCCACATGATAAATACATGCGCGCAGACGCCATCACATGAGGGGCTTTCGGTTCCCCTGCTCACCAAAGAGAATAGGAGGCCCGGTCTATACCCTTGAAAATAGGGTACATCTCACGGGACTTGCTAGTCGGTTGCTGGGCATGGGGGGCCCTCAGGAAAAGCCGTTCGGGTGAGTGGTTAGTATGACCGTGAAGCGGCATGGCATCCTAGGAGCAAGCGTACCGTGAGGACTGGCCTAACTGGCCACGAGGGCACCAGGACTACCGGGGAAGCCCGGGCTCTGGGGTGTTGTGGTTCTGTGCTAAGGAATATCTGAGCCATGGACCATGGGGACCTTCCCAGCTGTGTCCCCAGAAACTAGGGGAAGGGCATGTTACCCATTGCTGGCCAGTGTTGCCAATAGTAAAGTTTCCAGTGGTAAAGGACACCTATGGCCATCAACAAGCGGACCTTCTGCAGCACAAGAACTGCAGGCTGGACACGACCCTGCGAGGCAGCTGGACGTGACCCTGTGGGACAGCTGGACACCTGGCTAGTGGCATTGTCAGCTGCTGCTCAGCCTCTAGGCCAAGTGTCCTCCACACCTGAGATGAGTGTTCCTGGGTGATCATGGTATGGGGAGCAGTGACCATGTGGATGGAGTCCAGGTGACCCTGGGAGCTCTGCAGAGGAGGAACTCTTGACACCCCCTGCTGGTAGGCATGCGGCTGGCCTCAGTGGACGTGGCGAAGGCAGCCAGGCGCTCCTGAGGTGAGCTGAACCAGACTTGTAGAGCGGCCTCACCGAGGCACTAGAGTCTCGGCGGCATCCTCACCCAAGAGCATGGGGAAGAGCCACAAGCCACATGGGGGCATCTCAAGGCTGAGGGAAAACCTGTGTGAGACCCTCTCCACCTTGCCTGCAGTGGAGGGGCCCTACTTCTGCTGTGCCTGAGGCTGGATCCCAAAGACCCCTGCTTTCAGCACTGTCTGAGCCCCACAGCTCTCCCAGGACCTGAGAGTGAGGGTGGCCGGTTTCCTCCTGCTGGAGAAGGTGTCGTGGGCAGGACAGGGCCTCCTCCCTTCCTATGGACCCCGCTGGGCTCCAGGGGGTGCTCAGGCAGGTGGGGGGTGCCTCAGTCCTGCCGTGACTCACGCTCTGTACAGGTATGGAGTACACGGCCTTGCTGCCTTGTCCATGAAGGCTCCAGACAGCCCAGGAGCCACTTCATAGTCTTCTTTTCTCAGAGCAAGAAGTTCAGAGAGGTCAAGTCACTCGCTCAAGGTCACGCAGTGGGTCTGTGGACCAGGAGGACTGAGTCTTGGCCTGCCTGCCCCCCGGGCCCGGCTCTGACTCATCTCATTGTGCTGACCTCCAGTTCCTTCCTAAGCTAATTAATGTCCCATTATTCTACCTCACCGACACCCCAGGAGGGAGCCGTGGGCCATGGATTTCTAGGGCACAAGATGTCCCCCTACCTGCTGCCTCCTGCCCCAGTCTGAAGCTGGGTGAGTCTGGAAGGAGCCCAGGGAAGAGCCGTTACCCCTCCCTGCACGCCATTGACTTCCTCTGCGGACAGCTCCAAGTGTCGAATGCTCAAGTCCAGTGTGGCAGCCAAGGCGCTGGCGAGGACTGTGAGACCGTGTTCTGCACGGTCGCTGAGTCCTACCGCCTCTCGGTCCATCTCCATGTCCTCTCTCCATGGGAGGGCTGCATGCCTCAAGGACTTCTGTCCCCAGCTGTCACCTCAGGGTGGAAGAAGCCAAGTCACAGACATTGTGAGCTCCCTGTCTCCAGAGGTGGGCACGTGGGAGCCTAGATTTACTCCCAGGAGAGCTTCTCCCATGTGAGGGCTGGGGCCCTTGGAGTCCCTTCTCACCCGGGATGTCCAGGTAGCTTGGTGCTTCCTCAGGAAACTGAATGTGCTGTTTCTGTAGTGATCCACTTTAGGGCATGCCCTGGCAGGCACTGAGGTCTAGGACAGCTGTTTGTACACACCTGTGTGAGTGCACAGGGGTTCTAGAGACACTACGCATTCTAGCCAGAAGTAGCAGCTCAGTGTCCGTGAGAGATGAATGGGAAGCCAGCTGTGGTCCAGCCACATAGTGGAATATTATGAAGCCTTCAAAAGGAGATGTGGACACAGGTGGACAGGCACTGAAGGTGGTGTGTTACAAGGCAGCCACAGACATGCATGATCTCACTTAGGCGACTGGTCAGATCCATGGAGCTCGAAAGCAGGGTGCGAGGAGCTCTAGGACTGGGAAGGGTGGGATGGGAGGGAGGGACTAGTGCTTCAGGGAGGTTGAGTTTCAGTTGGGAAAGATGGGAGGTCCTCAGTGGATAAGTGAGTGGGGTGTATGGCTGAGACACACACACCAAATGATATGATGTGGGCTTCTGCTCTGAGAGAAGGATGGTACTGCTCGGACACTGCTGGGTGATCCCTACCACCACCCTCTTCTCCTCCATTCTTGCCCTGGGGCTTCTATCTCTGCACTGGTCATCTTGACTAAGGAAGCTCATGTTCCTGGACACTCTGAATGTCAGGTCAGGCATCTGGCCCCAGGCCTTCTGTGACCCTGGTCACCCAGCTGGAACCTTCTTCTTCAGATTGCTAATTGGGGGGAGCCTCAGGTCTCTAGCCGACGCTGTGCCAGCATTTGTGGGAGGGGGCCCAACCATTCTGATGTGCAGTTGCCAAGCCATATGTTACCCTGATTGAGCTACCAAGATGTCCCTCAGTGCATGTGTGGTGGGGCTGAGAGCTTGCGTTCCAGAAGCTTGGAGTGCAGGTGGGGTTGGGAGACTTTATTAGCAAGGTGGCTAGGAGAACAGTGAGGGAGAAGGGTCGTGGGGTTCTTCACAGACCTCCTTGGGGACGCTGCCAAACCGTGTTGCCTCTGAGTCTCCTGAGCAGCTGTGCTATCCTGAACTCCACCCTGGCTTGCCTTCTTACCCTCCCTCCAAAAGGGTTTTAGTCCTTTGGGGGGATGATGCTGTCCTCTGGGAGAGCAGGAGGGCCAGTGCCTGGCAGGCAGCTAGGGAGCAGGCTGGGCGGGAGCCTTGTGTCCACTCTTAGGAAGGTGTGCTAGGGTGTCCCTACCATAGCTAAGGGTCTGGGACAGTGGCCTCAGGCAGAAAGGCCACCATCCACCCCTTTGCTCCAGCTTCCTGGCATCTTTGTGTAAGGCCTTCCTATGGCTTTGGTGGGCTCCTGCAGTGAGATGGGGGTTCTCCTGAGCCACAGCCTCGGAGCACACACTGTGGGCTAGTCCTGGCTGCCTGGCTGATAGGCCTCGCCCAGATGCCACCGAGTCTCCCCCGAAACATCAAAACATCGATGCAGCGAGCAGCTCAGGAAGCTGAGGAGTGAGTGACACAGGGCCGGAGGCGTGTCCCCAGAGCCTCGAGCTATTAATAGAAGCAGGCATTTGGCAGCCGGCTGTGTCCATGAGCTGTGCATGGCAGCAGCTTCGTGAAGATTGCTGGGCTGGGAACAAGACCCTGTCATCAACAGGGCCAAGGATGGGGTGCTAGGAGGGTGTTACCCTTCATGACCACCTCTGGGAGCACTCCTGAGTGTCTTGGCATCTCTTCAGCATCTGGGCGGCACTCCTCAGTGTCTTGGGGGGCACTCCTCAGCATCTGGGGGGGCATGCCTCAGTGTCTGGGAGCACTCCTCAGCATCCAGGGGGCACTCCTTAGTGTTTTCAGGGGATGTGGGGAACTCTCCTGGGATTGTGAGCTAGAGGCAGTTGTGGCTGGAAGGCTGTGTATTGCTTGTGAACATAGTAACTCAAGGATTGATTTCCTCATTCATTTTCCTCCTGAGGACCTAGAAGCCCTACTTTCACAGACCCCTAGAGTAGACCCCTGAAAGATGACTACTTGTGGGGCTGAGGAAAGGAAGTTGGATGCAGCTGTGAGACACCTCTTGCAGCCTGTCCTGGGTCCACAGTGCTGCTCATACTTCCTGTCCCACACAACAGCCTTTTCCTGGCTTGATCTTCGAGACTCACAAATCCAGGTGAGCCGCACTCACATGGGAAACCCCAGCCTTAGATACCTGGGGCAGTTGATTCGATTGAGTTGTGGCATGAGCCTGTTTTTGCTTAGGGATGGTTCTCAACCAGTCAGGCTGGTCCCATCAGGTTACAAGTGGCTTTGCCTCTTCTCGGATGTCCATGAGGAGCCCGGAACAGGCAGGACCACAGTGAAGCCCTGGGCTCTTGGGCAGTGCCAGGGCACTGAAATAAGCACCGTGTGTCCAGAGCTGTGCATGAGGGCAACGGTCTCCACTTGCTCACTGCCCCACTCCTCCAGGCAGGGCCAGAAGCCTGCACACACTGCCCCCAGAGGTAACCAGTTCTTGGGCAAACACCATGCCAATGCCTGATGAGCACGAAGCCCCTGGTGTCTGGCAGGGTCTGTGTGTGCTTGAATTATTTAACGTCTTAATGAATCTATTTCTCACGTCCACTGGTTCCCAAGGGCGGGTGGTTGGTAAAGTTGCAATGAATATTAATGTAGCTGTCGGTGTGGTGTGTCCGTTTAATGATTTTGCCCACCAGGGTGGGACTGGCCATTCTTACTTAGGGTCTTAGAAATATTTTCCCACACGGGAAGGTCCCTGGGAGCCTGGGGGATAGAGTGTGTCACTGTGTACAGCTCCTGGGAGACTCAAACACCCCCAGACAAGACAGGCCCTGCCACCATCTGTCCGAGTAGAGTGGTCTCTCTTGAATCTGTCCCTCTTCCCCTGGTGAGTAAGGTTGGAAGTGGGCATTTGCACACCCATTTTACACCTGGGCTGGCTGGCCCTGGGCTGTGCCTATCCGATCTGAAACTCTGTGGTCACCAAGGGTGTTGTCGAACGTCGACCAGTGGGTCCCCAGCACGTGAGTAGGACAGTGACCATCTGTCCAGAGGCTCCAGGGAAGGGTTGGTAGGAACTGGCCAGACCCTGAGAGTCCCAGCCAGGACCGAGAGGGCAAGCTCAGTCCCTTGTACCCTAGAGCCTTTGGCATGAGGCAGGTGATGTTGGTTTAAAGGACTTTACTGAAAGCCAACATTGTAAGAGGAACTGCAGATGCCATCAGTCCCACCCGTCAGTCCCACTGGAAGGCTGGTGCAGTGGAGAGAGGCTATTGGGCTCACGTGGGGGCTGGGGGCTGGCATCTGGAGGCTTGTGTGATGGAGAGAGACTGCTGACCTCACTGAGGCTGGGGGCTGCTGTGAGGGAGAGAAGCTACTGACCTCACTGGGGCCCAGGGCTGGTGGAGGACATGTTGGAATCAGTTGCCAGTGCACCTAACATACGACATGCAGTTGCCAAGGGGAGAGGGAGGAAGCCTTGTGGGTGACTTGGCAGGGTTTGGGCGAGTGGTTGTCTAGGAAGCAGGGATCCCCCAGGTACTATTTTCCCCCCTTGCATGCCTGCTTCCAAAGGAGTCTTCCTAGAACTGTGTTACCTTTTACTTAAGAATGTTCAGTGAAGGGGCTGGAGAGGTGACTCAGGGGTTAAGCCTCTGCCTTGCAGGCGGAAGGTCCCGAGTTTGGATCCCAGATCCCATGTATAGATGCCAGGTAGAAGCGGGGGCAGCCTGCGTTTCTGGTCCTGGTAGGGCGGAGCCTGTGAATCCCGGGGCGGAGGAAGTGGAGGCGTCCATGGTGGTTCCCGAATTCGCCCTTGGTTCTACACACACACAGACACACGCGCACGCACACATACATACGCACACACGCACAACTGAATAAATAAAAAAAAATTAAAAAAATTAAAAAAAAAAGAATGTTCAGTGAAGGCTGGAGCGATTGCTCAAGGGCTAAGCCTTGCCTTGCAAGCAAAGGACCTGAGTTCAAATCCCCAGATCCCATGCAAAACTGCCAGGTGAGTGTGGTGGTCCACCTGTAATTCTAGCCATGGAAGTCAGGCTAGAATTGGGAATTCCCAGAGCTATACGGGTAGAAAGACTAGCCCTAGTGGCATGATCTGGGTTTAATTAGAGACCCACACTAACAACAATTAAGTGGAAGAATGACCGAGGATGTTGTAGTTTGCCTACATGGTTGCTGATAAATGACCATCAGACAGCTTAAGGGAACAAGGGAACAAAGAGTTTATTTTCTTATGATAGTCACGTTACAGTCTGTCCAGCTTGATGGGAAAGCAAACTGGTCACACCATCTCTGTGTAATGGCTGAGAGAGGGACAATCCTTACTTGCCAGACCAGCATGTCTGGCCAAGTATATACAAGGATGCCGACCCTTTCAAGCAGCTTTCTGTATTTTATTCCAGGGCCTAATCCCACCCTATCAGCCAGACAATCTCTTGTAGGTTTGTTCTGAGCTTAACCCAACCACTCACTAGTTCTCCAAAAATGTGTTCAGAGCTCAAACCCTCAACTCTCAAGTTGACACCTGTGCCTAACTATGACAGAGGATGATTCCTGATACCACCTTTGGACCTCCACAGACACACATACATTCAAGTGCACTTATGTACATATATAGATACACCACCCACATGCAAGCACACACATGCACATTGCACCCCCTCACATGCACCTCACACATGCACATGCCCCCATGTACACACATGCTCCCCATATACACATACATAAAAAAAGAGAAGAGATTGTGCAGAGGCTCCCCATCATCCACAGGAGCCAACACACACCCTCGAGGATGCACAACTGAAGCCTCCAAAGCAGGGATGGTGCTTGGCCCTGCGGTGTGTGGTTAAAGCAGGCAGGAACAGGCCATCCATCTGCTGCCTGTGCATGGTCAGAACAGACAGACCCTTTTTGGAGAACCGATTCCTTTTGGCTTCTGTACCTACAAATGCAGAGCATCCATACTGCTTGACGCAAAGAAAGCACGGGCTCATGCCAGGCACATGCGGCTTCACTCCAGCCACATGCTGAGTCATGCCAGTCACATGCTGCATCACACCGGGCACATACCATGACATGCCAGGCATGCTGCAGCACACTGAGCACATGCTATGTCACACCAGCCACATGCTGAGTCATGCCAATCACACACTGTGTCACACCAGGCACACGCCCACGTCACTCCAGGCAATGCTGCGTCACGTCAGGCACGTGCTGTGTCATGGGTACAGTCCCTATGGTACTGAGCAAGAGAAGCCAGTCCCAGAGCTGCTTCTGTGGAAGGATGGAGACAGTGACTGCCTGCCTGCCAGGGGTCTGGGGTTCATTAGGAAACTGCCGTGTGTTGGCAGAGATGGAAGCATGGGAAGGCTGAGGAAGAAAGCGTTCAGTGGTACAGCACGTGCCTGGAATGCTCCAGGCCCTGGGTCCGTCCCAGCAGCCAAACAAATGTACAATCAAGCAAATCACACACATCAGATTATAAACAAGGAAGTGAAAAGCCCGAGTCGCGTGCACCCTATTAGAAAAGAAAGGAAAATTGGGCCAGCAAGGTGGCTCAGTGAGCAGAGGCACCTGAGCGCAAACCTGGTAACCTAAGTTCAATCCCCAGAGGCCAGGTGGTGGAAAGAGCGCCAACTTCTGAAAAATGTGCACGTCATGTGCACATGGCATATGTGCAACAGCTTCGCTTCCCAGGCCTCTTCTCTCTCAAGTAAACAAACAAGATTTTTTAGAAAATAAAATCTTTTAAAGTACTAAGAATAAAATAAAAACCATCGTCGTCTTCGGCAGTGGGCGGCATTTCCTTTGTTTATTTTTTTTTGTCCTGTTCAGATGCAGCAGCCCGTGCATGTGCCAGCTATTTCATGACACGACATGTCCTGTGGGTTTCCTTTGTTTCTCCCTTGGCCTCGAACACTGAGGTCAGTACTCTGTGCAAGTTGCACCCCCAGCCCTGCTGCCCTGCATGGCCACTTACTATTCCAGCCAGTGTCACCAGAAGGAATGGCGAGTGCAGCCAGCAGGGGTAGCTGCGAGCCTCATGCCAACAGGTAGGAATTCCCCTGCTCTGAGGGGGGCAGAGTGTGTTTGGCACATGTCCATCTCTCCCTCAGGACCCACTGTCCACTGCTCCACCCTGCTCTGTGCCATCCAGGTTCACCTGTGTGTGGGAAGCTGGAATGGACACCCATGCTTAGGATGGATGGGGGCCAGGTCTTTATTCTAGTTCCCCCACCTCACACTGTCCCTCTGCCCACAGCAGACTGGGCAGTCCTCATGGGTTCCTCAGTCCTGTCTTGCCAGCCTGGGTCTTCAGCAGCCTGGCTTGGTTGTCCAATCTGGCGCAGGCCTTGGATTCACCCCAGCGGTCCCTCGAGGGCTTCTGTCCCTGCTGGGTAGTGAGTCCTGTGGGTGGTTTTCCTACAGAAACCACATGGGACCGACCCCATCTGTCCCAGAGTGTTTTCAGCAGCTGTGGGCCTGGACTGCATGAGAGGGGCTTGTGAGCCTCTGGGCCCTGCAGATGTTTTTCTAATACCGGTACAACAGTCCTGCCCTTCAGATGGGCTGCTGCCCACAGCCAAGAGACCTGCCAAGTTAAAAGGACTCCAGGAGACAACTGCAGAGGTGGGAAGGCCTGTGCACCTGTAGGGCACAGCTTTGTGGTCCAAGGACCTGCCTCTGGTGGTCTGGGGATCTTCCAGAGCAAAGCCTTGGCTGTGCACTAGACGGCAGTTTGGAGCAGAAGCCAAGGATCATTTCTTTCTGGAATATTTAAAGTGCTTGTCTCATGAGCTCCCAAGCAGACCCTGCCTGAGCTGCTCTGGCCCAGATGTGAGGGATCTGAGCCCTGTCTTGGACCCCAGTTCTACTGCTCCCCCTCACGCAGCCCCACCCATCACAACCCCTCCCCCACACACAACCCCGCCCCTCACAGCCCCTCCCCCTCACATCACCCCTCTGAGCTGGCCAGCTCCCGAGCTCTGGCCCGGTGACATGGGCTGGCACAGAACTGGTGGTGCACAGTCTGAGCGTGTAAGCTACTTAGCTGTGCTGGGTGAAATGAAGTTGCCGTGGCTGGCCCTCTCCAAGTCCATCGACTTGCCCATAACTTACCCATGCCTAAGACATTTTCTAACGTCTTAGTGCTTTATTGTCTGTGTGCATTGGTGCTTATTAACTCCTCTAATAAGGAGAGTGCTCTGTCTGGCTAATTATTCTCTTGCTTTTCTAAAGGAATTTGAGGGTGACCACTGCCATTTTAAGGGTGCCACTGGATGGGTGGTCTGGAGGCTAATGTTTTGACCTATGCTGTACTTGGGACTTGGGTTAAGGGCAGGGGGGTTAGCCAAGAGCCAATGATGACTGCTGGTCTAATCTGTGTGTCCTCCTTGGTTCCACCAGGCGGCTTGCCACCCTCCGGCAAGGCATCGAGGCAGCGATCTGTGCCTCAGCCTGGCTTTGCCTCAGAACCTTTCTCAGGTCGAGGGCTTTGTCTTACCTTTCCCCACAACCCTGTGCTGCATGCTACAGGACCCTGTCTTGGACTTGCATTGCAATGAAGACTGCATCTCTGTCGCTCTGGCATCAGGGAAGGTGGCAGCTGAGTGAGGGACCATCTGCTTGATGGGGACAGGGGAGCGAGTCCTCACTGTCTGCGTCTCATTCCAGATTTGCAAGGTGCCACCACACCAGCGGCTACACACAGTAGGTGTCACTCACTTCTCTTTACATGCAGTAGACTTCATCTAGTCCCGTGAGTTGGACCAGGACACCCAGAGCTCTGTGGGTCAGTTGTTCATTCATACTGTGTTTTGTAGACCCTGGATCATCATGCTCGGCTGTAAACAACAAACCCTTTGGTGGCTTGGGCAGGTATAATGGAGGGTGTCCTTGGCCAGTGGTCATGCCCCACCTGCACGCATGGTCAGCAACGTGCCACCAAGACCCCAGTTAAGGGCCCCTGAGACAGGTGCTGCTGTGGCTGTCCAGTGCTAGGACGTGAGTGGGTGGCTTTCTGCAGGTGTCCCTCTGCCTCCCAGACCTCCAGCAGTGTTGCTGCCCTGGTCCTCACAAAGAGGCACTTGCTGCAGAGGCTGGGAGTGTATCTGTTTCCCAGAGCAGTGTGTGGGGGTGGGGGCTGGCCAAGTACAAGGCTGTGCCTCAAGTTCACCAAAGTTCTGCTCCGCTCCTCCCTGTGCCTCTATGGGCTCGGGGCTGAAGTCAGCCTCTGGACAGCTCCTCCCTCGGCTTCTGTGGGTGCAGAGCTGAGGTCAGCCTTTGGACAGCTCCTGCGCCACCGAGCATCCGGTACCAGGACTGGATCTGCAGCAGAAGGCTGATGATTGAGGGGGTACCAGGCGTGGCAAGGTCCTCTGGGCCAAAACCAAGGAGTGGTTCTCAAAGATGTATTAGGTGCCCCTATAGTGAGACTGGAAATGTGCGGAAATGGGTGGAGAGAGAGAGATTTGGGATGGTTCAAAGGAACTTGGCAGACAATGGAACAGAAGGGCCACCAGCACAGAGGAGAGTGTGCTGAGGGTACTGTGGTAGACAGCACGGGTCACATGGTGAAGAGGCCTATGTGGAGCCCGGGGCTGTGCACGCAGGGCAGCCTCTATGCATTTGAGGAGGGATCTCAGGGCTCAGCCACTGGCTGAGGGGGTGGTACCTGGTCCCTGGGCGTGCTGGTCAGGTAAGTGATAGCGTTCCTGAGGTAGCCCCGGCACTGACTTACTTCTCTCCTGTCACTGACTCACAGTACGTTCTTTGGGTCCCATGCACACAGGACCACCCTGCCCACAGCATAAGCTGCCCTGTGCACAGAGCTGTCCCCCCCCCTCCACACACACAGCTGTCTAACAGTGCTGAGCAATGGGATTTGATTGGGTTTAAGTGGATCTTTCCAGCATGTGCTACTGGGATGGTTGACTTTCCACTTGCAGCACTTGCCAGTGCCATGTGACCCGTGTGGGCCCTGCTGTAGTGGACCCTGTGTTACACCTGGGCTACAGGACTATGAGGGTCTGTTGGTAGCAATGTGCCAGGGAACTAGGCCCATGGCTGCTGCTGACCTGTGCAGGACCCCACTGGGGAGCAGCGTTCTGGGGTACAGATGGGGTTGCTCCTGTGTTCTGGATCACCACAGGTGTGAGGGACAGGGCTGCCCATCGCCTCTGCACCCTGCCTGTGCTGCCTCTGGTGGGCTCCATTGGCCTCTGGACACTGGCTCGTCTCTCTGGCCTCTGGCCGGGTATCTCAAGGTCATATGTTGCCTCGCTGCACCCTATGAGTCTTTGTTGCTAAACACTAAGGAAGGTGTGGACAACAGCCCCCCTCTATTCTGATGGGGAGCCTGAGGAAGAGAGGAGCCATGGTCCAGGAGCAAAGGAAGTGATTCCTGTCCAGGATCCTACTATCTGTGCATCTGATACAATGATACAGTGGTCTGGCCTCTGAACAGAAGAGGGTTCACAGTGGGCGAAGCTGCCATTTCAGAGAATATCAGGGGCCCAGGAACAGGAGTTGAGGGCTTTGGGGTGCATCTGGATCGGGAGAGCCGGTCTCTCGCTGCAAACAGCAAGCTGAATCACCAGAATGGAGCTAGTGCAGCTGCACAAATGAGCTGGTGTGTCTGCGGAGGCCTTAGGGATGGGGTAGCAGCGGGTCAGCAAATCCTGTCTAGATGCCGGCACCCAGGGAAAGGAATGAATTATAGGAAGAGCAGTACAGACCCAGTTAATCTTGGCTAATTTCACTGTATTGGACAGGGGGAGGAAAAATGGGATGAGGAGAAGGAGGGAGGAGAGCCTGGCCCCCACCCCTTAGCACATGTGGCTGAGCAGAGTCCAGGGCTAATGATCTAAGTTCTGGCCCCTGAACACAAGCTGGCTGCCTCTCCGGGGCTCAGCCAAGGAGTCAAGCTCAGCCAAGGAGTCAATAGCTATGTCTGATGGCAGATAGACAGGAGACCCCAGGCAGCTTCATGCGTGGGGTTCCACATTGCTCCTTCCTTGACTGCGCTTTGTGGGTGTTCCACACTCTGAGCTCATTGGCCTGGGGAGTGATTTCCACCCAGCCTCTAGTGGAGTCTGACCCCACAATGGGCCTTTAGCTGCTCTGTGGGACTTGAGATGAGGCCTCATCATTCTTCAGTGGCTCCTGGGTCCCCATGGCAGATCAGTGAGGCTCAGAGAGTGAGAGCTGTGGATTATGAAGTAAGGTGAGACCTGGCAGGGTTTGAGGAGAGGACGGGGTGGGGGGGTGGTTGAAGAAGTCCAAGATGGGCTGGGTAGGGCTGAGGGCAGCCGGATACTTCCTAAGGTCCATTTGTCTTCTCAGAAGCATCCAGCCATCTCTGGATGGTATGAGGATGTAGTGACCTGGGACATGGACACACAAGTGTGTTTCTGCAGGAAAACACGGGCTGGTGGCTCAGGGAGAGCAGACAGGACGTGCTCCTGAGGGGTTCTCAGCCTGGGCTGCTCCAGGAGCATCAGGAATGGGTGCAGGCTCAGCATGTACAGTGTGGAAGGGAACAATGCAGCTGAGGTTGCAGGATGGCCAACACTGGTGGCCAGAATGCACAGGGTCTCCACAGTTTGCAGCCATGGAGGACCACAGGTGGGCTTCAGGGAGCGTCTTGGAGGTCTCAGTGATCAGCTGCCCTGGTCCTGGTTGGTGTGTAGCATCATGTCACCCACCTGACCTTCACTGTTTTCAGCCACCACATTTTCTTTATGTGTAAGGAGTACATGTATGCACGTGCACTTGTGCACATACATGTAGACATGCCTGTGTGTTTCATATGGGCGGATACATGTATATGTGCAGGTGTATATACCCATGTACTCTCAAGTATGTGTGCCTGTGGAGTCCTAATGTGACACAGGGCACACAGGTCAGTCTAGCTAGTCAGCTTCTTCTGTGACTCCCAGGCTCTGCTTTTCAGGGCTAAAATTAGAGGTGAGCCATCACACTCACCTTGCATTTTCATGTGGGGTCTGGGATCCAAACTCATGTCTTTTTGCTTGTGAGGCAAAGGCTTTAACCACTGAGCATCTCCCCAGGCCAACAGCAGCAGCACCACATACTTTTACCTGTACTTTAAACCTGAATGGTTAGAAAATGAATTATTTAGCGAGCCATAGAAAGATGTCCTTAGGAGACACATTTGGTCATTCATGGTGTATTTATTGAGCTGCTGTGTGTTGTGCTAGGCCACAGTAGTGCAAGAGTTCTCTCCAGACTGTATGTCGTGCAGGGACAAGATGGATGGAAGGAACAAGTCAGAAGGAAGAGGGAAGGGTGGTCTGAGAACATGACCAGGTAGCAGGGATGGGTGGTTCAGAGATGATAACCAGAGAGGAGTCCAGGAGAGCTGATGGGCAGCATATGGCAGAACAAGGAGGGGGGTGGGAGATCTGAAGAGGAAGTCTCGGCAGCCTGACTGCAGGTTGGGGGCGGGAATTCATGAGGAACTTCTGGGAGGCTGGTGTGGGCAGAGCAGGAGGCAGAGACAGATCCAGATTGTGTCGAACCTTAATTTATGCTTGGTGTGAAGGGAATCCATTGGCAGGTTGGCAGTAGGCGGTGACATTATCCAAGTCTCTGTGGAGGACAGATCTGGAGCAGAATTAAGGTGATGGCTGGGGGTGGGGCAGCAGTGGTGGGCATCCTCAGGACTGGGCACAGGTGATGGGGCTGAGGATGGATGCAGGAGACTCGGGCATGTGGATGATGGATCTTACGGGCAGAGGTGCCAAGACTTGTTAGGGTTGAATGTGGCCAGGAGGGAAGAAAAGAGGACGCTGAGGTGGGCCAGGGGAGGGGGGCAAGGGGATATGAACTAGGGCTCAGTTGGGTGTGGTTGGGTGTGCTCAGGTGGAAGCACGGTGGCTGAGATTACCAGAGTGGCACTCCTGGCCGTCCCGCCCACCCCAGCAAACTCAGACGTAGTCTTCTTTGGCAGCAGACTACATTCAGGAAAACTGAGACCTACACGTGCATAGGACAGGTTCATTCTAAGTCTACCCATCGGCAGTATGGTGTGATTCACCTTAAAGCTATTTTCCAAGTTCTTTTTCTGAGGAATTTTGTAAAATGTTAGGAGAATAAAAAAAAGTAATAAAGAAAAGACTTACATTAAAAAAAAAAAGAAAAAAAGGTCTGGAAGAACATATTGACATTTCCTTTCAGCTGATCCATGGTCTGAATTAAGTAATGAAAACCAGTCAAATCCAGGTTAGGTAAGAATCAAGATGGAGAAAGACTGAGAACCTGGGGAGCACAGTGGAGTAGGCCTGGGGAGCATAGTGGAGTTGGTCAGGGGAGCACAGCAAAATAACCCCAGGGACACGGCAGAGTCAGCCTGGGGCCAGCAGATAAACTAGCAATGTGCAGAGAAGAAGGGAAAGGTTGAAAAAGAGCCTTGACTGTAGGAAACAAGGCTGGACCAGAGGCTGGGGGCATAAAGCCGTCAAAGGCCAGCTGGAGACCAGAGAAAGCACAGATGACCCTACAAGCTGGATGCTGGCCCGATGTCTGGCAGCCAACACTGGTGGGAGACAGAAGCAGTGGTGTGCTTCAGGGGAAGTGGAGAAAGAAGGCGTGGACAGGTCAGGAAGTTCCCTGCTTTCTGGACATGTCTGATCAGATCCGCAGACAAAAGATGAAAGCAGAAGTCTTGTGGGCATCTAGGCACAACACCTGTCAGTTCCAAGCATGGTAGACCAGATCGACCTCACCCCTGCCCACTCTGTGCAGGGGTGGTCACAAGGCTGTGGTTGCAGGGGTTTCTGAGGATATGGCCACTTGCTCACTTTCACAGAGACAGAGTGAAAGGAGCCCTTGTCAGAGAGTCTGCTGGAGGTGAGGTGTGTTCGTTGTGCTGCTAAATGCAAATGAAGAATTCAGAAGGAAGAACTGGAGGTGAACTTTGAACCACTTTCAGCTAGAAATGGATGAGAAAGGCAAGGGAGGCGGGCACAAGGAGGGCGTGTGTTTAAGCCTGAATGAACACACAGTGTGGGAAGTAGATGGTGAAGCGTGAGCGCCCTGCATCCTCACCTTCTAGGGCACTGATCCTCCCTTGTCTCCCCACAGGGATGTCCTGATACCGATTTGGTTATGCGATATCTTATAAGTTGCTCAGTTTCAGGAAGGTAGAGCTTGTCTCAGAACAGCCCAGAGAAGATCCTTAAAGCAAGCAGCAGAGTCGGAGGAGCGAGAGGGAGGTGGGTTGACACATTAGCTCATCTTCTGTTGTTCTAGTGGAACACCTTGGGCAAGCGCTTTCATGAAGAAGAGGCTTATTAGCTCACAGTTTTGAAGAATGGAAGTCCAGATAGTATAGTGTTGACCCTGGGAAGCCCCATGACCAACAACAACACGGGGAGAGCACATGCAGGAGCAAGAAATCACATGACCAAGCAAGAAGCCAGAGAGCAATTCAAGGATTTATCTTGGTGTCATAACAACTTGACCAAACTTCCACTATATGAACTTTTAACAGGGATTGGGGAGGGAATAAACCACATTCAAGCCATAGTGAAGGAAGGGAGAGAGGGACAGATGAGTGGACAGTTGAAGGGACAAATAAATGGATGGAAGGTGACTGGGTGGATGGAAGAATCAGTGGGTATTTGTACGAATGGATGCATGGAAGAATGGATGGGTGCCTTGAAGGATGGATGGATGGATGGATGGATGCGTGGATGCATGGATGGTTGGGTGGATGGGTGGGTGGATGGATGGATAGGTAGGTAGATAGGTAGGTGGATGAGTGGTTTATTAGTCATGGGTGGGTAGGTGATGTATTTGTCCTGGTTCCCTAGAAAAACAGAACCAACAGACTGGAGAGAGAGAGAGAGAGAGAGAGAGAGAGAGAGAGAGAGAGGAGAGAGAGAGAAGATAGACTGATTAAACTAACAAAATGAACTCAGCGTAGTCCAACATTAACTGCCTGTAGCTGCTCAGTTCTTGAATAGAATATCTTGAAGGACCCCTGAAACGTCTTGAGCCTCAATCATGCTGGAAACCTGAGAGGCTGGGCTCTGACGTCAGTGAGGAGGAGCGGCAAGGCCTGAGGGGCTGGGCTCTGACGTCAGTGAGGAGGAGCGGCAAGGCCTGGGAGCCTAGGCTCCAATGGCAGTGGAGCACAGCAGCAACAGTGCAGTGGTAGAGAGGGCAGCGACAGATCAGAAGTGAACTCAACACAGCAAGTCCATAGAGGGGACGAGAGAGCAAGTCCCTTCTGCTTGCACTTCCTTTTGCCAGGTCCACCACTGGAAAGGACCACCTGAGAATGGACTGGGTCTTCTATCTCAGTTGAACAGTCTCCTGCAGGTTTGTTCAAGGCCTGCCCTGTCAGTTCTTAATAGCCATGGCCCACGCTCAGCCTGCAACCTGAATCTTATCACAGATGGGTGGATGGTGGGTTCATGAATGGAAAGATGGAAAGAAGGACATGTGGGTGAACATATGAATGTATGGATTGATGGAGGGGTGATGGGATGGACAGGTGTTAGGATGGGTGGGTAGATACATGGATGTGCCTGAAAGGGTGCATGGAAGATGGGTGTGGGGCTGGAGGGATGAGGTGCATCTTATATGCACATGCAGACTGTTGAAGCCACGTGCCTGTCTGTGCTTTCACAGCGTTGCCAGGCACCCAGTGAGACTTCACAATGCCCCATGGTGGCTGAGTGACTGACTGGTCTGTAGCTGCCCCAGAAGGCGTGGCACAGAATGGTATTGTAGGGTCCGGTGTTGTTATCATAAGTCAGCTTACTGTAGCTGTCTCTTACCATTCAGGACCGAGAGAGGTGTGTGCTAGCTGGGCCCCAGGAGCAGGGGGCTAAGAAGAGCAGGAAGCCATATTGTGCAGAAAATGTAGACCAGGGTGAAGCTGAGAGATTGGAAAGAGCAGGAAGTGACCTGCTGAGCTCCTACTGAGTACCCCCCTGGGGTGGTACGTATAGTGGGTCTCAGGCCAGTTGTCCAGTTCCGTTATCCAAAGCTTCAGAAAGCTGAACATCGCCACCCCACTACAGAGACCATAGCCAAGGCTGAGTTGGCTCCCTGCAGGCTGGCGGGCCAGGAACCTTAAAGAGCTGCCTCTTGAAACCCCACCCAAGGTGAAATGCGTCTTGCCACTCGTGGCTGCAGAAGGAAGACAGGCGACACGACTCTGGCTCCTCCCAGCTCAGAATGTCAGTGGAGTCGGAGGACACAGGTATACTTTACAGTCAGCGTGTGGCATCTTGTGCGGCGGGGTCCTGCGTGGCGGGGTCCTGTGTGGCCAGGTCCTGTGTGGCCAGTCCGGTGCTGGCTCTAATGCCCTAGCTGCTCACCTGGGTTTTCCTTTGTGGTCTTCGCAGGATTCCACTTCAGCACCTGCTCCTGCAGCTCTCTGTGAGCTTGTTTGGTCTGTAATCTTCCCTGGCCAGCAACCACTTACACTGCAGCCCATTAGCATAGAAAATGCCACCTCCTCACTTTCCTGTCTGGACAGTGCCCACTCAGAAAGAGTGTCACAGATGGGCAGAGCCGCTGGCTTGCTGGCACTGCCCTGGAGCGAAGCTGGAGACATGGAGCTCTGTTCCTTCCTCCATGAGCCCTCTAGCCCAGTGCCCTCCTCTGTGTGACCTGCGGACACGGCCAGCCCAGTGTCCTCCTCTGTGTGACTGGCCCTGGCCAGGTAGATGGAAGGCTGAATCCAGGTTGAGGGGTTTGCATAGAACCCCAGAATCTACCTGCTATTCACGGGCATGTTCCTGGCTCCTGACCTAGGTCAACATAGGGCAGGTATAGTGATATGAAAGGCAGGTGGGAGGGGAAAAGGATGAATTCATGTTGGCTGTGGCTGCGAAGTGACAGTGGATTTCCCCAGCCTGTGGGAGAGGGTGTGATGTGGGAGGGGTGGGATGTGGTATGGGAGGGGTAAGGATGTGGGAGGGTGGGAAGGGGTGGGGGTGGGAGTGGAGCTGTGGGGGGGTGAGATTGTGGGGGGGATGGGACAATGGGAGGAGGTGGGGCTGTGGATGTGCCCTTGAGGACATTGTAAGCTTTGTTTCTGAGGTGAGCAGCTTCCCCCACTGCTTCCCAAATCTTGTGCAGGCCCCAGAGAGACAATGGACTGGAACCCCAAATTCTGACCCAGAATAATGTTTGCCTCTTTGTCCACATGCATGCAGGAGTGCATGTACATATATATGTGAGTATGCGCGAATGCGAATGGTGGCCAGTGGAGCATACATGTATGCTTGTGTTCCTGTACACGTGTATATGCACATGTGCGGAGATCAAAGGACAACATTGGGTGTTATTCCTCAGGTACCATCCACCTTTCTCTCTTTTCTTTTTCTTTTCTCTTCTTTTTTGCAGTCAAGATCTCTTGCTGGCCTGGCAGCGAGAAATCTCCAGGAAGACTAGACTGGCTGGCATCAAGCCCCTAGAGACCTGCCTGTATGCCACACAGGCTTCCCAGCACCAGGATTAAAGGTGCACAGCACAATGCTTAATGTGGATTCTGAACTCAGGTCGTTAGGCTTGCAAGGCCAGCACTGTTCTGCGCTATGTCCCCAGCTGGTAGTTGCCTCTGTTTAAGTTGATTAGCATAGGTATTTTGTTACACTGGCGCAAAGCTGACTCGCACATAGTTGTTTGCTATTCATTTATCATTTGTTATTTATTTATTTATCTGTTGCCAGATAATAGGTCCCCTGATGTACTTTTAAACTTAAGTCATATCTTGTACCGGATAAGTTTATAATGTTGGGAACTCAGAAGTAGCCTGCTGGCTCCTGAACAGCTGTCCTCTGACCATGGTCTGCCCAGAGTGCTCCATGGACATCACCTCGCATGGCAGGCGTGCAGTAGGGTTATAGCAAGGGCAGGACCAAGCATCAAAGTTTGCCTTGCACATGTGGGCAGAGGTGGGCTGCAGGGTTCTAGGGGTGCTGTGGCTCCCTTACAGGGAGTGAGAACAAAGAGGCAATTTGCAGAGCTGGTGCGAGGAGACAGACAAGCCAGGGCCTGAGCAGGGGCCAGGCATGGGCAGCCGCTACTGTGCCTTAGCACGAGAGCAGCAGGTGCATGCATGTGTGCATGCATGTGTGCGCATTTGTGTCTGTGTGCATGTGTGGGGGCAGCTGCTACTGCTCAGTAGGTACATGTGTGTGCATGTGTGCACATGTGTGCGTGCATGTGTGACATGTGTGTGCATGTGTGTGACGTGTGTGGACATGTATGCCTGCATGCATGTGTGTGCCTGCATGTATGTGTGTGTGCTTGCACGTGTGTGTGTATGTGCATGCCTGATCCCAGCAGCCTGCTTCCTCCAACTCGATCCTTCTTCTTCAAGATTCCACAACTATCACCAGCACCACCATCTGTGGACTTGTGCTCAAGCACTGGACCCTTTGGGGAATATTTCACATTCATATTGTGACATGCACCATTTACTCCCAGGAATAGGCCTTTCTTGGTATTCTTGCAGTGCTTGTCACTGTTGGGCTGTTGTTTTTTGTGTTAATGTTTGACAGTAGCTGTTCTGGTAGTTAATAGCTCCAGCACGTAGTTTTTATGCAGATGAGTGGATGAAGAGATGGATGGGCAGGTGGATGGATGGGGAAATGGATGGATGGATGGTGGATAGATGATGAGGAAGGAGATGGATGGATGGATGGAGGGGGAGATGGGCGGGTGGATGGATGGATGGATGGGGAGATGGATGGATGGGTGAATGGGGAGATGGGTGGGTGGGTGGATGGATGGATGGATGGATGAATGGATGGATGGATGGATGGATGGATGGACAGATGGATGGATGGATGGGTAGATGGGTGGGTGTGTGGATGGATGATGGATGGAATGGACTTATATATGATGAGGAGATGGATGGATGGATAGATTGAGAGATAGATGGATGGTGATGTGTCTATTCATTAAAGCTCTACTCTTGGGAAGAACTCAAAGTGACTGGAGAGTAGTTTGGAAATTTTCTTCTTTAAGATAATTTGTAATAATATTCCCACAGTCTTTTCCCATTTGTTCTAACAGGCAGGATTTTTGGTACCTCTATGGTGTGTGTGTGTGTGCGCACACACACACTTTCTCATGTTCTTATCATGTTCTCTCGCTGAACATGGAGCTCATCAGTGTAGCATGTCTAGCTGGCCAGTAAACTTTGGAAATCTCCCTCCAGTCCTTGGGTCACAAGTGTATGTCACTGTGCCCAACTTCTACATGGGCACTGGGGATCTGAACTCAGGCATTTTATAGCTGAGCTGCCTACCCAGTCCCCAGCACAGCTTATGGCTACAGACAGGCTCTTAGCAACACAGATGCATGGCGTAGGGGTTGATGTTATGGCCATGATTTTCTGCTGTTGCAAATATACAACCCATTTTCTTGAGATCTGGAGAGAAACTGTGGTCCATTCTTGCAGGTTGATGAGCCCACAGCCTCCCCACTGCTGCCTCTCCTGAAGCCCCACCCCTCTATGAGTCAATAGACAGGTGGGCTATGAGCCTGGGGTGAAGGGTGATAAGCCAATGTCAAGAACCCCAAGGCCAAGCTTCCGACATCCCTAGTCCTGTGGTGGGGCAAGATGACTCAGCTCCTGGACCCAGGATGGCTTTCCCCTTCTCTCATCAGCAGATTCAACCTAAGGCTCGTTCCACGGATGAGATGATATGACCTCTTGTTCCTGAGCAGTGGGGTGAGGACTTGGGAGGCCAGGAGCGTGGTCTTGTCTTAGTCTCCTCACATGATGCTCTTCCTCTGCGGGCCACAGCCTTCTGTAATGGAGTTGGTTCTTCCACACTCACTGCCTCGCCTAACTGTCCCGAGAATTATACTCTCCATGTGTATGCATGATGGAGAGCATGTCTTTAGATGCATCATTAATAGAAATCATAATCTCTATCAATATTCCTAGAAATCATAGTCTCTGTCAATATTCATAGAAATCATAATCTCTATCATATTAATAGAAATCATAGTCTCTATCAGAATTCATAGAAATTTTAATCTCATCATATTAATAGAAATCATAGTCTCAGAATTCATAGACATCATAGTTTCTATCATATTAATAGAAATCATAATCTCTATCAATTAATAGAAATCATAATCTTTATCAGACTCAGAAATCATAGTTTCTATCATATAGAAATCATAGTCTCTATCATATTAATAGAAATCATAGTCTGTTTCCAACTCATAGAAACCATAGTTTCTATCATATAGAAATCATAGTCTCTATCATATTAATAGAAACCATAGTCTCTATCATATAATAGAAATCATGGTCTCTATCATATTAATAGAAATCAGTCTCTATCAGACTCATAGAAACCATAGTCTCTACCAGATTAATAGAAATCACAGTCTCTATCATATGCATAGAAATCACAGTCTCTATATTATTAATAGTTAATTTTCTTGTTGCTGCGGCAAAGTACCTGACAAAAGCAAATGAACTAAAAGCTTTGAGGCTTGTAATTGGGGGTGACATGTACCATGTTGGGGAGGGTCGGTGGCGGGAGCCAGAGGCCGCTAGTAACATGGCACCCCTAGTCATGAAGCCATGGATGCTGGTGCTCAGCTGGCTTTCTCCTTCTTATTCACTGAGGCCGAGGCCGAGGGATGGTGCCTCCCTCCCACATTTAGGGTGAGTCTTCCCTCCTCAGTTAACCCTTTCTGCATTAATCATCCATACAGATTTCCATGGTGAGTTGACAGTGTCAACTGTCACTCATTTACCCCTGGGCTGGGGAGGGTTCAGTGGGTGAGGCGCCAGCCTGCAAGGCAGAGGACCAGTCCAGGCAGGCATGGCCAATGCCTGGAATCACAGCCCTCAGGAGGTGAGACAGCTCGCCAGGCCACGGCTGATTGCGAGGTGATAGGTTCACTTGAGAGGCTCCTACCTACCTCACTAAATAAAGTGGGGTTAAGATTCTGTTTTGCAAGCAAGAGGTCCTGAGTTCAGATCCCAGGTCCCACACAAAAATGCCAGGCAGAAACGGCAGCAGTCTGCACATCTGGCCCTGGTGGGCGGAACCTGGGAAATCCCAGAGCTAAGCAAGAAGAAGGCAAAAGCAATCCAGGATGATTTCCTGAAGTCACCCTTGGCCCTCCTCAGGGACACATGTGCCTTCTCTCTCTCCCTCTTTCTCTCTCTCTTTCTCTCTCTCTCTTTCACACACACACACACACACACACACACACACAAATAAGTAAATAAAAAATAAAGTGGAAAGTGATCAAGGAAGACACCTGATGTCAACTTTGACCCTCTACATGTATACACGTGTGCCCACACATGTGTACCCACTGTTGCATTTAATTGTAGATGCCAACTTGACAATTAAAATTTGACGAGCCTTTAGGCACATCTGTGAGGAATTAATTTAGTTAAGGCAAGTCTTGAGCATGCCTGCAAGAGATTATCTAGTTGGTGTGGCAAGAGCGCCCAAAGGTGGGTGGAATCATTCCCTGGGCACATGGATAAGATGGAGAGAGATGGCTCAGTATTTTGGCATACTGGTATATGGGTACACTGGCAAGAGAGAAAGTGTGTCCCTCTCTCAAGAATTTCTGTGGAAATAATGTGGCCAGTTTCCTCGTCTCCTGATGGTGATGTGAATCCTCCTGCCATGGTAATGAATGTAGCCAAGAATCTTAAATTGGAATAATCTCTTGTTCCCTTAAGTTGTGTTGGCCACACATGTTTAACAGTAATGGTAGAGGACCTGGACCACTGCCACACATGAACACACACATAAGAACACACACCACATGAATACACATACCACATGAATACACACACCACATGCACACACACACCACATACACACACATACCACATACACACCACATGAACACACACCACATGCATATGAACACACACCACATGAACACACCACATGCACATATGAAATACTTACCACATGAATACACTCACCACATGCACATAAGAACACACACCACATTCACATAAGAATACATTCATACCACATGAACATACACACCACATTCACATAAAAACACACACATACCTCATGAACACACATATGCCACATGAAAATATGAACATATAACACATGCACACACACCACGTGCACATATGAATACATACACACTACATACAAACATGAATAGGCACATAAAACACATGCACATGAGCACCTCGTGCACATATAGACACCACATGCACATACACATGAGCACACATATACCACATATACACATGAATACATACATAAACCACATACCACATACACATATGAACACACATACATTTCATACATACACATGAGCACACATATATACCACATGTACATATGAACACACTCTATGCACATGATCACCCACATAACATATACACATATGGACACACACATACACCACACGCACATATGAGCACACAGTACACCACATACATATACCACATGCACACACATATGAGCACACATACCACATACACATGAGTATACAAACCACATGCACACATGAGCACATACCATATTCTCACACACAAAAGCACCGTGGCTCCCTACAGGTGACTTTTATCACATCCCACTCTTTGCCCCCAAAGTCCCATTTTCACCTCATGTTAAAATGCTTTCAGTCCATTCCTAAAAATCCTCATGGACTTTAGCAAGGCGAATACTATTACAAAGTACAATGTCTCTGTTAAGATTCAAGACAGTGTCTAAACTCTGAGTTTCCAACACACAGTGGTGTAAAGTAAACATTCCCATTCAAAAATGGAGGAATGGAATGGGGCAAAGTTAGGACAGATTGGAGCAAAGCAAAACTGAAGCCCAGCAAGGTAGCAGTAAACCTTGGCTCCATGTCCAGCATCTAGGCTCATGTTGGATTGTCTGGACTCCAGGGTTGGCTGAGCTCTGCCCTAGTTCTGTTGCCTTCAGCTCGTACAGCCTCACCTGGGCGGGCTCCCTCCATGCCTATAGCCTTTCTCAGCTGGCATTCCATGGTCCCGACATCTCCACAACCTGGGGTCCACAGTCCTCAGTGTCCTGGGGTCCCATGGTCTTAGTGTCCTGGGGTCCTGGCATCTCCAGCATCCTGGGGTCCCATGGTCTTAGCTTCCTGGGGTCTCCACCTGCAGCTTAGTTTCACCATCTCAGCCTGTCTCAGTGGTCTCATAGGACCTGCTTGCCAGCCTCTGACTCTGCCATGCCCTGCCTGGCTTTTGGGGCTTTCTTGAACTTGACTCTTGCATCTTTTAAGGCTTCAAACCAGCATCATGTGGACGACGCTGCCAAGTTCTGCTGCCAGCTCAGGATGTAGCCTGGCCCTTGCACCTTGGTGATGGAGAGCATGCTTCCCTAGGCGGTTGCTCTCCTGGATCAGGGGACCCCACCAGGCCCTCTCAGTTCAGGCTTTCTCCTTTGGAAGGATTTGTACTTTCACAAGTTAGAACTTTCAGGAGTGTGTGGGCAGGGCAAAAGGTTGCTCAGTAATGGTAGAATCTGATAGCTACTTTTAGGTACCTGCCTTGCCTGAAGCTTTCCCTGGCAAATAGCACTGAGCAGTTCTGTGATGACCACGCCCCACCTGATTGCTGTGCCCCTCCAAACACACCAGCACATTGGTTTTGAGCTCAGCCTCACTGAAGGTCTCAGGACACAGGCAGAATGAGGCCAAATTCTTTGCCAGAACATGACATGGTGCGACATCCAGTTCCCTTAGACTCTCATGAGCTGGGCCAACATGATCTCCACTTCTGTCTGTATCCTGTCTTCTGAACTCCCACCAGGATGGCTCATTAAGCTCCATCCAACATTCCAAGACTTCTGCAGCTACCCAAACTCTTCCCTATTCCTCTGCAAGTTAGTTCAAAAGGCGTACAGACCATATGGTCGTTTAATGCAGCAACAACCTCCTCTCTTCCTCCTCTTCCTCTTCTCTTCTTCCTTCTCCTCCTCTCCCTCTTTTCTTCCTTCTCCTCCTCTCCCTCCTCCTCCTTTTCTTCCTTTCCCTCTTCCTCTTCTTCCTCCTCTTCTCCCTTTATCTAGTTTGCCTATTCTTTTCCCTCCTCCCTTTCCTCTTCTCCTTTTCTTTCTCCTCTTCCTCCTCCTCCTCAGTCCTGGGGACTGAACTAAGGGTGCTATGCAGGTGAGAAAAAGCTTTCCCACTGAGCTACAGCCATAGCCTTCACTTTGCTTTACTCCTCTTGTTGTAACAAAATGCCAGACAAATGCAGTTTCAAGGAGCATCGTGGTTGAAATGTGAGTTGCCCCCACAAGCTCACACTTGTTTGGGAAGGTCACGACACCTTTGAGAATTGGAATCTTCTGGAGCAGGCAGCCACGGGGGTGGGCCTTAAAGCAGGTGAGTCCAACCCTACTTTTGGAAGAGGACTGTTCTTTCAACTCTCGGCCCCTTGAATGGACATGACTTAGCCCGCCTCCAGCTTCTGCCGCCAGCCACACCTTTCCCGCCATAGAGGACCATATCTCTCCTCTGGAACCCTAAGCTGAATAAATCTCTTTGCTCTCTTTAAGCTGCTTGACTTTGAATGTGACTCACAGCAGCAGAGAGAGCAGCTGTGACAAGGAGGAAGGGTTCATTTGGGCTCCATCTAAGGATGCATCATGGTGGCGAAGGCATGGCAGCAGGAGCTGCCTGCATGGGGCAAAGAGATAAATGCTACTGCTCAGCTTCCTTCTTTGCAGTTGGTTGTGTGTGTGCATGTGTGAGTGTGTGCTCTGTGTACCTGTGGTATATGTGCGTGTGTGAACACACACAGAGGCCAGAGAATGTCAGGTGTCCTATCACTCTGCCTATTCCCTTGAGTCAGGGTCTCTCACCGAAGCTGGAACTGAGCTGGTGCACAGCAAGCCCCAGCGACCCTCCTCCTGCCTTTCCTCTCCCCCCATCAAGTGCCAGAGTCACAAGTACAGGTGATTACATTTGGGCGTCTTCCTTCATCCTGGGATTTGAACTCGTGTTCTGCTTGCACAGCAGCACTCTTGACTACTACGCCTCCCCAGCCCCATCTTCTTCTCCTTCCTTATCCAGTCTTTCTGGAAATGTCCCCACAGATACACCCAGAGGTGTGCTGAATCCAGTCACGTGGGCAATGACGATCAGGCTTCATGCTAACTGAGGACAAGGCTCCTGGGCCAGATGGGGGCTCACCCAGCGGCACATGGCTCATCAGTAACTGAGCAGCCGACCAAGCCAGCACAGGGAGCCATGTCCACAGGGGCCTCGGTTGGAGCTGCCTGTGCCGGGTGGGCCATCTGCCCTTAGAGTTCCCACGGCAGGCAGCTCCTCTTCCTCTGGAAAAGTTTCCGTCATGAATTTTTATGGAAGTCCCTTTTAAAGTCAGGCTGGCTGTGAACATGATGCATAATTGTTGTTCCAGATTTAGAAGGTCCAAGAAGTCTCAAGGAAGAAAATAAATCTTCCTGGCCTTGGTAAGCTTCAGCAAGCGATGCTAATGCGGAGGATTTCTTTCCAGATTGTTCTCCATACATACTTTTTGTCACAATTGAAACCTTATTATACATGAAAGGAGTGTATGCTTGTGTCTACAGTGTGAGTGTTGGAGGGTGGTGTGTGTGTGGTAATGTGTGTGGTGTATGTGTGTGTGTAGATATGAGGTATGGGTATGACACAGCCGGTCGCATTGCATCAGGATGTAAATGTGTGGTGGGTGTGGTGTAGAGGGTTTCATGGACCACCTAAGCATCCACAGTGAGGAAGTGGGGTGTGTGGCATGCACCCCAGAATAGTGGTTTGGCAGGCAGATGCTTCGAGTCATTTCCCAGAGAGGACCACGTCACATGGCTCCTCCCCTCGAAGGCTCAGCTGTCCCCTCCTCTGGACGGTCTCCTCCACTCAGCCCTGGAATTTTCTGTGACTCCAGGCTGATCTCACTCTCTGTGTGTGCACGTGTATATGGGAGTGCATGTACACATGTATGTGGGGGACGGACAACAACGATGGGTGTTGTTTCTCATGAGCCATTCATGGATTTGATTATTTTATCTTATTATTTCATGTAGGGTCCCTCCCTGTCTGGAGCTTGCCAAGTCAGCTGGGCTGGCCAATGAGCCCAGAGGTCCAGCCCTGCTTCTCCAGCCCTAGGGTTGCAAACATGTGTCACCCCACCACGCTTGGGGTTCAGACTCAGGTTTTCACGCAAGGCAAGCCGTCTCCACTGAGCTCACATCCATCCTTCCTTAGGGCTTCGCCCAATAAATCTGGGTCTCCCACTCCCACAGGCGGGCAGTGCTTGGCTCTCCTGCCCATGGAAGATGGAGGGCACTATTTTTATGTAAATGCATTTTTACTATCCAAACAAGAGAAAGCAGTACATACAGGAACTCTGGGAAAGAGGACAGAGCGACCCATTCAGCGCCTCCCCCCTTTGGCACACACCTCCTCCCTTGCATGGCCTTGGTGCACTCCCCCCTTGGTGAGCTTTCCCTATCTCCCCCTCCTTGGCTTTGGTGCACTCCCCCTCGCCCTCATGACTTTGTTGAACTCCACCTCCCCTCCCTGGCATAGCTGCGATTGGTGCCCCCCCATACACGGCTTTTTTTTTCCAATTGTGCCTGTGTGCATGTGTGTGTGTGTGTGTGTGTGTAGAACCACGGGCGAATTCGGGAACCACCATGGACACCTCCACCTCCTCCTTGTTTACTCTACCCCGGGATTCACAGGCTCCACCCTACCAGGACCAGAAATGCAGGCCGCCCCCGCTTCCGCCCAGCGTCTATACATGGGTCTAGGATCCGAAATCAGGACCTTCTGCCTGCAAGGCAGAGGCTTAACTCCTGAGCCACCTCTCCAGCCCCGATACACGGCTTTGATACACTGCTTGCTAGTCCTTTTCCTCTGCAGAACACTTTCTCTCACCCAGGAGCAGAAAAGGCGGGGTCTGCTGCTCTTCAGGACACCCCCCCACACACACACACACAGTCCAAGCATATGGATTCTGACAGGCTTTAGACACACTTGCTCAGTGTAAAAGAAAGCTTTGGAATGGGGCCAAGGAAGGGAAGCTCAAATGATGGACATGCTGTGCCCAAGGTCATGCAGAGGATGAGCAGAGCAGATACTAGAGTCATGATTCGAATCTGTATCCAGATCCCAGGCTGAAGTCACCGTGATGTTATCATAGCATGTGTGCATTTCCCTGCAGGGCCACAACATCACAATCTCCAAACCAGGATTTGAATCCATGTCTGATCCCAGTTTGAAGTTACCGAATATCACCATTAGCACATGTTCATTTCCTTACAGGGCCAGAGTATCATAAACCTGTATATTCCAGGCTATAGAATGTTCCAGTAGGGACTGAACCTCTTGCTCTGGGTCACACCCCTTGCTTAGACCTGCCTTGGTTGTGTTGCAGCCTGAGTCTACCCACTGTAGACCTGACTGAGGATGGGCCCCCCTGAGCCTGCGTGAGTGTCCTCCTGAGTCCATCTGAGCCCAGGTGAGTGTCCCCCTGAGCCCGAGTAAGTGACCCCCCTGAGCCCGCATGAGTGTCCACCTGAGCCCGCGTGTCTCTCACTTTCAAGTCCTGTGAAGTGAATTGCATGAGCCAACACTTTCTATCTGAAGGCTTGGTGTAGACGTGTGACCTGCCTGTAGGCTGACCTGAGTATTCTGGGCATGCGTAAGGTGGGCTCTGCTGAGTGTGGGCGCTCTATTGGCAGTAACACAGAATGGATCTTTGACTTAGCATTATTTTTAGTTTATGGGATGCCATTGGCCTGTAACCCCACTGTGAGTCAAGGAACTCTTCCATCTGTCTCCTTGTGAAGAGCCGTGTAGATGGCGCTGTCTTGGGTGAACAGCGAGCACTACTGTTAGCTGTGGCTAGCTGCATGTTCAGGGGTTAGGCTGTGCCCACAGACAGCCATCAGAAGCAGGCAGTGCAGAAGGAAGTGAACTTTTCACATCTGGGAACCAATGACCACAGATTACAGAGGCCCTCTGTGGGGAGAAGGAGTGGGCAGTGTCAGAACTGCAGGAGACAGCTAAGTCCAAGGTCCTTGGGTGTATGAGGGGGCCTCAGAGCAGCGCCTGCCAGCAGGAATCCCTTGTGTGAATGTCACTTCAGACCCTCACGTTCAGCGCATACATGCCTCAGGGCCATGAGTGGCATGTGCACATCCCACTGCAACCTGGCAGAGTCACGGGGGTCCTCTGAGGATGGAGGGCTCCTTCCTGTGGCTGGGGAACATGCTCCCCATCCATCTTGACTGACTTTGTGCTGAAGTGTAATAATTCACCCCTCACTGTGGCCACCAGGACCCCGCCTGGCCCCATGGGGCCTGGACACCCTCCCACCTGCAGAGGATGTGTGAGGTCCCTTGCAGCCTTGTTGAAAGTGGGCTTCTGAGTTACCTCTGCTGCCATCCCTGCAGCTGTTGGGATGGTGGGTGCCTCCTGCCGGCAGGCTGTGTACCAACATTTCCAGTGTCTGCCAGGCAAGATCAGAATAGAATACCTTCCCCCAGCCCCAGGCTAGGCAGTGCCACCTAGCAAATTGGCACCTATTACCTGTTCTGCTGCCAGGAGAGGCTGCCCCTCACAGAGATGCTTCCCCTGTTCTTGGGAGCACTTGGGCAGTGGGTCGGTGGCCCATTCGTGTGCAGGGAACAAGCTGCTTCTGCCTGGGTGAAGGAAGTGTAGCTTCATCAGTATCTTGCTCAGAGAAAACGTTAGATTGCTGGGTCTTCAGAGAGATGGGGGAATCCCTGGAGCTCCCAGGGGAGGTGGCTTTGTGCACTCCAGGGCACCAGACTCTCAGGGGAGGATGACCTTGATACCAGACCTTCCAGTGGAAGCCCCATCTTCAGGGGGAGGTGGCCTGTGCACCCCACAGAACCAGACTCTTGAGGGGGATGACCTTATACGCCACCCCACGGCACCAGACCCTCCAGTAGAGACTGGCCTCGCAGCAGGGGTTCTGCCTGCAGCCTCTCCACTGTCCGTGTGGATCTGTGTCCAGTATAGCACTTGGCTCTGAGACGACCCGGGACGCAATGAGCCGCTGCGCTGCTGTTCTCTCCTGGCTTCCTTAACCTTCCCAAGGGTGGTGCTCAGTGCTGACCACAGGCCTGTGGTAGTGGTAGGTGTAAGAGCCTCCTGTCTAGCCAAGGACCCCCTCTTCACTCCGCTCCTTCCTTCAGGCTGCCGCCATATGCATGGAGCAGAGATAGTCATGAGGTTTACATTCACATAGTGGGAAGTACAGTCTCGCCATTGGGAAGCAGGTGAGGAGGCTTGGTAAGCCACTCACAGCCCTGTCTGCTCCAGGAGATGGGCCAAGTGACCGCCAGTGAGCAGGGCCAGTGGCGTGAATGTCATTGGCTCAGAGGAGAGAGGGGAGGGGGAAGAAGGAAAGAGGAAGAAGAGGGAAGAAGGGGAGAGAGAGGGGAGAGAAAGGAAGGGAGAGAGGCGGACTTGGTCCCTAGTTTAGAAAGAAGATCCTTTGTCTGGCACTGAGGAGTTCACAGTAATGTCTTTAATAACACCTGTGGGTAGGGACTGCTTGCCCAGGGCCTCCCACCACGCACCTCCCACCACCATCACCTCCTGGACGTATGGAGGCTGCAGGTGACCCCAGGGCTAGAACCATAGCTGTTTAAATGTTGTGCTTATGTGTCTTGCCGCCACTGCTCTGGGAAGATCCCCTCCAGTGGGGGCTCCTGGTGTTCCTGGGCTTTCTCGGGCATTGTGGATGGGTTCCATGAAGGGTGGGGAACAAGGGAAGCTGTGAGCATGAGGCAGGAGCTGTATTGTCTTTAAAACAAAACTTGAAAATACTAGCTTTGCATTTGGAGATAATTGTAGACGCATGTGCAGTGAATCCCTGCACCGTGACACCCCCCCCAAGCAATAATGTCTTACAGAACTGTGGTGTGCCTTTAAAGCAGGCAAACATAGGGGATACCTTAGGAGCCTGGGACCCCCATTGGTTTGGGCTAAATACTGTTTCCCCACCTCCCTCTATCTGTGCACATCTCTGGGCCTGTGCATCCTCTCCAAACAGTGCACCCAGCAGCCCAGACACTATTTGCACTGGGCTACTTGCACACCTCTCTGTGCACAGCGAGGGCTATTACAGGTTTCCCTCTCCTGGTAACTGTCAGCTTTTGTTTCCATTCAAAAGTGCACCCAGCATATTCTGGTAAGAAGAATGGTAGAACCAATCTGGCTTAAACTGGTTTTGGGTACATGCGCAGTAGGGCAAACTGTCCTTGGAGTGAACTTTTGGGGAGAATCCCTTACTTACCATCTCATGCCTATGCATAACTGGGCGTGCATACGATTAGAATCAGATGAATTGTGGGAAGGTAACATGCAGTGGGGAAAAGTGACTAGATGATGTAATCTCTCAGTCCAAATATAGAACCACCCAGATTGCACCTTAGCAACCCGCCCATCCTTCCCTTAGACCCTGTAGAAGAGACTCAGGGCCACAATCTGGGCCCTCTCTTTGCTCACATGACCCACCGCTCCCTGACAATGGGTCCTGGCTTTGCTATTATTTTGCGCTGACTCTTGTGTGAATCTGTGTGGGTTTTTATTTCATTATTGAGTAAATGTCCAAGAACTTGGGAACCCTTGGCCCAGACCCAGCACTGTCACACTTTCAACACGACCCATTCACCTCCCAACCTCTCACCTTTACCTGTGCTTATTGTGTGTGGTTTGTTCCATGCATTCTTGTCACACCCACTGGTGGTGAGATGCAGCCCATTCCAGACACACACGATTGCCTTGCACAGCCGCACCTTGTCCCCTTTCTGTCACCACCGAGCTAGTCCCCTTGCCTCCCATTTTGTCATTTCCAGAATGACAACCTAATGAGGTCACTGCATGCAGCATCCTCAGCCTGCTCATTCTAGGTGTGTGCAGGAAGGTGGGTCTCAGGACACCCTTGGATGCACAACTCTGAGGCTATTCAAGACCCTCCCCAAATGGCAGAGGGTTGGTGTGGGACCCACGGCCGCTCCCGTGTCTGCTAGCTCAGCCCAGGCGGCTCACGCCCTGCTACATGCAGACATTGTGCAGTTGCTGTGCAGTTGTCTGCGGAGTGACCAGGAGGAGTGTTTGGAATGGGCACATTTTTTTTCTAAGGGTTTTTGTGTGAATGCTCTGTGCCCTCACCAGCACTAGGCACCATCCTTGTTTTGATTTAGTACCTCACTGGCATTTTTGGGTTGGCTGGTGCTGCTGGCCATGGTGCTGGTGAGCTTGGGGTGCTCTTTCTATATTTTGGACATTTCTTCGTCTGAAATGAGTTTGCTGATTTTTTCCTCAGTCAAACCTGGTCTTTAATTTTATCTGCAATAACGTTTTTCGTTAAGAAATGGGTTGTGGGTTTAAATGGAAAATGCAAATCTTTAAAATCTCAGGAAACAAATTTAAAAAGACATTTGAACCGATAGCTCACCGAGTTTTTAGATGGTTGTAAAAGCCCAGCATCCATGGAGAAGTCAGTGCTGTGGTCGACATTGGTACTCTGTGGGCAGGTCAGCATCTGGCACTGTAGATGTTTCTTCACTCTCTAAGATGTAAGACTACACAGACGACAAGCCAGGGTGGTACTGGGGTGTCAGCCAAACAGCTCCGGGGCCATTCCAGATGTGGCTGGGGAATGGTAGGTAGGAACATCTACCGCGCTACAGCCACACCGTCTAGCTTGCCGTCTTCACACCCACAGCCTCCATCCCTGCCCTTCTGTGCTCTGTTCCATTTCAGGGCGTCATCCTTCTCTGGTCAACGCCCGCTTGTCTCTGCAGGATCAGCAGGGAGCCGCCACCTCCAGGAAACCCTCTCTTACCTTTCAATTGTCTGACCAGGCTTATGCCATGGTCTCCTAGATGGTCTTATCTCTCCGAGAGTGCGCTGTATTGGGGTATCTAGCTGCAGCCAGGGAAGCTGGGTGCATGTCTGCGGCGCTGTGTGTGTCTTGCTGTTACAACAAGGGCTGTTACAACGCAGGTTCCTATTAGCAGTAAAAATGGCTGTAATAATTACCTTATTACAATCTCGGGCTTTGGGCTTCAAGGGGCTGTTTATGGTGCTGGAGTCTGCCTAAGGGGCCTCTTGCTGGCCGAGTAGAAATAGATGCTGATTGCAGACTACCTGCCTTGTGTCAGGGCCAAGTTTGCTTCACTGTACTGCTTTAATGTATGGAAGGACATAAGGCTCTATCTCGCCTCATGACAGAGGGGTGTGCACAGTTGGTAGGGAGCCATGGAGGGGTGCGCTTGATCAATGGGGCTAACAGAGGGGTGTGTCAGTGTGGGTCATGGAGAGATGCTCAGGTCCAGTGGGTATGATGAAGGAATGTGCATAGTCCATGGGAGTCACAGAGAGCGGTGCAGAGAAAAGACATTTGTTTAACATGACCACACTGAGAAGAGGCACAAAGAGATCCAGTGACCCCCAAATGCATCCTCAGGATCCTGATATGAGGTTAGATTTAAGTAGTGGGCAAGAGGTTTGCATGGCTGAGCATACGGTCAGGAGGTCCTGCCCACCTATGTCACTACTGGGCTGCAGCCTGTCCTGGGAGGGGGCCTGACAGGCTATCGGTACCGTGTGAAGCCTCAGACCTCCTCTGACTGGCACCAGCTCTCAGCCTTTCCTGTCCCCACCTCAGGGCTGGGACAGTTGCTCGGGCACATTGTGTATAGCGGGTCTGGAGCTTTCCCTGCTGCCTGCCACTGGAGCGTGGCGTGGAAGACTGCTCTGTAGAGGACTTCAGCAAGCCCTTGGCTTTGCACTTACAGCCTCCAGAGTTGTTTGCAGAACCTTCCTAGTGTGTGTCGATAACCCCGGCTGCTGTACAGCAGCAGACGGGCAGGGCTGTGGGTTGGACAAGTGTTCTCCAGAGGCCTTTGTGCCAAAGTCTTCTCCCCTGTTCCAGCCAGGCTTGGAGCCTGCGCAGGAAGGAGCTGTCTGGATGGATGAGCCCATGAGTTGGTGGCTGGAATCTTTTTTTTTTTTTATTCAATTGTGCGTGTATGCATGTGTGCGCATGTGTGTGTGTGTGTAGAATGACAGGCGAATTCAGGAACCACTGGACCGCCTCCACCACCTCCTTGTTTACTCTGCCCCGGGATTCACAGGCTCCGCCCTACCAGGACCAGAAACGCAGGCCGCCCCCGCTTCTGTCTGGGGTCTATACGTGGGGTCTAGGATCCGAACTCAGGACCTTCCGCCTGCAAGGCTTAACCCCTGAGCCACCTCTCCAGCTCCCAGTGGCTTGAATCTTCAATATCCCCAGAAGCCCATGTGTTAAAAGCTGGGTGCCCAGGCGGTGCTGTGGGCTTATGGTGGAGCCTTTAAAAGGTGGGGCTGGACGAGATGTCCTATGTCATTGGAAGTATGTCCCTTATGGTACCTGTGGGACCCTGTTCTCTTCTTATTCTGTCTCCTGGCCACGAGAAGAGTGTTTTTCTTTTGTGGCTTGCTCCTACTATGATGTGCGCTCACCACCACATGCTCCCTTCACGATGTGCTCACAGCCAAAAGGCAATGGTTCTGCTCAGTCTTGCAGTGGAATCTCCCAAAATATGAGCCAACACAGACCTATATTCTTTGTAAGTTCATTGTTTCTGGTATTGTGTGATAGTAATAGAAAATAGGACAACATAGTGGGTTAAATGAATGGAAGAGTAGGTAGATGGGTGGATGGATGGGCATGTGGGTAGGTGGAAGGGTGGATGGATGAATACGTGGGGAGGTGGATGGGTAGATACATGGGTAGGAGGATGGCTGGGTGGATGGGCATGTGGGTAGGTGGAGGGGTGGATGGATGAACGCGTGGGTAGGTGGATGGGCAGATGGATGGACACGTGAGTAGGTAGATGGGTGGATGCAGGGGTGCGTGGGGAGGTGGATGGGTGGATGGATGGGCATGTGGGTAGGTGGAAGGGAGGATGGATGGGCACGTGGGTAGGTGGAGGGGTGGATGCATGGATGTGTGAGTAGGTGGAAGGGTGGATGGATGGGTTGTGGAAGATAGATGAATAACTGAATGTGTGAGTGAACACAGGAACTTGTCTAGCTTTCCATTAGCAACCAGACTCTTGCAGTTGCATGTTGAGGCCTGAGGGGAGGGTCCTGGTTGTATGAGGGAGAGCCTTCCCTGTCCTTCAAGGGCTTATCCCTGGCAAACTGGGGGTTTTGGCTCTTCTCACCTGCTGGGCATCTCCCCCAAGGTTTGTGGCTTGGGATTTTGCAGGTTTCAGAGAGACTCCATCTCAGAGGGTCTTCACAGCCCAAGGGTCTCATGCCTAGGGAAGGGTCCAGGCCCACGGTATGCTGGGGGCTGGGAAGCAGCTTTCTCCTGTCCCAAGTGGCCAGGCCAGCCTGTGAAGGTCCACAGTGTCCTGCACTAGGCCAGAGAAGGGTCGCCCAATTTTCCTTGCAGGACGATGCCTGGTGGCCAGGCTGAGCTTCTAGATGGTTCCCTGGAGCAAAACGAGACTTAGCTGTAGCCACAGACTGTTACTAAAGTAACTGCAAAGCAGGCAGAGATCAAGTACCACAAGCCCGTTTCCCAGCATCTGCCATGACAGCTCTCTGACGGGTGGTGGGAATTTAAACTGCTGTAAACACCATTTTTGTCAGACTTCGTCTCTGGCAATGATTGATGCACGCGGATTCTGCCGCAGCCCCTTCCTTGATCACAAGCCACGTTTGTGAAAAGCTCTTCCACACCTAAGCATTTGCATCCTGAGGCGGGCACGGCCCTGGGCCCTGAGAAAAAGGACACCAGGTCCGTCCCCAGCACGTCAGTCCAGTGCCACGTGGATCCCCTGTGAAGGACTGGGGCACCTCAGTGTTTCAGCACTGTGGTGGATTATCACGGCATTGGACAGAACACGGTCTGTCTAGTGCCTTGGGGTATAATAGGCCCTCTGGTATGGAGAACCAGGAATGGAGTCCCTGGGGATGCAAAGGGATGTTATAGCAAATCAGGAAGGGAGGGAAGGAGGAATGAATGAGGGAGGGGTGAGGGAGGAAGGAGGGAGGGGTGAAGGAGGGGTGAGAGAGGGCTAAGGGATGGTGCCATGTGAAAATGGCAGAGAGCCCACAGGTGCTAAGGCCTTAGTTGAGAATGTGCCCAGTGGACTGGGGAATTGGCACAGCAGATAAGATCTGAGGACCAGAGTTTATATTCCCAGAACTCACATCACAGCCTGGTAGGCCTGGCAGCTGCCCATAGTCCCAGCACTCAAGCGGCAATGGCAGAGTCTTCAGGACAAGCTGGCTGGCTGTTCTAACCAGTCGGAGAACTCTGGGTTCCAGGAGACCCTGCCTTGATAATACAAGTGGAGAGGGATGAAAAGAGACCTCTGACGTCAGCTTGGGGCCGCACATGCACACAGTGTACATATATGTACCTGGATCCACACATGTGCACCCATGTACATGTGAACATGCATACAACCCACACCCATACACAGGCAAGGAAAGAAACAGAGAAGGAAGGGAAGAAGGAAGGGAGGGAGGGAGGAAGGAAGCAGGGAGGAAGGAGGAAGGAAGGAGGAAGGAAGCGGGGAAGGAGGAAGGAAATGGGAAGGAAGGAGGAAAGGAAGGAGGGAGGGAGGGAGGAAGGAAATGGGGAGGAAGGAGGAAGGGAAGGAGGAAAGGAAGGAGCGAGGGAGGGAGGAAGGGAGGAAGGAAAGGAGGAAGGAAGGGAGGAAAGGAGGAAGGAAGGAAGGGAGGAAGGAAGCAGGGAGGAAGGAGGAAGGAAGCGGGGAGGAAGAAGGAAGGAAGGGAGGGGGGAGGGAGGGAGGGAAAGAGGAAAGGAAGAAGGGAAGGAAGGAGGGAGGGAAGAAGGGAGGGAGGGAGGAAGGGAGGGAATGAAGGAAGAAGGGAAGGAGGGAAGGAAGAAAGGAAGGAGGGAGGGAGGGAGGAAGGGAGGGAGGAACAAAGGAACAAAGAATGAAGGAGTAAACAATGCTTAAAGCGTTGGAGGCCTGGTCTGGGATCAGCGAGGAGCAGTATTAGATCAGAGAGGGGAATCCCAGGTCGGGGTGGTGAGACAGGCTCTTGGGGTCTAGAGAGTCTGGCACGTTGGAGGTGGTTTGTTCATGGAACTGAGATTGGATTTCCTGGCAGGTGTGATTTCAGGTGTGGCTCCGACATGCTCAGCAGAACTAGCAGCCACCTGCCTCTCTCCAGCGTCAGTGTCAAGTTGACAGCTATCCTTGACCATCACACGAGGTATCCAGTAGACATGGTCTGGATATAGGTTAGGCACCAAGTGGAGGAGGGGCCCAGACCCCTCCTCACTGTGTAAGAGTCCACTTTCTCACTGTGCCCCTTCAGGTTCTCAGTAGCCCAAGGTGGGCTCACTCATCTGGAGCTGGGGCGGTGGAGGACCAGTGTGCTTCCCCCATGCGGTGGTCCCCAGTCAGCAAGCCAGCTGCCCAGAGCCTTCTTTATGGACACAACTGGAGTAGTCCTGTGAAGGAAGCTAGCCCCCAAACGAGTTTGAATGACTGAAAATCCACCTGTGGTGTGAACCTACCCCAGGAACAACCTGGGCTCTCTCCACACCTGGTGCTTGGGCTGGGTTGTTGGTAAAAGCAGCTGTGGGAATCTCAGAGGAGCAGCAACTGGTCCCTGTGCATGTGGACAGCCAAGGACAGAGCACAAACCCTCTTCCGGGAGTATGGGGCAGCCCAGGAAGTCTACCAGCAGAAGTGAGTTATGAGGGCTCCTTGCCCATCCAATCCTGAGTGGCTTCGCCTGCCTTGGGCAGGAGCCCACCACAGATCTGACTTGAAGAAGAGCCGAGGAAATCATGCCCAGAAGACTGCACCAGACAATTGGTATCGGGAAGCCGCAGGTGCCTATCCTCAGAGAACGGACTTTGGGTGGCCCCAGTGCAGACTAGCAGGCAGGACACTGGGGATGTCACTTCTGGGGTCCTGAGCCCATAGGTGACCCGCTTCCCCTTGGAGTTCTTTCCTGGCTAGAGTCCTCCTCACTGTCTTCACAGTTCAGCCTTTGTCCTGGGGCATATCTACTGCACAGAGGCTGCCCCCTCAGGAAACCACAGGTAATGATCTCCCTGCATGTGGAGGTAATCAAGCTGTTTTTCCTGCTGTTGTCATTACTTTGTTTCTTCATAATTAAATATTGACACTGAAGTGGGTCAGGCCCATCCAAGCCCAGGGCCCCACAGGAAATGAGCACAGAGGGTCCTGAGCCTCCTGGGTGGGGCAGATGTCCAGGGGAGAGGCAAAGGTCAGCTCCAGAAAGGGCCAGATGCCCACGTAGTGCACTGAGGGATGGTCAGCAAGTCTGAGATGTACGGAGGGGTCTTCGCATAAATACTTGGGTGTGTGGCAGGTACCACCTGCCTCCTCGCCTAGGATGGACACGAACTTCTCTGCTGTGTGCAAGGACAGCACTGAAGGGCGCGTGGAATCAGCAGGGTGGAGAGGTGGGAACCAGGGACGGCTGCAGGGAGCTGAGATGAGCTGGGGGAGCTAGCGAGGGTCAGGATGCAGCACTGCACCAGCCCAGTCCCCTGGGGCAGAGGGGCCTTTGCAGATGAGGGTCAGGCAGGGAAGTTGAGGGCTAGGGGAGCAACAAGTCTGTTTCATGCTTGAAATTGAGGGGCCTAAGGTGCTAGGTGGGCCTCCCAAGCATTCTGGGGGTGAGCCACCCCAGAGAGCTGTGCCAACCTGGCCACACTATGGATGGAGGTGTAGGTGGGACTGTGGGGGTGTGATCAGGGCTGTGGGCAGAGCCCAGGCACATGAGACCTTGTAAAGGGAAACCTCATAGACAGCACTGGCCCCGTGGTCATTGAGGATGAAGCTAGAAGGTTCTCCCACCAGCTGAGACCCAAAGAGCAGCTTTCCATAGGCCAGGCCAAGGCTGCAGCCCTGACATACCTTCCAGCCTCATGCCGAGTGCAGTTCCTCCTCCTGTTCATAAGCCACCGGCTGATAGTGCTGCTTCAGCACAGAAAAGAGGCGCAGTGAGCCAGGAGCCCCCATGTGAGGCAGGAGCCCCCATGCAGCCAGGAGCATCCTAGCTATGGTCCAGAGGTGGCAAGCAGCCTTCTTTCAGCCTGAGGGATCTGAGATTTTGAGGAGCTGGTCTGTCCTGGCCGAACCCCAGATTTTGCAGCTGGGTGGAATTTTCAGGAAAGATGTGCTCAAGGTCAGGAAGAGAGCAGGAGAGGTGGACGAGAGCCCAGCCTCCGGGCTGCAGCCCAGGCACCCTTGGCCCTTGGAACACAAGGACTCTAATAATAGCTGACTGGATGTGTGCTCTCTCCGGGCCGTATATCCTTCTCTGTGACATCCTGCAGTGAAGGTACAGTCTCACAGATAAGGACACGGATGCACATAGAAGTCGAGAAACTTGTCTGCGTTTACACAGCTGGTGTGATGGCTAATCGGTGCTGTTGACTGGACTTGGAATCAGCTAACAGACGAGCCATCAGCCACACTCTAAGGGATTGTCTACATCACATATTTGAGATGGGAAGACCCACCTGGGTGGTGGAACCTGCCCTCAAAGCAGCGGTTCCTTCCTGCGGCTGTGCAGAGGCGAAGAAGTAATGAGAAACGCTGGCATGGGCAGGCTGCCCCCGCATTGTGCTGCTCATTGCTCGCTCTACATCTCTGCTGATTCTTCGGTGAACCCACTTTCTCTGGCCTTCGATGTAGACGACCGACTAGTATCTCTTCAGGAACGGCAGGCCTTCAGCTCCAGCTTGGGATTACCCAGTGCACTGAGCAGCTACCAGCAGATGTTGTGAGACAACCTAGACCTTGTCTCGGGGTCTAATGGTCCCTTTACAATATTCGTTGGTTCTGCTCCTGTTGAGGGTCTGTTGCAACTGGTGGAGTCAAACCCATTGCTCCTTGTGGGCAGCTTCTGGGGGGCCAGGACTGTTGGGGTGGGCGTGCCCTGTACATAGACAGGCCACCAAGGGGTCTGAGTGAGAGAAGGCCCAAGAACTTTGAGGGCTCTCAGGGGGAGCCTACCCAGGTGCTTGTGGGGTTGGGATCGGGGTGGACAGAAAGGTCTTGCTGAGAAGGGTCATTTAAGGGCGCGTTCTGGGGACCTTGTGCACTAGCCGGGAGGAAGGACCAGCAAGATCCAGGGCCCTGAGGCAGCAGTACCTTGGAGGTTGAGGGAGGCAGTCAGCAAGGGGTGAAGTCAGAGGGGTCATGACTCAGCCTGGGTCCCACCTGGGTTTTGGCTGAATGAGGGGCAGCCGTGAAGCTGCTGAGCAGAGGAGTGCCAGGAAGCTACCACGTGCAGGGCAGATGTGACAGATGGCAGAGCAAGTGCGCCCACAGCATCGTTAGAGGGAAGCTGGATTGACTGGCAGTGCAGGGGGACGGGGGACTCTGGAGACTTCAGGGAAGGCAATGTTGGCTTCTGCTGACCATGCTGGCCTTTTGGTGACCCATAGGACCAAATGTCCCTGAGTCCCCCCTCTCCCAGGAGACTGAGCCGCATCTGCAGTCTGATCACACAAGCTGGTCCCTTGCCTGGTTCTTACGGCACTGGGCACAAGAATTGGATTCAAGTGTGACACTAGATTCCATCTGGCCCACCAGAACCCACTAGGGACTATGTAAGAGTGTGGGCCTCGGCTTGAGGGGTAGAGAAGCCTGGGGTCTCCTTGCATAAGCCAGCCTAGACCACAGATAGTGAGGGGGCCAGTGTCCTGGGCTCTAGAATGTTTCATACACTTGGGGTGCAACACCCGTCTGCTCCTGCAGATACCCAGCAGGTGTGATTGGAAGCTTGGGAAGCCCTGTAGGCAGCCGCCCTCCGGATCTATACTGATAGGCATGTCCCGTCCTGGTCAGCCTCGAGGGGCTGGTCTCTGAGTCTCCAGCCAGGCTGGCATCCCTACTCCCTGCTGCTGGAGGAAGAAGCACTTGTCAGTGGGGGAAGCCAAACGCCCCCATAGAAGGAGGGAAAGGTTGTTTCTTTCACCTTCCGCATTCCCAGGTGTGCTTGGAAAGCCAGAGGCTGAGGTTTGAACATAGCTCTTGCCACCTCGACGTGGGCTGCAGCCGTGAGATCTGGCTCTTCAGCAGGCCATGAGTGCTTGTAATCATCCAGGACCCTGGTTTCCTCCTTGGGCATGCATCCTGTGGGCTAGCCTCTGCCTGCCACACTCTCTACCTGTCCCTAGTGTGCTCCCAAGGTCCGCATCTTTTGAGCCCTTTGATACCCCACTAGAGGTTAGTTTGCAAGTCAACCTGACAATTGAGAGTCTTAAGCAAACAGATGAGACCCTTCACATTGAAAGGCATTCCTGTGCAGAAAGTGGGGGTACTGTGGTGGACAGTCATGGCTGGGTGACCGGGACTTACTGAGAGGAGGAACCAGGAAAGGCCTGTCTCCTAGCAGGTGGCATTCAAAGTACAACACGGGAAATAGTGAGATCAACAGCCAAGGAACGGCATGTCTCCCAGCCAGGGGGATCCTAGAGTTGGGGTACCTGGCTGTGGGGGGTGTGGAATGGTGGCTGGAGTGGGCAGACAGGGCAGCACTGTCCCCTCGAAAGCTGGAGAAGGGAGTAGGACCGTCCCCTGGGGCTGCTGGCTGCGGGCACAGGCTATGGATTTGTTCTGTTAAAGGGCAGAGTGCTCTAGGATGGCTGGAGAAGGACCCACTTCCGTGCAGGTGGCCTCGGGCCTCGGGCCAAGGCAGCAAGACCATGTGTTACTCCACAGTAAGCAAGCAAGACTATCACACAGTCACCAACTGTGTCAGTTTCACTCCGGCAAAGGCTGCCGAGGAAAGCAAGCATGTACGCGTGCTGCAGCTGTGGGGCGGCGCCGCTTCCATACATGGGGCAGGCTGGATGGTCACCTATTTTCCCTGCTCTGCAATGATTCAGACTGGAGTCTGCAGATCCCACTACTTAACTGCAGGCGATAGACTCCCCCCTCGCTACATTGGGCTGAGGGGATTTATTCTTGGGTGTTAAGACTGAGATGCCAGCTCTCAGGGGACCAAACATGGATCTCCCCCCACCCCATCTGAGAAGAATTCACACAGCCCACCCCAGTCTGTTGCCATGGAAACCCCTTGTGATACACAAGCTTGGACACTGGCGTCAGCTGCCGGGAGGAGGGAGCAGACGTCTCTATCCTCTGCCAGCTACAGAGCCCTTCCCCTGTGGCCCGTGGTGCCCATGACATTCCAGCAGGCATGGCCGGCGCCGGCTGCTGAGTGTGTGGAGGGTGAAGATTTTAGTCTGGAGGGGTTCGAGTCCAGTGAGGTGTAGGAGAGAGGCCCCATGCCAAGCTAGACAGCCTGCAGGACCTACCTGAGTGGGAAACGTGGGCCACAAGTGTGACCGATTGTCCCCTGGATGTCTCTGAGTAAGGCTGGCTAAGGGGGGCACCAGCTCTCTGAATCCCTGCACCTCCACCCAGTGCACCAGCCTGACCAACTCTGTGCTGGCATCTGCCGTTCTCCCTGGTGCAGTGTGGAGACTGTCACTTTGGGGGCAGTGTGTTACCCCACTTGGGGTGGAGGGCGCGTGTGTTCTGAGCTGATTCCTAGACTCCCCGCTCTACTGCACCACAGCTGCCGTAGGGTGGGCTGCTGGCGGTGGGCTGCTGGCGGTGGGCATCCGGTCTGTATCGCCCCTGTAGATCAGCTCTGCTACACCATTCTCAGCTCCTGATGTGTCAGGCAAAGACGACGCATCACAACGTGTCATTGCCTCACCTTGAACTCCTGCTGACAGGCATGGGGCCGCCTCTTTGACCTCGTGACTGTTCTCCCCTCTTTGGAAAATCATCATCTTCCTGTACAGGAACTAAGTAAGGCTCTGGGATTCTTTCAACCCTCTGCTGCCTCTACCCACGCTCATTGATGCCAGGTCCTTGGTCAAGTGCATGCATACTGCATATCACATGGCACAGCATATACGGATGTGGGCATGCATACACCCCACAAGAGCACACATGCAGTCCCCTAGGCGCTCATATTATATCCATGCATGTGGGCATGCATTTGCCTGCACAGAGGCCTCCGCTTCCCTTACTTTCTGCTTCTTGTACCACCGGCTCCTTCTGTCCTTGGGCCAGCATGATGGAGGCCAAGCTCTAGCGTGAGGGGTGTGCGCCATGTGTTACAACTTCCCATTTGATAGACCCGACTTGCTCCAGATGAGGCCAATGCTGCAGCTTCTCCAGAGTGTCCCTTCCCTTGATTGGCATCAGAGCCATCAGCCTGTCCCAAGGCACTATCACAATCTGCATCATACCTGTGGGCAGGTGGCCAGGGAAGCCTGTTGTGGTGACTCTATGCCAGGCTCTGTGGACCCCTCCACATTCCTGAATGTTAAGTGTGGCTTTCCTCTATATCCCATGGCGAGGCTGAGGCTCACAGGGGTTGAATGACTCCAGAGCCCACTTAGAAGCCAGTCGGAGCAGTGCCAGGCTTTACCCTGTAGAAATTGGCAGCTCAGGGCGCCGATTTGTTCCCTGGCCTTTGGGGCTCCTGGCTGAGCTGGCCTTGTTCCTCTATCCCATAGCAGGGGTGTTGTTGGGAGGGGCCACATGTTGGTCATCTTTGGCTGCGTGATAGTGGACACCCCAATCACCTCAGACAGCAAATGCCTGCAACTCCATGTCTGTTGAGCGGTACCCACAGTTGGAGACATCCACAGGGATGGCAGGGATTTGCCCACATTCTTCTAAGATCAGACTGGTTGTGACTGCAATCACCAGGTACCCCGCGAGCCATGCAGAGCAATCGTGAGGGGGACACACAGCCTTTGACGGTCTTCCTCCAGGGCTTACGAGAGGTGGTCAGGTGGCAGAGGTTTCCAGAAGGTGTACGGAGTTGCTCAGGGCTGGAGCTAGAACATGTGGCTGCGTGCAGGACCTTTCAGCTTTCTGACAGGAACCAACCCACTTCTTCATGCCCAGGGGGTCTAAGGTCCCAGCCTGGCACCCAGCCTGTTAGGAAAACAAGGTGCTATTGAGCCATCGTGGGGTCATGGGACCTTGGATTCCCAATAGGGACACGGGGGAGGGAATCCTACATCTCAGTCGGCCAGGTTGAATCCAGAGGCAGCGTGGCCTGTCACTGATGCTGCTATGGAAACTTTCCAAGCTTCTGCATGGATGGTGGCCCACATGGGCCTCTCCATGGGCTCATAGGACAGAGTGCCTGGTTTCCCCAGGGAGGACAGCCAGGAGGAAGTCAGGATGGAGATGTGAATATACACACGTGTGTGTGTGGATGTGCATGCATATGCAGGTACACATACACAGCATACACACACAGATGTTCCCTGCATGCCACATATTTCCTCTTCTCTCTTGGCTGCCATCCAGTAAAGACAAAACAAAGCAAGACCTTCCTACCGCTTCTGCTCCCTGCTCACCTTTCCTGGGCCAGCGACTGGTGCTTCAGGCTTCCTGACAGTGACTTTGGAGAGTCTCCAGCTCCTGGTGTAATACCTTGTGACCTTGTCCCTAGCCCCCAAGGGGACCATTCCCGCATCATGCAGCCAGCTCTCCTGCCTATACAGGGCAGTGTGGTCCCATTGCATGTTGATCATTGGCAGGAGGCCCTTTTAGACAAGGGTAACACGCAGGCACCCACAGCACTACCGCTGGGAACTGCAGTTGTCCAAACTTATCCAAGGCCACTTACTGTGTGTGTGATTCAGCCACTTGTTTCCATCACAGTCCAAAAATACTAACTGGGAAGTTCTAGGAAGAGCCATTTTTTGCTGTTAAAATCTGTGTACAGAGCAGCGTGGTGAAATCTCACTTGTTTTCTCCTTGTCCTGCCGAAGACATGTTCCGTGTGTCCACACCATCCCAGGCACCGGATCTCCTGTGGCAGCATGGCAGTGCTGAGCTCAGTGGTGGATGTTCTCAATGGCCGGGGCACAGGAGTGGTGCAGCTGGCAGAGGGCGGTGAAGTGCTTGCTGAGTGCAAAGATGAACACCCTTGACTCACTGAAGAGGAACACGTGCCAAGAAGGCTGGGGGCTACGGGACGAAGGACTCCTGTCCACAGTGGGGAGAATAGAAACTGGCCTGAACTTTGCTGCTAGCCCTAGACCACATTTATGCCATAGCATGCAAATTTAGGAAAGGCAAAGGTGCCAGATTACAGCTGCATTGGGCTCTCCATTGCAAGACAAGCACCTGAGAAAAGCTGTTTACAGAGGAAAGTTCTGTCTTAGTTTACGGGAACTGGGAACTGCAGTTGTCCAAACTTATCCAAGGCCACTTACTATGATACAGTCAGTTGTTTCCATCACAGTCCAAAAATACTAACTGGGAAATCTAGTCGTTGGTGAGTTGGCTCCATTGCTCTTGGGCTATGGTGAGGTGGAGCCTTCATGATTGGGGGAGCAGGAGGAAGGAGCAGAAAGAAGAGGAGGGAGGACCAGGAGAGAGCAGTAGGAACAGTAGGAGCAGAAGGGAGGAGCTGGGAGTAGAAGGGAGGAGCAGAGGGAGCAGAGGGAGCAGGAGGGAGGAGCAGAGGGAGCAGGAGGGAGGAGCAGAGGGAGGAGCAGGAGGAGGAGCAGAGGGAGCAGGAGAGAGGAGCAGCAAGGAGCACAGGAGCTGCAGAGAGCGCTGCATCACAGTCCTCCCACCAGGCCCCACCTTCCACAGTGCCACGACCCAACAGCCCTTTCCAATGTGTACCGGCCAGTGGATCAAACCCTGGTCAGGCCAGAGCTCTGGCCATCTGTTGCCTCTTGACACACTCTCACTGAATTTTAATGGCATCTCAGTTCTGTCAGGTTGAAGGTCAACATTAGCCCTCACATCCGGTGGGGGTGCTGTCTCTCCTTAGCCCCATGAAGCCTTCCTGGGCTCTGGCCAGCGGCTGCCTGCTTTAATACCAGAGCCCTTCCCAGTGGTGCAGAGCAGGAAGGTGAACTGGGCACCTTGTACTTTGCAGAATGAGACATTGAGTGAGCGGCAGGACCTCACAGTCCGGGTCTTTGATGTTTATTTTTTACTGTCCGGCTTGATTTCTGGGTTCCGGAGAGAAGTGCTGGCTGTGGGAAGCACTCTGGGAGTACCCACCTGACAGGGGGACTCAGGGAGGGTTTACACCTTCCTGCTACAGAGCCCGGGCTGCAGTGTTCTCGAAGCATGAGCCCCTCCTCTGGAGTGGAGGGTGAGTCAGGTCCTGGGAGCCCTGTGCTGGTTCAGGCTGGTGGAGGGAATGGCGCTGAGGCTTCCAGGAGGGGGAGATTTTAGGATGGACTTCAGGGGAAGCACAGCCGCCTGGGGCCTGCTCGTGGGTCGTGACCTGTGGGTCCCCTGAGAGATTTGCCCAGTATGTGTGCTGTCCAGAATGTAGAGACCCTCGCATCCTCTGAGTGGAGGGCGTGGCCTCTCTCCGTGCGTCTTGGTGGGTAGCATCCTACAGGTCCTCTGAGTGGAGGGCGTGGCATCTCTGGTGGGTAGCATCCTACAGGTCCTCTGAGTGGAGGGCGTGGCATCTCACTTTGCGCTTTTCTCTTTGCAGGTCTGAAGAAGACAGCTCTCGGAGCATCAGGTACGTGTTCTGTGAGCCACGTCCATCATCCGTCTGGGAACGGCCTTAGAGGAACCATGTGCTCTGGTCTCTTCCCTGTGGGTCCCCTGCTGCCCCAGGCCTCAGCATGTTACATACATGTGGGAGCCTATGTTTCCGTGAGCTCTGCGGGCATCTACTTGATGATCGCTCTTCCTTGTTAAGGCCACTGATGGCTTGCGCGCCTGAGTCGTGACCTACTTAGAACCAGGAGCTTCTATGCTGGCAGTGTTGGTGCCAGGCTGGGCACAGTCAGATCTTCAGGACTCCTGGTGACTGTCACGTGGGTGTCTCCATGGGACTGGGAACAGGGGAGATTCATGACCCTCACTGCCCTGTGGAAAGAAGGTGGGGCTAGCTGTGTGTGTGTGGAGGTAGCTGTGGGCGGGGCTGCACAGGATATAGACTGGACCAAGGCGGGGAGCAAGCGGGTGTCAGTTCCTCTGTCGGGTCTCAGCATGAATCAGGGGAGCAAGAGGGACGTGGAATGGGAGATGGGGCCCAGTGTGATAAGGAAGAGAGTCAAGGCCACAGGATGGACATCCTGGTCTCCAGTCTGTGGTCAGGTGGTGGGTGTGTGTGGCTCTAGGATCGGCTGGGTGGATGAGAAGTTTCCCTGTGCTGGGACCTGGGGTGTCACACTTCGGGGTCTTCTAGGTAACCCACAGTGTTAGAGTGACTGTCTCTTGTGGTTAGGTGGGCAACATCCAGGGCAATGGCCGGTGCCTGAGTTCCTGCTCCGCCCTGCACAGGGGCACCCTGGGAAGGGCCACCAGAGGGAAGATCTGCTAAGGGCTGGGCACAAAGATGAGGGCATTGGCTGAGGATGGATACCATGATATCTAGACTGGCAGCAATGAGAGCTGAAGTGAGAAAGTGATGGTGTCCTGGACTGGCCGGGACATCAGAGAAACCAGGTGGGGGCTGGGACAGTCAGTAAAGTCGCGGAGGTGGCCAGATGGTGTGTCCCACATAGGAATACAACACAGCCCTAAGGTAATGGAGGGCCCCTTGATGTGCCAGTGGGGGGAAAGTCCAGAGCGTGTGGTCAAAGAAGCAGGCAGGGAGCCTGGGCACCTGGCTTCGTCCATGAGAAGAGCAGATGTGCAAAGGGACCCACGTGTGCAGTGCCGGCATGAAGAAGCCACAGGCGAGGTGAGGACACTGTTACAAGGCCCCTTCGGCGCCAAGAGCAGGGCCTCCTGGGCTTGTTCCTGTGCGTTCTGGGCAGCTCTTCTGCACTCCAGGTCAGAGTTTGCTGTCTGAGATGTGGGGTCCTCCTGTGGCTGCGAGAAGGCTGTATGCTTCATGCTTAGACAGAGACATGCCCCCCCACCAATCCCTCTGCACCCTTCTGAGGTCTGAGCCCCACACTAGTACCTTTCTTACTTAGTCTTTCAAGATAATAGCTGCTGCCTGAAGCCATCACAGGGAAGACAGAGATGTCCCCAGCATAGACGGCCGCCACCTGGGCATGGTTTGTCCTCTGAGCCACTGTTAAGTGGACCCATGTGACGGCAACACGGCGCTCCCCATGGCCTGCTGCTCTGGTGCTGAGCTGCCCAGCTTGAGGACATCTGTCTCTTGCTATGGGGACCCGGAGGGTTGGGCAAAGCCTGCTAGGTAGCCTCTGTGGTCAAGACTAGATGCTTTCACCAGATATGACCCCCTGATCATGACCCGTCACTTGGCCCTTCTGTTCATCACGTACAAGACTCCAGGTCTTACCCCTGAAGTGGGTGTCAGGTCTCGGGCACCTGTCATGCCCTTCATCCAGTGGAGGCACTGGGCACACGGAGAGCTCTCCTCATCTGAGAACCAGATGGTTCCAGGCTACTCAGGTCTGGCCTCTGAGGGCCCTGCTCTGTCCCCCAGCTTCAGCACACCCCCACATCTGCCCCTGGGGAGGAACCATGGGGACCTGTACCAATCTTGCCCCTTCCCCAAGAACTGAGGGTACTCAGTGCAAAGGGCACAGTCCCAAGCTGCCCTCACACAGCTCAGCCTGCAGGATCCGTGCCCTCCTGGATGCATCTCCTGAGCGCCCGTGGGATCCATGCCGACCTGGGTGCTTCTCCTGAGCACCCTCAGACACTTGGCCTCTGGCTGCCTTTGGCAGGCTCTTCAGCAGGGAGCTGTTTGGGAGAACGTGTTTGGGAATTTATGCGCCCAACTTCTCCCAAGCAAATGTTGCAAGCACAGATGTATTCAGTTTCCACAAGTGAAATGACTCATTTCTGACCATTTTGCAAACGCAGGACTTTGGTCATTGTTCGCTGGCCCGTGTGTCTACTTTTGATTTCATTCAGAGGGAGTTGGGAGGCTGAGAATTTGGATCCAGTAATGGTGTTTTATTGCAGAGAATGTTGGGAATGGAGAGGTTGTGGGAGGCTGGGAAGAGACCGAGCTTGAAACGCAAGCACTTTGTGCTGGTGACGACTGTGCTGTGTCAAGTCCAGAATCTGCTGTGCTCAGGGGCTGTGACATCGAGCAAGCACTGTGTGTCACCTCACCTGCATGGCACCCACCCCTCACCTGCACCGCACCCGCCTCACCCGCCTGGCGCCCCCTCACCCACACAGAACCCGGGTGTTTGGAGGTTCAGCTGCTCTGTTCCCTGGGCTCCAGGGAACCGAGGCAACAGCAAAGCCCTTGCAGTGCGACCCATGGCACTCACTGACAATGCCGGTTCCCAGGCCTCACATGCCTGCTGGGATCCAGAAGTCCATATTTTATCAGTATTCTGTGTAATCCTCTCCTGCAGCCTGAGCGCACAGCCTCTCAAGGAAGATGAATCTGTCTATCTAAACCACTGTCCGGGCTCGGCAGCACCCCCTCTTTAGTACAAACTGAGGGGTGTGTAGCAATCTTGCTTCTGACATTTGAGGACATACTGGATGAGGGACTGCATGCAACAAAGGCCCCCTCCCTGGGGGGGCCACCAAGCCATAACCTCACCTTCATGCCTCCAGAGGCCAGGAGCCTTGGTAATTAACTGCATCCTTCCTTCTGAACCCAAAATGAGATCACGCGCTTCCCCTCACTACAAGGAGCTACGAAAACTGCTGAATGTGGCAGACGAAGCCAGAAGTGTTGGCTGCGGCTGGTAAACAGAGCTGTGCTTTTAGCTTCTGTGACAGACTGGGTGGCTCCAAGTCAGAGAGAGGGACAAGAGCGTCCTCCTGCTGTCCCCAGGGCCTGAACCTGTGGCCTTGGGAGGTGTTAGTCTACCTTCCACTGCTGTAACAAAATACTCGAGAAACAATTTAAAGTGGAAAGGTTTGTTTTAATGGTTTCAGAGGTTTCAAATCCTGCTGACACCATCACTTAGAGTGTCTGGCACAGCCCGATGGTATGGCAGGAGTACTAGGAGAAAGGATGACTCAACCAGGCATTCCAGGACACACCACCATGACCTATCCTCTGACTCCACCACTTTAGAGCTGCCACCACTTCCCACCAGCCTGTCAACTCAGAGTCTACAGTGGATTAATCCTGGGCATGGGCCATGACGTCAATGGGCACCGGACCAGATAATTCTGGGTTTGAGCCCACTCTTCTCCCCTTCCCCTCCTTGTCAAGGAGAGCCTGACATTGAAGTCTGTGCAAGTTGCAGAGTTCTTGTGCATTAGGCAATCTTTATGGAGCACCTGCTGTGTGCGTGCTCACTCCCAGAGAGCACAACAGCTTTCCCTCCGGGGTAGGAAGGTCGTGTGCACCCTGTCTGGCCTCCTTCCTATGGGGAGAGGCATTGTGCCTCACATCCTTCTTCCCCACCTCTGGTCTCTGGACACTGAGCTAGAGTTGGGTGTTGCTGTCTCAGAGTGAGCATAGCCCTGGCTGGCCTTGAGGTAGAGGAACTTCCTGGTGCCTATTTGTTGCTCTCAAGTGCCTTCTGCAGCCGGGCCCTGTCCTGACCAGCCCCGCAGGCTTGGAGGGCATTTCCCTTGAAGACCTTTTTGGACCCCACTATCTGGGATGTTCCTCCCTCACTTCCCTGGGGTGACAGAGGAACCCAAGACCTTCCCCGTCCCTCGTACTGCTACCTACTCAGAAACCTCTGTGTGAAGGTCAGCGCCCCCAGCATTGTGATACCATTCACCAGTCAACATCTGCTTCATCCTCCTGCATGGTGCCCCAGGCTCACCCAGAGACGAGCTGGGCTTGATGTGTATCACGCCACCCCTTCCCTCCTACACCTGCAGCTTCTAATTAAATAATGGGGAACAGCTATTATACGTGCAGCATAACTAGATTATTGCTGGGAAGATGCTCTTGGAACCACCACGTTCCTGGCTAAGCTGACAAGTTTAAACATTTAATTAGAACAACTGACTGTGTTCATCCCAGGACAGAGGCAGAGGTGAGGCTCGGCCAGGCGAGGTGAGGCTCAGCCGGGCGCTGGCTGTGTTGCCCTGAAAAGTGTGGTGCTCGGTGCCTGCCAGCTATTTGTACTTCCCCTGCAGGTGTGTGTGTGTGTATATGTGTGTGTGTGTGTGTGTGTGTGTGTGTGTGTGTGTGTGTCTGGGTGCATGTGTGTGTGTCTATGTGTGCATACATGTGTGTGTTTATATGCATGCATTGTATACACATGCATGTGTGTGTTTATATTATGTGTATTCACATGTTTACATGTGTGTGTGCTCAAGTGTATTTATATGTGTGCACATATGTGCATGTGCTCATGGGTATTCGAGTGTTTGCATGTATTTCTGTATTAGTTAGGGTTCTCTAGAGTCACGGAATTTACAGAATTTATATATATATATATATATACAAAATTTATTGGGTTGGCTTACAGAAATGGCCGAGATAGTCCAGCAAAGGCTGTCAGCAGCCGAGGTAGTCCAACGATGGCTTCTAGTAGCTGAGGTAGTTCCAACGATGGCTGCCAATAACTAGCTGCTCAGTTTGGTAGTCAAGTAGGTGATAGCTGAAGGCTGGAGAACTCCTAGGGTCTTGGAAGGTCGAAGGAACCGGGCGGCCAGAAGGAAGAACGATTCCTAGCACAGCTGCAAGAAGGGATCTGTTCTCCTTGGTGGCTCCTTTTTATATGATGCAGTACTGGGAGGATCCTTTGAGAGCTTTGGAGGTCCTGATAGGATCTATACACATGCATGTGTATAGGGGGTATATTCCTTCAAGTAGTCTCAGTTGATCTTTTTTAGACGTGGTCTCAGCCAGCTTAGTTAATACCGGGTGTGTCAAGTTGACATCCAAGTGTAACTATCACAATGTCCATGTTCATATGTGTATGCATTTATGTCCATGCATATGTGTCGGTCTGCAGGTGTACATGTGTGCACATATATGTTTGCATGTGTGTATATGTGTGCATACTGTGTTTGTGCACAGTGTGTATGCACATGTATGTGTGCATACTGTATATGTGCATAGCATTTGTCCCTTTCCCACCTCAGCCTCAGTTTTTCCTGGACACAGTTTCCCTCTGCCTTTCTCTCTTATATGGGCATCCTTTGGAAAGCACATAGTGAGAGGTTATTTTGGGTACCCCAGGAGTGAGGCCTTAAGGCTTGGCCCAGGGTGTGGGGGACAGTGGAGCTATCTAAGGCATTGGGGGACTTGTAGCTTCAGAAACAGGCAGAGGGGCAGATGGCAAGATGAGGGCCTGGCACAGGAGCCTTGGCAGGGGCTTGTGACCCCGTTCTGGCCCCTCAGGGGAACTGATGGAGTTCTGTGACTGACCTTTCTGGAAAGAAGGAAGCTGTGGAGAAGATGCTCCTTTTCTTCGGTGTTGGGGAGCAACTGCAGATGCAATAGCTGGCTGGAGGCAGCCACATCCCAGCAGGAGGAGTGACCCGGCCTGCTGTGGAAAAGTGCGTGACATCTGAGCCAATGATGACATTGTTGGGCCACGAGGCCAGCAGCAGGCTGCTGTCACTCAGACACTGCACTTAGATGTTTGTCCTGTAAGCCACTTACAGTAGGATTTTCTAGGGCTTCCCACACAATTTTAAGTAAGTCAGCCTATGAGGTTTGGTTACAAGTTGTATCTGTTGCAGATTCTAGTCTGCAGAGTGCCTGCCCCCTTCACCCTCAGACACAACTCACCATGCTGGCTGCCTTTCCTTCTTGTGTGCACAGACCCAGCACACTGAGCCTTTGGTCACCCTTCCTGGATTCCCTCTGGTCCACAATCGTCAGCCTTGATGGCCTCCTGGTGTTGTGAGAGCTGAGCCCATAGCACAGTCCAGAGAAGTTAAGAAGATAATGCAAGAGAAGTGAGTTCACCCAAAAACAGTTAGGGATCGGCCAGGTGGTTCAGTGGGCAAAGGAACCTGATTACAAACCAGGTGATCGGAGTTCAATCCCTAGCCCACGTGGGGAGAGAACTGACTTCCGAAAGTTTTCCTCTAACCTAGCATGCATGGGTGTGTTAAAGCTCGCTCTCTCTCTCTCTCTCTCTCTCTCTCTCTCTCTCTCTCTCCTCTCTCTCTCATGAGCAAGTAAAACATTAGAAAAAGAACAGTTGAATGGTGCTGTGGTATCGAGGTGGCTGCACAGACCTGATGAAGCTGTCATGGTTCCCCAAGGTGGGGAGAAGTAGGAAGCGAGGAGAGGCTCCTGGGATCTGGTGAATGTCCTTGTCAAGCTGTGTGGTGTAAATGCTGTGACTGTGTGCCCTTAGCCACCACGGCTGGACTCAGCTGTTGTCATTCAGAAGCAGCCTAGCAGCCACTGGGATTTGTTTCTCTGTGTTCGTGACACAGAAGCAGTAATTTCGTGTATTTTTCACTCGTCATGAAGTAGTGTTTTTTGTTTGTATTTTTCTGCCATTTAAAAGTGTGAAAACCATTCTAACTCACTGACACCGAGGACCAGAGCAGGCCCAGAGTGGTGCCTAGGCTACCACTCTGCAGCACTGTCTGCAGAAGTAGACAGGGCTTCTGGGAGAAGCAGGACTCTGGGAGGGGCAGGATGCTGGGAGGGGCAGAACGCTGGGAAGGAAGCAGTCAGCACCCAATAAGAAAGAGCAATAAACATCTGCTCCCCTAGGAGCTGCCCTGGACCGAGGGTCCCAGCACCCCGACACCCTGCTGCAGATGAGGGTCTAAACAATGTGTGGCCCTGGGAAGCCCTCCAGGAACTCCTCCAGACTGCTGAAGTCCCACTCGGCTAGGAACTGTGACATTGGGTGGGTCTCTCTCTGGGCTGAGATAGAGTTGCACAGCCCTCTGAGCTGTGACGCTGGTGCTTCTGGTCTTCAGCACCGTGGACAGCGTCTTGGGTGCTAACCTGAGTTCATGGGATCCCATGGCACCGTCTCTGTAACCCCTTTGTGGCTGTCGGGGCCATTGCGTCCGTGGGGGCTCCTGGCTTTATGCTTCTAGTGGCTGCCCCCAGCACCATCCATGGATCGCAGACTCTCCCACCTCATAGCAAATCATGGGTCTGAACAGGAAGTGTAGGGAGGAAGGATGGAAGTCCTAGCCCCCACTACCCGCCTTCCTCCCTTCCCCGTCTCACCCCCCCCCCATGCTCCTCTCTGTCCCAGCAGATGTAGGCAGTTGCTCTGAGAAGGAGCAGAGGCCCCCAAGTGAATTGCAAAGGAGCTAGGGACCTTCTGAGGCAGGACCTGCCAGAACCTTCTTTAGACTGCTTGCTGTCATTCTTGGAGTGTTAGGGACGCAGATGTTCCCTGCCACACTATCATTCAGTGGCTTACCACCTAGCTGGCACCCCTCTTTAGAGATGCTTGCTGGTGGAGGCAAAAAATCTGAGGCAAACAGTGTCAGGGCTCTGGAAGCCTAGACCCAGCAGTGGATAGGGTGCAGGGACCTCCCGCCCCCTGCATGCTCTGTCCTCCCACCCTCCTAAGCCACACAGTCCCTGGGTGCTTCTCTCCTGTGTCTCCCCATCTCTAACTCCTTTGGCTCTTCTCCATGGCCACTGTGCCCCTCGTCTGAGGCTCTGTCCTCTCTTGCCAGGAAAACGGAGATGGCCTCAGCTTGCCTGCCAGCCCCCCCCCCCCACTTCCCACTCCTCATTGTTGTCACTGCCAGAAGGACTCACACATGCTGGGAAGTAGTCCCAGTGGTTTCTCATGCTTGCAGGACATGGACATCCAGATTAACACATAGCATGGCCCTGAGCCGCTGGGGGAGTCCCTGCAGCCTTGCCTCCGTGGTCGTCAGCCCGGCATAAGGGTTGGCTGGTAACTGATGAGAACATGTTCCTCACATGGCCATCCTGACTCCAGAGGATGCTGGGAGCAAAGCATTAGAGATAAGCTGCCCTAAGGCCACGGTGACACGAGTCACTGTGTCACGTGTACCCACCCGGCTGGGACAGCCCAGGGTACTGGCTCGCAGGCCACCTCTGGGGCCTCTGGCTTTTCACTCTTACATGGCTTCCTTCTCTCTGGAGGATATTGCTGGTGTGACCGTCTCATTGGGCTGTCCCCTTTTTGCCCTGGCTCACACATCCTTCCTGGAGAGATCCCGTCTGGGGAGGGATGGTCAGCCCAGCCTTCACCCTGAATGTCATCACCATCAAAAGCAAGCTTGGCAAAGCCAGCAGCCTGCAACTGCTGGGACTTAGTGAGACCCAGTCTGTCCTCACCACATGCTACATCCCATGCTGAGGAGCTCGCTTTGCAGGGGTGGGGGTTGACTGTGAGTATGAACAGCAGCATTGTATCCCACCACTGCCTCACTGGCGGGGAATGCACTGTAGGACCAGGCAAGGATGGCAGATATGGCTTTGAGGGAGGAGGAGGAGTCATCAGGGAGAACTGCAGGGACTGTGGAGCAAGGTTCGAATGTGTGGAATTTATTTCCACGTGGCTAGAGGTGATCTCTCAGCAGGAGGACCCAAGGAACTAGTCCATCTATCATCCCTGAACGAGAAGTGGCGGGGTTGTTTGCACACAGCCTTAGAAGCGAGACCATCTGGCCAGGAACCCACAATAGCAGGGAGGAAGGCAGTGTGCAGGCAGGAGGATGACCCTTCTGAGCTGGGTGAGAGGTGGGGAGGGTAGTGGGTGCAGAGGGCACAACAGCCAAAACAGGCCTGGCTGCTGGCTGGATCCAAGCTCCCAGGCCCCAGTGGCTGGCTCTGTGGGTCCACGTGCTGTGCTTTCTGCTGCTATCTCAAAAGGCTGGGGAGAGGTGATCTGTAAGGAACAGGGACGTCTTACTTGTGGTACTGACTGGGAAGAACGCGGTGTAGGCACTGAGGGGGTCTTTGCGCAGGGACATCACATGGTGAAAGGCCCAGGCTGGAAATAGTGGGAGCAAGCCCACAGGCAGGGCTGAGCTGGCATTTGTAGGAGACCCTAACCCTAAACCTAGCCCATTCATGAGGGTCTTCATGACCTACACATCTCTCCAGTTGGCACTATGTTGTGTCTGGGGTTGAGTTTCCAGTCCACAAACTTGGGAGACATGTTCAGTCCTAGCAGTCAGCAAGTAAGTCTCATTTAGCACATCATTATTCATCGATCCTCTGCAGCCTGCAGTGCCAAGCCCAGGAGACCAGAAAGGGATGCATGCTCAGCATGACAGCTCGGTAATGGATTAGCAATGTCTGCAGTGGATGAGGAAGGGAGGGGGAGGGTGTTCTAACCACTGACCGTTTGTCATCCCCACCAGGGAACATGGCCTCATTTTGCACATGAAGACTTTGAGAACTTTCATTGGGTGAAAGAGAAGAGGGGTCTGTGAACCCCCATTTACATCCTCCTGATTCCTTGTCTGTTCACCCCATAGTTCTCTGAGTGCTTGCTGGAATGAGTAATAATCTGTCCTGTGATAGGGAAAGCTGATCTGTTAACAGCTTGCATTTGACATGTTGTGTCTGCATGTTTGAGGGGTAATAAAGTAATACCTGGGACCCTGCCTGACTTTGAGCTGGTATTCCTGATGTTTGTGAGAGAGAGAGAGCGTGCGTGTGTGTGTGTGCGTGTGTGTTTGATGCCCCATGTGTGTATATGTATGTGTGTATATATTTGTATGTATATGATGTATATATGTGTATGCACGTGTTTATATGTGTGTGCGTTTGAATATATGTGTATGCATGGGTGTGCATGTGTTCACACCTTTTCCCAGCTCAGGGGTCTCTGCTGTCCTGCTTCTGTTGCCATTCTTTTGCTAATAGGTTCTCTAAGCGTCTTCAGTGTGTGCTGCTCAGCTATGGCTGAACTTTCTGTAAGTGGCGTTGTGTGTGGTCTAAGAGTTGGGGTTTCTACTCAGCTTCCTGTTGCTGGGCCTCACCCTGCCTGGAGGGGCCTTGTGGTTTCCTTTCCCTCCCATGAAGGTGAATCCAGGAGCTCACCCAGAAGCTGTACTGTGATGCAAGATGCCCCCACAGGTTTGTGCACTTAGATACTTGGTCCCCAGCAGGTGGCTGTGGAGCCTTGATGAGGAAATGTGTCATGGGAGGGGCTTGAAGTTCATGTCCTGGCCTTGCTTCCTGATCTCTTTCTTCTTTTTTCCTCTTTCCTTCTTTTTCTTCTCCCGTCCCCTCCCTCTCTCTCCTGGTAGCCCGTGCAATGAGAGGAGCTGGCCTTATGCCCCAAAGCCATGCCTGCCCATGGTGACAGACTCTGTGAGTCAAAATAAACCCTCTGCCTTCAGTTGCACTGGCCGAAGTGTTGTGCCACAGCGACAAATGGGCCCAAGAGACAGGAGACTTCTCAGACGCATATGTGGGCCGGCCAGTGGCATCTCTGCCCTGATCATTGTCCATCCGGGCCTGTGCCCAGGAGCTGATCCACCCATAGGAACAGCAGATGGTCACCTGCCGTCGCTGTGCTCGGGCCCTCCTCTTCCATAATGATGACGAGGACGGCCACTGTGCCCACACTTGCACGCCAGACCCAGGACGTGACACCTATGGAGGCCTGGGGCTGGCAGAACCCGGTTTTGTGTTCATGTTACAGATGAGGAGGTGGAGCTGAATGTGGGGAGGGGGCAGTGGACTAGAGGAGAGGGACACAAACTCCCACGTGCGTGAAATTAGATTTTACAGGACTACCCGGGAAGCCTCTGGAAAGCATGCTGGGGTCTTCTTCGCTCAGTCTTCGTGGCCTGTGGTAGAGTAACCCAGACCTGCTCCACACATCCACCTTCCCTGCCAGCCAGACCCCAGGAGCCATCCTGGACCATGCTGCAGCATCTCCCTTGGCAAGAATTTGAGAGTGCTGGTAGTTTGTAGCTGTCTGTTGTATTTAGAGATGGAAACATCCAGAGTCATGCTTCACCTTGAACTAGTTTGCCAGCCCCACACGCCTTGGGGCAGAGGCTCTTCTAAGAAGGCTCCTTATATAAGTGGCCAAGCGCAGCCTGGTCCCCTTGGTGAGGCTGGGCCGAGCCAGGCCTGGCAGAGCACGAGCCCCACAGCACCCGGGCACCAGAAGCAGGAGATGCCACAGGTCTCCCAGTCCTTGTCAGCCCCACTGCTGACAGTCATTCCCCAGTGTGCAGTGGTCCCGGACCCATGACATCCTTCTGCAGCCTCATTCCGCATGCCCCCCCCCCTCCCGAGACTAGGAGCTTAGTAGCCGCTGAAACTTTCCACCCAGCCAAAGTGCTCTCTTTTCTGGAACATTGTTGGAATCCAGTATCCAACAGTGATGGAGTGAGAGGCAGTGCCAGCCTAGAGCCCTGACTTTGTTTCCCTCCCATCACCATCACCACGTGTGTGCAGGGCAGCTGCTGCGCCTCACACTCCCTGAGGCTGTGCCAGCGTTGACGCCATGTGCTCATGCCAGTCTCTACTTGGGTAGAAACTTTGACATTTGGGGGCATGGGCAGGAGTGGGAGGAGGCACAGGCACAACGAGGCGCTCTGCTCATAAAGCCAGTCAAGTCTGGGATCCTTGGGTTTCTCTTTGGAGCACCCAGCCTATCTGGTGTTCAAAGCCAGGCTTAAATGGAAGGAGACGCCTGAAACTTCTGGAAAAATGGTCATAATTATAAAGCATGAAAGTTGGGCTCTGAAGGTCGTGACCCCTGACTTAACTATATGTCTATGCAGGAGCGTCCAGGCCAAGCTCCAGGGGACACTGTAAACTGGGGACTGCGACCCAGAGCCTGGGAAAAATAAGGCAGGACAGTTGCCCAGAACCCAGAAACCAGGGGAAGCAGAGAGAGCCCGGGAGACCATGGGTTCCCTGAGGGCTCAGAGGGGATGAGCCAGTGTGTGTATCCATGTACGTGTTTGTGTGTGTCCGTGTACACACTTGTCTATGTGTCCTGTGTGCACGCTTGTGTGCCTATGTACACACTTGTGTGTCTATGTAGCACGCTTGTGTGTCATGTGTACACGCTTGTGTGTGTCCATGTGCACGCTTGTGTGTCTATGTACACGCTTGTGTGTGTCCATGTGTACGCTTGTGTGTGTCCATGTACTTGCTTGTGTATATGTGTGTCCATGTGCACGCTTGTGTGTGTGTGTCTGCGAGATAGAGAGAAAGAGAACACTAAAGTGTCTTCAGGATTAACTTCCCAAAGAAGTCAGAAGTCAGAGATCATTGCGCTCAATACTCACAAACAGGAAAAGTGCCAGCATGGGAATCCAGGGCTCACAGCCTTTCTGCTGTTGTGGCTCAGGAGCCCTGGCCAGAGCAGAAAATAATGCACTGATGGTGGGCATCCCTAAGCCTCAGTGCCAGGTCCACGGAGCCCTCTGAGTCCACTGTGACCTTGTCGTGCCGAAGCTGTGGATTGAAAGGCAGGAACACTGAAGCAGGCCTGTCACAGTCTCAGCCAAACGGGAGGAGTTCAGGCTCAGGATGGGCAGGGATAGAAATGCTCGCTGGGCAGAACCAGCCCAGGGCAGCACTGGCGCCCTCGGCAGAAGAGGTCATTTCCATTGCAGCTGCGCTTCTTCCTGTACCAAAACCAGCCTCTTGAGGGTGAAAGTACAATGACATTATTTTAAAAAAAATTTTTTATTCAATTGTGCGTGTGTGCGTATGTATGTGCGCGCGCGCATGCGTGTGTCTGTGTGTCTGTGTGTGTGTAGGACCACGGACGAATTCGGGAACCACCATGGACGCCTCCACCTCCTCGTTTACTCTGCCCTGGGATTCACAGGCTCCGCCCTACCAGGATCAGAAGTGCAGGCCACCCCCGCTTCTGCCTGGCGTCTATACGTAGGATCTGGGATCTGAACTCAGGACCTTCTGCCTGCAAGGCAAAGGCTTAACCCCTGAGCCACCTCTCCAGCCCAATGACATTATTTTTTAAAAATAACCCGAAGTAGCAGAGAAAGAGAAACATTGGATCAAAGAGGGTGCGCAGAGTTGAGACTGAGGCCAGGTTGGTTTCAGGGAGTCCAGGCGGTGTAAGTTATCAGAATCTGCTCATGGAGCAGTGGTGTTTAGACTATTTCTGAAAAGGGTCCTAGCTCTGGGGCTGTTCTGACACTCACTCTGTGAACAGGGGTGCAGGAATCCTCCTGCCTCTGCCTCCCCAAAGATGACAGGGGTTCCTTTCTAAAGCAAGAACTGGAGCTAGGGAGATGGTTCAAGGTTAACCCTTGGCCTCATAAGCAAAAGAACCTGTGCTGGGTCCCCAGATCTCTGGTCAAAATGGCGCGTCAAAATGTCATGGCCTTCGAAGGCAGAGCCTGGAAACCCCAGAAGAAAGCAAGAAGGTGGAGGAGCAACCCAGGATGCTTTCTGATGTCACCCTTGGATCTCCACAGGCACACTCAAGGGCCCTCAACACACACACACACACACACACACACACACACACACACACACACACACACAGATAGATAGATGGATGGATAGATGGATAGATAAATAAGCAAGAACTATATGCCATCTGTTAAAGCCATTCTTTAAGTTTTAAAATATAATATACAGGATATTACCAGAGACCAGAGAAATCCTGTGGTGACTAAGAAGACAGTTCATACAAAGAAAATTGATAGTTGTAAAGTTTCAACAAATGTCTGAAATAAAAGGTGAAACCAACAGGGCAGCAAGGAGCTGCACACTCGTGGGCCTTGGGGTGAGACACTGTGCTCTGAGTGTATATGAGACACATAGGCAGACATCAGTGAGCATCCGGGGGACCAAGCACCACCATCAGCCAACAGAGCCGGCTGACGCTCCATTCTGCAGCAGACACATGTCCCAGGGTGTGATGGGTAGTTAGCTTGACAGAACCTAGAGTCAGCATGGAAATAAGCCTCTGAGCATGTCTGTATAGGATCATGTTGATTAGGTTGAGGTGGGAAAGCCGCCGCCCCACCCGCTGCCTGCCAGGTGTGGGCATCGCCATCCATGGGCCTGGATCCTGGAGGTGAGCTGTGTGAGCGCCAGCATCCCTCTCTCTCTGCTTCCTGACTGCAGATGCCATGTAACCTCTGGCTCCTGCCGCCGTGACTTCCTTACCATGGGGGGCTGCACCGTCCAACTGAGAGCCAGAATAAACCTCTGGTCACAGCCATGAGGTGACTAGAACTTAGCAGTGCCAAGAAGGGAGGCTGTTGCTGTGACAGCCCTTTGGCTGTGTGTTTCCTGGGCCCTGGGAACTGGTTCGAGGCAGCAGCTCACACCGAGTGTGCAGCAGCAGCCAGGCTGAGATGGCGGCAACGTGAGCTGCTGTGATTCTCAGAGTTGTAGCATGTAGTGCAGAAAAACAAGTGAGTTCTGATCAATAAAACTTTATTTACAAAAGGAGGTCAGGGGCCAGATTTGGCTTACAGGCTATGATGTTTTGCATCACTGACTTGAACATACCGAATCCTGTCATCACCCAAAGTCCCATAGAGATTATTTAGAGGCTGCAGGGTGCTGGGCTGGGTTTATTGCTTTTCGCCTCACAGTGTGGCCAAACTTGCTTCTCTGGCCTTCCCCCTCCCCCAAATAGAGGACCCCGGATCTGCTTGAATGCTCAGTCCTGTGGCTGAAAGCTGGGGGGTGGGTAATGTGTGCACATCTACATGTGCACACTGTGTTCTGTCATTCATTCCTGGTGGCAATCAATAGTGGTCAGATTCATAGACTGTCAGGAGGTGCAGTGCTGTGTGTGCTTAGACTTGGCCCAGGGCGGGGGACCCTGTGGTGGCTCAGGCCAAGCCTGCCCGCAGGACGTACCTGGTCATAGCAGCGTGGTGTCTGCTCCTGCCATGCTGGCTCCAGGCAGTGCCCTTACATTAGAAGTGGAGGGTGTGGAAATGGATTTGAAATGCACAGTTGTTGCACACAGTTGTCAGGAGGGGCTTCTCCCCTGGATTAGGCACAGTGATCACTACAGCCTGGCAGTGACCTGTGAGGCCCTTCTTGGAATCAGCCCACACAAAGTCCTCTGGCCTGGATGTTTATCCTAATCATTTGCTCCATGGGTGTGTTGTTTGATATGTGTGGTCTTCCTAGGGAAGATTAATTTACAAGTCTGAATAGTCTTTACTAAAATACAAGACTGTAAGTCCAAGCACAGCCACCGGGTCTGAGGACATTCAGCACACCTCAGGGGACAGGACACAGGGACACAGAAGGTCACTGCCAGCGTCCCAGGACTGAGAAGCCTATTCTGTCTCATGAAGACACGATTTGAAGCCCAGCATCCAGGAACTATGTGACCTTTCAAAACCTGTCCGTGGATGGAGAGGAAGGTGTTTCCATAGGAATGCTTGCAGGTCACACACCCAGCTCGTGAGGTAGCTGGCCTGTCCCCTTGGTGGTCAGAGTGGGGTTCAGAACTGTCCCGTCTGCTTGCTGTGACTTGGGAATGGGGAGCCACCTTGGCTGCCGTCCTCCGCACCTGGTGACGGGGCTGCCCCAGAGTGCACCCAGTTCGTCATCTTGAGAGAGCATCCTCTGCCCAGCGGGCCACCCCGACTGAGTGGACCCCCACCCTGCTCTCGCATGGTTGACCTCGGCCTGAAAGTCCCCTGCTGTCTGTGGCCTTGGTGAGTGTGTCCCCAAACCTGCAGGCATCAGAGTCAGCATAGACCAGTTTTCCCATCCATCCTCCATCCACTTTGCATCCAATGTCTCCTGGTCTTATGCCCAGCGCTGTGAGGTGTCCTGGTAGGGCTCTCCTCAGCCCACCGAGCTTATACACAGGGAACCCCAAAGACCAGGACTCCGCAAGCTGCTTCAGGAAAGGTGGTGCTGTCTGACTCAAGGCTTGTGGTCCCTGCCCTAACCCTTCACTTATGGCCGTGACACAGCTGCTCAACGTCTGGTGGCCGAGGTTTGCAAGGGGCAGGCTGGGTGCACCAAGTTTGCGTTGGCAGAAGGGGATGTGACTGGTGATGGCGATCTCCTTGGGATCTAGAGCTGTGGGGTGCCAGGGTGAGTGGGCAGGAGGTAAGGTTTAGAGACGACCTATCTCTGCTGAAGTATGTGAGTTCTCATGTGGTCTGTAGCTTCCAGGGTCCTGTTTGACCCCTGCACAGCAGAGGGGAAAGCCAGGACTTCAGGCCGGCAGAGGGGCCCCATTTCCCCCTCTATTCATCATCACCCTCACTTTGACTCATGCCTGAGCAAGACTTCTTGATGCTGGCAAGAGCCGTAAGCCTCACGCCCTGCTGCGCTGAGCCGCTGGCCACTGATTTGTTCAGCCTAGTCGCAGACTGCAGCGTCAGCTTTTCTTAATTAAATGCTGCCTTCTTCTGCTGGACTTGTGCTCCCCTGGGATGAAAAAGGGAAGAGCTAAGATTAACCAGGCATGAGACGCAGGAGGCCGAGCCCAGAGAGGCTACTTGTCTGTCCAGGGGCACACAGCCTACGAGCCACTGCATAGTGCTTTCTGGGGTCTTAGCTGCCGCTGCTCTCTGGGGTCTTAGTCTGGGGGGGGAGGGATGAGGACCTCAGGCTTTGGAGACAGAGCACCCTGGCTGAGCACCCTAAAGCCTCAGTTTTGCCAGTTGCTGTGAGGTCCTGTGACCAGCACGCTTACCTCGCAATCCCTATAGGTATCAGAGGGGGATCAGCAAGAATTAAATCAGGCTGGGTCAAGAGGGGATCTTGGAAAAGCCGAAAACCAAGTCCAGTTTATTATGGAACCTAAACCCTTTTATACCCAAACCAGGGTGACATGCAGAACGACGATGTCAACAGTGACAGACAGACTGCAGGTGCAAGGTCCGCAATAGGTGGGACCACCACTAGCAATACAGCCCTGCCAATCCTTAGACATATTAGTAGACCCTAATGGCCTCATACATGGTGGGGAAGGAACAGGCTGCTGATAGGTCAGGAACATGGTGATACAATTACAATGACGAAACTCTGTGCCCGTCCTTTAGATATGCTAATCTATGTCTAGATAGCTTCCAAAGAACAGGAAGGAATATGTAAAGAACACATCTGTCCTTGAACCCAATTTGAGACAGGACAAGATCCATCCTTGCTCCTTGCAGGAAAGTCAACAGGAGTCAACCTATAACTATACTGGTATAGACTGGCATCTATGCTGGTGTAGGCACAGAACTATGCTGGTATAGGAGGCACACTGCAACTGAAACTGCGAGCAATGCCCTTGGCATCCGTTTTCAAGAAATGATCTCAGGCTTGATTGTTCCCTACAAGCTGCAAACTGGGATCGTTGACAGTCCCCCACACTGTGGGGTGGTCCTGAGAATCCAGAGAGTCTTCAACCTGCCTGGGGTCAGAAAGTCACTGCGGACTGGCTCCCTATGGCAGGGTCCCTGATCAGGAGCAATGGGCAGCAGTGCGTAGGCTCAGAGGCATCTCTGTGCCAGGGGAATGCTTCTAACAACATGCTACACACCAGCCACTTCCATGGCCTTCCAGAAAAGCAGAGAGTCGCTGTCCCTGCCCCACCTGGAGGATGGAGGGGGTCAGGCCCAGTGGGGGAGAGCTTCTGGAAGCATTCTTTCCCAGGGAGGGATCAACAGGATGTCAGTGTCCCAGAGAACAGCCCATGCCATGTCACTCAGCCTCCCCTCCCCAGCCAAGGGCTCGTTGTCACGTTCACTGCACCAGCTGTAGCCAGGGTGATTTGCCCCTCCCTCTGCACCCACAGGGAACCAGGCTGTGCAGACCACAGGGGAGACCCCAGGGCCCAGCCATATCGACCTGTGTCACTCTATATGTGAAAGGGGTTCAGCATGTGTTTCCTATAACACAACCACCTGAACTAAGTCAGGGCTTCGTTGGCCTTTCTTAAACCTAGTCCTAGTGTTGCCAGAATAGTGTGCCTTAGGCTGGGTAACTTGTTTAGTTCACTGGAGTAGTAGTTCAACCAGCTAGCACGGTGCAGGCAAGTTGTGAGGACCCCTAGCTTGACCATAACATGACCTACAGGTGGAGGGGAGGTAACCACTTGCAGAAGGGTCCAAAGCACCAGCCTCCCTGTTCACAATACTCCTGAGAGAACTGATCAGCCACAGGCAGTGCAAAGAACCTGCATCCTTCAGCAGGGTGGAGCCTATGACATGGCCTTTAGCTCAGGCTTGCCTGTTAATGTCCCCACCTCCAAGCTCCCCCGCCTCCCAGCAGTACCCACCTGGGCCTTTGGGAACATTCCTGAGCTGAACTATTGTAGGCATTTCAGCTAAGAGCTGTGAGCATGGGGGTTGGGATAGGGGGGAAACCCTCACAGAGTAGAAGTCAGAGTTGGCAACTGTGGGCCTGGGCTGCAGGGCCCAGCTGTAGGATGGCAGACACTCTTGTCTGGACACCTCCACCAGAGTCATTTAGCTCCTGTCTATTTTCCCCTCACAATATTTCAGGCTTACAGAAAATTGAAAATTGAAGCGGTAGTGTAAACACAGATAACACCTCCCACACGTCCAGACCACTCCAAGCACTGTAATCAGCAGTCAGCTGGGCCCGGCAGGCGGGTGTGGTCTCCTCCAGCCAAGAAACTGAATCAGCCGCGTCCTAGGCAAGCGGCAGAGCTTGCCTTTGACCCCAGGGCTAGTCCCACACAAGGCACACACTCCAGGACTCTGGTGATTCTGTTTCCTTACTGCTGGAAAAACAATAATAGAGGGCAGGGAGGGAGGGTTAGTGCACAGTCCTGTCCCCCAGCACCTCGGATGTTTCTACCCTAGCCCCCACACTTCCTGGGGATTTTGCCTCCCTACCTGCCCCCCCCCCCAGTCATGGTCTTCCTTGCTGGCTGTGGCCCCTGCAGCTACTGTGGGAGCTGTTGGGAGTTTGCACCTGTGCTGAGGTGTTCACTTGGAGCCATCCTTCCCTGCTTGCCTTCTGGTGCCATATTTGGCTTCTAGACATTCCCATGTGGTCATTGCCCTGCAGCCACACACAGCACAGGGGCCCTGTGTCCCCCAGCAGAGAGCTGTACGTCCCTGACAGAGGGCCGTGCATCCCGGGCTTGTGCTCTGTGAGATGTTCACTGGAGCCCAGTGCATAACTTTTACAACTTGCCTTTTCCTTTCTCTTTTCCATCTGTTTTGGGGCTTCCCTCCCACCCCGAGGGTCTTGTGTGCTTCCCAGCCTGTCCTCAATTTCACTCAGGGAATCCTCCTGCCCAGGCCTCCCAGGTAGCCAGAACTCCAAGCATGCCAACTACATGCGGCAAGGCCTGGCCTTGGTGCCGTGCTACCGGGGGAATGGGCACAGCATGGGCATGCGTCGGCGCTGTGTTGAAACGCACCTAAGTTGCAGTCTGAGGTTCCTCTGCTAGGAATGTTCCTGAAGGAAACACTCACAGATGAAAAGTTTCATGATTGAAAGAATAACCAACAGCATCGACACCCCAAACAGGGCCTTCACTTCTAGCCACATGGCTGTCTTTCACTAGGTAGGCCTGGTTTGTTGTCACAGAGTGGGACACTGCCCCCCTGTGGTCTGCACCTTCTAGCCACATGGAGAAGAGAGCTGTTAAGGTTCAGGGTTCAGGCTTGGGTGGTAAAGAGCTAGGATAGGGGCTGCCAGGTTGAGGATAGCCTTGGCTACGTGATGCTGTGTGCTGTGCAGCAAGGCCCTGTCTCAAACAACAAGCAAAAGAATTCAGGTGCCAGACTGGGGTGAAGGGTGTTCACGCAGTCACAACCTGAACTTCTGTGTAACAGCAGGGCTGAAACGCAGGTGTGACATGTGACATGCAGGGAACTCAGCTGGAGGCTCAAAGACGCCATGGGCTTTTCGGGACTTTTTATAATTTCTGCTTCTTTTTGTTTTCTCTGTGTGTGTATATGTTTGTACATGTGTGTGTGTGCATGTGTGTGTGGTGTGCATGTGTGTATGTGTGAGCATGCATGTGTGGGGAAGTGTGTGTGTACATGTGTGTGCGAGTATACATGTGTGCAAATACACGTGAATATGCTTGTGTGTGCAATTATGCTTATGTGTGTATACATGTGTGTGAGCGTGCATATATGCGTGCATGTATGTGTGTGCACCAGAGAACAACCTTGTATGTGACCTTCCTTGGTGTTGTCCACTGTCTTTTTTGTTTTTGAGAATTAAGGCAGAGTTTATTAGAGGAAAGAAAGAACCGAACTCACGGACATGAATCTGAGGGGCAAGAGAGCCCTGACAACTCATGGACCCCAGGCATGGAGTGCTATGAGGGGCAAGGAAGCCCCTGTCCACTGTTTTTGAGACACGGTCCCTCACTGGCCTTGGGCTCACCAAGCAGGCGGGCTGGCCTGTGAGCCCAGGTGTCTGTCTTCATCCCAGTGCGGGAAGGCAGACATGCCACCAGCCTGGTTTTGTTACATGGGCACTGGGGATTTGAGCTCAGGTGAGTGGCAAGCGCTCTGCTCACTGAGCTGCCTCCCCAGCCCTCATTTCTGTCTTCTGGGTCTACATGTGCATGAAGCCCTGGCGTGAAGCGCAGGCCCTCGGTTACCACAGCTCAGCACAGGGTCGTGGCTGGCTTTGGTGTGGGTGTGACATATCATGGATCAGCATCATCAGAAGGGACCCTGGGGGGTCCCTGGCGTGTCCTGCTGAGGTTCCCTAGGTTGGGGCAGAACATGGCTGTCTTTCACTAGGCAGGCCTGGTTTGTTGTCACAGAGTGGGACACTGCCCCCCTGTGGTCTGCACCTTTATTACTGCCAGCAGGGTGCCCTCTGCCTGACACACACCCTCGCAGACATTGCTCACTGGGCACCATCAGCTGCTGCAGCCCTGCTCGACCTCTCTGGTCCTTGGCAGAGAGGGCCTAGAGCCTTCCTCCAGGCAGGGGAGGCCAGCAGGGCATGGGCGTGGCCAGGTGGCAGGAAGTGATGATGCGGCTTTAAACACCTGCCGCTCCGAGCCTCAGCAGCAAGGGCGGATGTACTGGCGCTGCCTAGTACTGGAGGGGGGTTAATTAAAAAGGTGGCCGCAAGATGAGTTTCTAGAGACACAAATTGGAAACCAGTGGAGACTATTGATCTGCTTAATGGGAAGCCAATGGTGTTTGAGCACGCGGCTGCTCGGCTGAGGGCAGGGATGGATGGTCCTACGGCTCAGTTGCCTTCTGGGGGCTGGGGATGTGGACGGGGTTGGGGGGAGGAGGTTGGAGGGGGAATCCAGGCAGGGAGCACAGAGCTCTCATCCCAAACCCCTTGTCACCTCCAGCAACCTGAGCCGTCCGGACAGCTGAGTCTTCGTGCCTTCAATGCTGTGTAGAAGCTCCTGACAGGGGCCAGAGGAGCCAGGAAGATCCGGCGGTGGCAGGAAGGGTAAAAACAGGGTGCTGGGGACAGATGGGATTAGAGGCTCCTGCTGCCGCCAGCCTGGCACATCTCAGCATGTGGGGCAAAGACCCACTTGCACTGTAGAGCCAGGACAGTGAACAAGCAGATAGTCTCATGGGCACCAAGGGCAGTGGGGACACGTGGGCACCAGCCATTCCCCAAGCCCCCTCCAGGCTGCAGCAGTGGCTCTGTGCCCGAAACCTCCTGCCGCACCCAAGGATGCAGACCTCACACTGTGTGGTTTGAGACCCCCCACAGCTCTTGAGTCAGAGCAGCATTGGAACTTCTCTCCAGCCAAGCACCCAGCCCAATGCCCCAAGGCCTCCAGCCATGACCTATAGCCATAAACCCCAGCCATAACCGCCCCCCCCAGCCATGACCTCCAGTCCATGACCCCCAGCCCATGATCTCCAGCCCAGAGGCCTCTGTGCTTCAGGGCCTCCCAGCCTCAAGGCCTGGCCTGTCTCTCTCCTTACCTTCTCCTTTCTGGCCTTTCCTCTCTGCTTGCACTCCGGACCTTCTCCAGCCTCAGGGCCTTTGCACCTGTAGTTCACTTCCTGGGCATTGTTTGTCCAGCCTCCCCTTGCCAGCCTTGTTCAGGTCTCTGCTAAACATCTGCCTGTTGGGGAGACCCTCTCTGCCACTCAGGTGAGCTGACGGTGCCCTGAGACATCCTGTGTATACCTGTTCAGGAGTTTAGCAGGCCCTGCCCTTGCTGCTCAGGCCCTGGGCTAGGTTCTGCACACATTCCTGCACTCTACAAATGTGCAGGAGACCAAACTCTTTCCTACTTCTTGCTCAACCCTCAAGCTTGAGCCAGGGCTGACAGCCGTCTGTAGAATGAGTCGATGAGCAGCATGTGCACCTCTGCAGGAAAAGCCCTCGGATACACACAGACACAGGCACTAAATAAATAAGTAAATAAATAAACTCCCTTAGGAAAGGAACTTGACTCACTGCGGGCCTGGTCTCCCAGGACTCAGGGACATTGGGTTACAGCCTGCCGAGTGCCCTGGGCACAGTGCTTGAGCCCCCGGCTCTGTCCAGCTTCAGTCCCCAGAGATAGTCTTCAGTGGTATCCTGGAGTCCTGGGGCCTAAGTAAATGGGAGGAAAGCTCACTCCAGGACAGAGGTCACAATGTGTGTAAAGGCCCTGTGCATATAAGACAGGAAGGAGCCCTCTGAGCCCCTGTTTCAGAGGGTCTGTGTCTCCACAAGTCACATCACAATCTTGGAGAACCCACTGTCTGGTTGCCCAGAGGTCTCCTGGTTTCCCTGTATCTGTGTCAATGCAGAGTCCCCGGTTCTTCCACGTCTTCCCAGAGCCCTCTGCCCAGAGCCCTCTGCACACCTCAAAGGCAAAGGCAAGTTCTCTAGGAGCTCTCCATCACCTACCGCCCTTTCTCTCCTCCAGCTGCCCCCTGCTTCCCCAGGCTGGTCACATGAACAGCCGTCTCTCTTAGACCACCCTCCCCACCATCCTTTCCTACATGTCGTGGTCGCCACTCAGAAGAGGTGTTTCCGTGACAGTGTGGCTGGTGCACGATCCACCTCGGGTTGCGCTGTCAGGAGAAGCCAGCAGATGAGTGGCCACGTGCATGCAGGAAGCCTTGTCAGGTGGGCGTTGGAGACTCCTCCCCAAGAGCCCTGTGCCCACCACAGCTCCTCCTTTGTCTCCCTCCCCCAAGTCGCTGAAAGCCGTTGTCTTTGTGTTAGCCTGTGCTGGCCATGTATGTGGATGGAAGCTGCTTCTCCGTGGACTTGGAGAGAGGCTCCTCTTGTGCTGTGTAATGCAGCACACAGAAGTGTACCAGGGCACATGTGCAGGTCAGAGGACAACTTACAGGAGTTGCTTCCCTCCTTCCATCATGTGGACCCGGGATCAAACTCCAGGTCATCAGACTTGGCCACAAGTGCCTTTAACTACTGGGCCATCTCGCCGGCGCTTACGATGTGATTTTTCTCTTTCACCCAGCTCAGGGCCTTACCACAGCTGCTTTCTTCCTTGACCAACCTTCCCCCAAATCCTACTGTGGCTCTCTGCCACTCCTAGCAGGGCCTTCTCTCCCTCTCAGTGCTCTTTTCTGCATAGAGTGCCACTGGCATAAAATATCTTCCATTGCCTAACGAACTCCTATGCTTCCCTAAGAATCCATTTCACGTGGTATCTCCTTCCCAGAGCCAAGTTAGTTCTACTCTGTGCTCTGGAGCACCCCATTCTTGCTGGATAGACTCTGAATTTGTGCGCTTGCTTTTTGATACTGCTGCTAGCCGGCCTCTCCGAAGACTCGGGGACCTGGTCCTCTATTTGCCCCCCAACATCCAGAAAGATGGCTGCACATAGTAGCCGTTTAATGAGCGTTCATTGATCAATACAAGAGAAATCACGGTCTTCTGCAAAGCTCCTATCTGTTCCGGCCCAGTCTAGGGTAAGGCCACAGAACGCCCTAGGCAGAGTGGACACACAGGGTCCATCTGGGGTTAGCTCCGGGATGCTCAGCCATGGCCTCTAGCACGCTGCAGGCTGGGCAGGCTGAGAGCCCCATTGGGGCAGTCAGTGTGTAGGGGCACTAGAGCAGAGGGCCCACAATGAGGGCAGATAACTGGGCTGGGCGTTGTTCATCAGCTGCAGTTGAGCACACAGCGCCCCATCAATCATAGCTCTGCAGGCAGCTACCGCAGCCACGAGTAAGCAGGGCCAGAGAAATCAAGGCCTTCAAGGTCCAGCAATGGTTCCTCAGGGCTCACGACCTCAGAGGCCGGGCTGGTTTCCAGGAAAGACTCCAGCTGTCCATGAGGCAGATGGCACTGGGCCTCATGACCTGGGAGTCATGGTCAGCATCTAGGCGGAGGCCAGTCCCGAGGTAAGAACTGGGATGTTTCTTGAGGCCTGCGCACTCCTCTGGGGTCTGTGGAGACAGAGGGCAGCCTAGGGCAGCCCTGGGCAGGTGGTGCAGAGCCCAGGGGCGGGATGGTCTGACTCTACCTATGTGTAGGTGTTTTTCCTTAGCGAGTACTCTTGCATCCTTTAAGACCTCCCACAGCACCCGTTCTGTGGCATCTTCCGAAGTCATGCTTTGCCTTTGTCTCCAGCAAGCAGCTTGACTCTTGGTGGACTGGTGAAGGTCTGATCCCAGGGGCACCGAGGTTGAATGTGTGAGGGAACGAGTGGCTGCATGCAGTCGCCAGGCACTTAACCTTGCCTGAGGTCACTTAGCCCAGCCCACTGTTGCCCACCTCCAAACAGGGGGGCTGATCTGTGCCTCCCACTGCCCGGGTCAGGGCCTGGAACATTCCCTATGCTCAGCAGATGTCTGAGCTCACTGGGGAGTCCTGCAAAGGCCAGGATGACATCAGGTATCACTCCCCATCTCCCTGCCTTGCTCGACCCACGTCACAGAAGTGGACAGGAGGCTGAGGGACCCAGGAAGGGAGCCGGTGGTGCAGCTTGGAAGAAGCATCCGCCCCTTCACAGGGTCTCCTGTGAGCCCATGTGCACAGTCCCTCCAATGAGGAGCAGGTGGGGTGCTTGGGGCAGTCTTGCCTTGGCCTCCCTTCTGGCCTCCCCCCCCCATGCAGCTGACTCATCACTTTTCTTTAGGGCCCACTCCTGCTCCACCTTCCCGGCTCCTCTACACAGCTGTGGCCCCTCCCGCCCCGCCAATCAGACCCCATTGTCCCGGCATCTGCTGCTGCAAATTGCCAGCGGAGCTCACTCAGCATCCCGAGGGAGGCGGCCGCCACTGTCACTAGCGCTGGTTCCCAAAAGGCTGGTGATTGCGTCCTCAGCCACCAGCGAGCCTCGGGAGGGAGGGAGGGAAGGAAGAGAGGCCCAGGTGGCAGGGAGGGAGTTGTGGGGAGGAGGGAGCAGGGGGGCTGGGTGCGCCCATAGGGACCCAGGAATGTCCTTGGGTGGGTCGATCTCCCTGTGGCACCGCTCACGGCCTCCATGCATGTCACCCACACAGCAAAGCTTCCAGGGCTGCTTCCCTGTGGGACTGAGCGGCTGTGAGCCCAGAGCCAGGTGTGGAGGGAATGTGAGTGCCCAGAGGCTGCCCTCTGATCCCACCCTGGGCTTAAACTTCCCACCCAGGTCACCGCCAGGTGAAACAGCACGGGCTCCAGCAGGAGCACCCCAGAACCCTACAGCTGTGCTCCCGTTCCCCTGGGCTCCCAGTACTGGCCCAAAGGCCCGGGACCCCATGTAAGTCGCACAGCTGACCACACCAGCTCCATGAGAGGGAAAATCTGGAGCTGTGGCTGTGGCATGCAGTCAACCTGGGGTCACCCCTCTGCCAGCAGTGGCCAGGGTGTTTCCCTGTCTGTGCAGTGGCTAGATGCTGCCTAGCTGGGCTGACGGTAGGATGTTTCCAGCACAGGACTGATACTAGGCTGGCCAGGAGACAGAAGCAGAGCTGGTGATCCTGCACGGCACAGGACATAGTCGCCAAGTGCCCAGCATCTTCACATGGGGTCTAAGATGATGTCATAGTCTGCGCCCTCTCTGACTTCCCGGCGCTTCTTGTTTGTCCGTTTCCCAGGTTGCTGGACAGTGAGGACTATGAGGGCCTAGGAGACCTTTCAGAGCCCCAAGCCACCTCTCACTGGCCAGGCACACAGACACACCTCCATCCTGAGCCAATCACTGCCCCAGGAGGCTCTGATTGGCAGGCAGGTTCCCTGTGTGTCTTGGGCTAGAGGGAGCTGGGAGGGAGAAGGACCCAGCTGAGCCCCTGAAAAGGGGTGTGACTGGGGATCCCAGCACAGGGGCTGGGCGCGGCCGCCTCTGTCCTCCTCAATTGGGACAGGAAATGACCCGGTACCAGCTCTGGTCACCCCGGATGCCCTTCAGCCAGGAAAGGGACGACCCTGCCTTCCAGGGCCCTGCCCTGAGCGGTGATATGGGATCCCTCCAAGGGGAAGCTTGGCCTGACAGGGTCTGTCTGGTGGTCTCTCCTGCTGTATGAGGGGCGGGGTTAACCAATGCAACAGGACACATCCTGAGGCAAGTGGGTAGGGATGGAAATTTCTGGTCCTCTCTATCTCTAAACCTGGCTAGTCTTGGGGGGGTGGGAGGGGCTGAGGCTCTGGCCACCCATAGGGCCGCCTTGGTGCTAGGATCATTATCTGGGTTTTCCTACAGTATTCCCAGGGACTGAGGTGCCATTTGAAACAGGACCAGAGTGCAGAGGCCTGTGTGTGTAGGTCCTGCTGGAAAAGGTGACACTTGAGACCATGTCTGTGGGAAGGAGCCAGTCACAGGGAGGGGAGAGCAGCAGGGACAGCAGATGCAAAGGCCCTGAGGCTTGATGAGGTCTGCTGCTTTTTGGGTGGAAGGTCGCCAGCACTGCTGGAGCAGAGCCAGAGGGAGGAGCCAGAGAAGTGACCCTGACTGGAATAGACAGGCCTGGCTGCCTGTAGCTTGTGCTCTGTGCAAGGTGCCCTGAGAGGAGGTCTGGAGGTCAGGGGGCCCTGGAGTGGGAGGGGGCAGGAAGCACTGGAGTTATCAGAGGAGGTTTCCAGTGATCAGGGAAAGGCCTGGGCTTGGGGGTAGCTGGCGACAGGCATGGGTGGATCCCAGCGCCTGCCTTCTAGCTGCTGTTTCCAAGATGCTGAAGCAGCTGAGTGGTGCCCTCTGCTGCAGAGCCCATGCATTGCACCCAGAGTTTTCCTGAGCTACAGGATCTTGCAACCTTTCCAGCCCCCTCCGCCCCTGCATCACCCTAGAACAGGGACCCCCTTTGCAGGAGCCTGTTCTGCAGAATGAGTGGCTTGACTCTGAGCTGTGCTCCCTACCCCACCCCCGCCCGTATCGTTCCTGCCCTTTGCCTCCAGGTGGCTGGGAATACAAAGAGTACAGATGGTCCTCGAGGCTTCTCCGGGCCCTGTGCCTGGCCGGTCCGTCTAGCCATCTTGGACTTGCTCATCTTCTGTGGTGGAGTCTGGACCCCAGAGAAGGCTTCTGGGGAGGCGCCCACCTGCCCGGCCCCCACGGGGCATGTGGCTCACAGGAATCTCTGTGCACATGTCCAACATGTCTGTTTGTCCTCTGCCTGCTGGGTCTCTGTCCCCCACAGAGCTGGGACACCTCTCACTGCCCCAGAACAGTGCCTGGATATGGGGTGACCATAGTGACAGGGCCAGCTGGCCAGACAGGTCACGGGACCAGGCAGGAGCTGGCTTTCCCTCAGCAGTCTGCACCTGCTCTGAGCTTCCAGCACCTTCCATGGCCCTGGCCTGCTTCTGCAGTAGCAGCCGGAGTAGGGGGGGAGTCGTCGGGGCGGCAAGACCTGGGGGAGAGTTGGGAAAGCAGGCCGTGGCTGGCGGGGGCGTGGGACCAAAAGCAATGGTCCTCAGTGCCTCGGGACACCATCAGAAGCCACGCTGCTCAAGCCCCTCGCATGACCCTCACCAGCCTAAGGTGGCTCTGGACACTCAATGCCCTCTCCAAAGAGTCCTTAGCTCTGCGGCCTGGGGAGTCACGGGAAGAAAGTCTCTGCATCCGCTGCAGATGTGATTTCTTTTTGGAGTGTTTCAAGTGTGGCTGGCAGTGGACTGGGAATCCAGGGATCAGAGCCCACGAGGGCCAACACTGTGCAAGAAGCCAGGACTGGGTCCCACCCCAGCTCCCTCAGTGTCCCTGAAGGCCTGCTGCACGCAGGGTGTGGCATAAGCCTCAAGGCCGGGGAGTGAGTGACATACAGCCCTTGTCCTCTGTCCCCAGCCGCCTCAAGGCAGTGCCCGTGGGGGAGGGAAGCCGAGGACTCACTGGGCACAGGGTGAGTGGCCACCAGCAGTTAGAGGCAATGGGGACCTGTTTGGAGAACAGGAACTTGGTGCTGGTTGAATTCAGCCGGGCACAAGCGACTCACCTGCACCGTCCCCACGGTGCCCAGCACCCTTGCTTGAGTGGCTCAGGCTGTTGGCAGGGCCAGTGCGGGCACCATCCATGTTGTGTGGCCACAGGAGCCTACGCTCTAAGTCTGAGGTCTACAGAGCCATTGGGGGCTGCGTGGAGCATGTCTTGCTGTTATCTCTGGGAATTTCTCCTGTAGAAAATTCCAGCGATGTCGTCAAGCTCACTTGTGTCACAAGTTGCCAAAAGTGCATTTCAGTGCCTGTGTTTTCCGTCAGTCATTGCGTGTTGGTCACACACTTAAATGCCCAGGACAGGCCCTACATCCAGCTCCCAGCTGGTAGTTATGGTAATATCTGGGGACTCACTGTCACGCAGCTGGGCAGGCATGTGTGAGCACCAGGCGCCACCCTTGGGTCCTTTCTTTTTTTCTGAGAATGTTCTAGTGTTATCTCAGCTACGAGGGAAGAGGGCCAGATCTGAGTCACCGTGTCAGGAGAGGACAGATGGCAGATCCCCAGCAAGTGGTCAGGAGGGGTCAGGACAGGCACCTCCTGTCCAGCAGAGGCCCTCAGAGAGCGGAGAGCCGCAGTGAGGCCTGGTCTCTAAGATGCTAAGCCTCTCCGCCAGGTCTGTTCTCTCCCCACGCTCTGCCACACTGTGCCTCTCTGCAAGAGGTGCCTTTGCACAGGCCTGGCCCTGCCCTCCTGCCCTGCCCTGGCCCCGCCCTACCCCCCGCCCTCCAGCACACCCCTCTTCTCCCACTTGCTTCTGTGTCCACTGCCTTAACTGTCACCCAGAAGTCCCACCCCCTACTCATTTCCCCTTCTGCAGTTCTAATTTCCTGAGGCCACACTGGTCTGAAATATCAAATGAAAGCTTCTAGAAATCACCCACACATTGAACTGTGTGATCATGAGCTCTTTCACATGCTGGGCCTGCTGTCAACTTGACAACTGAAGGCTGAACCTTTAGGCGCATGTGCGAAGAATTAGTAGTTAAGGCAAGCTCAGAGCAAGCCTGTGGGGTGTCATCTCATGTTGGGTGGGACCATTCCTTGGGCAGGTGATAAGAGGGAGGGAGCAGGTTCAGTTGTATGGCAGATGGGAAGTGAGAAGCATGCTCCTGTCTCAGCTTTGTGTGCTGTGGCCAGTTTCCTCCTCTCCAGTTGCTGGTGTGAGAAATCCGCCCGTGCTGAGGACATGTAAGTAAGAATAAGCCCCTAGCTGTTTGAGTCCCATCGAAGAACTCAACATGTAGGGTCAGTGCTTTGAACATCCTCTGGGGGTCTTGGAACATACCACCCATGACTGATGTGGGGGTGGCTATTAGAAGGTGTGTGTTAGTGTCTGAAATTGGACAAGACAGAAAGCCCTCTCAGATTGCCTGGAGGAATGAAGACTGTCGGGCTTCAAGTCTGGCTGGCTCCAGGGAGCTCTGGTGGGGACACAGGAGCCCTTGACTCCTGGCATACCCCAGCCTCCTCGAGTAACCCCCCTCCCCAAGGCTCGTGGCTCTCAGGTCTAAACTCAGGTTCATGTTGGAGCGTCTCCATCTCAGGGGTCAGCACACACGCGTCTGTCTGTCTGTCTCTCTCGAGGCCTGCTGGAGTCCTGGCCAGTCTCCCAAACGCTGGTAGGTGTGGTGAGGGCAGGAGATACAGGGCATCAGGCAGGCTCTGCCCCTCACCTGTGCAGCCCTCCTAGCTGATCCCAAAGCAAACCACAGTCAGCTTCACCATGCTCATAAAGGGAGCAATGGGGGTGGGGTTCAGCTCACAAAGGAAGGAATGCAGGAGTTCATGGTGGTCTGCGTGGACTCACCGCTTCCCCTCCACATGTGCACTATCTGTCCTGCCCAGCCTATGCGCGGGCCTGGCTGCTGGGTGCCCAGCAAGTGGCTCTTTTTGCCCTCTGCCTGGGATTCCCACAGGCCATGTATCCATAGGGGAAAAGCATGTGGGTGTCAACTGGGGCAAAAGTTTGACTTTGCAGCGAGCTGTCCTGTCTAACGGGCTTGTCTAGCAGGCGCCTCCCTCAGCTTTACCCAACACTTGACCCAGGCGTGCTGGCATTTGCTTGTCTTCTCAGCATTCACGAGACGGAGGCAGAAGGACCAGGGGCAGAGGCTGAGAGACCAGGGAGAGGACTAGGTGGAGGCTGGAGGACCAGGGGGAGGACCAGGAGGAGGCTGGAGGACCAAGTGGAGTGATGGAGGACCAGGGGGAGGACCAGGCTCATTCTTGGCTGGGCTGTGTGTGGAATCCAAGGCCAGCCTGGGCCACGAAGGAAGCAGGAATGTCCCTTTGGTTAAAACAGACACAGAGCAAGTGTCCAGGAAGGGCCGGCGAGCCCAGGGCCCCCAGATCAACAGTATGACAGGCAGGCGCAGCTCAGCCCACAGCTTTGAACTTCCCAGCCCAAAGTCCCTGGCTGGCCGCAGAGGTGACTCAGGACTTCACTGGGCTCATTGCTGACCAGGAGGGGCATGGTTGGGGGAAATAATGGGGCTTCCATCCCACGGCCGACCACCTTGCTTGCCTCCCCCACCCCCACCCCCCATTCCTAGCCTCAGTGGTTTCCTTCTGCCTCTGGTCGGCAGCCTGAGTGACAGAGTGCCAAGCGCGTGTGCACATGCTTGCCGCGCCCTCCTGTGGAGGCTGAAGGCACATTTGTCTCTCCTGCCAGGCCACCCAGTGCCACCTGGGCTTCTCAGTATGCCTGTGGAGGGCCATCACCCTCCCCGGTGGGCACACCACAGCATATCCTTGGCAGGCTAGCAGAGTGGTGAGCAGGAACTCATGCCAACCCTCAAGGTCACAAATCATCACTGGCCAGTGCCCCGCTGTGGGCACATTGGGGCCTTGATTAGCTGTGCTGGGGCAGGAGTCTGATCTTCTCCCTGAAGATGGGGGACAGGCACCCTGTGATGTCTGGCGCACTGCAGGTGTATGTGGGGGTGTTTGCCGAGCTCTCAGAAGCCCACACACCTTTCCAAAGATAATTGCTCTGGATGACTCCCCCTTTCCTCAGCTGTCTGCATGTATGGGGAGGGTGGACAAACCTTAGGAAGGTCTTGTGGGCCTGTCCTGTGATGCCCCCACACCTGGATCCCCAACCACAGCTGCAGTTCAAGGTGAGTGGTCTAAGTGTGTGGTTAGAGGGACTGCACTGTGGGCTGTGGCTCTGCCCGGAAAAAGCTTCTGCAGTGCACTGGTCCACATGGCTCAAGGACGCTGTGTGTATATGCATGCATGCCTTGTGTGTATGTCCACGTGGGTGTGTATGTGTGTGCTGGGTGTATGTGTCTATGCCATGTTTGTATGTGTGTGTGTGTGTGTGTGTGCGTGTGTGTGTGCAGTTTATGTGTGTGTGCATGTGTGCATGCAGTTTTTGTGTGTGTGCTGTGTGCAGTATGTACCTGTGTGTATGTATGAGTGCTATGTGTGTATGTGCACGCAAATGAGCGTGTGTCATGTTTGTGTGTGTGTGTGCTGTGAGTGTGCATGCATGCAGTGTGTATTTGCACATGTATGTTTGAGATGAGGATTTGTCCCAAGGGAGGCTGGGAGCCGGGGCTGGGAGGACACAGCAGAGTGCACCCCAAGGCTTACAGTGTTCCTCGCGTGTGATTTCAGCCGCCAACGGTCCGAGCTCATGGTGGTGCCATCAGACAATGCCGTCAGGTGTCACCACACATGCTGCTGCACTTGTGTTTCTGCGTGCAGTGCGCATGTGCTGAAGGATGCATGAAGCATGTGCTCCACACCCACGAAAATCCTCCGTGCAGAGCGGCGAGGGGCAGGGAGTGCAGGGAGAGGCACGGGACGGGCCAAGGCTGCGTATCCTCAAGAAGAGATTCTGTGCTACACCCACAGTCACTATCATTTACTTAAAGTGTAAAGCTCCGGCCAAGGAAGCAAGAGGGTGGACTGCGAGGCTTCGAGATCTGGGAACAGGAGGGAGAGATGCAGGCTCTGCAGCTCCACAGGGGGGCTGTGGCCACAGGAAGGCTTCAGTGTGTGTGTGTGGGGGGGGTCCTTCTGTGGAACTGTAGCCAAGACTGATTTAGTGTGTGTGTGTGTGTGTGTGTAGGGGGGTCCTTCTGTCCACGGGAAGATGCTTCAGCCCTGGAGTAGGACATGTGGCTTCGGGCTTAGAGGGCCTGAAACCCAGGCATCTCCTCACCACGTGCTCCAGCCTGCCCCCCTCCACCCAGTGCTGCTGTGTTCCGCTCGGGGGACAGATGGCCGCACGTCACAGGAGGCGCCGCTCTGCGTGGTGTCCCTGTCAGCCCAGAGTTGGAATTTTCCAGTCCATGGAGGGCAAGTCCTATGTGGGAACTTTCTGGAACCGGCCCTGGCAGCTGCTTCTCCTTCCTGTCCACAGGGGTTTGAGGGTTCAGGGATGTTTCCAGAAGCCCCCAGAAAGTAGCTGTGGGGGCCCTGTGCCATCTTGCAGAGGTGGGCGGGTGGGTAAGAGTTCTGGCCCCACAACCCTGGCTGGCAGCAGCCGGGAAGGGAAGCCAGGAGCTGCCTGTTCCCAGGGCAGCCGTCTTCCCTCAGAGCCTCAGCTTCCGTCTCTGTAAGGTGGGAGTGGAAAGGAAGCTCCTCCTGAGGAGGCTGAGGGGGCGTCGCTGATCACATGCTCGGAGAGGAGGCAGGGGACTTCTGCTGTGCACTTGAGACAAGTTGCTTTCCGTCTGTCAGGTGCATCGGAAAGAAAGTGGACTTCAAGAGGGCAGCTTCACTCTTCCCCTTGCTTCCACTCTGAATCCGGAGAGAGTAGGTCTTACATTGCCAACCCCAACCAGGACAGCTATGCCCCTGGTTCGGGGTGAGGGTAAGGGGAGGAACTGATCCTGATGGCACTAGCTGGTGATCCCTGTGAGCTGTGAGGCTCGGGTCAGTCCTGGGTGGATGATAACCGCCATGCATCCCTGGGCCGTCCTTGTCTAGTTGAGGGAAACATACACACTACTGAGCTGGGTCTGAGACCCCAGACTTACAGTCAGAAAAGGAGCTACAGATTAGGTAAGCATCCGATAGCCAGATGGGTCCTGGGGTGAATGTGAGGGGCATGGGCCCCACATGTCTCCCTCCCCACCCACTGCCATGTTTACTGTGCCAGTGTCTGTCTGCCTGCCACAGGGCCTTGGTACCAGTCTTCCTTTTACCTCTGACTACTGAGCACTTATGGAGAATCCTTCCTCCCCCCGGCTGGAGAAGATGGCTCCTAACCAGACACACTGGAGTACTGGGAAAGGGGGGGAAAAGGGGGAGGGAGGGGAAGCAAGAGGTGCCACAGCTAGACTAGTAACTGTCCCGACCCCAGCCCCCCTCCAGCTCTGACTGGGGAGAGTGGTCTCTGCCATCTGTTGGAATCCCACTACCAGCCATCCTCTCTCCTGGGACCCGCCCACTCAGCTGTCAGGGTCCCATTTTACAGTAATGTAACTGAGGTTCCCAGGAAACACTCAGCCAAAATCCCACAGCTCTGGGTGATAGGCCAGTCCTGGCCTTGGTCCGACTCCAGCGCAGGCGAACTCCCTGGGCTCCGTAGCTCCCGCATTCCTGAGCCAGAGGTGGAGAATTGGTCCTGGAAAGCTGCAGCGGCTGTGCATTTTAGCAACAGATTTCCAGGTTTCCTTCACGAACCAGGAAGGGTTTGCCGGGCCTCGGTGCAAGGGCAAGTGATTCTGCTGCCCAGCCAGCTAACCAGTCGGCCCTTTTTGATGCTGAAGTCGCCATGGCGACGAGCAGCTTGGCGATTGGTCCAGCCCGGCCGCACTACGTTGCTCTCGTGGTGATGGAGGGGGGGTGTTCCTGTGCGCCTGCCCCTCCTCCGGATGCTGAGAGCGCAAACCAAGCACACTCACCCCCCCTCAGACTCTCCCCCCTTCATCCCTGCACCCTGCCACCCCGGATGTGCAGGAGGGAAAAATCCCAAGGAAGTCCCAGGTAGCAACAGCGAAGCAGACGCCCCCGCCCAACCTAGCGACCATGGTGACTGGTCTGAACAGGCTCCTGAGCGCAGTGTGACTTGCCTGCGAGGACCCCTCCACAGCCCCCCACCACTGCCTGCCCTCCATTTCCACCCAGCTGCCCTGCGTGAACCTGTCACCCAGGAAAGTGACTATCTCTGGCTTTCATCTTCTTCTCTTCCTCCCGCTCCTCCTGTGAACCCCGAGGCAGAGAGAGGGGCTCTGGCAGCATGGCCGGCAGAAGACGCTATTTGTGAGTATCTGACAGCTCTATCCGGAAGCCACGGCCAGAGGGGCTGGCTGGGCTGCAGCTGGAGTGAGGGGCTCCGTGGGGGAGGGGCGGTGGCCGGCAGGTGTCCTGGGCAGAGGACCGGAGTTGCTGGCATTTGTCCCCCAGGCAGAGGCTATTAGTCAGCACGTCCTCAGCAGGCTTCTGACTGTCTCTGCTGCGGTGGGCACCCTTGGCACACAGGGTCCCCAGATCCAGGGCTGCAGTATTGGCTTTTGGCACAGCCTGGTAAGGGAGCGCACCAGTGCCAGGAGGAAGGCTGGCAGCCGGTGAGGGCGATGGCTGAAGCTGTGTCCTCTGCGGACAGGTGAAGGTGGCAGCAGTGTCCAGCTATCACACCCAGATGTTCTGGGCGGGGATAGAGCGCCTGTCTGCTGGGCTCGTGCCAGTGGCAGAGGCTGTGAAAGTGTGTGGGGTGGTGACATCACGGGCCTGGGTATTTATGGAAGCTTGGAGAAGCCAGGCTTCCCAAGGGTGAGGGGGTATGGGTCTGAGGTATGCCTCCTTGGCATCTGTCTAGGTTGCTCTTCTAAGGTGAGAAAACTTTGCCCTCCTTGGGACCCTGGGCTGTGGGGCTGGAGCAGCTGTCTGGGTCTCTGCTGCTCAGGCTGCTGCCCAGGGCTGGGGGCTGCTGGGAGTTGAATGGTGATGTTGTGGGGTTAGATAACAAGGCAGAATGGTCTTGGATTGACATCGGCCTCCCCCCAGGACTGGAAAATGGAGGTCTAGAGCAATATGTGGGGGTGTCAAGCTCTTGGAGACCACCAACCCCAAGCAGGGGCCTGGCTGAGTCCTCCTTAGACCTGGTCTCCTCCCCTTGAGGGGCGGTTCTCATGCTAATGAGCCCAAGGAAAGTAAACACAGCCTTGTGGCTGCGTCACAGGCCTCTGGCAGAAACCAGAGCCTGAGAGTGAGACCAGGCTGGCTCTGGGTCGGTCTCAGTAGAACTGCACACCCCTACCCCACCCCATGGTCCCCCACCCCTGATCCCCACCCCCCACCCCACTGCTGAGTTGTCATCTATATATCACACAAGTCCTGCGAGGCTGGACTGTGTTTTGGGAAACAGTAAATCCTTTCCCAGCACTGGGCCCTATTCTGGGAGCAGTTCTTTCTGGGTCCCAGTGTCCCACCTGCCACCCCTTTGTGGGTCTGCAGAGTGAGGTGCCTCACAGGCTAAAGCAGGCTCTGTTCACCTCTTGCCACATCCGATATCCATCCTCTGGCCTGTCCATCCATCCCCTAACTCACTTGTTTACTGCCTGGGCCATCCTGGCCCTCTTTCTTCTTCTTCCTCCTCCTCCTCTTCCTCGTCCTCTTCCTGGGTTCTACTGAGCCCGGCAGCACTGAAGCTGCAGACCCCACTGACACTCTCTGGCTTCTGTGCTAGTCCCCCCTGACCCAGCATCCTGCTGGTCAGGGTGCTATTCTGCCTCACTGCTGCGTCGCCTGTCGAAGGCTCGATGGCATGTGACCTCAGGTACCTCCAGCACCCAGGAAGGTACTAGGCCATGGTAGGTGCTCAAGAAATGTCAGAAGCGAATGAATTCTGGGTGGTGCCTGGCACAGCGGGCTGCAGAGCCGAGAGCCAGCAGGCTCCTGGGGAGATGGATGTGAATTTAAACTTCAGCCAACATGCCAAGGGCCCCAATGCAGGGAGTGGTCACTGTGACCAATAAAGTCTGGGGACTGGGTGTTGTCACTTGCTAATCTGTCACTCAGGGCAGGTCCTCTGTCACTAGCCTTTCCGAGAGCTCTGAGGGTGGGGCTGTTCTTCTCCTCATTGTACAGAATGAGTCCCAGAACAACATGCCACAGGTAGCATGTAAGTGGTGGGGGGAGGGGGCAGGGAAGTTGGGGTCTGCAGCCCCGCGGTCTGTGCCTCCAAACTCAGCTGTAGCCCACTGTCACACGGAAGGTCATGCTGTGTCCCAATCATGAGAGCTGACAGGGGAGCTGGTAACATGGAGGGTCCAGCTCAGTGTGGGGTGGAGAGGGCAGTTCCCAGTGTGGGGCAGGTCCCGGGCATTGCATGGGTAGGATTGTTCCCCAGCGTTGGAACTATCTTCTTGGGGACAGTGGGCTGAGGAGGGCTGTGAGTGAGTGGAGTTGAAATTGCCTCCTGGCCCTGAAGAAGGAAAAGTATGGGGCCAGGTAGGGCCCCAGCCTCCCCGCGGCTTCCTAGAGCATCACGAAGGTGTTGGCCGGGAAGTGTCTGCAACTAGGCCTCGAGCAGCTGCTCGTGCTGGACCAGGACGTTCCAAAGAAAGCCAAGGGTCTGTTGAGCTGCCTCATACCCTGGAGAGACCCTTCCCTCTGCCACCTCAGGCTCTCTTCAGACCCCACACACAGCCGCTGTGGTCACATTGGTGCCCTGTGGCCTGGCCAGGGGTCTGAGCTGTCCTTTGAGGATCCCACAGTGGAAGAGTCAGGACTCCATGGGACTAAAGGCTGGGGCTGACCTGTGGGAGAAGGGGTCCGTCCTCACTTCCCTGTTCTAGGCAGTGTGCTGCCAGCTCACACCAGTGCAGGGGGCTCCTGTTCTGCCCTGCCTTGCTTCGTGTCCACAAGAAGGTTTCTTGCCCTCTCTGGACCCACAACCTCATCTGGAGACAGAGCTGCAGTGCCAGTATCCCCCAGCCCTGTTCTGTACATAGGAACTGGGAGGGGCGAGGGGTCCAAGGTTGCAAGAGCTGCTCCAGCACCCTGCCCACGTGCACGGTCCAGCTGCCACTCTCGTGGACTGCAGGCTGTGGACACTCACTCATTTATTCGCTTGTCACCCAACAATTGCAGACACCAAGCCCACATGTCAGCCTGTGTGGAGCAGATAACTCAGGAAGGAGCTTGGACAGCGGGAACCCCAGCAGGAGTTCTGCAGCCCCTGGGAAGGTTGTGAGGTAGCAAGGGGAGGGTGTGGGGAGTGGGGTAAATTTTCCCACACACTCCTCCAGGCCAGTCCACCCCACCAGTCTCTCTGCTGCCCCATCCTCCACCATCCCATGTAGCTCCCCCCCACTCACCCTGTCAGATGAGCTCACGCTAGCCCCTTTCACCCTAGGAGGCTTTACTATTCATGCCCTCTTCTCCCAGCCCAACTCCCCATGCAAGCTGCTCCCACCGGGCTGGACTACGGCCTTCTGACAGCCCGCTCCGCCCAGGGAAGCACCCGCTCTCCCTGTAACTGTGATAGATGCACACGACGTTCCGCGGGCCTCTCAGGAGCACAGCGCAGCAGCAGGAAACAGGATCACGTGGGCCTCTCCACTCCATGGCAGCTCCCCGCCCACACCCGGCCCTGGCACCCGCCGAGCTGCTGTCTGTGAATGTGACAAGCGCAGGACTTGGGAGTAGAATTGTGGTGTTTCTTTTGTGACTGGCGTGTGTCACTCACCGGCTCATCCTCATTTACCTGCATTGGCTTCCTTTTCATGCCTGAGTAATACTCCATTATTTGTGAGGACCATAGTGGATCCTTGGGTTGTGGGGTCCATAGTGTCCCCACCTTTAGACTGTTGGAAATGCTGCTGCTACAGATGTGGGGCTCTTTTGTGGGATTTCCAGGTTGATGATCATTCTGTGCATTTTTCAACAGCTCCCCATCCGCACCTCGCCTGTTCTCATTGCTACCCATAATGCTCAAGGACTCCAGGTTCTGTTCCTCCCCATTTCTGATTTCCCTTTTGAATGACAGCCAGCCTCAGTTGGGTGGAGGGATGTGGGGCACGAGGATTTTTTTTTTTTTTGAGATAAGGTTTCATTCATAGTCCAAGTCATGGCAGTCCTCCTGTGTCAGCCTCTCCAGTGCTGATATTATAGGTATGAGCTCACACGTCCAGCTGTTGGCACAGTTATTTATTCATTCATCAGGGAGCCTAGCTGGAGAACAACCCCCCACCCCCAGTGAGGAGGGACAGGATGGTGGACCCTGGGGCGCAGGTGCAGTGTGTACAATGTAACCCTAGCAGGCGGAGCAGGCCTCGCAGCTGGGCTTCCCCATGGCTCCCAGGTGTTGTGGGAGTCAGAGTCTGCACACTGCTCTGACATCCAAACCACAAAGTGGGCCAGGACAGCTCGGCCGGAGAGGCACAGGGCCTGAGTTCTGTCATAGCATGAGACATGATGTGCGTGAGGGCAGAATCCTGTAGGGGTACATTGGGCAGAGGCGTGCCCACTGTTCCAGCCTCCGAGGAGGCTGAGGCAGAAGCTCACTTTAGCACAGGTGTTGAGGCTGGCCTAAACAATAGGGTTCGAACTCCTCCCTGCAGGGCAGATCCGTGTCCTCTCGAGTTCTGCAGCCTGGAAACACACAGAGTTTTCCAGGAAGGTGACTGCATTTGCACTGGGGGAACATCAGGCCAAGATTTGGTTCGGAGCTATGCCAAGAGCTGTCGCCAGTCAGAGCATCATGTCACCAAGGGCAGCTCCTCTTGGAATGAGTCCCGTCAGGCAGGCAGCTAAGTCTCCAGGCTCGTGGGATCGGCCGGCTCAGTGTGGCTCCTACCCATCAAATGCCACGATATCCCACACCAGTGCTCCCACTGCAGCGATGCACATGGGGCTCGCCATGGATTTGCTATGCATGGTAGGTGTGGGCACGTCATGTCACACATGGACCAGAGCACAGACGCCCGTCATGTGGTTGGAGTTTGGGGACGGGGGTCTTTGTAGCAATGGGGCTACTGTATTCTGTCTGACTAGTCCATATGTTCCACAGCCTTGGGTTTAGCCAACTGTGGCTACTAGGCATTTGGGGGGAAAAGCAGTTCCAGAAAGTTCCAAAGAGCAAAACTTGAATTCGTCCTGTGCCCACATAACACTGAGCACCCTAGAACATCATGCTGCATGCCTCCTCCCCTCATTTCCCCTCCTCCCATCTCTCTCTAACTCTTGTTTTTTGCACTCATTCACCCCAGCCCCTGTCTTGTGCTCCTTCGGCCTGCGAAAGTGGTCTCTGCTCTGGACTTTTCACCCCATTACCTCAGCACAGTAGCGACAAAGCTGTCCCTAAGGCGTCAGCATGGCATCAGGTGTGTTGGGTGATCTGGGTGTGGTTTGAAGTGCTCTGGAAGCCAGGTGTGGTGAGCCTGGAACTAGCTGAGGCGGAAGATGCAGAATTCTGAGCCAAACATGCATAGTAGCCCAGCACTAGCCAAGGCAGAAGGGTGCAGAGTTCCGACCAGCCATGAATGTATTCAGTGGGAGGTGGAGGGGAGGGTCTGTGCAGACACAGCTGATATAAAGGGCTCGGGCATCCAAGAGGGCCTTGAAAGGAAACCTCCGCAAGCACTGGGGGATGACTCTTCTGCCCTCTGCACCCCCATGGGGCCTCCACTTCAAGTTCACCTGTCTCCCTGCTCCTTCTCTCCTTTCCTCCTGGCTTCCCTGATAACCCTGCCCTCTGTGGAAGCAGGCCGGGGCCATGGAAGATTCTAGAAGATCAAAGAAGGCCCTGAGCCACTGCAGGGAGGCCAGCTTTTGCTGGCCACTGCTTGGCCATGGGCCCTTTGACCCAGCCACCTACCGTAGCCTCTCCGTGACCTGGCCTGCTGTCCCCTTCTGCCCCAGGATGGCAAGAAGTGCAGCAAGTGTGTTGGGACGGTGCAGGCAGCAGGCAGTGACATGTTGCTGGGGACAGGCAGCAGGCAGGGGACGGTGACATGCTGCTGAGGACAGTGCAGGCAAGCAGCAGGCAAGTAGACATGCTGCATGTCTGACTTCCTAGGGCCACATGCTCTGTGGGCCAGGCTGGGTGCCTGTGCGGACCTGCGGTATCACAGATTATGGTGTCCCTGGGCATTCCTGGATGCAGCCTCCAGGCATCAATGGTGCTGCCGTCATGTGTGATGGTGATTCAGGGGGGCAATTTTGTTGATACAGTGTCCTAAGTTTTCCAAGACATTGCCTTTGAGACAATGTTACAGTATCAACAGTCTCTCTCAGTATTACAACTACAGATGAGTCAGAAATGGTCTCAAAATAACAAATGTGATTTCTTACATGTGTGTGCACGCGCGCTGTGTGTGAGCGTGTGTGCAGGGTGTGCACTAGGGAAGGGCTAAGCATGTGTTCTATGACTGAGCTGCATCCCAGCCCTCAACCAATTCAATCTTGAAAGGTCAAGTCTCAGGTAATAGGGGCTAATAGCAGAGACCCTGGTGATCATGGGACAGAGCCTGGTCCCCTCTGGTCTCCATCCTCCAAAGTTGGCCTATGATGACTGTCCTGTCTGTCACAGCTGGGACAGGTCAATCCTCCCATTGGCCCTGGAACCAGACCCCAACACCTAAGGGGACAGCAGAAGCCCTGGCCCCTCCAGGTACCACCTGGACCTTTCTGGGTCTGTAGGCTGCTGGAGCACGGTCTGGGCCACCGTCCCCATACAGAGCACTTCATCCCAGGGATTCCCTCGGCCCGCCAGGCTGCCAAACTAATAGCCACGCTGCTCTCTCTCTGCCCAGAGCAGTGCATTCTACTGGCAGTATGGTCCCCTGAGCCCCACAGCAGGCAGCAGGGACAGAGACAAACCCAACATTCTTCCAAATGCCATTCGAAGGCAAAAACGGAAACCAGCCGGCTGAACCAAAAGGTTACGGCAAGCAAGGCCTTTTGATGATCTTGGCAGCCTACAAATGGACCGTTCTGTGGATTGGTTCTCAGTACATTGCTTTGTCACGGACCGAGGGAGAAGCGGGAGGAGCCGGCAAGCTGGAGCAGGCTGGGGACGGCGAAGCCAGCCAGGCGTGGCCACCAACCTGCAGCCACCTCTCTGTTTAGCCCCATTCTGGGGACGCATCCAGGATGCAGTGGGCTAGAGATGCCTTGGCACCCCATGGTCTGGCCTCAGAGGGAGGAGGGTGCATCCAACAGCCTGTGGCTCATGAGGTCAGTGCACCCAGGGCTGACCACAGGATGTGCTGTTGACTCCAGCAGTTTCATTCCTGGCCACAGAGCTGGCTGTGTTTGGGGCAGCTCATGAATCAAGTGGTGCAAGTCGCGTTGTCAGGGCTCTCGCTGTGTCTGCACCCCCCCATCGCCGTGTCTGCACCCCACTCTCAGCGGCCACCACACGCCATCGCACATATTTCCTCCCGTGAGCTCTCCAACAGGGATGAGAGAAATGTCCCTGAGTCTCGGAGACCCACTCTTAGCTGGGCTGCAGTTCCTGACCGTCACCATGGCCGAAGTGCGCGTAGCTCTCTGGGCAGAGCTCCCTGGACCAGGTGGGGTCCATGTTGGGGGCTACATCCACGCCCTCCCTGTACGTCTGAGGAGCTGCTGCCTGGTGGCGGTGAGACTCTGGCAGCCTCTCAGCCTCTTCGAGCCTGTTTCCTTTTCAAAATTCCAGCTTTATCTTCCAACTTTACCCTGATTAGCAGGGTGCCAGTGTGCAGTGTCTCCGCCACCTGTAGATACTGTTCTTTGCTCTTCCTCCCCATGGATTCTCCCGGGACTTGCATGCATTAGGATCTGTTGGGGACTCAGGAATGTGAATGTCCGAGGCTGAGGGCTGTGCGAATCAGGAAGGAATCTTTGGACTGTAATGAGGAGGATTTGGACAGTCACTCAGTAACCAGCTCAGACCTGGTTTCCTGTTCCCATGAAGCCCCTCGGCAATCTTAAGTCCACCAACCAGCCCTGAGCGCACAGCCCCTCCAGAAACCATTCTCAAGGTCTGGCGAGTGAGCGAAGGTGTTAGAGGGGCAGCCAGTGCCACCTCCGGAGCTGGACACCCGGCCAGCCTTGCCTGAACTGCTGGCCTGGGAGTTGAGGAGAGGGTCACACTTTATTTGTAGGCCAGGGAGGGTACATTGAGGCTAGAGCAGGCACTGGTTTTCTTGGAGTTCCAGGGGCCCTGGGCCAGTGTGGATGGGTGCACATGGACTGCCCAGGCAGCCTTGTAGCACATGGAGAGAATGGGGTCCAGGAAGGCCGGCCCTGTCCACGGCCCTGTGGGAGATGGAAAGGCTCAGCACCCCAGTACCACCCCAGGTGCCCTCGCTCCTCTTCTCTGACCCGGGGTTCACACGGAGCCTTTCTCTTGCTAGTTCATCCTTTCTCCCCAGCAGTATGTGGTGAGTGAGAACCTCACAAGGACACTGGGCGTTCCTCAGGAAAACCCTTCGCTTATTCCAGACTGACCTCAAGCCCTTCCTGCTGTACTGAGGAGTCTGCTCTCTGACCCCTGTCCCCACCTGTAAGGTAGCTATTCCTGGAATCTTAAAATAGGGTGGGTTTTCCCCCTTGAGTGGTGAGACCGCAGATGGCCTGGGTTATTAATATACTTCTGCCTGTGAGCTTGTGGGGGTGACCTCAGGCCTACCCAGGGGTGAGGCCTCTCTGTAAGGGAAAGGAATTCAAGGGATCTCTTGGGACCCAGGCTGTCTTGGAGGGGAGGGGCCCATCTTTCCACTTCCTGCAGAGATTTGGGGAGGGACTTGGTGAGCAGAGCAGATGCTGCCCTAATACCAGCCTCCCACCCATTGTGGTTCAGGACCTCCTTCCTCCTTGTTCTAAGATCCACCCTTGGATCTGCCATGGTCCTGGGCAGGCGACCCTTCCAGGAGCCCCAGGGAGGGTATAAAAGGATCACCGGCTATTCTGGCTTGGAGCTCAGGGCCAACTGGAGCTAGGCAGACTCCAGCCTCAGTTGACATCTCCCCAGACCCCTCAGGCTCCTGTGCATGGTCCGCTCTTGCCCTTGGGAGCTTGTTCTTCCTCCCCCCAGCTGCTCCCTTTCCTGCCCAGCTTCCTAGCCCCCAGCCATCCCTCCCTCCTTTCTGGCAGGAATGCCTCCCCGAGGCCAGCCGAAGCCGAAGCTGGTACTGAGCCCTTCCCATCTTCCGGCTACACTCTAAACACCTTAGACCGCCTCTCTGCAGGGTCCTGGCTGGTTCCTAGGTCCTGAAGCTGCTGCTCTCTCCACAGAGGTCTCTGGACTGATGGAGGGAGTCCAGGGGGTTTCCCACCAAGGGGACCCTGGAGCCTGACACTGAGTTGGTGCTGTCATGTGCTGTTGAGTAGATATAAGACGCCCTGCAGCTCTCAATACTTGCTGGACAAGGCCTGACTTGGTGCCTGTTCCAGGTGGGTGCAGCACTGTGACTGAGGAGCCCCACCTCAGTGAAACCAGGACAGTGACCTCACAAAGGGGATGCGGGGTTTAAAGAGATGGCTCAGGGGCTAAACCTCTGCCTTGCAAGCGGAAGGATCTGAGTTTGGATCCTGCATCCCACATAACAATGCCAGGTAGAAATGCACTTCCAGTCCTGTAAGACAGAGCTTGGGAAACCCAAGAGCAAAGCAAGTAGAAGGTAGAGCAATCCAGGATGATTCTGGAAGTTATCCTTGGGCCTCCACAAGCACACAGTGCCCTCTGATATACATTGATACACACACATACACACACGCGCGCACACACACACACACAAATAAATTTAAAAAGTAAAGGGTCTTAGGGGATCTCAGGAAGGGTCTGTCCTCCTTCAGGCCCCGTGAGGATGTCCTTAGCTCCATGTGAAGACAGGTTCTCCCTCTAATGCCACAGCCTGCCTGGGGGCCGTGGTCAACTGGGACTCCCGCCAAGGCCACCGCCATCTGCCAGGAGATGCTCTGCCTCCCAAGCACAGCAGATGCTGGGGAACAGAGCCTGCTGCCATGCCATCTTGCACCCCAAAATAGAAGTGCCCCCTCATGCTTGGCAACATCAGACTAGTCCTTGTCTGCATCTGCTTCTCCTCCTGGGGTCCGGGCTTGGGTTCGGGGTCTCTGTCTATCTGAGGCCTAGCATCAATGTAGGAGCCCAGAGCCCCGCGTCTGACCTGTGCAGTGCCCACAGTGACTCTGGCCGGTACTGCCTGCCCGGGAACAGGGTTGTCTACCTAGAACTGAGTGGCGTCGGCAGCTGTGACCAGGCACTGTGCGTTGGGCACACCTGGTGTCCCTTGTCACTCAAACCATGAAAATGTGTTAGCTGTTGAGGAATCTGTGTGGGCTGGATCGGGGTAAACTGGCTTGATTTCTGAGTTTCCAAAGTAACCTCAGAGGACAAACACTTGTCTCAGGTCAGCTACCTGACTGACTTGTGATTGGTTGGGAATCCAGGGCAGAGGCCAGGGGACATGGCCCAGGTCACAAATGGGGAGGGTAGTTTCCTTACCAACTGAGAGGCCTCAAGGACGTGTCTCACCCTCTCTGAGCCTCCCAGAGCTTGGACACAGCCCCTGCGCCTGGCCAGGTGATCTTACCACCAGTGGTCTAGGCTAGGAAGGATCAGGACATGCCAGACCCAGGCATGAGGTCAAAGCCTCCTGGTACAGGCCTGGCAGGTCCTGAGCCGCACAGCAAGGCCTCGGCTCCAGGGCTGTGAACTCGGAGTGAACACGCTGTGGACCCCTGGACATGCTCAACAGGTGGATTCTGGAGCATCACAGAAGCCAGGGTGGTGGGAGGAGGTGGAAGGCCTGGCAGTACACCTGTGCCAGTGGGCATCTGTGTCCCAGCCTGACTTTCTTCCTGCAGTGGACACGTGGCCTGGCCCCCTGGGTCCTCACCCTGGGCTACCAGCCTACACCTTCCCTGACCTTTGCCCTTAGGGTCCCACTCAGAGTCCTCGATCCACAGTCAGACCTCAGTGTAGGTTCCTTCTTCATGGGGCTTGGCTGATTGAGGGGACCCCAGCTTTGCATTTGTTGTGGTGGCTGCCAGCAGGTACCTGGTGTATGCACCCGTTTTCCATGTTGTCTGCCCTGCACAACGGAGCTGCATCTTACCCACTGCAGCTTTCTTTGTCCCCAGAGCAGGGCTTGAGTTCATGCATAAAGCTCTGCTCTGGCCGGGTGTCTCGTGGTCACCTCGGTCACAGGGTGGCTGAGGGTGTGGAGACTCAAAAATAGTAAATGGCAAATTCCAGCAACATTGTGAGGTTTTCATACTTTCTGTCACAGTGCCCTGTGGTCGCACTCTGGGTGTCAATCTCCTTCTCTGGCCTCAGCCAGGGCGGTAGCCTTCGTCTCCCACTGTACCTGTCATCATATAAATACTGCGCGCTAACTAGTGGCGCCACTAGAGCATCAACTTGCTTTACCTGTCTATACATTGTGTCACATATGCGCCGTTGGAGACTGCAGTCCCTCGACCAGGGCCACTATGGCTTCAGGTACCACTGAGTGTCTATGCCCTGTGGGTAAGGGTCTGCGGTGTCACAAAGCCCTAAAGGGCCTAGAGTAATCTGAGGGCTGTGGGGTGCCAGGACAGACTGATGGCTTATTGTCTCCTGGTGCCCCCCCCATTGATAAACACTGGTACAGACCAAGCCCTCCTGGTGTAGATGGGAGAAGAGCATCCAGAGGCCAGCTTGACAGTCGCCCTGCTCAGGGTCCTCCAGATGTGTCCCTCCTTACAGCTGGACTTTTTCCCAGACCTTTTCCAAACTCGGGCCAAGCTATGAGCAGGGTAGGCAGGCAGGACAGGGTGTGGAGGTCACTTCCTTGTGTCTGTGGTGACCCCTCCTGGGGATAGGCAGAGCCATCTGTAGCCAGAAGCAGCAGTGGGCGGACAGGAGCTCTCTGTGGCCTTCTCGCAGGAGGCCTGAGGTGGGCTGGAAGCTAGGGCAGGACGAAGGTGAGTCCGTCCAGCAGCGCCTCAGATCCAGGCTGCTCCTCAGACGCCCTGTGTACAGCTGAGAAGATGGAGTTCCAGGCAGGGTCTCATGGCTCGTGAGCTATGGTGCCAGTCTCCATGGAGACCTTGATCGGGTCACAGCCTGGCAGCACAGTGTGACACTGGCCAAGGGTCACTCGCGTGAGGTCCTGAGGTGCTGTCCTGGTTGGGCAGGACTTTCCAGTGCTCCAGTCCTGCTGTCCAGCTATGGACCCAGCAGCCGGTGCCCAGCAGGGGACCAGGCCTAGCAGAAAGGATGTTCAGGACATACTGTGCTCTTTCTCTCCCTCATAGTAACCGACAGTCCACTATTGGCCAGAGATGATGTTCTGAACTCTCGAGTAGCTGTCCTGTGCTGGCCAGAGAGGGTGTTGTGACCTCTCAGGTAGTTGTCCTATGCTGGCCAGAGAGGGTGCTCTGACCTCTCAGGTAGCCACCCTGTGTCCAAGGCTGTAAGGCCGCTCCAGCCATGGCCGCAGTGGCAGGGACAGACTCTGCGGAGCCCTCCCTCATGCAGGTCAGTGGGGAAAGGAATGGGGGATGACTCTCTCCACTGTGGGAGCCATGTGGAGGTCTATGAATAAAGAGAAACTGACACGAGGGGAGGCCTAAGAAACAGGAATTGATTATTGCTGAGGGCCTGTGGCTGAGGGAGCTGACAGGAGACAGACTCTGGGTGGAGTCACAAGCTTTTGTAGTCTTGGGCCTTTCTAAAGAATCACCTGGAAGTTACTGGGGAAGTGGGGCAGTAAAGATTGGAGGTGTGGTCTTCACGAAGTGACCACCTGCTTAAGGTGGGAGGCTTTACAAAATGGAGGCTGTGGCCAACACCTCAGCCTTGGTGACCAAGGGCGGAAAGGAGTGTCCCCAGCCCCCAGACACACGGCTGTTTGAGAGAAAGGTCCTAAGACAATGGCTTTGTGCTCCTGGGTTGTGGGGGTGTCTCCCAGGTATATATGTGGGGGCCAACTTGTTTATAACTGTTACTGTGTATGTGCAGGATGGATGTGTAATATGGGTGTACACGTTCACATCTGCTGTGGAAGCCAGAGTCTTCCTCAATCCTGCCTTGTTTTTTGAGGCAAGTCTCTCAACTGAACCTGAAGCTCACCAATGTGGTGAGGGCAGCTGGTCAGCGAGCGCCAGGATTGGCCTGTTCCTCCCTGGTGCTGGGGTTACAGGCCCACACCGCCCACCTACTTCTCATGCGTATGTGCCTGTGCATGTGTATGTGTGTGCATATGTGAGCATATGTGCGTGCACGTGTATGTGTGTGTGCCCATGAGTGTGTGCATGTGTGCATGTGCACATGTGTGCATATGTATGTGTGTATACATGTGTGTGCATGTGTGCATATGTGCAAGTGCACTGTGCATGTATGTGTGCGTATGTGCACATATGTGTGAATGTGTACATGTGTGCATGCATGTGTGCATGTGTGCATATGTGCGTGCACGTGTATGTGCGTGTGCCCGTGTGTGTGCATGTGTGCATGTGCACGTGTGCGTATGTATGTGCGTGTATACATGTGTGTGCATGCATGTGTGCACATGTGCAAGTGCATGTGTACATGTATGTGTGCATCGGTGCACATGTGTGCGAGTGTGTACGTGTGTGTGCATGTGTGTGTGACCATGTACATTCATGCATTATTGCAATTCACCTGCATGGTTGCTGATAAATCACTGTCAAACAGCTTAAAAGAATAAGGGGTTTATTTTCTCTTATGATTACTGGTTACATTTCTTAGTCCAGCTTGACGGGAGAGCACACACCAACCCCAGGGCCGAGAGAACTGGCCACACCATCACCACATAATGGCTGAGAGATGGATAATCCTTATTTGCCAGACTAATATGTCTGACCAAGTGTACAAAAGGACATCGACTTCCTCAGCCAGCTCTCAGTATTTTATTCACCTGGGTTGCAGCCTGAGAACATTGTCCGAGGGAGGTACATTTAGTATGTGAGCAAGGTTTTGAAGGAAGAATAGGAGTCTGCTGGTGGATGCAGGTGGGGTGTGTTCTAAGTGTGTGGCCCTAGGACCATTCTCATCTGCAGAAAGAAACATGATTCCATGTGCCTCGTGAAGCTCATGCAGAAGTTGGATGGAAGAGTGTTTAGTAAAAGTACCCAGCACACAGTGGGTGCCTTCCATCTAAGGATTTTGAGGACCAGTTTGCCTCACTGTGCTAGCTAGCATGGGTACAACAGCCCCGGAGCCCATCAGACTGAGCATTCTAGAAACTTCTGGACACCCTCACACTGCCAAGCAGGACACCAATGACTCCAGTGCAGAGCTGCTGAGCCCATGGCTGTGGCCCTGGCTCCAAAGGTCTTCATCCTCTTTATCTGGCGGGGGAAGGAGCTTGACCCTCTGCAGGGATCCAGCCTAGTTCTGTGACGTGAACTTTTCCTGGGGAGATGCCACGCATATAACCCCCCAGACAGGGTTCTATCAACAAAAGAACTGTTAGACCAATGATTAACTTGGCGAACCAGTGACTTTACTGAGGTTGCTTAAAGGAGTAAAGGTAACCCCCAAATAGTCATCCCCAGCATGGACGATGGACCCCCATGGCTGTACTGATGGAGTCCCCTGGTCAGTTGATTCCCTCAACCTGTATACTCTTGCCCCTCACCAGACCACAGGACCATCAGGGCAGAATTGCATGCACATGGCGAGGAGGCAGGAGCAGCCAGAATCCCATGTGAGGGGCTAATGACCTCCCCACCCACTGTGTTTCTGAGAGAACATTAATAGTTGTAGTCTGATCTTGGCGGTCTATTGCAAGTATTACAGTGGACCAAGACGGTAGCAGGTTTGCTCTGAATGTTGCTGTACAGCATTCTGCATGATGCTAATAGAGAAACTGAGGCTGAAGCTGAAGCTTGGGTTGTCATGGCAGGTCCCTGGAGCTTGGATAATCCAAGCTTGTAGTTGCCACAGGCAGAGTGGGGACCCTGGGCTTCTGGGACCTCGTATAATGAAGAGTCGCTAGGCTGGGGTTCTGTGACTGAAGTGTTCCATGTGATGCTGGGGCGCTGCGACTGGAGGAGGCATCCCATGCAAGACTAGGGTTCTGAGGCCGGGGCGCTGCGGCTAGAGGAAGTGTCCCACGTAGGGATGCAGCGTGGTGTTGGACCAGAGGTCAGTCTCACAACTTGGCTGGAAGTAATCTATGTGGTAGTAGATGTTCCCACATGGACAGCAGGGGTTCCAGCTGGGCATCCATGTGAAGGACATTTTGGGTGCACCCCAGATGGGGTAGCTGCCTTGTGGTCCTAGGTCCGTCCGTGGGCAGCCCTGTTAACCTTTACTAATCCCCTTGAACTCACAGGGAAGCCCTGGCCTGTTCCAGATGTCCATGCACAACCACTACTCAATCAGAGAGACAGACGGGGACCCCAGAGCACAGAGCTAGATACCAGAACTGTGGGCCAGGCATCCGAGCTGCCGCTCTGAGCATGGGAGTCTGTGAGGCCTGGCCTGGTTTGTCTTGGGGAAGAATGATGTGCCATCTGCCATTCTCAAGTTTAAATTCTAGTCCAGAGCTCGGGGCAGCTCAGAGGTAGAGCCCACGGCCCTTGTCTGCCCCCTGATCTGTTGACAAGCCTTCGGTGCTCCCTTTCCCAGCCTCGGTTTCCCCTTCTGAGCAGGAAAAAGTTGGCTTGATGTTGCCCAGGGCTCTGGGGTGTGGTGGGGTGTGGCCAGGGACCCGAAGGGGAGGGAGGCAAAGCACATGGTTTCTCATCTGGGGCTCTTTATGTCTGGGGAAGGGGGAGGGGAAGCACATGGTTTCGCATCTCAGGCTCTTTGTGCCTGGGCTGTGGTGGGATGGGCCTCCAGGGACCTGCAGGGGGAGGGGAAGCACATGGCTACTCATCTGGGCCCAGAGTTCTCCCACAACCGCTCTGCTACCCTGGGCCTCCTGAGGTCACCCACAGGGACCTGGGCTGGTGGGGCTACAAGGGGCTTATTGTAAGGGAGCATCAGTAACCCTGTCTCAATTTTGACACACCAGGAGCTCTCTGGAGACTGGAAGCAGCCTCTCCACAGACCGCTACAGGTACTGTCTGACCTCCTCCCTTTCTGTCTCTGAGGCTACGAGGTCCGGGCTTCTCTCTGCATGGGGCATGGGCAGGAGGCCCAGGAAGGGAAGCAACTCCATCAGTTAGCCCCACTGTGATACCCTGAATTCCCCCAGAGACCAGAGGTCCTGGTCCTGTGTCTCCTGAGAACACACACATTCTGAAGCAGTCTCTCCAGATCAGGGCTTAGCCCAAAGCCACCCAAAGATCAGGACTGAAGGTCAGTTTATGCAGATAGTGAGTGCGCCAAGATTCAAGGCCGGGTCTTCTGAGGAGCAGCGGGCAGCATGCAGTTCCCATGGCGACGAAGGCTGCAGCCAGTAGAACTAGAGTTTCTATTGGTTGGCCATGGGGGGCGATGAGGGGGGCTGGCAGCTCTGCCTCTGCAGGTCTCAGATTAGGCCTCTTCGATGGTGTCTCAGGCTCCGATTTCACCAATAAAGACTTGGTGCAGGGTGAAGTGTGCTTTCATAGTATAGACAGGCCCTAGTTCCATCCCCAGCACCTTGTAAGTGAGGTGTAGTAGTGCATTGCTGCAATCCCTGGACTTGGACAGGAAGATTAGGAGTCCAGGGTCATCCTTGGCTGAGTAGCGAGTCATAGGCCAGCTCGAAGAATAAAGCAGGTTTCTCATCTGGGCCCAGATGAAGTGGGATGCGGCTCCATGCAGGGAGCACCCGGGGTAGCGTCCAGATCCTTGTTCCTTGGTAGTTGACACTGAGCCGCAGAAGCCAAGTTGGCTTTGAGGGCCCTTTGCATGCCTTGATGTGACTAGGGGTGAAGGAGCATCGAGGCAGAAGGCGAGCTACTCCTGAGAGAGGGAAAAGTGGGCAGGAGCCTCATGCTGCCTAGGGCTGGCTTTCTGCAAGAGAAGCGATGCCTAGGGCTGACCCACAGGGCTGACCCGTCACTGCCGCAGTAAACAGGGTTGGTTCAGGTCAGAGGGAAAAGACTCAATACAGAAACAAGATGGCCCTCAAGGTCAGGTCTGACTCTGAGCCAGAGCCAAGCAAGGAGCCACCTGTCCTTCCTCCCTTGGTGCGCACGCGCGCGTACACACACACACACACACACACACACACACACACACTCGCGGGCTCTAGAACATTCTCACTCCTGCTTCTTCTCAGTCAGATGGGCCATGGCTTGGAAGCGGAAGGCAGAGCCAGGACTCAGAGAGAGGCCCAGGCTCTTCCTCCGGATGACTCTTAGCTCCCGAGCACCTGCAGCATAGGGCATTCAGGATGCCAGGTCAGTGGTCCTGCCACTTGAAGCTTGGGCCAGCAGTGACGGCCCAGAGACACAGGCTGCCCCTCGAGTGATTGTGTGGGGGGAGCAGTGACAAGGACTGTGAAAAGAAAGAAATGGGTAAAGGGATCAGAGTGAAGGAAAGCAGTCAGGGAAGGCTGTGTCGAGGAGGTCCCACTTCGCCATCCTGAGAGGAGGTGGGCTGGGTGGCAGGGGGGATTTCACCCTCACTTCCAGAAATGTGTGCAGGCAGCCAGAGGCCTGCACGCTTCTCTGCCATCTAGCTGGGTCTTGTGATGCTGCTAGAGCCCCCCTTTCATGGACAGGAGCACTGAGGTTCAGGAACAACGGGCCCAGGGCTCCACTTGCCCCCGCCCCCACTTGCAGGCATCTGTGTGGGGCCCAGTGGAGGGTGCAGCCCCGCCAGCCTCCAGGATGTTCTGGAGGCCCTGCGCCTGGGAATGCAGAAACAAAGGTTCTGGCCAGTCATTGCCGCCTTTCACAGGCGCAGCCAGCTTCCTCTGCCACAGGCGTGAGAGGCCAGCCAATGTCCCTGTCCCAGGGGGAGGGGCCGTGGCACTCCGTGTGGGGGATGGGCACACGCAAGCTAGCTTGACACACAGGCTAGTCTCTCTGGCAGATGGCCACCTTTGGTGCCTTGCCTGTCCCCAGCTGTCAGCCAGCTTTGAAGTAGTAGGTGTGAGCCCAGCCTATCAGCCCTAAAGATGTGGGCAGCTCTTCTCCCGCCCCCAGCTTCAGGGCCCATGATGCAGTGGGGCTTGTTCTAGAGAGGGCAGCCTTCTGTCCAAATGACCCTGGACCCACTGTCTCAGCCTAGCAATGGCTGGTGGCATGAGCCAGGGCCTTTCTCATCCTATGTGCACTGTGTGACATGTTTAGTGGCATCTAAATACACCTCGACATGGGACCCCTTCATGATAACTACACACTTCAGGCACTGCCCCCCATCTTGTCCTCTGTGACCGGTGTCAGCAGGGCCAGTTCTGGTTGAGAACCACAGTTCTAGATGGAGCAGGTTTGCAGGTAGTGTGTGGCAAAAACTCCCTCTTGAGGCTGGTGACTGCTTTGGACTCTTAACAGGCTGGGTCCCCAATCCACTCCCGGGTGCTGGGCCACCTGGCTCAGGGTGCACAGAGCCCAAGCGCATCACGCAGCACCTTAGGCTTGTGAGCAGCACCCCCCCCCCATGGCCCCAGGTCTGTGCACACAGCTCAGTGGTCAGGTCTCATGTGGCCTCTGCGTCCTCATCTGTGTGAAGAGAGCAGAAGGTGTGCTGTGAAGGGGTGGGGTTGTGCGCATGTGGGGTCTAGAGTGACTGGGCTGTGACATCCAAGCACATCCAAGCACCCTCTAAAGCCCTGACATCAGAGGAGCAGCCCCTGGCAGATGTGGTCTCTCCCTGAGGGATGCTCTCAGCTTCGGGAGGAGCGCATAGGTCAGCCATCAAGAGAGGCTCCTTCAGGGCCCTGCATCCAAGGTAGATTCACAGGGTGGCAAGGGAGCCCACGCCGTTTTATGGGGGCATCTGGAGAAGGTGCCATTGAAGAGGTAGTGGGTACCATCTGGCCCAAGGCACTGCTAAACACAGGGAGCCCCACATGACTGGAAGGCCACAGCGGGTCTGAGAACAGCTGGATGTTGGAGAGGTCCAGTGGCCCTCAGAGGCCCTGCTGACCGCTCTGTGGGAAGAGTCCAGCCTTTATTCAGGGGAGCCACAGTAACATGTTAGGGTTCCAGGTCTACATGTGGGAGTGGACTTGGGGGCAGGGGTTCATAATAGAAAATATACAGCTGAGGAGCTGGGAGGTACTAGATGGCTGGATTCCCCCCCCCCCATCCTGCCAGACCTTGTGGCCTGCACAGTCCCCACTCTGCCTGCAGCAATGCTCCTGGCTGTCAGTGGCCCCTCAGCCAGCCCCTGCTCTCCCGCCCTTCCGCAGACTCGGCAGGAGTCCCTCCCAGCAGCCAATGAGCGGCTGTCATCTCGGTTCCATTTTAGATTTTATCAATGTGTCCTGGTTGTCTGGGCAACAGCCCCGGCGGTCCTGTCACTCTTTCCCACAGCCTTTCAGAGCCGAGCTGCCCCTGCCACACGCACCATGTGGCTACATGGTGAGTTTTCAATCGTGCATGCTATGCCGGGATTCCGCCACACATAATCCATCTGACAGAGGAGGCCTGTGTGCGCTGCCTCAACGATTCCCACCCTGCACTCCATTCCCTCAACCCTTGGGACCAGGACGGCCTGTCCTCCCCCCCAGGTGGGTGAACACTGACCCAGCCACCAGAACGCAGGTCTGATTGGAAAACAGACTTGTAGAGCTGCCGACAGCAGCTCTTGTCCCCAGAACCCCCCAGGAAGATGGCCTGGGGGCCCCCACAGCTCTGCACAGACACAGCCGCCTCAGTCTGCCTTACGGGACCACAAGGGCTCCCCGAAAAGCACTGGGCACCAGACAGTGCTGCCGAGTGAGCCTGCCTGGGCGCTGAGGCGCGGATGAGCCCCGGGCTTTTGTGCTCGCTGCTCTTTGTATTGGAGCCGCGCACTGTACGAACTGCACAGGCAGGGCTGGGCCATGTGAGTGGAGGCTGCTGTGGCAGGGACCAGCTGCCAGAGTGCCAGGCGTCCGACTCCCAGCAGTCCCTCTCTGTCTCTCTGTGGAGACGCCTCGTGGTTCAGAGAGAGCACGGAGGTGAAGATGCTCAAGTTCAAGGCCTTCTGCCTGGATTACTGGCAATTCCTGTGCCTGCAGCCGCTACATGGGACCTACACAAGGTAAGGAGCTGCTCCAAGGAGGACCCGGCTCATGCGGATCACGGGACCTGTAGGCAAAGTTCACTTGAGTCCGCCCCAGCCACAGGGCTTCTTGTCTCGCAGTGCCTGCCGCCAGGAATGGCAGCAGCCCTTGCTGTAGTTTACCTTGCAACTCTCTCAACCTCCCTCCAGCCCGGCTCTGGCTGGGCGTCTGCAGATGCTCGCTCTGGGACACAGCATTGCAGTGCATGGTTCTTGCTGCTCCCCAGCTGGCTGACCCCCAGGAAGGCAGCCATGGGACCAGAGGCTCCCAGGCTGGCTCTGCCATGCTTTGGCTCCTCCAGCCACAGGGTTGTGTGACAGATGGATGTGGACGCCTCCATGACATGGCATAGTTCTGCAAGGCAGACAGAGGGACCCTCATCCACAGGTCAGAGCATTGAAGTTCAGTGTCTGTCCTCCATGTGTGACCTGGAAGGTCACATCTCTTCTCCAAGTTCCAGTTTGCCCATCAGCAGGGATCTGGGCCTGGTGACAGGTGGCAGAATTTGAGTGTCACTACCGGGATTGACAAGGACTGCATTTGCCAGACTGAATGTTACTGTACCTGGCCTGGTGAGAGTGTGAGGTATGTGTGGCTTTGTGTGGGTGCATGTGTGGGGGTGAGTGTGTGTGGGTGAGCATGTGAGGGTTTGGTAGTGCGTTTCTCTAAGTGAGTTTCTGAATATGAGTCTGTGTGCAAGTACTCGGTGTGAATTTTTGTGTGAGTGTGTACCTGTGAGTATATGAGCAGGCATATGTGTTTGTGAGCATGTATGCATTTTTGTATATGTGCAATTGCACGAGTGTGTAGTTGCTGGGGTTATGATTGTACATTTGTGTGATTGTATGTGAGCATGCATATATTTGTGTATGCATTTGTATAAGTTTGTGTTTGCAAATATGCATGTATGTGAGTTTGTGCATATGTATCTCTGCGTGTTTGTGGGTGGGTGTGTATGCATTTGTATAAGTTTGTGTTTGCAAATATGCATGTATGTGAGTTTGTGTGTAAGCATCTCTGCATGTTTGTGGGTGACTGTGAATATCTGTGTGAGCTTGTGCGTATGCATCTCTGCATGTGCATCTGTGTGTGTGTGTGTGTGTGTGTGTGTAGTGTAGTGTTCTCATGAATACCTTGCTCTAGAATCGCCAGTGCCTGCCCCACGAGTGAGCACGGTGCAGCGCACGGTCATCTAGATGGCTGCGAGTAGACTTTGAGGAGGAGACTGTCTCATCTATTCTGGGAATTAATTTCACAGGTTTCAGCTCTGTGGAGTCCACGCCATGAGCATGCGCACAATGCAGGGGCAGTGTGGGAACTTTTCTTTCTCCTCCTTAGGGAGGGGGTTGAGTGGTGCCTGGCAGCCACACAAAGGGGTCCTATACTTGGGTGGGTGCCAGACAGTGAGGCCAATCCAGCATCTGACTACTGAAGCTGTGTTGGCTCTGGGCGCTCATGCCAGGGCTTCAGAGGTGATGTGTAGAGCCCACCGGGACCACACAGGTGTGGCAGGGAAGCACCTATGCCCAGTGCTCCTGTGTACATGGATGAGCACTACCAAGTGAACAGGGTGAGACCCAGCATAGACCTGCATCTTTGAGGCCCCAGGATTTGAATAGGCCTCTCTTGTTCTAAGCTGTACTGTCCTTGGGGTGTCCACAGCCTGGGATCATGCAGATGCCAGAGTCCTGGGGCAGGGAGGGAGGCAGAGGGCCAGGTTCTGCCCTGAAGTCCCATCTGTACCAGGCATGAATCGTGGTTTGAGCCCTGATGGAGCAGCGGGGCTGGACTGTGGTAGGAGAAGAGCAAGCATGTGGCCCAAACCCAGGGGCAGGTGTCTGGAGGTCACAGGGCACCAGGGATGGACCTGTGTCATTGTTTTCTGGGGGGACCTTGGGCGAGGCAAGCTGAGTGTCACCCTGGAGTCATGTGGTAAGTGACTGAGTCTTCAGGGGGAGGTTCTCAATCAGAGCTGTGTCTTCCCTTTCTACCCCGATCCCCCTTTGGAAGCTCCCAACTTGTCTGGGGAGTTAACAAGGGGGTGGGTAGCCCAGGGGAAACCTCTGTGGAAAGCTCAGAAGGCTTCCTGCAAGAGAAGGTAGGACAGCCAGGGTAGGCCCGGCATAAGCTGAGCAGTACAGATGATGCTTTTGGATAGTCAGAGGCCAGGCTGAAATGGTAGGAATGGCTGGAGGCCATGCTGAGGCAGTGTGGACAGTTGGAGGCCAGGCTGAGGCAGTGTGGACGATCGAAGGCAAGGCTGAAGCTATGTGGTTGGACGGAGGCCAGGCTAAAGCAGTGTGGTTGGACAGAGGCCAGGTTGAGGCAGTGTGGACAGTTGGAGGCCAGGATGAAATGCTGTGGGTGGTCCGAGGCCAAGTTGAGGCGTTATGGACAGTCAGAGGCCAAGGAAGGCCATAAAGGAAGGCAGGACCATAGTAGAAATGCCAGGCCCCAGACACTTGCCACCTGGACACTCGGCTGTAAGAGTGAAATCTGTGTGCCCACTCCGTGAAGGAGGAGCAGGCCTGTCCCAGGCTCCTGGGGATGAAGCTGGGGCACAGGGAGAAATAATACTGTGGTGCATTTGTAAGCAGCCTGTGAGGCTGGGAAAGCTGCGTCCTGCCCGCTAAAGGCCGCTGGCCGTCCGCCGTGGTGAGCATGCCCAGGAGGGGGCTGGTCTCTTTACATCCACTGCAGGTCTCAGTACCAATGGGGTTAGCGGCCTGCTGAGACCACCCTAGAGGCTTTCTGCGGACGAAGGGGGCACGCGTACCTAAGCGCTGGAGGCGCCACACCAAGTGGAGCATGGTGCTGGCTATTCAGCCAGCTAGCCGCGCCTGGAGGCTTCGGGTGCTCTTGGCCTTCCGCCTGCTGCCATATTTCCATGTTTGAAACTGCGACCCAAAACTTAAAGCGTATGAGAGGGGTGTTTTGCAGACAATGCATAATTAAGTACTTCTAAACACAGGGTGTGCCTGGCTCCCTCCAAGCTGTTAATTATTCTTCATTAGTGATCTTAAATTAATGTAGAATGATTCTGGAGCCCCGCCAGCCGCTGAGTCCGGAAGGAGCGAGCAGCTTCTTTCAAATAGAACCCAAACGGAAGTTTGCAGGCTCCTCTGTTACCTTCCACTGCCACTGCCGAGGGTCCGCTGTGGACCCTCAGGCCATCAGGACAGCTGGCCCACCACAAGTCCTCTGGCCCACAGGATTGCGGGGTGCTGTCCTTAGTGAAAGAGTTGAGATGTGAGGAGAACATGGCCTGTTCGACACCCCCCCATCCCCAGCTTCCACGAAGGTGGTCCTGTGGTTGCCTTTCAAACCTCACCCGGCCCACTTCCCAGAGCCAGGCCGACAGGACTGGGGCCTTGTGCCTGTGCGTCTGGGCACAGTGTAATAACTTTGCTAACTCAAAATACGGTTTCATGTTTCACATTTCAATGCATGCTGTCAGTCTGGGGCCAGCAGGGTGGCTCAGCTAGTGGAGGTGCTTGCCTCTCCAGACTACAAACTGAGGTCAATTCCCAGAATCCACATAAAGATAAAAGGAGAAAACAGATTCCTCAAAGTTGTCTCTTCGCCTCGTCACATGTATGTACCACGGCACACATGCACTTCCCACACATCATACACACACACACACTGTACACAATACACATCATACGTACATCACATGCACATCATAGGTACATATATCATAGAAACCCAGCACACACAATGCATATCACACATGTACACACTTCAAAGACACATACCTATGACACATCATAAATATGCACACATATACATATCACACACATATGTACACATATATCACACACATTGTATATATACATATACACATCATATACAATGATAAAATAAGCTAAATTGGCTGGAGAGATGGCTTAGGGGTTAAGACTCTGCCTCAAAAGCAGAAGGTCCTGAAATTGGCCTCTAAGTCCCATATAAAAACGCTAGGCATAAACAGTGATGGCCTGCACTTCTGGCCTGGTAGGCAGAGCCTGGGAAATCCCAGAGTGAAGCAAGAAGGAGATAGAAGCAATCCAGGATGATTCCCGAAGTCACCCTTGGCTCTCCATAGGGACACATGTGCCCTCAGATACACACACACACACACACACACACACACACACACAAATGAATGAATGAACAAGTAAAGCTTAAAAATAAGCTAAATTAAAAATAAGTTGAATCTCACTATGTTGTCCGGCTGACTTTGATCTCCTGGTCTCCAGGGCATAGCGCCCCAGATAACATGCTCAGAAAGATGCATTTTTCTGTTTCTCCTCCTTCTTTTTGAGACAGGGCTTCCCTAGTAACCATGTCTGGCTTTGAACTCACCAGTAGACAGAGCTGACCTTGAACTCGTGGCGCACCCTCTGGCTCTGCCTCCAGAGAACCAGGGTCCCAAGTAAACACTGTCACTCCAGCTGAGAATCCACCATCAGACCCACCTCTCCACAAGCACACAGCCCACCACCATCTAGACTGTTCCCAGTTTCCAAGTCAAAACCGTCCCCACAAAACATTGACCCCACCCCAAATTCTGTCCCCACAGTGCTGCTACCCCACACTCACCCCCGTGGTTCCAGCTGCTCTAGGGACCTCACCCGAGGGAATCGCCAAGGGTTTGTCCTGAAGTGATTGACAGATCTCACAGGGCACAGCGTCTTCAAGATGGCAGTGTGCCTTGCAATTGGAACCTGCTGCCAGTCTCCACCTCTTGTGCTTCTCTGCTCAGTCCATCTCGGCTAGCCGCCATGAGCAGGGCCACTGGAACGCTGGGTGTGCAGATCTGGAGTGTGCTGCCTGCTTGTTTCATGTGCCACTTCAGTGTTTTTCATGTGGTGCCAGGGCCCGAACCCAGGGCTCATGCACGCTAGGTACTCTCCCACTGAGCAACAGCCACACATTCTACACGCCACTGGTGAGACCCATGGGTTGCTGCTTACGGCTCTTTCATTCGTTTCCGTTGCTGTTTGACACCCATGTTCTCTTGGCTGCAGGCAGGGCCACAATGCATGGCGTTCCTCTCTCCTTGTTCTCCTGTCCAATTCATGCAGAGCAATGTGTAAGTGAGGGCTGGGCTTAGGGGGCTCTACCTTCAAGGTTGGAATTAAATGTGGACCACTGCACCCACCTGGCATTTCCTGTGGGACTTGGGGATCTGAACCCGGCATTTTCTTCTGTGTGCGGAGGAAGGCACAGGCTGTCCATCTCCTGATCTGGAGCAGTCACTGGTCCTGCGTGTCGTGGGAGGGTGCCGAGGTGGTCCACCCACTGACTCTGAGCAGCAGGTTCTGTCAGAGTTTGCGGGACCTGACACACAGCAATTGAGCACAGCAAGCCACTTCCTCCACGGGTCCCGGACTGAAATGGGGGACACAGTTGGTACAAGCAGTTGCCAATGTTCCTGCACTCCACGAGGCACTGAGCTGGAGCCTGGAGGGAGGATCACTGGAAACAGGAGCTGAGGGTGGAGCAGGCAGGTGAGGAGGCCTGGACCCACTTATGCGGGAAGGCCGTGAGAGAGGCAAGAGCAGAATGCAGGACCATGTCTTGGCCTCGCCTCGTCCCTTCCCACACAAGAGCAGGAAGTGGCAGGAGTCTCCAGGGACCCCTAGGCTTCTGCTGGGGACAGCCTTCAGGGTTTGCACGTGGAGGCACTGGGCTATGGGGGGGAGGCAGTCCCTGCTCCCCGGCCCTGTAGGGGACATCTGCGGGAGTCTGTGGCCTGCCTGCCAGAAGTGTGCGCCAAACTCTCTTGATGGCATTCTGACTAAACCAGTGTGAGCGGAGGGCAGGTGGGTGAGGATCCCAGCCGGGGGTCAGCTTAGCTGGTCCACCAGGGACCAGGAGAAGCTGAGTGCCAGCAGCTCCAGCACACTGGAGGGTTCAGCCAGTAGAGAGAGAATTCCCGTCTTCCCTGTGGACCTTGCTGCCTGGTTCTGTCACCCAGGGGCCTGTGCGCACTGGCCAGACCTGCACCTGGGCCTTGCCCCTCCCAGCGCCACCCTCTGTGTTGGCAGCAGCCCTCTGGTGGCGAAAAGGTGCTGCATCCTGAGATTCCCTTCAGAGGACACTGCTGCTAGCCAAGACCTTGCCAGCTTCCCTCAGAAGACAGCATGGTCACTGCAGGATGGGGCAGTGGGGAGATCTGCAGTCTAGAGGCCCAGCTGGTGCAGGGCGGGACTTCTAGTTGCTTGGCCATCAGTGGGTTGAATTTGACACCCCCAATTTCCCATGTTGAAGTGATAACTGCCATTCCCTCAGGATGCAATCTTGTCTGGAAATTGGGTCTTTGAGGACAGTTAGTGTGACAGGAGGTAATCTGCATGGTGTGGCTCTGTTCCATCTCCTTATGAGAGACACATAGAGATCCCTCAGGAGTTTGTGCTACCACACGTTTCAGTATAGGCAACCAGATGAAAGTCAGTGGGTGCCACATGCAAAAAGACGTGAAAGCAGGAGAGAGACCGGGTAGAAAGAAGGTTTACACTGGGACCGAGTAGTAAGGAGTGAAAATGATATAAATCATTACATTCATGTATGAAAGTGTCAAAGATTAAAATATAAGGTTCAGGGTGAGGATTCCTCACACCTGCATTCCACTGTCCTCCTGCCTCAGACACTAGCTGAAGGTGGGCTCTCAGGTTTAGACATTAGCCACACCATGCAAATCACCTCCTGTCACACTTTTGGATGGATGGATGGATGGATGGATGGATGGATGGATGGATGGATGGATGATAGGCAAAAACATGATAGATACATGGTTGATAAATGATCAATAGATGATAATAGATATATAATTGATAGATGGTAGAAATACGATGATAGATGCAAGTTGATAGGAGATTGAGAAATAGATGCTAGACAGATGATAATAAATAATTAATAGATGACATATGATTGATAAATGATAGATAATGTGGATAGATAATAAATGGATAATTATCTGTTGCCTGTGATCAGTATATGATAGATAGATAGATAGATAGATAGATAGATAGATAGATAGATAGATGATAGGTAGATAAACAGATAATGGTAAATGGATGATTGATAGATGATAAATAGATGATTGTTAGATAATGACATGATTGGTAGCTAGGTAGGTAGATGTATTATTTATAGATGATGAATGGATGATAAACAGATGACTGATAGGTGGATCTACATAAACTCATGCACATGAGTTATGTATTTAAAGCTATGTTACATGCAGAGCAGGGGAAACAGGTCTCAGAAGAAACCAGCTGCTGACACCATGTTTGGACTTCTAGCTGCAAGACTGGTAGAAATTGATTTCCCGGCCACAGCCCTGTGCTGGGGTGGCTTGTGAGGCATTAGCACTAGTGTAGAACACTAGAGACAGGAACATTATGAAGAACAGAGCTTCCTACAGCCCAGGAGACTGGGGAGCCCCAAGAAACACAAAGGGAAGCCATCCTTTAAGAACCCACCCCAGGACACCCACTCCTGGTACATCTTCCCCCGGGGCATCCTCCCTACATCACATCACTCACTGATGCTTCCACAGGGGCAGAGCCCATGGGACTACATCACCTTCCCAGGCCCCTCAACACTGTTGTTTCTAGGGATTGGGATTCCAGCACATGCACTTGGGGACACATTCAAACCACTAATGGCCCTTGTAAATCCATCCTGCCCCGTGCACGGTACATTGGGATATGTGGTGTAGGGCATGTGAAGTGGGCAAGAGCTCCCTTGTATTATTCCGAGGCTTCACGGGCGTGTGCACAGTCTGCACATTGCAGAGCCCACGTGCCCTGCATGTGGAAACTCTTGCTGGCCGTAGGGAACAGTACAGCATTCACTCCGAATATGGAATGTAAGGGGCGCCAAAAAAAACCAGCTGCCAAGTAAACAGAACACTGTGGTTTGAAGCCAGCGCAGGCTGTGGCTTCTCTCGCCACTCTGTCATCATGTGCTGGCAATAGCCATTTCCAAAGGAGCCACTATGTCTAGGCCTGAGACCCTTGTGTGCCTGCAGGCTGGCTTGAAGGGTGATAGTGATGTATAAGCAGATCCACCAGGTGGGGCTGTACAAACCTTGATAGTCCTTGTCCTCTCAGTTCAAAACATGATAGGCATTTTGGTGGGGTGCCTAGGGGTACTGAGTATGTAGTATATAAGTACAGGAGGGCATGTTATATACGGTGGTACATAGAAGTGTATGTTATATAGGGTGTGTGGTACATGGGGTGCATGGTTTGTAGGGATGCCAGGTACATGGGCTACTCAGTATGTAGGGGTGTGCAGTTTATAGGAGTACATAAAGATACTCAGTATGTAGGGATGACGACTGTTAGCTGGAGTGTTCATTACATAGGGGCATGAGGTTTATAGGGGTGCACAGTGGTACTCAGTGTATAGGGATGCTGTGTGCTGAGTACCATTTAGGATGCTTGGTATACAGGAGTTCTTGGTACAAAAGAGTGTGTGTACATATGGAAGTTCACAATATATAGGGGTACAGTGAACACAGGGATGCTACGTATATAGGGGTGCTCAGTGCACAGCAGGGCCCAAATGGTACATAGGGATGCTCTGATCAAAGGACTGCACTACTTAGGGGTTCTCAGTACGCAGTGATGCCTAGGACACAGAGATGTTCTGTACATAGGGGCACATGGTCTGTAGAGTATGTGCTGATGGGAGTGTGCAGTACACACTGGTACACAGCATCCAGGGCTGTTCCTGTTCGTTTGCTTGTGAGGCTCCAGCCTAGCTCCCCACTGTGCTCCTGCTCCCTGAGCTGACCATCTACACCTTGCAGGTTCCGGGTCATGGGGACCCAGCATCACAGGGCTCCCAGCACCAGCTCTGCACCTACACAGCCCTGGGAGGGTTAGGCCCAGGTTCCTCTTGGAACGTCGCCCTGCGAGTGTGTGTCTCCCTGGAGGTGCGTGTGGCTGTGCAGCTGAGACAGGGGTCACTGGTTTCACGGCCCATTCGGTGAGATCTGAGAAGCAGATCCTGCCTTCTTGTCTCTGTGCATTGCAACCATGTGTGATTGTTCCAGGGCATCCTTGACAGTGGGGACCTATGGGGGGAGAAGACAGTAAAGGGATTAAGATTGTGTGTGTGTGTGTGTGTGTGTGTGTGTGTGTGTGTGTGTGTGTGTGTTTGTGTGTGTGTGCATGTACACATATGATGCGTAACAAAGGAACCCTGATGAAGCAAATGGTTAACTATTGCCAGTCTTGCACCGTCTCTAAGTCTTCCATTAGCCACTCCCCACAGAGGGCGGAGCTCAGGGCCCAATCACACCTGCTCTCCAGCTCCAGACCTCTGTCCCTCCTCCTTTCCCTCAGACCTTAGTTCCCGTGCCTTCCTTTGCACGGTCCTCCCCTCTTTGCTCCCCCTGCTTCAGTTTCCTGTTCCCTCTCCACCCGTGGAAGCTGTGTGACTCAGTGGCTTAACACCTGCCTCCTGCCGTCAACCCTGGGAGCAATGGAAAAGCTGACTAGTAGTTAGACCTGATTCTCAATACACATGCCAGGAGCACCCCACTGGGAACTTTGGTGTCTTCATCTATAGCGACTTCAGGTTATGCACAAAAGTTTTGAGCTGCCACTGAGGAGTCTATGAGCTAAGACTTCAAACAGTGGGTTTGAGCCCCTGAGTCAGGCTAAGTGGACCTGTTCCCTATTCCAGGCTGCTCATGCTCCATGGCCAGCAGAAGCAGATGGTAGGTAAGACACTGCATTGGAAGGTTATGTGGCCTTACCTACGGGCTGCACTCTTGGGGGTTGGCCTGTGGTGGGGTGTGCCGGGTACTCTACCAGCTTTGTGCTGAAGTGCAGCCAGCAGCCCCTTTGGCAGGAGACAGTGCATGGTGAAACAGAGACAGGGTCTAGTTTTCATGGTAACTTCTACTTGAAGCAAGTGATACTACTTTTCCACTGAGAGGAGTCGTACAAAGTTTCATTTGAAAATAAGTGTGTTTGGTCCATTAGGCAGCTGGGCAGGTGGCTTGGCAGCTGCTTGCTTTATGGTTGGAACATTAAAGCATGCATGGCAGGGAGTCCCCAGGGGAGGGGCCCTCAGGGTCTCACCGTGGATCGCACACCTGTAAGCTGGCTTTGCTTGCCACATTGGATTTTTCCCACCCACTCCATGTTGCCTTTTGTGTTCGGCTTTCCGAGTGGACTCTGAAATGCCTCTCCTGGCGCTGAGTGTCAGTTTCGTAAGGCTGGCGGCACCCTGAGAGAGTCAAAAAAGGAAGTGAGGAGGCCAGGGGCCACTCTGCGGTTTAAGCACTTGCTGCGCAAGAAGGAGGACGAGAGTTGAGACTGGGTGGGTGTGATGGCCTCCAGGAATTCCAGCTCTGGAAGGCAGAGACTGGGAATCTCCCGGGCAAGCTGGCCAGCCACACCCTATAGGTGAGCTCGGGGTTTGATTAAAGACCCTTCCTCAAAAAGAATAAGGTGGAAATGTGATCCCAGTGATTCTTAGTATCGCCCTTGGACCTCTACATGCATGAGGATGCATGCAACTATATCTGCCGCACATGTGCCCCCACACATGCACTCTACATCCGCATAAAGCAAGTAAGACAAATAGAAAAAGAGGTGAGGAGTGGGAAACATGCAGCGATGGATGGGACAGACCTAGGTGGCTGATGAAAGGGGGGGGGCCTGGGAAGGAATTCACTCACGTGCACACAATCACATGCCCAGGAGGAAGTTCTCACTGGGAGCTTTGACTTACCTGGGGATATGTGGGGGGTCTGGATCCAGGGAGCAAGGAAGACCTCTCTGTCCCCAGCAGGGCTTCAAGAGAGTGTAGCTTTTCTCCTTCACCTAAGAGCAATCTAGTGGATTGGCACAACTAACAGCAGAGAGAATCACGATAGACTCTAAGAAGGATTTCCATGGTATCTGAGAAGCCGTGTTTCCTGGTGTTTATTGGGTATGTTTTAGAATGAGGTTTTTGCTTAGTTTGTGCCTTAGTTTTTGGCTGTGTGGACAGACTGCTGCTTTTAATCCCAGCAGCAAAACTCATGGAGACCCTGAGACTTCCTGCCTGCTCAGCCTCTGGGGACAGCTGACAAAGGGCCCAGATGGTGAACAGGCTTCTCTGCCCCGCCCACTTACCCTGGGCAGGTCACTTCCCCTCTCTGGGTCTCAGTGGGTCAAGTGAGAGAATAGCTCTCCATTCACTCACTCCTGGCCCAGGTCAAATCCAGAGTAAGTCCAGTTCCACCCTCTGCCAGCCTGGAGGTTCCTTCCTGCAGGGCTTGGGAGGAGCCTGGAGCATACTTGGAGCAGGAGCAATCAGGACGGCTTCCTGGGGGAAGTGGCTTCCTGGGGGAAGTGGCCGCTAGGTTCCGAAGGAATGTGGGAGGCAAGCTGTGGCCAGCTCAGCTGTTCCTTAAGGAGCTAGTGTGGAGTTACTCCACCCTACACTGAAGCATGAATTCATCGCACACACCCAGAAGTCAAGAGTTTTATGGAAAAAAAACAAAAAACAAAAAAACTGCCTTTCTGATAGTCTGAGAAATCAGACTCCTAGTCTATGCCTGTGGGCATCCCCGGGTGGGCACCCTGGGTGAGCTTCTCCATGTGGGTACCTATATGAGCTCACCCCGTGTGGACACACCCTCTAGGCACCCCCATGTGGGTCCCTATATCAGTACACCCTGTGTGAGCACCGGTGGGTACACTCGTGGTCCTTTCTGCCGTGGCCTCTGTCCCCCTCCATTCAGCAGAGGGCTGCCCTCAGTCTGTTCTCAGTGGTGCTGGCCTCTCTCGAGCAAACATTAGTGTTTGTGCCTGGGCGCTGGTGACTTCACATTGGGCCGTGTGAGTCAGGGTTGAGGTGAGAGCCAGCCAGTTCCCCACAGCTTCCCTGCCCTCCTCCCCTGCCCCGTACCCCATGTCCTTCCAAGAAAGGAGGGGGCAGTCCCCTGCGCCCCACACAACCCACGCCCCTTGCAGGCTCTTCCACGACGATTGCTCACCAAGAGCAATGCTCACTCTATTGCAGCCCATGCTGGTCCCCTCTCGCTCCAGAGTCACCCAGTTCTGTATGCCACCTCTCATTGCAGCAGGGGTGACCTGGGGCAGAGAGCAGCAAGTTAGGTCACATGAGGACCAAGGCATCCCAGACAAGTAAGGCATCCACCCTTTCTCGGAGCACAGGGGTCTGCAGGCCGGAAGCTGTGCCCCCTCGGGATATCTTAGCACATTGATGGGTCAGCATACATGGCTCTGGCACCTGGGCATAACGCAGTGGGTTCCTGTGAGTGTGGCCACAGCTCATGCCCCGAGCTGGGCAAGGATGTGTCTCTGGGGCCTCACATGTGCCTCAGTAGTATAGCACATGCTGAGCTGTGCAGGGTCCTGGGTTCCATTCCCTTGCAAAAAAAGGGACAGAGACAGAGAAAGAGGAGGGGGTAGACCATGGGGGCGCAGATGATTCCTTCAGAGGAGCTGAGGTATTGCTGGTACTCAAGTTCCTTGGTGTCCGCGGTGACTCAACCTGACTGTCCCTGGAAAAGCCACTGCAGCCCCCAAACAAGCAAGCTTAGAAGCCCTTCACCCTACGTCCAGGCTGCAAGGCAGATACATCTAATGCTCATGGGAAGAAGGAAATCCAGTAACCAAATATGCCACCCTCTCTCTGAGACCAGCCCTGCCCCTCTCTACCGGGTGCTGCCCTGACTGGCATCTGCTCTAGCTGGCGTGTAAGGTGACAAGCACCTCTGCCAGGAGCTGGTGGCCAGGGTCCTGGGGCCAGGGCCAGGACCAGAGCACCTGACCCTGAGCTTTGGGGCACAGAGGACATGGGAAAGGTAAACTGGACCACAGACCTGGCAACACAGGAACCTTGAGGAAACCTGGGGACCACAGAACAGTCAGGGAGGCCAAGAGGGAACTCAGCAAGGGAGGGAAATGCTGTGGCTCAGGGTTACTGGTCCCTGTGGGCGCAGAGACTGGTCCAGAACAGAAGGGGAGCAAGGAAGGTTCTGGATGGAATGGTGGATGGGAATGGGATGGATGGATGGATGGATAGATGGATGGATGGATGGATGGATGGATGGATGGATGGATGGATGAGAATGGGATGGACATACAGATGGATTGATGGACGGATGGGAACAGGATGGATAGATGGATGGATGGGAATGGGATGGACATATGGATGGATGGATGGACGGATAGATGGATGGATGGGGATGGATGGGAATGGATGGACAGATGGATGGATGGGAATGAATGGGCAGATGGATGGATGGAGGGGGGACAGATGGAGAAGGATGAATAGAAAGAAGAGGGGGCAGGTAAGCCCCTCTGAAGGGTGGATCATGAAGCTTCTGTAGGAGGAATAGGGCCTCTCTGGGCCCGCAGGGAATCAGAGACAGCTTGCTTTCAGATAAAAAGTTCCTCCCCAGCTTGTGATAGGTTGTGGGGTTCATAGCCTACAGCTATGAGTCTCTGCTATGGGATCAGACAGGAACTTGAGAATTACAATGTTCCTGACCAAAGCCAGGGCCCCAGGACAGTGAGTGGGCCAGTGTCCCTGGGCAGATTCTCTTGAGTGGCTCAGAGTCTTGTGTCCACTCAGTGGTCCAGTGTGCCAGGACTCGAGCCCACTCACTGTCTTTTGGGGGACTTCCTGGGGGTTGTGGGTGGGGAGAAGCCCTCTTGAGTACAGTAGCCTGGGCCTGTGAGTCACTGTCCCCAGGGACCTGCCTGGGAAGCCCCGGTGCTGGGCAGCTGCTGTGTTGTGTGGGTGGGGCCAGCTGCTGTGTGGGTGGGGCCAGCTGGGTCCCAGGACCCTGGCTGGCCAATGCCAGAAGGGGCCAGCCCTCACCCCCAGCTCTGCAGAGGCGTTGGCAGATGCTGGGACCCTAGCGCCCACCTCCCACCCCACCCCCATCCCCAGGCCCAACCCCCTTCTTACATCTGTGACCTGGGATGAGTTCCCATGTGCCTCAGTTTCCACACATGGTTAACAGAGTCACTGAAATCCACTTTATGGGTCACAGGCAGACGTGGGTGTGTCTGCTGCTGACCTGTGGAGAGCTCAGTCTGTGTCCAGGATGCCTGCAGCTCACAGTGGTCAAGGGAAAACAGTCCAGAGAGGAATGGCCACAGCCTCGGGTCCAGCAGAGTCCCTCCACCGTCGCAGCCTCGCCTCCCACCTCAGGCTTCCTCGGCAGCCGACAGCACAGCAGACCCTGCTCTGTCCTGCAGCTGGGCTGCGGCCACCAGGCGGTGTTGGGTTTAGGCCTCAAGGGACTGGGGGAGGATGTGGGCCGGCCCTCGTCTCCACAGCCTCCCTCTGTGTGTGTCTTGTTTCCAGCCCCACCCTGGCCTCTGGACGCTCAGGGCCGCCCGGGCTGCCCCTGGCTCCTGGAGCCCCTCTTTCTCTCACCGGTGGACGCCCCCTTTGTCCCGCCCCAGTGACTCATTGCTGCCCTGGCTGTCCGCCACCCCGCCTCTTGGCAGACGGCAGGAGACGGTTGTGCGAAGCCACAGGGTCTGGAGAGTGAGGGACGCTCAGCTGGGAGGCTGTGGAGCTCCGGACTGGGCAGCCACAGAGGCTGACCCTGGGCAGCAGCACCAGGACCCAGGAGGGGAGTGGGCCTTCCCCTCGCCCTGGCTTTGGGCCTTTTCTTTCTTCGCACCATGAAGAAGGAAGTGACCTGAGAGCCAGAGAGAAGAGCCAGTCTCTGACCGGAGGAGCTCAGGGCAGTGGCCGAGCCCCTTGGTCGCCGGCCCCCACCAAGCCTGGCATGAAGGGTGATGGCGGCGCTGTGTGGGGCCTTATGTGGAAGTACTGCATCTCCGTGAGGACCCTCAGGTACCAGGGCGGGGATGGAGGCAGCTCTGACCTCGTGGCAGCGGGCAGGTTAGGAGATGGACCGGCACGGCTTGGGGGCTAGAAGGGAGCAGGGTTGGTTGTGCCTAGTGCTCTCTGGAGAGCCGTGAAGTCTACCATTAAGGAGGATAGAGGGCAACATGTGCTGGCCACTGCTCCCAGGAAGGAAGGTCACTGGGGGTGCCTGACCCTTGTTGCATAACCCCAGGGCTCCCCAGTGTGACGTCAGTCCCACCCCTCACTTCCCTGAAACTGTCAGGCCTTTGTGAAACAGGGCGGTAGTGTTCTCCTTCAGTGTGTTGCGAATGACCATTTCATTAAATCCATCTCAGTCTCCCCATGGCCAAGAGCGGAGCCAGGGGCTGGCACTGAGCTTCCCAGTTCATCGCTGGCTTCCGGAAGCCAGTGTTCTCAGACTTGTGCTGAGGCCCCATCTCTCTGGAGAGATGTCCTGTCACAGCCGCGGTCAGGACTGACACGAGGGTTCCACAAGATAATAGTGTACTCAGAGAGCGGCCTGGCAGACCCCAGCTATGCAGGTGTCAGTCACCCCAGATGCTGTTGTGACACCCTGCCTTCTCTGAGGTCTACGGGAGATGCCCTGGAGTCCCTGTATAGAGCAGGAGCCCCCAAAACTTCTAAGAAGAGGGAACACTGGGGCCAGGGAGCACCTGGGCAGGGAACATGCAGACGTAGCTCTATCTTCTTTGGTGGCTGGCGCAGGAAGCCACAGTATTTGAGGCGAGACTGGGCTTCCTCTGAGGAGGAGGACTACAGGGACCCAAATTTCATATAGGAGGACCTGGAGACAGCCACTCCTGCCCTCAAATGCGTCCTGTGTTCTGGATGTCCTGAAAGCATATGTCTCACTTTGCAAAGAATGAAAGGTTTCTCTTTCCTCTCCACTGCCAGCTTGTGAACTGCAACTCTTCTTTTTTCCTCTCCTTCCTTCCTTCCTTCCTCCTTTTTCTTTTTCTTTCCTTCCAATTTTCTCTTTCTTTCACAGAATACTTGTGATATCTTACAAAATTAGTAGTAGAATTAATAAGCAATCAGAACCAGGGAGGAAAAAGCCTAATTCAGAATGAGATGTCATGAACCAGAGTCAAATGACAGAATAACAGAGATGTGAGGGGGCCTGAGGTCTTCTGTTGAGGCAAAACCTGCCGAGCTCTCCAGGGAGCCAAAGGGAAAAGAGGGAAATACAGCCACACGATTCACTTTAATGAGAAACCAAGTACAAAGAGCACGCTCCCTGGGCTGAGAGACAGCAGGTCCGGGGCTCCGGGATGGTGGGCCCTGAACCCAGACAGGTTCAGGGAGCTGGGCCTACAGTGAGGACCAAGTGGACTCTTTGGATGGGGATGCCAGCTGGCTGTGTGCTGCGGAGACAGAGCTCAGCCCTGGAGTGAGTCACCTGTCTCCAGCATGGGCCATGATGTGTGCCTTCTGGATGTCTAGGAGGCGGGTCCTGCAGGGCTGCTGTGTAATGTGCCCTTTATGCCAACCACAGTGGGTGTTCCTGCCTCTCATTCTCTCCTAAGGTTTCTGGGGATTGGCTAGTTGGGAACTCTGGGGGCTGTTCCAGGATGCAGCGGGTCAGCACGAGGAAGGCCCCACGTGCTGCCCTCCAGGCCGCTGTGCGCTCACATGGCCACTCTGTGCCCTGGTTTCTACATCCACAGAATGGGACGCTTGTCTGGGTCCTTGTGGGGCTACGGGAGTATGTGGAGCTCCCTTGCGCCCACAGCTGGGGCAGCTGGGGACAGGCCATGCCCATGGCAGTGTCACCAGCACTGGCAGGAGAAAAGGACAGCCTGTGGTGGGTCTGGGTGCCACAATTTGCACTGGACTTGCTCTGACCCATACTGAGCCCCCATAGCTACCAGGTGCCCAATACTCGAGGCCAGATTGGGGAGGGGGCTCCAAATCATAGTCTCTTATGATAGGGGGGCAAGAAAGCTGAGCCACTCCTCAAGCCAGATAGTTGGCCGGCCAGTCACAGCCGGCTGTGAGGGGTGGAATTCCAATCCTGGACTGCCAGGAGAGACCTGAATCCACAGATCTGCGGGCAGGGCGGAACTGGCGGCAGCCGCAGCATGGGGACAAATTGGAGGGTTGGGATGGATGCGCATACTTTTCCTCTCGCGTCTTCAGATTCCTGGCCGCGTGAGCCCGGCACCCTGGCTGGCTCCCACTCACATCTGGAAAAGTGTGAGGTGTGTGCAGAGTGGCTGCCGGCTTTAGGATTTAGCTTAGGAGCCAGGACAGGGTCTCCCCCCCCCTCCAAGGCCAAGCTGCAGCTCTTGGAGGGGGGAACAGGGCTCCCTAAGATGCTGGCATTTGTAAGATGCATCCTCAGCAGCTACTGAACCTAGACACCCTGTTTGCACACCTGGGGAGAGAGCAGAGCATGCTGGGGGTTGGCTTCAAGGCAAAGCACCTGGGTGTGGCCCCCACCACCTCCTTCCCTGTGTGGGCTGTGGGGGAGGAGTGAGGAGGAGGAGAGAATGTGAGCTGGGGGGAGAGGGGGCTGACTTAAGTTGGAAACCTGGCCCTGACCTGCAGAAGTTGCTTTGGGAGACATTCTGTAGACTGGCAGGACGCCTGCCCTTGTCCTCTGCCAGGAAGGGCCCTTGCCAACCGCTTTCCCTGGTCTCAGAGCCCTTGGGCTTGTGAGCCTCTTGGGATGACAATAATGCTCCCAGACGGATGTGGCCCCAGTGAGCACCAGCCCCCTCCTATCCCTCCTTTTCCCGCTTTCCCCGAGCTCGGCTCTGAGAATCACTGTCGCAGCTTGGCTGTATCTGGGGAAAGAAAGATGGCTTGATGCCTTGAGAGCTAGAGGGACATCTGGGTCCCCAGAGGCCTGGCTGCCCCTGAGACACCCACTGTGGGTCAGGTTGGGCTCAGCTGAACAGACCCACCCTGGGCCTCACCAACTGTGCTCCCTCCAGCTGTCACTACAGCACTGGGGGAGCTGGGAGCAGCTGGCCGCCAGGCCCACCTCATCCCTGAAGTGTCCTGGACAATAAGCCACCTGGTGCCCCCCAGGGGAGGCCTGGAGCTTGTTCCCCCAGGCTGGACTCCTCCTCCAGCCTGGACCGCACCGTCAGCCTGGGCTGCACCTCCAGTCTGGGCTGTACCCCCAGCTTGGACTCCTCCCTCAGACTAGGCTGCTCCCCCCTAAACTGCTCCCCCAGCCTGGGCTGCTCCTGCTTGGCTCCTCAGACATGGGAAACCCATTTTCCCCTTGGAGTTGCCTCCTCCCTTGCCATGATTCCCCTTCCCCATGCTTGGTTCTGGGGGAGTAGCAGGGGGCACGGACCTGCTCTCTGCTCCATCTTGATTCACCGGGCCTCTCTGCCTGTGTCCTGGGCTGCCCTGGGCTCCTGGACTCTGAGCAGGAGACTGGCAGAGCCACCCCCTGCTCCCTCCCTTTCCCCAAAGCCCACCTAGCCGTAGGGATTCTCCTGGACACTCTTAAGTCCCAGGTCCCTCCCGCCCCTCTGCCTGCCCTTTGGAGAGTGACTTTTGCTTTTGTCTCTGAGATACAAGTTTTAACATTTGGGGTGGCTGGCCTGGAACTCATAACTTTCCATTAGAGATTATGGGACTGTGCCCCTAGCAGGTCTCCCCAACCTCAGTTCCAAGGGTGCCATGTGTCCCCTTGGGCTGGCTGTGGTGCGATTCTCTTAGGTAGCAGCCGATGCTGCCCTGTGAGGGTCGCTGTCCTTGTGCAGAGTCCGCCAGGACGCCTGCCCAGCCTTCATCCTTTCCGCCCAGGGCCACAGCTGAGAGGGGCCCTTCCGGATCTCACACTGGGAGGCGCTTGCTCTCAGAAGGCAAGACCACAGGTGCCAGCACATAGGGAAGAGCATGTGCCAAGCCCTACTGTGGGCCAAGTCCAGTGCAACCCAGGCCTTGGGCTGCAGCACAGGCCTCAGAGAGCAGATGTGCAGGGGGAACAGTTCAGAGGAAAGAGACAGGTGAGGACGTCGTCAAACAAGCATCACCGCCAAGAAGGCAGGTGCAGAGGGCTGAGAGTGGCGGGCAGGACATCAGAAACGCCTTTCCAAGCTCCCTGAGAGGGTGACCACTCGGGATGGCGCCACACAGAGTGGAGTGCTCATGCAGGCTGCGCGACCCTGGGAGACACACCAAATGAAGGGATCCCATCCAGAAGGTCACACAGGGCCTGATTCCATTCATAGAAGTTTCCAGAAAGACACGTCTACAAAAACAGAAATCAGAGTGGGGTTTACTGAGGCTGCAAGCAAAACAGCCTGACTGGTACAGGCTTGCTGTAGAAGAAATAAGAGCCGCTCTAACTTGGATACAATAATGAAGACCTCAGAGAGAGGGACAGCCCAGAAGTAGCGGTCACCATTCAGATGGGAGACACTGATTGACACTCATGAACACACGAAGAAAATTCTGGGCAGAGGGCACAGCAAGTGCAAAGGCCCTGAGGCGCCAGCTTGCCTGTGTGTGTTTGAAGGTCAGGCTCGAAAGAGGGAGGAAGATCCCGAGGAGAACATTGCATGTTTCCCCAAGGAAATGAGACCACGGTCAGGGTAAGCAGAGGGACAGTCAGGGGTGCAGGCCACCATCTAGCTTGGAGTCACTAGCCCCGAGGGAGACGCCCAGTGGGTCGGCAGAGAGGATTCAGACAAGGACACGTCTGAACCACGGGGTTGAGGTCAGATCCTGGAGAAGGCAGCATCCAGGAGACAGATCCAGCTAGCCAGGCAGTGGAGCGGGCCCTGTAGCCCACGTGAGGACAGACGCCTCAAAGGATCTGCTGACCCGGGAGATGAGGTTGGTCACTCCTTGTCCTCGCCAGCCCTCTGGGTCCCACGTGGGACTCGAGCCGTGTTCAGACTCAGTAGAGCACCTTTTCGGGGCCACGGGCACACCTAGCTTTTGTTCACCCACCCACTGGGGCCAGCCCGCACGGGACCACAGTGTCCATGTGCCCTGAGGCCCAGCCATCTGAACAAAGCCGTCTGGCCGAAACTCGAGCAGCGCGAAACGCGATCGGCCACAGGAGGCTGGCCAGAGAGCGGCTGTATTATTTATTGTCCAGCGAAGCCATTTGAACCGGCCAGGCCTTGAAGCGGCCCTCTGAGCAGTGTCCGGTCAGCAGGGGGTGGGCGGGGCCAGGTGCTGGCCCCTGGCTCTGGGCAGGGCTTCCTGAACAGGGGCTGAGCAGGGAGGAAGTCAGACGTCAGGGTTGCGGTAGGGAGAGCCCTGGCTGGGGAGGGCTTGCGGTCCTTGTCCCCAGGGGCCAAGGAGGCAGCCGGGCACTGACTCCAGGGAGCCCTCCGAGTGTCAGCGATAGTGTGAGTACCCACTGCTTGGCCCGCGAGCCTGGGAGGGTCTGGCAACTTGGGCAGCGTGTGGGGTGCATCCTGGGGCTCTTGCTGTTTATGTAGGAGATGTTTTCAATAAACCCCTTCTCTCTGCCCCTGTGACACAGGCCCTCCAGCCCCAGGTGCTTCCTCACAGCTGCCTGGAAGACAGCCTTAACCCCCAAGGAAGCTCTTCAGCACCCCTCCCACCCCCAACATCACACCTGCAGGGGCCCGGCGCTGCATGGGTCCTTTGACCACCCAGACAGAAGGAAAGTCCATTCTGCCTGGGCCTCAAAACCATCAGAGGAACGGGCTTTGGCCACACCTACTTCACAGCTGAGCAAACTGAGCTCCCCTAGAGCACAGTGACCCGGGTTTTGGGGTGTGTGGCTGAGGTACCTCCTTGTCTTCCGCTGTCCTCTCCCTCAGTTCCTCAAAGCACAAAGCTTAGGTCAGGGCAGAAGGAGCCTGGCCAGGTCCAGCCTGTCGGGAAATTGGCGCTGGGAAGACCCTGCCTTGGGCAAGCCGCCTGTTGTACCCTTGGATTTCCCCTGCTGGGCATTGGCCTGGTGTGGCCCCGCCCCCACCCTGTACTTAGAGTTTCTTTCATTTTCTTTCTTAAGTGTCCAAGATGGAACCTGAGGTTTCAGATCCTGAGGCTGAAGGGACTTGGGGGAGGGGCAGTCCCTGAGGAGTGCTATACCCTGGGAAATCCCCTTTGGTAGGTGGGGGGGGGCTGAGCTCACCTGCTTCCTGGGGAGCTTCCCCTGTGGGGTCAACAGCTTCCCCAGGGAGCTTCTTGGCCCTAGCAGTCAAACCTCACAACACTCCAGGAAGGAAGACTTTGAAGGGCAGAGATTTGGGGACATCTGGGGACATCTGTCAGCACCTCACAGCTGGTGCATGCGTGACAGCTGGAGTTAAGGGACTCTAGGTCCCTGGGTTGTTTCTCTATCAGCTAAAGACTGAGGTTCCATTATAAGGACCCCCAAAGTCCAGTTTGGGATGGGGGAAACTTAGCTGCCCCTCTCTGGACTTGGCCAGCAAGAAGAGTTTTCTTGGATCCACTGCCAATTTCCCTTTCAATCAGTCACATGGCAAACATTTATTAGGCACCTACTCCATGGCAGCCACTGTTTTATCTGTGGGATTGCAGAGGTCATGAACATGGGTCAGACTCCCTGCTCTTCTGGAGTTGGGGAGCGTCTCAGTCAGTACCACGACACTGTCACATTCACAGGCCGCAGCACAAAGTGTCTACGTCAAGTAGTGCCCAGCAAGGGCAGATGACAAAAGACTGGGCAGTGGACTCATTTTATTTGGATGGATCCATGTTGCTTGTCAGAAAGCACCTGTGTCCAGCCACCGGGCTGCTGGGCTGTGTGCGGACTGTAGGGAGAACCAGACTCGTGGTCAGCTCTACTATTTTCTCGGCTGCATGGCCTTGGGACACACCGCCTCTCTAGGCCTCAGTTATTCTGATGAGCTTTCAGTGCAAGTGAGAGAGAGTCCAAACCCAACAAGCCTAAGCAGAGAAAGAGGTGTCGATGGCCGATGAACTGAAAGGTGTATATAATGGCTTAGGAATGGCTGGATCCAGGGACTGTTTGCAGAATTGGTCTTTTGCGCGTCCGCCTGCTGGCTTCTCCTCGTGTGCCTCCCTGGCTGTGTCTTCGTCCATCCAGTGGTCACTACCCTTTGACCAGCCAGCCACAGGGTCTAGACTGCAGAGATCAGTACAGGCTTCTGTCTTGAGGCTGTGACTGTGACTGGAGAGGTGGGACAGGAGAAGAGGAAATTGCCACACCAGGCAATCAGGGCTCTGGTGGGGGTGGGGAAGCTCAGAGACTAGAGGAGACACGTGACTCCGTGAACTTCCGTAGCAGTCATACTAAATCTAGGGAACGAGGGCCCTGGAGCAAGTGCCGGTCAAGTCAGGATCGCCCCAGGTGGACCTCCCTGCTGGCTGGGTTAAAGGACCTGTGCTGGACAACTGCACCCACTTGCAACTGGAAGGTGGCCCCTGGGGCCGAGGGCAGTTCAGTGGTAGTGTGTCTGCCTGGCAGGTGCAAGACGCTGGACTCCATCCAGTGGCCCCAGCTTTGGCCATGAAGAAAGAGCAAGCACTTAGTGAGCACCTAGTGTATGAAAGACCCTCCACGTATTACCACGTGGCAGCCTCAGGAGGCTCCACAGACGCCACGTTATAGAACGAGCCTCAGTTTTGGGGTACAGGGCTGGATTGGTAAGATTTCCTTGTGTAGGCTCCGTGGCTTTGATTGCTGTCAGGAAGGTCTAGGGTACCACCCGTGATGGGACGTTTGGGGAAGTCATCGTGCTCGGAACGGGCATCTGTTGAAACACCTTCCCGAAGCTGACCACGGAGCCCTGGTCAGGACTGCCGCTGACACAACAGTCAGCTTGATAAAGGGTCTAAGACGGGGCAGGTTGCATACAACCCCTTAGGGCAGTGGGGTGTGGAAGGACAGCCACCTGCTCATGAGGAGGAGCTGTTCCCAGGGGTCCCCCACCCAGGATCGGGAGGAGCCAGTGGAATAGAGTTGCAGGGCCAGGACCCGTATCTCAGGGGGCGAGCAAGCCACAGGCAGCTCCCATTATCTCTCAGAGTCTGGGCCAAAGCCCCTCCTCCCCCCAGAGTCTGGGTTTGAGAGTACTGTGTGTGGCATACCGAGGGCAGCACCACAGCAAGAGGCCTGGGGTATTTTCCCCAAGAAAAGGTACATTCTAGTTGGATCTGAATTCTTTCGACATGTAGCCTTGGATTCGAGACCCATGGGAAGCTGGTCCATACTCAGTGCCCCGAAGGTCATCACCACTTTAACCCTGTATCTCAGTCAGGGGGGAACCGCAGACATGTAGTTAGTTACGTGGAAGCGCCCATTGTTTGACTTCCAGCTCAATCCAGATGCTGCAACCATGGGTGGGAAGCCAGAGGTAGATTGGTTTTTAAACTTTGTTGATTTGCTCTTCAGCAGTTTTGCACATCATTCTGCCTACTTATCCTGTCACCCTCTCCCAAGAGTCCCTTTCTGCATCCAAATTTTTTTATTTAGTTATAGCACTGTGACAACCTGATAAACACATAGTCCATGACTGGTTTCCTTGTAGTGTACCTTCTTTTTGGTCTATTTTTATTAGTTTAGTGTTTTATTTAAGTATTCGGTCCAGTTCTACCTCCAACAATATCTGGCTAGGTCTCTCCCCTTCCCCCATTTCATATCTCCATCCTTCTTGCACTGAAAACTTCTCCCCAACTTCTCATTCCTATTCCCGTGCCTGTCTCTCTCAGTGTGGCCCACAGGCGTTTACTAAGGGTGGGCTGCATCATCCTAGGCCTGACTACTTGCTGGGGCAATCCCACCACCAAAGAGCTGCATTTACCCCCAGTGGTTCCTGGAGGAAGAGTGGGCCTCTAGGGGTCTTCGCTCTCCTGCCACATGTTGACAGGCCCAGTCCTCAGCACTGCAGCTGCAATGAGTTCTGGGTGCTAAACCTTCAGGCAGCTTTGGAGGAGGTGCTCATAGAACTAGAAGCTGCAGCCAGTGCTTCAGACCCCTGGGGCATTTCCAAGGAGTTTCTGGGGGAAGTGGTTCAGAGCTGGCTGAGGGCCAGGGTGGGGTGGGGCTCCTGAGATGTGGAAACAACCATCAATGCTTCTGCTTTCAACTCTGGTTCCTGGTGGGAGGCCTCACTGAGCATAGTGTGCCTTGCCTCCAGCGCACAGAGAGGTAGGGTGGTGTGGATACATTCCTGATGGATCTGTGACCTGAGCAACTCACCAAGCCACTCAGACTGGTAAAACAGACCTGTGACTGTTTCTTAGAGCAACCAAAGGAAAGCTCCTTGGAAGGCCGGAGTGCTGGGCCTTCAAGCACTTAGTCTTCCTTTCCGTGGGTCACAAGCTTGGTGTCTGGAGGCTGGCGGTAGCTAGAGATCTAGAAAGCTGGGCCCCAGGCTCCATTCTGCCCTGAACATGCTGGGTGCCCTTAGGTCATTCACTTGGGCGTTTCTCTGGGTGCCTGTTGCCACATCTGGAAAATGACTTAATAACCACCAGGCGGATAAGACGTTATCTGAAGGCCATCCCAGACTGATTTGCCCACTGGTCAGGCTGTGGCATTTCAACATCTCCCTAGGTTACTCTTCCTACTCTAGAGCCCCAGCCAAGTGAGTTGTTGGCTAATTATTCATTCACCTGATGTCTCCCCAGCGCCTTCTGTGTGGTGGGCATTTTAGGAAGCAGACAGGAGCTGACACAGAGACCCCTCTGTCCTTGGAGCATTGCAGGCTCAGGGAACAGAGTAAGATGGGGTTCTTGGGTAGTAGATGACTTACTAGATGGTTACAGGGGGCCTGAGGCCGGGAAGGAGGTGGCCACAGGATGGAGATTCTGGCTCCGAGGATAAATGGGCAGAGGTTTCCAGTGCCCCTCCCTCCACCCCATCCCTATACCCAGGAACATCTGGCGAGGCACAGAAGCTGGGTCACCACTGAAGGATGCTCCCCTCATTCCCGGAACATGGCTAGAAAAGGAACATTCGAGGCCACCACTCAGCTGTAACAGCTGTAACAATGGCCTTAGGGTTCCAGGCTTGAGGTTGATGGAGGGAGGGGACATCACACCCCAGAAAGTCAGCAGAGTTCACCCCAGACTCAGACCACTGCCCAGGTGTGTGGGCATGTCACCCCCTTGGGAGGGGCCACAGTGGAGAAAGCGAGCAAGTAAAGGGATGGGACTCAGAAATGAGCAACACTAAGGCCAGGCGTATTTCATCTGCAGGCAGAAGTGGCAGAGACCAGGAATGGCGATGCCTGATGCCCACTGGAGCACTGGGGACACAAGCAGGGTGGGGCCAGGAGGCTGGAGGCAGCAGGTGGCAGAAAATGGAACTGGGTTTTGTTTTTGTTTTATCTGTTTCTAGTATTTGTTTCTGGTGGTGCTGGAGGCCTTCAGCATGCTAAGCAAGCATTCTAGCCGAGCCATGTGACCTCAGATTCCCTCCTGCATGCATGGACCACCAGACCACTGCTGGGCTGGCTCTTCTGTTTATTTTCCTTTTTCAATGTGTGGGGGGGATTTGTAAGCATGGATGCATGCACGTTCACATGTGTGGGTGCACGTGTGCACGGACATGCGTGGGTATGTGTACTTGTGTATTCACATGTGTGTGCACATATGTGTAGGGGTACGCATATGTAAGTGTATGTGTGTACATATGAGGACATGTGTGGGTACATGTGTGTACATTTGTGACATGTATGTGGACATGTGTGGGGGTGCACACGTGTGGGGTGTTCATGGAGTCCTGAGGTTGATGTTAGTGTCTTCTTCAGTCACCCTCCACTGTTATCACCAAGGTCTGCCGGTGACTCCAGAGCTCACCCACTAGCCAGATTATCTGACCAACTTTCCCTGATGACCCCCAGTCTTTGCCTCACAAGAGTTGGGATCATAGGAGGGGCCACACCTGCCTGGCTTTTATGTGGGTTCACATTTAGGACACTGCGCCATCTCCCCGACCCTCTATTTTCTTTTCTTTCCTTGAATTCCTGCACCTCAGCCATCTTCCTGCTCAGCCTGTGAGCAGGTGGTGGATGTGGAGTGCACAGTGCCACGCCCAGCACAACAGATTTCTTCTCCCGGTGTTGTCATTGAGCTCTCCTTTGTCCACCATGACATCCCTGAAGAGCCGGGTGTGGGCAGCTCGCTCTCTAATCCCACACTCGGGAGGTTGAGGCAGGAGGATTGCTGCAAAGCATCCATTGAATTCTCATGGTGAGTTCTGGCAAGCAGGAGTCTCGCCATCCATTTCTGTCAGGGATTGAACTCAGGGCTCTGTCACTGAGCTACAGCTCCACCCTCTTTGGGCGTTCTGTTTTGGGGCAGGATCTTGCCAGGTTGTCCCAACTGCCCTCAACTCATCATAACTCAGGCCGGTCTCAAACGGCGATTCTCTTTCCTCAGTCTTTCAGGTAGCTGGATCACAAACCAAGGGGAGTGAGCGAGTTGTCCAAATTATTTTCCAGCATCGGGACTCAGGTCTGAGCTTCCCCTGGGGGTCTGATGGCTGTCCTGAGTTTGCTACCCACTCGGAAACCAAGCTTCCCCAAGGCAGCTGGACTTCAGCTGGCTGCACACTCCTTTGAGTGATCAGAAAGGTCTGGAGCTTGGGCTGGAGAGATGGCTCAGGGGCAAAGACTCTGCCTCACAAGCAGAAGATCCTGAGTTCAGATTCCCTAGTGGGCGGAGCCTGGGAAATCCCAAAACAAGAGCAAGGAGATAGAAGCAATCCAGGATGATTCCCAAAGTCACCCTTGGCCCTCCACAGGGACACACAGTGCTCTCTAATATACACAATATAAATAAATATTTAAAAAAGGAAAAGAAAGAAAGAAAGGCCTGGGGTCTACTAACAGCTGGCCCCACTTGGTCCATCTGATGAACACATCTGCTGAAGATTGAGCCCCTGCAAACAGCTCACAACCCCTCCCAGTGGCCACTCACAGCTGTCTCTCTAGGCCTAGGAAAGGCCTCAGGACTCTGTAAGCAGCAGACCTGGCCTGGACTATGGGCGAGGCTCCACAGGAAATCCGTGGTGACGAATGTGTGCGCACTGGCTGTGCTGTGTAACAAACTATGCAACACTTCGGCTTGGGACAGCAGTGGCCTGTGAGGCTGTGGGATCGTTGGAGCACCTGCTGATATCTGCTGGTCTTCTGGAAAGGCCAGCTGTGCCGGAAGGTCGAAGATGGCTCTACTCACATGTCCACAGATGGATGTCAGTCACTCGACGGCACTGTGGCCCCTTGTGGTGCCAGAACCTGAGTTGGAGGAAGGAGTTCTGACATTAAAAAGTTTCTGGAGCCATTGTGCATGTTCAGCAGAGGAAGCAGGGGCTCAGACCCAGGGGCGGGTTCCCAGGACACCAGCTGGGGGTCCAGGAAGTAGGTAGGAACTCTCTATCAGACCAGTTGGAGGAGAGAGGCTCCAGAACCCAGAACTCTGATAGAACTGCAGAGTGGGGGAGGAGGACCGCTGCCGGGGAGTGGGAAGTCCAGGGTGACGGAGGAAAGCAGGATGGCACTGTCCTGGTCCTCCCCAGCACCAGGTTTCAGGGGTGCTTTTATGGCACTGGGGATGGAGACCAGGCCTCGTGCACCTAGTGTCTACCACTGAGCCACACCCTGGGCTTCCCCAGCAGACTTTCAATGTATCTTTAGGAGCGTGAGCAGTTTAATGGTGGCGGCAGCCGGTGGTCGGTGGTCGTGGTGTTGGTTTGTCCAAAGCTGAGCTGTCCCTTCTCTAACTGACCTCGAGAGGAAGCCTAGAACATCAGACTCTCCCATGTTGTGTTCCACAAGGCACCCCGCGGCAGAGGAGCCTCCTTCTGTGGCAGACCCCTCCCTTTCCCCTCTGAGCACCTTCTGTATGCAGTCTGAGACGGTGCCTGTGAGCACACAGCTGCCACAAGGACCTCGGGCCCAGGTGTGGATTTACCACCTTCCGTTGGCTACGGGATGTCACCTGGCCAGGGAGACAGGAAACAGCCTTGCCTCTGGGTGGCAGCAGTTTTCATGTCCCGCACAGGCAGCGCGGGCCACCAGGAGATGGGTCTGCGGTGTAGTATTATATCTTGGGGTGCCTGTCAACGGATATCACCCGGAGCTGCATCACACAGATGGGGCCGAGTCACCGTTTACAAATCTAGAAGTTACTGTAGTGAGATTGCACATAGATCACCCAAAATGCACCAATTCTCTGTGTGCTGTTCTGGGTAAGGGCTGGGTAAGTCCCAGCTTGAGGCCAGGCACTGGTGCCTGGAGGAGGGGAGCCCAGAATCCCCACTTAGATCAAAGAGTATTCAGAGTCTTCAGGGCCTCCTTTCTTCAAGTCTCTGCAGCTCAGCTGCCTAGGACAGTGGCCATAGCTGACTGTCTGCATTGCAACTAGGATCCCAACCTCAGCTCGCGGGCACCTGGCCACGGGCAGAGAGTTCTCTGCTGTGTGCTGAGGAAGCCCCACTGTGGAGCAGCAGCCTTGCCCTCTGGCCTGCCTGCCTTCGTCACCGCCATGGCACTTGCTGGCCAGTTAGTTTTCAAAGTGACTACCTCAACCCAGCCCTGCCCTGAGGGGCTCCCAGTCTACTGTGGCAAGCCAGACACTTGGCAGCCCGTCCCCAGACTCCAGAGCTATGTCCAGCCTGCACCCTCCCAAAGGTCCTGAAGGGCTGACTTCACCCTCCACACACGCAGGTCATTGTCCCTGTGACCCCTTCCTGTCCGGAAGTGAGGCAAGCTCACGGAGCCTTTTCTAAGGAGGAAGGTTGGCGCTCTTGGTCAGGAACTGTGAAGCGCTCCCCTCTCCCCCGCCAAGTACTCACCTGAGGACCTCTTCAGGACAGTCGAGATGGGTGCTGTGCCCACCGCGGCAGTGTGTGCAACCGAGTCTGTTTGGTCTGCCAAAGAGTTGGGTGAACATAAGGGATGCAAGATCCCCTAAAACAATCCAAGGCTCCCAGCTTGGGAGTCCCGGGCCCCAGGGGCAGGGCAGCTCTGTGGGACCTGTGCATGACCGGCTCTGGGGTGGGCCGGACACTGCTGTGTGCAAGGAGGTGACGTCAGACCCCCACCTCAGCCCTTCAGCAGTGCTTCTGGGGAGGCGTGTGTGTGCTGCCGAGGTGTTTTATAGAGAAAGAGAGGGTGTTTGCTTGGCAAGCATGGGGATAGGGAAGGAGAGGAGCCCCCAGCTGCGTCTGGACCTGGCAGATGGAGGTGAAGGGAAAGGACAGTAGGACGGCCTCCCTAGGTCAGTGCCTCAGGTGGAACCCTAATCCTCCGGTGCTGTCCCTCTGGGAACCAGGCAGCAACACACAAGCTCTCCAGGGAACAGCTAAAAGCAGAGGCCCCAGGCTCAATAGCTGTGGAGATTTCCTTGTTGGGGTGGCCTGGGATGTAGCATCAAATCACACAGATTGCTTCTATCCAGGACACCCAGTTAGTGGGGTGCTGTGGTACAGCTGTGGGGTGCCTACATCCTCCTCCCTGCTCTGGAGCCTCCCACCCTATCAGCTACATCCTAGCACGTAAAGTGTCAGGATGTGTTGTATGTGGCTCTTGTACACAGTAGACACTCAACAAATGTGACTTCATTAACGTAAGCGGTGGCACACCCAGATGTGTTTTCCCACAATGCCCCGTGACCTGTGTGACTTTGCTGGGGACCCACCAGATGAGTGATGAATTGGGGACCCTCCCCCAAGGGAGTCCTGCTCACAGCTCAGTCTTTGCAGAGGTGCGTGGATTTAGCCAGGTTCTGTGAGGCATCTTTTATGCACGAATTCTTCGAGTTGTAAGATTTATTTGGAAGTAAGTAATTTGAATCTGTGACATCAAGACAGTGATATCATTTTCTGGCCATCAAGACCCTCAGACCTGCTCCTCATGGCTTGCTCCCCTCTGTCCTTTCCCAGCCACATCCCCCAATCCTTACCTGATGGGTAGAGTTTCATGGGAACCTGGCTTCCCTCCCTCACCATGAGGTTTTTAGAGTCGCTGCCAGCTGTAGTTTGCTTGTCTCGAATAACTTCTGCCATGCCGACTCAATGCTTACCCCTTGTCTGGCCCCCAGGGATGGATGCTTGGTTGATGTGCTCAGCTGCTGAGAGAGATGCCCACTGCACACACTTGCCAACACCGCTAGTGTGGGGACAGAGGTCTCTATTTCTCTCGAGTAGCTCCCAGGACTGCAGCTCCCAGGACACGGTGAAGGAACAAACAGGCATCTCTCCACAGAGGCGGTTCCCAAGAGCTTAGGGTTTGGGGGAGTTTGCTCTGATCCATGGGATCCATCCAGTCCTGGATGTGAAGGGGCGGCTTTGACCCCGCCTCCAGGGTGGCTGGTGACATCATGTACTCAGGTGACATGCCTCCTGGGGTGAAGGGTCTGTCTACCTTGCTGCCCTTTGCGATGGCACCGTCTGGCTGTTGAGTCCTTTTTTTCTCCCAGCACAGGCATCTTGCAAGTGCTGCACACCAGCATTTCTTGATGGTATCTTTGGACTGATGAAGGCTTTTTATTTTGATGCGGTCTCCATTATTGATGTTTTATTTGCTTATGTTTTAGTGGTGTGTCTAAGAGGTTTTTTTTTAAGAGTTCAAATTCACTTCTCATGAGTTGAAAACTGTGAGGGGTCTCCTTTAGTGACCCCTGCGGGAAGGTGGCTTTAGAGATATCATACTGCTGCAGTTCCCAGCCCAGGGAGACTTTTCCCTCGATAACGCTGCTCTGTTCTGCCCGCCACCAGGAGTCGCTGTGTGGTGATTTGCACATGAGCATATCCCTCCTAAAATCCCTGTTGCCAGCGACCTCCACAGACTCCAGACTCTGGGATGGCGGGACGCATTGTAGCAAGTGATGTATTTTCAAGTCTATTTGGCTCTTCGATCATTTTAAAATGGCTTTTCCATTTTAATTAGTGTTATTACTGGGAGAGTGTCATGATGTGCGTGTATGTGTGTGTGTACCTATGAAGTCAGTGCTTCCCTTCTACCTTTACTAGGGTTCCTGATATTGAACTCAAGTCTCCAGGCTTATGCAACAGACACTTTACCCACCGAGCTGTCTCATTGGCCCTTGACTTACAATTTTGTGTATAGTAGGTGATAAAGATCCAGGTGTGTCCTTGTGCAGTTTTATACCAGTAGTCATGGCGTACTTCCTGACAAATCTTTCAGTGAATTAATTTCCTTTTCACGTTGGTCATAAGTCAGAAATCACTTGACAATACTGTTTTTTATTTCATGGTCCTAGGGTTTGAACGGAGGTCCTCACAGGCACCAGGCCAGTGCACTGCCTTTGAGCTGGTTCCTTGCCTTCTTCTCAGAGACAAGGTCTTACCTCCTGGCCCAGGCCAGCTCGAGCTTATGATACTGTGGCTTCAGCTTCCTCCAAAGCTATGTCCCTCCCTGTGTTGTGACTGCTACGGATGGAACCCAGAGCCACTGCACCCCACCTCAGCCCTTAGCATTCCTTTCAGTAGATGCTGGTTTCATGGTGATAAAACTTCCCCTCATTTTAACGTTCTATAGATGATCCTCGAAAACCCAAGTTTGAGAGAGCTGGGCTGTATCTCAAGGGGAAGCTTGAGACAGCATGAGACAGGCCCACCTAGAACCACACACAGTCTTCCCAGACCAGTGCTAGGTGTGGATCCCGAGTCTTGATGCCAGCAAACCATGGACTGTGTCCTTTCGTTTGGGAGAGCAGGATGAGCCGTGTCAGATGGGAAGTGGGGCTCGGCAGGGAGTGGGCAATGTCCCCTCAACCATGGGAAACAGGGGTGCTGCTGCCCAGGACCACGAAGAGGAGCGAGTATGGGTGGGACCCAGCCCTGTGCCTGTCTGACCACTACAGGTACCATGGAGCCAAGTCTGTTTGTGGCAGGCCTGTCCCCTGCCCCACCCGCTATGGCCCTCTCTAGGGCTGGCTCTGCGGGATTGGCAGTGTGAACAGCATGACTGTCTGTATCCATCATCTGGCCCTGTTCTGAGTGTTGTCAGAGCACTGAGGAAACCTCTGGAAGGTGGCGTCCAGAGGAGGTGGTGACATCTTTAGAGCTGGATTTAAAAAATGGGTCTGGATTTCAGCTGGAGGAGACAGGAATGTTCTAGGAATTGATTCTTGTAGGAAGGATTGTGTGGGCCCTTCCTTGTTATTTCTCTGTCTTTATTGGTGAGTTCGTTTGTTTGCTTTGTATGTAGGCTTGTATGGGCCATTTGTGGGTTTTTTCCTTCTCTGAATTTGATTTTTTAAAAATAGTTTTGTGTTTTTTCTTTTGATTTGGAAGAACTCTTTTTATGTGGGGGCAAAGCAAGGAAACAGAACCAGAATATGCAACTACACCGTGGCATAGGGCACAGTAGAGTGTGGGAAAACCCATGACAGGATCAGGGTGAGGGAGAAGCCATCTCTGCCTGGTCTCGTCACAAGATCTCAGGGAGGTGGGAAGGGATATGATTTAATCTATTTTTTGAAACTCCTGTGAATATAACAAGTAATATGAATGGAGGCAAGAGCTAGAAAGTAAACTGAGGCTTGAAAGCTCAGGACCATGGCTATCTGGCTGAAGAGTGGCTAGTCTTAGTTACAGGGCAGGAAAAAGGCTCAGAGGTACTGGCCGATTGTGGGAGACTGGGGGGTGGAGTGTGTCTGCCCCCACACTTCCCGTGCAGGTATACATGGCAACCATGCTGAATTCACCACCATCCCGTGCCCTGTGGTCTCCACATACCCTTCTCCTGGCTTCTTCCACGCATGGGTAGGGGGCAGGGTTGGGAGAATGCAGCTGCCCCTAGATATCTTAGCCTCCTATGGTGTCCTGCGCCGTGTCTTCCGTCCCATGTCACAGGACCGGCCTTCAACCCAGAGAGAGATGGGCTGTTGCCAGTGTAACCCAGGCAGGAAACATGAACTGAAAGTTTCCAGGCAGGTGTGGGAGAAGGAAAAAAGAACAGCCATTGGCTACTGGGGAGCCAGGACGGTTCTGCTGTCTGCGATTAGGGAGTATCCCCACCTTCCCAGCAGCCACCCCAACACCTGGAATTTATTTATTGAGAGATAGAACATGTGCATATGCCACAGAGCCCAGCAGAGACCAGAGAACCTGCCTTACGGGACTCGGGTAGTTGAACTCAAGTCACTAGATTTGCAACATGTACCTTTCCCACTAAGCCATCTTGCCGGCCTGCAAACAGATTCTTTAATTAATTATTAGTTTATTAATTAAGCTATTCATTTATTTATGGTGTGTGTGTGTGTGTGTGTATGTGTGTGTGTGTGTGTGTGTGTGTGTGTTAAAGGGCATTGCATTTGTCTCTGGAGGTCCAAGGGTGACATCCTGGATTGCTTCTGCTTCCTTTTTGTGTCACTCTGGGATTTCCCAGGTCCACCTTCCAGAACCTGAAGTGCAAGCAACTGCCATTTCTGCCTGGTGTTTTTACATGAGATCTAGGATTTGAACTTAGGTCCTTCTGCTTGCGTAGCAGAGTCTTAACCCCTGAGTCATCTCTCCAGCCCCTATTTTTTAATTTAATTTTTATTTACTTATTGTGTGTGTGTGTGTGTGTGTGTGTGTGTGTGTGTGTGTGTGTGTTAGAGGGCACTATGTGTCTCTGTGGAGGACCAAAGATAACTTCAGGAATCATCCTGGATTGTTCTATTTCTTGTTTTCTTTGCTCTGGGATTTCCCAGGCTCCACCCACCAGAACTGGAAGTGCAGACCACCCCCTACCCCCGCTTTTTTTAATGTGGGACCTGGGATCTGAACTCAGGATCTTCTGCTTATGAAGTAAAGTCTTAACCCCTGAGTCATCTCTCCAGCTCCCCAAGTTTTTTTTTAATAAGCAGATTAGATATAGTGCAAAAAGTATTGAGATGTATTTAGGTAGAATTCTTCCATAGCTCTCCCCACCCCTCTCAGGGTTCTGCTGGCCTTGTCAGATGCTGTGTGTGGGCACCCCTTTATCTAAAAAGCTAGGACTACTCATCATAGGTGTGTGAGTTAGCTCTCTGTTACTGTAACAACCTGAGACAAACAACTTATCAAGAGGAAAGGTTTGGCTTGGCTCATCACGGTGGGATGTCTGACATCATTGTTTTGGGGCCTGCGGCAGCACAGTACATCATGGCAGGACATAGGACAGAAGCAGCAGCTTACATCATAGACAAGGCATGTGACTCTGTCACTTCCCAGCCTCACTACACTGCTGGCCCAGGACCAGAGAAAATGACTAAATTCAAAATGCAGTTCCTGCTGAATATAGGACCATGGTGAGGTTAAAAAAAAATTTCAGAACTGTCCTAATGCAACATACATAATGCTACAGAAAAGAAGCTAATTATAGATCTAAAATCATAGATTTCAGTTGAAAGACTAGAAAAAGAGATTCCACACAAATCTGTGCAAATAGTAACAGAGTCAGGGTAACTCTGCTAATATAAGCAAATAACAAAACAGCTTTTGTTATAAAATGTGTAACTTTCTAAAACATCATGCAGGACATCCCAGCCTTCACTGAGGCTGTCTGTAGAGCCTATAACCAAGAAAGTCAGGCAAGAGCGTCACTGCAGTGTGAATCTGGGGGGACAGTCATCCTTTGAAGAGGAGGAGTTGAATTTCATGTGCATTTCATGCATCAGCTGAGGGTCTGTGCAGCCCGTGCTGCAGAGACCTGGTTGGTCCCTTGAGGTTACCTGGCTGGCTGCTGCTGCCCGGCCTTAGGGAAGCCATCAAATGGCGCCCTGCTAGCCCAGAGTAGATGGGAATTCAACCAGAAGCACTGGTCGAAGCAGTTTCCACATCTTTGTAAATGGAGGGAAATATAGCGGAACTGTTAGAAGCCAGGGGACTGTCTGTACTCAACTTGGATGGAGGTGAATAAAAGAGAAAAACCACTGGTCCATGGGCTGTGCACAGATAGCCTGTCCCTGCTGGCACAGTAAAAGGGCACTTAATACAGGAGCTGGCCACCCTGCTCAGTTGTCCGAGGCTGCCCACCTAGCATGCTCCATTCCCAGTTGGGGATGAGCTGGGTGTGATGATCCACTCCAGCAGTGCTTGGAAGGCGGAGCTGGGAGCTTAAGCAAGTTTATCCTCAGCTACATCATGACTTTGATACAAGATGGGAGGGAGCTGTCTTGCTAAGCTGCTCGCCATAACCTTCGGTGTTTTTGGCGGGACAGTCAAGCTATGGCTGGAAGGGGCGCCTTCTGCATGGGGGGGGCTTTCCTCTCGCTCCCTCATTAATTTGTGACCAGGAAGATTGTGTACAGTGTGCCATTTGTCTTTTAAGCCTTGCTTATGTGGTGTTCTGTTAAAATATTTTATTTATTACATACAGAGAGAGGGAAGGGGGAGTGGGAGAGAAAAAGGAGAGAGAGAGAGAAAGAGAGAGAGAGAGAATAAACAGGTATGCAGGCGCCCAGTATACCTATGGGGTCAGAAGTTCCAGAAGTTGGTTCCTTCCACCACAAAGGCTTTGGGGATCAAACTCAGGTGTCCAGGTTTGTGTGCAGGTGCCTTTACTCTCTAAACCATATTGCTGGGTCACTCATGGCACTCTTACTCCATTCACATAAAGTTTTATCAAATTTAGTACAACAGCCATCGCCACCATCCTTCACAAGTCCCCACATCCTCAAGGTTGCCGTGGGTGGCCTAGGAGGGGAGCGAGGGTAGGGACTCTTGGATTCATTTCCATCTTCCACTTCAAACTGCTAATAAGTCCAGCAGAGGTCAACTCCCCTCCCCCCAGTCTGGTGAGTCCCCCTTCTGCCATCTGCCTTCCTGCTAGCTAGGTGGCGGGCACCCCACACCCAACAAAACTTCTCCCAGAAGTATTGTTTGTGCAGAAAATTACAAACTTCCTATTTTTCCTTAAGTGCCACTTTGAGAACTATTTTTTTGAATTATAAAGTTAGCCCTTCGCTCTTAAAAACTAAGCTGGCCACGCAAGGATAAAGCTCAGGTGTGAGAGGCAGGCCTCACCGTGGCTCTGGGCACCCCACAACACCACCACCTGCAGTCCAGGTCAATGACCAGGTGTCATGGGCTTACTCTGGTGGGGGGAGAACAAGGTCTCAAAATAGCCGGTTGCCTGGTAAGTCCTGGGTTTGCAGACCCAGCCTCTAGGCCCCGAGTGGGCTTGCACTGGCAGGGGGCAGCCCCAGGAGCTGGGACATTCCTTGTCTTTGCCACAGCCTAGTGTATTCCAGGGCCGGTTTAGAGGCTCAGAAGTGCGGCAAGAGCAGAGCGAGCCACACCTGCGTGCGGTCCTGGACCCCGCGAGACTCGGGCAGGATTGCTGTGACTCCAAGGCTAGCCCAAGCCACAGCGAGACCCGACTCAGCACAACACCAGAATAAAATAATCCCCGAAGGAGGCTCCTGGCCCAAGGTCGCGCAAACTAAGTAGCAGCCTGGGGAGTCACATTACGTCACTCGCAGCTGCCGCACGCGGGACCGCAGCAGCCGCGGCCCTCAGCTCGGGTCTCGCCGCTTCTGGGCACCAGAGGGCGCTGCATGAACGCCGCGCGGCGCCGGGCAGCCGTGCCCCAACTGGCGCGCGAGTAGCACCCTCTTGGAGTTCTATGGTCTTGGGGTTTAGAGCGCCCTTTCTCTCCACTGCACATTCGGCAGAACACTTGTCATCCTTGTTCTTTCCTCAGGTACCCCATCTGCGCAAGCACTTTCGCAGCGCTTGTCCTTTCCAGCCCCCCCACACACACGTCGACCACTTCTTCCCCGCACTTTGGGCTCCCTCTTACTCTGCGCACCCCATCTTTAGTGACACTTGCCACATTACCGAGGCCCATTCGTTTGGGGCCGATCGATGCTTGCTAGAGAATGGGGGCACAGCCATCGGACCCCTAGTCCAAGCCAGCAGCGCGGGTCCCAAAGGGTCGCGGAGAGGCTTGGTGCCCTGCTGGCCGGGGTAGTCTTGACGTGCTGTGCGCTCTTGGACAGTGGCTGGTCCCCTCTGGCCCGTCTTCTCTGCAGCGAGCTGGGGAGGGGTGCGGGAGGAGGCCACCGACTGTAGTTCTCAGCGGTTCTCTGTTAGCCTAAAGGACGTGGCCCGCGGCGGCGTTTGCTTAGTGCTTATTTGGGGGATGTTGAGGTGCGCGGAGGAAATGCTGGGAGCCTCGGAGCCCGGGACTCCGCGCCGGGATTGTGCGTGCCCGCCACTCGGCCTATCCGCTGCCGCGGCCCCGCAGCTCCGAGCGCCCTCCGCTCGCCCAGGCTCGGGTGACGTCGGCGACTGGGGCGGCACCCGTCCTCCCCGCCCCCCAACACTCACGAGCGCACGCACACCTTAGGAAGGGGGAAACTGAGGCGGGGCGCGGAGCGGGCCTTCCCCCCCAAGGTCAGGGCTCGCGGGCGGCAGCAGGGCGGGGGCGCCGGGGCGGGCTCCGGCTCCCGAGCGCCCCCGGGCCCCGCGCCCCGCTGGCCCGCCGCGCTGGGGCCGCGCCCGCCGCGGGGACGGCGCGCGCTCGGCGGCTGCTGCGGGTACTAGAGAGGTAGGAACGGCGCGGGCCGGGGGTGGGAGCCCCTTGCGGAGCGGAGCGGTTGCGGGCCCCCGCGGCCTGCGGGGATCGGGATCGGGAGCCGCGCGGTGGCGGGGAACGCGCGGGGCTGCAGGGCTGCGGGGTGTCGGGCGCTGTCGCCGGCTTTCCGAATGGAGCTCTGCGGTGCGGCGGCCCGGGACGCGCGGAGACCCGGATGGGGGCAGGGCGCTCCCGCAGCGCCAATGCGGTGCCTCCCGCGGCGCCAGCGCTTGCGGAGCCCGGGGGTCGCCTGCGCCCCCCCCCCTTTTTTCCCCCATACTGCTGGAGAAATCCCGCCAGAGCTTCCCCATCCCCAGTCTGCAGGCGGCCGGGCGGAGGTCGAAGCATCTCAGGAATTTGCTGCGGCCTGCTAGCCGCGCCCGGGAGGGGTGAGCGCTTGGGCTGGGAGAAAGGCCCTGGGCCAGAGGGCCAGATCCCAAACTGGCCCTACCTCAGATTCCCAGTGAGACCTCGGGCAGCCCCTCCTACTGCTATCACGTGGCCAAGAGACAAGCTCCTAAGCTTGGGGAGTAGGGGACTTTGGGTCAGACGCCCCCTCCAGCAGAGTGGGTTCTGATAAGACTTGGGGGCGGACCTCATGGAATCTCGGGGCACAGTCACGATTGTGGCAGAACGCTGACCCGCTGACCGTAGGTGAGTGAGATGGTCTGCAGCCGATGGATCCCACCCACTCTCTTGCCTGGGCCCAGACCTTCGGATGAGACCCTCCCCCATCCTTTAGACTGACTGGTCACCACAGGGCCAGGGAGCAGAGGTGAGCAGAGCCCCGGCACCCCTAGGAGCCTGAGGGAAAATGCCCTTTGAAATTGCCAGGCTGTCAATGGTCACAGCTGATTTGTCCCTGGACCAAACAGAGCAGAAAGAGGACAGTGCCTGTCCTCTCCCCCTGGCTCTGTCCATTCCATGAGGCTCCCAAGGACAGCAGTGGGCTCTGCCTGGTCAGCTGCCTGTTTTGGTCTGAGCATGCTCTGTTCTTTGGAGTCCAGCTATGCACTTGGCTGAGCCATTATTTTGTGGCCAGTGTCCACCGGACAGTGTCCACGCTGGGCAGCTTGGCCCCTACCCCAGCTTTGGATCACCCTCCTCTGCCCCGGTATTATGGGGAATGTCCAGGGGTTGAAACCTCTGAACCCACAGCCCACCACCCTCACCACTGGCCCTGCCACCTCCAATGCTTCAAAACACAAAAAATGGCTCAGAGTGTCACTGTCTGCGTGGCCTGGCTGCTGGGTGGCCATGCTGGAGAGAGCAACCTGGAGTCCAGAGGCTGAGACCAGAGAGACAGGGACATGTCCAAGGTCACACAGCACTTTTTGGATTAAAGGGCCTGTCACCAGCTCTTTAGCATCTCAGAGAGTTTTGGTTGGGATGTTGCCGCCTGGGGAATGTCTGTGTGGGACTGTGGGTCACCGCAGAGGTCCCTTTGGTAGAGACAAAGGGGGAAGGGATCTGAGCTCCCCTCTGCAGGGGACTCCAAAGGACTCTGGCAGCCAACATTAAGTAATCTTGGGTCTCATGACTGAACTTGCTCCTGGTCGCAAGGCCGCTTAAAGGGCCCGCTGCAGGGGCCAACCAGCCCTGCCTGCCAGCCCAGGACAGGGCCATGGCTGACAGCTGACCACAGGGTCCTCCGCTTACCTCCCTGCAGCTTGACATGGGCGTGGGGTTTACCTGAACCTCCAGCTTGTGCGTGATGCCAGCCTCTGTTGGGCAACATCTCGTAATGCCTTCCGCCAGCCACCCTGTGCTGGCCTGGCTTGCAAGAATGTACCCCCATCCCTGCCACGCTGGGGGACTGTAAGGTTTCCTAATCCCACCCCATGTTGCCACAACTTCTGAGTACTGTCCTATGCCAGGCTGGGCACAGGACCCTCATGAGTATTACCCTGCTCCATCTGAAAGTCCCAGGACTGTCCATCAGCCCACATGATGGTTCTGGATGCTTAAAACCTCGGGAGGCTTTCTTTGGGCTGGATGTTCATATGAGGAAGGCTCATGCCCAGCTGGCACCCCATGATCCTCTCTTGAGTTGAGTCAGTGGCCTTAGAACCTTCCAGTTTGCAGGCCCTGATTCCCTCGGGGAAGCTTTCCTTGGGCTGAGGTGCTCATGCAAGGAGACCCATGGGTCCCAGCACACTGTGGGTGCCAGTGAGTGCCCGTGTAGGGGCTGGTGAGTCCACTGAGTCCTTCCTTTTGTAATGCAGCTTCCCACCATGAACTCCAGGGTACAGTGGAACTGGGGGGGAAGGAAGACAGTCCCTAGCGCAAAGGACTGATCTGCTATTTGGGCTCCAAATGTGGGGGGGGCGTGATTGCTCTGTGCTTGGCATCTCGGTGGACTCTCGTGGGGACGGTGATTGTTCCTGGTGAGAATGCTGTGTGCCAGGGCGTTCCTGCAGCCAGGCGCAGGGTGGGACGGACCACACACATCTCAGGGTGCTCCTGTGGGACAGGGCTTGGGGATTAGCCAGGGCCTGAGGCTTGGAAAGAAGCAGGAAGGACCCTCAGGAGTAGCAGCTGGTTAGCACTGTCACTCATGCAGTGGGGGAGTGGGCCCCTTGCTCCTGTGCATGCCCCTTGCTCCTGTGCATGCCCCTGCTCCTGGCTACGTGTCCACTCTGTTTGTTGTATAGGGCTGGTTATCACCCAGGCTTTCCCCACAAAGAGCAGTGGCTTGAAGAGAAAGAATGGAGGGGAAGTCACAAGGAGGAGGGGCCTGAAAGAACTGAAGGGTGTGTGCGAACCCTCTGGCGGTTGGGTTTGGAGTCCCACCTCTCAGCTTCCAACCTGAGTAAATGACTTTGGGCAAGTCTTTGGACCCCGCCCTGCCCCTCCCCCCATTCCTCCTTTATGTCGGTATCTGTGGATCTCTGTTTTTGTTTTGGTTTGGACTTCAGTCTTTAGAGAGGAGGTTTGGCTGAGGATTGTGTAGCTGGGGATGGTCTCCAACTCACCTTTGACCTACCTCTGCAGGCTCCTCCTCTTTAGGGCAATCACAGCAGCTGCTGGAGATTTACGATCTCAAGATCCCCAAAGCAATGCTGGGCCCACTCGTTTATTCACTCAACAAACACTCAACAAACAAACAGTCAGCCATGTGCCAGGTTTTGCTTTTTTCAGAGCTCTAAAGAGAAACAAAGTCCTGGCCTCCAGGGACTTTCTTTCAGGGTGATTCTGTTTTTGTTGGTCTGGAGTTGAACAAGTAAGGCCTTGCTCGTGCTGGGCAAGCTACATCCCCAGCCTGGGTTGGCCAGAGGCCTGTGACAAATGTCTACACAAGGAAGAAAAGGCATTAAAAAGAACTAACCTGCGCCCACGGGTGCTAAACATTTTCAGGCAAGAGAAGAGGATGGGAGAGCTCTGCTTTAGGCTCTGAAAGACCTGGGTTCTAGTCCTAGTCCTGCGGGGTTCTAACTCCAAGCATGTTCTCTGGAAGGAGGAAGCAGGATGTCCCGTGAGTCCCCGCTTGGGGCCATACCTGCCAGGTGTGTTTTTCAGGCTTGAATGTGAATTATGACCCATCACACAGAAACATACATGCACAGAAAAAAGAAAAGTAAGCTGCCAAACCGTTCAGGAAGTGTTCCCTCCTGCCAGGCTGCCTAGAATTCTCCACTAGACCTGAGGGACAGTCCACATGTTCCTGCTGTGTCTCTGTGGACCAGCCCATCACAAGAGGACACTTTCCCTCTGCACACATGTCCCTGCATGGCTCTGCTCTTTTGTCCCTTTGAGTGAGTGGGCTCTGTTGTGACCCTAGTCCACGAGTGTCCGCTCCCCTGCCAGAAACACAGCCAGGGCCTAGGTGTGTGTGTTGGGGTTCGGTAGTGGACTTGGGTTCCTCAGAGTCTCCAGGCTCTTCTGAATTCAACATGTGCACATTTCAAAGCATCTTCCTGCCTGGTGTCATAGTCACGTGGCCCCTTTGCTCTTGTGCTCAGCTGGCTTCTCTTTGCCCTCTGGGTTTGGACCTCTGTTGGGGGTGAGGATATGGGGGTGTGGCGTGTTTACTTCTGGGTCCTTTCCATCTCTTTGGTGGCGCCAGCTGCCGGTCTTTTGCTAGTCTCCGTTGATTTTCCAGATTTGGGTGGATTCTAATCTTGCTCAGTTACGTCGTCTGTAAGCACCCCCTTCTTTTGTCCACCTAGTGCAGCAGTGGGGAGAAACCTCATAGTTTCACAGTCTCTGTGTTCCTTACTGACTTTTGTCCTATTTCAGGAAGTCACCCCTGCCCAGACTCCACCCTTTACTGTGGGACTTTACCCCACCCAGGCCCCCAGCAGCTTCCCCAGCTGCGCTGTTCCTACCTCTCCTTGGGGTCTGGGAGTGGCCAGGTTTTGAGTTGAAGGGCCCTGCAGGGGTGAATGACCAGAGGCAGTCCCAGCCTGCCCCGCCCCGCCAGCTGCTGCTCCTGCTGAACAGGTCCTTGAGGCTGCAGGTCACATGTCCAGCTGGCGCAGACTCAGGCACCCAGTGGATTAAGTGGGGGCTCAGGGTGTATGACCTGCACCGCACTGGCCCAGGCCCAGGTGGGAGACAGATGGAAAAGCTTGGTTTGTGGGGAGCAGAAGCACCCCAGAGGCCACCTTTGTTACCGGGGCAGGAGGCATCACCCCAGCACCTGACCGAGGTAAGGGAGGCCTGTGCCCCACCCAGCTCTGGGTTCCTTATCCACAGAGACTACTGTGTCCGCTTCTAGGCTTTCTGTCTGTTTGGGCAACTGGTGACTGAGAGGGACCTCAGAGGCCTCCCCCACCCCATCCATAGTTTTCTGCCAGGTCCTGGTGTCCCCGGAACTCACACAGGGCACGGGCTCTCTGCCCATCCCCCACCACACCTATGCCCCTTGGGAGGGTGGCCATCCCAGACCCCAGAGCTCTTCCTGGGGCAGTGGCCAGGGTAGGGCAAAGCTTATTCCACCCGCTGAAGAGCAAGTGCTGAGGACCCAGCTGAGCTGTGTGCCCCCCCCCCCAGCGATTTGTTCTCAGCCTGGGGTGGTGAACTGATTCGTGCTTGTACTGTGGAGGTGACAGTGCTACCTACCCACAGTCACCCTAAGGTGACAAAAACAGTGCCTTGAGACCTGGCCCAGACTACATAGACACAGTCCCACCGCTCTCGGATACTCAGGCCGCCCTAGCCTGTGTTCATGGGCAGGATCAGCATTGTGGTCTCTTGCTCCTCTGAGCCTTTGTTCCTTTCCTTCTGGGGCCTGCTGTTGTATGTCGTCCTTTCTGAAGGTATAGGTCATGGCAAAACATCCCAACCTGGGACAATGTATGGTGGAGACTGTGCGCGCCTCCTAGAACAAGCAAGGAAGCATGGGGTGTCTGTCAAGTATATATTGTCACTCGGTCTGTATCTTAAAGAACCCCCAGCAGCTTGCTGCGACTTTCCATGGATCCTGTGTGTCCACCCACTTCTGGCTGGGGCCTCCAGCGGCCACCTCCCTCCAGAAGACACACATATTTGTGGACGCTGGCACCAGATTGCCCCCGTCAGCAGGGCTGGAGGGAGGCTGCCGCCTGGCACGGGAAAATAGAGGGATTGTACACAGAAAAAAAGGGTCCCTCTGTGCCCAGTGAGGCCCAGGCAGAGGCCTGCCCCGCCCCTAACAGATCTGGGTCTGGAGGGGTGGTGTCAGGGATCTGGACCTAGCTGAGGCCTAGCTGGCTGCCAAATGACCACTATGTGCCCTTGAGCCAGCCCTGGGCTCCTGGCTCAGTGGGGAATAAAGGCGTGTGGCAGCCCTGAGAGAGGGTCTAGGGTGTGTTTCTCTTGAGGTCTCAAGCAGTGCACGTGCCACCCTGACCACAGGCCTGTGGCGAGGGATGGGGTTTTATTTGCCGTCAACATCTAATTGCTTAAAAAGACCTTAATGCTTTTGTGGCGCACCGCGAGAAGCAGAGGGCGGCTGTGAGCTCAGCCTTGCATTGGGTCTTCACGAGGGCTGCATCTCTGTGTCCCTCCACATCTCCTAGCTGGCTAAGACCAGATGTTCTCTGTCCTGGGGTTACAGAAAGGAAGCAGGCTCTGGCACCCACCGATGCCCACTCACCCTCACCAGAACCCATAGTCCCCTCCCAGGAAAGAGCAGGTGGACCAGGAGTCACCCTCACGTGGTGTGTCTGAGCTTCACACGCGTCCAGCGTGCAGATGTGGACGCTGTGCGCTGTACCAGGGCAGTTGGCAGGGGAGCTGCTCTCGAATGTAGACTTTCTCACCAGCAGAGGGCGCCTTTGTAGTTCTTCCTAAAGTGCTGAGCAGTGCCTTGCATACTCACCAACCGAAAAGAGGAAAGAGTCCGGGACCAATCAGACTTGGGTCTGTGGCTCACTCTTTCTTTTTCTGGTTGTACACCTTGGGCAGGCCACCTCTGTGCGTGGGCAGGCCACCTCTGTGCGTGGGCAGGCCACCTCTGTGCGTGGGCAGGCCTTGTGTTTATCTAGCACCGTGTGAACAGAGAAGAGGACTCACATTTCATACACAACGACTTGAGCAAGAGCTGTGCTGGGACTGGGGATGAATATTTGGAAGATTCTGGGAATGACCAAGGTCAGCCAGTGAGGAAGAGGAGGGCAGGAAGGCACAAAGCTAGAACTGACCTGGCCATGCAGTCTCTAGGCTGGGCAGGACAGGCTGCAGTTCTCCACCACAGCAGTAGGTGGCGTCAGCTCCCGTGGTTCTGCATAGGACAAACCAGCAGGGAGCAGGCCAGGGATCCCCTCTTCACTGCCGCCATGCAGAGCTACTCAGCCATGGCCGGCACCCCAGTTCAGGGCCCTGAGTGCAGTTGTCAGCGCCCGATCTTTCATCCTCCCAGAGAACTGCTCCACCAGTTGTGCCCTTGGCTGTTTTAGGCTGATCTAAATTTGTCAGCAGACCTGACTTAGGGACAGCTGGGTGTAGCCCCCACCCTTTTTCAGGGAGTGGGGCTGAGATGCTGCAGTCAGAGCACCCGGGTTCAGATTTGGGTTCTGCAGACCATGGCCTGAGATGCTGCTCACAGGAGGGAGGGCTCGAGGGCATAGCCAGTGAGCTGGGTGTGCCCACTTCGTCCCACACACCTGCACCCCAAGAGAGTGGGTGGTCACCGTGGCTTGGTGACCATAGCCTGAGCATTAGGGAACCTGGGCCAGCACCCACCAGTCTTACAAGTGAGCATGTTTGGGTTGAGCCTTGGGTTTAGTGGGCACCTGTGCATGCCAGGACTCTGGCTGTGGTGTGGGTGGGGCAGGAAAGAAGAGATGGAGAATGCCTGTAGACCCAGGGCACACTTCCGACCCTCTTTCTAGACAGGGATCAGAGCTGAGAACCCATGGGGACAGTACAGCGTAGGGCTTGGTTGAGGCTAAGTCAAATGTGATCTAAGGAGTCAAGAGCATTTAACACCGGTTCTGCCTTCCTTTTGCACCCCATTTTCTCCTGGCAGGTTTCAGTGGGAATTTCTAGAGGCTGTGACATGTTGGCACTCGGGTATTTGTGTGCTGAAAGAATGTCTCGTGATATGGTAAATATAGTAGTTATAATCCTTGATGCTGGGATCCCCAATGCTGTGTAAGAAGAGAGCCAGGCCTGGTGTTCTTACCTGTAGCCCAGCACTGGCCAGACTCAGGCAAGAGAGTTGCCATGAGTTCAAGGACATGAGCTACAGAGTGAGCTGCTCTTTCAGGGAGAAAAAGATGGTTGGTAGCTCCTCTTGGCAACACAGGAATGATGGGGACTGTGCCAAACAGTGCTTGGACGCTCACAGGGCCTGGCAGGATGGTGCCCAGGGGCAGAGCGTCCAATGCTGGGCAAGCTCAACCCAGCTGAGTTGTCTTGGTGCCATCTATGCAAGAGACACCAGAGGCACAGCCAGAGTATACAGCAGTTTCTGACAGAACTCAGTTTTTATTATTATTATTTATTCAACTGTGTGTATGTGCGCGTGCATGTGTGTGTGTCTGTGTGTATCTGTGTGTGTGTAGAACCACGGACGAATTCGCGAACCACCATGGACGCCTCTACCTCCTTCTGCCCCGGGATTCACAGGCTCCGCCCTACCAGGACCAGAAGCACAGGCCGCCCCCCTTCCGCCTGGCGTCTATATGTGGGATCTGGGATCCGAACTCAGGACCTTCCGCCTGCAAGGCAGAGGCTTAACCCCTGAGCCACCTCTCCAGCCCAGTTTTGTTTTTTTTTTAATATGAGTGTTTAAGTCCGTGTGTATCAGAGGGCACTGTGTGAGCCTGTGGAGGCCCAAGGTTAGCTTCGGGAATTACCCTGGATTGCTCTGCCTCCTTTTTGCTTTGCTCTGAGATTTCCCAGGCTCTGACTTCCAGGGGCAGAAGTGCAGGCCACCACCATTTCTGCCTGGCATTTTGTACATAGAATCTGGGATCTAAACACTGGTTCTTCTGCTTGAGAGACCTGAGCCATCTCTCCAGCCCCAAAGCTCGGTTATAAAGAATGGCTTCTTATAATAACCTTTTATTGTATCTTGCATTTGCGATATTTGTTAAACTATTTATAATTCTGAATACACGAGGACATTTGCAGCAAAATGGCTGCCAGGTTGTTTCCCAGACTGCTTGTGGATCAGGTCCTCAAGTCTTCTCTGGTTCATATTGGCATAAACAAGTGGACAAGTTATTCCACTCATTTTTATTTCGTTTTGTTACAGTTGGGTCCTGGGTCTCATCCACACAAGGGCACAGTCACTAGCCACGGCTCCCACCGTTTTCTACATAGACATCCTGTGCACCTTGGGAGAGAGGTGATATCATTCACATCTATACAGAAGATGTTTGATGTTCTACAAGGCTCTTAATTTGCCCAAGGTTACATAGCTTGAAAGTGAAAGAGTCAGGATTCAAGCCAGAGGTAGTGGGTGCAAGAGCCCCCTATTTGTGATTGCCTCAGCCCTCACCCTGGCTATGTGGGGTCTTCCTGCCCACCTGCTGCGCTGGTTAGCTTCCATCATGCTGCCCAGAAGGCCTTTGGTTGTAGTGACAGAAACTCACCTGAAATGAGAGAAAAGGGGATGACAGCAGTTCCCATCCCTGTGGTCCAGAAAGGTAGATGTGTTTCCAGGGTAGTATAGTTTCATCACCAGGAAGAAAATACCTGACCTAAGAAGTTTGGGCGAGAACAGGTGTGATTGGCTTACAGCTCCACGTTTCCATTCATCACGACAAAGACGTAGAACCAGAAGCTCAGAGGAGCCGGCCACAGTCCAGAGTCACAGAGCAGAAGGGCCTGTGTGGGCATGTGACTGGCTACAGGGTCCGAGGGGTCCTATGGTGTGTTGCGGGGTGACTCTCACCAGCCCAAGGCCCAGGTCCAGCAAGGCTCCAAGATTTTCCCCCAGACACTGGTTGGCCAATGGTTGGATTTCAGCTCTACCACACTAACCAAATGCACACAAGCCAAGACATTTATTTCCTGTGCCTCAGTTTCCCTGAGAACTGAGGAATAGGCACTTGGAGGGTTGCGGGATAGAGCACCTGTCAAACTCCAGCATCCCTCTGAAGAGTCTGAGCCTGCAGGGGGCAGCACTCAGCTCTTCCCTAGAGGGCGGGAAGTAGAGGCGCTCTGGCCCCCAGCCGCCTCCTCGCCTGCTTTGGACAGCCCAAATCTCTGAGTCTTTTATTTATTTTTAATATTTTATTTATTTTAAGGGGATGGGGGCACAGACATTCATAGGAAGGTCAGAGGGCAACTTTCAAAAGTCTCTTCCATCATGTGGGCTCCAGGGATGAAACTCAGGTGAAGGTAGTGAGCACGTTTGTGATTGGTGCTTTACCTGAGGTAGTGAGCATGTTCGTGATTGGTGCTTTACCCTGAGTCATCTTGCCAGCCCCACTTCAAGTCTGACTTAGGCCATGTGGTTTCTTCTGTTGCTCGCTAAGCAGTTCTGAAAGTGTGAGACCCAGGCCACCAGTAGGCTGTGAAATGCTTCCACATGGCCACACACTCTACGCCAAGTAGCACAAACCACCTTGTGTGGAGCCCGGGAGATTCACTCCCATCCAGTGTTCCCAAGGAATCCATCAGGGTGACATGGCTTCGTGCATCGCTCCATTACCGTCCTTGATTCTATACAAGTTTCATCATGTGGTAAGATAGCCAAGGGGACAGGAAAGCACTGAGTTCTCCCTGTGTCCATCTCTCCAGTGAGTACCGCCAGAGCTGTTCTGTGTGTGTGTGTGTGTGTGTGCGCGCGCGGAGCTGTTCTCTACTATTGTGTGTGCGCGTGCGCACGTGCACTCCTGTGCTCAGCCTTCCTCTTCCTTCCTGCTGCTCGTGCCATACTAGGGATGGACCTTGGGCCTCCTGCATGCCAAACTTGTATTTCCCCCGCCAAGCCACACCCACTTCTTTTTCTATCTCAAAAACAGGCATTGTTCAGCTTCCTGTCTTCATTGAGCAAGGTTGTCCACGGTTCAGTCTGTAACAGGTATGAAGTATATCCTTCTGTTTTGTTGGTGCTTTTCTGGAAGATGGATTTTCCACACTCGCCAGTCTTCAGCCTGCTCAACACGTGGCAGGATCTGTGACAGTGCTTTGGTTTTGTGTGTCTCTGTGCCGAGTGCAACTTGAGAGCTGTTAAGCTCACCTGTGACAGTGGTGCTGTTGGGGGACTTCTGAGAGCTCTGGGGTTGTGGGGAGCAGTTACCTGGGCTGAGCCCTAGCCGGCTGCATGCCTTAGTGAGTTGGGGTGACTCTATCACTTACAGGTGTATGTTTGGGTGGTCTCACCCTCTGGCACAGGGCCTCTGTGAGCAGAGTGGAAAGCACCCCCACTTGTAGAACTGCCATCATTGTGTGACATTGCAGACGGGGTCAGCACCAAAAATTGTGGGTGGCCTCTTTTTTCCTCACCCAGGTGCACACGTCCTAAGAGTAGGCTGCGTCTGCATCCTGAGACATCAGGACAGGGCCTGCCACGTGGCAGATGGGGTAATGCTAGGGCAGGAGCTGCGCTGTCAGGCGCGCACATGCCTGGTCTGAGGTGCCGGCTCCACCGTTCCCAGCCAGCAAGGCACGGTCAGACTGCTCGAAATCTTTCTCCCACGGGGACAGAGGAAGGTGTTGTTTAAATCAATTATGAAGATTGCAAAGGGGGATGTTAACTCGCCTAAGAGGAGCTGATGTCTCCGGAGGCCAGGCAGGCACCCAGGCCTTTCTTACCGAGGAACATCTAGTCATTAAGCGGAGACCGCCTGCCGGCCAGGCCCCACCCAGCTGGCTGCTGTTGCTCCTGAGCTCCATGCTTTGGAGTAAGCAGACCCACCCTGCCCTGGTGAGATGCCCTGTAGGAGGGCAAGCCCTGGCAGCTTTCCAGATGGACTTTTCTAAATTCCCTCAATAGTTCTGCCTCTTGAGTAGGCAGACAGACCCCCGTTTACACTGCAGGGAGACAGTGGGCATTTATCTTTTCTTGTTTAGAAACTTCAGCCCACGGGTGCCACGCTGCACTGGGGATCAGCTGCATGTGGGATCGGCTCCTTTAGGAAACAGGCTTCACCCCCTACCTCTCAAGAATCTGTGGGATACAGAAGGTGGGGCTGTTACCTAGGCTGAACCAAGGATGGGAACAGCCTCGCAGTTGTCCTTGAATCTGAAGAAACTAGTTCAACACAATTCATCACCCATCGGCACTTATAGAGCACCTACTGTATGTAGACTGGAACATATCCATGAGCTAACAGTGTCAGAGTGTCACTCTGGGGGATACGAGGGGCAGTAGGCATGTGACTCAGCAAAGTGATTGTGGAGGCAAATTTATGTATTTATTTCCTCATTCGTTTTATATTACTTTGTTTGGTTTGGTTTGGGTTTGAGACTGGGTCTTGCATATAGCCCAGGCTTTCCCCAAATTTGCTGAGTTTTCCTCTATCTCCCATGAGCTCAGCATGTGCCACCACAACAGGGGCGGGGGATGAACTTCAGTGGGCACATTAGGAAGAGGTGAGATGGGGACAGGCGTGCATCACACTGTAGAGCACCATGAACTCCGTGAGCCTGTGGGAGCTGTATGTGAGACCTACTGATCATGTTAGCCCATCCCTGTCACAAGTCCCACAGGCTTTCAGTCCAGCACTGTGTGTGTGTGTGTGTGTGTGTGTGTGTGTGTGTGTGTGTAGGAAGGAATGGAGAGGTGCCTGCAGCTGGGAAGCTGAGTAAAAGTTAAAGTGGTCTCTCTGCTGGGATCCCCACCAGGACTTCCGGGATGGCCTGGCAGGGCTGGCCACCCGGTCCCTCCTGCCCCTCCCTATGCCATCTGTGCCAAGGGAAGCAGGGCATGCTGGGAAGAGGCAGAGGAAATGGAGCAAACTGCACATGGGCAGAACATGCAGGGGGGATGGAGAGCAAGCACAGGAATCACTCACTGAATTCTCACTTATATCTCTGCGGAGGACACTGGAGTTGGTTAGGGTGTCCATGACCACATCATAGGGACATCCCCCCTTTGGCTGCAGACCCTGGAAGGGAGGTGAATTGTGCTGTTGCTTTCCTCGTGATATCCAGTCTGACCCTTACAGGGATTTCCAGAGCCCAACCTTGAAGTGTGAGTGGAACAACATGTAAACATGGGTATGGGACACACACATACTATAGGCTTAGATTCTTCTCTCTTGCTGCTTGCTCTTAAACTCCTGAGCTCGCTAGAGCCTTGTTCTTTTGTGGATGGGTGAGCCAGGTAATCTTTTGGGGCTGTTGGAAAGCTTCAGTGAGCTAACATGTGTGGCCTCAGGCCAGAGCTTCATGGTTTGGAAGTCAGATGCTTCAGACTTAAATCCCTGATCAGCCAGGCACTAGCTGTGTGTCCTTGGGTGACTAACTGGAGCTCTGGGTTTACCTGTGAAGTGGGTAGATGCTGAGGATTCAGTCTTGTGAGGTGTCCTGCTGGGCTGTGTGTGGTTGAAAGCAGTCACAGCCCCGCTTGAAGAAGAGAGGCTTGCAGGTAGGGAAGGAGACTCTGAAGGCAGACCACCTGCCTGAGATCCAAGATCACACTGGACCGAGGTGAAGCTGGGCTTTCCAGCAGTCCTGCCATGAGATGCAGCTCTAGCTGGAATGGGCGCTTGTCCACTGGACACACCGCTCTTGAGCCTTCGCCTCCCAGGAGGTGCCAGTGGAGCACAGTATGAGCCGTGGGCTCTGAGTGGCTGCATGCAGTGGCCCTCGCTGGGTGCAAACCCACTCACACTATCAAGGATAAGGTCCCCTCTTTGAATTTGACGACATTGAGGATTTGGGGAAATGGTGACCTGCCCAAGGCCACGTGGCGGGGCTCGAGTGTCTACTCAGGGTACTCTGCTGCAGCCTGGGACTGTCCCCAATGTGCAGGCAGCATCCTTGTTCATCCTACAGCCTTCTAAGGACCTGTTGTCGCTCCCATGACCCACTCACAGGAGAGGAGGGCTGGGGCAATGGCTGGAACAGAGCACTTTCGCTTGTTTCCTGGACCGTAGGCACCTGAGTGGAAGTTGCTAAGCAGTGTGGTCTGGGAGTGGTCAGGAGACAGCTGGTGGCCGATGGAACTAAAGCGTGGCTGAGTTTCCTCCTGGAGCTGTGGTGGTCGTGGGTCAACAGGAAGACTGGCCTTGGGCTGTTTCCTTCGCCCTTGAATAGAGACTACTGTGTGAATGGCTGCCTTTCTCAAGTCACAGGTCTTTCCCATGGGCTCCAGGACATAAGGCCTGTTCACTAGATCAGGCTGGCTAAGGGATCAGCAAGGTGTGTATGTGGTAGTGCGGGGGAGGGGAGGTGTCCATAGGAGTAGTGACATAGTTAGGCCCAGGCATCAACTTGACTGTTGAGGGTTTGAGCTCTGGGCACATTTGTAGAGAATTAGTGGTTGGGTTAAGCCCAGAGCAAACCTGCAGGAGATTGTCTGGTTGGTGGGTGGGACTAGGCCCTGAACAGATGAATAAAATACTGAGAGCTGGTTGAGGAAGTTGGCATCCTTGTGTACACTTGGCCAGACATGCTGGTCTAGCAAGTAAGGATCGTCCCTCTCTCAGCCATTATGTAGAGATGGTATGGCCAGTTCCCTCGGCCCTGGCGTTGGTGCATGCTCTCCCATCAAGCTGGACTACAGACTGTAACTGGACCATCAGTAAGAGAAAACAAATCCCTTATTCCCTTAAGCCATTTAATGGTCATTTATCAGCAACCCTGCAGGCGAACTGCAACAAGTATCCAGTCTCAAGGTGGTGATATCTGGCACCCACATGGTCACCACTGCTGCCACTGACTGCGGGCTCTGACCACACTCTGTTTACCACACTCTATATTGCAGGGTAGCAGTGGGCACTGGGGACCTGGACCCACACAGTGCTCTGAGGAGTCAGGCCAGGAGCTTCCCTGGGAGGCAACAAGCAGTTGGTGGTTCCAACCGTTGCCATGGTCACAGCTGGCTCAGACTTCTTGTTCGTCTAAAAGCCACAATGAGTGTGCTCAGATCATCCTTACTCTAGGTATATCTAGCTTACTTTGTGGCTCAAGTTCTGAAAGTAAGTTGGCTCCTAGTAGGAAGACTGTCTTTTACCTGGGAACACTTCTGCTCTGTGCCTCTCTGGGCTGGATTGTTTGTTAAAGTTACTTGCTTTTCCTTTCCAGGCAGGTTCTCATTCTGTGGCCCAGGCTGGTGTCAGATTCACATTGGTATTCAAACTCACCTGTCCGGGGACTTCCCGCTCGCTGTCCGCATTCTCCACCTGTGCTAGCAAAGCACTGGTGGACAGTGACCAGAAGCCAGCAGCTGTTGGTAGCGTGTCAAATGTTAGCCACACTCCAGGGCACATCCACGTTGACCTCCTTGGGCCTCAGGGTTATCTGTCTACACATGAAGAATGGTTGTAGAACTTTCTCTGCTTGGTCATTGGCAGAGTAGTGGGCATTAACAGATGATTAACAGACGCTACATGTAGTGATGCAGCTCAAGGTAACAGTGGGATATGACCTGCTCAGTTCAGGTATCAACTAGAATTGAGTTCTCTCGGGGCCTTCAAGAACCTCCTTGAAGGTATTAGGTGGTTCCAGAAGCACTCCAGTCCCTGAAGTGTGTCTTAATGATTTCTTTGCTGCACTAACTTGCGTGTGTGTGTGTGTGTGTGTGTGTGTGTGTGTGTGTGTGTGTGTGCATGTGTGCGTGCGTGCGTGCGCACCAGCGGCACTTCAGTGTATGTGCCTGTGAAAACTCAGGGGTGACTTTGGGAACTAACTGTCCTGGATTACTCTACCTTTTGCTTTGCTCTGTGGTTTCCCAGGTTTTGCCTTTAGGAGCTGGAATTATATGGGACCTCCATTTCTGCCTGTCATTTTTATGTAAGATCTGGGTTTCTGAACTAGGTCCTTTTGTTTCCAAGGCCAAAGGCTTTAATCCCTGAGTCATCTCCCCTGGCATGCACTAATTTTAAAAATTTTTTTTTTATTTATTCAACTGTGCACATGTGCTTGTGTATGTGCGCACACGTGTTTGTGTCTGTGTGTGTGTGTGTCTGTGTATGTGTAGAACCACGGACGAATTCGCGAACCACCATGGACGCCTCCACCTCCTTCTGCCCGGGATTCACAGGTTTCCGCCCTACCAGGACCAGAAGCGCAGGCCGCCCCCGCTTCCGCCTGGCGTCTATACGTGGGATCTGGGATCCGAACTCAGGACCTTCCGCCTGCAAGGTGGAGGCTTAACCCCTGAGCCACCTCTCCAGCCCATAATTTTTTAAAAGTAATAAACATAGTCTGATTTTTTTTTTTTTTTGAAAACTATCAAACTGTGAGAAGCCTTCTTCCTTTTTCCCGCCTCTGTCTTAGGATTCTTGGGACATCAGGCACCTCTTCCTTGGGTCTCCCTTAGGAGACCTGTGAGGGGTGAGCTGCGTCTCCCTCTTCACTGTTGTGACACCACACTGGGGGATGCTTGTTACAGCAGCGTCTCCCTAGTGATGCCTTGGAAGACAGGGACACTCTAATTAACACCTGCTAAGCAAAACAGCACAGAGGGGCCATTGGGCTCCAGGGCATGGAGATGGGAAGGCTGAGCAGGTCTCCCAAGTGATACAAGTAACATTCTGTTCAGTCATTTCACAGGGCACATAGGCCTTCTCTGCTGCTCCCAACCGGGCTTTCTGTGTCTCCGTTCATGGTTCTCTCGGTGTCCTATGAATCTGCCGGCAGGAGCAAGAGGTATTCCGTGCAGGAAGATAAGAGAATTAAGAGGCATGTGGTTTCCAGGGATTCAGCTGCCAGCATTCCCCACACCAGCTGGGAAACCCAACCCCTTCCAAATCCCAGTTCCACCTTTGTCGCCAAGACCAGCCGCATACCCCAGGCCTGGCGGAGCGCCTGGTGATCCTGGAGGACCTGGATGGTGAAGCTGGAGGCTGTGTCCCCCCGCTCCTGCAGCTGGCCCTGAGGTTCTCTTGACCATATTTAGTACTGCTGCTTTCAGAGAGCCGCTTGCACAGGGTGGGATTCTCTGCTGGCGTCCTTTCGGGTGGCTACAGCAATCCTACCCCAGCCAAGCAAATGCCACATGTGGCTGCTTGGTCTGACAGAGCAGTCCCCTGTGATCTTTCAGGGCCCTGTGGGCTGTTCATAGCCTTCTAGGTGAATATGAGATGTACTGCTTCCTGCGGTCAGCAGCCCTGGGTTCTCTTACTATGCTCAGGACAACCCATCCACATCTTTCGCCCATTTCCAGAGCCAGCCTTTCTATTAGATAGGAAGAGGACACACAAAAGCCTCATCAGACCTGACTTGTGAATGTCTCTTCCCATTCTCTATCTTGGTTTTGAGCCAGGGTCTTGGTGCCTGGTCTAAGCTGGTCTTGAACTTCTGCTTCAGGCTCCAAGGTTCTGAGATTACAGACAAAGGCCACCACATTCAGCCTACTTGTTTGTTGTTTATTTTCTTATTTCGTTTTTCATGTGTATGTATGTGGGCACATGTGTGTGCATGCATGTGGAGAATCAAAGTTGATATCAGGAATCATCCTCTATTATCCTTCTACCTTATTCTTGTTTGAGAACAAAATTGTTAATCAAACGCAGAGTTCACTGATAGAGCTAGTCTGGCTAGTCAACTTGCCCTAGAGATTCCCAATCTTTGCCTTCTGAGGCAGGAATTACAGGGGAGCATCAGTTTGATACTTTACTTAGGATCTGGAGATTTGAACCTTGGTTTTCTTGCTTGTGTGGCAAGCACTTTAAATGTTGAGCCATTTCCCCAGCCCGTGTGTTTATTTTGAATGCAGTGGTAGAGAGGAAGAATGTGGTACTGGTCAGTGAGGAGACCCCGGGACTCCTGTTCACTCTTGTCTGGAAACACCTGCTGCTCTAAGCTGGCTCTGGGGACAGCCTAGCCCTGCTACAGGCTTAGCCTTCCCTCACTGTACCCTCTGAATGAGGGATTCCCAGAGACATGGCTCACTATCCTCACCATCGCTCCTTCAGCCTCCAACCCTCTCAGCACAATGACTTGCAGGTAGTGCGTGTAGGATGGGACCTTTCATCTGTTTCTGCTCACTGCTCTGTCTACATGGGGGCTCTGTCAGTGTGAATGCTTGCCTGCCTTAATGGACAATAAACGAGTAAGTATAGAGATGGAGACGAGCAAGCCGAGAGAACTTGTAACTGCTAGAGGAGAGGGTGAAAAAGCCCACTAGTAAGTAAAACAGGATCACTTCACAAGGTACCAGTTTACACCTCCAAAATGCTGGTCACTATCGCTTCCAGCACAGTTGATGGTCTGAAGGTGCTTGAAAAGAAATGACCCGCCTGCATCAGATCCTCCTGGAGGGGACTTACTCTTTGAGACACTCAGAGACTAAGAATCATCTCCTGGGTTTGTGATGGCAAGGGCCCAGCTTTGCAGCAGAAACTCAAATCGGGATTGGCATCTGCAGAGTTGGCGTGGATTGAGAGTCCGGCGCTTTGTATCTGTTGTTCTCCCACCACTGCTGGTAGTCTCCAGCGGGGCGTGCAGAGTTCCCGGCCTTCTAGCTGCCTCTGCCTCTCTGCACAGCAGCGGCAGGGCAGCGCTCAGGCCCCGCCCACTCAGCGACCACGCCCCTTCCGTGACCACGCCCCCTCCCGGGCCACATTCCTCCGGCGGGACTCGCGCTGCGCCAGGCGGGTGGCGGCGGAGGGGCGGGTTCGACTGGCCATGAGGCTTGGTCTTGGGGACCTGGGGCAGGCGGTGGGTCCGAGGGGCCAGACCTGGTCACCTGTCAGACGGCCCGTGCCCCGAGTAGTCGGGTGTCGGGCCCGGGTGTCGGGCGGCCGCCGGCGGGAGTAGTCGGTGCGCGGCTGGGCCTGGGTCCCGGGCACCGGCCCGCCAGCTCCCGTCGCGGCCGCCATGTGGTGCCTGCACTGCAACTCGGAGAGGACCCAGTCCCTGCTGGAGCTGGAGCTGGACAGCGGGTAAGGCCCGGCGGGCGCAGGCGGCCAGCCGGCCGGGAGACGGGCCGCGACTAGGGTGGGGTCGCCAGCCGCGGGGCGGCCAGACAGCCTGGGCGCCACGTCTGTCATGGGGTGGGTTGGCGGGGGCTGGCGACGTGCAAGTGTGTGGGGATGGGTGTACAGAGAGAGGAAGGCGGCTTGCCCTCCAGGACTGGGTCTCCGCTCGTGGGAGTTCCAGGGGGATGACCCGGGAATCAGGGGACAACGGTTGCTGTGTGGTGTTTATGTGAGTTAGGGAAGCTAGAGCGAGAGAGCAAGTGGACAAGAGTTTGTAGCAGGAAAGGCGCCCTGCAGATTCTCTCCAGTCTGCTTTGCCTGGCCTGGGCTGCCAGGGGCCTTCCTGCAGCCCTGTTTACTGGAGAGCCTGCCCCCACCCCCAGTGGCCACCTTGCCCTGCCTGTGAGCCCCCAGTGAGGGAAGATATGTGCAGCAGCAGGCCTTAGATACCATGCACCTGGCAGGCCACCTGGTATGTGCTGGGGCTGCTGGAGTTTGTCTGTGTGGCTGCTGGTTTTGACCCAGTCAGATGTGACTGGGCGGCTGGCAAGACTGGTGGGCGTTGTGTACGTGTGTGGTGAAGCGTGTGCCTGGCATGGGCAGGGAGGGAGTCTGATGGTGCAGAGAGACCAGCCCCTCTGTGGGTGGCTGTATGAGCACCAGGGTTTATGGACAGAGGCAGAGTGTGTGTATGTGCTGCGAATATTGATTTCCTCCCCACCAGCACAGCTGCCACAAGTTGCCTCATGCTCCTTGTGTGTGAGGCAGAGGGGATTTGTTGACAAGTGGATTTGGCTTGTGTCAGGCTTTCTGGGAAAGCCCACCTGCTCCTCTTTGATCTTTCAGCTCAGAAATCCCCCAAGTATGTGGGACTGAGGACAGTCATGGAATTCCCTCTACCCTTACCTGGCGTCAGGACTCTGGGCCTGAGGCACAGTGGCATTGTAGGGAGGGTCCAATGCTTCTGGAATCTGAGGCCAAGGGCTGGTAAGTCACAGCTGCGCCACCATCTGTCTGGAATTGTGGGCATTATCTGGGAATAGGGGTCACAATCATATCCCACATGTGCTTACACCCTGCACGCTTGGCCAGCTTTCCCACCCAGTGCTGTTCACAGCACTGTGGAACCAGCACCCTTGTACTACAGGAGAGCAGTCCATTTGTGTGCTCAGTTTTGTCAGTACTTTAAGCCTCTCTAGTTTATTGAGTACCTACTATGTGCTTCCCTCTGACTCAGGGGACCGGGGACAGCAGTTAACACACTTGGTGTCTTTGTCCCCATGTATTCAGCAGTGTATTGGGGGAACAGACGGATCAGTGGTTCTTAGACATGTCCCTTCACAGTCAGAGCTGAAGTGTTTTTCTTCCCTCTATTAAGACCCCTCCCTCCGATTGGCATGTTGGTGGTCTCCTCTACTGTGTATTTCTGTCCCACATGCCTCCGCAGAAGTGGCTCCGTGTTTCTGATGAACATCTTGCAGCTGCAGTCTCACTGAGATTCTGGACTTGGGTTGCTGAGGAAGAGCTGCACAGCACTGCCAGCCGGCCAGGTGTCTTGGTGATCTGGGAGCCCTGCTCAGAGTAGGTGGGCAGCTTGCTCAGGAGCACCTGAAACCAGTTCTAAGGGAGAGGACTGGAGAAGGTCAGTGGGTGCTTCGGAGGACTTCTTGAACTCTCTCCCCGGTCTTCCTCCTAATCATCTCCTGCTCTCTGATCTCAAGATGATTGCCATCCCGCTCGGGAGAACCCCACTCTTTGTGATCCCCAGGCCTTAGGGCCAGTGCATCATCTTGTAGGTGCAGAGTTCTCTCACGGCGTTTCCATACCCCGTGCAGACATCTTGCTTGTGTATTTCCATCTCACGGTCACAGCAAGGCGCTGCTGTTTGCCCTGTTTCCTAACATGGGCGGGAGCCTGGACCGGAACAGCTGGAGAGGCGCAGGCCCAGATGTTGGAATGGAGGGTAGGCCTCCGGAGGCCTCTGCCAGGACTTCAGGATTTTGTTCAAGGAAGTCGGACTATGAACTGCTTGTGCTAATATTTACACAGCTTCAACTTAAAAACCCGGACAGGAATGACAGCTGCATGGTCGAATAGCGTGATGACTGCGCAGATGGGTGTTTGGAAAGGACTGGACAGGAACCGGTGGCTGGGGAGCTTGAGATGTGCGCATGTGCGCTTGCTTTCATCTGGCCGCATTCTGTGGATCCTGCTCTGTGGAGAATCTCCAGGCCAGGGCAGCTCCGGGCAGCAGGAGGTCAGACAGAGTTTTTACAAATCTCAGTTTTCTCTGTCAGTTCATGCCGGTTACCTTACTCTTCTGGGCCTAGTCATTTCCCCTTTAGTGATGGGGGAATTGCAACGCCACCTGATGGGGGGCACTGTTGAGTGTGGGTGGCCCTGCATGGCTAGTCAGTCCTGTGGCCTCCGGCCCAAGACAGAGTTTGTCCAAGTCAGCACTGTGTGCACTTCCCGACTGCCAATGACCCTGCTGTGTTTTCTTCCTTCCTCTTTTGTGAATTTCCTTTGAATTATGATGACGTGTAGAATATCCGCCCAGTAAGCACAGAGGCAGGGCAGCAACACAGCTCCAGTGGGCTGGGACCCAGCTGGAGGCCCGGGAAAGGTCCCCGTGGAAGGTGTGTGTCTGGGGAGAGGAGGCTGGGAGACTCTTGACTGAGATTTATCCTAGGTCCTCAAAAGCAGAGCGTAATGACTTTAAAGGCCATTAAGGCCCTTGAAGAATTAATTGCTGTGGCCTTAGAGGATCTGGCTGCTCCCACTGCGGGAGCTGCTACAGAGAGAAAATTGGTGGCAATTATGGTAGAATTGTGGCAAGATGCCAGCTGGATCTGCCCCAAGTCTGGCTGCGGTGGCTGTGCCCTTGCTGGGTGAGGACCTGTGGCTTGTGCCCCATGGCTACCTAGCATAGCACCTGGCCTCATGGTCAGACACCAATGTATCAAGGAACAGGTGCATAAAGGTGTGCTACACTCTCAGCCCTGCCTGGGCTCCTTTATTCTCATGACATTTACTGAGCGTGGACTTTGCCAAGCTCTGAGCCCAGAGAGGAACCAGGGAAAACTACACACCAATGAGCCTCGACCCCAGCGCTTTCCCTGTCTGGTTCTTGATTCTTTCACCCAGGAAACAGGAGCAGAAGTAACTGTGAGCAGGAATGGGTGTGATCCAGACAGTAGCCCGAGGTGGTTGCTGTCATTATAATCGCCCCAACTTCTCCCTTATGTGAGGGGTCTGTGGGTTGGAGTGGTCCTCTTGGCTTTCTTTTCTGCTGGTTTGTGGGTCTGCATGGTGGTTCTGGGAAGTGCGTGACTCTTTGGGAACGCCGAGGCTGCTTGCTGCAAGTTCATTGTCGTTGGTCTGTGGCCCCGGCTCCCTGGTTCAAGGAAAGAGCCATCCTTCCCACTTTTCATCCTTGGTGCATGGCCTCCTGCCACAGGGACAACTGTCGAGCTGAAAGCTCTACTCCCAGCCACTCCGAGCTGCACAGACTCCCTCCCCTGCATTTGTTTTTTCCTCTTTGTTCAAAGGTCAGCTCAGTAACCGGCAGCAGCCCTGGCTGCCGCGTAGCAACGCTGTGTGAGTTTCTTCATTCTCAGCGATTTACGATTTGCAAGTACAGTCTTCTGTTCCCACGCTTCAGACAGGGAGAAGTAACCTGGGGATCAGGCCCCAGCCAGGATGGACTGAAGCCAGGATTTGTCTGCTGGCTTCAGAGCCCCTGTGCTCCGCAGGCACGCTGCTTCCTCTGGGACCAACTCTCTGGTACAATGTGACACATCCTAAATGGATCTGGTGTCCCCTGGTGTCAGGATTCCCCAATGTCCCCAAGTGTCCCAAGTACCCTCACCTTGGTCAGTGGCAGGACACTGTGAGGTCTTCCCTCCTGCCCTGCAGGCTACAAGAGTTGCTTTCTCAGATTCCTGGGGGACCCAGGAATGCATCCTTGGTCCCAGCACTTGTGGCATGTGGGTAGCACACTTTCATCCTAGCTGTGTCTTAGGGACAGAGACTATAAACACATGAGGCTTCTGCATGGTGAGGAAACCCCTGTATTTATCCCCTGAGGGGACAGACCGTGGGTGTGGCACTGAATTTGATCCCCTTGGAAGAAAGGAGGATGGTTAGTAAACTGGAAGATTTGAGGGCGGCCACGCCCCTTTCACCGAGTCTGAAAGGGCTCCCCCAGGCTGCTGTTGCTAGGCGGGTCAGATCTGTCTGCAACTGAAATACATTCTCTCCAAGCCCGCCTGGAGGTGTTTGTGTTCCTCTCTCCCTTGGAACCTGGGTGCTGTGAGCCCTGGTGCATTGATGTAGGAGAGCATTTGAGCACACCAAGTACTCAATGGTGGTGTAAGTCATTTATTCTGGGGGTGTCTATGTATGTTACTGAGCCTCAACAGGCCACTCCTTGAGATACACCCCCTAAAAACCCTTTCTTCACTGCTGTCGTTCATTAGCTTTCCCCTCCCTGCTGTCCATCGATGATACCCCCACTTTAGGCCTCTTTCTACATCTAGGAGGCTGTGTGTGATCAGCTCCTGTAATCTCTGCTCTGTTCTCCGCTGTCTCTGTGATCTGGCCACACCCCTCAACCATCTGCACCTCAGTTTCCCCATTTGTTGAAAAGAGCGGGCAGTGGTTTCCCTTTGTTCTGCACCACCAAGCTGTGTCCAGGATCAGAGGCTTCTTTGGGACTGGCACTGGACATGTTGCTCATTTGGAGGACGTGTCCCCCTGATCAGGAGCTTCATTTACTGGCCACAGGCCAGATCGAGCTAAGAGAGGTAGACAGGCATTCACCGCAGTGACGCATCACCCATGTGACAGGTCAGGCCTCTGGGGACGGGGCAGACCTGGAGGAAGTGACAAATACAGACTTGTGTGCCTGTAGCGCTGTTCTGATGGCCAGAACTTGAGGAAGAGGGGCCGCTGACCTGCACGTTGGGCGAGACAGAGATGAGGGACACTCAGGGTTGAGGAGCTTGGGGCACCCAGCCCTGTGGCATATGGAGGAGGTAGCCAGCCCTGGACTGGAGCTTGGGCCACTCTGGTGGCCTGCACTGCTTCTGGGCCTGAGCTGAGGCCCAGCGATCCGAGGCTGGTCTCAATCTCTGGCCTCAGGGCTCCTGGAATGCTCTGCCCTCCTCACCAACTCAGTGTTCTCCATGGCTGGAGGTTGGCATTGAGTGCTGGAGGAGCATGGCTGGCGTCACTGCTTTCTGGGACAGAGAAGTGTCACCAGGACCAGTGTTCACCTCTTCGAGCTGCCACCACCTTATGTATAAGTGGGGACCAAGTGGGCTGTAACGTGGGTACTGCACACCACAGGAAGCAGAGAGGGATCTCGGCTCTAAACCCAACCAATTCTAGTGAGTGTAAAGTTAGCCCCAGTTTGAGACCTGGACAGGAACAAGAGGCAGGGGAGTGACCACTCCCAGGAAAGACTGACAGAGCAGGGGTGGAGGGATGGGGGGATGATGACGACCTTGAGGTCTTTTCAGTTTCATAGATCCTTGTCTTATGGGAACTTTCCAGAACCCTGGAAATGCTCCCATTTACAAACAGGGATATTGAGGCTATAGGTGCATTTTGAAGCATGGGAGTTTTACCAAGCGCAGGCATAGACTTCTGCCTGGTACCGTGGAGGTTGGGCACTCTGGCTTAGAACTGTGGGTGGCAGTGGTCAGGAGGGTAGAGGTAGCAGCTGAGGGTAGAAGTTGGCAGTGTGGGGCTCCCGCATGACCTCAAATGGATGGGTGGGCGCCTGGGTACAATGCCACTTTGCAGTGCATGGACGAGCCTCAGAGTCTTTGCCCAGTAGCCTCACCCATCTAAACTTGTTTGCCAGTCTTGGGAAGCCAGGTGGGTTTCAGGCTTATCCCTCAGATCCCAGACAGCATGTAGTCAGGAGAGGGGGTGCACACTTCCTAATGCCACTGTGCCCAGCAGCTCCACCATTTTGCGTGTCTGGCCTCAGCTTGCCGTGGGCTTAAACAAGAGTCTTTGACCCAGTAAACAGCCCCCAAAACAAAGGATCACGATGGGGACAGCAAGTCGTAACATTCTTTTTAAGTCTTTATTAGGGAACTCTCCTCCATAGGGTCCTGGCACCCCTGTGCACCCTGGGCCTTTGTGTCAGCCGCCCTGGATTGTTTCGAAAACAGAACCTCTTGATTCTGATTGATTCTGATGGGGCCTCCAGCATGCTTAGCCTTGGGGTGTCCTGCTCCTGGGTTAGGTCTCCTGCACTACCCTGGCCATGTTGGCTCAATTCTAGGAACCTGGGCTTGGACCAGCTCACAGCTGGTGACCAACCAAGGCCTGCGAGTCCCCATCAGCTGGAATGCTGGGCTCCTTCCCTGGTTCTGTTACCCCAGGACCTTTGAGGTGATGGAGAGGGGATCTTGTCCTCTTATCAGCTCTGTGGTTCCTTCCCCCACAGCCCTCGGCTGAGAGTCCCCAGGGGTCCTGTATGCAGCCTGTACTCCCCCTCACCAGATGTGTGTGTGTGTGGCTCCTGCTGCCCCTTCCCTTGCTTAGCCCGTGCTGACCTCACGCTGCCTTTCAGTGCTGAGCCTCTGCCCTCCCCTCTTTTCTTCATGAGTCTCCCCCATCTGGGGTTTATTGTCCTGGGCAGCCCAGGCCTGATATAGGCAGCCATCACCATATCTCTCCCCAGGGTCCAAGTCCCAACAATGTTTTCCATCCCTAACCCTAGTGTTCCTCCTGTCTGTTTCTGATCCACCAGGGTTCCCTCAACTCCTCTCGGCCTGTTGTCTCTGGGAGCCAGACATTCCTTGTGCTGGGTTTTGGAGCTTGGCACACAGTAGATACTCAGTAATGTGACGCCTGTAGGCGCACTATAGATGTTACTTGCTATTATTATTCTGAATATCTTGGGATGACTCCTAGCTTCTACTATAGTCCTTGGCTCATGGGGACGGGCCAGAAGCAATCCAGAGCTGCCTCTGGTTCTGCCCCCAGTGCACTGTGACACACTGGGCAGCCGTGCCCCGCCCAGCCCCAGGTGTGGATACTGCTGTGAGCCCACCCCCTTTGGAAGCTCCTCCTTCAGCCCAGTGCTGCAGGCAAGTTGAAACTCTGGAGGAGACTAACAGGATTCCCTCTGCACTTCTTGCCCACTATCCTGAGGTTCAGCAGAGGACCGTCAGCATGGATGGGTGGTGCCCCCACTTCATGACTTTTCCTGAGTCCCCGAATGGCAACAGTGTAGGGAGGTGCAGGTAGCGCAGATGCCCTAAGTCTTCAGTTATCTCACAGGCCCTAATGACCCGCCGTGGGTGTGGGTGAAGTCTCCTCCAGTGACTGGTTGCCGACTCTGGGTCCTGTGGAGGAGGCACAGTTTGACCAGATAGGTGGGCTGCACTCAGAGGGCTGGCTGTACGACCATGCAGAAGGCAGGGATTGAGCACACTGGGTGCTGCCGGCCAGAGTTTCTGTCAGTGTTCCCTCCTGACCCCCGCCTTCCATGAGGTCTGTGGCTTTGGTTAAGTCTTCTGTGCCTCAGTTTCTTCCTCCACAAAATGGGAAGACGATTTGCTGTTTCCTCAGAAGTTGTTGGCAACAGTCACTACCTTAGTGACTGGCATGGCGATGCCAGTTTCCCAGTCTTAGCCTTCCATCTTTGGAGGCTAGAATTCAGGTGGGCCAACACACTCACCCAATATTTTATGTGGGACCCGGGGATCTGAACTCAGGTCTTCTTGTTGCTTAGCAAATGCTTTAACTGGTGCACCATCTCTCCAGCCCACTGGCATACTTTCTGTCCAGTCTCACTGTGCACTTAGGGAGGCCAAGCTACCCTGACCATGGGGGATATGTGATAGGCCTCTTTCCCCACTGCGGCCCACCCTCTCTAGGGCCAGCCCCCAGCTTGTGCCTCCCGCCTGGCGTCCCTGGGGCCCAGCCCGGCCCTGTCTGCTGGAGGCCGCCACAGAGAGCTGCTTTATTTAAGCCCCTTTTTCGCGTATGGAAATAACTAGAAGACTCTGTATTTGATTTGGCTCAGCCGGGAAGATTTTTGGCTCTGTGTGTGTGTGTGTATTCTGAAAAATCTTTCCGAGTGAGCCCCGGGGTCGGAAGCTTCTGGTCATCTTTGTGCATTCAAAACCCACAAGAGCCACTAGCTGGGGCAGGGCTGGTAGAGGGCGGGCTGCAGGAAGCGGTGGGTGAAAGCCGGAGAAAGAGGGAGGCCAGCCGGAAGATGCTGCAGCGGGCACCACAGGACTGACTGAACAGACCTGTGCCCAGTGCTCTGGGCGCCTGTGAACCCTAGCCATCTTGGCAAGACATGTCTTCTCTATCCCACATTAGCAGTGTGAAGATGAGGCCGTGGGAGCCCAGAGACTGCAGTCATTTGCTCCAGGTCACCCAGCATTTTCCCAGGCATTATCAGGTGGGCGGGACAGGCCATTCTGACAGCTTCGAGATGAACACTAGTCCTCTGATTGCTTTTTAAATTGTGTCCTCATGCTGCAAGACCTACGTACAGGACTGCCTGGCTCATAGAAGTTCAGCAGCCTAGTGACCAATCATGCCGGCCTAAGTCATGGTCGGTGTGATGATGCGGCTTTGAAGTCTGGGAAAACCATTCTCCAAGGACACACCAATGCATGAAGCAAGCTAGCAGCTCCACAGAGCTCTGGGGGCTTGAACCCTGCCCCCAGGGACAGTGTTTCAGGTCAGGCTTCCAGGGAATGGCCGGCTCTAGCTGTGGCTTCTGGTCCTGGCCATGAGTTGATCTTGGATTTCAGTCTTACACAGATGCCCTTGTGGGCAGAAGGTGGTGTGAGAAGGTGGGTGAGCCAGGCCTGGGCAGGCAATAGGGAACAGTGGGGACTGCGGGGGTGTAGAGCAGAGCTAGCTCTCTGACTGAAGCTCCACCCTGTCCCTCTGACTGTTATCCGGTGGATTCCAGGCCCAGGGTGACTGCCCCTCCCCTCCCTCTGACTTATCAGGTGGCTTCCACACCCAGGGTGGCTGCGTGCTTTTCCCTCTCAGGGCTCTAGTTGTTAAGTATTTCCCTCTAGGTGTTAAAATATTAGTGATTTATTCTATTTTCATTTGTTTATTGTTTAATTGCTTAGTTGGTTGTTTTGAAACAAGGTCTTTAACTTGTGATTTTCTTGCCTTGTACCCCAAATGCCACGACGACAGGTATATATACCATGAGCATTGTGAGAACTACAATGTGCTATGGGGACCAGGGCCAGGGGTTGCCAGACTGTTGGAGACTGACTTCCTGAGGCCCTGTCACTCAGAGGCCTCTGGGTCAGCTCTGCCCAGGGTCCTGGCAGAAAGGCCTCACCCTTGCCTTGGTCCTGGTTCAGCATCTGTGGAAAGGCTGCCGGCACTAGGTTTGCCTCAGGAGCATTAGGTCAGCTTCCCTCTGGGGTTGGGCCTGCGTCCTGTTGCTGGTCCTGGATGGGGGACGGGAAACTCTGGTGGGGTGGAGCCTTCTACAGGATGATAGCAATGGCTAGGGGAGCAGAACCTCCCCAGACAGGGCCTGGCCCGGCTCGATTGCAGGGTGTTTGCCTCCCCCCCCCCCAGTGCCTCCTGAGCCCGCTGCCAGCTGGCCTTCAGCCCAGTGGAGGGTGTGTATTGCCAACGTGTGCAGGGGCTCTGCTCCCCCCATCCCGTCTGTCTGAGGCCTGCCAGGGCTCAGCCTATGGGGGAAAAGGGGAGTCGCCAGTATTGTGGGAGGTCGGCAGAAGGCAGACATGATGTCCTCAGGAAACAGTCCCAGCTGGGCTTGGCACAGGCCACAGTGTGGCTCCAGGGCACAGAGGGTGGCCTCGCCCAATATGCAAGAGGGAAACTGAGGCTTAGAAAAGCTGTGGTTAGGTGCTAGGTGTCAGACTCTAGCCAAAGGCACTGGTTAGGGAACAGGTCTTGAGGATGTCAGCTGAGCAGGTAGAAGGCGGGCTGACTGTCACTCCGTGCTCCCTGCCTGCCCCGGGCATCCCCAGAGCAGCTTCCTTGGCGTCCATTCCTCGCTGCCTTCACAGCTCCTGGGGACGGCTGACAGTCGGAGAATGCTGAGTGTCTGTTCAGTGAGCAAAACTCTAAGAATAGGCTGGGCCGGGAGCCCGTTACTCAGAGCCCTGTGTTTTTCTGCATGTATAAAAACAGCTTCTGTGGGTCTGGGTGCTGGTTGGTCAGAGAAACAGCCTGGCAAGAGTGGACTGCATCTCCCCTCTGGCTGGGACCAGTGACAAATCAGCAGCAGTGCCTGGGGCCAGGCCACCGTCCCAAGGAAGGCAGCATTTGGGTTGTGCTGGAGGTACCCAGGGTGTTCCACACACACAGGAGGTTCATAGCCATAGAGGCCAAGAGGCGTGGAGGGTTGGGGCCACTCCCACAGCAGCTATGGGGGCCAGTGTGACCTCTGGCTCCGGAAACTGGTCATCCCTATAGCTCATTGGAACATCGAGGTCTGGCCAGCTGGCTGACTGCCTTTCCAGCCCCTTAGAGAAAGGGGATACCCCCGAAGACGAGCTCTCTCTCCCCTGGCTTGACCTTGGGGAACCTAGCCCTGCCCAGAACCCAGGCCCCAAGGACCCTGAAGGACAGATGTGTGTCACCTTCCCCCTCCAGGAAGAAGTACAGCCTGCCTGGGCACATTTCCCTGGCTTGCTGTGTGCCTTTGGGGTTGTACGTAGCCACCTGTGCTGGAAGGATGGAGAGGAAACTGAGTTGCATGCCAAGTTCAAAACCTTCCTAGCTGTAGAAACCTTAGCTGTTCTACCACTGCCTCTGTCGTCAGCACTGAGGTGCATAGCGGGTCCCTATTTCTGCTGCGCCCCCTCACCGCTACACTGCACGGAGCCACCAAAAGTCACTCATGATTTCACAGCCATAATTAGAGACTGAAAGGCCAGCCCCCCCATACCCCCACATACACCTTGATTCACACAAGCTGCAGCCAGGCCTAGAACTAGTTGGGTATCTCCTGCTGCTGCATGGTTAGGGGTCCTGTCAGGGTTCCCCACTTCCCTCCCTCTGTCGTCAACCCCAAGTTACAGAATTGGCCTACAGGTCCATCTCTCTAGCCTGGACCTGGGTCTTAGGACACAGCCGTATTTGGCATGGGGCAGGTAGCTTGGCAGGGCCTGGGTCTGTCCACTCCTCTTGCCTGAAGCTGCCCACTGCCCCTTGGGTCAGTTGGGCCCCGCAGCCAGCTGGCCTTTGGAACATGCCTTTCTTCTCAAGCCAAGCGCTTGTTGTGCAGGTTGCTGTGCGGGCTCTGCTTTACCCCTGTAGCTCTCAGGGAGTCCTCAAAGCTTCCCTGGCCTGCAGGAGTGGAGTGGGCACTGAGGTATATGTGTCACAGCTAGTGAGCAGTGTGTAAGCAGACTCCTGCTTCCGATTCCTGGGGCACTAGGAACTTGGCATGTCTTTAACAACCCCTGCCCTTGGCCAGCTGCTCCATAAAAATAATACTTCTTCCAGTGGGGCAGGTGTTTAAGCTGGAGTGGGGGGGGCAATAGAGTCCAAGGGGGAGCAGTGGAATGGGGGAACAGTGGAGTGGGGGGAGAGGGAGAGTAGGGGGGTAGAGTGGGGGGCAGTGGAGTGGGGGGGGTAATTGCAGCACGTGATAGGCGCCCTGGCGCTTTTCTCCAGTTTGCCCTAATTTGGCCCTGGATGGCAGAGTTTGTCTTCCATGCCAGCGGGGTCAGATGTGGTGTGCTGAACAGGGCCTAGGTTCCTCCTGAGATCTGCAGGGGAGTCTGAGGTCAGTCAGCTGTTTCTGATGGGCCTGGCACCTCCACCAGCCTCTGCTGCGACCTGATAGCTGCAGCAGGCAGCGGCTGCTCTTGGACTGTTACTGCAGCTGCAGCTCCTCAGCTGCAGCAGCGGCAGCTCCCACCAGCCTTGTAGTCAGCTGAAGCCTGTGCATGTCGCACCTGGGAACAGCTGTCAGGTTGATCCCCATCCTGACGTTATCTCCCTGCGTGGGCACAGGGTCAATCACGGTTGGGCCCGTTGGTGGTCATCTGCCACAGTGCTGCGAAAATCCTTGCATGTACCCCCTTGCCTGTTGCTACTGTTCCCTTAGTGTGCCTCCAGAAAAAGGATCACTACACAAGAAACATCTGAGAGGTGTGGGCAGCAGCTGTCTAACTACCATAGAACATTCCAGACACTGAACAGTCATGGTCTGTGGGGGATGCCTGTGACTCAGGTGTTTGGACAAGTGGTGGTGAGTTGAGGAGTGTCACCAGGGACTTGCTCTGGGGTGCTCAGCTCTGCCTGAACCTTGGATGTCACCAGGGACTTGCTCTGGGGTGCTCAGCTCTGCCTGAACCTTGGATGTAGGGAGGCAAGCTCTCCAGAGTCCCAGGCTCCAGAAGCTGGGGGCAGTGACGGGTCAGGGATAAGGGGGTTGGGGGGTTGGTCTTAACTGTTGTCTGACTCACAGTCATGACTGAAAAGTCGTGTGCGGATCTGCCCTCCATGTGCACCATAGTCCCGTCCTCATAAATTGCAATGTTGTAAGTGGACAGGGACCATCATAAAGTAGAAAGCTCCACATCCAACACTGTACCAGTGCACTGTGACGAGAGAGACAGAGAAGCAGAGAGCAAGTGTCTGGAACATGAGACAGTACTCCCGTTCCCTGAAAGAAAACAGTGGGATGTGCAGGGCCACCTGGCCCTGGAGACCTGGGGCAGTTGCTGGCACAAAAGTCCAGTTTCTACATGGTAGGCCAGGGAGCAAGAGCTGACTTCCTCTGCGGTGGTCAGGGACAGGCGGCCTTGGCCTGGCTTATTCCAGGCTCCCGGCCCTGAGACCGGTCCTGGGTGTTTGTGCTTGGCAGCCATCCCCACCAGGCCCCAGGAAAGTAGCAGGACCCCAAACAGAGGTGGTCGGGTGGCCAGTCTGCTGTTGCTGCTGAATGCAGGGCATCTCCTTGGTCCAGGAGGGGCTGTTGGAGAGGACTGTTGTCTGGGGGGAGCTCTTGTCCCTCTGCAGTCTGTTGGAGAGGACTGTCACCTGGGGATGGGGTCTTGTCCCTCTGCAGTCTGGCCTGGGCAAGGTGCAGAGAGGAGAGTGTTCTGGGCCCACGGACTGGGATGAGTCAGCTGCCAGCCCCTCTGTCCCTACCAGTAGAGAGACACTAAGGAGGGGGGGAGAGGAGGAGGATATCTGGCTCTGACTGGCCCACTTCTTGTCTGTGGACCTTGAGTGGTGCTAACGATACTCAGTTTCCTACCTGTGCAGGAAGTTGCAGTTCTGACCGGTGAGCTTAGAGAAAATGTCTGTGCAGCCGTGTGCTTACCATGATGGATTCCAAAGATGGGCCTAACCCTTGGACTTCATTACCCACTGCCTTCCACTGAGCCTGTCCTTGGCACGTGGATCACTGGGTCTCCCCACATCTTCACAGCACCCTTCCTCTGTTTTCTGTGTTCTCAGCACCCTAGAGGCCTGTTGGCTGGTAGCTAACGTGCAACTACTATTTAACCTCCCTGCAAAGCTCCCCCTCAGATGCAGTGCCTGCAAGAGCTCAGACCTTGTTCTAGGTGCTAGGGATCTCATGTGAGCACCCTGTGGGTCAGTAAAAGCTGACAGTATAGTATGCTAGACAAGATGTTGCAGGGTGACAGGCTGTACAGAAGCCCAGGAGGCACAGAGGCTATCTGTGGGGTCACTGCCTATTTGAGGGGCTCCTCTGCTTTCCACACAACAGCACTATCTCCTTCTCTCTACAGTGTCGAGGGTGAGGCCCCCAGCAGTGAGGCAGGCACGTCGTTGGACAGCCCCTCCGCCTACCACCAGGGTCCACTGGTGCCGGGCTCCAGCCTGAGCCCAGATCACTACGAGCACACATCAGTGGGCGCCTATGGGCTGTGTGCAGGGCCAGGGCCACAGCAGCGCGCGCGGAGGCCCCGGCTGCAGCACTCCACCTCTGTCCTGCGCAAGCAGGCCGAAGAGGAGGCCATCAAGCGCTCGCGGTCACTCTCTGAGAGCTATGAGCTCTCCTCGGATCTACAGGACAAACAGGTAGGTGGGCACAACCCCTGGGGCACCGGGACTAGCAGCACGCAGCCTACCCCTGAGCCCACCCCCTAAGCACATCTTCCTGCCAGGTTCCAGATTCTAGCTGGGTGCATATCTGAGGACTGGGCCCCACCAGCCCTTCCCAGCCCGGCTCTGCTATGGTGTGCTAAGGGATTGATGGCGACGTCCCTTCTGCGGACCCACTGAGGCCTCTTCAGATGTTGTCTTTGTAGGTTCCATGCTCCTAACAGCTGGGACCTAGGGTCGTGGTTCAGCATCACAAGGTCACAAGGGTAGCCATGAAAGCACACAGGGTCTAGGAGAGACTGAGGTAGGGTGATGTTCATTGTATGGCTATGATGTGTGGCTGCAGTCCCTAGGGGATTGCTTGTTAAAGGTTGCAGCCCTTCCCCAGGCCTCTCTTGTACAGGGAGAGAGATGAGTGCTCCCGTGGGGGGGGTGAGTGCTCCTGTGGGGGAGATGAGTGCTCCTGTGGGGTAGCGAGTGCTCCTGTGGGGGAGATGAGTGCTCCTGTGGGGAGCGAGTGCTCCTGTGGGGGAGATGAGTGCTCCTGTGGGAGGGTGAGTGCTCCTGCGGGGTAGATGAGTGCTCCTGTGGGGTAGACGAGTGCTCCTGCGGGGTAGATGAGTGCTCCTGTGGGAGGGTGAGTGCTCCTGTGGGGAGTGAGTGCTCCTGTTGGGGGGGTGAGTGCTCCTGTGAGGAGATAAGTGCTCCTGTGGGGGAAAGGCAAGGCAGCAGTCCAGAGATAGGACAGGAGGAAGCGAGTGCCCCAGGATGTTGGCTTAGAGCAAACAGCCAGTAGGATGTCAGGAACCTTCTCCCAGCCTGGGCCTCACCCTCCTGTCCCTGAAGCACTGAGTTCTCTGTACTGCTCTGCAGGAGGGAATTCCTCCCAACCTCAACTGTGCTGGCTCTAGGCAGTCCATGGCCGGCGGGCGAGTGGGTGTTCCTTGCTTCCCCTCTTCTGGCTTCCAGAAGAGCTGTAAATCAGACTCAGAAAGCAGAACAGCCATGGCAAGTTTGTGGTTAAAAGACGAGGACTGGCTGGCGAGTGTGGGTGGCTCAATGCAAAGCCTTTCTACCTTCTGGTGTGCATGAATACGCACACTCGCTCACTCATGCACAAACACATGCATTCACATGCACTCATGCATGCATGCTTCAGAGGACCTGGAAATGATGGTGGTTCCAGGTCCACAAGATCCAGGGGGCAAGGTAGCCCAGGGGGTACATGGCAGCCCACGGGAGGTGGTGGCCTTGGTGTCTTTAAAACCTGGCAGAGATTCTAGACCACGGCCTTCTCAGGAATCAGCATGAGGATAAAAGGGTTTCCTGGGGTTGGACTTGGCCCCTTTCTGGCTCTGGGCTCTCCAAGTTGGCTATTTAGCTAGTTGAAGCTTTACGTTTATAGATGTGGAACTTAGGCCTTCTCTGGATGGCATTAGCCACTTCAGGAGAGAACAGTGGAGTCACTCCTAGGTGGCCCTGGTGCCCCTTCTTTGCTGAGCACACTGACTCCAGCAGGCAGAGAGCCTCTGTCTCCCCCTCCCCCCGGCTGCAGCATGGGCCTGCTGTGTACTATGTACTCTGGGTCACACTATGCATCCCTATGTCTGTGGTGATGCTCTGCTCCCCAAAGGTAGGAACCCTCCTATGTCTCCCTTGGTGCAGACCTGATAGCAGAGTTAAGGTTTCCATGCCCCTGGGGTCCTGAGCCCCTCCTTGCCTATGTACACGCAGCCCTGCCTGGGAGCTGAGGATGGTTCCTCCTCAGAAGCAGGCTCAAGAGCAGCTGTCTGGCCATCCTTAGTCATGAGAAGTTCTTACGGGAGACATAGGCTGAGGGTACCCAGCACCCTCCCTGTGCTTCACCATGTTATCCACACCCATCCGAGCTCACTGAGCTCTGGACCCAGAAGGAGAGTCACCCCGCAGGCCCCCCTCCTCTAGCCTCAGTTTATCTGCATGTGAAGGCCCTGTGCTGAGTGCCTGGTAGCGTCCCTGTGAACTTACCAGGGTCTGGGGATGCAGTAGCACCTATGTTCCAGGATCCCAAGACTTGTCTATAGCTAACAAGAGATGGAATCAAGATTAAGCCAGACAAACGAAGCCACGCTCAGCCCCTGGACTTTGCTGGACCCTCTGGCCAGCGTCTTGACTGCGCATGCCAAGGGGTGCCAGAACCGAGGCTGCAGTGACCACAAACACTTTGGAAGCCAAGCATGTATTGCCGCCTCCTTCACCCCCTTCATTCTGTCCTCATTCCCCATCATACTTGGCCTTTGAGCTCTGTCACATAACCCCCTCCCCCAGCAGCTTCAAGTTGATTAAATCTGGGGACATGATAAGACCTCCCAGGCTGCACTCTAAGAAGGGCAGACCAGGGTAGGCACTAGCGTGCTGGCACACACAGCCTGTCTCACTCTTCTTTCCTCACCATGGCAGGTGGAAATGCTAGAACGCAAGTATGGAGGGCGCCTCGTGACCCGCCATGCGGCCCGCACAATCCAGACGGCGTTCCGCCAGTACCAAATGAACAAGAACTTTGAGCGCCTGCGCAGCTCCATGTCGGAGAACCGCATGTCACGCCGGATCGTGCTGTCCAACATGAGGATGCAGTTCTCCTTCGAGGGTCCCGAGAAAGTGCACAGCTCCTACTTCGAGGGCAAGCAGGTCTCGGTGACCAACGATGGCTCCCAGCTGGGTGCCCTGGTGCCCTCCGAGTGTGGAGACCTGGGTGAGCCAGCCCTCAAGTCTCCGGCCCCCTCCAGTGACTTTGCGGATGCCATCACAGAGCTGGAGGATGCCTTCTCACGGCAGGTAAAGTCCCTGGCAGAGTCCATCGACGATGCCCTCAACTGCCGCAGCCTGCACACCGAGGAGGTGCCGGCCTCGGACATTGCCCGGGCCCGGGACTCCGAGCCCAAGCCAGGCCTGCATGGCATGGACCATCACAAGCTGGATGAGATGACAGCCTCGTACAGCGATGTTACCCTCTACATTGATGAGGAAGAGCTGTCTCCACCTCTGCCGCTCTCCCAGGCTGGGGACCGGCCATCCAGCACCGAGTCGGACCTGAGGCTGAGGGCTGGGGGTGCGGCCCAGGACTACTGGGCCTTGGCCCACAAGGACGACAAAGCCGATACGGACAGCTGCCGGAGCACACCATCACTGGAACGGCCAGAGCCGCGGCTGCGGGTGGACCATCTCCCGCTGCTCACCATCGAGCCGCCCAGCGACAGCTCTGTGGACCTGAGTGACCGCTCAGACAGAGGTTCCATCAAGAGGCAGAGCGCCTATGAGCGCAGCCTTGGTGGGCAGCAGGGCAGCCCCAAGCACAGCCCCCATGGAGGCCCCCCGAAGGGTCTCCCCCGGGAGGAGCCCGATTTGCGGCCCCGGCCCCCCAGGTCTCTGGAAAGCCACCTGGCCATCAACGGCTCAGCCAATCGGCAGAGCAAGTCTGAGTCAGACTACTCGGACGGAGACAACGACAGCATCAACAGCACGTCCAACTCCAACGACACCATCAACTGCAGCTCCGAGTCTTCCTCCCGCGACAGCCTCCGGGAACAGACGCTCAGCAAGCAGACGTACCACAAGGAGACGCGCAACAGCTGGGACTCGCCGGCCTTCAGCAATGATGTCATCCGCAAGCGGCATTACCGCATCGGCCTGAACCTCTTCAACAAGTGAGTCTGCCCTTTGGGCACGGAGGGATCCTTGTGGGCCTTGGCAGTGGACCCCTGTGCCTGGGCAAGGCAGGCGGGGGACTAATCCACTATGTCTGTGGTGAGCCACTGAGTGCTGTCTGCAGTTAAGGGAGCCTCAAGTCCTGGGAGTGAACGTCCAGCTCCTCCCAGGGGCCTCTTGTCGGGGTGACAGATGCTCTCAGGCCACACAGCAGGTTGAGGACTTCTCCTAGGTAAACCTCAAGGGGGATGTTGGCTCAAGTGGCAGGTCTCCATCCTTCATGTCACCAGCGTGTCCCCATAGTCAGGGAGGTGTTAGGGCCACGCCAGGCTGAACCTCCGATGGCGGACCCAGTGCTAATGCACAGCACAGAGGCTCGCAGTAAGTGGGTGGCAGAACTGTCTGCCAGGGACACGGGGGCAGAGGCTGTGTCTGGTGGGTGGAGAGTAGAGGTCTGGAGAGCTATGGACTGTGTCCGTTGGGTGGCTGCTCCCGAGGGGTTCAGGGAAAGGTGCCGCCAGGCAGCCCTGAGCAGACCAGGGAGGGAGACAGGCATTTAACTATTCTTAGCAAAGCCAAGAATAGCAAGGGAAGCAGGCAGGGTCGAGCTGCCCTGGAGAGGGGCATTGACAGCTCTTATGAAACCTAAGACTTCACATTGTTTCTGTCCTTGGGGTCTCTGGGATTCGGGGTCAGCAGATGCTGGCCTGACCTGCACTCCGCAGGAATTGTGGATGTGGAGAGCATGTGACCAATGGTTACTGACACAGCCGAATTTTCCGGAAGGGCCACATGAGTTGGGGTGCCTTTGAACATTCCCAGCACCTGTTAGTGGAATCAGGCAGCAGAGGCCAGGCCAGAGTGGGCATGGGATGGCACTCTCACATCTAGAACCAGCCCATCACAGTGCACGCCACAGCTTTCTGAGATGGGGTGCTGAGGCCAGAGAAGCAGTGTCTCTGGCCAGCTCAGGCCTCTGGTACGGTCGCTGCAGGGCCCATCCAGGCTGGAAGTTACACTTATCTGCTCCTTGTGGGGCTCCTAAGTCTCTCCTGGATCTTTTTGTCTGTCCCTGTGCCATCCGGTAGGAATGCTTGCTAGCTGCAGCTAACAGCTCCAGGCCTAGCTGCCAGGCCTCAAGATTCGTGGTCCACACTTCCTGTCACACACTTCTGACAGTGCAGCATCCTGCTCCCCTGTGTCCGTGTCTGTGAAACTGATGCTGGTGGCACTGACCCCAGGCTGTAGGCCCCAGGGTCCAGTGTGTGAAGTTCTGGGGCACATCTGTGTGTATTGCCATGGTTTGACAACTCTCTGTAGCTTGCTGTTGGAAGTCTTCCCTATCTTTCACATGCCCCTGGTCATGTGTGCTGTGCTGTGATGTGTCCCTGTGTGACTCCCCAGATTATTTGGCATGTTACTTCTGTCTCTTCATGTCATGAGGAACAGGCGTGGGCAATCCCGTCAGCTGCTCAGGAACGGCCACGAGTGGAACTATGGGGTCTTAAGAGCTGTGTTTGTTGTCATAACTGCCAACTCATGTTTGAAGAGAGTGCTAGCAGTCTCCCACAGCATCCCCCCAACCTCTCTCTGCTGAGCCCCTTCCCTTCCCATTCTCTGTTTCCAAGACAGCCATCCATCAGCAACTCTCGACTGTTGGGTTTATGCAACACACTTGTTCATATGGCATATTCTGTGGTGCCCAGATGCCCACACACAGCACATGCTTAGGTCACATGAAAGTCTCAGGTGTCCTCATTTCTTGGGCGTTGTGAGAGCCTGGTTCTCGCGCTGGCCTGGGACTCTCAGGAGACTAGGCTGTCTGGCAGCAAACCCAAGGGGCCTTACCAGCCTCCCACCAGTCTACCCTTCCCAGGACCCAGGCTACCGTGGGTGTAACTGGGCTCAGCTGGACCTTTGCCATTAGGGTGGGTTTGCTGAGGAAAGGGGCACCCCAGACTGTCCAAGGCCACACACAAATGGTATGATGCAGGTAGCAGCTATGTCCGTGGCTGCTTCCCCGTACCCCATGATATAGAGGAGGCCTAAGGCTCCCCAAAAGCTGCCTGCTCAAGGTCAAACCACCAGCAGGTGGCTCAGATGGTCTTTGTCAGCCACCAGCTCCCGCAAGACTCCTCTTCCTCCACAGTGGGAACAGCTGAGCTGCTGCGGTGCAGCCTGGCTCCCTTCCTCCTGGGTTCCAGGTCTATAAACTGACTCAGGAAGCAGAGTCAGCCTCTCGCAGAAGGGCCCACAACTTCATGGTTACCTAGGGAGCGCCCCGTAGCCTCTTGACATGCCACAGGGACCTGGGCCAGTCTCCCCTTGCCCATGGAAAGCACTGAAGGCCCACCCAGTGTGTCCTACCCACATCCTGTGCCTCCCACTGTGCCTCTCTGCCAGGCCTCATGTGGGTCCAGACATCCTTGTCTTGGTGGGCAAGGCTACTTCTGGACGTGGCCTCAGCCCTTGAGCTGCCTTGTAACTGAACAGGGACTCTCGGGAGAGCAAGGGGCAGGGAGCCAGGGCCCTGGTGACCATGTGGCATGACGGTCCATCTGCCTTCTGCTTGGGCTTCGAGCTGTTCCTGAGCCACCCCATCCCGGAACTCTGCACTCACGCAGCCTCTGGCCTGCTGGCGCTGGAGCCAGTGCAGAACCCTGCAGCACCCAGGTCCTCACCCCCCATAACCCTGGGGCAGAGCTGGCCCTGTCCCTTGTCTGTTCGCCCCTCATGCTATGAATGTCAGCCTTAGTGAGTCCCTCCTTGACCGTGTGGTCTTCTGACCATGGACACCTTCAGGTGACCTATGTGGTCAGTCAACCAGAGCCTTCTCCAGGGTCACTGGCTTAACCAAAGGCTCACCCATTCGCATGTCACGACGTCAGCCTGCCCAGGTGACTCCCAACCCCTCATGGGCACCCCAATCCACTCCTAGGTCATTGGGCAGAGCTCACAAGTGATGTAAAAAATTGGAGTCTGGTGGGGCTGGAGAGGTGGATTAGGGGTTAAGCCTCTGCCTTGCAGGCGGAAGGTCCTGAGTTCAGATCCTAGACCCCACGTATAAACGCCAGGTGGAAGCGTTTCTGGTCCTGGTAGGGCGGAACCTGTGAATCCCGGGGCAGAGTAAATGAGGAGGTGGAGGCGGTCCATGGTGGTTCCCGAATTCGCCCGTGGTTCTACACACACATACATGCACACACACACACACATACATACATACATACACCCACGCGCACACACCCACACACGCATAATTGAATAAATAATAAAAAAAATTGGAGTCCGGTGGAGGGGCTGAACAGGTGCTGCTCTTCCCTCCTGCTCCCCTTTAGAAGCTCTTCCTGTCCCTAAGCAGCCCTGCGCTCCAGCAGCGGGCCTCCACAATATGTTCTTGCTTGCTCTGCTAGAGCCTTCCACAGCTCCCTATTGCCTCCAAGACTTTTAGCAGAACAGCAGTGAGGTGTGTGAAGGGAAGTGACTGCAGTCTGGGCTCCCAGTCACACTTGAGTCTGAATGAGCCGCCGATGTCCAGGAGGGCTGGCTCAACTAGACTCAGGAGGGCCAGACCTAGATGTAGGCAGAATGGTGGAGCAGTAGGCAGAGGCTGACTGTGGATAAGTGTTGACCAAGTGTTAAGCACACCACTGGTCTTTACAGCATGCAACTAGGGAAAGGGGCAGTGCTTGGGGAGACTGGACAGAGCCAAGCTGCAGCAGGAGCATTGGGGTGGGCCCCCAGGATGGCTTCAGGGGTTGTCTGCTGGGCACCCTTCAGCTAAGCCACCAGGCCTCCTGGGCTCTCCTGCACCACCACAGCTCCCTGTGTCTCAGCCCTGTACCGTTCAGTCCTGCTCACATGCAATCACTCTGTAGCCCACTCTGTAGCCTACAGAAACCCAGAGGCCTCAGGAACATCCTGCTTCCTGTGGCCAACGCTGTCCCTAGGATGCAAGGGCCCAGAGAAGTTAAGTAACTTGTCACGGGCCCCTGCTCTGCTGTAGAATGGAGATTTAAGCTCAGTGTGCTGCCCAGCATGTCTCTGTAGTTTCAGCCCCTCCCTGCCTCACGTTCCAATGAGAAGCCATGGTTTTGGAGTGTGGGGATCTGTTTGATCCATGGCTGTGCTCAGCTGCCCTGGGGGGAACATTGTCTGTTCACAGTTGAGGGATCACAGCAGCCCTTGGCTTCCCTCTGGAGGGGTGGGACACCGTCAGCTGCAAGACACAGCCATGGCTCCTTGAAGAACCTATGGGGTATGGTGGATAGAGAGACCGCCACCTGCTGGGCTGTCACAGCTACTAGGGACCCGTGCAGCGCACGTCTCTGCCTTGCGCATCCAGCATCGTGACGTGTGCCTGCAGGACCACATGGCATGCTCACTCTTGCAGCCCCAGGCTGTCTCCATGGCCCGTCGTCCTTCACAGTGGCTTGGGCAGCTCCTGGTCTCTGTGGTCTCTGCTCCCCAACCCTGGACACTGTGGTTCCCTCCCTTCAGCCACAGTGCCTAGGTATGGTCACCCCCTGCCATACTAGGCTTGGGTCACATGCGCAACTTTTCCAGGATTTGGGACTTCTATTCCTCCTGCCCATCCCCTGGCCCCCATAAACACACAGAACACGCCCACGCGCGCAATCCTTCAGCCCTCCCCCCCTCAGAATGGACCCTCTCTGCATCACACTCCATTGAGAAACAATTGTCAAGGCCTCCCACGGGGACCAAGGCTTTGCCTGACCATAGTATTTGTTGTGTGGGCAGCACAAGGTACCTGCCAGGTGGACACGTGGACAGCCGTGGACACGTCCTCAGGGCCATCTGCCCTGTCCATTCTTGGCAAGAGTCTTGGCGCCTTCCTCACTTTGGCTTGCAGCCAGACAGGACAGAATGCCATCTTACCCATCCTCCATGGAAGGAAGGATGGGACGAGGGCCAGGGGCTGCTTCAGGTGATCAGAGTAAGACCCTTCAGGCACCATCGCTGACCACTTCCTGTCCTCCCAGGAAGCCTGAGAAGGGAGTCCAGTACCTCATCGAGCGTGGCTTCGTGCCCGACACGCCAGTAGGGGTAGCCCACTTCCTGCTGCAGCGCAAGGGCCTCAGCCGCCAGATGATCGGGGAGTTCCTGGGCAACCGGCAGAAGCAGTTCAATCGCGACGTGCTTGAGTAAGTTCTGGGCTACCAAAGCCTCATTCCACACAAGCCCAACACACACTGTTAGTCACAAGGCCCCTCATATGCCACGACCCTGTGCTCACGCGTGTGCTTGCTGGGATGAATGTCCCATGTTATCCCGCGGATAGATCTGGGACCTCTGCAGGTATCAAAGTCCCACCATCCTGCTGCAGCTCCATCCCCAGGTTAGGGGTAGAGCCCAGTACGGTGCTAACGTGGAAGCAGCTGGCGCCCCTCATTGGGTGGGGTGATAACAGAGGCTGGTCTGCACCCGTTCCAGAGACAAAGTTGCTCTGACTTTTCCCACTGTTTTGGATCCACAGGTGATTGAATGTGAGGTTGGGAACAATGTCTGTGTGGGCCTGATAACACCAAGTCCTTCTCATCTCTCTCTGGATCCCTACACCACACCATTTCACAGGTCCACATCCTGCCAGGTACACACACACACACACACACACACACACACACACACACACACACACACGGCCAGCGTGTCTCCCTGACCACAGCCCCCCTAAGCCTTTACTCCTTGTCTCTGCCAGCATGTCTCACCATGACCCCATCCCCCCACTCGCATCCTTCTTCCTTGTCTCTGTGTCCCATTGCTACAGTACAGTTGGTTCAGCCCAACCCTGAGCCACACTTCGAGGTAACCCACAGGGTTGTGGCCCCCCGTGGTAGTGCTGGCAGGAAGGAGCCGGACAGCTGGGCCCTACCCCTTCCCAAACCCACACCTGATCTGACTACACTTTGCGCCCTTAGACCTGCAGACTATACAGAGAAGTGGACTTCCATTTCCCGCAGCCCCCTTTCTGTCATGAGGGGTACTCTCATGACAGCTGCATACTGCTGTGCCACCTTAGTGTTTCTTCCCTGACCACTTACCGGATGGGGGAGTGGCAGGGGGTAATCATTGCAGCCCCTTGCCTGCCTTGGTCCCCAGCCATGTGGTTAAGGGTTGACACAACACAAAGGCTGGGCAGGGAGAAATCATGGGGGGGAGGGATCACCTAGCCCCAATGATAGCATCATGGTCCTGCTGTGGGGCACAGTGGGACAGGCAGGCCAGCAGCTCTGCACTGTAGTGTGGTCTCACAGGCTCAGGCAGGACCGATGTGGCCGCTGTCCCTTTGCTCACGTGAGCACCAAGACCAAGGAGGTAGGGCTGTGCCTATGACTCACTCAGCTGCCCCGTGTGTGTATCAATATGCCTAGACATGCAGGTCAAGGGACCAGGACCTGCAGTGGAGACTGGTGCCCTCCTTCCCTCCGCCAAGAGTGTGCAGCAGGCTCCTCCACCTTCTCTAGCCCCCCTGGATCTCAAGTGCTGCTCTGCTCTTGTGATCCAGTGGCCACATGGTAGACCCTGTGCTGTACTGTTGCCTCCCACAGGTCCTTCCCTCCCCACTCCTTCCGAAGGTTTCTGACCACAGGAAATCCTCTCATTGTTCTCCTCCCATCAGAAAATAGCAGCTTGGGGAAGGAGCAAGGCCCCAGGCCTGGGTGGGGGCGCTCTAGTGACACCTAGGCCTCTAGTTCCACGGGGAGATTGGCCCTGGGTGATGACATTTCTGCAGCCCACTGCAGCTACTGGCCAGTGGCAGCTGCCTTCAGAAGTGAAGTTGGACAGGAAGCTTCCTGGGCAGTGCCCAGGGCTTACCACCGAGGCACCTACTCCTGCCTCCCCTCCTGCCCTGACCCACCATATGCCCCCCCCAAGAGCAAAGCATCCTTGTATGCTCCTGAGGGTCCTCCCTCCCTCCTGGAAACACAGAGGACCCTCTGGGGTGTCCTGTGCACTTCATGATAGGTAAACTGCCCTGCTCGTGTGCTCCGTCCCTCTCTAGAGAGCCACACGCACATCTGAAGTGGCCCTGCAGATTCAGGGTCTACAGTCATCCCAGAAGCCTGGGATCTTCAGGTGTCTCAGGTGTTGCTTGCTGACTGCCTAAATGCAGCTGTTCTCTTGGGCTGTGGGGCGTGGGGGTCAGGTATGTCACCCCCAAGGGCTTGGCCACCCACAGGCCGCTGTCTGTGTTCCAGCTGCGTGGTGGACGAGATGGACTTTTCCGCTATGGAGCTGGACGAGGCCCTCCGCAAGTTCCAGGCGCACATCCGAGTCCAGGGGGAGGCTCAGAAGGTGGAGCGGCTCATCGAGGCGTTCAGGTCAGGCCCCGTGGGGCACAAAGTGGGGTGTGGTCAGCGGGGGACCTGCAGGGATTCAGGCCCAAGGCCTTTGTCCCCTGCCCTATGGCAGGGCAGGTGTCTACACAGGTGGCTTCCTGGGCTCCAGGCGCTGCACTGGCCCTTTGCTCTTCATACTCCTGGTTTGGCAGGACACTACTTCAGGTGTCCAGATAGGAGACTGAAGCGGAGAGCCACAGTCCCTGCTGGAGCTGTCGCCCGGGCCTCTGGACTTACCATAGGAGCCCTACAGCCATGTGGCCTGGGTTCCTCTCCAAGTACACTGTATGATGTACATGACCTTGCATGGATCACTTTGCTGAGACCCACTTTCTCCACATGCCTGGGGAAGAGCGGAAGACTGAGTGGCCCACAGCAGGCCGCAGTCATTCCTTCTCAGTCTGCATGGTGTGTCCGTGCTGGGGCCTGGGCAGAGAAACCTCTCGCCTGTTGCTTCACGGGAGGTAGGACCAGGACAACAGGAACTGGAAGGGGGAGAACCTCAGATGACCTTGAGTCCCCCCTGGGTCTATAGTCTCCTGGAGTCAGAGGGACCACAGTGGGGCCAAAGGTCAGGCCAATTTGAGCAGACAGCACAGGCGGAAAGCTCAGGTGGGTGGAGCCTGGCTGGGTGGAGGCAGCTGCGCCTCCTGCAGCCCTCACCTGTTCTTGCAGCCAGCGGTACTGCGTCTGCAACCCTGGGGTGGTGCGGCAGTTCCGGAACCCAGACACCATCTTCATCTTGGCCTTTGCCATCATCCTGCTCAACACAGACATGTACAGCCCCAACGTCAAGCCTGAGCGCAAGATGAAGCTGGAGGACTTCGTCAAGAACCTTCGAGGTGAGCGACCTACTGTATAGGTGACGTGTGATAGTTCAACCAGGCTGTCTTCCATCCTGGGCCAGAGGTGCCTAAGAGTGCTCAGGCAGAACAATGGGGTGCAGCCTGCACTCCATGACCAGGGCCTGGAGTGTTGCTCCAAGTGTCTGGAGCTGACTGGTGAGCAGTTTGAAAGGGCTCTGTCCTGCCTGTCAGCCTACTGCTCGCTGGGGAGGGGGTGGGCTGTGGAAATACCATTCTCAGTGCCAGGGAAGCAGGACTTGGAGCTCCGGCTAGGATGCTGCCTCCACCTGCCCCTGGAGACGGTCCTTGGGATACAGTGCCCACGGATGAGCTGCCTAGCTGTCGCCTGTCTCCTTCACCTGCACCAACTGCCCTTCACTCCTTCCAGGCAGGACGACACCCTTAGACTGTGCTCTCAGCTGTGGCTGGGCTTTTAGAGTATATCTCCCCTGCTGGCAGGGCCCCTGTCTCAGGGAAGGTCACCTGCCTTCATAGTAATGACTTTAGGGTTTGTATGCACCCCCACCCCTCTCCCAGCCTGGTGTCTTCGGTCTCGTTTTCCATGTGCTTCAGAGCAGGGACCAAGGCTCAGAGAATGGGGCCTCCTCCATGCCTGTGGCCCTCGTTCTTGGGTGTGCACAGTAAGCCTGAGGGGCTACCTACCAGGTTGTCAGTAGTGTCCAGGTCACTTGAGAAATGCGGCCACTGCTGGCCGCACATGTGTCTCATGAGGCTCCCAGATGGTTCCCTGAGTGGCAGAGGCCAAGAGGCCCCAGCCCACTGCTCCCCCAGCCTCTGGTGTGTGGTGGTGTGGGCTGAGCTCCCAGGAGGACCCTGCTTTCTCTCCTGAGAGCTGAGTTTTTCTCCTTGGAATGTTTTATCTTTGAGGTGGTCCATGTGCCTGCATTTAGAGTGGCCTGGGTCACACTGGTCCCCACCCTGGCCATGGAATGTCAGCATGCTATGTGGATTTGGCCACGGTGTACTGTGCGTGTCGTGGCACTGCTTCCTTCTCATGTGTCTCGCCCCCATGTCACCCGTGCTGTTGCACAGAGGACATCAAGCCCAGGGCGTGGCTTGCCCACCCAGTTATGAGCTGGAAAGGGCTGTGGCTAGGGCTTGGCTTGAGGCCCATCAGATGCCAACTCACAGATCTGGGCTACACAGCCTACCCTCACTCCAGCCTCAGTTTCCCCACCTGTGCCACAGGGCTGTGTAATGATGTGAGGTGCTGCTGGTGATGTGGGGCATCATGGGCCACTGGTCCTAGAGGGGTGACTCAGAAGAAGGACACAGCCCAGAACCAGGAAAGGGTCACCCCTCAGACTCCTCATAGAAACCCGAGGTCAAATCAAGCACCGCTGCCCCAGCTCCCCTCATGTCTAGCCACTGTCCCCTGCCCAGGAGTGGATGATGGTGAGGACATTCCCCGGGAGATGCTGATCGGTATCTACGAGCGCATCCGTAAGCGGGAACTGAAGACCAACGAGGACCACGTGTCCCAAGTGCAGAAGGTAGAGAAGCTCATCGTGGGCAAAAAGCCGGTACGTGTGGGCTGGACCCTCGAGGCCTGGCTGGGGTTTTTCAAGGGGCTCCTGCGGTGTTTGGGAACTATAGCAGCTTTGTGCCCTGAGAACGTGAGGCCCTTCGTGACCCCCGCTAGCCTGTCAGTACCTGCCCAGTAGTGACCCAAGGTGACCTCAGCTCCACCAAGAGCCCGTGGAGTGTCAGAACCTCTCCTTGGGGTTTTCCTGGTGTGAGGGGTGTGCTCTTGGGCTGGCTCCTCAGCACATGAACGTTGATGTTTGCTTACTGTCTCCCACAGATCGGATCTCTGCACCACGGGCTGGGCTGTGTGAGTATCCCATTGGGGCCACGCTCGCTTCAGCTTCTTCCAGGGACAGAGTTCTATAGTTCAAGTACAGGGCCTTCCCACATGCCCCAGGATGCGCACGCACACACGCCCATGTGCGCGCTTGCCCCAACATGCCCGTCCATATGTCCTCAGCTCAGAGGTAGCTCTCCACCCGGGGTCCTGTAAGGAACATTGTAGTACCCCATCCTCCTGCCTGTGCCCTGGACCTCTGCAGCCCATATCCGTTCCTGAGCACATACAACTGTACCACAGTGACTGCTTCCCCCTTCCTGAACCCAGCAGCCTCACCAGGCAGCCACTGATACCCTGTCACGAGCTTGTATCTTGTGTCTCTAAACCATCCGTGTCCTGCGCGAGTAAGGGCTCCCAGAGCCAGGCTGAACCTCACAGGTGGCATGTCCCTCAGCCCTGGGGTAGATACCAGCTGAATGTGGTGAGGTTGCTGGGGACCCTAAAAACTGTTTGGTGTCTTTAGCAGCAGAGCCCTGAGCACAGGATGAGACCTGGCCAGCACTAGGGAGCGCAGGCTCGGGTTTAGAAAACGCTTTCAGGCATCAGAACCAGGGCACCCTGGAGAAGGGGCTGGCAGACAGAGTCCCTGCTGGTTCAAGGAGATCTGGGCTCTGCAGTGGCCTAGTCAGAGTACTGGGGACCAGCGAGTTACTCAGCGTCCAGTGCCTTGGCTTCCTCGCCTGGAGAAGAGGCTGGAAAGTGTCCCAGAAACAGATTGGCTTATGTGTGAGAGACTCTCTGGGGGGCTTGGAGTGCACGGCCTCATCTCTGGCACCCTGGAAGTATGGTGGGTGCTGAGTCCCTTGAACAGATGGAAAGGAGGGTCTGTGGACATAGTGTTCCCACCGAGTGCCCCTGGAGACAGAGACCCCCAGTCCTGCACAATCTCAAGGCCCCAGAGGAAGGCGGCGACTGCAGCTGCGCATCTCTCCCCACACAGGTGCTGTCTCTGCCCCATCGGCGACTGGTCTGCTACTGCCGGCTCTTTGAGGTCCCAGATCCCAATAAGCCCCAGAAGCTGGGGCTACACCAGAGAGAGATCTTCCTGTTCAATGACCTCCTGGTGGTACGTGGACGGGGAGGGATCTGGCTTCTCCCTGTGTACGTGGACGGGAGAATTTACTAGAGTAGTAGAGAGACTCCAGGTCAGGGTGTCCGTGAAGAAGGAAGTTCCTTGGCCCAAGTGAACGTCCATGGAGCCTGATGCTGGAGTGCCAGATGTATAGGGCTCTGCTCTGAGCAGTGCAGCCTAAGAAAGTCTCTGTCTGAGACTTGGAGCAGAGGATCTGACCCCAGCTTGCACCCTCCGTCCCTGCCTGAGTCCATCATGGCCGCTTGGCAGTACAGAACTATCTGACTGGTTCCCTGGGTCACACACCCCACAAGCTGCAGAGAGAGTTCTGTCCACCAGAACAGGTGTGAGGAAAAGGACCAGCAGCTAATGCAGGTGTCTGGTGGGGATGCCTGCTGCAGAGGCAGACTTGTCCTTGCACCTCTGTCCCCTCTGGAGACTAGAGCTGAGACACGAAGTTCACACTATTAATTAGGCTTCTAGTCTTGAGCAGGTCATCCCACATCTGAGCCTCAGCATCCTCACATCTACCTGGAAGTCTCTGGGCAGAAGAAGGGCTCCCCATCCTCCTGCTCCTCCTCAGAGGTGTCCCCCAAGAGCAAGCCATGGCCTCCGAGGACAGCACTGCCTTGGCTGCCTGCAGGGAGCAGTCCCTGAGACCACCCACAGCCACAGGCTGCCTCTGCACCCTGGGCCCTGCCGCCAGGCAGGATGGCTTTGGCCTCACAGGGATAGGAACCAGTCCATCCTGCCCTGCTGTGACGGGTCACCCTCGCTGCAAACATGACAGCTCGGCTGTGTCTCCACCCCTAGGTCACCAAGATCTTCCAAAAGAAGAAGAACTCGGTGACATACAGCTTCCGACAGTCCTTCTCCCTGTGCGGCATGCAGGTCCTGCTCTTCGAGAACCAGCGTGAGTCCTGGGCGCAGGTGCCTGTGGCTGCCCTGCCCACCCTGCCTTCTCAGCTGGGATCCAGGACTCCTGGCTGTGCCCTCTGAGCAATGGCTAGGCCGGGGAGGCTCTGCCAAGGGCTCCCAGGGTTTCAAGGGGAGGCAGAGTGGTGCACTGTATGAAGTGTCCTGCGTTCTGCGATGCAGGCACGCCAGGAAAGCAGTCCAGAGTGGCTGCAGAAAGTGAAAGCTGGGCTCAGTCCCTGAGACACCAAGACTTGGAGTCAGGGCAGAGCGGGTTGGATATAGGAAGCTCCCAGCATGAGGCCAGGAGGCCATTAGAGAGAGAATAACTGTTGCCCTTCATTCTCTGAGGGCACAAGAAAGATAGTTCACCCAGCTGAGGAGCCACTGTTCTCGTCCAGGGGCCTCCGTGATGGCCCTTCTGAGAGGTGGCCCTGTTCTCAGTGCTGAGGAAGCAGCCCAGGTCACAAAAAAGAGGCCATTTCCTATTTAGTTCTGCATCTGTGGAGGCCAGCGCAGGGCCCGCGCACATGCACCCATCCTTGCCGTCCAGCTAGGCCGCTCTAGACCTCACGGAGCTCTTCTCCTCTACAGACTATCCCAATGGCATCCGGTTGACATCTGCTGTCCCGGGGGCAGACATCAAAGTGCTAATAAACTTCAACGCTCCCAACCCTCAGGACCGGAAGAAGTTCACTGATGACCTGCGGGAGTCAGTGGCCGAAGTGCAGGAGATGGAGAAGCACCGCATCGAGTGTAAGTGTCTCATGGCCACGTCCCCCAGAGCCCAGAGGTGAGACGGCCAGGTCCTCGCCTCCCAACCCATCGACACTGTTCTCCCATCTAGGTGTCCCTCTCTGTAGGCACATGGGAGCCCCCCAGCCGCAGACCCCTCCTCTGCTCTGAGATCTGGGGCTCACAGCCCCTCCCGCTCTCTTGCAGCTGAGTTGGAGAAGCAGAAGGGTGTGGCACGGCCCAGCATGTCACAGTGCTCTAGCCTCAAAAAGGAGTCGGGCAACGGGAGCCTGAGCCGGGCCTGCCTGGACGACAGCTACGCGAGCGGAGAGGGCCTCAAGCGCAGCGCCCTGAGCAGCTCCCTGCGCGACCTCTCGGAAGCGGGTAAGAGCCGGGCCGAGCTGGCCTCCTGGCCAGTGCATGCAGAGCTGAGGCTGGGCGCCCACGGGCAGCCAGGCCCACAGCACACGCTCAGGGGCTCCGTGAGGGGCACGAGGAGCGTCCGGGCCACCAGGGAGAGGCGATCCGTGCGCACAGTAGGGCTGGCCCCCAGGTCCCTTTCTTCTCCACGGGTGCTTCGTAGCGTCCATGTGCTCTGCGCTGCTGCGTCCCACGCTCTATGCTGATGAAACTGAGTGGAGCCCCCTTGCGCTGTCTGGGGCTCCACACTTTGCCGCTGTCCTGGTCCCGCCTCCTGTAGGGCTCCTTTCCCAGGCCTCTGTCACCTGGAGGGCAGTGCCACGGCCAGGGTGGCTGGCTCAGAACGTCAGGAAGTCCTGCCGGAAGCCTGTGTTTAACCTCCTGCCAGCCACTGGCCCAGCTCGGTGCTCCTGGAGGGCTTCATGCTTTAGGGAGCCTGCGCCGTCTGGCCTCGGACTGGAGGAGCAGTGGGGGCCAGGGGACTTCCACAGGGCAATGGGCGTTGTCTTCCCACGTGTGTGGGCGGGGCCTCAGGAAGCCTGCTGCAGCGCTGCCTCGCTCGCTTACTCATTTCTCGGAAACCGTTTTTTCCTTTTTGAGTTCTTTCCTTTTGTCATCTTTTCCATAGTAAAACCAAAGTCCTGGCCAGCATGAGGGTCTGGGCCAGGGCTCCTCAACTGGGGGACTGCAGAGTCGCCGGGTCCAGCCTCGGCCACCACGGCCAGCAGCATCTGCCCAGCTCTGAGCATCTTCTGGAATGTCCAGAAGTACCAGCTGCTCCCTGGTTGAGAACCCCTGGCTTCCTGGTGGTCTTGTTCACTCCAGCCCATGTCACTGGACTGCTTGGCCCTGGGATGGTTTGCGTCTGTGCAGTGGCCCTGCTGTGGCCGGGGATGGCAGGACCGTGTGCAGCCACTGGCCTGGCCCCCCAGCCTCGGACGCGCAGCCCAGATCAGGCAGAGGACACGCGTGCCCCAAAGATGCTAGCAGGGCAGGGAAAAGCCAGCTCCAGAGCCAGGCGACCAGCTCCCAGCAGACAGCGGGAGCCTGAGTGGTGAGGGGAGCCGTCGGGAAGAGACAACCTCGGTCACACTCCGGAGCAGCTGTGTCCAATGTGCCGAAGCCCGGCCTGGTTCTCCACAGCTGAACTGCCCGGCACCAAGTCCCCGCAGAGATGAAGAGTCCAGCCACGCCACTCCTGCCCGGAGGTGTCCACCGGCGTCTGTGGGCAGCCTCGGTTCTACAGGAGTCTTTGTCCCCACTCTTGGTCAGTCAGGCCCAGCTGACCAGTCAGCATGAGAAGAATCTGGAACCCACCTGTGCTACACACAAGGCTCGGGGGCCTCACAAGTGGGGAGGTCGCTGAGGGCCACAGTTCCAGGAAACAAGCTCGTCCTGCCTCTGAGCTCTGCTAAGACTGAAGACCACGCCCGGCACCTCCGAGGTGCTCATGTGCGGCCCGCGCCCTGCTCCACTGGCCCAGATGTTTGCGCGAGCTTGACGGGGTGTGGAGAGAGCTGCTGGCCGTCCGTCTCCCAGGCCGAGCTGGAAGGACATGAGTCCTTCAGCCTTTTCTACAGATTTTGGGTGTTAGAGGAGCTGAAAGAGACTCTCTGCCCGTCACACGGTCCTGCAGTGCCACAGTCGCCCAACGGGGAGTGGCAATCTGAAACTAAGAGTCTACGCAAGACCAGGTGTGTCACTCCTGGGCCTACCTCTCCTACGTACACAGGGGACTCTTGAGCACTCGGCCAGCCCACCTGATGGGACGGCATCCTGCTGGGCCCCATAACCCTGGATCGTGACTTCTTCACATTTGCATGGCCGCAACCAGGCTGAAGGACACAGACACTTTGAGCAGCAGCTGCAGTATCTGCACCACAGACACTGAAAGGAACAGCAGCCTCGGCGTGCTGCCCTGCCAGGTCAGCTCCAGCATGGTGTGCCAGTCGCAGCCAGTGCCGCTCTTGTGGACGCTTACACCCCTGCACACCATCACTTCCTGAGAGCCTCAGGCCCGGCCTTCCTGGAGCGAGTGGATAAAAAGACCTCACCCACCTTCAGCCTAGACTCCTTCAGTTGAGGGACGTGAGACTCGGGAGCCAGGGCTGGGAAGGCCTCCTGCCCTCATCAGGGCACTGCACAAACCAAACCTCCGTCCCAGAGGCACCTGAGGACAAGGGCCCCATGGCGTCCCAAAAGGCCAGGGGATATATATATGTGTGAGCATGTGTCCACGTGGATATGCATATATATATGAAATCTGCAGGAGCAGGGTCTCATGTTACTGCAGAAGTCTCATTACCCACCTACCCCCTCAGCTCAGGCTGCACCACGTCAGTGAGCAAGCAGGAGTTTGGGGCAACAGGGTCCCCCCAAAGCTTTCTAAAGACCGGTCCAGTATCCGCATCACAAATCTAAAACATGTCCTCCCCTCATGGAGCCGTCACGCCATTGTTTCAAAGCTCCTGCCTGCATTGCTGCCGGCCTCCTCACCAAACCCCTCCCCGAGCCCCCACCTGGCGCTGGCAGGCAGGCGGCCCCCGCTCTGGGTGCTGGCAGCGCAGGCAGGCAGGCAGCGGTGGCGCCAGGCCTGGGTTCGCGTCTAACCTCTGGTATTGCATGTTCTGGGCAGGGAAGCGAGGGCGACGCAGCAGTGCAGGATCGCTAGAGAGCAATGTGGAAGTAAGTAGGAAGCATCCCTGTCTGGCTGGCTGTCCTGTTGTCCATCCGCGGTTTACTTCTGTCTTCTTTGCTCTTCCTTCCCTTCCCACAGCACAGACTCGGCCCTCCCGCCCCTGCCTGCCTCCACCCGCATGCAGCTTTCTGCCTAGAAGCGTCCGTGCTTCTCACCGCTTGTTCCACCGACAGTGGGGGGTCGGGCGTGAATGTCGTGTTCTCATTACCACCTAACTCCTGTGCCATGGTCCCTGAGCATGGTTAGCATCCTGGCTTTTGGGTCCCGCCCGGGGCACCAGCGCCACCCGCCCCTCAGCTCTGCTGTGGGATGCGTTGGCCACTCGCCTGCCCCCGCTCCGCCATCCATCGCTTCCTTCCTGGAGTTTCACTGGCTGTGTGTCTGGGGTCTGGACACCATGAATTGCATAGCTAGCTCACGGGAGGAGCATCTGCGAGAAAGAAGGGTCAGAGTGGATTTCATGAGGTCTCATTCACCCTCCACATCGCCCCCACACCCACCTGTCAGCTGGCAGACCTTCTTTTCCCTTTCCTCTTTGGTTTACGGTAGGGAGCCCCACCTAAGGGCCGAGGTGGCCTCCTTCCCCAGGAGAAGGCTGCAGGGTCTCAGCTGCCCAACACTACCTTCCCAGACACCTGGACCCCTCTTGTGGAGGTCCCAGGAAAGTTTAAGACACAACCTTGCAGGAATCCAGTTCCTTTTTCATACTCGGCGCCCCTCCCGCCTCACTTCTTGCCAAGGACACCTTACTCAAGTCACCGCGGCCTGAGACTCAGCCTGGCACCCATGGCAACAGCCGAAGCCACGCTTGTGCTGCTGCGCAGAAAGGAGGCCCCCACACACCCCACTTGGCCCGGGCCCAGCCTCCAGAGGCCCTGCACAGGGGCTGCGGCGGGCTGAGCTCACCTCCCTCCTGCTCTCTGGGCATCACCGGAGCCGAGGGCCCAGCCAGAGGGTGACTTCTTGAGATGGGTCTGGCCTGCATGCTTCAAGCTCTTTTAATTTTGGTTTCTATGAATTTCCTTTTTTAGGGCTCCATCATTAGCAGTCCTCACATGCGCCGGAGAGCAACATCAACACGAGAGTGCCCACCTCGCCCCCCCCAGCCCGTGCCTAACTCTTCCTCCCTCCTGGGCTCCCTGTTTGGGAGCAGAAGAGGGAAGCCCCCTCCCCAGGTCCACCCACCCTCAGTGCCACCACCTTCCCATGCCCACCACCCGGGGCCCTCAGAGGGCCCGGTGCATGGGCACCATGCCCAGTACTGCCACGTGCAGCAGAACCCACCCCCCTACCACCACCACCACCACTACCACCCACCGCCCCACTTGCAGCACGCGCACCAGTACCACCATGGCCCGCATGGTGGGCACCCCCCATATGGCGGACACATGCACAGCCACCCGCCGATCCCCACAGCCCATGCGGGCCACGCGGCTCACCACCACGGGCAGCCCCCTGCCCCCCCGCCCCCCACCAGCAGCAAGGCCAAACCCAGCGGCATCAGCACAGTCGTGTAGACAGCCCAGGCGGCCGCCCCGCGCACATCAGGCACACAGGGCCCGAGGGCATCAGCCTCAGACCAGCCCAGGGCACTGCTGTACCACATCCTCCGCCCCATGCCCTGGGTAGGCCGGCTCAACCTCACGGAGCAGACCTCCCGCTCGGCGCCATACCCGCCATCGGCCTTGACACGTGCTGGCCGAGGAGATGCGGGCCTGTCTCTACCCGCCAGTCCTGAGCCCTTACACACATCTGCAAACCCAACCTAGAGCAAGAAGACATGAGATCCACACAGACCCCAACCCAGACTTGCTGCGTTAGTGCTGTTGACAATGGGTAAAGCAAATAAGTAGAGAACCCGTAAGTACACCTTCTATAAATATATAAATATATAAATATACACATACCTGCTGTATGGTAGTGTCTGTGAGAGACGATTCATCCACAAAGTTAGCAGCTGGGGCTCCCGAGGACCTCTACCACGTGACAGGAACTCAGTGTGAAACAGGAGAAACCCTCTGCTAGCGCAGGTTCAGAGCCTCCACTATTTTCATACGGAGAAGAGAAGTCCTAGGTGTGGCCGAGTCAGCCGCCACTCTTCACTGTGCCAAGCACCACGCGCCCACCGCCAGCCCCTCCTGTCTGTGCAGTCCCTGTTTAGTAACAGAGCCCTCCCCTAAGTAACCAGTATTATAGCTGCTGCTATTTCAGGGAAGCGCCTAGGGAAGCGCAGTCACCTCCACCGTAGCACTCGGGACAGCCAAGAAGACCTGGCTGTCTCGGGACGCCGGGCCCTCAGACCCTTAGACACTCTGTTCTGCTGCCATTAACTGTGAACTCCCTCGCACACATCCCTTCCCTCCGCACTCACTCGGCGCGTGGCACTCGCCCCCCACGACAGCCTCCGCTCTCATCCTCCACCGAAGTCATAACCCTTCATGGTTCCGGCCCCAGCAGGCGGGTGGCGCGAGCGCCGGGCGGCCTAGGGCCGCGCGTGTGTCCTGTGCTGTGCTGAGTGGCGGCAGTGATCACTGGCCCGTGTCATCGCCGCAGCCACAGGCCCGGCACAGCCCCACCGCCCCTCATGGTCCAGCGAGCTCCCCGGCCCCACATGGCCCAGCTGTGTTCTTGTCGCTTCTGTATGTGACGCCATGCGCTCCCCAGGCCACACGCTGCCGTGTCCGCGTGCCCGGGTCACCCACGGGCTGTACTTTACAGTTTCAGCCCTTCCAGCCACTGCAGGCTCGGCAGCCTCCAGCGCGGCGCTCCTGAACGCCACCCGAGGACACGGCCCTGCCACCCAGAAGCTGCTACGCGACTGGGGGCCACCCAGCACGAGAGACCAGGCACCTCGTGGGGACCACCCATGTCTCCCTCCTCATCCCGCCGTGCCCCGAGGGCACATACCAGCAGATCTGCAAACTGAGCACTTTGTATCTCTGCAGAGAGCAAATCCCCAAACGTGACTTCATGCTGATGACTGAGCCTGTCCGTCCCATCCTCTGTCATCGGCACAGAAAGACGCACCGAGTGTGGTGTGTCCCCCTGGACCCAGGCTGGTGAGGAGGGCCACTCACTGTCCCCATCCCTTGCCCTCCTCACTGGTCAGGCTCGCACGTCTGTCCTGGGGTGAAGGACGCATTGGACGAGGAAGGCGAGCTGTGCTGCATGCCTGTCCTGGGCTGTGCTCTCTGTATTGTACATTTGCAAAATATTCCAGTGTTATTGTTGACAAATAGTTAAAGTAAAGTGATAACACATTAACATGCCGCCTTCTCTTCCCCAACTCTGCTGAATCAACAGTCAAGGCAAACTGTTAGCTTGAGATTGTTCCAGAAAAGACAGGGGTGCTAGCTACAGAACTGCTTTCTGAAAGGCACCATTCAGAGGCCCAAGGACATTCATTCCCCGCCACTGCCCCCCCCCCCCGCCACGGTCTGCAGCCTTGCTCTGGCCAGCCAGGCCTCTGGGACTCTACCTCCCCCAGTGGGTGGGCTCTGTGCACGGGGCTTCCCAGCACACTTCTTGCTCTGGGTTCCCAAGCCCAGGGCGTGTGGGGTTGGGGTGACACCTGGCACCTTGTGCTGATCCCCTTCGTCCAGAGAAGCATCTTAGGAAAAACGTGCTGGATATGGGACTCGACTCTCCAGAACTGGCTGCAGTGTGGACTCTGCCGTCCACCGCTGCTCACACAGGCTGTGTCCCTGCCTGCCACGCGGCCACGGCGCTCAGGGAGAGCCAGGAACGTGGTCACACCAGGCTTCCTGCTGTCGGGATGCATCGGGCACCTGCAGCTGGGGGTGTCTTGTGCTCCTGGGATGGCAGTGAGGTCATGGGTTTGTATTTTTTGAAGCCTCAAAGTTGCACAATAATGTAAAAATAAAGTTCACCCCACGGTAACGTGCGTCTGTGTCCCCAGCAGCCTGGTTGGAGCACAGGCTCCGGCATGCAGCCTGCAGGCGGCTGTGCTGTGCTGCCCTGCAGGGTGGGGGAGCACGTCCTGACCCCCACACTGTGTGCCTCTTTGGATCTGCCACACACGTCCTGAGCGTCTCAAGTGACTCGACTATGGATTGTTCCCATGCTGGGTGTGACGGGGAAGGGCTCCCCTCTGCCCTGGGAGGAAGGCTCAGTGAGCTGAGATCCCACAAATCATGTGCTGCTTTCTGACAGTCCACCATTTCCCTGGGCGCCAGACAGAGAGGGACTGGCCAGCTGTCTGGGCAGCCACTTATCTTGGCTGTAGGCGTGACTGTCTTAAGAAACCCTGGACGAATTTGCCTTGGGGACACTGTAGGAGACTTGGACGGAAGGACCTACAGGGTGCAGAGAGCTCAAACGGGGGCTCTTGCCAAGCTTGGAGGTGTCTAGATGGGCCAAGTCCCCAAATGTCTACAAAGGAACCATGACATAAGGTCATTGCTGTCTGGACACACTGCTGTGACACATTAGTGGCTTCTGCCCAGGTCAAGCTTGAAGATGCGCTAGCTTGTGCCCGCTCCGCTTCCCCCGCGCTGCCTGGCTCCACGGAGCGGCCCGGCCCCAGTGAGGACCCAAGCGAGGGTCACCTCAGTGGGGTCTGACGTTCCCAGAGGGGCCTCTGCTGGTCTGGTGCGCGCTGAGGCTATCTCCACGTGCCACGCCTGTGCCTGGGTGCCTGCTCTGCTGCAAGCGCCTCACAGCCCCGTGCCCCCTCGCCCCACCCTGACCAGCTCAGGATGAAGAAGGCTGAGCTCCAGATTCCTGCCGCCGTTCTGACTGCAAGCTCCTTGGTGACGGTGTCTGGCCAGAGGACCAACCAGGCCTCAATGCTACCAGCGGTTGTACCGTGGCCACATCATCATCATCATCAGTTGCCTGGCCCCTGCTGCCCTCCGCAGTGAGAAGTCTGCTGGGGGTGCAGAGCAGGGCCTGGCCAGGTACACACACTGGCACCTGCCTCCTGCGGGCTATGACAGGTCCTGCCTGTCAACCAGGAAGATCCAGGCCTCGCCCTCAGCAGCTTGGCTTCAGAGCACAGCGGGACCTGCATGTGGCCCCCACTGCAGAATCCTGAGACGAGGGGTGCTTGGGGCCAAGTCCAGGCTCACCTCCTTTCCTGATGGCCGTGTTGGGGAAGCCGCACACTAGCAAGCACCGCACTGTGAATGTTGTCCTCTGACTTCTACCTGTGCGATATGACGGGTGTATTAGTCCCTCCCCCCCATCTTTTGAATTTCTTTTTTGAGAATTAAGGTATTAGAAATAACGGAACTCATAGACTCCAGACATGAAGTGCCATGAGGGGTTAGGGTGCCCCAGAAAACTCAGGGACTCCAGGCACGGAATCTATTCAGAGCAAGGAGCTGGAAACAAACTCAATGGACTTTGCATGTGGAGCACCTCAAGGGAAACAAAGTGGGAGGCCACCAGGTCAGCCTCAGGCTGACACACCTGGGGTTGAAGGAATCAGAGGCAGAGGAGGGGGAGGAAGAGCAGAGGAGGAACAGCACCCCTGAGATGGCGACACCAACACCCAGCGCTCATTGAACTCCACATCATTAACTTTAAAGTCTTAAAAAATCCCTTCCAGGGGCTGGAGAGACGACAGCTCAGGAGTTAAGACGGCCTCCAAGGTCCTGAGTTTGGATCCAGGCCCCATGTAAAAACACCAGGCAGAAACAGTGGTGGCCTGCACATCCGGCCCTGGTGGGCAGAGCCTGGAAAATTCCAGGGCGAAACAAGAAGGTAGAAACAATCCAGGATGATTCCCCAAGTCACCCTTGGTCTTCCACAGGGACACACAGTGCCCTCTGACACACACACACACACACACTATTAAAAATGTCTTCCAACCAGAAATGTTGGTACCGATGAAATGACCTGGGGAAGAGCCGAATCAAGTGCGACAGCAGTTTGGTGGAGCAGGTGTCTTGTACATCTGTCTTATGGCAAAATGAAGACTCAGGAAAACGACATCAAAACAGAAGCAAAAGACATCTCAGCAACAGGAGCACAACAAGTAAGGCAGAAATAAGCATGTGATGCAAAACAGTGCCCCCCCAACCCACGCCCAGCAGACCCCGAAGACGGAAGCCAGTGCGACTGAGGCCTGAGCGCCGCTGGAAGGCTGTGGCTATACAAACCGTGAAGAGTGAAGGGGCGACGCTGGGCCCAGACCAGCCACTGCAGAGAGAAGTCTGAACCGGTTCCCTAAGTGGCAGGTCGCGCCCCTACAGGCCACAGGGTTCAAAACCTGCCAGCTTGACACTGCTCCAGCTCTGCTTTGGGTCTTCCAGGTCCAAGGTCATGTGAGCACACACCGTGGGCAGAAATGCAGCCCACAGCTCCAAGCACATCAAACACAGACCAAACCAGTTTATTCTGGAAATGCAAGAATAGTTTGCTCTTGACATCTTGGACTGTGAGGTTGTCTGGGTGCCAAGCGTCCTCAGCCGAGAGCTCATGCCTGGTGACAAGAGAGGTGGGCACTGGGTGTTGAGACGTGCGTACCGAGGCCAGAGCCCAGCCCTGAACTCAGCAACAGAGTACAGTGTGTCCATAGAATGGGACCCAGGAAGGGCAAGGGTCCCCACCCCATCCACCCCGCTTTTACAACCAAAGTGTCTCTGAATCACCAAATTTCCCCCAGGGGCAAACGGCCCCTAATGGGAATAGTCAGATGGAAAGACAGACCGACAGTTGTCCTGACTTGTTTGCACTTGGTCTTTAGCAACCAGAAGTGGGAGAAGGGCTCATATCCGCCTCTCAGATGATAGGCAGGTGAAGAGACCATGGCTCTGCTAAGGGCCTGCAGCTGTGCAGGGTGCTGTCCCCACATCCAGGGACACCCTGCATCCGACTCCCAACTCTGCATTAAGTGTTGACCCCACTCTGGTCTGCTGTTTTCATCAGAATTCTTCAGTTTCCCTGTCTCATGTAGTGAGGAAGCCAGCTTTCTGTGGAAACACCACGGGATGTGGCAAAGACATGGGGGGAGGGGCTGGTCAGGGGCCACAGCCAGCTGCAGGGACCCAGGCTCAGCAGTAAAGTGCCAGCCAGTTCCCCGCACAGAGGCCCCCAAATCCTGTGGCTAGGAATGTCTCTGGTGTCTTTTAAGTCAGGCTCAGGGGCGGGAGCCTGCTGTGGCTTCCTGGGAAGATCTAGAATGTCCCCAATGAAACCTTCCCTCCCCTGGCTAAGAGTGAGCCAGAGGAAGGGCCTAAAACCACAGCCAAGAGGGATAGCCAGGCACACCGACTTCACACACATGCTCACGGACCTCACATGCTCACGCAGCCACACACGTGCATGCACATACTTCACATGTGCATGCTTACACACCTCACACACGCATGCTCATGCAGCTATATACACGCTTACACACTCACACGCATGCTCACCTCACGTGCATGCTCATTCCACACATGTATGCTCAGGCACCTCACATGCTGATTCTGCACGTGTATGTTCATGCACCTCACATGCGCATGAGACTCACAGACGTGAAAGGTACAGACCATTGGGATTTGCTCTTCCCATCGGTCAGGAAGCGAGGGTGGCCACCGTCTCTGGGCAGCTGCCTCCTGCTTGTGTTTCTAGCCTCACTCATTTCTTGTGGTTAAGGACAGCAGGTCCTGCACCCCAGGATGTGTCCCCCGGGACAGCTGTCTGACCCCTGCAGAGATACCTGGAAATGCCCAGTGCCTCAGGCAGCCCGAGTCCTGTGTTCACCTGAGGTCCAGCAGCAGGACACAGGGCTCCCAGCCCTCTGCAGGGACAGCGAGCCCCGCCTGCTGGCGAGCTGTCCAAACCCACCCCAGGTCACCTTTCAGCTCCGGAGGGTAACAGCTGGCAGGTGATCCTGACACCACCACGTCACGAGGATGACACACACTTTTCCGAGGAAGAACTGCTGAGCCCCTGTGAGCCTTTCTGGCCTCCAGCCCCAGACCACCGCCTGCGCCTGGGCGCTCCCTCGGGAGCTTTGCAGCACCCCTGCCATTTTTCCTGCTCATCAGAAGGCGCAGCCACAGCCCTGAAGTACGCTGGGCAGCAGCTGCCACCTTCCCCCACACACCACCATCTCTGGGCATTCGTTCGGGTCCGCTGTGTTTATGTGAAATATTGATTGATCTTCTAGCATAACTTTTAAAATAGAACCTTATTTTCAGCTCCTGTGTGCTTCTTCCTCTACCACTCTCCATCTTACTGCTTTGAGACAGGTCTTCCACTGAACCTGGCGCTCACTGGATGCTGGTTTGGCTGACCAGCAGGTCCCCGAGATCCTCCTCTCCAGCACGGGGATTCCAGGTGCGTGCTGCTATGCCTGGCTTTTTTCTTTTATGAGCCCTGGGGATCCGAACCCAGGTCCTCAGGCTTGCATGGCAAGCCCTGTTCTGCCTAAGCCCCTTCCCACCCCATCTCTACCCTCTTGCCTTTCCTCCTCTCGCAGCTTTGCTCGGAGCAGCGATCTCACCTTTGGTGTCTGACTGGCTCCCTGCCAACGGTTTCCTTTTTGCACACTCCCAGCCTCACCCTTTGTAATCAGATGGCTGCATGGCTGTCTCAGCGCATACCTACACGAAACCTCATGTACCGTCCACGGAAACAAAGAAATACTTCTCAGCACCGAAAAGGAGGGGACTGGGTACATACAGCACAGAGAAAACTCAAAATTATGCCAGAGAAGTCAGACAAAACCCACAAAAGTATTATTCTGCCTCAATACAATTCCGGGAAAGTACAAATCAACAGGTGTCTGGGCACAGGGAGGGCCAAAGGGGCTCAAGGAAGCTTCCGGGAGGGCCTGCTGGGCTGTCACTGACCGGTGTGCAGCATGTTAGCTGTCAGTCTTGCCTCAGTAAAGCCTGGGAGCCCGACAGTCTAGCACAAGATGATTAAGAGAGGAAAACACAACCAACCGAAGCCAGGCAGAACGGGATTGTGCACAAGGGGGGACAGGGGCAGTTCCCCGGGGGCTGTGTCTCAAAGCAGAGGTCCCAGAGCTGCTCCAGGGTCCACAGACCAAGGTTGCCTCCCGGCAGCATGAAGATGCTGCTCAGCTGTGAGGTCCCAGGTCTCAAGAGTGCAGGCCGGATGGAGACCAGACACGGAGCACGGAGCCCAGCTGGAGTCGGGCACAACCCAGAGCATCCACACAGCATTTTCCATGTTGGTGCTGATATGTTACCTATGAAATTACTCTAAGTTACCTTAAAAATAAATGAACAACGGATGGGGGGAGTGTCCTACAAGGGGATGTGGAAGCGAGGAGTCCCCACGTGGGCTGAAACCACTGGGCCATCAAACATCCTAATGTTGACTATTGGGGGGGCAGAGATGGGGTGGGACTTTGAAACAGGGTGTGGTCGTGCAAGCGGGGCCTGGCCTCTCTTGGTGTGGAGACTGAGCAGCTGCTCATTCACGCTCCACCCACAGGGCCACGGGCCCCAAGGCCAGAGCAGGGAAACCCTGACCTGAGGCAGCCGAGAGATTGCACACTGGGTTCCCTTCATTAAGTTCCCACCTACGATCTGTGCAGCCCCCCCGCCCCCGCCGCCCAGATTTCCTGCCCAGAGAAGTCAGAACCATGGCTTCCCCCAGGAAAAGGTTTGGCGTGGGTTGACTGCTGCTGCAGTTCTCCTGCACGGTGGGTAATAAGATCACCATCAAGCAGCTTAAAGGAGTTACAGTTCTTAGTCCAGCTTGACGCGAGAGCACTTTATTTCATTCACCTGTCCAGGGCCTAATCCCACCCACCATAGGCTGGGCCTTCCCCATCATCTAGACAATCTCCCGCAGGTTTGCTTTGGGCCTAACTCAACCTCTAATTCTCCACAAATGTCCCCAGAGCGCAAACCCTCAACTGTCCAGTTGACACCTGTGTCTACCATAACACTTTACCCCTCATCAACTTGACAACAAATCACTTGTAAACTGTAATATTCACCTTGTCCCCACAAGTGTTATTTTATCTTTAAATAGAAATACATTTAACTTTATTAATCCTAAATCTCTAAAAGTTCTCATAGAGAAGTACATCGCCAAGTTGAAACGTTACTTGGTCCACTCGAAGCACAGCTGCACCAACTTTTTCATGCCGACTCTGGAAAAGCCCCTTTGTAGGCACCCAAACTTCCAAAAGGCAAGAAAGGGCTTCATCTTGGGCTTTCAGCCCCTGAAGGAATCCAGGTTTTCAAATCACAAAATCACCATATGGTGGTGCTCATGTCTTCCACCGTCCCAGTGCAAAGCACTAGGTTTTCCTTAATGATGCTCATTTCTCCAAAGTGGCAGCTGCTCTGCTGTCTGCCCTTTTCTCATCCAAAGTTTCAAGGCTGCCAACACAGCTCTCCTCCATCAAGCAAACCAATCCATCATGTTTAAACTCAACTCTGTTAAAGTCCTATCTCTTCATCACAAACTGGGCCCAAACAATCCATAACTCTTTCAGCATCTCTATTCTTCAGTGGACCATTAAACTCTGCAGAACAACATTTGGAATCCATAGTCCCAAAAATCTTCAAAGATTTCAAACTTTGTCCAACAAAATTGTTCAAAACCCACAAAATTCACATGGTCAGATTTATGAGCAACACCCTACTTCTCTGGTACCAAACTCTGTAGCAGTTCACCTGCATGGTTGCTGATAAAATCACCATTAACCGGCGTAAGGGAATGAGGGGGTTATTCACTTATGATTGGCCAGTCACATTTCTCAGTCCAGCTTGACAGGAGAGCATGCACCACCATCACCAAAGGGCTGAGGATCTACTCATGCCGTATCCACATAACAGCTGAGAGGAGGGCAATCTTTACTTGCCAGCATGTCTCATTAAGTGCACACGAGGATGCCAACTTCCTCAACCAGCTCTCTGTATTGTATTCACCTGTCCAGGGCTTAGTCCTACCCACCATGGGCTGGGCCTTCCCCATCAACAAGACAATCTCTTACGGGTTTGCTCTGGGCTTAACTCAACTACTAATTCTCCACTAATGTGCCCAGAACTCAAACCTTCAACTGTCAAGTTGACACACAAACCTGTAAGAGATTGTCTAGCTGAGGGGGAAGGTCCAGCCTATGGTGGGTGGGATTAGGCTCTGTAATAAATCACAGAGAGCTGGTTGAGAGAGTCAGTATCCTTCTGTTCACTTGGCCAGATATGCTGGTCTGGCAAGTAAGGATCGTCCATCTCTCAGCCATTGCATAAAGATGGTGTGGCCAGTTCCCTCGATCCTGGTGTTGACGCGTGCTCTCCCATCAAGCTGGACTGAGAACTGTAACTGGACTGTCATAGGGAAATAAACTCCTTGTTCCCTTAAGCTGTTTGATGGTCATTTATCAGCAACCATGCAAGCAGACTGCAACAACACCTGTGTCTAACTATGACAACTGCCAAACTTCCGAATAGGGACCTGGGGACCTCAGGTGAGTGGACCATGCAGAGAGCAGGTACCAAGCCTTGGTTGGTCCCAGGTGCTAGTGTGCTGAAGGTGGGGGCATATCCCACAGACAAGAGTGGAGGCAGGCAATTCAGTTCCCAGGATAATCTGGCCACTGGGGTAGGACCCCTCACAACTGCTTTGGGCCCACCCTCTCGAGGCTCTGGGAGATGGAGAAGGGCAAGCTGAGGCCTTGGCTTAGCATTGTCCTGCCTGACATTTGGCCTCTGGCAACCCTTCACTGGACAGAGGCGGCCTGGAAGGTCCTCAGTGGCTGCTGCCCACTGCGTCCATCCCAGCCGCTGCGCAGGCCACCCTGCAGCTCCAGGCACTGTGTGTCAGAGGCCAGATGTGTGTGGACAGACCTCTGCTCCCAGGAAGGATCCCAACTCAGGGGCCCTCGTGTGGCCCCTGTATGCCTGAGCCTAACACCTCTTCCACCTGTCACCTTTGTGACCTGCTCACATCACTCCAGACTGGCTGGGGGCCAGACCCAGGCCACCCACTATGCCCAGATCCCCTCCAGTACTCGGCTCCAGGCAGCTGCCACCCCAGGGGCGGGGCAGCACATTCCACCTGATCTTGCTGGCCCCTACCTCCAGGTGGAGAGCGGAGCTGGGGCTGCATCCCTATTCCATGGTGGGGCTCAGCCGCAGAGGGTCTTGGAGGAGGGGCCAGTTCTAGGTGCCTGCGGCCAGGCCTCCTAGGAGTTGCCCAAGTGAGAGCAGCGGAGTTCTGAGAGTTTCAGACCCACCTCCTACGACAGTGCCCAGAGCCGCTACCCCAGCAGCTTCCAGCAAGGGCTGACTGCACCTGCTCCTGCCGGTCTAAGAAGTAAACGAACACATGTATCTGGACTTGACAATTACCTGCTTCCGCTCCAGCAGGCTGGTCTCCCAAGGGAGAGGGAAGCCCCATGAGAAGTGCTGAACGCTCCTTCCCACACGCCCCACAAGGATCCCTTTCTCTCAAAATGTGCAAAACCTCACCTGAGGCAGACGTCATGCAAGCTTTCCACTGTCCTGAGGGTTATTTTATATGCTGTGTGTGCCAACCACAGAATCCTTTTCATCTTTGTTCAAATTAGTCACTAATGGTTTTGAGACAAAAATTTCAAAAAGCAAAACACACATTCACAAACATTCACAAGAGACTCCGCTTTATTTCAAATGTCAGATTCTGAGTGAGAATGAAGGGTTCGCGCCTCAGGCTGGTGCGCTTGACAGGAAAAGGCAGCAGGATCAGGAGTCCAAGGTCATCCTTGGTTATTATGTATGAGTTCAAGTCCAGCCTGGGCTACATAGGACCCTGTCTGGAAAACAGAATGAACAAAATCAAATAAACAAAGAACGACTCAAGGCCAGGCGGACTTCGGAGCCAGAGTGAGGGCTGCAGGGGGCGTCCTCGGCACACATGCTGCCCGGCTCCCTGCCAAGGAGCTCAGCTAGTCTTCCAGGGGGCGGAGACACTGGAGTGCATCAGGTTTTGGGGATCAGCGTGGCAGCATCCTCAGACCAAATCTAATTTAACATTACTACTGCTTACAATTTTGAAGAAATGAAGAGTCCATTTCTAATTTCAGGCTAATTTCAGAGGAAACTGAGCCATGGGTGTGAGTGCTGAGCCACTGGTGTCTGGGGGGCCTGGCCCCCAGCTGTCGGTTGTGCCGAGTGTGGCCACGTCCCTTCCCATCCTCCCATCAGGCTGTGCGCACCAGGGAGACAAAGACCTCTACACACCACCAACCTGATCCCTAGGCACCAAACTTCCTGTGTGACCAACAAGGGACATGGCTGGTGATGGACAGGGGTCTCCTTCCTGTGGCTCGTCCTCTGCTATGCCCATGAAGGTGGCCGCTATTTCTTTACCAGAGACCAAGCACATCTCAGCCCCTGCCCCGGGCAGACTATACGCGCTTAGCAGGGCACCTGATGGACATGTTCCCCCAGACTTCCATGTCTGGCCTGAGGTCCCTCCCCTGCATCTCTGAGGGTCATCGAGCTGCTCAACTACTTCTGGTCTGTGAGCACGTGTGAGCTGCCAACAGATACAGAAGGCTCCGCAAAACTACAGCTGTCAGATGAGCTGTTAAGAAATGGTATAAATACACTTTTTATGAAAGACATGAACCAAAGCATGATGTTACACCTGTGAAATGCATATGTATTCTTTTCTTTTTTCGAAAAGAAAAAAAGGATGCTACTCTGGAGTGGTAATCATGGGCACAAGGTGCCACTGATTGGCTTAATCTGCCAGGGTGCTACCCTGAGACAGCATCTGTGAGCACTGATGAAGAATGCCCAGGGCTGGAGGCCACGCCCTAAAGAACACTGTCCAGGCAGCCCACTAAGGTTGCCCTGACCACTGTGGAGATGTGAAAGCCAAGTTTGGCACCATCTTTACTTTACCTTTCTGATCACTGAAACCTAAACCGGGTTTGTTGGAAAACAACAGGGAAACAAAGCAGTGATGAGATTGCGGAGTGCACAGTGGGGAACTGTGGGGGATTGCACACTGGCCTGGAGGTGTCGTGGGGAGCTGCCTGCTATAGTGTGCATTATGCATGGTGGGGGATTACCCGCTATATTGTGCAGTGTGCGTGGTGAGGGATCAGTCGCTGCAGCGTGCAGTGTGCATAGTGGAGGATCAATCGCTGCAGTGTGCAATGTGCATGGTGGGGGATTGCCTGCTGCAGTGTGCATGGTGAGGGGTCAATCGCTGCAGTGTGCATGGTAGGGGATGCCTGCTGCAGTGTGCAGTGTGTGTGGTGGGGGATGGATTGCCTGCTGCAGTGTGCGGTGTGCGTGGTGAGGGATCAATTGCTGCAATGTGCATGGTGGGGGATTGCCTGCTGCAGTGTGCAGTCATGCAGTACAGAAATTTTACATTGACCTAGCGATGTGGGGGGAGTGCATGACACAGTGCATGCAGTCTGGGGAGCAGAGCCCAATGAGAGCAGCAATTAAGCTGGTACCAACAGTCCTGAGAGTCACACACAGAGGAGATACCCCCTGTTCCACACAATCTAGGTGCCAATGATGCCCACTCCACAGGCCTCCTTTAGCATTTTCAGTTAGAATAGCCTGCCATCCATGCATGTGTACACACAACACACACACACACACACACACACACACACACACACACACACACACACGCGAGTGCACACACCAGGCGCACACACTCACATGCCAGCAAACGAAAGTCCTGATTTCAGGACTCTGTCGAGCTCAGCTGCCGACTCCAGAGTGCAGCACATGAGTGTCTCCAGGTGGCCGTGCACCGGACAGGTCCCAGCCGGAGGCACAGAATCCTGCCTAGCGGCGGGAGGGAAAGTTCCATGACAGCTGATGGCTGCTCAGGGAGGTACAGAGGCCAGTTCCGGAAGGCCAGTGGGCTCTGCCTTGCTCCTGAGGCTCCAGTCGAGGAGGAAGCAGAGGGCCAGGAGCCCCGTGCCCAGCAGGTCTCCCAGGCCTGTGAGGTAGGGGATGCAGTGGTTGTCAGGATCCAGGGCCTGGTGCCAGGTCAGCCGGACCATCACTTCTGCCAGGTACAGCAGGATTGTCACCTGTCAGAGCAGGGGACACAGAAGCCAAGTTGGAAGCTGTACCCACAAGAACAGCCAAGGTGGGTGTGCACCCTGACTTCCCTCCCTCCAGCTTGCCCAGGGTCTACTGTGGTTCATACGCCTGCTGGGAGCTCAGCCTCTGGTACTGGTCTTGCGGTGGTGGAGTCTTTCAGAGCTGGGTCTAGCAGGACATTGAGCCACAAACTCATGCCTGTACCACCCTAGGCATCACCTACCCATGCCTGTACCACCCTAGGCATCACCTACCCATGCCTGTACCACCCTAGGCATCACCTACCCATGCCTGTACCACCCTAGGCATCACCTACCCATGCCTGTACCACCCTAGGCATCACCTACCCATGCCTGTACCACCCTAGGCATCACCTACCCATGCCTGTACCACCCTAGGCATCACCTACCCATGCCTGTACCACCCTAGGCATCACCTACCCATGCCTGTACCACCCTAGGCATCACCTACCCATGCCTGTACCACCCTAAGCATCACTGCCCACTTCAACATGGTCCTCATGGCCATTCTGCTGGGAAGGAAGACCACATGTGCCTTTCAGTAGCACCCAGGCCTACCTGCCCCCAGATGAGCCTGCTTCACAGAACACATGAAGCCCTCTCTTGAGTTTAGCACATAGAACATAGTGTGCCATGCATGGTGTGAGCATACAGTAAGTGGCATGTGGTGTGTAGTGTGTGCAGCATGAACATTCAGTGCTTGGTGTGAAGTAAGAGAGGTACATCATGTACTGTGAGATTGTGTGGTGCTAGTATGTAGCATGCAGCATGAGGTACGAACACTAGTATGTAGCATGCGGTGTGAGGTGTGCAGTGTTAGTATGTGCTGTGATATGATGTGTTCTTTTTGTAATGTGGCATGCAAGGCTAGCATGTAGTACACATGTGAGATGTGCAATTACTGTGTAGCAATGTTATATAGCACACATGTGAGGTGTTAAGTGCTTGTATGTAGCATGCAGCACAATGTGTACAGCATTAGTATGTGTAGTGTGGTGTGCAGTGTTAGCATGCAGCATATATGTGAGGTGTACAATGTTAGTATATAGCATGCATGAGTTGTGCAGCATTAGTGTGTAGTGTTAGCATGTAGCATGTGTGTAATGTGTTCAGTGTTAGTATATAGCATGCATGAAGTGTATAATGTTAACATATGTAGTATATGTTGTGCAGTATCAGCATATAGCATGTGGAATAGTGGGTGCAGCTTTAGCATGTATATTGTATGATGCAGTGTTAGCATATAGCACATGTGTGAAGTATGCAGTTAGCAAGTAACACAGTGAGATGCATGCAAGTAGCTTATAGCTAATGTGGCATGAGCTGTGCAGCATTAAGAGGTATGATATGAGTTGGGTAAAGTCAGCAAATACTGTGTGGTAGTGTGAAGTGTTTGTATTAGAATGTAGCATGTGACATGAGCTTTAGAGTGCTAGCATATAGTATGTGGTATTTGTATTAGTGTATAGCATGAAGCATGAGCTGTGCAGTGCTAGTATGCAGTGTGTGGAATGAGCTGTGTAGCATTAGCATGTCCTGTGGCATGGATTAGGATGTAATATGTGGCATGAACTGTATAGCATTATCATGTAGCATATAGTATTCATTTTAGCATGTAGTCATGTACCACAAGCTGTGCAGTGTTAATGTGTAGTGTGTGCAGTGAGCCATGCTGTGTTACTATGACATGAGTTGCACAGTGTTACCATGTAGCATGTGGTGTGAGGGGTTTTGAATTAGCATGTAGTATGTGGCATGAGCTGTGCAGTGCTAGCAAGTAACATGTGCAGTGATCAATGTAGTGTTAACATATAGTGTATAGCACAAACTGTGCAGTGTTACCATATAGCATGTGGCAAGAGCTGTACAGTTAGCATGTAGCCTGTACAATGTAGTGCAGAGTGTGCTTGAACTGTGCAGTATTAGTGTGTAATATATGCAGTGAGCTGTGCAGTGCTAGTGTGAAGTGTGTTGCATTAGCTGTGCAATATTAGCATGTAGTATGTGCAGTGTTAGCATGTAGTGTGTGGCATTAGCTGTGCAGTGTTAGAATGTTGCATGTCCAGTGAGCTCTGTAGCGTTAGCATGTAGTGTATTCCATGAGCTGTGCTGTGCTACTGTCCAGGGGTCTTTGCATCCAGGCCTTGCTACCGTACCTGGTCACACTGGCTGCACCTTGAAGGTGGGAATTCTGTCGCCCTGTGCAGCACTCCCAGGAATGCGGGAGGTGAAGGCTGAGCTCCGTCGTTGGCCTTACCTGGATCAGGCTGGCTGTCAGGTACAGCACCACGAAGGTCTTGCTGCTTGTCAGTGACTGACCTTCCACCAGTTGGATGATGTAGAAGAAAATCAGATGGCCTGGGACCACCAGGAAGAGCAGCACTCGAGCTGACACAGAGTTGATTTCTGTAAGAAACAGGCCAAGAGGTCACATGACCTGCCTGGCCACAGGAGCCACCCGGACATGGGGCAGTGTCCCATTGAAACATCTGCAGGCCTGTTCCTCTCTCAAGTGTTCACTGATGTCTGTGGTGCTGCACATTCTAGGAGGAGGGAACTCAGTCCTGGCACCTCCCTTGGGATTGTACTGGCAAGAAGAGCTGCCTGGCAGGACAAAACCAAAGGAAGGTCAAGGGTGGCTCAGGCTGAGATCTGACATGTGGACAGGACAGCAGGCAGGGAGATGATGTGCAGGGCTGAGGGGGCTGAGGACTGAGGGCTGAGGGGGGCTGAGGACCAAGGAGGGCTGAGGGGTGCTGAGGAGGACCAAGGAGGGCTGAGGGGGCTGAAGAGGGCTGAGGGGGGCTGAGGGGACCAAAGGGGGCTGAGGGGTGCTGAGGAGGGCTGAGGGGGGATGAGGGGGCTGAGAAGGGCTGAGGGGGGATGAGGGGGGATGAGGAGGGCTGAGGGAGGATGAGAGGTGCTGAGGAGGACTAAGGAGGGCTGAGGGGGCTTAAGAGGTCTAAGGGGGCTGAGGAGGGGTTGAGGGGAGCTGAGGAGGGCTGAGGGGTGCTGAGGAGGACCAAGGAGGGCTGAGGGGGTTTAAGAGGCCTAAGGGGGCCGAGGAGGGGTTGAGGGGAGCTGAGGGGGCTGAGGGGGACTGAGGGAGGATGACAGGGATTGAGAGATGAAGGAGGCTGAGGGCTGAATGGGAGTGAATAATCCCATTACTGTGCCTGGCAGCTCTACTTTGAGTTTAAAACAGATTTTTCTTAAATATTTGAGTTATTTATTTATTTATAGATTAGAAGGGGAGAAAATACACACATGCATGCTATGGTACACATGGAGATCTGAGGACAACTTCCAGAAGTCGGTTCTCTCCTATCAGAGACATATGGGGATTTAACTCAGGTCACCAGGTGGATGAACAGGATTTTACCCACTGAGCTACCTTTTAAGTTAAGAGTTCACGTGGGATTTACCCCAGCACATCCACAGGCCCTTCAACACTATAGTTAGTGTGAGGCATGTGGGGTGCTATGCAGGAGCAGTGTGAATTCAGCCGAATACTGCGTACATGTCTAACACAGAACACAGCTTCCCTGTGTGTAGGCAGCACATCAAAAAGACCATGTAGTCGGGTTTGTGCATACGCATGGGAGGCAGAGGTGGGAAATATGGGTCTGAAGGGTGGGTACTGGAGGAGCAGTTCAAGGCCAGCCTTGGCCAACACAGTTAGGCCCAGTACCGAAGGTGTAAAAACAAGAGGTAGGGAAGAAAAAATAGACACAGAAACATAGACAATGATCAGGATTTCCACCTCTGGACAAGAGGAGACCAGTTCAGAGCCTTCCCGCCAATGGCTGTGAACAACACTGTGTACAAGAAAGAGGGGGCGGCTGGCCAGGGGCCTGGAGCAGCCAGCAAGGTGAGGAGTCCACTGAGGGCGTTTGGTTTTGCTTTCCTCTCCATCTGTCCGTCTGTTTGCCTCCATGCATCTTGGACTAGGTCCCGGGAACATGTCAATTACAAGGGACATAAAGAGCCCCAGCAAAGATTTACTTTTTTACGCCAGAGAGGTAGACAGGACTCGGAGCCAGGCAGAGGCTTTGGAGGTGACTGTTCTCCATCTGAGACAAACTGAAGCCCTGCTGCAGCCACAAAAGCTGGCTGGGAAGCCAGAATGCCCACCCTACTCAGGTGTCCCATGTCCCCTGGGATGGTCAGTACTGCCCACCAGACTTCCAAGCCCACCTGAAAGGGATCTTCCACATGAAAGCCGGCCCCTAGGCACGCCTGTGAGAGCCTGTCTTGATTGCATAAAGCTATGAGAAGACCCAGCCCACTGTGGTGGGATGGTCCCTAGGCCAGATGGAGAGAGCCAGAGACAAAGAAGGCTCCATCCCTTGCTTCTGCTCGTCCCTTGGTTCATGCTTCCACTCAAGCCTAATTCCTGAATTCAATCCCCAGAATACGCTCAAGGGTGGAAAGAGAGAAATGAACCAACAAAGTGTCCTCTGACCTTCCCACATGTGCCACAGTACATGTGCCCACCCACATCATACATGCACATGGTAATAAAATTAAATTAAAAATTTTAAACGCCCACCTAGCAAAAGCAATTCAAAGGACAGCCGGCTTCTCTTCAGAAGCCCTGGAGATCAGAACATCAATCAACCTATAATTTTAGAGCCAGGGACAACGTCCCCAGGACCTGATGTTCTTACAGCAGAGGGACAAACAAGGTCTCATGCTGGGCAGGCCGGCGAGACAAGCCCCACCCTGACTCTTCAGCAGTAAGCACCACCACCTGAGCCAGCTCCATGGCCCTGGCCAATCCTCCAACCTCCGCGGCTTCGTCCCTCTGCTCGCTCCTGGGCTCCAGCCTTCAGGTTTGCTCACTCCTTGCTGGCCCGCCCCACGTCCTGGCTGTGTTCTGCCCGCCGCCCTCTGCTGACAGGCTGCTGCACCTCAGCAGGAGCTTTGCAAACCACTGCAACTCCAGTTCCTTTCAAATCCACCTGTGCTCATGGGGTTGTTTGTGTTTATCTGACTGCTGGCGTCAGGCATCCGCTGCCACAAGCGCGCAGCAGTGACACAGGCTCGCACTGGTAGGACAGCACACCCACCTGAGGAGCAGAAAGTGGAACACGGGTTAGGCCAGAATTTTTTCATCTGGAGGGGGAGGACCCCGGGAGTGCTCCACATGTGCAGAAAAGTGGAGATCCGGCTGGTCTGAATGGCCACCAGGTTGCCACCAACACCTGTGGAGGGAAATGGAATGTGGTTTGCTCTGGCCGTGCACACCCTTCCTCTGAAGCTGCCCTCCCGCCTGGCCCTACCCACACCCAGCAAAGGTGGGCCAGGCCTCGAGAGGCATCTCCTTGAAGTAGGATTCTAAGATGAGGGAAGTAGGGCAGGCAGAGCAGGGTATTGGGGAGGGAAGAACTGGCCAGGGCTATGATGAGGGGAAGGATGGCAGGTGTTATGGTTTGAAATGTGTCCCCCACAGTCTCATGTGTTTGGCAAGGTCATGGCACCTTGAGAGGTGGAGCCTTGCTGGAGGAAGGCAGTCACAAGGGGTGGGCCTTGAGGTGGATTAGTCCCACCCTACCTCCAGGAGAAGTCAGCCTTTGCTGCAAGCAGTCTGCAGCTCTCAGCCTCCAAGATGTCTGTGGTGACTTAGCCTCCTCCAGCTTTGGCCAGCCAGCCATATCACCTCTGCTTTTTGAGACTGTACTTTCCCTCTGGAACCGTAAGCTGAATAAACCTCCCTTTCTCCCTTAAGTTGATCGACTTTGAGTGTTCTCTCACAGCAATAGTTAAGAGTAACCGTTGCAGCAGGTCTGAGATAGAAAAAGCCACTATGGGCGAGTGAGACATCAGGTCACAGGAAAGACCACTGCACATTGCTGGAGTGGGGGAGGGCAGAGCAGAGCCCAGAACACCTCCCCACCCTGGAACACAGCTCTCCAAAGCTCACAGCTGCTCACGCTGCTTCCTCAGCCTGAGAAAACCTCACCCCAGCTAGGCTGGGTGTGCACTGGGGACCGCCAAGGGATCCTTCCCAGCTAGGATGTGTGTGCACCAGGCAGATCCCTAGAAGTGGAGCCCTCACCCCAGCTAGGCTGGGTGTACCCCAGGGACCCCCAGGGTGGAGCCCTAGCCCCAGCTAGGCTGGGTGTGCACACACATACACACAAGTGCATGCACACACAGACACAAAGGTGGCACTTGTAAGAACAGTGGCAGGAGTTCATCCGTTTCTGGGTCTGCCTAGGTTGCTTTCATCTGAGATAAAGCGGCCCAGAACGCCCTGAAGTCCAGCCATGGCTGGGCTGCCCCATTGCCTCTGAGAACCATCCTTTCAAGGCTGGTCTTCAGGCCAACCTGTCCAGGGGAGCCCCAGGAGCTAGGTGCAACACTTACCACATATGACGGGCGTCAGTATGGCCATTCCTTTATACTGTGGCTTAGAGATGGTTTTGCTCAGGATGAGGCCTCCAAAACTGGGGGGAGAGCAGATGGCAAGATGGCATCAGATGATTGGAGATGATGTTGGCGTGGCCCTACCAAGTGCCCATCAGCCCATCTTCCTGCCCCAGCTCCATTCTTCCCCACGTGGAATAACCGTGCAGCCCAGCTGGCTCTCTGACACATCGGGCAACCTGACATGGAACTGAAGCCTTCCCAAGGTGAAAAGCACAAAGGTCCCATCCGTTGTCTCTGTGGCTGGACCATTCCTGAGCACAACTCAGCCTCTGCAGAGAGCCCATCCCACAGGACCTTAGGAAAGCCCCACCCACCTCTTGGACTTTGTAGAACTTGCAGACAGTAGATCAGTTTGTGCAAGGAGTCTGAAAACATTCTAGAAGCAAAGCTAAGTGGACCACAATCTCTTTTCCTTGAAATCTGGATTAGAACATGCCAAAATGGACCAGGGGGTCCTCAACAAATTTTCCTATCAGAAAAGACAGCTCCAGAGCAGGGATGGAGGGTGAAAGAACGTAGAACCCTGCCCTGGAGTCGTGATGGGCGATCCGACTGCCCACGTCAGGGCCCCGCCTATGTAGCTTTGACAGGGATGAAGCCGGGATCCAGGGCTCCACAGCTCTATTTTATCTATTTGGCTTTGGCTCCCCCTGGCTCCAGGGGACCCCAATAGTGGCATTGAGTGAGGGACAGAGTAGGATGCATGCAGCTTATCCACCACCAGTAATGAGCACAGGAACCCTGGCACAGGGTCACGTCCTTGGGTGCTGGGGGTTCTCAGGAGAGCAGGATCCAGCACTTGCTCCCCACAACGGTCAATCAGAAGCTCCTAGGAGACCGGGAGGCACGCTTCTGGCATGTCATTTGGGCTGAGTCCTGCCATGCATATCCTAGCCTCTTCCTTATGCTCCGCTCTCTTTCCTGGTGGCCATAAGGGGAACGGCTCACCTCCCCACATAGACCCTTCTCTGCGCATGATGCCGACTGTGGACTGAACCCTTTGAACTATGAGCAAACTGAAGTACCCTCCCTGTGCTGTGAGGCATTGGTCACAGTGACACAGGGCATAAGGTGACCTGACTTTTTGGCTCTTAGTTCTCTGGGACTGACTTGCAGAAGAAATTCAGAAACTTGGAGAAGTGGGCTAGAGAGTACCTAGAATGTTGCTAGCAAGGCTCAATGGGCAGCCCTGGCAGAAGCTTAGAAGACCCCACCACCCAAAAGAGTGTGACATCAAGCCCTAGCTCATGAGGTCTGAGGGGAGGGGGTTAGGTTCTGTGGGCCAGTCATGTGACATTTTAACCAAGAATTTGGCTCTATCTTGACAATGTCCTAAAGTTCTGTGGGACACTGAGTGTAAAGACTAATCTGGCAGAGAAACTTTCAAGGCAGCTTGGCACTCGGGCTTTGGTGTGTAACTGTTGATTGTGTTAGTGAGGTGGGGCAGAAAGTAGAGCAAAAGATTTAGGGAAAAAATGTGCTTTCTGGCCAAAAAGGGATAGAATGTTTCAGATTACAGAAGTTAGTGATCAGAGAGACTAATCTGAACTAAACAATTAGAAAACATTTCAGGAAATGCCCAAACTCTGCCCCTCCCCAGTCTGCAGGACTTTCCCTTGTAAAGGCCTGGGGGGCTCCTTGCTCACGTGGGGTCAGCTAAGAAAGCATCTTGCTGAGATCAAGGCTGCTGTGTGTGGTCCAAGGAGTCCTGATACAGCATGAGCTGGCAGCAGACCTTGTGATAAACACTTGGTGCCTGGTGGCAGGCATCTAAACATGCACAGTGTAAGGACTGGGTGATCATAGACACTTGCCAGTCAGATCCCAAAGGATGCTGTAAGGCTGGATAACATGTGGCAAGGCAGGAAACACATGGAGCCAGAGCTGTGAATCTCAGGCTCTAGTTGTCTTTGAAGGGGTCCTCACAAACACATCCAGAGCTGTGTCTTGCCAACTGTGCCAGTATTTCTTGGTCTGATCAAGATGACAATCAAAACTAGCTGTCACACAGGACTGAAAGATGGCTCAGTGGGTGAGGTCCTGCTCAGAAATCTTGCAAGCTGAGTTCAAGCCCTAAAGCCCACATAGTGGAAGGAGAGAAGAGAGCTGACTTCCAAAAGTCATCTCTGACCTGCACTGCTACTCCATGGCGTCTCTCTTTCTCTTTCTCTCTCTCTCTCTCTCTCTCTCTCTCCTCCCCCTGCCCCCGCAAAAAAGTAACATTAAAGGGGGGGGGTTAAGAGATGTGTCAGGGGTTAAGCCACTGCCTCAAAAGCAGAAGGACCTGAGTTTGTATACCAGATCCCAAGTGGGAGTTTGGGGGAAAACACCAGGGAGAAATGGTAGCAGCCTGCACTTCTGGTCTGGTGGAGCTTCCAGACCAAAGCCAAGAGGAGGAAAAGCAATCCAGGGTGACTCCCAAGTCACTCTTGGGCCTCCATGGGCACCCTCTGAAACATGTGAATGAATGAAGGAAGGAATGAATGAATAAATAAATACTTAAAAAGTAAAGTTTTTTTTAAAAAAAAGGTTAGCCATCACAGTTCACCACACTGCCAGGAATGTTGCTGCGGAGGATTCAGACAGCGTGTGCAGCCAACTGGGACAAAGGCCCCTGGGCCGAGGAGCGGGACTCGAGCCAGTTGGCGCCATGATGCCGTGTGCCCTACACTCTGGATCTGGAGCTGCTGATTTCAAGTCTGTCCTGCTGTGTCTGACTTCGGTCCAATCCTTCCTTGCCATCCTGTCCCTCACTTTGTGACTCTGCTACTCTCTGCTGAGACCACACGACTTGTTTGGACCTTACAGGCCTCACTCCCGACAGTCGGCCTATAATCTCAGAAGAGACTTGGAACTTGGACTTCTCAGTGATATTGGATTGTTAGGTTCAACTGTGCATTCTGCATTGTGAGACAGGTATGAACCTTTGGGGGTCATGGGGAAATGTTACAATTTGAAATGAGTTGTCTGAGGGGCTGGAGAGGTGGATCAGGGGTTAAGCCTCTGTCTTGCAGGCAGAAGGTCCCGAGTTCGGATCCTAGACCCCACATATAGACGCCAGGCAGAAGTGGGGGCAGCCTGCATTTCTGGTCCTGGTAGGGCGGAGCCTGTGAATCCCCCGGCAGAGTAAACAAGGAGGTGGAGGCGTCCATGGTGATTCCTGAATTCGCCCGTAGTTCTATACACACACACACACACACACACACATACATACATGCACACTTGAATAAATAAGAAAAAAAATTTGAAATGAGTTATCTGAGTACCAGTGTGACTGGACTGAGAAGCAGCAAGAGATCAGTGAAGCTCAAGCCTGGGTGTTCATGAGCTTTTGGAGCCATGACCAGATCAGGTTAAAAGATGACGCTCCTGAACCCCAGATGGATTTGTAGAAAGCTGGTGGCAGAGGAAGGGAGTGACAGGACACAGCTCAGCTGAGGAAGCTGGTCACGGGGGCTGCGTGTATCTAGGTTGTACCTTGCCCTAGCCTTAACTGTGTGCCCACCACTGCTTCCTGATGAGGCTCCTGTGAGGTGACCAGCTCTCCACTGTGGCATGCTCCTGCCACCACGATGTTCTCCCTGAGAGCCTGTCTGACCTCCTAAGCAGACTGCGAAACAAACCCTTCCTCCTAAAGCTGGAATCTTAGTCAGAGCCCCGAGAACAGTAATACACACCTGCTGATGATCATAGCCAGGATTATTGGGAGCCACCCCAATTTCAAGATCTTCATGATGGGTGGGTTCTGCTTGGCAATGAGAATCCACAGAGGCGTCAGAGCCAGGAAGCCGATGCAGACTAGTGGGGTCAGATACCAGCTGTCTGAGAGAAAGGAAATGGCAGTGTGCATGAGCGACCTGGCAGGACGCAACATGAATTTCACAGGTAAGATGTGAGCAGAGACCTAAGGACGCTGGGCATGTGAGGAGACACTCTATCCTCACCTCTTAGATGTGGACCATCTTCCTGCGTTCGCCGAGGAGTCCCCGCTATTCCATTCAGCAACTGGAAGAGCTCCCCCTCCCGTCCCAGAGTCCACATTCACCCCACTTCTCTGATGCGCTTATAACTGTCAAGCGTCTTGCTTGGGCTTCTCCCGCCAGTGTCACAGAGAACAGCACAAGGAGAGAGGGTGCAGATGGCCGCACACACGAGCAGCACTTCACATCTCAGTGGTCCACCCTTCATGGAGCGCCAAGAGGAAATGGGTGTGAAGAGACATGGCGGGGACACACAGCCACCACCAGTGCAGCCACGGGGCAACCACCACACCACAGGTGCAGACATGAGGCAGCCCTGACTCTTTTATTTTAAATTATATTTCAACATGCAAGATATTTTTCTTGCTTTTTCCCTGTGGGATTCCCATTACACTACCTTGCCCCCCTTCCTCCCATTGAGAGATCTTCTCGCCCTCCTACCCCAGTGACCCTGCATGTGTCCCATAGAGTCCCACCAGGGCTGTCTCTTCTTGTGTGTGCCTAGGCACCTGCTGTGGCATAGGCAGTATTGCAGTAGGTAAACCCCTGATTCATGAGGGGCCTCCTGTAGCCATCTTTAACCAGCAAGAGCTTCTTAGAGGGGCCGCTTGGGCTCCTCTCTAGTTCACTGAGCATGATGCAGCCTTATCTCTTGTAGGTCAAGGCCAGCCTGGCTGCTCCTCCTATCTCCAAGTCACCCTTAAGAGGGGCTGAGAAGCAGCCTAGCAGGTGGGTTGGCTATTCCCCTAGGGCTACTGCCCTCAGACACAGCTGGTCTTCATGGTTCCAACTCCCACGGATCCTCAGAACACCAGATTCTTCTAAAATCATCTTTACTCCCTATTTCTACCCTCCCAAAGAATGCTGGGTATGGTCTGTGTCCTGCAATCTTCTTCCCTGGGTGGCACAGAAAAGTACACTGCTCCAGGTGCCCAAGGCAGCTGCTGAGTATTTCGAGGTGGTTGTGGATAGTCTATGCATGCCCCCAGGGTTGGGAGGCAGGTCCCACAAGCTCTGGCAGGTCACTAACACAAGGGCACACAGCTGGGAGTCTAGCCTATGTTTTCTATAACTACTCCCAGGAGGCCTTGAGTTCCTCCCAGCCTGCAATGTTCAGACTGCACCTGCTCCTCAGTCAGTAAAGATGTGTCTCATGCAGACAGGCCCGGTGACTGAGCACTCTGGAGAGCGGTTGTGTATGTGGGGGGGGGGGAACTGGGACGCTACTTCCTTTGCAAATCGCATACAAATAACTAACTCTTATGCAAATCTTGCTTTAAATTTAGCAAAAGTGAAACCAAATCTAATCTGGTTCCTATGACTCTTATCACTCACATAACCCTGGAGAATCGCCCAGGTGATGAAATACTGCCTGTGGGGACTGGAGAGGTGGCTCAGGGGTTAAGCCTCTGCCTTGCAGGTGGAAGGTCCTGAGTTCGGATCCTAGACCCCACATATAGAAGCCGGGAGGGGGGAGGGGGAGGGGGAGGGGGCGGCCTGCGTTTCTGGTCCTGGTAGGGTAGAGCCTGGGCAGAGTAAACAAGGAGGTGGAGGCGGTCCGTGGTGGTTCCAGAATTCGCCCGTGGTTCTACACACACACAGACACACACACACACACACACACACACACACACACACACACACACACACACGTGCACACACACATACACGCCCCCCAGACTTGACAAGTGTCAGGACTGCAGCATCTATTATCACAACAGTTTTACCCATCAGTTTCCACTGTGCACCCCTTGATGCCTAGGGGAGTCCTACTTTCATGGCTATTTCTTCTAACAACTGTCCCAGATGCCCACTGTCCCCCACTGGTCTCAGCTCTGAAGGACGTATAAGTGGTCACAGTAGCTGACCCTCTGTCCTAAAGGTGGAAATTAACAGTCCCATGTCCAGGAACCTGTGTGCTGTGGCTCCTTCAGCACAGCCTGACGGCAGGGACCTCAGCTTCCTGTAGGAGAGCAGTACACGCACTCCAGCTCCTTCCTCCTCCCTGGGACACCAGGCTGGGAGCCCGCCTTACCTTTGTGTTTGTAGAAGAAGCTGCTAACCAGAGCCAGAATGGACAGGGTGATCAGATCTCCCAGGCTGGCTGCAATCGGAGTGGCGATGTTGTCTGGGTTGACTCCAAACTTGCGAGCACCAATCACTATGAAGATCATAAGCATTCCTGCAGGGAGAGGCCCAGGGAGCCGTTGGCTGGAAGAAGGCTCAGAGGCCAGAGGAGGGCCCTACAATCGTGGGGTTGCTAGGTAAATGGCCACATCCATGAAAGGCCAGACATGCAATAGACTTCTGCCTCTGTGAGTCTTGTCACTACCCTGAGGCCCAAGAAGACTGGGAGGTGGATGTTACTTTGTGACTAATGTGCCCGATGCCAGAAACGGCCGGGGAGCCTGGAACACACTGAGCGTGCAGGTGGCCCAGCGCTCCTAGCCCCGGAGCGCTCAGCCCCTGCAGTACACAGGCTCCTCCAGAAACTCTCAGAGCACTGGGGTCCTGGGGGCTGGAGACAGTCTCCAGTCTGCTGGGTCCTCTGAGCAACCCTGAGGAGCAAGCATGGGGGCAGACGGATGGTTCCAACAGCACTGAGGGACTCGACCTGACCATCGGGAACTCGTGACAATCCCCAGTCCTAGGAGCTTGCTGTGCCATCCCAGAACATAAAGCTGTGACAAGGACCTGGAGTGCAGTGCCAGCATCGGGGTCTTCTGTGGACACAAAGATAAAGTGTGCTGTGGAGCTTCACCCACTTCTGGGCCTCCATTCCCATTGGAAAGCGAGGAGCTATATATACCTCGTGGCCATGCAGCTGCCTATGTATCTAGCTGTGTGGCCGGCCAGCAAGGCTGATGCGGCCTGTGTGGTCAGTGTGGCTGGAGTGGCTGGTGTGTGCTGGGTACAGAGTTCCCACTCTATCAAAAACTAGTCAGGAAATTACCAAAGACACAACATGTCTTCGGACATCCCAGGCCCTCTGGTCGGAATGGTGTGGTGGTCGTGGGAAAGGAGGGAACTAGAGGAATGGTGCACTGGTCGGAAAGGAGGGAGAAGAACACAGTGCTCTGTCCTTAACCCTGCAGGTCAGCTCTTACCTGCAAGGTGACACATGCTAGGAGTGGGGCCTTTGGTTGGTTAGGTCAAGAGAGCAGAGACTCCAGCTCGCAAGCCAGCTCGCTGGAGTCTCTGCTCTCTGGCTGGGACACTAGAGGACATCGGGCTCTAAGCAGACCACGCTGCCTAGAAACGCAAGCAGTCAGCTAATGCCTGTTAGGGCAGCCCAAGTGGACTGAGGCGGGCAGGAGGAGACGTGACCCAAGCTCGCCAGGAGCTTCTCAGGGTGTGTGCAGTGCAGGCCAGCATGCAGGTCAGTGCACTCGGAATAGCCGCGGTGCTCCAAAAGTCTGACCTTAGCACGCAGATGCTGCTGAGGGCCAAGGAGGAAGGGAGACAGGCGGAGGTGGGAGCTCCCTCTGGCACATACTCCTAACTGGAGAGGGCACAGGGTGGACCCTGAGGACCCAGCAGACTCTTCCCACACACTGCCAGACTCCCGAAGTCCTACACCAGCATGGTCCCATGGCTCACGTCTCTAGAAAACTCAACACAAAATGCTGAGAAGCAGGTCTGGGCGTGGAGAGGACATACACGGGGCCATGGCTCACCCAAGGTGAAGGCCGCGAGGAAGGCGGTAATGACACTGCTGGAGCACAGCAACGCCACCTTGGCCAAGTCAAATTCCTCTCGGGACACAGCGCCCAGCAACAAGGCAGCCAGCGCGGCCAGGAGCCCCACGACGGTGGCCTGCACCTGCCATGGCAAAAATAAGACACATGAAGAGAGACCCTCAGATCACTGTGCCCTTCCTGCCCTCTTTGCTGATCATGGTTCCCAGAGGCCAACACCCCCTCAGTTGCCCCGCGTCCCTGATGACCTGCCAGCAGCCCTCTTCCCAGCACCTCCCTCCACATTTGCGTGGAAAGTTGCTGAGCCCACCTTGTCTAGTGCTGGAGATCACTTTCAACTGTAGAGCGGGAGCCTGGCAGGACCACCAGGCTCTGGTTCACAGCCTCATGTACTCAGGTCCAGGCAAGCACTCTGCAACCCGACCACGGAACCAACGGACCTTATGTTCCTGTAGGGGTCCCAGGCCCAAGCAGCACCCCACATGCCTGACCCCGGGATGTCCCTCCTTGGTGATTGCCCCATAGGAGCCCTAGGCCATGGCAGCATCTGTCGCACACGCTGGCATCCTGGCCCACACTCCCATCCTAGCTGCTGCCATCTCTTGCCAGCACAGCACATGGACCTAAGTCACCTTCATCACCTACGACCCCAAGCTGAACAAAGCATCAGCATCAGCTCTAACTCAGATGTCTGTGTGCAGCTGGTCATTACTAAGAAGGATGAGGGAAAGCAGTGGGCCTTCATTTTCCCCATTGCGCACCTGTGTTCACCGTATGTGTGCGCACCTGTGTTCACTGTATATGTGCGCACCTGTGTTCACTGTATGTGTGCGCACCTGTATATCTGTGTGCTCACCTGTGTGTATGTGTTCGCCTGTGTGTGCTCACCTATGTATGTCTGTGTGCTCACCTGTGTGAGTGTATGTGTTCATCTGTGTGCTCACCTGTGTGATATGTGTGTTCACCTGTGTGTGTATTCACCTATAGGTGTGTGTGCTCACCTGTATGTGTATGTGTGTTCACCTATGGGTGGGTGTGCTTGTGAGCAGGAGCACATTCATGTGGTGGCCACAAATGCCAAGCACTGGCTCTCAAGAGTCACCCATCCTATTCTTTGAGGCGGGGGTCTCTCACTGGGACCTGGTGCTTTTTGTGTTTAGACTGACCGAATGACTGGCAAGGGGCAGGGCACCCCGGCTCTATTTCCCAGTGCTGGGATTGCAAGTTTGCACCGCTTCACACCTGGCTTTCACATGAATGCAGGGGACTGAACTCAGGTCCTCAGGCTGTGTAGCAAGCTCTTAATCCACTGAACCATGTCCCAAGTCCTGGAGTGATAAGTTTACATGGATGAAAAGTACCCTCAAGATGACCCATGAAATTCCAGAGTCCCCACCAGGGTTTCCACAGTATTTAATGACTCCTTTTTTTAATGTGTGTACATGTATGTGCATGCGTGTATGCATGTGTATGTAGTGGATGCACATGAGTGCGCTCATGCATGTGCAGGCCTGAGGGTGACATTAAGAATCATCCTCAGTCATTCCTCCATCTTACTGCTTTGAGTCTGGGTCTCTAACTAAACCCAAAGCTGAGCGTGCAGGGCCCTGGACCAGCTCTCATCTTGTCCTTGGGTCTTACTGGGAGCCCCTGGTTGAACCCTGTAAAAACACGTTTAAATCAGATTTGGAGAGATGGTTCAAGTGCTGGTAGTGAAAGAAGACTGGAATTCAGGTCCCCAGATTCTGTGTAAAATGTTCCATGACTGTGGCGTCCGTCTATAATTCCAGTCCCAGAAGGTGGAACTTGGAGGTGGCAGGGCAAGCTGGCCAACCAGACGAGCCTTATCAGTGGTGAGCTTTGGGTTTGGTTAGAGACCCTGTCTCAAAAAGAATAAGGCGGAAGAGCAACTGGATGGTTCTTGACATCCACCTCAGGCCTCCACTGTAAGTGTGTACACATGCGTACATCCACCCGCCCCATGTACGCACCACATACACACGTATGCACACACCTACATGTGAAAATGAGAAAAAAAAAAGAGCAAATTTCAATCACTCCTGTTTTCACATTTAAGTGACAGAATACACTGATATTTTCAACAAGTCTAACCAGAAAACACTCCATACCACTTAGGGTTCAAAGCCAAAGCAGAGGGGTCAGAGCTGTGTCTGTGCTCAGTAAGACTGCACAGAAGCCCAGGCCGGCTCCCTCTGGCTTTGCAATGCTTGCTGGGTATCTGCATGGAAGCCCGTGCACAGGGAACATGCGAAGGGACAGCAGAGCAGAGCAGTGTGCCAGTGCCCAGGCATCAGTCTCGTCAGGTGGGTGTGAAGGGGTGAGGTGGAGACACACGCAGACAGGAGCATGGCCAACAGCAGTTGCCAGGCAGGAAGGATCCACTGATACCTTAGGAAGGTTAAGTACAGTGAGTGGAAAAGGTGAACTCAGGATGTATCAGTCAAGGGACACCAGTGACCAGGGAGTGTAGGGTCAGGCCCTACGTAGGCAGAGAGGCCCACAGTTGGCAGATGCAGGACACAACAGAATCTGCAGCACATGGTAACCCTTCAGGAATGTGGTTTGGGAGGCAGGTGACAGGGAATCTGGGGGGACCATGGGTCCCAGGTCAGGCACCTCCTCCCAGTGGATGGGGTGGTTCCCTGGGGACGAGCTAAGCTGCTCCACTGACGTGCTGTCTACACCTGTCCAGAGCGCAGGGGCAAGGCTCAGGATCCTAGCCCTTGCAGCAGGGCAAGCAGGAAACAAGTGCAGATCCACAGGGAGGGGGAGGGACACCGTCCAACAAGTGCTGACTCACCTGGACCAGGGCGAGGTTGCTGCTGATGACTTTGTGCTTCTCACGGGGGTCGTCAATCTGTCCAGTGTTGGCCTAGCATGGACAGAAAAAGACAGTCAGTCGGTTTGGGCTGCGGCAGACAGTTCTTTCTGACAGGCAATCTCCACTCGGGAGCAACAGCAGGATGCTGGGATAGATTATGTGGCCTGGCTTTCTAACTGCAGGCCAGCTTCTGTTGTGGAGAAGAGGGCCGAGGTAAAGACGTGGTCCCCTTGAGCACTGATGGCTGTTACGGACCATCCTTCCATGTCCAGTGTCCATGCATCTGCAGAGAAGCAGGTGACTGTTTTAGGTGCTCCAGGGCACATACGTACCTCAGGAAGACCTCCTGCTGTGAAAGGTTCCCCTGACCTGTAAGCCCTTCTCCCCAGCTGCTGGATCTCCTGTGAAAGCAACCTGTAATCACCCATCATCTCGTTCTGCAAAGTCATTCATTGCATTGCAAAACTCCCTTCATGTGGGACAGGTTAGTTCAGGGCATAAGCTTTTATCTATCACCCATCTATCTATTTATAAGTCTATCATCAATCAATCTATCTAAGAGTGCTTGAGTTATAGTATCTATCATATATCTAGCTGTCATCTATAAGAGCATGTATAGTATAATATCTATCAACTATCTATAAGAGTCTGCCTAGTGTGGTATATATTGTCTGTCGTCTATCTATCTATCTATCTATCTATCTATCTATCTATCTATCTATCTATCTATCATCTATCATCTATAAAAGTATGTGGTGCAGTATCATCTGTCTGTCTGCCTATCATCATCTATCTGATTATATACAGTACAGTATGTGTGTACACATGCAGAGGTTGTGGTAATGTCAGGCATCTTATTCTATCATTCTCCTCATCTCACCTTTTGAGAAGGTATCTCATTGCATCTGGAGCTTGTTAACTAGATAAAAAGATTGACTGGCTGGCACACTCAGAGATTCTCCTGCTTCTGCCTATGCCCAGCCAGATCCAGCCCAACTTTCTCCTTTAAAATGGCACTGGGCGGGGAGCGGTGGCACGTGAATGCAAACCCCACGCTTTGTGAGGTGGTGGGAGAAGGATCAGCGCTCACAGCAGACTAACAGAAGGTCCTGCTTTAAAAATTAAATGACTGAATGACTAATGTAGTAGCTGGCTCCTAATGTCACCGTACCTGCCAGCTCAGGACAGAAACAATAAGGCTCCTAAGCAAACCCCTTTCCAGCTGAATCTGCTAAGAACCTGAGTGAGCTCCAAATAAATACATAATGGTACATAACGGTACATAAGCCCATTGCTAACAAACTTGACAACTGTCCACCTTGCTTTTTAAAAAGAAATCTTTTATCTCTTGTGGGTCTGGGGCTCAGTACATATCATGTGATGGTCAGGGGCTTTTATTAGCACGGTTCACCAGACCTCGTAGCTCGGTTTGAGCAACCAGAGGATCTGCAGAGCAGAGAAGTACAGGGGAGCCCACGAGGAGCCCGTCTGTTGTTTTAATTCACTTTTGTCTGTTAATGAAGAAGTGGACACCTCAGTGTTGGCCTTAGAGGGGAGGGGCTGCCGCTGGCCTGTGGTCCAGACAGAACGCTCTGCGTCTCCGAACATGGCAATTCTTCTACACGGCCCTTGCGGGGCCTGGTCTGTCACCAGCAGGTCTCCCTGAGGAGCATGTGCTGAGTGAAGGCTGGGTAGGACACTCATCAGGACAAGACAGGGTGGGGGGAACAGACTCCCAGGTGAGGGAGAAAGGGGCAGGAATGGGCCCAGATTTCCCCAGTGTGAGAAAAGAAGGATACAGAAAAACAAGAAGTTGAACGAACTGGAAAAAAAGTTAAAGCTAAAAGATCTACACCGATATAGACAAACTGTCACAAAGTTGAAGACAGAGAATCTTATCAACCTCAAAAGGAACAGGGGTTTGTCGCACTACAAGAAATTCTCTACAAGCTGTCAGGATTTCTCAGCAGAAACCCAACAGGCCAATTTAAAACACTAGGGAAAAAATCATCAACAACAAAAATGCTGAACCTGGCAAAACTATGCCACGAAAATGGTACAGGATGGAGCGGGTAATTAAGACAATTTCAGATAAAAGCTGAAGGACCTGCATATCACTAGACATGACCAATGAAGAATGGTAAAGACTGAGGTAAAGACTGATAAGCAGGAAGCCAGGTGGGGCACGGAGGGAGTCAGGCAGGAACAAGGCTCTGCAGTAAGACCAAGCACATGAACAAAAATACACAAAACATAAAAAGCTGTGTATTCTAAGTTTGGTTAAGTGACTCCATGCTTTAGGCATAAAAATAATCACAAATGTTTTTGTAGGGACATGATGTAACTTGAGATGTTACAACTGGAGAGACAGAGTGGCTATGCTCAAGCCAGGAGCTATGCAGCTTACAGGAGACACCCACAGTGTGGAGCCCCGGGGGACAGAGAACGGAGATGGTGGAGACCATCCCTGTCCTTGTCCCTCTTACAAACTCCCTCCTTTAGACCTGTGCCCTTGCTCAGCTTCCTTGAGTGTGCGAGTCCAGGCGTTAGAGCTAAAGGAGAAAGGAAGGCCTGGGCAGTACTGGCCCCCCACCAGCAGCTCAATTTGGTCATGAAAAATAGGGTGACTGGCAGGAAGGAGGGACAGTGCACAATATCAGGAGATATAAAGCCCAATAACCCCACCCCACCCATAGCCACCGAGGAGACCCAGTGGTAGGAACACTTTGCCCTGGGCTACGCCGGGCATCACTTACAGCTGTGGAGAGCCGTGATGCCAGTGTCATCTCCAGGTTCCCCTTCAGGCCCACCAAGGGTGGCACCAACGTCAAAAGGTCTTTAACCTCCATAAACACCGGCCAATGCTGGAAGAGAACGCGTGGGGATAAGCTGAGCACTCAGCGGGACTCAGGCACTGTAGCGCTGAGGGTCTCTCCACAGATCTCCACAAGGGACCTTGCAAGACCCATGAAATGCCAGGGAGCCCTGGCTAAAAGCACTTCAAAGGAAACACACAACAGCAGGGACATTTTAGACACCATAGTGGAATCAGCACCGGTGACCTTCAGCGAGTGCCCTCGGGCCTCGAGGCCAGCCTGCAAACCTGATGTTTGTCTGAGCAGTGTGGGGAGACTGCACTGACTCCCTACTTCTAGAACTGAGGAGTTTCTGCTACAGTGAGGATCTGGTAACAGGCAGGGAAAGCTGGCCAGGGGGTGGGGCAGGCTGGCTAGGGCATGGGGCCTTAGTCAGGCTCAGGCTGCATGGGGCCTGCCACCCTCAGCTCCCCGGCACGCTGGAGGGGCACACACGGGCTTTCTGAAATAACAAAACCCATTGATAGAGATCTCGTGTCTCCTTCAAATGTAAAAATCGTAAGAACTGAAAAGACAGTAAGGCAGGGATGTGCTTCGAGAAAACTGGGAAAGACCTTATCTGTTGGAGGAGAAAACCATCTTGGTTGGATTAATATGCACCGTTTGGTCCCCAGAGCCAAGTACCATTCTATCCCACTCATGTATTGGCCCCCATGCCTATGAAGACTCCTATACAGGGATGTTCCAGCCTAAAATAATTCCTACTTTTCTGTAGGAAAAATAGGCTAGGACTCTCCCTCCCATCCCCCACCGCCCAGACAGGAGCGCTGAAGATGCATAAACACATGTCATCTGCAGGGGGCACAAGAGTCACCTCCAGGCACAAAAAATGGAAACCTGGAGGGTGGTCTAAACCTGCTTTAATTTATTACTACTGTATCTGAATATTTTCTCCATGTTTATAATTAATTGTTTTCCCCTCTTAGAAGTGATGTACTCATTTTTTTAAAATTTTTTTTAATTATTTATTCAACTGTGTGCATATGCGTGTGTATGTGCGCGCGCATATGTGTGTGTGTGTGTGTGTGTGTGTGTGTGTGTCTGTGTATGTGTAGAACCACGGACGAATTCGTGAACCACCATGGACGCTTCCACCTCCTTCTGCCCCGGGATTCACAGGCTCCGCCCTACCAGGACTAGAAGCGTAGGCCGCCCCCGCTTCCGCCTGGCGTCTATACGTGGGATCTGGGATCCGAACTCAGGACCTTCCGCCTGCAAGGCGGAGGCTTAACCCCTGAGCCACCTCTCCAGCCCTCATTTTTTAACAAACATTATTTTGTTTGACTCTTTGATAATGAAGACATTATCCTTTAAAGACCCCCTTTCCCCTTCCTCCTCCCTCTCCCATGCCCTCAGGTGCAGGCAGGGCCTCCCCCAGTTTCTCCCTCTCTCTCTGTCTTTATCGGCACTTTGCCTCCCGCCCATGCAGCAGGGGCCCAGGCCTGCCAAAGCAGCTGCCTATCGGTCTCTGTGCCCCTTGGGAACAAGATACCCATGTCACCACACACTCCTGCTCTGGCCAGGGGCTGGCGGCACAGCCTGTTCCTTCCTTTCCGCAAACCCTGAACCCTTATCCACCTTCTTCACACCCCCATTGCCTGTCCTTGAAGCACACAAGGTCAGGTACCCATTAACCCCACAGCAGACCAACCCCCCCCCATCAAGTACGGTCCCGCCCCTTTGCAGCGAGCTGGCTACTATATTCCCTCTCCTAAGGACATAGTGAAGAGCCATGTGTGAACATCATGGGCTCCTCTGCCTCCATCAGCCACCACTATCCTACCTCGTGAGCTTGACTTCAGCCCACGGAGTTAGTCTGTGGATCTCCACAGTTCATGTCGCCTGGCCTGGGGTGCCGTCCCAGCAGCCCTGACCCACAAGGCAAATAGCACAGGGTCAGGGCTGGTGCTGCCCTGGCTCTGACCCAGATGACCTTGCTGCAGGCTGCTTTTGAGAAGTAATAAAAGTCTGAGTCCCTTGGAGCTAGAAGCAAGTCTGTAATCTGATATTCAAGCCATCATTCTAGTAAATTCTGCCATGGACACTTTGGAAATGTCTGCCCCTGGTGTGTGTGTGTGTGTGTGTGTGTGTATTCGTATATGTGTATGTGTGTAAGTATATATGTGTATATCTGTACATATGTGTGTATATGTATGCGTGTGTGTGCATGCATATGTGTGTATGTATGTGCATGTATGTGTGCATGTGTATATGTTCCTGGGTGTGTGCATGTGTGAGTGTGTGCATGCTGCCATTCATCTACAGTAGTGTGTGTGTATATGTGAGTGCATGTTTGTGCTTGCTCCGTGTGTGTATACGTGTGTGTGCATGTGTGCGCGCTTGCTCCAACCATCTGCAGTACAGCATGTGGTGTGTATGTGTGGGTATGAACATCCATCTGCAGTAGAGCATATGTGTGTGTGTGTGCATGTTGGCATGTGTGTGCACGTCCTCCATCCATCTGCAGTAGTGACTGAGGCACAGGTAACATGCCTAGCCCTGCCCTGTCTACTGCATACTCAACACAAGTCCTGACACTCACTCAAGAATGTCACTGGCAGCGCCTCCCTTCAGACACTGCCAGAGGGAGCACGGGCCACCAGAAGGTGGAGGAGGAGCCTAGTGGCCGGCACAGAGGAGGGACTGGCTGGCTGCAGCAGCTCCTGAACCTGCCTGGGAGGAGGTTAGACAGGTGCATTGCCTGCCTCTCTGGGAGATACGCAGCAAGTGCACAGCCGTGCTCTACTCTAGCAAAATGAAGGCACAACCCAGGCTCCTAAGCCAGGGAGACAGCCCCTCACAGCGGGCCAGTGTCCCTGTCCTGGGGACAGAAGCCACCCACTGTTCCTTACTCTTCAGAGCTGCCTGCTCCCATGTGCCCACAATGTCGTCTTTCCAGGAGTTGAATGGTCCTGTCCAGTTCCCTCTCCAGATCCCCACTGTGCCGGAGGAAGGAACTGCCTCTCTTCCTTCACAGAGGCCAGTTGCCACCTCCTCTCTGTGCTTGGCCCTCAGACTGATGCAGCCTACAGCACCCCAAGTGTCCAGGGAGGGTGAGGGATGTGCTGTGAGCAGCTAGGGGATGGGCAGCCCCAAGCAAGGTGGCCTGGCAAGCTCAGAAAGAAAAGAGGTCTGCAGGGTCAGCAGGGTAGCCATGAGGGAAGGAGGCCCAAGCCCCAAGCCGTGTCTCAGTGCGCTGAGGGCCAAGTGTCCCTTCCTGAGGTGAACAAGCAGAAGCTTCCTGGGAGGCTAGGCAGCCTGGGGGTTACTGACTGCCCCCTTCAACTGGAAAGTTCTGGAACAGTGCCCAGTCATCAAAGAGACACTGGTGCGCTTAGGAACATGAGATACTTCCTGGGACATCAGGGTAGATTGGCAAATTAAATATAAACTTAAATTTTCATATTGAAAAGCAGTGTTTGGGTGGGGAGGGGGTCAGTGGACAGCACATGGCCAGCACGAGTAAGGGCCTAGGTGCCTTTTGCAGCACTGTGAACAAGACAGATTATGAAATAAGCAGAGCAGCACCCAGCACAGCCCACACAACCACACACGGAGACCACCTCACAGAGATGGCTCTTCCCCCACTGCTGAGTGTCCAGCCTTCCTGCCACGACACTTGAGACAGCAATGTCAGTCCTCCAGCATAGTTCTGCAAGCACCCTCCACATGGAGACCGCCACACGTCCACACGTGTCCTTCCCAAGACAACATGGAACAGGTCTGTCGCAGCTGTCTGGGGGGGACACACCCCATCACCCAGAGCCTGGGGACCACGACATCACTAGAGCCCAGTCACCTGGTCCTCACAGCTCTGCTTTAAAGAAGGGGAAACTGAGGCACGAGGGACTAAAGATCTCTACACTGAGTGCTAGCCCTGCCCACGAAGCCCACACTCAGCGGCAGGAAGGAAGGTGCAGGTGGCTGGGGTAGTGGGGGGCGGCCTCTGGGATGCTGAGAAGCCCCGCAGAGCATGCCAGACCCAAATTCCAGCTCAGAACTGCTGTCCCCAGGCCTCTGTACTCCCGCCCTCTCCCTTGGGGCCCAGCACGTACTTGGACAGTGTTCATCACCAGACCAGCCATCATCATGCCCAGGCCTGACAGCAGGATGGGCACAGCGACCTGGCACATCGTGGTGAGGACCGACTCGGGAAGGACCCCGTAGGGGGACCGGGTGAGCTCGCAGCTGAAGCCTCGCAGCTTCTTGCCCTGAAAGCGGAACTCAAGGCTGAGCTGGGTAACCACCATGGCTGGGCTTGGTCCCAGGAGAGAAAGCCGGCCGCTGCGTCTGTCTTCTCTGCCTTCGGCCCACCAGGACTCTGCTGCACAACACCACACAGGATGCGTCCCAGGTGCTCTGCGCGGCAGCTCCCTGATGGGCCCCTGGCCGCGGGCCAGAGCGAAGAGTGAGGAACAAAGGCCAGACTGGCTCAGGGTTTCACGCCAGAGGCCACCAGCGCCTGCTGCCCATCCCTCTGTCAGCTTCTTTCAGCGCGGCCCTGTGTCCAGCGGACTCACTCTTCAGCCTGCCAGGGAGGCTCCCTGTCTCCCTGTAGCAACCTTGACAGTCTCGCAGGCCAGCCCACGCCGGCTGGGCAGGGACAGAGCCCACGTGGGCCTGGGCCAGCTGAGCACCCACACAGAGGTCAGCACCGCCCTCCACACACAGGCCCTGGCCGGGAAGGAGATGGGGCAGCCCCAGGGATGCGTTTTCAGGGCTGCCACAGGGGCTTACCCACAAGGTCAAAGGCTCTGTGGAACCCCAAAATGGAGGCCACACTTGCAGTCAGCTCAACTCCAGGGCTCAATGGCCCATTGTCATAGGAAGAGTCTGTGTTCATAGAAGAAATGCGCCTCAAAGGCATGAAAGACTTGAGGTACTTTCTATATGACCTCACTTCCTCTTGCTAGGAAGGTCACACCCTGCCTTGCTGACCAGCCCCCGACCCAGAAGGGAAGGGGTTTGACTAGGAAGTCACATCACACTCTGGGGGTCCTCATCTTGGACGTGCCCCCTGTGTATACCACGGGCCAAGAACAATACGTCCAGGCCTTTTGGAGCGCAAGCTGAAGCGTCCAGCAAAGGGCCCGAGTGGAGGTTCAGACACACCCCGCCGACCCAGAGGTACCTGCGCGATCCAGACCGCGCTTCTGCTCCCATTCCTAAGGCATCACCCCCTTGGGCGCCCACCCTTGGCCTCCTCCCCAGGCTATCTAAACCCCTTGGCCTGGAGGCCTGGCCCTCACCACCCCTCCCCCAGGCGGAACCTCCCCACTAACTGTCCGGGCTCCTGAAATTCTCTGTCTTTACTGGCATTCACCTCTGCTGGCTCATCTGATGTTTTAAGTTCCCTGAGGAGCCAGGCTGACAGCCTGAGCAGCTTCGGCTTGGTCTCACTAGAACCTGGTACATCTTTACTCCGCCTTCCGCCATGACTGCTAGGCCAGGAGAGCACAGCACAAGGGTTGCTGAGCAGGGCCATCCCTGGCCTGGATCTTTTTTTAAAAATTTTTTTATTATTTATTCAATTGTGCATGTATGCGTGTGTGCGCGTGTGTGCATGTATGTGTGTGTGTGTGTAAGAACCACGGACGAATTCGGGAACCACCATGGACCGCCTCCACCTCCTCCTTGTTTACTCTGCCCCGGGATTCACAGGCTCCGCCCTACCAGGACCAGAAGCGCAGGCCGCCCCTGCTTCTGCCTGGCGTCTGTACGTGGGGTCTAGGATCAGAACTCAGGATCTTCCACCTGCAAGGCAGAGGCTTAACCCCTGAGCCACCTCTCCAGCCCCCCTGGCCTGGATCTTAAGACACCGCATCTTCCCTTTCAGTTTCTGGGGAAGCACCCCCTGTGAGAAAGGCCCAGAATCAGACTGCACAGGAAGCCTGCCCGGCAGTGACCCTCGATACCTGCTTGTCTCTGAGTAAAGCTCCTTGGGCTGGCTCTGCAGCAGGCAAGTCCTGTCATTGAGCCCACCGCATTGCAAACAGGAGACCAAACAGAGTAAGTGTGCAAGACTTTTGGGGTGCTGAGCCTCTGAGCCTCAGGTGATCAGAACAAGTCTCACCCCAGCCCTTGACTTCCCTCATCTCAGGTTCACCAACAAACAGCTCCCTGACTCTCCTTTCAGCCCAGCCTCTGCTACACCCTCAGAATCACACCTCTGTCCCTCTTGGGAGTAGTTTTCTCTAAACAGTCTATGCCAAGCCACCTGCCTCAGCAGACAGATCTGCCAGAATGGTGGGCTTCATCCAGACATCCTAACACAGCCCCATGTCCAATCTGCTATGCCCAATGCAAGTCTCCTCTGCTCTAGCCCAGGACACTTCTTCCATGACCTGTGGCCACTCTCCCATGTCTCCCCATGGTCAATGCCCGGCTTCCCATCAGAAACCCACAGGCACTCGGAAAACTGGCTTGAACATTCTCATTATCAGAGAATGGCAGGCAGGGCCTTGCCTTCTGGAAAGACAGCTCGGCTGCCTAAACCATCTCTTTCCTGGCACACAGACATATGTCCCTGCACATCCCAAGGACATGGATGGCTCTGTATCCTGCCTGCACTCCCCAACATGTGCTCCCTCATGACTTTGCTGGCCACCTGAGAAGGCCTCCTCCCATATCCAGCCAGAACCTATAGCTCCTTCCCTAGAATCCCTCAGTTGGGCAGGCGCCATGTTAGCCCTGTTCAAGGACTGCAGTACACTACCTGCTCCCTGAGAAAGGCCTGCTCACCCATGGCAGGCTTGGAGCAAGGAAGTCGTGCCTGGCCTCACTGCACAAACCCTCTATGATCGCTCATGTGTCCACAGGACAACAACAAACAGCAGAGGAAATAACACTCACAACACATTGACATGCTGACAATGTGAACTAAGACAAGCCAGCAAGAGCTGGGGGGGATATCTCAGGAAATAGTGTGTGCCGCACCCCCACCAGCTCCCAGGATGGTCTGTACTCCATGGTTTGGACAGGTCTGTTTCCATGGAAGTGTGAAGCAGCAGGTGCAAGTGAAATGCCATGTTTTTGAGCAAAGTGTTGCAAAAGGCATGGGGCCCTGGCATCAGGCCAGGCTCCTCCAGGTCAGCACTCCTCTGGCTGCTGAAAACCCACATGTTGATAAGCCAAATATCTCCAATTTTTAAAAAATTAAGAAATGTATGCACACGTGTATATACACACAAACGCGTATTGCAGATACACACACAAACATGCATGTGCATACACAGTGAAAAGTTGAGAAAGATATAAACTGAAGTGCTCAAAGTAGTTACCATGGCTGATAGGATTTCAACTAACGTTTTAATTATGATTTTGGCATATGCTGACCATTTGGCTATTGTCTTTATTTTGGAACCATCATCAGAAATAAATAAAGAATGTCCTCATGTAAGAAAAATGACTTTCCCAGGAAAGCTGAGAACAACACATGTCAACACAGCTTACTGGGTCACAACCCAGAGTCTCAATGTGGTTTTAAAAATAGTTCCTCGGTACAGTGGAAAATCTCGGAGCCTGACTGGACTGCAGGCCACGCTGGGGAGTGAGGATCTGGGTCTAGTACTAGGCGCCTTCTTGGTGACCTTGAAGGAGCCCTGCCTCTTTCTGGGCTTCTAGTCCAGCCCTCTGTCCTGAAAGGAGGATCAGGCTCAGGGCCAGAGTGAGGTGTACACTCAGGGTCAGGGTCAGGGCCAGAGTGGGGTGTGCTCTCTGGGGCCAGGCTCAGGGACAGAATGGAGTGTGCTCAGCTCTGTGAGGTCATGGTTCCACCCAACAAGAGGGAGAGGCGATGGCTTTGGCATACACATCGCCAGTCCAGCTTCTACTCTGGGACTCTCTGAGTTCCAGGGCAAACTGTGTACCTTCCCAGAAGTTTCCAAATGCCAATTTTTTTTTTCTCAGCCCTTTGACCCAGGGCAGGACAATAGACCAGGTGCCATTCTGAGCATTTCCTGGATCTCCCCCCACCCTCCCAATCCCTGAGCTGCTCAGACATCAGTCTGGGCCCTTCGTTTTCTGACCTTTCTTTTCCGGACTGAGTTTGGCCAACAGAACCCACCCACAGGAGCAAGTGAGGGCTTCTCCAAGGGTCTGGCTCGCTCAGGCTTCTCCAGGAGTCTGGAGTGGTCTTGCACATACTTGCACACTTGCTGCTGTCCCACCCGACTGCATGTGGAGCAGGGACTGTGGTCGGCCACCACAGTGCAGTCAGGAGCCTGAGGATAGAGGTCTGCAGGACAGAACTTGCCTGGCATGCAAAGGCTTTGGGTTCCATCCCAACACCACGCACCACCCTTGCACGGGCTGAGTGGCATGAAGCTGAAGGTGACCACTGTTGTCCTCAACATCTAGGAAGACACAAGGGCTCTGAGAGGCGCAACTCCAAGCTCCCCTCAACCTCTCTGCTCTTGAGGGTCCCCAGCCAAACCACCTCCTTGGCAAGGGGCCCCAGGCCCTGAGCCCATGTCACACCGATACAGGAAGATTCTTCTGGGGAGAACAGCACTCCTGTAGGAGCAGTTCCCCCTCTTGTGGGTACGTAAGGACTGGCCTTATGCACAGAGGGCCACGCCCAGGGCACCTGGCTGCTTTTACCACAGAGCTTCTTACTGCTGGAGACAGGACGGCCCATGAGGCAGGACACTAGAACCAAATATATCCAGCTATTCAGACCCCAGCACATGGTCTAAGACACACACAACTCAAGATCAGGCAAATTATGCTGAGATGAATCCTGCCCAGGCCTGCTGAGCCTGCTCCTCGTGCTGAGCACAAGGGCCTGCCGATAACCACAAGAAGCAAAGCCCCGGGACCAGGTCATTTGGCCCGTACTGCACACTAAAGAAGCAGGCATCTGCCACAGGCACCAAAGTGGGCAAGGCCCACCGGGCCTCCAGGGAACACTGGTGAGGAATAGAAATCTCAGGGAAACTGCTCCCCAGGAGCTGACCTGGCCAGTGAACAAAGAGACCCTGAAGCAGATCCCCCTTGACGGCAGATGGGTCTTATCCTGCATCTGTGAGCAAACAAGCACTTGATAAACAAGCATCTATACCTCTCAGGTATAAATGACTACAAAGAAATGTAACTTTCCATCTGGACACTGCTCCAGAACAAAGGGCTGGCCGTAGAGCTGACTGGCAAGGCAACCTGGTGGCATCTATCTAAGCCACACGCATGACGCCCTGCCTTGCTGGCAACAGTGTAGCCGCTGACTGCCTGGGCTGTGAGATTACTCAGCATCCCTTAACAGCATTAGTTACATTGTTATGGGCTGAACCTGCCCCTGAAATGCACTGTCCTAGCCCTCCATACTTCTACCTGGGGGTGTCTTTGGAGGTAACTAAATGAAAACGAGGTCATTAGGACAGACCTACAGCAGCATGAGACGTCAGGAAACTGAAATGCAGAAGACACAAGAGGGAAGACTGAGAGAGACCTCAGGGGACCGATCTAGCCAAATCTTTGCCCTTGGCTTTCTGGTCTCTGGAAAAAAAAGCAGGTGCTCTCCCTGGATCCTTCAGGTCTCTCCGAGACCACTGTGCAGTGGAGCACGTCCACAGGGCAGGATCCCGCCATGCCCGACTCCAAAACTCAGGAATAACAACTCTCTCACGCTGGGTCATTCTAGTCTCGGTCTGATTTGCAGAAAAGACTGTCAGGGCGGCATCCCTCCCAGTGTACCCCTCTTCCACCCAGCATTCTCTCACCTGGAAATAGTTTAGCAGCAGGCCAGCCCAGGACAGCCCCAGGCCAGCCAACACGAAGGGCACTGCCACTTGGAGGCCAATGACCCAGGCGTTCTCCCTACTGGGCTCAGCCTCCAGCCGTTTGGAGGCCCCCCTCTGGCTTTCGTGGACCCCCAGACGTCCATCCTCTGAGGGTTCTGGGAGTCTTCTTTCATCCTGGGGGGCAGCCGGTGGCCCCTGCTCCTCTGGTCTGCCACAGTATTCCAGCCTCCGCTGTCGGGCCTCCGTCCCTTCCATCCACACAGGGTGAGCCTAGCAATCCTGACCTGGGAGAAACAGAACCAGACTTAAGGGCAGAACTTCTCAGACCCCGCCCAGCCATGCCGAGGCTGGAACTGTCCATCCACCTGAAGACCCTCTTGAGACTGGCCCCTGTTGACGTCTGGCACCCCATCTCTCGGGAGTGAGAGCAAAACGCACCTGCAAGAGAAGTCTTCGTGAATGGACAGGAAGGCAGCAAAGAATTGGGTGAGGGAACCTTGAGTTCCAAGCAACCAACCAATCAAAACACCAAGGGGGACAGCTCAGGAGCAGAGGGTTTGCCCAGCATGTCATCTGGGTTCCATCCTAAGGGAAGGAGCAAAGATGGGAGAACCCCCCTTTGCTGGAACTCTGGAATGAACCCAAGGTTTGTAGCAACCCAGAAAACAGCTTTTCGAAAACTGCCAGACCTCAGCAAGAACAGGGACATGGTGAGCTTCATGTGGTTAGAGGTAGTTTAGATCCTTCCTCCTTGCAGTTAGGAGGCCTAATTTTGTTCGCTAATCTGATTAGATTATGAGAGGCACCTCTGGCGTGAGACAATGGAGTGAGGTGACAGCATGATGGCACCTTCCTGTGGACTATGGTCAGTTCTCCTCTGCTGACTACCATCTGTGGGCCAGCCCTCCCTGCATACCACCATGCCTCCTGCCAGGACAGACCCCACACACACATGCGCCATGCCTCCCTGCCATGACGGACGGACCCCCCCATACACACATGCTACATCTTCCTGCCATGACAGACTACACCTTTTAAACCCTCCACCACTAAGTTGCTTCTGTCAGAGATCTGGTCACAGCCATGAGAAAAGCTAAGTAACATAGGTCACACTTCCTGGAGAGCCAGCAGCCTGCAGAGCTGGGCCCTGAGGGGCTCCAGGAGACTCTTCAGGACAATCTACTTTTCCTCGAGGACCCCTTAGCACTTCAAGAATCTGCAGAGAAACAGGCACTTTGGATCAATGAAAAGACTCAGAAAGAGAAGCTGGGGAACACCCCAAGGCTATTTGGGAACATTGTGCAGCTAGTGCCTAGCCCGAGGCTCAGGCCCGAGCTCCTGCAGGCACCCAAGGTCTGGGTCGGTAGGACCAAGGTACTCACAGTACTCTGATGAGGGCTGAAGATGGCTGCATATCGGGTCATTAGTGGGCCAGTCGTCAGAGTAGTGCACACAGGACAGACCCATGGACAGTGACGGGAGAAGTCACCACAACCGGCAGTCACAGCAAGTCCTCCTGAGAGAGAAAAATCTCATTTCCAGGCATGGCTCACTAATTTTCTTAAAACTCCCAGTTTTCAGTGGCAAATGACATGGTTCAAATTCATTTCAACATAAAAACAGAGAGTATGACACCCCTGGGAAGCAAAGATTATGGAAACTGTCCCCAAGGAGGTCCAGACACAAGGCCAGAGAAAGCTACAAGACCTGCTGCCTTACGTCCAGAGAACTTAAGGACCCCCTGGGTGCTGCCTGACAGGATCCCTCCGGCAGAGAGCAGCACCCACTGGGTCTGTTTTTAGGGCCCAGAGGATGCTACTATGCACTGCGTGCAGGACATGAGCCTTGTGCACAGGCACCTCACATGGCGTTGCCCGCAGAGCCTTCCAGGGCAACACAAGGAGTCCTAATCCAGTAGTGGGGAGCACTGGAGGCGCTGAGCAGGAGCAGGAAGAGCCACACCATCTTCAAGGAATCAGAGCCAGCAAGTTACCAGCTGACCCTTATGGAGTCCAGACAGTCCCAGAGCACAGAGAAATGATGAGTCATGGTAGAGACAGCTGCAAGGCTCCAGCTCTGCGAGCCCAGACATCAACCCCACCTTCCCCAGGGAAGGAGCTGAGGGCAGACGACTAGTCACATGGACATCAATGGCCTCCGCCTAGGCTTAGGTGGCATCAGGTCCACAGCATCGCCGATGGTCCACGGCCATCACTGGTGCTCACGGCATCACTAGCTAAAAGCCAAAGTGAATGCTTATGTCAACGACAGTGAAAATAGACTTGAACTATGGCCTTGGAACATATAAAAGTAGCTCAAAGAGCTGCCTCTCACACTCTCGGCCCAGAGCTTGGAGCAAAGTACAAGTCATGTGACCATGGAACTCTGTCAGTACAGAAAGCAAGATACTTCCAAAGATGTCTGTCATGGGAACAATTGAAGCCAAGGAAAAAAGCTTCAATGGACAGTGCTGTCCAACAGGGTGCTATGAGCATCACACAGCACTCAGTGCAAATGCCACTTTGTTTCTGAGACTTGTGTAGCCAAGGTTGACCTCTAACTGGTTGTGTAGCCAACGATGACATCAGACTTCTGTTCTTCCTGTCTCCTCTTCCTCCCAAGTGCTGTAATCACAGGACATACCAATACTCCCCATTCACAAAGTGTTGGGACCGAATCCAGAGTTTCATGCATGCCAGGCAAGGACTGTACCAACATTGCCATGTTCTAGCCTCCAACTTCAGCTTTTCTCTCTTTCCTTCTTTGGGGTGCTAGGGATCAAATCCAGGGCTTTGTGCACACTAAGCAATTACTGCACAACTGAGTTAAATCCCTGAGTCTTAACTGTCATGAAACAGTGAATCTGAAAAATGACATGAGTTCATTAGGTCATCAGAAGAAAAAGACTAGGGCTATAACCCATGGTAGAACACTTGCCTAGCATAGATAAGACCCTGGTTTCCAGTCTTGACATCACATACGCGCGCGCGCACACACACACACACACACACACACACACACACACACAGAATTTGGAAAAATATAAAAAAATAGAGATTAATAGAGAACATATAAATGTTGATATATGTTATATAAATAATATATAAACACTATTATATAAATAATAGAGAACATATAAAATCAGTAAAGAGTGAACTGATGAAGGAACATGCAAAGCCAATCTGTTAAAGCCCACAAAGAGAAGGAGTTGCCTGTTAGAGAAGCTCCTAGTGAGGAGGGCCTCGCAGCTCACAGGAGACAAGTCCCTAGCCTGTATGTGAGCAAGTAGATAAGTCCAGACAGTGCTGGGAACTGTCAGGAAAACTGGAGCAGCCTAGTGTTCCAGGATGACCAGGCAGAGGAGACTCCCCAGCTAAGAAGCCATGTGGCTAGGCAGATAAGCCACTGAGGAGGCTGTGCAGTGTTTTCTAAGAACTAGGCAACCAGACAAGCATGAGCCACAAGACTCGCTGCCTCCTGCCTAAGGTGTGGAAAACCACATGCCCTACATGGTGGCACATACCAACAGTACTGCTGCCTGCAGTGACAGGCACACACCTGCTGCTTGGGAGGCTGAGGCGGGAGGACTGCCAATGCAAGGTTAGCATGGACAACACAAAGCGTCCATCTCCAAATGGCAAAGCAAACAAAACCATGTCTGAGTGACCCATTAACTGCACTGAGACTCAGGCAAGACACAAGCAGGTTTCCAAATATATTAGGAAATCAGGTCAGGACGAGGAGGCCAGTTTGCCATCAGGCTGAGCAAGAGCACTGTGATGCATGGCCTGGTCACAGATTCCAGCCCAGGATCAACTGTAGATGACCAGGAATCAACCACAGCTGCTGGACACCACAATCTCCTTTTCCTTAAACTTGATGAGATGCCATCATGAAATAGTGAGGGTCGAAGGAGAACAGTACCAGAGAGGATTGCTAGTCCTAAGGGCAATAGGCAGTCCCTGGCTGTTCCTGGGTGCTGGCAAGTTCTAGGATGACCCAGTGTCAGAATGCTGTGCTCAAGTCCCTTCCTCGGAGCACTGTAAAACTTGTACAGAACCTGTGCACATCCTCCTGCGTGGCTTCCTGGTTAATGCAACACGTAGTTCAAGGCCCCTACTACGTAAACTTACATAGATATGTTGCATTCATAGACAACATGGCCAGCACAGAGCTGTGTGTTTAACACAGGCACACTGTTTTAGAATATTTTCCACCCACAATTGGCTGACCTGACAGATAAGGAGTCACAGGCCCAGAGGGCCTGCTGTATTTTTATACATTGCATGATATTTTGAATTTTTCTGACCAGTTTTAGGGTAAGGAATCAATTAACAGTATAAGCAGTGTAACTCAGGAGCTGGATGTTCCAGACTCATGGTTGGAATGAAATGTTTAGAAGGTAATGATATGCATTCAACTAATGCCTAACGATAAATCATTTAAAATAAAAAATAAAAATGTTTGGGGAATTTGAAAAGTGTGTGTTTTGTTAGCTGTGCAAATAAATGAGGTACATGCAGCGTGAGGGAAGCAGGCTGCTGGGGTCCTTAAAGACTCCGACAAGCAGGAAACTCCACACACAGAAACAATGTCCATACTGCAGGGCTCACCTGCAAGTCTCAGAGATAGGAACAAAGGGGCTCTATTCAGGCTCTCTCAGACATACTAAGCCATCCAGGAGGGACAGAATCAGGAAAACGAAAATATAAAAATTACAGAATAAAAGCAAATAATAAAGGGATTTCAAGATGGCTCAGTGGGTAAGCTGCCTTTGAGTAAACCTGGTGATCTGAGATCAATCCCCATGGTAGAAGAAGAGAGAACTGGTTTTCAAAAGTTGTCCTCTGACCTTCACAAGTACATCATGGCAAAAAATGAATAACAAAAAGGAAAATTTCTGATCCAAGCAGGGATTCAAACCCTTGAAGACTTGAAAGAAAAAAAAAAAAACAGGAAAAAGGGGCTGGAGGTGGCTCAGGGGTTAAGCCTCTGCCTTGGAGGTGGAAGGTCCTGAGTTCAGATCTTAGACCCCACGTATAGACGCCAGGCGGAAAAGGGGGGCAGCTTGCGTTTCTGGTCCTGGTAGGGCTGTGAATCCTGGGGCAGAGTAATACAAGGAGGAGGTGGAGGTGTCCATGGTGGTTCCCGAATTCGCTTGTGGTTCTACACACACACACACACACACACACACACACACACACACACACACACACGCGTGTGCGCGCGCGCGCACAATTAAATAAAATAATAAAAAAAGAAAGTGTTTTAAAAAAACAGAAAAAAAGATCAAAATTCAAGTAGATTACAGTTTAGACATTCTGCAGGACAAAACCTCTGAACAAACTTGAAAAGGAAGTAAGTCTAGTAGAAAACGTTTGGACTCAACAGAAAGGACAAAAGTCAAGTGTGCTGGAAAAATGAACTCCAAATCATTCAGGAAGAGAGAGGTGAGTGAGTTCAGCAAGGGGAGACGCCGAGAGCCTGGGCCTGGCAAACCATGGTGAAGTTCCCTATCTCACCACCAGAGGACACCAGCGCCATCCTGGACAGAAGACAGCTTGTGAGTGGCCTACCATTCAGGACCTCCCCATCCTCACCCCATGTGCAGGTATGGGGGTGCCCAGAGACAGATCTAGCCAGGGGAGGCACAAGGGAGCAAAGGAGTCACCTTGGGCAAACCAGCACCAAGCACCTGCTCCCTAAGGTCAGCAGGGACTGCTTTCCCTGCACAATGGTCAAAGGACGCTCAGCTTCCTTGAGGACTGCTGGGAGTGTTGAGGGAAAATGTGCTCAGATATCTGGTGCCACTAAAAACTAGGGGATGGTGAGATGATCAGTAGGCAAAGGCACCTGTGTGCAAATCTGGGGACCTCACTTAATCCCAGTATCCCACACAGTGGAAGGAGAACTGACTTCCAAAATTGCTCTCTGACTTCCACATGCACACACTCGCTCTCCACACTCAATATATTTAAACTGGGACAGGTGGACAAACCAGGTCCTGAAGGAAAAAATGGAGACAGCCTCTACAGGGAACAGACTGTGACTCCAACAAAGCCCCTTCCCCTTGAGCCCAAGGCAGGCATGAGCCTGGGGTGGAGGTGGGCAGTGGCTTTTGAGTAGGACCCAAGGGTGCACTAGATGGAGCTAACCCCTTAAGTATGTCAGAAAAAAATGATTAGTTGTCACAACAGTCAAAGGGTCACCACCCCAATTCAGGCCAGCTCCCCTCTCTTACTCCCGGCCAAATGTAGGTATGGAGGCTGGGAAACAGCAATGCCAACTGCAAGTAATGAATGACTCACCCTCAGAGCAGCAGCTTGAGAGGGGCTGAGACAAGGCTGACTGCGGTCACAGTCCCCACATAATTCCATGAAGCTACTGACCCTTCCAACTGACAACTGGGGTGTCTACTTTCTGCAGACCATGGAGGACCCAGCACTGCTGTCCTGAGGCATTCCATCACCCAAACAGACTGGCCTTGTGCTCAGACCTATGGACACCCGTTCAACCACTAGTGGTAATGCATCCCACTGTGGGACATGGTCTGGCACATCATCACATACCAGTGCTCAGCCAACAGACAGGGATGCTCTGGCCATGACCCAGCAGGCTGAGATTCTGGAAAGGGAGGGTCTCTGCTCAGCTGCCACTGCCTAGCAGAGAGGAAATGGCAACTCTGGGCTTCAACTCCTTGAAGTCACGGAATCACCATCTCAGTGGGAATAACTGGAACACGTGACCTGGGAAAAGTGAAACTTTCTGGATATCCATTCCCCACCTCCACACCGGTGCTGAATGGGAGAAACATCGAAACATCTACTGCAAAGGGCCAGGTCGGTCAAATGCTCTACAATTGGCAACTCCTTATCCAGCTGAACTTTGATTTGTGGTCCAAAAAATATTAAGAGATAAATTCAAGAAATGTGTTGTAAGTTTTAAATTATACTCCATTGTCAATAATGTAGAGATATCTTTTTATTACACCATTCAGTTCTGTCCAGCCCAGAGTGTAAGCCATGTCTTTGTCCAGTGTGCCTGCCCATCTGTCACACCTGTCACTCAGGAAACCTCTCAACAACTGTTAAGGTATCAGGTACTTACATTCAAACAAGCTGACTTAATAATGATCCAACAGCACAAGAGAGCGATACATTGTTGTAACCGTCCGGTTTTGTTGGTTGTTCATCTCTTCCTGTGTCTGGCTTAGAAACAATTTCCCCATAGGTACATATAGACTCAGGAAAGCAAAGAATGCATGGGGTCTGCTACCATCCCTAGATTCAGGCTTTCTTTTGGATACTTTGATCATGTCCCCTCGGATAAAGGAAGCACTATTGTAACCCACTTTCCTTACAGTCATGTGACTTGATGGGGCGGCTCACGTTCCATCGGGGGATCTTAAACTACAGCAGCAGCGCCAGGTTGTCGGGAGGCCTGTTACAGGCCAGCGAGTGGGACCCTTCTCCACGCTATCTGGGGCAGGGCTAGAGAATCGCCAGTGATCCCCGCATTATGGGTTTCTAGAGGGTCTCTGGGAGGGAGGAGCATGTGGAACTCTGAAAGACGCCTGCTTGACGAGAAGACCGCGCAGGACGCTCGTGGAGCCTGCAGCGGGGATGCAGGAGCTGCGCTGGGCGTCCAGGGCTCCCTGGGGCGCTGGGGAGCCGAGGGCGGCGGGAGGGAGGACGCGGCTCCACAGGAGCGTGGTGCCCAGAGGACTCCGGGTACCCGCGGAGCCCCGCCCAGGCGCCCGCCCCGCCGAGGACCCCTGTGCCCCCTCGGCGCTCCTTCCGCCTCGCGCCGTCTCATGACCCCTCAGACCCCGCTTACCGTCCTCTCCGGCGGGCAGGGAAAGCCAGGCGGCACCGCGCGCCCGAGGCCCTGCGGCGGGAGGAAGCGGGAAGGGCCACCGCCCCTGACGGGTCTCGCCCTGTCCACGGTCCAGCCGCTGCCGGAGGCAGAGCCACACGGTGGGCCGGGCCTCGCGGGGGCGGGGCCTCTGGGGAGGAGGCGGGGTCACAGGCTGGCCTGGCCTCCGGGAAGAGCGGGGATTGGGGGAGGGGGAGGAAGGAGGCGGGGCCACATAACTGGCTGGTCCTTGGGGGCGGGGCCTCGGGTGGAGGGGGCCTTCTAGGGAGGAGGCCGAACCATTTAGCTGGTGGGGTTCGGGGAGGGGCGGGGCCTTGAGCGGAGGCGGGGCCTATGAAGGGGGGCCGAAGGGCAGAGGTGGGGCCACATGAAAGGCTGCCCCGGGGAACGGGCGGGACCCGAGGCCCGAGGAGGAGCCTGGGTGAGTAAGAGAGGCTCTAGGAGAGGAATGGGGCCGTGGAGTTAGGTGAACCTCAGCAAGGGGCAGGGTCTCTGGAGGAGGCAGGGCCTTGAGGATGGGCGTGACCTTGGTTACAGGGGGATGAGGAGGAGGCATGGTCTCGGAGAGGAAGCTGGTCCATGGGCGTGGCCTTGGTTATAGGGGGTCGAGGAGGAGTCGTGGTCTCGGAGAGGAAGCTGGGCTATGGGACGGGGCCTCTAGGACCTCTTCCCACCGCAAAAACCAGTTTCTCTCAGCGTCCGAATCTTCCAGTTTTGTGTATTTTAGTTTAAGTCATTCCAGAAGATATTTTCATCTTTAAAAAAGGTTAAATACTTTGAAAGTTTCATAAGGTCTGCTTTTCAACATGGCCAAGATGTTGTCATTATGCCTACAGAAAGGACCACTCCCAGTTCTCTGGTTGCCCTGGGTGACTCAGAAAGACCTGCAGTCGCAGGAGGGAGGAGAGTTGTTAGGGAATGGCTTCAGCAGCTGTCCACTGACCCCATTACATATCCTAAGGGAAACAAGACAGGCAGGAGTGGGGAGCCCAGTGCAGATGGAGTGCAGTGGGCACCGGCTCCCACCCGCAGGTCTGCGCCACTTCCTGTGACTTTCGACAGTTACAAGGATCTGAGCCCTGGCTGAGGAATGCACAGCTCTGGCTGGATTCGAAGCAGCCAGGAGCTTCTGGGGAACACGTCATGCAGGACCGAGGGTTTCAGTGGAACCCTGAGATGCAATAGGGCATGCACGTGCTCACATGCACACACACGTGCGTGCCACTGAGGATGAAGCTCAGTGGCACAACACCTAAGAATCTCATTTCATCCTGGGAAGGGGGGGGGAAGAAAAACCAAAGAACAACATTTGGGGATATTACGGACTGAATTGTCCATAACATCCTCTTCTAGCTGTTACATTTTTAAGCCCTGAAATGATTGCATTTGGAGCTTGCATTATATAGACAGCCATGAATAAGTGAAGTCCATATGGTGCAACCCTAATCTATTGGACTGGGCTGCTTCCAGAAGAGGAGGAGCCCCAGTTTCCTTTCATTCATTCAAGAAAGAGACACCAAGAAGACAGCTGTAGGCAAGACATGAAAAAAAGCCTGGCTAGAAGAAAAACCTGTGGAACCTTCATCTTGCACTCTATGCCTATTTTCTTTTACTGTAACAAAATCCCTGGCAATAAACAAAAAAGGTGTATTCTGGCTTAGTTTTGGAGTTTCCATAAATGTTTGATATGGGATTGATAAAGGCCAGGTCCTCAGGGATACTATTGAAAAGTGGCAGAATCTTTGAGGGGTGGAGCCTAGTGGGAGGAATTTGGGTCACTGGTAGTGTGCCTCCCTCTGGCTTATCGGAGCCCCCTTTCCCTTTCTCTTTGTGTCCCAGTGGCAACAAGTGGAGGGGAGGTTGGAGGAGCAGTTTTTGCTGTGCACTTGCTTCTGCCAAGACTTTCTGCCTCCCATAGGCCTAAAGTGCCAGGGCCTGAAACCTCAGCAACCATGGCCAGTATCAATCTTCCCTCCATTTGGTGACCTCAGGTCTGTTGCAGAGATGGAAACCCAGCTAACAGGGGTCCCAGTAATGCTCCCTTCTGTCCCAGCAGTAACCCCGGGAGGATTCTGGTACGTGCAGCTGACTTACAGACTCTCAGCCTTGGCACAGTTGAAGTGACACAGGAAAAGACAGTCATTAGGCTTAGGGACAGATGGCTAACACCGTGGGCTCTGGAGGCAGCAGGCCTGTGGACCTTCCCACCTGAAGGAGTGGAAAGCAGGATTGCCACCAACAGTCCTCAGCTGAGCTGCTGCCTTTGGGGACACCCTCCAGAGTCACCGTGGACAGGGGCAACTGGAGGCAGGCAGGAACTGGATGCCAGTAAGAGCAGGCGGCCAGCAGAGCCTCTGCTACTTTAGGGCATCAGCTGTGATGCAAGCCAAGGGGCAGGCGCAATGATGGACAGGAAGTGTGGACTCCAAGCGCTGTCTCCACATTGTGCTCCCCATGCACCCCCACCCTGTGCAAAGCTGGAGCCCTTTCACAGGAGACAAGCCCAAAGGCCAAAAGCATCTGTCTGCCCAAGGCCTCAGTGCTTGGGTGGCAGAACAGGGATTCCAAGTCAGCCATTCAAGCCGCGCCTTTCTATGACGGCAGGCTCCCTCCCGAGCAAGGGTCCAGGTGGTAGTGAAAAGCACAGAAGTGATGGTTAATTCCCGTCTCAATCAGGTTCTTGTCTGCTCCTCCAAGAATGAAGCGGGCAGACAGAGAGGGCTCCACCTTCCAGGGCCAGAATTGTAGGCTGCAGCCATTTTCACCTGGCATTTTTATGTGCGATCTGGGGATTCCACCACTAGTCCTTTTGCTTGTGAGGCAGAGACTTTGACCCCTAAGCGATCTCCCAGCCCCACAAGGGGAACTTATCTGCCATGTGAGAACATTAGGAATGAAAAAACAGGTTGTCACTTAGCGTGCCAGAGATGTGTGGAGCTTGCCTCAAGTGCCTTGGCCTCGGGAAGTGCCACAGCCCCAGGAAGTGCCACGGCTCTGTGCCCTTGGCCTGGTCTAGGACGCTGACTGGCCAAGAGAGAGCAGTTGAAGGCAGCCTGCACAGGAGTGGCTTCCTGTCTGCAGAGGCGAGACAGGCTGATCCCCTGACCGCAGACCCAGGTCTCCGAGGCTGGAGCAGCAGATGCTCAGGGAGTTCCCTGTTGGAGGCAAAAGCAGCCTGTTGCACTCTGGGTTGCTTGTGTTGCTTGCCAATACTGTCAAGCCTGCTCCCAGGGCTAACTGCACTTGGGGCCTTGGTGTCTTTTTCTTTGGCAAGGTTTTTCCTGCTATCGCTGTAATGAGGGCCAGAAGCTCTCCAACCCCTTGGAAGGAGGGGGCTGCTCTGGCTCACACAGCTTGGGGCTAGGAGGTGGCTCCACGTCATGGCCCTTGCCTGTACACTCAGGACCTGGGTTCCATCCCAACAGAAACAAAGGAAACCTGATGTCAATCATCTATCTCCTTATGAATATTAAATTTATATCATCCTGACATACAAAATAGCAAAATTTCCAGGATCAAAATTTGGTCTCCAGTAAGACCAAAGATGCTTCAAGTCTGCTGGGGACTGTCCCTCATCTTCCACATCTGGATCCCCAGAGTTGGCTTAGGACACCCCCTCAGCCTATCTATAAAGCGCAAGGCTGGGTCTGGGCCTCATGAAAACAGGCAGGCCCATCCTCCCTCCTATACTCCAGGTTGCAGGGTCACTCCCCTGAATCTAAGCAGAGGGCCAAGAACAGTCCCATGGGAGGGCCCTGCCTGGGGAGGGGAATAGGGACAGGCCTACCTTAACTCACCACGTCCTACCCCTCCCTACCTGGAGTCTCTGTGCGTGTGCAGCCCTGCCGAGAACCACAGAAGACAAGGCGTCATTGGTATCCCACTAGTGCCTTGCTAAACCACGAGCATAAGCAAAACTTTCATGTCCCTGAGATAATAACACTTGTCCTCTGGGATCCTGCACGTGCACAGCACCCTCCTCGCCACCTCATGCAGCTCTCACAGCCGAAGCTCGCCTACCAGCCAGTGTGTCTGGTACTGCTAGATTAGCAATTTTGCATGCCCGCCCCTGACTTGCTAGAGATCTCCCCACCACAAGATCTGGGGAAGCCCCAAGCTGACTAAAGGTACACACTGGAGATGGCTGTGTTCCCAGAAGGGCCCCTTAGGACTCACAGTGCTCGACCTGAGCTCTGCAGTGGTCTCTGCAAAGCAGCTGGTTGTGTCTAAAGGGAGATGGTGGGAGTCGGAAGCAGCTGACCCAGCTTCTAAGACCAGTGTTGTCTCCAATGCCACAGGAGGGACAGCTCACATTGGCATGTTCACCCACACTGCTGCCACCCGGAGACCTGGCTTGCTGTGCTCTCTGGGGACAGCACCTAGCAGCTGCAAACCCAGTCCCCTCAGGGCTGACTCGAGGGCCTAAGCAAAGTGATCCTGACACTAAAGATAGGCTCAGCTGACTATACAGAAGAAGAGCTGGTGTGAGGGCAGGATCCAGGTCAGCCGCTTGGTGTGGGGGGGGGGAGGTTGTCCAGAGAGCAGGTGCAAGATCTCAGAGGACACAAACCTTTCTCCTAGAGCCTCGCAAATAGCTCAGAAGTCGGTACTGTCTCAGGTCTGGGAGCTAGCAATGTATAAAAAAGAAATGTCAAACAGGTTAATGTATTTTAAATGTTTACCCATTAATGTTTATAAATGCAACGTGCTCGTAACAGTGACTGCAGATTTGGTGCTAGGAATAGGGCCCAGGACTTTGAGCATGCTAGATGAGAGCTCCCACAGGGAGCCATAACTCCACCCTAATGCAAATCTTTGAGTGGCTGGGAGCCATGCAAGGAAAGGACACAGATTTAAGTGTGTCTTTGCCCAACTCAGCTGAAAGTGATTCTCGGAACTCTGAATGACCATATCTGCCAGGAGTGTTTAAGACCCAGCCTGAGTCGCATTTGCAGAATTAAAAAGTGTTGGAGAGGAAGCACAGTGGCTGGTGTGGAGACAATGAGATGTCAGGGAACAACACTTAACCGCACACTTAGAAGTGGCCATGACAGTGAAGCTTAGCTTGAGCCTTGCAACTGCTAGCTCAGCGCTCTACCACTGAGCTGCGGGTCTGGGTCGCAAATGTTCTCAACACTAGCCTCACTCCCAGCTACATCTTACTGCCCCATCTGCCTGGGTCTGTGTGTGCTCCTGCATCTTTCCTTGTGTAGGAAGAAGTAGGGTCTCAGGCCAGGTGTGATGGCGCAGTCTGTCATCGTGGCACTTGGGAGGTGGGGACAGGAGGCGCAGGAGCTCAAGGTCACCATCAGCTACCAGGTGCTCAACAGGATGAAATCTTTCCGCATGGTAAGTCTTCCAGGCAGGCTCCTCCATGACACTGGGGACCCAGGCTTCCTTCACCCCTACCCAAGGTACCACCCCTATCTGCAGAGTTGGTGCTTGCAGCTGGGGACCTGGTGGGGGGAGCAAGGGCAGCTGAAGCCTTGGGTAGAGTCACTTGCATCCACATACATCTTGGTCACCAGAGCTTGGGCTTATGACCTCATCTGTTTGCACAAGAGGAGACAGTTCAGTCTTTGCTCAACAGTCAACAGCCGGAGAAAAGATCCGGAGTCTATGACTTAAGAAAGGTAAAGGAGGGAATTCAGGGGACAGCTGTGTCTTATAGTTTCCAGATTTTTTTTTGAGACAGTTTCACAGTGCACCCAGATCTGTTATGAAACTCACTGTGAAGCCCCCAGGCTGAAACTTGAGGTACCCCTCCTGTCTCGGCCTCCAGAATGCCGTGATTACAAGCCTGGGCCATCATGCCCAATTCTCTGGAGATCTTTAGAAGGCAGGAAGGCGGGAGGGGAGGATCTGAGCAGGCTTGTTCAAAAAGACCCCTGCCAAGTCCCTGGCAGGGCTGGCACCTGCTGGCAGGGCTGGCACCTGCACAGTGAGTGCTTCACGGGGCACATGATTTGGGCAGTGAGGGAAACTCGCTGGGCAAGACAGCTCTTCTCTACCAATCATTCGTCGCTCCCTCACTCAGCCTGAGCATGTGTGCCAGGACAGGCGGGTCTGGAGCCCTGCACGGCACACAGTGCTGGACATACTGACGTCACATGCAGGCAAGCCTGCAAACCACTCAGAGCCCGAGGCACATGATGTGAACTGGCTCCGGCAATGCCATTACTGCGCACACTGAAGGTGCCCGTCCATGATGCGGGTGGTCGAGGCCGCTCACTGGATGTGGCCTCCTGGTATAAGCAAGCAGCAGCACAGGGCTGGGGAGGTGGTTCCACAGTAAGAGTGCTTGCTGTACAAGCATGAGGACCTGAGTTCAATCCCCGAGACCCATGTAGAAAAGCCAGACATGAGTGGCACATACCTATACTCCAACATTGTTGGGGTATACAAGGAGCCCTGGGGTGCTCGATGGCAGTCCAGCTCCAGCCTTGAGGGGATAAAGTGGAAAAGAGTGATGAAGCAGGCGCCTAACATCCTCCCGGGTCTCTACCCACACAGAAGCACATGTGTGAACATATGCCACACATACGCGAGGATGTGTGCAAAAAAAAATCTTTTTTTAAAAAGGTTGGCTGGGAATATAACTAAAATGTTGAAGTCTTTGCCTCAAAAGCAAAAGGAACTGAGATCAAATCCCCAGATCCCAAATTAAAATGCCAGGTGAGTGTGGTGGAATCCTGCAACTTCTGGCCCTGGAAGGTGGAGCCTGGGAAACCACAGAGCAAAACAATTGAGCAGAAGACCAATCCAGGATGATTCCTGACGTCACCCTTGGGCCTCTACTACACAGTGTTCTCTTATCTACACACGCACACACACACACACACACACACACACACACACACACACACACACACACACCTGCATCATTTATGAACAAAAAAATAAAAATACGAAGGAGGCTCTGCAGACCGGTGATGAGGCTGCTGTGGACTAAGGCCAGATCCGTCTCAGTCACCAGGGACGAGAACAGTGCTGCTGATGAGCAGGTGACACACTGACCAGTGGCATCACCCGCTCTGAACACTAGGGGGCGTCACACACCTTTTCAGGACTGACTGCAGGGTGGTCCCATGGCGCCAGCAGCACAGGGGCAGTGCTCACAGAGCATCCTGCACTGTCGCTAGGTGACAGTTCTCAGCTCACTGTCATCCTGTGGCACCAGGTAGCTCCCTGTCCACCAGCGTGCACTGTGCTTAGTGGAAGGGCAGGAACACAGAGGACAGCCAGCGTGTCATATGGGCACAGGCTGACCTGGGACATTCTCAGGCTGTCCAGGGCAGCTAGGAGGGACAGAGAAACCTTCAGGGACTGCTGGACCCAAAGAGGTGGTGAGCATGAGGGGAAAACTGAGGCGGCAGCAGGGCTGCAGGAGGTATGTGATGGCTGCGGGAGGGGCCCTGGGCTCCCTTGGGGTAAGGACTCAAGAAAGAAGCCTCACAGGACTCGCTCTGAACACGGGTTGAGGCCATGAAACACAGATGGTAGAAGACAGACCGAGGGCACTAAGTGGCCAGAGAGAACGAGTCCTTGCTGTGGCTCTCCCCTAGTCCTCAGTTTCCTGAGAGTCCCCCTTCCCCACAGCCTCTTGTACCCTTCGACCACACACGTTTCCTCCTCTGTCACACATGACAGCATGACTTTCAGGAGCACCCAGAGCCCCAGACAGAGACGTGAGTGCAGGCTGCCTCTCCTCATAACATTTATTCCCCCTGCCTTCCCACACGAGGACCATGCCTCACGCAGCCCAGGGCTCCCTCTGATTGGTCAGCGTCCTGTCGGGGAATTCAGGCTGCTGGCTCTAGCAGCTCACAGAAGAGGTGCCGGGGATGGAGGGGGGGGGTGTTAGGGCTGGAGGGACAGAGGCCACTCGGTTCAGTACTCGAAAGTCACCGTCTTGACTCGCAGGTACTCGTTCAAGGCCGCCTCTCCTGCAAGACAGCATACACGGGCCCTGCTGCACACGGATAATCCTTGTGCAGGCCTGCGGGGCCACCTGGTTCTCTCTGCCCTGGTGGATGAGATACCAAGATCCAGAGAGGCCACATGCCTGACCCCGGTCACACCTGCAATGAGCCGATGCAGGCAGGGAATATAGACAGATCTGAGACAGACTCTAGAACATTCCCTGGCTCCTACTACTTGTAGTACTATGGAGAGGGTGCCCTTGGCTCTCTAGTTGCTGGACCTACTGTCCACAGTCGCCCCACTGCTGCCTTGCTGCTGACGTTCTGCCCATAGCGTGTCCGCTCCCAGCAGGACCCCACAGTCAGCCGCTATCTTGTTCAGTGTGACAACCTAACCCCTGAGATCGCAGCGCTGGAACCCAAGGCCTTGTTGAGAGAATACACAAAAGCAGTCACGGGTAGCTTCGGTTACCTAGGTCTTTGCCAAATCCAGACTGTTTGAATCCTCCAAAGGGTGCGGCCACGTCAGTCTTGTTGTATGTGTTGACAAACACGGTACCTGCCTGGAGCTTGTCACTGACGTACAAGGCCTTGTTGATGTCCCGGGTGAAGACGCCAGAAGCCAAGCCAAACTCAGTGGCATTGGCCCGAGACAGCACGCTGTCCGTGTCCCTGTGGGCAAATCCAAGGACTCCCTCAGGGAGACTCAAAGGGTTCCAGCTCTGGACACAGGACACAGAAGGACCAGCACCTGCTTTCCCAGGGGCCCCCATGCTCCCCACCTCAGGACCAAGCTGGGGAGACAGGAGCAGACACGAGCCATTTGTACAGACGCCTTGATCACACGCCTCACTACACGGACAGGAACGGAGTCCAGCACCTTAGAGACCCGTGGACACCCCTTAGAGAGACCCATGGGCACTCCTCAGAGACCTGTGGGCACTCCTCAGAGACCCAGTGGGCACTCCTCAGAGACCCATGGGCACTCCTTAGAGACCCATGGGCACTCCTTAGAGACCCATGGGCATTCCTGCAGGCTGGACCTCAGCCTCAGGGCCTGCACCGAGTCTGTTTGCAGAGGGCAGGAAGCTTCCTTCTAATGGTCAGCCCATGCAGTTGGTAGAAAGGGCAAGGACCGTTTTGCAGCTGACCCAAAGGTGCTGTACCACCCAGGGGCTGGCTTACAAATGAGACTCAAGAAGAGAAGCTATGGCTAGATGAAAGTATTTAAAGAGCCCTGGAATCCACTGCTGCCCTTCAAGATGGCTAGCCTTGGTGACTGCTGACCCAGGGATGTGCTGGAAGCAGGGAGGAGTCCTGTCCTTACTCGTCCTGCTGACCTCTGAGGACCCAGGCACTCACAGGACTGGGGACCACCACACTGAGCCTACAGGAGGCCAAGTCAGGTGAGCACAGCTGCATACGGACACCCCACTCAAGCCCACCAAAGTGCGAGCTTGTGGGCAAAATCCAGCACTGCCGCTCTTCCAAGCCACTAGGTTGGGGTCAGTTTGGTGCATGGCAGGACACCAGCAAAGACCCAAAGGGGTAAGAAACTCCCAGAGAGATGGAGGGAAAACGGGCTCAGGAACCCAGGGAGGAAAGCCGGTTTGCTCCTCTGGCCTCGAGGCCATCCTGTCCAGGGGATGGCAGGGGAGGAAGGAGGCAGGGGAGGTCAGAGCCGTCCATGGTCCATGTTAAGGAGGCAGTTTGGCTTAGTCATAGCTTCCTCCCTGACTCAATTTCCTTCCTGGTGGCTCATGGACTAACCCCCATGGCTTATATAGAGACCCTGGTCACACAGGGAGACCACCCAAAAGTCAGAATGTATGCCGCACCCATCAGCAAACCGAGAAATGATCATGATGGGTCCGAAGGACTCCTCCTTGGCAATGAACATGTGGTCCTCCACGCCCGTGAAGACGGTCGGCTCGAAGAAGAAACCTGCCGGGCAGACAGCGGTCAGGGGGTGCCGGGGAGGGGGATGCAGATTCTGAGACCCCGGATCTCAGGCTTGACTTCCAGGCAATACAAGCCCTGAGGGTCCTCCCCCTCCCTCAGGCAGTGCAAGCCCTGTGCAGACCCCTAGGCCCTCCCTACCCCAGGCCTGGTCCCACAGGTGCTCCAGGCCTGGGAGCACCCGGCCTCTGCCTTCCAGCGGGTACTGCAAAAAGCAGCACTGATCTGTTCTGTTTCTCACAAAACTCCCCCCCTTGTACCCTGCAGGTCAGGGGGTGATGCTGCTTCCCATGTTCCTGGGGGCTGTGCTGGCCTCTGTGGATGCCTCTCCCTGTTCTGTGGACAGCGCCTTCCTTATTCTCCTCCTGGCTACCCAAAACCTTGCCGTCCACCCCACCCCAGCCTCAGGGAACTCCCGAGGGGGACATGGGGAGGTGTGTGGTTGACTGTCACTTGGTATGTGGCAGGCTGCTCTCCAGGCAACGCTGGCTGGCGCAGTGACGGCCAAGCAGGTGCAGAGCACACGTGCGAAACACTGGAGAGAGTGTGACACGCAGCAGTGGGGATCAAGGGCAAGTCCACAGGTGACAAGGAGACTGGGGACAAAGTGAGGAAGTGCAGACTTGCCCTGCAAGGGGCTCACAGAAGCATGCAAACAAAGAGAACCCCCCCCCAGGCAAAGGGTCAGCGGCTCTCAGGACTCCCTATGCAGGAGGCAGGTACCTGGCCCAAGCAGGCAGCGCCCTGGGAGGGGACCCCAAGCTGTCCCTGGTTCCTGCTCTCTCTGCTTGGGGGCTCCACCCAGAGAGGGGATTCTAGACCATCAGCCCTGGTCTGGGTCAGGTTGGGCTGTTAAAGCTGAGGCCCTGGGGGATGCAGGTGGGAGTATCTGGAGGACACTGGCTGCATCAGTAATGTGTTGGCAGCCCCAAAGCATGTGCCCTAGAGATTCTGAAGCACCAGGATGAGCTCCCCAGGCCCAGTCTCCACTGTGAAGCACTGGGAGCCAGCCTCCAGCTAACGGCTGGCGCTGTGGACACGGCCGACCCTGTGGACATGGCCTGCCTGATACAGGGAATGTTGCAGGAGTTTCTACCTGCTGTAGAGCCAGGAGGTCAAGAAAACGCACAAGCTTCCCAAGGCCCCTTCCCAGGTTATTCATCAGTAACCACTGCCCGGAGAGGGAGTTCCTGGGGCAGCTTTCAAGATTCATCACGAACTGATGGGCTTCTGGCTAATGCAACTACCTTCAAGCCCCCTAGTTCCGGTAAGCAGCCCTTCTAAGCTAGATGTGGGAGGTGTGGTTTCTCTGGTCCCTCTCGAGTTAGACACCTGCTTCCTCAAGAAAAGTTGCACATCGGCTGGAGAGATGGCTCAGGGGTTAAAACTCTGCCTTGCAAGCAGATTCCCAGGTCCCACATAAAAACACCAGGCAGATATGGTGGCAGCCTGCACTTCCGGCCCTGGTAGGCAGAACCTGGGAAATCCTAGAGCGAAGCAAGAATCATCCAAGATGATTCTGATATCACCCTTGGTGCTCCACAGGGACATACAGTGCCCTTCCAATACACACACACACACACACACACACACACACACACACACACACACACGCACACACACACAGAGAAAATAAATAAATAAAGTTTAAAAATAGTTGCACACGCCACCAAAGCAACCTCTAAGGAGATTCAGAAACCATATGTCAGGGAACCCACAAACAGGGAAGTCAAGGGCGCGTGAAAGTGAGGCTGGAGAGGAAAGAGTCACGGTGCAAGCTGTAAGCTGCACACATAAGATGCAACAAGAACTGAGGTGACCAGAATATCGAGGGCCAAGCTGTCAAGCTGGGCGCACCAAGGAAGAGGCAAAGAAGCTGGCAGCTGGGTCGGAGGCACCAAGCTAAACAGTAAGAGGAAGGACCAGGCACTGGGTGGAGACAGTAGCCGCCTGGGGACAGGAGCTCATGCAAAGCCCTCCTTGTCCTTTAGCACCGTTCCTAATGCAGCTGACACAAGGGACTTAATCATACAGAAAGACAGCTGCCGACAAGATGCTTCCACCCCAGAGACCACTCAGACCACCCCAGGGACACAGAGCTAACTGTCGGGTAACCAGGGAGCGCTGCAGCTTCGTCCTGGTGGCAAGGCCACTGTCAACTTGAGAACATAGTTCCACAAAGAGAACACAGCTCAGTGCAATCAGCAGCTCAGGACGCTGGAGGCCAGAAGCAGCGGTGAGTAAGCAAGAGGCGACAGACAGACACTGGAGGGCCACAGCTAATAGAGAGCAAACCGGAACTGCATGAGGGGCTTCAACCACCACAACTGGGTGGCCAGCATGAGCAGGGCAGGCTCATCTCCCTGGGTGGCCACAGGAACTTGCATAGAGCCTGTGGGCCCTTCATTGGCTCAGCCGGTCCAGCTGAGACGACCTCACTTTGCCCTGGGAAAGCCTAGACCAAGGGACTCCGACGACTTTCTCGAAACTCCTCGGAATTTCTCTCGCTTTCCCTTCACTTTATGCTCTTCTGAAAAATCTCTAAGGAAGCCCCATCTGTATCACCTCCACCCACAAGTGTCCGCGCCATCCACCTTCCGTGACATATGACAAGCTTGGACTCACCATCCCACCACGAGTGTCCGGCATCCTTGGGTCATCACAAGCAGGTTGAGAAAGGTCCCACCACGCAGGCAGGCCTACGTCAGCAGCAGCACGTCCCACAGGACACGTGCCAGCGCTAGCACTGAGGGACGCTGTCGCCTGTAGAGTCCCAGACCTGGGTACAGTGGTGACCAAGCGGCCAAGACCCCATCCATGGTTCCAGGTGGTGCCAGAGCCTGAACACACCCACGCCTGACCTTTAGCTTCTCCAGTTAAGTTTGTGTTGGGTTGAAAACCAGAGGCCTGACATGTCTGCCTCAGTTTACCCAAACGAGCCATATGCTGACTGACCTGGCCGTGGGACTTGCTTTCCGCCGCAGACCAGCGTGGCCCCCTCCTTCACGCCCCGTTGGCAGTACTCCGTCAGCTTCCTCAGGTGCGCCTCATGGTTTTGGGGGCCATGGTTGGTGTCCCTGTCAAGCGGGTTGCCTATCTTCATCTTCCGAACCTCGTCCACCTGCATGAGGGTCAGATCCAGCTTGAGAACTGTCCCTCAGGAGCGAAGACCCCAGAGTGCCCAGGAGAGCCCCATGCTTAGGGCAGACCATCTGGGGGTGGAGGGGAGTCAGAGGAAGGCAGGGGTGTGTGACCAGGGGCAGTCCAGCATGGGTGTGGTTCCTGGGGTGATCGTGGACTGGTGGACACATCAGTCCTGTGGTGACCTCAGGTGGGAACCCCACAACCAGTGGAGGGGCAGGCTGGGACTTGCATCCGCCCATCCCTGCTTCCACACCCTCTGTTTCAACAAACACCTTAAACCTCTTCCTCCAGGAAGCCTTCCTTGCTGCCTCAGCCAACTTAAAAGTGAGTCTGGGCTTTGGGACTTAGAGATGCAGGCCTGGCTGGCTGTCCTCAGGGATGTGACAAAGAAAGTTATCTATCCAATGACTCTGGAACACTGAGGAGGGGCAGGAAGCGAAATGGACCAGGATGTGGAATGAAAGGAAAACTCAAGTGAACATACCTCCCCCGCCCCCCGCCCCCGTGGTGCCTCGTGCTCCTGCTGGGCATCAGACTAGAACTTGAGCTAAGACTATGTCCTTGCTCTCGTCTGTCCTGCTCCCTCCTGCTCCTCTCTGTACCCAAGCAGGTCTTGTTGCCCTTTCTGCCCTTGGTGTCTGGCACTCGCCATCCTCACCTACATCAGCCTTTCCTTGCTGTTGCTGGGACAGACCCCCTAGTGAGCCGAGCACGCTCCATGCATCTGGCCTCACCTCCACCCACAGGCCTTCCTGGGTTATGGCAATTGGAGCTGGGGACTCAAGGCAGCCCCCAGGGGGTGTCCGATGAGGGGGCTCCAGCAGCCCCTCACTCTGCCCTTCCTTTGCTGCCATGGCCCTCCAGCCCAGACCCTGGCACAGGACTCACCACCTTCTGCACAAACTGGTCATGAATGGAGTCCTCCACAAAGAGCCGGCCTGCCGCAATACAGTTCTCCCCTTTGTTGAAGAAAACGGAGCTCATGCCCTTCAGAGAGAGGGCAGAAACGCTGGGTCACAGATCCCCCATACCCCACTGCCCGCCTCTCTTCTCGGGGAGAGTCGGCTGCATTGACTCTCCTCCCGTGGGCGGGGCCACCGGCCCTGACACATGTGCCCGGTACATGTCTCAGGGTGTAGAGGTGGCTATGAGAGGCCAATGAGGCACAGGCCATGTGGCGAGAGAACAGACACTCGCTCCCGTCGCTTCGGGAGAAGGGCTGTCAACGCTGTAGGCAACGGAACGTGAGGCGGTGGATCTGGGCAGGCTGGACCCTCTTCTCTTAGTGGGCCCACGGGGTGGCCCAAGAGGTACTGAGCCTTATGGGAAGCTGACTAGAGAGGTTCCAGGCACTAGGTTGGCATCTAGATAAGAGGTGCAGCTGGACACGTGGTTGAGCTTAACTGGTTTGCTTCCACAGGGATGGAGAGGGGACCAAGGTGCAGGAACAGCAATGCTGACAGGAGGATGCTCCCCACTTCCATGGCACATGCCACACACAGTCACCACTTAGAGCCCTGTCACTTCAATCTGTGTGGCCATCTTTGGAGATGGGCGCTGCCCTGGCCCCGTGTGCAGTAGGCATGCTCTGTGAGAGAGCTGGATGTCACTGGGGCCACACCCAAGGTCCTGGGCACTGTTGCTTTTCACGCACCAGGATGATGGAGCCGGCTCAACATTCCCCATCTGTCAGCAGGAAAGGTCCTGATAGGACACTTTGGGGGAATGCATTTTGGAGGACACACGTCTCCCTGCCCAACTCCACTTCCTGCTATGATACCTGTGGTGCTGCCACATATGTGTCCAGGGCAGGCTCACGGTGGGAGTCAGGCAGTGGGGCTGAGGCATCAGCTGCTCTTGCTCAGCCCCTCTGCCCGCCTCTGTCCCCACTCACACCTGTTCCGCCCCACCCTGTACCCCCCCTCCGCGCTGCCTCACCATCTGTACAGCCTTGTTGAGGTCACAGTCAGCGAAGATGATGAGGGGCGACTTCCCGCCCAGCTCCAGGGAGACCTTCTTCACGTTGCTCAGGGCACAGCTGGGAGAGGCAGAGGGCTAAGGCTGATGCTAGAAGCTCTGGAGCACAGGGGCTCCCGAGCGGGGGGCAAGGCAGGTGCACAACAATATGTGGGCTCCAAGGAGCAAGCCTGGAACCAAAACGTCTCCCAATACCAGCCCGGGCTGGGCCTTGGCTTTCTCTGCCTCTGCTCTGCTTCTCCTTTGGGTTCCGATGCTCTGCCGCCTTCTCTGAGTCCCTCAGATTGTCCCACGTGGCACCCCCATCCCCCTGCTCCCCTCAGCTGCTCTGTTCACCATGCATGCACATCTGACTGCATCCTCCTGACTGAGACCTTGGCCACGCGCCTGGCTAGCTCCTGTAGCACCCGCGGGTGTAGAAGCCATGGATGCAGAAGGAGTCTGAGACAGACACTATCTGTCCTGACTGAACAAAAATCTCATCAGGTCAGCATGGAAGTGATGTGGAAATTAGAAATGAGTCCATTTGTGTGTGCTGAGGCTTGGAAAGCAGTGTGTAGCTTACATTCGGCATCATATCGCAATTCAGACCCACCCCCTCAAGCACTGTGCTTCTGAATTCAGATGGAGGCAGCTCCAAGGCCCACTGGGCTGTGTGCCACCCCCTCGTACTTGCCTTTTCATGATGTGCTTTCCCACTTCCGTGGAGCCTGTGAACCCGATTTTCCTCACATCTGGATGGTCGGAGAGCCTCTGTCCAACCAGTGAGCCTGCGGACGGATGGGTGGGGGAGTCAGGGTACCTCGCCTGGCAAGGCAGAGCCCCCCAGTCCCTCACATGCCCAGTAGAGGGCCAGAACTCTATGGCACACGCCCTGCACACTTACTGCACCAGCATCCAATGGAATTCAGTGGGCTTTGCTGCCAATATGGTTTGAAATTTGTTCCCCCAGATTCTAGTGCAGAAGGTCTAACCACAGCACCTCTGAAGGCAGCTGTTGCACCTGGAGGGGGCTTCACAGGGGTCTCTAGATTAGATGAGCCCATCAGTGGGGCGTGTCCTATTTGGGGCATCGTTATAAGGGACTGGGGCGCAGGTACACAGAGGGGCCATGTGGGGGCACATGGAGCAGTGTCACCTTCCATGCTAGGAAGAAAGGCCTCAGACGGAAGGAACCCACCAGCCTCCTTGACCATGGACTTGTGGCTTCCAGAGCTGGAGCAGCCTCTGTCTGATGTGGCAGCCTCCAGGCTGGGGCTTCCTCACAATGACCCCGACAAACCACGCTTTGCACGTGGCTTTCCAGCCACAGAGTCAGCCCTAGTCTGGTCCATGAGGAAGCATCGCAGACTCCAAAGGCCCCGCCTGCGGATGCCACCGCCTCACAGCCTGAATGCCTGCCACATGCGAAGCTCAGTCCCAGCCCCTCAACCCAGACAGCAACTTGGCACCCCTTGACCAGCCCTCCTCAGGCTCAGCAGATGCACCCCCAGCTCGTTCCTAAGCAGCCGCTGGCTCCAGTCGCCTGGGCTCCCTCTTACTCTGACTGCCCCTTCTCATCTCTCTAGATGCTCAAACTTAAGATACCCAGCACCCAGCTCTACCGGGCACTTCTTCAGTGTACTAGGCCTCCTCAGCTGATCTCCACTGGACCTCCAAAGGTCGTCTTCTAGTGCATCATCTCCTGTGTCTACCACTGTCTGCAGCCAAGCGCCTCTGGGATCTACACCATCCACCATCCTCAGGCTTCTCTTGACTCAGCGCATTTGAACGGAACCCTCAGTCCACCAGTACAGGGTCTCTCCAGCGCACTCCACTCTGACCAATGCCCTCTGCTGGCAGCAGACTGCTCAAGAGGAGAACCTGGGCAGTATACTCCACTCTTCCCTACCCTGTCCTGGGGCTCCCTGCCCGCTCTGCCCTTCTGTCTCCCCTGCTCCATGATGAGGTTATAATGCTCCCGTGCCCTTGTGTCCCCCAAAAGACTCCAGGCTACTCTGCACGATGTTAAATTTTGCAAATGAATGAGGCACTGATTCCATTTCTACACTCCTGTGAAGTCATCGCTTGAGAATATTTACATAGATATATGTGACAAAGGCTGGGACTCAAAGCTTGAAAAGAAGGGCCCCAAGATGGCTTTGCAAGTGAGGTGACTGCTCACAAACCTGGAGACCTGAGTTCAATCCCTGGGAGCCTACATGGTGGAAGGAGAGAACCTACTTTTGAAAGTTGTCCTCTGGCCTCCACCAGTGCAGCATGCATGTGTATACCTTAGCGCTCTCTCTCTCTCTCTCTCTTTCTCTCTCTCTCTTCCTCATCTCAGATAAATGTTTTAAGACATAAATATACAAAGACTCTAAACTCAACAGTAAACTCATTAAAAACCAGGCAAAACATGTGAACAGACGCCTTGGACGGAAGATGCACAGACAGACAGTGAACATAGGAGAAAATTCAGAAACATTCATTTTGTTTTCAAAGACAAGGCCTTGCTATGCAGCCCAGACTGGTCTGCTGCCTGTTCCATAGCCCAGGCTGGCCTTGAACGCGAAGCAATCCCTCTGGCCCAGCTTACAGTGTGTCCCTATCTTCCCAGTAAGATTTGTCATCAGAGAAACGCACATTAAAATAGCAACAAGACGCAGACATCATTCTGTCAGAATGGCAGATCCAGAGCCCGACAACCAAGGATAGAGATGGTGTAGCCAACAATCTGGAAGTTTCTTATGGAATGAAAACTCTTACCAAATGGTCCAGCAGTGTCTTATCCTGGTATTTACCCAGAGGGGTTGAAACCTACACAAGGTTTTATTCATGACGCCCAAACTTGGAAGCGGTCAAGACATCCTTCAGGAGCTGAAGGGAGCACTCAACCGGCTACATGCAAGCAATGGAATACTACTGAGCACTGAAAACAGACGAGCCACTAAACTATAAAAAGGCATGAAGGAACCTTAAGCCTATACTGCTCCGTGAAAGAAGCTGCATTCCACATGACCCGTGGCATGAGTCCCTGAACAGGCAGAACTAGAGAGTAGAGAGTGGTGAGGGGGAGCCCAGGATTGCAGACATGCTTCTGCTCTTCTCTGCATACAAATCTCCAGGACTGGAATCCATGCACTTATGCTCTGTGGCAAGCGCTAATCACTGAGCTGTTTCCCCAAACCCAAAAACCAGTATTTAAAGAGCCAAAATGTGAGCCAACTCCACTGGTACATGCCCAGAGTCACAGCATGCAAGTCACGGAGTTTGAGACTAGCCTGGGCTAGCGAAGCAAGACTATACCTTGAAAGGGAGGAGAAGGAAGAGAGAGAGGGAGGGAGGAAGGGATGGGAGGGAGGGAGGGAGGGAGGGACAGAGGAAGGGAGGGACAGGAAAGGAGGAAGGAAGAAAGAGACGGAGAGGAATTAGAGGGGAAGGATTAAAATGTTAACCAAAACAATCAGCTCACACAGAGTAAAGGAGAAATAGAGGGAAAAGAACAGACAACAAAAGGAAAATGTCCGAAAGGGCTGTACAGTAACATTAAAAGTAAAGGAACTAAACTGTCCACCAAAAAGGACAGCACGGAACCACGTCACCTGCTGTCCAGCAGAGACTGCAAAGCTTCCGAGGTCTGAACAGGGTGAGGAGAAAGGCAGCATGGGACCCTCCATCGATACCAGACCAAACACTGCAAAACCACTGGCTATAGAGATGACATGAGCTCGTGATGGAGCGCTGCGCCACGAGTGGGCGCCACCGGAGCCCTTCAAATGTGCCCCCCTCGCCGAACCCAGACTGAACATTTCTAAACGAACTTTCAACTTGAGGGTTTGGTTTTTTTTTTTCCCTAAGCAGGGAGGTAAATGGCAAGACAACATCATCTACAATTCCGCCAGCAGATTTCATATCAGCACAAGGTCATTTTAGCCTATAAACTAGACCATTAGACATAGAAGAAACCAAAAAGCAATTAATATACATACCTAAGTGCCCAGAACTTAGAATGTTCTACAGAAAATTCTTTCCAGCATCTATGGCAGACAACTCTAGAGTACACTCATAAACAAGGTGGAGACCATCCAGGAGCACCTGAGAGGCAGCCCCCCCCCCCCAGAGGTGTGGCCGCCTTCACCAAGGGTGGTCCTCTCCACTGGCCCATGCTGCTCCGGCCCTGAGCAAATCCAGCCACCTTGAGCCCCTCTCCACCCAGCCCTCACCAGATCCTGGGAGGATGTTGACCACGCCCTTGGGAATGCCGGCCTTCAGTGTCAGCTCCGCAAACTTCAAGGCTGTGAGCGGAGTCACCTAGGGAGACGAGACAGAAGACCAAAGGTTTGGAAACAGACAGCCCAGGCCACAGCAGGAGGGACAGAAGCATTGGGCTGCCAGAACCACGTAGGGTCATGTTCACACCAGCCATGGACGCTGCCTCCCCAGCCAGCTTCCTCCACAGCTCCCGGGAGGCTCCAGGTCCCGTGACCCCACCATGCCTGTCTCTCCTCCTGGCAGGGCTGTGGCTCCTCGGCCAGGCCTGGACCCCTTCCTGCCCTGCCCATTTCTTCTCCGTGTGTTTAGGCTCAGTCCTGAAGCAATGGTGGCCCACAGGCCAGTTAGGCTCAGCGCCCAGCCAGGGTGGCCCTGGCAGCCCCTCAGTAAGGTCCAGCAGCCGGCTGGAGTGAGGCCTCTTGTGAGGCGGTGCTGGCAAGGCCACCGCCGGGCATCCAGGCTCCTGTGCGCCAGCTGTCCAGGCCTCTGCTTCACTTCTGGACCCTGAAAGGAAGCTACCCCCCCGCCCCCCGCCACACCCCCAGCATCTTTCCCCTCTGCGGCTTCTGGAAACTGCTGGCTCAGCTGGCTCCGGGTCAAGGTCACGACTTTTCCCCACCCCATCAAGGCCTAGGCTGAGAAGCTGTCTGGAGAGGGTATGTGGCTTGGGGTCTCAGACCCTGCAGCGGACTTTCTCAGGATTGAGCGCACCGGGGCAGCAGGCAAAGCAGGCTGACATCAGCAGAAACTGATCCTGGCCAGTCAGTAGTGCCCCTGCTAAACAGATGATGGTCTCCCCTCAGACAGCTTTGTTTTGCCATCATAAATGAGCCACTGCATGTAACTGCTACTGCCGGACATGTCGGTGCTGGAGGACAGCGTGGCTGGGAAAGCAACCAGCTCTATCACGCCAATGCCCTCGAGGCTGACGTGTTCCTGAGACTGGAGAGGAGCGGCCCCCCGCGCACCGTCCTCTCTGGGCATGGCTCATCGTGATGCCCCTGGAGGCAAGCAGTGAGGGGCGGTCCTCGACTGCAGATGAAACTGAGGACCCTGGAATCCAAGCCTCCAATCTCCCACCAACTCCCACCGTCCACCCTACTTTCCTCCAGGGCACTGGTGTCTGAAGCAGACAAGACACAGACCCGGATTTCCCCACAGCACAGGCCTCGAGCATGAACTGAGGGAGGGGCACCAGCTTCTGCTCCACACATCCAGCTGCCCCCTGTGCAGAAGCCCCTGCCTCTGCCCGCCCATGGCTGGAGAAACTGCGCTTCCACACACCTCCACCCAGGGCACCTCCACCCATGCACAAGCACCCACCCACATAAATGTTCACCCACACACATGCCCACCTAGGCACCTCCACCCACACACGTGTCTATTCACACACATGTCCACCTATGGCACCTCCACCCACGCACATGTCTACTCACACATGTCCGCCCACGCACATGTCTACTCACACATGTCCACTCACATACATGTCCGCCCTCATGTATCCATCCATGCGCATGTCACCCATGCATCTCCACGGTGCATGGGGCCTTGCTAACCTGTGCGGGCTTGATGACCACTGTGTTCCCGGCGGCCAGGCAGGCAGCCGTCTTCCAGGACAGCATCATCAGAGGGTAGTTCCAAGGAATGATGATACCACAGACCCTGCAGACAAAAAGGGTCTTTGACCCTCCTCGCCTGGGTGCCAAGTGGACCCGGGCACAGGAGCCATTGGCAAGGTGAAGACACGATAGAGGAGTGCCTTCCTCTGGGGAATTGTCGAGTTTTCACCCCTAGAATCTCAAGATGACTTGGCTGCAGGGTGGCTGCAGCAGGACCAAGTCAAGATGAGGTCTCTCAGATTCAGGGTGCTCTCACACAACACAACACCCCCCATGAAAAACAGACACACTCTCACAGGTGACGTCAGATGGGCATAGAGATGTCTATGGGGCACCCGAGATGCCCAGCGTCACCAGCAAACCATCGCTGTGGTCTTACGTGCTGACTCACCTGAAGGCCATGTGTTAAGAGTCCCAGCCTACTGGGGAGCGGAGGGATCTCTAGCGGTGAGGTCTAGCTGGAGGAAGTGAGGCCTGGGAACGGGTTGAGGGGATACCGGGACCCTGCCTCTTCCTCTCATCTCTCTGGTGGAGAGACACTTCCTATGAGTGTGTTCCTGCCACAAAGCCCTGTGTGGGGCCCAGAGCAACAGGGCCATGTGATGATGGACTGAAACCTCTAAAAATGAGCCACAACAATTCTTTTCCCTTATTAAATTAATTACCTAAGACATTCTGTCATTGTAACAGAAACTGACCCCATCCCCACAATACCAGAAGCTGGGGGAAGGGGGCTGAGATGGACTCTATCTCATCACTCTCGAAAGAAGAGGCCCTGCCCCACCCTTTCATCTGACTTCAGCCCATTATCCTCCCTTGATTCATCCAACCCATCATTTCTGTAGCCTGAGCAAATGAGGGGCACCTGCCAGTGAGGGGCAAGCTAAGCCCCACCACCAACCCCCAGCAATGGAGCTCCTGCCCCCACATATACATGCGAGGGACTCACCATGCCTGGGACAGAGGGACAGAGATCTGAAATGCTCTGGCCAAGTAGCCTTACTCCGACCAGTGGGGGTGTGGCCTTGTGTCTGCGACTGCTTGGGGCTCTCTGCTGACCGGAAGCGGAGCCCAAAGCCAGTGCAGAGGCTACCTTGGAAGCCCCCCCATCCCACGGCCAACCTTGGTTCTCCCTGGGACTGAATTGGGACCAGCCCAGAGCCCAGGGTGCTGGCAAAGCACATGTCTGGGAATGTCTGTGGGGCGCTCACGTAGATGCCTGGCACGTGAGTGAGCAAACTGCTTGGGGAAACTCTCCCTGAATGTGGGTGGCACCATCCAGGGGCTGGGGTTTGGACAGGACAAAAAGCAGAACAGGGAGCTGGCACACATGCCCACAAGCAATGCCTAACCCAGCAGGCACTTTAGAGGTGGAAGGAAAGGAAAAGCTTCCCAGAAATACATGTAGAGGGGTTAGGAGTTCCAGCTTGACACGGGTTCACCCAGCGCGTTGCCTTGAAACGCCAGTACGGCTGCGCTGCACGTGGACAGACTTACCCCACAGGCTCCTTCCTGGTCAAGGTGAGGTTGCGGTTGGGTCTGGCCTGGTTGATGGGGATGGTGGCGCCCTGGGAGGAGCACAGCAGTGTTACGGGGGCTCCCACCCTTTCCCATCTGGGTAGCTTGTCCCAGAAGGGACCCAGGAGAAACCAGGTCTTGTCCAGGTATCGACCCTCCCCCCCAGGATGAGCAGGCCGGCAGAACCCTTGTGCAGGAGGCTTGGCCCGGAGCCAAGCTGCCACTGGAGCCATGGGAGCCCAGCTGCCCCAGGCAGGACCAGGGAGAGGTGGCTCCGGAGTAAAGGCAAGAGGGAGGCAGCACGGAGGCCATGTGCTCCTGGCTCCTGAGCTCTGCTGGGGAAGAAAGGAGCTGCAGAGCCCAGATCTGGGAGAGCCGCTGGGAATCATGGTAACATACTTGATCCCAGAACCAATGTGGCGACCCCCTCCATGAACCTCAAGAGGATGATTCATGGGCAGAAAGAGCCATAGGCGCCCAGGAAAGTGGAACACACTCCACAGTTAGAAGATTGTAGCAGAGACAGTTCACATGATCTGCTGCCATAGGGACCAGGGAGAGCTGCTCTGTAATCAATGCTGACCCCCAACCCCACAGACTGGACCTGCGGCACCCTGACAGGCCTGGAAACAGCCCCCAAGAGCCTCCACATGAGGCCCATCTGTTGGGTCTTCATGTCCCAAGGCTATGCAGGTGTTGATGGCCTGGTCCCTAGGCTGTGCTATGGGGAGGGAGTGGAACCTTAAAAGGGGGGTCCCAGTGGGAGGTGGCTAGGTTGGTGAGGGAGCCCTTGAAGTGGACGCTGAAACCCAATCCCATCTCATTCCTTTGCAACTCCAGCTGTGACATGAGCAGCTTTGCCCTACTGTGCGCTCTTGCCACTGTGTGTGCCTACAAGCCCAAGAGCAACGGGCCAGCCCATCAGGACTCTGCAACCATGAGCCCAAACACACCTTTTCTCTTTATAAATTGACTCTCCCAGGCGGTTCTTACAGTAACAGAAAGCTGACTGACATACTTGTGAGACCCTGGGATAGAACGGGCTGAGCCCACCTGAGGCTCTCCCTGCAGAATGGAGCTACTCAGTGGGTCCAGCCTTTAGTCGCCACAGTGGTAGTGCCCTTCCATCCCCTCCCCCAGCCCGCGCACATACGTCCTCACACAGCCCACCTGGATCTTGTCACACCAGCCAGCAAAGTAGCGGAAAGTCTGGATGGACATGCCCACGTGAGTCTTCAGGGCCAGCGTGTAGACTGCACCTGCGTCCAGGGCCTCGATGGTGGCGAGCTCTTCCTGGTGTTGCTCCATGAGATCTGCCAGCCTGGACCAGGACAAGAGGGGAGCAGGACACTGGCATAAGCTGGGGTAACCTGCTCCTCAGGCTGTTCCTCTACCCTCCGCTCTGGGACTGCCGCACTCACTGTCTGACCTCATCCCTCATCTGTGAGGGGAGAAGGTGTGAGACCAGCCCCATTGTTGCTCGGCTGCCTTCCTCCTCCCCTGGCTACGACGTCCCCATGAGGTCACCCTGCAGTCACCTACTGCTGCTGGCAGCAGAAGGAACGCCACCCTGAGAGGCCATGGCTCCTGTCTCTTGGTGGGTCTGACCAGGAGAAACCCTTTACCTGATGCTAAGCCCACTGGGGTGGGGGGACTCATAGGTGGGGGCTCCCAAGGCTGAGCCTGCAGGTGGAGAGGAGCCCCCAGCCTCATAACTACAGTGACAGGGGAGGCACATGGGGAAGGGACGGTTCAGCACGAGAACTTCACTCTCCAGTGTAGGGTGGCTGGTAGCTGTGGCACCGCAGAACCCTGGAGTGCTGGTGTCCCCTCGCTGCCAGGAGAGTCCAGCTGCTACGGGGGCAGGATGGATGTGGACAGAATGGAGGACAGCCTCGATCCTGTAGAGGCTCGTGGGTCAGAAGCTGGCCGGTTCCAACCCGTCCTCCTACCCAGGGCTCTGCCTAACATCACAGCCACGTCTGCTCCCCACAAAGCTGCCAGCATCCTCCAGGATACCATGCAGCCGCCCTCGTACTGTGCCTGGTTGGCTGGGCCTGAGATCCCATCCTCTGCTCCTTCTGGGGTTCCAGCACCTCCTCTTCAAGGTGTCAGCTCATCTAGCCTTAGGATCTTCTATTGCTATGCTGCATTGAGTCAGAGGCTTCTGACTGTCGTCCCCCCAAACCCCCGCTGTCCTGCAGAGCCATGGACACACCTGGACCCTTGGCAACATTTGTCCCTAGTGAGGGGACAAGGTGCCACCATGGGAATAGATTAGCGGGATTGTTATGACGAGTGGCCACCAGGTGGCAGCAGAGCACCTCCGAGAAGGCCACTGCCACCCGCTTGCTAGGATTCACCCCACACACTTAGCTGTAAAATTTCACAGTTCTTCCCACTGAAAGTTCTGGGGCCTACATAAGATGCATGCGTCATCGAGAATTTTCTGGAAACTTCAGCAAGTTGAGTGTGCCTGGTCTCCACAGCACTCTGTCCCAACCCTCCATCCGATCTACTTTGTATGCCTCTCAGGCCCTTCTCTGCAGCCACTGCTGGGCTGCCTGGCATTTTTAGCACTAGGACCTGAACAGGCCATTTGTACTGCAAGGTCATGTGGGGGTCTCCCTCCTGTTATGGAGAAGCCCCGTCGGAACCAGCCGGCTGAACACTGCAGTGCTCCCAGGAACCTGGGAATGAAAGCTGAGCTCCGCTGCTTCCTGTGACTTTGTTTGGCTGGTCTGCCAAGTACTTCTCTGCCCTGGAAACATTGCTCCACTCTTAGAGGGTAAGAACCGACGTTCCCACAACTAGGTTAAATGTTCTGCAGGGCTGGGGTGGGTAAATGGCTCAGGGGTTAAAGCTGTTGCCTCACAAGCAAAAGGATCTAAGTTCAGATTCCCAGATTCCATCTTCTGGCCCTGGAAGGCAGTCTGGGTATTGCAGTTTGCCTGCGTGTTGCTGATAAATGACCATCAAATGGCTTAAGGGAACGAGGAGCTTATTCTCTCTTTTTTTATTTTTTTTTATTCAATTGTGCGCATGTATGTGTGTGTGTGCGTGTATGTGTGTGTGTGTAGAACCACGGATGAATTCGTGAACCACCATGGACCGCCTCCTCCTTGTTTACTCTGCCCTGGAATTCACAGGCTCCGCCCTACCAGGACCAGAAACGCAGGCTGCCCCCGCTTCTGCCCGGCGTCTATACGTGGGGTCTAGGATCCAAACTCAGGACCTTCCACCTGCAAAGCAGAGGCTTAATCCCTGAACCACCTCTCCAGCCCCGAGTTTATTCTCTCTTACGATTTTCCAGTTATAGTTCATAATCCAGCTTGACAGGAAAGCATGCACCAACACCAGGACCGAGGGAACTGGCTACACCATCTCTACATAACGGCTGGGAGAGGGATGATCCCTACTTGCCAGACCAGCATGTCTGGGCAAGCATACACAAGGATGCCAACTTCCTCAACCAACCTTCTGTATTTTATTTCAGGGCCTAATCCCACAAACCTGGGCTTCCCCACCAGCTAGACAATCTCCTACAGGTTTGCTCTGGGCTTAACCCAACCACTAATTCTCCACAAATGTGCCCAGAGCTCAAATCCTCAACTGTCAAGTTGACATCTGTGCTTAACTATGACACTGGGAAATCCTAAAGCAAAGCAATAAAGAAACAGCAATCAAGAATGATTTCTGATGTCATACTTGGGCTGCCACAGGCACACGCACTCAGTTGTCCTCTAGTACACACACATGTGTGCAAAAACCCACAGATGCAAATGTATACCACACACACACACACACACACACACATATACACACACACACACACATACACACATGTAGACACATACACACATACACATGAATACACATGCCAAAAAAACCTTCTGTGTGGCTGATTAGTGGATTTAGAAATTGTGACTGGGGCACTGGCGTGCTGCAGGCCCAGAGCCCATAGTACTGGGCTCTCTTCGGCCCCTTAACAGTCCCTCCTTGCCCACCTCTGTGTGGGACCTAACATCAGATGTACATACATACAGCATACAAATGTAACAGACCACTAGCTTCTACCAACCCAGAAGCTGGATGTCATCGGATGTCTCTGTAACCTGCAGCAAAGACCCCCTGCTATGCTGCAGCCGCCCATCTGATACTTCCAACATGTCTGACAGGCACCTTGACGAATGACTGTTTTTGTTCTATTGCCATAAAAACTACACAAAAGTGCTAACATGTTGGAAGCTCATCACTTGGGGACAGCCTGAGTCCAGGATCCCACCCACAGTCACGCATATTTGGCTCAAGAATGATCTCTCATTCTTTTTGAGAGGAGAGTTCTGCTTGCATCAAGGGTGACTGCTGCTCCCACTCAGGGCCTTGATAGGCTCCCTTGACCACCCTCCCCACCCCACCCCACAATACTTATGCTCATCAACTAGGCAATCACAAGGCCTCGACTCCTAAGCCTCCCAAGACTACTAAGCCTGAAGTGAAGGGTACAGCTCCTTCCTCCTGGACTAAAACACACTTTAAAGAGGATGACACAAGATCAGAAGGTTCCAGAACCACACCAGACAGAGCAATGAAAAACACAGACAGAATCAGGCATCTCTTACCTTGCTCCCCATGCTGGTAGGAGCCCCCAGGCCTCACTGGCTAGACCCAGGCAGGCGAGGGCCAGGCAACCATCTGAACCCCGTCTCTCAGGCACCCTGGCTTGTGTCTCTGAAGCATGGCCTCACTCCTGTGGCTTGCCACTGCCAGCACCATCTCCTAAGGCCACTCACATCTGCATCATGGTCCCCTTCTACGCACAGCCCCTCTGCACACAGCCCCTCTGTACAGTCCCTCTGCACACAGCCCCTCTGCACACAGCCCCTCTGCACAGCCCCTCTGCACACAGCCCGTATGCACACAGTCCCTCTGCACAGCCCCTCTGCACACAGCCCCTCTGCACACAGCCCCTCTGCACAGCCCCTCTGCACACAGCCCGTATGCACACAGTCCCTCTGCACACAGCCCCTCTGCACACAGCCCCTCTGCACACAGTCCCTCTGCACCGCCCCTCTGCACCGCCCCTCTGCACGCAGCCCCTCTGCACACAGTCCCTCTGCACACAGCCCCTCTGCACACAGTCCCTCTGCACAGCCCCTCTGCACAGCCCCTCTGCACACAGCCCCTCTGCACACAGCCCCTCTGCACACAGCCCCTCTGCACACAGCCCCTCTGCACAGCCCCTCTGCACACAGCCCCTCTGCACACAGTCCCTCTGCACAGCCCCTCTGCACAGCCCCTCTGCACACAGCCCCTCTGCACAGCCCTCTGCACACAGCCCCTCTGCACACAGCCCCTCTGCACACAGTCCCTCTGCACACAGCCCCTCTGCACACAGCCCCTCTGCACACAGCCCCTCTGCACACAGCCCCTCTGCACACAGCCCCTCTGCACACAGCCACTCTGTACAGTCCCTCTGCACAGCCCCTCTGCACACAGCCCCTCTGCACACAGTCCCTCTGCACAGCCCCTCTGCACACAGCCCCTCTGCACACAGTCCCTCTGCACAGCCCCTCTGCACACAGTCCCTCTGCACAGTCCCTCTGCACACAGCCCCTCTGCACACAGCCCCTCTGCACAGCCCCTCTGCACACAGCCCCTCTGCACACAGCCCCTCTGCACACAGCCCCTCTGCACACAGTCCCTCTGCACAGCCCCTCTGCACACAGCCCCTCTGCACACAGCCCCTCTGCACACAGTCCCTCTGCACACAGCCCCTCTGCACAGTCCCTCTGCACAGTCCCTCTGCACACAGCCCCTCTGCACACAGCCCCTCTGCACACAGCCCCTCTGCACAGTCCCTCTGCACACAGCCCCTCTGCACAGCCCCTCTGCACACAGCCCCTCTGCACAGCCCCTCTGCACAGCCCCTCTGCACACAGCCCCTCTGCACAGCCCCTCTGCACACAGCCCCTCTGCACACAACCCTTCAACACTGCATCCTTGGAGCCTAGGGCTTCAATGCCAGTCTGGCGGTTTTGGTTACATGACCTCCCTAGGACCACCTCCTAGTGGCGGGACCCTGGGAATGGAAGTCTGTGAGGACCCTGCCTTATCCTGGCGTCTAGTCAAAGGTAGTATGCACAGGTGGATGGTGAGCTCTTACCTGTAAAGGAGGCGGCCCCGGTCTCTTGCGTTTATCTTCCCCCACAGTCCGTTCTCAAAGGCCTCCTTTGCCGCAGCCACTGCCTTGTCAACATCACTGACCTGGGCCAGGGACACCTGGCAGATGACCTGTGGTGGGCACGAAACTGTGATGGCCCATCCCGGGCTCCACATGTACTTCTTTCCTCATCCTGAGGCCCCCAGGAGTAGGACACCGAGCCTGGGCAGGCTCAGGAATCATCTCCACAGAGCCGCAGACCCCGGAATCCAGGCTGCATTCAGGTGCAGGCCACCTAGTGCTGCTCATAGCAGGAGCTGAGGCCTCTCCACACCAAAGGCCCTGGATCCACACCTCTGCCCCCACACTGTCCTGCTCCTGTCCCCACAGTTCCTGTGTGAAACAGGGAGACCTTCATCTTGGTCTGTTTTGGGCTGTGGCCACAGAGAGCCAGCAGCGGCTGGGTGAGGGAAATGAGGCGACCAGCTCTTCGTCGGTTGCCATGGATACTCTGCCCTTCCCACCTGAGGCACCACCCATCCTGTCTGTGGTCTCCCCTCAAGTGCTGCACTTGGAGCACGCTCTGTTTTCTGCAATGGTCCAGAGGTACCACTGCATATAAGGTCACCTGTGTGCATCACGAGAGCATGTCTTGTCTGTGGGACGGTCACCATGTGCTGGGTCACAATACACCAGATTCAATCAAAAAGTTGGCACCACGGGTTCCGTTTGAGGAAGACTTTGCCAATGGTGAGTGGACAAACATGAGAAGTGGTGCCCGCTCTGGGTACCCACTGCAGTGGGGAGGCAATGCGCCTCTGCTATACTCAATCTCTAGAGCAAGTTCCTCCCACCTTTTTCACCCCTTTCTTCATCTTCCTGCTCTACTGCTCCTCTGGTCCTGGCTGAGACCCTTTCATTCCCTTCTCAAAGATGTATGTCCAAGCAAGGCCCATGGCCAGTACCTGTGAGGCCAGGTGGGGAGGAGAGGAGGGAGGAAGGAAAGAAGGGGAGGGGGGAAGGAGGAGGAGGAGGGATGGAAGAAGAGGGAAGGAAGCAGGAGAGGGGGGAATAAGGGAAAGGAGAAGGAAAGGAGGGGAGAGGAGGAGGGAAGAGGGGAGGGGGAGAGGAGAGGGAGAGGAGGGAGAAGAGAAGGATGGGGGAGGGGGGCAGTTTGTACTCACACTTCCGTCTGTCGGGTTGATGGTGTCGTAGGTCTTGGCACCCTCGGCATCCACAAATGTGCCCCCGATGAAGAGCTGGTGGGGCATTCGGAGGACCAGCTTGTTCACTGTCTTCTCCACCTGGGGAAGGAGCGCAGCTGCAGTGGGTGCCTAGACAAGGGCATGGGCGACAAACACCCACCCAGGGACACCCGGGATGCACAACCACACAGACACACATTTAAAGGGCTGAGGGTCCAGGAGCTGCCCACAGTGCTGAGGGCAGCTGAGTGAAGAGAAACACACGGGGTCACCTCAGGCTGGTGGGATGTTTCATAGCAATGGGGGCTGTGATGGGCTGCTGCCAGCCATTCCCACATCTGTCTTCTCTGAAGCCGTGCTTCACGCTAACACATGAGTCCATTCTCCTGCTGAAGTCTGTTCTCTGCTCGATTGTTCACTATGTCAACGGTGGCTTCCCCTGGTCACCTGTACTTATTCCCTAGTTTTTGTTCCAAACTACCAACAAACTATCTGGAGAATCACTCTCCTCTGGGAGTTGATAAGCTACCCAGCTAACTTGGGGAGTGGGGGGCACTTTCCAAGAACTTTTAAAATAAATGAACTTGTAATTACTTATCACACTTCTGCCTGCCCAAGCTAGATGACAAGGGGACAGACGCCTCTCGCGCTGGTCTCACGTGTGGAGGCGTGGAATGTGCCTAGGCTCTGAGCATTGTCAATGTGCCGGGAGCCTCCATCCAGGCCTTCCGGGAAGGTGTGCTCCCGGCTCCCCGAGGCTCGGGTGGGTCACAGGTGCAGGACCTCGTCCGCAGGCCACACTGCCCACACTCACGTAGTCGATGACACATTCGCTCTCTCCGTCTTCCCCTCGCAGCTTCCTGACTAGCAGCTGGACGAAGTCCCCAAAGGTGGTGGCCATGTAGACGTCTTCATTCTCCAGCTCTAGTCCGTCGCAAAGCTCCTTCACCTCCTCCACCAGCCTGCAGGGAGAGGTGGACAATGGGGAACAGGAAAGGGCTTGGCAGTGAGGGCCCAGCCACAGAGGAGGGTCCCAGGACCCTGTATGCGTCCATTGGCCTAGGAGTGGAGGTGGGCTCAGGTTGTGGACACAGACCCTCTGTGTCCTTCTCTCTACTGTGTGCTCACATGGGCATACAACCCAATCTTGGCCAGTCAGAGATGGGGGCACATGACTGGCAGAGCCGGTGCAAGTCATGTTTGGGGCTTCTGCTGAAACTGCCAGGAGCACAAAGGTCCCTCACTAGAACTGCAGACAAGACAAGCCATGCAGCAGCGAGTGCACAGCACGTGGTCACCATGACACACTCTGCCTGACAATGAAGCCAGCTCTGAGGGTATAGATGTTGGGACACAACGTGGGCATTTATGTCACAGCCCATACCGAGGGAAACTAACTATGGACTTTTTCCTTTTCTTTGTTTTTTCCTTCTCCATTCTTTTACTTTTTAAATGTTGCATACATGAATACAGCAAATTCATATTTTCAATTTTCACCTCTTAATCCTAAATTCCATACCCCCTCCTTTTCCCTTTACAACCCTTTATCTCCCCGCCAGGCTCCTTCCTGTTTCCTAATCTTTTCACCTATGCAGCCCATTGTGTTTCATCTAGTTTGTCTTTGATGACAAACGCCTGACACGCTTCTCACTCCAGCAATATCCTAGGTCAGTGGGCACCACTGAGGAACGCATCTTCTTTTCTTCCCCATCATCATTAGTCCTCACCAGTCTCTCAGAGAGGTACAGATCTTCTTGAGATCTTTCTGTTTTCATGGTGAGATGCTGAGGCAGACCCATGCAATTCTTGCATAAGTCTGCCATGAAATCTTGTATACTGCAACTCTGTCATGTCCAGGACATAGCGCCTAGTCTCCCGCTGTTTCATTTCAGGCTCCTTACAATCTCACCACCCCTCTTCCACAATGCTTCCTGAGCTTTGGGGTAGGAGTGGGTGAAGACTTTTTCTTTGCCCTCTCTCCTTCCCTTCCTTTCTCTCTCTCTCTCTTTTTTTCCTTAAGCCAGTTTGAATCACCTTATTCTTCTTGGTCTCAGCTGGTCTCAAGATTGGCTTTAAGCTCCTAATCGTGCTTCAGCCACAGTGCTGATTACCCATGTACCCGAGTCCTGCTTGAACTTCTCATTCCTTTCCTCCTGCTTGCTTAAGCACAGGCTCACCAGTGTCGCCACGCCCACGCAAGTTACTTTCTCCAGAAAGGCAAGCCAATGAGCCTACTCCCTTCCTTTCATTCAACTGAGAACTCGCCCCTGGCCAGTAGGAGATTCCTACAAAGGTGAAGGATGAGGAGACTAATCTAAGTGGTAACGGCAAGCTATCACTCGGGGTCTGTCTCCTCCCAGTGCTCACACTGCCCCTTAGTGTTAAATACTGCAGCCAGTCTTTACACACAGCCCTTATGTCCACAGCCAGCTGGGAAGGCTGGGCACTGTCTGGTCAGGATCTGTGGCATGTTAACCTTCCAAGCCACCACACCTGCCTTGGTGCCAACCACACTTCTGTCAGCTGTGAGCACCTCCCGAGCCCACCTGCTCAGCTGCCTCCCAAGCCTACATGCCCGGCTGTTTCCTAAGCCCATGTGTCCAGCTGCGGCAGTCACAGCTGTCTCAGCAGCTATCTTCTGAGTGCTGTGCTGCTCTGGGTGCTGTGTGGCACCAAGGCCTAGCTGGGGGGGGGTGCTCTTCTGGATCCCGCAAAGGCTCCTAGGACAGGACCCCCATGATCCGTCTTACCTTACAACGTCCACTGATGCAGCCCCTGACTTGAAGAAATCCGTCGAGTCTTCCACCTCTTGGACATTGGGCAGGATCCGCATCCAAGCACTCTGAAAAGCAAGGCCCAACAGAGCATGACTACGGGGACAGAAGGGCGGAACAACATGGCTGCTGGGGTTAGAGTGGGATGCTGCACCCTGCTGCCGCCTGGATGTGTTTTCTGGTGGCTAGGGCCAGGCTCAGCTTCTCTGACCTCCAAGACCCCGTGTCCACCCAGAAGCTCCTGAGTGGTCACAACCTGGGCCAGCCTGACACTAGGCTGCTGTCCTCGGGCACTTGCCTGGACTCTGGGTATGGTGTGGCAGTGGGACGATGGCTGGGGACTGGGAGGGCACACTTGTCTGTACTAGAGTGCCCGCTCCATGCCTGGCCTGGCCTTGGTGCTGCTGGCAGGGTCTCGGTGTCCCTGGCACCACACTGACATGGTGTCATGGCAACATCAGGTGGGGAAGGTCCTGGGGGTGAAACTAGGTAACTAAGGACGCCGGGAGCTGGTGTTTGTTGGCTGTGGTCGCTGACTGGCCCGCACACCTCAGGCTTGGGGCCCGTGAAGAGCAGTAGGTCTAGCCACCAGCAGGAGAGAGGCCAGGGCCAGCCCAGTGGCCAGCACTCAGGTCAGGGCGGGGCAGCTGTCCCTAACGGACTCAGCTGATTATGACCACAAAGCACTAGGTGCAAAGGAAGGACACAAGAGGCTCCAAGACAACATCTGACCAATGCAACCCCAAGCCAGCACATTCCAACTCCAGGGAATATGACCCACGGACACACACACGCGCAGAGCACGACTGCCTGACTGGACAGGGCTGGGGACGGCGCCTCTTACCCGCACGGCCTCCGCAGTGGCCAGCTCCTCCTGTGTCAGCTCCAGGGCACTGCTGGCGGCTCCCTGGAGGAACTGTGAGGCCGGCACCATCTTGCCATCCTCCCGCTGGATGTTCTTCACCAGCAGCTACGAAAGCAAGGAGTCCACAGCGTCTGGTGAGATGGGGTGAGGAGGGGGTGACAGGAGCCGAGCTGGTATTGCACTCCGAAGGGGGAGGGGGAGAGAGAGAGAAAGGGGGGGGATCTGGGATGAATGAGGAGCAGAGAAGCAGCTCTTCTAGGGACAGGGAAGAGACCACACAGCCTGTGCCCTTCCTTGACCTTAAACCCCACCACCTCCCCATGCGCTTATTCTAGTCTACCTGTGTGGGTGTGTGCGTGGGTCTCAGCACCTCCCTCATGCCCGGCAGGCACCACCTCTGAGCCCCACCCCAGGCCTCCTGTGCTTTCTACTGTTGAGTGATGACTTCATTATTAAAAGGAAGCCTTCCCATCAGAGATAAAGTCACTCCAGGGTGCTGTGGAAGCCAGTGGGACAGACTGTGCATCACCAACCGACCACACGGTAGCTGGGAGCAGCGCCCACAAGCATCTGGAGGGCAGGTGCACATCTGAGATGAAGGTGGGGAGAAAAGGGGCTTCGAAGGGAGCCAGCAAGATGACGACTGCACCCATGGGTCAGAGCTTCAGACGGAGCCTGGCTTCCGCTCCAGCGCTCACTGAGGCAGTGTGCTACCCGCGGTGTTCTTAGCAAGAGGGGAGCGCCAGCCCGACACCCCGACACCAGTCCATCCAATCCTTTCTTTAGCTCATGTGGTTTTTCTTTCCCTGCTCTCTAACACTGCCATTTATTGAACAACTCTTGTTGAACAGGCAGGGCCCACATGATTCATACGATATGCCAAGTGCAGCAAATGTGAAGCATTATAAGAATATTCTAGAACCCCATTCTGTGCCTGCTATAGCTTGTATCAAGCAACCAAGGCAGGGTACAGGGGCTACGGGGCCGGCCTGATTGCCTTTGAAGCCTCTGTGGAGCTTTCCATGAGCTGAGGGCCAGCTAGTCCTAACAGGCAAGCTCACTCCTCCCCGACAACCCCCAACAGACTCCCCTCCGCTCTGCTGTGTCTGTGGATGCCCCGTGGAGGCAGCTGAGGGCCCTCAGCTACATCCTCCTCCTTCCTGCTGCTCATGAGCAGAGGCCCCTGAGACTAGAGACGCAGCTGGTCATCACACTGCTGTAAAGTGCCCAGGAGGTGTAAATGGCAGCTGTCACCACAGCCTTAGCAGAGGAGGGGAAAGGTCACAAATCAAGTCACCACTTAGCACAAGCAAGCAAGAGCACTGGGTGTGGCAGGGAGCTCAGTGCTGAGCGCTGCTTGGCTGCGTGAACCAGTGGCTTCTCTGCATGGCAACCTCTTAGGAGCAGCCACGAAGCACCTTCAGTGCACTTGGAGCCAGAGTGTTAGGGTCTGAACCCCAGCTCTTCACTGACTAGCTAGATGACCTTGGGCAAGACCTGAGCTTCCGTTTTCTCCTCTGTAAACGAATAGCACTAACAGGTACATCATGTTGTTCCTGGAAGATGAACTTTGATGCATATCGACTGCTTCAAAATGCCGTGTCATGAACATACATTCAGTCAAGCTGCTGTTCTGATGTGTGGCATCTGCCAACATCCCAGAGTCAGGGCTATCCCTGCACCAAGATGCTAGGCTGCCCGCACGAGAGACAAACAAACAGAAGCACCAGGGTTAAAGGACTGCACCCAATAGAGTACACAGGGCCAAAGTCAGGGCTCTCGGAGAGAGCTTCTGCCAGCCAGGGTGCCAATCTGTCATCCAGAAAGCGCAGGTCCTGCCTTGCAAGGCCTGTGCTCAGAGGTGGCCCAATGGGCAGGCTACTCCCTCCCGGCTCTCACTTTCGTAACTGTCAGAACACAAGGGTGCTCCTGTGGGGCCTGAGCCCCATGACAGCAACGTGGGTGCCCTATGGTGTGGCAAGTGTCCTACAGCGGTGCTGTTACCATTCTGTCATCATTCCCGAAGAGGACGAGTCCTGCTTTGGTGACCACGCCTGGACGATGGGCTCCTGGGATGGGAAAAGCTTCTCCCTCGGGCACCAGACCCGAAGTGTTAAGTGTCGAGTTGAAAAATGTCAGCTTCTGCGGAGGGAGAGAAGCCCAGGAGACCGCGGGTGAAGAGAGGCCCCACTGCCCACAGCCGGCCGGGGCTATGAGGGCTGGGAAGGCCAAGTGGGTTCTGGGGAAGTACAATCGTGCATGCGAGAGGCTGACCAGGCCTCAGCCCCAGTCCAGAGGCACAGACAAGACCTGAAAGGGACAGTTGTGATCTAAGAGACACTCAAGGCCAAGTGGTCTCTTGCCTAGGCCTCTTGAGACATAGACCCCTGAGAAAAATCTGTTCAAGGCATGCACAGTGATGCCACCTGCCCTGGAGGTCTGCTGAGCGCTGCTTACTGGTCAGGCACCCATGGCAGATCAGCGTCCTGTGCCTTGCAGGAAGTGAAGAGCCTTCTGCAATGTGACAGTGACCCAGGGGTCAGGGGCTTGGGCAGTGGGCTGCGTGGAGGGCAGGCTTCCTTGAGGGGACATAGAGACCTGACCCTTCATCACCAGCCTCTGGCCTGCTACTGCCCAGTCCTTGTCCCTTGGGGCTGTGGTCAAAACTGGGTCAAAACTGAACCTGGAACCTCCAAGAGCTCAGGAGCAAGACTCAAGATATTCGACAACCAATTCCACTGCTCCCAGGATTGTAGCGGAACCCAGAGGACTCCAGCAGTGCGAGGGCAGGACAGGGCAGAGAACTGGGCATTACCAAGTACTTCACACTTACTGGACAGCTTCCAGCCAGGAAGCCCACAGCACCCTGGCTGGATGTCAGTCTCAAGGACATACCTGTCCGAAGGCCTCTGTCCAGGCGCCTGGCACCTTGTCGTTCCCACGGATCCAGTTGTGAATGGCCTCTGCTGGCTGGTCCCAGTTGATCTGTCAGAAGCAGGATGCTGTGTCTGTAGTTGGCCTCTTCTAGTCCCCCACCCCAAGACTACTGGACGGTGGACCAGACCCAGCAGAAGGAGCTTGAGCCTGGAGTCGGTGCTCAGGTTCTGAGGTTCTGACCTCTCTCCCAGGCTACGCAGCCTGCAGGACCCTAGGAAGAGACTGTTCTACTAACAAGGTGGCCAAGGCTTCGCAGAGCCTCAGACAAGAGCACCAAGGCCTCCTGCAGCCCCCCAGCACAGCTTTGCCAAGCTTCAGGGTCCCTGTGGACTCTCTACTGCACCCCAAACCCCCAGAGAGCCCTCAAGCCCCAGTTTGCTGCTGCTCCAAGGAACCATCTCTTGGACCTCATCTCATAGGTTTCCGGTTTTCAACGGCTGATATTTTACCAATGTCCTCAGCTCTTCTCTCCCCTTGGAGCAAAGCCTAAGCATTCTACCTAAAAGAAGCAGGAAGAGTCCAGAGCCCAGAGAGACCCTGCTCCCTATACTTGCTGGCATCAGGTGCCCCACACTGCCTACTTGGCTCCTACAATCAATCACTCCTATAGTTTCTTCCCATCTCAAACAACTACAGTTGGGGATGCTGCCTGCCTTGAGGGGGCCTCTGTATGCCAGCCTCGCACAGGCAGGCTGCAAGACCAAGCCTGTCACTCACCTTGGCCGTTTCCTTCTTCTGAATGCCCTCGTAGGTAGCCCCTTCCTCAGGCTGAGGGAGGCGGGGGGCCCTGCCCTCTGCAATCAGTCGCACAGCCTGCACCTGCATGGAGACTCTGGCATCAGGAAAGTGGAGGAGAGCCAGCCAGCCTATGCTCTACAGGGAAGGACCCAGGGGTGCCAAGGCTGGGCAGGAGGGCTGCCAGCAGCACCAAAGCAGGGCTCTGTGCTGATAAACATGGTTGCACCCACATAGCCCAATACAGGGGCCAGGAGTCTTGCAGTGATTGGGGAATTCAAGACCAGTGCACTCTCTCTCTCTCTCTCTCTCTCTCTCTCTATCTGTGTGTGTGGCTTGATCACTGCCTAGACTCTTCTGGAAATCTCCTGTCCACTTGTGGCTTTTGGCCCTACCCTCCTAGGCTGAGCCTGCAGAGACACAGGGCCCCGAGACTCCTTACTGCCAAAAGGGCAACTGTCCATCATCTACAACCTTGTCTCTCCGCAGAACTCAGACCATCGCTGCCAAGTCTTCCTTCCTGATCGGTCATGGCAGGAAGCAAGTGACTGAGACAGCCCATCAGAGGACTCCATTACCCTGGCCTTTGACTGGGATAGTCTAACTGTAGGATCAAAGTTGACCAATTAGAATTTTGCTCAGTCTTTCAGGAGCCGTGAGTTGGTTCCTCCATTCTGAGCAGAGTCCTGGGTCTGTTCTCATCCCATCTCTCTGAAGCCCTGAGGTGACAGCACCTTCCTGGTGGTGTCCTGCAGTCAGGCAAGAAGATGCCTGGCCAGCTCAGGACCTGCTTCTAGGGAAAAGAGTGGGGGGGCCCGGAGCGTGGCTGGAATGGACTGGCCCGTGGCAGGCAGGTGTGCTGGAGTGCACAGTGACCCCAACTTACCATCCCTTTGATGCCTTCCGGGAAGAGGAAGCGGTTGTACAGTGTGCTCACAGTGTCATCCGGGAGTACCTCACACTCCCTCTGGAGCAGAAGGTCCCCAGTGTCCAGGCCGTCGTCAGCCCAGAAGATGGTAAAGCCCCCTTTCTTGTCTCCGTGAATGAGTGTCCTGGGAAGCAGAGGTGGGAACACTGTCCGAGCGGAAGTGACATGGAGGACATCCCGGGAGCAGCCCTGCCAGTCTCCATGGCCCTCCGGCTGGCACTCCTCGCTACAACTGACACCTGCTCCCACAGGAAGGGAAGAAGGCAGGCAGCACTTGCAACTGCCCACCGTGTGCCACAGCTCCACCTCCGGGTGTGCATGAGCCCCCAGTAAACACCCTGGCAGCATCCTGAGTGGTGCCCGGCTCGCTGCTGTCTCAGGGTGTCTTTGGGAGAACTCTAGCTCTGTCATGGCTGCTGGAAGGAACACGAGTACTGCGCACCCGCCTATCCCCGCTGCCCTCCAGAGACTCACTTCACTTACCCGTGGAGTTTCTAACGACCCTGACAGTGTAGGGCAGATGCCACTATGACAGCCTTTGGCATCCCTGGAGAGATACCTAGGGCCAAGGGAGGGGGACCCCATCTTACCAGTTGATGGCAGAAGCCCCTCGGTGCCTGGGGAGCAGGGACGGGTGGTAGATGATGGAGCCGTGCCGGGGGGCATTGATGACTTCCATGGGGATGAACTGGCTGCAGAAGGGCAAGACGTTGAGCTCCGCACCCAGAGCCTGGTATGTGGCCACCACATCGGGCAGGGCCTGTCCCCGAGCCCGCCACCGGGGGAACTTGAACACCGGCACGCCGTCCTTCTCAGCTTCCACACCTGTGAGGGAGCGAGAGAGCAGTGGGGACCTCTGTGTCACTTGCTCCCATCCTGAAAGATGGTCCCCACCTGCTGCCATCCTCTCCCTCCCTGATCCTGCTGCCCAGCTGGACTCTACCAGGCTGCACAGTGGGGGCCGAGGACAGTGGCCTTCAGGGGCTTCCCTACCTGCCATCGCCTCCTTCTGAGCACCAAGAGGCCCGAACGTTCCCCTCCTCAGATCCTGCTGACCTAGTGGCTGCTCTCCTCACACCTCTCTCTTGAGGCAGCCACACCCAGCACCAGGAATCATTCTCCTGTCTCTGTCTCTGTCTCTCCCTTGCCCTCCCTCTTCTCTTTGTAGTCCACTGTGCTGGCGGCTAGGGGACCCCTCACCGGAACCCATACTTCTGCTTAGTTAGTTATGCCCTCATAGAGGGAGCCGGCATTGATGTGGAGAGACACAAAAAAGGAAGGAAGGGACTTGGTCCATCCTGTGGGGTCCCCATCCTCTGTACCCCACCTTGATGCCTCATCCCAGCCACAGGAGTTTCCTCCTAGAGGGGTGTCATAGTTAGGCACAGATGTCAACTTGACAGTTGAGCTCTGGGCACATTTGTAGAGAATTAGTGGTTGGGTTAAGCCCAGAGCAAACCTGCAGGAGATTGTCTAGCTGATGGGGAAGGCCCAGCCCATGGTGGGTGGGACTAGGCCCTGGAATAAAATACAGAGAGCTGGTTGAGGAAGTTGGCATCCTTGTGTACACTTGGCCAAACATGCTGGTCTGGCAAGTAGAGTTATCTCTCTCTCAACCGTAATGTAGAGATGGAGTGGCCAGTTCCCTCAGCCCTGGTGCTAGCGTGAGCTTTCCTGATAAGATGGACAAACAACTATAACCAGGAATCGTAAGAGAGAATAAATCCTTTGTTCCCTAAAAGGGGAGCATCTGCATCTGTTTCCCCCAAATCTGGCATGTTTGCCTCAGTACATACCCTTTCCTCACAACCTGCACCAGCCTGCAGGGCCCCTCCTGTCCCCCACCCACAGGCCTGAGTCACAGCCTCAGCTTCTCCAACCTTCGGCCTGGAGTAGCAGCTGTCTCCAAAAACCAACACCCCAATCCTCAGCGTACTCTTTGGACTCCTATCAATACGAATGAAGACTTCAGTCAGCTCTCTACAAGAACTGTCGACATGACGTTTGCCCTTGCCTGACCTGATCCTCCCCTCTGTTCCCTTCTCTGCCACCATGTCCTGGTGGGATGGTCCATCTTTACTGCCAACTTGACCAGGCCTGGGATCACCTAGAAGACACTTCTGAGTGTCTGAGGCATTTCTACAGAGGATTATCTGAGGAGGGACGGCCCACCGTGAATGTGGGAGATCCCCAGCTGAACAAAAAGGAGTCTTGACCGCACATGTGGCGTGGCCAGCTGCCTCCCACTCCTGCTGTAGCTGGAGTTGAGCTTGTTTCCATGCCTTCCTCACTCCCAAACTGTGAACCCAAAGGAACCCTCCCTTTGGTTGCTTTTGTTTAGTTTTCTTTTTTCAATTTGTCACAACAATGAAAAACTGACCAACATACGTGGCAGGCCGAGATGTGAGCAGGTTGGACTGCATAGGTGGGCTGTGATGTGAGCAGGTTGGACTGGATTTGCAAAAGCAGCCCCTTTACTGCCCTTGAAACATGTCTGCAGGACACTGGCAACCAGCTTAAGCGGTGTCCCCAGCCGGGCTCCACAGGTCGAGTGGCAGCTGGCGGACCCTGGTGTCTGCGTGCAGGCCAGGTCTGTTGTGGTCACACTGTGGTCAGGTGCAGGACTACAGTCTGGCAGGCACCAGCAGTCCTGGAGCAGAGTCCAGGGTCAGGCTGTGGTGGCCCTGTCTGCCCTGTGCCTGGGTGTCAGAAGCCTTCTTCCTAGCTCTAGTCTCCTGTCATTAAGCCTGCGCCAACCTTTCTCCATCAGGCTTGAGAAGGGCTGGAGCGCAGGAGCGGTGCGCACCCTGGAGGCCTTGGGATCCTGTGCCTGCTCTTGGCTCCAAGGCCTGGCTCAGCACTGGGAAAACTGGAGGCCAGGGCAGCTCAGCGCTGGGAAGGCTGGAGGCCAGGGCTGCACAGCGCCGTGCTCCTCATACAGCCTGTGGTGGCAGCAGGGGAAACACATTAGAAGTGGAACTTCTCAGCTCCATCTTCCCTTAGGTGGGCCGAACATTCTAGCAGTCTCCCAAAATGGTGATGCCAAGTACATCCATCTTGAAGAAAAATGACTCTTTGTCCTACCCTGGGAGTCCTTCTAGAGCCTGAATATGTGGTCAGAAAAGCTCGGATTGGCACCTGGGACAAGGTGGGCTTCTCCATGGGCCTCGGCAAGGACACAGACCCCACACCACAGTCAAATAGAGAGGGTGGTTGCTTTATTTCATGAGAACCTGGCATGAGAGCAGATTCAGGGCGGAAAGTAGATAGATGGCTACCTCCAGTCAAGGCTGCACCACAGACCCCAGAGACTTCACCTGCCTGCCCACTACAGACCCTTTGTCTGGGTGAGCCGCCCTCCACCCTCTTTCCTGCCCTTGGGCTGCTTACTCACCCAGGGGGTCTGCCTTCCCATCCTTGTCTGGGATGGTGAACACGCCCACCACTTCATGGCCCTCCTTCTTCAGCTGGCAGTAAACCTCCTGGCCAAACAGGCTCTGGCCAATCACTGCGATCTTCATGACGGCAGGGGGCTAGAAGGAACCTGAGGAAGGAGCAGCCACTGGGTTAGACAGGGTTCACTGGCCTCTGGCGACTCTGGCCTCCGGGGTTACTGGTCTCTGGGGTCACTGGCCCTGGTTCTGGTAGGGGATCTGCCATGCTTCTGATGCTCCTGGGGCTCGAGGACAGCAGACTACTGCAGGAGACTGCCGTCATACAAGGACCCAGAGACATGGACATGGGAACCTCAGCATCCATGAGAGTGTAGACTCTAGACAGCTGACAAACCAGGCAGTGTCAACCACAGCTTTAGGGGATCCTGTTGAGTCCCTCCAAACTGTCAAGGAACATGGTGGGAGTCCTGGGAGATGTATCAGAGCACGCCCTGGAATCACAGGTTCTGTGACCCTGGTCAAGGCACATCAAGCCAGGGTTCCCCCACTGTCAGCCAGCAAGGCACCGCGTTCCATGCCAGCTCCTCCTGGCCAGAAGCTTATGGGACTGTCCACCTCCATCTCCACAGTACAGAGTACTGGGTGAGGTCAGACCAAGGCGAAGAGGAGGAGGAGAAAGAGCAAGAGGAGGAGGAAAAGGGAGGAGGAGAAAAAGGAAGAAAGAAAAGGTAGGGGAGGAGGGTGGGTGTGGAATCCAACAGAACCGCAAACGTGGAGCCCAAAAGAGCCACAAGTGAACTTCTAGTTCAGCCATTCCTGCCCATCACAGCCAAAACCAATGCTTGCTGATCACTTTTCTTTAAAGTGCCCACTCACCAGATATGCACAGTCAAGGGGGAAGTACAGGGGCCACATCTCTCTCCCTCTCTCTGTCTCTCTCTCTCTCTCTCTCACACACACACACACACACACACACACACACGGAGAAGAGCATAATCCCAGGTGTGCAGACCCCATGCAGACAGAACACACTGCTGAAATGAGCACCCAGGACAGGAAAATTCCAGAAGGCCCGAGTCATTCAGCACTACTGCCACCTCTCACCCAAAACGCCAGACTTCCAACCACACCAAATGGTGCTGCTTCTGCACCTAGCTCCTTACACACACACACACACAGTGCTATGCTTGTTGGCTATCCTCTGGCATTAGCCCAACGTGCCAGGCTCGCTCTTGCCCCACCACAGTGATGTGACTGTACCTCAGCCCTGTCCATTCTGCTGTCCAGGGTGGCCTGGAGGCAAACACTTCACATCCTTTGTAAATATTAAGTCAAAACACATCACAGACTTGAAACTTTAAGTTTCTCAAAAAGAACAGGAGCAGCTGAGACAGCTGTGTTTGTCAGCACGTAAGCACACCAGTGAAAGCTTTGTGAGAAGGACTTGGGAGTTAGACGTCACTAAGACTAAATTTCTACTTTATGAAATGACATCATCAAGAGAATAAAAGAGAAGCTATATCCTGGGAGAAACGTCTGTGCAAGATACACCTGAGAAAAGAAAACCTACCCTTGAAATTCCAAGATAAGAAACCCAGCAGCTCAATTAGACACAAGCCGCAGGATATAGATGGCAAGTAAAAACAGGCAAATTACACACATCATGTCATTGTGGAAATACAAATTGACATAGCAATGAGAGAAAATTCTGCATCCGCTACAGAACGGCCTGAACACTGCATCTCCAGACGCTGGCGAGGACGTGGAATGCTCACTGTGAGCAGGTAGGGATGCAGAGGAACAGGCCTTTGAAGGTAGGTCGGCAAGTTCTCTGATACAAGCTGACAGTAACCACGAGACCAGCAATCGCTATCCCTGGTACCTTTCCAGATGACTAAGAAACTAGTGTCTACATAAAGACCTCCACACCAACACTGACGGCAGCTATATTCCTAACTGCCCAAACCTGGATGTGACAATAAAGCCCATTAGCAGGGGAATGGAGGAATAAACTGGGATACATCAGGCCAAAACCAAGAAGGAACTTACCACAAATCCATGAAAAGACATGGAAGAAACACGAATACAAATTGCCAAGGGAAGGGAGCTGGGCTGGAAAGGTGCTACCCTGCCTGATCCCCCCCCCCCCGGCACTCTGAAAAAGTCAAACCTAGCAGACAGTGACAAACTCAGGGATTGCCAGGGGCCAGAAGGAGGGTAGACAGGTGAGCACATTCTTCTCCACATGCCCTAATGTGGGTACAAGTCTTTATACACTTCCAAACCCTGAAGGATGCCCAGTGCTAAAGGGACCCTGACGTGACACGTGGATTTTAGCTGATTGTATCTCATTGACAAGCTCGCAATAAGGGAAGTGGTGGGCAGACTGAATGTCTGGGGACTCTGCTCAACACTCAAATTTTCTGCAAGCCTAGAATAACTCAAAAAGCTATTAAAGAAACGAGCATAGGTCTTCAGCTTACATTTTACTCCAAAAAGTTCAAGTGAGTTAAAAATATTTTTCCATCAAACTTAAGAAGAAAACACAGTGGGCTGTGTGTGTCTCTGTGGTGGAGTGCTTGCCTAGCATGCAGGAGCCTGCAGTGGGCTGTGTGTGTCTCAGTGGTAGAGTGCTTGTCTAGCATGCAAGAGCCTATAGATCAGCTACACGGTAGCTCGTAGCCAGCCTAACTACACAATACTGTCTCTCAAAAAAGGAAGAAAAAGCTTAAGACAAACTATTGGTAAATAGTGGGCTTTTCAGGCCGGACCCTAAAAGTGAACTGCAGATTAAAGTATGTGCTAGCTGCTCATACAGAAAGCAACCTAACAGAAGGAAACACGGAGAGCCAATAGGCAGAAATGTGCCGAAACCACAAAGGGAGAAATGCAAGGGGTTCCGCCCCACCTACAACCTGACAGGTTTTGAGGACAAACACACGTCTGGTATTGGCCACAAGAAAATGGACCAAGAACAGATGTAAACTCTCCACATGAAAATGTGACCTAAATATGAGATCCTTGGGGCTAGAGAGATGGCTCACGGATTAAGCCTCTGCCTTGCAGGCGGAAGGTCCTGGGTTTGGATCCTAGACCCCACATATAGACGCCGGGCGGAAGCGGGGCATCCTGCGTTTCTGGTCCTGGTAGGGCTCTGCCTGTGAATCCTGGGGCAGAGTAAATGAGGAGGAGATGGAGGTGGTCCATAGTGGTTCCCGAATTTGCCCATGGTTCTACACACACACACACACACACACACACACACACACACACACCACACACACTTACACATTTACAATTGATTAAATAAAAAAATTTAAATATGAGATCCTCAATGGCTCACTTCTTGTGGTCTTGTCGTTTTGTTTCCATAGTATGGGTGGATGCACAAAAGTTAGGTGCATTTTGTGAAGTCTTTTGATTGCAAACTGTAACATACAACTCTTGGAGATATATAAGCCAAGCCAAGACACCAACAGGTAACAGACTGCCCCACTTCCTTAAGCACTGGTACAAGTGTGGTATGAGTATGTGTGCCATGTGTGTGCGTGTGTATGCCATGTGTGTACTTGTTTGCCTGGGCATGTGTTCACGTGCTATGTATACACCTGCTTGTCAGTGTGTGTATGCCATGTGTGTGTATGCATGTGAGTGTGAGTTGCATGTGTGCACTCACTTCACTGTGTGTGCATACCATATGTGCACTCACTTGCCCGTTTGTGCCATGTGTACACTTGTTTGCCTTTGCATGTGTCACATGTGCACTTGCCTGTGTATGCATGTACTCACCTGCCTCTGTGTGTGTGACATGTGTGCACTCACTTGCCTCTATGAGTGTGCATGCCACGTGTGTACTTGCTTGCCTCTGTGTGTGTGTGTGTGTGTGTGTGTGTGTGTGTGTGTGTAGTTCTCTTAAGGGGTTTCACTAGACTGGTCTTGAATTTTCAATCCTCCTGCCTCAGTCTCTTGAGTGCTGAGCTCACAGGCCTGCAGTGCTCACCTCCCACACCATCTATTGTTTACAGAACATTCAAGAAGTTGGAAAACAAACGAACAAAAGCCACTCTGTAAAAAGGCAGTCAGGACAGACATAGGTTGGCAGTGGTCACAGTTCAGGGACACTGGGCTGGGCAGGTGCTATACGAGGGAGGGGCATCAGATAAAGTTGGCCTTTAACTATGGAAATATCAGGAGAGAGGTTGGAGGAGCGGCCTACAGATGTGAGGTGTGTTGGGGTGTCTCCCAGGGGCTGAGAGCCAGGGCTGCAACAATGGGGCCTCTGCTCCACCCCCTGTGGAGGTCCCAGGCCAGAGCAGCTGGGCTTTCAGCAAGGCTGCAGGATCCTTTCCTGCAGCACCCCTCCAGGACCCAGGGCTGACCTCCTGCCACAGCCCCATGGCAGGGAGTAACTTTGTCCCTTCATGAATCAGGTCCTCTTGGGATCAAGATCAATCACAGGTATCCCCAGTTTTAGAACCCAAGGGGAGGATGCAGTGGGGCAACCCTGCCAGGCAACCTGCAGACTTCATCTCAGCCCTGGGGGGATCTTTGCCATGCCTGCCCTCCGGAAGGGTGGTGTGATGACTCTCCATCAGAGAGCTGATTCCCACCAAAGACGGGGCCAAAGCTCGCAGGGGGCCTTTAGGGCTGGGCCGGTGGGCTCTAGGAATTCTCCCACAATCTCAATAGAGATACACTGCTAACTAACACCCCTTCAGATTTCACAAACAAGGAGCCAAGATTTAGAGCTTAAGAAACTTCCTTTCTGGACTGGTTCCCTTTTCAGTACGACAAAAGAAAGAAAGAAAACTTACCCAAAGTCAAAGACAGGATCAGAAAGAGACGGGTCGCTGACACCAGAGCCCCGACTCACAAGGGCTTATGCCTGGGGAGGGCAGCGCACCCAGGCAGGTGGAAGGGAGCAGGCACGCAGACAGATCTGCCCAGAGCCCAGTGCCAGCGGGCCTTCCTCTCTGCCCCGCCCCTCTCAGCAGGGCAGCTCCCCACCAAGGGAAGTTGAACCCTCCAATCACTGGAGGCCATTGGGCCAAGCCTCCAGACCTGGCCAATCAGGGGATCCTTTCCTAGTACAGGAATGGGGTGAGGGTTTTTGGTGAAGGACTAGTCATCCGGTCGTGCTAGTTCCTAGTACCCTCTTGTGGGTCCCTTCTTCCCTCTGGGGCCTCAGCTGTCCTTTCTGCACAATGGGCTGCTGATGCCCAGAACTCAGGATCTTGCCTCCACCAGCTTGATCCCTATGGGGTTAAAGTCTCCTGGGCAGATTGGAAGACTTAGGGGAGACTCTCCCCAAACCCACCACTAATTTAACAGGTCAAGAACCCCTAAAATTACCTGAGTGATTTCCCTCACCCAGGAGTGATGAGCAAACACTATCTGTGCTGTGGACTCAGGGACAAACAAGGCCCCAGGAAGCTGCAAACTTGGGGCCACCAGGAGGGAAGAAGAGAGGGAGGAAGGAGAGGAGGGAAGAGCCCTCCCACAGGAGCTGCGTCCTGCTGGGCCTGGGGCTGTATCTCCAGTGTCCCTTCCGTCTCTCCACAAGCAAATTTCCTCTGAACAGCTCTCTATTGGTCCTTCCACTTTGTCCAGGTCCAAAGATCCCTCCCTGGCCAGGACGAACACCCCTTCCAGCGAGGTAAGCAAGGCCCATCCTGTGGCCCTAGTCCAGTGGCTGCCCCTCGATGCCTGCACTGCCACTTACTACACAGAACCCAGTCCCACGCCGCTCAGGGCACCAGGCTCTCTCCAGCTACAGCCTGTTCATGGACTCTCCCTGGGCAGCCCTTAGGCAGGAGCAGTGGGCACTTCTGTCCCTCATGGGACGGCCCTTTAGCAACAGGCCAATGTCATACATGGAGCGCAGAGCCTCAGACAGCCGTCCACACCTAAGGTCCCCCAGCTCCTCCATGACACACACCCCAAGCTGCTTCCTGTGCAGTGGGCACAGTGTCCAACACTCCCTGCTTATCAAGGAAATTTACAAAAAGTGTTCGTCATTGTATTCTCAAGGCACACAGTTGGTGGCACACCACTGGCCGCACACTGCTGGCTGCACACTTCTGGGTGCAACTTGCTAGCTACACACCACTGGCTGGACACCTCTGGGTGCACACTGCTGTCCAAACACTGCTGGCTGCACAGCACACTGCTGGCTGTACGCTGCTGACCGCACGCTGCTGGCCGCACGCTGCAGGCCGCATGCTGCTTGACAGATTTTGCTCGAGCACCAACAGGACAACAGGACTCAGGCATCTGGAGGGAACCCTGTTGGGCCCCTTGATTTGGGGCACTATCCTTTTGATTCTGGGGTCCAGCCTCCAGGTCTCTACTGTCCTTCACACAAGCTGACCTCCTGGATTCTAGGACCCCCATTACTGCTGACTTTCCCAAACAGGAATTCTTCTCAACTCTTCAGCGTGGCACCTGTGGACCGTGAATCTTTCCTTGAGACACTCTTAATGGCAACTTATCACTCTTCTGGGCTTCATTGATTTGCACGTTTTGCTACAGAGCCAGAGGGAGCAAGTGACCTTAGCCTCCCACACTGTAGCATGGGGACACACGGTGACCTTAGCCTCCTACAGGGAAGCATGGGGACACACGGTGACCTTGGTCTCCTGCAGGGCAGCATGGGGATGCAGGTGACAGTTGGGGGATTCCTCAGTATTGAGCATGCTTGTAGGTAGAAGGAACTTGGTAAATTTTTTGAGCTAAATAATGGAATGTTCAGCACCAGGTGCAGTCTGAAGCTGGAATAGAGAGGGCAGAGCATAGATGAAGGAGCCCCTGAAGCAGCAGCTGGGAAGCCCCAGCAAGGCATGGGAGGAAGTCAGAGGCCGTCATCCTAGAGACTTGGTGCAGGAGAGCAGGTGGTGCGGGCAGAGACCGACAATGCTTCCCTGGCTTCCGACTGGAGCCTGTGTCCAGGAGGCTCCTTTCCCTGGCTCCCTCTCAACCATCCGCCTGCCACTCAGTGTTGAGGTCCTTTCCTACCTGAAGCAATGTGGAGAAGTGAGAGGTCTCCAGTAGCTGACCACCAGGAGATGGTGCCGTAGGACTCCCAGTCTGGACATATATGTCGCAGACTCATTTCAAAAGGCTCCCAAGGAAGAGATGGCTGGAGAGATGGCTCAGGGCTACAGACCATCTCACCAGCAGAAGGGCTGGATCCCAGGTCCCACCCAAAAATGCCAGGCAAAACCAGCAACGGCCCACACTTCCAGCCCTGGTGGGGCGCCTGGGAAACCCCAGAGCGCAGAAAATAGGAGGTTAGAAGAAATTCAGGATGATTCCTAAAGTCATCCTTAGTCCTCTACAGGGACACACAGACACACAGACACACACACACATACACACACACACACACACACACACACACACACACACACACACACACACGCACACACTGAATGAACAAATAAAATTTACAAAACAAGAGCCTGGGGCTCTCCCAGATGCCAAATGATGCTGAAAGACCAAACAACTTCTGGAAAATTCTAGTCCCTGTCAACTACAGACCTGCGGCAGGAGAAGAGGTGCTAGAGATGAGCTGAGGATGAGGGTGTCAAGTCCTAAAGTCTTCATGGAGTGCCCAGGGGCCTTCAGGAAGCAGCCAGGCTTCTAGAAACTTGAACTTGCCCCATCGGCTGTTGAGGCAGAGGCAGAGGTGGGCTTATGTGGAAGGGCTGTGTGGGACTGGCAGCTGGCTAACAGACGCAGCATAGGCAGTGCTGGCTAGGAAGGAAAGAGGACAGATGCTCTCAGAGCTTCCATATTCAAACTGAGAAACTAGAGGCAAAGAGAAGTGTGGGACCAGGAGCACGGAGACTATCAGGCTAAAGGTTCCACACCCGATTCAGCTTCTGACCCCGACAGTGGCTGCAGAACACTTTCTGGTGACCCCTTCCTGTCTCTATCACCACCTGCTTTGAATAGGAAGGTCCAGAGAGCTCATGGGAGGGCTGTCCCTGCAGCCAACTTATCCCTTGGGTTCACACGTATCTGGAGAGAGAACGCCTTTGCTGCAGAAGGTAGAGGAGGCACCTCAAGGAGCCTGTGAACATCTGAACCCCAGAAGATGCAGGTCTGGATATGCAGTCATTTCTGCCATGGGAGGAAGGGTGAGAGTTTGTCTTTGTTTGAGATGAGATTCCTCCTAGCTAGCTGTCATAATTAGACACACATGTCAACTTGATGGTTGAGGTTCCATCTCTGGGCATATTCGTAGACAGTTGGTAGTTGAGTTGAGCCCAGAACGAACCTTCAGGAGATTGACTAGTTGATGGGGAAGGCCCAACTCATGGTGAGTGGGACTAAGCCCTGAATAGGTGAACGAAATACAGAGGGATAGTCGAGAAAGTTGGCATCGTTGTTATAGTTGGCCAGACGTGCTGATCTGGCAAGGATCATCTCTCTCTCAGCTCTTCCATGGATATAGTGTGGCCACTTCCCTCAGCCCTTGGTGTCGGCGTGAGCCCTCCTGCCCAGAGGGACAGACAACTGTGACCAGTCTATTGTAAGAGAATAAACCCTTGTTCCCTTAAGCTGTTTGCCATGATTCGGCAACATGCAGAGTTACTGTGACACTAGCCTTGAACTTGTTTTACAGGTGCCGCATGAAAGAAATGCAACTGACTAGCAGCGAGGACGTGGGCAACGGCGGTTTTAAAACCTCGACAGCCCTCTTCTTGAGGAGTGTCCTTGTCTTTCCTGCGAGTGACCAGATGCAGTGTACTTGCAGCCTTCGGGTGGTCCACACCTCCTCCGTCTGCCATGACAGCAATGCTGCCTGTACGCTGTTTAGCCTTGATGCGTGGGGGTGGTTGGTGCATCTAGCACAGACTGCACACTTACTTTAGTCTAGTGCCCCTTTACATCTCTCTCTGGACGCAGGCAGAGGCCCTGCTTTGTTTTGAATTCACAAACTCTATCAGGGACACGGGAGAAGCATCACAGGTATCGTTCCCAGACACAACCAAGGTAGCTATTGGAACGTTTTGTGGGACACTGGTGGCTGGGTACCCCAGGGAGGATGGTGTGTGCTGGCTTAGGCCTAGGCTCTGGGTAAAGGGGTAGAGGGCACTGGTCAGTCCCGGAGAGATTTGGAAGGGCCGCACGGACGGGTGAGCCGACGGACACGGGCCTCTTCTGTTGTGTAAGCATGATTCAGCTCAGTCTGGAACTCAGTAACTGGATGCTGAGGAAACATTAACCCAGCCAGGACTACGGCCTTGGAGGCACCATGAGCTGGGTGAGTGACCCACGCTGTGTTTTGTTTGGTTGAGACATGGTCTCCCTAGTAGGCCCAAGCTGGTCTAGAACTCAAAACAGAGAGATTGCTCTACTCAGCCTCTCACGTGTGGGATACAAGCACACGCCACCACGCCCAGCTCCAAACTTTCTCTTTAAACTGGGGTCAGAGTTCTCCTGTGCTCAGCCTGGAAGCTCCTCTCAGATGTTTAGGCACTACCCGCCCTCCCCTCCCCCTCCCCCACATACACTTGTGATCCATGCATGGTTTCACCTCCCCCGCCAACCCCTCCTCCTGCTCATTCGCTTTCCTTGGAACGTCTTCCTGGAGCTCACAGGGTCACTTTCTTCTATTTCCTCTCCCAAGGCCCAAATGTGCTGTGCCACAGGAGGCGAGAGAGCCGCTGGCTGCTCTGTGACTCTGGCCTTGAACCAGAACCCACACAAGGACCTGGAAATACAACAGAACTCCTTAAATTTTACTTATTTACTACTGTGCACACATGAGTGTGCACATGCTATATATAGCGCATGTGTGGAGATCAGAGGATGACTTTGAGGAGTCAATTTTCCCCCTCCACCTTCACGTGGGTTACAGGAACTAAACTCAGGTCGTCAGACCTGTACAGTTACTATCATTCCCTGCTGAGCCACCTCGCCAGCCCGCAACAGATCTCATTCGGAAGTGTGTGTTTCACACCGGGCAAAGCCTGCTGTCCACACTAAGTCAAAGATGGCTCATTTCCCCGGATATCCTGGTGCACAGGAAGCTCACTGTGGAGGAATACCCCAGCACAGAGAGAGGCGGACTCCAGAAGGAGAGATGGCTGGGCAGATGCAGAAGGTCAAAGGAGCAGGAAGGGTGCTGCAGTTCACCTGCGTGGTTGCTGATAAATGACCATCAAATGGCTTAAGGGAACAAGGGGTTTATTTTCTTACTGATAGTCCAGTTACAGTTCTCAGTCCAGCTAGACCCAAGAGCACGCACCAACACCAGGGCCGAGGGAACTGGCCACACCATCGCCACTTAACGGTTGAGAGACAGACAATCCTTACTTGCCAGACCAGCATGTCTGGCCAAGTGTACAGAAGGATGCCGACTTTCTCAACCATCTCTCTGTGATTTATTCCAGGGCCTAGTCCCACCCACTTAGGCCTTCCCCATCAGCTAGACAATCTCCTGCAGGTTTGCTCTGGGCTTACCTCAACCATTAATTCTCTACAAATGTGCCCAGAGCTCAAACCCTCAATTGTCAAGTTGACACCTGTGCCCAACTATGACAAAGAGGCTAAGCTGAGGGCCTGGATGCACAGGCTCCCCAAGAAAATGAGGCCAGGCAGGACTGAGGTGAAGGAGTTAGGAGACAATGAGAATGGTCCAGCTGGAGATGTGTGGGACGAGTGGGCCACGGGCTTCTAGGAGGGATGAGAATTGTAACTAATCAGGCAGCAGGGAATAAGGAGCTGCGTCACGAGACACAGCCCTGCTTCACCCTGGGTCCAGAGTGAGATTTATAAGACAATCTCAAAAGCAATGTAATACCTGACCTTAGATTCTCTCTCACACACACACACAAAGTAAGGACATCAGAGAAATCCAAGGAATGTTCAGCTTTAAAATAAGCAAAAATCTGACCCATATTGTGACACAGACTAGTCTTGGGTTAACTATGCTCCACGAAGTTCTATTGTATAAAATGAAATACAGTGAAATAAGCCAGAAACAGAAGAGCAAGCATTCCACAACACAATGCACGTGGTGAGGCCCGTAGAGCAATCAGATTCAGAGACAGACAGCAATGCTTAGGAAAAGGGGTGGGGGGCAGTATCTGGAGTGGGTGTTCAGGGGGATAGTTCCAGGTTGGGAACTAAAAGGTGCTGGAAGTGGGTGGCTAGGTGCTACACATGAGAGTGCAAACTGAACACCATGGAACCAGACATTTAAAAATACCTGTGGTGACAAATTTTATGAATGGATATTTTAGCACAATTAGAAAAAAAAATGATGGTGGGTGCTGCATGCTTGCAAGGAGCCCCTGGGAGGTGGAGCTGGAGGACTAGAACTCAAGGCTAGCCTGAACAGCGTGGCTCACAAACCCAACCATAAGGCTGGGCTGTTTCTTCTGGCCATTGCTAGGTGCAGAGGCACGGCTTGCCAGCTCACTCAGCAGCGGTGCGGCACAGCACCCTGGACACCCTTCCTGCCCATAGCCAGTGGCAGGAGCCTCGTCCTGTGCCCTGGGCTTCAAGCACCGAGCAGAACCCACTGTGTGTGTCATCACCACTGTTAAGTGGCACAGCAGCTATATGGGGACCCAGGGAACCCATCTCCCCTCATCTGCTTCAGGATGTCCCCTATAGGTGGATGTGGTCAAGCCTGGCTCAGGGAGCAGCAGTATGGGGGGGGGGGAGTCTTAGGTGGCCCTTTATGGGAGGGATGTGTCCCTACAGGACTGTGGGTCCCTGGCCCCCTTCCCTCCACTCCATGACCCACTTGCTCCCCACATGTGTCTGCCATTCGCTGCTTCACCACAAACTAAACAGCAAAGGGGTCAAGCAGTGAACCGCAAACCCATTTCTATCAATCATCCTGTTGCAGGGACGAGTGGTCAGGGGCTGACAGAGCTCCTTCCCTCTCTGAAGTCTCCTCCTTCCTAACCACTGGTCCCAGTTGGGCTTCAGAGGCAGAACTCCCCCCCCCCCCAGCAGCATGCAACCCAGGGTGGGCTAAGGGCAGACCAAGCCCTGAGGTCAGAAACGAGCATACAGCAGTGACAGGAGCACTGGAGGAGCTAAAGGGACAGACAGGAATCTGCAGCCATGCAGAGCATGGATGGCAGGGAGCCGGCCCCGCCTGAAGGGCTGCATGTTTGAGGACAGGGAGGCAAGGTTCAGGCAGGCAGGGCCGAGCCCAGGCAGTTCTGCAGCACAGCACTTGCCTGGCATGCAGAAGGCCCTGGGTTCCATGCCCAACTCTACACATGAGTCACAGGCAATAAACCCCTTGCGCCATCTCCTGGGCACTGGCGGCTCCCGGACCCAGCCCTCCCCTTCCTTCTTTCTCCCTTATGGCACACCCAAGCTGGGGGTCCACAGGAGATGAAGATACCAGGGCTTCTGCAAGGGGCAGCAGGGGCCAAGGAGAGGCCTGAGCTATTCTGGGGCAGATGCTCATGTACTTCTCCCTACATGAGAAGTACCTCATGCACTTCTACGACTTTGGATTCTCTGAGCAAAGCAGATGGGCTCTAGGTCGCTGGGTATTCAGTCCACAGTAAGAAGAAGGGTGGCCACAGGTTCCTGAGTACGTGGGACCCAATGTGCAGAGGTCAGGATGAGGGAAGAGCGGCTGCCTGAGTCTGGCTACGCAGCCCATATGGAGGCCCGAGAACATCTAGTGTCTGACCAAGAAGGGGATGGCAAGGAGAAGGCCATTGTGGGCAGAAAGAAAGGACTCGAAGGGATGTGAGAGCTGAGCACGCAAGAAAGAGAGAATCAGTAGATTCCTGATGGGGGGAGGCATCCAAAACAGAAGCCGGGAAGAGCCTTCCATGACCCACAGCCAGGAGCAGGGGCTGAGGGACAGAGCGAGGGTCTAGAGAGGATAAATGGAGTGATAGAAGGAGGAGATACACAGATTGATGGGTCTATGGATAGACAAATGGCCAGATGAATGGATTAAGGGAAGGAGGGAGGGAAGAAAGAAGGGAGGAAGGAAAAGAAAAGTAGAGAGGAGAGGAGAGGAGAGGAGAGGAGAGGAGAGGAGAGGAGAGGAGAGGAGAGGAGAGGAGAGGAGAGGAGAGGAGAGGTGTGTGATGGTGGACGGCTGTGTGGTGGTGTCTAGGGTCTGTGATGGATGGCTGTGTGGTGGCGTCCAGGAACTGCGATGAAGCTGTGTGGTGGCGTCCAGGGACTGCGATGCAGCTGTGTGGTGGCGTCCAGGGACTGCAATGCACATCCTTTCTTCATGGCAGCAGAATGCTTACAGAACAGCCCCAGAAGGAAAGAAACATTCTGCAGTACGGATCCCCGGAGCATAAATAAAATGCCAAGTGGGTGTGGCAGCCAGTCAATAACTCTGGCCTCGGAAGGTATAGACTGGAAATCTCTGGAGCAAGCTGACTAGCCAGACAAGCTTCATCTTGTCTTGCAAAGGCAAGCTACTGAATACTCATACCAAAGAGGTCACCCACAAGGAGACAGGGCCGGAGAGGTGTGCTTAAAGTATAGATAGAAAGGAACTCTGAACCCAACCCCAACATGCAAGCAAGAGTAACATGAAGACTGGAAGATGTGCCTGAGACAGCAGGGGTGACATTCCTCCCTCCCACACCTACTCTGAGGATACAAAAACACAGGAGTTCAGAAGGCTGATGGAACAAAACAGATCCAGCTGAAAGAGTCAGGGGTGCTGTGCAGGAAACAGCCCTAGGTGACAGGCCGGGGTTGGACAAGACACAGCCTGCAGACAGCAGAGACCGGGTGACCAACGAAAGGCCTTGGAGAAATCTTGCTCTCTAGGCTCAGCATTCACATGCAGCATTCAGGAGGCTGAGACAAGAGGTTTGCTATGAGTTATAGGTCAGCCTGGGATACAAGGTGAGACCCTGTCTCAAAAATGTGAAAAGAGGGCCAGTGAAATGGCTCAGTGGTCAAAGAACAAAAAGGTCTGAGTGCGGATCCCCACATCCCACATAAAATACTGGGCGGGTACGACAGCCTGCCTGTAACTCCAGTCCTGGGAGGTGGAGACTGGGAATCCCCAGAGCAAACTAGCTACCCAGACCAGCCTATAAGTTAAGTTCTGGATTTAATTAGAGACCCAGGCACAAAAAGAATAAGATGAAAGAGAAATCAAGGATTCCTGATATTAACTTCAGGCCTGTGCGTGCGCATGTGCGCGTACACACACACACACACACACACACACACACACACACACACACAAATACATTCTTCATCTGACATGTCTGAGTTGTGGAGACATGCACAAGGTTTCCAACATGAAAAGGTCCATATTACCGGGATTGCTGAAAGCGACATGGAAAGCTTTATCAAGGCTGGGTCTACACGCAGGACTCAGAGAAGCATGGAAAATGATGTGGGGCTGGAAGGTCAGTCCAACTTCACACGTCCTGAAACTTCTTTCAAAAGTGAAATGAAGGGAAGAGTAAGCCAGGGCCTTCCAGAAGCCTGTACTTCCTGCAGACATCCCCAGCCTGGAGGTAGGTTTTGCTTCCAGGCCACTCTGGTAGAAAGACGATGCCTTACCTACTGACATGGACAATCTGGTCACTTGTGCTTTTTGACCCGTGTGTCTGTCAGTGCCAGTGAGGCCCACGGGGGAGCAGGTGGAATAATCATCTTGCTCACTCGGTACTCTCAACATGGTGGCATGGCTTGGGATATAAGTTAGAGACACTACCAGTCAGCCTTCGGCCCTGCAGGTACACAGCCCCTGCCTCAGTTCAGGGCTCCTGTGATGTCCTGGCCAGACGTCAGCTGGTAACACAGAAGTGAGGGGGTCTCCATACTGGAAGCAGCACCTGACCACGAAGAGATAGTGCTGGTAGGATTCCCCAGTCTGGACATACATGTCACAGACTCATTTCAAAAGCCTCATGGGGTGGGGGATGCTGGAGAGATGGCTCAGGGGTTAAGACTGCCTTGCAAGCAAAAGGTCCTGAGTTCGGATCCCAGATCCCACGTATAGACGCCAGGCGGAAGCGGGGGCGGCCTGCGCTTCTGGTCCTGGTGGGGCGGAGCCTGTGAATCCCTGGGCAGAAGGAGGTGGAGGCGTCCATGGTGGTTCACGAATTCGTCCGTGGTTCTACACACACATACACAGACACACGCACACACACACACACACACACATACACATGTGCGCGCACATACACACGCACATGCGCACAGTTGAATAAATAATAAAAATAATAAAAAAAAAACACCAGGTGGAAATAGCAGCAGCCTGCACTTCTAGTCCTGGTAGACAGAGCCTCAGAAATCCCAGAGAGAAGCAAAAAGGAGGTAGACGCAATCCAGGATGATTCCTGATCTCACCCTTGGTCCTCCACAAGGACACACAGTGCCCTCACACACACACACACACACACACACACACACACACACACACACACAATCAATCAATCAATCAAAAAATTTTTTAAATAATTTTTTATTATTTATTCAACTGTGCGCATGTGTGTGTGTATGTGCGCGTATGTGTGTGTGTGTGTGTGTGTGTCTGTGTATGTGTAGAACCACGGACGAATCGCGAACCACCATGGATGCCTCCACCTCCTTCTGCCCCGGGATTCACAGGCTCCGCCCTACCAGGACCACAAGCGCAGGCCGCCCCCGCTTCCGCCTGGCGTCTATGCGTGGGGTCTGGGATCCAAACTCAGGACCTTCCGCCTGCAAGGCGGAGGCTTAACCCCTGAGCCACCTCTCCAGCCCAATCAATCAAAATTTTTTAAGTTAAAAAAAGTTTTTTTTTAAATGCTCCAGGGAAAGGTCCATGGATGGAGCTCACATTCATCCCATGTTCCTGTTTCATATCTCCATTTCCATCTACTCCAAACTCCTGGGTCCCAGGCTTTCTTCCAAAGGACTCACATGTGAGAGTTTGTCCAGGATGGGTATGAGAAGCCCATGCTGCGTTTTCCTTGGCAATACCCCTGTGGCCCCCTCAGTTTCTCATCATTCATGAAGGTCAATGTCTCCAAACCCCTTTCCCATGGAATACCACTCATCTTCCCTCACAGTGGCTCTCCTGACCCCACCCTCTCAGAATGCACATTCTTGTGCTCAGGGCCACCCACTGTCCCAGCTGGACTGATACCCCATCTCTGGTTGGGCCAACAGACTCATCCTACAAGTACAGAGGGATCCCCCTTCCCATGCCACCCCCCATGGAGGCTGGAGCTGCTGAGGGACCCTGGCCAGCTTATGTGGTACTCCAGGGGGCTAACACCATAGAGTACTTGGGTAAAGGCCACTGGACAGTGCAGAAGCAAACTAACCAGCTTTTAAATACTGATTATGAGGGAGGAGGTGGTGATGTTCGCTGCTCCTTAAGCATCCAAGTGCCTTCCCACATCCCCTTCCTCCCTTCTCTTCCACAGTCCATCATCCGGCCAGCATCTCTGATGAAGTCAGTCTGCAGTCCACCATCTGGCTAGCAGCGTGAAAGTGACTTCCAGGCTGAAGCATTTGAGAACACTAACACTGAGAACCTGCAGCTTCTTTTACTGCAGCAGTGGCCAGTGCAGCAGGGGGTCCTGAGTCATCATGGGGAAGGACACTGCTCAGGAGAGCTGGGACCTGTGGCAGATTAACAGCAGGTAGGAAATAAGCCTATGCCATGTTAAGCCACTCAGTTCAGCCTCCTCTCCCCTGACCCAGGGAGCCTGGTTGAAGAGTTTGAATCAAGAAGTCCAGACAGGCAGCTTTGCTGAGCCTTCAATGGAGCTCACAAGAGAGCAGAAGGCATCAGAGGAGACATGCGCAGTAGGAGCTGCCCCTGTGTCCTGCAGCCATGTTTATGAGCTGGATGATCCATGATGCTCCCTCCTGCTTCATGGTCCAGAATGGACATCTGTTGGCTCATCATGGTCTACACCATGACATCTTGTCTGAAGTAGGAAAGATGCCTCAGTTTTACAGATAGATGCACCACCTTAGGCATCCCTCTGGGACTTAGGGGAGCAGCATCCCGACATCCCTCTGGGACTCAAGGGAGCCACAGCCTGCATCCCATAATCTGCTGCAGTGCCCTGAACACTGGTAAGAAGATGTTGCAGGACAGGCATGAAAGCAGGGAACTGGGCTGAGAAAGGGAAGGGGGTACACTCAGACTCCGCTCTCAGACCCTACAGGGGCCTGGTGGCTTGTGGGACAATCACTATTGCATGTCAGTCCTACTTAAAACAAGAACGTGGGCATGAATCTCTGGCTCTCTAGCAAGCCACGCTGAGGCTCGCAGGAGGCTGAGTTTCTAGAGCTGTTGCAGCAAGTGTGATTACAGCACCTTGGCTCTTGTACTGGCCATGTGGAGGTTCCCTGTGGAACTGACGCACTGGACTTATGAAATGTCACTACTGGTCAGTGAAGCCCACGAAGCCCAGTGAAGTCACCCTGTAACCAGACGCTCGTTTACGGGGTACAGAGCTTTGCAAATCCCCTCGCCAGTACATGTGCCTGGGAGAAGCTTGCCTGTCCTTGGTGTCATCACGCTGTGGCAGCTGCACACCAAACTCAAGAGCCACTATGCTGAGAGAGCTGTGTTCTTCCAGCTCACCACCAGGGAGATGGCTGTGTCTAGATCCGTGCACTCTCTGAATAAAAAGCGCCAAGCACTGGCGATGGGCCAGGCACTATCTTGGGTCTGAGGTCACTACAAAGACTGGTTTTGAAAGACATCCCTCGGGGAGCTTATGTGGCCAGACCTGGACAGTGAGCAGAATGGTGTGGATGTTCTAAGTAATGAGATGGAGGAAGGCAATGCTGGCAGGAAGGGAGGGGTGAGCAGGAAAGTCATATTTTCATGGCAGGAGCAGAAACCTAAAGAGAAGAGCCGTGTGCCGCTAGGGAAGGGGCGACTAGAGAAGGGGCAGCTGGGACAGCAACCTGAGAGTGCACATCTACAGAAGAGGATCCTGGGCAAAGGCTTGCAGGTAGAACTTGCCTGGAAAGCTCCAGAAACAGCAAGAAGGGCAGCACAGCTGGCTCAGGGTGAGCCGCGGGGGCCGTGAGCACTTGGGAACCACTGCATCAGGCCAGCTCGGTCTAATGAGGAGAGCTTGTCCTGCTTCCTCCCATCGGGCCCCAGCCCAAGCCGGTGAGGAGCACTTGTCCCCATTCCTCCCTCTTTTGGGGCAGTGAGCTTCCGACAGGGGGGCAGATGCCCAGTTCAGAGGGCCACAGGGCTCCCTGGGTCTTAGACTAAGACCCCCAGGGAGGCCATCCCTCCGGGCAGTTTCCAAGTGCTTCTTCTTCTCCTCCCTGTACCGCACCATGCTTTTCCTCCTCCTCCCCTGAGGTTCCTGAGGAGCTCCCCTCCCCTGTCTGGGACTCACCTATCCCTAGGCAGTGTCCAAAGCTTTCGGTACCTCCTTCCATCACTGTCTGCCCTCTCCCTCAGCCCACCCACCAATATTGTATGCTACCACCAAGGCAAGCCTGGATCTCCTCCATCTTATTAGATACAAAAGAAAACTTACCTTCTCACTTCCTATCCTTGTGCCTCAAACCTCTGGCACATACTGACTCTTCTTGCCTTAGTGTCTGGGGAGAAGACGCAGAGGAAGACCATTGCACAGCATTTACATGCAATGGACACTTTCCTAGCAACAACTGGCAGCCGTGTAACCTGCAGTCTCAAAGGCTAAGACACCATTACACTGGTCACCATTACTCAGAAAGGCAGTGGTTTGCTAACATCTGTGGGAGAACAGGCGGCCATGTGTGAGATATGTTGCCCTGAGGACTGCCCGCCTCTCCTGGGTTGGGCAGGCAGAGCATGCCAGGCTTGGTAGGTGTAACATTTACTCTTTAGTATTGCTGTGAGAGAGCACCCAAAGTCAATCAACTTATGGGAGAAAGGAACATTTATTCAACTTACAGTTCCAGAAGGAAGATACACAGCAGAGATGGCTTGGCTGAAGCTAAGTAGGCTACATCACAGCAGACCTCCACATGGCTGGAGCGTTCCTGGAACGTCTCTTTTTCTTATATTCTGTGGTCCTTTTTATATGGTATGGTCCATTACTGAGAGGTTCTTATAAGCTCATGGAGATTCCGATGAGATCTAGGGCGGCTATAATCCTCTTAGGTGGTCTCAGTTGATCTTTCCAGGTGTGGTCTCAGCTGATCTTAGTTAATACCAGCTGTGTCAAGTTGACACCCAGGATTAACTATCACAGCAGGCAAGTCCGCTGTCAGCTCTTCTGAGAGCAGAGGCCGCTCCCTCACTTGCAGCTGACTTTGGTCTCTTTCATTCCTTTCGCCCCATCCCACCCTCCCTCTCGGGCACATACTTGAGGAAGTCTCTGCACAAACCCATCGGAGTCACCATCTCATCACAACTTCAGCACATGATGTAGAAGGACATGCTCAGCCTTTTGGCAGAAGCAGCGCCCGATTTGTAACGTTGCTGGAAATTTCCCAATATGTAAGGTCTGCCAATGAACTCATTGCAAAACCTTGCAGACTGCCCTGGAGGCTGTACCAGAACTGGATGTATCCAAGGAGTAGCTGTTGTTTCCAAATACTTACTATTATTATTTTTTTTATAAAAGGGATTGTGATCATCTTATTTGGAAAAGGCTGCAGCTGGCAGACAACTGAGCATGACAGTGTGTTTCAGCTCTCCAGCCACTGCGCTTTGTTCTCCTGCTGCTGTTCTGGAATATGTGCTGCCCTGTGGAGATCAGTTCCTGGTCAGTGGACTGAAACTTTGTCGAGATCCAGAAAGGGGGACTGAAGGGTCCTCATGCAAGCAGAGGCTCTGGGTGTCACTGCTGCTTAAAAAAATTATCAAGGAGGGGGGTGGCAGGCAGGTATATAAGTGCCGTAGTGCTTGGCTTTCTCTCCTTCCACCATGTAGGCTACAAATTTAGATTGCCAGGTTTGTGTGTGGGCATTTTATCCGTTGAGCCACCTTGCCAACTGTATTACTGCTCCTTAAGCCACTCCAAAACAGCGGCTGACTAGCATCTGCTGCAAGCCAGTCCTGTGGGCTGTAGGGCTCTTTTGTGCTGGCCGTCAGTGGCTGCTGGAGATGCACATCTGCTGGAGTCCTAGCTGGGATGGGCACTGGAGAGGGCTTGACCACTGCCCCTTGGACCCTTAGCAGGCTCTTGACTAAAGCATTCACACTGGAGAGCCTGCTGTAGCTTAGCCCTCTTACAGGATGGTGCCCTTGGATATAGGATTCCAAGAACAGCTGTTCCAAAGCAGGTCCTTCGAGAGATCCAGGGAGTGCTGCAAGGCCTCTTGCTGACCTGGCTCAGAAGTCTAGAACGGGGCTCCCAGCATGATCTCTTCATCAAGCAAACCATAAGGTCAAGGGTGAGCTTTCACTTACTGATAGAAAGAGCACCAGGTGGACCTAAAGAGAAGAGGTATCAGGCTAGACCATGTTGAAACCTCACATGGCACACTAGGAAATAATGCAGCATTATCACATGGCAATAAAATAAATGATAAGAGAAAAAGGCATATAGATGACTTTCAGACTTGCTCTTGCATACCTAATGGACTATGACCTGCTGTAAGTCTGGCTTTTCTAGGCTCTGGAAACCAAAGCCTTCATGCCGCCCTTTTCGTTGAGATGTTCACAGTCCTGGAGGTCGGATGCACAAGAATCTGGCCTTCATAAAGCCTTGGCTATCCACCATGTTGGCCAAACAAGTGAGCAATCTGATCACGGCTTCATTTCACAAATTCTCTTTTAGTCTTTTCCAAACTGTTAGAATTCCCGCTGAATAGTGTCCCGCCTGGAAGTCTCCAGGTGACTTGCTTGATCATTTTGGTCCTTCATTCGTTACTAAAGTCGGCAAGGCATTTCCAAGCGTGGTCAGAGTATTGGGCATGTTGGAAATACACTGCCAGACAAGAACAAGGTGTATCCTGCCCCAGGGAAGAGCGCCCCCATCAGGTGAAGAGCGGCGAATGGAAACCCCTGGAGCTCAGCGGTGTTGGGCACTAGGGTGCGCCCTGGTGCTGGCCTCAGCAGCGGCCCCAGGCTTGTTTTATTGAATCCCAATGGCACCATTGTGGTCAGACTGCCTAAATTCACTGCACCTTCTAACCTGTCTCAGCACAAGTGTGTGTGTGTGTACAACTGCAGTACCTTTGTTTCTTTTTTTTATTCAATTGTGCGTGTGCATGTGTGTGTATGTATGTGTGTGTAGAACCACCTGCGAATTCGGGAACCACCATGGACGCCTCCACCTCCTGCTTGTTTACTCTGCCCCGGGATTCACAGGCTCCACCCTACCAGGACCAGAAACGCAAGCCGCCCCACCCCCCTGCTTCTGCCCAGCGCCTATACGTGGAGTCTAGGATCCGAACTCAGGCAGAGGCTTAACCCCTGAGCCACCTCTCCAGCCCCAGCACCTTTGTTTCTGAGGCTCAAACCCAGGGCCCTGGGTGTGCTAAGCAAGCCAGGCAAGTGAGATTTTACTGTTAAACAGTGTTTCTCAAACTTGAGCCACTCCCTCTTTGCAGCATGCACTTTAGGTACAATTATTGAAACTTTTCTTTAAATCAAATTTTTTCTTTTAAGTATGCACAAATCATCATTGAAAGTGATGGATCATTCACTATTGAAATTAACTGCCCGACTCTACACTGATGAATGCTTTCATAATGTCTGCTGAATCAGCTGTGAGACTCAGGCACTGGCAGGAAGTAGCTCTCAGCCTGAAAATGTCAGTCCTTGGGTATACCCTTGGGTACTGATGGGGTGCCAATGGAGTCTGTCATAACATACGGGAAGGAGTTAGGGTGTGTTCACCATGTAACCAGGCTACTCTCAAAGTCCCCACTCTGCTTCTGCTGCCCAAGTGCTCCAGAGGACAGGCATGTGCCACTGTATTCTTTGGCCCAGAAGGCAGGTGACATCCATGCGCTTCGCCTGCACAGTATGCTGTGATGCCTGCTGCTGCTGCAGTTCACCTGCAGGGCACGCTGTCAGCACAGAGGAGCCTCAGTCAGCTGAAGCCGCTATACTACAGTAATCAACCAATCCACTGCCAGTGATGCAGAACAGCAGTGCTTATTTCATTCACATTTACATGACTCAGCTCAGCCGGCCAGTGCATGCTTCCTACAGAACCATCAGTGTCCACTGCAATGCCAGCATACGGTGGGCCAGTGTCCACTCTTCGGCCCCACACTCACGCTGCCTCATGCTCCACCAGGGAGGCCACACTGATGAGATGGGAAGCTCTGACTTTGTATCAGCATGAAGCTGCTACCAGCTCCTGACAAACGTGAAGTCAGCAGCTTCAGTGATGGATTACACCTGAGGAGTCATGTGGGTATCACACTGGAGTTGGGGGCACATACCTAAGAGGATATGCACTAACCTAGGACATTAATTCCTCACTCAGGCAGAGGCAAGGGCCACACACACAGGGCCTCACACATTAGTTCCGAGGTTGAAGGTCAGCCATTGTGAGTGTGGGGTCTATGTCTACAGCCCTCCAGCACCACCTGTCTCCCCAACTGGCCCGGGCATCATCTTGGGGTCTCAAAGGGGTAGAAACTTTGCCATGTTCTGGGGAATAGGAATGTAGGTGCTAAAAGCTGCCCCAGGGAGCAGATCTGGACTTGGCCTGGCCTCCTCCAGCTGGACTCCCAGGAGGCAGAAGGTGGATGGAAGAAGGAAGCAAGAAGTACATGGCTGCCACCCAGGCAAGACCCCAAGGTGGGAGTTGGGTGTTCAGCTATGATGGGCAAGAAGGGTCACAAGAACACACCACACCATGTGAAGAGCTCTAGGCATGGGACAGGCCTTCAGGACACACTGCTAAGTAAAAATAAAAGGAGGGATAGAGAGATGGCTCAGGGGTTAAGACTGTGCCTCACAAACAGAAGGTCCTGAGTTCAGATCCCAGGTACCATGTAAAAAGCACCAGAGGTGGCCTGCACTTCTGGCCCTGGTGGGTGGAGCCTGGGAAATCCCAGAGCGAAGCAAGGAAGAGGTAGAAGCAATCCAGGATGATTCCTGAAGTCACCCTTGGTCCTCCACAGGGACAGACACACACACATTCGCATACATACATACATAATAAATAAATAAACAAACAAATAAATAAATATTAAAAGTAAAGAAAGGCACAGTATTTTGAATGAAGGGGGGACAACATGGCTCAGAGGGTGAGGTGCCTGCTCACAAAACCAGCAATCTGAGTTCAATCCCTGGAGACCCACATGGTAGATAGAACTGGCTTCTGAAAGCCTTCCTTTGACCTCCACCCATGCGCACATGTGTGCGTCTTCTCTGCCTGTTCCCTAAGAAGAGATAGTCAAATATATACTCTTTATTCTCATTTTATATCGTGCCAAGCAGCTCATATGAACACTAATGAAGGGGCTGGAGAGGTGGCTCAGGGGTTAAGCCTCTGCCTTGCAGGCAGAAGGTCCTGAGTTCGGATCCTAGACCCCACGTACAGACGCCAGGCGGAAGCGGGGGCGGCCTGCGGTTCTGGTCCTGGTAGCGCGGAGCCTGTGAATCCCGGGGCAGAGTAAACAAGGAGGAAGTGGAGGCGTCCATGGTGGTTCCCAAATTCGTCTATGGTTCTACACACACACACATACATACACACACATACATACACACATGCGCACACACGCACACACACACAATTGAATAAATAATAAATAAAAAAAGATTAAACTCTAATGGAGGGCAGGAGACTGGGTAGAAGAAAGAGGGCTGAGTTTTCAAAGCCAATTTTTATTTTAATCATCTTTACTTCTGAACCAAGTACATCTATCACCTGTCTCCTTGAAGGATAATGACCCAATGCCAAGTCTTCTTCATTAGTTTGAGTCTGCAACAAGGAAGGATCCTGTGATATCCCACCTCTGTGTCATCCCTCTGCCTCTTCTGAAGTCTTACAGAGCAGCCCCTCCAATACCCACTCACAATGCACAGCCACACTACAGTGACAGGGCATTGAGATCACCAGCCCCGTAGGTCTGGCAGAGCCCTGTAGGCCTGGCAGAGCCCAGTCTTGGGTCTCATTGGCATGGCAGGGGCATCCCTTCCTGGCTACAGTGCTGGCATGGCAGTCCTCCAAGAAAGCCAAGGACAAAGAGCTCTGTCCTGCTGAAAATGGAGACACAGAGGCCCGGAAACATGGGCTGACTCCGGGGGGAGGGGTGTCTCTTGTGGCCATTTAGTCTGCCCGGGAACCCCTGCCTGTCACCAAGAGCTTGGGCCTGCGGACCATGAGATCATGATGCAAAGGGACTTAGTGTTTTGACCAAGAGCATTTTGTCCGCAGTTCAAAAGAGCTGTGTCCCAGGAAGCGCCCTGAGCTGTGTCTCAGGAAGAGCCCTTCCTGCCCATGGGCTCTGCATCTAAATGGGCAGGAGGGAGATGCCTTGTTTTTAGAAGGACCCCACTGCCCTGGCCCCCACACATAATTAAGAGAATACAGAGAAGGGGTTCTGTATTGCCACACCCCACCTAGACTGCCTTCCCCAGTACACACTACCCTTTTCTCACTTGTGATGTGACACACGCAAAAGTGTGCAGACCCTGCACACAAGCATGCTGAGATCAGCCCAACAGAAGCACCAAATACTAGCGGCATCAGACCCTTGCTTGTCATCCACTGTGGTGGTGCCAGCTTATTGTGCCACGCTCCAAACCTCTATGCACTTGAGCCTCCCTTGCTATGTGTTTCACATGTGGCTTCTTCCACTGGCGTGATAGAGCTGTCATGCGGCTCCTCCTCACTGCTGAGGTTTCCTGCTGCAAGGGGAGTGGGACCTCCACCTTTTCACTGCTGGGCGCACCTGTCTGGCCATCCATTCCCCTGTGCCCTGCACTGAGTACACACACAGTGCTCTTCAGCACAGTGCCAGAAGACGAACCACTTCTGGTGCGTCCTGCATCTCGGCAGGTCTGGACCGGCACTGGACTCGCCTGGACTCTGCCTCCACTATCGCCAGAAACCCTCCCTTCTCTTTCACAAGGACACTGGCACACACATTGAGGGCCCTCTGCTGCAAAACGACCTCATCAGTCTTATCTTGCAACAGCCACACTTCACACAAGGGCGCATTCTGAGGGGCCAAGGATCTGCTGATGTGGCAGAGACCATGGGGGGCACAACTAACCCATCACATTCTATTCCCACCTGCTCAGCTTTTGAGGTGATGATGGCTTGGCCTACAACTGACAGGGATAAAAGCGGCCCTGGTCATCATTGAAGTGGCATCAGAACTCACCAGAAATACACATGAACCCCCACTGGACTAAAAACCCTGTGGATGCAATTAAAGCTGGGAACAGGCTGCATCTGATAGCCAGATGATGATGATGATGATGATGATGGCCTGGCCCCAGGCAGAGGCCCCACCACCAGAAACAGACAAGAGGTGAGGTGCCTAATAGTACCCTCCTGTCGGCTCAGCACCTACTTCCCTATCACTGCTGTGGGAAGGCGGAAGGGAGCCTTTAATCTGAATGGAACCCTTTCAACTTTCTCTCTCTCCTCCAGGTTTGACAGCTCTCTCCTGATTGGTCTCATTTTATGCTTTATTTGCATACACACAGCAGTCAATCAGGACACCTAGACCTTTATAAACCCTGAGACAGTACAGGTGGGTGGGTGGGGGGATGGCTCCCAGATACTTCTGTGCTCTTCAGAAGGAGACTGCAGACTTCCGTTTCTGACTGGGACCAGTTTCCTGGAGTCAAAGTCCCCTTTGCTTATGAACCCTTCGCTGTCTGCCCACACCACGTGTGTGGAGGGAGGATAAGGCGGGAATAGGCTGGAGACAGAAAGCCTGTCTTACAACTGGATCTTGGGGAGCTGGGAGAAGATTCATGATTACTCAGGTCAGCCTTAAGCTCGTAACGGCTGCACTGGCCAGCTACTGATTTGTGTGTACACATGTATGCGTATGTGGGTGTAGAGCCTGGAAATCAATGTCAGGTGTCTTCTTTCATGTCTCTCCATCTTATCTTTTGAGATGGATGTCTTGCTGATCCTGGAACTCACGGATTTAGTTAGACTGACTGTCTCCAGAGCCCGGCAGACACTCCCATCTGCACCACCCCAGGGCTGTGACGCAGGGCCTATGTAGGGTGTTGGAGCTCGAACTCGGGTCCTTATGCTTAGGTGCCAGCACTTGTCATCTCACAGTGTCTTCAGATGACGTCCGTGCATGCTGTTCTACTCATTCTGCTGACTGTGATTCCCACTGGAAATCAGCTTGGGAATCTCCCTGTGATGCATTTGTGGTGGCTTGATACAGCGGCTGCTGCATGCAGCTCTGGCAGCTGCTGTGGAACTACTGCATTCACACAGTATAAGCTGCACACACAACGGCAGCGTGGCTACTCCAAGAACAGGACACGATCTGATTCACCTGACACAGTAGTTTCACTGATTGGTGCTTAAAATTAAAATCGTGAAAATAAAATAAAAATGAAACCTTTTTTCTAAACATTCTTTTTCTTTTTTCTAGATTTTTTTTTCACTTTTTATTGAGACTGAGGACATTGCTCAGTGGTTGAAACCTTTGCCTGTAATTCCAGCCCTGAAGAACAGAGTCTAGGAAACCCCAGGGCAAAGCAATAAGGTGGAAGAGCAATCCAAGATGATTCCTGGTGTCACCCATGGGCTTCACAGGCACACACACACACACACACACACACACACACATACACACACGTGCAAAAATAAATAGATAAAACAAAATACTTTTTATTTTGTTGTTTTTGAGGTGGGGTTTCAGGTAACCTAGGCTAGCCTAAAACTTGCTGAGTAGCTGAGGATGGACTTGGGCCTGATTCCCTCTACCTCCCAAGTGTTGGGACTGCAGACGTGCAGCAGCATCTTTATTTTACAAGTATCTTTATTTTAGCTGCTTCTTGGGCAAAACAAGAATCGACTGGAGGAGCTATGGGCTCAAAAGGAGGAGACTGCTTCTGCACAGAGCAGTTTCTTCAACCTTATCCACTCATGGGCTGGGGAAATGGCTCAGGGAGTAAGGTACTTGCTTGAAAACCTGGTGAGCTGGGGGCTGGAGAGGTGGCTCAGGGGTTAAGCCTCTGCCTTGCAGGCGGAAGGTCTTGAGTTCGGATCCTAGACCCCACGTATAGATGCCAGGCGGAAGCGGGGGCGGCCTGCATTTCTAGTCCTGGTAGGGCAGAGCCTGTGAATCCCAGGGAAAAGTAAACAAGGAGGAGGTGGAGGAGGCCCATGGTGGTTCCCGAATTCGCCTGTGGTTCTGCACACACATACACATACATACACAGACACGCACAAATGCATACACGTACAATTGAATAAATGATAAATAATAAAAAATTTTTAAAAAGAAAACCTGGTGACCTGAGTTCAGTCCTTGGAAGCCCACTGGTGAAAGGCAGGAGTGGACTTAGAAGAGCTGACCTTTGACCTCTACCCATGCACCATGGCACACATGCTCTCTCCTCTCATCCCCTGTCCCTGTTTTTTAAATAAAATATTAAAAGAAAACACTTCTCCCACTGAAGAGTTTTTGTTCAAGAAAATTTTGTATAGCCCCAGGAATACAAGTAAATAAAACAAATATACAAATAAAATGCATGCTGATAATATATCATAAAAATTATCTTAAAACTAGTCTTTGCTAAGCATATGATCTTGTCATTTACCAAAGATGAAACAAGCACTGAGGAAGTTGGTGAGCTCATTTATTTTCATGTAATTAACTCTGCTTTGCAAGCAGAAGGACCTGAACTTGGCTCCGGATGTCACTCACATAAAAACGTCAGGCAGAAATGGTGGCAGCCTATACTGGGAAACCTAGAGTGAAGCAAAAAGAGGTAGAAGCAATGCAGGATGATTCCTGAAGTCATCCTTGGTCCTCCACAGCACACACAGCGCCTTCTGATACACACACACACACACATTGACACTGCAGGACACAAAGCATCATTAATGATCTTCAGATCTGATCAATTTCCTCATTTTAAAATTGTAAATGTCTGGGTTACCACTTTGCACGAACATGTAACAAAATGGCGGATGTGTGTTTGGAGCCAATTCAAAACTGAATGGAAAATCTGTCCTAACTCTAACCCAAAGCTCATTAACCACTGTTGATAAAACTCAAGTCAGCAATTTCAACAGCAGCTTTTGAAACATTCCCTGTCAGGGCCAGAGTACTCAGAAGCTAACACAGAAGGAAACACAGAAGCACCAAGCTGCAGGGTGCAGTAACTGCAGGAGTCACCGCAGGGAAGAGACTCCCCATCAGCGGTGCTGCAGTTCACCTGCATGGCTGCTGATAAATCACCACCAAACAACTTAAGGGAACAAGGTTTATTTTCTCTTATGATTGTCTGGTTACGGTTCTTAGTCCAGCTTGGCAAGAGAACATGTACCATTACCAAAGGGCTGAGGGCACCGACCACACCATAACAGTTGAAAGAGGAATAGTCCTTACTTGCCAGACCAGCATGTCTGGCCTACTATATACACAAGAATGTCCACTTTCTCAACAGTTCCCTCCATTTTATTCACCGGTCCTGGGACCATTCCTACCCACCAAGGGCCGGGCCTTCCCCATCTACTAGACAATCCTCTGCAGGTTTGCTCTGGGCTTAACTCAACTAATAATTATCTACATATGGACTCAGATCTCGAACCCTCAACCATCAAGTTGACGCCTGTACCTATCTATGACAGCAGCAAGCTGTAAAGAGCTTCGGCCATACAGCTTTGGTCAGTCATTGCCCATCCTGGGGTGGGACCCCGCCATACTGTAATGGACTCTAGCACAATGCTGCCTCTGAATCACTGCGCCCTTGCAATTAACCCCTCGGAGAACTCTGCAACCCTGCAACCCCAGAGAACTCGCTGGTTAACTAGGTTTAGGTGGAATTCATTCTTTGGTTTCTGTAGGAAAAGTCACCCAACAAGCATAATACAAGTCAAAAATGCATACTGAGAAACGACAGGAGATAGTATTAAAAGTCTTTGCTTTCCATTATTCAAGAGAATTGAGGATAAACTAAGTATTTAAAAGCTATAGGAAGTGCTATAGCTTATGTTCCACATGTTGAAGTCCTGGGCCCTGGCCTGGCACTGCTGGAAAGTGGCAGAACTAGAGGTGGGGCCTGATGCAAAGAAGTCAGGCCTCAGGGTACCCTAGAAGAGATCGCCGGGACCCCACCCTTCTCAGTCTCCCTACTGCCACGGGTTGAGCGGCTGATGCCCGCCACTCCCGGCAGTGTCCTGTGCCACACATTCAAGGCAGCAGGGCCAAGCCATAGAAGCCAAAGCAAACTTTCTTCATTTATTTAATTTTCACTAGTTTTGAGATTGAGTGTCATTATCAAACCCAGGCCGGTCTGGAATCTGTGACGATCCACCTGCTTTGAGACAGCAAATAGGGCAGATAGTGAAGACTGAGCCAAGGAAAATGGAGAGCAATGTTATTTACCCTATGGTGGGACAACTCCCCATAGCAGCAAGTGCTTCGGATCTGAGCTTGGGGTGGGAGTCAAAGTAGCAGAAGCTGCAGGTCCCAGAGCAAAGGTGCTGGTGTCCCCCAATGCAGTAATTACTTTTCTCTCCGTGTAGGTCAGACTGGTCTCAAAGGCAAGGGTCATCCTCCCGCCTCTCCCCCGAGTGCTGGGATTACAGGCAGGAGCCACCGTGCCCAGCTGGACTTAACTTTCTTCTTTAGTATCTAATGGGGAAAAAAAAGGCATTAAGATGAAGATAAAAACAACACTGGAGACAGAAACAGGCAGAAGTGCAGAGCGGAGCACAGCGCCTCCAGCGCACTGCTGGTCAGAGGAAGAAATGCACCCGAAGCAAATCTCAACACATTCCCAGGGCAGAACCAGGGGAGCTTCTAGCAAATGGTCAGATGCTGATCCTGCCAGCCACAGCAAATATAGGTAACACTACTAAGATGTAATTATAGGGGAATATTCTGCTGAAAGCAAAATCTTCACATCAAAATCCTCCCTTCCTAAATTAATACAATTCTAATTAGATACCAACAGGCTCCCACCACCTCCAGTGAACAATGTATTTTTTGAGACGGGGTCTTGGCCAGGCTGACTTTGAATCCACACAATCCTCCTGGCTCATCCCCTACATTACTGGAGTTACTGGTGTGTAGCACATGCCCAGAACTTCTAGGTGGCTGCAGGAGAATAAATGCTAAGAACAGTGAAGAAATCTTAAATAAGGGCAAGGATGTAACTCAGTGGCACGGCACTTGCCTAGTGTGGCTATGACACCCCGGGTTCATAAGTTTCCCCAAAAAGTCACGGAGAAGATCGGCAGCAAGGAGAGAATTTGCCTAAGGAAAAGGAGCGACAGGGAGGGTGAGGACCAGTCTGTGGTCCATGTGGCCTGCCACAGAACACGCAGGTCAGGGAGGCAGAGGAGAGGCAGCACGCAGGACAGGGCCCCAAAACAACAGCCCCCAACAAAATTATCTGTCAAAGCATAAAATGATTCCATAGCACACTGGAAGTAAACTCAGCACTAGTGACATCAATATGAGAACAAAGTAAAAGTTCAGTGGTGGAGGCATACACAGCCTGAACGAGTCCCCAGCAACCCAGCTCCACCCTCCCTGAAAAATAAGAAAGGAAAAAAGCCCTCTGAGAAAGCAGCCGATTAACATGAGTGTCTCTGACAGCGAAGAGAAGCTCCCACCCAGTGCGCAAGATTAACTGCTTGTTTCTTTCAAACAAATACACTGGAAATTTAAAAAAAATAAGGGAGCAGTGTGTAGTAATTATCTGCAGGAAAGAAAGCGACACCATGAGCAGATAAAAGCCAGGTTTGAGAAAATGTACCAAGGAAACAAAGCTACATTTAAAGTGCAATATATTGTCATGGATAATTAGCAGCAAACACTCCTCAGATAAACACAGACAAAGTTAGAGACACAGATGAAATGCCACAGATGTAAGCAAGATAAATTCATTAGCAGACAAGAAAATACAAAAACGACACAGGAAAAGCATGTGCCACCATGTATGCGCTACCACGTTGGCATCCCCGGCCCCATCTGAAGAAAGCAGGAGCACCGGCTGCAGGTTGACACCAGGCACTGTGCAGTGGGGAGGCATGCGCAGCGGGGAAGTGTGCATACAGTGGAGAGGTGCACACACAGTACGGGCACACACAGTGTGAAGATGCACGCACCCAGTGTGGAGGTGCACAGCCAGTGGTAACGCCCCCACACAATGGGGAAGCACCCACACAGGCCTCTGAAATGAGCGAGCAACATTTGCTGACTACCGCAAGCAGAGATGGGGTAGGGATGATGGTGATACAGGCACAGATAACCTTCGAGGCAACATCACCTGTAACAGCAAAGACCCAATAAACACGGAAATTCCTGTCAGCAGAAGAATGACAGAAGAAACACCGTAATTACACTTTGCAGGACTCCACGTTTTGAAGCACAGCTGGGCAGCTGCCCAGAATGTGCTTGCTCCCTCCAGATTTCGACAGACGTCCCCTGCTCTCATCCTGCTGTTGAAACAATGACTGGTAAGGAGACTACAGATGCAGATGTGCACAGGGACTCAGAGAACACACCTCAATTTTGTGGTGCTGGGAGCTGAACCCAGGCATTACACCTGCTAAGTGGTCATTCTACTACTGAGCTAGAGTCCCAGGCCACCAGTGAGGAAGTACCATGCTCTTCTGCACATGTTGGCAGAGGAGACCTGAGGAGGCCCAGTGCTGCCCACAACTGGCTCATCAGTGGATACTGCCTACAACAGGCCCTTGTCCAACACAGTGTAAAAACACAGCCACGAGGAGGCTCCAAGGGGGCCAACAGGTGATTTTGTGATGAGGAAGACTTTTCCAAGCATGATGCTAAAATGAGAGCACAGAAATGAAAGGCTGGTAAACTTCAATATATTTGTTAAATTATCCCAGGATTGCAAAGATGACTCATCAAAAGACAATCAGTCACACTTAAGGGACTAGTACCCAGATGTCTCTGACAGAAAGAAACCAGAGCACGGAGCAGAGGCATGTGGGGGGGTGACCTCCTTCAGAGGTCATGGAAGCAGACACATGTCACATGACCACACCAGGTAATTCCATCTTGCAGATGAGTTCACCTTCGCAAACCTATTGGAATGCCATTCACCAGACCAAGGGCTTCATGCAATCGAGGGACACAGCAAATGCAAGTCACAGCACGCCACCACAGATTGCCTTACAACCGACTTGGAAACACAAAAACACATAATCTAGCAACATGGCCATTTATTATCACAACCAAGTCTTCCACATGTAGGAAACTTCAGACTCCCCTTCACACGGCTGGAAATGCAGCAGATGCGCTTATACCAACATCACAGGACGACTGTCACTGCCGGGCAGTTAGGTGTCTCAGCACAGTTAGAACCTCAAGGGACCACACCTGTGTGTGCCGTTAGTATGGGGCTGGGAAACAGGTTTCTTCTTCTTACTATTTTAGAGCGAACATCTGCAAAGGTGTAGAAGTGGCGAGGAGGCTTGGTAACCAACAAGTGCTGGCATCACCTACTTGGAGAAGGTCCCATTCCCACAGCTTCAGGGGCACCGAGTGCTTCAGGCCTCCAGAGCACCCACAGGACTGACCAGCAGGGGGCAGCCTAGTGCTGCAGAGGAACCGGGCTCCTGTCAGCTGGAAACCTCCTGCCAGGAGGATGGCAGTGCCCCAGCGCTCAGAGCCAGGCTGGTCAAAAGTCCCACAGAAGGACCTTGCAAGCTGCCCTGCCCAGGCCAGCAGGCCTTGCAAAGTCAACAACAGTTAGTTTTCCTCCATGGCTGATTGGGTCACTGTTTACTCAGCTTCGCTGGGCCTTCAAGACCTTGCTGCGTGAGCCACACTTGGTTTTACCCAGCAGAGTCAGCCTCCGGATGAGAGCTGAGAACCGGGGTAGAGGACCCCCCACCCCCAACAGGACAGAGGTGCCAGTTCTCCATCCCCAGCTACAAGACTGCACTAGCTAAATGCTGATTAGCCGGGGACACTCACCCCCCTTCCTCTCCTACTTACCTTCCTCTTTTTCCTTTCCTTCCTGTTCTTTCTCCATCTCCCTGCTCCTAGTCCCTGGTCTCTGCTGCACTCAGGGACATGTGCTGTCTACCCAAACTAGCTTTTCTTCCTCGCTGTGCCTTGGAACCCAGGCTGTCCTTTGGCATGTCTGATTGATATGCCCAGCTGAGTGTCTGGATGATGCAAAGCCCCCACACAACCGCCCTGGGACCCTTTCATCACAGTTGCACAATGGCCAGCGGGGTTGCGTCATTTTGGAGGCCTGGCCGGTGTCCAGCACATCACAGCACTTCCCACTGCCGACCCTCTGCAGGGCTGCGGTTGGGGGAAAAGGGGGAAGAAAAGAAGCTGACCAGCAGAGGCCCTGCCAGGAGCAAGGCCTGAGATGTCCAACTGTCTCATTGCTGCCCAACTTGGGGCCATCGCCGCCTCTTCCAACCCATTCCCAGTCCCTACCACTCGCCCTGGTCTGGCCAAACTAGACCACTAGTCTCTTTGGAAAGAGTCAGAACCAGGACTCTTAGAACAGGAGCCTCCCGGACCTTTCACAGCCCCTTGGAGACCCAAGTAGAGCACCCCAAACCCAGGACTTGCTGCTGGGCCAAGTTCCAGAAGTTCTAAGTACCTTAGGGCTGGCGTGAGAAGCCCACCCAGTTCTGCTTGAGAAATGAAATGTGGGATAAAGCAAATAAAGATAATCAAAGTTTGAGATTCTCTTTAAAAACTCAATGCTTAAGCAACTTCTGTATTGAGTAACCATTCAAAGCTTTGGGAGTACATATCATTTTAAATGCAACTTACTGCTCAGATCCTGCTTAAGCAGAATTTCACTCAGATCTGGACTTCCTCCCTTCACTGGGCCCATGTCCAGCTGGCTTCCTGAGACCAAGGTGAGTCCTCACGTCAGTTTCGGTGCCCTTCGGCCATGTGGGTCGATGGATGCTGTCCACTCTGTCTCTCCCAAGTGTCACCTGGTCACCCACCCTTCTTGAGCTGGGACTATGCTCTCGTCTGCATGGGAAACGTTTCTCCCATCTTCCAGTGGACAACAGAATGATGCCCATGCCTCACCCCAACCTGCTACATGGCAAAGAAGACCAAGGTGGCAGGCGGCAATAATCTACCATAGTAAAGGGTTATTCTGGTTTGTCTGGTAGACCCAAAGCTCTTCCCAGGACCATAGCTGTGAGGCAGAGAACAAGGCTGGTCAGCAGGAGCGAGCAAGACAGAACCAGCCACAGCTAGCATCGAAGATGGAGGAGGATCCATGCTCTAAGGCGTGCAAGAGGTCTCTAGCAGCTGGGAACCCCAGATTGATGGATAACAAGCCTTGTCAGCAACTTGATTTCAGTCACTGCATACTTGTAACTCCAGAATTATAACAGAACAGACATGGATTGCTGTTAATCACTAATCTTTTGGTAACTTGCTTTTAGTTGCCTGTTAGTATACTGGCTATGCTTCCCATTGCTGTGACCAAATGCCTGACGGGGTCCAATAAAGAGAAGACGGGCTTATATGACTGACAGTTTGAAGGCTCCATCATGGCCAGGACGGCACGGCAGGGGCAGTGGCATGCTGCAGGACAAAGCATGCTGTGTAGCTACTTCCTCTGACTGGAACATTCCCTCCTGGAGCCTGGGCAAGGAGACCCTGTAATAGTTACTCTTAACTGTCACTGTGAGAGAGCATTCAAAGTCAAGCAACGTAAGGGAGAAAGGGAGATTTATTCAGCTTATGGTTCCAGAGGGAGAAACAGTCTTTCATGGTGGAGGCGGCATGGCTGGTGGCTGAAGCTGGAGGCAGCTAAGTCACTGCAAACATCCTGGAGAGTCGAAGCGGAGAGTTTCTCTTCAAAGTCTTCTGTTCTATATTTCCTTTCATCTGGTCTGCTACTGGGAGGTTCCAATCAGATCTAGGGCTGGTCTTTGTGTTCTAAATGTATTGATCTGGACCATTTTCTCGGGTGGTCTGGCAATTGCTTTTAGTTAATGCCAGGTGTGGTCAAGTTGACACCTAGGATTAACTATCACAGACCCTCTGGAAGAGCTGCTGACAAGAGGGTCAGGGAGCTCCAGAGGCACTGTCCATGAGTCTCTGTCCACCCTGGGTGAGCTCTTCCATGACCCAGCTGCCCTTGAGTCCCTCATGCTGCTGTACATGACCCGTCACACGTGCGCTCCTCTAAGTGACTCCAATGAAATCATTAGTCCACTAAGCTTGGGTGCTATCATTTCTTTGGGTGAATAGACATCTGTCACATCCCTCCAGGAAAAGTCACCTGATAGGCAGCTGCATGACCAGGACCAGGAGAAAGAGAAAGACCACTGGCTGCCCAAGGGCTCTCTCCTCCCCCCCTTTTATTCAGTCTGGACCCCCGGGAATATGTGTGACTGTCAGGGTGGGTTTTCCCAACTGAGTCAAACCTCTTCAGAAAGCTTGCAGAGGTATCCAGAGGGGTCTTCAAGGGGACTCTAAATCCAGACAATCATGCCACTGGCTTTCTGTCACCATGAAAAAATACCCAAGACCACAGTTCGGGAGATCTCAAGGATCCATGGGTTCTGGGGTCTCACACATTGATTCTGTGGCTCTGGGCTGGCAGTGAGGTAGCATAGCAGCTGTGTCCAGTGGAGCCGGGTACTCGCCTGGCAGTGGTCATGAAGCAAAGACAGACAGAGAGCTGGGGTTCTGATATCCTCTTTAAGCACACCCTCACAGACCTAACTCCTTCCACCAGGCCCCAGATTCTAAAAGTTCCACCACATTTGATAGTACTGCAAGCTGAGGCCCAAACCTCCAACATACAAACCTTCTGAGGACTAAACCTCAAAACTGACTTGGGGACCTACTATGCACTCTACTTGCAGGTGGCCATCCTAAACCTTAACATGAAGACCTACCATGCTCTCTGCTTGCACATGAGAAGACTTGAGACTTGGAGTATAGGAAGTATCCAAAGCCACAAGGCAAGCAGTGACCGAATTTCCTTCCACGTGTGGCCCAGGTGACAGCGCACAGGTCAGCTGAACATACCAGGCCAGGATCCAGCCTTGCCAGCACTTCACACAGGACTGATCCAGAACAACTCAAAGGTTAACCACACCCCACCAAAATTCAGAAGTGAGCACCAGTCGGCCCTCCCAGTGCAGGATGGCACAGAAGCAGAAGGTGCCAGCAGCTGATCACTCAGGAAGGCTATGCAGGGTAGAATCTGGTCCATACTGGACATTTGGCATTGGGTTTGCCAGTCACTGCAGCTCTCTCTACGCTAACTCTGGGCTTCTCTACTCGCTCCCCGGAGTCCAATATTACCTGCCTCCTCCCACTCTAGAACATTCCTTCCATCCTGCAGAGCAACTGGAGGCCACTCTGGTTCCTATTTCCACAATCACTGGAATCTATCGTGGGTGCTCAGAAAGAGATTTTGCCCTCCTTAGAAAGTTCTTATCCTTCAACTTCCAAGTCCTGGCTGCTCTAAGGCATTGTTTCCAAAACCAGAACTGTCCTGAGAGAAAATCTGTGGTCTCTTAACTGTCTCCATCTCTGCGTGTCTGGAACGCGCTGGCTTGAGTTCTGAATCACTGACAACATCCCAGGTCTGTTCCAGGGTCAGGAGAGCTAGCAACACTGCAGGCTGCTGCTTAGCTCAAGCCATCCAGCCAGTGTCTTTGCAAAGAGAGGTGGCTGTAGAACGAGGACCATTTCATGAAGTGGGACAAGGTCTTGACCTTATCTCACAGGCATCCCTTCCTTCTTGGCGGGGAGGGAGGGGGGTCCCTTGATATCCTCTAGGGAATGAAGTTCCAATACCTAGAGTTAGAGAATTTTCAGAGAAGGCCTCTCTGAAAAGCAGGATCACAGGATGGATTTTTATCCATGGGAGACTTGGAAAGGATGTGAAAGGAAACTCTGGGGTTCTTATTAACAAGAGGAACCTCTTAAGAATACCTCCCAATGCTGAGCAAAGGAACAAAGGAAGTCAGAGGGAGCATAGGGTTCTCCCTGGAGCCAGGGGTGCCTCTCATGGAGACATAAGGAAGAAAGGCCAGTCCAGGGAGGCTCAGCTCTTGCTTAGGATGTCACATTCCAGAGAGCTCAGATGTCTTTGGCAAGTCCATTGCTACATGTGACTTGGCAAACCACTCGCACTTCAAAGCATGGGACTCTTCGTCTTGAAGCAGAGGTACCATGCCTGGCACCATCATCCTTCAGTGGGTGCAGGGCACAGAGCTTCTCAGCCCTATGGATAACCTGCCGTGGTGTCTGCGTAGAGCCTGCCCTTCTGCCTTCTACTTCAAGTCATCTCCAAGTGATTAAAAATGCCCAGCACAATGCAAATGCTAGAGAAAAGAAAGAGAGTACGCAAAAGCAGACACCTATGTGTCATTGGGCACACGTGAAGGTCACAGGCCAACTTTTGGAAGTCAGTTCTTTTGTTATAGTCAGGCACAGGTGGCAACTTGACTGTTGAGGGTTTGAGCTCTAGGCACATTTGTAGAGAATTAATGGTTAAGCCCAGAGCAAACCTGCAAGAGATTGTCTAGCTGATAGGGAAGGTCCAGCCCATGGTGGGTGGGATTAGGCCCTGGATAAATAACAGAGAGCTGGTTGAGAGAGTTGACATCCTTCTGTTCACTTGGCCAGACATGCTGGTCTGGCAAGTAAGGATTGTCCATCTCTCAGCTGTTATGAAGTGATGGTGTGGACAGTTCCCTCGGCCCTGGTGTTGGTGCGTGGTCTCCCGTCAAGCTGGACTAAGAGCTGTAACCAGTAATCGTAAGAGAATAAACCCCTTGTTCCTTAAGCTGTTTGACAGTCATTTCTCAGCAACCATGCAGGCGAACTGCAACATCCCTCCATCACATGGGCTCTGGAGATTCAGACTCAGATTGTCAGGTTTGTACACAGGTGCCTTTATCCGCTGAACTATCTTGCCAGCCCTCCCTTAAATATTTCAATCCACAGTCCACTGATATAGAACCCACAAACACAGAGATGCGTGGTGCATACACACAGAGATATCTGGTGCAAACTCTGGCCTCCACAAGTGCACCCACACCAGTTGGAGATGAACTTTCAAACTGGAGTGTGCCATCCAGGCCTGGACTTTAGGAGCAGAGGAGGTGAGTGCAACGGGCGAGATGTGCACTTCGTGCACATTTCACAAGGCCTGGGTCACAACAGACCACTCTTCTTTGATAAGAGTTCCAGAAACTCCTACTTTGTGTGTGTGTGTGTGTGTGTGTGCGCGCGCGCGCGTGCGCCCGCGTGCACGCATGCGTGTGTATCAGAGGGCACTGTATATGCCTGTGGAAGCCCAAGGATGACTTCAAGAATCACCCTGGATTGCTTCAACCTATTTGCTTTGCTCTGGACTTTCCCAGACTGCTTTCTAGAATGAGAAGAGCAGGCCACCATTTCCACCTGGGTTTTTACATAGGCTCTGGGATCCAAACTCAGGACCTTCTGCTTGTAAGGCAGAGGCTTAACCCCTGAGCCAACTCTCTAACACAGAATTCCTGCTCTCTAAGAGAGCAAGCGCAGCCTCCACTGGTCCATATTTACCTCTCTTGGACCCCAGAGCTCCTAGCCAGCTATACTTCGCTGTTGTTCCTAAAAGGAATCAAGTATGAAACTGGAGAGATGGGTCAATAGCTCAAACTTACTATGCAAGCCTCAGGACCAAAGCTCGGAACCCCAGAACCTGCACAGAACCAGGCTGGATGTGACAGCCCACCTGAAATCCCAGCACTTAAGAAGCAGAGACGAGGGAATCCTGGAGCAAGCTGCCTAGTGAGACTGACTGTCAAGCTTTGCATTTGAGTGACAAACCCTGCCTCAGTAGACAGCGATGGAAGAAGATATCTGGTGCAAACTCTGGCCTCCACAAGTGCACCCACATGCATGTACAACCCCTTCCTCACATGTGCACCTACACATGCACAGTGTGTGCACGTGCACACACACACACACACACACACACACACACACACACACACACACACACTGTAAAGCCTAACCTAGTGAACTCAAGACGGAAATGGTTCAGGGGCCAAAGGAAGTGTCTGAGCCCAATGGGGAACCACACCTAACCACAACTGGGCATCCTCTGAAAGACAGAGACAACAGTGAAATGTGAATGGGCACACTGGAGTGTCCTCAGAGATGGTCTAAGCAGAGTGAAGAAGGTGTCCACTCTGGAACCTTCTTAAACTTAGGGCTGTGACTGCTGGACAGCTGACGACAGTGTCTCCCCAGGGAGAGCAGGTGAGAGACCTGGGACTGTTCTCTGTGCTGGGCTCAACAGCACTTGCTGGGGACGAGTCACGTCTCACATATCTCCACCTGTCACTTTTCTCCTAACATCCCACTCCTGACACCACACTCTGAATGCACATGTCAGTTCCACACCAAGGAAAGCCATCTGCCTGGTTTGCTGCCAACTCCCACTTCCTGACACACAGGGTGCTCTGGGTTGCTGCTGACCCCCCCACCACATGCAGGGTATCCTGGGTTGTTGTTGACCTTCTGTCATGTTTGAAATGTGCACTATCTCCCACAAGCTCATGTGTTTGAACCCTTAGTAGTTTGGAAAGGTTATGGCACCGTTAGGAGGTAAAGCCTTGTTGGAGGAAGGCAGTCACAGGGGGTAGGCTTTGAAGTGGATTAGTCCCACCCTACTTCTGGGAGAGGTCTGCTCTTACAGTTGGCAGTCTTGTAGTTCTGAGCCTTCTGGATGGACGTGACCAAGGTCTCCTCCAGCTTCTGCCACCAGTCATGCCGCTTCTGCTATGAAAAACTATATCTCCCCTCTGGAACTGTAAGTTGAATAAATCTCCCTTTCTCTTTTAAGTTGCTTGACTTTGGGTGCTCTCTCACAGCAACAGATAAGAGTAACTGATATAGAAATTGGTACCAAGAGTGGGATATTGCTGTAAGATTGAGATGATCTGGTACCACAATGTGGAGTGTTTTGAAATTGAGAGATATTTGTGAAATTGTTGTTTGTGAGACTGAGAAGTCGGTACTCAGCAGTATGGCCAATATTGAGATGTGACTAGTGCGCCTTTGGAATTGTTTGTTGGGAGAAATATGAAAAATTTTGGGACTTTGGGCTGGGAAAGCTTTTACATCCTGATGACCACACTGAAAGGGCAAAAAAAACCATTCTTATGAGAGCATGGAAGAGAGCAAGCTATGAGAGACACAGGTGGTGGAAGCCCAGCTTGTGATGGTTCAGAGGGGAATAAAGACTGTGTTTGGAAGTGGACAAATGGCAAATGTAGCCATGTGTTGGCAGAGAGTTTAGTGAAGTTTTGCCCTCATCCTGAAAATTTGCTTGAAGTTAAACTTGAATGCTTAGCAGAAGAAATTTCAAGGCAATGTAGTCTTGACAATGTGGCATGGCTACTTTTAGTGCTCTTATCCAGAATTATGAAAACAAGCAAGAAATTAGGCAGAAAGAAGCAAAAACTGTGAGGTCTAATGAGGAAAAATGCAGTGGCAAATTTGAAGAGGTGAACTAGGAAAAGGTAGAGAGCAAAATGGCAACTATTGTTAAACAGACTAGTTCCATTAGTAAATCAAAACCCGTTCTTCATGTGGATTATAGGAGAGGCCCTACCCTAAGGGCAAGATCCTCAGAGAAGGATCCTACCCACAAGAATGCAAATCCTTTTGGAAGGCAAGAACTAAAAAAGTATGGAGATCCAAAGGAGCTCCAAAGCAAAGCAAAGCAATTTTACCTATAGTCAGCACAGAGAAGCTGAACCAGTCTCCATTCAAGGATATAACAGAACTTGGCAGCATTATCCATGTGGTACTGGCTTCAGAGGCATCAAAAGTGTAAGTAGGAAGAAATGGATCCGTCCTCAAAGGTTTCAGAGTATGACAGAATCTAGGCAGCATGTGGCAGAAATTGGAGGCTCAAGGACAGTTTGTGCTGTGGAGTTAAGGCCTGGTTTGCTATTGAGAAGTAACGATGTTAGAGATGCCCAGAGGCAACATGGGACTTCTGCCACAGAAGAGCTGTATCCCTAGGAGGAGCCAGCCCAAAAGCGTGATGTGTTTGAACACATGGGCAGCTATATTGGAGGGGTGGAACTGAAGCCCTTTAGAACTGAGATGATTTCAACGAGAGGCCTGCTGGACAGGGAACTATCTATAGGATTTGGAGTTTATCCTGCTGGTTTTCTGTCTTGTTATGGACCAATCTTTCTTGGATATGCCACCATGACTCCCTTTTGAAATGGGAATGTTTATTCTGTGCCATTATAATTGGACGTATGTAGCTTGTCTTTTGATTTTACAGAAGACTTTGGACTTTTGGACTGTGTTGGAACTACTGATGTAGTCTATAAAGACCTTTAAAGTTAGACTGAGTATGGTTTACATAATGAGATGGCAAAGAACCTGTGAGGGCCAGGACTAGAATGTCATGGTTTGAAATGTGTATTGTTCCCCACAGGCTCATGTGTTTGAATCTTTAGTTGTTTGGAAAGATCATGGCACCTTTGAAAGATAGAGCCTTTCTGGACAAAAGTAGTCACCGGGGGTGTACCTTGAGGTGGATTAGTCTCACCCTACTTCCAGGAGTGGTCTGCTCTTGTAGTTGGCAGTCTAGCAGTTCTCAGTCTTCTGAATGGATGTGACCTAGGCCTCCTGTAGCTTCTGCTGCCCGTCATGCCATTTCTGCCATGAAAAACTCTTATCTCCCTTCTGGAACTGTAAGTTGAATAAATCTCCCTTTCTCACTTAAGTTGCTTGACTTTGGGTGTTCTCTCACATTAACACAAAGATAATCAGTACTCTCTGCCCCCCCTCCACACACACAGAGTGCCCACTGAGAGCAGGGTTCTTCAGGCTAGAGAACGTCTTTTGGGATAGGGAGGCTCCCTGGAGTGAGACAGTGTACTGCTTACAAACATCTCACATGAAACATTGAGGAAAACAGGCCAGGCCAAAACAAAGCGCATCTATGAGTGGGCCACATGTGGAGAACTGACTGGTGTCTCTGCAGCATGTGTCCTGTCAGAGACGCTCGATAGAGAACTCCTGAATGAATGAATGAATGAATGAACAGTGACCAGATGAATGGATGGATGCGTGAGTGAGTGAACGGTCTGGCAGGATGCCTGACGCTGTGGGGACTGTTTACTTTGCATCCCGTGAGAGAACACAATGTCCGCAGGGAGCCTGCTGGAGGTGCTGGAACTGGCTTGGTCAGCAGGGCTGGCTGGTAGCCATCCTCGGCCAGCAGCTGGAGTGCACAGGACCAGCCCTGCTGGGTCAGACCAGTGGTCCTATCGTGCTCTGGTCCTCCACACCGACAGAACTTAGTCGAGTCTGCTGCCTCATGCGCAGCATCTCTCTCAGCTCTCTCATCTGTACCCTCAGGGGAGGCTCGGTTCTGAGACACCAGGCTGGCTGTGGGGTGCTGGCCACAGAGAGGCATGAGGGTTCCCAGGGCTGCCACTCCGTGACTTAGAAGTCAGACCTTCTAGAGGGAAGCTGTGCATGTTAAGTGGTGCAAATCTCTGGCATGAACACTTCCGGCTGGTACACCCACAAGTGTCTTGTCTGGCCTGCAGCTCCTCTGCAAATCCCCTGTAGCCTAGGTGTACCTGGGCACCACGTGTGCTCTTGGCCTCACTCACTTCTCTGCCAGGTGTCTGCCACCTGCACCTCCCATGGTCACTTCCCTGTGGTGAGTACTGTTGGCAGGCAGAGCACCAACCAGTCTTGCTTTCCCAGGCTGAGAGCTGAGGGGCAGCCTGGGCAGCGAGGGCGCCTGGGCCTCCATTCCTGGCCTCCAGCACACAGGCTGGAATTTGTACATTCCATTCATAACATTCCTGGAGGGGGAGGCTGCGAGTGACTGAAAGGGAAGAGAAGGGCTTCTTCAGCCTCAGGCTGCCTGCTCTCCTGCTCACCCTGGCACAGGTCCAGCCCCTGGTAGGCAAAAAGCAAGGAGCTGTTTACCAACAGCCCGGCCTGGCTGCCTTCTGAGCCAGGAGACACCTGTGGTGGTTGATCCCACCCTCTAGGGAGGACTGGGTACACAGCCAGAGCCTGGGGGACTCGGGAAGGCTGACCTAGGCACCTGCCTCTCAAGCAGCCCTGAGTCCTGGCTGTGATGAGGGTCGAGCTGCACTAGGCCTGAGGGACCAGGAGGGTCGGGGTAGCCAGGGTGGGACGTTGCCACTCCGTGACATCACCCATGAGCAAGCAGAGGTACAGGAAGACACGGTATGTTGTGTCTTGGCTACCTGTGGCCACCACAGCATGAGAGGAAGGAGAAGAACACGAGGAACACAGGACAGGCCGCCAATCAACCCGGGATCCCGGCTGTGCTTGCTGCTGGCTGGGAAGCTGGGGCTCAGCACAACTGACAAGATCAAACTGCATGCGTGACACAGTGCATGCTCCTAAGGTCGGAGGCAGAGACGCTGAATTTATCAGCGCCCCTTCACATCTGGTCGCAACAATGCCCTTCATAAACCTCCTCAAGCTTCCTCTGCAACTGACATCCTTGGAAGCAGGAAGGGGGCTCGTGAGCTATTTAAATCTTGTGCTTTGCACCGTGAGCCTTAGAACCACAGAATCATAAGGCGCCGCTGCTGGAAACACACCAGTACAGCCCTCTTGAGAAGCCCGCACCCACACTAGGGGTCTCTCTCTAAATGCCATGTTTCATCTGGACCCCACCCTAAAAGACCTCTTCTCAGCAAGCTCACCAACTCTTCTTCTGTGGTACGTCCTCAAGGACCTAGCTCCACTGGGGGGTTTAAAGCTGCTGCCTCCCTAGCTGTGCTGGACCTCGTCCCCCTGACAACGGCTGCCAGTGAGAACTTACACGGGACACCTGTTCCCATGGCACCCATGTCTTCCTCACTCCAGCTCTCCTGGGGCCCTTTCTCCTTCAGCACTGCGTGGCACATTTGTCTGGAAAGAATCTTGGCTTCCCACTGAACTATGGGAATGGTGGGTGAGGTGTGGTCAGTATGGATTATGGAGGAGGAAAGTCTGAGCACAGCTTCTAGGCGTCGACAATGGAAGTCACCACAGCAGGCCACCCACCCTGCCTGCTCACCCTCCAAAAGCAGCTCTCCAGCTGCGTGACTTTGGGCAAGCGCTTTCCTCTCTCTCAACTCAAAGGAGAACTGAGCCCCTGGTCTCATTCGCTGGGCTGCTGCAGGTGGGGTGTGTGAAAGGACAGGCAGGTGCTTAGCAGGAACCCCACTGTACACGCCAGGTACTCAACAAGGAGGTGCTAACTCTGCTGGCCCTCACTGTCGTCCTGTGCTTCCTCCTGTCCCGCTTGGCTTGCTCCTGGAGCCCATCGGTAAGTTCTGGTGTGAGCTCAGCACAGCCCTGAATTGTTCTCAGATCCCCACATGTGTGCTGTGGCACATGTGTGCCTACACTCACAAGCACATGTGTGGCAACACTTAAATGCACACATCACATACAAACACATTCTAAAAAGAGAATTTCCAATTTTATTTCAAACACACTGAACAATCAACATATAAATAAAATATAAAAAAGTTTATATGTTTATAAACATAAATAAAAGCATAACTCCTATTTAATTTTTTTATTTTAAAAAAGCTCTTTTAGGGCCCGAGAGATGGCTCAGGGGTTGAGACTCAGCCTCCCAAGCAGAAGGTCTTGAGTTCGGATCCCAGGTCCCACATAAAATAATGCCAGGCAGAAACAGCCTCAGTCTGTACTTCTAGCCCTGGTGGGCAGAGACTAGGAAATCCTAGAGCGAAGCAAAGAGGACTTGGAGCAATCAAGGATAATTCCCAAAGTCACCTTTGGTTCTCTACTGCGACATACAGTACCTTCTGATACACACACACACACACACACACACACACACACACACACACAAAATAAATAATTTTTTAAAGGCTCTTCTGGTTCCTTAGTAATGTTTGAAGAACATAAAGGGGTCTGGAGATCAACATGTGTACATTGGGTTCTAATCTAGAGTAGCCTGGAAGAAATGACTTTAACAAAGCACTATAGCGCCTTGTCTGCAGCAGCACTATCCTGGCAGGTAGGCAGCTCATGAACGAACACGCAGTGACACACCAGGCAGATCCACGCAGCCCTGCACTGGGGAGAGCCAGGCCCTTGCGTGAAGGCTGCCAGCTGCCCTGGCTTGTGCTCACAAGCCTGTGGTGCCCGTGGACTCTGGAGGGACTCTTAGCAGCTATTCAAAGTCCAGCAAACAAGGAGCCAGGCCCCTGCCCGGAGCATTCATACAGCCTGGCACCTTCCCCAGGCGGGCGCCCAGCCAGCTCCCTGAGCACACATTTTCCTACATGTCCAAGGTGTGAGAAAAGTAACATGTTTGTTGTTGGTTTCACTGGAAAAGGCCTGGTTTTAAAGTCGGTGTGTTTTTAACTTGTCGTGAAGTACATTCTGTAATTCCTGACCAAAATACCAACTGACGTAAAACAAGCTCCTTCACGGAAAAATATTTTGCTTGGAGAGGTGTTTCTGAATGCGCGTGGAGGGTGAAGTGCCTTCTTTTCTGGCTGAGGCACCAGGGCCACACCCCAAAACGCTACTGCCACAAAAGGGCACAGAAGTAAGACATTCAAAAAGGAAGCCACAGGGGAAAGAAGCTGTCCTACTGAAGAGAGAATTCAGTAAGGTGGCCAGTTACAAAATAAATACACAAAACCTTGCGGCTTGCCAAATACCCCAAAATAGCTGTAACAAAATATATGGGAATAAAAAGATCCCATTCACGATTCAGTAAGACATTAGGAATTCCTGGGAATAAACCGAACACAGAAACACATAGAAGAACTAAAGTCAGAAAACTCAACTCATACCTGAAAAATTATGAATTATTCAGAAAACAGAGAAATAAGAGGAGTAGAAAAGCATACCACCGCAAGAATGATCAGCAAGAACTTGAAAATGAACCCACCAAATAGTGACAAGTAGCAATCATCTTATCAGATATTAAAGCTGAACATTGAAATTTGAACATTGAATTCCTGATGTGAGATGCAATCAACAGATGAAGTTATATAAACATTGAATAGGGAGGGCAAGGATGACCTTTTGGATCAGAGAAGGAAGTGACCAGGCTTTCTTCCAACAAGCAATTGTAGTGTGCAGCTCAGTGACAGGGAGCTTGCAGAGTACACGTGAGGCTCTGGGTTCCATCCTCAGCCCCAGGGCATGGCGTGGGGTGGGGGGAAATGTGGGCAAACGGCCAGCCCTTGAAATAAAGTTAGACTCCTGTTTCATGTTCTAGATAGATAAAAGATCCAGATGTAAAAGAAACCACAAAACACTAGAAGCATAGTTCCGTGAATATTTATATAATCTTGGGAGGAAAGAGCTTATTAAACATGAAACCAAAGGCTGGAACAAGAAGGTGAAAGGTGAAGGAGTTTGTCCAGAAAACATTCAAACTTTGCTGCTGGATAAATACAAGGACAGACCCATAGGAGGAAAGAACAGGCAGCCCTCTCCAGAACACGGCCGAAGACGGAACTTGCCCTTTGCGCCCAGCAGGCACCGTAAGCACACATGGAAAGCCCCAGCCTCGATGGGCCCCGCTGGATTTGGCTCTGTGACATCCCCCAGAGGCCATGAGCTGAAGGTTTCTTCCCCAGACTAGAGCCCTTAAGAGGTGGGTCCTGACAGGAGGTCCTCGGGTCTCTGGAGGTTGCCCTGGAAGGAGATGGGCGGATGCTGACCCTGCCCTTCTCCTTTACGTCCTGTTTTGCTCCACCATGTGCTGCGGCCATGAGGTGCTGTCCTTCTCCTAGAGCAGCAGGGTCAGCTGGCCATGGGCTGAGACAGAGTCAAAATAGACCCCTCTTCCCCGAAAGCAGACTGTCTGAGGCGCTCTGTTACAATGGCAAACCACAGACTAAGAGACATTGGCGGTGAGGAACGGCGTACAGGTACGAAAGAATGTGCAAGAGAACTGTGACCAAAGCACAAGCGAGTGCCACGCACTCAGGACACCCGGCTACACAGTGGGCCCGGCCCAGTGGGAGACGCTACCGTGGGAGGACATGGCTCAGGTTGTGTATGCCACTGAGAGAGAGGGAGATATGGGAAGAAGTCCAGAAGGAATGAGGAGGCCAGAGCTAGGCAGGAGACAATGTCACTGGTCTGGAGGGGCTAAGGGCAGGGAGCAGGGTGCATGCTCGGCTATGGCCAACCCTTTGGGAATGATTTCTCTAGACAAGCCTTGAGTTCCCAGGGAGGCCAGCACAGGGCAGGGACTAGGGATGCACGTGCTCTGAGGCCAGACTCCCCAGCTGCACACCCCAGCCCTCTTTTCGGTCTTGGTTTTCTCAGATGCACGAAAGATGATGGCAGAGCCACTGAACACACCTCGGCTTCCTCCTCTATGGGGTGTCACGTGACTAGCCCTGGGGCACATGGGTCTTGAGCAGATCTAAGAGGCAGAGCATGCCTGGCACTCAGGTAGATATCTCCCACCATGGGCTTCCACCCTGACCAACCTCTGCGAAGGCAGCTCTAATACTAGGTGGGGATGGGGGGTCTGAATGCCTACCCAAGCCCCATGGGCTCACTTGGGAGCAGCCACTCTCTTGCTCAGGCCCAGGGGTGATGGTTCACATCTCACCATCCTCCTGACCCTTAGTTCTCAGTCCCTTGTGGACTCTCTGCTTTTGCTGAGTCTTTAATTGACTTGAGTTCCAGAGCCTTGTGTTCACAGAGCCCTGTTGTACCCTTCTAGAACATTCTCAGCCATGCTAACCCCACAGAGCCGTCGACCTCTCCTCATCCAGCCCCATCTCTAGTCTTCGGAAGATACCTGTTTCCCTGAGTCTGATCCTCCTGTTCCCACTAGACCTCCTTGAGCAAGACTCTTGGAACACTGGCTGCAGGAGGCTGTGCCGGCTCCCTGCCCCCTCCCATTGGTCTGGCAAGGGTTTTGCCCATTACTAAGCCAGAATCTGCTTTTTATTGGGAAACCAGACCAAGAAGAACCCTGATTGCCATACTGGCCCCCCAAGAGTGACAGCATACTGCTTTGGAACACGATCCTTTAGGCTGACAGTCAGTGCCAGCTTAGTGTGTGTGTGTGTGTGTGTGTGTGTGTGTGTGTGTGTGTGTGTGTGTGTCTGTATCAGAGGGCACCATGTGTGCCTGTGGAGGCCCAAGGGTGACTTTAGGAGATGTCCTGGATTGTTCTTCATCCTCCTTTTTGGTTTTTGCTCTGGGGTTTCCCAGGTTCTGTCTTCCAGGGCCAGAAGTGATAGCCACTGCCACCATTTCTGCCCAGCGTTTTTATATGGAACTTGGGATTTGAACTCGGATCCTTCTGCTCATGAGGCAGAGAGAGGCTTAACTCCTGAACCATCTCTCCAGCCCCTGCCACCTTAACAAGACCAGTTGTGGCTATCCACAAGAGCAATAAGGTGAGGTCTGCTCACTGTCCGTCACAGAAGATACTAGGGAGTGCCATAGACCCTCACTTGAGATCTCAACCCCCCTCTCTTATGCCCTTTCCCATCTGTGAGTAGCTGGGCTCCATCTGAACGTGTCTCTAGAGTAATAGAGGATGGAGTGTTCACAGAGAGAAGATGGACTCGTTATGTTGACCTGTCCTTATTTGCGTCTGTCATTGCTACTCTATCTGGAGTGAGAGGTTTGTTCATATCTCCCAGTGAAAACTGACACAACAGAACTTCACACAGAAGGTGTTCCCACGAGAGTCAGACATCATGAGAGGGGCTCATCGCCCAACTCTCTATCTGTTCCCCTACCTTCCATCTCTCTCCTTGCTGTTTTCAGTCCATTCTTCCTTCCTCCCCTCACCTTCTTTTCTTCCTTCCTTCCTTCCTTCCTTTCTTCCTTCCTTCTTTCTTTTCTTTCACCCTCCTTCCTTCCCTTCCTTTCTTCCCTCCTTCTTCCCCTCCCACTCTTTCCCCATACCATCTTTTTCCTACCTCTTTTTAAAAAAATTCTTCCCTCCCTTCCTTCTTCCTCCCTTTTTCTTTTCTGGGATCCAGAACATTTGGATAAATTCAGTTCAATGTGAGGATTGAAAGCAAGTTTCAGCAACTCCTGACACAGTCTCCCCTCCCAGACTTTGCAGGACGCTTGTGAAACATCAGAGTTTCCACAGCATTGTGAATAGAAAGTTGCCTAACAGTGCACCAGGCTCCCTGAACCCCAGTGCAGACAGCAGACAGTATCTTTCCTCCCCTGACACCCATGTCCATCACCACCTCAGAGACCCAATAAAAGTCTTCAAGAGATAGCAAATGATGGTGAGGGTGCCCAGTGGCCCCAAGGGCCTCGCAATCTAGTGCACCTCTCCATAAGGACACCCCTCTCACAGAAGCATCAAGAACAACTCAGGGCTCTCCAGAATCCCACAGCCAGAGGATCTAAAGACACCCTCATCCTAGAGCAGTAGGGGCTCAGGACATTCAATTCTCCAGGGCGCTGGCAGGATGGAGTCTCTCGAATAACCCTCTTCTGAAAGGCAGTGGACAGAGCCGGAGCAATCACTAGTCTGGCTCCCTAGAAGTACAAGTCCCAACTGGCTGACACATGCTCAAGTCTGAAGACTTGGGGAGGGGGAACCTCAAAAAACAGTCAGGATCAGAGTGTCAGGAGGCACACTCAGAGGACACGCTCACTTGGAGCTATCTGCATGAGAAACCATGAAATGCAGAAAACATGGGCAAAGCAGTGTACAAATGAGCCTGGGAGCCCATGAAATGAGACAGTCACAAAATGCAGCGAAGATCAACAGGACGTGATAAGGAGTGTTCAGAAATCATAAGGGGTGTGGACGGCCATGGGAGGGTTCCAATGCACAGACACAAATGCAAGCACATAAACAATGCAAAGAATTATTCCCAGCCCAGAACCACCTACTGCTAGCTGCCGCATGAGCTTCACCACTCTGCACGAGCGCACCGGCATAGCCACACAGCTTGTAAGTTTCAAAGTGCATCCTTCTGCAGCATGATGAAATCTCTCACTTTCCAGCATCGCCCCTTTGGGGACATGAATCATCACTTTGCCCACAGTGTCCACATTATATACACTACTCACCCTCAGTCACTGTAGTAGCCTGAACTGGATTGAGAGACCTAGAAAACTTGTAAAGAGCAGTTCTGGGTATGTCCCAGGGCATTCTCAAGAGCAGTTGGCACATAGGCAGGGAAGGACTGAGAAAGAGCCTGAATGTGAGCGGGGCTGGGGGATGTCGGGGAACAAAAAGCAGAGGAGAAGCTCATGCCTCTGTTTTCTCTTCTGCTGCCGCACTCTGCAGCCTCGCCCACCTTCAAACAGTAACGCCAATGGCTCCCGGAGCCTCCAAGCCTCCTGCCTCATGGGCCTCTCATAGACTGACAATTGTAGCTTCTTGGCTACAATGAGTAGTCTGAGTAGTTACTGGTCATGCAGCTTGCAAGGGATCAGGGTCTGTGAGCATGTGCGGCCAAGTTGAACGATCCCTTATATCTGCTCTCTCCCTCTACAGAACCCGGCCTAATCTAACCAATGGGTAGCCACCTGGGTTCCCAGATCAACTATGACAGTCATGGTACCTGTGTTCACAAGACCTTTAGGCAGCAGTCGAGCACTAAGTCACAATACTGTGTCCTTCACCTCACCAGACAGGCACTGCCTTGTCTCCTGCAAGGAAAGAAGGGAGGGAGGGAGGGAGGGAGAGAGGCAAAGAATGGAGGGAGAGATGGAAGGGAAGGAGGGAGGGAGGGAAGGGAAGGAGGGAGGGAGGGAAGGGAGGGAAGGAAGGGAGGGAAGGAGAAAGGAAGGGGAGGGAAAGGGAGAGAGAGGGGGGGGGCGAGAGGGGAAAAAAAGAAAGGAAAAGAAGAGAGACGTGATGAAATAGTCATACATTAGACGGGGATTTTTATTATATTCCAGAAACCACGTGACTACTTTGAATGATGGCCAACATGATACTTCTATGCCGAGAACTTCACAATCTTGCTTCATCCTCCCAGCAACTCTGGGATTGAGTATGGAGAGATACAGTTAGGGCAGTTCAAGCCTAAGGTTTATGACTGACCCAGCCACATAGCGGAGGGGGATTTAATTACAGTTGTTCATGTTTGATTCTGACTAACCCCCTGCAATGTCGTAAGTCGGGCTTCAAGAAGCTCTGAAGCCCTACAGACAAAATTCTGAGCACACGTGCCCATGTCGCTGAAAGCATCTGTGGGATTCTCAGAGTGCTCCAGATTCTGTTCCACAGTTCCCTGAAGAGCAGTGATCTGCCACCGTGACAAAATACACGACAGGAAACCATAAAAGGGGAAAGATTTACTGTGGCTTCTGATCTCAGAGGTATGAGCCCACAGTCACTTGGCTGCAAGTTTCTGGCCTGTAGTAAAGGGGTATGACGTGGCCGAAGGGCGTGGTACAGGAAAACTGCTTATCCTGGGATCTTTTCTCTCCTAGGAAGGAGGGACAGACAGAGACAGAGACAGAGAGGGAAGAGGGAGGAGAGGGGAGGAACAGGGAGAAGCTAGGAAGATATAGTCGAAGGACATGTCCCCATGACCTAGTTCATCCTCTGAGGCCTGCCTCTAAGGTTCCCAGCGCCTCCCAAAATGGAGCCGCGGACTGGGGATCCAGGTTCATCAGAACCTGTGGGACATCGCACATGCAAGCCACACGCAGGCGCCATGCAGGCACGGCTGATGGTTTGCTTTTCTTGTTCACTTGGGGCCTCCTGTGAGCTCCCGCGGCTGGGCTGCGTTATTTACATCTCAATGGCTCCGGTGCCTGGCACTTCTTTAGAAAATGATTTTGCTCCAAGACTTTTCAAGCACAGGAGCTGGCATTCTCCAGTGTTTCCTCACATCTGAAGTGCTCCTCTTCTGCACAGTACCTACATGCGTCCAACAGCATGTTGGACATGTCAGTCCCCAAGAGCCATGAGGGGCCTGGGTGGTGGCCCGGTCTCCAGAGCCCAGGTTTCCCAGCCAGGGGCGGCTGAGCCACTTGCTATCTGTGTGCCTGATCAGCCCTCTTCCCTGGACCTCTTCTTTCAGAGAGAAAGGCTCCGAATGGGCGCCCTGGGTACCCACTCATTATTTCCAGGTTGGCTCTCAACCCAGGCCTGGGGGGAGACAGAGGGCCTTTGAGCCCAGGCTGGCAGGCGGAGGGCTGGCGTCCCAGGGCTACCAGAGGATCGCAGAGGGAATGCTTTGAAGGGGCCCCGCCTTTCCTGCAGTCAGAGCTCAGCTCCTCTTGTCAGTCAGGGATCCGGTGCGGTGGGACAGGAGGGTCTTTGCCAGCCCCTTGTTGCGTGTGCTTTCTTCCTTCCCTTGCCCCATCTTTCTCCCCAGGACCTCCTATGAGCTCACTGGAGCCACGGGAGCAAGATAGTTCCTGGTCCAGAGCCAACAAACCCCAACTCGCTTCAAAGCGTCCATCTCCACCACCAGCACTGTGGGCTGGGAAACTTCACAGTACTGCAGCCTGAGCCTGGGAACCTGCCTCCCGCGAACCCATGGCGGCTGGCTCTGCAGACATGTTGCTCACTGCTCTGTCCACCGCAGCTCGACCACAGCCCGCCTCACAAGAACGACCTCTGCACTGAAACCCCATTAGTGCCCTTCTCTGCCGCCCGAATGTCCATGAAACAGCCCTGGAAGTGACAACACGCAGTGCAGTGCAGCATCTATTCCTGTTTCCTGACTGGGTAGTCTCCCCGCACATGCAGCTGCTTCCAGCCTCCCCCCCCCACCCCCCAGCTGGGGAGTCTTCCATACACACAGCTCCCTCCCGTCCCACGGCTGGGGAGTCTCCCGTACATGCAGCTCCTTTCTCCAGCTCCTACTGTTTACACACAGGCTCTCCACTGCCCAGCCTGGTCCACCTCAGCTAATGGCTCACTACGCTGGCTAGAGCCTCTGTTCCCACTCACCCCACCAGGTGGGAAGAGTTCTGCTGTTACTGACAAAGTAGTGATTCCCTGGAGAGCCCACTCAAGACACAAAGTTGCCCCAAAAGGCAGCCCCCCGGGCCACTGTGCTCCTGCTGTCACCTCTCTCCAGAACACCTCCAGGGGTGCCACACTTGCCCACTCTTGTCTGGCACACAGGAATAACAGAAGCTGCTAGGTAGCCGGATGCACAAGCGTTTGTCGAGCACCTGTTTTGTGTCCGTGCTGCTCTTGAGCCAACTTCCTAGAAGAGCACAGTGCAGACGCATGCAGACGCCAGCTCCCTACAGCAGGTGAGAATGGACGCCACAGACACGGATGAGACCCAAGAAGGCAGGAGCCAAGCGGGTCCCATGAGCTAGATGGTTAGGGGGTCTCTCTGAAGAGGTGACCCCAAGGCTGAGGTGGGTGATGGGAAGAAGATGCAGGAGCAGAGTAGGAGCACACAGCAGGACACAGCAGACCCTGTGCGTGGTCGTGCAGGAGACTGGGTCAGGAGAGAAAGGCCACTGATGGCTCTATCCAGGGAGCAGCCAGCTCAGCTGAAGACTTGCAGGGTCCACTGTCTGTTGGACTTACAGCTAACCCAATTGAGGACTTACAGGGCCCACTGTGTGTCTAGAACAGACCATGGGGAGACACTGGCAGTGGAACCAAGAGAAAAGTGAAGAAAACAGTCGGAGACCTCAGGCCATTTGCTGAGCTGGAGAAAAAAGAAGAGGAGCAAGGGCTGGGCTATTGGGCAGCTGCAGAGTGCCCACCTGCATGCATGAGGCACAGCTGGGCTATGGGCAGCTACAGAGTGTCCACCCACAGGTGTGACCTTGAAAGTTCAATGTGAAAGGAGAAAGATGAGAATGGGCTTGGAGGTTCATCTTAGCCATTCACTGTAGAGATATAGCAAGGAGCCAGAAAGGGGCTGGGCATGTGTGCGTGGGTAAGACATTCCATCTCTGGCTGGTCCTAGATTCTGCCTTCCTGGCAGAGGCCTGATGTGAAGCCCTCCTGTCAGGCTTCGCATGCCTGGCCCCACGGGGCTCATACATTCTTCATCCTTCTGGAAGTGTGCACGGAAGCCATCACAGCACGTGGGGCGTGCCTGCATCACCCATGGCAGAGCGCCCCAGCGTTGCTCTCCTGAACTCACATTTGAAATGCTTCACTCTGGCATCATTTCATACTGTCGGCTGATCTATAGTGTTGTGCCTGCCACCTAGGCCAGCAGCCTGTCCCATGGCCCTGGTGGATGATACAGATGTGCTCTGGCAGGTGCCCGCCAGGGCACTTCTCTGTCCAGGCTAATTGAGGTGCTGTTCCCAGGTTTCTAACCATGCCAGGGCCTCAGTCCTCCTGTGACTCGAAGAGCCCTCTCTCTGAGGACTATCCTTCCTCAGGTCTCCTGCCGCTTTCTCGGAATGACGTCATGTACTTCAGCAAATCTGTAGCAATGTCAGAGACATGACGCGTTCTCCTCACGGCATCGTATCAGCGGGTACATCCTGTCACTAAGCCGTGACCTGGTGATGTCAGTCTCTGCCTCACACAGAGGCAGCTGCCAGGGCTCTACTCTCCAGCTAATGACTCAACAGTTAAGGACATACTTTGAGACTACAGTTCAGAGATCTTGTTTCTGTGATGCTTTCGCCTGTAGCCTGTAGAAATCACTGTCTACTCCTCAGCTGTGGCTACGAATCCTGTGGTCTTCTAGGGACATCTGAGACTCTCATCCCTTACACCTTTATTAAACAGACTGTCTGTGGGGAAGAAGTTAAAGCGTCAATAATTAAGCGACCCTCCAACTCACAAAGCCTGGGGCAGCAGGAAGAGCAAAGGGTGCCCAGCCACACTTTAACCCAGCACCTCCCTCTGCCCATGACCTGACCCCTTGTTGCCTTTGTCCTTGCTGGCTCTGACCCATCTTTGCTGCTGAGATCAGCAGCCCGAAATGCGCCTTGCAGGGGCAATGGCCTAGTCTCTTCCACCTGCTCCTTCTGAGTCTCTCTGCTGGCCGTCCTGCCCCTGGAAGAATCTCGTTCTTACAGCCTCCTTCTAAGGTCTAAGCTTCTGGACACACACATACACAGAGAGATACATACATATGCACATATATGTGTATTGATATGCATTCACACATTCATACAAACAGACATGCATACTCAGTCACAGCTACATACATTCATATGCATATACATGCACCTGCAAATACAGTTCTTTTTTATTATTATTATTATTTTATGCAATTGTGTGTGTGTGTATGTATGTATGTATGTATGTATGTGTGCAGGTATGAGTGTGTGTGTGTAGAACCACGGGCAAATTCGGGAAATACCATGGACTGCCTCCACCTCCTCCTTGTTTACTCTGCCCGGGGATTCACAGGCTCCACCCTACCAGGACCAGAAACGCAGGCTGCCCCTGCTTCTGCCCGGCGTCTATACGGGGGGGGGGGGTCTAGGATCCGAACTTAGGACCTTCTGCCTGTAAGGCAGAGGCTTAACCCCTGAGCCACCTCTTCAGCCCCTGCAAATACAGTTCTAAAGACATTTTATTTATTCTTAGAGAGGTGGGGAGATCAGAGGGCTCCAAGGATCAAACTACTCAAGTTGCAGATTTATGCACAGGTGCCTTTATCCAGTGAGCCGCCTCATCAGCCATACACTTACACATTTATGTTCACACACAGACAGACGCGCACAAGCACACGCATACACACTTTCTCATTTCAGATGTGCAGGCACAGCCTTTAGAAACAGAGATGGTCACTTGGATGCCTTGCAGTTCACTTGAGCCTCAGCACAGCTCCAAGCTCAGGGACCTTACTGGTCCAGGTCACAGGTGAAGCCCCCGCAGCTCCCTTGCCTGTGTTTCCAGGAAGCAGCAAAGTCTGAATCCTCGGCCCAGTCACTGTGCTGCTCCAAGATCTGTGTCAGGGTTGGTTTGGTCAGCAGCTGTCCATCACTGAAACCTCAGGCACAGGCACAATCCATGCCTACTCCCTTCCTGATGCTGTCCCCCACCCACAGAGGCAGTCAGCTTTGCATGTCTACTAACCACAGTGAGGCTCTCTGGGTCCTGACCGAGAGCCTTGGCTTGCCTGAGCTTTGACCAATTCCCACACTGTCCCTAAACCCATCAGTGCGTTTGTAACATGCAGCCTTCGCAATGCTTGTCCCCCGGATCTGTGTACGGATCATCCTGCCGCACCCCCGGGGAAGTCTGATCACCCCAGTCTGTCTTCAGCAATAGCTCTAGGTGAGCACGGTCAGAATCGCCCTGACTCTTGATGTCTCTTCTTAGTTATTTTTCCTCTGTTGACTCAACCTGGTCCTTGGCTGCAATTATCTACTTCTCCATGCTGCACACAATCTTGCTCCCTACCACCCAATCTGCCTATGCAGTCCCCTGTACCCATGACAGCGGTCCTGATGAAATCTTCCTGTGATTTCCAGTGAGCGATGACTTTTTGGGCATGCCCAGTGCTGCCTGTTCTGTGTGTTGTTGGTCTTTTGTGTTTCTTGGTCCAAGTGGACTTAAACAGCTCGTTGCTACTTTTATGTGTGCTCAATGTGTGCAAATGTATACTAAATTTGCATTAAAAGCCACATATTTAAAGCAATTTAAATGCTTTAATGTGAGGCTGGTGTCCAGCAGGCCAGGGACCAATGCCCTGCCCCGATACTCCAGAAGCATAACCTTGGAGACTATAGTTACATTCTCTAGTGTGTGTAGCTCCTGACAGCCCCCCAAAGGTCCACATGCTAAAGGTCCTGCTTGGCAGCACTATGGAAAGGCAGAAACCAAAGTGGCATCATGTCCTCAGAAGGGACGTGGGACCCCTTCCCTTGCCCCCTGGCCATGCAGCAAGTGGTTCTGTTCTGCACTGTGCTCTTGCCCAGATGGGCTATTTTGCAATCAGTCTAACTGATCATGGACTGAGACCATGAACTAAAGTAAACCTTTTATCAGTTGATTATCTGAGGTCCTTGTTGCAGTAACAGGGAGCTAGCATATGCTTAGCTCCCAAGTCTGGAAGACCCAAGTGATGTATCTGAGGAGACTATGGATTAGTTCATGAAGCAGCTAGCACGCCTATCTTATTGCTTGTTATTGCTGGTTCAACTTTGCTAGTCATATGTGTCCAGAATTTTGACTATTTTCTCTATATTTTATAATTTATTAACATACAGTTTTTAAAAATAATCCCTTAATGGAATTGGTAAGATGACTCAGCACAAACCCAACCACCTTCAATTTCTGGAACCCACAAGGTGGAAGATGAAAACTTATTCCTCAAAGTTGTTCTAACACGCGTATATATGTACATTCATACGTGCATGCATTCGCACCTGCACATCAACAAATACGAAAAAAGAAATAGTCCCTAATGATCCTTTGAATATCTTTTGTACCCACTGTAATATACTAAAAGGTCCCCTCAAAAGAAAATTCCAGGACCAGATGGCTTTACTGCTGAATTTTAAGGAAGAACACCAAAACTCCTAAAATTGTTCCACAGGCTGAAAGGGAGCCAAGCCTTCTGCACTTGCCAAGGGTCAGCGGCTGCAACAGCTACAGACCCGTAAGTTCCCAAAAAACGCAGGCATAGGTCACAGCCAAATATTTGCCAATAGCCTCAATAGCATGTTAAACAAATTGTATACCATGATCGTGTCAGTTCATTCAGGAATGCAAGGATGGTGTAATGCACGGAGATCAGCAAACAGTCCATCATATTAACATAGTCAAGGCAAAATTCATGTGACCATCTCAACAGATGCAGGGTGAAGACCCTTGGATAAGGACTTAAAACCTCTTCACTACAAAAGTCTGAACAAATTAGGCACAAAGGATTGTAGCTCGACACAATGAAGGCTACAGATAACAAACCCACATCAATGTCATACTGAACAGGGAGAACTGAAAGCTTTTTTTCTAAGATCAGACCAGACAAGATGTCCACTCTCACTGTGCTTATTCAGTGTGGTGCTACACAGTCATTGAGAGAAAGAAATTAAAGACACAAAAACAGAATGGAGGAAAGTGAGCAGATGATGTGATAAACATAGAACCCAGCAGCCAGGGCCTGAATCCTCACACATGAGAGAGACACAGAACCCGGCAGCCCGGGTCTACATCCTCGCATCTTCAGCAGTTGATTGGCAACAAAGGTGCCAAAACTACAAGAAGGTACTGAGGAAACTGGTGGTTCACATACACAAAATTGAAATGTGATGCTTATCTTTTACTCTAGACAAAATGAGCTCAAAATGGAACAAAGATTTGAATACAAGACTCCAGTCTTTAAAACTACCAGAGAAAACAGAAGGACTTCAAAATGTTAGCACAGCAGCAATTTTCTGAAGACGAGTGCAAAGGCTCAGAAGCCCAAAGCAAGAGCAGACAAACAGAATTACGTCAAATTAGAAACCTTCACCTCGGAGAAAGCACTCAACCAACAGGCAATGTGAGATGAAAGCGACCCTTTGCTCTCGCTTATCAGAGGGAACGTGCTTGGCACCAGAGCTCAGAAAGTAAAGACAGCACAAAACTGGGTAATGCAATTAAAAATGGACAAATTGCCAGGTATGGTGTTATATGCCTGTAATTACAGCATTCATGAGCCTGGGGCAGGAGGATCATGTACACACACATACAACAGGCATGTACACACAGATATACACACTCACATATGAGGGAGATGAAACACAGAGGGCAATTATATGAAAAATGCTCAATACCATTAGCCAGTAAGGACTAGAGACAGAGCCAAGACTCTAGAGAAAAAGACCCTTCTTTCTATACTATTGGCAGGAACGGAAATTAATACATAGCTACTATGGCAAAGAGAAGGTTGCTCAAAAAACTAAAAATAAGGGGCTAGAGAAATGGCTCAGGGAGTAAAACTCTGCCTCAAAAGCAGGTCCCATGTAAAATCGCCAGGTGGAAATGGCGGCAGCCTGCACTTGCAGCCAGCCCTGGTGGGTGGAGCCTGGGAAATCCTAGAGCAATGCAAAAAAGAGGTAGAAGTAATCCAGGATGATTCCTGAAGTCACCCTTGGCACTCCACAAGGACACATGTGCCCTCTGACACACACATACACACACACGTACACACACACGTACACACACACATACACACACAAATAAAAATAAAGTAATATTTTTTTATTATTATTATTTTTTATTCAACTGTGTGCATGTGCATGTGTATGTGCGCGCGCGTGTGTGTCTGTGTGTGTCTGCGTATGTGTAGAACCACGGACGAATTCGTGAACCACCATGGACGCCTCCACCTCCTTCTGCCCCGGGATTCACAGGCTCCGCCCTACCAGGACCAGAAGCGCAGGCCACCCCCGCTTCCGCCTGGCGTCTATATGTGGGATCTGGGATCCGAACTCAGGACCTTCTACCTGTAAGGCGGAGGCTTAACCCCTGAGCCACCTCTCCAGCCCCAAAAATAAAGTAATATTTTTTAAAAAATAAAAAATGTACCTACCAAAGGAGAGTGAACCAGCAACCAAGAGAGATGGCTGCAGATCCATGCTCTCTGCATACTATTCAGACAGCCAAGATGAGAGCAACTACAAGTATCTATTGGCTGAAGAATAATTAAAGAAAACATGGTATATTCAATCTGAGGAGTATTATTCAGTGTTGTGATTGATACAGGTGTCAGGTTGACAACTGCAAGCTGAGCTTTGGGCACAACTGTGAAGAATTGCTAGTTATAGCAAGCTCTTGAGCAAGCCTGCAGGACATTTTCTAATTGATGGGGAAGCCCCAACCCATGATGGGTGGGACTATTGCCTGGGCAGGTGAATAAGATGGGGGAGGTAGTTGCCCTACTTCTTTAGCTGGTTGAGTAAGTTGGCATACTTCAGAATACTTAACCAGACATGTCTGGCAAGTGAGGTTTGCTCCTCTTTCAACAGTCCTGTGGATATGGTGTGGCAAATTTTCATGGCCTCTGGTGTTGCTATAAGCTCTCCTGCCAAGCTGAACTAAGAAATGTAACCAGACACTTGTTAAGTCAGAAAAAAAAAAAAACAACCTTATTCCCCAAGTTCTTTTGGTCGTGAATTTATCAGCAACAAACAGGCAAACTGACAACTGTCATGGTTTCGGTAAGAAATGTCCCTTTCAAGCTCATACTTGGAATACTGAAACCAGCTGGTGACAGTCTCTTGGGAGGTTGTGAAGACTTGAGAGGTGGGGCCTAAATAGGGAAATCATCACAGGGCTGTGCCTTTGAAAGTTACAACAGGTCCTCAGTCACCTCCTCTGTGTCTGGTGCACCGTGAGGTGCGCTGCTGTGTCATCATGCTCTCACTAAAGCCTCTGAAGCTGGGAGCCACAGACAGTGTCATCATTTAGGGTGGTATTCTGGTCATGGTAATGAGAGAAGCTACGGAGGAAATGAAGTTCTATCATTTGCAGACCATGTTCAACCAAATAATCCAAATACAGAAAGGCACATTTGGTATGTGTTCTTCTATGTGTACAAACTTGCATACCAGAAGGATTATCAAGGACACAAGGACACGAAGCAACCACTGAAAGGGGTAAATCCTGCCATTCACATATCTGATAAAGAGTTACAGAAATAGCTATGGCATTTAACAACAATAAAAAGACAAACCAAATTTGCAAACCAATGAAAGCATGCTCAACAGTCCTATCACTAGAGAAACGCAGACGAAAGCCAGTGACATGATGTCATGTCCACTAGGGTAGCTACTACCCAAACCCACAAAATAGTATGGGCTGCTGAAGACACGGAGAGCCAGAACCTTTGAGTCCACAGGTCAAAGTTTGCAGCAACTATGCAAGAACCTGATAGTTCCTCAAGCGGATCCTAAACCCCATGTAGAGACACGGAGCGGAAGCTGGGCATCCTGCTTTTTCGGTCCTGATAGGGTGGAGCCTGTGAATCCCCGGACAGTGTAAACAAGAAGAAGGTGGAGGCAGTCCATGGTGGTTCCCGAATTCGCACGTGGTTCTACACACACATACATACATACACACACTCACACACACGCACAATTGAATAAATAAAAAAATTAAAATTAAAAAAATTAAAACATTAAACACAGAATTTTATAATCCAGCTAGTGCTATTCTTGGCATAGACACAAAGGAATTGAAAATCTGGGCTTCAAAAGCTACTGATCCAGTCATGTTTGTAGAGCACCATCCACAACCCAGATGCTGCTCCACAGTTGAACACTAAAGCAAAATGGTTCGTATCCATACATGATGGGATGTCATTCAGCTTGAAAAAAAGAGATGTTAATACACTCAATGACAAGGATGAGGACATTACGCTCCATGAGGGAAGCCAGCTTCAAAGAGACCAATATGTATAACTGAATTAATCTGAGCTATCTGGTTGACAGAAACAGGGCTGGGGGAAGAAAAGGGGAATTGCTGAAGGGGTACAGAGTTTTACTTTGAGCAGGGGGTGTTATGAAGGTCTCTGACCCAATGGAAAGTTCTAGAGATAGTTCCCACGACAGAACAATCTAGGTCATCTCTCACATAACAGAATGTTCTAGAGATGGCTTAGAAGTCAGACAGTTCTGGAGATCTCTCACACCACACACTGCCCCAGAAATTTCTCACAGGACAAAGTTACAGAGATATCTAATTGTGGTACTATCGATTCAGGGAGGCCCTAGCCCGGGCTCCCGAATGCAGGAGGTCTGACTACAGATAAGCCTGAGAAGAAACCATACAGGCAGTGGGGTGGACAACCAAATGGCAAGCGGATGAACAACCAAATGGGAAGGAGGGATGAACAACCAATGGGAAGCAGCCATCTAACCTGCACACCCAGTAAACAGCTGAATGATGGTAGCTGCTCCCCCCCCCCAGCAGAGGGGTGGCCACACCTGATTGGACCCCGACCCTATGTAAGCCCAAACACTTCCTGAGTAAAGTTGAGTCTGCAGCCAACTCGTCTGCCTGCTGCTTCTCGCCTGACTCCCGGGGTCTGGGTGGTGAGCCCGTCATGGGTGGTGAGCCCGTCACTGGCTTGCCCATTCGCCTTGCACCCATGAGGCCCCGCTGTTTCCCCTCTTCCCCCAGCTGGCCCGGCGGGGGATTCAGCAACATCTAACGCACCAACATGGGGCGGTGCTGCCTTCGGTGTAGACGAGACACCCATTCTGGTAAGGTTCGGTGAGCGGCTACTTTAGTTTTGTGTTCCTGTACTTACGGTGCCTGAAGGTGAGCAGGTGGCCCCCTCCTCTTCCCCTTTCCCAGTTTGTCCTTGGGAACACGGACACTCGCTCGCCTGATTTGGTGATGATCAAGGAGCCCCTCTTAAGGTTAGGAACCCAATCGCTTGCTTGACTTGCTGATAATCAAGGAGCCCCAATCGCTCATTTGATTTCCCCACGATCAAAGAGCCCCTCTAAATTAAGGCTTTTCCCAGAGAGTTCACATGAGAAATTGGTCCCCTCAGAACTCAGAGCCCAGGTTGGATTATATTGAATCGGCCTGACCGGGGGCATCCAGGAGAGTAACGAACCCCGGGGGTCCCTCACTGAGCACAGGATGCTTAGATCTAAAACACCTCTGCATATGTCCTGCAATAGGTCTCTCCTTAAACACTGGTTACCCCTTTGGGAGTTGTTTTCACTTTGACCTTGATCTAGTCATTGCTTTTTATTTTCTGAGCTTTTGCCTTGTCCCTTCGCCTCCTAGTCATCTCTGCTCCATTAGGGAACCTTTCCTCTCCATAATGAGTAATTTACCATCCCATCAGAAGGCACCTCAGCTGACTGCCCTTAAGGCTCTACTAGACTTACGTAGGAGATACCAAAGGACTTAGAAGATTTTTGGGAGGAAGCTTTAATCTTAGCACCTTGGATTTCCTCAGAAAATGTCTGGGAGCCACAGATCAAGATAGAAGTGCTTTTCCTGGCCCATAAGGGGGAAGTCCAGGAAGGCCATATGCTTCTGGCCCCCTTTGTTCCCATCCTCCTAGTCGTCATAGGATCCTCCACTGAGGAAGTGATTAGTTGCTACAATGTAACTTGAGAGAACCCAAAATTAGTCCTTTGTTTTTCCTCCAGATCTGCATCCCTCCCCTTCCTGGTTGAGGACTCTGCAGAGGGCTCGCAGGTCCATGTGGGGGGCATTCCACCCCCTCCTGACATCCCCTTCCCTCCGCTTCTTCCTATAGCTCTTAACTCCCCCTCTTTCCTGGCTATATTTTCTACTTCAGATGATACTGGTTTCCCAATAGGTGTCTTAAAATCTCTCCTAGAGACTAGAGGACTCAAGGTTAAGACTGTTGGCCTAGAGGAATTTTAGAATGATGCTATGGTTTTAGCACCTTGGATCCCATCCCCAGAGAAAATGTGGGAATGGACCTATGGATAAAGATGCTTTTCCTTGCTAGATGTTTTTCATATTTAAGCTAAGCTGCTGGACTTAACTAATATGAAGTCTGGTTTTAAATAAGGTTTTCTTAAATGTTAATCCACCGTTGATAAAGCTTTCAAGGGTAATTTTAAGACAGTTGCTGGTAAATTGTACAGTTGCCAGTAAAATGTTGTTCATGTGTTTGTATGTTTATATGTTCTGTGTTTACATGTTGTGTGTCTTGTGTCTGTGGCCACTTCTATTTTTTATTTCTACTGTGTGCTAATATTAAAATTTTGGCATGCTATTTTTAAATACATGTATGCATACTTAAATATAAGAACAAATAATTTTGATAACATCTAAAGCCTTAACTACTTATGTTTTATATCAAGCACTGTTGTTTTTCTAATAGATTGTAAGTTTTCTTTCATACAAGTTTTCTTAAAGGTTTTTTCATATATTCCCGAAATAACAAAGCTTGCTTTCCAGGTCCTCAGATCATCCATTCAGGCCTTGGATATTCCTAAGATCACCAAAGGCCCGTTGTAAGCCTGGCTGTCCTCTATGAAAGCTATGACTTACTAACTTACAATTGTTAGGTTCTGATTTATGTCTCCCCAGCTCTTCTGGATCGTTTCTCCACCTGTCCTGCTTACAACCTCTCTGCCTGCCTCTGCCCTGACAAAACCTCCTTTTCTCTGCCACTGCTTGAGTTCCCCTTTGGGACCATGATTCCTTCTCTGTGGTCTCATGACTGGTAGTCAATGATGGGTAAGGCTCCACACGAGGGTGGTGACCAACCTAAGACAGGCACAGTCGCCTATATTCCACGCAGCTGAAGAGGCTCAGGGTTGCCCCAGCTATCATGGTCCCCACTGAAAAAATTTTATAAATAAGTGTGAAATTGTGGCACTATCAATTCAGGGAAGCCCTAGCCCGGGCTCCCCGAATGCAGGAGGTCTGACTACAGATAAGCCTGAGAAGAAACCATACAGGCAGTGGGATGGACAACCAAATGGCGGGCGGATGAACAACCAATGGGACGGAGGGATGAATAACCAATGGGAAGCAGCCATCTAACCTGCACACCCAGTAAACAGCTGAATGATTGGTGGCTGCTCCCCCCTCCCCTAAGCAGAGGGGTGGCCACACCTGATTGGACCCCAACCCCTATGTAAGCCCAAACACTTCCTGAGTAAAGTGGAGTCTGCTGCCAACTCATCTGCCTGCTGCCTCTCGCCTGACCTGGAGTCTGGGTGGTGACCCCTCGCAGGCTCGCCCATTTGCCTCGTGCCCACGAGGCCCTTCCGTTCCCCCCCCCCCCGTGGCCGGGCAGGGGACTCAGCAACATCTCACACAATAAAACTTTCCACAGGATAGACCATTCTGGAGATCTCCCACAGGACAGAGAATTCTAACTATCTCTGACACGACATGACATGACAGAACGTTCTAGAGACCTCTCCGTGCAGCCCACTGGGGACACCTCATCACGCTATGAAAACACTTCGGCTGCATTCCCGAAGAGGCACGAAAACACTGGAGTCGATCCCAGAGCCGCCTTCCGGTGCAAAGGCAGGGTCAGCTCCCGATGGCCTCTGATCCAGAAGGGAAACTGAGGGCAAAAGAGGGAGCCACCGGAGATGGACAGGGGTCACTCGGGCCCCTGGACTGGAACTCCCCCGCCTCCCCCGGCCTCGGCCGGCAGGCAGCCTCACAGCTCGCGCCTCCTGGACTCCTACGGCACGTGGCGGTCTGAGCGGGTCCTGCTATTGGCCACGGGGCAACGCTGGCCTCTGCGTCAGCACGTCTGCGAACCCACTGCCCTGTGGGCATTCGCTGCCGGGCCCACTGTGGGGGCGGAGCTCGCCCAGGCACGCGGTGGTAGGGTGTGGCCACTGAGCAGGGTGTCCCCGTGCCGTGTCCAACCCACCAGAGCCCAAGTGGACACGAGCCATGGGCGCTCCGTTGCCGCGTGTCCAGTCTGCCGAGCAAGGGGCTCTGGGGAGGAAGGCAGTGAGCATGATGCGCCCCCACACCGGCTCCCCGCGGTGGCAGGTGCTCTTCCCCAAGCGTGGACAGGCTCCGCCGTATGAACCTGGATGGCGGGAGCCCAGTGGAAGTGACCCTGTCTTCCTGAGCTTTTGGAAGATCCCCGCTTACTCTGCACACGATGGAAGGGGCCCTGCTTGCTGCTGTGTTCTCTCTCCCTTAGCCACGGAAGCCAGCAGCCAGGAAGCCACAGCGAAGTCCCTGCAGAGAAGCCACAGGCAAGGTGGCGTGGTGGCCTGTGGCCCTTGGGCCAGCTGCCAGGTCACTGAAGACGCCTCCAGCGCCCAAGGCTCCCTGCAGCCTTCAAGCCTTCCCAGCTGGCACGGACAGGCAGACCTACTCTGTGACCCACCTGAAGAAGCTGTGAGCATTTAACTACACTTGAGGGTTGGAAATGAACCCTAGGGCCTTGCACATGCTAGGCCAGGGTCCTGCCAGCTGAGCCGCATCCCAACCCCGGGATTATTGCTTTTAATATTTCACTTAACCATGCCCTTAACTTTGCAAGCTGAACTTGGCCGTGTCGAATGATTTTATAGTTATTCCCACAACTATTGATGACCTTCAGGAAGTTTGGGGTGGGTGGTCTCAGTGCACAGCTCACCACGCCCAGCAGACAAGGCCAAGAAGGTGCTTTCTGCTCCAGCACAACTTTGCAGTGTAGTTTCAGACCTCAGGGCTCTCTGTTTCTCAAGCCCTAGGCAGTGCTCCTTCTGTGTGTGTGTGTGTGTGTGTGTGTGTGCGTGTGTGTGTGTGGTGTGTGAGAGAGAGAAACTGGGGTTCTTCACCTCCAGGTGGGGGGGCATTGAACTGCCCAAGTAGGATCCAGATTTCTCAGTTGCCAAACTCTTGCTCTGGGCATTTAACTAAGTTCTGGAATACTCACCTTGAGTGGAACTGGTGCTCAGAACCTATGTGGCTTCAGAGCAAAGGCTTGCTCATCCTCGGTCACCTTTTTCCTCTTGCAGCTGGACCCGTGATTGATGGCTGGAGCCGAAGCAGCCTTCTTGATCACAAGAGGAAAGCCACATGTTGAAGCTTTGTTCCTGCTGTCTGTGGAGCTGTTTGCAACCCTAGCCTGGATTTCTTCCAGATAGGAACTCACCACCCAGACTCGGGGGCAGTACAGTGGAGGCGCGCTGTCCTCTGAGGGGTGAAGAGGCTCCTATATGCCTTTGGCCCCAGGTACCTTCCTCCTGCCCTCGCTCACTGAGGTGCAGCCTTCCACCTTCTTCAGAGACACCTTCCTACAGGGCTCAGTGTCTGGGTGGTCACTGTGTTGTACTTTGGACATCAAGCAGGCCCAGGAGGCTAGTTATTTAGAAAAAGACTCAGAGGTGTGCCTCCCACCCTGAGCGTAGCACTTCAGGGGTCTAGCCTTGGCTCTTTCCTCCCCTCAGCAAAGAAAGTACCAAGAAAAGAAATCTAAGGTAGAGGTCTCTGTATTCCTGCTTAGAATCACACTGAGAAAAGATGCTGTACCATGTCTGTTGCTTTTGCCACATGGAAGTAAACATGTCCCCTAAATTTGGCTGGAGAACACCCCCCACCCCTCCCTCCCTGGTCCATGAAGGTATCCAGAGGCGTCTCTTGCCGCTCCTGGCTGTATGGGTCTCACAGAGACTTGGCCTTTCACCTTGGCGTGAGAAGGTTGGTTTCTTCTTTTTTTTCTTTTATTTTTATGTGTTTGGGGGAAGAGCATGTGTGTGTGTGTGTGTGTGTGTGTGTGTGTGTGTGTGTGTGTGTGTGTGTTTGAGCACAATGCTTGAGTAGGCACATTTGGGTAAGTGTATGTACATGGATGTTCTTAATGTGTGTGTCTGTGGAGGCCTAAGGGTGATATCAGAAATCATCCGTGGCTTCTATATAGCTTTGGCCCCAGGTACCTTCCTCCTGCCCTCGCTCACAGAGTACATACACCATTAGGGCTAGTCTAGCTAGCCAGCTTGCTCTGGAGATTCCCAGGTTCTGCCTTCCAGGACTAGAATTACAGGTGGTCAAACACACTAGCCCAGCATTTTTATGTGGGATCTGGGGTCCCTTTGTTTGCAAGGTACCACTAAGAAGTCTCACCACCCCAGTTAGTCTCTTTAAACACACGCACGTGCACACATGCACGCTTGCAACAAGGCTGTGTGCAGCCCAGCACACTGAAGCGCTGGCAGTGAGGTAAGTGGGTGGTCGCTTGTACAGCAGCCACAGCCTGGCACGGGCCTCTGACGTGCCCACAGCTCATCGTCTTGGCTGCTTCTCCCAGGTCTGTATCCAGTGACGCTCTGCCTTCCACACACCGTGGTCTGCCACTTCCTCAGAGTAGGGGTTTCAAGAGGCTTCCTACCTCTTTCATATGAGCACATGCCACAGCTGGCTGGCTGGTCCCAAGAGGAAGGCAAACAATTACAACAGACCCCAGTTCAGCATCCCAGTCAGGCCCAAAGTATAGCAGAACCCTCTCTTGTCCAGCAGCGCAAGGAACAACTTGAGCCTGTGTGAGCAGACCCCGGCCACATGCAGCCTCCCACAGTGATACCACCATCTTCAGGTGCCTGGTGGATGGCACAGCTGTCACACATCTGTCTTATATCTGGCCTTCAGCTGACCGCTCCGACTTCTGATGATCATGTCATTCATACTGAAAGGTACCTCTTTCCTATCGCTGGACCTATTGTCTCTGTTGCACTGTGCAGCGTGCCATGGTTTGGATGTGGTATGAGCATGTCCTCCAAGAACTCACAAACTGGAATCTAATTCCTGCTGTGGAGCTGCTGAGGAGGCAGAAACTAAACCTGGCTGGTGCTTAGAGGTGGGACTTGAGTGGAAAAGGGTTGGATGAGGTATGGGGCGGAGCCTGGTGGATGTGGACTGAATCCTCATGGCTTTTTTAAAAAAAACTTTACTATGTGTGCATGCGCGTCAGAGGGCACTATGTATCTCTGTGGAGGACCAAAGGTGACTTCAAGAATCATCCTGGATTGCTTCTACCTCCTTTTTGCTTCACCCTGGGATTTCCAGGCTCTGCCCATCAGACCAGGACTGGAAGTTCCTACCAGGGTCCTGAACTCAGGTCCTTCTGCTTGAGAGTCAGAGTCTTAACTCCTGAGCCATCTTTCCAGCCCCCACATGGCTTTATAAAAACCTAAACTCCTGGAGAGCTGACTCAGGAGTTAAAGCCTTTGCCTTACAAGCCAAATGACCTGAATTCAGATCCCATGTAAAAATGCCAAGTGGGAGTGGAGGTAGCCAGGGAGGATGGCCTTGAGGGAAGGGGCCTTGAGGGAGGGCTGCCTGAGCAGAAGGACACGGCCCCAGGCATCGGGCGCTGCAGGGCTCAGCCTCAGGATTAGCTTCCAGTCTAGGAAGAGGTACATGAAACCTAGGAAGCTGCAGGGGGGAAGCCACTGTGACTTCAGATTGGTTTGTCTCTTATCGCTTGGTACTTAATCAGCAGTGGCTGGCACTGGAGGCCGCTGCTGGGTAGTTAATGACCTGTGAGTGAGCGTGGAGAAGCTGCTGAGGCACGCGCCAGCCTTTGCAGGGAAGCCTTGCCTTCCAAAAACCCATTTGCAAGAATGACAGGTCTCAATGCTGGAGAACATTTGCTTTAATCAAACGTTGATAGAAGAGTGGACTAAGTACCTCACTCCTTGGGGTGAAAGGGAGGTGCTAAGAGAATGCTCACACAATGAGGAGCAAGACAAAGCCACCAGTAAGGGACTGCAGGTTTGTCCTGGAGCACAGCTGCTGGCCTGCAGGAGTCCCACTCCCAGGACCACTACGAACTCCTCGAACCCTTGAACCAGCTCTCTGCACCACATCTCTGCTCCCTTCCTCCCCGGGAAGGCAACCTTACAGCAACAGACCAGCTTGGGAACTGAGGCCCTTCCTTGTACATCCAGGGAGGGAGTGGGCAAGTGCATCTGCACCAACCACAGACAATCTTTCATGCAAATGAAGGACTGTGTGTATGCATTCCGCTTCTGCGCCAGTGGCCAAGGCTCTGCTTCAGAGTTCAGAGAGGCCGGGTCTACCCTCTGTTCAAACTGCTGGGCACCAGGTCAGGGACTAGCTAGCACCTGTCAATCATAGCCAGCCCACATCTTAGCTCACTGAAAGGGAAAATGAACCCTAAAAAGGAGTGTACTGCTAGCATTAGAGCGGCTTAACACTGTTGAACAGTGTGTCCCCTGGGTCACTTTGCCGATTCATAACCTTCCAAAGAGCTGCAGCCCCCACTGGCCAGTCTCCCTGCTCTCTCTGCATGTAAAGCAGGACACACACAAGACACAGGAGTCATAAAGGTGAGACAGGACCCCCAGCCATTCCACCACCACTTGCACCTGCCCTCTGAATTCTGGGTGCCACCCCCAACTACTGTGACCAAAGCCTCATCTGCACCTGTTAGCCTTAGCAGGTTTTTTTTTGTTTTTGTTTTTGTTTTTTTTTTTTGCAGGACTCCATCCTAACTGGAATGTGGCGATTCCAGGAAGGACCACGTGCCCTGAGTCCCTATGGCCTTGGAACAGAACATTCTTTCACTCTCACTATTCTTTCTTAGCAACGTCTGAGGGCCATGACAGTCATCCCTGCCCAGGGGACCCTCTTAAGCCTTCCTGCCCCCCATCATGCTGTCCAAAGCAGCACTCTCCTAGTCTGACTTTATCCCTCTTCCTCCTTAAGGCTCAACCATGGCTCCCTTGACCTCCAGACCCTCGGCTCTAATAAACTAGCATTTCCACATCTCTCCCTCTAGTTAGCTTACCTTTATAACAGACATCCATGTCAACCTTACACATTGTTGTAGAGTTAGTCTCCATTCCTTTCTCTGCTGCCTTAGCACACCCCACTTACACCCTGATCAGTGACCCGGGATTCCCCACCTGCCCATCTTGAAGGGTGTGTCTGCAGTCCAGCGTAGATGCTTACCCAAAGTGGCAGCACCAAGGGATCTGGGGCAGCATGACTCACAACCCAGCTGTTCTCCAGAAGTGGACACTGTGGGGCAGACATGTGATGCAGGTGAGCATCTGGGGCCCATGCTGACATAGTCCACCCCACATGTTCCCTGCTCAAGACAGCCCATGGCTCAGGTCCCAACACAGGGTGCTGGGGACCTGCACGAGGGGAGGAGCCCCAGCCACCGAGGTAAATAATGCACACATGTGACCATAAGACAGACCCCCTCCATCCCTCCAACCTCCTGATTATGCTGTTTGTGCTTCATTTAAGGATGAAGAAAAGTTGTATTAATATGGCTGGAAAGCACTTCCTCAAGGCAAACTGGTACATCCAGTTAGGGACAAAGAGCAGAGGTCACAAGGCCCAGTCCATTCTCTAGCATGGATCTGATCAGATGTGCAGTCCAGTCAGAGATGCTGGTCACATATGAGCACAGCAGACAATCTCCACGCCAGTCACAGTGGCCTGTGTGTTTGGAGCTTACCCAGCCGCTGCTGGGGTCGATGGGAAAGAGTCACTTCTAGAATGTTCTTACCTTGCATGAGTCACGATGATCCTCACATCAGCTGAGTCTCTAGGCTGGCTACCCTAGTCCCCTCTCTGGAGCCGTTCCCCTCAGAATCCAGTCTCCCCAGTTCTTGGCCTCCACCAGTGCCCAGCCTGTGGAATGTGAGCATGGATCCACATGCAGTAGAACCCCATGGCAGGGACCCCAAGAATGCCAGGGGGATGGCAAGATAGCATTGGTGGCCTAGCTCCAACCAGTGTCTGGCGCAGGTGTACCCTAATAGTGCATCTATGCTCCTGGGGGAAGACAGAGTAAATGATGGCTTCGCATGCAGGGAGCACACAGGGTGAAATGCCCACCATCTCCAACAGCAAATCCTGGACTCAGACACACCCCGTGGGAGGTGCAGCATGCAGAATCCCCAGGTCTCAGGCAAGGCAGGAGAGAGAGCAAGAAGTGACTCAAAATTGGTTGAGTTCTTTTTTTCTTTTTATTGGCAAAGTAAATATATTTTTTATGAAGGACCAAAGAAAATATACATAATTGTAACATATATACACCAGCTTTATAGAATTTTTAATCTCAAATTTACACAAATGTCACGTTATTAAAAGATATTTATTTAGATGCGTACCTATGTACAGTTTATTTACATACATTCATAGGATGTGAAATATACCTGCCAAAACAAGATAGTTCACTCAATACTAATTCTAGACAAGATGAGGAATGCATTTCTAATCAGGCTGGGAGACTCTAGCTAGCTCCTTCACACTGGCTCCAGGCTCCAGGCTCCCTCCCCTGTGACTCAAGGCTGGCGTCTGGAGGTGGGGGCAGGCAGCGATACACGTGGCCAGGGCTGGGTTGGACTTGCTGGTTAACTTTAGCACGTGGGATACGGCCTGCCAGGGATCCCTCTTCCCCTGTCTCCAGCCAAGCCCTTGGCCCAGGGCCACGTTCCACACACTGAAGGTGGCATCTCTCAGCCTGCAGCACCTGTGCCACTGTGCGACCCTGCGCTTCTGGTTTACTTCCTCCTTCCCCCTCGACTGCCTCTGGGAACATGTCACCCTCACTCGGTTCTTCTTGCAGCAGCGCAGTGCTGGCCATGGCGCAGGCAGGGGCTCCAGTGGGAGGGAACTGGGCTCCCACCTGCTTCCAGCTGGCATGAAGGCACGCGGGGCGCGGGCACAGGCCTGCAGGGTCCGGGAACCAGCCCCGGGGACACTGGGCGGCCCTAGGACCTCCTGGGAAGGCAGCTATGTGGGCTCTGGGTCACCTCCTAGGCTCCAGAAGGTGGGTCACATGTCACGCCCCCTGAAGGAGGCAAATAAATTATTGCTTTAAAAAAAGAACAAGCAGTGGTGCCGGGCGCTCAGTTGACGGCGCGCACGGCCCGGCTGCTCCGCGGGAAGCGGTGCACCTTGATGTGCTTGGACAGGTGGTCGCTCCGCGCGAACTTCTTCTCGCACACCGGACACTGGTACGGCTTCACGCCCGAGTGTGAGCGCCGGTGCCGGGACAGCTCATCCGAGCGCGAGAACCTGCGGGACACGGTGGTCAGCCAGGCCAGCGCCCCGCACCATCCACCGCCACTGCCAGGAAGCCACCCCGAGCGACACGACCCGCACAGGCTCTGGGCCCACAGCCTGCCGGTCACCACGCTCACGCCCGTCATCATGCTCACACTTTCCACACGCTCACGCCCGTCACCACGCTCACACTTTCCACACGCTCACGCCCGTCACCACGCTCACACTTTCTACATGCTTATACCCGTCACCATGCTCACACTTTCTACATGCTTATACCCGTCACCATGCTCACACTTTCCACGTGCTCATGCCCTTCCACGCTCACGCCCTTCACCACACAGTTGCCTGGGTTCCTGGGCCCCATGGATTCCATATTCCGGGGCCGCAGTGGCTTATCCCAAGAACCTCATCTTCTTGAGAAGTACCATGCCACTGGGAGGGGGCGGCATCTCCCAAGTCTACAGACGCCCAGCCAGAGGGGACACAGGCCCAGCAGAAGCAGCTGCCTCCTCAGACCACTGAGCATCCTGGCCCTTTCCTTCCACTCATGAGGGAAATGGCTCCTCAGATGAGTCTGCCCACCTTCCCCACTCTGCCATCCTAGAAGAGGTCTCACTCCTGGATGTCTCCTAACCAATCACACACACCCCCACCACGGACTAACAGCTTCCAGGGGGATCTGCATGCCACTGCAAGCCTAGGACCAGGCACCCCACTGGGTAGCCAGGGACCAGAGCCAGACCGAGGGGTGCCAACTGTTCCTCAGCAGGGACCCGAGGCTCTGTGCACCTGGGCCAGGCTCTAACAGGAGATCCTTGTACAGCACCCCCCATGCTCCACCCCCACAATCTGCCCCAGCCTTCCCTAGGTCACTGACACGCTGCCTCCCCTTCCCTCCTCAGGATGACACTGCCCGGGGAAACCCTCCAGCACCTGCATCCCATTCTCTACATTCACAGCACTATGCTAAGGCTCGACCCAGGGCCTCAACACAGGCTCCAAAGGGACCCACTACTGCACGCTCCTCAGTCCCACTACAACGTCAAGTTAATGTCAACCTTTTGCTGATGCTCAGTCATCCTTACAGAGAACCACTCCACAGAAGCAGCCCTGCCTGGTTCTCTCTGATGGGGGGGGGGTCAAAGAGAAAGGCCTCAGCAAGCACCCCAGTATGATGAAGGCCTGACAGGAGCCCCTGGGCAACACGTACACACTCACAGTGAACACGGAAGCACCAGCCCTGACACCATACTCCTAAGCAAGGGCCACTCAATGAGGCAGAATAGGCGGTGTCCAGAGACAGAGGGCCTCATCCTACCCAGCTGGCCCTAAGCTTGTGCCCTGACCCTCTTGGCAGATGCAGCCACAACCCTTCACCCTGAGGAGCACAGAAAGGCTATGGTGTAGGTGCTGGGACAGGATCGGAATATCACAGCCCCAACATCTCATGCTATATGGGGTACAGGACCTGCTTCCAGGAGGGAAAGCTACCACGAGAAGCTGCCCCTCAGTAACATCCCTGGCCTCAGCAGGGCACAGGGATGGTTCTCATCAGAGCTGCCCACTAGCCTGATGGCCACCAGGATGGAGCAGTTAAGTCCCCTCACCCCACCTGTTTGCTCTAGAGACCCCCAGCTTCCTCACAGCCTCCCCTGCCTGGCTGGGTGGTATGTGTTACCAGGACTAAGAGGAGCGAGGCATACAGCTTCCACACTAACACTTTGGCCCCTGGCAGGGGTGGGAAGAAAGCCTCACTCAGGGAGGGCCTTACTTGGACAGTTCCCACCCCACTGGTGTGGTCTTGAGTATCCCGGGCCTCAGTTTCCTCTTTCCCTTCCTGTCAGGCCAGCAGGTCTGCGGTCATGAAGCTACCTTGAGGACAGGCAGCTGAGGGACAGCAGGCCAGAGAACAAGCTGTCCTCAGCTCAGAGTTCCCACAGCCGCCTGGTACCTTAGGGGACGTCCTGCGAGTGAGCTGAGGATGACCCACCTCATGGTCACACAGCAGCCGAGAGAGGGCTGTAGCAATAATCAGAGTGGGTGTGCAAGGCAAGTTGCAGGCTCAGCACTGGTCCGGGCAGGCTGCCAAGCTTGCTAAGACTTGGTTTCCCACCCTAGAGAAAGGGACAACGATGCGCCTACCCCCTGGGATTGCGAACTGAAGGAGACCGGTGTTGAGAGCAATGTTTCAGATGCGGCCATTTAAGAATTGTGACCTCTCGGGCTGGAGAGGTGGCTCAGGGGTTAAGCCTCCACCTTGCAGGCGGAAGGTCCTGAGTTCGGATCCCAGATCCCACGTATAGACGCCAGGCGGAAGTGGGGGCGGCCTGAGCTTCTGGTCCTGGTAGGGCGGAGCCTTGTGAATCCCGGGGCAGAAGGAGGTGGAGGCGTCCATGGTGGTTCGCGAATTCGTCCGTGGTTCTACACATACACAGACACACACACACACACACACACACACACACACACACACACACACACACACACACGCGCACATGCACACGCACATGCACACAGTTGAATAAATAATAATAAAAAAATTTAAAAATAAATAAATTGTGAAAAAAAAAAAAGAATTGTGACCTCTCAACACATGCAGAACTGAGTGCAGCTTGGTATCCAGCGAGCCTGGAGTGCACGGGCAGACCCTTGGAAGCAGAATAGAGGAAGCACGGGCCAGTGACTGTCCACCAGCACCACAGCCACAGCGCCTTTGTGTGAAGAGGTCCTGTTCCTTGAGAAGTACCTGCCATCTGCCAGAATATGACCATCATCAACAGTCAAGTGTCAAGATGTGGAGTGTACAACCTGCTGGCCCTGCAGGGGCTTGTTGGCCGGGAGGTCAGAGTGCATGCCTGCCAAGGGGCAGCTGAGAAGGGAGCCCAGAGAGCTGGCTGGCCACTAGGCTTGAACCCCTCTACCATCCCTGCTTTGTGGCTTTGGGCCTCTGTGGTCCCTCTCTGTCGGCTGTGGATGCAGGCTGTACCTGCCACACAGGCGGCTGATGGCTATTAATATTCACATTAGCGATGCCAGAGCGGGATTCTTTCTGGAAGGAGCGGCCTGGCCACTCTGGAACAGGATGTTCCACTGCAGAGAACAAAGGAGGCCTGTGTCTGTGAGGGAGGCAAGGAAACTTCTAGGAAGGCCGGCAAGCAGCCACTTCCCAGATGGTCAGACCAGAAGAGGCAGTCTGGTGTGAGCCCCTCCCTGCTGCACAGTCATGTCCCAAGAAGGGAGGGACAGGGAATTCTGGATGTGGGATGGAAGCAGCAGCAAATTGGGCAGTAGATTGGTGCAGGAGCCACCTCAACTATAGGTGCTCTAAACTGGGGGGCAGGATGGCAGAACCCCCACAGGTTCTGAGAGCTCAGGGCCCCGCACTAGACCATAGCCAGCCAGGAGATAAAAGAACTGACTGCAAGCAGAGGGCCTTTCCACACCACAGACTCTGGTTAGGGAGAAGAGGAGGGGGCTGGAGGGTGGCGCTGAGTGTGGGGTGGGTAGGAGGTAGACAGAGGTCATGCTTCTGATTCTAACACTCATGAGCCGTGTGACCACAGAGAACTTACTGAATTGCTTTGAATCTCCATTTCCTCCTCTGGAAATGCACCCACCTTGTAGACTAGGTTTGAGAGATAAATGAGCTCGGAGCACTGCGACCGCTCATTCGACCTGTTACCACCACATTTGGGACTGCTGGCTAGTATCTCACAGCCCAAACACAATGCAAAAAAAGAAAAAGCATAGCCAGGGAGCTGGGAGACAGCTCAGCAAGTAAAGTTCTTGCTGCACAAGCTGAGGACCTGAGTTCGCATCTCCAGCGGAGGCAGCAGGTTCCCCTGGGTTCACTGGCCAGCCAGCCTAGCTAAACTGATGAGCGCCAGGTTCAGCGAGACAGCCTGACTCAGACGTAAGTTAAAGAGTGACTGACATTTGGCACACATGGGCAAACACCACACAACACACACACACACACACACATGCACACACACGCACACATGCACGCATGCACGTACATGCATGCACGCAAAAAAAAAAAAAAGACTGACAACGACAGCCTTAAATTAACATGTGTCTGTCTGTAGGATCAGATTGGGGGAAAAGAGTCATTGTTCCATGCCTCAGTTTCCCCTTCTGTAGAATGAAGGTTAGTGCTACGTTCTACAGGACTGCTGTGGTAACTCAATAAGAAAATGCACTGGGATTGGAGTACACAGCAAAGCCTGAGCCCCTGGAAGCATCACAGCACCCACAGCGGCCAGGAAGAGAAAGGTCAGGATGTCTGATCCTGCCTGAGGAGGAAGAAGGCCAGGAGCTCCCTAGACGACCTGTGTCTTGCAATGCTCATCATCACTTCCAGTCCTGTCCAGGCCCCAAGTGGGATCTATCCTCTCATCCCACTACAGCAAGGCTCTTTTGACTCCTTCACCTTTTCCACATGTGTGAAAGTCTCTGTACACAATCCCCAGGCTTAGAGATCCCTGGGGATGTTCTGAGGATTCCGCACCCTAAGAGACCAGAGGCAACTTCCTGGGGCTCCCAGCTGCACAGAGAGAAGCTGTGTGTGACAATGGGGACATATCAAGTGGCACCCCAGCCCTATTGAGTGGACCTTGCATGGGCGAGGAGGGCAGCGCAAGACTCAGGGCACAGCCTGACTAAGCATCACTTCCTTTCACACCTCCTGCCACGGGAAACTCACTGCTTCCTGGATCAACATGTCATAGGTAACCTGCCTCCCAGCTCCCTGTCATGGGCCACACCTCCCTGTCTCAATTCTGCCCTACGTACGGCCTCCCATGCAGATGCCACTCAGACAGACAGTGCCAGTCAGGGAGCTCAAAGGGGCAGGCAAGCCCGTGCCATCAAGGCCAGCGTGACAAGGCTACCCAGGGCTTGCCCATAGAGTCCCTGCGTGTGTGCTTCCCAAAGATACCTCCCAGGTATATCAAGTAGGATACCTTTCAGTCTCTCCTCAGACTCTTGGGGGGGCTGACAGTAATGTCCCATGATGGAGGTGTAGTGAGACTCCCACATAAACCCTGTCTCCAGTAAGAAAACAGACAGGACACAGAAAGTGGGTGGCTGACACAGGGTGGGTTTAAGACTTCTGTCTCCATTGCCTTCTCCAAGTAGGGTGCTATGATGCGCTCGCCTCAGTTGACAGCACCCGCTGGTCACTTTGTCCAGCTCCTCCAGCTGACACCCCCACTGTGCCTGCTCAGTGCACTAAGAGCTATATAGCTCAGAGGAGTGGGGAGAGTAGTTCTGGAGTCCTGTGGGCTCCCAGTCAGTCAGAACGGGGTGGGACAACTCACAGGAAGGGAACTGTGTGGAAAAGCCCTTCTCTGGGCAGCTCTGTGCAGGAAGTGTGGCTGCTGTCATCTCTCATGGTTATGGCTGTCCCTTCTCACACTGCCTCAGCCAACCAATTCCTGCCTAGAGCCAGCGCCACTGGCCCAGAAAACTACCAGTGGGACTGTACCACACACCAGGTACACAGAAACATACGGTCACACAACATGCAGACATACATTCGTGAGGTCCAGCAATATGTTCATGCACATCCATGAGCCACCTGTTCACATTCACACGCATGGCAGCCGAGATGGGCCTGTAGGGCCAGCAAACACCCTCCACGAGGCCCAGAGTGTCTTCCAACCAGCTCCAGGAACCTTCAGCACACGAGCATTTGAAGACCGTGCACAGCACCCCGTGGCCCAGAACAAGGCCACACTGGGATCCCATGTGCCCCTGGCACCAAGACTGGGCAGCCAGATGAGACACCCCACCTTGGAGAGCTGGGTTTCACATACTGCTGTGCAGAGCGGGCCCCAAGTGATCTGCCAGACAGATCTGTCAGTCCGTCCTTGCTCTTGACTGGCCTCTGTGGCTTCTCAGACACACCTTCAAAGTCCCCAGGGAAGAATCAAGGGCCAGACCCGCCCACACATACCTATGAACAATGCTTGACCCTAGTTGTGGTGGAATTTTGGGAATGTGACCCTTTAGTTCAATCACTGGGACTCAAATCCCACTCACAAAACGCTGTGACCTGGGTGAGGGACTTAGCCAGTCAGAGCCCGTGTCGGGAGCCATGGTGGTACTTACCCTGCAGGTGTTGTGCGGCCCCAGGCAGGCCGCCATGCGCCCTGTGCACCATCTGACTCTGCTGTCCTCGGCTGAGCACCCTTCCACTGCAGCCCTGCCCCTCATCCCGTGCCCTGGGTGAGGAGACCTCACCTGGTCATCAAGGACCCCAAAGACCAATTTCTGGCTTTAGTTCCCAGAAGGACAAGCAAGTATCTGGATAATTATGGCAACACCAGTCACTCCCAGCCCCACCACCCACCTCTTGCGACCTTCCTGGTGGGCCTCTCTAAAGGAAGAGAAGGGACCTTGGCCACACACCCCAGTGAGCATACACGAGTACCTCACCCTCTGCCCAGTCTGTCAGTATACTGACCTCCAGCCGCAGCCCGGCCAGGTGCAGGCAAAGGGCTTCTCGCCTGTGTGCCGGCGCAGGTGTGCCTTGAGGTGGCTGCTCTTGGTGTACATCTTGCTGCAGCCGGGGAAAGTGCATTTATGCATTTTGATGAGTTCTGCTGCCGGGTTCTTGGCGAACTTCTGACCCGCAAGGAGGCCTGTGGGGCTGGGTCCCAGGGCTCCAGAGCCAATGGGTTTGGCAGCGATGGGCACGGGGGCAATGCGCACGAACTTCGAGGGCAGGTTCAAGTTGGAGGAGGGCACTACTTGGGGCAGGAGTGCAAAGGTCTGCCCCTGGATATTGACCAGGAGCTGAGCGACCTTGACGCTCTCTGGGGCCTGCCCGGGGGAGGCCGGGCCTGCACCCCCCTCCTGCTTCACTGTGACTGGCTGGATCTGCAGCAGCACAGGAACGGGGCCTTCAGGTGAAGGTCCCTCTCCAGCACCCTGTGCAGTACCCCCACCTGTGCCACCAGGTGGAGGGGTACAGTGTTCTCTCCCGCTAGATCCTGGATGGACATGACTGCGGTGGGGTCCAGCTGGGAGTTGGCCGTGGGCGTCCAAGTCCTCGCCGCTGCTCTCCGGGGCCTCCTTGACCTCTGACTCCATGTTCTCCTCCAGGAACTCCTCGATCTCCTCCAGGGTGGGCTGGAAGGGCCTGGACATGTCATCGGGGTCACCCACCGGGAACTCAGGGAAGCAGAAATGTTCCTCCTTCGCAGGCACTGGAGCCCTCCTCCAGGACCCCCATGTCGCAGGGCCACTGCCATCCCCGATGCTTGCACTGCCGCCGCCACTGCCCAATGTGGCCTGGGACAGCAGGAAATCCAAGATGCTGTCTTGGGTCTCAGCTCCTGGGCCAGGGACGTAACAGGAGCAGAGGGCTTGAGAGTCAGGGCTGGAGCATGAACAGGGGCTGGAGACGTCACTGTCATCCTCAGAGACTGGCGAGGGCAGCATGTGGTATGGCCGCCGGCTGGCCAGCCTGTCACCCAGGTAACCCACCGGGCATTTTGGTGACGAGAAGTTCTCGTCCACTGGAAGCAAGTGGTCCACCATGCTGGCCTGGCCGTGCCGTGGGTGGCTGTAGGGAGGAAACCAGAGAGGCTAGTCAAAAAGACAGAGTCTTGCAGCCCCCACCCCGGGCCACCTGCCCAAGGCCTCCCGTCGCCAAATGTCCAGATCCTGCCTCCATCCCGTGGGAGAGCAGGGCCTGCAAAGAAATTGCACCACACTGTTTGCAAAAGAGCCCTCTCCAGGCTCATTGCACAACCTAGCACTTCTGCTTTCAGATTTTCCAGAATGATCCCGAAAAAGTGCATGCCGAGGAAGGATCCTGTCTGTGAGCAGCAAAGTGTGTGTGTATGACAGGAGTACACTGGGAGAAGAGTCTCTGGTCCTCACAGCTGTAGCAGAGGACCCTAAACGCTGCTTCGTGTCTGTCGACTCTCACAGAGGGGTGGGGGGGATAATGGCCATTTGCCCTCTGACCCCATGTTGCTGGGACTTCTGTGGGGTTGCCAGGTTGAGTAAATAAAAACATGGGTTGCCTACCAGATGTGAGTTTCAGATTTTACAAAATCGACTTCTGTTAACATGAACAGGATGACTTGGCACTCACTGGACGGGACAGCTTAATTTTAATGCTGTTCTTTCCAAGGCTCCCACTTTTCTGGGCTGCCCACATTCTAATCAGGCAAGTACAGTTTGGATATAAATGGCTGAAGCCCACAGGTGCTAGCCCTCAGGGAGGGTCTTCGAACCCCTCAGTCACCTTTCTCCTCTGACCTGAAGATGCATGTGAGCACAAATGCTCACCACGGCGATGGATACTTCTCCCCCCCCCCAGGTGAGGAACAAGACCAGGCCTCTAGAGGCCACAGAAGGCCCTGAAGCCCAGCCTGCAGGTGACCCCCTGGGCCCTTGCACCCTGAGCAGAATGAAAGATGAGGCTGCTTTGACCAGCATGGCAACAGTTTTGTACCCCCCACCCACCGCTGTATACCACACCTCTCCTATTTGGGACACTCACCACCTTGGGTGGCTCGATGGTGCCTGTCGTCCCCTGCAGCTGACATACTCTGCTGTGTCTGCAACTCTCTGTACCATGCTCGGTCCCCAAGCAGGGTCCAGAGGATGCTGATAGAGTGCAGAGGGGAACACCACGTCCCCTGAAGCCAAAGGCCAGGCAAGGCCTTGTGTCAAGCAGCCTGGCTGCAATGGGGCCACCTCTCCAGACCTTTGTCCCCGCCCGTGACCACAGTCAGCTGGGTGTTTGCTGAGGCTGGGGAAGGGGGAACGCTCAGAGGTGAAAGTCAGGGATTCTCCCCCTCTTGTCTGCAGGACCATCCCATAGCCTGGCTTGGCACTGCCCAGTGCACAACAGGCCAGCAAAATCACCTACTATGAACTTGGACAAGTCCCTGCTCCCCTATGCATGCCTCAGTTTCCCCAACTGTCCCACACTTTGATGATCTCTAAGTCTCTCTTCTACTACATTCCAAGGAAAAAAAGCAAGAGCCAAGCCCTGCCAGAAGACCATCTGGCTATTGGGTTTAAATACTCAGCTAAGGATTTAAACTAGGAGTGTGTTTTAAAATACTCTACACCAAAGCACATGCTGGGGAGGAATGGAAATGCCAAACAGGCCTGGCAGGACCCTCATGCCTTTACCCACCCTCCCAACAGACACCTCATCTGCAACAATAGGTGACCTCAGGCAAGTGGCACAATCTTTCTGTTCCCATGCTGAGCACCCCATGTGCTCACATATTCCCAGGCTATGTGCACAAGTATGCCCTGGGTACCAGCTATCAGGAAGGACCTTCACAGAGCAAGTGGTGCTGGGGTGCAGAGGAATGTGGGGGAGGGGTGTGACCTTTCAGGAGCCCAGGACAGGGCCCCACCTAAAATCTCCCCTGAAATGTGAAGGGGATGTGGGACACAAAGCATTAGGCTGCGTTTCACTGTGATGGTGGTGTGTATGAAGGCTGCTTTTAAAGGAGGCTGCGCGCTTGTAGTGATAGAAACCAAAATAGTTACAGCTGAAATGATAGAAAAACCAACAGTGGAAGAATCATGAGTTCAAGGCCAGTACAAACAGACACTGCTGAAAGATGGAAGGAAGGAGATAGAAAGGGAAGGAGGAGAAAACAGGTACCCCAGGATGAAGGCAGACAGAAAGCCCTCCAAGGGCTTCCCAGAGAAAAGATGACAGATTTCTCCAAGCTGCTGAGGGCACAGCCCTGCCCATCCACAGGCTTCACCCTTCAGTTTTCCCAGCCTGGGCTCACCTGCATAAACATGGCCTGGGTCCCAGGGTCTCCCTGCGGAGGTGTATGTCCCTGTGTCCCCCTCCATCCAGGTTGGAGCCTGTCATTCATGTATCAGTTCACAAGTCACCCCCATGTTAGACCACCCATGTTTTAGTCTTCCCAGCAGGTCTTGCTGCAGAAACTATGTCATGCACAGCAGAGCACAGCTATGACTGTCCACACAAGGATTCATCCCAGAGTCAAAAACAAGGTCTGGTAGCTCTTGCTGAGAGGAGTGTGAGTGGAAGGTGACCCCAGGACCCAGGAGTGGGGTGGTCACCCTCAGTCAACAGATCTTAAGACAGAATTGGGTGTCCCTAGGCAAGGGGGGGTCATTGTAGCACCCCAAGCCCAGTAGGGAACTCAGCTTCTCTGGACACAGGCTTTGTAGGGAATACCAGTGCCCTGAAGCTGCTCTGATCCCTGAAAAACAGCAGCACGTGGCGCAGCCAGAGGCGCAGACTGCGTGCAGGGGGAGGGGACACCCTGTTCTGGGCACGATCCCCGGCTGAACTCCGCCCCCTCCCTCGGCCAGCCAGGCCTGCTGTTTATCCTCCCGGGGACACAGCGGCTGTAGGAACAACATGTAATTGATAACAAGCCCAGAGCCGGCCAAGGGCTTGCCATTGGGTCAGCGTGCAAATCACGGGGGGGGGGGGGGGAGTAAATGGGGGCTGCCCTTCAAAATAAGAGTCTCCTTTCTGAGCAGCCCGAAGGCCCCAAAGTTGCCCAGTCCTGCCATTCTCGCACCTGTAGGGTGGCGGGGGTTCCCCAAGAGCCAACTACCCAGTTCTAGAGCGAGAAAAGGCCCAAAGGATTCAATCAAACATTAGGGGACTCATCCCCTTCGTGACAGCACGGGAGGAACAGCCCTGTGCCCTACTGGAAAGGAGGTTCCAAGGGTATCTGAATAGTGGGGAAAGAAAAGGGAGGCGATCGTCCCGAGTGGACTCTTTGTGCCCAGCTGCTCCTCTGAGCCACGTCTCTGGTAACATGGAGTCAAAGACTCTGCGCCTAGGGGGCCACGGGTGTGAACGCCGCGGGTGTGCGCGAACGGGGGTGAGTTTGTGTCGTGTGACTGCGTGTGTGGGCGCAGTGCACGGTGGGGAATACGGCCGTGCCGGCGTCCGCGCGTGGGTGTCCACTCGCGAGTGTGAACGTGCGTGGGGGTCGGCTCAGACCCCTCGACAGAGCCCTGGTGCACAGAGCCCTCGGTCTGCTCCCCTGTCCCCGCCACTGTCACCGCTGCGGTGACCGACAGTAACCCCTGGGCCACCAGCTCTCCAATCTCCCGGCTGGCCCGCCCGCGCACCCTCAGGTCGCCAGGCCCGGCCCGGCGCTGCCATATGGGAGCTCCGGCCCCGAGACGCGCTACGGACACGCTGGGCGTCTGCGAGTGGCCAGACACGGGCCATGCTCCCGCCGCTGGGCCGCCCACTGCCCCGCGCGCCCAGCTGCTCCTCCCGCATTCCCTCGGACGCCCGCGCGGAACTCGGACAGCGCGCCCCGGAGGCCGACGGGCACCCTGGTCACCCCGGGCCGCGTTCCACGCGGCCGTCGTCCCCGCCGCGCCTCTCCCACCTGGACTCACTCGGCGCTCGCCAGGCGAGCGGCCAGGCCCGGCGTCCTGCGGCCCGGGCTGAGCTGGGTGCGGCGGCCCGGCTCGAGTCTGATGGCGGCCGCGGGCCGAGCCGCGGATCCTGTGCTCGCTGGCCGCTGCCCGCGGTGTCTGCGGCCGAACCCTGCGCGCCCGCCGCTCTCCGCGCTCACTCCGGGCCGCTCACGTGACGCCCCGGGCGCCGCGAAGGCTCGCAGGAGGCTCGGCCTCGGGCGCGCGCCCCATTGGCCAGCGCCGCGCGTCATGCGCCCGCCCCGCCCCTGCAAGCCCCGCCCCTCTGGGCTGCGCCTGAGCCGCGCTGCCAAAGCGCCCGGAGCGGCGCTGGGGGATCCGAGCTCTCCGCACCGCGGGCCCCCCGCGCCTTCCGCCATCTCCCGCTCCCCATGTCCTCGAGGACTCGCAGCGTCCACGAGAGTCGCCTCCAGTCTGTCCCCAGGTGAGCCCTGAGACGCGCCCGAGGAACTCCGGAAAGCCTTGCGCGTCCCGAAGTGCGGGCCGCTGGGTGGACGCAGTAGGGCCTCGATGGCTGGATCCGTCCCGCCGCCGCCATCCGTCCCGCCGCCTCACTTTCTCCCGGGTGTGGCGCCTGCGGTTCCTCTGCCTCCCGCTGGAAGCCCGGTCAGGTGGTCTTCGGGATACTGAAGGAGCGCGGGTGCGGCTTTGCGCCAAGCAGTCACCCACCTGCGCGCGCCCACCGCCTTGCCCTCCGCCCGGGCTCCGGGAGGTCCAAGGCTGCTTAAGCCCTGTGACACCTTTCCAAGGACGCGCAGCTCCCAGGTCTGCACAGAGGCCTTCCGGACTCCTTTAGTCCTCACCAAGCCTGGGACGCGTGTACCCCAACTGGAGAGAGGAACCTGAAGCCCAAAGAAACACGTGAGCAGCGGGTGCTCGGCACGCTGCGGTGCCCTTTAGCCCACACTGTGGTTGGCTCTCCCGCCTGGCATGAAGAAACAGGCCAGTCTGCCCAGGGGACATCCTACACCCTCCCCCTGGGCATTTGGACACACCTTTCTCCCTGGCACTTCCTAAAGCTCCCTCTGGCACTGGGAGCAGTTCCCCTGCTTGCACCAGAGCTAGGATTTGTACCAGCGGGTCTGGGGACCCTCTCCTCAGGTCAGGGCCCTGGGTACAGCAGCTGGAGGAGGTCAGTACTGAGCGCCCAGACCGTCAGCAGCTTTCTGCTCACCAGAACGGCCTCTGCGCTGTGGTGGTCACCGTGGGCAAGGCAAGTGGGGTTCCTTCTGCAGAGGAGACTACAGAGCTGCTCTGGTTGTGCCTGGGCGCTGTGTGCCAGCGAGCCTCCCAGTGCATTTCTCACACGCACTGTCCAATGTCTCCAGTCTCCTGGGGGGAGGTACAGCCAAAGGTAGGAGCGTGGAAGCAGAGATGCCCCTGAGCCACCTGGGCCTGCAGGGAAGCTTGTCAGCGGGCCAGAAACCCACCCATGACCAGCATCCTGCTGAACTCTGTGAGGTCAGCCCGCCCCTCTCCGCCTTGTGCCAAAACCTTCCCCAAGCTCCCAGCTCACTCAGAGGAAGTGAAACCCAGGCTTTCTCTGCAGTCTTTCCTTTCCTCCCATTCCATCCCTCCCCCTCACGCCCTGTCCTCCTTGCTCTGGTTACACCAACCACACAGCCTCAGTCCTTGCCAAGGTCTAACCCAGGACCTTTGCACTTGCCGCTGCTCTGCAGAGGCAGAGGCAGGCTCTCCCAGGGTTCACAGGGCTTCCCCCTTCAAGTTTTCTTCAAGTCACATTTTCCTGGGGACGCCTGCTACCTAATCTGAAATATTAAGGTACATCCCATCCCCATTTTTCCTAGTCTACCTTGTTCAACAGCACTTGTGGCTACTTATTACTTGTTACATGTTTCACGTTTTATTCTCCTTCTCCCCTGGGCAGCAAACTCTGCCCCTTATGTCCCCACATTGAGCACACAAGTGTTCAAGTGTGGAATTAATAAATTTCAGAGGGGCTGAAAAGATGGCTCACGGGTTAAAGTCTTTACCTCTCAAGTGAAAGGACCTGAGTTCGAATCCCAGACCCCTGTAAAAATGCTGGGAGGAGAGGGCCGCGGCCTGTACTTCTGTCACTGTATTTCTAGAAGGCGGAGCCTGGGAAGCCCCAGAATGGAGCAATAGGCGGAGGAACAATCCAGGATACCGCTACCCTGGGACCGCCACAGGCATGCACACTCCAGTGCCCTCTGACACACAAATACTAATACACACACAATAATAATAAACACACAAATAATACACACAGATAATAATAAACTTTAGAATAACCCACAACCAATGACCAGTTTGAGCAAAAGTAAATAGAATTGAAGGGTCTTCCCCCAGATGGATGAGAGCTGGTCCCAGGAGAAATTAGAACTATTTTCTGGAAAAAAACATGGAAAGTCCCACGCTGGCTCATCCAGGCCTGTGTCTGTCATGCTCCCTGCCGGGTTCATCCCCGGGAGCCTTGGCCTGGTCCCCCTCCCATCCTTGGACTGGAGCTGGGGCCCATGACCTGTGTGTGGGAGGACATACCCTGTGGGGGCTGGCAGAGCAGTGCAGCCGGATGCCCTGTGTCCAGTTCAGTGGTGAGTCCCTGATGTTTCCTTTGGCACTTGACTCCACCAGACTATTCAGGTCGTTTTAAGTGCAGTGGGGACCCGCTGTGCAGTGACTTTGCACGCTGCCCATAAATTCACTACAGAACAGCCCTGGAAACGAGGGGTTCATTCTGGGTTACAGCTGTCCAGTTACGGTTCAGCCCAGCTGGGCAGGAGAGTCCATACCACCCTAAGAGCCAAGAGAACTGGTGATGCCTTGTTCACAGGACTGCTGAGAGAGGGACACTCCTCACTTGCCACACAGAGTATCAGACCAAGTGTGCCACAGAGTGCTGAACTTTACCGAGCAAGCTCCCCCATTTTACCTACACACCCAGGGATTAGTTCCATCCACTGCAGCCTGGGTCTTCCCCATCAACTAGATGCAGGGCTGCTCGGGGCTTAATTAACTCAGTGACTCTCCAATGTTCCCAGAGCTTGACCCTTGGTCAAGTTGGCAGCTGTATCTAACGACCACACCTCCCACCATGGGTTGGACCATTTCCTCCACAGGGTGCCCAGGGCTGTGTGGAGACGAGAGAACTAGCTGAACACAGGCAAGCGAGGCTGCATTCCCTTGAATGTTCTCGCCACTCTGGCGTCCCTGTGGCACACTCGCCGTGGTGGTCGGGCGAGCCATGGGGCTGGACTTTCTGCACACGATCTGTGAGCCAAGCAGAGCCTGTCACAGGAGCCGGGGGTGGGGTGGGGTGGGGGGGTGGGGGGTGGGGAGGTTAACCTGTGTGGTGGGCATTGTAATAATGTTTTCTTCTGTGCTATTTGAAACATCGCTCAGACAAGCTGAAGGGGAGAAAGGGAAATGTATTGACTTGGGCTCCAGAGGGGAGACACCATCCATGATGGCGGAGAAGGCAGAAGCAGGAGGCCGACCCAGGTCCTGGAGGCAGAGCAAGCGAGAGCCACACTGTAGAAGCAGGGTGGGGCTACCCAAACCTCAAGGCCCACCCCTGTGAGGTGCCTTCCTCCAGCAAGCGCCATCTCCCAGAGTGGTCTTGACAGAGCTTTAACACCAGCTAAGGATTCAAACACGTGAGCCTGTGGGGGGCGACTCCCATTTAAGCCATGACAGTAGGCTTCCCCCACGAGGTGGGTGCCAGGAAGCAGGAGGCCAGCCCCACCCTACACTAACCTCCCGCACTCGAGAGTTCACAGTCACTCGGAATGAGGGAGGCCACGTGGGTGCTGCCAGCTCTTGTTGGGGGAAAGTTCCACTTCTGGTACGAAGCGCAAACCCATGTGGTAGGCTGGCCCCAAAGCCACCATGCTGCTGGACACAAGCGAGCTGCAGCCTGTCTGGTGGGCATTGCTTTTGCGCCCCCAGGTCTCTGTTTAGAAGCCAGCTCAGGACAAGGGCTGGACATGCTGACAGGTTAGTGTCTGTCACAGCTTATACCTGCATGTCGCTGAAACATTCACAACCAAATAGCTTAGGGAGCCAGAGGCTTTCTTACTCCTTACTATTACTGTTCTGGTTACAGTTCTTAGTCCAGTTTGACAGGAGAGCACATTCCAATAGCATAAGCCAAGGGAACTGGCCACACTATATTCAGGGAGATTGCTGGGAGAAGGACAAACCTCATCGACCAAACAGCAGCCCCCCCCCCAAGTATGCTGAATAAATGCCAAAACACTGCACCGGCTCCCCCATCTTATCCACCTGCCCAGGGAGTGGTCCCAGACACTACAGGCTGGGTCTTCCCTCATCAATCAGATACAGGCTTGTTCGGGGCTTAACTAATTCCTCACAGATGTGCCCAGAGCTCAGCCTTCAACTGTCAAGTTGATGTCTCTATCTCTAATTAGTACAATATTCAAAATAGTTTTCCTATCATGACTGACCTAAGAAAAATTAGAAACTCATCAAAAATATTAATCAACTATGGCCATCCATGCAGGAGAATATGGTTTATCCACTCAAGATGACTTTTTTTTAAGATGGAGAGCAAAGGAAGAAGATACTTGATGCCAGCCTCTGACCTCCACATATGTGTAATAGGCAAGTACACTACACACATATATGCACATACACACACAAATAAAGTGAAGTATAAAACTAAAAAAAAGGTATGGTCATAGAAGAATTAGAGCTGAAGAGATGTTAGCACACCAGTATTTGCAGTGCTCTGTGACTCTAAGTCATCTCTTGGACCAGTGAGGTGGCTCAGCGGGGTAAATGCATTCGCCATGGGAGTCTGTTGGCTTGAGTTCACTCCCTGGGACCCCCATGGAAAGCTCCATGCGGCAGTCTGCATGTCAGTTCAGGACTGCATGCAGGAGGGTGTGCTGGAGCACGTAGGTCCGTTATCCAGGGGTCCACAGTGCAATAAGGTGGGAAGGCAAGGACTTCCCAAAAGTTGTCCTCTGATCCACACAAGCACGGCATGGACTCAGGCTGCATATACACACAATAAATAAATAATAAATAAATGGCATAATTAAAAGTGAGTGCTGGTGAGATGTCACATAAGCCTGGCACCTAAGTTCAGTCTTCCAAACCTACATATAAGGTGGATGGGTAGAAGTGATCCCCTGGGCACAGTCTGCTGTTTCCATACGTGTATGTGAGTATATCACCAGGTGGGAGCAGTTCTCGCATGGCCAGCATTTCTCTGTGCTGGGAACATTCACGTCCTACTAGTTTGCTCTGATTAGCTGTTGTCGATCCTGTCGTCCTACTGTGCAATAGAAGTTAAAAGATTCCTCGTGTCCAGCTGGGGAAATCCACTCTCCAAGCATATTTGTGACCTTTCAGCATCAGGTACGGAATTGCAATACAAAGCACAGACCTTTAGACCTTGGGATTCTGGAGGCTGAAGCCCAGCTCAGCCCGGGTAACTCGGCGAGATCCAGTTTGTCTCAAAATAAAAAATGCAGAGAGAGCCCAGGGACAGGGTGCTGGTCTCACACGTGGGTGCAATCCCCAGCCCTGCATGAACTGAGCAATCAGCAAGCATCCTGGGTATGTGTACTGCTGTGAACTCATCCCACTTTGGGGGATGGGGGGTGTTGCTGGGGATCCAACTCAGCACCTCCCCCCATGTTATACATGTGCTCTACCATGTTACACCTTGGCTGGTAGCTGTATTCTCTCTCTCTCTCTCTCTTTCTCTCTCTCTCTTTCTCTCTCTCTCTCTTTCTCTCATTTTTGGTCTAGTTCTTTTTGATGCAGGGTCTTACATCGGTGGCCTAGGTTGACCTGGAGTGCACTGTGTAGCCAAGGATGACTCTGAGCTCTCTCCTCCTCTGCCTCCCAAGTGTTATAATTACAGGTGTGCACCATGGTGCCTGATTTATACTGTGCTGGAGATCAAACCCAGGGTGTATTAGTCAGGGTTCTCTGAAGAAACAGAATCTATAGAATGTAATATATAAAAATGTTTATTAAAATAACTCACAACAAAAAACAGTGTCCTTCAAAGTAGCCACCAGTAGCTGTTTTATTCTTGACCGGAATGTTCCACAAAGCCAAAAGATCCCAAGAAGATCTCAAGCTTTTACTTCTCTAGAGGGCGGAAGATGCTGGGCTCTGATGTCAATGATGAACAGTGGACAGCAGCAAGGCCTAGAGGCCAGGGTCCAAAGGCAACAGAAACAGCAATAACGTGATGGAAAAGATGTCAGCCAAAGACAGAGGCAGCAGCAGCAACCAAGAAGGCCACAATGCTCCAAAGGTGCACAATGCTCGCAGAGTGGACTCCACAGCAAATTGACACAGGATAAGGGAAGAGCAAGTCCCTCCTCCTCGCTCTTCCTATTATCTGTCCACCACTGGAAAGTACCACCCACTATGGGTTTTCCACAGCAATCAGTCAAGTGCATGCAGAAGAGGCCATTCCAATCATTAACCCTCCACAGCTGCACTCCAAACAGTCTGCAACTCTCATTTTGGCTGACACCAAAATGCAACCATAACACAGGGTTTTACAAGACAGGTGGTACACCGACTGACCCACTTGCCAGCCCCTACTATTTCCTACTGAGAAATTTGAAGAGCAGGATATTGAGTGAAAGATGCTTTCCAATGTAGCATCTGGAAGCAAGTTGCTAACTGGAAAGTCTGCTGATAGGGACGCCTGCCTCGCTGGGCCTTACGTCTAGTTTCCCGGTCCAGGGCAATACCAGGACATCATGTTATGAAAAGTGACACTTGGCTTTTGTCCATTTGATCAAGAAAATGTGTCAGTGATTTAGTTTGCAAACCTGTAAGTGCTGGGGATGTGGGGGTACCCCGTTTTCTCATCCCTGATGGCTGTGTGCATCCCTGGGGTCTGTGTCCACTCACTGCCTTCTCTTGGGTTCTGAGCCTTCTCTTCCTGCAGGGCTGGACCGCTGATTTAGAAAGGGCTCTTGAAACCCATACGCCATATCTGTTTGTGTGAATTCACCACCACGGACTCTGTTCTGTTTCTATAGCCAAATACAGCCATGGATTCTGCTTCAGGAAACCAGGTTAGACAATCCGTCTGGGGCTGCATGTGTGTTGGGTCCCATGACTTCCCACCTGGCTTGTACCTTCTGTATCTCAGGGCCACTCGGCAGCCAACCGACGCCACAGCCTCTCTACTGCAGCTGGAGTTTATCCAGGACTGATGTCATGATCCAGCCTATGCAGACCCGGAGGGCCCTGCCTGCCTGTCCACAGCTCTTACCTTAGAACCATCACAGTGTCCCCCACCCCCAGCCTCATGGGAAAGACCCTTGGCTGGACCAGGTAGCCCAGGGGGCTGGTGGGTAGGCAGGCACGAGCCTCACTCCCCAGCCTCACCACCTGCCACGGCCTTTCCCCAGTGAAGAGGGTACATCAGCTAGGTGATTAGACGCCAGCTCCTCATGGGGTCTTCAGTCTACAGGCCTCAGACAAGGGCCTCAGGCTGCAAGCATAGGAGGGGCAGGCGCATAAGGTTGCTTCTGGTACAGCAGCTGTCAAGTTGGAGAGACACATTGGGGCTATGTGGCAGATGGAGCTTGGGCCAGGCATGGGTGCTCCAGAGGTGGGGACAGACCTGTGGTCCACCGTCTAGTCTCCCACAACACTGGACTGTCCGCACTCACATCTGTGTCCCTAAGATGCCAGTCACACTCAAGCACAGCCCAGGATTCTGTGTCCTGAAAGCGGCCTGCTCCGTCCGTGGGCACATCACCCACTCACACACCAACACTGCCAAGCACCACTACTGCTCCAGGGCCACGTAAATGGACGCTGTAAGCACTGGTGATGTAAGTACCACACTTGTCAATCATGGGAAGAGGAAGGGGGAGCATCTGTCAGGCTGAGGTGGAGAGCCAGAGCATGTGGGGAGGGGATGAGAGAGGCAAAGATTCCTGATACGCAGAACCTCACCCACCAGTGACAACCCAGCTTCTGCCTCAGCCAGCTCGGGTCTGGTGGTGAATTCACACAAATGGCTATTCTTTTGTGTATAGTTCCATTAAGGGGGGACACTGGAGATAACACAGTACTCAGCCCATCCCTGCTGACCCATGAGACAGGTGGCTTTGGGGACATGCCAGCCATGCCAGAGAAGGGGTTGCCCTCCCCGAGCACAGGCCTTCACCAGCAAGATGAGCAGACCACACACATATTTTGATGGGGGTTGCTGGGCTGTCGTGTGCAACAGATGTGGTCACAGTCATGTCAAGGTAGAGCATGGCTGTGGTGGTGACGAAGAAAGGCAGGCAGCGGATGGGAGAGGACACGGCAGCACTTTCTTGTGTGGCACATGCAAGGACGAGGAGCTCAGCCAGATGAGGGTCGGACAAGAGCAGTGAGGGCCTGGAGCCCAGCATGGGCAAAGGTCCTGAGATAAGCAAGGCAGAACAGCAAGCCTGGATCATGATCAGTCATGCATCTAGTGCAGGTAGGGAATGAGGGCAGCAAGGGAGCAGGGAGGGCTTGCTTCAGCCACAGGGGATTGAGTGGGGTGCAGAAGGCTCTGCCCACCCCACTGTCACCTACATGTGTGACCACGGACTGATGAAGCTATCACATTCTGCCTCCCACCAAGGCAGGTAGTCTGGCTCTCCCCGGCTGCAAGAGCTCAGCGTGTGCTGTCTGAGTAGGGCCTGAGGAGGGCGCCAGTGAGCAGCGGTGGTTCCTGTGACAGGCAGAGCCATACTGGCTTCCAGAGCAGCAACCAAACCAAGCAGTGAAAGGGAGCACTAGAAACTAGCCCCCCCCCAGCCCCCCTGAGCTGGCTCCCATGGAGACGATGGGCCATTTCTAAAACTCAGTAATTGGGTGTGAGTCCTGCCTTCTGCCACCTTCCTGCAGGGAGGACTCATACTTGCCTCGCCATCGCCCCCTGCTGACATTGCTGGGAACAGGGCATCCTCGGTATCAAACCTTTGATCATACATGTATCAATGTGTGTACCTGTGTATGTTATGTGTCATGTGTATGGTATGTGCATGCACGTGTATATATTTGTGTGCTGTATATGTGTATATGCATGTGTGAGATGTGCATACATGTGTGTTTGTTTATGTATGTATGTATGTATGTGTGTGTGCATATTTGAATGTCGGTGTATATGTGATGTAATTAAATCCCCTACTTTTCGCTTTTATCAGTTTCCATTTCTACTGTAAATTATATGACACGTAGACTATATAAATATACATATATACATTTCAAAGACTAACAATTCATTTTTTATAAAAGAATAAGTACTATAGTGGGAATTTCTAAGAACATTTGCTGTAGGACATCCAGAAGGCACCGTGGCCGCTGCCATCCCAGTGAGACCATCTCTGCTTAGTAAGTGGAATAGGGTCAAGCACAAACACCCCCCAACTCCTGAGACAGCAAGTCTGCTGACTCTGATCTGAAATTGATAAATCCAGAAATTGAAGCCTCAACCCCATTTTTTGCAATACACAGAAACACTCCTAACAGAAATCTAAATGGGAACTGCGCGTGCAGTTCATGTTCCAACCCAGCCATCAGGAGGCTGAGGCAGGAACGTTGCTATGAAGTCAGGGCCAGCTGGGATGACAGAGTGCCACTCTGAGGGTGCACAGGGAAGGGCTCTCGTAGGCAGCCCCTCTGTTATTCTTGCATTTTGGTGTGAACTTGACAGTTGCAGACTGTTTGGGGTGCAGCTGTGGAGGGTTAATGGTTGGAGTGGCCCCTGAACAAGTCTGCAGGTACTTGACTGATTGCTGTGGAAAATCCAGCCTATAGTGGGTGGTGGACCAGATAATAGGAAGTGCAAAGAGGAGGGACTTGCTCTTCACTTAGCCTCGGTCCACTTGCTGTGGAGTCCACTCTGTGAGTGTCCTTCACTTTTAGAGCATCGTGGCCTTCTTGGTTGCTGCTGCTGCTTCCATCTTTAGCTGACTCAGAGCTTCACCTTTTCCACTGCGTTGTTGCTGTTCCCGCTGCCTTTGGAGCCTGGGCTCTGGGCCTCGCTGTTGTTTGCTGTTCATCGCTGACGTCAGAGCCCAGCTGTTCTTCACCAACATCAGAACTCAGCATCTTCGACCCTCCGGAGAAGTAAAGGCTTGAGATCTTCTTGGGATCTTTTGGCTTTGTGGAACATTTCAGTCAAGAGTGAGGTGGCTGCAGGCAGCTACTTTGGACACTATTTTTATTGTGAGTTATTTTAATAAACTTATTTATATATATTACATTCTATAGATTCTGTTTCTTCAGAGAACCCTGACTAATACACATTCTGATCAGCACTCGCAGGAAGATCCCACGCGTTAAGGCTTGTGCACTCGCCTGCCTCATGGCAGCTCTTGGGAGTGACTCAGGGAGGGGACCTGGAGGCTGGCCAAGAGTGATACCCATGTCTTCCACCTCTGTCTTTTTTTTTTTTTTAGTTATTCAATTGTGTGTGTGTGTGCGCATGTGTGTGTTTAGAACCACGGGCGAATTCGGGAACCACCATGGATGCCTCCACCTCACCTCTGTTTTTATGTAGCTGGGACCTTTTATATGTAAAACATGGGGCTGAACCCAAAAGAGAGTAACTGACAGGTTATTCTGCAGCTGAGTGTGAAGCAGGCAGGTGGATTACAGCTGAGAGGGGAAATCTCCATCACAGATTTCAGATGTGTCCCAGGGCATTCTGAGCTTTGGGGTTGGCTTGTGGTCTGTTAAGTTCCTACATGCCACAGTGATACTGGGTCAGACGCAGTAATGGGCAATGAATGGCTACTGAGGAAGCTAAAGATAGCCCAAGATAATTTGGTTTTAGACCAGCAACATTCCAACTTTCCACATTCATGAAGCTCTCATCAGTCATCCTTGTAGAATCTTTAACCTGGGTGTGACTTTTGCTTCCAGAAAATTTCCATTCATAACACACACACACACACACACACCATATTCGGACATCTCCTATGTGGATTTGCATCTAAGGAATCTAAGAAGCTGCCTGGTGGGTTAGAAGATGCACTATCGTTCACTTTAGGAATGGGGTCAGCACTAGAACCTGGGACTTGGGGGTAACAACTTGGAGAGGACTAGGTCCAAAGTGTGAGCCGATATCAGACAGGTAATACACACAAGGCACTGAGAAACCCTTATCTGCTGGGCTGGGCATGGTGGCTGCTGGCCTGCTGTTCCCATAAGCCACCATGCCTGGACTCGAGCATTGCACACCCTTGCCACCAGCGGCAGCTGGGATCCCACAACAGGGGCCACTGCCAACAGATCCAAGGTCGCCACAGCCGTTTGCTTGTTTTGCTTGACGTGAGTCCCCAGCATGTAACTTGTTTACAAATCTGTGTTTCAGGGAACTGGTCCCCGCTGCCTGGGACCAAAGGTTTCTCTTGTACATCTCCTTTGGACAAAAAGGGCACAAAACTGCCCTGACTCTGGCTGGCGTGGGGCGACACCTTGCGGTGCATATAGACATTGCTTTCACCATCTGTTTTTCCCAGACACACTAATCCCAGCAGGTAGATGTCAAGCCACGCACACAGTCTGGGTCCCCCGTCCACAGATCCACTACCCAATGATGCATTGATCCCTTCTGTCCTCCACAGGATTTTCATCTCCCATGCACTTGTTTGTCTACCCAGGAGTCTTAGGGAAGGAGAAGAGAAAGGAAGGTAAGATATGGCAGTAGGAATGGCTGAGCCCAATCAAAGCACTGCACAGGCCGCATGGAAATATTGCAGGGAACCATGCATTTTTACATGAAAAGCCAGACATGCAGGAGGCTAAGGCAGAAGGATTGAAAGATTAAGAGTCTGAGCTACACAACCCAGCGCAGCCTGGGCTACATGTTCAGCCCCCACCTAAAAAAGTCGTTGGGTAGATGGTATATTAGGGTTCTCTAAAGAAAACAGAGTCTACAGAATGTAATATATATAAGTAAGTTTATTAAAATAAAAAATAGTGTCCTTCCAAGTAGCTGCCTGCAGCCACCTAACTCTTGACTGAAATGTTCCACAAAGCCAAAAGATCCCAAGAAGATCTCAAGCCTTTACTTCTCCGGAGGGTCGAAGATGCTGAGTTCTGATGTTGGTGAAGAACAGCTGGGCTCTGACGTCAGCGATGAACAGCAAGCAGCAGCGAGGCCCAGAGCCCAGGCTCCAAAGGCAGCGGGAACAGCAACAACGCAGTGGAAAAGGTGAAGCTCTGAGTCAGCTAAAGATGGAAGCAGCAGCAACAACCAAGAAGGCCACGATGCTCTAAAAGTGAAGGACACTCACAGAGTGGACTCCACAGCAAGTGGACCGAGGCTAAGTGAAGAGCAAGTCCCTCCTCTTTGCACTTCCTATTATCTGGTCCACCACCCACTATAGGCTGGATTTTCCACAGCAATCAGTCAAGTACCTGCAGACTTGTTCAGGGGCCACTCCAACCATTAACCCTCCACAGCTGCACCCCAAACAGTCTGCAACTGTCAAGTTGACACCAAAATGCAATCATAACAGATGGTAAGAATAAAAGTAAATATTCCTTTTCCCACCCAATAGCCGCCAGCTCTCCTGACAGTCTCCCCGTCTTCCTTGTCCTTCCATGTCCTTGACTTGAGTAGCTGGGGTTCAGGTCCTGTCCTGTGGGCCTGTGGGAGAGCAGAGGAGACAGTCCAATAGAGGCCTCAATGAAGTGATCCATCGGGAATAGACGAAAACATGTCAGCCCAGAGACTTGAGGTCAGAGACCGTCAGAGAGAGCAATGTCTTGGGTTAGGAAGGGACAGAGAAGAGGCATTGGCAGGTAAAGGTGCTTGTAGGTTCACAATGTAGGTTCACAATTCTTATTTTTGGCTTCCCCAATGACATACCTGCAGCTAGGCTGGGATGCCCTGCAGACAGGTCTGTGCCCCAGCCCTGCACCAGCAAACCTGGCCTGAGGCCAGTCTCTATTAGCGTGGGTGCCCACTTTATAGATGGGAAAACTGAGTTCTGGAGTCAGCGGGAACTTTCCTGTGGTCATACCACAGCCACCAAGGCCACACCCCCTTCTGGACATTCAGCTGCCTTGCCTGCAGCCAATCAATAGGTGTCATGATCTTGCGTGGGAAACAAGACCTCCTTGCCAGAATCTTCGAAGAGGAGAGTGTGGCAGCAGATGTGGGGCAGGAGTGGCGAGATGGCTGGGGGGTGGGGGGAGGCAGCACACAGTAGGCACACCTGGAGTCCCGGGGACCGAGACATGCCAGGCAACCTGAGTACTCAGGGCTGACTTCTCTTCTGTTGCCCACTGGACTGAGCCACCCACCAGAGGCCAGGGAAGCCAGGAAATGTCTGTGGTGGGGGGGAGCAGGCAGCGACAGGTCACACCAAGGCTGGGGCCTGGGTCACCTGCAGCAGGAGGGAGGTGTGCCAAGGAGAAAGACGTGCCAGGACTGAAGTGAGGAGGAAGCTGCCCCCTGGTGGACACTGGCTGTGCTGGTAGATCTCGTTACCTTTCCCTGGGGGCAGTGCCCTGTGTCCCCAGTCGCCAAGTCCACACCTCCCACCACAGAAGCCAGAGGCCGCGTGGCGGAGGACAAGGAGCAGGGAGGCCACCCGGATCCTGGTGATTGGAGTCCCTGGACACCCACCCACCGCCTTGGGCTCTGCTCCTGACTCTACCCCATCCTGCCTGGTCCCCTGATCCTCTGGAGTTCCTGGGTGTACCCCATCTCTTCTTCCCTTTACCTGGTTCTAGGTGATTCCTGCCGCTTATTCCCAAGTCCTCCGACTGGCACAACTTCAAGAAGGGGAAAAGGAAGCAGCAAAGTACTGACATCTCATTCTGAGGATTGTCAGCTTTTCCAAAAGCATTTCACACCCTGGAAAACAACTTCATGATCGTGTGCGTAGGATGTTGACAATGCAGCCACTGTGTGGGAAAATTTGTTTGGGGCTGTGAGTCTCATGGCTGATGTGGATTTACTTGGGTTTTTGAATGGTGTGGGATCCCTTTTTGTTTGTCCTGTGTTGTGGAATGCTTTATGATGCTATATGGTTTGGGATGTTTATTTCCTACATGACTTTTTCTAAAATCTACTATTTAAAAATTTTTGAACTATTAAGCTATAAAAAATGTCGAACTTCAGATATACAAAACTGTGGAAAGAATTCTGTAGGGGAACACACAGGTGACACGGGGCAGGCTCCACAATGGGCATCTGGTCAGGATGCTTCATCATACACCTACTGTCCTCTGTCAACCCATTGCTCCGTTATAATTGTGTGCGCACCTGTGTACGTGTGATATGTGAGTGGCACCATGCATGCCAAGGTGCGTGTTGGGGTCAGAGGACAATCCTGTGGAGTTGGTTCTCTCCTTGTACTTGTGTATGGGTCTTGGGAATGGACGCGGGTCATCAGGCTTGTACAGCAAGCACCTTTACCTGCTCAGCCATCTCTCTGATTCCCATCTGATTTTTAAAATGAGCTTTTCATTAGCAAATGATGTTAGACTAAGATTAAAATGCCCAATCAGGAGCTAGAGAGATGGCTCAGGGGTTAAGCCTTTGCCTTGCAAGCAAAAGGACCTGATTTCAGATCCTGGATCCTATTTAAAAATGCAAGGCAGAAAATGGCAGTAACCTGTACTTCCAACCCTGGAGGGAGGAAACTAGAAAACCCCAGCGCAAAACAATAAGGAGGTAGAACAATCCAGGATGATTCTCAAAGTCACACTTGGGCCTCCACAGGCACACACAATATCATCTTCACACACACACACACACACACACACACACACACACACAGAGAGAGAGAAAATTCCGAATCGGGCTACATTTTTTAGATGGTTCTTTTCAGACGGGTAATCAACAGAGCTACAGCAGAGAAACATGTCCAAAGTAGGAGAGTCTGTCTTTACTAGCATAGCGCAGCCTGCCTGGGCTATCTGGAAGCTGTGGGTGGGTGTTTGGGACGATGGCTAAGTTTATAAATAAGTGGGTGGGAGGCACAGTGCAGCTGGTTAAGAGCAGAGAGGCCTTAAACCCCAGCTCCGCCCCTCACTGATGCTGATGTGAAAACATGGCTCTGACCTCACTTGCAATAGTTTGTTCTGGAGCCAAAGCTACAAGTGGCCACATCCATGGGGCAGGTTTAGGTTGTCGCCAACATCAAGTCCTACATGGTAACAATTTCATGAGTTTTTTTTTTTTTTAATTTTTTAGTTTTATTTTTACAAACATTTTTTATTATTATTCATTATGTATTCAATTGTGCGTGTGTGCGTATGTGTATGTATGTGTGTGTGTGTGTAGAACCACGGACGAATTCGGGAACCACCGTGGACCGCCTCCACCTCCTTGTTTACTCTGCCCCAGGATTCACAGGCTCCGCCCTACGAGGACCAGAAATACAGGCCGCCCCCGCTTCCACCCGGCATCTATACGTGGGGTCTAGGATCCGAATTCAGGACCTTCCGCCTGCAAGGCAGAGGCTTAATCCCTGAGCCACCTCTCCAGCCCCATTTCATGAGTTTTATAGTAACAGGAAAGAAGGGGAGGTGTCTAGGTATTTCAAATACAAACACACTACTCGGAAACACTCATCCAGAAGCCTGGGGTAGAACCCGAGCTTCTGGAATGGTCTATGGGACCACATCATTGGCCTACAGGGTCTGGAATCCCACAAGGGCCCCAAGTGTCCCTGACTAGCCAGGTTCTTGGCTGTGCCCAGCTCACCCCGTCTTGGCCAATCTCAAAACCCCCGTGGTGAGCGGGGAGATCGGGCGATGGCTCCTGCTGGGAGGTGAGCCACAGGCCCGGCTACCAAATCCCACGGGCGCATCCGGAGAGGCAGACCTCATTCTGGTCACTGGGCCTGGCTTCCAGAAACTGGAACTCCCGAGGTTTCCCTGCCACAGTCGTGGGGAGCGCCCGGTCGTCCAGGCCACGCCCGCTGGCCCTCCTTTGTGACATCACAGCTCTCCGAGAACAATAGTTGCCATGGAGATGTAAACACAGGCTCTCCCACCAGCGAAGTTCAGGACTGCGGGCTCCGGGCCTTGGAGCAAGCAGGGGTACGCCATACCGATACCGGTGGGTGGGGCGAGGGTTGGGGCTGCATATAGGGTGACTTGGCCCCGCTGGGCCCAAGCCTTGTTAGCCCCCAACAAGGCCTGTTTGCAAGGCTCTGTGCTTTTCCCCCCCTCTCCTGTTATACTTCTTTCCTGACAGGCCTATGATCTTCCTATGCCTCTGGGGCTCTGCCCCTGTGCGCCATGGCTAAGGGGCTCCGGGTGTAGCCCATAAAGCTGGAGGGGTTAGGATTTCTGGTAGGGCTTCCGCTGCACAGAGACCTGAGCAGGCTTGCTGCAGGAATGGCTTACTAGCGACTAAGATGACTCCAGACCCCTGGACTTCATTCCCAGCTCCAGGGCTTCCTGCACCTGCAAACATGAGGGTTCATTTTAGTTGAGGGTGGCCAGGGGCTCTGACAGGCAGAAGAGACACCCCATTCTCATACAGCTTGTGTTCCAGGGCAATGCAATAAACCGAGGTGATAATCAGTTCGAGGGTGGCAGAGAAAGAGGGTGCTAGGTTGCTCCTGGCGCTGAGGGAGGATCTTACAAGGGTGACAGGTGAGGTTGGATCTGAAGGGGGAAGCCCCCCCTCACCCTCTGCTACCACCCCTTAGCTAAATAAAGAGCTGTACGCAGGTCCCAAGCAGACCAAGGCTGTGTGTTCTAAGAACAAGAGGAGAAGCAGGCAGCCGAGCCTCGTGTGCCCAGGAGGGGAGAGTGAACCCCATTGGGTCTGGCAACAGGGCTAGGCAGTGTAGGCAAATGGTGAGCGCCCCTCCTCAGAACAGGTTAGCCTGGGGGCTGCTGCAGGTTGAAGGGGGTTGCAGGTTGGAGGGAGCACTTGCTCAAGTACTGTGTTGCTCCCCAGGCGAGGATCTCCTTCAGCTGCAGCCAAGCTTTGCATCTCCTGGTTGGGTCTCTCAGCCGAGATGGCCAAGATACAGCACCCCTTGTTTCCAGCGACTATGATCAATGGCAGTAAGTACAGGGCTGGATGGTGTGCTCAGAGGCCACGGGTAGCCCTGGAGCCTGGCGTAGTTTGGTCGAGGCCCGAGGGTTGAGGTAGGTCTAAATCGACCCTATTCATGACCTTATAACGGTTGCAGTGCCACGGACTAGATGCTTGAGCATCTACTTGTGGTTTTGCAGTGTGTGCGAGGAAGGTACAGAAGGCCTGGGGCTTCTGAGGCTGCAGGAGAGACTTCTTCAGGCCATTTCTGGTGGGTACAGGCACCTCCTATGTACCTGTCTGTATTGTATCCCAGCTTCGACTGCAGTGAGTTAGGTTTGGAGCTCACGCAGTGTCTAAAGGACAGCAGCTTAGCTTTGTACATCTGCAGTGACCTCATGTCCTAATAAGGCCACATATGCATTTGGAGGGTCCAGTCAGCCCATAGCAGGCTACCAGGGAGATGCCATTGTGGAAGTAGGCCTTTCTAAGGTGTTTGGCTGGTCTCAGTGATGGAAGGTCCCTATTTGTCCTAAATGGTGCGTGTGGTGTCAGGTGTTCACACTGTGTAGTACTGAGGGAGGCTGCGAGGTGGACAGAGTGGACAGTGTTGTCCTTGGACTCTGTGCTTTTAAATTCCAACCTAGGGGCTGGAGAGGTGGCTCAGGGGTTAAGCCTCTGCCTTGCAGGCAGAAGGTCCTGAGTTCGGATCCTAGACCCCACATATAGATGCCGGGCAGAAGCAGGGGCGGCCTGCGTTTCTGGTCCTGGTAGGGCAGAGCCTGTGAATCCCGGGGCAGAGTAAACAAGGAGGAGGAAGAGGCGTCCCTGGTGGTTCGCGAATTCATCCGTGGTTCTACACACACACACACACACACACACGCACACACGCACACACGCATACACGCACACACGCACATCGAATAAATAATAATAAAAAATTAAAAAAATAAACTCCAACCTAATATATATTTTTTTAATTTTTTTATTATTATATATTCCATTGTGCGTGTGTGCGTGTGTGTGTGTGTGTGTGTGTGTGTGTGTGTGTGTGTGTGTGTGTTTAGAACCACGGATGAATTTGGGAGCCACCATGGACCGCCTCCGCCTCCACCTCCACCTCCTCCTTGTTTACACCGCCCCGGGATTCACAGGCTCCGCCCTACCAGGACCAGAAATGCAGGCCGCCCCCATTTCTGCCCAGCATCTATACATGGGGTCTAGGATCCGAACTCGGGACCCTCTGCCCGCAAAGCAGAGGCTTAACCCCTGAGCCACCTCTCCAGCCCCCCAACCTAATATATTTTCATAACTTTTTAAAAATTTTTTATTATTATTATTTATTCAGCTATGTGCATATGCGTGTGCGCATGTGTGTCTGTGTGTGTAGAACCACGGACGAATTCGCGAACCACCATGGACGCCTCTACCTCCTTCTGCCCCGGGATTCACAGGCTCCGCCCTACCAGGGCCAGAAGCGCAGGCCGCCCCCGCTTCCGCCTGGCGTCTATGCGTGGGATCTGGGATCCGAACTCAGGACCTTCCGCCTGCAAGGCGGAGGCTTAACCCCTGAGCCACCTCTCCAGCCCCCAACCTAATATATTTTAAGGGAGCATATTCATGCCCCCACCATCTATTTGAAAGCTTGTCTCTAACCAATCCTCCTTGATGATGTCCAGAGATGCCTCCTAGCAAGCTTAGAACACATTCAAACAAAAACATGGGCAAAGCTTCTGCCTTCCTCATACAAATGGCCACACAATTAAAAGCGCCTTCTGTGTCTGCTTTCTCTCGAGCCCATGACATTAGAATTCCCAGGGCTGGGGAGATGTCTCAGGGGTCATCCACACATGACCTGACTTCAGAGCCCCAGACCCCACATAAAAAATCCTGGGCATCTCAAGTAATCCCAACCTCCAATCATAGCTGGCTGTCACACTAGCTATAATGGTGCACTGTGCATTAGCTGGAAACCCAGGCTCAAAACAGTAAGGTGGAAGAGTGATGGAAGGTAATTCCTGACCTCACCCTCAGCTTCCACACTCATGCGGACTTCTGCACACACGTACTTGCACTCATACTGAAACACACATGCATACAAAAATAAATTTCCCAGAGACAGTGTCAGGAGTGGAATCCCTGGGCCGGAGCAGCTCAGACAGATGGATCGTGAGTCTGACCTGTCTCAAAATGGGAAAAATCAAATCCCAGAAACATGTGCTTTTGAGTTGAATACCAATCCCACAGTGCACCAACAGTGGGCATTTTGTTTCAGAAAAAAAAAAAAAAAAGTGCTACCAGTAAATCCTTGATCTCAGAAGGATATGGTGGTATCTCTCCCCCTCTCTCTGTCAGAGTAAGTTAAAAAATAAAGGCTAAAATGTTTACAGATAACACACATTACCTATCAGTACACAAAATAATACAGAAAATTGAACTATTACAATGATGGTGAGACCACCCCACACACAAACATACCTGTTTGAAAGCTCGACTCTAGCCAGGCCCCCTCAGAGATGCTGAGTCACCTCCTAGCAAACCCTGAAACACGTGGATATGGTTTGTCCCTTTTTTGCACAATAGCCACATGACACTCTCTCAATGACCAGCAAACCTCTCTCAAGGAAATCTGTCTGGTCCCTTAACAGAAAGTTAATCTCCTGATACAAGACCAGAAATGGAGCAGAACCTGGGCAACTCCAGAAGTTCTCCAGCCAGCCAGTCTGGCTTACCCAGCAGCGGGGAACAAACCTAGTCTTAAACAAGGTGGGAAACCGAGGAAAAAACTCCTGAAGATATTTTCCACGTGTGCTATGGTACACACATGCATACACACACATCACAGACAGAGCCAGATTAAAAAAACAAAACTGGGCATGTGGCGCAAATCTATACCCCTGGCACTGGAGAGGTAGAAATAAGGGATCCTTTAGCCAAACCAGTAAGCTCCAAGCCCCAAATTCAGCGAGAGACCTTGTCTCAAAATATAAGGTGGAGAGTTCCTGAGGAATACCCCAGAGGTTAACCTTTGGCCTTTACATACATGTGTGTGCACACACATGCACACGCTACTAGAAATCACAACATCCCCATGGACATGTGGGCAGGGGACACAAGAAGGAGCCAGCAAATGTGTAGATGACGTGTAAGAACATACATACACAGTCTCCTGAACACAGAAAAGGAAAAGGAAGCCACTTGGTGCCTAAGTTCCAGACAACAATGTGGGTGGGGAGCCAGCCAGCTGATCCTGGTGTTGCAGAACAACCATTCCAAGAACTGGGAAAAGGCAAACGATGAAAACACACTCAGGGTTCTCCAAGGGGCTCCCTGGTGAGGCACGAGCCACGTGCTTGAAACAGCTTTTTAGATTATAGTAGAAGATGCAACATAAAACGGGGAGTCTCAGCCATTTTTTAACGTGTGCAGTGACAAGTGCACACACAGTGGTCTAGCCATCTTCTTCCAGCTGTGAGTCTTTTGCCATCCCCTGGCATCACTAAAGAGCAGCAAACTGCTTTAACAAGAGCAGTTGCTGACTCTGAGCCAAGTACTAGTGACCCTGGCCTGGGAACACACATTCAGGTGAGCCCTGGGTGACAGGTTCTGCCGAGAAAGAATTTATATGAATTTCTGAAGCCAAATAGCAAAGCAAGTCATAAGTGCACGATGACAGATGACTCAGCGGGGCAGGGCCACAGGGACATCTCAGCTGCAGGCCTGGGGCTTCTTAGCTTTAGAGCTGGGGGAGGTTCTAGCCTGCCCAGCTTCATAGTCAGGAGAACGTTCCCTGGTCACAGAGGCTAAAAGCCAATGGCTAACTTACCTCAAGGACTTGAGAACCCAAGATCACATTGGCTCCTGACCAGCAGCATTTCTTCTGACACCAGAGTTCTGTGGAGCTGAGGTGAGCAGTGACTCAGAGATGAGGCTTCTGGGGAGCAGCCTGTGCTCCACATGGCACTTCTGGTTCTGTCTGACTATCAAGCTGAGGGCCTGGGACCCTCGCTGTGCGCAAGCGGGGAGGCCATCATTGTTGACCCTTTGTGGTGGCCTTTTTAAACTGGCATAATATTCTTGGGGTTCAGCATATACAGACGCATATTTTTAGTGAAAAAGCAGGAGATATAATTATGCATAAATACTTGATGGGGGGCTGGAGAAATGGCTCAGTGATTAAGACTCTGCCTCAAAAGCAGAAGGACCTGAATTTGAATTATGGATCCCATGTAAAAATGCCAGGCGAGCGGCAGCCTGCACTTCCAGCCCTGGAAGGCAGAGCCTGAGAAACTCCAGAGCAAAGCAAAAAGGTGGTAGAACAACCCAGGATGATTCCTGAAGTCACCCTTGGGCCTTGACAGGCATGCAACAGTGCCCTCTGTTGCACACACATGCGAGCGCATGAATGCACAAAATTTAAAAAAAATACTTGATGGTTCAGGGATGTCAGAGAACAGATCCAAGGACCCACAGAGAAACCAAGCACATGTAGCTGCCAAAGAATCCCAGCACTTGGATGGCCAAGATGGTGTCCCCAAGGCAAGCTGCCAGCTAGCCTAGCCAATCGGAGCGCTCTGGGTCCAACAGACAGAGCCTGCCTTGATAATAAAGTGGCAAGCATCAAAAAAGATACATGATGCCAATTTCAGGCACACATGCACTCACACCCCTCTCCGCCCCACATGTGCAAAAATGAAAAATGTTTAAAGAGATTCAGGTGCATACTGTAATCCCAACACTTGGGAAGCTGAAGCAGGAAGATGGCAGGTCCGGCCGGCCTGCATATCTAGTGGGCGGGGTGGAGCGGGGAGGTCTTCTCACACCACATCAACACAGCAAAATTTGAAAGTCCAGCTGCCGAGGACTTTTTCAATTGAAGATTAAAGTTTTTTGTAGAATTCTGACTTGCTTTTGGTGCTGGCTTGTTTATTTGCTTTGGTCGTATTTGTGCTTGGGATTTGATGCTTTTTAAGTTTTATGATAGGGTAAATTTAAATTTGACTACCAAGGAATTTTAGCATATACTCACAAGAAAGGTAGAAATAGGCAGGTTCTCAGCAGGACAGGCTCCGGCATTCTCCCAGGTCTCCCTGCTTCCTGCTATGCATGCCCAGGTCCAGCTGCCTACAAACCTGAAGATCCAGCTGCAGGCCCCTGCGCCAGGCCACAGACCCCCAGGGGCGGCCCAAGTCTAGTCATTAGCGCTGAGGTCTGACTCGGGTGTTCAGGTCCAGCTACAGAACCCAAGGCCCCCCATACCCCAGGTCAGACGCAGGAGGATCTGGAGCTGCAGCTGCAGGTGGAGTCCAGGTACAGCCCTTCCTTCCCTGTCCCCCCCGCCTTGCTCAGCGTCCAGAGCTCTCGCTTCCACTTGGGGCCCACTCAGTCCTGCCTCACTGCCTGTGTCCCAGGGGCCCGGGTTAGCGCTTGCCAGGTATCCCTGTGCAGGGCTGGGCCTCGGCTGTAGCGAGTCCTGATTGGACGGGGCGGAGGAAATATGGGGCCACATTCCTCTTCCCCATGGGTGTTAACTGAAGACAGCAGCAAGGCTGTAGGCACTGCAGTGACATGTCACCCCAGAGAAGATGCAGAAGACTTGCAGCTCCGAGAATCACCCTGGACAGTCAGGTTTCCAGGCTGCCACAGGTTGACCGGGATACAGAACTGCTGCCAGATGGAGGGTGGGGAGCTCCCTGAGGTAGTGGGGCTTTGATGCTTCCGCTTGGCCTTAGGTGGCTTGACCCCCTGAACTTCAATGTAGACACCTCTACAATGGCTCTGCACTGTTGTGGGGATGGGGGGGCGACGGGGAAGGGAATGGGACAGAGGCCTCTTGCGGTTCTTCCTGGTCTGTGGCTGTGATTTCTTAGCAGTCATGTCCACTCTGAGGCTCAGAGGGCGGGGCCTCTCCGGGCCCCTGCGGTGGGCGGGGCCTCTCCGGGCCCCTGCTGCGGGCAGGCCAGGAAGCTGTGGCTGGGGACCTGCACGTTAGAACCTATTCCCCCCACCTCACTCCCTTACTCTATGCTCATGGTTCTCAAATGAGTTACTGCGCGGCTCTTGCGTCTATGTCTCCCCAGAACACAGCCTGGAGTCTGTGAACCACAGCACTTCTTCGATGCTGGAAGAAAAATCGGAGAAACAGGCAAAAAAAGGCAAAGGTAGTGATGGGTGGGGTGGCTGGAGGTAACCCTTGTCCCTGCCCAGCAGGGTTGCAGGCTTGGTGTCCTTGGCTCCCGCGTGAGGGGACCGCTTCCCTTCCTGTGGAGAACAGGGTGTGTTTGACAGCTCGATATGAGCACAGGCCAAGAGAACTCCCGAATGGTAGAGTCAGAGCTCAATTCTGAGGTCATCCAGATGACCAGGTCTGGGAAGTATTTCTGCTCCAACAGAAATGAGCAGAAAGACACAGCGTTGTCCAAATACAAGGTGACCAAGGTCTCATGATCACAGAATGGCTGCAGTAGTTCCAGACTGATTCCATCAGACTCAGGCAGGAAGAAAGGAACAAAGGGAAGGGGAATCCTAGCTCGGTCCTCTCAAAAGTAGGGTCATCCCAGAAGCCCCATCCATCAGTTTCTGTCCATTAACCAAAAACCCATGTAGCCATCGGTATCTCCATCAGTATCTGGGGGACTGGGTGGGCCCTAGGAATCCTGGGTGCAGTTTGCTTCTCTGACTCCTCACCCCAGGGTCATGGGAAGCCCTTTGGTACCTGCCCTGGAGACTCTGAATCAGTATGGGGAGAAAGGCTTGGGACTGGGGTGTGCAGAGCAGACCTGCATGAACCTCTTTCTGCTGCCTCCTCGCGGGGGTGGGAGGTTCTCCAGCACACCAAGGGGCTCTTTGCTCTTGGTGTCAGCCACTTGTCACTTCTTGCTCTGGTTCCATCCTTGGCAAGTGGGGCTTTGCTGAGATTTTAAACACCCGGGATGGAGGGTGGATGCCCAAGGCAGTGGGACCACTCACTGCCTCTCACCTAGGCCTCAGAGCCCAACTTCCTTAAGTTAAACCACAAAGGGAAGCTGGGGCTACAGGGCTGGGAGAGGACTTCCTTGGTCACTTCATGCTGTGTGTCATCTGGGGGACTGGGAGGGCACAGGGACCCCGAGGCACAGGTCAACTTCTTCCTTGCCAGGGTCTGCAAATGCTTCACGCTCAGACAATCCATTCCACATATCTGGAGATGTGGATTTCTTCATGTTCAGAGACCAGGAGCGGAATAAGGCTGCCATGGTGAGTATCTAGGACCCAGCAGTCCCTTCTTTCTAGAAGCTTTCCTGCCTTCGGTCCTTTCTCTTCTCTGGTGAATAGCAGCCACACTTTCCTTCCCAGAAAAACTCTTCAACTCACTTTCCCTCCACAATAATCAATGGTTCACCTTCACCTATAGCCAGTCCTTGCACTGCTGTTTACAGCCCTCCCTGGGGACTCCTCAGTGGTGCAGCCGCCACTCCCTGTCCCGTCCTGTGTGAATTGTCATTCCCTCCTGACGCTCTTTGTTCTTCAAGCTCTTCTCCCTCCTCAGGGAGCCCTAATTTCTCTAGTCTTGTGTGCACACTTCTTAGAATTCCAGAAGCCAGATACATCTGTGGTCACTCCCTCCACAGTGCTGGGCGTGCGGGGCACCAGACCCCCACACCTTGTCTGCATCCACCACGCTTCCTCCTATAGGAGCCCGGTGTCCCAGAGTCAGGGCAGCACAGTGAGAGCACAGACTGCAGGCTTCACTCTGTGCCACGCCCTGCCATGCTCTGGGGCTAATCACATAGCCTGTGTCCCCTGACGCAGGCCCAGCATCTGCTGTTCTCAGGAGGGACATCTGCAATGCGCTGGACAGCCAGTGCCTTGGAAACCAGGATGGGCCTGTGGCCACGCTGCCCCCTGGAAGCAGAGGCCCTCTGAGAGGCTTTGCTCTGGCCTTGGCCCTGGGCCTATCCTGGACTGCAAGACTGGGCATTTCTTCTACTCCAAGCCTGACCTTACCTAAGGCCTACTGTGCCTTCCACAGAAATCCCTGTGTGAGTGCCACTCTGTAAGAATCTCCAAGACTCACCTGGCGGTCCCCTACTCACATCTTCCCTAAGCTCATAATCTCCCCACCAGTAGGTCCCCCAGCCTCATGACCTCTCCACTCAGAGGATCCCTAACCTCACACCTGGCAGACCCCCAGCCTCCCCTGCCCAGGCAGCCAGCTGCCTGATGCCTGCAGGATTCTAGGGGCTCATGGGGGCCTTGGGCTACATTTTGCACTTGCTGAAATTCTCCAGGGATGAGGGGGGGATAGAAGAAAGGTCCTCAGAGACTGGACTATTTGTTGTAGCTGATGTTTTCCAGCAGGAAATAGGTGACCCTGAGAGTTTGGGAAGGAGAGACTTCAGTCAACAGTACAGGCGTGCCATTGGCCTGGCCAATCAGCACAGGTGTTTTAGGCTTCGGATATGTTCCAGGCAGGGAGCTCCACCCCTCTCCCGTGACATCCTGAGGTGGCTGTGGTGACACCCTGGGAGCAGCAAGGGGAAGCACCAGTGTCCTTCCACACACCAGACAGGGGAGCCCATGGAAGGAGCTTCTAGTCTTTTGACCTGCCAGGGATCTGAATTTAGTCAATTAATTAAAGGTGAATTCCCAGCCATGCTGGGAAGGTTGACCTGGGCCGCACGTGAATCCAGCACAACTGAGCTGGTGACCGCTCCTATGGTCATCAGCCTTCTGCCCATTCTGCTCAACCCTGGAAGCTGTGCTGAGGGGCACACCTCCTCCCCGATGGTGCCTGTTTCTGGGGGCGCTGGGTGCAGAGGCACCCCGTGCCTGCTGATCCCCGATGTCCACAGGAGCGCGAGCAGAAGAAGATGCTGCACGTGCACCAGAAGATGACATACTCCTCCAAGGTGTCGGCCAAGCATGCCAGCCTGCGCCGGGAGCTGCAGCTGGAAGAGGAGATGGAGGACCAGGAGATGGTGAATGGGGCCCGGCAGCTGCATACCTTCCACAACAACACCGCCTGGAAGCTAGCCATGACCCGAGGTGCGGCACCTCCATTGGGGCGGGAGGAGTCTGCTTGCAGAGATCTGGGGGGAAATGTCTTCCTGCCACCACACACCCTGCAGGACTCTGTCCCAATGGGCTGCGGTTGGAAGGGCATGCAGATCACATAGGATGGTACCGTAGGCTGCAAAAACCATGACCACTTGGACAGCCTAGGCTAAGGGGAGGCTCAGGGACAGAGGCCAACTCAGCACGTGGTTTTCCATCATCCTACTGATGAACCAGTCAAGCAGCCAGTGAGCAGTTCATGATCAACAATCGTGGCCAGCCACTGCACATCTCTAACAGTAACAACTGTTTGGGTCATGGAGATTAATTGCATTAACACATGGAAGAAGTTTGTATCTGGGAGCTATTACTCTTGTATCACTTGGCAGGAAATCCAAGTACTGAGCATGTTCCACAGCCCACCAACCAGAGAGTGCAAAGGTCATGTCCACAGGGGGACCAGAGGGGATTAACCATGAACACAGAACACAACCAGCCCCTTGACAATTGACTTAAGCTTGATGGGCTTCATGTGGGAGCCTTTGCCCTTCATTCATTCCCAAGACAGAGAGGCAGGTGGTGACTCAAATACTGTGGGAACCTAATGTCCTTAAGAAAGGGAATCTACAAGGTCACCAGGGAGGCTGTGCTGTGTGCCTGGACCACAGAACAGAGCTCTTGCTCCAAGCACAGGAGGACATTCTACCAGAAAGAGGATCCTAGGAGCGAAGCGAGTCAGGCAGTTACTTCTCTCCATGCCACAACAGCGGCTTAGGCTGGAGGTGCACCTCAATTGTGGGTTAGCTACCACCGTCAGTTTTGGGTGGTCAGCGTGCCCCTAATGAGGAGCACACAGTGGCCATTTCTCCTTGGTGCCCCAAGGACCTGGCCAGCTGGGTAGAATCTGAGGAGGGTAGCAGGAACCTTGTCCAAAGAGAGGCCAAATGAATCATCTTCATACTCGCTGTTCCTGAGCCAATATTAATGTTCTGCAAAAAGTTGCTATCCTGTTGCATGCATATAACAAGGGGGAAAACCTGTTTATGAATAGTGTGGATATGATATTTTCCTATTTCTGGTCTGCAGTTGGTTGAATCTGAGGAAGCAGAATCCACAGGCATAGAGGACTGGCTGTATTTTGGGGAGCCTTCTCTTGGCTTGTTTATGGAGCAAGAGCTCTTATGCCATCCTGCCTGCCAACCCTCTATCACCCTGGGCAGACCTGCCAGTCTCCTCTGTGGATTTCCCAGCTCGGGCCTGGGCCTCTCGCACCCGCTCACTTTTCTTTGCAGAAAAGAATGTGGAGCCCGAGACGTTGAATGGCTACATGCAGCAGAAGCGAAGCATGTTCCTTCTGCAGGTGGGTGCAGCTGCCCACAGATTAGGGCCTCCAGTCGGGTCTCGGTTGGGTCCGGTGCCATGATGCCTACTCTGCTGGCCACAGTACGCCCTGGAGATGAAGCGCAACGAGATTCAGCGGCTGGAGATGCTGGCAACCCGAGAGGAGACCCGGCTGGAGCGGGCTGAGAAGTTCCTGGAGCAGGATGCCTCCTTGTTTGATGAGTTCCTCCGGGAGAACGACCGCAGCTCAGTGCAGGCCTTGCGACTGTGAGCCTGTGGGCCCCCGTGTGCTTCGGCCTGTGCCAACACACCCCGGCTCAGGCCCACCTCAGCCTGAGCTGGACCCGGGACCCAGAGCCCTAGCCGGGTCCTGGCTGACCCCTGGCTATCCCCCTAGCTCCCCATCCAGCCAGTGCCAGAGACCGCTGTTTCACCCAGCCTCAACTGGCCTTTAGTGGTCTCCTAATCCCCTTCCCCAGGTCTGAGAAGGAGTCCAAGGTCAAGATGGAGAAGATTGTGGAGATCCGGGACCTGACGCTGCAGATCATGAATATTAAAAGGTGGGGGTCAAAAGGCAGCGTTTCCCGTCACCTCCGTGGGACCAAGGGCAGCTTAGCACTGTGAAGGCCTCTCTGAAATGTGAACCTGGAAGGAGGCTCTGACCCCCTTCGGGAGGGTTGATGAGGCTGGGAAAGTTGATGCCTCTCCTGGGGCCACGCCACTGGGACACAGGACTGGTGTGATACAGGCTGAGGGCAGCAGGCAGACTCCCTGAGGAAGAGGCCCTTAGCAGGTCACAGGGGATAGTCAGTCACTCCCCCTCTAGTCCCTACAGGGCACTCGTTCCTGGTCCCTGCTAGCCAGCGCTTGGCAGTGAATGCCGTCTGATTTTCCATGTTCCTCTCTGGGCCTAGTGAGATCTCCAAATTTCAAGATACCCTGCGGCATTACAAATTCTACAAGGAATTTCTGTACAAGTTGTCGCCCAAGGAGTGGCTGGATGAGCAGGAGGAGAAGCGCTTGGCTATCAAAAAGACCAAGGAAGCTATGGAGTCCGCCAAGGGAAGCAGCATGGTTATCTCACTAGAAGACAAAGGTAGGGACAAACAGCAAAGGGTCCTCTAAGGAGAGCTTTGCTAGTGCCCAGCCGAAAGGGTCCCTGCAGGCATGGGGGCCCACGCAGTTCTCCCAACCGTGTATGTGGCTCTGCACAGGAATGGGCCACCGCTGAATTCCCAGGAAGCTCAGTCCAAGCCTTCAGTGGGAATATGGACTCTCAAGTCAAATTGAGGCTCCTCCCCTACACTTCTTCCCTCCCTTCCTCAAAGCTCCTTCCAACTCCTCCCAGGCTGGGAACCTGAACTGCCGAGTTGTGGGCATTTGGGGTCCCTCCTCTGCCTCCTGTAGGTACTTCCAGCAGAAGCAAGTTGCTGTGGAAAGGTACCCACTGCCCCAGGCTGGAGGGCTCTGAGCACCAGGCGAGGGCACATGGAAACTTCTCCCACTGTCCTAGGCTGGAGGGCCTGAGCACCGAGCCAGGGCACATGGAAACCTCTCCTGCTTCCCCTAGAGGCTCAGAACTTGAAGAAACCCTCGCGGCTTCAGCTGATGCGGATGGGGCAGACCCTGTCTAGCAACTACAACCTCACGCAGAACAGTCAGCCCAGCCTGCCCGGCTTGGAAGTCAAAATGTGAGTGCCTTTTGGGGGGCTTGAAGGGGCTGGGAGCAAAGACTACTGAAGAGTACAGCCCTGCTGTCAGGAGCTCAGGGAAGGGACTCAGGGAAGATGAGGAGGGGGGCCCAGGTCTCTGGTTCCCATCCTGGAAGTTGCCATCCTGGGGTGGGCAGTGGCCCCAGTGTAACAAGCCCAGTAAAGGTGGGGTGGGGTAGAGTGGGAGGGGCTGTCCCTCACTGGCAGGCATACAACAAGATGAGACTTTTACTGTTTTAAAGAGTTGGCTGGGGGGAGGTGGAGATCAGGAGACCCCTAGAATTTAGAAAACCAAAAAAGGCTGGATGATATATCGTAGTTCTAGTGACATTCTTCTGATGACCCACACCGGCAGTTTCTTCCCCTCACATCTACTGACTAGCTGGCTCTGTCTGGTTCTGTTTGTTCTTCACACACGCCCCACTGCTGTCCCTTCAGGATCATCCCCTTTGAGTCTTTTTACTTATGGCAAGTGAGCCTCAAGTCCGGCTTAGGGAATCTTTGCTGAAACATCCCTGCTTTCTGCTGGAAGTGTCAGTGTGTGGTATCACGAGGGTGGACTGAGCAACCTCCAGCCTCGACGGCTCTCTCCCATGTCCCATCTCTGTCCTCTCCTGCTAGAGCCCCTCCGCACATGGTCTATCCTCAGACATCCAAGTACTGGCTGATGCTGGCTGGTCTGGGGGGCGCCAGCTCTCCAGCTTCTCTCTCCCTGTTGTGTGCTGTCAGCTGTGGCCACAAGGCTGTCACTAGTGACAGGTGCTGTGCCTGGGGGTCAGGGTCTCTGTTAGTCCACCTCGGCCCTGGGGCTGTGCTGAAGACACAGGTGCTGTCCATACGGGCCTGACTTTGAATCCTGCCCCTCCGCTTGTTATCTAGGGCATGGCTTCTAAAGTTTTCCACTAGTGACCCCTTTTCACCAGAGATGTTTTTATACCACCGAGGTATGCAGACATACAAAAACAGATACATAAAACAAACTGATCCAATGATCATTAAATCACAAGGAAATTCTTTGGCAAACATACCATTTTACTATTTATTAAAGAAGAGAACAAATGTGCATGTTAATTAAATGATTGCTTACTCTCAATTGATACTTAACATGCTGCAAGGTGGAAAACACCTTCAACGCTTTTCAGAGTTGAATATTTTAATTTTATAGTCATCAATGTTGCAGACACCACTTTTCATAAATATATAACACAAAATATCACCAGTATATTTAAGGCTATTTTTTCAGAAACTTGCAAACTCGTGGAATCCTAAGCCCAAATTCATTGAAACCTTTTTTAAAAAAATAAAACTCAAATCAGAAACTCAAAGAGCAATCTGTGAAATCAAACATTCTAACAGAGCACAATCCAAAAATATGCTAACCTGATATATACTGAAGGATGATGCCTTTGTGTTCTATAAATCAGGTTTCCGTAAGAGCAGAAATCTTTGTAGAGCAAAAACTCTGCAGTTCATACCTTACCCATCTCTGAGACGAGGGGTATGCAGAGTATTAGTGTCCATAGTACAAAGCATACATTGTGATGCCACACCTGAAAATGATGTCACATCTGCAATGGGGGTGGGCACTGCCAAAGACAGCCTAGTCGGTTACATATTTGGTTCTGGTTGCATGTGCAACTCACTGTTGCCAAGTTTCTTGTGACCCCCATTCAGTGATGTAATCCACAATTGGTGGCATGCCACTGGTCAGTGTGATTGGGCGGACTGACCTTCAAGGGTCGAATCCTTCTAGAGAATTCTGAGGAAGACACCTGGGGACCAGCATACCCTGAGCCACAGCTACACATTCCTCCCCTGTCACTCAGCACCTGTGGGTGGCCAGTGGTGAGACACAGGGCTCCCTAGAGCTTACACTGTTACTCCCCTGGTAAGGCCTCCCAGAGGGCTTTGCACCTGTGCTAGCCCCACCTTCTCTCCAGCCAGCAAGGCCAGAGAATGTGGGGCCAATGGGAGCACATTGAGGGTTGATCCCATGCAGCCCATCTGTACTTCTGCGAGCAGCACAGGGTCAGCTGGGAACTGCCCTGTGTGCACAGTGGCTGGGAGGGGCCAGGTGGGAGAGGAATGGATGTGCTGGAGGTCAGGGCAGAGAGTCCTAGGCACCTAGCAGAGGACATACATTTCATTGTAATTCCAGTAAGAGCTGCTGGTTGAATTTGGAGGGTGTCCCTTGGATGCTAGATGACAGTTGCAAGGTGGGGGACCGAAGGCGTGGGGAACATGCTTCTACCTGTGTCTTCAGCCCTTTGTGTCCATAGCCACTGTGGTGGCTAGGCTGGTCCCAGGTTCCCTGACCCACTGTCTATCCTCAGGTCGAACTCCACAATCCCATCGCAGGAGGACCCGGAGAGTGACGGGGAGGTGTGTGGCTGGACTCTGTCCCTCCCTCCTCCCCAGCATCTCTGCCCCACCAGGCCCTGCCCTGCTTGGCACCCCTCTACCTGGCACCCCTCCACCTGCCCCCACACCCGGCCCCACCCACACCAGTGACGCTGCCCTGCAGGAGCAGGAGCTATACTTCACGGAGCCCCAGCAGCTCCTGGACGTCTTCACCAGGCTGGAGGAGGAGAACCTGTCACTGATCCAGAACACACAGGAGATGGAGGAGACCCTGGATGACCTGAACCTCAATCTGAAGAGCACCCAGCTGCGCATGTAGGTCCCAGCACCCCTGCCCGGCTCCACATACAGGGTGTGGGTCCCTTGGCCCTCCATATCCCTGCCTCCAGTGCAACCAGGTGTCCCCTTCCTCGCACAGGGCCTGGAATGGCCAGAACACGGCACCCCAGGACCTCCCACCCAGCCCTGCCCTGTGGAGGACACGGGTAGGCGTGGCTTAGAAGGGGCTGGAAGCTGGTTTTGGTGACACTTCAGCTATGGTCTTCACACAGCAGGGAGCCCTGGAGCTATGGGAGAAGGACAACCTATTTTGTTGGGGACCATGGATTTGGAGGCATGAGACAAGGAGTGGACGGCTGGACAGGAAGGCACAGCAAGGCAGAGCACCTGGCAGGCAGGGGCTGAGCTGGGCTGGGTAGGGGGGCTTTTGGAATGTGGAAGGACGTCCCTAGAAGAGGGAAATGTCTATGCCTATCCAGTATAGTGAAGAGGACAGAAAAGACCCTGGAGACACCTTTCCAGGCATAGTCAGAAGGGCAACAGGCGCTGCCTCACTGGTGGGCAGCCACCAGCCATCACGGTCCCTCCACCGAGACTCCTCCTAGAGTGAGGGGAGCTGGTCGGGGCAAATCAGGCTGGGGTGCCAGGTATAAGGCTTGTCAGGGCTCATCTCCCAACTCGTTACATACCAAGCATCGTTTCTGGGTGGGCCTGAGGACTGCAAGGGTCAGGCCTGCCTGCACGGGGTGTCCACTGGATGGTAGCAGATGGTGGAGTCTGACTGGTAGAAAGTGATTCATATTTGCCAGAAGACAAGGTGAGTGAGGAAGGACTGAAGTGGGGGTGGCTGCAGAGAGGGCTCAGGGAAGGCTTCCGGGAAAAGGCAGCATGTGACTGTCGCGAGGGATGGAAGTGCTAGACACAGAGCCCTGGGAAAGACAGCTCGGGCAGTAGCAGCAGCAAGGATAGAGGTAGGAGCCAGTCCAAGACTCAGCATCCCAAGGGGGAGCATGTTCCTGACAACCCACGTCTCACTGGGTGAGTACTGGGAAGTGCCGGAGACACAGAAATGAGATGGGGTGAGGCCAAGAACCTCCCAGATCCCAGGTAATGTGTAGGTAGGGGGCCTTTCCAGCAGCACCCGTACAGGGTTAGTGGAGAGTCACGGCCCATGAATGTAACCTCTGTTTCAGAAAATTAGTAAACAAAACACAAGCTTTTGAAAAATATATAGGAGAACTGGGGCTGGAGAGATGGCTCAGGGGTTAAGACTCTGCCTCAAAAGTAGAAGGTCCTGAGTTTGGGTCCCTGGTCCCATATAAAAATACCAGGCAGAAACAGATACAGCCTACACTTTTGGCCCTAGTGGACTTGAACCCCGGGAAATCACTCAGCGAAGCAAAAAGAAGGTAGAAGCAATCCAGGATGATTCCCAAAGTCACCCTTGGGCCTCCACAGAACATATACATAGTGCCCACTATCTCACACACACACATATACAATAAATGAATGAATGAATGAATGAATGAAAAATATAGGACAATGAATGAATGAATGAATGAATGAATGAAAAATATAGGACAATTGAATAGACCCATACCTACTAAAGACACTGAATAAATAACACTGACTGCCGAATGAATCCCAGTCTCATCTGGATAAATGAACTCTATAGGATATTTAAGGGTCTGGGAAAAGGTCTCAATTGGTAAAGGGTTTGCCCTGAAAGCATAAGGACCTTCTTTCAGATTCTCAGGCCAACATTAACAATAAAGTGGGCATGGAAGTATATGCTTGTAATCCCAGCCCTGGGAAAGCAGAGATAGGCAGACTCTGGGACTCAGTGGCCAGCTAGCCTAGCCAATTCAGTAAACTCTAGGTGATGAGAGACTGTGTTAAGAACAAGGTGGATGGCTCCCAAGGAATGTGAACACCCAGGGCTGACCTCTGATCTCTGCATGTTACCTCTGCATGGAAGAGGTAACACTACTTTTTGGCCAAGACGGCAAAGTGAACACTCTAGTTTCACTCTCTGTGAAGTCAGCGCCACACTGGGGCCAGTCAGACACAAACTGCCCGGGAAAGGCCAGGGTGGCTCCTCAGTACAGACACAAAAATCCTCAACAAAATACTAGTGTATAAAAAGATGCCACCACAAAGTGGGTTTTATCCTAGGCGTGCAAAACCAGCTCAGCATCCAACACACAACTGCAGCCATTCATGATAAGTCACAGCAAGTTAAGTATAGATGGAAATATCAAGTTGGCAAAAGTCCACATGAGCAAAATTCAAATTTAGGGTAAAACTAGGTTTTCTACTGACCTGGAGCTGAGTAAGGAGTTATCGCCTCTTCTTTCTGCATTGCCCTGGGAATCCTGCTCCCCACCACCTGGCAGAGTCTCGCCCCCTCCTGGGCTGGGCTAAGCAGGAACCTGGTGGCTGAGGGGACCCTGCCACCCCTGCAGGGACAGGGAGGTCAACCAGCTGAAGCAATGGATCTCCACACTCATGTTATCCATCACAAAGGAGGAGGAGACAGCAGCCGATCTGCAGCTCAAAGCCCGGGTCTTCCACTTTGGAGAGTACAAGGGTGATCAGCAGGTAGGGAAAAGGGGCCTCACTCATCTCCTAGCCTCAGCACCTGTGTGGCATACCTCCAGGTCTGTTCACCTGCACCCTCAGCTCGCCCAACGCTTCCTGCATGCCTGTCACACACACAGGGTCCTGCAAGGTGACTCTGGGGCAGGGATGTCCTAGACCAAGGTGGAAGGGTAAGGGATAGCTGAGGGGACACTCAGAGCAGCAGGGACAAAGGACTGGCCAGTACACCCATCCTGAAACATCCTGACATCTCTCTGGTCCTGACTTTGCTTTGTGTGCCAGACACTGGGTCAGGGACACTGAAGGGAACCATGGGCACGGAGCACATGCCATCTAGTCTCAGCTGGAGTCACTGGGCACTGCTTGTGCTTAGGTCAGGCTTCTTTTTGTTTAATTGCTCATTTATCCCCACCCAGCACCATATGGCAAGAGCTACTGTCTGTTGTCAGAACAGTCTCAGAGAGGGGAAGTATCTGTCCAGGGTCACACAAGATGTGGTCCTGGAGCTAGGCATTCAGAAGCAGGGAACTGAGCCTCAAGGGGCTTGCTAAGGCAGCTTGTGGAACGGACATGAGCCAAGGGCTGACCACAGGGACACAAGAGCTGCTGTGGCCAAGAGAAACAGGTACCATCCTCTGAGTCTCTACTGTGGCCAGTCTGCCCTGCACAAACCATGGCTGACTGCTGGTGAGGGTGGGCATAATCCTACAGCTGCACTGGTGACCGCCCTTTAGGACAAGCTGCTGGACAGCCTCAACTCCAAGGTGCTGGACGTGTATAGGCACTGTGTGGGTTTGCAGCAGGAGGGCAACCTGGGCACGGTGCAGATGCTCACAGTGGTGGAACATCAGCTGGATGAGCTGCTGGAGAACCTGGAGCGTGTGCCTCCAATCAGAATTGAGCAGGCTGAGAAGGCCAAGGAGAGAGAGCGGCGCATGAGGTAAGCAGTCATGCCTGCCTCCTGTGGCTGCAGCCCTGGCCTGGGCTCAGGGCACTCTGGTCATGGCCCACCTGGATCTATGGGCACCAGGGTGTGAGAGCACCAGGATATGTGGGTACCAGGGGGCAGTTATCAGAAGGTGGGGGCTATGTACATGGAGCCCACAGACACAGCTATTTGTGTAAGTTTGTTTCTCCAAAGCAGAGGGCTGTCCCTTGTGGGTTCCGGCCCCTGTTCTGGGGGTAATGCTCTGCGTGTCAGACTGCCATGGCTGACCACAAGGGTACACAGACCTGAGATCTAGATGTGAATCTAGGAAATTGCCTTCTGGGGGTGTGTGTGTTCTGACCTTAGACCACCCACCAGAAGCCAGGCCCTGCTTGCTCTCTCATGGGCCCAGGCCATCTTGTCCAGAGTTGATAAGGCAGATTGGAGAACATAGCCTTACCTGGGGCCCAAATGGAGGAATGGGAGTACTTCCTAAGCGTTGTCCTGTAAGTTGCCTCTCACTCCAGGTTGCGGGAAGAGAAGATTAGGATACAGAAGGAGATGCAGGAGGAGAGGCTACAGCGCGCCCGAGCCCGGGCCCAGGCAGAGATCAAGAAGAAGGTGAGGGGAAGTGCTGGGTCCAGCTGGGGTGGGTCCCAGAGGTCCTTCAACCTGAGCGCCATGCTCCCTTTACAGAGCTGAGGGAGGAATGCTTGGCTGGGATGCACACTAGGTTGAAATGTCCCCATGGCTAGACAGCTAGACACCTCAGCCATCCTTGCCCAGCACTGGTTTCCCCCAGGACCCTCTGTCAGGTGCAGGCACTAGCTCACAACACTTAACCCCAGGCCTGTCACTCTATCCAGTCTCCAGACAGATCCCAGGCTAAACTCACTACCTATCCTAAGACCCTGTCTTGGGTTCCAAGGCTTTGTGCCACAGGAAATTGACTGGGGTAGCCCTGTGCCTTCTGGCTGCAGCAACAGAAAGCAGATCCTGAGTGAGCCAAGCATGGTCCTGGACAGCCAGGAGTTGGTGGGCTCTGAGAAAGTACCACCCACACCATCGCTCAGGCAGGTGAACCCTGCAGGGTATACTGAAAAAGCCCAGAGCCAAGAATGGCTAAGCCCTAACCCCGCTAAAAGTGCACTCCATGGAGTAGGCACGGTGATAGCTGGGCTGTGTATATTCCAGCTCACTTAGGTCAGGCCTGCTCCCAGCTTGCCTGATTAATCAGTATGACTAGAGCTCCATGATCTTCCTGTGCCTGAGGGCAGGGTATGTGGGCACCATGGAATTGCTACAGCCAGCAAGGTTCACTTACATTTCCTCTGCAGGGTGGCAGGAAACTGGTGAGCCGCTCCCACCCCCCGGTCATCAAAATGAGGGAGGAGTCGGACCACACGCTGCAGGATAAGGAAAGGGAGGAGCTTCTGTTCTTCTTCACCTAGCAGCAGAGCTGGATGAGGGCTCACGAAGAGGTCAGCATGGAGGCAGGGACTGGACCAGGCCCAAGGGGACCCTATATCTGCCCTAATGGTCTCTTGTCAGCTTCCTTATTCACAGGAAATAAACTTGTGTCTCTTGGGAGTCTTGATGGTCTGTTTAGGGAAGAGTCCTGTTACATGTTCTTGGCACCTTTAGTCATTTAACCCTGAGCATATGCCCAGGGGAAGAAGTTTCATCCTCATTTTTAGCTAAAACAGCTGTTTGGAGAGAAGCCCAAGCCAGACTCTGAGGTGGACACCAGGAAACAAGAGTCAGTGGCAGGTAGACTACAACCTACCAACCAGAGTGGGAAAAAATCTCAACACCATATATTAACCCTTGAATGAAACCAGGGCAAAACCTTTGGTGCGTGACATACAAACACTTTTATTCATTTGCACTACAAGTTGGGCCCACCACAGATTCAGAGCCCAGAGCATCAGCAGCCCATCCCAGCATTTGGTAGATATTTGCTGAGAGATGGAGGGAAGCAGGTACATCCCCTGTAAGTCAGGCTCCTGAGGATGGTGCCAGGAGTCCCAGGCTACCCTTGTGTGTGTTTGGGGGTGTGGGGGGAACTAAGCCCTGATGACTGGTGAGAAGTTCAAACCCTAAACTTTGTGGCCCAAGATGCTGTACAGACCCATGGAAAGGAGTCTTTTCCAACAGGGGATCTAATTCTCTTGGGAAACATCACCCAGACAGATGAGCACCTTAGAGAGAGCCAGAGATGACTCATGCTCAAACTCAGGGTCCCCCCAAGTCCAAGAGACAATGCCACCCAGGAAGGACAAAATGTGGGTGGTTCTGAGCCTGAGAACCAAACATCTGAACAAGCACACTTCAGAGGCCCAGGAAGAGTGCTCCTGGGGACCTGCATCTAGTCTTGACTAACATAATATATGCAAGGCTCTTTTTGGAAGACAAACCTTACTCTGTGAAAATATACATGGACATATTATTATGCATACCATAACTTCAACCCTAAAATACACACATATTGTTACACATAATTTATGGCATTCAGAACACCATTGAATAAACTTGTTGAATTACAATTTACCATTAATACTCAAATATAGAATTAGAAATTATTTTAAAAGTTTTAACTTTCCCATTCCAAACTATGAGCTACACTTTTGGTCTCAGAAGGCTTTCTGGTAGGCACCCCGATCATCTTCCAGACCAGCTGCCTATCTGCTCTGCCCAAGTTTGGACTTGAATCTGGCTTCTCTGTGAAACCAGTATCATCAAAAGTGTTGAGAAGCAGCCTGCCACCCAAACCCTTGGCGAGAACAAGATTCTACACCTCTTGGGCAAAATGCTCCAGCAGTGGAACTGAAAGTTCTGTCTGACTTAGTACAGAGGTGCACTTCAGTGGGGAGCCTATGCTCCACCCATTCCCTACCACTCCCAGCTCAAACCCAAGGGGGTCTGGGGAGGGCTGTGATGCACAGGGTGGGTACCCCGTGTGACTTGGTGTGTGCCTCACTGTGGGCAAGAAAAGGTAGTTCCAAAGAGTACAGCTACTCCTGATACAACAGAGGGAAACATTAATAAACGTACCCTGAAGTCTCTAAAGAGCTTCGCTGGACTGCTGAGCAGCCAAGCGAGGTTTCTCCAGGCCCCATACAAGTCCTTTCAGCCCTGAGGAGAGGCCATGCAGTGTGTGGCTTTGTCTACTTAGACAGTGCAGTCACTGAAGGTCCTGCAGGTTGATTGTGCTTCCTGGCACTTGTGCAGTCTCCAACTCAGCACAACCTCCAGATGCTGGAAGTACCTCCTGAAAAAACAAGCAGAGAAGTGAGGAGGGGTGGGCAGGAGGTGAGCAGGGAAGGGGGAGGGGGAGAGGGAGGCGAGGCCAAAGCCTGTTCCTCAGCCCACAGTTCCTCACAGTGGTGGCTCACCCTGTGGAGCCAAAAGTTTGAAGGAATCTGAATTTTCTAAATAAAAAACGTTTTTCTCTTATCTGAAACATACGTTAAAGGAAAAATGCTAAATCTAAAGAAAAGCCAAAAGAAAAAAAAACTGTTAAGCCACTATGTTTTTTTCCCTCGGTCCACTAATATTCACACATATTTAAGAATCCATGCACTTCCCAAAAAAATATCTTGTTCAGTATAGCTAACCCTTCTCCCACCTGCTTATGTGGTAGGCAGCCCTCCCAGGGAGTTGAAGTCCAGCATTCCAGCTGCAGTAAGTCTTAACTAAAATCACATTCTCCTTCCTTGGGCTGGCGAATGCTGTTTTAGAGTCTGGTTTAGACTTCCTTTCCTTGGGAATGGCCTGCTGAGTGGTGTATAGAACACAGGGACATTCCTGCTGTGGATTGGCAGTCACCTTGGATCCAGGCCTATATCATCTATGGGCACCTCCTCCAGTGTAGCTACTCACCTGCATAGCTTGGAACATATCTGGGCCCAGCTCACTACCCAGTGGAGAGAATCTAGAACCCGTGAATGTGTAGCAGTCAAGAGCACACTGTTTCACCTTGTCCATAAGCGGGAACTGCAGCAACCGTCAACCGAGCCTTATCTGGAGCTGCACCAAGGACTACCTTTTCAAAAAGGCACAAGGCAGACTGGCTACCAATCCAATGGTTTCCAGGCCTGTGGCAGCAGCTAAACCATGCCAGAACCAGCCTCCTGATGTAGGAGTCCCAGGAAGAGTCTTACTGGGAAGAGTAAGAGTTGTAGCATTCAGACCTGGAGGACGTAGACAGGCAAGTCCATGGTGAAGTAGGGGTGGAAGGCCGAAGGCTGTGGGCTGAGGGCCAGTGGCAAGCCTCCTTCACCCGAGAGCTCATCCTGAGGAGGCAACCACCAAAGATACCTTTCACACACTGGTCACCAGAGTTTGAAGGCTACTGACCCCTCCATCTGACCCTCAGTCTCTCAACTTGAATCCAGACCAAGGCCCAGTACACTAAGCTGGACCCACAATCTTCTCTTGCTTGGTTCTTCCTTGTGTTTACTATTCCCACTCTTAAAAACCCTCTCCTTAGCTCAACTATCAAATTCCCTCCTTCAAGTGTCCCCCAGTGTCTTTGAATCCCCCAGCACTTCCCAAGCTTATGGTGAAACATTCCCTGTGTACCCTGGCTCATCCATAAGCCAAGCAGAGGGTTGAGAGGAGACAGAGGAAGCCTGAGATAGTCTATCCACGAGTCTATCAAGAAAGGGACTTGAGGCTGGGGAGATGAGTCAGGGAGTAAAGCCTTTGCGTTACAAGCAAAAGAACCTGAGTTTGGATTCCCAAATCTCATTAAAAATGCCAGGTGGAAATTCGGTGGCCTGCAACTGTAGCTCTAGAAGGCAAAGTCTGATAAACTCCAGAGTAAAGCAACATGGAGATACAGCAATCCAGGATGACTCCCAATAATGTCACCTTTGGGCTGCCATAGGCACACACACTCAAGTACTCTCTTGAACAGACACAAAACATACACACACACACACACAAATAAAAAAAGTAAGTTGGCTTTGCCTGGTTTTCATGTAGACACTTAGCCCACAGCTGTCCACCACCTTAATAAAGATCTCCTTTTACTGTGAACCCCCATCCTTGGCTGCCTTAAGGACTTTCTGGGTGGCAAGCAGGAGCACCACCATTTCCACCTGGAAAAACAGAACCAAGGCCAGGGAGCTAAAGCAACTTGCCTAAAGACACCAGCTGTGAAAGGACAAGTGAAGACTCAAACCCAGAGCATGTGTCTTCGACTGGGTGCCCCTTCAGAAGCATACCCTATACGTGCTCTTTTTAACAGGGTCCTTCTTGCTTGTGGCATAAGTTTCTTGGAGTCTCCCTACTTTACAACCCACCCCCAGATGCCTTCTGCTGGCTGTGGCAATACTGCCTCAGGACAGGCCTCCAACTCTCTTTGCTGTCTGTCTGTATCTGTTTGTTTTGTTTTTTTCTCTCTCTGAAAATTCTAAGCAGCTCTACCCCTGGACCAAACCTAAAAGGGAGGAACATGTTTTCCTGTTCATTTCTACACATGAGCTGGAGTCCCTGCCTACCAAGTCCTTACTTGTGTCTGGTTTCCTCCAGCCCCCTTCACTGTCAAGCTTCCCAGGTCACCCATGCCACCTACCCCCTACCTGTTTACAAGCCTTTCACAGCCTCCCCAGAACTACAACCCCATGGATCCCACCTGTCTCTAAATTGTGAAGCAACAAGAACCATGATGAATTCCAATCTGATGGCTCTCTACCTTGGATGTTCTCTATCCTGATGTCCTTCACCTTCAGGTGCTCCCACCTGGATGCTCTCCACCCCTCAAATGCTTCCCACTTTCAGATGTCTTCCACCTTCATATGCCCTCCACCCTTGGATACCCTCCACCTCATATGCCCTCCACTTTGGATGCCCTCTATCCTCTCCTCGGATGCTTTCTGACATGAGATAGCACTGGCCTGTTGTAGGGTCTTGAGTGGACCTGCAGTGAGGAGATGTAATTGGGCTAGATCGCATCCAGATCTATCAGATTCCAAACCCCTTCCCTCCCTCAGAGGTGAGCCTGGGAGAGCTGGTGTGTATGGTGCGGAGGTAGTGAGGAGGGGAGGGTGTTAGGGGATGTTGGAGGCCACCCACGGGTGTTAGGGGGTGCTGAGTAGCCACATATGAAAGGGCTGAGAGCTGCTAAGGTCTATAGAGCTCCAAAGAAGTAGCTGAGCCTGACCTTCAGTGGTTCATGATACTATGTAAAACAAATGAAGAGACTTACCACCTTAATACAGAAAGGCTGTATGAGATAAGTGTACAAGTAATAGTGCCCAGAGCTGCTGGCCCAAGTTGTATAAGGAGTTCCAACAGAAGAATGAATTGGGGAGAGGTGGGGGCAGTGAGAAGCACCAGAGGCTATATGGCCCATGCATCGCCAAACCGGGCAACTACAGGCAGACTCCATCTTGCACAAGAAAACCCCAGAAGGGCCTTGTACACCTCCAAGAGAGGAGGGACGATGGACCAGGTTGGGGGAGGGAGTTAGATACAGGGTAACACAGTGCCACAAACCTGATACATCAATCCTAACAAAGGCAAAGGCTTGCACAGATTCAGTGAGACAGGCTGGGAAGGAGAGAGAGGCTGGGGTTATTAAGACGCCTGGGACAGGGCACAGAACTTGGCAGTTTACTGAGTGGTGGAGACCACCCTCTATCAGCTTGCCATTGTGGACCTAAACATCCACAAGACTCACTGGTTCCTACCTGTAGTACTGGGACCTGGATGCACTGCACTCCAGCTGGTGCTGGCAGCCTTCCACTAGGCATCATGATATTCCTGTGCACACAAGTGCTCTGACCCACATGGGAGTGAGGAGGGCTGACCTTGCCACCTTTCATTTTCCTTTGAGTAGACTCAGAGGCTCCTAAAATGAAACAGACAAAACCAGCCCATGTTTTACCAGCCAGACTCTTGCCCTGACTCAGGTGATGTTAAGAAGAGGCTTGCGGTTCCTGTCATTCTGCATAGTCTTGTAGGCTTCTGAAGTTCCTCCACAGGCGTTTCCCTGAGATAAACAAAACCATCAGAATTGTGAAGACAACACGTACAAAACCTACTGTTCATCTTTGAGCCAACAGCAGCCTTATCTTTCTCCTGGTGCATGTTCTCTAAGGGGCAAGCCCTGTTACCTCTCAACTCTCATACCTGGCAGGCAGGAGACTCAACCAACAAGGAAGTACTAAGCCAGAGTCGTAGGGATCACTGAAAGTCAGCAACTGGGCAGTGAAGTCATGGTCAGCCTTGTGGTTTAGTGTTCCCAAATCAGACCGTTCTGCCTAGCTTCCTTCCCAAGTCACTTATATATATAAATACTGCTTTACAAAATAAAGCATGAAGGAGGAAGAATAACCAGGCACCAGAAAGACCTGACACAGGTGAAACCACATACAGTGAGGGCAGTGGCTAGGCTCCAACCACAGCCACCAGGTCATGATCTCAGCTCTGGGTCTGTCTCCACTTATAGTGTGGGTAAATTTCCAGCTCAGAAAGGTCTACACATGTGCTGGGAGCTCAGAGTAGGTAAGGCTCACAGCAAGCTTTGTGTGTCATTAATGCCTGACTGCCTAGGGATGGATCTACACACGGCTGGTAGATATAAACAGCGTAACTACAACCATATGAGGTTTCTTTTCCTTTTGTGTGTACAGTGTGTGCACACATTGTATGAATGTGGGGCACACACTATGGTGCCCATATGGAAGTCAGAGGATGACAGCAAATGCTGGTCCTCACCTTCTACCTTGTTTGTGACAGGGTCCTTTTACTGCATTTCCACAAGACAAGCCAGCAGATGCAAGACTCCTGGGGATTCTCCCGTTTCCACCTCTCATATGCCCACAAGAGCACCTGGATTCTGGACTCTCAGATGTAGGCCGATTTTTATGTGTTTTTTTTTTGTTGTTCTGAGGATTTGAACTTGCACTTGTATTTGAATAGTGCTTTTACCCAGTACACCATCTCTCTAGCTTTCAACCGAAATTTTTGATTTTGTTGAATTTAACAAAGTAAAAAACAAACATAAATAAACATGACATAAAGTATTCAACTTCCGAAGAGACTATTCCTTCCTGAAAACTTCTAATTTACCTGAAGTTAAAAGGAAAAGGTGGTGAGTCACAGAAATGCCTAACTCTTCACCTAGTACCTTATTCTGTATTTTTTCTCTATTCAAATCTGGATCCTACTTTAGCCTTCAGCAGTGGCTTTGACACAGACAGGCCTCTGGTTGCAGCAGGCTGATTCTCTGTTCTCTATAAGACCGGGGCCAGATGGCCTTGCTTCTGAGAACTATTAGCACCTTTCAAGGGTAATGGCCCAAATTCCAGTGTACATTTACCTGTGGCTTCCATGCGACAGACAAGCTGGTTTGTGTGACACTTGGGTCACAGACCAGGACCTGCCCATGCTTCTCCCGGAGTACAACCCATTTTCTCCCAAAGAGTGGAGGAACACTTTGTCTTTCAAGTACAAATACTAACCAGGTGGTGGATAAGCTGAGGAGCAGATTCAGCTCCCTTCTCTGAGCATGTGCCCCCCCCATTTTATTTGTAACTATTTTATTAATTAAACCTGTCTTTTGACCACTTAATCATGGGTATATTGTAATAACTCTTTCCCCCACTTTCTCTTATCTCCTCCTATCCATCAACACCTCCTTCCTATGTCAGTTGCGTCTAGTTCTCTTTCCACTTGCTCTCCATACTCAGTAAAGGGGGGCTGGGGCTGGACCAAGGCAAGGCAGGGTCTCTAACAGTGAGGGACACTTATATCAGTTTCTCCTGTTTAACCCGCATGTTTTTCAACTCCAGAATTACACACAAATGCATTCAAGTTTCTTACCTCCCGAGCATGTCCCTTGGAATGGAAATATGAACATCACTTTGCATCCCTGCATTTGATGTGTCTAACACAAGGCAATACAATTACAGAAAGGTTAAGATCATATGTAAAAACTCAGAAATAATCCAGCACTTTTCCTAGGTATCATGATTTTAATTTTTCTTTACATTTAATGAACAAAAAAAAGTGCATGTACAGCTAAGAAAACTGCTCAGTAACCAGACTACAATGCTATTGGTAACAAGGTGCGTGGGTGTAGACTTTATAACTGGAGAAGGACTCACACTGAGTCCTATTGAATGTGCCCTACTGAAATGTTCACTGTGCTGCAAGAAGCCAGGAAAGCAGTGCAGATCCAAGTAGGAAGCAACCTGATCAGGAAGGAAGGAGACCTGAGCAGACACCCATCCTATGCAAGTGCTAGAGAAAATGTCGAAGTGGACAGTCTGGGAACTGACTGATCTAGCTATGTTTCTGAGCTTCCACAAACCTGCCATAAACTATGTGGCAACCCTATTACTTTACTGAGCCATTAAAAGTCAGTGACACTGACATCAGAGCCTGGCTTGAATGACATGTGGCCATCAAACACCACGGTGGTGATAGCCCCAGCACCCAGGAAGGAAGTGAGATAACCGCATGGTGAAAACTCCAATACCCAGGAAGGAAGTGAGGTTACCATGTGGTGGCAGCCTAGCACCCAGGAAAGAAGTGAGGTAACCACAGAGTGATAGCCCCAGCACCTAGGAAGGAAGCAAGGTAACCACACAGTTACCCTTGGCTTCTGCTCCATGCCAGGCTATCTCCACTGGAGATGGTCTTGTGCCAGTCCCTAGTCACAAGACCTGAGGGTCCATTTTCCCAGTCTTTCAAGGATGGGATATGGGACTTTGCACATGCTGGATGCCATGGGACTCTGGATTTAACGCTACAGTCCCCAATGTGGTTAGCTGTATACAGCTATTAAAATGAGGCAATAAACAACTGTTTTTAACTCATGAGGAAACCATTCACATGCTAACAAAAATGTACATCCTTAAGAAAAATGACACGTCACCTGTTGAGGAACATTTAACACTGAAACGTGGAACACTGTTTAAGATACACGCCTGGAGCACTCAAGGAATTTACATTTACTATTTCCAGAGTAAACCAACATAGCTGAGCCCAGTCACTATGAATACCTCCCCACTGCTAACCAGGCACATGCACACCCTGTGCTATGCAGGGTGAGTATCTGCGGGCTTCAGGCAGGCTCCTCTGTCCATCTAGCAGCTTCCTTACCCTTCCCAACAAACTTAAAATTGATAAGTGAGTGTTTTTGTCATTGTTTTCCTAAGATTTTAAAGGAAGGGAATGGAAAATGGGATTATTAAGACTTGAGTGTTCCTAGTTAAGTATTTGGTAGCCTTAGTTTGGCTTAAGGCCTGAGTCATACCCCAGACTTGCCACCAGTGCCTTGGATCTCTACTCTTTAGACCACTATGAGACACTTTTTCCTTTCATTATCTTCTCCCCCCCTTTTTTTAAAAATTATTTATTATTTATTCAATTGTGCGTGCGTGTGTGTGTGTGTGTGTGTGTGTGTGCGCGCGCGTGTGTAGAACCATGGGCGAATTCGGGAACCACCATGGACGCCTCCACCTCCTTCTTGTTCACTCTGCCCTGGGATTCACAGGCGCCGCCCTACCAGGACCAGAAACGCAGGCCGCCCCCGCTTCCACCCGGCGTCTGTACGTGGGGTCTAGGATCCGAACTCAGGACCTTCCGCCTGCAAGGCAGAGGCTTAACCCCTGAGCCACCTCTCCAGCCCCTATCTTCTTCCCCTTTAACAGAAAAACAGCCAGCTCCCTGGCTGCTGATGCCAATATGCTTTCTGGGTGTGGTGGCATCCATCAGTCACGGCTTCCTCTTCACTATTCCCTGTAAACCTTCCACAAGCGTATCACTACTGCACTGACGGCTTGATGCCGCACCCTAGCTCCCAAGTGAAAATGGTGATGCCTCAGGGAAATCTCTTGGGCTCTCAGATGATTAAGGCTTGTGACGTTCTTACATCAGCCACGGACTGTGAAGGTGAGCAAGCCGTTTATGTGTTGTCTGTGTAGTCACCACAGCTCTCTGGTCCTTGATGTGGCACACAGTGACAACAGGCGACCTAACCGACCCAGAGCCACCACAAGTCCAGGCTGGTATGTTGTTTATGAGTTCTGTGTTCACTTTACCTGTGGGGAGACATGTAGCATGTGGCTAATGACTTCTGGAAGTGTTCTGGAGTCAGTCTGCCTTGAGTTCAAGTCCTTGTCTTGCCCCTCACTAGTTACGTAGATTGGAGTCAGTTACTGCTCCACGCCCCAAGATCTTCATCCAAAAAAATGGAGATAAGAGGACATACTCTTCAAAGTGTTGATGTGGGCACTAAGGTTGGGTAATATAGAGCAGGGGCTCAGAACAATGCCAAATACACAGAAGGTCTTGGTTACACAACTCTGATGGTTTTCAGCACCGGGGTTATGTGACTTTTGTGCATCAAATGTAACTGCTTCTATGTTCAATGACCCGCAACCTGAGTTGCTGGTAGCACCCACTCAGCAGGCACTGGCTGCACCTGCATCACAGGCAGGTACTGTATAGTGGCGATCCTTCCCGTAGAGCTGCAACAGCTGGCTGGCAAACCTATCATCAAAAATGCAGCAGTAAGCTGGGTACGGTGCTTCATACCTATAATTCCACACTCAGGATGTGTGGCAGCTTGAGGCTAGCCTGGGCTACATGATGAGACCTTTCTCAATCCCCTTGCCTTCCAGCAGTAGTAAGATGACAAGGGGCACAAAGAATCTAAAAGAAACTGGCCACAGGGCAACAAGCATGTCAAATATTCTAGGCAGGTACCTCAGCAGAGTGGTGCCAAGGCACTGTCAACCCAGACACCAGTACAGCAGGAGGGAACCCCACCGTCTGACAGGCTGGAGGGACTAGGGAGGGACAGCCACTGGAGTCTCTTAAGGACAGTAAATAGGGGCCAGAACTATAGCATGGACCACCAGGGAAACTAGGGAGCCATCCAAGTCCCGCCAAAGCAGTGATACAACCTAAGCCTCATCTTCCTGGTGCTGAGGACTGGCTCTGGGTGTTCTCAAGGGTAGGGATGCTTGGGAAGCAGACTCCAAAGATGTGAAGGTCAAAAGTCATAACTGCACAGCCAGATAGGATAGACTCTACCAATCATACCCAAGGGTGAGAAAGAGCTGCCAGGATCACCGAGCTACGCATACTGCCTAGAGCTCAGGACCCCCAGAGTAGTGTAGTGTAGACTTGCAGCTCAGGGCTCCAAAGGGCAGCGGTTACTGCTGGACACAGAGCTCTGGCAGAATTCTCCTTAATTTATTCAAAAGTGAAAGAGATGCAGACAGAATATACATTTAAACCATCCCAGAATCCTTTAGTCTGAACTTAGCTAAGTATTATATAACAGTTCCTGCACAGAAGACTCACACCTACCTGAGGACTTTCCGACTTACAGAAGGGGACCCTGAAGTGAGAGTTCACAGTTCGCCCCAGTGCCTCTGATCCTATGCTGAGTCAGCCTGGGGCACCCATGGTTCTACGAATTCTGTTAATGTAGATTACCTAGAGGTTTCCTCTACCCAAAGTTTAGAAACCTGCCATGGAAGGCAGCGTCCATGCTTAGCTACTGGTAGCAAAAAGGGAGAAAACAAAGAGACCTGAACAAGATAGCTCTGCAGAAGACAAATGTCTGCTATGTGGACCATGAAAGTTGATGCACTGACATGAATAGAACTTATCACTCCCCACCAAAGGCCAGCACTCACTTGTCAGAGCTGCGCAGTCGCCCCTTCCACACACAATGATGGACTGGGTCTTCAGTCTGGTCTATTGGCTCTGCCCCTGGAACACTGGCAGCCTCACCCTGCGTGAGTGTTGTGGCCATGTGACAGGTTCTGGTATCCAAAGTGCAGTCTGGGCTGTTTTTCCACCTAGTTCTCTTACCCATGGGTGCTTACGTACTGTCCTAAAGTCTTGGACTTCCAAGGGAAACTGTTGCCTCCCTGTAGGAGAGTGACAGGCCTTTAAGACTTTTCCTTACAAGCCATTGTGTGGACTCCACCCTCAAGATGGGATTCCTCCTACTGTGCAACTACCTGTGACCATAACACTCCTCTACTGATGACTGTGAATGCCCTGGCTGTGGCCTGTGCTTCCTTCCATGCCACCAAGAGCAGTTGAACTGACTCCTTTAAAAATATCCCAATACCTTCCAATTCTAACATTTCTCTCTCCACGAAAACTGAAGGAATGAGAAGGGCCTATTGAGCCCCTCAAAAGTTGAACTCCCTTAGCTCTCTGGCACTTTCTATAAACTCCCTTCAGCCTAGAATACTCCCATCATCAAGGATGGCTTGGTTGTCTTTGGTTCAGGCCCTTCTGACGATCTGCTGAAGACCCATCCCTCATCTGTGGCACCCCCCCACACTTTTGTAGGCATTACCTCTTGAGGCCTTCCTGTCTCCCCTATTTAAATCTGTAGCCTTTCCCAGACTCCTTGGGTCTGTCTTCATCAACTATATCATGTGGTTTACTTAGCCCCTGCTTCTCAGATGCTCTATTCTCCCATCTTTCCCCATGCAGCAGCAGGGGACATACCCAGCCTTGGTTAGCTTGCGTGGTCCTTGGTTTAGTTCCTGTCACTTGATGAATTTCTTTCTGAGAGTTACTATGAACAAGACCCCATTTCACCACTGCAGCTTTCAACTGCCAGGCGCTGCCACATGGGAATTCCAGAGGGCAGACACAGGCATTTATTTTGTAACTGGACAGAAATACCTTTTAGCTTTTACTAATTTTTTAGTTGGCTCTCTTTAAGCTTTCCCATAAACAGTCAATTCTCTACAGATTATCTGTACTTAGTTCTATTGTTCAGTTTATCTTCAAGGCAAGACTCTGCAAAACATAAATATCCAGGGAAACAATGGAAAAAAGAGTAACTCCTGCATGATCCCAGTATTTGTTAGAATGCCTTTGGGAGCTCACCACTAAGCACCATGCAGCCGCTGGTTAGACCCAACTTTGTTTTTTGTTTTGTTTTGTTTTTTGAGATAGGATTTCGAGCAACCCATAGTGGCCTTGAATTTACTATGTGGCTGAGGACGAACTTCGAACTACTGATTTTTCTGCTTCTACCTCTTGAATTGTGATTATCACAGGTGTATACCACCATAGACAGCAAACTCTTTATGACATTCCTGTTTCTACTAGTGATGTTATTTTTCCTAATCAAATATAAGATCTGTTGAGAAAAATAAGTTCTTCACTGACCCATGACTGAGATAACAGATTTCCTCACATTAAGTAATTTCCAAGTCCCACCTGGTAAGAATGTATTAAAAAGCTACCAGAAACTAAGAACATCTCCATCTAGTTGCAGAAGTCAACAGTCTGCAGCCATTTTTCAGAAGTGCCCCCTTATCAGAATTTTTATTGGAAGCTTCTATCACCTACGGCTCTATTACAGCATTTATTTCTATATCCCATGAATGAGAGTAAGAACACATATAACACAATGGGAATCACACAATAGGAAACTGCTATACTCCTTCCAGGCTTACAAATGCCCACATCCTTATTTCAGACTGAGGATAATGTCTGCCTTTGGAAAATTAGACATTTTGTTGCAAGTACTAGAACTTATATAAACACATACAGTTCATGGAGTGCATGTGTCTCCCATTGACTATGCAATTTATTTTTGCTTTGTTTTTTGTACAGAAGTGGACACCAATGGCCTGGAGGTTACATCCACTTGAGAGTATGTTGTCCAAACTGATTCTTACATTCTTTTTCACCAATTCTGCAATTGTTTTCTTCTCTTACTTAATAAAAAAGTGTCTGTCATGTTCTTGTGCTTTGCACACAGCAACACTCAGAACTACTGGCTTACAATCTGAATGCACATGTTGTTTTGTATCTCCAAGAGAAACTAAGCAGGTGCTTTATCACCATGTTCCAAATGAGAGAGCTGGAGCACAGGGAAGTTGTTTGCTCAAGATGTGGTCACACTTAGAACTGGGTGGCTATCACTTTTTCTGTTTTGTTTTTTTCTTTTACTGTTACCCAACTGCTCAATGGGCTTTCTTCTATTTTCCAAGTATATCTGACCTTACAGTTTATAAACATGGCCAGAAAACAGTTCTGCCAAGATCCTTCCTTTCCATAGACCTTTGCTGTATTCCCTTCCTGTCCTAATTTCTTCAGTGTAACTTCTACATTTTGTGGATATGAACAGAATCTATTTAATCAGCCTCATTAATCCTGTTAGTCAATCTTTCAGTTTCATTTGTTTTGCTTGATCTGCAGATGAACTAGACAGCATTTTCAATATCGACAGTCTTCATTCAGTTCTAGAATTCTACCAACTCTCTATGTTGATATTGATATTTTAAGTTTTTGCTAAAGATATATTCACAAGTCATATAAATATCCACAGAACTTGAATTCTATGTTAAAACAAATACAATAATAAAATAAAAAGGGCTGTGGTGATACCTGATGTGTGTAAGGACCTGGGCTCAGTCCCCAGCAATGCCACCCTCCTTCCATAGATATTCTTCTTTTTTTTTTTAGTGTGTGTGTGTGTGTGTGTGTGTGTGTTATGTATCAGAGGATCAGAGGGTACTGTGTATCCCTGTGGAGGCCAAGGGTGACTTCAGAGATCATCCTGGATTGCACTACTTCCTTTTTGCTTTGCTCTGGAGTTTCCCAGGCTCTACCTTCCAGGTAGGAGGTGCAGGCTATCACCATTTCCACCTGGTGCTTTTACATGGGATTCATGTGAGGCACAAGCTTAACCCCTGAGTCATCTCTTCAGCCCAAATATATTCTTAGACTAAGAAGAGCTTGAGCTCATCTGATAAGAGACCCTCAATGCCCGAAACCAAGAGGCCAGTACCAATTCTCCATGTCTACACTCAACACAGCACAACAGCAGTAGCCATGGATCCCACACTGCCCATTTTCCAAGAATCTATACACACACACAGCTTCTCTTAATATTATGGCGATGACACATCTACCACATATAAAAGTCTGGGTTTAACCGAATGTCTCGGCACTACTGTGATTGCTCTATTCAGACTTACTGCAGACCCACAATCCCCCAAACACAATGTCAAAATCCAAACAACCTGAAGAACTTTAACTTCCCCCCTCAAACTTGCAACCAAAACAGCAGCAGCAAAACTTCACCTGATGTGAAACTATTTACAGACTGACATGATCCACTTACAGAAGCACACCAATATAGCAACAAGGAGTGTTACTGTGTATGCTGAATTACCTTTCCAAGTCAAAAGGATTCTAAGTTGCAAATAGCTAACATGGGTTAATAAATAAATACATTTCCTGCCACTGACTTCTGAGATGTACATCTTGGCTTTGAGTATCATTCTCCAGTGAAAAGAACCAGGTCTCTTCAAATAGGGACATAACTGTTTCAGAAAGTAAAGTAAATGGCTCAAAAAACCATGACAGGATAAGGTCTGTCTAACTGAAGGAGTTCCCAATGCCAAGGCTGCACACTTGCACAACTAAATCAATGATACTGATACTGACCTCACCTGACATTGATACAAACTTAGAGACACACTATTTGTTAGGCTGTGCTGATACAATGAAATACACAAGTACAAACAAAGAGGAATGCTTTTTTCAAGTGCAATACCATGGGAATACCACAGGCAAAATCAATTGTCAAGGTTAGCTAAAACAGTATCTGCAGTACAGGGTAAAGGACTGGACTTGCTTGGGTTCCTGGAGAGTGATGCAGAAGCCCTAGAATATCCTGCCTGCAAGAACTTTGTTCCCCTGGGGGGTTTGGGCCATGTCAGAGAGCCAATGCTAACAATATGAGGTACAGTGGAAGTTATGGGTTACAGTGCCAGCTCCAACTCTGGAGGAGCTGGGTTAATGGATCTGAGTCTCAGCACCATGGACAACATGCTTTGGGCAAGCTGTCTTGGTCGCCAATGCTATACATTGTCATGTGTGAAAAAGAGCTTGCATTGTCCACATTGCCTGCAACCCCTCCATAGCCCTGTCCTCATCTGACCTGAATTGTGTCTTTTCACCACACCAAACTGAGTGTTAAGTACAAGATTTTGGTGGGCTGGCAACTCTAGAGTGATTGAACCTGATGCAATCAATACTTAAGGGATCCTGCACTTTACACATAACTGCAAAGGATCCTCAGCTGTATTAATTATTCACAGCTACAATGAGGAGCAATGGATGTCAATGTGCAGAGAACCGCGGACATCAACACCACCAGCAATTTGTGCAGCACACCTCCAATGGGCAGATGCAGCAGGGATGGCATTCCTCCAGTTCTAGCACTTAACTCCAGTGCTGTCAAAAGCAAGCTTCAAGAGACTTCACTACAGATTGAAGGGCCATCCCTGTTCAAAGCCACGTCACAGGCAAAGGAAAGCTGGGGCTCGGGCACAGGTGGAGACCAGGAAATCCTGTCAACAGAGCCCAAACAGAGGTCAGGACACCTGGCAGGAGAAGATGCACCAGGTGCACCAGGCTGCAAGAGCGGTGACTATACAGCAAGTGGGTGACAAGTGTCATGGTTGTGACAATACAGAGAACTGTCACCCACCAAGTTTCTTTAAGTCTGAAATTACAGTGAATATTAGGGTGAAACAGTCAACTCTTGGGGCTTCCTAAAAGGAGGGACATACCTATGTGGAGTTTCTCTTGGCTGGTCATAGGATTTCCAAGAGCACTTTTCAAAAAGGACATGTGGGTGGGTAGTAGAAGGAAATCTCCACTGTTACAGGGGTATTTTCTCACTGACTTTGTACACAAAACAGGATGGCTGACAGGACTACAATTCTACTTCCTTTGAAAGTTCCTAAAATGTTTAGGGTAATGAGTGCATTAAAACCCTCTGGCCTCTATGGATAGAAGACACCAAGAAACTAAGTATTATTGAAACCTATTGAAGATTCAAATACTGTGACTTTTTCATAAGATACAGGGCTGAGAAGCTGTTCTGTGGGTAAATATACCAGCTAATAAGCAATAAAAATAAAGTTAAAACGAAGAGCAGCAGACTGCAGACCCCGAGGATTTCATGTGCTAGCTGCGTGTTACCAACAGCTGCTATTAAGACAGGACAGGCCATCAGGGCCAGGGGCCTCCAGAGAGAAGCAGCACCAACTCTGAGGAGTAACAGTCCCCCTGATCAGAAGGAATCAGTCAGATCGAATCTCAAGAGGTAATTCAAGAAAACACACAAAAATCCAACAAATTGCTAACCTATACCATAGGGAAGCAATCAGAAATGGAATATCACCTCATTAGAGGGACTGGTCAACCTAGCAGCTTTGACAAAAGAGAAACAAATAGGAGACTCATAGTTGTAAAATAGAATGTATCCACCAACAGCAGCACCCACACCTTATAAATCCGACTGTGACCCCAAGAAGCATGTATGATGTGGAACACAACTGGAAACCTGACCATTCACAAGATAAGGAAAAAAATCTGAAATTTTAAAGGAAGTGATAATGTGTGGCTACCATCTTCTAAATGTCCTCATATTTTTAAGAATAATGCTGGAAGCCATAAATGAGTAACTCTCTGCAGATACCATTGCAATGCTTGAACACAACACATTATATAACTGAAGGGCTGAGCTACACTTCTTGCTTCACCACAATTATCTACTAGACCAATAAAGGCCTCTTGCTTCCTTTACGAATTCTGCCTGCAGATTTCCACAGCTCTTATCTTCTGACATCCTGGCATGTTCCAAAATGGGACCCTTGAAACACAGATGAAGCCCTTTCTAAGTCACAACCAGCACTGGCATGTACAATTTTCCTTACGGGGAAACATCTGCTTGAAGAAAGGGAATGAATGGAAAAGTTATTTTACATAAGAAGCTATGGTATTATTTAGAAAGGCGTTAAGATTGCACTCCAATCCTAGACTCGTTTACAAGTAAATTTTAAGTAAATATAAAGAATGAAGTCTACAAATATACTGAAAGAACTGTTAGCATCTTTAAAAAATTTACTAGCTTTCTTTGTGCACCACACTACACCCCAGTTTCATTGTTGAAAGGAATGAACATGTGAGACAAACTATCAAGTCTTACACGGCCCACATGGCTGGCTCCATAGGTTTCTGCCCTCGGGGACGGTGGCAGTCCCACCCTGGAGACTCCATTATGCCCAGATCAAGGCCACTCAGCATCAGGTGGCCCTTCTATAGTCTGAAACCCAGGCTTTCCAGGGACCTGACGCTTGTGTGTGCACCCTGACTACAGTGCTGTCCAAGGTCAGTGAAGCGTGTTTAGACCAAGGAGTTGATACAGGGCATTTTAAACATAAGGCAGAGAACACAAGAAACACACATTTTGTGTGCTTCCTCTGCTGTGACACCAGCGACCTCGGCCCCTGCCCACCAGTCCTGCAGCACACTCGGCCTCACCTGCATCGCTCCCAGTTCCTCTCTGCTTTTTTTTCTTGACTAGTTGAATGGCTCGGTAATCAGTTCTTGCTGAGCCCCCACTCTCCTGGGACCAAAGAAAAGTGTGTCAGTCGCTTGACGTAAACAGCAGAGGAAGGGTAGCAAGGGAACTACAGAAATGTCCTAAGTGCTCTGGGGCATCAAAGCTTCAGAAGTCATGCCAAACTCTCCAGCAAAGGCCCGCAGGAAATGAAATGCTACACGTGCTTACGGAGTAGGAACAATGCATGCAGCTTTATTGTCCAAAGAAGCAAAGTTTATTCCTTCCAAGTTGAAACTCAAAACGTCACCTAGAGCCGTTGGGAGCTACATACTTCTCTGCTTTCTAAAGCACCCAGGCTTCCCTAATGCAGGGTTTTGTCATGGCAGCCCTGGGCAGGGCTGATGGCAGGTGCCGGCCGCACTGTGTCATATATATCCATAGGGTAAGGATGACACTGGATTCAGCAAGTTTATCAGAGAACCAGTGCTCCAACAGCGCATTTAAAAATCTGTGACGTTTTGTAAGAAAATTTTTTACTTAATTATGAAAGAAAAGGAAACCAGCCCCGTACCACTCACAGCATACCTGCAACCCACTCACCACACACCATTTGTACCCAGAGAGGTGAGGGAACCCGTCACACAGCAGCAAGAAAAGAACAAGGGTTGTTAGATCTGAGGTCTCATTGGCTTCCTCCACCTCCACCCACAGCTGGGCTGGAACTGCAGTGAGACCTGGCGCGCCAAGGACAAACTTCCCACTCGGCTCTGACCTGCGGCTACCTCCAGTCCCTGGCCAGTCACCCATTACTCTCAGCCACTGCGGTGGCAGTCAACAAGCAGGACACAGGAGATGAAGAGTCAAGAGACTGCTTCTCTCACAGAGAAATCCACGCTGGGAGATGTGGTACTAGGGCCTTCACACTTGATCCTAATTCAGAAGATTTAGTGCCTTAGGTAATAAGATAGAAGATTTTGAACACGTCAAATCCAAATCTGACCTATGTCATAAAGAAGCCTATGACTACCACAGCCTGAGGAAAGTCAGACTCCAACAATCTGTCGTTATTTTAAATGTTATATTAAAAATATACTTGATATAAATATAAAATACAATTACTGTCCAGCCTCTAAATTGGAGTGTTCTTACAGTCCTCCTGAAGGTAGCTTAGGAACCTTCCATTTCTTCTTAATGCTAATAAAATATTTTGACATGGTTTTAGTTTCCATTGAACCTTTAAAGATGGTTTATGCTGAATCCCTTTTTCTAGAGCTTGTGACTATGTGGAAAACACAAAGGCAGACCACTGCCATAGTATGAAATGCCTCAAGTTTTCTCAAGAAAACAGCTGTCATAAAACCACAGAACTCTCGAGAACCTTAAGTCATGTGGCTGAACCCATCTTTAGAAAGTGAAAACATGAGGCTCAGAAAGATTGCTGCTCTGCTCAGGGTTGTAAGAACTTGTCTAATCCAGCCTCAGGGTGAAATTCAAACCTTCAGATTACAGTCCAAGGCTCTGTTTATCTGCAAACCAGTAAGAATCATCTGCATAGAAAGGGTTAATGCCATTCACCCTGGAAGCAGAGTTAAGAGAAGCAAGCTAGTGGTGGTGACTGAATAGAGTACTTCGTACCAAGTAGAGGCTGCCAGTGCAGGCACTGGGCTCTGAGTCCTTCTGAGTCCTGGGCCTCTCTGCAGAGCTGGAGAGAATTGTCTGGGGCAACCTGTGACTTTCTGACTGCCCCTGGATCATATCCCGGATAAGGGGAAAGTCCTGTTCCACCTTGATTGGAGCCAGTAGTTCTGGGCCACTGGGCGTTTCTTGAGATGTGCCTGAAGAGGTCAGTGTGGTGTCAGGTGATGCTAAGTTACTGCTGGGAGTCAAAGTCGGCATATCTTGATCCAAGTTCCTCACAGGAAGAGCCACTAGACAGCCAACTGCTCCTGCACGCATGGCCTGTGCGTCTTCTGCACTGAAGTTGTCTGGCTGGAGGACTGTGGCTGATGACCCAAGAACAAGAGGACTGTCCAAACTTGGAGGAATATCACTGTGGGCCACCAGAACCAGAGGGTCCATAGTCCCTAAGGAGCTACTATTAGCAGGGAGATTTCCTCCCAGAGAAGAGCTCACAGAAGTGACGTCAATGGTCAGGATCCCAGAGTTCAGTGCCTCGTCTGTCCCACCTGCCGAACTGCTACTGTTGGCAGGTGTGTCAAAGAGTGCTGCTAGATCTATGTTGGTGAGCTCGCTTTGGCCTGGGCTGCTCAGCTCACTGCTGGGTGTGAGAGAACTTGGAACTTCCAGCTGCGGTATGAGATCTGCAAAAGCAATGAGTATCAGTTACGATCTTGGCGACTAGAAATCTTGCTTCTGCTTGACATGTCTATCTACTGCATTAACTCTCCTTTTACTGGACCTCACTGCTGACTGAGTTACACTGACTGGGACCCACTGCTGACAAGCTGGGAATGAGAGGCATAAAGGAAGGAAAGAAATCCTCAAGTATCAAAGCCTGCTCTGCTTTGCATGCACTGCAGCTCATCAAGACCACTGCAAGTATCCCACAACTCACAGCCTTCAAGAGTTAGTTGTGAGACCAACTCTAATTCTGTGGGTATTTTTGGAATCAGCTTCAGTGAGTTTTCATCTAGCCGAACTATGCTCCATCTCATAACTGTCACCCCCAAACCAACTTGAGCCATCTGGGGTGGCCAAGGGGAATGAAATTGGTTATCTGGGCTGAAGTTTCAGCTGCAGCAAATACACAGAGCTGGGACAGCAGAACTTCCCAAGAGATGTGGAAGCATGTCCCCTCTCCACATGGAACTACCTAGGGACTTCCCCTGAGCCTGCCACTTTCTAACTCCCTAGTGCTTCATGCTCTCTGGTCCTGTTTTCCTCCCACAGCAACTGTTTGCTAACCATGAGCTTGTACTTTCCAAGGGTGAAGGCCAGATGCATTTTAAACACAAACTTGAATGATCAGGGTCATGGCTCTGAGAGACAATTCCAGTTCAGATCTTGGCTCACACACTTCCTACGGGTACAACCTTGTCAAAGTCTTTCACCAGCATTTTCACAAAGCATTCTACCCCAAGAGCTATTCAAAATATATTCTTCTTTTCAAAAACCAGAGGAACAGACTCAAGTCCTGTCCCTTATCTGGAACTCCAAATAGGAAGAGTTTGTGGCCCAGATGGGCTGTTGCCATCATAGTGTTTCCAGCCTTACGTGTCATATTAAGGGGGACTGGTGAGACACACACACGATTTTTTATAGACTTTGCAACAGAACCCACCATGCCTCAGAGAAAAACGTCCCTGCAAGTGTTCTGGTGATAGGGGCAGCCACCACTGCCATCCCCAGAATCTTGAAGTCTTGCCTATAATGATCATGGATAAGGCCTAGAGGCTTATCCACAGGCCTTATCCATGTGTTTCCAAGTGCTGTGCCATAAATGCCAAATGACAGGTGCGTAATTGTTTGGTATATCCCCTCTATGTGCCCTTAAACCCATCATAGCTCTTCTCATGCCTCCCAGCCCATTCCTGAAACACAATTCTAGGTTGGGGGCTTCTCCTGGCTCCTGTAGGAAACAGTCGTCCTCTATGAGTGGTCACTACCCATTGGGCAAAGAAGAAAGATGCCTGAGTGCTCAGGAGCTATGGGCATGACAAGATGGAAGCAGGGGCCACAGATGCAGGACAAAAGTCCCAGTGGCACATGGCAGGGGAAGCCTGTAGTTGAGATGCATTTGTAAGAAAAGCATCTCACAAGCAAGAATATGGCAAGAAAGGAGCAAGACAGAGATGGAGAGACGACGAAGCAGCCACACAGCTGCATGTGACCCCTGCTCTGCCTTCAGAGGTTTCACAATGGGCAGAAGGCAAAGCAGTGGGAAAGGGCAGCACTTGTGTTTTTTCATGCATGCCAAGCAGACCCATCTCTACGGCTCTTGGGCCACAGTTGCAGACCTTGGCATTGGTTGTGCTGCCGCACCACGTGTGCCTTCATACTGTGCTTGGAGGTGAAGAATCGGTTGCAGCTGGACACTGGACAGCGGCTCTTTGGAGTGCCCACGTCCTGAAGGTGTTTCTTAGAGTGAATGTACAGACTGCTGCGAGCTGAGAACCGGGCACAGCACCCTGGAACAGAGAACAGAGCTACATGTGAGGATGACCAAGGAGCCAGTAACAAAGGATATTTCCAACCATAACAGAATCATGACCTTGTGTTCCAAGCGCTGGCTGCTGGCAAAGAACATGTGCCACACAACCTTCAGAAGAGCATAAAGGATGTAGTAATCTGCAGACTGCAGTGAGCTGCATGACTGGCCAGACTCACTCTGCCTGCTTCTTCTATTCACTTTTCTTGAGGTCGTTGGGAAGATTAAGCTAAAACAATTCCTCCAATCCATATTTGGTTGTAAAAATGCTTACTAGTCAGCTCGATTAAGCTATTACTGTAAGAGGAACCAGAGAGATGGCTCAAAGGTTAAATCTGCCTGTAAGCAGAAGGACCCGAGTTCGGATCTTGGATCCCACGTAAAACTGTCAGGTGGAAATGGCAGTGACCTGTACTTCTGGTCTGGAAGGCAAAGCCTAGGAAACACCAGAGTAAAGCAGAAAGGAGGTAGCACAATCCAGAGTGATCCCCAAAGTCACCCTTGGTCCTCCACAGGGACACAGTGCCCTCTGACACCCACAGACACATAAACACCACGTGTACATGCATATACAAAATATTTTAAAAAGAAGGTATTATTGTAAGAACTGTAAGCCTATGATATCATGAGTGGGAACTGTCTCAACACACCAGCAAATCAGCTTTCACTTTACCACTGCACAGCTCAGCACAGACACCAAGCAAGCATCTCAGCACATAGGCACAGAGTCAGAGTCTCCATTCCCTATACTTCCAACATGCTTACACTTTGGATTTTCATGCAGTGTTAGAACACTGGAGTTACTTCATGCTCTGACTACCCCCATGTTGGCACTCTGACCACACATCTGAGAAGGGGGTGGAGCTTTTGCTTGTAAGTTGGCAAAGCACACAGTCAAAATAAAGCCAGTGCTGAAGTACCCAGGCTCTAGAAGCAGGAGGAAAGCCCCTGAGCAGACATGAACTCTTGAGCAGGGGCTGTGAGGGCCTGTTCAGCTAAGGCCTGGGTGTCAGACTTCAGCTCTGCCTCAGCCCTCACTAGCTATGTGGTCAGACAAGCTGTTGATCCTTTGCATGGCTGCTTCTTGCTATAAAATGAAAACACTGAGGATAAGGACCAAATGACACAATACCCATCCATAGAGTCTGGCCCAGACACAAGCGTGAAGCTTCATGCAATAAAGTCCAAAAAATCACAGGGCAGCTGGGGCCTTCCCATGTGGTTTTATTCCTTTAAAATACCCGGCTCCAGACCCAGGGTTCTGGCAGCTCTGCCCGCCATCCTGAAGATGTGCCATAAGCTGGTTTTTCTCAACACTGGAAAAAGAGTTCTTGAGTTCCTACTCCAGGTCCTCAACTTGCCTCCTCTGCCCTGCACAAAATGCCTGACCAAGCCCTGCCATTCACCCACCTCTTCCCACGTCATTAGCCTAATGGCACCCTAACTGCTTGAGAATGAAAGTACCCCCAAGAACTTAGCAAAAACAGATGCTACCTCCTTTGCAGCGAGTGTCTGCTCTTTCCTGTCCCCCTCAGTCCAGCATTCCCTGCCTCCTGCTCAGACCACCTTGCTGGGCACAGAATAGATAGATATTGGCTGAGTTATCCCACCAACACCAAATGACTCCATGGGTGGCTGGTGATACTGTGGGCCTTGGTGCCCTGAACTGAGCCTTTGCAGACACTCTTCTGGCTCAACACCCTGCCATCAAGGCTCCCAGCAGCACACCCTTTCTCCTGTTCAACCACCATCTGTGCCTGTCCACCAAGGCTTTCCTCAACTTAAAAAACAAAACACCAACTAGCAGTAATCATCAAGGCAGTCACAACCGAAAAATACTGATACTTCCACAAGCTTTACAGTTACAACTGGACCTTGCAACAACCCTAAGGTTTAGATTCTTTTATAGCACAGCTTCCACAGCTCTCTCCGGGACTCACAGCTACATCTGTGACAGATGCAGGACTTGAATTTAGAACTCGCACGTCACCCGCTACTCTAGACTGTGCCTCTTCAATTCACACTGCTTCTTGAGAACTGTACTCAGGGCTTAATGAGGACTCCTGTACTGCCTGCTTCACTGCCAGTCAAGCCTGTTCAGCCTGCTCATCAAGTCCTAGCAATAGACACAGAGCCTCCCTGTTTAAGTCAAGAGAAGGTGAAGGTATACTTTGCATACCACACAGACCAACTCTTCCTCCTCCAAACAGCACCACCTCCCTGCCTCAGTCAAGACACTGACTCGCTGCTGCCTCTCCTCATTCCCAGCCAGGCCCAGATCATTAGCACGTACTCTGACCTCTGTCTGCTGACAGCCCCCAGCCTAGCCCCACGTACCTCTCCACAGGCAAGGCAGCCACAGCTCCAACACAAGCTCACTGCTCTTGCACTTCTGAATCTCTCTGCTGGTCTCTCTACCTCCGACAGTCTAATTTTCCTCTGTAAGCTGACTGGGGCCATTCCCACTCCTCCAAGGGCAGCACCTAGAGCAGCCTCCATGTTCCTATGTCCCTGCCTAACACTGATGGGAGTGTTTGTGCAATAGCCATTGGCATTGATTTGGCTATATCATCCCTTCCCAAGCTAAGGAGCAGGTCCACAGATGAAACCCAAGTCATTAACTCAGGGACTACATGATTTACTCTGGGCTGCTGCCTTAGTGGATGGGCAGCTGAGGTAGGGCCAGCATGACTGATTCATACAAATTTCTGGCAAATAAACTATGCTTTTGGCATTTTAGAACAAAAAAGCCTCGCTAACAGCATTTTGAAAGCCAGTTTGACTTTATGGCTGTCCAAGAAACATGACATCTACCTATCGGTTAGTGAGTCCAGGCACTCTTATCACTCACGTGGTCCTCACACCCACCAAGTTAACAGGGGACAGAACAGAAGGCAGAACACAAGGTTCTTAGTCTGTTGCTTCCAACCAGGTCCAGTACAGTGTGCACCCAACAACCAAGTAACAGGATGCTGTATCTTCTACTGACCTGTGTCCACACAGCTAAACCTATCATTTTAGCATGAGTGCTGGTGAGGTGCCTTGTATACAGCTCAAAGCAACATTTTTAACTGTACCTTCCACAGGGCACTCGAAAGGCTTTGTGCCCAGGTGGGTAATGCTGTGGCCTTTCAGATGCTCTGCTCTGGTGAATGATTTGCCACAGCCTTCCACAGGGCAGATGAACCTTCGGTCATCATCATGTTTCCTGAAAGAAAAATGAAGGAATACAGATTGTTCATGGTAATTCACAGACGTGAGGCTTGAAGCAAAACTTTTTTCTTCCCCTTTTGAAAGTTCTACGATACAAGTCCTTTTCATTCAAAAGAATGGTCAATACATTTTTAAAAGTCCACTTGAGATTTGCACTTTAGCTATTGTATAATCAGAAATTCTACTTTAACAACTAAAGTAACCTAGCAGACACAGAACAACTAGGAACACCAAGTCCCAAACGAATTGATGAAGCTGTTTTCATTGTTTAGAGATCCCTACAGCCAACAAGCCACGAGAAGTGTACACAGAGTCTTGACAGCAATGTGAGAAAGTCCCCTGAAGCTTACTTGTTAAGACTATCGTTCCTAAGTAACACTCTTGTACTGCACATCTAAGATGCCAGCTGTGAAAGCTCAGACCAGCCACCCACTCTCTCTCTGAGTTTCAATGAGAACAAGGAGAAAAACATCAGTGTCCAGGTTGCAGCTAAGATGGGATAACAAAGTGCTGTCCACCACTGGGACAAAAGTCCTGAAGTAGTCACTATCATCCCAGAAAGTCTGCAAGGATGTGAGCAAAGTTGTTTCTACAATGTTTAAAAGGAAAAAAAATAGAACTGCATCTGTAGTATGCTAATTCAGTAAGCAAAACATATACACAGGAAAACAACCTCCTAAGTGATAAGATTTGGAATAGTTTTCTGATTTTCTAAAATATCTACATTGAGTCCATTTTCTAACAATCTGAAAAAAATAAATAATGACTTCTAGGCTTCTGGCATCCAATTCATGCATCTTTAGAGTTGATAACACATACCAAAGTGTAATGATTACCTTTTGTGTCTTAGAAGTTTGGACATGCTCGTGAAGGTCCAGCCACAACTGTCTGAATCACAAATAAACGGCCTTTCACCTTATAAAGGAAAACACAGCACAATGGTGAGTCCCAGCCTCCAGAGACACCCTGGGTCTGCCTGCTGCTGGGTCCTTGCTCACCTGTGTGGCTTCTCAAGTGGATTTTCAGCCGACAGGCTTTGTCGTATTGTTTACTGCACCCAGGAAAAGAGCAAGAGAACAGCTCCTGCTCCCTGAAGTGGGCCCGGTTGTGAGAGAACAGTGCGCTCACTGTGATGAACGTCTTCTCGCAGCCTGAGTGAAGAAACACGAGATGACAAGAGCTTCTATCTGGAGCCCCAAACATTCCCACTGTCACTTTCCTAGCTCATACTGTCAAAACAAGCATTGAAAGGAATAGGAGGGAGGTATAATGGTGCTTCACTGGTCCCTTTTAAGTTTCTAAGGGAGATTCATTCATCAGCCAACACAAAACCTGCCAGTGATGTAGGGTTGGGAGGATATGGCTCAGAGGTTAAAGTGCACTTGACAAGCAAGCAAGAGGAGCATTCGGGATCCTCAGAATCCACCTAAACGCTAGGCAGGCATGACAGTTTGCCTATAATTTCAGTGTTGGAAGGTAGAAACTGAGAATCCCCAGAACAAGCTGCCTGGTGAGATTAGTGGTCCTAATGGCAAGCTCTGGCTTTGACTGAGAGAACCAGCCTCAATAGCAATTAAGGATGATTCCTAACATCAGCTTTTGTGCTTCCACATTCACAGGCATACATTCAAATATATATATACTCACACTCACACACACAAAGAAAAACAAAAAACCCTCCAGGGTGTGCCTTGAATGTCCTTTGCTCTTTCTAGTATTCCACACAGAAAGATGCTCCTTCACCAAGGTGAAGCTAAGCAGTCACTATCAGACTCTGGCATTAATGTATGATAGAAAAAGACTTTGAATCAGTGGCCTATAGCTCTCCACACAATGTAAGGGACAGCTATTACAGGTAAGAAGGAAATACTAGGGCCTGTTGCTATCTTGCCTATCACTCCCAAAGCATCTATTTGGGAACATTTTGTTATGTATATGTCACTAGGAGGGGAGTGTGCACACACATTAGTGTGTATGCTGGGTCTTGGCTCTGTATGTTTTGCTGAAAAGGATAGGGAAGGGCCCCCCTGTACTTAGCCCTTCCACACACTCACACCTGGTCTCTGGCTTACCCAGCCTGCCATCCCCAAGCCAGCTGGACAGCCAAGCTCATGTCTTCCCCCACACAAATGTTCTGGAGCTCCTCTACCAGAACTCTGTTCCTAACAGCAGGCTGTAAAGAGTTAACTGGGCCAGAGCCAGGCCCAGTTCCCATCGCTACAGTAAACACCACAGGGAAGGAAGGTTGTAGGACTGAGAACTTCAGTAGCTTCATGTAGCACCAAGACAGGCTCCACATGTAACAAGAGTCATTTTAAAAAGTACCCCAAATTGGGGCTGGAGAGGTGGCTCAGGGGTTAAGCCTCTGCCTTGCAGGAGGAAGGTCCTGAGTTCGGATCCTAGACCCCACGTATAGATGCCGGGCGGCCTGTGCTTCTGGTCCTGGTAGGGCGGAGCCTGTGAATCCCGGGGCAGAGTAAACAAGGAGATGGAGGTGGTCCATGGGGGTTCCCGAATTCGCCCGTGGTTCTACACACACACACACATTTGAATAAATAATAATAAAAAAATGTTTAAAAAAGTACCCCAAATTACAAAGTGTCAGAAGGACAAAAGCCGATGGCAACAGGTTTTCGCTCTAGCAAAGGAGCATCATTCCCTGTAGAATTCTAGGAAGGGCAGAGGGCCAGGCAGGAGGTGCCCCCGAGGGCTCTGGGTCAGGTGATGATCGGTGAGGCTTCCAAAGAAGCTGGACAGGGTCAAGTGATGCGCCAATGGGTTGGTCATTCCCTCAATGTGCTAAGGTGTTATATTGTGCCATATAGACCTTGGACAGCGTGCCCATCGCCAAGCGACGAGCTGAGACTCCCACGAGACTACAGGGAGATGAAGCCCTGCCGCCCGATCCATCTCTCCCACTAAACGCAAGCACCCAAGCAGAGGGGCCTGCCGCCTCCAGGGACGGCTGCGGCTGCCGAGTGCCAAGCCTCGGCGAGGCAGGGCTCGGACGGGAACGCACACACCGGAGCTCCTCAGCCGCCTCCCGCCCCCGCCGGCCCGCGGCGCGCCGTTACCCGGAAAGTCACACTTGTAGGGGCGCTCGGGCTCGAAGTGGCTGCGCTGGTGGGAGCTGAGCTTGGCGTGCGTGGGAAAGCGCTCGGCGCACACCTCGCACTTGAACAGGCTCTCCTGCTCGTGGCCCTTCATGTGCGCCTTCAGGTTGTACACCGTGGTGAACTTCTTGCCGCAGCCGCCCACCGGGCAGCCGAAGGGCCGCAGCTTGCCGTGCGACTGCAGGTGCCGCTTGAGCTTGTAGGAGGTGGTGAAGGCCCAGCCGCAGCCGTCCAGCGGGCACTTGAAGGGTCTCCGGGCCTGCAGGCCGCCGTGCGTCAGCAGGTGCACCTTCAGCTGGTGCTTCTTGGCGAAGGTCAGCGCGCACTGCGGCTCCGGGCAGCGGTAGCCCGGCGAGCCGGCGCCGGCGCCCGGCGGCCCGCGGCGGCCCGGCGCAGCGCTCGCGGCCTCCGGGCCCGGGGCGGCCGGGGCGCGGGGGCCCGGGGCGGCGGGCGCGGGCGCCGCGGCCAGCGTGAAGACGCCGCGGTCCAAGCGCACCAGCAGGTCCTGCGGGGCGACGGCGACGGCGCCCGCCGGGCCGCCGGGGCCCTGCTCGGGGCCCGCGGGGCTCGCGCCGGGGCCGGGCTCGGCCTCCCGCTGCCCGGGGGCGGCGGCGGCGCGCGGCACCTCCAGCAGCACCACGAAGGAGTCGCCGCCGTCCTCCGGGGGCGGCGGGCCGGGCCCCGGGGCCTCCTCAGGCCGCGGCCCGCCATCTTCCGGGCTCCTCAGCAGCAGCAGGCGGCGGCGGCGCCCGGGGTCCGCGCTGAGGGCCGGGCCCGCGCATCGGCGAAGCCGGCCCAGGCCGCCGCCGGGGGGGTGGTCTCCGCGCGCGGTCGGGGCGGCCAGCACTGCCGACAGGTCCATCTTGGGCCCGGCTGCGGCGTCCGAGCCGCAGGCCTCAGGGGAAGAGCGGCCCGCCCCGCCCAGGGCCGCGCGCGACGCCGTGCGAACGCTCCGGCCCGGCGCTCCGAAGCCAGGCGCCGACTGCCACACTGCGCGTGCGCCGTGCGGAGGGCCGGCTGCTGCAAGGCTTGCCGGGACCGCAGTCACGGGGAAGGGGGCGGGGCGCTCGGGGGCGGGTGCTGCAGGGAGGGCGGGGCCTGCGGAGGCGGGGCTCTGCGGAGGTGGGGCACCGAGATTTCCAGGGTGAGGAAAGAGACTTGCAGCATTTGAGTCACAGTTTTGCATGTGAGCAGGGCAAAGGCATGATCGGGAGCAGCAGCATCTTATGAGAGTTCACTGTGCTATGAGCCCCCTCAACGTGCGTCTTTACAGATGTGTGGAAACGGTGCTCAAGTCAGCTTACCTGAGGCCACACAGAACCTCTGCACCAAATTGCACACCAATCTGTGAGCTGGCTAAGGGACACACCCAGACCTGGGACTGGCCTACGGCCTTGCTTGCCCTGTCATAGCGCCTTTCCAGCCTCAGGGTCCTCCCCTCGGAATTCTTGCATCAGTTGCATTCTGCCCTCTTCTCCCATCTGGATTCACCTGGGGGCTCTTCACTTCCCTCCTCACCACCACCAATCCAAACTGAAATTCCACTCCTAGGTTCTTGGAGAAATACCCAAGCAGCTGGTCCTCAGCATGCTTCCCTTCCCTCCCTGTCCCACTGCCTCCCATCCAGGCTGTTGTCATCTGCAGCCCAAATCCAATTAAGATCTTGCTCATCTACCCTTCCTACACACAGGTTTGCTCCTTCCCACCAACCTCCTGTCCCTTAATCCATGAGCCCACTGCCACGTGCCAACTTCCACAGGACAACTTGGTACCTGTCTCAGGAAGGATCATGCTGATGCTGTGATCCACCGACCTTGCCCCACCCTTCCTTCAGCCTTTGCCCTTGCTTCCATCTGGGAGCTCCCACACTGCAGTTGTTTTCTGAGCCTCCCTCCAGCTCCTTTCTTCCACCTGCCCCCCCCCACATTAGAACAGAGACCCCAGTTATAGGAATTACTCTCAGGCACTGCTGCATGCCCAGCAGAGAGATTTTAGGACTTACCCAATACTGGGATATTTCAGAATATTTCACTATTAATAAAGGCATTTAAAAAATAGAGCAAAACATTCAAAGAATAGGATACATCTATCACATATGTGAAAATTTGTGTCCCAGACACCAAATCTTTTAAAACTTACTTATTTACTTACTTATGAGACAGAGAGACAGAAAGAAAAGGAGAGAATATCTCATGTCACAATGATGTAAGTCAAAGAACAACTTTTGGAAGTCAATTCTCTCCTTCTACCATGGGCTCTTGGGGATTGAACTCAAGTCCCCATGTTTGTGAGCAGGTGTCTTATAAGCTGAGCCCTCTTGCCAGCCTTCCAAACACTGCTCTATGATCACTCGTCAAAATAGTGCTTTGAGCTGGTTTGCCAGCCCAATGTGATATCTGCATACAAAAAAAGCATGGGTTTTAACCTGAATCTCATTCCACACAGGAAAAAAATGGACTTAGACATTTAAAAACCTAAATGCAAGACCTAAAAATACTAGAAGGAAACACACATTGATCTGTGTGCCTGTGGATTAGAGAACTGTTTGTTATTGATATACTGTCAAAAGCACCAGCAATGGAGGAGGAGAATGTGAAAACTACATATCTGATGAGGTCCAGACAGCAGGACAGGGATTCTATTAAAAAGGGCTGAAGTTGACAAGAGCTGTCAATAGCCATGAACCTTTGAGAAAACAGCATCACTGGTCACTAGGAAACACAAGTCAACGCCACAAGGAGGGACCACTTCACACTCCTAGACAGCTGCAGCTTTTTGAAAACAGAAAAGATGGACTGGAGAGATGGCTCAGAGGTTAGAGCTTTTGCCTCAAAAGCAAAAGGACCTGAACTCAGATCCCCAGATCCCATGTGAAAATATCAGTGGAAATAGCAGCAGCCTGCATTTCCAGCACTGGAGTACAGACCCTGGAAAATCCTAGAGCAAAGCAAAAAGAGGAAGAACAATCCAAGATGACTCCCAAAGTCACTCTTGAGCCTCCATAGGCACACACTGTGCCCTCTGATACACACAGATACATTCCCAAGCCTGGAAAAAACTGAAAGGAGCAAGCATTGTGAGCATGTACAAAACACTGTGGGTGGGAATATCATGTGGCAAATCCCTGGTGCCCTTCTGCAATGGGGTCAAGAAGGAGGTGTCGGCTGCACCCCTGGTTCCCTTCATCATTTCCAGAACTGCTTTAATCACAAGTAAGTATTTTAGAAAATAATTTCTAGACTTAAGAAGTATTTTTCTACTATGGATAATGTTTTGGCAGTTCCCCCAAAAGTTAGAATCATTAGATGATCCTGTAGTTGGATTTTGGGTATAGACTTCAAAGCTTGGAAAACAACTTGCACACCTGAGCTCACAGCAGCAGCAGCAGAACGGCTGGAAGGGATGGAGTCTGTGGTGGACGAGTGACCAAGCAAACCGTGGCCGAACAGCTGAGTGAAGTCTTGCGCAGCCTTAGCAAGGAACAGCATTGTGACATGAGCTGCTGCAGGAAGATCATGGAGGTGCACCAGGAAGCAAGTACTGGGACTCCATGCGAGGTCCCCAGAGGAGACAATTCCTAGCCAGAAGGTGGGGTGACGGTTGCTGGGGTGAGTGGAAGGACAGAGCCTCAGATTGCTGGGGTGAGGGGAAGGACAGAGCCTCAGCATGGGAAAATAGAAAGAACTGGAGCCGGATGGTGAGGACAACCATATAGCACTGTAGGGTGCTTCACGGCGCGGTACTACAGCAATTTGGATGGCACATTGTATGTGCTGTGTGCTCTCTCATGGAGCAGGAAAGAGGCCATGTTGGAAATTGTTGGTAGCACATGAATATTAACTCCTTGTATTTTTCCTGCTTTCTCGAGAGCACTACTTCCTAGGACACTTTTCCTGGGTGTATCCATCCTCACACATCTGGAAGGTGCCAAGTTTTCCATTCTTCTCCGAGGTTTCTCTGGACCACCAGCTTTGAGTCTTCCTCCACCTCCTGCTGTCTTTGAGGGCCCCTGCTTTTTCTGCCTCCCCATCCGCATTGGGGGTCTCAAATCCTGGAGTGCCAGTAAGGAATGGGGAGCCGTGGTGGGCTGTGGCGGGTCTTCAGGAAGGACTTGACATGCTGTCACTGTCACCTGAGGGCAGGGCCTCCAAGGTGGAATTAGGTTGAACTGAGCAAGACCAGCCTCTGGCAGCAGAGGAAGCATGTGGAGGGGGGTGGGTTCCTCACTGTCCCACCAGCCTGACCTCTGCCTGCCACACGCATTTCGCCCGTCCATCCAGGAGAACAAGGCTGTCCTTCCCCAAGGTGGAGGAGAAACGTTTTTGAGTATTTCCATGTGTGTATCTGTTGGGCTAAATTTTATTTTACATACATGTGTGTGTACATGAGTGTATGCACATATGAATGTGTATATGTATGAATTAAGTGTGCGTATGAGTTTGTGTGTGAGCTTGTGTTTGTGTGAGGGTACATGCTGTGACGGAGCCCAGGGCTTGCGCATACTAAGTATATCTTATGCCACTGTGGCTCCCCTCCAGCAGACCCCTGTAAAGATTATGTTTTAAAAAATAAATGTGTTCCTGGCTTTTAGGAAAGTGAAAAAAAGAAGATGTCCCAACTAATGTAATTCTCATTGTGTTTAGGTTTAATATGTAGGGACAGCAAGGTGGTCAGTGGATGTAAGAGCTTGCTACACAAGCCTAACAACCTGAGTTTGATCCCCACAAGCCACATAAAGGTAAATGGAGAGAACCAACTCCACAAAGCCATTCTCTGATCCCCTCAAGTATGCCATGGCACACATGTCCACATCTCTCTCTCTCTCTCTCTCTCTCTCTCTCTCTCTCACACACACACACACACACACACACACACACACACACACACCATGCATATACAGTCACAAATATTTGCGCTACACATTATAAAAGAGAATCTACTTTGTATTAATTAAAGTGACAAAATTTAGAATTCAGTTTCCCAGTCACATCAGCCACATCTGAGTACTCTCTCTCCATGTGAGGTATCCATTCTGGTGGAGGGGTACGGCAGGCAGTGGGGATTGATTGCAGTGCACTTTGCCCTTGATAGTGAGGTCACAGAGCATGAGTCTGTGACAGGGCCGAGGCAAATGCGGACAGCACATGTGTATGGTAAGGATACTGAGAGGAGCCACCATCTGACTCTCTGGACAGTTTCCAAACTGAGGCTTGGAGGTCCTGGATTGTAGGAAGGCACTATGGTGTGTGTGCCTGTGGAGTCCAAGGGTCCTGGATTGCTCTACCTCCTTATTGCTTTGCTCTGAGGTTTCCCAGGCTCTGGTTCTAGGAATTTCACTGTCATGTCCACCCAGTGTTTTTACATGAACCTTTTTTTACATGAGATCTGAGTATCTGAACTCAGGTCCTTTTGCTTTCAAGGAAAAGGCTTTAACCCTTGAGTCATCTCCCCCTCTTTTTGATTTAGGAAAATTTTTATTTTATACAGAAACACAAGAACAAGTTTTGACTTTTGCTATGGCTTATCTGAATCTGTGCTGGGAAGTGGGGTGGGGTTAGGGATGAGCTAGTGGGAGGGCTTTACGCTTTTGGAGATGTGCCCTTGAGGGATGTGGTACCTGCGTCCTGCTCCCCTCTTTGTTTCCTGTTTCATGGTGTGAGCACTTCATGGTGCTCCCCGCCATGTCAAAGCCCAAAGCAATATAGCTACAGTCCTCGACTGGACCATGCAGAACTGGGAGTTGAGCCAAAACAGACCTTTGTTCTCTGCATGTGCATCACTCTGGGTATTTGATTATGTAGCATTGGGCTAATATGTCCTTTTTATACCAGACAATTAAATGTGTGCTAGCGACTCAGTGTCTCCTTCAGCCTAATTAATGGAAAAGGAAAGATCCTATCATTGGTTGCTCTGACAGGGAAGTACGGACACCCGTTCCCCAGAGGCCTGTTCCCACAGGGGAGGGGGTGACATAGTCTGTCCTGGATTGGGGACTTCTGGCAGACACCTGGTACCTTCCCTGTCGTACCTGCTCTGGGGAAGACAAGGGTCCTCTACCTGGTTCTACCCGGCAGTGAACTGAGCATGGCATCGTCCTTGCAGCTGACGCAGTGCTCTCTGCCCTGCCTCCTTTTGTGTTTTCCTGATGATCCTGGCTCAGCCTAGGTGATGACTGGCCTATGACACCCTCCAGCTGAGGGCCAGCCTAGAAAAAGGGGGCACAGGGGAACAGGGAAGTGAGAAGGACCCTGGAAGCAAGAGACTACAAAAATCAGTGGCATCGGCCAAACGAAAGCTTGGAGAACCCTGGTCCCTGGCCCCCTGTGCTTGAGCCTCCCGGGGCTCAGGCATGGTATGGTGGTGGCTGGTTACAGGATCTGGAAGTGCAGGCTGCAGCCTCAGGGGCCCAGGCAGCTTCTGCACAACACTTGGTTCCAAACAAGCTCAAGGGCCCACTGGATGCGATTGGCTCTGGCTTTCAGGGTCAGTGGGCTGAACCATTTATGCCCACAGAGTGCTCCGTGTTCTGGCCTCTGCTTTGATTTCTACTTATCCTCCTCCAACTCCTCTGCACTGAGTGCCTGGGGCATCCCCTGTGTCTCCAAGCCTGGGGCAGAGAAGAACAGGAAGTGCTGGTATAGATAAAGAGGGTTGGGTGCCAGCCAGAACGCTGGCAGCAGGTGGACAGGAGGTCAAGCAGTGTCATGAGACCCATCAAGGAGAACCCTAGGAGGCTTCGAAAGGGGTCAGCATGGTCAGTATTCGTACCTATCCCCCAAGCTGGAGGCTGCACAGCTGGATGGAGGCTACACAGCTGGATGGAGGCTGCACAGCTGGATGGAGGCTGCACAGCTGGATGGAGGAGCTATCCTTGAATAAAACATGCCCTGCTCTGCCAGGATCCTCGTCCAATGTGAGATCAGAGACAAGTGGCCCTACCCTCTGGGCCTCTACTATAAAACAGGCCTGTGGTGGTCTTCCTGTGTGGGGTGCTGGGAGGGCTTTATAGGGGTGCAGTGTGGGAGAGGACGCTGGGACAGGAGGGAGAGGGTGGTATAGGGAAGGGAAAGGGAGGACGCTGGCCTCTCTCAGGGCCGCAGGGCCTGCTGCAGTCCTTGCTCATCTACCACCTCGTGTGGAAGGGTCACCTCCAGGCCACTATCCTCCTGCATGGCCTGGCAGATGATCTCGTAGGCCTTGGAGTTCCCAGACCAGCAGCGCCGGGCCACCTGCGGAAGCCAAGCACACTGCAGTGGGTGTTGGCATCACCAGGGCCTTCAAAGGGTATCCTGGCTCCCAAAGTACTGTGTTCTTCCAGTCAGGGACCTCAGCACCCCCTGAAGGCTAACTTCCTTTGTATCTGGACTATTCCGAGCCCTTCCCTGTCTGGACCACATAATCCATTTGCTATCTTTTCAACCTGAGACATGCTTCCATTCCACCCACTCTACTTCCCATCTCCGAGAACCACCCCGCATCTGTTGAGGATGCTCATCTGGAGCAGGGTCATTCTCACATCCCAGAATCCACCTGTCTTCAGAATCTACCACCTGCAAGAGCCTGGTACCAGCCCACTTCCTTCTGCCTGGTCTGTTAAGGATGATAATTGTGGCATCTCTCCACCTGGCTGCCCCCCTAGCATCTCTACACATCCCATTGTTCATATCCACACCCTAGCCAGCAGGGTCTCGTAGAGCAAAGTCCCATTCCCATTGAAGCCTCTTGGTTCCTGGTAAGCCCACACTGCCAGAGGCTCCTCCTGTCCCTTCCTCAGCCACTAGCACAGTTGGCTGCACTCTGGCCCTTGGCTCCTAATCCCTTCCTAGTTGCTAACATCTAGCAAACTTTTCCCCAACATCACTTTATCTCTGCTTTCTGTTCCCAGATGCTTCACCCTGCTGGGCTGAGTGGGATGTGGTCTGTGAGAGGACACTGTGTTACTGTAAAGATGGGTCATGGCTGGAGGACTGAAGGCCCAGCCAGCTTCAGAACTGCACCCTCTGGCCACCTTGGAGGAAGGCGGAGAGAGCTAGTATAGCTGGAGTTGACTCTGGCCTGGTGCTGAGGCTCACTGACCACCAGCAAAACAAATGAACAAACAAAACAGAGAAGTTGAGCTTTAGGAGGTGGGCACAGCAAGGTAGTGGAGGCCAGCATGACTGCGGCTCTGGGCTCCATCCTGAGCCCCAAATAATGCCTCATTCCCAGCTGGGGATTCTGCAGGAGGAAAGGCTGCCAGGAGCCACCTGTACAGAACTGCAAGCTGAGGCCAGAGACAGGAAGATTCCAAGGCGAGTATGGAATAGGGGCCTGGTGAGGCGGGAGCGTGGGGGGGGCTGGAAAGGGCAGGACATTTCCTATAGGTGAGTCTCCTGTGGGGCGCCACACAGCCCCACCAGCCTGTCAGTGAGGACCATCCCAGTGGGTCTCCTGTTACTACCATCCATTCACTCACCCACTGGAGGCTGACGCCCTCCGAGAGGATTTTGGGGAGATCTATAGCTTAAGTTCAGGAACCTGGACAACAGAGGTCAGGAGACAGGGGCGCTAGGTTCAGGGGGGCAAGGGGCAGGACTTAAGCCCAAGCTCTAGTTCGGACAGGCAGAACCATGGAGGAGAGGGGAGCTGGGAGCTGGGGAGCCGGACTTACACCATTGGAGACATCCCAGCTGAGCATAGTTCTGGCTTTCTGTTCAGCTTCTGGGGTTCCATCCAGCACAAGGCCAAATCCTCCGTTGATCACCTCACCCCTGCAAGAGGCGGAGGGTTCCCAGTTACTCGTTGCACTGTCTCGAAGCAGACAGGGACGCTTCAGAAGCACGGAGAGCCTTACCACATTAGCCTCCGCAGCCCGTGTGGGCAGCTTCATCTGGGCGCTCTCTGAGCACCACTGGGCTTGTCAACACCACGTGTCCCCCAAGCCCCTCTTCACGTCACCTCCTGCTTGGAAGCCTGTCTGACTACCAGCATGCGAAGCAACCTCCTGTCGTTCCCCCATTCCATGCCAGTCGCTGAACATCTCCAAGAGGGCAGTGCCACTGCCCGAGGCCGCTGTTATGCCCTGCACCTGTTCCCTGCACTAGGTGAGTGTGTCACCTTTGGGGTGCCACATAGCCCCACCAGCCTGTCAGTGAGGACCATCCCAGTGGGTCTCCTGTTACTACCATCCATTCACTCACCCACTGGAGGCTGATGCCCTCCGAGAGGATTTTGGGGAGATCTATAGCTTAGGTTCAGGAACCTGGACAACACAGGTCAGGAGACAGGGGCGCTAGGTTCAGGGCGACCTTGGCAAATGCATCTCACTGGAGCTGTGAATGTGCAGGCCCGAGAAGCTGAGGGTGGTGAGTGGAGAGGCTGATGGGGACTGCTATTTCACTTACAAATGGTGCAGGGATAAGACAGAATTCCATGAGAAGCCCTGGGCTTAAGCCTCAGCACCCTACCCCCAAAACAGAATCTATGTCGCACAGAAAGAACAGTGAAATAAATATCCAATGTGTGCAATTAGGAACATATGTAAACTGCTCAGAAGGCCTCATATGTGAGCAGTGCATAAACCTACATATCACCAACAATACATTTGATCGTTACCGCTAGTCCACGAAGCAATTGATATTATTATGCCTATCAGCTTGCAGCAAGAAACCCAACAAAGGGCTACAGTGAAGTCAATGTAAGTGTGTTCCTACTTTCTGATACTGGGGGAACCCAAAGGACACCATAAACACTGCCATGAGCCCTCAAAGTCCTGGCTGCTCAGCACGGCCCTTGGACTAGCTGCATCTGCATTACCCAGAGCCTGTTGGAGGAGCTGGTCCATGCTAGACCTACCTATAACCACTCCTGAGAGGATTTCTGGGCACATTCTAGCTAGAGACACATTCTGAGACACCATTGAAAACAAATGCTGGTATCCAGGAAAAGGCAGTGGATAGAATACAGGCGTGAATTCCTACCTCCTCCCCCAAACCCATAATACAGCAGCAGCGGACAAGGACTGAGAGGAAAGAGCAACACGGTTTTGTAAGCTACAGAGCAGAAAACCCACTGATGCTCCAGTACCCCAACCTGAGCCTGGGCATGGGCAATGCCAAGGAGCTCTTAAGAAGAGATCAAGAGCAGAGGGGAAAAGCAGGAAGGAAGGAAGGAAGCTGGGTGCCCAAGCGCACTCCTATGTGCCTAGCTGCATGGTACCCAGCTGCATGGAGTGCCCAGTTGCATGGAGTGCATAGCTGCAGAGTGCACGGCGGCATGGAGAGTGCATGGCTGCATGGAGTGCCCAGGAGTTGCCTCAGCCAAAGCTAAGTGGTAAGTCTATCCTCCCATCACCTCTCCTCAGGGGAATAGGAGACCAGAAGGACTTTGCTGAGATACAGCCTCTCTCCACTCAGTGGCCTGGCCAGATGGCCCAGTCCTGCAGACATGGCCCAGCAACATACATGGTACAACCAACACTGGTTGGTACCTCATTCCGTATCACCAGTGGACATGCAACACAAAAGCAGTCACCAAACCAATGGACAGTGGCCGCAGGCAGGAAAAGCCCCTCTGCAGGGAGCAGAAAACAGCCCAGGAAGTAGAAAAGCATCAGAAAAGCTCAGGACAACATAGAAGTTAAAAGGTTGATTCTGGTTCAACAAGGAAGAAAATGTGGTGAAGAATCTGGAGCGGCTTCCTCTCATGGGGCAATAGTTCTGAGGGCAGTTCTCTCTCTCTCTCTCTCTCTCTCTCTCTCTCTCTCTCTCTCTCTCTCTCTCTCTCTCTCTCTCTTTCTCTCTCTTTCTCTCCCCTCTCCCAGTAATGAGGATGGAACTCTGAGCGCTACCATCCTGACACTGAGCTTCATCCTCAGCCCCCTGATGCCTGCTCTCATTAGTCTTGGAAGGCTTTGGGCAAGTGACTTAGAATCACTTTTTCCCCTCCAGCGTTGGCCAAGTGCACAGAAATGTCAGGCATTCCAGAACCAGGGAGTTCTCCTTTCTCCCGTCTTTCTCTAGCCCATGTGGTGTGTCTAAAGAACCCACACTGTGGTCACATTTTCCTGACGGGGATGCACAGCAAATTCCAAGCCGCAGTGGGCATGAGGCCAAGCCAGTTGGGAAGCTCATTTGCAGAGCTAAAGGGCTAAGGATCGCTTGATTCTGTTCACCAGCAGACACCACAGCCAAGTGCCCCCTTTCTCTGATGCCATAGCGCCCTCTGCTGCTCAACAGCTGAGGCGTCAGCTCTGGCCTGGCTGGGAGCCCACGGAAACCCTTTCTAACCAAGGTTGCCTGTAAGACTCACTTTCTTTCTATGATTCTGACGGGGTGGATTCAAAATGCTGAGCAAATGTTGCCAGGCCCAGCCATCCACAGATAGCAAGTTGGAGCTATTACTCTCTGTGTCAGAAGGGCTGAGAATTCCCAGCAGAACAAAGCTGATACAGTTTGGATCTCAAATGCCCCCCTTAAGGCTGGGGCCCCAGCTGAGGGTTCTTGGGAGGTGGGGACCTTTAAGATGTGGGGCCCGGTGGGAGGTTTTCAGGCCACAGAGGATGTCTCCTCCCCCTCCTCTTTGAGCTCCCCTGCCACATGTCAGATGTTTGTCCACCGCGTGTTCCCGCTGTGATTTTCTGCTTCACCGCAGCCCTGAAAGCAACAGCATCAGCTGGCCATGGGCTAAAACCTCTGAAGCCATGAGCCAAAGTGAACCATCTACTGGCCTCCGGCACTTGTTATAGGACAGAATACGGACTGATGCAGTGAGAAGCCCCAACCCCTGAGGTGCAGGGAGGGAACTGGCCAGGGTGAGCCAGGGAGAGAGGGGAGTCTGAAAAGCATGGTGCTCCCACACTTTCAAGGAGTGTGTCTGACTGTAACAGGCAGGGGGGGACGACTGCTTGGAGTGCTCTGTGTAAGTTCTCCCCTACCGCCTTCAGCAGGGCAAATGTGAAGGAGGTGAAATCTCAGAACTTCAACCTCTGTCCCCCCACCCCCACCCCCAGGCAAGACTCTGCCCTGAGAGAATCCCCAAGACTTCCAAGTCAACCCATTCTGACATCTTACCAGCCTACACCCCCTCCGTTGTGAAGTGCGACCCAGGTGGCTCCGCGAAAGGCATCGCCCACAAAATTCTGTACAGCCATGTCTGCAGAAACGGGACAAGCAGGACCATCAGCCCCTGCACTAAAACCCATGGACCCCTGAACCTGGACCTGTCCTCTCTGAACTAGGACCTGTCATTCCTGCACCAGGACCTGTCAATCATTCCCTGTGCTAGACAGGACTGAGGTGGGCCAGGTTCCGGCTGCTGCTTGAGACAAAAGCACAGTGTGACAGTGGGCAAATAGGGAACAGAGGTGACCCCAGAAGCAGCAAAAATCTGTATATCCATCCCTACAAGACATGTACTGATGTGCAACACCCCTGAGTACCTTGCAGCAGATAGAGCAAAAGAATAAAAAGTCTTGCTGCTCAGGGTTAGCCAAAGAGCATTGCTTAAAAAAAGATGAGGGGTAGAAGGTTACAACTGAGCAGCATTTCCTGACTTTAGAGGGGCAAGTGCCTGTGTGGGATACTGGGTAATCTCCTCTTCATGGCGGGTGCACAACCCCTTTAAGAGCTGTATGGGCTGGAGAGGTGGCTCAGGGTTAAGCCTCTGCCTTGCAGGCAGAAGGTCCTGAGTTAGGATTCTAGACCCCACGTATAGACACCGGGCGGAAGCGGGGGCGACCTGCGTTTCTCGTCCTGGTGAATCCCCGGGCAGAGTAAACAAGGAGGAAGTGGAGGTGGTCCATGGTGGTTCCCAAATTTGCCCGTGGTTCTACACACACACACACACACACACACACACACACACACACACACACACACAGGTGCACACATGCATACACGCACAATTGACTAAATAATAAATAAAAAAATTAAGAAAAAGAGATGTCACACTCCTTCAGATTGCTCTTTTGCTTCAGGCAAAGCCTGGGAAAAATCCATAGGAGCCAAGCCAAAGTGCTCTCTGACTCAGAGAAAATCTACTGTCACACTCACATCTCCGCCCAGGAGATATGCCCATCCAGCATCACTTGATAGGAAAACACATGTGCTCCAATGGAGCATACTTAGTTGTGACAAGTCTTCCTATGGGAACATGCGAAGACCTGGAAGGGACCCCCATGGAAGGGGGAAGTACTTCCTCATGGGCTGTAAGTTACCAAGCCCTTCACTCTCACGACTGCGTTTCCTTGGCTGCTTGGCTGTCCAGGAGCTGTTACAGCAGGCTGGGGAGAAAGGCCCTTGCAGGAAGGCAAGCCTAGCCTGTGGCCTTCCCGAGCATCTCAGGGTTGGACCGGCGTGAGCTGACCCGAGACTGCATCACCCTTTCGCCATGCAGCATAAGTCATAACTTCCTGTTGTGGCTCCTCTATTTCAACTCCCTGGTGCTCATAGACATTGGGGTGGGTACCCTAAGAATTCTCTCTTTTCCTGGTGTTGGGCTGTGAGGAGTGGGAGGGGTCATGAGCTTGGAGAGAAGAGCCCAGAGTTGAAAAAGACAGGAACCGTGCCTCTCTTCTTTGAGACCAAGTCTCTCTATGTCACCCAGGCTGGCCTCGAACCTGAGGCTTGAGCAATCCCCTCAGCCTCCAGAGTGGCCAGGACTATAGGTGTACTAGGTGTGCATGTCCACGGCCAACAGATGTCAAATCACACAACACATCTTCTTCCTCACCCGCGCAGAAGGCAGAACCGTCGTAAATGTTGGACGTCTCCCTAAAGGGGCTGTCGGTGCCACTCACATCATGGTGATCACGGCTCAGGACCACTGGAGCCTGCAGCACAGGAAGGCATGTCACCCAAGAGTGTCCACCAGAGCCCCCTGGCACTAGGCAAAGGACTTTCACAAGAGGCACCTGTAGTTACTAATGGATTCCCATAGAAGCAGCCGTGTGCCACACTAGTATTGACAAGTGGAGGCTTCACAACACCCCTACCCCGATGGTAGGATTGTGATCGTGCCCAATTCCCAGGCAAGCAACCTGAAGGGGCTGAAGGACCTGGCTTACCTCACAGATGCAAGCGGGACAAACCTGAGCGTGCCTCACCCTATCGGGTGCTGGGGCCCTTGGGAAGTGTGATCCTTAAGGCTTTGCAGTGAGAGGCTGGGAGAGAGTTCTGGGTGTGTGCTGAGGGGGAGGGAGCTGGGGAGAGGTCAGTGACCTGGAAAGCTGAGAATCTGGACAGAACCAGTGAGATGGACAGGCCACCTCCCTTCTCTGACAGTAATCTTCAGAAGTCCTTGTGCTGCTGGCGCCTGTGAGGACTGAGACTTTTCATGTGGTGAAATCAGCCACACTGTTTGATGCAGACACAGCTCTCCGCATCCCTAAGATCTCAGGACCTTCGGGCATCCAGCACACAGTGGGGTGCTTTGTTGCTTTGTATCGAAACACCAAGGAGAAGAGTAACTAGCAAATGTCCCCCGAGTGGGAAGAAAATGGTGACAGTGAGGGGACGTTTGTCACAGCTTGGAAAAGGTCACTCAGAAAAGACACGTGACATCGCTTTTGTGACACAGATTCGTTAATCACCTCGCCCACTGTTTGAGATTTCAACATGATATTCTTTTCACAAAATAGGGAAACAGACTCAGCTTGGGCATATGACTGGCCCAAGTCCCAGCAAAAGGGACAGTGTCCGGACATAGGTTTGAACCAGCCTGTTCTCTCCTGGTCTCTTCTTTTCCCGCTATAATGACAGATACTCAGCATGGGGTATCCTGGGAAGATACTAGACTCTCCATCCCCCCCACCTCTCCATCCCCCCCCCACTCCCACCTCCCCACAGCCACCCCCACCCCCGCTCCACACTGTCTCCAAAGCAGGACCTGGCTGCCAGGGCCTCTCTCTCTGTCTGCTCCGTAGGATTTCAACCCTTCAGGAAAATCTGGCTTGCCTGAAAGATGGTGCTGGACCTCGGTCAGAGGAGGGCAAAAGCTCCCAGGCAGGGACTGCCCCATTGCTCCTGTGGCCCAAGGCAGGGAGGTGGGCAGGCTGGGAATCGGATGGGAGGTCCAGGCAGGGAGGTGGGCAGGCTGGGGGTCGGATGGAGCCCAGGCAGGGCGTGCAGTGAGCAGGTGCCTCAGATGCCCTTTCAGGGCACAGGCTACATCACCTTGATCTTCCCGTGAGCGATGGCCTGGTTGATGGCTACAGCGATGGCCACACGGCCCTTCTGGTCTGAGTACAGGATCCTCGCCTGGGAACCCACCACCTGCAGAGGGAAGAGAAAGCCCCTCAGTCAAGAGGCGGGTGTGCTGAGAACAGGCAGTGAGGGGGAGATGTGGGTGACCTGATCCTCCACAGTCTAATGACCTATGTAAGGAGACCTTGAAGGACCCTGAGATATGGGGCAGCTCTGAAGTCTGGCTTGGATAAAGCCTGTTACTGGACATGGGAGTGTTTGGGGGGCAAACCATAGCTCTAGGATAGGACAGTCTACAGGGGAGCAGTTTCCTCCTGGACTCGAAGCCTGACCCTGAGACCCACTGACCCACTCAATGTTCCATGAATAGATATATAAACCAAATGTCACCTCCTTTCTGTGATCTTGGTCTTCAGTTCTGCCCAGCCCACCTGGGGCCCACACCTGGCTGGTCCTTCTGGCTGCCCTGATTGCTACATGGCAGCCACTCTCCCAGCTGTTCAACACCTTTCCCAGCCTGCGCCTGACCCTTACAGGCATGCTCAGCTTCAGCCAGGCAGCGATGCCCAGGGAAGGCTGTAGAAGCCACCTGGCACCACTACCTCTACTTTACAACTCAGAGATGTTGTGCCACTCACACTGGGCACACAGCTGAGACTGTCACAGAGCTAGCTTGGATTCAGGGATCCAGGTTGTCACCTGGTGTAAAGCCACCCTTGCACAGAGCCATTTGTGAACTAACTGGATGAATTAGGGCCCTCTGCCCAGGGCCGCTTGGGGAGTAACTCCATGAGGAAGGACCTGGCTCACTGTCCAGAGCCCTGGACCACCTTTCTATTTTCCTTATTTAAAAAAAAAACTTGGTCCACTTGGCATGAGGTTGACCATCTCGCCTGTTTCCCTGTGTGCCACTCAACAGCATGATCACAGTCACAGTGCTGTAGTGATGTCCCCACCACCCAACACCAGGACCTGGCACATTCCAAAATGAAATTCTGACCCCACCTGACACTAATTCCCACCACATCCCCAGTCCCAGCAGGCACCACGCTGCTTTCCCATTATGTCATCCAGGTCACTCAGGCAGAAGTGAGTGGCAGAATGCCTTTCCTTGCTAGATTGAGCTGATTGCAGTGTAGGGCTCGGGGCATGGTTCAGTGGTCAAACCCTGCCTCACAAGCAAAGGAACCTGAGTTTGGATCCCTGTAAAAATGCCTGGTGGGTGTGGCGGCCTGCCTGTAATTCTAGTCCTGGAAGGCAGCGCCTGGGAATCCCCTAGAGCAAGCTGGCTGGCCAGACTCGCCCTAATGGTGTGCTCCGGGTTTAATTAGAGACCCAGGTTCACAAAAATAAGGTGGAAAGTGACTGAGAGTGATTCCCAAGATCACCCTTGGGCTATACACTCAAATCACTTGTGACATACACTTGCACACACATGTGCAACAAACATATCCACACCCACATGTGTACCTGTGCTCCTGCTTCCCATACAGCCATTTTTAAAAGCGACAGAGACTGCATTATAAGGAAGAGGTTTCGTGTATCCGTCTGTCCATGGGCTCTAGGATTGCACTCACACTTCAGTATGGTTAGCATTGCTGCTGTAAGCATGTGTGTACAGCATGGGTGAGCATGGGCGTACATAGCATGGGGTGCATATGTGCATACACAGCATGGGGTGGCTGGGTCCCTTGGCCTTATGCATCCACCTGCAGGTGGTCTCTCCATCAGCCACCTAGTGCCCTTTATCAAGTTTCTTCCTTAGTCTTTCCTGGGCAAGGCCTCTGCCGCAGTGCTGCTCTCACAATCACACAGAGCATAGAATCTGCATCCTTTCTGGGCGTGGCAAACTGGGAAACCCTGTCTCCCCAGGGTTCAGCTTCCCCAGGACCTGAAACCCTCGCCCTGGCCCAGCTCTCACCAACTGGTGCTTGGCGGCCTCTCGGATCCAGCGAATGTTGTCCATATACTGCAGCTTCACAGATGCCTTCACTGTGGGGAGGGGAGGCATGTCACAGGTGCTGGGGGACCGCAGAAGTCCTGCAGCCACCCTGGCTTTGGGTGATAACACTGGGAAGCATTGTAGGGGCCTGTGCAGCCCGTGGCTCTACATTCATTCACTTCCCCCACAAGCAGCTACCGAGTGTCGACTGTGTACCAGATATGAAGCCAGGCACAGGAACAAACTGCCACAAAGAAAATAAAGTGTGGTGAGGCAGGTAGTCACCAGGGTGACATGTTAGAGGACAAGTGCCCCTTGAAAGGGAAGACCAGAGTCCGCGACGCTGAGAAGCTGTGTAGGAACAGAGTTGTGTTGTAGGCCGAGAGATAGCGTGGCACTCAGAAGTGGGCGTGGCTTGGCCTATCCTGGCAGGGTGAGTGGAAGAGGGCGGTGCTCTGTGGCCAGGTGACTTATGGAAGCCACTTGAGCCTGGGTTCCACACAGCATCTGCCAGGTTCCCTACTGTCATAGTGAGATACAGGTATCAGCTTGTCAATCAAAGTTCCAAGCTCTGGGCACATTTGTAAAACATTAGTAATTGATTTAAACCCTGAGCAAACCTGCAGGAGGTTGTCTAATTGATGGAGAAAGCTCAATGCGTGGTGGGTGAGACTAGTTCCTGGGCAGGTGAGTAAGATGAAGGGAGCTGGTTAAGGAAGTTGGCATCCTTCAGCATAGTCAGACATGCTGTCTGGCAAGCGAGGATTGTTCCTCTCTCAGTGGTCAGTTCCCTTGGCTCCCGGTATTGGTGTTAGATTTCCTGTCAAGCTGGACAGGGAACTGTAACTAAGAATCACAAGCCAATGTAAAACCCCTTGTTTCCTTAAACCGTCTGGTCGTGAATTTACTGGCAACATGCGGAGGAACCACAACACCTACGGAAGCAGGGGACTTGGGAGATCCCCCAACAGTCACCTCCATCGGCAATGGCCTTCTCCAGCACAGACGTGGCCAACTGGTCCGTGACAGCTAGGTCCTGGGGGTCCCCCGAAGTGCACACCCAGCGAAAAGGCCCGAACCCTTGGGAGAATATGTCCCTGCAAGAACAGGTGCCTCCTGAGCCAGGGCCTCTGCCAACCTCAGCCAATGGTACCTGCTCACCAAGCCAGGGCACAGCGTGTGGACAGCCCAGGAGGTGCTGGTCCTCAAATGGGCTCAGACCCTTGGCCTCTATGCAATACAGGCCTCAAAGGTCTTCTCTTTCCCTCTGTCCCCTTCTCCCCTCTGTCCCTCTCTCTAGCTTGTATCATTTCTCACTAGTGGAAGGAATGGGAGGAAAAATACCCTGCGCCCCTAGACTGCTCCAATAAAGACTATAAAGTAAGTCACCTAAGCTAGAAAGGGGTGAATAGGCACCTGGGCCTGAAGAATTCATTTCAGGTAGACCAACATTCCCAGGTACCCAGCTTCTGGGGCAGGTGACATGGGGCAGAGGGATGCTGTGGCCAGGGCCCTACCTGATTCCATGTTTGCCAGAACCCAAGCTATATGAGTTTCCCCTCCTGCTTCTCTTCCCTAGGGGGAACCCAGCCACCCTGCACCTCAGCACCTGGCCTATACCTGGCCACCCACCACTCACCCCATAATATGCTGGACATAGGAAGGGTAACGGAATTCCGTCTTGTTGGCCCCTTTCTTCTGCACATCTGCTCCTGTGTATGGAATCACCCGCTTGCGAGAGTGACTACCGTGGGCAGTGACTTGAGCAAGGGGCCTTGGGAAAGGCTGGGGGAGGAGCCGAGAGGTCTTTCCTTTGGTGAATAATAAGAGCAGGGGAAGCAGAGCACAGCCCCGGCGGCAGTGGGCTGCCATCTGTATGGTCAGAGTGAGGGGCACAGACCAGAGGATACCTCCTGAGCCCCCCACAGCCTGCAGTGGCCAAGGGGGAAGGTCTAAAGGACACCAACTCCAGGGGACTCTGGGCTTTTGGACTCGCTACTCTGCAAATGAACCTCCTGACTTAAGAAGGAAGTTTCCAGGCTCTGCATTCTCTAGAGCAGTGGAGAAACCCAGGCCCAGAGAGGCTGGCCGCCCGGCAGGACCAGCTTCTGGAGGGAGGGCAGGGGCACAGCAAAACCCCCTGGGTACTTGCTGGGTGACTGTAGTTGAGCCATGGGTGTGAGAGGAGAGGGGAGCTCACCCAGTCTCCCCACACCGCCTACCTACCTGCTCTCTGAGCTTCCAAGAGGAAGGCGTTACCATAGTCCCAAAAGAAGAACTTCTCCTGGGCCAACCTGTTGATGGCTGAGACGTGTCTCCTCAGGCTGCAACAAGCCAGTGGTCAGTGCCCCACACTGCCCCCTGACCTCCTCCCTACCTCACTCCATCAGGCCCATCAAAACCTTCCAACTGCAATCCCATAACAGCCTCTACTCCTTGGGCTGCCCTTCTCCAGGCTCATTGTAGCCCCTCCACCTACCACCTGGTACCCCAACACCCATATTTGTCTAAACTTCTAGACTCCTCAAAACCCAGCTGGTATCCCCTTAACCCAGCATTCTCTGCCGGGCTCAGGAAAAAACAGATGCCTCCGATGGAGTACCATGGATGCCCCAGCACTGACATGCAAGAAGTTGTCCTGGGAATTGCAAATAATACCAGTTCAGTTTGTCCCCTATGGTGCCCACGAGGTATTCCTACCCAGGTCCCTCTGGCATAAAGAGATAGAGGCTCAGAGAGGTGGGATCTTCAAGCCCACAGCTGAAATCTTGGGGCTCCCCAGGTCTTCAGGTCCTGCTGCCCATCCCAGCAGTCCTTCCTGTCCCCACCTTTCCTGCACCAGGCACTTGAAGGCAGCTGGGTCGGAGGCCATGAGGCTCTGGGCTTCTGAGAAGTTAAGCTGCACGGGGTAGTAGCCGCCATTGAATGGGTTGTGGCAAGATGTCTGGTCAGACCCAAGATCCACCAGGAGCTCCCCTGTTGTGTCCAGCTCATGGACCAGACGCTCCCTGGGAAGCAGTGAGGTGGTCAGAGCAGGGTGGGCATGCAAGTGGACTGGAGGTGGGAGACCAGTCAGTGGAGACCAATACCCCATAGCCACCTACATGCCCAAAAGCAGATCCCATTTCCCATTTGCAAAGGGTGCTGGTGGGAAGGCAGGGTGATCTTGGGGTAACACTGACCATCTCAGGAGGTGCAGAGATAAAGCTCACTACTTGTGTCTCGGAGCCCCCAGTCCATTGGAGTGGAACCTCTCATGGGGTCCCCATAATCCAACCCCTACTTACCAAAGATCCACCACATTGCCGTGGTAACCAAGGCTGAGCACTTGCTTCTTTTTCCTGGCTTCCCTAGAAGGACACAAGGGTGGACACTACCTCACACCTGCCCTCAGCTGCTCTGGACGCACCTCCCCAACTGAAGGGGGGCTCATACTAGCAAAGACGTGGCAGTCACAGGAGACCCCCTGGGACTGTGCGTGAGTGTGAGCCTGAGGTACAGGCCAGTGTGAGGTGTGTCTTCTCAATCCAAGACACAAAAATAGAAAACACAGGCTGGGATGACCCAGATGTGAAAACTGGCCCATGATGATGTCAGCTGTTCCCAAGGTGACTGGCATCTCTGGGCCATTGGCTGGCTGAACGCTGATCAGGGTCTTCACCGAATTCACTTGGAGGGAATTGGGGACTCTGAAATCATAAACTTTACTATGGCTCATGCTGAAATTACTTGGAGAAACAAGTAGAAAGACAAGGGGTCATGGAGACATGTGTCCGCAGTCCTGTGCTTAGGGGGCAGGAAAAGGCCACACTGGCAAAATGAGACTGGGTCAAAATGAATTCAACCAAAAAACTAGGAGGAGGGCTGGTGTGTGGTTAAATGGTATAGCCCTGGGTGAGGCCCCAGTTCAATTCCTATTATTACAAAATAAGCACATAAATAATGAATGAGTAAATAAATGAATAAAGCAGGAACTAGGAATGCATAATAGATCTTGCTGGTATAGAAGTATCCAAGAGCAAGACTAACCACACACAGAGAGAGCTCCATGGAGAGCCGAGCCCTCTCTTTCCTTAGGAGAGCTGGAAAGAGACAGATCTCAGAGCAGGAGGAAGGGAGGCCAGACCACTCCGTGCTGGGGAAGGAGGCCCGAAATGCTGCTGAAAGGTGCGGGGAGCCCAGAGCACAGGGGGGTGGGGGGGTCACTGCATCTGTGACTTCCCCACTCAGGCTGCACCATGGGCAGCTCAGGGCAGCTCCTTGAACTGTGTGTGTGTGTGTGTGTGTGTGTGTATGCATGGGCTTGCATGTTTATACAAGGATCTGCAGATATCCATGTGTGTGAGTATTGTGTGATAACGTGCAGGCACATGTATATCTCTACATGTCTTCTTACAACCAGGAAGGATAGGAGTTAGGTCAGGCCCCGGCCTCTAGTGCCTCAGTGCTGAGGTTTACTGAATGTCTTAAGCAGATGGAAGGTGGTCAGACTTGGATCTCAAAAAGATCTATGTAAAGACAGATCTGACTGGATCCTGGGGCCCCACGAATCTTTGCTGAGTTGTTTCATGATATAAAACAACTTTGAAGCCCCATGCAGTGTTTCTCCTGGTAGCTAGCCCAGGGGACCCCACTGCCCGGCACGTCTCTCCCACAAACTCCATTCCACATGGCCTGGGGACTGAGAGGATTTCAAAATCAGCACCCAACGCTGGGGAAGCTGGAAATCTGCATGCAAAAGACTCGAACTAGATCCCTCTCTCTCTCAAAAACAAACAAACAAACAAACAAACAAAAAAAAAAACCTTGAAATGATCAAAAGCCTTAACGTGAGACCAGAAACTCCAACAAAGCAGAAGAAAACACTTCAAGATTCAGGCACGGCAAGAGTTTCTGAACAGGACTCTACCAGCACAGGAGTAACTCAGAGAAGTGATGAAGGGGATCGCATGAAATCAGAGAGCTTTCACAGAGCCAAGGAGACCCTCAGCAGAATGGAGGAGGCAGAACAGGGCAGGTCTTTGCCAACCACACATCTCCTCGAGGCACAGTGACTCCTACCCAGAGACCTGCAAAAGCCCAAACACCTACCCAGTAAATAGCCCAGGTGGCACATGGGCAGATGAGTCAGACAGCTGTCAAAGAAGAAATACGAACAATGGACAACTAAATAAAAACACCCTTTGCCAACTGATTTTAGACTCTGTCTCACCCCAATCAGAATGGCAGTTACCAGTAAAAACAAAGCAGTGGATACTGGTGAAGACATTGAAGGGGAACCCCCTTTCACTGCTCTCGTGGGGTTGTGAACTAGTGCGGCTACTGCACAGGTTTCTCAAAACACCAAACTACAGCTGCCGTGTGACCCACATGAGGGTGTATCGGGAAGCACTCTGAGTCAGCACTCCACAGAGATGCCTGCACTTCAGGGTTGACTGCTGCCCAACCAGCAGCCACGGTATGGACCCATCTGGATGCACCACCAGAATGGATGAACACAAGACATGTGTACACATGTACACATGTCTTGGTACACAGACATGATGAAATCCTGCCATTTGCAGAAAAATGGATGAAACTGGAGATCACTACGATAAGCAAAATAAGCCTGAAAGACAAATATCGCATGCTTTCTCTTACGTCAGAATCTAGATTTAAAAAAAAAAAAAAGACACAGGAAGTGGAAGGGGAACGGATTGGGAAAATGGAGGAACCAGCGGGAGGAGGACTAAACATGAGGGGAGGACCATCGGAAAAGGATCAGCAGGAGGAGGATCACAGGAAGAGGATCACCAGGAGGGAAGGACCACAGGACGAGGACCAGCAGGAGGGGAGGACTAGGAAGGGGAGGGACCAAGGGAGCATAATGGGTGAATGATCAAAGCTTGTCATGTGTAAGTATGAAAATGTCACTACGAAACCCATTGTCCTATACAACTACTGTGCACTAATAAAATAAAGAGAAATGAAACAAAGGTCCTCCCAGAACCTGAGATTGGTTCCGGGGTGGCCTCTCCATGAGATTCCACTAACATTCAGAAGGCATCAAAGAGGAGAAGAGCTGACCAGTCCCTGCAGACCAGCCAGCACAGCAAGGAGACCCAACCCTGCTGGCCCTGCTGGGGCCGAGGGGGCAGCCACCATCTCCATGCTGTCTCCCCAGAAGGCCAGCGGGGAACCATCCGCCCTGGGCCAGGTCCAGAGAACACAGAGTGAAAACAGATGCACTGCTGCCTTCTGGCTGAAGGAGAAAGGTCCAACACCCCCCTACCCTCCCGACCCTTTGACTGACCAACTGACTGCGCAGGACAAAAGCCTCACAAGCCTGGAGCCACCCACCAGCCAGCAGCAACAGGTGGGAGCTGGAATTTCCAGAGGCCCCTCTCCTGACATTCTCACAGCAGGTCCTCCAGCAGCACCATGCCACATCTGGCCAGGTGCCAGACAGCAACCGGGCCTTTCCTCTCCTGTGCTGCCCACACCCCATGTACCTGAGTCTGGCGATGCAGTGGTCCAAGCTGCCTGTCACTTCCATCAGCCAGCCTTGTTGGTGGCGTTTCACAAGAGCATCCTTGTCCACCTGGGGTCAGGAGACACAGGGCTGCTAAGCATGGCACCCCTACTAGGAGGTGCACCCAGTGGTCTCAAGTGACCTCGGGCATATGCGGTTCATTCTACTCTTAAAGCCTTTGTCAACAGGACCTCCATTCCATCAGGTGGCACTGCTTGTGCTAGGAGACGAGCCACAGCCAGCTGACTATGGGAACAGAAGGGGCTGTTGAGACATGATTTTCCTGCTGAAATAGAGCCAGGCAGCCAGTGTGCTCCTTACTTCTCTCTGTCTTAGCTGTGGATGAGATGGCCGGTGCTCCGACAGCAATTTTGCATCCACAAGGGAAGCCCAGGAGAATCTCCAGAGCTGACTCATGGAGCTGCTGAACCCATGCTGGAGGCATCAGAGCACTGGTGTAATTGCACTAGGCTGGCACTGTTTGTGATGACCCCTGAACTCATTAGGGCCACGTTGGGCAGCAGCCAATGGAAACACTGGAGCAGCTCACCCAAGCAGGGTTTTGGTTTCCACCAGTAACCACAGTGCCAGCATTGTGGATATTGTCCTGCCTGTCTAGGTCCCCCGTCTGGTGGGGACAGCAAGCAGTGCCTGAAACCACCTGTCTCAGCTTCACAGGCCGGTGGTCTGCAGCCCTGGAGCATGAGGCGGTGGGCACCTGGCATGAAGGAAATGTATGCTGCAGGGGGGCCTGCTCAGTGAGGTGGACAAGGCTTGGTAGAGGGGGCAAGAGGAGGGAGGCTGGTGAGAGATAAGAAGAGAGGGAGGGAGGGAGAGAGGGAGGGACGGAGGAAGGGAGGGAGGGAGGGAGAGAGGGAGGAAGAGATGAAGGAAGGAAAAGAGGGAGGGAGGGATGGAGGGAGGGACGGAGGAAAAGAAGAAGGGAAAGTTAGGAAAGGAAAAAGGAAAGGAAAGAAGGGAAAGAAGGATGGAAGGAAGAAAAGAAAGGAAATAAAGGAAGGAAGGAAGGAGGGAGAAAGAAGGGAAGGAGAGAAGGAGAGGAGGGTTGGAAGGAGGAGGAAGAAGAGAGAGAAGAGGGAGTCAGGATGACAGTTAGGCAGCATCTCCCCCTCACCTCTGCTATCACACCAATGCACCCCACAATGGCCGCTGCCTTGGCTTGAGCTCCACTCATCCCGCCAAGGCCGGAAGTGACGAAGACCTTCCCTGCCAAGTCCTCGACACCCAGGTAACGCCGGCCCGCATTCAGCACGGTGAGCTGCAGGCAGGGAGGGGAAGCGCTCGTTTTCCACACCAGCATGCCCACCTGTGGGGTTCTACCACTCCTTGGGCCCACCTCTCTCACCACTGTGCCATGGACGATTCCCTGTGGTCCAATGTAGCAGTAGCTGCCAGCTGTCATCTGGCCATACCTGAGTAGACAGGGCAAGGCCAGCTGGATGGGTGGACAGATGGACAGACAGGCAGACAGGCTGACAGGCAGACAGGCAGACAGGCAGACAGGCTGACAGGCAGACAGGCTGACAGGCTGACAGGCTGACAGGCTGACAGGCAGACAGGCAGACAGGCAGACAGGCTGACAGGCAGACAGGCAGACAGGCAGACAGGCTGACAGGCTGACAGGCTGACAGGCTGACAGGCAGACAGGCAGACAGGCTGACAGGCTGACAGGCAGACAGGCAGACAGGCAGACAGGCTGACAGGCTGACAGGCTGACAGGCAGACAGGCAGACAGGCTGACAGGCAGACAGGCAGACAGGCAGACAGGCTGACAGGCTGACAGGCTGACAGGCAGACAGGCAGACAGGCTGACAGGCTGACAGGCAGACAGGCAGACAGGCAGACAGGCAGACAGGCAGACAGGCAGACAGGCTGACAGGCTGACAGGCAGACAGGCAGACAGGCAGACAGGCAGACAGGCTGACAGGCAGACAGGCAGACAGGCAGACAGGCGGACAGGCTGACAGGCAGACAAGCTCAAGCAAGTCAGCGCATTCATCGAAGAGTTTTGGAGTATCCCTGAGTTGTTTTTTTTCTATTTTCTTTATATCTTCAATTGCTCAGAATAAAATTTTTGAAAAAGATGAAGTCTGGGCTAGCGAGATGGCTCAGCAGGTAACGGTAATTCTGGTGATTTGAGTTTGGTCACCGGAAGCCCGCACAGTGGAAGGAGAGAAATGACCTTTGAAAGTTGTCCTCTGAACATCCACCCATGTGCTATGGCATACCTGTGTGTGCGTGTGTGTGTACATGTGCGTGTGTACATGTGTGTGTACATGTGTGTGCATGTGCGTGTGTGTACGTGTGCGTGTGTGTGTGTGTCTTCTCTCCCTCCCCATTACTCTCAAATAAAAGCAGTAGGATTTTTATTTTTCAGAAAAGAAGTGAAGAATCATCTGAAATGATATACTGTTGAGCTACATGTCTATAAAAACAGTAAACACAAAAATATACTGGGAGACTGTGTTAGTGTGAGACAACTTATGAGCAGCATGGTCGTGCACGTTTCCCAAAATTTCATCTAGTACTGTCACAGTGCCATAGAAAAACAGCTAAGGGCACCACAGCAATGGCAGCAGCCACCTGGTCACCCCAGCAACTCCCATGGCCACCCCAGCAACTCACACATGGTCACCCCACCACTCCCATAATCACTCCAGCAACCACATGGTTGCCCTAGCAATTCATACATGGTCACCCCAAAAACTCCCATGGTCACCCCAGAAACTCACACATGATCACCACAGCAACCACATGGTCACCCCAACAACTGCCCAGCAACTCACATGGTTACCCCCAAGGCGAACAGCTTCTCATACTCTGTCCGGGAGGAGTAGTTGGGAATGACCTGGGAAAGAGGGCACAGGGCATAGGCTGAAGTGATGACGTCAGGGCACCTGGCTGTCTTCCTTGCCCACAGTGGCCCGTCTGCTGAGCCTGGACCACGGCAGCCTCAGACCTACCATCCCATTGGTGATGACCAGCCGTGGTGCCCCGGGGCTGCTGGGGAAAAGGCCCAGGGGATGTCCACTGTACATGACCAGGGTCTGCTCTTCAGTCATCTTCGACAAGTAGGACATGGTCAACCAGAACTGGAGGGACACCATGCAAAGGGGCTCTGTGATTGTGAATCGGACCCCACATGAACCTCCAAGCCATGCCCGGGCCCAGGGTGCTCACACAGGACCCAGAGGGTTGGGCCTAGTGAGCCTGTCCCTCCGGGTCCCCTTGGCCCTCCAGGGGCTCCTGGTGCTTCCATAACGCCACCCCTGCCCCTTCTTATCCTTGGGTAGCTGCCAGTGCTGGAACCTCAGGCACCAGGGAAGCCTAGTTGTGGATCACTGAGCTCCTTCCAGGCCACTGTACCTGAGCCCAGTTGCTGAACACCTGTCCATTGCCTCCATAGGTCACCAGCTCCTGTGGAAACTACAAGACACGTGTTGTTGAGCTGAGGTTGGGGACAGAGAAATGCCCCTATGCTCAAAGGGACAAGAATGTGGGGACAAGAGAGGAGCCCCACTGGTTGGTGGACCTAGGTCATCCCACATGGCAGGCCACGTACATGGGTTATTGAGCACAGCTGTTCACGTAAAATATATCCTCCATATCAGGATTCAGTATGAGGGAGGGATGCAAGATAGCTCACCAGTTGCTTTATATTGATTTTATGTTAAAATTAAGATTGTGGTTATATTAAGATAAAATTAAATATATTATTAAATTTAACTTTTTGCTTTTTAGCTAACAGGTTTTTTTTTTAATATCTGTTAATTTCCTGATTTTGAGGTTCTATAGTTGGGAGGCAAGTGTGGCCATTGGGCAGGAGCTGGGAGAAGGGTATGGGGCCACCCTGGGCTACAGTCTCACATTTCTTCTGGACCATGCTTGGCCTGATGGTCCCTGCCATTACCTGGGCCACAGAAGGGTCCAGATTGTTCATGATCATGTGCATGATGGCTGCAGCCGCTCGAGTCCGGCAGGGGTACTGCTCGATCGGGTAGGCCCTGCAAGTAGAGGTCCCCCGCAAACGTGACAAGGGACCCTGGGCCTTTCCTCCTGCCGCAGTGCAGGTTGGCCAGTACCAGCATGCATCAGGCCATGCAGGTGCAGGCAAAAGGATGCTGGCACCACAGCCCTGGTTATGTGGTTCAGCTCAGGAGGAGTCAGGGCTCTAGAGTCACTGGGTGCTCCTGGCTTGAGCTCCCACACAGCGCAGACCCTGCCACTCCCCTTTCCCACTTAATACCTGGGAGGAAGCTGCTGAGAGAGCTGAGGGCTGCTTTCCAGAACCCTCTATCTTTTGTTCATTCACTCATCAATGACTCCTGAGCACTATTTCCAAAGGAGGTGTCAGCAGGTCTTGAAGGGACAGAGGGAAGTGGAGGACACAGAATTTCCTGGGCCTCTTAGAACAAGTCTAGACCCCATGCATGCATGGTTGCCTGCGATGGGGCCTGAGGCATCGTGAGTATACGTCCTCAGCCTCGCTCCTGAGCAGCTGGGCCAGAGACGGCCCAGAGTGAGGCCTAGCGGTCTGTGTTCTCACGAAGCTTCTGGTGACGTGTGTGCCAGCGTGAGACCCAGCTGGAGAACAAGACAGCACCCCAGCTCTTCCCTCCCTCCCTAAGACCATGAGATACTGTGTTCCCAAAGGACTTTGCAGGATTTGGTCACATGGAACTGACTGCCCAGGTCAGGAGTCCAGACACCTATGTGATAAAGGACAGTCCATCTTCTGACCATGCATGGGGGCCGCAGGCAGCTCAGCTCCAGACACTGCGGAGGACAGTCTACTGTCCGTGCACAGGAGCATCACTGCCATCCCCATGGGACCCACTGGGACGCCCCGGGCTGGACTTCCGCTCAGCCTCTGCAGAAGCTGGGCTCTTTGGCACCCACCTCATTTCAATGCTGGGACAGAAGCGGTACATGTAGATGTGTCCAAACAGCCGCAGCTCCTGGGCGAACTCTGGGGCCAAGAGCTGCTGGACATCAGGCGGGAAGTAGCGCAGGGCGTTCTTCAGGGCCAGCTGGGGAGGAAATGGGCAGGAAGGAGCTGAGATCCTTGAACCCACACACACGTGTCTACACCCCCACGTGAAAAAAAGAAAGGTGGCCTCCTCATGCATGTCCACTCACATGTATACATATGTATAGTTACACACATCTCAGAGAGAGAGAGAAAGAGAGAACCAATGGGAAAGGGAATGAGCTGCCAGTATAGGTCTTCAAAGGAGGAAGCTGAACCCCTTTTTCTGGTGACTCCTGCACCCACCGGCAAGCCACCTCTCCTCCAAGGGTGCGCCATCCTTCCACGATGGCATGCATGAGTGAGCCCAGTGATCCTCCCTCAGCTACAGTTCCTCAGTCCCTAATGCCCTCCTATGACCACAAGATACCGTGGAGGCTGGTCATCATCACAGATGCAGCCAGAGCAGTGTCACCAGAGTCCTGCAGGTGGCAAGGTCTCCCTGGCCCTTGTGGCAGATGGCTGAGGCACTGGTGTCCAGCAGGGAGGTGACAGGAATTGGGGGGACATTACATTAACCCCCACAGGAATACCACCAGCTCAGCAGAGCCAAGTGGAATAGTGGGGTGCTGCACCCTGATACCCCCCACCCCTGCTGCGTGGCTCCACCTGCCTCTCAGTACCTTCCTCTGTGGTCCCTTCCCAGCTCCAGCCCACGGGCCTCACCTGCAGTAATCCCTGAGCAAAGCTTAGAGGCAGTCTCAGAGAGCAGAGGTTTTCTTTTCTAGAAAAGTCTTCCAGGGGCCAGTGACTTGTCATAACCTGGCAAATTGGGATCTGCTGGGGACCGTTTCATGGGGACAGGGAGAGGAAGAGGCCACGAGACAGGAGCCTCTGGGTCTGCCGGCTCTCCTCACTCATGGCTGTGCCCCCCCCATGGTGGGTTGGGTCACAGGAGGTGTGGGGGAGGGACAGAGAGGAGCTGCCGCTGCAGAGGACACAGGGAGCCATGCAGTGTTTGGAGTTGGGCAAGGTTCAGCAGGTCGCTGTGCTGGGGCCACTTCACACCCCACCTCCCCCGCCTCCTCACAGAGGTGGCCAGGATGTCACCTCTGCTGCCTGCACGACCTTGAGCCCTACTGTCCTCGGCTGTAACTGGGGATCCTAACTCTAAGCCCAAGGTGACCCCAAGACTGCCTCCTCTGAAGAATACCAGGTGACAGGGTCTGACCCTCATGCCCCCTTTCTTGGGAGCTGTTGAAAACAGGGTAGGCCACTGGGGTGGGAGGGGGAGAGGGGTGCCCAGACACTTGGACCACCTGAAGGGTGTTTAGAGGACCCCAGAGCCCGGGAGGAATGGACAGGAGTATTTACCTTCTCCTCTGCAGGACTGAGGCCCGGGGTCCTGATGGGAGCATGAGGCACCCCAGCCCGGCGTCCCCGGTTCTCAGGGAGGGGTCTCAAGGGCAGGCCAGAGCAGAGCACTTGCAGGCTGGACATGTCTGCAGAGCCCAAGAGGGAGGCCAACGGGAGAAGACTGGACCGCAAGGGCTGACAGGTAGGAACCCGCAGCTCAAGGCCACCTCCTCCAGCCCCTCATTGGACCAGGGGCAAGTGGTAGGGGCAGGTCTCCTGAGTCAATGGCTGATAGGCTGGATAAGTGCTGCCGGGGAGGGGTGGGGGGAGGTGTGTTTACAGAGCTAGTGGGTTCTGAGGTTGGGATTTTCTCAGGCAGTTTGGAGGTGCCACATGAATGGCAATGTTACAATGTGCGTCCTGCTGATGGGGGTGCCGCATGATGCTGGACCCTGGCACAGACTACAGAAACGGTCCTTGTACCCCTCTTCCTTGCTACTTGACTGGAGGGCTGTGGGTAAGCAGCAGGAGTGCTGCAGCTCCCCACACCCTGCATGTCTTAGCCATGAACACCCTGTGCTTCTCATCCTGCTGTAGACGGGAGCCAGGCCACCCACCATGCAACCCCAGTGGCCCTGGGAAGCAACCACTCTTGGCCTGTGGTCTTTGCCCTGCCTCTGTCACACAGGTGGGTAGTGATCAACTCATCCCTCTACAGGAGCAGGAAGAGGTGAGGACACGGTGCAGGGCGGATGGGAAGGTGACCACTGAACAGTCCATTGTTGGCCCTTTGGAGCTCAGCAGATCAGCAGATAAGGCGGCTCCTCCCACTTCCTGCTTGCAGATGAAGGAAGAGGCTGGGGTACCGGGGACTTGCTGGGGTTCCGCAACTGGTTAGAGATGCAACAGTTGGACTCCTGGGACTCTGGATGTCCAGTGGGAGCCACCAGGATGAGAAGGGGGGGCACTCCAGTGTTCTTGCACTTGGTCTCTGACCTTCAGTTCTTGACATGGAGTTCCCAAATCTCCTGGCCTTCTCCAGTGATAGTATCTCATGTTCTAGGGAGGCGACCCTCTGACTTCTGGAAGCCCCAGGAGGATCTCTTAGTCACCAGGGAGAACCTTTACTCCTTTCCTAATCTTCAAGGGAGGGTGGACTTGATCACCAGTAGCTTAAGCACCTTTTGTATCAAGCCCTAAGCACCTTTGACCTGTCTGTTGTCTGAATGCTTCATAATGTCCTTTATGGTAGGTAGGGGAGCAAAGTAAAATACCACCCTTTGAGTTTTGCCAAATTTATTTATTTATATTTATTTATTTATTTATTTATTTATTTATTTATTTATTTATTTATTTATTTATAGGTTTTGGGGATGGAGCCCAGGCCTGTGCTTGCTAGACAGCCACTGCCACTGAGCCATCAATTATTAGAAAATCAATCCAATCTAAGGAGGGGGTCATGGGAGCCTTCATTTATAGGTCACAGGCCTGCTTCTGACCAGCATCTGAATGGGAGGGGGCTATTGTGGGGACCCAATCCTCAACTGTGCCACTTGACATACTCTCTGAACAGACAGGGATTGAACAAGAGGTGTCCCTTGGTCTTCCCTGGAGAATTTGGTTGCTGATGGGCAGATATCCATGTTCAATCGGATGTGGTGGTGTCACGCAGAGTGTGAGAATGAGAGAATACCTCACAGCAGGTCCTCAGTGTCCCCCACTGGAAGGCCAGGCTGGGGATGGTCCCAGCCAGGCTCCCTAACAATGGTTCAGCATGCATCTGTGCCAGCATGAGTGTGAGCCATCAGGTATGCAGTCTGGGTGAGCCTGGGGATGGTGTCCTCCCGCTGCCATCTGACTCTAGTGGCCTGGAGCCCCCAGGGGAAGGATGCACTCAGGATTCATCCCCTCTTCTGATCCACAGAATCAAAGTGGTTTTTGAGAGGCCATTGAATTTCAGGGCAATTCATGACATGGCAGCAACAGCTGGTATTTCCTCAGGGCCTTTGCAACTGTTGACTTTGCCAGAAAAGCTCTTTCCCCAGGGACCTGTGTGGATGCCAGGACCTGTGCTAGATGACCCCTGTACCCTGAGGCTGGTCTTGTCACAGTGGGTACTTCCCCTTCTATCAAGTTCCGTTTTCTTCCCAGCTCCACTCACATCCACATTAGTCTATGCCTCCTTAAAATGCCCCCTCTAAAATGTAAAAACCTTAAGAACAGATGCTTTCCACCCACAAAGTAGGTTGTAGGTATTTGTTGAATAAATAAATGGACCACGTTACTATAGGAGCAGCAACACGCAGACAGAGCCTTCCCAGGGAGCTACCAGGGCCCTGGTCCTGCACCGAGACATCTGCCCCTTCCCATTCCAAGACCCCAAACTTTCTTGGAATAGCCTCCTGGGACTGTCTCTAAGGAACATCTTCATTCAATGACGGGCTGATTCTAGATTTTGTCCATCCAGGTCGCAGTCTAGAAGGCCAAAGCACACGGAGGACTAAAGACAGGGTTTAGGGAATGCAGGTCTGCAGGAGTGCTGATCTGGATGAGACTGGGGATAGGCGGACGACCCAGAATTCTTGGGTTCTGGGCTAGGATGGGGGATGCAGGCAGCTTCCAAGGCCGAGGAATCTGAGGACGATGTGGTGCTACTATGAAGCCTGCTTGGATCCTGTTGTTGACAGTGGTCAGAGGAGTCCTTCACTACACTGGCAGCTGGGAACTCACAGGGGGTGAAATGTGAGGGACCCCAGCTAGACGGAAACAGCAAAACAAAGCATGAGGAGCTTCCAGCACACAGGTGGGTGTGAGACCCTCGGACTCTCATCATGCTACATACATTCAGTATAGTCTGGAAAGAACAGTTTTTGATCAAAGGATCAAAGATCAGTGACAAAACAATCCACAATCCGGGCTGGAGAGACGGTTCAGGGGTTAATACTTTCCATAGCAGGCTACAGGGCTGTCCCTGGTGGGCGGAGCCTGGGAAATTCCAGAGCAAAGCAAGTAAAAGGTAGAAGCAACCCAAGATGATTCCTAACGTCACCCTTGGTCTTCCACAGGGACACATAGTGTCCTCTGATACACACACTAAGTAAATAAATAGATAGATAGATAGATAGATGGTAGATAGATAGATAGACAAATAAAATCACAATTGGAGGTTGGTGTCACTTGGAGATCAGATGTGAATGTCCTCCATCTTCCCACTTGTTTGACAGTTTGCTGCCATGTTTGATTGGACAGTTACTGCTTCAGCCCTCTGACAGCCATGTGCCTACTTACTCCAAGTGCTAGGACAACAAAGAAATGAATAAAGCACAAAAATCTCAGCTGGTGGGGAATCACGGCAAGAACCTTTGAGTGTCACAGGTTGTTGGTATTGGGCTACAATTGATGTGGGAAGGACTGTTAAAAGACAAATGCGTGCCCATGTCTATTTCAATCCCTCCTTTCTCCTTTCCTGTTTCCCTTGCAACATGGAGGGCGACGTGAGGATGGAGCTGAGGACCTGTTTGAGGACTGACTCAGGTTTTGCTTGCTGGGCTTTTATTTTCCTTGCATGGTTCACTGCACTTTCCTGATTTGTCCTTAATCGATGCTTCACTTGCTTGCACACATGCCAGACTAGAGCCAGGTCAGCTTCCACAGTGGCTCGAGGAGTGGGTTCATGAGAGGAAGAAGAGAAAGAAGACTTTCAAGATTCCCTGCCTCTGCCTCACACCAGGGTACTCACTGAAGTACCTGCTGCTCTAACATCTGACCCCCGTGGCTGTGGCAGGGAACTTGTAACCATCACCTTAGCTTTGCAGGCAGGCGTTCCTTCCTGCTGTGGCCTCTGAGACTTGCGGATAGGAGGTCACTCCTGTTTGGGACTGACCACTGTGTTGCCCTCCAGGCCCTAAAGCTTCTGGCTGCTCTCAGTGGCATCCCGAGACCTGGCTGAAGAACTGAGACGCCCCTCAGATGCCCCTCAGAGCTGCCACACTTCCCGGGGCTGTGACACATGCACAGAGCTCTCAGTTAACGTCCACAGTTAGGAAGCGCCCAAATCTCTCACTGTATGTGAGTTGTCAGTACCATGTGGTGGCCTGCTTTCCCAAGCAAACTGGCACTCCTGCAGGGCAAACACTAGTTGCCCTTGTATGTCCTTCTGCAGTCTGCCAGCTCAATTAGTGAAGGAGGATGAGAACTTGGAAGGACATTCCCCTACCCTACCCCCCGCCGCCGTGGAGAACCATCACTGCTCTCTGAAGAGCTGCAGGAATGTAATGTACTTCCTGAGCCTCCCATGGCATGCTGACAAACTTCTCTAGGCTTCGGGAGGATATTGCAGAGGGCACAACCTTGGCAGAGAGCATGTGCCTCACCGTCTTGCCCCTGTGCTCCATGCACTGCTCTCCTGGACTTGACTGGGGACATGAGACAGAACCAGGTGAACTAACCTGGTGCAGTCCACCTTTGTCCCCTCCTCCTTAAAAGTTTTCGGTAAGACCCTGGGTGGCCCCCTGTAAGCACTATGGTTACTTGCTCTTTAAATAAGCTGAAGTTGGGGGAGTATTGGGAGATTTGGCTCCATAATTGATGATTGTCATACCCTGCCCTAGAGCTCTGAACTGGAATAGTCATTCTCATAACTCTGAGGGTCTTGCTGCTTTGAGCCCTCCGTGGACTCTGGCCAAGCTACAGAAGCCGCCCAGCTGTGGAATCCCAATGCAGCAGCCAGGGAGACTGGGAGGCATCGTCTTGGGAGGGGGGCACACTGGGGGGCTTCAAACCCATACATGGACTTTCTGCCTTTTGCAGCCCAGTGAACTCTTGACCCTGCAGCCATTTCCACTCAGACCATACCCAGTCCTTCATGTGCCCTGGTAGGTACAGACAGGCTCCCCCCCCCCAATATAAGCAGGCTGCCCAGCTCAACCTGTTAACAATCAGCTGTTTAAAATGTTGGCCTGCTCCACTGTGGAAGAGGTTCCTCCACAGGACAAAGGCTGAAGAGAGACAGAATAGCTGGAGGGAATCCCAGGAGCTACGTGCTCCAGAGGAAGGCGAAGACTTCCAGCCCTTGGGTACTCAGGGCTGTGGCATTTGCCCAGGATCTCAATTCTGAGAACAGCTGTTTCTCTGGAATGAAAGCTCGGGGCAGGAGCCTCCAACTGAGCACCTGGAGTCCACGGCTGCAGCCTAGAGCCGCAGGCCAGCCCAGGTTCTCGGGCACCCAAGGGCCAGACCTGCCGGTCCTGGGGAACTGTCTCCACTGTGATTCCTATCTGGGACAGCAAGAGAACCCTAGCCAGCCGATTGAGAACAGCGTGGGGTGCAGCTCCCCACCTCCTGACCCCAACACACGAGAGCCCTACCCGCCCATTTCCATCAGAGAGGGGCGGGCCGCTGGGACGGGCTGGGTGTGTCCTGAGCCCGGGCTTCGCTGGCCTAAGCAATCGCCTAGTGCTGGCCTGGCTCAGGACGCGGCATGGGGAGGCGCTGGGGCTGGCGGCGGCGCCTGCCGGTGGCCGCGTGCCTGGGCGCTGCTGTTCTGCTTCTGTGCACCACGCCGCGCGCCCTGCGTCCCGGTGAGTGTGCTTCCTGCCGGGCCAGGACTCCCCGCTGCTGGACCTCTGAGGGTGGCGGGAGACACCTGCCCCCTCCTCCTGGCCGGGCTGGAGCGGGGGAAGGCCAGGGTGTTTCCTCATTGCCAAGGTTGCGGTGACTATTCCCCGAGCTGGCCAGGCTGGTGGTGGAAGGCATCTGATGGGTCGGGTCTTATTTACGTTTGCCCCTCTGGACGCTCCAGAAACCCAGGACAAGCTGCGGGTTTGAGCTCCGCCTGGCAGCTTTCAGTCTGACTCAGTGTGGTGCCCCAAACCTTGGCCACAAGACCAAGGTGTTCACAGGAGGAAGGCTGAGCAGCCCTGTACATGTCTGAGGAGCAGGGTCAAGTACTTGCTTCTGCCGGTACCCACCGGCCCCCTGGCCATTCTCACTCTGAGTGTGTCTGGGGCTTAGTCCTCAGTCAACACACTTTACAGAGGAGCAAGATGAGGACAAAAGCCAGGAGTCTGGTGTGGAGGGTCCTGGGCTGGAGGGAGCCAGGCCCTGGTCCATCTTGGTGTCTGCTTGCCCATCCTATGTCTGTGTGGTTTGCTCACCTCTGGTCAAGTGCACACTCCAGGGTGGGACAGTGGGCTAGTGACCCAGTATGGGGAAGTTGAGAGACTGCAGTGGTGGGTTGTAGGTCACTCGGTCCTCACTGCTCCCTCCCATGACCCCTCGCATGTGCTTGGTCTTCTTGCTGACTGTGGTCCTTCAGGAATCCTGGGCCCTGTCCTGGCACTGGAGGCCAGGGTGGGGTTGGTGCCCAAGTGCACAGAGTGAGGGAAGCCTGGCTCCCTCCTCAGGCCTCTCTGCCCCTCAACCAGGTGGCCAGCCCTGCACACCTCCAAAGCTTCTTGGGTTTTAGTCCCTCCCATCAGCCCTCTGTCACCCTGTGGGTGAGCTGACTGGTCACATGTGGGCGTTCCTCATGCATAATTGTCCCCTGGCACAGTCTGGGGTGTGGCCCCCAAGTCTGCGGCTGCCAGTCTGTCCACCCTGTCATTCAGTAGACAAACGTTTACACAGTCCCAGGCTACAGGGCTTTTGAGCCTTGAGGCTCCTGTATCCCAGACATCTGAGGGTATCTGCAGACACATGCTCCACGTCCCCTTGGATGGTGCTCTCCTGCTACCTCCTCTAGCTCAGTCCCAGGGAGGAATTGTGGCCTTGGACCCTGCTCTGCAGGTGGTCTCTCACCTTTGCCCGGCTGTACCCCCTACCTGGGCTACCATCTACACCTGCTCACAACCCTGCAACCTGCAGTCTGGCCTCATGTTGTATGGTCTGAGATGACCCTGTGACCTGCAGCTTTCGACTCGAGTTGGGTATGGTCTTCTGAGCCTCCACGGCTGCCTTCTCTACCTCCCAGATTCTCTTCTGGCGGATGCTCAGACCCCTCATGGTGGGTTTCCAGCCCCAGCTTTGTGAGCAAGTAGGAGATAAATAGCTCCAGCCCAGAGACCTCTTCTCCCTGTGGAGATCCCCACCCTCCCGAGGAGACAGGCATGTTTGTGGTGGGCACTGGCAGGAAGGATCATGGGACAGGCCAGTCCTGCTGCGGGTGGAATGGGGGTTTGACTTACCCTTTGGGGCTTCTGTCCTGGTTCCTTCAGCTGTGCCAGATTGGAAGGGGCTCACAGAGTGTGCTTTGGGGGCTCAGGGCCCAGCTCTGAGCCCAAAGAGAGACCCGGTCCTGTCCAATCCTCGCTGCAGAGCAGGTGCCCTTGTTGTCACCAACCCTGGGCAAGGAGGTGCTGAAGGGCTGCAGGTCACACCTGGGCCCTGGCTGCTCCAGGGAGCTCAGCAACTTCCTACAAGTGGGGTGCCCACCCTGGTCCCCTCCACACAGAATCCCCACCACTGACCCAGAGCCTAGGTCAGGGAGGAGGGTAACGGAGTCATAACACCCAAGATATCACTGTCCCCAGCATATCACCTGTCCTCTGAGGCCTCCACGGTGATTTCGGTGTTTCCTCAGATCCCCTTCTGTCCTTCTCTGCTTGGCCTGTCTTCCCTGCTTCAGTGCACCCTGATCGAGTGTCCGCTGTACCTACTTCCATGCTGGTGAACCCCACAAACACCCTCACGGAGGAGCCCAGGTCTCCACTCTGCATCCTTGGCTCCCAGACACAAATTGGGTGGTGTTGCCCGAGCAGGCCGTTCTCTGGTCAGTAGGTACATGTTACACTGGGTCACGTGCTCTTTAGCTGGGAAAGCAGAGGAGACACAGGTCTCTTGGTCTATACCCATGCTGGTTAGCAAGCAAGCGTTAGCAAAAGGGGTGGCTGCTGGGCGGAGTCACAGAGGCTCACCTCCTCGCGTTCAGAGCTGGGCGCCTCAGCAATATCAGGCTGCTGGCAGGTTGGTCAGCTTGGCAGAGTTGGTGTTGGTCGTTCCATCTGCAGGGGAAACAAGCGAGATCAGGAAGAGCAAAGTGACTTGTTTATACCAAGAGTTGGGGGCCAGATTTAAATCCCAGAGTCCAGGGTGAGAGAGCAGGGGGCAGTGCTGACCCCAGCTTATGGAGGTCCTCCAGGGTCCCTGAAGCAGCTCTATTGTCCTTTCTGTCCCTTCCTTGCCTGGGCATGGTAATTAGACTCATTTCTTAGTGTGACAAGTCCTTATTCTTTCCATCTTACGGCGCAGGGACACATGGGGCAGACTTTGAGGAGTGCACAGGAATTTACCCAATGGGAAACTGAGGAAATGACATGCCAAAGTGGGAGGAGTGCATGGGCCTGTGGGTGGTGTGCAGTGTGTGGGGTCCTGGAGGAGTGACTAGGCGGGAGACTGAACTTGAGGCAGCTTAGGAGGTGGGGTGTTCTGTCTCTAGCAGTCCCTACAATGGGTGGGGTGCCAGAGTACCCTTCCTTACAGAACTGACCTTCCAGAGAGGTTGGAGTTCAGCAGGAGGTGCAGCAAAGGTCCTGTGGCAGGAGGAAAGGCCACCCTTGAGAGCTGAGTGGGTGGGAAGACCTACGGGGGCTGGAGGGACTGGTGGGATGGTGAGTGGGAACAGGGAGGGCAGACTCTATGAGCCAGCCGGAAACCTCATGTGATGGTTACTCTACCTGTCGCCAATAAACTCACAACCAAACAGCTTAGGGGAGGGAACAAGGTGTTTTGTTACTTACAATCTTCCATTACAGCTCATGGTCCAGCTTGTTAGGACAGTCCATACCTAGACCTAGGAAACTGGCCATACCATATAGGGACAAATCTCCTCTTGCCCATGGAGTGGTCCCACCTACTGTGGGCTGGGTCTTCCCATACCAATTAGACAAATCCGTAGGCTTGCTCAGATCCTGCTTAACTACAGTTCTCCACAGACATGCCCACAGCTCAGCCCTTGGTCATCAAGACAATACCTATATATCTAACTACTACACCTCATTTTTTTTTTCAGTGCTAAAAATTGAACTGGAGCTTCCATGAGCCATATTCCCCCTCACATTTTCAACCTTTTATGTTGAGATAGTTTCACTAGTTGCCAGGACGAGTCTGGAACTTATTATGTGGTCTAGACTAGTCTTGAATCTGTCATCCTCCTGCCTCATTCTTACAACTTGTGTCACAGGCATGAGCTACAAGGCCGGGTGGGTTTGGGATCGTCCAGGTGGAATGAGCAAAAATGGAATGCCATGAAGCAGGATGTAGGGCTGGCAGAGGAGCGTGGGAAGCAGACAGCTACAGAGACAGAGTGGACTGGTCAGATCAGGGGCTCCCTGAAGATGGCCTTCGAAGCCAGGTGACTAGAGTTGAACTAAACACTAGAAAGAGCCTTCACTTCAAAAAGAACCATTTTTTCTTTTGAGTTTGTCCAACATGTCCCTTCCTCAAGCCTAATCCCACAGGGGTGCAGAGTTCCCACAAAGTCCCTGTCAGCTGAGGGGGGCAGGTAGACCCTGAACTCTGGCCAGCTCCCACCCGTTCTCTGGTTGGTGTGTTTTGTGCTGACAGGGGGAACTCATTAACCGGAATCTGGCTGTCGAAATCTGCCCTGGACTGGGACTTGCCCAGCGTCCACCCAGTGACCTGTGTCCTGTTGTGCCTGGGGCATGAGTGCCCTCCTAGGACAGGAGCCAGGGCCAACAACAGCATCAGCTAGCTTGGGGTTCTGTGGCATGCTGCTTTGCCTGGCATATGTGGGGAAAGTGGAGGCCCACCGTGTGGTGTCCATAGGCACCCAGCCCGCGGGTGCCCTGGCCCCACCCCTAGCTGATGAGATGATTGATCAGGTTCCTGTTCTGTGCCCCCCACAACTCTTGGTCACTGCAGATGCTAGCTGAGGACTTGCCGAGTTATGCCACAGCTCCATACCTTCAACCAGACTTGGGGGTGACAGCTGAGGGCGGTGGGGAGCAGTGACGGTCCTGGAACAGAAATAAACTCCCAGCTGCAGCCCAGCATCTGGGAGGCTGAGTCATGAGCGAGTGCCTGCCGCAGCCACATACCCCATGGGCCTCAGGCAGCAGTCTCTGGACATCAGTCTGGGCAGCTGGAGAGGCCACAGTGGCCTTCCAGTCCTTTCTCTTCCTCCAATGAGCACTCTGCAGAGCCACCGCCAGAGAGCAAATCTCCGGGGTCAGCCCACACTGGTCTCTGAAATCTTAGCAGAAGCTTCTAGAAACCAAATGGCCCACATGCAGGAAGGTTTGATACAGGCTCATCTGGGCGCTGATTGGCTGGGGAAGCGCACACCAATGAGGCATCAGATAAGGACCAATCTGGAGAGAAGAGTCCGATGGGGAGGAGGTCAGATGCATCCCAGTCAGGTGTGAGCTCTGCCTCACTTCCCCCTCTCCCCCGTGCAAGGGAAGCCGCACCTCGAAGAGGGTTGAGAGTTTTTAAGGTGCTTCCTGTCTCAACTGTAATCAGGCAAAAGCGGCCTTGTGCTTGGGGTTCCCGGGGGCTCAGGCCTCATGAACTGTATTAAGTAGGTCCCTGCCTGTCGCTCGCTGGATGGTGGCGGTGGATGTCATGTGCAGCCTGCTGCTGGACCCTAGGCGATGGTCATGTCTGCTGCCATGACAACCATGTCTTAACTTGGGGAGGGCCAACATGGTCACAGCCAGGTGGGGCAGGGCTCTTCCCTCTGCCATTGGCACTTCCTCGAGGTCCAATGGGCCCATCCTGTCCTGGATGTGGCTAGGCAGAGACTTGGGAATCGTAAGAGTGTCCACCTGGTGAGAGGCCCGCAGGTCAATGTGCACAGAGCACATCAGGGTGGCTTCTGTCACCTGGATCCTGAGGGGCCCACTGCTGTAATTCAAGGAGTCTGGCAAAGCTCCTCTTGTGGTCAATGGTGCTTTCCCCATCTACTGGGCCCAACCAAGGCTGGATACCAAGGGCAGTGGTCTTTGCCCTGTGCCTGGGCTAAGGATGCTTGGCAAGGCTGCCCTGCAGGCCTGCTCTGGGCTCCTCAGCATCTCTGTAAGGTGTTCCTCTGCCACTGCTCTGCTTTCTTCTAGATGTGGTTTTTGTCCTCCCATGGCTCTCCTCTCAGCCCCACCCCCTCCTCCAGCATGCTCCCCCCATGGCTCTCCTCTCAGCCCCACCCCCTCCTCCAGCATGCTCCCCCCATGGCTCTCCTCCCAGCCCCTCCCCCTCCCCTAGCATGCTCCCCCCCATGGCTCTCTTCCCAGCCCCACCCACTCCCCCAGCATGACTCTCCTCCCAGCCCCTCACCCTTCCCTAGCATGCTCCCCCTCATGGCTCTCTTCCCAGCCCCTCCCTCTTCCCCAGCATGCTCCCCTCTTCCTAACCACTACAGTTGTTTCCTTTCTCAAGGCAGAACACCCCCATGGTTTCCCTGTGGCTAGGTCTCAGCTATGCCCAGGCCCCTCCCTGGTTACGCAGACCCAGTGTCCTCAGAGAGAGGGTAGGATGGGACTGGAGCCCAGCAGGGGCTGCAGCTGGGGACTGGCCACTAGACAAAGGTGATGGGATAGAGTGGAGTTGGTGGAGCTCCAGCTGTCCCCACCAGCTGGGTCCAGGGATCTTTGAGGCCACCTTTCTAACAGATCTGCTCCCTGTCCTCCAGCCAGAGTAGCTTGGCCTCACCAGGCCCTGGACCCTGTGCTGGCAGGGTGGGGGCAGCCCAACCCTGTAATCTGTAACCACTGCTATTTGGGGCTCTCTGGTATCCCATCCCTCTCATCCTTCACTCTCTGGGGTCTGTTGTGGGACCAGCTCTCACAGCTGTGGTCTGGCTAGGAAATAACAGGCCTTGAGCAAGAAGTGCCTTCCGGAAAGCAGGGGCCTCACCGCGGTGTCTTGGGGGAGATGGCGACGGTGTGGTCCCTGTGGGTGCATGCAGTGGCCAGCACTCTGACAGCCTGCAGCGTGGGGCACATGGGGCCCTTCTCCAGGACACTAGCAGCTCCTTCCTTGCTCATCCTCTGCCTGCCACTCTCCAATGTTGGAGGCAGGACACAGGGCCAGGAATGACCCATGGACACTGCCCTGGTGGGCTGAGGGTTCTGGCAAGTTCCCAGGAGGAAAGAAACCAGAGGGAGACTGAGTCACAGGAGCAGGCTAAATGTTCCCTAGTTGGACAGGACAAGCTTCACCCTGTCCATGGCCAGATCACATGACAACAGCGACACCTCTCTCCTTGTGCCCTCAGTGTTTGAAAACAAGGCCCTGGGCTCCAGCTGGCTCCGGGAAGTGAGGAAGACCCCCTTGCAGCTGCTACATGAGCTGGATCAGGTAGGTGAGCAGGCTTCCCGGGACTGCCTCTGTGCACCCCACATGGGAGCCCAGGCTCCTGGGTGCTCCTGCTATCATGGTTTCCCATCCATCACCCCTCTCACAACAGAGACCACAGCCTGTGCCTGCTCTGCTGTGTGCTTTGGAATCAAATGACCCCAAGCCTGCCCTGGAATGGGGGGTCCATAGACTGGCCAGGAGGCGTTTTGTAGGTTAGCTTCTGCATTTGAGTGTGTGGATGAAAACATACAGGGAACCCTTACCTCAGCTCCCAGATACGAGTAGTTCTGCTGAGAACACACACACACATACACACACACACACACACACTCAGGCACTCCTTGATTCATGATGAACCTATGTCCCCAGAAACTCAGCTCAAGTTTAAAATGCCCCAGGTCAAAGAGTCCTAACTTCCTACCGCACAGCTCGGCCACACGACATGCCACAGTGTGACGCTCCTCCTGATTGTAGGTGAGCAGGACTGGACTTGGTGCCCTGCCCGAACATGGGGGCAGAATATCTCTGTAGCATGCCACCAACCCCAGGGTAAGGTCCAACTCCAAAGCCTGGAATCGCTACTTCAGAAAGCAAGTTCTCTTTACACTGTCCTACAAAAGCCAAAAGTCACACTCTTGTAAGGCTGGGACTGACCGACCCCATCCCCAACTCACGTCCATAGAAATACTTACTCAGGAAGTGGGTACTGGGCACCTTCTGTATCCAGGCTGTGTTCTCATGCCAAGATGGGAGCAAACAGGTAGACTAGGTGCTTCCCTGCCTAGAGATGTGAGGGGAAAGTGCCAGACAGTTCCTGGAAAAGGCTTTCCTTTAGTCCAGCACCCCAGGAATTGGTGGCTGCCCTTTACTATCTCACAACTGTGGAACTGGGGTGGTGCCTGAGTGTTAGTCTTAAGGGATGGGATCCCATTTGTAGCAACATGCATCTGAGGGGACAGTCTGAGGCATGGCTGGGACTTCGCATGGCTGAGGCAGGCAGAGTAGGCAGCTGTCATGATCTTCCCAGTAGGGCCCAGTTCATAAGCTTGTGCAGTGACTGGTCCACAGGATGTGCTGCATAAATGCTGGCCACTATTATTTCACAGGGAAGGAAGGGGCTGGAAAAAGTGCAAGCTTCCTACCAAGCGCTGAAACTAAAATTTATCAGGTGAAAAATGAATCAAGACCCAAAGGAAAATATTCACCCATAAGAATAAATAAATTTATTTAATCACCATCATAACAACAACAACAAATCCTAGTAAAGTGGCTACATTTCTCCACTTCACTCAAATGAAACTACAGCCTGCTAGATTCACACTTTTAAATATTGAGCACATGGTCCATTCGCTCCTGAAGCCATTTGGAGCCTATTCTGCTCATCCTCTCATTGTAGCTGACTCTGCCTTGGTCACAATTTTAGCTTTTTAAGCTTTATTAGTGTGTGTGAGTGTGTATGCAGGTACACATGGGAAGGTCAGAGGGCAAGTCTGTGAAGTGGATTCTTTCACCTTTAGGCATGTCCCAGGGATCAAACTCAGGTCATCAGGCATGACCGTGAGTGCCTTTACCTGCGCCAACCTGCCGGCCCCACCCTCCATTCTCAGCATTCTTTCTGTGCCCACAAGGCACACGTCCTTCCTGCCGAAGCACAGACTCTATATCCCTCAAATCCAATTGCGGGGCAGATCCTGAGCCCTAAACCACACCGAGGCTGGTGCCAGCTCTAGATTCTAGTCGAGATGCCCTACATGAGTGTCTGGGCACATATCACCAGGGCGGCGGCAGAGCTGGGGAGCCCTTGGTGGCTGGGGTCTCCGCTCTGACTCGCGTGCCTCTTTCTGTCCCTGTCACTTGCAGGGTCCGCGCTCAGCACTGGCGGAAGTACATCGGCAGCGTCGCGACCAGCTGCGCAGGGCCTGCAGCCGCCACACACACCGCCAGCGCCTGCTGCGTCCCGAGGACCTGCGCCACGTGCTGGTGGACGACGCGCACGGGCTGCTCTACTGCTACGTGCCCAAGGTGGCTTGTACCAACTGGAAGCGCGTGCTGCTAGTGCTGAGCGGCCGCGCGCGCGGCGACCCCCGCGCCATCCCCGCGCACGAGGCACATGCGCCGGGCCTCCTGCCCTCTTTGGCCGACTTCCGCCCCGCTGAGATCAACCGGCGCCTGCGCGACTACTTGGCCTTCCTGTTCGTGCGCGAGCCCTTCGAGCGCCTGGCCTCGCCTTCCGCAACAAGTTCGCGCGGCCCTACAGCGCGGCCTTCCAGCGGCGCTACGGCACGCGCATCGTGCGCCGCCTGCGGCCGCGCGCCCACCCCGACTCGCTGGCCCGCGGCCACGACGTGCGCTTCGCCGAGTTCCTGGCCTACCTGCTGGACCCGCGCACGCACCGCGACGAGCCCTTCAACGAGCACTGGGAGCGCGCACACGCGCTCTGCCACCCGTGCCGCCTGCGCTACGACGTAGTGGGCAGGTTCGAGACGCTGGCCGAGGACGCAGCCTTCGTGCTGGGCTTGGTGGATGCCCCCGGATTGCGCTTCCCTGCGCCGCCTCGGCCCAAGGCGGTCCCTGCGCGCGACCAGGCCAAGCGTCTCTTCCAGGACATCAGCCCGTTCTACCAGAGGCGCCTCTTCGACCTCTACAAGATGGACTTCCTGCTCTTCAACTACTCCGCCCCCTCCTACCTGCGGCTGCACTAGGAACAGCGGTCCGTAGGCGGCCTGCGACTAGGCAGGTCTGGAATGGACCCTGGGGGTATGCATGTCATGAGGCCCAAAGGAAAGCTGGTGCTGCCGCCATGGGACTAGTGGAGACTCATACACCCTTACCGGTGAATCTGATTCCCTGCGTGCAAGCCATACCTAGCAGGGTTTGGGTTCAGACTGCTATGGAAACACTCACCTGTGTAGCTGCCTCTGCTTGGCATGATGCCGATGTCTTCCATGATGGCAGCCCTCCCTACCCAGGCCCCAAAAGTGATACCCTAGGCCGTGAGATGCCATTTCATGGCCATGTTTGCCCTGAGTCCACAGCAAAGGGCAATGTTAAAGCTTGGTTCTGTGTGGCCTGAGGCTCTGCCTGTGCCTTCCCCACTTCACCCACTCTGCCCAGAACATGCCAGGAAGAGCAGCTCTGTCCTTGGGACTAGGGCCATACCTGTCAGCAGGCACTGCCACTTCCTCACATGGCTGGAGCTGCCATGTCTGTCCACATTAGACTGAGCTCAGTGTTTCTGAGTACCCGTGAGTCCAGGGTGCAAATGGCTACTTTCACAGGCCCTCGAGCTGGGATAGTGATTTTTTTTTTTCAAATAAATGTCTTTTACTACTTTCTCACATTTTGGCATGTTTCTGCTTCCTTGGGCCTTTTAGTCTGTGGCACTGGGCAACTCACTGAACCTCTTTCCTCTGCCCAGAAGGCACAAGAGTACAGGATAGTATGAAGATCAAAGCAATGGGATCATGGGACCTGGGCTGGACAATGGGGGGCGGCAACAGCAAGAGGGTGACCAAAGAGTTCCAGAGAACAACTGGTTAGAACCCATGGGGACCGAAGGACAGTGGAAGTACATAGATGGTAAGAGATCCCCAGAGCCCAGGCTGAGGAAAGAGAAGTCTCAAGAGCCAAGCTGAGAAACCAGGAGGAGAGCTGCAGAGCCATAAAGGCCAGTGCTCCAGGACACCCTGAGCCTGCTACTGTAAGCCCCCAGGGTCCTGACACATGAGCCCACCCAGGAACTGTGATGCCAACAGACACTGTTTGCTGCTGTGACTTCACCGCCTCCAGAAGTCTAGGGTTACAATAGCTGCTCAGTGGCAGGCTGCTGATGGTTAAAGCCCAGGGACATGAGTCTCCACCTGAACTTGGAGAGTCCCGAGTCTCTGGCTTCTGCAGTCTAGAGCAACAAGGCTCTGGGTCTCAGGCCTGAGCTGCGGCCTCTGGCTCTGTCCAGCCTCAGGCCTTGAGTAGGGCTCAAAGACCTGGGAGTGGCAACACGGGAGAGATCCTTCTGTCCTAGATTTCTTTGCAGGCAGAACAGAAGACCCAGCCAGCAGATTGGAAACAGGTGAGGACAAATCCCAGCTTGAGGTCCAGGGGGCCCAGAGGCGTCAAGGACTGGTTGTTGAGTCAGTTTCTCCCCTGACCTTTGTTCACAACAGGGTTGTTTTTTTGTCACAGCAATCTGCAGGAGGTGTCAGTACATCCCTCTTGTGAACAGCCCCAGCACTGTGAGCAGGGGCCCCCTCAGTAGACCTGGGAAGGTGCTTGCCACTGCTGCTGATGGCTGCAAACAGCATCGCCCAGCCTGCTGCAGGAACACAGAGAGCCCAGGGCCTGGCATGTCGCCCAGGAGGCCTGCTAGCCAGACTGAGGGAGGGACTGGGGCTTGCGTCTTTGCTGGGAGCACCCTGGCCAGGTCTCAGCTGCTGCACACCTGTTTCTGTGCTACTCACCCTGGGTCCTGGGTCACTAAGTTCCCACCTCTCACTCATCTCCCACACAGCCCCAATGGGGTGTTTGCTGACGCTAACACCCAGTTGGAATATTACCCCCTGGGTCATCCTCTTGGTGCTCTTACATGCTGATGCTTGTCACACACAGCTGCTTGTCTGCTCCCCCATACTTGTTCCCTGCATGCCGAGCCGGTAGTCTAGCCCATTTCCCCAGGGCCGCTGCCAGAACATGTGCGTGTCCTCATGATCACAAGGTTGATCACTATCCTTACATGCTAGGATCCTTGACTGGGCCACTAAATGACACAAGAAAAAACAGGATCCTGACATTCTGGGCAACACTAGCTTCTGAATTAGCTGTGACGAAGGCTCTGCCTCCAGTGTAGATAAGGTATTTTCTTCTTGTCAGAGGAAAGATGGTTGCTGAGACAGCTGTCCCGTGGGTCCACTAGTAACCCAGGCTTGCTTTCACCCCCAGGCCCGACCCTCTTTGTGTGGTTCATGAGCGTGTGCTGCTCTCTACAAACATCACAATGTTTAAGGAAAGGGATACACATGATTGTCCGTATCCTATCCATCCCATTGGCTAGAATTCAGTCTTCCTTCGGGCCAACTGCAAGGAACGATAACCCCACCCTTAACCCCAATCCCTTTACCTTAAACAAGTCTGGATCTGGTGTCCCAGTGAGCCCCCAACACCTGAGAATCTTCTGACCCCCTACCAAGGACTCTAGGTGCAGTTTGAAAAATCAGCAATTTCTGCTAACAGGCATTCAGCTAGTTTCTGACTTTGACTATTTCCAGAAATTTTTCCAATGACTAACATTGTCCTATAGTATCTTGATTTACATGTGTGTGTCTGGATAAAGTCCTTGAAGTGACATTTGCTCTTTTTGATCTTTACTCCAAGGCCTCAGGATCAAACATTATGCCTATTTTACAGACAAAGAACTAGAGCTCCGAAAGGCAGTGTGGACATGAGATTTGAAACTGCAAAGTTTATTAGTGCTGTATGGTTTCTGGAAGGGGGGGGCAGATCACCCCTGAGTTTTGGTGACCTCCAAGGCTGCTCCCCTCACTAATGTCTCTGTGGCCACTGCCATAGAGAATGGAGAAGGTGGATGACCAGGGCTTCTAGAAGAGGACCCTGGATGGTCGTGGCACGTCATTGGTGTAGTGCTGGTCAACAATGACCTCCAGCTTGCCAGGGAAACGCAGGTTCAGTAACTTGAGTTCCCAGCGGAGCCATAGTGGTAGCGGTGGAGATGGTGAGCCACGGACTGGAAAGGCAAAATCTGGAACCCCGAGCCTAGAGAAGCCACAGAGCCACACCTGACCCTAGGGAGCTTGCTGGTTGCCACCAGACAAGGCGGACAAGGCCAGATGAGAGCACTCTCACCAGATCCACTGAAGCCAGCTTGTCCTGACTCTGCCCACATGTCACCTCTGCAGCTGATGATGGTTCAGGAAGCATCTGACACTCCTTTCCTGACACCAGCCCCTCCTGCTGGAGCCCAGCAGACTCCCACTGCCTCCTGCGCTCCTGTTCAGCCACGTGTATTCTGTGGCTACCTGAGATTGTCCCCTATCTGCTCACCTGAGACTGCCCTCTACCTCCCCTCCTGAGGCCGTCCCCTATCTGAAGGCACCTTTCAAAACCATGAGTATCTGCACATGAGGTCTCCAATTCTAAGCATGTTCTTCTCTCAAAGTTCCGTTTCCTGTCCCTATCCTTTCCCCTCCTGTGTGCTCTAGGGTCCTCAACTGGTCTTCATGGATGGGCTCTCAGACAGGCAGGGTTCAGAGCGGGTGGAGCAGAGGAAACGGGCTTTCCCATTTGCATCCCGCTCTTGTGCATGCGTAGACATGTGCCCGGCTTGCCCCTCCAGCCAGGGGAGATACCAGGGTATGCTGGGGAGTAGGTTCACATTCTCAGGACTGGCCATAGGCTGGTGACAAGACCTGCAGGATGACCACAGACTCTGACTTTTGACTGTGAGCACTACTTAGCGAGGAGTAAAAAGGAATCATCACATAGGGACCAAGTCAGTTGGGATGCCAAGAGGCCTGCTGCTCCTTGTATCCTGCCAGATGGAGCAGCCTGTCCATCATGCCTGTGTACATACTGTACTGCATCCTACCTATATGTAGTGGGTGGGATATGTGCTTTGTGTCTGTGGCCATTAAGGGAAGAACTTCTTACCCTGTGGTGGGGATGGACCTCGTTGGTACCAGATGCTTCTGTAGGGGCAGTTGGTCTTTCAGCGAATTGTTCTTGACTTCCCAAGACTGCAGGGTCTCTGGTTTAGGTTCTGTTAGCCAAGAGAACCTGTAAGAGTACAGTCTATAGTCACCATAGGAACTATCGAAGAGCTTTCTATCCACCTGGCCAACTCTATACAAAACTGACCTTCTGGGCACCTGTCCTGGGGACCCCCAGCCCAGGCCGAGCTGAAGCAGCAGGTGAAGAAGAGACACAAGCTATTCAAAGCATGGGGTTTCTCAGGGGTCTCTGTGGATGAACCTTTCCCCCACACTCCAGCTCCTAAGAAGCCTTCTGTGTTTTGGGGCCTTGGGGGTAATTTGGAGGTGGAGAATCAGGGCTTACTCAATCTTAGGATATCTTATACCTGTATGGAAACTTTTTGGCGAATTTCTCCTGGGCCTTAATCCTACATTTCTTGGACCGGTGAGGCTTCTTTGGGGCTTTTGATTCCATCACGAAGGCAGTCAGGCTGCGACCCTCTTGGCCATAGCTGGAAGACAAAAGAAGGTTGCCAGAGGGGCACAGGAGGTCGTGGGTGGTGTCCACTGAGCTCTGCTTAACCTCATTTCATTTCTTCTGTTGAAAATGTACTTTTCAGGGAAGGAAAAAAAAAAGACTCTAGAGTGTCAACTGCTTTGTCTGCATATATCTGGCAAAAAAAAAAAAAATGTATGTGTGGGAATGGGGAGTTCTGGTGTTCCCAGGTAGATTGGTTAGTTCTGGATGACCAGCAAGCAGCAGGCATCTCTCACAGCCGCCCTGTGCTGCCTTCTCTGTGCAGGATGGCCCGTCAGCTGGCTCGCTGCCGCTGCCGCTCCCTCTAGAGAGCGAGGGCGAGAGCAGCCACAATCCCATGGCCACCACTCGTGCTTCTCCACCACCCTTCTGTGCTTCTTCCCTCACTAGCTTGGGGCTCATCCTTCCCAGGCATGTGACCTGCTGGAGCTCACCGGACAGCTCAGCCTAAATCCCAACTGTGACCAAGATCAGGGTGTGGGTCAGAAAGCCCTGGAAATGGTCCTGCCCAGGAAGTTTCGAGTGGAGCGCTCCCGGACCCCACCACTGGGATGGCTTCTGGGATGGCTTTTGCACTCAGAGAAACCTCCTTGAGATGGGGAGGCCCAGGTCAAGGGTTGTCCAAGAAGCAAGCAAACTAGCAGAACTGCAGACCAGGGTACGCTGGCTTATGTGACTCCACAGGGGCTGACTCTGGCCATGGTTCTGGCTGTAAGATTGCTAAATGGAGCCACAGCCCTACGGCTCTGGGTGGGCAGGGCCCACGGGCCCATTGCAAAGTCAGAAGCCTCTGAGGTCATAATCAGTCACAATCAGTGACAGACAGGGCTAGTTGCTGGCCCCAATGCTCAGATTCTTTCTGGAACCTCTCCCTCTTTGTCCTAGCCTACGGAATGACTGTGAGGGGAACCCCAATGGCAGGACTGATTGGCACCCTAGCTCCATGCACTGAGGTGAGTACCCCTATTTATACATCTCATAAACAAGATTTGGCCCCATTTATGCTGTAGAAACAGAAAGTTTTGCTCAAGCTTTAGAGAAACTTTTTGTGGCTGACCTTAACCTCAACCCTGGTTGCTCTACCCTAGGACTAGGAATTACAGGGCTGAAGATTTAGCCTGGGGACTTGGACTCTGCAGCCTGAATTCCTGCCCCCTAATCTGTGCCCTGCCTTTCTGAGCTGTGTCCATCTGTAGGAGACATCTTCAGTATCCTCTTATACAATATGGGTAAAATCAATGTGATCAGTCATGTCACATGTTTAAAACAATCCTGGTGGCACATGAAGGCCTGGAGAAGCTAATCATCAGGCACTGACGTTAGCCTACCACCTCCTGGGATCTCAAGGTGTCCTGGACCAGTGACAGCCTCGCTAGCTTCAGACTTCTAAGTGTGTCTGGGAGGAAGGAAGACAAGGATGATGTGCCCATCCGCTCTGATGTCTTAGGACTTTGTTCATGAGCACACACAGGATGCACTGAGTTAGGGGTTTTAGATGAGAATTACCACGACTGATTTTCAAGACCCCTAGGCAGTAGCAGAGGCAAGAATAGGATGGTGTGTGGGAAGAAACTGAGAAAGATCCCCCCACTGTAGACTAGCTTCAACCTGCTCCCAAGGAAGCTCTGCAGCGGGAAGCAGAAGTGCAGCCCAGGCGCAGCCATGGCAGAAACAGTTTTTCTTGCCCTAGGCATTAGGAAGAGGCCTGCAGGGTAATCTGTCTGGAACAATTGTGAAGAGTGGCACCTCTACAGCCTGGGAAACTCTGTAGGGCACCTACTGTGCCAATGATAGCAAATAAAAGCAAAACATGGAGCTAGCCAGCCAGGTGGGCAAGAGATGCCCAGGAATCCTGAAAGAAAAGTGAGCTGCTTCCTGTGACTGAATTAGGGCTGCTCAGGAGCATGAATTCCAAATAATCTGTCCAAATCCTTAAGCTGAAATTTAGGCCCTCCCTCACCTCTCCTCTAAGCAATGCTTGAAGTGAGCTGCAGGAAACTGAGGAAAGGAGACTGAGAGATGGTGTGGGAGATGGTGGTTCCCTGTGGGGCCCTTTCATGGTTAAGCACAGGTGTCAACTTGACAGTTGAGGGTTTGAGCTCTGGGCACATTGTAGAGAATTAGTGGTTGAGTTAAGTCCATAGCAAACCTGCAGGAGATTGTCTAGCTGATGGGGAATGCCCAGCCCATGGAGGGTTGGACTAGGCCCTGGAATAAAATACAGAAAGCTAGTTGGGAAAGTTGGCATCCTTGTGTGCACTTGGCCAGACATGCTGGTCTGGCAAGTAAGGATCGTCTCTTTTTCAGTCATCATGTAGAGATGGTGTGGTCAGTTCCCTCGGCCCTGATGTTGGTGTGAGCTCTCCTGTCAAGCTGGACTACAAACTGTAACCAGTCTATCATGAGAGAATAAACCCCTTGTTCCCTTAAGCTCTTTGATGGTGATTTGTCATGCAGGTGAACTGTAACAGGCCCACTTTGATGGTGACTAGGATTGAGAAAAGACCCTCCCCTCCCCCCCCCCGACTCTGCAGTGGCAAGAGCCAGCTGAGATCACTATTCTTACGGTGTGGTGATGCAGGCTCCGCTGAAAGGCCTGCTCCCCAGGGAATGGGTCCAGTCATTGAGGTGATCCATCATGATGGTGCTGGCCTAATCAAAGGATTAATCCACTTGTGGATTCATAAGTTGATGGCATTATCAGAAGTGATGGAAACTGTAAATAGAAAAAGGGGGCTGGTTGGAGGAAGTGAGTCAATTGCAGTGTGTCTTTGAAGGCAACATCTTATCTCTGGTGTGTGGGGGTATCTCTCTTTCCCTCTCTCCCCCTTCTTCCCGGGTGATATGTGAGCGGCTTCTTTACAATTCTGTGACACTGTTTCAGCCACAGAACTGGAGCCACAGAAGTGCAGTCAGCCAATCATCAACCAAAATCTCTGAAACTATGAGCCAAAATGAATTCCCCCTTTGTCTTTCTTAGGTCACAGTGACCAAAAACTGAAGAACCCCCATCTACCCAACTTGCTATGTCTCTAGAGAAAGAGCAACACTTATGTTCTCATCACTGAAGGGACAGTCTACCTGCTGTGTTCTGTGAGAATGGACGTCAGGACAGTCTAAGAATCCTCCATAGCTATGGCTTGACATGACAGATTCTGGGGTGAGTTTTTGCTTCAAGAGGAGCAGACCTGTGGGGCCAGCTGGGGTGCTTGCTTATCTCTGCTTTCATGCATACACTTTTCCTTTCTCCTTCCAGCCTGATTCCTGAGAACTGAATAGGCGAAAGGAGGCCTCTGTAGCAAAAGCACAGTGAAGCCTAGTGAGCCCAGATTGATCTGCCCAAGGTCCGGCAAGTAAGGGCTCCCAGACTGACCTAGGTCAACAAAGCCCAAGGCAGGAAAGACAAGACTAAGCATGCATTTTGAAAATACTCTTCTGGTGGCAAAGAACCTGGGGTTGGTATACCAGATGTCCACCAGAGATGGTAACTCAGGTGAGCAAGAGTGGTACCCTGCAATAAGGTGGAGATGGAGAATGGAGAGGGGAAGGAGGGAAATTTGAGAGACTCTAGGTTTCAACATTGTTTCAGCCTCTTCTCCTGACAGATCAATTGTTTTAGTGGATGGATTCCTGACCTTTTAACCACCATTTTCCATCATGTCTTTCCTGCAGGGTGGAATCAATTCCATAGTCAATGAATCCACAAGTTTATTTAATCATTTATTTATTGAAGGACATTTTGGTTGTTTCCACTTGGTAACCTAGGCAAGCAGAGAGAACAGATTAGCCAACTGGAACTCCAGCTGGCTTGGAGTATATCACATCCCTCTGCAAATAATGCATCCAGCCTCCTGCTGGCAACCTAGGACCCACAAGCTGCACACATTCACCCCAAACCATGGAAAAGTTTCTCCTCCTCTTAATGATCACTGTGCTTAAGCAGTTTCTATTCAAACACATTTTGAAATGCATCAAGAACTACAGGCAATAGATCAATCTGGCCTGAACTAGTTTTAGGTGCATGTACAATAAGCAAACTGTGTCCTGTAAGTGAACTTTTAAAAATAACTTATTCAGGCTGGAGAGATGGCTCAGGTTAAGATTATGCCTTGCAAGCAAAAGGTCCTGAGTTTAGATCCTAGGCCCTATGAAAAAATGCCAGGTGAAAAACGGCAGCATGCACTTCTGGCCTTGGTGGGCAGAGACTGGGAAATCCCGGGTTGAAGCAAAAAGGAGGTAGAAGCAATCCAGATGATTCCCAAAGTCACCTTTGGTCCTCCACAGGGACAGACAATGTCCTCTGATATGCACATGTGAACGCATGTGTGCATGCACACACACACACACACACACACACACACACACACACACACACAAGAATAACCTATTTGCCATCTTATGCCTAAGGATAATTGATAATTTGATCAAAATGAGATGCATTATGGGAAGGAACATGTACAGTGAGCAAACAATAATCAGGGCCTTTAGTATTATCACTTACACAGTCTGCTGTAATCTTGAGTGTCCCCGTAGAGTCCTCAGAAAGCTTGCTGTCAGTCTTGAGAGCATATCCCTTTCTTTGCTTTGAATAAAGTTTCTTTGCTACCTTGCAGTCTGGGTAGACTTTGATTCTTGAAAAGAATCTTTGATTCTTTGAAAAGAGTGATAGCAACTCACAAAGAAATGAACAGAAACCTTCACTTCTCTGGGGCAGAGGTGGGGGACGCAGTGGGTGATGAAAACACTTCCATTCATTACTAATTAAAAATAAAAATGTGGAAAAAGAAGAAAAGATGGTGGATTTGTGGGAGATAGGAATTGTTTATCTTGATTCAAAGTTTTAAAACTTTCTGTGAACTCAAAACTGCACGCAAAATGCTGACTCTAACTGTAAATTAATCATAATCTCATTTTTAAATTTCCAAAGGAAAGAAAGGTTCACCAGGTGGGAAGCAAGGCGCGGCAGCTCCTGCTTGTGACTCCTCGGAGACCCAGGCAGGTGGAGTGCCACTAGGCTGAGAGCAGCCTGGACTACAGGCGGGTTCCTGGCTGGCTTGGGACCCCAAGAACCACACAGCACACATGGCTTCATCTCCGCGGCCCCCAGCTATTGGGGTCCCCCCAGCAAGCCCCTGATGATGTCACGGCAGGCAGCTGGGCACACCTGCTTTAGGTTCGTTTTCAATCTCCTAGGCGGCGGCCATTGATCTAGAACCTTCCACAACCACGCTCAACCTCGGAGAAAGCGAAGAGGGCACGCCAACTGGAAGGTGGGGTGTGCCCACCCTTAGTCCCCAGCTGCGAGGGTGGTGCATGGGGGAGGGGGTCTTTCACGCGGACGCTCCCAGGGGGTTCCCTCACACCCGTGCGCGTCTGGGGGATTCCTTCACAAGAACGCGTGACTTGGGGGGCACCGTCTTGGGGGGGGTCCCCTCACCGGGCACGTGGCTCAGAAGCGTTGCCCTCCCGAGACACGCACATGGAGGGGGGATCTCCCTCACGCGGGCGCGCACACCGGGCTCCCTCCTGCGCACTTGGCCAAGATCCCCGGGGACCGCCCAGGACCTCGCACCCTGCAGCCGGTCCCCGCCCCCCAGTAGAGCTCCCGCTGACCTCGAGGTCGCATGGCCATTCGGCCCCGCCGCCCTGTCGGCGCCCGTGGAGACTCCGTGGGTCGCACGGGCCACCCGCGGGCAGCTGCGGGCCGTGGTGACCGGCCGGGGGTCAGGACTTGGGCGCCGCACGGCTGTCCCGCCCCGCTGCTCCGCCTCCCGTGACACGCCTGGATCTCAGCTTCCCGCAGTGTCCGCCCCGCAGGGCCCGCGGCCAGAGCGGCGCCACGAGGACACAGGCGCGTGGGCGCCTCTCCTCCGCGTCTCTGGAGAAAACGGAGGCGGCGCGCGCCTTTCTGCAAGACTGCGGGGGCCGCGACTGGGGAGCGCCGTCCTCGGGACGCCCAGCACTGCAAGCCGCCAGCTTCTCTGGCGGTCAGCAGGGCTCCCCCGCCGCTGCGGCCTCTGCGGTGATTTAGGGGGCATTGCCAGGGTGGTGGGTGCTTCCTTCTCTTCGCTACATCTTCTGTCTTTTTTTCCTTTAAAATATTAGAGCAGAAGAGAGAGAGCAAGAGACAAGGTGCTTGGATGGAGGTCAGAGACAACTTTCTGAAGTCAGTTCTTTCCTGCCATATGGGATTTTGGGGATCACACTCAAGTGTCCAGGTTTGTAAGCAGGCACCCCACCTGCTGAGCCCTCTCGCCAGCCTGGATCCAGACAGGACTTTCTCAAACCATGCGACCCCCCTCAGGTACTCTCTCCAAGCCCCATTTGTTTTCTACCCAAGTTATGTTATTAGGCAAAAACACAAACAAGAGAATGTATTTTTAACAGTGAATTCATGAGTGAGTTAGGGTTACTTACAGACCATGGGTGACCCCAAACAGCATCATGGATGCTGGCCTAAAGCATCAATCAGAGAATACCCCTTTCCCTTCCTATGGACTCCCAAGATCACATGCAGCTGCGGAAGTAACAGGTGAGGGTCCCTTGACCCACCTTGCCTTGACCGGTCCATTCCCATTTCCCATAAACCTAGTCTTTGTTTATTCCGTTGCCATGGCTACTAAACCAAGGCACTCTCCATTCCAAGATGGAATGCACCATGCTGAGATAACGCCATCTACCCATGTCCACAGCCCTTGGTGGAGCTTGCCCTTAGCTACACACACTCAGTGACTTTTGCCTTCCGCCCACATGTTATCTGAGTTATTAGCATCAGAGCCTGGGTTCTGGAAGCTCTCAGGAACCCTTTGCAGCTATTGGTCCTCAACAGGCTAATTAAACAAGTAATAATGAAAAGCAGAAAGAGGGCATCAGTCAATGTGGCCACCTTGGGAAGAGAGACAAGGAGGTCTAGTGACAACCTCCCCCCCAAGTTCATCTTTGCGGGTCTAATTTAGTTTCATTATTTATTGCTACGAAAGACCTGATATCTGACCCAGGTAGTAACTCTTGGAAGAAAGGGTTCATTGGCAGCAATTCCAGGTAGTAGTCCATCATTGTGGGAATTGATAGTAGAGGGCACGCCAAGCAGCTGTCACATGGCATCCAGCGGCAAGAGCAGAGAGCATGGGATGAATGTGTGCACACACTGCTGCTTGTGCAGTTCCCAGCTACAGTGCTCTTCTTAGCAAAGTTTCTTTAATGCAAATGTGTGAGATTACACATTCCTCCCCATCATTGGAGGGGGTCACAGAATCAAAGCAGATGATGTAACCTGGTTTGTGCTGGCAGGGGATAAGAACTAGCATCTCATATAGATGAGTTCTTCACAAGAGGCCTCTCCTGGCTTGGAGACAAGAACAGTAGTAGGGATAATTTTACCTCACCTTTTATATTTTATACCTGTGGCCCTCTGATTAGTCGCATTAGTCAGTGGTGTACACTGAGCCTCTGCTTCTGCACAGAGACAGACTATCATTGAGCAAATGGCCAAAAGCATTGCTGGGATGTCCCCACAGTGTTCAGCCCACAGGGAGTCAGTCTTTCAGGAGTGTGTCCCATAGGAGGGTTTTATGTTCTTCCACAGATAGCCTTAGTCTCTTCCTCTGTAAGATGCTTCTCATGATCCGTTTCATGGAGAGGTGAGGATGCAGTGTGACTTGGATATGCAGAGACTGTGAAGGTATCTGCTGGGGGCTCCTATCAGCCCGCATAATAGCTTTAGGTGCTACAGAAAAGATGTCCTTCATTCAGGTGAAGGCAAGTCTGTGCCAGGGTGCACTGCCTAACTGTATTTGTATTTCAGCCCTCAATTATATTCTCATCCTGCACCCAGCGGCACATGCAAGGGTTCTAGAAGTCCTGGGTTCTAGAAAGGAGTCTCCCTTAATGCCTGTAGTCCTACATTTTCCCCAAAAGAAGGTTAGCACTCTGAAAACAAAAGATCTTTTGCCCTCTGTCATAATTAGGTACAGATGTCTGCTCGATGGTTGAAGGTTCAAACTCTGGGCACATTTATAGGTAATTAGTAGTTGAATTAAGCCCAGAGCAAACTTGCAGGAGATTGTCTAGTTGATGGGGAAGGTCCAAACCATGGTAAGTGGAACTAGGCCCTGGACTATCGTAAGAGAATAAACCTTTTGTTCCCTTAAGTTGTTTGATGGTGATTCATCGGCGACAATTCAGGCTGTGACACTCTCTGTGCCTTTGTACTTTGTGGGTGCCTCTGGGTTGCTGTGCCTTCCCTGTCTCTGGGTGACCTGTGGAACTCCTATACGACTGTTAAGATTCACTTTGAGCAAGACTTACTGAGCCCTTATCCTTCCCCCTCTGTCCCCATCTGAGCTCACCCCCAGTGCTAACATGATGTAATCATGTAGTCTGCCTCTTCTTCTTTTGGACAGAGATAAATAATTGAGACTCAAGACAGTGGAACCTCCCTGGCTTGGATAAGGACGTCTTCAGTGCATGAGACTGTGTGTGCGGCACAGTCTTCAATGAGCATCTTTGTGAAGAGGCAGCCAAATGGGGAGCTGGAGCTGCTCAAAGCAAGGGAACAGGACCATTCATCTTCTGGGGCCTGCTGTACATAACTGATAGATGCTGGTGAGACAGAGAGTGTTTCAGAGAGTTTCAACAGCAAGAGGAGATAAATACATGGTTGTCCTTTCTATTTAATTAATTCTTATAACTGAAATGTGCATATTTCTTAATATTGTGAAAAATCAAAATATTACATAGAGGTAGAAGTTCTCTGAGTCTGACTTCCTCAAGGGCTCGCCTTCCCAGAGTTGTCTGCAATTCTTAGCATATCTGCTTCTGCATTTAGTTTATGTAAGTGTCTATGAGAAGATAGACTACTTACAGAATAAGAAAAGAAGTTTCTATGTCTCAGTTGCTTAACTTGAAATCATTTATTTTTCACCTACTGTACAGTGTATAGTTGACTCTGGATATCTGTCCTAAAAAGTGTCTTAGGGTCTGGGTTCAAATATCAACTCGACAGCTCTTGCTTCTGACCTGTAATAGAGAGTGGACCATTTGATGGTCTTGACTGTAGGAAGCACGTACTAATTCCTTCATACTCCAACAGCCAGAACTTACCCACCTTGTTCTTTAGTAGCAGTGGGGATTTTGTGTGAAAATTTGTGAGCATCTAGCACACACAGATATATCAACAGAATGTTTGCTGGATAATATGACAGATGATTAAGTAATAAAGAATAGACAAGTTCTTGGATTTGGGATGCATATTGTTTTGGCCATAGACTAAGCAGGGATTTTTAATGGGCCAATATGGAGGCTAAGGGACCAAAAAGGTCAAAAATGATCCCCAGATCTTTAGGTTGTGCATCATAAGAGATTAGTGATATACAATACTGTGCATAGTAGAAAGTGAAATAGGACAGGAAAATCATTTTGATTTTGGTGTAGGGGGAGAAGCAAGGATGCATGGATACAACCTTGGAGACACACTGCCATTCAGGAGCAGGTCAGAAATGTCTGTGGAGACAGAGTCAGGGCATTCAGGGAGGGAGATGGAAAACAAAGTAAACAAAATGTGGTACCTAGATTTTCAAGATGATTTTGAGGAAGGATTGTTCTGAAGATGTCTCTGAAAGTGAACCTAGAGAATGGCTTGAAAAGGACCATTAGGCGGTGGCACCATAAAGGTTCTGATGCTCTTCTTCATGTGGTGAGAACAGAAGCCAGATGAATGAATTGTGGGAGAATGGCAGTTGATGAAGACAAGGGCACAACTATAACTTTTTATGACTGAGAACAATGAGATGAAAGTCAGTAACAATGTTCTTGTTGTTAATATGAAAAAATGAAGGAAAGATTTTATAGAAAAGGGGAACCATGGGTTTCCTTCTATTCCTAGTTTCTTCAGTGCTTTTATCATGAAAAGATGATAACCTTTGTTAAAGATCTTTTCCATATTTACTAAGATAATCATGTGACTTCTGACTTTACATCTGTGTTCTGTGTTAAAACTGTTGATTTGCATGTGCGCAACTATTCTTGAATCCCTAGAATGGAACAAGCTTGTTCTTGGTGTATGATCTCAATGGATTCTCAAATAGGTTTGTAGATATTTTATTGGGAATTTTTGCATCTATGTTAACCAGGCTTTTAGTGTTATCTTTGCTGCTGTTGGTTTTATCTACTTTTGTTATTGAATAATGCTGGCTTTGTAGAATAACTTGGCAGCCTTCTTTCTTTCCCTTTTCTGTTTTATGGAACAGTTTGTGGAACACTGATGTTAGCTCTCCTTAAATATTTGGTAGAATTCAGCAGTGACTACATCCAATCATGGCCTTTTTTTTGTTGGGAAACTTTTTATTATTGCTATAGTATGTATATATAATTGCTTGTAAAAGATCTGTTAAAATCATTTCCATCTTCTTGGCTTTATTTTGGTGCTACACATGTCCAGAAATTTATCTATTTCTTCTAGATTTTCCAGGGATTTTTTGGGGGGATTATAAGTTTTGGAAATATTCTTTTTTTTTAAAAAAATTTTATTTATTCAATTGTGTGTGTGTGTGTGTGTGTGTGTGTGTGTGTGTAGAACCACGGACGAATTTGGGAACCACCATGGACTGCCTCCACCTCCTCCTTGTTTACTCTGCCCCGGGATTCACAGGCTCTGCCCTACCAGGATTAGAAACGCAGGCCGCCCCCGCTTCTGCCTGGTGTCTATACGTGGGGTCTAGGATCCGAACTCAGGACCTTCTGCCTGCAAGGCAGAGGCTTAACCCCTGAGCCACCTCTCCAGCCCCCGGAAATATTCTTTTTATTTCATGAAATCTGATCCCATTTTTTCATCTCTAATTTTATGTTTGGGTCTTCCCACTCTTTGTTAGACTGCCTACCAGTTGTCAATATTGTTTTTTTTTTTTTAATGAATGAACTGAATTTTTTTGTGATTGACTCTGTGTGTTGTGATTCATTTGTGTTTTTATTTATTTACTTACTTTTTAATGTATCCCGGGATGGCCTTGAACTTGCTATGTAGCCAAGGATGACTTTGACCTTCTGACAATCTGCCTTTGTGATCTGAGATTTGGGATTATCCAGTTTATGTGATATCAGGCATCAAACCCAGGACTCATGCATGCTAAGTAAGCACTCATTATATAATTCCCTTAGTCTTTGTTTCATTAGTTTCTGCTATAATTCTTATTTTATTTTATTTGTTTCTTTAAATTTAGCTCTTTTTTGTTTACCAAGACCTTCAAGTGTATCATTAAATTATTTGAAATTTCACTAATTTTTTAAAAGGTTACATTTATTATATTATTACTTTGTGTGTGGATTGGTGGGGAGTTTAACATGTGCCACGGAATGCATGTGGGAAGCCAGACCGTAAGTCTTGGGAGTCAGTTCTGTCTTGCTGCCATATGGGTAGTATGGTTGCAAATATTCTAGCAGGCAAACTAATTGTATAAATTAGGTTTTGCTTACCTGTGACCTGTTATCAGGCATTTTGCTTAACTCAAAATGTAGAAGCCACACAAAACTTAATCTTTCTTCAAACTGCCTGCTCCCATCATCTCATCTAAAGTTACTTCTTCAAATAACAATCCTAAAATCTAAGTATCAAAGTATGAACAGACTTCTCAATGTTTTAGAGAATAAAGTGGAGTTTAGTTTTATCACATTTCTCTGAATTGCTCTTTTGAAATTACTATGTAGTGACATGTAATTACTATCACCTATGTAAAAATATACCTGTAATGGTGTTTTATACCTGATCAGTTTTTCTAATTAAAACATACATTTCAAGACCATTATTTTCATGACATTTATTGATATCAAAGCTAGGTAATTTTACATATCTGATTCACAATTGAAATTGGAGTTTTGACCTCTCCTAAAGACCCAGAAAGTCACATTATCAGAGTGACTTATGGCAAGGGTGAAGATTGAGCCACTTAGAATGCTGTTTAACTGAATGACATGAAGATCATCTCTAATTCTTTGGAGAAAATGAAAAAAAATCTGGATTACTGGGAAATCTTTAAATCATTGTTTAAGACAAATTGGTTACCATGTTTTAAACTTGAAAAAAGATTTTTGTCACTTCTAGACTCTTTCATGTTTTAATTCTCTCTGAATTAAATTCTTTTTTTTCCTAGCTAGGTTGAGGTAACAACACATTTTCATTATGATAAAGTACACACTGTAGATATGTTGACCATTTTGAGCAGACAGCTGAGTGTCACAGTATGTTCACATTGTCAAAGCAGCCATAACCACAACCATGTATACCATGTCTTCCTCAACTGAAACTCTGCGTCTACTAAGAAAAACTCACTACAACCTCTTTCTTGGCTGTCTAGAATGATGCTCTGCTTTTGTTTGGTAATTTTAAGTCTTCAAAGTCTACCTGCTATAAGTAGATTCATATAGTACTTGTTCTTGGGTGACTCACCTACTTCATTTTTCATGGTAGTTTGGGGGTTAATTTGGGTTGCCACATGCCAGAATTTCCTCCTGTTTTAGATCAAATAAAAGTCCAGGCAGCATTTTGTTTAGACATTATTACAGTTTTGGACATTGTTCTGTTTCAACCTTTCACTGTTATAAATCCAGTTATTATAAGCATCATTGTATAAATGGCTGATTTTTGCATATAGTTCTCTTTCTTTCCCTTCTGGGTCATTTAATCTATGGTAATAAGTGAGTATCTGTCTATTTTGGAAAGATAGAAACAACTGAGACACCTGAATTTGGGAAAAATGTCATAGGCCATCACATAATTAAAAGAGTATGAGTAACCCAGAACATGACATGTGAGAATCATTTTATGCATCTCCCTTGACAACACATTGAGAAATAAAATCCTATGAAATCTTAGGTAGCTTTGGTGTTTCATTTTTCATCTGCCATCTATACATATGGAGATAAATAAACTAAGAGCATATACACTATGTCATGACTATTGTTCCTGATGTCAGTATGTTGACTCTCTAAGGAGCTTACCCATCACTGAAAAATCAAATGCTTCCTGGCCTTTTAAACATGGATCTCAAAATGTTAATTATACGTTTTTCAGTACTGAGGACCACCAAAGGACTGATTGTGGCATAGCTGTGGGCCACAAGAATCTGGACACAATATAATACTGGATCATCATTCATAGTTCTTAAGTAGGATAGAAAACTGTCGAAAGTGGACATCACCACAAAGAAGCTCATGAGCAGCAGGATGGTCCAAGTGGCCCTTTGCTCTGGGGATGCTTTGGGGGAAAGGCTGGTGGTGCGAAGATGCTGAAACTGCCTCTTATGCCTGAGCAAGAGAGTCACCATGTAAACACTGGAAAGGACCATAAGCCCTATAAGGATAGTATCCCTAACAGTGAACAGTGCTAAAAATATGTGCTGAACAAAGAAACTCATGGGTAGAAGAGAACAAGACTCGGTAAGGTATGTAAGATTATGTGAGGTCAAATTATTGTTCGCAATGATATAGGTTAAGAGGTGACTACTAATGGTCGTATAGAAAACATTCAGGAAAAGAAGGGAACATAAGAAGTGATGGGAAGATTTATGTTTGAACTTTGCCAAACAAGAGCTGCTGGGACTGAGAGTGACAGCCTGGAGGACACTCAACAGGCTTGTGGCACAAAGAGATAGACCCCTGAAAAACCTCAAGAAGAACACAAGAAATTTACATGTGATGTCATCCCATCTCCCCCAAGACAAAAAAATGCTCGTAGTTATGAAACCCACATTTACTAACATCAGTAGGTGGATTAGGGCCAAGAGACCAATGGGCAGGTCAATGACTTTGGGCCTGTACTCAAGAACAAACACAAAGACATGAAAGACAACAAGGAAGGTGTTGGCTGAGATCCCAATACCAACTTCAGAGTAAATGGCATTTCTTATGTTCATATTGCGGTACAGTTTATGGTTTCTATTCATTTTATGAGGGAAAAAGCATATATTAACTATGTGAGGACAAAAGCCAGAGGAATTCGTTGTCACAAATGTGACTTCTTCAAGAATCTCAAGCAGTACTCATACTCCAAGAACGCATGTTCATCCTTATTCCACTTCAAGCATCTCCACACCTCATGCCCTCCAGAGAATGATCTCGCTCTCATTGTCCTAACTCCTCTCAGTCACACTGGAGCATGTGTCCCTCTGTGAGGCTCCCTTGGCATGTGAGCTGTCTTCCATATTGCCATAAGATACAGTTCCTTTTCTGTTGTCTCATGTTTGAGTTTTCTGGTGAAAGAGCAGTGTCTTACTTGGTTTTCATCTGTATCATGTGGAGATGCAATGGCTCTGCATTCTTGGAAGAATTGAATGGCAAGGATTGTGTAAAAGTGCAAGGAAAAAGTGCCAGAGGATTAGACATGCACACAGTCATTTCATGTCAGTGTTCTCTTTATTCTGTTCATTTATTGTTGGGCCGATGTTCTTAATGTGTTTGCACTGGAAATGTTGTAAGTGGGAATTCAGCATCCACACTGCTTCAAATTATACTTCAGTCTTCCATTTATTGTGTGTGCAACTTTGAGAATTTTGAGGATGAGCTCCAGTGGACAGTTGTGTGCTGAGCTATGGAGACAATGCAAGTGAAATCTGATGAAGTGCATGTACCAAACTCAGGAGTGTTTCTGACACACAGAGTTCTGTAAATGTGCTGTTGCTGGTTCTGTTCTTGTACAGTTCCTAATGCATGGGACTTGGAGTTAATGTGGGTCCTGTAATAACTGGTCAGCCATGTCCCTGCCTGAAACAGAGAAGGTAAAAATTACAAGAAACAGTAGAACATTTGAGCAACTCTGATGGAATTTCAGGTCTTTTCTTTGACTACTACTTTGCAACTGTACATCACAGTTGTAACATTGTGCCAGAGCCTCTAGTCCTGTAGGAAGAGCCCAGGTATCAAATGCTAGCAGGAACAGATAGATACCAATCTCTTGCCTCTTTCAGCATGTCAAGGTAACACAAAACCTTCCATTAGAACCGATTTAGGGCCATTCACATTATAGTTTTTAATTACAAGAAAAGTGTACAGTCTACCTTATAGACAGTCTCCATTGGAATCTGATTTCACCTCTCTTTTAAGTAAGTGGTGATGTACATTATAAGATTTGGTAACTTATATACTAGTAGAATGCATGCATTTGCCTTGATTAGACAATTCTGCATGTAGATTATGTGATATTATAAAAGTTTCTAGTCATAGCACAGCAAGAATTATCATCTAAAAATCAAGGGTATAAGATGGGTTAATTTTAGTTACTTAGAACATATAGTTTGGTAATGTAGGATATTAAAGGGAAGCAAAAATGTCAAAGTTCCCAAACAGAGAGTAGCATTTTAGAATTCAGGCTGAGGTGGATTGTTAAAACATTTGAAAATGAAGGTTTCCTAAATAAAAATTTATAGTATCATTAGAAAAAGTTAATCTTTCCTAAGGTTAATAGACAATGTATTTCATGTTTTCAATGAATTTTGCTGAGTTATTCCCATTGAATAATCATGTTCTTTATACAACATACAGACTTGAGCTTGGAATCCCAGCTTCAATAAAGTGAGAGGGAAGGGGGGGGGGGAGAGGAAAAAGAGAAAGAGGAGGAAGATAGAATTTTCAGAAGTGATGATCAGGTAAAATAAAATTTTCCTCACTCCTTCAATAGGTTTCATTTGTCCTGTGATAATCCCAGGAAAAACATTAAAATACTACTTAGAGTTACAGCTATCTGCAAACCTTGTGGGGCTGTGGCGTAGCTAGATGCAGACCTGAGTGTCAGCATCACTTTGTGCCCTCTCTATGTCTCAGTTTTCCGTATGTATTTTATGTAAGATAAAGCACACCTCATCATCTTACAAGAAAAATCTTAAACACATACATATTACCATTTGACAACTAGCATATAAAAATAAAGTCATATCATTTCTGCAAAACACAGGTTTTTCTGTAACAGATTCAATCACCAAAATAGAAACAAGGCAGGGATGTGAGAAAGCTGAATGGGTAATAGCCTTTGCTGGAGAGCCTGGTGACCTAAGTTTGAGCCCCAAAGTCAGAGAAAGGTGGGCAGAGATGGTGTATAAAGAGCATAATTCATATTCAGGGCTGCATAGAAATAATAAACTGAGTCTTACAAATGCACAGCACAGAAAAACTCCCCAACAGTATGCCCTAGCCTATGTATCATGGCTTCGGACTAGGCGTTCTCATTCAGAAACTGCAGTCCTGCCAACCTTAGATGACATGCAGTATGTGTGGAGACCATGAACTTTCAGTACCCATGAAATCACAAACTTCTTTAGTGTTCATGAGATCATAAACTTCAATGTTCATGAAATCATGACTTCAGGAGACAATTACTATGAAATTACTGGGAAATTTTACTCTTCTGGGAGGTGAAGCACCACAGTGCCTCTCTTTCTGCAGAACACAGACCAAGGAGAGCAGCATGGTTTCTTGTAGTCACAAGTACAAACTAGCCAGAGAGATCACAGGAAACATTCTGCAGTCATCCGCTATCTTCAAATTATATATCACACCCATTTTTGTCAGAGTGACATGCACACAAAACATGCATTGCAAATTTATTTAAATTTTAAATCCTAGATATTATAAAGAGAGGTGTATACCTACCTCTGGGCTAACATTTTTATGGACTGCATTCTGATGACGGCAAACCCTTCAGAAAAACAATCTAAAAGGCTGTCTCCTTTTGGCTGTGCCTCACCCATGATCTATGATATCAGGGGACAGGGCAGAAACCCTCTGCTACCAGCAGAATAACTTAAGAGACATTCCTTAAACAGACAGCTGGCGTTATTCTGTGGTAATCCTGGAATAGCCTGTTGTTGCACAAAGAATTGCATTTTACAAACTGAAAATGTCGCCATCAGGGAAACTGTTCGTAAGTCAGTCACAGGGAAAATGGCATGGGTTTGTGAAACTGATCTCATTCACAGAGGCCATGGAGAGGAAGAACGGAAGGCCTGGTGATCAGGAGATAAAAAAAGAAGTATCTAGGGATATCTGAGCATGCTTCGCTAGGGCTGACCGTGAAGGACAGGCCTGAGGACATCAGAGTGCATACTCCCTACACTTCAGGGAACGAGAAGCCCTGACTGTAGATAGGGTGTCTTCCTGCAGTTCCCCAAGTCCTGTGCAGCCCTGGGGTCCACGCCACCTTCAAATGGGTCCAAACGAGATATGAGGGCTCAGGACAGTTCAGCTCAGGAAACTGAACCTGCGATCTAGAGGGAATAGAGAGTGGGGTGAAGGAGAAAAGAGCACTGGTGGCCCTTGGGTGCACTGACTCCAGGGTGATGGAGGCGGGGGGGCATAGCTGTGTCTGCAGCGTGAGCTGAGCACATGTATCTCCTGCTGTGGAGACCGTGTGTGAAGAGCATGACTCGTGTTCAGGACAGAGCGTGTCGTGTCCACATCGAGTGTGTGAAGCAGCGCTCTGTCATAGCTGCCATCACCGTCACGGTCCTCATGTCACTTCTGCTGCGTTGATGTCACTGTGCACAGAGGGTTTGGAAGGTTGAGACTGGTGATGTGTCCTGCCAGTGGGTTTAGGTCGAGGCTAAACTGAGCGGCCTGCCATGTCGGGAAAACTACAAAGATACCAGGGAAAGTGGCTTGTGCATCTGAGATCACAAAACCATGACCGAGCTGATGCTTGTTCATCACTACGGGAATGTGATGAACAAGCACTTGGGAAGTGTCTGCACTGAGAAATGCCAGGAATCTCTGAAAAATCACTTGTGAATTATCTCCCACTTTTTTCTGAAATTTAAAGATTGCAGATACCACTTAGGGTTCACAGGCACACTTAGAATTATCACCTGCTTTCTAAGCTCTTTTCCAGAAGCAGCAGAGTAGAGAAGATTCTGTGAAATGAAAATGGAAGAATCTGAGGAGCTTCCAGACTCGATGTGGACACAGGAAAGCCACAGCCCTGCGGCAGAACCTGTTTCACGTGGTGCAACCGTCACCATCACTTTCTTGTTGGACATCTTTGACTCTCCATCACCTTCATTGTGTGGGTAGTAAGAAGACCAGCTGTTTATGTTTGTGGAAAGATCCAGATCGAGAAAAACTTAAAGCCAAGGAGAGAGCCGGAGAGGATGAGGCTCCACTGCCTGTCCCATCTGTCCTCAAACTGTACAACATTTGGGAGTCTCAATGATTACGACTTTTCCCCCCAAGTGAATAGAACACAAGAGAAAAGATGAATGGACACAAACATAGTTTCTTTCAAGCTCCTGGCTCTAGAAAGGACAGTGCCGTGAAGTTCAGCGCGTGTTTAATATGCATGTGCTGACAACCTCGTCAGGCAGCTCCCTCAGCTGCCATTTGCTAACCGTGTAGAGCACAGGCTGGGGCCCAACACCCTTAGCGCGCAACTCCTGAAATTGACTTAGGACAAAAATGCTTTTATGGAAATCTTAGCGGCTCCTCTGTGGGAATGTGAACTGTCCTTCAGGATGATTTCTACAGGAGCTTCTCTCCTTCTGAACACCCTGAAATTGCAGTCAATAACTCAAGTTCTGGAGGCCCCTTGCAATACCACTAGTTCTATGTCAGTTTAGGTGACAGCAGCAAACCAAGGAACTTAATTAAAATATAACATGATCACTTACCTAGTTCTGGTGATAGGCACATGAGCTAGTAATCTTTTAAACCATTAAAAATATACTATGTATAACTTGAATATTATGCAGTTCTTCATAATGGATTATTTAATTCAGAAAAATAGATTTAAACCTAAAATTTATTGATGTTTTCTGTTTGAGGAGTTGGACGAAATACGCAAACTTCCTCACTGCACTGCATAGAACACAGTAGTTCCCTGCACCAAGTGGACCATGGAGCCCAGTCTCCCTGCGGCTCCTGAACCCTCACCCCCAGCCCAGGGCTCCTCCTCCCACAGCCTGCCAGGCCCCTCCCGCCCTACTTCTGCTGCTGGAGCACAGCACTCACCCAGATGGATGCGGCAGGGGAGGACTGTGCACTGAGGAGAAGCTGTGCGGGTGAGCACAGGGGCGTCTTTAACTCATCTCTGCGGCCTGCAGTTTCAGTGTCTGGCAGGTGACAGGATCCCGTGGGGCGCATAGAAACGCTGCAGGCCCGGTGGGACATTTAGAGTTGCCTGCTAATTTTACTTTGCTCTTTCCTGAGTAATTGTAATCTGGGGACAGCTGGGCACAAACTTTTCTCTAACTTGTCTTTGCACGTGTGTGTGATTGATCAGAGGTTTGCATCATAGCAGCTAGCCAACTTTTCTCATGGCCTCTCCAGCCTTAATTAGTTCAAGCCAATGTCATGCTTCCTGTTGCTTCTGCTCTGGAGTGTGAGACTTCTGGTGTTTTCCATGAGTTCCCTTATGCCTCGGATCCTCTTTCTACACTGTGACAGGCAGCGTCTTTTTGGGTCAATTCTCACATACAATGCCTGTTTTCCAGGTAGTGTTAGCTTGAACTCTGTGATATCTGAGCTTAGTTTCAGATAGAATCTGTGATAACATTAAGCATGAATTAAAACAAAAATGAAAAACAGGAGCTGGAGAGATAACTCTGTGGTCAAGCCCCTGTCTCACAAACAGAAGGACAGATCCCAGATCTCATGTACAAAAAACACGAGTGAAATGGTGGTGCTCACATTTCTGGCCCTGGAAGGCGGAGCCTGAGAATGCCAGAGTACAGCATAAAGGAGGTAGAAACTGTCCAGGATGATTACTGAAGTCACCCTTGGTTCTCCACAGTGACACACAGCGCTCTCTCTCTCTCTCTCTCTCTCCCTCTCTCTCTCTCTCTCTCTCTCTCTCTCTCTCTCTCTCTCTCTCACACACACACACACACACACACACACATTCCTCCCATACACAAATAAAAAAAGAAAGAAAGGAAAGTAGAGAAGTAGAGGCAGAGCGGGCTGAGGGTCTCACAGGCAGACTGAACAAAAGGGAAGCTGAGCCAAGCCTGAGCTGGATTGCACTCCCCAAGAAGCCTGAGCCACCAGCCTTGGCCGCCCTAGTGGGGGCAGGCAGAGCCCCGACTTCCTCTGTGTGGAGCTCTCTGCAAGTGTGCACAGAGCCCTGCATAGTTTATGTGCAACCGTCTAAAGCCTTGGAGCCTGTGACCCAGCATGGTTCAAGCCTGCAGTCAGCCAGCATGGCTGCATGCGCCCATATCTCTGTACTCAGCAGGGAGGACAGAGAACTGGTGGCTCAAGGGCAGCCTGGGCTACATGAAGAGACCCTGGAAATAAAAGAGTCAAGTCATTTTGGGTAGACCGACATGTAAAGCAGGTATTAGACACAGCACCCCAGAAGATGGCCTGAGTCTGCGACACTGAGGGATGCATACAGGAGCCTGTCACAAAGCAGCCCATGGACAGAAGTCAGAAAGGTTGCAGGATCCATGGTGGGCTCTGTGAAAAGGGCCAAGGGCTTCCTCCTGCAGGTGCAGAGGGTAGGGAAGGCATCTGAGCAGATCTGTAAGTCCAGTAGCACATGGGCTTTTACATGTGCGGTGAGCCTCTGAAATTTGTAGCTCCACACCATTGTGTCCCCCTGCATGTGGGTAGCCCCACTGTATGCCTGGATGGAGGGAGATATGGGGCCTCCCATGAAAGACCCTCATCTTTCTGGTTTGAAACTGTCTCTCATACTCCTGTATCTCAAGACAGGAGCCCATGGGAAGGGAAAGTGGGTCCTACAAACCCCATTCCCAAGCTGGGGAGCAACAGAACTACACAGGATTCTGTGTTAGTCGGCTTTCAGTCATGTGATAAATCCTGAGACATTTAATCTAAAGGGGCATGACTGGTTTGTCCCAAGTGTAGTTAATGCCTGTGTTGTTTTGGTTCATCATGGTGGGAGCAGGTTGCAAAGCACAGCTGGCCCTATGACCATAGACGTCCCAGTGCTGGTACCATGAAACCTAATGTTTCCAGTTGCTGTCACAAAATACCTGCCCAGAGCAGCATGAGGGGAATACTTACCAGCCCAGGGTTTCAGAGGGATACTGTCCAGCCTGTCGGGAAAGGCCAGAATAGGAGGTAACTTCATGTTCACATCATGTTGGCAGTAGGGGACTCAGCCAGAGCCAGGAGACATTGCCTTACTTGCTTGCCCATGGTGGTCAAATTCTTTTTTTTTTTTTTTTTTTTTTGCATTTTTCTCTAGTATATTTATTATTTTTTTAATTTTTTAACATTTTTATTATTATTTTCGCTCATACAAACTTAATAGGTAGACCAGTTCCCTCCCTCCTCCTCCCCCTGAACCCCCTGCTCCCCTTCCCTCCCTCCCTGTCTCCCAGTGCCTCCCCCACAATTCCCAGAGAGTCCTTTATTGTGTATGCCTAACTCTCCTCTTGGTCCTCCTCTCCGATGGGTGGTCAAATTCTTAATGCTCTGCCACCTCCCAAAATGATCCACCAGCTGGGACCCCAGTGCTCAAGAGCCTGTGAGGGACATTTTAATTTAATTCATAAGAGTTAGATGTATTTTATTTTTCATATATTTATTTATTTACTTATGGGGCTGGAGAGGTGGCTCAGGGGTTAAGCCTCTGCCTTGGAGGCAGAAGGTCCTGAGTTCGGATCCTAGACCCCACGTATAGACACTGGGCGGAAGCAGGGGCGGCCTGCATTTCTGGTCCTGGTAGTGCGGAGCCTGTGAATCCCGGGGCAGAGTAAACAAGGAGGAGGTGGAGGCGGTCCATGGTGGTTCCCGAATTCGCCCGTGGTGTGGGACCTGGGATGCACTCTCTGACCCTTATGCTTATCAGGGAAAGGCTTAACCCCTGAGCCGTCATCTCTCAAACCCAGATGCAGAGTTTTTGATGTGTGGATGTGAACTGGGAGAAGTGGTTGCTGGGGGCAATGAAAGTACTGGAAGGGTTGAGGCGTACGAGTGGAGGATGCTGGCTGAGATGCTCAGTGCTGTCCATGATAACAATGCAAAATCACACTCAATGCCATTAATAAGTTCAATATACTGTGTCAACTGAAGAGACAGAGGAGTAAATCTCCTAGTCTGCTGAGAAGCAGTGCGTGTGTCTGGGTGTGTTGGGACAGTCTCTCCATACCTGGAGAAGGAGCTTCTAACTCTTGGACTTTGACTTCATTTCCTGCTTGTGCAGATGTCATTTGTCAGAGCAGTGCTTTTCTGAATCTGTGGGAAGCATGAGTCTGCTTTCTTTGGAGAAACTGAGAATAAGATTCAGACTTTCAGAGAAACTGAGAATAAGAAAACAATCTTTGATCATGATTTGGGATACACTTATCAGGCTTATTATTCAAAACTTTTATATTGGACCATTTCGATTCACATCACTTTTTAATTTTAAAAAGAACTTTTTCATTTCTTTCTGTCTGTCTGACTGTCTGCATCACTCTCTCTATCTGTCTCTCTCTCTCTATGTGGTGTGTGGTGTGGTGTGTGTGTGTGTGTGTGTGTGTGTGTGTGTGTGTGTGTGTGTGCATGTGCTTGCAAGTCCATGCCTCATAATACCACGTAGAGGTTGGAAGACACCCGTGGATGTTCGTCTTTGCCTTTCACTTGTTTGAGACGGAGTCTCTTGTTCCCCTCTGTGCATGCCAGGCTAGCTGGCACACCAGCTTCTGGGAATTCTCCTGTCTCTGCTTCCCATCTCCCTATAGAAACGGTAGTATTGTATACATGTATGCATTTGGCTGTACGTGGGTTTTGGACTATGAACACAGATCTTTATGCTTGGGAAGAAAACACTTTACCTACTGAATCACCTCCCCAGCCTTAGAGAGATTTTTGGCAACTGAGTTAAGGTGACAATATTTTTATTATGATAAAGTACATGGAGCATACACATTTACCAATTAGCACACTTTAAGCAGACTGCTGTATCATAAGCACAATCTCGTTATGCAGCTATAACCACAGCCATCCATAGCACTTGTTCCTGAACTGACTCCATCAGGCAAAAGTTCCCCATTGTCTACTCTCCAGCATCCAGAATGACATTGTATTTCGTCTCTGTCAGTGTAATTCTTCTAAGTTCTACCTTCTGTAATTCCTACAAGATTTCTTGTATGACTGATTTATCTCATTGAGCTTATTAGCTTCTGCCTTCATCCATATTGCATTGTGTTGGAATTTCTTTTCAGTTTAGGACAGAGTAATGTTAAGGGCCATTCTTTCAGCCTTCATGGTGAGTTCTGTCTGCCTTGTGCTGCTTTCAATCTCTTGATTATATGCATTATTAAAGAAACAACTATATGCTTCCTAGCATATGGTTCTCTTGTACAGATGTGTTTCCTGTATCATGTGGCTATTTATAGTTAGAGGTATTTAATTGTCTAACTTGGCAAAATAGAAATAACAGGTAATTTAAGTATAGAAACGTGTTAAAAACTACCACCTATTTAAATCAGTGTGTGATAACCAAGGTGAGGATGAAAGACACATCACAGGTGTTTTTTGATGTCCCATTGAAAAACATAAGCTCTCGTGATATCTAAAAGATATCATTTAACTTCATTTCACATGTATGTCATTCACACATATCAAACAAGTGCTTTTGAAATTTCATTTTATATTATTTTGTAAAGTTTGTTCTTTGACAATTTAATAAACATACATAATGTGTTCTAACTACTCTCCCATACCCTCCCTTATCACTCTTCTGTCTCTATCACCACTCCCTCACCAGCCCCTTTTCTAGATTCATGACTTTGGGTTTTAGTTTGGGTTCCATGTAGTGTAATCAGAGCTATGTGCATGACCATTTGACTGACTGTATTCATTGGAGCCTGGTGGGATCACCAGTGAGTGAACCAGTGAAGGCTGTGCTCCCCATCTCTGCACCTGTCAGTAGCAAGCAGCTCATCCGTGAGGTGAGGGCCCATAGTCACTGCTCTTTCCATGTCTGGCTTTTGACACATGGGGGGGGGGCTGCAGCTGCTTCATGTTCCTGATGTCAGTGGTCATGTCATGCTGCCCTCACTGTCTTCCAGCTCTTACGTTCTTTCTGCCCCTCTTCCATAGTGTTCCCTCAACTTAGCGATCATACAAATATCATCCTTAGGGTTGAGCAGTCACCTATCACTTTTCCTCATCATCTTTACCAGACATGACTTTGCATCTACTTCTGTCCACTGCAATCAGAGGCTTCTCAGTTAAGGAGGAGGGTAGCGTTTGTCTATGGGTATAAATGACAATAATTACAAGGCAGTTGACGCTGTGCCAAGTTAGCTAAAGAACAGCATTTTATTCCCACCCCTTGAACCCAGGACCTCCACTGCCATAGGTTTCTGGCCAGATTTACAGTGCCCAGGTATGGATTCCTTCCTGTGGTACAAGCTTCAAATGCAATTAGAGAAGAGTAGTGCCATCATTGTACACTTTGGCACATCTTTTTGAGCAGGTTGGTATCATAATTCATATACCTTATACCTAGGTAAGATTATCGATGTTTTTCTTATTCAGTTGCCTGCACATCACTTTATGACACTATATGCTTCACCAAAGAAATAGTTTCAACAGAAGAAAATCAGCTTCTTATTTTCATTTAAATCACATAACATACATACTTTGCTGTGCTTCATAGTTGTGAAGACAGCATGATGCCTTTTCTTAAAGGAACTTGCCTCTCACTGAATAAAAAATATTTACAGTCTTCCCACACATGGAGCTCAAAAATTTAATTATACGTTTTTCATTGTTGATAACAACCAAAGGACTGATTGTGGCATAGCTATGGGGTACAAAAATCTGGATGTAGGTGGGTAATAGATCATCCTTGAACAGAGTTCTTAAGAAGGAGTTAATACTGTCCAAAATGGACATGACAATAAAGAAACTCACAAGCAGCAAGATGGTCCGGGTGGCGCTTTCTTCTGGGGATACTTTTGGAGAAGAGCTGGTGGTGTGAAGATGCTGGCATCGCTTCTTGTGCCTGCACAAGAGAGTCACCATGTACCCACTCGAGAGGGCCATGGTCCCTATAAGGAAGGCTTCCCTGAAGGTCAACAGTGTAGAGAATATGTGCTGCGTTGAGTAATTCAAAGGCATGAGAAAGCAAGATTTGGTAATATATATAAAGTTACCTGAGGTCAAATTAGTGGAGGCATTAATCGATAGTAAGAGGTGACTGCTGATGGATGTATAGAAGACATAGAGGATAAGAAGTGTCCACAAGTTGTGACATGGGGATTTATGCTTGAACTTAACTAGGCAGGAGCGTGTGGGGCTAAGTGCAATGGCCTGCAGGACACTTAGCATGCAGCTGGCACAAATACAGAGGCCTCTCAATGCCCTATACAAGAAGAGAAGGGATTTGCATGTGACTTCATCCCATCCCCCCCAGGACATGAATATGTCAGTACCTATGAACCCGGTGAGCAGCAGCAGCAGCCCATTGACAAGGGCCAAGACAGCAATGGGCAAGTCAGTGAGTCTGGGCTTGTGCCCACGAAGGAACATGAGTACGTGGAAGAGAAAAAGGAAGCTGTTCGCTGCGACTCCAATGCCAATTTCCACAAAAAAGATGCTTTTGATTTTAGTGTCAATGTAGAGTTTATTGTTTTTATTCATCTCGTGGGGATAAAAGCATAAACAACCTTCTGAGGAGAAAAACAGAAAAAGGATCACGTGGATGACGTTGTTCGTGAGCGCTGAGCAGGCCTAGTGCCCACGAGCACATGGAGCTCCTCCCAGCTCACACTGATCCACTGAGAGCCTCGGCTCCCCTCACGCCCTCCACAGCGGTCCTCATCACGCTACTCTGGCTCCTCCCAGTGATGAGGGACCACGTGGCCTTCTCCATCTCCCTCAGCAGGTCACCTTTCTTCTGCAGTAGAAGCTCTGTGCATCGCAGAAACATTTCCCTGCCTCTTGCCTCATGTTGCAGTTTTCTGGGACAAGGGCAGGGTCTTACATGGTTTTCATCTGGCTTAACTTCGTTTCGGGAGCATACAGTTTTCGTTACTTTTTGTGAAATGTGCTGCATTGAGGAGGATTGTAGACAACAGAAATGCAGCTTCTCAGGAACGAATGTCCTCAGATGAGGCAGGCATTGTACACCAACACCACATTTATTCTGTTCAGTCGTTGAAAGACCAAATATGCTCAAGAATTTTCCAAAGCAAATGGTCACAAGCAAGAAAGCTGATTCCAGATGGCATCTAGTTGCATCCCTAACCTGCTGTTTCCACTGAATACACCTTTGAACACTCTGAGGCTGCACTCAGTGGTATCTACACATGTGAACTGTCGAGGGATGAGCCATGGAGGCAGCAGGGGTGACATGAGATGAAGTGGACATGGGGAACAGTGGACATGTGTCTGGCATGTGGTGATCTCCTAGCAGTGTTGGCTGCTAGTTCTCTTCTCATGAAGTTCCTGATGAATGGGACTTTGAGTCAGTGTTGTTCCTGTAGTGACTAATGAGCCTTGTCCTGGCCTGAAACAGAGAAGATGGAAATGAGAAAGCAGGAGGACACTGGCAGAGAGTTCCTTTCAAGAGAGCACTGATGGAAATTAGTTCGTTACTTAAAATTCTACCAAGTCACATATTTATGTTTCTAATATTATGTGAGCATAAATAATGTCTGTGAGAAGAGTTAGCAGGATCATGTTCCAACCTCTGTCTCCTCACCAAGGAATCACAGTGATAGAGTGACAGAACTAAGCTACAACAGGGCCATGTATGGCAGCTTGTTCCACCTGATCTTGAAGGATGAGCTCCATAAGAGCCTGAGATTTCATCTAGGCACACCTCTTCAGATTCCAGAGCCACAAGCAGAAAACTCATATTAGAAAATTTTGGTATGTATTTCTTACGGAATGAATGCATTTCTTTAATTAAACTATCAGGTATATAAAATGTTGCATTTTTCTAGTTATATAGTAAAAAATTATTTGAAAACTATATTAAAACAGTCATTGTGTCCATATGACACTAGTGTTCCAATTTACTGGTGGTGGGGGTCCACTGAAGGATTTAGAGTTGAGTTGGATAATTGGATCACCTAACACAAAATTCTGTGGCATCATTAGAAAAAATTGATGTCTTCTAACTTAATGTACTATGTATTCTGCAGCAACAAAACTTTAAAGAATTTTGCTGAATTATTTCCATCAATTGTCATGTTCTCATATAACATATAAGCTCAATTCCTTAATACCACTCTCAGTAAGAGAAAGAAAGACAGAGAGAAAGAAAGAAAGAAAAAGGAAAAGAAAGAAAGAAAGAAAAAGAAAGAAAGAAAGGAGAAAATAAAGGAAAGAAAATGAAGAAAAGATAAGGAAGGTAGGAAAGAAAGAAGGAAGGAGAGGAAAGGAAGGAGGTTGGAGGAAAAGGGGAGAGAAATAATAAAAGGAACTTTAAGGATTTCCAAAGTGATGATCAGGTAAAATAACTCTTTCTCCACACATCCAATGAGTCTGTATTTGCCTCAAGATAATCCCAGGAAAAATAGAATGAAATAATAATCAAAATTCCAGATCTCTCAAAGTTTTATGAAGCACATTGAGCAAATAGCATCTGCATGAGCACACGCGCACACACACACACACACACACACACACACACACACACACACGTCATTTTGTGTTCAGTGAGTGTTTTACCATTTAGTGTTGCAGCAGTCTCACCCCTAAGGTCGGTCCCCTCATCAGCTGGCACTTCCTGGCGTGAAGAACAGAGGCAGAGGGCAGCACCAGTAACGTTTCTGAACATGGAGAAAGGATTCAAGAGGAAACAGAACTAGGGACTTGGCGGCACTGTGAGGTTCCCCTGCCTGGGAGATTTTGAAACTACAGCCTCATTTCCTGCTAGGAGTTTAAGTTATTCCTCATTTGAGCTACACAGAAGTCTCTCATATTGGGCCAACAAGACGCTTGACTGGGTACAGGTGCCTGCACAACAAACTGGCACCTTGAGTTCGCTTCTGAGAGCCCACCTGGTGGAAGGAGACAGCTATCTTCCAAGAGTCTTCTGCTCTCCTCTCTCTTCTTCTCTCCCTCTTTCCTCTGTCTCTTTTGAAATAAAGCACTTTATTAAAAAAGAAGATACTTTTTATTAGCAACACTTCTGTTTGTTTCTAACATGATAGATAAAAGAGGACAGTTAAGTAAAATGCGAATTTAAAACTTATCCATTTTCTGATAATATATATGGACATGCATATAAATGAGTAAATCACTAAAATACATGTGATATCCATGTTGGTTTACATAGTGAGCGTGCCTCATTTCATTCATAAAAATGTATGTAAACTTCATATCACTTGATATTTCCATTTCAAAATTCATCTAAGCTTAAGAGTTTAAGTTAAGGAAATGAATATCCTAAGAATATCCTAAGAATCCTAGTGAGCACAGGCCAACTGGGGCCTTGGAGCCCAGCGTCTCCCTGCGGCTCCTGAACCCTCATCCCCAGCCCAAGGCTCCTCCTCCCACAGCCTGCCAGGACCCTCCCACCCTGCTTCTGCTGCTGGAGCACAGCACTCACCCAGATGGACGTGGCAGGGGAGGACTGTGCACTGAGGAGAAGCTGTGCGGGTGAGCACAGGGGCTTCTTTAACTCATCTCTGCGGCCTGCAGTTTCAGTGTCTGTGGCAGGCGCCAGGATCCCGTGGGGAGCACTGAGGTGTGGCAGGCCCGGTGGGACGTTTACCTGCCTGTTGATTTTACATCGCCCTGTCCTGCATGATAGCAATCCACAGAGGGCTGGGCTCAAACTTTTCTCTGCTTCCCTTGTGCACCTGCCTGAGGGATGAGAGTCACAGTTTGGGGCAATCCTCAGACCTCATCAGCTTAGCTCCTTTGTGCTTTGTACTGTCTGTGTGGTGCAGCAAATCTCTGGGTGCCTGGCATAAGTTCCCCGTGGCTCCGAGTGTTGTCTGGTTACAGTGACAGGCAGCCTCTTCTGGGCTCATTGTCACACGTGGCTCCTCTTCCCTGGCAGCATTGTTTCTGTATCTCAAGATTCTCCCACTCTTGGTTTCTCAACTCAAAGGATGATTTCAACATGTTGTAATATGAAAAATGGGAACCTGCAGAGCTGGCAATTAGGGGACTGAGGCAGTCACCAGCTACTAGACAGTAAAGGAGGTGAGGCCCCTCCTGGACTGGAGCCCACTCCCCAGATGCCTGAATGGCCAGTTTTGGCCTGGCAGAGGGAGGCACGTGTGCTTTCTCTGAGTGGAACTCCATGTGCTGTGCTCATCTCCCCTGCAACATTGTTGTCTACAGCTTCAGGAGCCCTGTGATGACATGGGCCTGTGACCTGTAGCTAAAGCCTATTACCAGAAATCGATGGGGAGGACACCTGTGATCCCAGTACTCGGGAGGCAGAGACAGAAACATCAGGAATTGAGGCTAGCCGGGGCCACACAGACAGATAGACCCTTTTTCCAGCAAAAATTGCTAATTTCATGCATGGCCCACCTTCCCTCTTCATGAAACCTAAGGAAACATCAGAGACCTTACCTGTTGAGGTTTCAGTTTGTGAGAAGCCTCCTATTTCCAGAATTAACTGATACCAACCCGACAGACTCACAAAAAAGTGCAGGTGTGGATAAAATGTGACAGAACTTTCTGACCATGGAGTCTGACTGGAAACCTTGGCTATGTGGTGGGGAGGTATTATTATGAGAATTTATTTACTTTCTTATGTACAGATTTTTCTGTAGCATTAAAGAAAAAATAAAAGATTGTAAGCAGGTTCCACCCAACCACTTATTATGCCATCAATCTTCAAATTCATACTCCAAATTGAAGATTTTACCAGTATATTTGGCCACAGCTAAATATGACATTATTGATAAGTTCTGGAGGTCAATTTGGATTCCCTAATAATCTCAAAAGGTGACTTTAGCAGTAGTGATAAGCAGGTGTCTCAGGAGCAGGTGGGTGTGGCCTACATCCCTTTTGAACCCTGTACTCCGCCATGAGAGCTTGGTTTGTAAATTGTGCCACCCGATCCCAGTGCCTGGGACTGTCTAGAGTCCTGTCTGTAGGTTGATATACCGCACTGGCTCCTTGCTTTGTGCTTGCTGTTGCTTATTCATACTTCTGGAGAGGTAGGATTAGCCTCTGTCATAGTTAGGCACAGGTGTCAACTTGACAGTTGAGGGTTTGAGCTCTGGGCACATTTGTAGAGAATTAATGGTTGAGTTGGGCCCAGAGCAAACGTACAAGAGATTGTCTAACTGATGGGTGGGACTAGGCCCTGGAATAAAATCCCAACAGCTGATTGAGAACATCGGCATCCTTGTGTATACTTGGCTAGACATGCTGGTCTGGGAAGTAAGGATCATCCCCCTCTCAGCCATTACATAGAGATGGTGTGGCCAGTTCCCTCGGCCTGGTGTTGGTGCGTGCTCTCTCATCAAGCTGGACTATGAATTGTAACTGGACTCTCAGTACGAAAATAAATCCCTTGTTCCCTTAAGTCATTTGATGGTCATTTATCAGCAACCACGTAGGTGAACTGCAACAGCCTCTTAGAAACAATTGTGCAACCATTTTTGTCCAACATTATATTTTGTGTGTTCTTACCTACACGTGTATTTTTTTAAACTGATTTAAATGTCTTGGTCCCTGAGTAGTGTTGGATTACCCTTTTTGATAATTCATTGTTGAAAATCTTAGAATTGAAAAAAGACTACTTTGTTTAAAGAAAAAGGCATGGGGCATGCAGAATGTGAGCGCTTCTGAAGATTTTACTAGTATATTTGGCCACAGCTAAATATGACATTATCATTTTATATGTATTTCAAGTATCTTTTCTAACGAGAATCAATAATAAGGAATTGTAAAAAAAAAAAAAAAAAGTTTTGCGCAGGAAGGGTGGACAAACAGGCTCACACCACATGCTGGTGAAAGCACAGGACCAGCGCCCTAGGATGTACTGTAGTCATCCTTTCTGCCATCCACTCGGGGCAGGGACCTCATACCATGCCTACCCTGCATTCTGCCTGGCACACGCAGAAGGCATCTGCACTGCTCATGGACATCCTGACTCAGTATTGTCGGGAGCTGCATTTGTAGAGGAGAGACTAAAGCAGAGGGGAGAAGACTGTCCCTGGGGCGTTTGGTCATCATGGAGGCCGGGACACAGGAGAGTCAGCCTCCTCGTGGGGACTCCTTGTGGAGTCACTCACAGCCCACAGAACTGTTGGAAAGTCTGTTTCTGAATTCTGTTGTTCCTCTTTGCATGAGATCCTTCTGGAGTATTTTGTGGTCATGGGCTCTGATTCTTTTGCCTTGTGAGTGTCCCCCACCGTGGGTATTTATTTCTGCATGACTCATGAGTCCTGCATGGAGCATGTCATGAACCACATGGTTTCTAGCCAATGGTTCATGGTTCTAGCCTATGCAAAATGCACCTCCCCACACATATTGTTGGAATTTGTGTCTTCTTGCATCACACATCCTTCCTGTTTGCACTTGTACTTACGGTCAGTGTGTCATGGTTTGAAAAGTGTCCCCCACAGACTCATGTGTTTAGGAAGGTCATGGCACCTTTAGGAGGTGGAACCTTTCAGAAAGAAGACAGTCTCAAGTGGTGGGGTTTGAGGTGGATTAGTCCCACCCTACTTCCAGGGGAGGTCTGCTCTTGTAGTTGGCAGTCTAATAGCTCTCAGCCTTCTGGATGGATGTGACCTAGGCCTCTTCCAGCTTCTGCTGCCAGCCATGCTGCTCCATGATGGGAGACTATATTTCCCCTCTGGAACAGTAAGCTGAATAAATCTCTCTTTTCCCCTCCTTAAATTGTTTGAGTATCAATGGTCTCTTACAGCAACAGATGAGAGTAATTGGCACATAGTGATTTGTATTTCTCTGCACAGTGTTGTTCTGAGCAGCTACCTCACCTCTGCACAGAGCACAGTATATGTGTTCATCTGTTTACCTTCCAGTGCACATCACTTCCGTGTGCTTTCATGCCAAGACTTAGTCATTTCTTTATCTGGAAACATTATTCAGAGGCAACTGTGCGTGGAAGCCCATAGCCATGGTTTGCATGTGTTCTGTCCTATCACTAAGTGTCTTACACTGTTTCACAAGGTCCACATGTAAATATGCATATTAAAATTCATTCATTCTTGTTTTACTTACATTTACTTATCATTCATTGTGTGTGTATGTGTAGCACATGGCATGTCTGGAAGTCAGAATTCAACTTGCTGGTTTGGTTTTCTCCTTCTGCGATGTAGGTGCTTAGGACTAAACTCATATTCTCAGACATAGATAAACATTTCCTTATCCATGGCTTCGTTTGCTTTATTACTCTTTCACTCTTTCTCACTCCCTTTTCTCCTCATTTCCTTCCTTCTTTCTGTGGTTTCTTTCTTTCTGTGCTTTCTTTCTATTCTTTCTTTTCTTTCTATTCTTTCTTTTCTTTCTATTCTTTCTTTTCTTCCTTCTTGTGTTCTTTCTTTTTTCCTTCCTCCCTTCCTTTCTTTCCTTCTTGTGTTCCTTTTGTTCTTTTTTTTTTCTTCCCGGGTAACCAGAGCTGGCCATGACTACACCCCAGACTTACCTGGAACCCATTACCCACTGCTTTACCCCTCAATACTAAGATTGCAGATGCTCACCGCCATGTATTTCTGCTTCATTTCCCCTCACATACTTCATCTATGGCCAAAGATACTCTGTCTTTAATTAATTAAACAAAATTCCATTTTATTATTCATACAGGAATTTTATGCTAACTGAAAACACACATAATTTTCTCCTAATTCCCTGTTTACATCATCCAACTTTAAATTATTTCATAAATTACAGTCCTGAAAGCTAACTTCTGGCATCGAAGTTTAACTGTGGCATCATTAGATGATCAGACATGAGAGGTTTTGCGACATTTCTCTGATTTGATCTTTTGAAACAGGGTGACATATGGGGCTCTTGCCTGTGGAAACTCTGCCTTAGAGAACATGCTATAGAGTTCCTTCTCTCACTGTGGAGTGTACTTCACACTTGTCCTGTCAAGGCTAGACGATGCTCTGTGTTTGTTCCCCTGTGGATGCCTGTAGGTTCACAGAAAATACATGCTGCCCAGTCACAACACCCAAACTGCCCAGGCAAGGCTGAGTGTCAGAGGTGAGGAGCAAGCGCCAAGCGGTGCTGAAATGAGACTGCAGCTAGAAGCTCCGTGCTCTCTCGGGAAGAACTTAGAATAAGATCCAGGCCACGAACACACACCTTTACAACACAGGGAAAAATGTGTTACAGTGTTTGACACTTGAAAACACAATTTGAGGTGCTTTCCCCTCATGGCACTCCATATCTGGAGTCCGATGAGTTCTTTTCCAGCTCCATGTCCCTCATAGACTCCATATCTGGAGTCCATGAGTTCTCCAGGACATCTGCTCCTCAGGGTATTCCACATCTGGAGTCTGTGAATTCCATTCTTTCTAATAAACTCTACCTTAATCCTCAAAAAAATTCAATTTGAAGGTTGGGGAGATGATTTAGTGGCTAAACCCTTTGACTAACAAGAGGAAGACCTCATATGAACCCCACATCCTAATTTAAATGCCAGGTGGATATGGTAATGGCCTGTAATTCCAGCTATGGAAGAGCTTGGGAAACACTAGACCAAAGCAATAAGGAAGCAGATCTAGGAATATGCCAGAAGTCGCCCTTGCAGCCTCATAGGCACACTCAAGTGCACACACACACACACACACACACACACACACACACACACGCTCACACATACCAATGCAGTGTGACACTTAGAATCTGGTTATATTTCTCATTCCAGAGAATTATTTTCATAGCACAAAAATGTATCTGAAAATATAAAAAATTATAAAAGTGAGATAACAGTTTACCACTTTGCACACCTTAGGCACAGCCAAGTGTGATAAATGCACAGTGTTGTCAACATGTTCACATGACAGAGTCATGACCTCAGCATCCACTGCCCGATCAGAAACTCTGTCTCCATTAAGCACAAATCCCCATCACCTTCCTTCCTGAGCCTCTAGAATGTCACTCTGGATTTTGTTTCTTTCCATTTGTATGTCTGCTTGTCCAAAGTGTAGCTAACTGAAGCCATTGGTGTGCAGAAACAGTCTTATGTTATCACATATTTAAAAACAGCATGGTATAGCTGACCGTGACTGTGAGAACCACCTTACTGGTCTCCCTTGAAGTCCCATTGAGATTTATAAAATAGTTTAGTTTATAAGAAGACGTGGTTTGCATATAGACGCCGGGCGGAAGCAGGGGGCAGCCTGTGTTTCTGATCCTGGTAGGGTGAAGCCTGTGAATCCCGGGGCAGAGTAAATAAGGAGGAGGTGGAGGGAGTCCATGGTGGTTCCTGAATTTGCCCGTGGTTCTACACACACACACACACACACACACACACACACACACACACACGTGCACACACTCACACACGCACAATTGAATAAAAAAAAAAGAAAAAATATTTTAAAAAAAAGAAGACATGGTTTTGTTACATATATGCCACATACCAAAATCAACAAGTTAATCAGAAAAGGCACATCTCCTTTTATTCAGCAAAACCACATAGTTCACACATTGAGTCACCATTCATAGCTATGGTGTCTTACACTGGCTTACGTTAAGAGAAAGTACTCATCACCAAAGGATCAAGTATTTACTTTCCTCTTCCACATGAATCTCAAAAAGTTAATTATATGTCTTTCATTACTGATAATCACCAAAGGACTGAATGTGGCATAGCTACTGGACACAAGAATATGGGTCCAAAACAACACTGGATGTCCTTGGAACACAGTTCTTGAGTAGGATATGATGCTGTCCAGAATGCACAGGACCACGAAGAGACTCAGGAGCAGCAGGATGGTCCGAATAGCCCTCTGCTCTGGGGACACTCTTGGAGACAGTTGGGTGGTCTGAAGATGCCGGGACTGTTTCTTGTGCCTGAGCAAGAGAACCACGATGTAGCCACTTGAGAGGAGCATAATATTTATGAGCAAGGTTTCCCTGAAGGCCCACAGAGTGGAAAACAGGTACTGACTGGAAGAACTCAATGGTGAGAGAGAGCAAGATTCAGAAACATATATAAGATTTTGTGAGGTCCAATTGGGCGTTGTAGTGATTGAGATTAACAAGTGAGTGCTCATGGATGTATAGAGGGCACACAGGAGAAGAAAGGGACACAGGATGTGACCTGGGGATCTGGATTTGAACTTCGCTAAGCAGGAGCTCTGCGGACTGAGCGTGACGGCCTGGAGGACGCTCAGCACGCTGGCGGTGCAGATGGACAGGCCCCTGAAGCACCTGTACAAATAGTTAACAGATTTGCATGTGACATCATCCCATTGCTCCCAGGAAATTAGAATGTCTTTGGCTTGTAGTATTACTATTACCAGCATGAGTAGGTGGAGCAGGGTCAGGAGACTAATGGCCAGGTCAGTTAGTCTGGGCCTGTGGCCACGAATGAACATGAGTATGTGGAAGAAAAGAAGGATGCCGTTGGAAGAGATCCCGATGCCAAACTCACAGAACAAGATATTTCTTACATCACTGTTACTATAGGGTTTGTTTCTCTTACTCATTTTATGGAGGTAGAAGCACAAGGAACTGTCTGTGGAAAAAAAAAAGCAAAAATAAATAGATAGATAGATAGATGTCTTCATCACAGCTATGACCTTGTTCATTACCATTGAGTCTCACTAGTATCCATGAGCACATGTAAGTCCAGCCTGGCTCATGCTGACTCACTGAGAGCCACACCCTCCAGAGCCATCCTCACCTGGCCATCCTAGCTCCTCCCAGGGATGTGGGAACACGTGATCACCTTGAGCCTCCCTCAGCAGCAGCAGCAGACAAGGCTTCTAGAGTACAGGTTGCCATGTATTGTGGAAAAGGTTTTCTCTTCTTCCTCATGTGTGAATTTTTCTGGTGCAAGAGCAGCATCTTGCTTGGTCCCATTTCCCTCATCTTTATTGCCAGGCATGTAATGGTGCTATAATTCTTCCACGAAGTTCAGTGAGGAGGAATGGGATGTGCAGAAGTGAGATCTTCCCAAGGAAAGATGCCCAAGCATTAGACATGCACACAAATCATTTCACATTGATGCTCTTTTATTCTATTCATTTATTGCAGACCAAGCATTATTAATGTGGTTACCATGGAAATGTTGCAAGTGGGAACTCAGCATCCAGGCTGCTTCTCATCATACATACAACCCACCATGTGCTACAAATGCAAGTTTGAGCACTCTCAGGCTGAACTCAGTCATATCTAAAGCACGTGGACAGCTGTGTGCTGAGCGACATGTACTATTGCATGTGGAATAGATAAAGTGCTCATACCAGACATGGACTGTGTCAGGCACATAATGATTGCAGTATGTGTGTTGGGTGCAGTTCCTGATGCATGAGACTCAGAGTTGATGTGGTTCTTGTTATAACTGATCAGCTCTGGCCTGGTCTGAAGTAGAGAGGACAGAAATGATGAAAACGGAGGGACCCTGGAGCAGACTCCCCTTTTCCAGAGAGGTCTGGAGGATATTTAGGTCTTTTCCTTGAGTCCCTCTAATTATACTTCTTTATATGTTTCTAGTATTATGTGAGAGTAGTGTCTGTAAGAAGAGGCCAGTTACCAAATGCTAGCTTATTCTAGTTTTTTTTTTTTTTTTCTATTTTAGCATGTGGATCAAGGTAGTGAAGAGAATTTCAATTGAAGGGGTAGATTCAGTACTGTTCTATTTTAATATTGAATTAAAAGAAAAATATTTAAACCAAGTCTGAAATGAGGGCTACATAATCTAAGATCTCATTTCTCCTTCAGATAAGAAATGGTATTTCTCCATACTCAAAAGGACCAAGCCTAGCATTTTTCTTTAGGAAAATTGATTGGTCTTCTGCCAGACTATTTCTTTTGGAATGGTTGTATTTACTTAAGTTGAACCATCATACATATGAACAGGTAATATTGTAAATTTTTCTAGTTACCTAGCATAAAAGGAAATTTCACTTGAAAATCCAGACTGTCGGGTGCAATGATTCTGAATTCATTTTGACCAGGTTTCTCTTAGTGTAGGACACAAGAGGAAACAAATGTATTAACGGTCACAAAGAGGGAATCCCGTTTAAGAATTCCAGCATCTAGAAATCTAACTGATATCCTAAAAACAGTAATTTTAGACTTTAAGGCTCTGAGTTGGAAACTTCCTAAGCACAGTATTCAGTCCTCTGGCTGAGCAAACTGTCAGTTGGAGCCCAGTCTCCCTGCGGCTCCTGAACCCTCACCCCCAGCCCAGGGCTCCTTCTCCCACAGCCTGCCAGGCCCCTCCCGCCCTGCTTCTGCTGCTGGAGCACAGCACTCACCCAGATGGACGTGGCAGGGGAGGACTGTGCACTGAGGAGAAGCTGTGCGGGTGAGCACAGGGGCGTCTTTAACTCATCTCTGCGGCCTGCAGTTTTGGTGTCTGTGGCAGGTGACAGGATTCCGTGGGGAGCACTGAGGTGCAGCAGGCCCGGTGGGACATTACCTGCCTGTTGATTTTACTTCACCCTGTCCTGCATGATAGCAATCCACAGAGGGCTGGGCTCAAACTTTTTTCTCTGCTTCCCTTGTGCACCTGCCTGAGGGATGAGAGGTGGCATCGTGGAAGCCCTAGCTTCTTTTATTCTAATCCCCAGGTATGATTATTCCAAGCCAACTTCTTCCTTGTGGGGCCTCTCCTTTGCAGGGAGAGGTTTCAGATGCTCCCTGAGTGGTCTGAGGTCCTCTCCCTGTGCTGTGTGCCAAATGGACTGTCAGACTCACATGTAACATTTGGTTCATAGGTTCCATTTTTAGTGCTGTATTCCATGATTTGCAAACTTCAGGATTCAAGCTGCATATGGCATTTAAAAGTATATTTTAGAAGGTAAAATGAATAAACAGAAGCAGAGCTGAGGCTGAGGAGAGATTGAAGCCAAGCCACCTTTCTGGGTCTGCCATTCTGGGTCCAGGGACAGGGGAGAGTAGGGTCAGAGCCCCTGTCTGCTGTACATCTCTCTTGGAGGGCCAGGACATGGCCACACTTAGAGGTCTTCTCGTGGTGTGAGCCTCTCTTCAGTCTTACAGGAGCTGTGATGAGCACCCCCAAGAACCCCTAAATCTTCCTCATGTAGCTGTGGTCATTCATGTCACTAGCTCAGCATCACAGTCACCAAACACACTGATATTTGCTCTTATTCTACACAGCTGGTTTCTCTCCAATCATTTATGAACAGGAAAAGTTCAGGGTTCTGTTGAGCCTTCCCCACCCTGATTCTCTTCCTTTTTGGTAACAACCCGAGTGTCTGACATACCTTTCTGCAGATCTTTGAACATTTCCTGTATGGTAGGACAACTTGAAGAAATGCCACTCAGTTTTGTCTGAAGACATCTATATTTCTCTTCTATTTTGCTTATAAAAAATAGATTTTACTTACTTTTACCATGTTTTTAGGTCCATGGGAAATACCAAAACCCAACTTCCTCTTCCTTACATGAGTGCCTCCTCCCTCACTACCAACATCATCCTCACCAGACTTAGATTCCTCCTCTTTTTTCTCTTGGATGGCGGGATGGGAAAATAAGACTCAGGTATACTTGCGAGCAGGAGATGGTCAGATTTCTGCAGGCAGACAGTTAGAGAAGGCCCTAGCAAAGATGGCTGCTTCCAGGTTCTTGGCCCTCACTTTCTGTGGAAAGGAAGGAAGCCCCAGTGTAACGCTGGTATTTCAAACTTCCTGCCTCAGTTAGTGGACCAATCCTTAGTGCAGGCAAGGGTGTCTGCCTATGGTCACCAGGGCAGGGATAGGCACTCCCAATAGTGCCTGACCAGCTGTCGACCCCACAGGGACATAAATGCCCAGGCTCTGAGGGGAGACAGTGAGTCCAGCTCCCAATCCCCCTCAGGCAGAGTTCTTTCTCGCTTGTTTGACAAGTGCTGTGTGTTTGGCTGAAGTGTGGCAGCGACTGTGGCTGCCTATCTTTTGATTCTTCCATCAGTAGAAAAAACGAGCTCCATCTTGAATGTACTCACGACCCCTATACAGTAACACTTGTTACTACGTTGCAGTTGCTTCTAGGAGCTCAGCTGACACAAGGAAATCTACGTGCACACACAGGCATGTGTATGTGGGTATATACTGTCCAATATGTGCACACCTTGAGTCTATATTCATCTTCATACATATATATGTAAAGCATGAATTTATACTACTGACTCTACACAAGTATCCACAGTGTTTTTCTTTCAAGTCTTCTTTTCTGATTATTCTGTTACAGTTAAATAGAAATACAGGACTGAAGGGATGGCTCAGGGATTAAGCCTCTGCCTTTCAAGCAGAAGGACCCAAGTTTGGAACCCAGATCCCACATAAAAATGCCAAGCGGAAACAGCAGTGACCTGCACTTCTGGCCCTGGAAGGCAGACTCTGGGAAATCCCAGAGTAATGCAAATAGAAGGTAGAACAATCCAGAACGACTCCCAAAGTCACCCTTGGACATCCATGGACACACAGAGTACCCTCTGATACACACACATACACAGAGAGACAACACATACACAAATAAAATCTAAAAAATAAAATGCTTTAAAAAATAGGAATATGATTGATCTTTGTAAGTTACTTTTAATTAAGACCTTGCTTCATTTACTTAACAGTTTTGTGTTCTGGAGAATATCGCATTGTGTTTTCTCCACTCGTGACCATTTTGTCTATGGTTGTTTTCTAATAACTATATTTCTTCCTTCTTTTTATTGTTTTAATATGAACAGCTATAAGATACTAAGTAGAAATAGTAAAATAGCCTTGATTGTCTTTATCTAAAGAGCAAAGCATTTAGTGGTTCACCAATGAAAACATGTTTCTTCTAAAATTTGAATGTATCACTCTTTTAAAGTTTGAATGAATTTGAGACATTCAGCTAATATGGTGCTAGGTCCATTGCTTCTCTCATCACTGAGAAAATATGTAAAAGAAGCATCTTAAGATAAAAAAGATAATTTTTGCTCCCAGTTTATGAAAAGATATAATCCATCACGACGACCCATAGCAAAGGAACAAGAACGGTGCATCATGGAGGGAAAGGCAATGGTGCATGAGCTGTCCATCATGGGGGGACGGCAAGGAGCATGAGCTGTCCATCATGGGGGGACGGCAAGGAGCATGAGCTGTCCATCATGGGGGGACGGCAAGGAGCATGAGCTGTCCATCATGGAGGTAGGGCAAGGAGCATGAGCTGTCCATCATGGAGGGAGGGCACAGAAATGTGGGCCATCCATCATGGAGAGAAGGCAGGACATAGGAGTGGGAGCAGTCAGTCCATCAGGGTACAGGAGCATGGGCAGTCTACCATGGAGGGAGGGTAGGGCACACGGGGGAGAACAGGCTATCACAGAGGGTGTTGCAGCTCACCTGCATTCTTGCTGATAAATTATTATTAAATAGCCTAAGGGAACAAAGGTTTATTTTCTCTTAGGATAGTCCAGATGCAGTTCTTAATCCAGCTTGGCAGAAGAGCCCCCTGCAATACCAACAGCTCAGGGAACTGGCCACACCATCTGCATGTAATAGCTGAGAGAGGGACAGTCCTGTATACACAAGGATGCCCCCCTTTCTCAAACAGTTCAGTCAATTTTATTCACCAGAAACTAGTCCCACCCATCATGGGCTGGGCCTTCCTCATCAACTAGATAATCTCTGCAGGTTCGTCGTGGCTTAACTACCAATTTTCTACAAATGCACCCAGAGCTCAAACCCTGGATCATCAAGTTGACACCTGTATCTAACTCTGACAGAGGGCAGGCAGGACACAGAGAAAGACCAAATGTTGGTCTTCAGCAATTTCTCCTTTTTTTCAGTCCTTAGTCCCAGAACATTTTCAGCATAGGCTCTCCCTTCATTTAAATCCCCTAACAAACACACACAGAGGATTTGTTTGGTTTCTTTAAATCCACTGAAGAAGATGATAATGATTAACCATCACAGATGGTGGTAAGAGGAGGGGTGTTGAAAAATGGGTGGAGTTAAAGCACTTAGGAAAGAAGCCTCACTCAGACAGGGAAACTCCACTAGATTGTGGATTTTTGTTTTTCTTTAGTGGTACCACCTTCGTTCCTTGCATGTTGGAATTCTGTAAATAGTTTACTCATGCATTACTCTGCTCTGTGAATTTTTACCTTTTATCGTTGTAAGATCTCCAGCTTTCTCTGATTCCCAGATAGAGACGCCAGGTCTGCCATGTATCTTGCTTGTATCATGCTTTCCATCCAACCACTGACGTGAAGCCACCACTGCTCCTCAAGTTGTGTTGTCATTACCCAGAAGAGAGTAAAGTACCACTGAGACCGAGATGTTCCCCCTGAAACCCCGAGGTTCTCTGCTTCCAGTGGGATCTTCTCACCTTCCTGCAGATGCTGAAGTACGGAATGCAAGCTGTAAGCTGGCCTTTCGACCCCCATGCAGGCTCTTCTCAGGCACAGAGGAGCGCCAGCGCCAGCCCAGGTGAGCGCTCTGTGCACTGATGCAGAAGCACAGTGGGCAGGGTGGTGTGCGGGCTCAGCCGGTCCAATCCTGTTACCCAGCTCCCAGGGTTGTATCTCCAGAACAACCGGAAGGCTTTTGCTACGCTCTTCGTGCTTTAGTTTAGTGACTCCTAACATTAATGCATGCTTCATTTGAATGCTGCAATCATGCATTTCTGGTCGGAATTCTTTGCTCTGGATCAAACTGCTTTCATTTGCTTGTTCTATCAGGGAAAATTGTCTTGTCACTTTAAAGTTTTTAAATCCATTTTTACATCTCATATAGACAGGAGCTTTTTGCTATGTGCTTTCACTAAATTGCATTGCTTGTTTTTCTATCATTTTTATAAGATAGCTGACACTGTTTTTGCATGTGAGTGGCCTTTACATTCTGGTATGAAACGAGGTTCTTTGCTTTACGAGTCAGCTTTGGGGAGTCCCGTAGGTACAAACACAGGCATGCAGCTCTTCATGAAGGCCACTGGGCTTCACCTGAATGTGACAACTTTCACTGTGGTGGTGGTATGGACATTTAACCATGTTCTCTACTTGTCAGAAAGATCCAAGGACCTCTATGCTCAGCATGATGCTAACTTGTAGGTCTTCAAATATGACTTGTATTATGTTGGCACAGTTCATTTTATTCCCATATTTTTCAAGTTTTTAAATCATTAAAAATTAATAAAATCATTAAATCATTTAAATTTTTTAATTAAGTCATTAATAAAAACAGGATTTTGCTCGTTGATTTTCCTCTATAACTTAGATGGTCATATTGTGTTTCCCTTCATTTGGTTGTATGTTGTGTTATATTGGTTGAGTTTTGTATGCTGAGCTATCTTTGCATTCTAGGGACAAATCTGCCCTGACCTAGTAGATGGTCCTTTTATTGTACTGTTGAATATTGTTTGCCCATATTTTGGTGATTATTTCCACATGAATATTAAGGATATTTGTCTATATTTTCTTTTTCCATGTTGTCTTTGGTTTTGGTATCAGTGCAATCTTGGTTTTACAATGAATTAGTAAGAACTGTCTTACTCCTCAGTGTTTCAAAAGAATTTCAAGTCTTGGTTGTTATTTACCATTGAGGCATCTGGTCCTCAGCTTTTCATGAAGGAGAGGATTTTAGATTACTCATTCAATCTCCTTATTAATTTTAAATTTGTTCAGATGTCCTGTTTCCTTGTGACTAAGAAAAACAAAGTGAAATATTCCACAATGTTAAAAATAATAAAAACATTTTAACAAATACAAAGCAAATATAAATATGAACCTAATTATCTATCTTCAAATGTTTGATGCAAAAGTTGATAGATAGAAAGGGAATTCATGATCATAACATGTTTTTAATACCTATAATGTCATAAATGGTATTTAAAAAAACAAAAGAAGTCTTAGAAAGTTTTAATAGTATTATCAAAAGACACTATTCCCTCCCTCCCTCCCTCCCTCCCTCCCTTCCTTCTTTCCTTTCTTCCTTCCTTCTTTCCTTCCTTCCTTCCTTCTTTCCTTCCTTCCTTCCTTCCTTCCTTCCTTCCTTCCTTCCTTCCTTCCTTCCTTCCTTCCTCCTTTTCTTCCTTCCTCCCTTCCTCACTCCCATCCTCCCTCCCTCCCTCTCTCTCTCTCTCTCTCTCTTTCTTTCTTTCTTCCCCAATCATACAAGTTCAATAGGTACCCTGGTCCTTTCCCTCCCTCCACCCCTCCCCAGTCCCCGTTGCACCCTCTCCCCCTTCCCCTTCCTTTCACCTCCCTACCTCCCCCTCTCCAAGTGCCTCCCTCTTTCCCCCTCCCATCCCCTGGAGCATCCCCCTATGTGAATGCCAAACTTCCCTCTGAGTCCTCTACTCCAGTGACGCGTAAGGATTCAGTGGCATAGCCTAGAGGTCTCCCCCACTCCCCCTTAATATGGGAACACTATTTTGACTGTTAATCCCTTGACTCTAAAGAGTCTACTGCCTGTGATCCATGCTAGACCCTGGGGAGGTCATCGACATGTCAGTCATTGTGCAGGCAAAGACACTTTTCTGAACACTGTTTGACACTATAACCCTAAACTGAAGAATATGCACTAGAATCTTACATCTTAGTTAAAAATAATAGCTTTATTTCCATTCCTATGATATATCAAAATAGAATACATATTGAGGCATAAAACAGGTCTTAATAAATTTTAAATGGTAAAACTCATAGTATTTTGTCTGATAAATAATTCCTTTATAATCTTTAAAAAATAATAGGAAATAGTGAAGGTGGGAGAATAAAATAAATTTACACTAAATCATAAAATATGCATATATAAAAAGGGCTTGAGAAGTGCTACCAGAAAATCTAGCAAGGTTGATTTAGGTGTAGTTCTTTCTCTGTTAAAGCAGTTCATAATCACAAGCAAGACAAAGAATGAGAAGAATTAGGGAAACATGGCTCAACCAAAAGATGGACACAGATCTTCAACCATCACTCAGAAAATAGAGATTTCTGAATTTCATTATAAATCAAATAATCATGCATTTCTAATTTAATAATGTGTAGGAGACCACAAATAAACAATAGAATCAAATTACTAAAGCCACAAATGACAGAATGATATAATAGAGAGGAAATTACATAAAGAATCCCAGGCTGGGGAGATGCAAAACAGTTAAAGTCCTTGCTGCACAAATGAAAGGCCTGAGGGGGGGGGGGGCAGATCCTCAAATCCTAAGTAAAATTCCCTGTAGGTGTCATGATCCTCCTGCATCCCCAACCCCAGAAGGTGGAGTCAGGGAATCCCTCAGGGCAAGCTGCTAGCCAGACTAGCCCTAGAAACCTAGACTCAGAAGACTCAGGTGGAAAAATGATTAGGATGATTGCCAGGGTCTAGGCTTTCACATGCACTATGCTCATGTGCATGTGTACCTGCATACACACACACAAACACATATATCCACATATGTACCCCACAAATACATACATGTAAAACTGGGAAAAGAAAAAAAAGCTGAGAAAAAATAATCACATTGAAATTTTGGGAGTTAAGATATGCGTTAACTGAAATGGAAAATTCCTTTAGTTAGAGACTCCATTTAGTAGAAAAAGAATCTGTGAACTTCAAGATGAGTCAATTGAAATGAGCTATTCAGAGAACAAAAAGAAAAGCTAATAAGCAGTACAAAGACACCTAAAGGACATGAGATAATATGGGGCATGTGCACCTATATGTCGATTCTGTGAATTCAAAAAATAGAGAAGTAGTAGAAAGCTTATTTTAAGATATCTTGGTCCAAAAAAATATATACCAGATGAGCTTAAGGAAATAGATACATCAATGCTATCAGATAATTACAAAGATTGGTTTCCAGGGAAAAATAAAAGAACAAATTAATCACCAGAAGACAAAATTTAAAAAGATATAAGAAAAAGCAAAGAAAAATGAAGCCAGGTCTCAGAAAGGAACAGCAAAGAGTAGAGTTGGAAGCACAGCACAGACATCCCCACTCTCAGGGTCCCAAAATAACAAACCCACTATAATACTGATTAATTAAACTTGCTCATTCCTCTTGACTTCTTTTATAAAAATTATCCCATCAAATCTAGCAATCAGGTAAATACAAATGTCTTCTAAGAAATTCACTGAAATTTCTTCATTCTTCTTGTAATAAGATGATAATATCGAAATATATCTATTGCCATATGATAAACTTAGTCTCCTAAATTTTAAATGCTATGTTATATAATGTGCTTGTAGAGTTTTAAGATCAGATCTCCTCATGTCCTGGGTGTGTATGTACATAAAATAGTCACGTCTGATTACTTCATATATGATAGTTGTCCCTAAAAAAGACAATGTAATTTTATAGTAAAGATGTGGTTTAACAATTTTTGCCTTGCCTTTCCGCCCGGGAAGCCGTCCATGGAAGACCCACTGCTCCTCTGGAGGTGACCTCCAATACCAATCAGGATGGAGCCAAGGGTAGTGTAGGAACAGCAAAACTGAAAACAACAACCAACCATAATTCAGAACATCAGAGACCCTAAATTAATCACCTGGAACCAGACCAGCCAAATCTCTCCCCATCCTAAAGCTCAGGGAAATTTGCAGAAGAGGGGGTGGTAAGATTGTAAGAGCCTAAAGATGGGGAGGAGCAATGATACACAAGATACTCCACCCAAGTTAGGGCCACTGTAGCCATAATTGGACTTTGCATGATCTGCACAATGACTGACATATCAATTACCCCCTAAAGTCTAGCATGGATCACAAGCACTAGGATCCTTAGAGGCAAGGGATTAACAGTCACAGTAGTGTTCCCGTGTTCCCGTACTAAAGGGAAGCACAAGAAAGGGCTCTGGACAATGCTACTGAGTCCGTACACCTCATTAGAGCGAAGGACACAGAGGGAAGTTTGACCTTCACACTAAAGGATGCTTCAGGGAATGGGAGGGGAGAAAAAGGGGGAACACTGGGAGAAAGGGAGGGAGGGGGGTGAAAGAAAGGGGAATGGGAGGGTGCAAGGAGGACTAGGGAGGGGTAGAGGGAGAGAGGGGACGGGGTACCTATTAAGTTTGTTTGATTGGAAAAAAATAAATATAATAGAAAAAAATTTTTGCTTTATAATTACAATTAAGATTTACTATTCTGGTAATCATTATAATGTAAGTAGAAAAGAATTTTCATTATTTTCCCATTAAAATATTCTCTAACATTATATTTAGAATCATAATTTTTCTAATTCATGCTTGGTGTATTACACTTTTCTAGCCTATAGTAAGATTGCTTTATCCAGGTACGTTTCATTCATGATGATATAAGGTTATTTATAAGTTAACAATTATAGTTAATCATAAAGACATAACAATCTCTTAAATTGAGGCAGGATTAGAGCAGCTATGCTGGGATGGGTCTCAAGGTCTTTGAAGGTCCCTGGAATTCCTAAAGGCCATCCCCCACTATTGGAATCCCCCCCCCAAGGAACACCCTTACTGAGGAAATGACTCCAATCCTCCCAGAGATAAGATGGGCAACTTCCCTAGGAAGGGATTATGGAGATGAGCCCTCCACGTCCAACAAACAACTTGACCTTTAGCCCTGGGCTTAAGAGCAACTGGGTTGGGCCCAATGAGAGTTAACCAACCAGAAAAAGCCTGTCCCCGGGCTTGTCTAGGTATATAAATATACCTGGCCCTGGCAGCTATCTTTGGTGCCCTAGCCTCTCATGGCGCTTTAGTGCCATGGGTCCTTTTTTAGTTCCATGCCTGTTTCTTATGGATTCCAGGAGTTCTTTCTAGCTGCCCGCTTCTCATGAGTCCTATAGCATTTGGCATGAAACTGTTTCCCATAACAAAATCTCATGTTAGTTAATAATTTTTGAGGTAGTACAAAAAATTTTAAAAGCCAAATTTTGAAGATAATCTACAGATATTGGGAACTTTTCTTGCAACAGAAAATTAGAAGGTTAAAAACATTAATGGACTAGTAAAGTCTCTATACAACAACAATATAGCTCACAGATTCTGGGGAGGTTCTACTCGGTATTGGTAACTGCTGAGGTTTTATTTTTTAGAGATTGCTTGTCTAACCAGACACAAGTATTCTCTTGTGACCATGTGCTGCTTGTTTGTTCCATATTTGATAATGTTCTGGTCTCTACAAAATTTAAAGAACTTTTACTAACTTGTGTTATAATTAATCTATAAGTTTGGCTCTGAAAGATATTAAAGTACTACAATTAACTGAAATTTTTATAAATCATTACACTTTTTCATTTCAAAATGAGATTTAAAGCTGTTTATCTTAAATCAAAAGTTTTCTTTTGTGTTTATATTATAAGGTCATGCACTTTAAAGACAAAAATTTTGGTAATGGGCCTAGATTAGAACTACAAAATCTTAAATTTCAATATGAAAGAGTCAACTTATAATATTTTCTCAGACATGACCTCTGTACATCTTAGATAAGAAATGGCCCCCCCAAGGAGGATCTTTATAATACCATCCTCCAACTAAATTTAAGACTTCCTCAGAAGTCTTAATTCTTTCCTCCATTTTATACACTTAAATTTTTTTTAAAAGAAATACAGTCAAAGATGGCTTTATAGTGACAAAACACCTTTAACATACACCTGTCCTAACCAGGCCCAGGGCTCCTCTGGAGTCGTAGGTATCTTTGTTATTTCTCCATCAACAGGCTCACCCCTGTGGATTCCCAAACATTTATTCTGCCCAGTGGAAAAATCATAGGCAGTCTTCCTGACAAGATGACAGCTCTCAGCCTACAGGGAAAAAAGGAGTTGACATGGATGCAGAACAACTCGAAGAGCCAGATCTCGACCTAAAGGAGCCAGAAATGTTTCCTTCTAGGATGGATTCCTGAACGCTGTTTGGACTGACTCTGAGAGTCTTTCAAAAACTGGACTTCAAAAGTTAGCTGTTGCTCACCATATGCTAAAGGACTTTTATTTTCAATTTAAAATTCACTATTGTGTACTCACGACATGTTTTGCTTTTGGTTCCTAAAAATGTACGATTTTCTGTTAACTTTTGCTGACATTTATCTCACCAATTGTATGTACTGTTTATTGGTCAATTATGTTTTTCTTAACATAGACACTGAGATAGAATTTATATTTGGGACAAAAATTCAGATTCGTTTAAACTCCAGAATAGATCTGGTTGGCTTGACACTTAGCGCCTAGATAAGTTATTTCTACCTATCAAAGCTAGTCTGTTAAACTTAATAGGGTAGGTCTAGATTCAAGTTTGTACAGATTGCTGGCTGCTACTAATATTGTTCTCTTTAAGAGAGCTTCAGAGCCATTATACCAACTTACAGCTCTATGTGCTTGTATAAATACTCCTCATATGTTACTTATAGGAACAGATATAAATTTTAATACTATCTTACAGCTTGATTCTCCATGTTCATTCATATTGGTGTGACAATTATTATAATAACCATTGTTATAATTCTCTTTCCAGCATCTTCAGATTAATCTCAACTTTTAAAAAATAAAAGAGAGGGAAATGCCATGTCCTCATCTAACCATATTATTCTGACAAGGTCATAATATGGAGAAATTGCTTCAAGGAAGCATTTTCTGGAAAAAGGATATGACATTGTTTAAAATAAATATGATATATGTGGGGATTATCAGGCCTAAAGCCAGCTCTCTGGCAATTGGGCAGATTGATAAGAACTCCTCCCTTTTTGCAAATTGAGTTCTGCCTCTTGTCTGCATAGATAATGGCAAGTGAAATCCTTCCTCTGGGAATTGGGTGTGCCTCCTATCTGTTCTTAGATCTCTTTTGTTTTTCTCAGGACTGGCTAGGTGTTCACCTCTCCCTACAATCCCTTTCCTATGAATTTGAGATATGTTAATACATAGAGCAAATAACACTGCTTTGAGGCATGGTCCATTCCTTCTTAGCACATAAATGTCATGCCTGCCTTTAACTTTATCTGGATATTTCATGTCTAGTCCCACACAGCAAGTACATGTCACTTCTGCCTTTTCTTTGTTAGCCAGAATGTTTATACATTGATTCTGAAGAGATTGGAGAGTAATTTCAAGAGTCCAAAAACATGGATGGGTAAAATTCCCTCAAATATGACTCTTGCTGAACTAATTCAGAAATTCAACAGATATGAGATTATGCCATCTGTTCACAAGAATCAGCACATAATTATTTTTCATTAAGTACGTAAGTTATTAGAAAGTAGAAAGAAAATTAATCCTTATATAGTTCCTACCATTATGACTAAATATAGGCCAGCTTATATAATAGCAGCTAGAATTTGGTATTCTCCAAAAGGAAAAATTAATATATGGCATGTGCCCCATCCAATAGATTCATCTTTGCCATTTACAAAAATATGTAATAGATAAGGCACGTGTATAGTTAATTGTAATGAAAAACATGTTCCTTATTGAAATCTAAAGGAGCTCAACCTCCTTGGTGTATCTTAACTAAATTCCAAAAATAGTCTTTATCAAAACAATGACGGCAGGGTGGACCTAGATTCTGTGGCTATTTGGTGGAGCATTATAGATTAGAGAGGTTTGGCGATACTGGGTGAATGGTCCTGTTTGTGCCTTTTCCCTCAAGTAATGGGTTAGGTTTTTGAAGGTTGTTTATTCAAAAGATGGTTCGGCTGAGCACATGGAATAGGAGGCTGGGAGGGTGCGTGTGTCTTTGTTTTCCTCTGTTTGTAGGTGTAGGGATACATTCTTTGCACCCTAGATTTTCCTATGTAAGCTCTGCTGAATACTTCAATAAACGGGTTCAGATTCATTCAACCTGGAGCTGTCTGTCTGTTCTCCATATCCACTGACTCCTTGTCCACCTTACCGGACCTGGATCCAGGCCGCGGCTGGACCATGGCAGAACTTAATGTTCCAAATGGTTTCACAACCTCCACACACAGCACTACCTACAGGGGACCAAGGTTCAAAGGTGGCTGTGGGAGCGTCTGACATCCAACCAGAAAGGGTCTTCTGCCACTACTTTTGCCATCCCTTGTAGAAAGAGGGGCACTCTTACATGTTGGGAGGACAGAAAGGGAGGAAACCCAGACAGAACACTGGGGAGGAGGGACTTTTGGAGCCTATTAACTAGCTCATTAGGGATCTAAATCCTTTTATAACGGATTTGTAAGTCATTTTCGATGACCCCGTTCACTTTCTATTTGGGTTTGCCACATGGCAGGAAAAGCCTCGTCGTCACCACTTTCATTTCGAGCTGCTCTGAGCTGCTGCTTTGAGCTGCTGCTGGCCTCTGCAGGCAGCACATTAAGGGAGACCAGCAGCAAGTCATCTTCAATTTGAAGCGGTTTTGAATTGTAGGAGCAGCAGGGCCAAGGCCGTACCGGTGTGCAAGTTAGGCCGTACCGGTGTGCTGGTTAATTTTTGCTGTCAGTTCACTGGGGTCTAGAATTAAACGAGACATGCTTCTGGGAGATCCCCCCACCAAGAGGACCAGCCTGGAAGTTGTGATCTCAACAGAGCAGAGGAGAGACAAGGGTCCAGGCGCTTCCTCAGCCCCATGGCCGCAGCCCTCTATAAGCTCCAGAAGGATTGAAGGTGGCAGGGGCTCTGTGAAATGCTCAGGGCTGGGGGGAGGTTGGCCTTCACTTCAAAGTGTGTCAGGGAAAGTGAAAAGGTGGTGTGTGTGGGGGGGGCAGACTCACTGGTGAGGGGACAGCTTGCAAGGACAGCAGGGGTTGGGGGGGAGACAGACTCACTGGTGATGTGAGAGCTTGCAAGGACAGTGGAAGTTTCCTAGTGTCTTAAGAGATGAGAGCTGTCAGTCTTACCTCCCTGCCCACCCACTACATGTTACAGGAGAAGGCGCTAAGGGTATCCATGAAACAATGTCTCCAACAAAGAACTGAGCAAGACCCAGGGTGGAAAAGTATAGATTTATTAAAAGTGTATGGGCTCACACACTAAAGTGCTTGTCACATAAGCTTGACACTGGAGCATGATTCCCCAGAACCTGCATGTCATGGTTAGTTACAGGTATCAACTTGATAATTGGAGGCTCAAGCTCTGGGCACATTTTTGAAGAATTAGTATTTGAGTCAAGCCCAGAACAAGCCTGCAGGATATTATCTAAAAGAAAGGGAAGACCCAGTCCTTAGTGGGTAGGACTATTCCCTGGACAGGTAAGATGGGGGAAGCCAACTCAGTAAAGACTGGCATTCTTTGGCATAGCTAGACAGACACATTGTCTCGAAAGTGAGGTTTGCCCTTCTCTCAACAGTCCTGTAGATTTGGTGTTGCCAGTTCTTTTGGCCCCTGGTACTGGTGTGGAGTCTCCACCAAGCTGGATTAAGAGCTGTAACTGAACAGTCCTAGACCAGAATAAACCCCTTATTCTCGAAAGCCATGTGCTCCTGAATTTATCAGCAACAATGCAAGCAACCTGCAACAGCACCTAACAAAGCTAGAGGCACAGGTGTAGGCCTGATAGACAAAAGGATGGGGAGGTAGAGACGGGATCTCAGGGCTCCTTGACCCCTCAGGATAGCTCTGGTCTGAGAGTTCCAGGCCAGTGAGAAACCTGAGTCAAAAACAAACAAACAACAACAAAAATCCAAGGACAGTTTGTCAGAGAGCAGGGTGGGCATGCAACCCCGGAGCCCTCACTGCAGCAGTCACTGGTCAGGCCCAATCCTTGACGAGGCTCAGAGAATGCCTCCCCTAGTCCCGTCACCAGGACTCAGGGCTGGGTCCCCCCCCCCACAGGCTGGACCCCAAGACGCATGTGCTAGCATGGCACAGCACTAAGAATGGTGGCCACTGAATGCCAGGGTCAGTCCTTGGGGCTTCTTGGATCTGAGAGGGCAGGTCTGTGCAGGAAGGCTCTGCTTTGCTGAGAGGCGACCACCCAAGGAGGAGACCTGGCATTTCACATCGTCTTGATGAATGAAAACCTTAACAGCACAGGGAGCGAGCCAAGTCTGAGACCCTGGCCACTGGAGAGGTCAGCGGGCTGCTGGTCTCCACTTGGAGAGCAGGTGGAGAGCCATGCCATGGGGGGGGGGAGGTGCACAATCAGAAACTGGCACAGACTTCCTGGCTTGTCTAGAAGGCCTGTGCACATAATAGGAAAACGTTGTGCGCATTCTTTGCCACCGTTTAAAAAAGCTTTCTGACATGGGACCTTCCAGGCATGAGCTCAGTGTGCGGTGAAGTAGAGGCTCTTGAAAGCATACAACTGCTTTCTGGAAGTGGCTGGAAAGTGAGTTGCTAGATTACTTGTGGAGACCCCAGGAGCAATGCTTGTCAACAGGTGGAGGAACAGGGAGGTCACAGAAGAGTGGAGGCAGCTGAGTCTCACAGCTCCCGACTTGCCTGGACTCAGCTCACCATCCATCTGCACTGTTCCCTCAGCCCCACTGGAGGATTTCTGCCTATAAAGTGCATGACAGCTTAAATATGAAGCATCCGGGCCCTTTATACCAAACAGTATCTATTCAGTGCCAACTGCTTATTCAAATACCGATACCTTCTCTCCAACACATGGAATCTTGTGCTTAATCCAAGCAGAGAAAGTCCCAAGAACCTGTGCTGTGAGCCACATCAGCGAACAGTGGTGTGCCAAGAAACCATGTGCCTGTGCGTTCTCATAGGTGTGGACTCACTGCCTGTCCTGGTTGTGGCTGGCAGGTGCCACATATGCAGTACTTTGTGTCCCTGATGCTTGGGCCTGTCCAGCTATCCTGAACGCATGCAATGAGCATGATGAAGGATGAATTCAGCTTTTGTTCTTGCTTTTGATGTGCAAAGTTGCATCTGAAGAAGGTGCAAGGGCACCAGCAGGCCTGTCTACCACCACATTTGAGCTCTTCACAAAGGTTCACAGATCTCTACCTCTGCACCTCAGACTGCAACTTCCTCAGGTTCCATGTGGGCGCTCAAGCTTTTCCCTGGTGGTTCCTGGCCCTTCTGCAGCAGGGGCGTCTGCAGCTCAGGATGCCTCTCCTGGAGCATGCTCTGAGCCACTTCTAACCACACATGGGGCCACAGAAGTAGGGACACTGGCTGGGAAACAGTATGTTGGTGGACCTGCATTTTTATTAGGTTCCAGAAAGTTCTGCCACCCGCCTTTCTCATGTGCTGCGAAGGAAGCCACCTGCCATGCTGGGAGCCAATCAGAGTGAGGCCCATACAGCAAGAAGCCAAGAACCATTGAAGACCTGAGGCCTCAATCCTGCAGCCACAGGCCCAACCTAGAGCCCAGCTAAGAGACTGGCCGAGCCCGAGCTCACCCTGAGACAGAGACCAACCTGGGGAAACCTCAGCCAATCTCCTGAGCACTAGCACCTTGCAGCGTGTTTGTTTCAAGCTGCTAAGTGCTGTTATTTTTTAAATACTTAAAAAAAATCTTTTTGTGTGCATAGGTGTGTACATATATGTCTCTATCAGAAGCACTGTGTGCGCCTGTCATAGTTCAAGGATGATACTGGGAATCATCGTGGGTTGCTCTACCTCCTTTTTGCATTGCCTTCCAAGGCTGGAAGTGTAGGCAGTCACCATTTCTGCCCAGCATTTTTACATGGGATCCAGGATTTGAATTCAAGATCCTTCTGCTTTCAGGGAAGAGACATAACCCCTGAGCCATCTCTCCAGTTCCTATGGTTATTTTTTATATAATAATGACTAATACAGATGAGGCACTACTACTTCACTGCCTGAAATCTGCGAGCAGTTAAATTCACAAGGGTTCCTTCTCTTTGATAGGAATATGTAAAGCGCCACCTAGTGTAAAGTGGTGCACAGGACAGCATCTGTGAAGAAAGAAAATCCCATTTTATGTGACAAGCGTGAAGGCTGCAATCAGTTTGGATCTGAACTCTTCCTGGAAAAGGAAGGCACAGTGTGCACAGGGGGCCCACTGCTGTCCTTGGAGCCCCTTACAGATTAAGGCCAAAGCCTGAGACCTCGGGGATTGTGTTTAAATAGAGATATCTCATGTATGAGCTGTCTCTCTGGCCGATGCCCAAACTAGGACAGCTCTGGTTTCATCTCCTTCCAATCAAAGCTCTTGCATCCTGAATATCTGTCCATACCCTTAGCGGCCCATTATGTGGCCACCAGAAACAAAGCCTGTGGAAGCAGCGGCGGAGTCTGCATGGCTGTGACCAGAGGCTTTGGGCCCTGCCCGTCTGCCTGCCTCTTCCTGTGTCTGTGATTCTTCCCGTTCTCTTTATTTCTCAGTCTCAGAACGTCACAGGTCACCACAATGGACACAATATACTTAAGAGATTTGTAAGAGGGGATAACAGTTTTGTGTCCCCTTTGGGAAGAACCTTCCCCACCTCCCTGCTTAACTGCATTGTCATTACGAAGATGATGAAAGAGCAAGCCTGCTTTGAACACAAAACAGAACCTGCAAATTAAAATGGTTTCACTAGGATCCTCAATGAACTTTACTAGTATCTTCTAGGAATTTCATAATGAATTTTTCATAACTCTATTTCCTTACATTAAAAATATTTTAACCTGGCAGAGCGACTGGAGCCTATAATCCCAGTCTACTTGGGAGGCTAAAGCAAGAAGGCCACAAATTTAAGGCCAGCCAGAGCAACTTGGCAAGACCCCATCTAGAACTAAAATAAGGGGTTGGGAATGCAGGTCCTGCCTCAGCACTGGCCCAAACACCGGTCTCAATGAATAAGGTTCAATCCCTGGTTCCACAAGAAAGTAAACCAAAGTTAGTATGCTTCTATCAAAAGACAAGCAGAGTATTAGGTAGAAACTGCATTTCCTTTTAATGGAGAGCTTTGTTCACAGCCCTTTCTCACCTGACTGCAGCTCTAACACTGTGCTGCCCACAATGAGTTGCTGTTAAAATAGATGAAAACCATCAAAAACTGGTCATTCACTTAGACATCACACAGGGAGTCACAGGGTGCAGAACGCATCTCCCGAATGTTGAAAACCAGGAACCTAGAGCACGCCGCAAACATGGAAGCTGTGGGAATGAAGCGGAATGGTCCACTCAGCATTCCTGGAGGAAGAGGTTTCAACTTGTATTTAATTTCCCAAAGAGTATTAATCTATGAGGAGGAATACAATACATCAAAATAAATCAGCTTATATACAAACATTCCTCAATAGTGACTTTCAGTTGCTGAGAATATTCAGCACATTAATTTAGAGGCAAAATTCAGATAATCAGAGAAGGAACTTTTGGCAGCAGTGATGTTCACCGATACTTTTATGAGAACACGTGGACACTCTCCCTATTCAGTGTATATGGCAAACAGCCAAGACCCTGATAATCAAAGTAAGTTATTTTGTACATTACAGCACACAAAACAGCGGGAAAGACACTTTCACAGAAGGTAACAAAAGGCATTGTGCAAAAGGTCCACAACCCTATAAAGTGGGAGGACCTGAACCCAGCGCCTGTGACTTCAGGAGCTTGACCCCTGCTCTTTGGCTGTAGAGGCCTGGGTGGAAGCCGCTGCCTCCATCCGTTCTGCTGTCTTCTCCTCTTCTGCCTCCTCTTCCTCCTCCTCGTCATCTTGTGGGTAGAGGTCTGGGTATTTCTGCATGCACTCCTGCATGGCCCGGAACTGGTCTACACAGTCTGATCCCTTGATGTCCTCCGTGCTATAGTGGAAGCAGGAGAAGGCAGACTTAAACTGCTCCCCACAAGGACCACTGGCCATCCCTCCAAGGCACGGGCAGTTCCAGTTAATGTCTCCATTTGGCAGTATCAACCCTGGAACAGGAAGACAGGCAAGAAAAGGTGAGATACGTTGTCTATGACACGCAAAGCCAGCCCCTCAGCGCGGGGCTAGAGACAGGCTCCACGATTTGATCAGATGCTCAGCACAAACCCAGCAATCCCTGGCTGAGCGAGACTGGAGCAGCCACAGGCATCCTAGGAAGCACTGACAGTACACCCGGTGCCAGGAGGCCAAGCTCCGCCTACAGATTGAGTCATTCAAGCCACAGTGATCACTGAGATGAGCGGGGAGCCTTTGGGAAAGCAGATCCTTTAAGCAGCTGAAGCTCTGGTCTTCCAGCCAGCCCTGCTTCCCGGGCCCTAGTGCCAGCTCTGCAGTCTGGCAGCTGGCAAGAAGGAAGAGGATGATCTTTATGCACTGATACGCACTTGCCATACAGTGAAACCAAGCAGCTACCACAACAGTGTGACAGCTGCTTATGAAGACAAGCACTGGGGTACAGTGCAGGGCCAGTGGGTGCCGCGCAGCCTCGAGTTCAATCACCAACCCTCGAAAGACAATCAACCAAAACCAATCTTAAGCTACTTATTGTAGATGTGTCTGGAAGTTCAGTTATAGATGGTTTTCAGTTTGAATATTACATTGCCCTCTTCCTTTTGAATTTTGGCTTTCTTTGTACTTTGTTCACATGTAAAAAGAACCTTCTAGTTTTCTAAAATGGTTTGAAGCTCCACTTTCAGCTTAAGATATACACAGAAATGTGGGTTATAAAGAAGCTTCTATCTGCGTCTTCCTCTGAGCACCTCCAAGGGCTGGAGCTGCAGCACTTGCCTAACACATGCAGGGCCCAGCACAAGCCTAAGAACTGAAAAAGGGCAAGGGGAGAGCTTCTAACACGCTCACTGAAGTGACATGTGAACTCACCCCATGGAAATATCCAGGCATGACATTCTGAGCTAGCGTTCAAAGTTTCTCAGCTGCAGCTCTGAAAGCTTTGCTATCTATTGATCTCATGCTACTGCTTCTAACTTCCGAAATGGGGGCGGTGAGAAAGAGTGGCTGATGCTGTCCCTTGGCAGGAGCCAAGTGAGGGCCACAGCCAGGACTCACATATTGCTGTGGCCAAAGTCTTTCCACTACATCCACCTCTGGAGAATCTGAAATTCCTGCAGGGCTCACCCCAGAGGCTCCAATGTCTACCTACAACATTCCCAAGAGAAACTACATGGACATTTAAAAGCCACATCTAGAAGCCAGGTAGGATGGCACGTGCCTGCAATTCCAGCCTCAGTAGGTGAGACATGGATATTAAGTGTGAGGCCAGCTGGGCTATGCCAGAGTGAAACCTTGTTTTTTTAAAAAGGCCAGCTGTACAGAAGTCCCATTTCCTTACTCTCAGTAAAGGAGAGCTAGAGACAGCCCAGCAGGGGACACATGGTACCAAAGTGTATTAGGGACACAATATAAATCTATAAGATGGCAGCTTTGGCAGTGAAAGTCCCGATGTTCATTTGAAACACAAGGAGGCAAAACAAAGCCTCGCGCGTCCCCAGAGTCTCAGTTAATGGACTCTGCTCAGCTCATTTGGACCTAAAGATAACATGAAAGATCAGCAGTAACCTGGGATTTATTTGTCTTTACTAAAAAGGGTTGATTCAAGATCACTCCTGTGGCTATCATTCTCCACACTCTAGCACTTCCCATCCCAAGAATTCCATATGCTCCCCAGCTTTGCTCTACCCCCCCAGGTACAGTAGAGTCGACAGGTGAGGCTTTGGGTCACAGCTGAAATTCCAGCCAAGAGCCGTTACTCCAGCGCTGGCTGCTTCAAGCTCTTCAACCTCACAGTATGCACTGAAGTACTTGTTAGTTACCGCAGCCGATGTTTCAATGGCTTGACTGGAGAACAGGGTTCCCTGCCAGCACTGCACGACTTCCTTTGACAGGCCAGAGAAGTGTGGGAGAGGCACAGCAGCCCAAAGCTGTCGAAGGCACCCTGGGCCCACTTATCCGTCCTGGCACAGTGCGACAGCTCTGCCTAGCTCAGCTGGGCCTGCTGCTGGAAACTGCAGCAACCCTGTCACACCAGGTGTTCCTGGGAGCTCTTAAAGGAACAACTGCCATCTGTGAACACAATTGATGGACGTGGTTCACTTGACAGAGATTCTCCTTCCCACACCTCTGTAACTACTGTGAAATTCACAATTGGTTGAAGTCAGTGAGCACTTAGGAAAGAAGAGTCAGAAATGCCTAGTGGGGAAAACTGCTGCTCGGCGGCTTGGTACAGCCACAGCCCGACCTCTTAGAGGGAGACAGAGCGACTGTGGGCTGGACAGCTGGCTGCGACAAGGTGGCACTCACTCAAAGCGGGAAAGGCTCTCAACACTGAGCCTCCCATGACATGTCTCACCGTGTTCCTCGTATGGATCGCTGGGGTCATCAGCCACTAGTTCCGCACTGCTGGGAGTTTCATGGTCCTCTTTGGTCACAAATATGATTCGATCCTTCCCTAAGGTTTAGAGAAGAGAAAGACAAGTTTCACTTTACAGTCGTGATTCCAAAGACTGCCCCAGTGCCGCCCCCATGTGAGGAGTCTTCTCATCTCTCCCTAGATTGCACTCTGGCTCTGGATGACAGTCTAGCAGCCACTCCTGCTTGGAGCCTGGGCTGGAGCCAAGGCCCAGTGGTCGGTGAGGAGAAAGGCATTATCAGACATGTGAGAGCAAAATGTAGACTACCTGCAGTGAAAAAGACCGTTCAAGGGATGCAGGAGGGGGTGTCTCCACAGGCCACACCTACACAGGACACCCCATCAGCAGGCAGTAACTATAACTAGGCCTTGGCATATGCAGGACCTGGCCCTCTGTCACCTGTGATCTTGCTCAGAGGCATTATCAGCACCTCACAGGGTACCTCTGAGCTTCTCCGAGCACTTCTCTCACGTGCCGAGGGAAACATCTGAACAAGTCCACTGTGTCATGCTGGAATGCTCCGTGCCCTTGGAAACTCCTACCACTCTTCAAAACACTCAAAAGCAATCTGCATAACTGTTCAATGCTACAGAAAACAGCGGATACAAGGGTCTTGGTTCAGCTCTGACCACGCTGTGCCATAGGAAAACCTGTTTGGCACAGCTTGTAGCTAAGGCTCAGACACATGTCCAAAAGGGAAAAGGTTGCAAATCTGGGCAAGTTCCAGAGACACCTGGGGTCTTGTGATGCCCAGAGGCCAGGCTGTGCCTGTCAAGGTTGTATCGCTGGCACATTCACATGGGACTATGATACCCACAGAGGGCAGAATTCAGCCAAAGAAAGTCTCCCAGAGAGCACTGCAGGGTCTTCCATGGCGTCAAGCCCTTGTGTGTGCACTTCTGGACTCTTCCCTTGCGCACCCTTCATGGTGCTTCACAACGTTAAGGGACAGGAACGTGCATCCTGTGTGATACCTTTACACTCCACTATGCAGAGCAGGTATTACCCAGTCTCCTCTGCACACACAGAGCCACAGCAGCTAAGAAACAGGCCTATGGGAAGCAGCCCTGCTCTGAAGGATCTAGCCTGCACACTGCTGCATGTCCGTCCAGCAGGCCTGGGCTTTCTGGAGGGCTTATAAGCAGATACAGGGGATTGGGAGTAGAGGCCTAGACTGCATGTGTAAGGCCACATTCCACCTCCAGCACACACACACACACACACACAAGCTGAAAAAAAAAGATGCAAGCACTGGTACAAAATCAATGTTCACTTACTTCTTAAACCATTCTTAACATTTTATTGATTATTGGGGTGGGGGATGCGTAGGTGAGAGGACAACTTCTGGAATCAGCTCCCTCCACCCACCTTTGGGTGGGTTCAGGGATAGAACTCAAGTTGTCAGGTTTGTGCACAAGCTCCCTTAGCTAGAGTTACTCCAATGGCCCTGACTTCCCACTTTAATTTCTTTGAAATACGGTCTCCTGTGTAGCTCAGGCTGGTCTCAAACTCGTGATCCTTCTGCCTCAAGCTCCTAAGTCCTGGGGACTGCAGGTAAGGAAGGGGTTGAGTTTGATATATCTGACTGCTCAGGACTTTCACATTCAATCTAACTACTTAGAGATGTAAGTAACTCCCCAGTATTTAGAAAATTCAACTCAAACCCTGGCTAAGCTCATGCTCCATGCCAGCGTCCTTTCTACAGTGTGAGAGGCAGAGACCCACAGATCAAGACCCCCGTTTCAGCCAGGAGGAGTGACACACATCCACAATCCCAGCCCTCGGGAGGCTGAGGCAGGATTGCCGTCAGTTCCGTATCAGCCTGGGTGACCCGGCAAGTCCAAAACAGCCAGGGTCTACAGAAAGATGCTCGCTCAGGACAACAGAAAGACTGGAGATGAGGGAGCACTTCTGTCTGTGAGGAACCACACACAGCTTCCCTGACAGTTAAACAAAACATACTCCAACAGCTCCTGCCTGGTGTGGATTTGGGGAGGGGAGCGTCGCAGGACTACAGGACAGGAATGGTGAGGAAGATGTCTCCCCAGACAGGAATCTGAGAGTGAGGTCTGGAGCTAGGTCTTTGAAAAAGGACCCACAGAGGGGCTGGGAGCGAGCTAGGCTGCTAGAATGCTGCCGAGCATATACACGGTCCTGGTTTGATTGGCCCCAGCACTACACAGAACTAAGCTGTAATCCTACTAAGTAACAAGAGGCAGTATCAGAAGTTCAAGGTTACCCCCAGCTACATATGGAGTCTGAGGCCAGCCTGGGCTATAGAAAATGCCAGGCAGGGCACATTCCGTATTATAAAGTGAAAACTAAAGGAACAGTGTGGTGTTGACAGAAATGTGGGCAACACAAGACCACAAAGTGAGGCTGTGCCCTGAATGCCACGCTGAGGCCTTTCACTTGGAGACTGGGTGGTGGATGGAGCTCCAAAGTAAACATGTGCAGGCAACAATTACCTAGAACAGAGGACCTGATTACCCACGGTGTACCAGGCCTTCTGCTGGCTTCGCAGGAGATGGGCAAGACATATGACACAAAAATGATCACTTTGGAAGAGTTTAAGATGTGAACGATGCGAAGGACCAGGAAGGTCTCCAAGGTGGCAGTGAGCTGGACCTTAGAAGCTAAGGAATTAGTCATGGAAAGAGCTGGAGGGAGGAATAGCCAGAGTGGCTGAGCCACGGAGGGCAGGTGGTAAAAGATTGGTTATCTAAGCCCCTAGACAGCATGACAAAGAAAAACGATGGAAGCCTAAAAGTGAGTGGTTTAAACCCTCATCCCTAAATAGCCAGGGCTGAATGATGCAGTCGGCAGCAAAGAGATGCTAGAGAAGCCGAGGGCTAAAAACTCTCCCAAAGGGAAGGATGGTGGTGAGCGCCATCACCTCCTTACCCAAGGTTCCACACCGACCTGCCAACTGAACAAGGGCAACTGGAGGGTACAAAAGACAAGGTAAGAGATCAACTGATTAACGAAGTGGTGGGTCTGAATAAAAATAGTACTCAAAAGAGAGATCAGTGAACTATGACCCTGGGGAGGAAATGGTGATTCTAGAAGCAGGTGATAGTACTGGGAAAAAGGTTGGGCAGTGTCGACTCAAGAGTCTAGACTGAAGTACATGACCCTGGGTGCGTCGCCTCCTCCAGAGATTGACTCGTAAATTCTAAGGATTTCACCATTGCCCTCTTCTGGCGCTGAGAACTCGTCGGAGGCCTGAATGAATGGAGCCAGGCACCTCCATTTGCAAGACAGGAAATGTGGCCTGGAGGGACTGGCGCTGCTCAGGGACAAGATGATTGGCGACGGGATTTTGACACGGACCTGAATGGTCTGGACTCCTCTGGGTGTTGGGGACCGAGGTAACGGAGGAAACGGAAGCGGCGGATCCCGTCTCTGCCCGGTGGGAAGGAGGGGAGTACTACCACCACTACGACCTAGCAAAGTGGCCCGAACTGGATGCTGCCGCTCTCACGATGAAGCTGGTCTCTGGTTTGGGCCAAGTCACGGGGTTTTAGCTTGCTGTATGAGAAACCGTGGACAACAGCAGAACCTGAGTGTAAAGTCCTGCGAGACCACCGAGGAAGCGCTATCAGATTCAAACAGTGCCTGGTCTGCAGCAGAAACTCGACAAACGACCCCTCGGCGGTACCGCCAACAGTCAATACCACCCTGGCTCGGGGGGCGCGTTTCCGAGCTGCGCAACCAGGAAACACGTGCCGTGTGCTGGGCGCCCGCGATCAATTGCTACCTAATCCCGCCAGGAACCAGATCTACACGCTCCGCACCTCGGGCCTCCGCGGCCAGTCGGCGCGTCTCCCACGTGAGGCGCCTCTGCGCTCTGGGTTCGAGTTTCGCTATGACCTTGGGTAGCCCCGATCCTCACGGATCCTCGGCTCTCTCCTCGGCGCAGCGGCGCCGTCGATCCCGCCCCCGCGGGCCCCGCGGCGGGCACGGCCGGGCTGCCCGCGCCGGCAGGGGGTGGAGGCACCGCGGCCTGCGGGGATGAACGCGCCGCGCGTCTCCCGCAGGCCCCCGCGGGCCGGTCTCCATGGCACCCGCTACTTACCTTCCTGCCGGCAGTAGGCCATGGCTGCCGCGGCGCCGCCCTCTCGCACCGGTGGCGGCGGGAGCGGGTACTCGGTCGCGGACTGACCTCCCTCTCCTCAGGCTCGGCGGGCGGCTTTGAGGCCCGCGCGGACCCGCCCCCTCCAGGCCTGCCCGCCGCGCGCCTGCCTCCGCGCCTCGAGCACCGGCGTCGCTCCGCGGGCCCAGACTACATTTTCCAGCAGCCCGCGCGCCCCGCGGCCTCGCTCCGGGCTTTAGGAACTACATTTCCCAGAAGCCTCTGGGCGCAGGCGCACCAACGGAGTCCAGCGGACGTCGCAGTGCTGTGACGACAGCTCCCGCCCTGGACTGCATGTCCCACGTGGCCTTGCGGCGCTCATGCGCAGATAAACTCGGCTCCCTGCGGGGCGGTAACCTGTAAATCGTAGTCGGTCCTGGATTCCACGCGGAGTTTTGCAAGTCTGTAGCCGGCAGGAGGCCACCCTGTCACTCCTCTCTCCGATCGTCGGCCCGCTTCCTAGCAGAGCAGAGCGACGCGGAGCCCACCATGGCCGCGAACGTGAGTGTCTCCCGGCCTGCGGGCCACACCCAGGCTCCCTCACCCGGGCCGCGTCGGACCTGTGGCGATCCGACCTTCGCGGGTGTGGTGGCCACGGAGCTCCCTGTGCCCGTGAGTCCGTCCAGCTCGTGCCCTGGGCAGACTCCTGTTCCCGCGCTTCCCTTCCACCCGGTCCTCAGGCCGCGCGCTGGTGCGATGGAGACGAGGGGCTGCTCTCCGCAGCGGGGGGCTCGTGCGCGACGCCTCGCATCCCACTCGCGGTACCCGTCTGGGGAAGGTGCTGAGCAGACTAGGCTTCTGAGACCTGGAATTTGGGAGCCAGACGGGACCTCAGAGAACTGACCAGTCCACGGGGAGAGCGGAAGGCGGTTCCCGCTCCGGCGGAGCTGTCCAGCGAAGGGCCAAGGGGCTCTCCCTACGGACAGTGTTCTCCCGCCCCAAGGGGTGTGGCATTGCGGCTGTGAAGCTGCAGGCTGAGATTTGGGATTCCCAAGAGAGCAGTTCCCGGCCGCCAGGCTCGTCCCGCGCAGGTTTACTTAGGGGCTGTGCGGAGCACCGTTCCGGCCAAGCCTTTGGCCTTTTCCCTCTGCAGCCAGTCCATTCAACAAACCGAGCAGCACCACCTAGCAGGCCACTGGGTGTGGGAGAAGCGGGTGACTCACCACTGTGAACCAACTCGAGAATGCTGCCAGCTCTAGGACGGGCCCTCCCTCCCTGTGTGGTGGCCTATACTTGCCGCCTCCCTCCTGCCTGTTACACCCGCTTTCCAAGCCCCACCTCACCAAGTCTCCTCCCAGACTCCCACACCTCCTGGGAGACCAGAGTTTGTATCACCCACTACCCTGGCAAGCTGTGCCTTGCAGTACAGCAGGAGTACTGCAAGCTGTCTCCAGAAAGACCTCTAACTCGGCCTGCCAGACGCGAGAGTCAGCAGGTCAGCTTACTTCGAGCAGGTGACCTGCCATCCTCCTCCTCCTTTCCATATTTTACATTCCTCAGCAGGAAACACCTGCCAAGCTGGTAGAGCTCATATAGCAGGGAAGGTGCTGAGCAGGGTAGGCTTTTGGAGGAGACACATTCAGTGTCTTCTCTTCGAGCTCTAAGTTCATTCTCTGGTGGGATCAGTTGCTCTGAAGTTTAGGAAAACTAAACTTCTTGCTTGGCACAGAGCCTGGTGCATGGGATAAATAATGCCGTCTTCATAGGCCAGCACTCACATCCTGGTGGGCAGAGACCTCTCGGATGTGCTGAGGTCTAAGCCCTCATAGCAATGAACACAGACAAGCCCTGATGCCCCAGTTGTCCAGAGCCTTTGTCCAACCATTGCCGTTTACTTTCCTGGGAAGACCTGAACCCAGTCACATCTGATGGGATAGTGACCACACACCGGAGGCTTCTGCTTAAGCCCAGCCTGGGGCACCAGTGCACTTAGTGATCTTACTTACAGGGAGCATGGGTGACAGTCCTTGAAAAGCCACACAAATGAAGCCCCGCCCTTCAAGCTCTCTGTGCTCCAGCATCTTCAACAGTTGGGCAGGACTGTGTACAGCTGGGGAAGGGCAAGGGGAGGAGGTCAGTGGCTGATCTCGGGCGAGGAGCTAATTATCCTTTTCCACTCAAGTCTGGGTGGGAATATCAGTGGGCTCCTGCTAGTGTGTACCCTGCTGCTGGCTGGATGCCATGGGGCGCTGTCCTCCAGACGTGGCACACCCATTACCATCTTGAAATCAGAGCAGGTCTCCCTTCTTGCCACTGTGTGTGCCTGGCTCCCAGTGTTCAACTGGCATTACACTGCCCCAGCAAGGATGACAGGAAAGCAGAGGGCCGCCCAGCTTTGAGCCCTCATCTGCCACTCAGAGTCTGTGATAGGCAGATGTCCTAATCACTGAGCTTTGATTTCCTTATCTGTGAAATGGGACATGGTAGTGCATGTGCTCTTGAGCTGGCCTAGACTGGCCTATGACACATGCATGTGTATGGCTGATGTCATGACGGATCGCTGATGGTCTCCTTGCTTGGGGAGTTTCTCACTAGGGTGTCAGATGTATCCTTCTGGATGAACTAGAAGGCTGGTATCCCACAGGCCTGAGCTTCAGCCAGGCACAGAACATGGTGGCAGCCTTGCTCACCAACCTCGGTGCAAATTCCCCCTCTAACTCTCAGTGCCCACCTGAAAGCCACTCTGTGCAGCTCTTGGCTTTGGTTGGCACATGCAGCCCAAGGGCAACCCCAGCTGCAGTTAGAGAAATCTGATTGTGTTCCTATTACTATAACTCCCCTGTGGTGCCTCCTCATACCTATGGTTATCACCCCCTTTTTCCTGTGAGGCAGTGGGGGGCTCAAGAGGGTTTCAGATGCTAGTGGGTAGCAGAGTCAAGAGTCACATCCAGTCCTCTGTCCTTGGTGGGCAGTGGACATACTTCAGATCACAGCGGGCTGGGCTGTTCTACTGACCTGTAGGAGACCTGTGGGAAGCTGCCTGGGCATGCCTATCGGCACCATCTTTCTCCAGCTTTACACAGCCAGAGCCTCTCCCTGCTCCACACCATTGCTCCCACAGTTCTCTTGGGGGCCCCATTCTCCGGGGTCTGCCTCTACACACACTCACTGCAACCTCTTTCAGGGAGCCTGCCTTGCTACCCCAGCTCGGGACCCACCTCTCACTGGATGCACCACTCAACCTCCATGTATTGCTTACAGCTCTGACTCACTGCCCCAAAGGCCATCTAAGCCTCACGAGGCCAGCACGACCCTCAGCAAGCCTAGTCACCACTGCCCAAGTTTCACTGAAAGCACAGCTTTAGCTTCTATATATAGTGTATCGGTTTCTTTAAAGCCAAATGTGTCTCTTGTGATGTGGCAGTTCCACTCCAGATGATGGCAGCTGTCTTGGTATCATGTTCTGTTGCTATGATGAATATATGGCACCAACAACGGCAGCGTCACAACTTCAGGTTGCAGCCCACCGAGGCAGGAGAGCAACATCAGCCTCAGGAGCTGAGGGAACTGATCACACCACATCCAAAAGGGAGAGCCAAGACAAGGGAATGCTTGGCAGCTTGCTAGTCTGCCAGATTCCAACAGGTCTTTGCTCTATTATATCCCACCCAGGGAACAGTCCCTCCACTGTGGGTTGAGTCTTCCCACATCTGCTAGATAATTTGCAGGCTTGCCCAGAGGCTCACCTTATCTAAATAATTCTTCATAAGTGTGCCTAAAATCTCAGTTCTCAGTTGTCAGATACAGATTGATACCTGAAACTAACAGAGTTGCCCCCTCCCAGCATCTGAAGGAGTGTACACACACACACACACACACACTCTCTCTCTCATATGTATGTGGTGTATAAATAAATAATAACAAAACTCAGTGTGTTAGTGGCTGTTGTGTTTTATGCTGCTCGAGATTGTGTTCTACCAGGGCGACATCTAGCCAGCAACATCCAGTGTCTTCTGAAGCTAGATGCATTCCAGACCTTTCAATGTCTTTTCCATCAGTATTCCAGCATAGGCAGCAGGAAAGAGCATGTCAGAGAGACGGCCGCCCCCCAGCCAGGCTTCCTGGAGCGGCTGAGTGAGACCTCCGGTGGGATGCTCGTGGGGCTCACGACCTTCCTGCTCTCCTTCTACTTAATTTTCACCAACGAGGTAAGATACCTGTGCAGGCTGAGAACATTATGGTGCCCGAGAGCAACGACTGCTCCAATTGCATGGAACAAAAGGAATGCTCTCGACTGCTGCCTACCTCACATGAACAAGGAGTGAGGGGAGTCACTTTGCATACTTGGAAACCTACTTCAGGCATGGCTGGACCTAGTCTCATGTCCAAGCAGCTCAGAGATTCTAGTGAAAAGAACAACCATCTCTTTTTCTACCATTTAGCTGTGTTTTGGGTTGGACCGCAGTCCTCTGAACCAATCTCTATGATCAGGGGGAACATTGCAGTTGAGTAGGGCTGGATCATGTGATTGGGATAGTGGTTCACTTGGCCTGTGTACACCATATGGATGAGAGGAAAGGAGAAAGTAGAGCAAAAGAGAGGGTTAGGTAGCGGGGAGGTGCACACCAGCTAATCCCAACTGGGGATCGGTTGGGCTGGAGAGAATCAGCAAAGTGGTAGGAAGGGGTCCAGGGAAATCAGGAATCCTCGCTGCGATCTTCAGTCTGCACTTGCCAGACCCGCAACAGTCAGTGTGGCAGTAGCTGATCCCTGGGGCCAGCCTTCCTGAGTTGTTGAACTCTCCACACCACCAATCACAGGGCCGTGCGTTGAAGACAGCCACCTCGCTGGCAGAGGGGCTGTCACTTGTGGTGACCCCCGACAGCATCCACACTGTGGCCCCTGAGAATGAAGGGAGGCTGGTGCACATCATCGGGGCTCTGCGGACATCCAAGGTAGGCAAGGGGGGTGGTCTGGGCCTTGACAGACTCTCCTGGGTATGATACCACTGCCTTGCAGTGTACACATTGCTTCTCGGGCCATGCCTCCATCTGTAGATAGGGGTGCCCGTGCTACCAGTCTCACAGCACTAGCCATTCTGGCCCGAAGCGCGCTGCTGCTATTGGCCTGCAGCTCGCCTGTGCTCTGAGGACCGCGGGCATATTGGGAACCCGGCGTGGGCAGCTCTGCTTGGTGCTTCCTCGTGGGCAGCTGCACAGATCTTGTTCTCGGCCCTGCCCTGTGCACTCCTCTCCAGTCTGGCTTCCCCTGGGCAGGGGTTCTAGATTCACGAGCGGGGGTTCTGGACTCACAGGAGTCTGATCTGACTCTTCTGGTTTGTTGATTCTTGAAGCTCTTGTCCGATCCAAACTATGGGGTCAATCTTCCTGCTGTGAAACTGCGGCGCCAAGTGGAAATGTACCAGTGGGTGGAAATGGAGGAGTCCAGGTGAGACGCCAGGAAGCAAGGGATGGAGGGGTGAGGGGTGCGACATTAGGGTAGATGGGGTGGCATTCATGTTGACACAGTGTATAGTCTGCCTGCCAGAGAGGGGTGAAAGTATTCCAAGATTTGCATACCTGGACCTTTCCTCTGGATGAACATAGTGGTCAGAGCAGAAAAGGGCCTTGGTCAGCTCTCTTGCATGGTGATCCAGGCCTGCTATCCTGACTGTCTCACTTAGCTGTACCCTGCACTAGTCCAGAGGTGGTCTTCCCACATAGCTTATATCCCAGAACAGGCTGTCAGTGCCTGGGTGGGCCCAGCTCCACCTGGACCCCATGTCCTAAATGAAGTCTGGGGAGCTGGGAGGGGTAGAGCCAGGGAATGCTGGAGGTGACCATGGACTTCCGTCACCACATTGGGTTCTCACTGAGGGTGACCTTGGAGCCCACAGGCAGGGTTGGACATCTTGGGGCAGTCAGGCAAGAAAGTTAGTGTGGGCCTTTAAGAAATGGTGCTCTGTGGGGTGAGGCACTCCTGTTCCTGGGTCATTGCCCATAAGCTTCTGCTGCTGTGAAGTAGCTGGGCCCTGAGGCCACTTCTGGAGGTGCCAGGCTGACTCATACTGCCTGTGCTTTCTCGCAGGGAGTACACAGAGGACGGACAGGTGAAGAAAGAGACCAAGTATTCCTACAGTGAGTGCTGTGTCGCACCCCGGCCTCTGGGCACGTCCCCCGAACATGGTCTCAGCCTAGCCAAGGCTGTCCCCAGAGGCCTGCATGCCCACCATCTCAGGTGGTGCCCCCTGGTCCCCAGGAGTCATGGGCTCTGCTAGAGGACCACCAGGTCTTTCTTGCTCTGGAGTCTCAGTTGTTTCTGTCTCCACGCAGACACCGAGTGGAGATCGGAAATCATCAACAGCAGAAACTTTGACCGAGAGATTGGCCACAAAAACCCCAGGTGAGAGGTGGGCCTGGCCTGCACCAAGCTGTGCCTACCCCCAATAAGTCTCCACTTCAGTTTCTTATCTGAGCAATGGGTTAACGTAATTCTGCCTCACAAAATTGATAAGAACACGGGATGTCATTTTAAGGTTAAGGCCAGGGCTGGCACTGGGGGCAAAGCAAGATCTGATTCCAGCTGACCTTCAAATTGTCCACCCAAGGCCTGGATGAAGTGCTAAGACATGCACAGGAACGTTGCTGCCAGCCCAGGGGCTCAGCAGGAAGGGCCTCAAGGGCATTTGCATTTGATCTGGCCATCTTAGGACTTCTCTGAGGGGGGTGCTTCATACACGGGGTAGCATGGGATGGTGACGAGGGCATTTCAAATGCACATGCAACCTAAAGGGACTCACATGCCCCCCACTCTGGTGCTGAGGACTCCTTTCTTCCCCACAGTGCCATGGCGGTGGAGACATTCACAGCGACAGCCCCCTTTGTCCAGATTGGCAGGTTCTTCCTCTCTGCAGGTAAGTCCTTGGCCTCCTGCAGAAGATGGCTGCCCAGAGGGTCTGCCTTGCCCTTGGCCTGACCCTCAGCCCTCATTGGTTGGAGGCAGGGGCTTGCCAGCTCCATTCCAATACCATATTTTGGGCTCAGCTTAAAAGCAAGTGAATTCCTAGTGAGTGTGGATCTGGGGAACCCCCACCGCATCCAGTTGTTGATTGCAGACACTGCACCCTCATCCCCATGCCATACATGGTTGCAGGTGCTGTGCATGACTGACTGCAGACACAGCACCCTCGTCCTGGTGTCATGCATGTCTGTCCTGTGCATCAGAGCCCCGCCTCCAGCAGACAAGGCCCTCCCTCCGGCCGTCAGTACTTCCATTCAATATCTAGTTCTGATGTGCAGCAAGAGCAAGTGCCTCACAGCTTCCCAGGGATGCTAAAAAGAAAGTGTCAAGATTTAGGGTGGCTCCAGCCCCAGGCCTGACCCAGGAGGGTGCCAGAGAAGACATTGGGGCCCAGATAGCAAAGGTGAGAAAGAGAAGAAGGGGCGACCTAGGCCTGACTTTGGCCTGACCTCCTGTCATCTCTGCCGCTTGCAGTGCTGGGGTAGCTGGGTACTGCCCAGTAGTCTTCAGTCCAGGAGGACAGCCTGACATAGACACAGATGGCATATCCAGGGTGGGATAGAGAAGGCTGAGGTTGGTCTCAGCTGGGGCCAGGCCAGCCTGCAGGACAGGGCATGGGGAAACGAGATGGGACGCTGTGGAAGAGATGGGCAGAAAAGGGCCTTCGAGCTCACAGTGCTGGCACATACCTGGAACCCTGGCACTCGGAAGGCTGAGGCAGGAAGATCACAAGTTTGAGACCAACTTTGGCTACATAGTGGATTCTGTGTCAGATCCTGTCAGACCAAAGAGAGCTTCTAGCTCATTAGCCAGCCAGTCTAACCAAATAGTGAGAGTTCTGTCTCAAGGTAAAAAAGCAATTTAAGGCAGACATTCTTTTGTCAACCTCTGGACGCTGCATGTGCCCACGTTGGTACCTGGGTCCAAGTGTCTTCTCTGCTACTTTCCCAGGTCAGGCCCCAAGAGAGAGCTCCTGACTATGCACCTGGTGTGGGGAACCAAGACCAAGCACTTCCAGATGGAAGACTGGCTGGGGAAGGGGATACAGGTGGCTGAATAACTCCTGTCTAGGGCTGCACTCCTAGCCTGGGGTCCAGAGCTGGCCGCGGGGCACGTGGACTTCTGAATCTGCTCAAGAGCAGCATATGCATACTTGTGTATGTGTACACACGTGCACACACGCACACACAAACACAAACATACTCCATTTAGAGGGCCAGGGATGAAGGCCCAAGGGCATGGGCTGGCTGGTGGCATGTCAGACCTGAGGTCACAGGCTGGTCATGTGCCAGGCTGTCTTAAGGTGTCATGCTGCAGGAGTGGCAGATAGGGGTTTTAGTGGACTCTGGTTTCTGAGCCTCTGCTTCTCTCAGGTCTCATTGACAAAATTGACAACTTCAAGCCACTGAGCCTCTCCAAACTGGAGGACCCCCATGTGGACATCATTCGCCGAGGAGACTTTTTCTACCACAGTGAAAACCCCAAGTACCCAGAGGTACGTGACGGTATGATGTTACTTAGAGCAGCGGCAGCGCAGCCCATGCCAGATGCATGCACAGGGCTCAAGTGAACCCGCTTGGAAATTGGAGGTAGGCGGCTTTGTGGGAGGAGGCGCAGAGTAGGAGAATGTGCATGCAGACACTGAGGTCCCCGATTCTCCCTGCTTCTCTCCCACCCTCAGGTCGGCGACCTGCGTGTCTCCTTTTCCTATGCAGGACTGAGCAGCGATGACCCTGACCTGGGTCCAGCTCATGTGGTAAGCTGGCTTCCCGGGAGGTCCCTGTAGACACTTCCTATAGCATGTGCAGCTCTTGAGCAGACTCAGAGGTCCATGTGCCCCACGGCCAGCTCTGCACCCCAGGCTAGGAAGTGCAGCCCTAGACAGGAGTTATTCAGCCACCTGTAGCCCCTTCCGCAGCCAATGTCCCATCCACAAGTGTTTGGTTTTGATTCACCACACCAGGTGCACAGTCAGGAGCTCCCTCTCGGGGCCTGACCTGGGAAAGTAGCACTTAGGTACCATGCTGTGCCACATGGTCCACCATCAACTAGTCCCACTCCTAACTAGTTCTCAGTTCGAGAGGGAGCCAGGCCCTGCCCTGTGCCCCACCCCAGCCCTGCTGTCCCAACATGGGCTTTGGCCCAGGGTCTTTCTGCAGCCCAGTGAAGCCACATGCAGTAGAATCGTGGCCAGATGATCCCAGAGTCTCCTTGCTCACTTCCTGCAGGCATGAGTGAGCTACACCCTGCCCCTCTGGTCACCCTCCTCACCTCTAACACTGACTTCTCTGACCAGGTCACTGTGATTGCCCGACAGCGAGGTGATCAGCTAATCCCATACATCACTAAGTCTGGGGACACCCTACTGCTCTTGCACCATGGAGACTTCTCTGCAGAGGTAAGTTACTGCTGCCCAGGCTGTGAAGGGGCAGGCATGCCCTCCCTCCTTCCCCTGGGTAAGATACTCCCAGTGCTGGGTTGCAGCCAGTGCCATGCAGCAAGACAATGATGATGGCAGCTCCGTGTCAGGCTGGGCTGGGCGCTGAGTACCATAGGTGGGCAGGATGCTCCCCTCAGGTCAGGCTTTCAGCCTCGCAGCACAGTGATGCCAGGAAGAGGGGCTGCTGTGCCAGGTCATGAAGGGTTCACTGCTCCCACATGATGGGAGCTTTTGTGTCAGGGCCTCTGCGACATGTACGATGTCCACATGAAGAGCATGCCCACCCTGAAACAGTCAGGAGTTAGGCAGTTCAGGTTTCACCTTGTCAGTGGCACCCAGTACAGCAAAGCAGAAGTCAGCTGAGCGCCTCTTCCTCCCTGGAGCATCACAGCTGAGGAGGGCTGTTAATAACCCAGTTCCATGTCTTTTGTTTGTTTGTTTTGTTTTGTTTTTTATTTCTTCCACTCATAGAAAGTTGATAAGTACCCCATTCCCCTCCGTCTACCCCTCCCTGGATCCCCTTGCTCCATCCACCCTTTTCCCTTTCCTTTCCCCCCTCTCTCCCTTTCTCCCAGTGCTCCCTCCCCCCATTCCTGGAACATCCTTTAGTGTGCATGTCAAACTTCCCTCTGGGTCCTCTTCTCTGATGTGTAAGGACTCAGTGGTATTGCCTAGAGCTCTTTCTTGTGTTCCCCTTTAGTATAGGAACACTATTGTGGCTGTTAATTCCTTGTCTCTAAGAATCCTAGTGCCTGTGATTCATGCTAGACTTTGGGGGTTAAATGATATGTTGGTCATTGCGCAGGTCATGCAAAGTCCTATTATGATTACTTCGGCCCTAATTTATGTGGAGTATCTTGCATATCGTTGCTGCTCCCTATCTTTAGGCTCTTACAATCTCACTGCCCCTCTTCCACAAATTTCCCTGAGATTTAGGATGGGGAGAGATTAGGCTGGCCTGGTTCCAGGTGGTTGATGTAGAGTCCCTGATTTTCCGAATTATGGTTTGTTGATTTTTTTTTCAGTTTTGCTGCTCCTGCAGTGCCCTTGGCTCTATCCTGATGGATACTGGATATCACCCCCTGGACCGCGCAAGCAAGCGTGTGTTTAGGGCTGGAGGAAGGGGGGTCCAGTTCCATGTCTTAAGAGTTGTCTTTCTTGGGCTGAAGAGATGGCTCAGGGGTTAAGCCTCTGCTTCAAAAGCAGAAGGTCCTGAGTTCAGATTCCAGGTTCCACGTAAAAATGTCAGGTGAAAATGGCAGCGACCTACACCTCCGGCCCTGGAAGGCGGCCTGGGAAACTCCAGAGCAAAGCAAAGATAGCACAACCCAGGGTGATTCCTGAAGTCACCCTTGGATCTCCACAGCCACACAACTTCCTTTGATACACATACACACACAATCAAATTTACAAAAGAGTTAGTGTCTCTTAAGGAGGTTGAAAGAAGACACTTGCTGGTCAGCCCAGCGGATCACTGCTGGGACCTTCTGCCTGTGCCTTAAATCTGCTTTCTGGGTTCTCATCTAGACCAGCAGAAAGGGCCAAAGCTGTGGCCAGCATCAGGCAATAGCATCACCTTCCACTTGTATTATTAATTGTATTAACAGCTACCCTGGGTCCATCTGACTGTCTCTACTCGACCCTATACTCTATTAGCCCCCAGACACAGCCCATAGAGTCTGGGCACCACCTGTTCCTTATACCTGGCCAAGGCAAGGTGTGGACAGGCTATTGCGCAGGACCCTGGTTACTGGCCTCTGGGTGAGGCTGCCACCTCTAGCCGGGTGAGCCGTGAGTCACCCTGGGAACGGTTCTAAAATTAGGAGGCTCTTTCCATCTCCCAGGCTTGGGTCCAGCCCACAGCTTCCAGCCTTCTTGGCAGACCGGGTCTGAGAGTATCTCCCGGAGGGTGGTGGGTGGAGCATATGGCTGCCGCGGCCCAGGAGGGAAGGCTTGACCAGAGTATGAGGCAATGAACAGAAAGCCTTGTCCCAAAGCCTAGACGCCAGCACCCAAGGAGGGAACCAGGCTGAAACCAGGGCACCTCCAGCTCTTCCCTCAGCATCCCCACCCATCTCTTGACTGTGTGTCATCTTCTCCAAGTCTATTTCCTATCTGTCAGATAAGATGTTTGGAATGTCACCTTTCCTACTTTGGTGGCTGTTCACCAAATATTTTGGCTCAATACAGGGGTCTCAGCCTGCCTTCAAGAGTTGTGCTAGTTGCTTGTGGGAGGCTTCTCAGAGCCTGGCTTTTCCTGTCCGTAAAATGGGGATAAGTGTCCTGCCTTTTTGAGTTTTAAGGAGCAAGTAAATGTACTTATAAAATACTTCAGGCGCTCACAGTTAAAGTATTAGGATAAACGTTATCTGTCTCAAATGTGACAGCTTTTGATACGAAGGGAGAAAACTGATTTATGAGGCCTTGGGAAAGGCTCTCAGAAGCCATAGCCCCCAAGCCACGCCTGCAAGAGGGTGCAGAGTCAGCCAGTGAGGCTGTGGTGGTCTGTACACACGCCCTGCTCTCAGCACAAGGTCCAGGGCCTAGGCGACATGGGTTGTGGTGCAGGATTGTGTTGGCAGGGCTGTGGCGACAGGCTGTAGTGGCACAGCTGTGGTAGCAGGGACTGTGGTGGCAGGCTGTAAGAACATGGTGGGGTATGGAAGCATGAAGGGTCTAGGTGGGGCTGATCACAGGGATAGGGGTGAGCAGAGAGACAGCTAGCTGATGGGGTTTGCATGGTAAGGGGAGAGCGGCCAACGCCTGACCTCCAGGCTTCCGCTTATGTAAGCATACCGGCCACAGCTGTACAGGAGACTGTGCACTCAGTGGAGGAAGCAGCCAAAGGACATGTGCATGTAGAGACCGGGAAAAGGAACTGGGACAGCAGGGGACACAGGGCTCATGAGGCAGGAGGGAGGCAAGCAGGTGGGGCATCCTGTATCCCCAAGCAGCATCCCATAATCTGTGGACATTCACATAGGGCCAGCATGCACCTCATATCATCCCCTCAGATGGGTGGCAGGTGACCCCACAGGGGACCCTTCATTCCAGGTGAGACTAGGACCTAAGGCTTTCCCTGCTGATCTCTTACATGCACTATCATGCTAAGCAGACAGAGGATCCTAGACACAGGCGGGAGCTTTGCCTATCTCCATATTCTGTCCAGAAATGGCTGACAGCTCCCTGAGCTCCCACGTTGCTGGCTAGGCAGGCTGGTGAACCCAAGTCCTGATGTGCCCTCTTCCCTTACCTTGTCCTGCAGGAGGTGTTTCGTAGAGAACAGAAGAGCAACTCCATGAAGACCTGGGGCCTGAGGGCGGCTGGCTGGATGGCCATGTTTATGGGCCTCAACCTCATGACTCGAATCCTTTACACCCTGGGTAGGTAGAAGGGTGTGGGAGAGATTGCCCTCCTTTTAGCTGCTCCACGCCCCTATTGGACAGTCAACCTAATGGGTTGCTCCGTGGAGCAGAAACCTGGCATTTGACCTATCTTCATGCCCCCCAGGAAGCTGTAGGATGAAAGAGCAGAGGATGCAGGTGTGAGAGACAGGAGCTATACCTGTTGAGGAGAGTCTCCTAAGCAAGTTAACTTCCAGGATCCGCAGGTCTGACCTGCTCCCACTTGGGCTTTCTGCCCACTTTTCATCCTTCACTTTGCAATTAAAACCATGGGAGGAGCTAGCCAGCCTATAGAGTGGGCTGAGTTTGCATCTGCAATCCCTTAAGTAAAACTTAGGCTTTATGGGCCATTCCATTCCCACCTGAGCTTCTCTTCCGTACATCTATCTTGGAGGTTCCCGGAGTGTTTGGAAAGTCCCTTCCAAAGCTGGCTGTCCCTCTCCCCACTCTAAAGCCAAGGCCTGGTTTAAGGCAGTCAGAGGGGAAGTCTGAGGGGAGGAGTTGCCAACTTGGCCTGAGGTTGGAGCCAGAGAGCCCCTGAGTTCAAGTCTCCCAGCGTGACTCAGAACCAGTGCCAGGGGTGGCACGTGCTCTCCACTGACTGCCGATGCACGAGGAAGGATTGTCCAGGGACTTCTACCCGAGCCTTTGCTCTAGTGTGCCTCTGTGCGGCCAGAAGCCCTCTCCCCCACTTACACTGAAGAGTGGGGAGAGGTGTGGCTAGGGCATGCTCCAGATTGTCAGCTCCTGGGGCTCTGTCATCTGCACATGGGAAAGTGGGGTGGTGGGCTGAGGCTGTCCTGGGGATTTCTCCATGCAGCTGAGTTGTGCTCACAAACACCAGCTGCTTGATGGCATGTTAGGGAGAAGTCAGAATTTGAAGAGCCCACCCAGCACAACCATGGCCAGGCTGATTTTTCTGAGAATGCCTGCCTGTGATCTTTCACTTGTGGACTGCTGACACTTGGGACAGAGTGCCAAGGACCCACCAGAGTCTGCAACATAATCTATGCACGCCTCACCCACCCACCCACCGGTAAACACCCTGGCCCAAGTACCAGGTGCTTCCTGGCCAGGGCCCGCAGTGAGGCCAGTCAGAGCTCTGGCCTGAGGTTTGGAGCGTCAGATTGACTCTGGGATGCGGCAAACAGGACACTTGCCAGTGTGATGGACTTGTGTCTTCAGTGGCCTCAGCATTGACTTTATTGACCCAACACACTCCCATGGCTGCTTCTTGAGACTAGGCTGAGCAGGGGTTAATGATGGGTCTTGGGGGCTTCTCCCCTGGGCTTCCAAGAGAGGCTGTTTGCCCTACTTCACTGACCTGTCCCCCCTCTCATGGCAGAGAGGGGCATTCTGTGGGCAAAGCCTGGTGACTATGAGCTCACTCCTTTCTTCTTCCCACAGTGGACTGGTTTCCTGTCTTCAGAGACCTGGTCAATATCGGTCTGAAAGCCTTCGCCTTCTGTATGGCCACCACACTGACCCTGCTGACCGTGGCTGCTGGCTGGCTCTTCTACCGGCCACTGTGGGCTGCCCTCATTGCCTGTCTAGCCCTGGTGCCCATCATTGTTGCACGGACCCGGGTACCAGCCAAAAAGCTAGAATGAAGGAGGCCTGGTACCCATTCAGCCCCTGCATGAGCGCCAGGGCCAAGCTCTATGCCAGAGCAGCATCTGCACCCCACTCAAGGGGCAGCATTGGCGGTGTTAGCAGCCCACATGCTCCCCCCCCCCTTTTCTTGCCAGAACACGGCTTTGGTGGCAAGCAGCTCAAGGATGGTGACCCAGCGGGTCCTGTTCTACATCTGTCCTTCCCTCTTGTGTGTTCTGTGTCCTTCCCTCTGGGCTCCATGGGGTGATGGGTCTTACTTCGCTCAGCTGGCAGCAGGTGACCATTCAATGAAGCTCTGAAGACCTGCTGATGAAGGGCTCAGTTCCCCCTTCTCATTCCCAGAAGCCGACTAACTGCTCAAGCCTGGAGACAACTGGTGAAGCAGCACACCTGTGCCAAGTGGGGAGAACCCCGACAAGGTGGTGATGGACAGTGACATTTGCTGGGTGTCATGGTGTACAGGTGTGCACTTGCACAGGTAGCCAGCACTGTAGCAAACAAAGGCTCTGCACTTTGCTTCTCTGTGCTCTTCCTAAGCCAGGACGAGCTAACAACACACTTTACCCTGTCAACTGAGGTGTTAAGCTGGTCACTGTGGACCCTGAGCAGCTTTAGCTCTGCGATACTTTTAACCACTTGTTAGCAGGATTCTACTTTGCCCTGGGCAAGGACTGGTGGAGGAAGCATCCCTTTAGCCTCTGGCACCAGGGACCACCTGTTCACTGCAAGATAGTTTGGAGGTTTTAGTCAGCAGGCAAAGGAAAAGGCTGGAAACTATGGTGCTTCTTCATGAAAACCTGCAGTTAACCAAAGCCAAGAAACCTGAGGACATCAGCTTGCTGTAGGAGCCATATGTCCAGCCTAGCTTCTGTTCTGGGCCTGACCTCCAGCAGTCGCCACTCTGGTTCTATTTTAATATCATCACCTGTTGTGAACAAGTCGCCTGCTCTCGTCCTATTAGCCAGCTGCTCTTAGTCTTCGGGAGCAAGCTGCAGTGTCCCCACCAATGTCCTCTGCTTGTCCTTCGTCTTGCTCCTCTTTGCAAGTGGATTTACCATTCTGGCACCAGTGATCTGAGAAGGCGCCTCTGAATATCAAAAACACAAAGGAACTTGTAGGCTCAGAAGTGAACTAGGACTCACTGCTTGCTACATAGGGTCAGTCTCCTCACATCTTTAAACTCAGAAAGGACATGAGGGTTAAGTGCATAGTCCTGGGACTTGGTACGTGGAATTTTTTCCTTTCATGGATTTTTTACCTGCCAATGTTAAGTGTTCTTAAAGAACAAAATGCTGTCAGAATAATTTGAAGTCTTTGAAAAACCATGAGATTTGTATTCTTTGTATTTTTCACTAAAATTTGAAATAAATTCTACCTATCCTTTGGTACAGGACGTTGTCATTAGTTTGGTTTTGGCTGTGATGCCAATGGGGTTTGTTGTGTTCACTGAAGCTCAGCCATCAGATTAAAAATAGTGGTTTGAATCACCTGGGTTCTTCACTGCTTGTGTGGTTTCATTTCTTTTAAAAAGGACAACTCAGTTCTCCCAGCACGAAAGAAAATCTATTTTGTTTAGGCTCTATTTAAAGTACATAGTTCATGCTTCATGAACCTCCAGAATGTGCTAGAAGTGTGATGCAGAGCTAGCACAGACCAGGTCTGTCCTGCCTGGCTTGCAACAGCCAGTCGTGTGTATCTGCAAAATGGGGACAGTGTCTGGCATCAGGGGGTTGTGGTAAGGAGTAAAAAGACTGAACCCACATGCCTACCAAGCATGTTTCCCCATCTGAGATGCCAGCTGTCCACTGGCACTGGCAGGCACTTTCTGAGCCCTCTGCTCCATGCAGTTCCTATCACGATCCTTGGGGTGGCCTCCGTCCAGACAGGTTCTCTCTGTAGACGTGAGACGGTAGCTGCCTGCTTCTAGGACCATGTCAGACTGCTGCAGGAAGCATGTGGTTTCCTGGCAACCCCAGTTTGTTTCTACCACAGCCATCTAGCATGTGAGTCATGCCCAAGTGTTTTGTTTGCCTTGCATAAGAATGACTCAACATTGTAAAGGCCATGCTCAGACACACACAAAAAGTTCTTGTGTGTTGTTGAGTCCCCAGCCTGCACGGAAACAGCTCACACAAGCATATGTGTTAAGTTCCCTGGATGTTCTTAGCTAGTGTGAAACCTGAAAGAAAATGTACACCCAAGTGTTCCTAGGTAGATGCTTTATTTTTTTCTAAAAGTCTTATAAAGTTTTCTCCTGAGGTTCAGTAGCACATAGCACTTAGCCATGAGTGAAACCTAGTTTAAGACAGATCCACTTTTACTGTTATTTCAATAATTTGTCTTTCCTCCTTAGCTTGATTCTAGCTTTCTTCTTGACTTCTGCCACCTCACATCAAATCCCCACAGTCCCTGACATGACAGGATCTGCAGTCAAGTGCCTGGCTGGTCAGCAGGAAGGTGGACGAGGCTTGAGCTGCCTGAGCTAATGCACTAAATACTCCAACCCAAGTTTTTCAATGATGTCTGTATTAAACTAATCAGGGAGGATGTGGTGGGACAGGCCGTAATCCCAGTCCAAGAGGAAGAGCAGGAGGAATCTGAGTTCAGAGCCAGCCTGGGCTACATAGTTGAGACCCTGTCTTAAAATCGCATTTCCAAACATGAAAATAATAGGATTGGAGGGCATCTCTCAGGGAAGGATCCCAGGCCCGGCTCTGTCAGTTTCGAAAGCCCTACCCTGCAGGGCTCTAGTAAAGGCTGCGGCAGGACTTAACCTAGAGTCCTTTGGCCTGCATGCCCCACCACCACCCTGGCCCTTTGGCCTGCGTGTCCCCCACCACCCTGGCTTCATAAGCTGTCAGTCTTTTCAGGAGAGAACAGCTATCTGCCACCTGACCTGACATGGGATGGTGTGCAGTCACAGCTTCTCAAAGGGGAAAAGGTGGGAGGCTGCTGCTGTCCTCTCCCTCCGAGTCCTCTTGGAGCACTTGGGCTGCTCTTCAGTCTGTCGGTTTTGTGGCCAGGAGGCAGCCAGAACCCTGGCTGCTTCTGCTTGTGAGCTGGTCCCCTCCTCTTCGTCAGAAGAGAGCATGGCTCCTGCATCTGGGTGGAGATTTACTGCCTCACTCTGGAAGGACGAGACACGTTTAGTGATGGGTGACAAAGAATTGTCTTCAAGAAGCACTTAGCCAAGCTGGGCTCTGGAGGACTGAGGTGCCGGACAGCACTGGGAGAGCCCAGGCTGTCTTTCGGACCTTCCTCAGCCCAGGGGCTTGTTTAAGCAGGTACTTGAGAACTGAGGTTAGCAGAATGCAAAGCGCTGGGAATGGGTGGCCAGGCAGTACATGAGTCCAGGGATAAAAGCTGCTGCTGCCACCCAGGTCCTAACATGCATTGTGTATAGACCTGCATTTGTGCACAGAATCAACCAAAGTACCAATGCATCTGAGACTCCCCTCAAGGTTTGCTGGGGTAACTAGGAGGAGTCTAGAATGACAATAAGAGGGAGCCCAGGAACCAGTAAGATGAAGCTGATAAAGATCCCAGTGGGATTCAAGTAAACAGTGTGACAAAATGTTTTTCAGGGAAGTGGAGCTGAAATGGGAAGAGACCATCCAGTGCCTTTCCCTGCAGAGTGTAACATGGTACCTGTCATGCCACTACTGTAGGCCTGCAAGTACCCATGTGGGAGCTCCTTGAGGCTGCAGGCAAAAGGCAGGTGCTGAGTTAAGCACCTTCAGGCCTGAAGGTGGTGACAGTTGCCTCAGACACACAGGCCTAGCACTGGTGCTCGGGAGCCTAGGGCTAGCAAAAGTGATGCAGGGGATCTCCCCCCCAGGGACACCTCTTCAGCAGACAGGTCGGAATCTGAGGGTCACAGAGGTTCTAAAGCCATATACAACTTTTTGGCAGACTCTGGGCCAGGAACTGAGTCACAGCCCCAGGTATCTGATACAAGGTCTGTTTGGGTGCAGAGGCCCCACCCACACTGACCTTTGCCCCATAACGGAGTTTCAGCCTTTCCCTGATGAGCAGTCCTCTGACCAACAGCTTCCAGTTCCCCAGAGCCCGCTTCTCTCTTTTCTGAGGCAGAAACAAAGTGGGGGAAATGTGAACAGTGGATCTTCAGAACGCCAGAAAAGCACAGGCTGTAACATCTGCCATCTATGCCACTCAGCTGAAAAGTCTTCTAACTATACCAAATCTCCCTTCCTAACCACTAGTCAGATTTAGAAAGTGACCGTGTGGATCACCAGACACAATCACTAACTGACTGAATAGTTCTATTACAGAGCTTGCCTCAGCTGCCTGCTGTGAAGTCAGAACCACAAGGATTGGGGAACACATGGCCTCACAATCATGAAGCAGGGTAGCCTAAGCAAGGAGCTTGCTACCCTTTTCTGCTCCGACTACTCACCTCCTTCTCCTTCTGTTCAATGAGGGCCTGCTCGTTTTCCCAGGCAGCCAAGAGTACGTCTTTGAATTCCTCACAAACAATGTACCCATCAGTTCTGTGGGATGCAACACATGTGACCTTCTCTTTGCCAGGCACTTGCCCTGCCCTTTCTTCCTCCCGTTAGCAGGTCAGAAGGTGTTTCTGAGTACTCAGAGCCTTGGTGGACATTCTGACCCAGCCAGTGACAGATGTCACCCATGCAGCTCCACAGGAACCACCCCAGAACCTGCCCCTCAACTGGGGTGAGAAGCCCCACCTCCAGTTCCCACTCTACACAGGACAGAGCTCAAGATCAGGAAGGGTGCTGCCGCTCTTGGACAGCCTGTCACCACCTCAGGGTAGCAGTACTAGGCACTGGTTGCCCAACCAGTGCCCTAGGTTTCCTAGGGCCTAGACCCCAGTCTGGAAAATAAGAGCCTTTGACTCCACCAGCCTCTGGTCTCCATGCCTTCCCACTGCCATCCAAGACCCCTCACTCACACGGGGTGGGAGTAGCCTCCATGGAAATCAAAGCCAGTGATGGCCTGCACACAGTCTATGCCTAGCTTGCGGGCCACACGGTGCAGGTTAGGTAGGTTCAGCTGGACACAGCCAACGGGCATCATGCTGGGCAGGAAAAGGTACACATTTCCAAATTCATTCCGAGGTACCTGTAGAGATGGGCATGCCAGGCATAGCAGCTGAAGAATAGGGCAAGCTTGGCCCTGCCTCCTCCCCTGGTGCTGCCCTTACCTTCCCATCCACGGCCACAGGGGGCTGATACTCCTCTGTTTGCCAGTGGCCAAAGAGGCCCAGGTCATTTTGGTCCTGCAGATGGGGTTCGGCAAGTCGGGCTTTGCGGGCCCGGTTGGAGTAGCCTTTCACCATCTGCACCAGAGGAAATGGCCAGTTTACAACAAAGGCTTCCTATTCTGGATACCTCCCTCCAGCTAGATCCTGTGTTCCCTGCTCAGCAGCTCATTCAGCCCCTGTGGCAAGTCTGAAATAGGTGTGCTTTCTGCTTCTCGGGATGAGGAGCCAGTGACTACAGACCAACCCAATGTCACCATGGAAGGCAGCAACCACTGTGCAGTGAGCAGGCAGGGCGGCACGGACAACAGGACCGGCTCTTGACCTAGGCGTACTGCTTCTGTGGAACAGATAGTTCCAAAAGCTTTGCTGTACAAGATCACATGCTGCTGCTTGCACACTGTGGGAAGACGGCTCCATCAGTAGGCTGCTTGCTTTGCAGGCATGAAGACTTGACCTGGCTCCCAGGACCCACATTTAAAAAAGCCAGGTGGGTGGCATGCAATTGTAATCGTTCCATTGGGGGACAGACGGGAAGATCCCTGGAACTTGCTGGCTAGCCAGCCTGGTCTATTTTGTGAGTTCTGATGAGAAACCTTGTCTCAAAGAAAAGGCAAACAACACCCAAGGAACAGTATCCTCTGGGTTCCACATATATGCATGAACATGCAAACACACACACACAAACCCCTTTAAAAGGATTTTTTGGGGCCAAGGAAATAGATAGTTTGGGGCCAATAAGGCACCTGCTTACAGTCCTGGTGACCTAATTCAATTCCTGGAAGGCAGAACTGACTTCTGAAAATTGTCCCCCATCTGTCTGTGCATGTGTATGGCACTGTCACAGATGAAGTAAAAAAAACTTTAAAAGGTGATTTTTGGTAAAAACCACTGAGATCAAGGGTTTCACCAACAGGACTCAGGCTTGGTGTGACCTAGGAGGAACAGCATGTTCTCACATCTGATCCTATCATGGTGTCTAGACATACCTCTGTGGGGCTCCAGACACTCTGATTTCAGTGGTTCCTATTTGAGAGCCATTCACTGACCAGTGCTGGGTATCTGCTCATCTCTGCCAGCCAATCATGAGCGTAGACAGAGGGGCAGAGAGGCCTGGTCAGGACACAGACACAGGGGAGATGCGCCCCAGGAAACAAGTGTCAGTACACCTGTGTCTGGGACTGTGGAATGGCAGTGGCAGGGCCCCAGGGCATTGTTCAAGAGCCTCTAGCTGAGCTGAACCACTGGCTGAATGTGCTGCCCACACAGGTGTTAGATTTCACAAAGATCCACAAACTGCAATGCAAGGAATGGATTCGGCCTGGGAGGAGACTGTGCTAGCTAGGATCCAAGAAAGAGATGCCAAGGTGGGCCTGGACTGATGGAGAACAGAAGAATTTGGGGCTAACCTAGAACCCGGGTAGGACAACAGCCACCAGTTCTGTGGCTAATGAGGCGACTAGTCTGAATTGAGGAACTGAGGACAAAAACAAAAGGTGCCTCAAGGATCTCACTGGGATTTAAAACATTTCTAACATGTTAAAGTGACATTTGGGATACAAGGATACGTTCAAATATGTTAAAATACTGCCTGTTTTGGGTTTTAATGCAGCTACTAGAAAGCAAAAATGTGTGACTCAAGTTGTATTTTTATTGGATTGCCTACAAGGGAGGCCTGACTATTGATCTAGAACATGAAAGGGAAGTCAAGGGCTAGAGAGTCAGTTCAGCACCAAGTACTTGCTACATAAGCAAAACAACCCACGTGTGGAAACCCAGATTGGCCCACATGAATGCAGCCCAACTTTATTTCAACCCCTGTGAACGCAGAGCAAGCTGGCTAGACAGACTAGCCTTACGACCTGTTCTGGGTTTAATTAGAGACACAGGCTCACAACAGTAAGATGGAAGAGAGACTAAGAATGATTCCTATCAATCTCAGGTCTCCACATATGTGTACACACAAAGACATGCAAACACATATACACATGCATGTCCCTCATACACATGAAAAAATACACAGAAGACGATAGATAGATAGATAGATAGATAGATAGATAGATAGATAGATAGATAGGTAGGTAGATGGATGGATGGATGACAGACAGACACATGACAGGATAGAAAGGGAGGTCTGGGACAACTCTGGCAACCCTGATAGTCCTCTGGGCCCAGCATTGGAACCATATACTCAAACCACTGCTTCTGAGGCTCCAGCCCATCATCTCCCCAGAATTACACCCCAAAGACGCCTTCTGAGATGTGAGCAGAAGTGAATATGTCTCCTTTGAAAGTCTGCAGCACTGCTGAATTCATGTTCCTCACAGGCGCTGACCTAACATGTTGCAATGCAGAGTGGGAGATAGGGTGAGGGAGGCTGGGGCCAGGCAGACTATGAGCAAGTCACTTCCCTTTTTATGAGCTCTGACTTTCTCATCTGCAATATGGACACCACAGTGCCAAATCCTATGGCAAATGGAACCCTGTAACAGAGATGACATATAGGCAAAATGCTTGGTAAATTGTTGAACAGGAAAACTTACTGGTGGGTATGTCTCTGTGGAGCAGGGTTTTGACCTCCAGGAACAACCAGCAATCCAGTTCCTATCCAGTTCCTACATAGCCAACTCTGCGCTCACAACAGAAGTCTGTTTAGAATGTTGGCGTGGTTTAGAAAATATATTTCTTATATATTTCTCATGAGCAGTTTACATTCATGCCTCTTCCTTAAACCAGGTATTTCTAAACTGTTTGTCTGGGCAGCTCCTCCTAGCCACTCCATACCCCCAGGTGTGTCCCCAGCTTGAGTTGCACACTCCCACCAATCCCTACTCCTTGCAGGAACTTGCTCTGGTTACCTTGTAGGGCACTTCTCCAAGCCGCACCACTCTTGCTTGCTTCAGCCATGTGTCCTTGGAGTGCAGGGTATGCACACAATCCCTGCAGGAAAAACATGGGGAGACAAGGGACACTGAGTGCACAGGAGCAACGTGGGGAGACAGCCTCTGCTGAGAAGGCCCAGGTTTCTTGCTGCCCCACTATTGGGTGCAGAGGTCTCAGAATGGCGAAGCCACTGCCTTGACCAAAGCATAGCCATCCTTCACACAGAGCACACGGCCACAAAGGATGAGCCTGAACAGAGAGCTGGTCAGGCTCCTCAGCAGGTCTCAAGGGCAGAACTCAATGCCCGCCACTTTGTTTCCTTTTCTTCTTTTCTGGGCCTTCTAATTTCCGTGCGTGCGTGCATGCATGCTCACCTTCTGTCATCTGCAGTCCAAACAGATGTGCATTCCCTTCTAGCCGAGCTTAAGTGCCACAGCTCTCCAGGCTGGGCATGCCATGCTCCATTTCCACTTCCACATCTGCACCAGACCAGTCTGCTCCACAAAACTTGGCTCAATACATAATCAGACTTTTACTCCTTCCTTCTTATGTATTTCTAACTCATATTTGAGGAATCTGTTAGTACTTTAACTATCCATTTTATGTATGTACCCCATAGCTTTATCCCTTGGTCTTGATGTCCGTGTTTACTTCTCAAACTTCAACTCTTTTTAGCAGCACTGCTGTAGCTCACCCCTGACAACAGATGAGCCTCGGGGGTAAACTACCAGAAGTTCCAAGTCTCCTGCCATCAGGAGGCCTTCCAGGTGCCACACACACCTGGAATACACAGCTTCTCCACGACAATACCCAAGGATTGCAGCCGTCTCAGGGTAGATGGCCTCGTACTTCAAGAGGTGCCGCTTTAGGGCATATAGAGGGTGGTTCTTGTATGTGCCAATGGCAGTAGGCAAAGGTTGGTCCAGGTGCTTTTCCTGAAACTGCAAGCAAGACAGACAATGCTGAACACCAGCAGGAGTCTGGACTCCTGAGCAGACAGCAGCTGACCACTGGCATGGTATAGCCGTCACAACTGTAAGCATCCCACACTGCTGGATTTGCTTCAAACCATCCTACTTCTAATCCTTGACCCTACTCTGCTACTCTGCTGACAATCTTCAAAAGGAAACTCAAGTTCTCTCACATAAGGTGGTCTGAGCTCAAAGTGATGCTGTTGTACAGCAATACCACATCTGCTCACGGGAACTGGAGTCAGCTGCACACACCTGCAGCCTGGCTCACATCCCTGATGTGCCCACGTTCTCCTGTGCTTCTCCACAGATCCTGAGTTACTGGAAGGCAAGCCCATTGCCAGGAAGCTCATCGCCAGGAAGCAAACCCTGCTAACCAAGCTCCCTTTAGCTATCCCTGGCATCGGTTCTAAACCCAAGGGACTCACAACCACAGGCTGAGCGGCTGTGAGGTGGTGAGGACCCTGCAGATTCAGTCCCACTGGCACCTTGGTTAACCACACTATACCCATAGTATTCCCACCTAGCCTGGCAGCATCAAACATGAAGACCCAACACAGATGCAGGGCCCCTCCACGGCTCATCCCTAGTGGCTGGCCAATGTGAGCAACAGCAATCACCATCACAAGCACCTTGGATTCTCTTCCATGTACTGGCACTCACTCTAAAGCCCAGGGACAAAGCTGTGTTGTTTTAGAAATCTCCTCGCTCACCATACTTTCAGTATGCTGAAGAGATTCCTCCCTCCCCAGGATGTTCTATATGCATGAGGTGCATGCAAGTGGGGGCAGGAAGGGCTCCTTCCCTTAGGATGAAGGTCTTGTATGAGCTCTAGCTCCAAACTCACACCTGCACTACAAGTGCAGATCTCAGAAACCTAATAGTCCCTGCATCTCTTGGCTCTTCCAAATTTCATCAGCAAAATGAAGGCAACAATAACCCTAGCTTTCTAACATGCCATGATAATTAAAACAAACCGACAGCCATATATTGCATGGAATTACATTACCTGCACATAATTATATAGGTATATAATTAAATAAAACAACACTAAAAATACCAACACACTGCTGAGCATACAAGGTGATCAAACAAGGAACTGACTTTTAATGCTCACTAGTGCTTCAGGGCCTGGGCAGCCGTGCCTTACCTCCAAGTCTTCTTTCTTCTCCCTTTCCGTAAATGGGCTCTGGTAAGGTCTCAGGGTTTCAGCCCACCATACAGCATCCACTCGGCACTTGCGGGTTGCTGTCATCCAGGCTGGGTCATACCTCTGAGTGACATCTCGAAGCCAGCCATCACTGTCGATGCCCACAACATAGGCCATGGGCTTGGTGGCATATTTGTAACAGGTCAAAGGCTGGCCCACCACTCCATGCACGCAGTCTACACACACCCACTTTGCCTCCGGCTCACAGAACACCTCCAGCCACTGGTCCACGCCAGCAGCTTTCCTGCCGTCTGCCTCCTCACCACCACTGGCCATCTTCCCATGCTTACTGCTTGAAGAGCTTGTAGACACCGTGGAAAGGCCAGGTGGCTTACGGTGGCTTCCATGCTGGGTCTTGGCATGATTCTTGGACCTCTTTGTCCTCTGAGGTACAGGGGGCCTTTTCTGCCTTGGAGGGCCAGGCTCAGAATCCTCGTCAGAGGAGTGCTGGGCTTCCTCGCTGGACAGTTCAAAGTCAGAGCCGCTGCCCACCTTGTCGCTATCACTGTCCTCTTTGTAGCACACCCTGGAAGCTGCCCGCTGCATCTGGGCACGTAAATGAGCTCGTGGATGGCGCTGGGTTCCCTCCCGTCCGTCCCTCCCACCCTCACTGGAGGACTCTCTCTGCTCTCCAGAGTCTGGGGCAGCCTCGCGCTTCTTCCCCCTGGCACGGGGCTTGCCGTCATCCTCAGAAAAGGTATCCTCTTTCTTGGCTCTTCTGCTGGTCTTGGGTTGGCTGTGGCTTTCTGGAACTTGACTTTCTGAGGAGCCTCCAGGACCCTCGATGGATCTCTCCTTGAATGGTTTCTTCCCCTAAAACAAAGCAAAGAATTTTGTTAGCTGGGCATAGTGGTGTAATGCTGGTACATGGGAAGTAGAGGCAGGAGGATCAGGAGTTCAAGGTCATAGGTTACATGAGCTCTATCTCAAAAAATAAAAATTAATTATAGAATTTTTTTCTGTTCATTTTTTCCCTTCCTTCCTTCCTCCCTCCTTTCCTCTTTTCCTTCCTTTCTCTTTCTCTCTTGCTAACAATATGCCAGCAATCCATAAACTGAATGGAAAATTAGCATATAAGAAACCCCAGCTCAGCAGTCTAACTGGTTCCTCCCCAGGGATGTGTGTAAATATTTGCTAAAATCTGCAGAGTCTTGATGAGCCCTGTTGCAGTTCACCTGCATGGCTGCTGATAACCGACCATCAAAAGGCTTAAGGGAAGAAGGGTTTTATTGTCCTTTATAATTGTCTGGTTACAGTTCTTAGTCCAGCTTGATGGGAGAGCACGCACCAACACCAGGGCAGAGAGAACTGGTCACATCATCTCTACTTAATAGCTGAAAGAGGGATGATCCTTACTTGCCAGACCAGCACGTATGGCCAAGTGTACAGAAGGATGCCAACTCCCTCAACCAGCTGTCTGTATTTTATTCCAGGACCTAATCCCACTCACCGTGGGCTGGGCCTTCCCTATCAGCTAGACAATCTCCTGCAGGCTTGCTCTAGGCACAACTCAACCACTAATTCTCCACAAATGTGCCCAGAGCCCGAAATCTCAACCGTCAAGTTGACAGCTGTGTCTAACTATGACAAGTTCCAATGCCAGTCTTCTGCTAACCATGGTGTAGGGACTAGAAAAAGGCAGCCTGGGTTTAAATTCTGTTCTTTCTCAATTGTTAGGAGAGTGAAGTGAATGACTTAACCCGACCCTTGGCTTCCTCAGAACTGTGAATGCCTACTGTGCACACATGTATTCTACAAACAAATGCGTAAGAACTTAACACAGCTGTGGTTTTAATGAGAAATCACTAAAATTAATTTTCAGCTTGTCAAGCTTCACACAGTGCCACACCCCAAAGTAACACTAGTCTCCTTCCTGCAGTGTTTGTTTGCCTCACACTCAGTACTGCACGCTGCTCTGAGCATGGCCTCATGATCAATGCTACACGCTGCTCTGAGTGCAGCCTGAAGAACCTTACCTTTGTCACAGATGACTTCAGGGGAATGGGCTGCAGTGACAGCACCAGCCGGGTCAGCAGCTGCAGAGCCCGAAGAATCAGCAGAAAAATCTATGAAGAGAGAAAAGATACTTAACTGAAGCAGTCCTGACACTATCAGAACGGCACACAGAGAATCAGCCTCAGCAAAATGAGCTAATGTTTACCATATGCTAAAGGAAAAGAAAATGTGATAATATTTTAGTAAAAAAAAATTAAATATATCGATATAGACATACATGCTTGGCTGGCAAGATGGCTCAGCAGGCAGAGGTATTTGTTGCCAACCCTGCCCACCCGAGTTCAATCCCAGAACCCATATGATGAAAGGAGAGGACCAACTTCCACAAGTTGTCCTTTGAGTGCTATATGCATGCTGTGGTACAATAAACCCCCCTTCTCTGGAAACACACAAATACTAAATAGATGTGAGAAAAGAAGTACCCATATACTGGGTACAGATGTTAATAACATTTTTTCCTGCTTAAAAAAAAAAAAAAAAAAAATTTTCCTGCTTACTTCTTCTGACTGCCTGTAGTCAATGTGTGTTCTACTTTAACTAGAAGACAATAAAAGAAATGCCCTTTGGGAAGAGAAAGTGGAAATCCAAGTACCATGAGACCATATGTCTGATTCCCGTTCTTTACTGCCCACACTGAACCTGGCAGCTGTAGCTCTCTACCCGAAGGTTGGCCTGTAAAAAGGGAACCTGCTACCCAGGGAGTCAACCACCCTAAGCCAGGTCTCCTCACACGAACCTTAAGTTTCCAACAATGCTCAACAATAACAACACTTCACCAGAGACAAAGTCAGAGGAAGATTTCTACCAGAAGCCATGTTGCAATGACAAAATGATTATCTTTGCCTTCCTTCCTCTAGATAAAGGCAAAAGTGAAGTGCCAGCTGTATAGTGGTGAAACATACCTCTAACCCCATATGCAGGAGGCTGAGGCAGAAGGATCATGATTCTAGGCCATCTTGGGTTACAAAAGAGCTCTCCCCAAAAGAATCAAGAGCTGGGGTATAGCACCTTCATGACCCAGTCTTTGAGCCCCCCACAATTACGAGGATCACAAAGACAAAGAGTAAGAAACGATTACAACATGGAAGAAGTTAAGAGACAACTGAAAGCAGCTGTCTAATAAAACACCTTGATACTAACTAATGTCTGTAGTCTGGCCGGCAGTATCACACCAATGCTAATTAGCCCTAGTTCCTCAAAGCACAGCACTGCAGGAGCACAGGTCCAGAATCTGGGCAGCTGATGAGCACGTCCACCACAACAATGGGTTTAAACCCACATCTCTTCCCTGCATACAGCCAGTCCATTCTTAGCATCCCCACGGGCTCACAGAACTGAAGGCCCAAGAAATGAGTGAGACTGGGCCTGGTATCTCACATTCTTTCAAAGCAATGTTTTTTGTTTTTTTTATAATTTATCTTTACCATTAGTGTGCATGATGTTCAAGTGTGTGTGGGGGGCAAACATGCCATAGTGAGCTCATGGAGTCAGTTCTTTCTTTCCACCCTATTGTGGTTTCCAGGGTCCAAGGTTGTCAGGTTTGCACAGCAAGCATTTCCCTATCAAGTCGCCTCATGGTCCTGGTATCTTACATGCCTAAAGACGAATCCATAGAGGACTAGAAACTGGGTATTTGGTCAGACATGAAAAGCTTGTTCCCCTCCAAACTCTCTGGGATCTGGAGTTCCCAAAGGTCAGGGTACAGATCAACAGTCCCCACGATGAGCCCGTGTTTCCATTGCCATTAATTAGCAGCGCCATCAGAGGAAGCTTACATGGACCAACTCTTCATCATCCCGCGCAGAGTAAATAGCAAACCTCCTCCCCAAAGTCGTCTGCAGGCTGTCATGCTCGTTGGTCGACAGGTCGGCATTAACTGTGAAAGTCCCAATGAACCTGGGGAGACAACACACTCCTCATGCAGTGCGTAGGACCAACAACAAGTGACCGCCTTCAACAGTCAAGTGGATCCAAAGGCCTGACTCTTCACAGCCTGGCCAGCTGATTGTGACGTCACTGCAGAACTACTTAGGCTCGCACCTCTCCTTCCAATTCTGCCCCTCAGAGAAGCAGCCTGGCTCCAGCATTCCTCTGCCTCAAGTCCACTTCACCGCCCTAAGTCACCAGGGGCCAGTCTAGGAGCTCTTCCATAGGAGCTCCTGTCCTATGTGCCATGCCCACCTAATGAACAGAAATCACCACAGGGGAGGCCAGTGGAATGACTGAACCAGTCTGAGAGAAACCCAACCCTAACCTCCAGCACTGTAGGATGGCAGGTGGCCTTACCACTTGACCAGGTCCGAGAGGTAGCAGATGTCCACATCTCCAGGCGGCACTTTGGTAAAGCGAGTCGGGACAATAGAGAGGCTGATAGCGAGCAGGTCTGGCTGTCTGCAGATGCTGCTGCGATAGAAGCCATTTGCTAGCAGGCACAGCAGGTGAACCTGCAAAGGACCAAGAGGAAGGAGCAGGCATGGAGGAGGCTGCAACTCCACGGATCTGCTGCTAGGGTCAGGCGCTTTGTGACAGGACACCCACCACTGCTTCTGCACACCAAGAAGTATGAAGGCTGGCATCTCTTCTGTCCCAAGAATGTCTCCCACACTCTTAGTGTTCACTTCAAGAAAGCATCGAAGCTCACAGTGCAAACTTTCTTTTGACAGATCTGGCTTTTTAAAGGCATTGCTCAGGACTTCTAGACAAGATGCTACATCACATGGAGTTTGTTCCGGGGGGGGGGGTGAGCGGGAAACTACTACAAGCTGCAGGACTGCTCAGAGCTATATGTTGGAGGTCTGACACAGGTCTCTCTGGCTGTTCTCCATCTCTCCCTGGAGTCTGAATCCACCTGCTCTGCACCTCACCCCAGGCCTCTACCGAAATGGGATTTGGTTCTTGTCCCCAAATAAAGCTTTCGTTTCCTCTCAAAATCAATCTATTTTAGTGAATGGCAGCACTTCATTCAAATCTTGGCATCGTCGCTCCCCTTTCAAGGCCAGCATCCAGCAGGAGGCGAATGGACGCGCAGGCGACCTTCACTGACTTCTGACCTCATCTCATTTGCTCTTGTCCTTACCTTGTGTGTGTTCTCGTGTACTTCCTTATTGAAACGCTTCATCATTCTCCGAATATAGGTCTCAAACTCTATTTTTATCTTCTCTCTGCACCGGAGAAGAATCCAGGCATGAAGTGTTATAAGTTCACTGTCACAGCAGCCTCCCCCTGGGCACGGGACCACATTCTTACTCTGCACAGGAGGATCCACAAGGTCCCATGTGTGCTGCTTCTCACCCACAGACCTGTGCTCAGGCATGTGCTCCCTGTCACCATCATCTACCAGCACCATGGGGTACCTGGTCCTCAAACCTCTGCTCACTCCCTCCTAAGAACCATCACCTTTGCACAGCTTGTACACGGAAATGTCATGCAAAGTCACATGCATCCCATGAGCCCACAAGAGCACCTGACACTTTAGAAGTAACTAACTATGCCCTCCTCTCTGCTTACTCCTTTGGTTCCCACACAGCAGAACCCATTAACCACATCCCTAGGCTACCAGAGGCCACAGAGATCCTGAAAAGGATGTGCACATCTTGTAGTGGTGCATGATGGGAAAAACAGGAGCGCTAAGTCAGCCAATGGGAGTTGAGGGTTTGGATTCTCCACTTACTGTTCAAGTGGCACCTTACTCACTGAGCCTCTCATCTCAGATGAGGGGGAGTAAGGGACACCAAGCTGTCAGCGCTCGGCACACTTTGAGGTCTTCCTTCTCTCCTCCTCCCACCAGTCAGGACACCAAGGTGTTCCAGTCCTAGAGACAAACCCGGGGCTCTCGCCCACGGCTCTTGACAACTCTATACTTGGCCTAGCTTATCTATGTTTTTCTTAGAGTACCTCTGATTTTTGAGTCGGTCTCATATAGCCCAGACTAGTTTTAAATTTGCTACACAGCTGAAAATGAATTTCTGACCCTCCTGTATCCTCCCCTCAGAGATGAGATTACAGGCATGCACTTCCACACACAGGCTAAGTTCTAGCCATAATTTTTTTTGGACGCTTCACTAATTCGTGTGTCATCCTTGCACAGGAGCCATATTACTAATTTCTGTATCATTCCAATTTTAGTTTATGTGCTGCCAAAGCAAGCACCACAATAATTCTTAAAAATTCTTAAAAGTAAATAGTTCATATTCCAAATAAAACCTGGGTTCTGGTGAGGAATGAAGCCAAAGGCAGTTTCAAACCATCATGCAAACCTATCATGTTCCAGGTTCCTGCCACACAGCAGCTTCTGTGCTAAGTGGTATTGAAGATCACACTCCAGGGCTCCACTTGTGCTAGGGAAGCACTCTACCAGCTGAGCAACATCTCCAAACTCTGCAAGTTCTCATTATGTGGAACAGGACTAGTCTCACCATCTTCACTATGTAGAAGCAAGGGCCTAGTCTCACCGTCTTCACTGTGTGGAAGGGCCTAGTCTCACCGTCTTCACTGTGTGGAAGGGCCTAGTCTCACCGTCTTCACTGTGTGGAAGGGCCTAGTCTCACCGTCATCACTCTGTAGAAGCAAGGGCCTAGTCTTACCGTCTTTCTCTTGTTTTCGCCTGCTCTGGTGTTTCGATTTCTATCTCCACTGGCTTCACAGGCAGGACAGACCGAGATGAGGCCGAATCGTCTCCAGTGTCACCCAGCATAGGCTCACAAAGTTCTAGCCAAAATAATTTTTAAAAGTCAATCAATAACAACAGCTATTATACTGAACAAAACCCTGGGTGTACTGGGAAGAAATAATGGCTGCAGATAGTTCCTACCATGCTCTGGGTTCCTGCAACACACCAGTTACTAAGTGTGTTTAATTCACACATTTGTCTCATTTAACCCACATAACAAACCACAGACAGAATCTTTAGATGAGAAAACTAAGCACAGAAACACTGAGTTGATTATTCTACCTAGCAAAGGGCTGATGCATGTGTAGGATCTGGACAAATCCTCTTCAGAGGAACAAAGATGACCAATGAGAATTAACTCCCGTTCCCTGCACCACCACGTAACAACACAATTGGCTTGTAAATGTGATCTGGGTATCTGCTTTCTATGCTGAAGAAACTTCTACTGAAAAATACATCTTTTCAAGATATTTCTTGTGCATGTACACACACCAGTATACATGCTATAGTGCATACATGTGGAGGTCTGAGGACAGTTTCTCTCCTTTAACCACATGGAGTCTGGAGACACTCAGGTTCCTGGACTTTCATGAGCACCTTTCTCCTCCAGCGCCCCTCTGGGTCACAGCGTGCAGCCAGCTCACTTCTTCATCCATCAGAGCTCACACACTGGCTCAAGGGAGCTGAATTTGCTCAGCGGGTCCTAACTGTAAAGATGCCTGGAGCCCACTGGGCACATGGCATACACCTAATAATACCAGTCCTTTCAAAGTGAGCAGGTTCTCTTGGGGGACAAAGGCTGGCTTCAGGTGTGAGCACTGACGTCAGCCTGGAGCATCCTGCACCAACAAACAGGGCCAGAAAGTGCAGCTACTCAAACTCAGCAAAGCAGCACAGGGACACCCCAACAAAAGGTGCCTCTCACTGGACGTGAACAAGGCAGAATGTGCTACCTAAGAAGTTCTCCTGCCAAAAAGCTTCAATCTAAATTCAACGGAGTCTTGAGCTTAACATACAGTTCATAAGAAATACACATTATAAACATGAGACACCTGATAGTTTATCTGACATCAGATCACGAGATATTCTAAAAAAACAAGAGACAAGAACCTTCCAAAATAGGCACACACGTATAATCATAGCATGCAGAAAACCTAGACGGAAGGATTACAACTTAAAGGCTAACCTGAGCTACATAGCAAGCAAGTTCAACAGTGGAGATTATCTCAAAAAAAGTGCAAGGCTGGAGACATAGCTCAGCAGAGAAAATGCTTGACCAGCAAGCGTGAAAACCGAAGTTCAGTTCCCTAGAAGGCATGGTGCCACCTGTGATCCGAGCACTCAGCAGACAAAGAGAGAGAAGCCCCAGAGAAAGCTGGATAGATGGCTCTGTTGATTGGTGAGGCCTATGTACAACCGAGAGACCCTGTTTTAATAAAAGTACAGAGGAAGCAAAGAACATCAACTTTGGGCCTCCATATGTACCTACACACACACACACACACACACACACATACACACACACACACACACACGCATATGAGTATACACATACATACCTGATATACGTGAAAAAGGAGGGAAGGAGACTTTGGATGCAGTTCAGTGATAGAGTGCTTTTCTAGCATTCACAAACTCTGGGTTCAATCCCCAGCACAGCAAACAAGTTAAAGGTGGTGCATGATGACTACACTTCTATAGTAAACAATTAAAAGAAACAACAGACACAGCAACCAATATACAATTGTTTCCCCCACTTGATCTGAGACAGAAAAGAAGATATAGCTATAATGCCATTTTGATAATAACTAGGCACTTTTCATTTTCTTAAGTGTGATAATGCTGCTTTTCTATTAAAAGAATGCCACCTTCTAGAGAAACATGTTGAAGGATTTAGAAATCAGGTCAAGCATCAAGAGGTCTGAAACTTATTTCCAATGGTTTCACAATCTATACTTAAAGAGAGAAATGTTCATGTCACAATTAAGGAATCTAGGTGAAGAAAATATATACTATTTTGTAATTATTTGAATCTTTCACAATAAAATGCCAGGGGGCTAGAGAGATGGCTAGGGGTTAAGCCTCTGCCTTACAAACAGAAGGTCCTGAGTTCAAATCTTGGATCCCACATAAAAACACCAGGCATAAATAGTGGCAGCCTGTACTTTTGTTCCTGAAGAGCAGAGCCTGAGAAACTCCACAGCAGAGCAAAGTAGTAGTAATACAATCCAGGGTGATACTCGAAGTCACGCTTGGGCCTCCATAGGTACATATAGTGCCCTCTGATACACAAACACACAGATACACACACAAACACACACATACACAAATGAATGAATGAATGAATGAATGAATGAATGAAAAAATGCCATGGGAAAATCACGCTTAAACAGGTGGAATGAGGAGGCAGCATCAACTCAATCGTGTGTCAATGATACCCTAAGCCTACTGCAGCTGCAGACGTCCTTCCATGCTACTCCTGGGGCCAGTGAAGACACTCACTACAGAGAAGCAAAACATACAGCTATACAGGGCAACACTGTCTCTCTGCTGAAAGACTTTCCACTGACAGCCACTGGAGAAATAGGCCATACAGATGTGGATTTCATCTTTCTCCCTTAAAGAAAGTCATTATTTCGAACCTGTTTGGTCTTTGTTTTAAAGAAAACAAGAGGCCTGTGGGAAGTGACAGGCTGCAACAGAACCACAACAGTTGAGGCTTCACCTTCCACCTCTTCCCAATCGTCTTCGCTGTCTTCGTCTCCACTGCCGTCGTCCACCGTCTCCTCTCTCTTCGACTGCTTCACCTTCTGAGGGTCACCTGGAAGGTCCCTGTATAAGAATCACAGAGATGTTCAGACTCGGGCCTCCTAGTGCTGCAATCAGGCTAGGAAACACACATGATAACCACTACTATTTGCTGAAAGTCTATTGAATGACATAAATGAAGATGGTTCTTGAGTACCAACCCTGTGCATATGAAGGTGACTTGTGAGTACCAACCCTGTGCATATGAAGGTGACTTGTGAGTACCAACCCTGTGCATATGAAGGCGACTTGTGAGTACCAACCCTGTGCATATGAAGGTGACTTGTGAGTACCAACCCTGTGCATATGAAGGTGACTTGTGAGTACCAACCCTGTGCATATGAAGGTGACTTGTGAGTACCAACCCTGTGCATTATGAAGGTGACTTGTGAGTACCAAGCCCTGTGCATAGGAAGGTGCCTTGTGAGTATCAAGCCCTGTGCACAGGAAGGTGACTTGTGAGTACCAAGCCCTGTGCACAGGAAGGTGACTTGTGAGTACCAATCCTGTGCACAGGAAGGTGACTTGTGAGTACCAAGCCCTGTGCACAGGAAGGTAACTTATGAGTACCAACCCTGTGCACAGGAAGGTGACTTGTGAGTACTAACCCTGTGCATTATGAAGGTGACTTGTGAGTACCAAGCCTTGTGCACAGGAAGGTGACTTGTGAGTATTAACCCTGTGCATTATGAAGGTGACTTGTGAGTACCAAGCCCTGTGCACATGAAGGTGACTTGTGAGTACCATGCCTTGTTTCTTCCATCAGCCTGGTTCTGAAAACCCCAAAGATGTACTTGGAATCTAAGACTAACAGCAAGTGTGCTGTTGTCAGGACAGAAGGAAGCAAGGCAAAGTAGCGCATGCCTGAGATCCCAGCACTTGGGAGCATGAGGATGGAAGGGCTTGCGCTTGAGACTACCTGTTACATAGCAAGACTATGCTTTTTTTAATAAAAAATTAAAAATAGAAAGAACCTATTAACTTATAGTTCATGAGGAAAGAAACAAAAAAAAAAACCCCACTGTTTTTGGAAACAGCAAGTGAGAGCATGTTAAAAGAAATTACAATGTGAGTTCCAAAAGCAAAAGTTGTGGTCTCTGTGCCTGTGTACAGCTATAAGCCACAAGTACGGGACTCACAGTTGCTGCTCCTCCTATACCAAGTCAGAGGGGAACTCTATGGTAGATCAGGCAGATGACTGAAACTTGCAGAACATAAGCGCAAGAAAAGATGTAAAAGCATGTGACTCAGGCAGGAACACTGCCAGACAACGGAAAAGCCATGGCTCTTGTTACATGCTTGCTTGTACTGATATTCCTTGGCAAATTCAAATACAAACTGTGGCTACAGTACTGCTACCTTTGGCTATAGAAACTTTATGACACTTGGCATTAAGTAAAAATATCTAAGATTTTAGTAGACATTTAAAATAACTTGTCCTGAACTCTAATATACTTTGATTTTATTCAGTCTACCACTTTTTCTCAATATCACAAGAAATTTCCCTATAATAAACAGCAAAGACGCTCGTGAACGCTGGGTTGGACCCTGGCTGACTCTCTAGTGAGAAAGGAAGTGCAGAGCCTTCCTTTGCAGCATCCCAACTTATCTCTATGTGAACATCCCTGGCAATGGAAGTCAAGGCTGAGGGGACAAGTGGGAGCAGCTCACACGCTCTTCCCAAGTCTGAGGGGCAGAGATGAGTCACAGTGGGCAATCCATGGGCATCTCCACCCTTTCCTCTGTTGCCCTCTGCTGAACTGTTCCCAGCACAGGATTATGAGGTCCGGAAAAGCCAGCACTGCAAAAATGTTTGCAAGCAAAGGAATTCCCACCCATTTCCCTCTATTCATCTGCACTTTCCCCAACTTTCATAGGCGATGGGTAATCAACTAGTCTCCCATTCATTGCACCTGCCTATAATATGAATGATCGTCGGCTGCAAAAACACTTGGCTTTGCCAAACCCAAGGCCTATCTTCAAATGAACTATATACATAGCCTTAGCTCTCTGAAACCAGAGAGTAGCCACCTAGGTTTTATGTCATGGTCACAAATAACTTCACTACTCACAGACATGTTACATTCACCAGAAACATCAGGAAATGAGAGGAGAAAGGAAGCATCCATAAGACTAGAACTGATGGCTTGGACATGTATTGATTGGGGTGGAAGGTGTGGGGAGCCTTCCAGGTATGAGCACAGGTGGGGGGTGAAATAGGCTGGAGGTGGTACTCTCGTACCTACCATGTGTGCAGTCCTGGGTTTGATCCCCAGTACTGCAGAACAAAAACAAAAGCCCAGGTAGGGTAGTGGGGACAGACTGGCCATCAACGGCTGAAAGCCCAGCTGGGCAGGAGCAGCATGCACCCATGAGAGCAGAGTGCACCTGGGGGAGCAGAACGGTGCACTGGCAGGAAGCGTCTCCTAACACTGTTGACTGGTGGCTGAACGAGCACAGGGCCAAAGGTCTCCTCCCGTGTCTGTCAACAGCTAGCTGTGTCCTCACAAACACATCACTGACTGCCAGCTGTTACGGAGCTCACACGGAAACTCAGCAGCTCTTATCTATTACAGAGATGCTTAAAGACCCTCCTACTCCCCAGACCCACGACAAGAGAAAAAAAGAGTTGGCTCCACACTTGGCTGGAAGCAATCAATGCTGGTCTCAGCTTTGCCACCTCACCTGAACTCCTCCCTGGCGCTGAGGGCTTCATGCTTCATGACCTTGAGGCTTTCTGATTTAACCTTTACCACTTTCTTCTTTGCCGGACCACTTTCTGGGCGCCCAGGATCACTGCGGCCTCGCTTCCTCTTTCCTTGTGGAACTTTTGAGAGAGAGCACTTCTTTGGGGGTTTCCCTTTCTCATCTTCAAAGACATCTAAATGACAACAGAGAATAAGAGGTGACTGGTGACAGAAAAGCCAGAGGGTGTGTGGAGGCTGTGGCTTGCGGGCAGAGTCACGGAAGGGTCTGTAACTTTTCCTGGCCACACCTCCACCACCTGTTTGTCGTCCCATGTTCATGAAGCAGGCAGTTCCCAGCCATGTTCTACCTGCAGTCTAGCTTATGTTCACAAGAAAACTTTTTTTCTCAGTGCTGGGGATCAAATTCGGGGCCTTGTTCCTTAGGAAGAGGCAACCCAGGCATTACAATCCTCCTCCTCCCAAGACTATAGAAACCACATTACTCAAATAAAACTCAAATTCCAAGTCTTAAAAAAAAAAGTGTTTGGATCCACTCATTAACAGGACTAACACCTTGCTAATCAACTGCTTGCCAAAAATCTGTTAGGATAACCCGCTCCTCTATAGAAAAATGTTTCAAGTTCATGCATACATGTTTTCACAGCTCTTTTACTGCTCTGCTTTCTGGCTGCACCCTAAGGGATCTGTGCTCAAGGCACATGCAGCCACAGCACCCTTCCAATCTAACTAAACAGCACTTGCCTTCCAACCACGTCAGCAAATGCCTGGCTGGAAGAGACAGGATGGGTGGGATCTTCTAAGACACCAGTGTTCAGTTTTTAGGGGCCTGTGGGGTGGCTTAATAGGTATAATGCTAAGGGCACAAGCCTGATGACCTGAATTCAAATTCCCAGGGCCCACATAAAGATGGAAGAGAACCAGCTCAACAAGCTGTCCGACCTCCACATACGTACCAAAGCAAATGTCCTCATGGCACACCATATACACACAAATAATAACTTTTTAAGAAGAGGTTTTCACAATACAGGTACCCCAAAGGGAGCCCTGTGATCCACACACATAGAGGGATGGGGACATGGCTGCATTAAAGAAGGGGGGGGAAGGAAGACTAAGAAAAGAAAGTGGTGAATGGGGAGGGGGTCAGGGCAATGACATAGACTCATTTTATTTATATGTGAAAATCCTCAATAATTTTTTTTAAATTTGAAAAAATTGAAAATAGAAAAAAAAAGGTTTTTAGATTCTTGAAATATCTGCATAGACTTTGAGTTCAAAGATGAAAAACTAAAATCCAAAATAACTGTACTCTGTTAAAGGAAAAAGAGATGAATACTGCTATAGGGTGTCTAAACATAGTCCATCTATTTACATACAATTTAATTCATAAACACAGTAGAAATGATACTGTCTTGTTTGCTATATATTGACAGAACTGACAAATGACTCTCCCCTTGCATTTCCATGACTGCTCCACCTGACTGTGAGAAACAAATGCTCCAGCCTTTACTAGGGTTCCAAAAGGGAACCTTATCAGCCTAAACTGATGCAATTCACTCCCTTAATCCATGGTTTGTCCTGCTGACCTGGAGTTGGGAAAGAAATTGGCCCCAGTAAAAGCCATGGGAGGACACTCCAGGCAAAAGAACATCAAAGACAAAGGATCCAAGTGAGATAGTGTACTTGAGCGACAGAAAAGTGGTCATAAAGACCCCAACATGGTGACACATACTTGGCAATCCCAGCATCTGGAGGCTGAGACAGGAGAATCCAAACTTAAATGCCAGTGTTAGACGCTCTTGTCTTCTGCATTTAACAAGGCAGAGGAAATATGGCTCAAAAGGGTTAAGTTGCCATGGCTACACAGCACAACAATGATTCCCGCAGCAGTTTATCAACTTCCTAACCTTGAGCGAGCATGAACTCCATGCTCAGTGGGACTCTGTTTGGAGAAAAGGAGATTCGGGAGGGTTGAGTGGAGCATGGCGCAAGTTAACATGCTTTGGGCTGCTGGTGGGTAAAGGCTGTGGAGGGACAAGGGGAGGCCAGAAATGAGGTAACTTCAGAGCAGGCTGAAGCCCGGACCACAGCCGTGAAAACGGAGCTGGCTGAAAGCGGCTTCAGGTCTGGGCAGTTCCGGGGCTGAACCGACTTGGGGGTGTGTTAACAAGGGGTGCCTGAACAAGGGGAAAAGATGTCGTTTACTGATACGGGGGAAAACTCAGAACTCGGCTTTGCCATAGCAACGTTAAGGAGCCTTTCTCAAGCTTCCGGTGGATGAAGTGAGGAACTCGGGAGCGAGATTCGAGGTGTGTTTACGTCCGCGCTCTTGGGTCTGCCGGGGACACAATGTAGCTGCGACGCTCTTCCGGGTCGAGCCGGACCTCCGCCGGGCCGGGGAGCGGGCGCAGCGCTCCGGACGTGGAAAGGCCTGGGGACTCAGCGTGCGGGACGCGGGGACGCCGTCCACGCCCCACTCCCCGCAGACCTCGACGGCAGCTCCGCCCTCCCGCCTCCCCGCGCGGCTCCCGGCGTCTCCCGCAAGGCCGTCTCCGCCCGGCTCTCACCCGCCTGCGTCTCCTCGAGCCGCGCGGCGCTCTGGCCCGCAGCCTTTGGGCCCCGCGGCTGCCGGCCCCGCGGCCTCCCGCCCGCCGCGCGCTTCGGAGCCATGCCGCCCGGCACGCGGGCCTCCGCGCGTGACGCACCGAACGCGGCCCAGCCACGCGCCGCGGGATCCGCCCCCAGATCGCAACCCCCCAACACTCATCACACGTCTAGCCGCCCCGCCCCCCAGAAACTCCGCCCCCCACGACGCTGCGTCCCGTAGGCCCATGCAAACTACTAGAGCCACAGAGGGACACAACAGAGCAGGCGCAGCACAACTACTTCCGGCGCATAGCGTCTCGCGATTCTGAGCGCCGGAATCGCTCTCTGGTATCGCGAGAGGCGGGAAAGGGCGCAGGGTTTGAAACATGGCGGACGACGTGGACCAGGTGAGTGTTGGGTGAGGCGCTGGCGCCTGCTCCCACCTGCGCGGCCTCGCGGACCCGGGGCTCTGTCCAAGCTCGACGGGCAAGCGGCCCGCCTCTTGTCTCCGGCGCCCGCGCCCCGTGTTCCCGCAGGCTCAGCTTTCTCAGCCCGCCTGTTCATCCCTCCCGCACCTCTCTTTCTCTGTGGGACGTGACAGGGGTCACCGCGGGCCCCCGAAAGGAAGCGAAGTGCGAGGAGTCAGCAGCACCCCTGAGCGCCGCAATCGCGCGCTTCCTTAGCACGCGGCAGTGGCCCCGGCGCCGTGGGGGCGACCAGGACTCTCGGTAGTGACTCCTCCCTCCCGGGGCCGGTGATACGCGCGGGGCGGATAAAAATTACAGCCGTGAGCCAGAGGACGTGAGTCGCGATGTGAAGAAAGTGCACCAGAGCCCGTTGTACCGTTTCCTTCCCCCTCGGGTATCCTGTGGATTTCCCTGGCCGCACACACAACTGACCACACCTTCACTCTGAAAACCCCACTGTGTTTTTCTTTACAGCGTCTTATTTTAAACACGTGCTTCTTGTTTAATACGGATCTGTCCCAAGAGTGTACATTCCATGACAGCAAGGCCGCTGGGTTTCCTTTCTCTCCTTAGGAATTCAGACCGACTCTGGAAGCACTCAAGATGTCGGAGGGGATGGGGGGCTGTTTGATAAGATAGTGTTTAGGCTTTAGGTTGAAAACCGTGGACAGTCGGCCTCCAAGGCTGAGACCTACGCAGCAAAAAAAGTGTCAGGTGTATATTTTTACAGTATTGCACTTATATATTTGTATATAAGTGTCCACGCTGAAATGAACTTCCATGAGGGAACTTGTGGATGCTGTGTACCCATGCTTGTCGTCTAATGTCTAACAGATGCCTGCCAACTGGGTGGTAGGGCATGACACCAATTGAAAACAGGTTCCTTTTTTGAATTCTCTTGCCAGCTCTTGGTGACCAGAAACATCCCTTCCATGTGGGTCACCCCAAGTCATCCTAGCCCTGACCTCTGAAACCTATGTTTTCAACAGTTCTCAAATAGCAGTTAATGGCTTACTGTTATTCCCTTGAAAGGACTGACTGCCAAAAAAAGATCAGCCTTAAGTCTTGAAGCAAGCAAAGGATTTCATTAAAAATTAGAATTATAAGAGCTGGATGTGGTTCATGCCTATAATCCCAACATTTGGGAGGATGAGGTAGGAAGATTACTGCAAGCTTGAGACCAGCCTGGGCCTGCCTCAAAATTTGAAGAAGAAAAAAAAGGTATATTTTTTAAAACAGTAATAATAAGAACCATTTATGAATATTTTGCATCCACTAGATACTAGATGATTTAGTCTTCATAGCTCTGGGGGAAAGGTATGGCTCTTCTTCAGTTTACAAATGACTACTCTGCAAGGGGAAATTAGCATGGTTTTAATCCCTGTTCAGAATAGCCATGACAGAACCTGAAGTTAAACCCAGACTGGCTGACTTCAAAGCCAGTGTTTCCCACCAGTATGCTATGGTATGTTCATCATATACTAGCTGGCACCTAACTCAGCCCGCATTGTGTCGAATTAAAAAATCTTAACCCTTCACCTCTGCTTACTCAGCATTCTGAATAGCAGTAGGTTGGTATTAATGAGTGTTTCTAAAATAGCTAAATGATGTTAAAGATGAAGCTAAAGGTCCTAAAATTGACTTCCTATACCCTGAAATTGACCTCTCTTTCGATGTTGAGAAGCAGTAGAGTTATGATTATTTTTCTGTCTAACTCCTTCAGATAACACATTGTTTTAGCCCTTTATATAGTTATCCAAGAAGCGTAGTCTGTTCCCAGGGCTAGATGAAGCTCACAGTCAACCTTTACTCTTAATACGGCAGCATATAGCACAGCAACAGAAAAGTTGGGCTGGAACAGTCTCACCAGACTCATTTATAATCACAGGGCTGGGAGTCTGTATGTAACTCCAGGCATGGGATTTCTGATTAGTAGGAAGAAGAGGAGAGATATGCAAAGATTTTTTAACTTCTGGTGCATGCTTAGATGGGTACCCCAACAGCCAAAGAATAAAACATTTCCTACATTTATCTTGACCTCTCTAATATAAGACATTTCAGATCCAAATAGAAATCCCTATGGTCTCAGGCAACATCCTTATCCCGCTTAGGGGCTCCAGAAACTGCTCTGTAGACTAGACATCAGTAAATGTCTGTACTTCATTTTTTTTTTTATGGAAAGCCTATGACTATAATTCCCTTCAGTCTTTCATGCTTTTTACCAAGGAGTAAGACCACCTTTCTAGCAGGTAGCATCCCAAGCATCACTTTCGGTTATTTTGGCTGTTAGTTCTAAGCTTCATGTGCATCGTTGAAATCTGAGAACCACAGGATTGAGCAAACACATGTTTTCTGTGCTTAACAGATTAGAAGAATAAGGCATTAAAGGGTTAAGTTGCCCCTTGTTACACAACATAGTAGTTATTCAGACACCTCACCATCTCTGCCTTTCATTACTAAGCCTACTATTTTTTTTCTATTAGCAACAAACTACCAACACTGTAGAGGAGCCCCTGGATCTCATCAGGCTCAGCCTGGATGAGCGGATTTATGTGAAGATGAGAAATGACCGAGAGCTTCGAGGCCGATTACATGTAAGTATGTTAAATACCTTGAAATCAATGTTTGTTTGTCCTCCCTTCCTGCTACCCTTCCTTAAAATGGCAGCACCGTGCCATATGAGTCCATCACTCTGAATTGTGGAAGAAAGGTAGCTGGAATGTCACTTGTGTAAGCTAATTATGACCGTCCTTATTTACAAGTTTAATACTTTTCCCATAACAGGGATGTCTGTTACAGAACATTTTTGCTTCCTTCAATTCCCCTTCTGCTTCTTTGTTACAGGGTCTTGCCAAGAGCACATGCTGGCTCCAAACTCATGATCCTCCTGCCCCCACCTCCTTAGGGCTGGGATTATAGGCATGCACCAGCATAACTGGTTTTGTCCCTGATTCTTAAAGGTTATTGAGGGGAGGAGGTTGTTGTTTTTGATTGTTGACATATAAGTGTGTACTTCGTTATGAAAAAATAAAAAGCAGGGTCATGACAGAGCTCATTTATTGAGTGTTTCCCAGCATGCAGAAAGATGGAGGGTTCAATCCCAAGCTTTTCAAGAAATGTTAAACAACACTGATATACATACATAGAATAAAAGTTCAATCTTATGTCCACTGCTGATAACCTATGTTCAAAGTTGGGTACATAATCATTCAAATCTTTCCTGTATATTATTAGTACATATATACCAAATTGAGTGTGTCTTAGTGTATGTGTGCATAGCTATTTTTTTAAAGGGGGGAGCACTTACCCAGGTGTGGAGGCACATGCCCTCCATCCCAGTATTTAGGAATTTGAGACAGGGCGATCATATGTTGGCGGCAGGCTGAGGCTACACATTGAGATCTTGGCTCAGGAGTGGGGAGAGACTATATATGTACTTCTTATCACCTTTTGTGGAGTCATCACTCAGCCTAATGACTAGATGATTCTGTGTTAAGGGGGTAAATTGTTTTCTGTTTTTTTCAATTGTCAGTACTTAGTAGATGTCTTTATACATATTTCTTTGTATGAACTTATAATTTTTATGAAATTGATCTGTTGAAGTGACATCATTATATACTGATTCTCCTTGAAAATTCATTGCTTTCCTGAGAACATTGTTTTTCTTAGTGGGGGCGGGACTAGATATTAAATCTGAGAACTCTTGCTCAACAAGCACCAGGGTCCCTAGTCCCTAATTTACACCCCAGCCTTTTATATCTTATTTTGAGATAGCTTCATATTTCTCAGACTGACCTCAAACTCACACTGCTGGATTATAGATGTGTATAATTCTAGCTTATTATTTCATTATTGCCATTCTAATGTAAACTGAGTAAGAATAGCTAACATTTATTGTGCATTATTTAAAGCTGTTCTAAGTGTAAAACACTCATTTAATCTTTATAACAGCCCTATGAGTGTGGACACTACTAATTATCTAGCCCCTCTCCAAAGTTGAGGAGACTCAGCGCTATGTTCAGGTGACAGCCAGTATGAGGAGAGCCAGCCAGCTTATGGTCCTCAGCAGCCACCTTTCGGTCCCATTTACAAATGTGGAAACTGAACATAGAACTTCTGGCTTGGGAAGGAAATAGGAACCCAGGAAGACAGCAGTCTTGATCCACAGCTAGCCTTAAGGAAAGAAGAAGTCTGGAAAAACGTGGTTGTCAACTCAAGAGTTGAGCACAGCTTAATCACATAGGTCTGTGGAATGGAAAGACGCCCCAGGACAGACTCATGACCCCCTTGGGCTGCTTTAGTTCTTCCTGTCTGCTAAATGCCTCTAACATGGTTTACTTCCTGCTCTCCTACCATGTATGTTATTCCTCTGTGTGCTCCTAGCAGTTTCCCTCAGGGCTGGGAGGCAAACCAATTAGCACCTTGTTTCCAGACATAAAAGTAAGTGAATCATGAACAGTCCCCAGAAAGTTTCCCCTTCAGTAAAATGAGTACTGGAGGTTGCATTGAGACTCAGTAGCTGTGCTCTCTTACTGAGCCTAGAAGTACAGGAAGCCTGGGTAGGTTGTAACATGGAAGGGTACTCTCACTACTTCCCCCTTGGGGTGTTTAGTCCAGGGCACAGTGGGTCAAATGGCAGTACTGCAGAATAGCGGCAGCACCTTACACTTACATGCAGGATCCTATACTGCTGTCATATTTTTAATATTTGTGGACTGTTAAGACATTTATTTCAGAGAGAGACAGTGCTTGGACATGCATGCATACATGTGGAAGTCAGAGAATAACTCTGGAATTCAGTTCTCTCTTTTCACAGTGCTAATTCATCTTCTCAGCTCTGTTTTTCATAATTAAAAACCTTTATGTGACTACCTTGGATACTTGAAAAGCAATTTGAACTTTATCAAACAAATTCAGTGTATTACCCATTCAGTTAAGCTGTTATTGGAAATGACCTGTGGAGAAGCAATGTAGTAACATAATAGGAATACTTAACTTGCATATGAATTTTGGATGTAAGTATTGAATTTGTTGCTTAGAATTGGCCATTGTATATTGTAAGTCCTGTGTGATATTTCTCAAATCATCATGTCCTTTCATTTCAGGCTTATGACCAGCATTTAAATATGATCCTGGGAGATGTGGAAGAAACCTGTGACTACTATAGAAATTGATGAGGAAACATATGAAGAGATCTATAAAGTAAGTCGTGCATGTCTCCCCATTTCTTACTGAAAATGTGAGTTCTCCAAGGTTAGTCTTTGTTGCTGGAAACCCTATTATATTTCAGTATCTGCTTTATTGACAGTATCTGAACTCCTTTGGATAAGAGAATTCACTTTAGACTCTCACTGGCAGACAGTACTGCCACCATTTACCTCAGGGTGACCAGGGTCAGTGAGAGGGAACAGTGCCAGGTCCTGTGTCTGCTACTATATAAGAGCAAACAGGATGTAGTATTCTTTATGTGGATTTGATCGCTCAGTATTTAGTATATTAAAAACTAATATTGAAAGGTCTTTAAAATACCCCTTTAAAAACATAGCATTGTTACATGGATTTTTGTTGTGTTTCTTTGTAAAAACGTATCACTCTGTAGCCCAGACTGGCTTTGAATTCATAATCTTCTTGTTCAATTTCCTAAAAATGCTGAGATTTCAAGCACATGATCAGGTCTGGCCTCTAAGTAACAGTTTTACAAGTAATGTTTTTCTAAATCAACTATTTAGTGAAAGGCATATTTTACACATTTTTTTCTGCGTGAAATGTATTGTGGCATGTTGGAGTTGAAAATCTGACATGCAAACAGATAGTTGGAAGGATGTTTTGTGGATATTTGCCTTTGATATTATACCCAAGTCAAACAAGTGGCACTTAAAGATAGTCTTAGTGTGCTATTTGATATCATGTCAGTGAATTTTTTATGTTCCTCCTTCAAATGGATCTGTTGTGTAGACAGTCTTATTCATAGCTTCCAGATAATGTGACATTTTATTAGTCAGTGTTTTAGCAATCACCAGTGGTCTCATCAGAAAACATTTCTTGTGGACATGGTGGTACATGCCTCTGACCCAGCATTTGAGGCTGAATTGAGAGAATTCCATAGTGATTAAAAATATACACTTAGATTTCATAGTACTTGAGTTCAAATTTTACCATCTACTTACCACATATATAATGGAGCCAGATTACCTAGCCTCTTGGTGACTTAGACTGTTTTGTAAAATGGGAATTAAAGAACCTGTGGCTATGTAGGGTTCCTTGAGAAGGTGAATACCACTGTGCTTTGTGTGTTTGCAAGACTGATTGCAGGGTCAGTCCCTGGAAGGCTACATGGTGGAAGGAAAGACGTCATTTCTGAAAAGTCCTCTGACCTTGATCCCTGTATGAGAGTTAGTTTGGTGATAGAGGTGTTTTGTACATTGCCATGATTTATTGGGTTAAATGTTATAAGAGAAATCACTTTGCAATAGAACTTTTCTCCTTTCAGCTACTGAAAGAAACTAATTGATCTTGGTAGTGCAGGTTTAGAAACTGAGGCAAGGGAAGCTCGAGTTTGAAGCCACCTGGTTTGCCAGTAGGTCCTGCACCATGAGGCATGTCTCAAAACACTGAAACGAGGGAAATGTTTTGAAACGTGTTGTTCTGCTTTCTGTATGGAAGGCCCATAGTACCCTTGTTCTGTAGGCTCTTGTGTGTGTACAATGTGGGAGATCAATGCTGTGAGGCATGTCTGCAACCTGTCAGTTCACTGAGCACCTGCTGCAGTGCCCTGCTCTCCGTACGTTCTCTGTTACCAGTCTAAGATAGGAAACTTAGTGGGCTAGGTGTGTGTTATTCCTTCTCTTTCCTCTGTTGACACAAATACTGAATATCAACATTTCCAGAACAAGGAACATTTGGATCATGGGTATTTGTGGGGCTTTTTTCCCACAACTTACTGAATTTTGTGTGTTTTGATTGGCCATTAATTCACTAATATAAAGGCAGAAAACAGCCTTGTTCTTTGCTTCTGGTTACTTCCCATTTGGAGTATCCAGGGTGTGTTTTGGTGGTGGTGGTGGTTGTGGTGGTGGTGTGGTATGTGTGGTATGTGTGTAGATCAGAGGACAACTTTATGGAGTCATGTTTCTCCTTGCCCCTTGTGTTCTGGGGATGGAATTCAGGTCATCCGCTTGCATGGAAGTACCTTTACCCACTGAGCCATCTCGCTGGCCTGGTCTGTATGTTTTGTTGATTGATGAAGTTCTAGTAGTTGGTACAACTTCTTTTTCCAGCCAACTGATCATCTACCTGCCTTCATCAGACAACTAAATTTGGCTCACCCTTTTGTAACAGAGCCATCTTGCTCTGCAGCATCCTCCCTTACCTTTTGGATCTCTACAGAAAGCCAAGAAGACACCTATCCGTCCAACCACAGATTAGTGCTAACCCTTGACTTCCACCAGTCTACAGGAAAGACAGACCATGAATCCCATCTTTGGCTGGGCTGAGTTTGTGTGACCAACGATTTTCTGGGTCCTGTTCCTCATCATTTTTTTAGTATTTCTCTAGTTCAGATTCTGTGAGCAACTTTGGGTTTTCTAGCCCTGTGTGTTTCTTTTGGACTCTGCCTGAAAACCGTCCAGTTCCTGCTTCTTGTACTTTTCTGCTGAATGCATCGGTTAACAGGAACACTGATCAGCTTTTGGCTTTTTCAAGCAGAATTCTGTGGGGTTGGGAGGTTTTTAGGCTGCCAAGGCATAATGATGATTCTGACAATGCCATGTTTCCTGACTGCCCAAAGTCTGATCACTAAGCCAGAACCTCGGCTTTGCACTTCTCATTTGTGTTGCAGGACATGCAGAAAAGATGATGCTGAGTTTCTGCCCACAGACAATCCTCAGCATGGTGGTCTCTGAGGGCTCGAAAACTCATTGTTTCAGAGTTCATCTAGTGGAAGGAATGGCATACATTGGCACTCATGATGAAATTCTGGTTAGGCCCTGGTGTAGGTGTGGTTCAGTGGTACATTGATGGCATGCACGGGGCCTTGAGTTCAATCCCTAGCACTTAAATGGTCATAATCATAAACTAGGCATAGTAGAATAGTCCTGTAATCCCAGCAGTCTGAGGCAAGTCTAAGATGAACCCAGGGCATATAGCAAAACCCTAGCTCACAAACCAAGCAAAAACCCTTTACCTTATGGCTAGATTTGGTTGCAAGGGAGCCTAGGAAATATGATCTAGCTGAACACCAAGGAAAGAGAAGAGTGTGGGTTTGGACTGGGGTCAGTGGCCGATCTCACCACATTATCACACAGGAAGAGGAAAGGCAAATGCATGAGTTCTTTTTGTGACAAAGATAAGTGATCAGACTTTTTAAACTAGTTCATGAGTCTGTGTTATGAACCCATGTTTTTAAGTTTATCTTGAAAACATGATATACATACTGGTTTAAATGTGTGGTTTTGCTTTTGTTCTCTTCCAGTCAACAAAGCGGAACATTCCCATGCTCTTTGTCCGGGGAGATGGTGTGGTTCTTGTGGCTCCTCCACTGAGAGTTGGCTGACTCAAAGAATGACGCAGCGTAGAAACTGAAGACTTGGTCCCATCACCTCTTTAAACATACAAGACGGTCTAAGAAAACACCTGCACACATTTGATAGTAAGAAACGACCTGCAGATTCTTCTACCCTGAAATGAGTTCATTTTCTAAGCACCTTCGGCTTCTTAAGTGGAGTGACATTTTCCTTTCCCCAACCCTCCAGTGAACACACTCGCCGTGCTGCCCCTTCTCGTACTTATTTCCCATTGCTCTGGCAGACAGTTTGTGATTGCTTTTCTTTAAATTAAATTTAGCGTTTCTTTTTTATTTTTTTATACGTCTCCTGTGAATTCTCCAAGCATTTACGTCATCTGCATGTTCTTTGCATGTCCCGTGTTTAAGGCGCCAAGCTGAGTGTTAGGAAGGAGGGTTTTGTCTGTCCACTTCCTGCCCTCTGGAAAGGCATCTGTTTACCCTGAGTTGCAGGACAGTGAGGTCAGTGCTGACAGCAGCGCATATCTAGGAGGCCATAAGTACTCGGCCTTGTGCCAAGTGAGGGCAGGGCTGGAGGAGAGGCGGTAGGTGACTGTTGACATTCTACTAGTGAACAAAACACCATTTCTACTGTCAGTGACAGTCTGAAATAGCAGGCTCGACAGAAAGTGGCTAAAAACAAAGCTGTTTTAACTTGTAGCTTCAGTTGGCCAGCACTTCAGGCAGAATATGTGAGGCAGAACTTACAACCTACGCCCTCCACTGAGTAGATTATTCCATCCTCAAATGTAGAAAATTGAGCTAGAAGTATAACAGTTTGCACTTTTGTTTAGCACATATCAGGTTCAAGCCCAGCACCACTTAAAAAAAAAAGGAAGAAAAGAAAGAAAGAAGCAGTCTGCGTGGCAGAAGACTCATCCATGAGGTGCTGACTCAGTGTGGGGTGGGTCGTAAGGTTTTATAGCCCAGCTCTGCTCCCCATCCTGGCTTTCTACTCATGTAGCTGTGAGCAGGCAACTCCATGCTCTTGCCACAGCCTAGAGCTATTCCCACTGCCCTGCCTTCCCCACTATGATGGATGTACCATCAAACCATGAACCAAAATAAACCCTTCCTAAGGGTACTTCTTGTCAGGTCCTTGGTCACAGCGAAGAGAAAAGTATCACAGCCAAGGGACGCCCCACCAGCAGCTTCCTCATCCCGGTCCCTGTGTTGGTCGTTTTATGAAAGAGAATTAGGAATCTTACTGCCTCTCACAAACGCAATGTAGAGCCATCTCTGAATGAAAAGTGCCTTGTTTGAAACCCAGGTGACAGAATCCAAATTAGCTTGAGATCATGAGCTATCGACAGTTTCAAGTAATGAATGTGGAAGATCTGCCTTGGACAGAAGAGAAACTGTTTTCACATAACCTTGATTACTCCCACTTACATGTACAGTATTTACAGTATGGTACAGTATTGCTTGAGTTGCTCTTAGCTGCTATGGGGAAAGGACAGTTCCCCTATGAACAGCTGCCAGCTATGAGCAAAGCTCATCTGTGCCAAGCATGGGAAAGAATACTCAGGAACTACTCTGACTGGCCTAGAACCATAGTGGTGTCTCCGATTTGAAAACAGACATGATGGATGTTCCTGTCAGCCTGCTCTGCTGACCTCGTGGAATTCAACCTGGGCATGCTCTTCCCTGTTGCATATCTAGACTCCCAGCCTTTGCTATTGACAAACTGCAATGCCACATTCTCTGATAGGCACATTCAGCCTCAGCAGTGTTCCCTACCTAGGGAAGGAGCATTGGGAGCTGGGGATGAAGAATACCTGTTGTGTAGAGATAAACTTTTAGTGTGCTCTGGATTATTCGGTAATTTGATACTTTATTAATAGAGTAACATTTCTTAGAGCACACCTCAAAGCCATCTTAAAGCTGTTGCTGCAGGACCTAATATGAGCTCTGGAGCATCCTCAAAGAAAATCTAGGTTGGCAGAGCTCAAACTTGGTCAATGACCAGACGAGCTGCAGAACACCCTGGGGAGAGGGGTCTGTATGGGAGACCTGTGGCATAGACTGTGGGAGGGTGTCAGGTTCCTCAAAGCTTTTGGATTGGGGGGGCTGGAGAGGTGGCTCAGGGGTTAAGCCTCTGCCTTGCAGGCGGAAGGTCCTGAGTTCGGATCCTAGACCCCCTGTATAGATGCCGGGTGGAAGCGGGTCGACTTGCGTTTATGGTCCTGGTAGGGCAGAGTCTGTGAATCCCGGAGCAGAGTAACAAGGAGGAGGTGGTCCATGGTGGTTCCCGAATTCGTCCGTGGCTCTACACACACACACATACACACACATACATGCACAATTAAATAAATAATAATTTTTAAAAAAAGCTTTTGGATTGGACAGAATGCTTGAATAAAGTAAAGGGTTGAAGAACACTGAGCCCCACCAAACAAGTGGCTGCTTATGCTCACAGATATCAGGATTGGGTGGAGATCAGATGCACCAGAGATCACAGTGTATTGTGAACAGCACTTTGGGAACAGAAGGGGCAAGCAGTACTTTGAAAAAAGGCAAGTTGTACGCTTATTCTCCAGACACTGATGTCCCCCACAGCTCAGCAAGGTTTCCTCCCTGTTGCCTCCAGTCACCTCCTCAGCTAGTAGCAGATGCCAGCTGTGGGTGCCTAGCTAGGCATCTATATACATGGAAAACACCAGGACTAGAAGGCCAAATAGTTTACATCCTGCCAGGTTCGTTGCTTAATTGTAATGAACCAGAGCATGTAGGTTTCATTTCTTGGCTGCTCTGAAGTTTCAGGGGTGTGGAAATAGTATGCCCCACTGCAGTTGCTGATATTGATTACCCCAGAGGAATTTTTTCCTTAGATTCATGAGGATCCACAGGGTGTTGACATGGGCACTCTAGTTGCCCTCAGTGGGTTGGGAAACAGATGTCTGATGGGGTCAGATGCAGGTGCTATAAGAGTTTGTGCAGGTTCTGTGAGAGTTTGGCAGAACTCAATAGGAGTATTCTCCAGGCCACAGTCAGCAAGGCCCTGGAGAATGCTGGGCAATGGGAGGTGAGGTGAGAGGGCAGGTCACAGAAACCTAAAGGTTCTGGTGTCGAGTGCACAGGGAAATGTGAAGCCCAGGGATCCGAATGAAAGAGGCTTGCCTAGGTTGCAGCATGCTAGTTCAGTAAGAATGGGGTTGTAGGTTCATCCAGCAGGTGTGGTTGCACTGCCTTACCACAGTCCCTAGAGTCAGGAGCATGTGGGTCTCCTGGCTGTGTTTCCCTCCTTTCAGATCACATGCCAGCACCTCATCTTTCCTTTCTGATGGAGCAGCTGCCATTTGGCCAAATGAGACCTGGTCTTCCATGACCAGGACAGAGCAAGTAGACAGGCTGCCTCCACCATGCCTTGTGCAGAGCTGACATGGGCAGCGAAACTGCACATCTCCACTGTCAGCCTTATGCTTTGTAGATCTTGTCAAACCTGCCAGTTTCCACTCTGTCAGCCTTTGTGAATATTTATGCATTCATGTATGTGTGTCAAAGGGCACTCACTGTATGTCCCTGTGGAGGACTAAGGGTAACTTTGGGAATCAGCCTGGATTACTTCTATTCCCTTTGTGCTTTGCTCTAGATTTCCCAGGTTTTGCCCACCAGGGCCAGAAGTGCAAGCCAGTGCTGTTTCTGTTTGTTGTTTTTATAGAGATCTGGGATCTGAACTCAGGACCTTCTGCTTATGAGGTATTAGTCTTAACTCCTGAGCCATCTCTTCAGCCCAGCCTTTGTGATTGCTAAGCCTCTCATCTTTCTGGATCTTGTGTACTCACATGAAAACTCAGAGAACTTTTGATTCTGAGGGGCTTGGGTAATTATATGCATAAGAGAACACACTCTCTTTTTCTTTAAATTGAATGTATTTTTAACTAGTATGTAAAAACCACACTCTGGAATTTGGCATTGTGGCACATGCCTATAATCCCTGCACTTGAAGGCTGAGATAGGATCGCAAGTTCCAGGCCAGCCTGGGCTGCTGGTAAGACCCTGTCCCATAAAACAGTGATAGAAATACACATACAAGATTCAGTATCTGTGTGTACTATCATTGTAACATATCTACCTATTCAAACGAGTACCACTTTTTGGGATGAAATTGTCCAAAACCCTTTCTTCCAGCTTTTTGGAATATCCATTATCTGTTGTCACTGTAGTGTCAGTACACCAGACTAGATTTAAATTCCCACAGCCAACCACACTCCCACATTATGTTCTAACACCAGAGGGCGCTGTGCTCTTTGTTTTTCAAAGTCAGCTTCTCTTGGTCTCTAGGTTCTCATTGAGAACACATATTCATGAGTGGCTTCCCACACTGTGGTCCATCCAGGAGACCTGAGAGCCTTAAGACACAGGAAGCACACAGGTTGGCTGGTATGGTATTAGACCACAAACTCTGTGCTGTTTGTTTCTTTGAAATCACACACTGAGTACTGTCTGCTGCCACTAGGAGTGAAGGACAGAGAACATCATACAGCTTGGGCCCCAAAAGAAAACTACCAGGTGAAACACGTTACCTGCCTGTGTCCTGTGGTCGAGGTTGCGCTGGGCTGAGATTGTCCACAAGAGCATAGTCTAGGAGATGATTTTGCCAGCACACTGGGTCCAGTGCCGGTAGTCTGATAGTGGTTGATGAGCTTTAGTCAGGGGTCAAGGTCAGATGCTGCCCCTCACTGAGCAGATCTTGCTCATAGCCTCTGATCCTCATTGTGTGTTGCCCTTTCAGCCTAGAGTCACTGACTAGAGTGTGGCACTCTTGGAAAACTTGGTCTTATATCCCAGGATCAACGTACTGTATTGCTGGGTGAGGGCATGTAGGTCAAGAAGCCTTACTTCTAGCACCACTGCACAGACTTGAGTCCTCCACCCTCTGTTTCTTCCCCCATAAAATGGGGGCTATAACAATGTCCACCTCAGGAAACTGAGGATGTTCACAGAAGATCTAGCTTGAGGCCTGGGTGGGGTAGAAGCTCAGAATATCTTTGCTTCCCTTTGTTAAGCAACACGTGTACTATGTGCTTCCTGTGTCTCAAGGCTCTAGGCTCTCCTTGATGGACCGCAGTGTGGGAAGCCACTCAAATATATGTTCTCAATGAGGTCTTCATTTCTGTCTTGCTCAGCTAACTACAGTTTTATTAAGGGCTCCTCTCTCATGGTCTTTAGGGATAGAAACCAGGGCCTCAAGCCACACCCCCAAGCCCCTGTTGACATCTTCTTGCATTGATTCCTCTCTGACTCTTCCAGGGTGAAAACTGCTAAACTAGGTTGGGCCAAATTGGTTATGATGAGAGTTAGGACATCGGATGGGTAGACAAGGGGCTTCCCCATTTGCAAAGTCCTCTGACCTGGCCCCCCTCTGTTCTCAGTGGTTTTCTACTCTGCTCTAGGGTATGAGAGAGGAGTGGAGCCAGTTCAGTGAACAAGGTCACCCAGCAGCATCATGGGACTGTGACATCATTGTCAGCTCTTGCCTGGCAAAAACCTGGAGCTCAAATAACCAAGGGAAGGACAGGTCATCTCCATGGCAGGGTGACAGGGCTGGTGGCAGGCCTCCGTCTAATATCACAGTCTGTGAGTGTTGCTGAAAGTTGCCCAGGAGCCAGACCTGCCTCTGCTCAGCCTCGCTGGGCAGGCTTGCCACCTCACAAACTCAGCACAGAAGTTTCTCACCAACAGGGACTTTCCCCCCCTTTCCTAGAAGAGAGGTTAGCAACTGCCAGAATCAAAATAGAATGCGGATCGAGTCACAGAATCGATGTCCAGTCCAAGCGCACATTGCACAATGCCCTTCAGGGGCAGCGATAAGCAGGACTCTAGCTTGGTATCCAGTTGAAGCCAGCCATAGCCAAAGAGTGTTTCTCTTGACTTGCATTTCTCAATGCTGCATGATAAGGGAGTTGTAGCCTCAAGCCCTAGAGCCTTACTTTGTAGGCAATGGATGCAAAGTCTCCTTAGTGGTTGCCTGCAACTGTATTCATTTCCCCACTTCATAATTTTATTCAATATTGTCTTACATCTGGTTCAAATTATGTGTGTGTGTGTGTGTGTGTGTGTGTGTGCACGCGCGTGTAGCCCAGAGGTCAACACTTCCTCAGTCGTTCTCTATCTCTACCTTCTTTTTGAGACAGGGTCTCTCACTGACCTTGACATTCACTGATTTTATCTAGACCAGCTAGCCAGAGATCTTCGTGGATCTACCTGCTTCTGTAACACCAACTGGGTTCTGGAGAACCCAGTGCTTGACTAATCTTTCTATGATGTCTTTTTCTCTGAAACTAATTCTGTCTTAGTCTCACTGACTTATCTTTGAAGGCCCAGTCTCTACCTTTAGAACAATCTTTGAGAACAGTTTAGTGTGTGGATAATACCACAATTTGATTACTGTACATTTTAACTTCCTTATACTGTACAGCATTTTTTGCATTCTGTGTATTTTCAGTTCATCTGAATGTTGCTGATAAATGACCATCAAACGGCTTAAGGGAACAAGGTTTATTCTCTTTCACGATATCCTAGTTACAGTTTTCAGTCTACCTTGACGGGAGAGCATGCATCAACATCAGAGCCAAGGGAATTGGCCATACCATTATCACATAATGGCTGAGAGACGGACAATCCTTATTTACCAAACCAGCATGTCTGGCCAAGTGTACAAAAGGATGCCAACTCCCTCAAGCAGCTGTCTGTATTTTATTCCAGGGCCTAATCCCACCCATAGACTGGGCTCTTCACATTAGCTAGACAGTTTCCTGCAGGCTTGCTCTGAGCCCAACTCACCCACTAATTCTCAACAAATGGGCCCAGAACTCAAACCCTCAACCATCAAGTTGACATCTGTGCCTAACTAAGTGTAGATTAGACATTTGAGAAACATTTGTGAATGAATTTTCTTAATTTAAAATTTTCATCATGCCTAAAAAAAGTTCCATGTAGGGTTAGGGTTCAGTCACATTAAGTATATCCATACTGTCATACAGCATGCTGTAGGTTTTTCTTAATTTCTTATGAATGACTGAAGACACCCCCATCCACAAAGTCCCCTGTTTTATAGCACAGTACTTCATGACTAGCATAGACTTGCTTTTCAAAGTAAGATTTGAAGTTACTGTGGAGAGTAACCCAAGTGGTGGTTAAATCTGAGAGTCACTTGGAGAAGACCAAGGAGTTATGACATCCTTTGTCACAAGCCACATGTAGAGATCAGCAGGAAGTGAGCTGGCTTGGACTAGCTGTGGGTAGCACATACCAGTCACATGGTTCTGCCCAGGCCCCTCTATCTCATCAGAGAAGCATCTAGACTCATGGCCCCACTCACCACCTCAACTCTAACCCCCATGTTGTTCACCTCCTTCAGCCCAAAACTGGCCTCTTTTTCAGAAATGTCAATCCTGGGCCTGAAAGATGTCACTGGGTAAGAGCCATCTTCCTGGACCTGCATTCTATCCCCACATAAAGCAGGCATGGTGACGCTTGCTGCAGTCTAGTGAGGAGGTAGACACAGGTAGTCCCTAAACTTACTGACCAGCCAGCCTAAAGCAACAGGCAAGCTCCTGTCTCAAAAACAGTGGATGGCTTTCCTGAGAAATGACCTAAGTTTTGTCCTCTGGCCTCCACCTTCATGCGCATACACATACACAAGCAACTTTTAAAAAATCATAAAAACGTAAGAAGTCAAGCTTGTTCCCTGTTAAATCTCTTTCCATTGCTTCCTGTCTTTTCTGTTGCTCACTTGTGCTGAACAACAGAACCCCTTAGAGCTCATAAAATTCCTAATGGCCAGGGTGTCCCACACCACTAAATCATAATGCCCGAGGCCTTCAGGATCAGTATTTAAACCAAAACAGAAAGTGAGCTGCCTTCATCAGTATCCCAATATGTAGACACAGTTGAGAGCCAGTGTCTGAACAGATGGATAGGTCAACAACAGCAGCACTGCGGGGACCTTGTTAGACATGCAGATTCTTTAAGATCAGTTATTGGGGGGGTGGGGTGCAGGGACACTCGTGCCGTGGCTCACATGTGGAGTCAGGAGCACTTTTGGGACCTTAAAAACACAGATATTCAGCAAGGGATGTAGCTCAATCTTAGAATGCTTACCCAGCATGCATAAGGTTGTAGGGCTTGATTCCTGAGGGTGCCCAAAGCACTGAGTCAGAAACTGGAAGTAGTGTCCAGGAGCATACCTTCGCAGGAGCCCAAGTGACACACACTGGGTTCAAAGAGCCACTGTCCCCCATCTTGGTGCTCATGATACATCTTAAGGACCTGTTACTGGTTAGCTGCAAAGCTCTCCAGAGCCTTTTTGACTGACAAATCTGCCCTGTGGAATAGTGCTTCATCAATGTCTTCAATGACTGGTGCACTTTGTGAGTCAAGAGCCTCCTGGTTAGATGGGCCCAGGAGCAGGAGCCCAGTCTTCCAGACCTCATGTCTTAGATATACTTTCACACTGCAAGAACCAGCCTCTGGAGAAAAGGCTGTTACCAGGGCTGACCTTGGGCCATCTTGCTGTGCCAGAAAGCACAAAGCAGGCCTGGGAAGATGGCTCAGTCTTCCTGTGACCTGAAGGGCCTGAGTTCAAGCTCCTTAAGTAAAGGCCTGGCATGGGGTGTGTGCTGGGGAGAAGGGGGAGATAAACAGGTCACTGAAGCTCACTGCCAGCCAGCCCACCCTTAGGCCAGAGAGACCTTGTCTCAAAAAAGGGAGGCTATAGCTGGATAGATGGCTCAGGGGTTAAGAATCTGCCTCACAAGCAGGACTTGAGTTTGGATCCCAGATCCATTAAAAATACTAGGTGCAAATGGCGGTGACTTGTACTTCCAACTCTGGAAATCAGAGTTTGGAAATCCCAAAGCAATCCAGGGTCCAAAGTCATCCTTAGACCTCCATAAGCATACACGGTGCCCCCTAACACACACATGCACGCACATATAAGATGGAGCCTAAGAAATGACACCTGAGGTCATCATACACTTGTAAACATACACACACACAGCACAAGAAAATGCCTGAAGAATGAAGGCAACGTCTCAGGCACAAAAGCCCTGTGTCCTCATGGGCCTCATTTGGAATGAATCTGCTAGTCACAAAATAGATCCCTTGAGTAGAACATAAACCCATAAGTTATATGAAGAAACACATGGTTCTGTAGATCAATGTAAAAGAAAAACTCTTCTATGACACAATACCAACTGTTCACTTTTAGACCTGAGGTCAGTGAGATCAGAGCCCCTCAAAGGCCCATTTGTGGCAGGCTTGAATCTCAGCTGGGGCACCACTGGGAGTAGGTGGAGTCTAGGTGGGGCTGAGTTCCAGAGAAGTTAGGTGACCACGTGTGACACTGGGACTCTGGCCCACGCATGCCTCGCTCTGCCTCTCCATTGTCTTGATACCAGCAAGTTAACTGCCCCATCCTTCTACAGAGAGACAGTGCCTCACCCCGACAGGCTCACAGGCAATTTGGCCAAATGACTGTGGACTGACCTCCAGAAACCATAAGCTGAAATAAATCTCTCCTTAAAAATTGATCCTCTAGGCTGGAGAAGTGGCTCAGGGGTTAAGCCTCTCCCTTGCAGGCAGAAGGTCCTGAGTTCGGATCCCAGATCCCATGTATAGACGCCAGGCAGAAGCAGGGGCGGCCTGCGCTTCTGGTCCTGGTAGGGCGGAACCTGTGAACCCCAGGGCAGAAGGAGGTGGAGGCATCTATGGTGGTTCCTGATTCGTCCATGGTTCTACACACACATACACACGTGCGCGCACACATACATAACGCACACACGCACAACTGAATAAATAATAATAAAAAAATTGATTCTCGTAGGTGTGAGTAACACACAGCTAATGCAGAGAAGCAAAAGTAAAGGAGATTGCCCGCAAGTGCTAGCATGGATGAGGGCCCAAACTTTCATACTACCCAAGCGTTACCTTCCCACAAATAAGGCATTAATTAAGAGGGAAACAGTGACTTTATAATGGAGAAGCCTGTTCTGATCACACAGCCAAAGTCACCCTCACCAGCCAGTACTGTGTGTCCCTGCTATGATGGACTGAGGACACGGTCACTTAGTGGTCTTCCTGCCAAAAAAGGCATTATGTGAACCAGATCCTTAGGAGCCCAGTGGGCAGCAGAGACAGAACAGCTGAGGCACGGCTCCAAACTAAAGTTGCCGAAGAGGCAGCATGCGGTCTCAGACATGGAGAACTACGATTTAAAAGATCACCACGAGAGCAATCAACAACACTCCGACACAGACTGCAGATTAGATATGGGCTGTGGCTATGTAAGAGAAAGTTCTTGTCCCAGGAACTCCACGCCGATGTGCTGGGAAAGGGCAGCCATGGGTATTACGAACTTACAGTGGTTCTGAAGAAAGAGTTCATGTATAATGGATGTAGTGAGTATCTGCAGAGAGAGGATGGGGCAAGACGTAAACATGGATTCTGAGGAAGGCGACTTCCTTGTGCTATTCTTAGGGCCTTTCTGTAAGCTTGAAACTATTTCAGGATGCACTCCCCTCTTGCAAAGAAAGCTCGATGAGAGCAAACAGACTTGAACCCCTGGGAAGCAGCAGCCCACTAGTTTCCAGTTCAGTGTGGCTCTCCTTTCAGATACACTGTTCATCCCCTCCACCAGGAGGGCCTACTGGTCACCAGGGAAGAGCCTGGATGTTGGATCTGGAGTCTCAGACCTGTAAACAGGGAAAATGAATTGCAGACAGCAAACTTCTTTCTCCTTCATTTCACATGTGTCTTGGTGGTGTCTGCTGCTGGTCAGGCCCTTCTAAGGATGTATTGACCCAGAAAATTCTGCATGTTTAAGAAGTCTACATTTTGGCAGGAGAAGTTGAGGTTTGCCTACAGGGACCTGGTCACTTAATCTCACAACACTATTATGGGTAAACAACTTTTTGTTTTATTTTATTATTGAGGAAGTAGTACCCAAATGTCCACACTGTACATGTGGAGGTCAGAGGACTATCTTGTGGAGTTGGTTTCCCTAGTCTTTCCCTGTTCCTGGGCTCAAGTTCAGCCTTTACCAGCTAAGCCATTTCACCGGTCCCTGTAGGCAAACCTTCTCAACTTCTGCCAAAATGTAGACTTCTTAAACATGCAGAATTTTCTGGTCAATACGTCCTTAGAAGGGCCTGACCAGCAGCAGACACCACCAAGACACGTGTGAAATGAAGGAGAAAGAAGTTTGCTGTCTGCAATTCATTTTCCCTGTTTACAGGTCTGAGACTCCAGATCCAACATCTAGGCTCTTCCCTGGGTCTGGCATTGAAACCAGGAGCTAGGATTTGAAGATTACAATGGAGTACATTGCCAGGCAGCCCGGAGCTCCGGAACTGAAGCACCATCCTGCCTCTACCGGCAAGTGCCTAGAACTAGAGGCTCACCCCAGCCTGGGCCTAGAGTTTGAGGTACCTTTGATCATAAAATCCTACAACACGCCAATAGTTTCCTGGACACTTCATTTTTCCCCATTTACTTAGTTATTTTGTATGTGTATGTGTGTGTGTCCACACAATCATGGCGCATGTGTGGAGACCAGAGGACAACTGTAAGAATTGGTTCTCTACTTTCACCATGTGGGTCCTGGGGATGGATCTCAGGTGTCCAAACACCAGGAGTTCAGCTGTCAGTGAAGACAGAAGACGAGGGAGCACACAGCCCTGCATGCATCTCTTGTGGCTCCATTCTGAAGACAAACCTCTCTGAGGGAAGGTGACAGTCAGGTTGTTCAGGTGTAGGTGGAAGGATCCATGCATAGTTCTGAGTGCAAACTGAACAGCGTTATGCTGGGGTGAGGGTGAGGGGAGAGCCCATTTGCCCTCTGAGCCATCTCATCAGCCCCCTTCAGTTCATCCAATGAGCAAACGTGCCTGCTATGTGCTAGACACAAAGGAAGTAGTGCCCACTCCTGCAAGCATGCCAGGTTGGCAGGAGCTGAGTGAGGGAAAAATAAGACTGAAAGGATGGCTAAGCTGCCAGTGTGACCCAGCAGTGTGCTGCTAAGCTGGGAAGCATCCCAACCTTCTACTGCTGTGACAAGGCCCCCAAAGAAGAAAAACGGCTGAGAATTGGAGCCCTCAGCTCACCCATGTCCTGTGACTTCTCTGCAGACAAACAGAACTCGTTGCCTCTTGGCCATTGCTGGTTATGTTTTTCATTATCCCCGTGACCCCTTGGTCCCGCTTACTTTAGATAAGGAGGGGCTGTTCTGCTTCACCCGCAAAGGCCAAAGGTAACTTAACTTGAGAAGCATCTAAATTGGGGTTGGATCAAATAACCTTGCCAGGGGGAAAAAAGTAACAAAATAAATCTGCTTCAAAGACTCTCCTAAAGAGACTGAGCATGAAGAACTGAAATCCTAAAGGAAAGATGTTTGTTTCCCTTCTGTCATCCTTTCTCTTCCCTAAAGCTTGTTCTGCCAACTAACTAGTCTGCCCATTACCAGGCTTCTTCCCTGTTTATAATCTTCAGCCTCCAAAGGCCTGGGTAAGAACCACAGGAAATTTCCCTGGTTAGCAAGACAAATGTTTGTCTTGGTAGATCATTTGCCGTACTGGGAGGTCTTAGATTCCTGGGATTTAGTACTTCTTGCCTTGGACTTGCTGGGTGACGTTATCCACGCCTGCCGGGGTGTCTGAGACAATGCTAGGAAAGCGCTGTCACCCTGAGCCTTGTCCTGAGATTGCCTGAGTTCCCTGCTAGAAAGTCGAAGAGAATGCTCGGCCAAGGACATGATTTATCTACACCCATAAATGCCTTTCCAGCTCGTCATGTTAAGAGATGGAAATGCACTCTCTGTGGGCATCTGGAGGAGCAGAATCCTTACAGGAATGTGTAGCGGGTAGATGAATGAAAGACACATTAACAACACTTTGTTATTCTAGAGAAAAAATGCAGTTGCTCCAATTTTTATGGTCACAAAGTTCAGAGCTGGGAAAGGCAGTGTCCAGTGGCACCGCTGTTCTTGAAAGGGGTTCTTCACAGATGCCTCACCCAGGAGAACAGTAGAAAAGCATTCTTTCTCCAACTGAGCTGGGCAGCTATGTAGATGACAGAAGGACCCACGTTCCACAGGGTGAGCCCCAACCTCAGAAGTAAGAGGAACTGAATACTTGTTCAGCAGAGGACCTGAGGAAGTTCAAGTGTGGGAAGAAGATGCAGCTGAGTGCTGTCCACTTCCCTGTGTGCCTGAGAGTCAGGGATCTCAGCCTCTCACTCTCTTCTGAAAGACTGAGCAGTGCCCAAAGGCAGAGAACTCAGGTCATAGGGAACTCACAAACTTAAGAATTCAACTCACACCAAATGCTGCAATACATTCCAGGATGAAGATCATGGAACATGTTTCAGTCTGGTTTCCACCGCTATTACAGAATGATGCAGGCTGGATAGTTTATAAACAATAACAAAAATGTATCTTAAAACTCAAAGAGTCCAAAGTCATGGCACCAGACTCTGGGGAAGGTTTTCTTGCTGCAAGTGTGTGTGCACGAGACAAGAGTGAAGGCAAAGGGGAACCCAGCTTCCAGAAAGCCCTCTCTGGTAGCATCTTTGACCTCATCACACTATAGAGGTGCTGCCTCCAGATTCTAGTACAGCGGCACTTATGCTTCAACGTGACTTGTGACCATAGCCATAGAGTACTGTGGATTTGGGAAGTGCTTATCACTTAGAAGTAGGAAAGGACTTTGATGGCTCCCCAAGATTCCTGTGGATATAGATTTCAATCACAGGGAGCCTCATTACTGATGAATGGAGGAACCTAGCATCAGAACCTCCCTGCCCCAGAGAGTGAGCAGAGGGGTGGAAATTTGGGATACATCTCTACCCTGTAATCTCAGCACTCAGAACGGAAGCAGGAGGATCATGAATTCAAGGACATCCTAGACTGCTTAGCAAGTTCTAGACCAGCCTTACCCACATGCAGAGAGCCTGTTTCAAAAAGAGAAAGGAAGGAGTTTGGGGTGTTATATGGATACTAGTGTCAGTAAGCCCAGCTTCCGGCTCTCTGTGCAGGTAGGGTGCAAGCTTTGATGCAAAGGCCCCCAGGGAGAGCCAGGATTCAAATGCAAGCCTGTCTGTTCTTCAGCACATCAACAGTCTTGAGTCAATGGGGTGAGGAGCCCCATTTTTGGTAGATAGAAAAGCTGAGCTCATAGGGATAACATTAGGCAAATTAGAATGGGATAATGCAGCATATTCTTAACAAGTGCACTTCTAACCTGCAGTTCTGCCTTCACCCCAAGTCTCACTGCTTTCTGGAGCCATACAGCAGGGGCAGTTGTACTTGGTGTGAGCATAGATTTTGAAGGTCCCCATCGAGAATGGATTTCTGAAGCTGGGTGTGGTGTTCATACCTATCACCCCAGAACTCCTAAGGCCAAGGACAGGAGGATTGCCATGAGTTTGAGGACGACCTAGGGTACAGAGTGAGACCCTCTCAAAAACAACAACAAAGAATAGATTATGAGTTCCTTTTCTGTAGGCTACAGGGACGGCTGCATATCACCTCATTATCAGACTGACAGTCACAGTCCAGTCTGATACCCAAGATGGCTACTCAGTAACCTATGGGCAGCACATGTAGTGTGGATTCTCTGGAAAGGGGGATGCCCCCAGGAGGGATGAGGCAGGACGAGGGGCCATTCTGTCACGTTCATTATCTAGAACATCATGCAGTTAAAGTTACGACTTATTTATTTCTAGAAATTTCTATGTAATATTTTCAATCCACAATAAATGAAAGTACAGACAAGGGGTACAGCTGGATTATGACTGTGGTCGTTGAGGAGCGCCTCCTAAAGGACAGTAAAGCTAAATCCAGATTCTGAAGGAAGCAGAGCCCTGATTGATTAGTCATGTCTGCCAGGAGCACTGGAGAAAGTCAAAGTAGCAGACATACCAGAGTCACTAAATTTCCTCAAAGAAGATCATGGAATACAACTACCCAGTTTGTGGGCTTTGCCACCTTGGAGCCCTGTAGGAACAAGGTAGTCATTAAGGTTTGCAGATTTGCACCATGAGAACATTTGTCCTGAAGAATAAAAGAATATTGGTGGCGATACATGCAAAGTGCTAGCCACCCTGTCACATGATTTCTTTCTTTTTTGGGGGGGGGGGAGCATGCTTATCCGTGTGTGTGTGTCTGGAGTGGCCCAAGGGTGACTTTGGGAATCACCCTAGATGCTTTTACCTCCTATTTGCTTTGCTCTGGAGTATCCCAGGCTCTATCTTCCAAGACTGAAAGTACAGGTCGCTGCCATTTCCACCTGGTGTTTTTAGGTGGAATTCGAGATCTGAACTCAGGACCTTCTACTTGCAAGGCAGAGGCTTAACCCCTGAGCCATCTTTCTGGTCCTGCCCCATGATTTCTAAAAGACAGCAATTGTCTTGGTCTTCTAGGGGCCCCAAAACTGGTATTACCCTAACATCTTGTGAAGATTTTGATGGATTTCAAACTTATATTTATATCTGTCTGTTTATGGCAGAGTCTCACTAGGTAGCTCAGGCCAGCGTGGACTTTACATTTTTTAATTGATTATCTTTATGTATATGATTATTTTAATACTCAGTCACCTAGAATCCATAACCAGATATCAAGTTTTTTTTTCTTTAAAAAAGCAGAACACTGTTGGAACACTGTTGAAGGTCACTAATGACCTTCATCCCATCAGGCCTTAGTACTTCATCCAGTAGCCAGTTTCTGTTTCTTATCACCTTGGCTACCAACTACCCTGGCCAACACCAGTACCTGAATGTTTATCTGACTTTGTCATAGGATCCCACACAACCACATCTTATACCAAGAAACCTATGATAGATGATAGAAGATGTGTGAAAATGGCACGTGAACACTTGACTAACTGGCTCCCCAGGGAACACATCACCAGGAGCTGCTCCCTGGTCTGTGAGGGCTTCCTGGGAATCTCTGAGCACAGCCAAGGCGCCAGTCCAATAGTCAGGGAGCCGCAGGCTGAGAGGCTGTGCACAAAGCAAAGGAAGGAGTTGCCTTTTAGGGGTACACTGAAGGAAGACTTCTGGATGAGTCTCTCTCTCTCTCTCTCTCTCTCTCTCTCTCTCTCTCTCTCTCTCTCTCTCTCTTCCTCTTATCTCTATCTCCCCCTTTTCTCTCTGTCTTTTGAGGCAGGGCCATATATAACCCAGGCGGTCCCTTAAATTTGCTTCTGTGGCTAAGAATTACTTTAGACTACTGAGCCTCCTATGTCTACTTCCAAGAACTGGGACCATGGGCATGATATCTGACTCCAGCAATGGGTATCCGACTCCAGCAACTGAACTTTGGGTAAATACCTAGGATTGGAATTGCTGGTCACATGGTAATTCCGTGCTTAACTTTTTATCAATCAGCCCTTTGCTTTTTCCCACATGCCATATGCTGTTGTTCCTGAAGGTCTTCCTGGGTACTTGTTGCCTTTCTCATCTCAGACCTCAGCCTTACTGGTGACTGTGGAGTGGCATGTCATGGTGTCTGATGAGCATTTCTTAGTGATTAACGGTGACAACATCTTCTCACATGTACATGGACCATTGGAGACATGTTTATTATTCTTGACTCACTTCAGTTTTCCTTTGATTTTGTTTGTTACTCTTGTTTTGAAATGGAAGCCAGGATGATCTCTGACCCAGGATGGCCTTGAACATCTGACCTCTCTCATTTCCTTAAGCTATATTTAGCCCTTGAGCTGCTTTGCTGCATTCCAGCAGTTCGTATGCATTGCAGACAGTGAGCTGCCATTTCACTCTCTGTGCTGCACAAGACTTTCATTTGATGACATCCAGCTTGTCTGGGCCTTTTATCATTTACACTTTAATGTGATGTCTACAGCTGTGTTGCCAAACCTGAGGTCATGAGAAGATATATACCCTGATATTTGCTTGTAAGACCCTTTCAGTTTTAGCCTGACATTTAAGTTTCTGGTGCATTTTTTAGTTTGTTTCACTTTTACATGTGTTGATCAATTGCTATTTGCTAAAAGACTGCTCCTTCATGATGGAATGGCCTTGACACCCTTGCTGAAAACCAGTTCATCACAGATGTGTACATTGTTTTTTTTTTTTTTTTTCTGTTCCCTGGTTCATATGTCTATCCTTGTGCCAGTAACATACCATTTGGATTTTATAATATTATATTAAGTTTTTAAATTTGAAAATGTAAGTTTTCCAACTTTATATTTCTTTCTCAACATGGCCTTGCTATCCAGGTTCTCATATTCCATATGAATTTGAGGATCAGCGCATCCATTTCCATAAGATAGTGATTGTAATTTTGGTGGAGATTATGTGCTAAGTCTACTGACTACTTTGGGAAGTATTGCAATCTCTGAGCATGTCTTATATTTTTCATTTGTAGCTGTCCTGGGTAGAGTATAGCCCCGTGCTACATGGATACGATGAGAGAAGCAGCCTCATGGTGTCTATGGTCTTGGGAAGGAAGCTCAAAAATCCTTAGGACAACTTGGGGTTTTTCACAGAGGCCATGTATTATACTAAAGAATTTCCCTTTTAGTCCTAGTTTATTTAGTTCTTTTTAAAATATGAGTAGGTATTTGTTTTCCTCAACCCCCCCTTTTTTTCCAAAAGACATTATCGTGGTTTTTACTTCAGTATTAATATGATCTATTTCATTGACTGTCTTGAACCATCCTTGCATCCCTGAAACAAATCCTACCTGGATGTGGGGTGTCATCATTTTAGTATGCTCCCTGAAATCCATTTGCTAGTAATTTGTAGAGGATTTTTGCATCTTTTCAAAATGTTTTCTTTATTTACTGACTTACTTGAGACAGAGTCAAAAAGAGAGGAGAAGGAAAGTGGGTATGGGTACTTGCTACGGCTCATAGGTAAAGCTCAAAGGACTTTTGGAAGTCAGTTCTCTCCTTCCACTGTGAGGGTTTCCAAGGATCAAACTCCGGTTGCCAGGTTTTCAAGCAGGCACCTTATCCAAGGAACCATTCTCTCTGCTCCCTGGATTTTTGCATCTTTATTCACAGAGACCTTAATCTGTGGCTTTCTTTTCTCATGGTATCTGTACCTGACTTTGGTTCCAGAGTAATCCATGCTTTACAGAAGCGTCACTCTCAGCCCGTAATCTAACTACCGACTGTATACTCCACTTAAAGCCAACGTAATCCCTCAGGGTTTCCAAATGAGCTCTATGTGCACATGGTGCCTTCAGTTCTTAACCAACTATTTCACAGTTCTACCTTGGGCCTCAGTTCTGCTTATAAAGCACCTTGGAGCCAGCCACATGTGAGAATGGGGTTTGCCGTTTTCATGCTGAGATGCTGTTGCTTGTGATGTAAGGTGCACTTCAAAATGGCTGAGACTCTATGGTGCAGGGCTGCAGGTCAGCAAGGCGTGACAGTAGGAGTGGACCCGTCACTGACGACAGGAAGCCCTGCAGCCCTCAGCTCTCCTGCGAGCAGTTTCGATCTCCAGCCTGGCCTGGGGAAGAAGGAAGACGAGACTTTTCTCCCAGGAACACATGAAGCCACAGCTCCCCCCATGCGTCACATCAGGACCACAACAGAGCATGCGTGAAGTATATCTCTATGTCTGTGGGGATGTCGGCCTCATGGTCCTGAGGAAGTCAGCGGATATGAGTGTGCCCAGAGCTCTGTGCATTCACTGGGGCTTGATGTTTCCCTGGCCGCTGGTGACAACTTTGTTTTCTGATCAGTGACCAGGAGCTCAGACCTCTAGAGACAAAGGCCCTTTATAACCTTCAAGAGCAGGCATGAGAACTTTCCAGAATGGGTGGTGACACCAGCGCCGTGCAACACCATGACTGTGGAACCATAGCAATGGCGCTGGAGCCATTCTTTCTCGTCTTCTTTAGGAGGATGTGACTAGCATCCCACTAGGTGACTGCAGCAGGAAAGAGTGCACTTGACCCAGGGCACCAGGGCCCTACCCATACCTCCACTGCCTGCCAGATCTGCATCTCACTGCCCTGGGGTAGCTCGGTATGTTAACATACACTTTCCTGGCTCCTTCTCTTCTCTATCTCAGTACTGTTCCCTTACTTGTACTTCTTGGCATGGAATAAACTATTTGCACTTGAGTCCTTGGCTCGAAGTCTGCTTCTTGGGGAGCCCAGACTGAAACACATCAGGTCTGTCTTCCTTCTGAGTGTTCTTGCCTTTCAATCACAGAGGGCCACCATCTAAATGGACACAGAGCTTTGCTTCCTGTGGTACTTGGCATGGAAACCTGGGCCAACAAGAATCTGCTCACCACAGGATCCCACCATCCCTGACCTCAGCCCCTCCTTTCTCTGGCACTCGTCTCTTTCAGGGCAGACTCTACTTGTGTATTTTCTATGGTTTATCATCTGGGCCCACACCCTGGTGTCTGCCTTCAGTATCTTTCTACCATCTCCACCGCAGGAAAGGGTTGGAATGGACCCTGAAGTTGTCCCAAGTGGGTGCAGGCAGCTGTGAGTGTTGAAAGGCAGAAGGCAGGAGCCGTGCCAGGCGCACATAGCCAGGAGCCTACTCTTCAGTGTCTCCATGGGGAAGGAGACCTTTTCCCACAACCTTTCTAGTTCGTTTGTGGTTTCTCTGTTCACCTTACAGTAGAAGAAGTCTTCAGAAGAACTGCCGTGACTCTGTCAACTCCCTTCCTAGTCCTGCACATGGTCTTCTCCTTTTTACCCCGGCAACACTTTCTCCACGTGAGCTCCAGACTGTTAGGTCTCATGACACAGTCTCTCTTTGTTAATTCCTTCCTTTCCTTTTCATCCTTATTGTGAATGCTGAGTTACATAATTAAACTATGCCATGGAGTGAACCAGGGCCTTGCACATGCTAGGCCCACCTGCTTCATGGCCGTTCAGTGACAGTGGACATAGCTGTTGCTCCTGCATCCCGTGCAACACATCCTGTTGCGCCTTCTGCCCTCCCTGAAGGTCCCCTTGGCTGTCCTCCCTCGCTGAGCACTCCTGTGCTCCTGCCTGGACCACCTACTGTTGACAGTTCAGGACTCAGGCCTGGTCCCTCCTCTTGTTCTGAATTCTGACATGTTCCTTCCCTTGACAAGAGGTCATCTTAGTGCATGAAAGTTTAAATGCCTCCATGGGCTGACAGCTCTCAAACCAGCCTTGCTAACCTGAGCAAGAGGAAAGACTTGGCTATGGCTCTGTAGGTTTCTACTGTGATCCATCAGCTCTGTTTGCTTTGAGGCAAAGCAGAAAATCATGGGAAGATGTGTTCACTGGCACGCTGTGCTCACCTTGTGGTGGCTAGGAGGCAAAAAGACAGAAAGTGGGTAAGATTCCAAATTCTTCTTCAAAGCACTCCCCAATGACTTGGCGACCTTCTGCTGGCCTCACTACCTAGTGGCCACAGCACCAGAGGCTGGGGACCATGCCTTCAACACATGGCCTCAGGGGACACGCCATATTCAGGCTATAGCACCAACCAAAGTTCTGATGGTCACTCACCATAGCTTCTGCTCCTGCCATTTCCCCACCTCAGTGAACCACCTCTGTCCACATGTTCAGGCTGCAACCCTGGTGTTCCTGCCTCCCACACCCAGTCTAGCAGCACCACAGGCAGCCTCTGTTTCCACCCTGGCCCTTCTGGCCTCCGTCTTGCAGCCTATAAGACCCTTCAAAAGGTCATCAGAGCACTTGCTAGTGGCACAACTTAGTAACAGGATGCTAGCCATCATGCCAGTGCCAGTTTCCCCTCCTCTCCTTCCCCAGCAGCACAGTGCATCACCTTACTTTCCATGGGCAGATGTTTGAACGCACTTTAATGACACTGAAGTTCACCCACTCACCTCCTGGCTCACCCCAATGATTTCCATTGCATCCAAGGAGCCAACTCAAAGTCCCAGCATACTGCACGTGGCTGTGCACAATCAGCTCCTGAATGCTTTTTGTCCTCTCATTCCCCTCCCCTCTCTTCCTCTTCCTCAGCTTCCTCTCTGCTGATGTCCGCAGAAACTTCTTCGGTAACCAAGCTTCACCCTCTGTCATGGTTTGAAATGTGTCCCCCACAGTCTCATGTGTTTGGAAAGGTCATGTCACCTTGAGAGGTGGAGCCTTGCTGGAGGAAGGCAGTCACAAGGGGTGGGCTTTGAGGTGGATTAGTCCCACCCTACCTCCAGGAGAAGTCTGTCTTTGCAGCAAGCAGTCTTGCAATTCTCAGCCTCCAAGATGTCTGCAGTGACTGTAGCTTCCTCCAGTTTTAGCCAGCCAGCCATGCTGCCTCTGCCGTGAGAAACTGTGCCTCCCCTCTGGAACTGTAAGCTGAGTAAATCTCCCTTTCTCCCTTAAGTTCTTAACTTTGGGTGCTCTCTCACAGCAATAGTAAAGAGTAACTGTTACACCCTCTTTAGCACTGATGCTTTTCCTGCTCATAGTATTTCCTGAAGATGACCATGAGCCTCGTTGTCTCATTGCTCTGTGTTGAGGGGGGAGGGCGATCATGAGCCATTGCATGTAAGTGGAAGTAAGAGGACAACCTTTAGGTATGACTCTTTGCCTTTCCACCTCGACGCTGCTGTGTATTCCAGGCTGTCTGGCTGCAAGCTTTTACAATTCTAGTTTCCACCTCCCCTTTCCTGTAGGCATGCTGGGATCACAGATGCTTATGTGAGTGCACCTAGCTTTTATGTGGATCTGAGTATCTGAACTCAGGTCAGATTTACACTGCAAGGTCTACTGGCTGAACTTCTCCCTAACCCTTCAGAATCCTGTGCAAGTGTAGTTTGCACATCAGCACCTCCCTTGCCCTAAAAGGAACTCAAGCAGTCTCAGGGTCTCATTGCTTCCTGCTCCCCCAGCACCTATCCAACATCCTCTGCCTTACTTAATGTCCACGTCCCCATCTGGAGCAATTCTATGAAAATGGAACTGTATGTCTGATTTACCTCTGTGGCCCCCAGCACTGGACTAAGCCTTGTAAAGCCGTGAAGGAGGTTTTGCTCAATAAAGATCAATAAATTGAATCAATCTCCACAGGGAGATGTTCAAGCCATCATCTGTAGTCGAGCCACAGACAGGGATTCTGAAGAGACAGCTCATCACTGCGTCCTCGCTGACTTCTCTGACGCTTGCCAAACAAACAGACAAAGCAATGAGACCCCCAAACACCCTTCTATCCACTCATAAAGCTTAGTGAACCTAGTAGAGGGCACAGGGCCTTTCCTTTGCTTGTGGAGACCAATGCCACCTCCATGGTCTCCTTACATGACCTCTGTCCAGTCTAGTCCTCGGCAGGGCCTCACGTTCTTCAACTGTAAAGCCTCACCATCTCCCAGCTGGTGATGTGTGGTTTGTTTCTACCCAGGCTGGGCGTGGCATTGGTGTTTGACCCCTGGAAGGACCATGTCTGATAAGCGAGCCTTGCGGTTGCTGGTGCCCCAAGTGCTACCCAACACCACCTTTCCTGGGACAGTCTCCCTCATTGATAAAGTGTCCCCTAACTTCTCAATGAGCCCATACACTGTAACTGTGATGATAACGGGCTATATCTGGACAGTCTGGAATCCTGCCCATGTTCCAGCCAATGCCCTAGCTATCAGCTATCTGCTGAGCATGAATGACCAAAGGCAGAAAAAGCACAGGGAGCCAGGCTGGCGAGAAGTGGAGGTGATTAACTTCAGTGCATGCCTCAGCGGCTGGGCTCAGTCAGCAATACGAAGGACCATGCTGACAGCTGCCTTGGAGTTCACACCACATCGTCAGCACTCTGCAGGAAGCAGATTACTTCAGGCCTCTCAAGCTTGTTGACAGCTTATGCTTCTGATAAAGCTGTCCAGGGGATAAAAAACTAAAAGGACAGTCCCAGGAAGCTGGAAGTTTCTTGTCCTGGGAGACAGGAGTACTGAAGAATGGGGTGTCATGGAAGAGGACAGTTGTTTCTGTCTTAGTCTCTCCAATCATTGCAGCCCTGCATTGTCTTTTGCTCTCTGCGTGAGACTCACCAGTCAGGGTTGATCTGCGTGGGCATGTGGAGAGAATGGGGTGAAGGACAGGCAGACTAGACCCTTAACCAGCCAGTAGGTTGAGGGTATCAGAAAGGTGCCAAACCCAAAGCCAATCGAAATAAGTTAGATGTAAGAGCCAGGGGCCCAGCAAGATCAGAGAATAGTGATGCCAAGAAGTTCTTCTAAGCCTGAAGGGAGGCAATGCCTGGCTCCTTGGCCTGGCTTTGAAAAGCTCACGAGTTTGAGCATGGGGATGCACACCTGTAGTCTCAGCACTTGGGAGGTGGAGGCAGAAGGATCTTGAGCTCAAGGCCAGCCTGGGCTACACAGCAAAAATATGTTTTAAATAGATAAAATGACCAGAAGTAGAGTGCAGGCCATGCTGTGATTGTTTCTGCACTGAGAAGTAGAAGAGGGTCTGTTCAGAAAGACAAATGTGGAAAAGCCATGTCTCCTTCACATGCCATTCGAATACTTTAGTTAACTCCTGTGAAAACAGATGGATTCTCTTGTAACTGTGAACACCACCTTCTATTTCATTTTGACTTGAACTGCTTGGATGTCATTTTGGGGCAGTTTGGAGAAGGAGCTGAGCTATCTCACACCCACCTGGCTGTCCACATCTCATCTCTGCTATAGAAGGAGACTTTGCAATCATAGAGAAAGCACCATAAGCCAAAGGTTGGACAAGGAGCCCAGGACTATTAAAAGCCCAGTCTGCTGCCAGCCCCAAATCCACTCTCCCCTCTGGTCTGCTCTCTGCTCCATGACCCCCTCTGTGCCTCCAGTCTGTTAGTCTTTGGCATCAACCCTCAGGGATCAAATTCTCTCTTTCTACCATGAGTGTGTCACAGGAGAGAGTCTGACTTAGTGGGGTAAGACAAGGAAGCTGGCCGCTGTCCCAGCCTCTCATGAGTCAGGTGTTCGTAGCCTCCTCATTCTTCTGTGTGGGAGAATTCCTGGAACATCATCCATTTTCTGTTATCAATGTGAAAATACCTCTAGTGCCAAGTGATGTCCTTTGGGGTCACCCTGCAGGCAACCGCTTCAGAAAGGGAGACGGCCAGGACTTAGGGGGAGAGGGGAGAGGGGTCTTTTCTGTAGGGTCTCTGGGGACAATGGTGGAGAATTTGAATTTTCCTGTCAGAGCACTTAATGCCAAAACAGGTCCTGATCAGTCACTCACTTTTAAATGATTGTTCAGTGCATGGCTGAAAGAATGGAGCACTGGAGTCCAAGGGAGACCAGATGGAAGGCTATTGAGTATCCCTTGTTTGCTTATTTCATTGCTCTTTGGTATTTACTGCACCCCAACTCCATGAGCAGGAGGCCTCAGAAATGGGTACCCCAGCCCTGCTGAGGAGGACAACGAACTGAACAAAGAAATAAGCTATGTGCCAACAATGCCACGCACTGTGCAGATGGTTAGATGGAGTGCATTACAGGGCAAGCATGAGAGCAAGGTGGCCACTGTAGAGGCTGCAGGCCTGGCCTGTCTGAGGAAATGGCATGTGTGGACCCCTAAGGAGTGGTACTGCATGGTGTGCTGAGAGGTAACGGGCTGAGGGTCGTGGGTGCATCACAGGCTTGCAGCCAGAGTAACCTTGGCTGTGCCCAGCGAGTGGACAGTGGTAAGAGTCCCAGTCAAGGGCAGAGAGGCGACAGGGGCCAGTAGACCTCTCAGGCCCACCCTAAAGATTCCCTGAAGGAATGAGACGCCTGCTAGGGCTTTGAGCATAGGCCAGTTGCTTCTGAGGCCAACAAAATACACACAAGGGCCACATCTAGTCTAACCCCTCTCCCCACCTCCCGCTTCTGTAAATAAAGGTTCATGGACACGCAGTCGTCTGTCTATTTACATGACACCTGTGGCTGCTTCCATGTTACAAACTTCCATACTTTGCTGAGTGCTTGTGACAGGTACCACCTGCTCCACAAAGCCGCGACCATTTTCTCTCTGGTCCCCTGCAAGAGAGCTTGCAGTGTCCTCCTCGCATTCTCCTGACTACAGCATAGCATCACGTGACACAGTCCCCAGTCCATCCCAGTTGGGAGTTTTCTCAGAGAAAGGGGGTTTCAGCCCAGCCTGGCCTTGGTGGGAGTGGCTGATCTCTCTGAGCACATAATCCCTGCTTTTAAGGGTGAGACTGCCCAGTGTGCTGTGGCCAGCCGGGTGGACTCTGCTTCACCCGGTAAACTTGGCCAGAGGAATCAATGACTGCTGGTGGAGGAGCCCCCCCTTCCACACACACCCTTTATGGCCTGTCCTTTGTCTATGGCACCTCGTCACCAGTTTAGGACTTAAGAGACAGTGAGCCAAGCAGCTGTTTCCCATTACCTGCTTGTCCGTGTCAGCAGCCCGCGGTGGCTGCCAAGTATACCCACGCCACTCCTGGCCTGAGAAAGAAATGCTGTGAGAACGGGATCTCATTTCCAAATTGCAGGCAGATTGGTTTGGTTTGGTTTCTTAAGAAAAACACTAAATAAGTCAAATAGTTGAACATCGTGTAGCAAACTAACCCCAAACATCTGGGGGTTTGTGCTGTGGGAGCTTGTTTTCATTCCTTTGGTTCTTACTGATGGATACTCACAGGATAATTGAATTAGTCTATTTTTTTTTTCAGGAGGAAAATCATGTTATGTAAAGAAATGGCAAGGAAGAGGGCAGGAACATGAAAATTTAGGGTGACAGAGCTGCTAGTCCCAAGGGGCTCCCAGAACTGGGAGGGCAGAATGAATTCAGGCTTTCTTTATGAAAAAAGTTCCTCCGTGCTCCTGGGCTGAGTACTGGGAGCTGCATGGAGTTACATGGAGCCTTGGCTGTCTGGGCACTCGTCACCTATTGACGACAGATACACACAGGGCAGCAGGACAACACAGCAAAGGCAGATATTTGCCGTGGTTGTCCACACTCACATCCCTCTGCCACTGGTCCTGATCTCCACTCTTAACCTAGGATGTGAAGAGTATCCAGAGCTGGGGTGGGAGCCATGTCCATTGTTTCCAGATGACAAAGTTCAGACTAGTTCCTGGGAACTCAGGGCAGACAGGTTTCAGGTCAGAAACAGGAGGGCCACCGTGGGGGGTAAGCCTTGTGCAAGGGTGGTGTGTAAGCAGAACTTGGTGGAGCTAGACCCTCTGATCTCAGCAGGAAGAGGTCTCTCTGTCCATCTTAGCTTCACTCTTCCCTAATTTGACTTTCATATTTAGTAGGCCGATCCCCTTCCTAGGCTCAACCGAATGATACCAATTTTCCCCAGGAGTTTCAGTACAAATCACCATGATTAGCTCTGATTGGCTTGGCTTGAATCACATGTCTATTGTGTCACCAGTTCCTGTGGCCTTGTGAATGTGGGACCCTCATTGAGAACAGTCCGTTCCATCCGCTATGGTGTAACCGGTTTGTTCCCCAAGCTGGGTCCCACAAGTCATGATATGAGAGGTGGTGGATCCTTAAGGGGTGCAGTCCAGTGGGATGTGTTGTATCTCACTGGGAGGGGCCAGTAGTGCTCGTGAACCCTTGTTAGTCTTTATGAACCTTGGTTAATCCTAACAGATCCTGGTGAGTCCTCGTGAAAAGGTTGTTATAGAGGGGCTGGAGAGTGGCTTAGGGGTTAAGCCTCTGCCTTGCAGGCAGGAGGTCCTGAGTTCGGATCCTAGACCCCACGTATAGACGCCGGGCAGAAGCGGGGGCGGCCTGCGTTTCTGGTCCTGGTAGGGCGGAGCCTGTGAATCCCCGGGCAGAGTAAACAAAGAGGAGGTGGAGGCGGCCCATGGTGGTTTCCGAATTCGCCTGTGGTTCTACATACACACACATACATGCACACATGCGCACACCATACATGCATAATTGAATAAATAATAAAAAATTAAAAAAAAAGATGTAACATAGGCACATCTGGTAAGGAGACCCTTACCAGAGGCTCAGCTGTTAAGTCTTAACTTTCAACCTTCAGAACTGCAAGTTAAATGACTTCCTTCCTTAGTGTACCCAGCATTGGCTTTGTTGTCATCACAAGAAGAAATGAACTTACACACCCCCTCACACACACCTCTCTGTCCTGAAGTTTTCTCGTGTTGTTCTCTCAAAAATACAAAGGAAAGCCATGTGTTCTGGTTCATATCTGAATCATGTAATCCCAGATGTGGGAGTCTGGGGCAGGAGGATCTTATCACCACAGATTTCAGGTCAGCCTGGGAAATAGTACACTTCTTAACAGCCTGAATCACAGAGTGAATTACAGAGACCCTGTCTCAAAAAATAAAAAAGTAAATAAACAGAAATGCAAAAGAACTGAGCTCTCTAAGATCTTCAGATAAGAGGTGGTGGGACCCAGCATCATGGAGGGAGGGCACACGGGCTTCAGCAGACTTGACTAGTCACTTTCTGTGTGACTGTGGGTAAATACCCTGTGCTCGGCAGGTCCCTATGGTCTGGGCATCACGTACCTTCCTCACTGGCTGCAGGAATGGCTCAGCACATGCTCAAACCAGTACCTGGCCCAGAAAGTGATGCCCCAGGAAGGGACCTGTGTGAGGGGGTCGTGGGAGAGTCAGGACCAGCTCCAAGACCAGGAGTGACCAGGATGGGTAAGATGCAGCAGGCAGCCAGTGGTCCAGCCAAGACGACAGCCATGCGGCAGGCCAAGATGGGCTCTGCAGGGCGGCTGCATCTCAGTCCTGAGCTCTTGGGATAGTGCCCACTTGGACAAGGTGCTGTTTATAAAGGCCTGGCCAGCACAGCTACCCTCTCCAGCTTCTCCTGCTCCAGCCGGCTCCCCACAAAGCAGCATTCCCAGAATGAACTGGCTCCTGTCCTTATGCAAATGCTGCCAGAAGAGAACAGCTAGAGATCAGCCCGTGGCTTTTCAGGGGTCCACATTAGACACAGCCAAGTGGGGGGAATGCATGCTCAGGGGCTCATGGAAGATCCATGAGGAAGCAAGCGTCAGGCCTGCCCAGGTCATCAGGATCTGGTTCTAACCCTGCAGGTGACCAGCAGGGTGACCTGGGCATCACCTTACTGTCTTCCTCTGCAGAACAGGACAATGGCGATGTCCATCGTGTCTATATCAAAAGTTTGTTTTAAAGTCAAGCTGGTGGCAGATGCCTGTAATCCAACCCTCAAGAGATGGAAACAAGAGGAGTTCAAGGTCAGCCTCAACTGCATAATGAGTTTGAGGACAGCCTCGGCTACATGACACTTTCTCTCAAACAAAACAGAACACAAAACACATATGAAATCAAACCACTATCATAGGTGGTTATTGGCAACTTCTTATGGTTTGATCTAAAATTCTTGGCCTGGAAAATTACTGGCATGCACTCTCTGCGACCCTCAGAACATCAAATGGGAAATATTCTGAGTGACAGGTGAGGCACCAGGAGAGCCACCCACATCTATGGGTTCTATGACTGCAGTTGGATAACTTTTTTAAACAGTTTTATCTGAACTGAGTGTGTGCAGACCTTTTGCTCTTGTTCTTATTCTTAGTAGTATTTCTTTTTTTCTTTTTTGCATATGTGTGTGAGTGTGTGTCTGTGTGTGTTACAGGACACTGTGTGTGCCTCTGGAGGCCCAAGGTTGGCTACAGGAATCACCTTGGATTGCACTGCCTTTTCCTGCTTTGCTCTGGAATTTCTGAGGCTCTGCTTTCCAGGGCTGGAAGTGTAGGCCACCACAATTTCCACCTGGCATTTTTACATGCAATGTGGCATCTGAACTCAGTACCTTCTACTTTCAAGGTACTTAACTCCTGACAACCCCTGAGCCATCTTTCCAGCTTCTCTTGTTCTTATTTCTTAAATGTGAAATGACAATTCTTTCCACAGCACCAATATTGTCTAAGGTGTTGAAAGTCACTAGAGATGATTTAAAGACATGGGAGGATGTGCAGAGACACCACGCAGTGTACATCACGTACAAATATATACAGTGTTGACTACACGCAAACGACATGCAATGGAGATCGTGCGAAAGTACCATACAGTGGGGATTGTGTGGAAGTGCCGTGCAGTGGAGACCATAAGCAAATACTTTGTCTGGGTTCACTTTTTTTTTTTAATTTTTTTTATTATTATTTATTCAACTGTGCGCATGTGCGTGCATGTGTGTGTGTGTGTGTGTGTGTGTGTGTGTGTGTGTGTGTGTGTGTCTCTGTGTGTGTAGAACCACGGACGAACTCGCGAACCACCATGGACACCTCCACCTCCTTCTGCCCCGGGATTCACAGGCTCTGCCCTACCAGGACCAGAAGCGCAGGCCGCCCCCGCTTCCGCCTGGCGTCTATACGTGGGATCTGGGATCCGAACTCAGGACCTTCCGCCTGCAAGGCGGAGGCTTAACCCCTGAGCCACCTCTCCAGCCCTGTCTAGGTTCACTTTTGAGACAGGGCATCATTATGTAGCCCAAACTGATCTCAAGCTAAAAATGTAGCTCAGGCTGGTTTGGAATTCTGTCTAGCCTTCTGAATACTAGGATTACAGGTATATGCTGCCATAATCGACCAATCTATTCAACTGTATGTGAGAAATTTGGACATCTGCAGATTTGAATGTCTTGGGCGTGAGGGGCAGGGTGTTCCTGAAACTTAAGACTCACAGATACAGGGCACAACAAAATTCTGTGCCAGCCAGTGTGACAACCAGAGGAGAGAGGCCAAGTCCATTCACCAGACCATGCAACACCCTGCACAGGGCTCAAGTCACTCATTGGGTCCTGAAGCACCACGCACAGGCTTAGGTCTCTGGCTGGTTGTACAGCAGGGCGCACAGGATTCCTGGTCTCCTCCCAGGAGACCATGCTGTCTTCATAGCTTACAGTTTTCTAGAATGAATCAGGAAATACTACTACCTTGTGATGGTCAGTTGCATGTATCAGCTTAGCTAAATTGTAATCCTGCTATTCAAGCAAGCTAGGTGCTTAAAAGCAGGTACTGCTGAAAAGGTATTTTGTCAATGTGATCAGCATCCAGTCTCCTGACTCTGGTAAAGGCACCAATTCCAGAATCTCAGGGTAGACCTGCTTTAATCAGAAGGCTGTGGCCCGCAGCTTCAGCCATGCCCACAGCCCAACCTGTCTTTCCTGACCACCTGCCCTATGGACTTCAGACTTACTTAGCTCCCACAATCATGAAAACCAATTTCTAAGTTCCTAATTCGATCACATTCAAAGGCACCACAACTCTATTTCAAGTGACAAGGAGGATACCAGTAGTCCATGCTACAAGATAGCCATGTACCATGCTAGAGCTGGAGGAGCAGAAGAGGTTTGGAGTGCAAGAGGTTCGTTAAGTTGGTGAAAGCTACAGCAGCCCAGCTTTGGAGAGATTGTTGACAACCACACCCTTCAGGGACAAAAGTCTTCATCACCTCACCAGGCACAGAGCAGTGTGAAGCTCAGCTGAGGTCTGGCTGGAGGCAGAGAAAATACAGAATGGACAGTGGAAGCAGCTAGTTGTAGATCCCAGTGTGACTGTCGCGAAAATGAGGACAAACAGTTACAAATCATCATGCTTCACATAGCGGCAAAGATACAGCCTGGAAACACAGCTAAGCTGCAGAAATACCATGTGAGCATCACAGGGCACTCACACGAACTGAAACCACAGGCCTGCGGTACTCGCAGGCTGGCCAGTGCATCACTCCTGCTCCTACTGCATGATGAACCAGCAACCCAAGCTGAATCAAATCAAGCCCAGGAGAAAATGGCATTTGGACAGAGGTGGTCAAGTCAAGGCTGTCTCTGCAGCCCAGTGCTGACCTGGCAGATGGCCAAGAGGGTGGCACATGCTCTGACTGAGAGCATCAGTGCTTTCAATGTCTGTGTTCAGGGCTTGTTCTCCAGGGTGGCACTGGGAAGGGAGATAGAATCTTTGGAGGGTGAGATCCTATGGAAGATCCTAGGTCATTAGCATCACAAAGGAGAATGTGGGGCCTCGGCACCTCGTCTTTCTCTTTTACTTCCCACAGGTAAATGACTATTCTGCTACATGCTTCCACCATGTTGGAATCCTTGTCACGACCCAAAGCAATGGCACCCATCAATCACCAACCAGAACCTCCCAAACTGTCAGCAGATATAAACCTTTCTGGGTACCTTGCTGAACTCTAGAAATGTCAGGTCAGCAGCAAGATTGTATTGGGGGGTGTTTTCCCTGTAAAGAGTTTTCTCCACTGAGCACTTGGTGCATGCCTATCATCCCACACTGGGGAGGAGGCGGAGCAGGAGGATCAGGAGTTGGGGTTGTCCTCAATTACGTTGTGAGCTGGAGGCCACCCTGGGCTTTGTAGGACCTGCTCAGAACAAAGCACAACAGCAGTCACTTGTGCTTTCCCAGTCGTGGGCAAAGGAGTAAGTCAAGGCGCGCACAGTGACCCTATGAACAAACAAGGAAGCCTGTCTCCAAGTCGGGTTTCCCTCCTGAACCACAGTCTTGAGATAACAATCGGCCTTGTCTGGTCCCAGGATGGACATGTTCTTACAAGATCTCATTTTTCTTTAATCTCAGACAGGATGTGTTTGATCCATTGTGGGTAACTGGCCAGAGACTCACATTAGGGCTGTTGTGTCCAGGGAGAGAGAATTCTGGGTGTCTATGGAATGAGAATGGGAGGAAATCTTGCTATGTCAGAGTGATATGTGTGTGTGTGTGTCTGTATGTATCTGTGTATCTTTATGTATGTATGTCTTCTCTCTGGTGTGTATGGGTATCTGCTTGTGTCTATGTCTCTATGCATGTGTGTCTGCATGTCTCTGTGTGTCTGTGTGTGTATCTCTGTATCTCTTTCTCTCTCTGTGTGTGTGCTGCCATGGAAACTCACAAACATCCTTAAAAGAGTCATTTTCCAGGTGTTTGAATCAGAAAAGAGATGGCTCACAACTTCTTGATGACCTGCTTGGTTAGTTCCTGTGAGCAACTACTGACAGATGTGGCCAGAACATACTTCTTTGGAAATCTCCACTCACTCAGGTTCCTGAGACGATACAAAGAACACTGTTGTACCTTCAGTGGTGACATTTAAGGGACACATGAGTCTCTCCTTCAGGTCTTCTGGCAGTCTATAGTTCCTAGCAGACAGATGTAAGAACACAAAGTCTCATTTCTTGGAGAGGAGAGGCTGCTCTTGGAATTGCAAACTTCTGTCCGTAGTGGAAAATGATCTCTCTGGAGAAGCACAAAAGAAAATCTGGACTTTGGACAAGACCGATTGTTACTTCAGGGGCAGTGCTGAAGTAGACTGCTACCTGATCTCAGAGCGTCCTGACACTCTGAGGGGCAGCGAATGTTCACAAGCCTCCAGCTGGGGCTGCAGTGTCAGCCGTGGGCAGCTTTCTACTCCAGTTGCAATCAAAACCACTGTGTTGATGAAAGGCCATGATATTTGGCTGTAATCCTAAGGCACAGGCAAAGACACAGGTCTGCTCCGAGAGGAATGGCAACCCTATGCCAGCAGGGGTTCGCTTGGGCCAGTGAAACTCAGATGGGTAAGTCTTCACTCCAGGTCAAGGGGAACAATGTGGATCTATTTCCAGAGTGGCTTTAGCCGCTGTTCTGTCCAGACAATAGATCAGCGATAGTGTTTTTTTCTGGAAGTACTGAAGGTCAAGAGATAGATGACAACAGAGCCCAGGGGAGACTACCTACCGCTTGCAGATCAGCTTCCTTCAGCACTGCTGCTAAGATCTAGTCCCTGTGCTCAGAGGATGGCTCTCGCTACCCAGAACCTGAGGAGAAGCTGTGGCTGAGGAACTGGAATTAAAATGCATGCTACACAAGCAAAAGGACTGGATTCAGATCCCCAGGCCAGATGAATGTGACAGACCACCTGTAATTCCAGCCTCAGAAGGTGGAATCTCCAGTATGGCTGCCTAGCCAGACTAGTCCTATAAGTGAGCTTTGACTCTGACCACTAATGTCTTTTTGCAACACCACCATTCAGATGGGATTAAGGGTCACCCCAACAACCTCCCATAGCCTAACTCTACTTTAAACATCTTATTTTTAGATACAATCACATTCTGGGACATGGAGATCAGATATCCAAAATATGAATTGTGAGAGTGGGGTGGGGCATGGAGCTCCTGGCAGGGAGTTGGCGCCATAGCTGTGCCATGCAGCTAAATTGCAGTCCTCTGCAGAGGATGGCTCACAAGGAGGCAGCGAAGAGGCTTCCATGAGTAAAAGGAAGATGCCAAAGACACATGCCGTGGGAAGCAGAGGCTTCGAGGGAGTGAGACTGGCGGGACCCACGCCCCGAGAGGCTTCAGGAGCCCAGGCACGGCTCTCCAAGTTCCCTGATTCAGCCGTGGACCTCAGACTTCCTGATCCCTTCTCTTCCCTCTCCACATCTAACCTGGGTGCTGATTCTTCAAATGGGATAAACCCGAAGAAATCCACAGAATCTAGGTCGGCTGCATCGTTGCTGATCTGCAGGGTTAGCAGCCGCTCCCCCGGCGCCATGTGCGAAAAGCCACAGGCTCGTGAATGCGCTGATCCTGCCAGGTTTTCCCCATCGAAGCTATGCTGGTTTCATAAAAGGAATTTGGAAGCTTTCCTGTGTCTGTGTTCCTGAAGGGCTGTAAATAGCACCAGAATGAGCATTTCCCCGAAGACTTGGGTGGGTTCATTGATGGGTCTGCTGACTCCTCCTCTTTTGGACATACTTTGTGGGGGTGCTCACATGGCAGATAGCAAACATGTTCTTCACCTCCAGAAGATCCTTTTGCTCCCTTGTGGTCCATTCCTCCCCAGTTGTCCTCAGATACCCCAAACTACTATCCCAGATCAGTGTGTGTGTTGCAGAATTTTTTATAAATGGAATTAAGCAGTATGCATTCTCTCCTTCTGGCATTTTCCATGGAGTATACCCAACGGAACCCCTGACATGCTGTAAGTTTGCCATTGACCAAGCGGTCCTGTGTGCCAAGTAGCTAACTGCTGTGGGTCACTTGAGCGTTGAACGTTGAGGCCTCGTTCATTTTTTTTTCTGCTGAGTGGGAAGCCATGGTGTGAACACACCACCCTTTGCGTGCTCAGTGCTGAGAAGCAGTTCAGGGCTCTTGGAAAGAGATCCACCACAGCGTTCGTGTGTGTAGATTTTTGTGTTGACTTATCTTTTTTTGAGAAAGCGTCCTGTGTGTCACATGCTGACTCAAACTTGCTACGAAGCTGAGAATGATCTTGAACTGCCGATCCTCTTGCCTCCCCCTCCCAAGTACTGAGGACAGGAATGCAGTGCACCCGTGCCAGAGCGCGGGTACACAGCATGCCCTGTGCCAGAGGGCGGGTATACAGCAAGCCCTGTGCCAGAGGGCAGGTACACAGCACGCCATGTGCAGGGAGCGGGGGTACACAGCATGCCCTGTGCCAGAGCGTGGGTACACAGCGTGCCCTGTGCAGGGAACATGGATATACAGCGTGCTGTGTGCTGGAGGGCCAGGTGTGGCTGGACATTTTCTTCTCTTGGATAAACACTTGGGAGCAGAAAGATCAGGCCACGTAGACGTGACATTGCAGCATAGTGTTCTGGTTGCTGTGGAACTAAGCACACCAGGCCTGTGAGTTGGCATTTTATTTTGTTTATAACTTTCATTAAATCTGTCCGTTGACAATGTCACACATGTAAATAACTTACCTGGCTGCTCTCACTCCAACCTTCTCTAGTACTAGGCTTGTAGGAGTCCCGCTGGAGCAGAGCATGGTCACCAGAATATTCCATCCTGATAGCATGTGGGACACAGCAGGCCACAATATTTAGCGCTCTTCCCTCAGGGGACAAATTGTCTCATCCCGGACATGTGGCCCAGGACCTGGCACCAGTTTTATGGCCGGAAGACACATTTAATCTGGCCGGTAATAACCCACCCTGCTAGCCCCAGTGACTGAGCGGCAAGTCCTTCAGGAGACAACAACATCGGCGTGGGACGCCGAGTCCCCGACCTCGACGACACAGAATTCTCCTGCCGGCTTTGAATGTCTGTTTGAACAAGGAATGCTTTCCCAAGCCCTGTCTCATAAACAAGTCTGTGATCTGAAGCAAACAAATGGCTGGTTTACACATTGGATGTCTGGAAGCTTCATCTGGTGATCCAGGAAGACGAGAGAAACTCAGTGCTGAAAACTGCCAGACCCACAGTCCCCAAGCAAAACAGTCACGACATGATGCCGTTCGGCCTGCAGAAGCACTCGGAGTGCCAGGTGTACATATGGCCTGGTGTGCCCCTACCTGTTTACCTGCTGCCGGCTCGCCCCAGCCTGCAAAGCTCCAAGAGGGCAGGGCAGATCTTGCCCATTCCCTGGTGCCCCTACCCAGAGCTGGAGCGTGGTATGCAGCCCTCCGTGCCACCAGCAAAGGAGAAAGGCTGAGCTTTGAGAGGACTTGGCACCTGGGAATGAGCCTGCACGAGGCAAGACCTAGGTCACAGACAGGAGGGCGGTGAGACTCAGAACTTCTGGATCAAGCCGTTCCTGAAGACATCCTACCCTGGAACCTTCTGCTTCCTGAATTAGGTTATTTCCTTTGTTGATTAACTAGTTCTACACAAAGACATGTTCCTGGCACATTTGCTCATAGTATCCCCAAGTGACAAATATGTCAACTGAGATGTGTCCACCCAATAAACCCATGCGATGCCACCCACAGCTCGACAGGAAAAGGAGCAAACTGCTTGCTGTGGGCTGGGTGCTGGCATCCCTTCCAGGACTCACATATCTAGGGCCGAACCAAGTGTAAATGAAGTAGTGAAGGTGGGGTGCTGATCCGATGGGATCAATGTCCTCATAAGATAAAATGCCAGAGAATGTGTGCTCGCCCTCCCTCCTCCCTCTTCTGTCTCCCTCCTTCTGCCATCTCCCTCCTCCCTTTGTGCCCCCCCAGCGCCATATGCTGTCATCAAAGGATGGCACTGGGCAGGCTCCCCTCTGTTATCTTGGTGATGGCTGCCCCTATACTCAAGCTTGGTGACAGGATGCCAAGGAGCAGCACTGGGGGTGGGAACACACTGCAGGATGGATGGGTCTTTCTGTGGAAGGAAAATGCGTGTCCTGGTGTGGTGGGTAGCTTTGTGTTTGTGTGCAGAGAGGCTGTTGAACTTCACTTTCAAGATGCATGAATTCCATGGTATGTAAGTTATTACTGAAGTTCATAAGCTGATTTTTACCCAAATTGTTTTTTAATGTATATGTATGGGTTCATGTATGTGTGTATGTGTGTGCACATGTGCACGTGTGTAAGCCCAAGGTTGATATTGGGAATCATTCTCAATCTTCTACCTTACTGTTGTGAGCCTAGGTCGCTAATCAAATCCAGAGTGCCCATTAGGGCTGGTCTGCCTAGACACTTGCTCTGGGGATTCCTAGACTCTGCCTTCGGGGGCCAGAGCTACAGGCCAGACATTTTATGTAGAATCTGGGGGTCTGAACTCTGGTCCTTTTGCTTTTGAGACAAGCACTTTACCCACCAAGCACCTCCCTAGCTCTCAACCTGGCTTGTTTCTCATGTTCTTGAGCAGGTGTGCTGCTGGGGTGCTGGGCACAATGAGGAAACACCCCCCCTCAACAGGCCTCAGTGTCCCCTCGTCCTGGACCTGCTGAGCTCTCACTTTGCTCCTTCTCAGCAAAGACGACGGAAGCCAGCACCTTTTCTGAATACTGAGGCAGCACTGTGCTTCCCCTTCAGGCTCCTGGGTGTCCTCCAACCCCCATGTTATCCATGGCAGCTCTTAGGAGGGACCAGATGGAGCTTAGAGCTCGCTTCCTCCCCTGTCCCCTGCCAGGGACCTAAGCCCCTTGGGAGCAATCAGGCCGAGAACAAACAAGGAAAGTGCAGTGGAAAGAGCATTCGATGGGCAGCCCTGCGCCCCGCCATGCGAGCTCCCAGCCTGTGGATTCTTGGCCTTCCTCATGCGGTCTGGGAAGACTCACAAAGTTCCCTTCCAGAGCCAGAGGAAGCCAAGAGCTGAGCTGCCCCAGGCCATTTGTGTCCCTGGGTCTTCTTTCGGAGATTTCTGGGTCGATGAGAGGGACTGAGGCCTGGACGACTCGCCATCTCATCTTTGGCTCCAAGACACAAGCCTCTGCGAATCCCACCACGTGCACCTCAGTCCACTGGGGTAGCAGCCTGGTCTCCAGAAGCTTCCATGCCAGCTTTGGATCTGCTCCTGCATCCAGTCTCATACGCTGCCTGCCACAGCAGGACTCTGCTCCAGACAGGCTAATGTGTAGGTTAGGGACCCTAATGGAAAGAGTGGCAGGCAGCCGTGGCAAAGTGGCCACTTTCCCACACCAACTGGGTTTGTTGGCTCATGATCTGAAAACTCTACTGGGAACTGTCTTCAGGTGTGGCTAGATCCAGGCCGCTGCCCTCAGGAGTGTGACGTCCTCCATCTTGAGTCCCTGTTGGGCTCACAAGCGCTTCCTCTTACAGTTCCACAGCCCCCCAGCACATCTACTCCTGTGTAAATGAGGCAGAAGTTTCAGGAAAAACTCTCTGGCTCGGCTCAGCTCACACCCACATAGGCAATCAGTCTCCTGGTAGCACAGGACCCAAGAACATGGCAGGAATAGATCCTGAGAGGAGAATTGGGGTCACCATCAGAATGATGGGTGTCAGGCAGGCAACAGTATCAGGCTCTGCCTCTGCCAGCTGCCCCTGGCCCTGCCTTTGTGCATGCTTCTGTTTCTTGAATGTTCTTAACGCTTCAGACTTTCCTTCCTTTGAGTCTCTTTTCCACTTCAGGCTTTGCAGCTCACAAGGACCTGCCTCACCCTTTCAAGTTACCACCACCCACCTATGTCTGACCTGCAGCCCACAGGCCACATGAGGTTGCAGATAGCTTGAAACAGCCCAACACAAAGCTGAGCTTAAAATGCTGTGAGTTTTCTTGTAAGTTGGTTGTGGGGCTTTGATTGTGGGGCTCTTGAAATGAACTTTGTAGAGAACAGTGTTACGACACAGTGGCCGAGGGCAGGCATGTCCGCTGCGGCCTGCACATTGTGTTTGCTGCATTTATATTGTTTTGCTGTTGCTGGATTTCTTTTCTTTCTTCATTCTTTTCTCTTTTTTTCTTTTTTTCTTATTTTTTTATTATTTTATTTATTTTTGAGATGGGATTTCACACAATCCTGGCTGGTCTCAGACTCTTGGTCCTTCTGACTCTACCTCCCAAGTGTGAGGATTAGAGGCACGTACCACCACACCCAACTCATTCCATGTTGTGCCAGCATGAAAATGGCTTAATTTTGTTTCCTTCTGAGCTTATAAAAATAATACTGTCCGTCCCCCAACCCATCAGGAAATGCCTAGATAAAGCCCAGTGTTACCCACGGCTCATACACCTGCTGCTGCAAAGGGTATGATGATCAAACTCATGCACAGGATTCCAGGTCACACGTGGTCACCATCGGAGGAGAGTCACCATCAGGAACTGGCTGCACCTTACCCACAAGAAGAGATGAGAGAAACTGTTGCAGTCCGCCTGCATGATTGCTGATAAATGACCAGAATACAGCTTAAGGGAACAAGGAGTTTACTTTCTTACGATAGTCCGGTTACAATTCATAGTCCAGCTTGACAGGAGAGCACACACCAACACCAGGGCCGAGGGAAGTGGCCACCATAACGGCTGAGAGATGGACAATCCTTCTTGCCAGACCAGCATGTCTGGCCAAGTATACAGAAGGATGCCAACTCTCTCAACCAGCTCTCTGTGATTTATCCAGGGCCTAATCCCACCCACCATGGGCTGGGTCTTCCCCAGCAGCCAGACAATCTCCTTCAGGTTTGCTCTGGGCTTAACTCAACCATCAACTCTCTACACCTGTGCCCAGAGCTCAAACCCTTAAGAGTCAAGTTGACACCTGTGCTTAACTATGACAGAAACATAACTAGTTCCGGCTCCATCTTATCTATCTATCTAGGGAATGTTCCTATCCACTGTGAGCTGGGTCTTCTCACATCAACTAGATAATTTCCACAAACTTACTCAGAGGCTTCTTCATAGGTGTGCCTAAAGGTTCTGTTCTCAGTTGTCAAGGTGACACCTGTAATTAACTGCCACACTCTCTGATTGGAATAGAAACTGGCAAGATAGGAACTGGCATGGAATGTTCTGGAGGAGTAAACCTTGGGTGGGAAAGAGATCAGTAAGCCTGCATAACTCACAGGCACTCAGCTAGCAGGAGCAGAGAGAAGGGGGCAAGGGAGACATCAAGGCCCAGTTGAGCGTCATGACTAGGACACTGGCTTATTTTACTGAATCCTTGGAAGCCTCTGAGTGGAGCCGCAGCGTGACTAGCTGCTATGGGCAAGGCTGGAGCCCGGAAGGCCCTGTGTCCTCTCCAGACACAGTTGGTCTCAAGTGGGAGATGGTGGACTTAGAGGCAGAAGTGGCGGACCTTAAGTGTCAGGATGGGAAGGGGGAGTGTTTGGGGGTCACTGGCTCCAGAAGCCCTGGGGATGGGCTGTGCTCCATGCCAGGGACAGTGGGATGCACTGCCATCTTGGTAAGTTGGCTAGTGTGGACTCTGGGGAGTGATCTCCCCACTTGCTTTCTGCAGGGATGTTGCACATGCTGATTGATACAGCGTGATGCTGACTGACACGTCCTTAGTGTTCTAATCCCGTCCCTTGGTGGCTGCTGAGCCAGCTGCTTAGGAGCCGAGCTGGTTCTGTCTTCTGTTCCTCTATCCTGCCTCTGAGTTCAGGAGCTGCACCAACGCCTCCCCACAGTGGCACACACTGTGGCCACCAGGTGGCGGTGTTGTCCATATCCCCTGAGGGTTTCCGCTTTGGGAAGAGACCCCATGAATCAAGAGACTTCATCTCTAACCCCAGGCCCCACACAGAATGACGCCCCCCCCCAGTCTTCTTCCAAACTGTATGAGGGGTGAATCCCACCTCAGTGCCCAGAGAGCCCCCTTAGGGGGGGACTCACTGCTTTCTTGCAAATGGGATGGGTGCCAAGGGATGGGTGCAGTGGCTGGTGCTTGGGCAACAGCTTCTGAAAGGAACTGGTTAGAAACTGCGGAGATAGCATGGAGGAAGGGCATGTTGAGGACCCTGTCATGGGGGTGCATGGGCAGGGCCTCAGAAAATAGTTTTTTCTTCAAATCCATGACATTAAACGCATCAGTTATTTAGGGGGAAAGTTCAAAATTTCAAGAGCTGTTGAGATAGCTCGGCAGGTAGAGGCTGCCTGTGTGCAAAGTCCACAACCTGAGTTCAATCCCCTGAGCCCACATGGTGGAAGGAGAGAACTGACTTCCAAAAGTTGTCTTCTGACCACACGTACACTGTAGCATGTGTGCGCTTCTCAATCTCCCCCCCCCCTTCACACACGCACATAATGAAGGCATAGAAACTTAGAATGATTGCATTTTACAACTTGGACCATGAAGAACATAATGTCATATTCTAAAGAGCATGAGTGTTGGACCCATGTTATCTTTGTATTATCAAAATTACCACAGAAAAAGATACTCAATGGAACAACCATAGAACTGTAGAGAACAGAGAACGTGTCAACGCTTGGGAAGCATGGGGGTCCAAGCTCCCAGAACCCCCTGGAAAGATCTACTTGTAGTGCCTTGAGAAGCTGGCGGCAGCTTGGCAGGTGGTGGGGCTTAGGCCTCCCTGGGGCTCAGGCCTCCCGGCCCATCCATCCTCCTCCTCAGCCCACGGAGCTCCAAAAGCCCAGGATGTTCAAGCCTGGAGCTGGGGGGGTCTCTGACGCCAGTACAGGCTTTATGGACTCTTCTTCACCCCTCCCCCGTCCCGGGAGCTCCTGCTCATGCCAGCTGACCTGACACATTAATTAACCCCTGTTGCCTCTGTTCACCGGCCGATGAGTGATTTATGCAGCCACGTGAGTGTCCCATGTGCTTCCTCCAGGGTGCAGAGTGTGAGGCGGGCCAGAGCTGGGGACAGCCTCGGAGCATCGCTGCTTGTGCGTCCTTTTTGACTGTTGGTGGTGGATATGGGACAGCAGAGTGTGGTCCAGGGGAAGCCGTCTGGCCTTCACATGGCTTCTGCTCTGTGTTTGGGTGTCCAGCTGGCGGTTCTGGAGGTCTGAACGCTTGCAAAGCTTTCTCGTGTTCCAGACACAAGGCAGACATCACCTCCTTTCTGAAGCCTCCTGGGATTACTCCTCCACAGAACTGAGCATCTTCCATGGGCTCCACACTGGGTCCCATTTGCCGCCCAGCAGGATAATCCGAACTCCTCATCAGGGCTCACTGTGGAGTGGGGTTAACTGCCTCTGTCTGTGCCATTTGAATGTCAGAACTAGAGACCTGGGATTTGCCCACTCAAAGACCTATGGGGGGGGTCTATTCAGGAGGCCAGAGGCTAGAGTGAATGAGACGTTTCCCAGAGTGATCACTCAGCCCGAGAGGCCACCTGGGAATAAGGGTCCAGTATTGCTGAGTCTTCTGTTCCCCTCTCTAAAATAAATAAATAAATCTAGATTTTTTTAAAAGCACTATCTACCAAGTTTAAAATGCTGTTATTATTTTTACCTAAATCTCTCTGCCCAAATAAAGCAGGCCTGCAGAGCAATGCGCCAGTGTGGCCAGCTTGGCCTGGCTGCTGGAGGCGCATCTGGGCTCCTGCAGTTGCAGGTGGCGAGGGCTGACTTGCTGCCTGTCAGAGCGTCTCCAGCCCGTGCTGCTGGAGGTCTAAGCAGAAGCCAGTGTGCTGCTCCAAACACGAGTCCTAAAATCTTCGAGGCCTCTTCCAAAGAGTGGAGGACGGTGTGGTCCTCCTGTGGCATCCAGATGCCAAGGCTGCTGGACCAGCAGCCAAGTGGAGGCACCCTATGGTGGTTTCAGGTGCCCCCGTGACAGTTTCTAGACCTTTGCTTTTGCAAAAGTCCTCCCTGCAGTCAAGCCCTCCCTGCTGAGCTCCCACCTACCACCTCTAGCCGGAACAACTGTGCTATGTGCCATCATAGAACAGACCTTGTAGGACCTGGCCCAGACATCCCAGCAGCCTCCACGAGCACAGAGACCAGCACAGACATGATAGTATATGTATAATGGCATCTCTTATATCCCAAGCTGGCCTCAAACTTAGTACGTAGCTGAGGATGACCCTTGAACTTCTGATCCGCCTGCCTCCATTTCTCCAGTGAACAGGGTGCACCGCCACACCCAGCTTCTGTAGCATTGGGATTTGAACCCAGGGCTTCCTGTGTGCTAGGCAAGCACTACCATCTGAGCTGTACTCCCAGCTGTAACTGAGCAAGCTAAGGCTGTGGGTTATACGCAGCAGCTAACAAGCACAGAGAGAAGGCTGCAGTCCCACTCTGGCTTCTCAGATTTAGTAGGACGAGGAAGCTCCGGGGCGCAGGGGTTCATGAAGCCGGGTCACAACCTGGGGAAGCAGACCCGCTCTGTGCAGAGACCCAAGACCCAGACCCATCTGCTGCTCTCTTCCTTCAGGGTCCTGCCTCAGGTGCTGGGAGAGACGAGGACAGAGCTGCCCAGGACAGCTAATTCGGGAGGACACACAACTGATTGGAGATCACCTGGCCACCCACTGGTGAGAGAGGGGCTGCATGCTGCCTCGTTTATTTACAGACTGCGCAGGCCTAGTGAGGCTAAGCCTGCGAGCCAGCGCCCAACAACTGACTACTACAGATAAGTGTGAGGACCAATACTGCAAGGGGGAGCCCTGGGGAGGGAGGAGGAAAAGACAGAGCACCCTAAACAGTGTTGTCCCAAGGAGGAGAAGGAAGAGGGGAGTAGGAGGGGGAGGAAGAGGAGGCAGGAAAAGAGCTTGTCAGTGACCCAAGGAAGAGGAAAAAGAGGAAGGGGAGGACGGGGGGGGGGGGGGAAGAGGAGGGGAAGGAGAAGAACTCATCATGCTCCTGAGGAGGAGGAGGAAGAGGAAGAAGTGGGGGGGAGAACCTGTTAGAATTAGAACTAAGCAACCCACAGGGGCTTTGACGTAGTTTCTGCACCTTTCTATGTGCTCCACGTGTTGCATAATTAACACAAACAGGTTCCTCAAATGAAGGACGAAGTTCAGGAGGGCAGCCTCGCTCCCAAGCCTGAGTCACGGAGCCCCTGCAGGCGGGTGGGAGCGGCTGCACCTTTGAGGGAGGAACTCTGGTTCCCACTGTGCTATTCTGTGGGAGAACCAGGGAGCCTCCTGTCCTACCTGCACCCCAGTGACACCCACAGCCCCTCGGCCCTTCACCCCACTCCTGTGTAGGACGATAGATTGCAGAGCCTAGATCTGGGGAGGTGCCCTGGCCTGACACCTGGACACTGTGTTTAGGATCCCTCCTTGTGGGTGTGGCAGGCTGTCCATCACCACCACAATGCTGAAAAGGAGACAACCCCCATAACCCTGGGATGTGCCCAGAAAAAAACCAAGAACATGTTGGGGAGCATCTAACTCCTCAAGTGGAAGGTACAAGCACAAATGTGCAGCCCCCCCACCTTGATAGACCCCTTTGGGCACCCTGGCTCATCTGGTCTCGGGGTTGGCAGCATTTGTGGGGTCCATTGAACACAGGCTTGCTGGACCTGCAAAGGGGCTCCCAGACTGGGCCTCAGATGCTCAGCACTACATCTCCCATGAAGCAGCTCTGCCCATCCCCAGGGGGGTCTCCGGAAGGGTCATGTCCATGAGGTCACTTGACCACCCTCTCACCCTTGAGACTCCTCAGTGGGCAGGACCTCTGGCTCCACCCACCTACAAAATCCAGTCTTACTTCACCACTTATCATCCTGTTGAGTTGAGTAAGCAAACCAGTTGTGACCATGGGACCCCAAAGTGCCACTTCCTTCCCCAAAGGTCACCTGATCTTGACTTCCAACACCATAGAATCCACTCTATAGAATGGAAGAATACAGTCTCCGCCCACTCCCCAGCTTCCTCTGTTAGTCACATGCAAAGGCTCATCATTGCCCTGCTGTAGCTGGATGGTGCTGTGCAGTGTTCCATGCGTGGGTCTGCCAGTAACTCTTTCACTTGTTGACTGGCACCTGGGCTGCTCCCAGGTCCTAAAGCTGCTATTGAGGGGCATTCCTGTCTAAGCCCCTGGAATCTGGCAACAGGCCTGGAAAGGCAGGCACTAACCTGCTGGCTTTTTACTAGAGGTCTGGGAAGATTGGCATGGCAGAGACCCCAAAAGAACAGCATAGCTCCGCTTGTTTTTGGTAACTGAAAAAGCCACTAAGTTCAGGAGTGGAACAAGTCAGTGGTGTGTTACTCATCTCGCACCCGCCAGCTGTAGGTGACACCCCTGCTGTGTGAGGCAGAGTGCTAACTGTTGCCTCAGTTACTTTTCAGGGATGTGAAGGCTGCTCTTGTTGGACCCGCCAGCTCCTCTCTTGGTCCTGTGCAGGGTCTGATGTCAAAGGTCCCAAACGCCCACCCCAGCTCATGCTGACATCATTTCTGAACGTGCGTCCCAGGAAAAACCCGGAGTGTCACTTCACCTGCTGTGACTTCATCCTTATCCCCAGGGAGGAGACGGGAGGCATGCTCCGAAACTCACTAGCTTGGCTGCACCCACATGAGATTTTCCTTCTTGCAAGTGGTTTCAGTGCCTGGCATGCTGTGTGGCCATCTCTGTACGATGGCGCTTCAGTGATGATGGGCATTCATCCCTGAGCAGCGACGAGCCCAGGGCCCGGCCCGCAGGCAGAGCGGACACAGGCAGAGCGGACCCAGGCTGGCCGTAATAATCACCCTGCTTAGTGTTCTGACATATGCAAAGGAGACCTCGCCTCCCAGGCTCTGTCATAGGTGTGGTGTATGCATGCCTGTGTGCGTACATGTTAGTGTATATGTGTGTGCATTTGTGTTCTGTGTGTACATACAATGTGTACGTGTATCTGAGCAACTCTTGAGCTTAGCGATATTGACTTCTGTCCTGGGGTTCTGCCCCTTCCTGGACTAGCCTTGGACTCTGAGCCCGAACTGTGGTTCTTCGGCTCCTCTGGTGACTCAGGTCCACCTTTAGTTTTGCAAAAGTGAAGTGACTGTGGGGCTGAGGACATAGTTCAGCGGCAGGCACTTGCCTAGCAAGGACCTAGGTCCAATGGCAGCACCATTAGAGAACAAATGGAAGTGTCAGAGATGGGTGTGGGAGTGGGCAGTGCCTGCCTGTGATCCTGGCATAGTGGGGGGCGGTGCGTGCTGTGATCCTAGCACTCAAGGCAAGGAGCTGGAGGATCATAAGTTTGAGGCCAGCACAGACTATGTGAAGAGATTCCCTTCTACACACGCACCCAAACCAACAAATGAGTAGCTACAGGGTTGAGATGGTCAGGGGGAGGAGTGCTTACCAGCACACACCAAACCCTGGCATGGTGCTCCACGCATGTGATCCCAGCCCTGCAGAGGTGTGAGCAGAATTCAAGGTCACCTTGCACAGCAGGTTGGGGACAGTCTGGGCTACCCAAGACCCTGTTTGGGGCAGCAGCATAAAATGTAAAAATCTGGAGAGAGCAGAAGAGTCCTCTCTCACCTCATCCAGTACTTTCTTACTTTTTCTTTTTTCTTTTTTTTTTTTTTAACGTGGGACCTGGGATCCGAACTCAGAACCTTCTGCTTGTGAGACAGAGTCACAACCCCTGAGCCATCTCTCCAGCCCCACTTTCTTACTTTTTCACAGGCCCCATGTCCCCAGTTCCTTCTGCATCTTCCCAGAGGTCTCCTGGCCTAGTCGGGACGGCTGTGCACGGAGCCAGCAACACGCGTGTCCTCAGGCAGACACAAGATGGCTGTGTGTGGAGCCAGGGACGCGTGCTGCACACGGCTCCCACACGGTCCTCACGCAGCCAGTTGGTTACAGAAAACAGCACCAAGCCTTTCCCAAGCTCTGCCACTTCTCAGATTGTTATTTTGAAACAGTTTAAGACCCAGGAGAAGTTGCAAAAATAGCAGCGAGACTTCCCAAGCACCTTTCACCCTGCCTCTCCCAGGAACAACAGCTTACATAACCCTGGCTGCCTGTCAGAACCAAGAAGCTGACATGGGCACCGTGCTGTTAGCACATCAGACCTTCTTTGGGCTCCACCGGTTTTCACATGCGGGTTGTTTGGCTTGGCTGTGTTCTCTGCTGCATAGTTCTACAAAATCTTCCCACATGGGTAATTTTGCGGATCGGGATAGAGAATGTTCCAGTTACCACAAAGAAACTCCCCGCTGTTAACCCCACCCCCTGGTGACTGACCACTGTACTCTGAATTTCTATCCTGCATTCATACATAATTGCCCACGCACACTTACTCGCCACTACAGTTAGGTCTCTGGATGATGCTGTGTAGGTGTAGTTGTATTCCCGTATCACCTTGAAGCTGACTTGTCTCAACACAATACCCCTGAGGTCAGGACGAATTGCTCTGTTATTCACAGTTCACACCTTTTTATTGCTGCATAGTACTCCATGCTATAAAATGGACCAGAGTATGCTTAGTCATTCACCTTTTGGATTTCTGGCCTGTTTCCTGTTTGGGGCCATTGATAAAGTGAATATTAATGTAGGGTTTGCCATAAATCTGCTTTCCAATCATGCCCAAAAGCACAATTGTGAAATCATGGGTCAGGTATTAGGTTAACCACATAAGAATCCGCTGAATCATTTTCCAGAGTGACCAGTGCACATGAGCCATGTAGGGAGGTTCCAGTAGTCTGTGTCCTGACCAACCCTAAGTATCTGTGTCATCTGCTCTCTGTCACTGTGACAAAGTGCCTGAGATAGTCCACTGGCAAGAGGAGGCTTCGGGGCATGGTTAACTGGCTCTGGGCCTTTGGATCTGTGGCAATGTCACGTGGAAGAAGCCGCTTAACCCCACATCAGCTGGAAGGGGGAGAGGGGGAGTAGGGTAGGAGAGGAGAGGAAAGCTGGGTCCTGCATCCCCATCAGAGATACTGCAGCAATTGGTGTGCAGGAGGAGCCCCTGGCCGTCATAATAAAGTGATAGTCGGGAGTGAAACCCCAAAAGCTCTGATATCATCAGCACCAGGAACAGGCAAGAACCCCAAGAACTGTTGCATGGCTTTTGAGAGGCAGTGAGATTTTTCCTGATTCTTTCCTGCCTCCCTTGCAACATTGCGTGTGTGATGGGGGGTACCTGTCTGAGGACCGACTCGACTTCAGGGCTTTTGATTTCACTGGTTTGTCTGCTCTCTCCTGATTGGGCCTTGTTTGATACCTCATTTGCATACACACCCAGCCAGTCAGGGTCCAGCTGAGACTGCAGTATTCCTTCCTGGGGGGAAGAAGGGGGACTCCTGCCCTCCAGACTGAGGCTTCCACCTCAAACAGGACTCACTAGGGGCCCGCTGCCCTAGCCTGGGGGTGCAGGCAAGAGACCTGTTCCAGCCTCTGCAGCGCCCCAGGCTGCCGCTGCAGCTTCCAACTGCTGAAAGTCGTTGTCTGTCACTTGGACACAAAGCTGGGACTCCCTGTGGCTGCGACACTTGCGGCGAGCTGTCCACAGCAGCAGCAACCAAGAGATTGAACTTAGCAGTTCAAATTGTTCCTCCCGAGTGGCAAGTTAAAATTCACTGCCTGCTGTCTGCCCCCTTCATTCTTGGAGAGGAGGAGACGGGTTAGAGGAGAATCGACCTCTCATAGTGGCCTAAAATCTTCTTAAGACTCTATTGCCTCTGTGGGAGCAGTGGGCTGACAAAGCCTTGGACCCCTGGAACCCTTATGCGGTAATGAGTTATGTGCGTTGGTTTGAGGTTTGGTTTATTGAGACCAAATCTCATGGAGCCTAGACTAGACTCGAACGTCTATGGAGCTAGGGCTGGCCTTGAACCCCTGGTCCTTCTGCGCAGCCTCCCTAATGCTGGGATGCCAGGCATGGGCCCCACAGCTGGCTGAGGTCATGGCTTTGACAGTGCCATCTCCCCGTGTGACTGACAACTCTAGCTCGAGTTTATTCCCTACATACCTCTCCTTAGGTGACGGCTAGCATGCCTCAGCTGTTCTGAGCAGACTCTTTGCTTCTTACCTCTGAGTCGAGCGCACTTCCTGCATAATCCAGCTGTGACACGGAACACAGGGCTCATGGATACTTTCCCCCATGCAGAGCTGGTCTTCACCACCTTGCAACAGAGTTTCTGTAGAGCAAACACTTCACCTACACGAGGTGCTATTCGTCAGCTAGCTGTGGATCGATGCGGCTTTGCTTGTTCCAGTCTTTTTTATTTTATTTTATTTTTATTTTTTATTATTTATTCAATTGTGCGTGTGTGCATGTGCGAGTGCATGTGTGTGTGTGTGTGTGTGTGTGTGTGTGTGTGTGTGTAGAACCACGGGCAAATTCGGGAACCACTATGGACCGCCTCCACCTCCTCCTTGTTTACTCTGCCCAGGATTCACAGGCTCTGCCCTACCAGGACCAGAAATGCAGGCTGCCCCTGCTTCCGCCCGGCATCTATATGTGGGGTCTAGATCCAAATTAAGGACCTTCCACCTGCAAGGCAGAGGCTTAACCCCTGAGCCACCTTTCCAGCCCCCTTGTTCCAGTCTTTACAGATGGCTCCCATCCACAGTCCACCAGCAAACAACCTCCTCATTAGCCCTGAGTAGTTAAAGCATTAATTACTGATGCTGGACCCCTAACTACCAAAGTCATGCTGCTACAGCCAGGTTGCAACAGACAGCCTCGGGTATCTATCCTTCTCATGCTGGGAGAAGCACTGGAAACAGGGTGCTGTTGAAGGGGCTGAGGGTGTGGCTCAGTAGCAGCTTCTGAGGCATGTTTGTTGCACCCCTGAACTCTGCAGACATGCTAGAGGCCATCCGCCAGGGCAGCATCTGCTTTGCCATCCCTGAGGGAAAATCCACTAGTCACCTCCCACTTGGGTGTCTGGTTCTGTGTCACACATGGGACCTGTCCGAGGGTAGCCAAGGCCTGAGAGGAAATAGGGCATTGCGTGTTCTAAACCAGACAGGCTGGGTGTCAGGGAGTTGAGCCCTAGAAAGCCACCCCCTTCAATTGGCCAAGCTTGGCTCTTATGCTACCCCCCTTCCTCGGAGGGGAGAGGAGCAGCTTCATTGACAGCTTTGACCCTAGTGCCAGTGAGGAGTGTCAGAAGTTCCCCCGGAGAAAGCACACATGGCAGGAAGGGAGAGCGAATGTCCTCTGTACTTTGCCCCATCCTGCTGATTTCTCCTCTGCTTTTCAGGGACAGTTAAGGGGAGCTAATGTGGCTGCATGTGAGGGCCTGGCTCTTAGTAACTAAAACTCCACACATGGCAGCAATTGCACTCATAGACATGCACATGCACACACACACACACACACACACACACACACACACAGAGCAATGCTGGCCAGACATGCTAAAGATGTCATAGAGATACTCAGACTGACAGATGTGTGTTTGAATCCTGGCTCTAGGACTGCACGACAATGAAGTGTTGGGTAAGTGACTTCAGCCTACAGGTCACATCTGGCTCCCAGACCTGCCAGGGCACAGAGCCCACTTTCTGGACATCATACGTGGGCACAACTCAGCTGGAGGCTGAGGGACAGGAGGGCACTATCCGTCAGAGGCTGGGAGAGTGGCTACATTCTCCTCTCAGCCCCAAGGCCCACAGCAGCCATGGGGAGGATCTGGCCCTAACTGGAGCTGTGGGCTCACTCTTTTTAGATCATGGATTCGGACTTCCTGGGTTCCTGAGCCCGCGCTCAGGCATGGAGACGCGCCCGCAGAGAAACTGCGCAATACCTTCCAGCAGTAAGCGTCCATTCTGCATTTTCCTGGAAGCAGCCACTCCAGGGTGGTAGTTGGATTTCTCACAGCAGCTTGCCTGGCAGTTGGCTTCTGCTAGACCAACCAGAGTGGCTCAGTGGCTCAATCTCCAGCTGCTGGTCTGGGTGCGTTTGTTGTCATAGTGATGGTTGAGGCATATAAGTTTCCGTGCTGTTTCCATTGTGCAGTGCTGATCACCGCCTCCACTTCCTTTCCAACTGCTGCCATCCAATTGGTCAAGGCAAGTCACATAGCCCTGTCCATCGATGAAGTGGGAGGGGCTACCAAGTGATGTACTGGGCAGGTGAAGAGAATTTGGGTCATTTTTTGCAATTTCTTGATGTTTCCCACCCCAGGAAGCAAGCAAGCCCTGGGACCAGGGTTTGAGTATCAGACACTCCCCACTGGACCCCCAGCCCAGTGCTCCCCTGAAGGCTTCTGCCACTCTGGGCCCTCCTTGCCTGCCTCAATCATTGGCAGAGCCTCTCCAAAGCCGGGTGTGGGTGCAGTGTTCTATACCTTCCCTGCCCGTGCTCCCCAACTTCACCCATTCATGCCGCTCCCACTTTGCTCTTCTGATTTTATAGCTGCATCCCTCCTGCGCCTGGTTTTTCCTAATGTGTATTAAATTGACACTTTCTTTTCCTTAAAAATCAATTAAAAATTTAGGTGCCTTTACTCTTGTCACTACTGGAAGGAACATCGGGACAGCCCAGGAATGCTCAGAAAACAGCCCACGTTCCTCCTGATGTGGCATGGCTGGCCCTGAGCTCAGCCATGGCTCAGGGCAGTAAGCAGGGACACCAGCACTTCCCCATGAGCCTGGGGAGTGACCAGCCGAGGTTAAGGCAATCTGGAGAGAATCCGGGTCTCTGGGAGCCAAAGTCATTCAAGGTCACAGCATGCACCACACAGTTTATGTTTGGGAAACACTGGTCCTTACAGTCAGGATGAAAACCAAGAGGAAAGGTCTGGCAAGAGAGCTAATGATAGGAGGCGAACCCCTGGGGACCGGAGTTCGATTCCTGGAAACCAACATGGTGGGAAGGAAAGAGCTGACTTCTGAAAGTAGTCCTCTAACCTCTGACCTCCAGCTGTGGGCCTCTCTCATAAGTAGATAAAATGTTATAGGGGGGAGGGGAGAGTCTAGGCCACATAGCTCAGAAGCAGGATGCCCCGCCCCACCTGCACCCCAGCTGTCCCTGCAACACTAACTTGTCTCTTTAAGGCCCTGCAGATGCTTCTAGGCAACTGCTCGTGGTCCAGGCCCACATCTTAATCCCTGCAGCCACTCCCCTCCATCTGTCAGGCGGTGGCCCTCTTCGCCCCCACCCACAGCACCAGCTGGTGTGGGCTCTGCAAAAGCAACTCATTAAATGTCAGCTGCAGCGACACGGGGCTCAAGAAGGCAAACAGGTGACAGAAATAGATGTGACAATCACAGATCCCGGACCATCAGCAGGCGCCTCCAACCCCCCCCCCAAAATCCTCGCTGGGGCAGGCAGCTCCTGGATGAACAAGATAACCAAGGACCCAACCCAAGGAATGAATGCGCACCTCCAGGCTTCTTCTGTCAACTCGAGGGAGGGGGGGAAGGGGGAGTGTCCCACCTGGGCAACCTGGGAGGTGTTTTGTTTTGTTTTGTTTCTGTTTCTGTTTCAATGGATTGAAGTTCCAAGGGAGATTGTTTGCACAAAGCAGTCTGATGCCAAGAACTTGGGGTGACTTGCCCCCCAGATTTTCCAGGCTATTTCAGTTACTGGCTGTGAAGAGAGGCTGAAGTCCACTCTGGAAGCTAAAGTCCACTGCTGTCCACCGTTCCCAGCCAGAAGCTTGTATCCTCACTGATCTCCGTGTGACTGTGAGCTGTGGGGTTTCTCTTAAAGGAAGCAGCCCTTCTGTGGTGCAGAGGAAACTTTTTGCCCACCTTGAAGATGGCTCATCGGGAAGGAGGGACCCAGCCTCCTTCTTGCCTCAGTGGCCCAGTCTCAACCCACGGTCTTGTTGGATGGCAGTGTCACCCTGCACAGTATAAAAGAAGCCTGAGCCCTCAGGTCATTCAACTCTGCCCCCACCCCCAGCCCCCAAACTCCTGAGCAGCCTTGGTGTGCCCACCCTGCTTCTGGTTTCCTGTTTGCAAAAGAGCCCACAGCTGGGACAGCCCCTTTTGAGGACTTTATCCTCCGATCACAGCAAGGCTCCCTGGAAAATTTTCTTCCTCCTTCTGAACCAGGATGGGAAAAGAGATTTCCCTCAGAAGAAAGTGATGGAGACAGAAGCTAGAGAGAAAGAGAGAGAGAGAAAGAGAGAGAGAGAAAGAGAGAGAGAGAAAGAGAGAGAAAGAGACTTGGAACAGGATAGATGGAGGAGGGAGTAAACACTGGTGGGAGGGGACTTACAGAGACACGAAGCTCAGAGATGCTTGGCCACACACAGGACCAGGTCTGTTTGTGGGTGTCACATGTCTGGAGAGTGTTATTTCCATCTGTGTGTAAGGGATGCCCTGAATTTGATCAGAGAAGCCTTATAGCATTATGCTGAGGGTCTTGGAGCTGTCATGGAGCAGGTAGGGGAAGGATGTGGCTCACCCCAGCCTCTCTGCCCCTCTGCCCAGGAATGTTGGGGTCTGGTGTGCCTCTAAGCACTGGGTCTGAGAAGGAAGGATGTGTCTGTGGGGTTGATCATCCACACATCCCACTTTCTAGATCAGGAGTAGAAGGTAGAAATTGGATTGGGGGTCTGCCCAGAGTCAAGACTTGGCTCTTACTGGGGCAGCCTTCAGACCCAGGAGATGCCATCCTTAAATTACACCAGAGAGGCTGCAAATGTAGATGAGGGCTGCCGCCTGGACAGTACATCAGCCTGGACCCTTCCCTGGCATCACTGAGAGGCAGGATGCACAGTGGCCATGAGAGACTTTGAGTCAGACTACCATCTCCCTCCCGGAGCTGGCTTTCTTGCTTACAAGGGACTAAAATACATTGCTGACAAATAGCAAAGCTTCCATTTGTTTTTCCTGCACTCTTAGCAGACATTACTAATAGATCAAGATACTCTTCTCAGGGAGCCTCAGAGTCTGTTCGTGTGTCCAGAGGTCCAGGAAGTTTCCCAGTTGGCAGGATGTGGCATTAGCCTTTCCCACCAGTGTCCACAGAGCACAATGGACAAAATCACTGGTCTCTGCCCTTTGCAGGAATCCTTAGCTACTGATTTCAACTTTGCTTACTCACCTCTAGTGACAAAGAGCTCACTATTCCCTCGGGCTGGCCATTCTGTGACTGGACAGTTCTGCACATGAGGAATTTCCTTTGGGATCTCCCTCCCTGCCTCTCCCTTTCCCACCCCTGTCTCTTTCCTTCTTAGATTTGCTGTCATTACAGTTTCAGGGGTTATTTTTAGGTGATAGATTTGAACCTCCTGATGGGACCAGCCGGCCTGTGCTCCAGCTCAGGCCAGCAACGCGATTTCCATATTTGATGGACACATTGGGGGGGGGGGTCAGCCCGAGAGACGGGGGATTGGGACAAATTGAAAGAGGGGACTAGATAACAGATGATGCACTTGGAAGCCCCACAACATGCCAAGCCAATGTCACTCTTTACATAAGCTTAATAACTTCTCTGAGGATTGGGGCTGCATCTACCACCACCCCCCATTGTGAGCTGATTAAGGCTGATTATTCCAAGGGGAGGGGGCCCTGCCAAGGGTAGTGAAGTTATGTAACTAACAATTTATTTGAATTTAATCCATGCTTCTAAATTTAGGAATTGAAAGACGTAGGGGGAAAACTGAGCCCTTGGGCTGGGGAGATGGCTCAGGGGGCTAAAGTCTTTGCCTTATAAGCAAAAGGACCTGAATTCAGATCCTCAGATCCCACATTAAAATGTTGGGTAGGGCCTAGAAAGATGACTCAGGGGTTAGAAGTCTGCCTTGAAAGCAGAAGGTCCTGAGTTCAGATCCCAGGTCCCATGTAAAAAATACCAGGCAGAAAGTAGCAGCTTGTACTTCTGATCCTGGTGAGCAGAATCTGGGAAATCCCAGAGCAAAGCAAAAAGGAGGTAGATGCAATCCAGTATAATCCCCAAAGTTAACCTTGGTCCTCCACAGGGATACACAGTATCCTCTGACACACACACACACACACACACACACACACACACACACACACACACACATAGCTCTTATCCTGTGGAGACAGTGCTGGCCACATGGGAGGCACGAATCCTGCCAAGGCGACCCTTGCCCCCAGGGCTGTGGAGGGGTTCTCTTTCCAGAGCAAAGTTTGAGCCTGGGTTGTGACGTGGCAGAGACAGTGTGGTGGGGAGAGGTGGACTCGAACCCAGTGTCCTGAGGGCTGAGCAGCTCAGGAAGCCTGGAGGGGCGTGGTCACCTACAAATGGCATGTGTCTGTGTGTGGCGAAGTGTGGCCATCTTCACAAGGATTTCCTGCCTGCCAGGCTTGTGGCTTTGCTGTCCCCCGCATTCTGCACAGAGAAGCTGGGAGCCACCGGGGTCACACCATGGGCTGTGCACTGGGCAAAAGGTCATGTTGGCAGACACTGCTCACTGTGTAGAGGCTAGGGAGGTAACTCAGTGGAATGATTGCCTAGCACACGAGTTACTGGCGTCCTGTCCCCCAAATCCATAGAGCCGGTGAACCACATGTGTTACCCCAACATTCAGGCTACAGAGCGGGAATCTGTCTTGATAAAACAGCTGGCACAGATTCACAACCACGCCCTGCAGAAGGATGCCCGGGGTGCTGGCAAAGACTTTATCAAGTGTCTCCAGCAAAGGGATCCGTTTGGTGATTTTACAGAGACACCACAGGAACCAACAGAGACCTGCTTCTCATGCCCAGGGTCCTGAGTGCACATCACCCACAATCCTGTTAAGAAAGAAGCGACTGGAAGCCGTAGATAAAGAGCTGAGCTGGCTCTTCAAAGTCAATAGCAGAGCATGCCCTGAACAGGGAGGGCTGTGCACTGACTGTGGAGATGGCATAGTTGGTAAAGTGATCCAGCCATGAACCTGAGCCTATCCCCAGCACCCACGTTAAAGCCAGGCATGGTGGCACATGCTCGAAGTTAATCCTGGCACAGTGGAAGCACAGGCAGGCTGGGGCTCACTGGTCAGTCGCTCTAGCCTAATTGGCAATCCCCAAATTGTGGGAGAGCCTATCTCAAAAAACAAGGAGATCTGCTACTGCAGAACAACTCCAAGGACTGAGCTTTGGCCTCCCACACACAGTGCACATGCACACACAGGAACATTCACATACATGTGTGTAACTGTGAATAGTTGGACATAGAAAGGAAGGCTAACCTCGGCTCACCATCACTTGCATGTGCTGCTCAGAGTTCAGTGCATCAGGCAGAGGAGCGAGGACCAGGAGCCTTGCTCACCTCAAGGGGGCCAGGAGAGCTGAAGGGGGAGGAAGGGTCCAGTGACCTCTTTGAGAGCCTAGCATGCCCTGACCTCCACTGGGCGTCACCCCCTGAGCTTCTACCACTTCTAGTGCGTCACTGCTTGGGGACCAAGCCAGCCGTGGCCTCCAGGGGCTTTTGAACAGGTGTCACATCCACATGTTGAGACAGGACCGTTGTCTGCGGGCACTGGCTCAGCACCCCCATCCACCTGCTCTTGCCCCTCATGGAATCCAGGCCACGGTGACTTTTAATCTTCCACTTTCTCATCTTTCTGAACGTCCTGTCAGCTTTCTCTGGGGAGAGACACAGCTGAGCCCGGAGGTTTCTGATGATTCGGGAGCGGCTGGCTGCGCAGGCAGGAGACCCTTGTGTGTGATGTGATGGCGTGGGTAGAGTCCTCAGTGCACGATTCACGGAAGTGATGTAGATGGGAGGGACAAGCGTCACTCACCATGCCCCATAAGTGTGGTTTAAAAACATTGAGAAGCCGGCACAGTGACTATATAGCACCCAGGAGGCCGGGGCAGGTGGACTGCTGTGTGTTTCAGAAGAGCCCGGCTACACAGTAAGACCCTGTCTCAAAAGCAGACTAAATGAGAGGGGCTGAGCAGTGGAATGGCTCAGTGGCCATCAAGCCTGTGACCTGAGTTTGGTCCCCAGAGTACCATGTAGTTAGGAGAGACCTCCTGCAGGCTGGCCTCTGATACTCCAGTGTTAGCATGTGAGCAAACTCCCCTGAGGCCACAAAAATATGGGTAATAGTTATTTTTGCTTTAGCCAGTTGTGGTATTGTGCATGTCTTTGGGAAGCTGATGGGTCACAAGTTCCAGGCCAGCCCAGCTCAAAAATAAAACCCCAAAATAAATGAAAGAAAAATCATAAATCAAACATTTCTTACAAAAGAGAAGGCATTAGTACAAGCTAAGAGCTGAAGGAAACTCTGTGTAACCTGAAAACAAGGCCGTGTGAGTCTTGGGGTGGAAAGAGAAAGCTGTCTCCCCAAGAGACAACAGGAAATTCAGAAGATGTTTGGTGGATGCCTGCATGCGGCGGTGCTGGGGCTGCAGCCCAACAACACCGAGATCTGGGGGTGGGGTGCAGCGAGGAGGTCCGGAGAGGGCAGGGCGCCTGCATCCTCGCTGGAGGTGTGGCCGGTTGCCCGCACCCCCCCCCCCGCAGGCGGCCCTCAGTGGGCGTACATGTGCACAGCCCTTTCCAGCTGCACGTGCAGCCCCGCGTGCACCCCTTGAGGCGCGCCCCCTGCAGCCTGCCCCTCCCTGCTCCGCTGGCGCCAACCCCAGCCGAGCCTGCAGATGCATCCTGCTAAGTGACCCCATAGCTGGCCGCCTTCCCTGGATTGCGCTTGCCTGATCACTGTGTGCCAGTCTGTGCCCCACGCATACACTAACTCTCCCAGTGACCTCATGAAGTGGCCGTCTCACTGGGGGCGTGGGGGGTGTCAGTACACCAAGGGCTGCTGATCTGTGGTTAGCTGGATTCTGGAAACCTTATATCCCTTCTACCATACAGATCATCTGAAGCCCATCTGCCCTTCACGCCCTGCCTGGGGCTGGTTCCTGTCTCCAGCAACTGAGGATCACTCTGTCTCCCTACCAGGTCCCTCTGAACTCACCCGGAAGCCCTGAGCTCTGAAGACCTGGACCCCTTGCCCGTTTATCCAGGCATCTCCAGTCTTGGTCCCAGGGAGACCCTCCGACCATATCCCAAGTATGCAGAAACCTCCATCTCCATAGCTGGCGTTTAGATGTGGGGAGTCACCCAAGATCACATAGCAACTGAAAGGCAGGGGCTGAAGTCTGCACCTGAAGAAACTAACGGTCACCAGGACCCCACCTTCCCCTGTCCTGGATTGGCTCCCTGTCCAGGATGTGGGTGTCAGCTCATGGCTCCCTCTGGGACACAAGTCAGTTGAGGGTCAGATGGTCCCAGAGTCCTGTGCCCATTGCTTTCCTCCTGTTACCTTGGCCTGAGAGACTTCGTCCCTGCTGAGGGTAAAGTGTGGATCCCATCAAGCCAAGAGCACCCCTGTATTGGTTGACGTTTTGTTACCGTAACAAAATATTTGACCTACATTGCTTATGGAGAGAAAAAATTGGTGGTGGGGATATATGTTAGTTGATGGAGTGCTGTTCTAGCATGCCTGAAGCCCTCAGAGGATGTGACAGCTAAGGTTATCCTCAGCTAGAGGTAGAAGCCAGCCTATGCTAGGTGAGACTGAGAGAGAGAGAGAGAGAGAGAGAGAGAGAGAGAGAGATATTACTGTGTCTTATGAGTTGCAGTGTTTGTGTTGTATGTTGGAAGTTTTCGACTCTTACAGAAAAAGAAGACTTCTGGTATTTTCCTACTGCATGTAAGTAAATTGTTTTGGCTTGAAAAATTACTGTCTCGGTTGCTGACTAGAATTTTACACACACACACACAATTGTTAAATGAGTTTTGGTTTGTAATTCATTAGGGAAGAATTTGCAACAATTTCTGAAATGGCCCTGAACACACTTGTGCCTTTTTGCACTATGTATTTACTGCGAAGTGTTGACAGTTGTAGAATTGAAACAGCGATCTTTTAGCTCTCAAGAATGCCCGAGATGGTCTTCGTCCTGTCCTATCCAGACTGAAGCCAAGATCTCACTCTGCAGTACCAATAAACAAGCTGTCTGCTGCACTAGCATGCAAACCCTCTCGTGTGTGTAGCAAATGGTAGAGCATGTATACCAGAGAAGTGTTTTAAAGAAATTTATGATTTGTTATCACAAAATGTTTGCACAGCTGGAGATGCATGTGTTTCCTTGGTCAAAAACAGGTCGCTAGCCAAAAAGGTTCAAGACATCCTGTCTACACAGTCACCCTCTGGGCTCACTTAAAACCTTATCCATGAATGCTTAGTGTCACACTTCTGTGACGGATAAAGCATTTGAAAAGTGGACATTTGGTGGCATCACTTCTAGCAGCAGCCTGTGGGTGGGTTGAAGTTAGAAATAGGAACAAGAGGCATATTTCTTCATGGAAGGTCAGAAGTCACGCACATGCACGTATACACACACACACACACACACACACACACACACGCCTTTATGTTCCCGTGTACACATTCTTCTGCCTAAGGTTCTTCTTAACCTTTTGAAAGATTTTTGCATCTGGAGCTGGATGAGTCTGACTGGGGTATAGCTCAGTAGTGCTACACACATGATGAAGGCCTGGGTCGGGTCCCCAACTCCACAGAAACAAGCAATCAAATCTGGCGTGCATCACAGGCTCTAAGTGCATGTCTGACACTTACTGAGTGTTCAGGACCAAGCCTTTGTTGATAGCAGCAGCATCAGCCACGAGAGCGGCCCCCTTCCCTGAAGTCCCACCAGCCTCTCCTGGTTCAGCTGACTGGAGAGCAGTTCTGGAGTCGGCCATGATATCAGGCTCCAAGCAGACAGATGCATCATCACATCTCTGGGCCTCATGACTCCACCCCCAGAGAACCCACAGCCTCTCTGCCTCCCACTTCTCCAGACCCGACCATTCTGCCCACACCAGGCTCTACAGAGGCGAGGAGGTTAGCCAAGAAATTCCCGCTCAGAGGCTGTGTTGGTGCTTGAGCTACATGGCAGAAGGGAAAGGGTCTCTGCTGCTGTGTGAAAAGGACACTCCCTAGTGACTGCCCATGTCACCTCCCCCGGCCCCCTTGGTCACTTTGTCATGCGGCACACTTACAGAGCACCTACTATGCACCTGCCACTATTCCAGGGCATCCGGGGATACAGCTGTGAGCAAAACCAACTCGTTTTGGACAAGTTACAGTCCAGCAGAGAGAGGCGGAAAAGGAAACACACATGGGCATGTGAGCATCAGGAAGTGGCAGGTAACGGGGATGGGAGCATCTTGGTTCCTGCTCCACTTGCTCGACCAGAACCCCAACGAAGCACCCTGGCTCGGGAGGGATGGACCATCACGACGACAGAGAGTCGAATGACTAAACAGCTGTTGGCAACCATGATGCAGCATCAGCCAAGGGTGGCCAAGGAGGCCCATCGAGGATGACAAATTCTCATGGACGCATTGTGAGAATGAGGCTTTCTGGGTGACGCTCACACAGACCTATCGCCTGGGGCTGCTGGGCCAGGGAGACTGAGTGGAGAGGGGTATATCACCACCCCTAGAAGACCCCATCAGATCTCAAGTGTGCTCACCCTGCAAGCCACTCGCTTGATAAACGGAGCATTCCAGTCTCTCGCAAACTTAGGGCTCAGTGCGTACTGCAAGGTGTCATGACAGCGTACCCGCTGGACAGCCAAGGAAACTGAGGCACAGCCAGCAAATGGGAGAGGCAGGACTGGGGGCTCCTCACAAGCCTGCACCCCTGTGGATGGCAGGCAGACACAAAGGCCTTTTCCTCCCCATCTCTCCTGACTGCCTCCACGTCCTAGGGCTTTGGATGTGGTCTGGAATGGCAGCTGTGCAGAGAACAGGACACAGAGTGCCCAAGGAGATGCCAGGTGCAAAGTCAAAGGCGGGAGCTGAGGCTGCCCATCTCCTCTGCAACCCGCAAACTGGGTGGTGGCGTTGCTCGGCGACCTGACCAGGCTGGAACCAACTTCACTTCTGTGGCGGCCACACATGTAGCTCTGGGCACTGTCTACAGGCAGAAGGTGGCCGGAGTCCCAAGAGAGAGAAATAACTCCTGTGTCAGTGTCTGTTTGCCTGTCTTTGGTTTCCTGGACCTGGAGAAGTGGTGAGATGGGTGGGGACATGGTCTGGGTTTGGCTGCGTCTTGAATCCAGGGCCCAGCCATGGAACTCACAGTGCCTAGTGTTGAAAGCCAGTGCTGAGATTGCAGCCTTTGGCCTGCCTGGTGCTCAGCAGCCCTCCCCGGAACACGTATGTGTGGGACTGGCAAGCCCGGTACCCCACGAAGCAGCAGCCTGTTCTCAATGGCCCAGGGGTCAGGCGCCTGCACGCAAACCTGGGTCTCGAGCCCACATGGTAGAAAGAGGAACCGATTTCAGTTGTCCTCTGACTTCCACCTGTGGCTGTAACAAACATAAAGATCTCTCTCTCTCTCTCTCTCTCTCTCTCTCTCTCTCTCTCCTCAAATAATAAATAAAATATTTTTAAAGATGCAAATGATTTTTTTGAAAAAGATTTTATCTAAAAGAGACTAAAGATACGGTTCCATGAGTAAAGTGCTTGCTGCGCAAGAACAGGGACCTGAGTTCGGCTCCCTGACAGCTATATAAAATGGGATAAGGCATGTCGTAACCCTAGCATTGTGAGGGCAGAGACAGGTGGCTGTCATGGCAGGGGACTCGCTGGCCACCCAGTCCAGCTGAAACCTGAAATCCAGACTAGGCAAGAGGCTCTGTCTCAAAATAATAAGGTGGAGAGCAAATGAGAAGACTCCTGACATCTGTGCATGCATACGCATACACACAAGCATGCATGTAAGGGCACATGTACACATGCACACATGCCTATGCCCATATGCACACACACATACATAATTTTTGTCTGAACGGCAGAAGGAAGGGCCACTCAGGCAGGGCGGAAGCGAGGCTGGGGGCAGGGGTAGGATTGACATTTCTGGAGCATGAAGATCTACTGCAGGATCACAGGACCCGTCCAAAGGCCCAAGCCAACCTGGAACCTGGGCTGGGTTCCAGGTGCACATTTTGGGGTGGGAGCCACAGAGGTGCGCGCAGCCAGGGAAGACCTCTCGGTGAACTGCAGCACATCTGACATGCATGTGTTGGAGGACAGCGCACGCAAGGAAAGGAGAGAGGTGGCGGGGGACAAGGGTGGGACTGAGCTGTGAGAGGCGAGACCAGTGTGGCCTCCGACATCAGATTTCCCTCCCTCAGCACTTTGTCATAAAACGCTTTCCCCATCACCCGCTACTCCCCAAACATACATTTGTCTTTAACTTTTCTTTTAGAAGAAAACAGATTGACAGCTTCCCGAAGGACCCAGCAAAGGAAAGTCCAGCTTCACTTGATTCAGAAGCAGAATCTCCAACACATCTCTTTCTAAAACACACAAAGAAACATGTAGACAACTGACAGCACAGGGTGTGTTGACACCAAGCAGGAAAGTTTCCAGAGTAAATTTTAAAAATTGTTGAAGGTTTTAGCAATCAGAAGGACACCTGTTGCCACCTGGGCCGACGGAGCAGAGCAAAGCTGGAGCCAAGAAAGGCTTCTGCGCCCGGATCAGTCAGAGAATTAACATGTGGGGAACGGGGTCGGTCCAGGCCTCAGGGTCTTGGCGCTCTTGGGCAGGGGACAAAGTAGCTCTGCCCACCCATAGTTGATGCCTCTTCCTACCACAGCGCCTGGGCACTCTGGCCTTGGGGTTTCAGAACAAGGTTGCTGACATCCATGGATAGGTCCATGGGCTGAGGGACGCCCAGGATCAGAACAATCATGGAAGCCACAGAAGGTGAGGAAGAATGTGCCTGACCTTGCACTTCCTGCCTCCAGCTCCCTGACATGTCCTTGTTTTTAAAGCACCTGGTTCTGGTACTTTGTTACAGTACTCTAGCAACAAAAACTTCTTAATATAATTGCTTTATTAGGAATCAATTATATACTACCCAATTTCAGAATATCTCCACCCCCCCAAAAGAGACCCAAGTATCCACTGTCTGCCACTCTCAGCATCCCTTGCTCCTACACAATGGCTGATCTGCTCTTTGTGTACAGCTCTGCCTGAGCTGCTCAGTTTATAGACTCTGTGGCTTTTGTGTTCAACTTGGTGCCAGCCCGTCCTCAGGAGGGACCAAGCTTGGTGAAAGACATGTGAGCTGCCCCTGCCTCGAGCCCTTATGAAATGGCTATGAATAGCACCCCATTTAGGTGTCTGTGTGGACTCATGCTTTTCAGTCCCTTGGGGAAAGAGACTCTTCAATGGGAGAAGAGGCCTGTGAGCCCCAGCAAATCTGCCAGGGGTGGAAAAGCAACCCCCGTTACTCTTCTGGGACATGTCTTACTCTTAGCCCAGCCTGGCCTCCAACTGTGAGTGCCTCCTGCCTCAGTTTCCCAAGTGCTGGCATTGCGGGCTGGCACCACAGAGCCCAGCAGCCCTGGATCTGTGGAGACTGAGGGATGACCTAAGCTGCCTCCCACCCACAAAGGCCCCTGAACAACACAGGTCGGTGCCCACGGTATGGGTGGCGAGGCTCATCAGACCCCTCTCCTTCGGTCCACCAGCCTGTGACTGTGCAGTCAACATGGCCCAGGTATCAAAACACCAGCTTCTTTGCCAAGTAATTTCCAAAAATAGTTGAGAACCAAGATCAATTATCCTCTTAATAAAATAATAACTTTTAAGACATTGGAAGCCTATGACCTTAAAAACCAGCCAGATTAGAGAAAAATAATCTTTCTGAATTATGAGCTGGGTGTTGCTGACTCTGTGACAGACTCTGGGAGCAAACCTTGCGGCCCCACACTTGTTGCTCACCATGACAAATGTCTTTTATTGACAGCTGAAATGAATTGAAATCAAGGGTTAGGGGGCTTGGCTCAGTCAGGACACTTGCCTTACCCACACAGGATCCTGGATTCCAGCCACAATTTAGGGGATTAAAAAAAAACACCTGGGCTCAGGTGAGGAGAGCCCGAGCACCCCAAGTGTGTTAGGGGGTGTCCACAGCACGCACAGCTTCGCTAGTTATGGCGACACTCCTTGTATCACAAGATTCTGGCCCAAGCCACTCTGGGCACTTGGACAGTCCTCGATGTGGGGGTTACAGAGACGCTTCGCTTTCAGTGCAGGACCCGAGCCAGGGAGGAGGGTTGAGCTGAGACTCAGTCTTTGCTTTGTTTGAACTTGAAGAGTAAACACCACCTCAGTGAACACTTCAGACATTCTGGGGACCCCGCTCGGCTCCAGGAGGCCCAGGCCAAGCTTGCAGGGACACGGGCCTGTGCAGGCCCCGCTGGCATGGGCTTCGGTGGAGAGTTCTGGGGAAAGGTGGGGGAGGAGCCTCTCTTGCTCTGGCTGGTGACCAAGGGATAAAGGAGACTCCTGTGGCCCCAGCAGATCGGGAACAGGAAGTGGGGTAGTTTGGGCAGCAGAAATCTGGCTCCACAGAAACTTTTGAGAAGTCTCTGTTCCAGGGTTTAACTGGGGGCCCCTTGTACGGGCAGCTCAGCTTACTCCCTACCCCAAGGTCTCCAAGCAGAAGCTGACCAGCAACAGGCAGGCCAGGACGAGCTGAGATCAGCCAGACACACAGTACTGTTCATGACTCCCCAGGACCCACCTGTCCTGTGCTTGCTGCTCCGCGTTGAGCACAAGCTGACCCAGGCCCCAGCCCCCTTCCGCCCCAAGCCCCATCTGCTCCACGTGCTCTTTTGTCATCACATAGCCTGCAGCCCCTGAGCCAGCACCTAGCGAGAAGCTCTGCATGTCGCACCTGCCGTGTGAGTTTTCTCAAGGGAGGCACATGACTGCTGACCTGCCCAGGGCCACAGTCAGAAGCTACCAGCCAACGCAGTTTCCAGTGTGAGGTGAACCCCAGTGCCCAGGACAGGCACTATCATAGTTAGGCATAGGTTGATAGTTGAGGGTTGTAGCTCTGGACACATTTGTAGAGAATTAGTGGTTGAGTTAAGCCCAGAGCAAACCTGCAGGAGATTGTCTCGCTAACGGGGAAGGCCCAGTCCATAGTGGGTGGGATTAGGCCCTGGAATAAAATACAGAGAACTGGTTGAGTAAGTTCACATCCTTGTGTTCACTTGGCCAGACATGCTGGTCTGGCAAGTAAGGATCGTCCCTCTCTCAGCCGTTATGTGGTGACAGTGTGACTAGTTCCCTCAGCCCTGGTGTTGGTGCCTGCTCTCCTATCAAGCTGGACTAAGAACTGTAACTGGACAATTGAAAGAGAAGATAAACCCCTTGTTCCCTTAGCCATTTGATGGTGATTTTGTAAGCAACCATGCAGGCGAACTGCAACAGAATTTGGTACTCGGGAAGTGGGGTGTTCTGATAAATCTAGTTATGTGGCTTTTGTGGATTTCCAGTGTTTTTGTTGGAGAAATTTGGAAATGTTTGATGACTTTAGTGGATGCAAAAAAGTTTGAACAGAGTTTAATGGGCCATCTGGAGAATAGTGGTGCTGAGAGAGTCATGGATTGTTTTGGCCCAGTTTATGGTGAAGGGAACAAGGACTTCGGTGAAGTTGAACTTAAAGATGATGGATTGGTTTGCTTGATAGAGGAGAGCTGTGTTGGTGGCTGTGAAGCTCTGGATGTGGAAAGGGCAGGCAGCAGAACAGCTGCCGTTGTTGGAGAAATGAATATCAGTGAAGGAAAACCTAGTGCTTTGCACTGGGATGGTGGAAGACATAATAACCACCACATGACGATTCCAAGGTTTGAGAATCCAGATTCTTTCAGTGGCCGAAAACCCAAACTGAAGCCGTTTCTTGCCCTTTGCAAGTCTCGCTGTCTAGATAGGGGCTTTTCCAGAGTTAGTGCGCTAAAGTTGGTACAACTGTGGCTTGAGTGGACCAAGCTACATTTCAACCTCGCTGTGGAATCTGGTGGCGTCCCCCAGGTAGTACTGGTTTTGGTGAACCATTTCAGAGATTCATGGAGAGTAGCAAGAGCTTGGCACCAAGTGGCAGGCTTAGAGTTCCTGCAAGGGAAGATGAAGCTTATAGCTTCAAAGGTGAATCCAGAGTGTTGGAGATGCCAGAACCATGGGATGTATGCTGAGGATAGCTGTGAGTGGAGAGTCAGCCTGGTTCAGAGGAACTCTGCTTCTACAACTTAGAGCTGCAAATAGGAACTGGGATTGCCTAGAATCTTTGAACCACTGTGACTACGTGATGAGCAACAGAAGATGGACATTGAAATACAAGATGTAGTAATTGATTTGCTGGGCTTTGGTCTTAACTTGATGTTTTCTCGTTGTCACAATTATTCTATTTTTATCTTTTGTCTGTGTTGGAGTATTTAACTTATTTTGTCTTGATAGATTCCTACAGTTAAAAGATCTGGGATATTTAAAGAAAAACTTTCTGTTCCAACATTTTAATAATTCAACTTTTAATGACTGACCTTTTAAATTGGATTATAGAGACTTTTAATTTTGGACTTTTAATAATAAATAAGACAACTTTAAACATCTATGGGGACAAGGCTTGAAAGTTACAGTTTAAAAATGCTATGTTTTTGTGTCAAGTTGACCAGGGGTGGAGTGTCATAGTTAGGCACAGGTGTCAACGTGATGATTGAGAATTTGGGCTCTGAGCACATTTGTAAAAAATTAGTGGTTAAGTCTAGAGTAAACCTGCAAGAGATTGTCTAGCTGACGAGGAAGGCCCAGCCCATGGTGGGTGGGACTAGGCTCTGAACAGGAAAATAAAATACAGACAGCTGGTTGAGTAAGTTCACATCCTTGTGTTCACTTAGTCAGACATGCTGGTCTGGCAAGTAAGGATCATCCCTCTCTCAACCATTATGTGATGTTGTGACCGGTTCCCTCGACCCTGGTGTTGTTGTGAACTCTCCTGTCAAGCTGGACTAAGAACTGTAACCAGACAATCGTAACAGACAATAAACCCCTTGTTCACTTAAGCCACTTGCTGGTGATTTTATCAGCAACCATGCTGGCTGACTGCAACAAGCGCCAAACACTGAGAACCATTGCCCATGGAGACGATGCTGATTGCTGAGTGGCGTGAGGTGGCGCTAGGCAAGCTAGGCGCCCTCCCACCTCTGGCTTTTCTACTGTGGGCAGAGAGAGGTCCTGATGCAGCATGCAACGCCCCTCTGCTCCTTGTCCATCTGTGTCATGTGACCATCTGCTTCCGCTCTTGCTGCCTCACTTTCCTTCCATGGGGGGAGGGAGGCCCACACCATAACCCATGAGCCCAAATAAGCTGTTCCTTCCTCACGCTGCCTTTGTCGGAGCGTTTTATCACAGCAATCATGGAGAACCTCTCGGGTGCTCAGCCTGAGATGGGCTCCTGGGGTTGCCGGTGCTGAGTCTAAGATGCGGTTCCTAGGGTTCCCAATGCTGCACCTGGGATGGGGTTCCCAGTGCTGAGCCTGAGATATGGGGTTTTGCCACAGCATTGGGACCCACTTGACAGGCACAGGTGGGTGAATCTGAGCCAGGCAGACAGACAGGAGACCCCTTAGGACTGGATCATGGAACTCATGACACCCAGGTGCAGAGAAGGGATTGACCAAGGGCTGTGCCCATGTTTCTGAGCTGCTTCACTGAAAAAATGACCACTGGGGAGCCCCCAAGAGGGGAGAAGACACAAGAGCACATGTCTGTGGCTCTGTCCTTGGCCAGTCCTAGCAGGGGGTCTAGGACATACTGACGACTCCACCCAGTGGCACATGTCCAGCCCATGTTCCTAGGTAGAGACAGGTCAGTGTTGGGCCAGAGCGGGCTCTGGTTTCATGCCTCCCTCAAACTGACTCAACTGGGACATGAAGATAAATGATCCCCACACGCACCTCCGATCCCAACCACCGTTCCCTTGCGACTTTGTGCAATGGCTCATCCATAGAGATGGGATAATTCTTGGGAAACTGAGGCTCAGAGGAACCTTGAAGGAGGCCAGCTATGCCGAGCAGAGGCTGCCAGGGCTCTCTGTGCCGAGCAGAGGCTGCAGGGGCTCTCTGTGCCGAGCAGCCCCCTGTCTGGTGCTCCACCAACTGTGGCCTCTGGGCCCCTCTTGGTCCCTCTGCTCCTCCTTCGCCTGTCTCAGGAAGTCTGGGCTGGGTGGCCACTTTCCATGCCACATCATTCCCCCAAGTCCTGGGGATTTGATTGCTGAGCTATGCACTGTTGACATGGTAACCAGATCACATGGTCTGACCTCTTGGCCTGCCATGGACACAGACTCCATGTACCCAGGATCCAGAACTGTCCCAAACTAAGCTGCAAGTTCGGCCCCAACACAGAGCTCAAGGCACCCCAGAATCCAGAGTCAAAACACAGAGCCTGGCGCCCACATGTCCCCTAGCCAAGAGCATCTTTTCTCCTCTAGCAGATCTGTTACTTTCTTCTCCCCATTACTGGGTGGACATAGGACCAAACAACCTAGACAGTGAGGGATTTGTTCCAGCTTATGATTGATTCTGTTACGTTCATCAGTGCGGCAGAAGAATCATGCCATATCCACAGAAAGAGCTGAGCGAGAAGCATATCTTCTCTCCTGCCAGTCTGCCAAAGCCAATCAGATCTCCCTCCATCTTATCTACCTGCCCAGGGAATGATCCCACTCATGGGGACTGGATTTTCCCACGGGAATTAGATAATCTCCCACAGGCTTGCGCAGGGATTGCCTTAACTAAACAACTCTTCAAAGACATGCCCAAAGGCTCAGCTCAATCCTAGGAACCCACACAAAGGTGTAAGGAGAGAACCACTCCACAAAGTCACCCTCTGACCTCCACGTGTGAACCTGTGCTCACTTGAACACACAGTAATAAATAAAGTTTAAGCCATCTTTAAACATTTTTTAAATGTGCAACGTTCCTTTTTGTTGTAAGACTTAGGGCCGGAGAGTTGGCTTGGGGTTAAGCCCCTGTCTTGTAAGCGGAAGGTCCCGAGTTCAGATTCCAGGTCCCACGTAAAAACCTCGGGCAGCAACGGTGGTGGCCTTCCCGCCCTGATGGGCAGAGCCTGGGAAATTGCAGAGCAAAGCAAAAAGGAGGTAGAAGCAATCCAGGATGATTCTCGAAGTCACCCTTGGTCCTCAACAGGGACACACAGTGCCCTCTGACACACACGCACAATAAATAAAGTTAAAGACGTAGTGGTCAGATTTGTCTTGTTTCAAGTAAAAGGGCTTTGGTGGTCACTGCACAGCCTGGCTGGCCTGGCTCACCGTCTTCCTACCTGAGCCCCGAGCGGTGGGTGTGCTGAGCTGTGTCAGTGGAGGAGACAGCTGCTGTTTCCACCATGCAGACGTTCTCTGGGTCTCAGACCTCAACCTCTCACCTGTGTTGAGACTCATCATTCAGGAGCTATGCCGAAGGTGGAGGGCGGCAGGCAGAGCCTTCTGGGGGGCCCTGGAGGTCTCAGAGCCGTTTGGCCAGAATGTTCACGGTCATCAACCAGGGTGTGGAGGTCACATCCCTCGTTCCATCATGGCGCTGAGATCTGACCCCATTTCCACTGCCCCAGTCCCAGGGTGATGGACTTTTCCCTCCATGGTCCTCCACTGTCATCCTCCACTGGCCTTGCAGGAGCCGGGCTCCGCCTACCACTGGCTGGCATGGTTCGTAGCAGCTGTCCCCTGGGCCAGACGGGGACCTGGCAGCAGGTCTGAGACCTGCCTGGCTTTAGGCAGCTTTGGAGTCTGTGGGCAGATTCCATTCCCAGCCCACCGCCTTCCCTCACGGGCACATGGCTAACTCACAAACCCCATCTGTAACTCAAGAGACTCAACTGTCCAGGGGAGGAGGACGCCGTGGTATGACCCCGGGCCACATAGAGGAGCCCAGTAAATCCTAAAAATAAGAGTGTGGTGGCCCAGGGGAATGTGTGACGCGACAGGAGGCACGCGCCCCATGGACCCAGCTCCACCCAGTGGGGAGCGGCCGAGGAAGGGTACCAAGCCCAGGCTCCAGCCTGCACAGCTCAGGGGACTGGCGGGAGATGTGGGTCAGTGGTGCCAGCCAGTCCCCAGCGGGAGGGGGCAGGGAACTGTCCCTGTCCAGGAGGGCTGGCAGCCAGCAGGACCACGGCTGCGTAGGAAAGCCACTGGAAGGGCCCTGTCGCTGACAGCTGCTGGGCATAGCACCATGACCTTCTCTTTGCTCCTTGGGGAGCTGGGCAGGGCCAGATGGGTGGCGACTCTATTCACAGGCTCCAGCCACAGACCCCAACCACAGACCCCAGCAGCCCTGTCCCACCTCAGGTCAGTCCTGAGGGAGTTGCTGGAGAGGGGCCAGCACTCATGGACAGATGGGAGCTAGGCTGCAGGTCTCGTGGGGTGCACCCCTTGATCCGGGATCTCATGAGTACCAGGTCACTGCCACAGTTCTCCTAGGAACCGGTTCTTTCCACCACCACCAGGAAAGCCCTTCACCCAGTTCTCCAGAAAAGAAAACAGGATCAGAGACACAGACTGGCTGGCCAGCATCACCTACGGGGAGGAGCAAGCTGGGTCTCAGCCAAATCTAACCACCCTACAGAGTGAGCCTCGTTCTCCTGCATGAAATGTCAAAACAGCGTCATGGAGGCCTGAGAAGCAGCTGGGCTGGACTCTACACACACACACACACACACACACACACACACACACACACACACACACATTCACACTAGATAGCTTTGTAATGCCTCCTGCACTAGGGACCCACCCACTCAGTTGGTCCCATACAGCCTTTGAGCCCCTGAGCCTCTCCCAAGGAGGGGATCTAAATTCCACAGAACCAGCTATTTCTTCCCCCTCGATGTCCTCAAAGGATAGGACACCCAACACGTTAGGTCCTCAATAAATACCTGTGGAATAAACGACTAACCAAATACACCCCCACACACCCAAGAGCTAGGAGTTCACATTTTTCCCTGGGGGGCAAGGACCACTTCTGGGTTCTCAAGGACCAGGCTGTACCTGACCCTGGAAGTCCTGGGACTTCAGGACCTCTCAGGGTGCCGAGTGTCCCCAGGGCCCAGCCCACTGCATTTTTTCCTGTCAACTCACTCTGTGATTCATTCTCGGCCCCTGGCACGCCTGGGCATATCCGCAGGCCATGGGCCCTGGTGCTAAGTTTAGTGACTGCCGAATGTCCCCGTGAAATTCCAGACAGCACGGGGCTGGCGGCACATTCCACAGGGCGTCTTCAGGCCCTTCCACGTCGTGCCTGCCTTGCCAAGGGGTCCGAGAGGGCTTCCGGAAGCAGCCTTGGGTCTGTAGGCTGCTGGCAGAGAGCCTGAGGCAGGCAAGCAGCTGGCACCAAGACAAAAGGTCTGCTGGTCTGTGCGCGTGGGGAGATGAGCGCTCGAGTCTGTGGGCTTCCACATTCCTTCCCAGGGAGCACAGCCCCGCCCAGGCGTCTTGGTGCCTCCCAACTACCATGGGTACGCGGGAGATCTGCACCAGGATGTGCTTCCCTGCTTCCAGCCGGGTCTGTGCAGGGCCAGACTAGGGGGTGGGACTGTCTCAGCACCGCCAATCAGGACTTGAATCACACCGTTCTATTGTCCACAGGGTAGGACCTTGACTCTCTCCAGACCTAAGATCCCCTCCAGATTTTCTGGCTGCCCTGTCCCTTCTCTGGAGATGAACCAAAGACTTCAAACAAGACTAAGCACAGATGTAGATGGAGGGTGCTCGTCCTCTCCTTGAAACAGAGTAAACAGTCCATGAACCTCGGGAGGTATCCAACGGATCTCAAGACACCTTAAGTTGTTGGACTGGGTTGAGCTTGTGGTCCATTAAGAACTCTGGCTCTTGTTCCTGGGATGGCCTCCCCAGACTGCCTTTAATCAGTTTCTGTTGAGCCGGGAAGAAAAGACACAACTTGCTGAGTCAGTCAGCAACCCATCCCATGGCTGGACGACGGTTATCTCCAGAGACAAGCAGGGCAGCAGAGTCGAGTCTCCCACAGTTCCAGGGGCTGAGCTGTTAGCCCAGAGCTTCGGAGGAAGATGTGCTATGTTCACATCAAGCACCAGAGAGACCTAAGGAAATAGTGGGCGCCAGGCCCCGATCACCCCACTTATGGTAGGGGTGCATCCTCCCAGGATCACAGGCCAATGCTGGTCCTGATGGGTCAAGACAAGACATCAAAAGCAGACCTTTTTGCCCTCTGCCTCAGCTCCTGGCTTTCAGCGCTACCTTGGGCACATGAGCCCGCTGAGCCTCGGTTTCTCCACCTGAACAGCTGCAGTAATAAAACCACAGTTCCACTAGTAACGACCGTGTCTGTTCTGTCCTGCCCACCCGGCAGAGCCCTAGGCACAAGTCCTCCAGAGCACGCGGTCCTCCAGGCAGCTCTGGGTGGGTCTCCAGCATCCATATGTGCAGATGAGACGTCAAAGGCTATTGCCAAGCAGCATAGCCACCTTCACACTGGATCCACAGATGGTCACTGTGCAGAGAGGCGCTCCTAATCCCCGTGCTGTGACCACCGGCTCAAAGGGACCAGCGGTGCATCTTCGGACAAGAGCTCCAGCTTCATCCCAGCAGCCTCAGAAGGAAGATGGCAGGAGAAGGAGGAAGAGGAAGGAGGGAGAGAAAGGAGGAAGGGGAGAAGAAGAAGAACATACACGAAAAGTTCAGTAGTGCACCTGATGCCAGGAGCTAGAGGATTTGGTGCCTGTTAGGTGGGCGAGGCAGGCACATGACTCCCACACAGCAAGCCACATGCTTGCTAGCTCCTCATTCCCCTTCTCCCGCCCTTCTGGGGACGGAATCCCCGCCTCTGCATGCGTGCATTCTTGCAAAGAGCCAAGGTTTCTATTTTTCAGTGGAGTTTGAGTTCTGCATTTTCACAATCAAAGTGAAAGGAGAACATGGGGCTGGGGTGCAGCTTCGTGGCCACGAGGCCCTGGCTGTGGCCATCCTGCAAATGTAAAGCAAACAAAAACCTAGCACATCGCCACTGGCTGCTTAGTGCAGCTGTGGCCGGAGGGATGGGAGGGATGGGAGGGGCATCCTCGAGTGTTGGCTACGTGACACCCCGTCCTTGGCTGTCCCTACGGCTTGCGGCTTGCGGTTACCCGTGAAACTGCGGCTGTTTACCCATCTCTCCTGTTGTTTAACTCAAGGTTAGTCCCGGCTTGGCTTTGTCTCACACGTCTCCCTGTGGTGCATCCTGAACAGGTCTTTGGGTGCCATAGGTGCACATTTCTGCTGGGTAAACAGTCAGGGCGGAACTTCTGGGTCACAGCACATGTGAGCTTTGAACTGTTGTTGAGTCTGCTGACATACTGGGTCCCGTAAGGTCCCCCGAAGGGGCAGCAGCATGCCCCCCATTCCCAACAACTCCAATCTGACCCCTTGCATTGCCTCCTTCCTGGGTTACAGCGGCTGTGTTTTGTTTCGGCTTTGCAAATAGTGTGACGGGGCTGCCCTGCTGCTTACTTCCCCCTTGCCCACACTGCAGCCACCAGGTAGCTGGACGCCACATCTGCCCACTGAACAGAGCAGCTGTCCCTCGGCAGTGTCCTTGAAGTGTCCCTCTCGGCCACGTCGCTCAGGCTTCAGGCTTCCCGGATCATGTCTAGCACTGGCACAATCAAACATGTCTGCGATGGAGAGAGAGCCTCCATCTTGAACTGCGCTCCAACAGCAGGCTGCCCAGTTGTCGTGGACTCCCTTTGGTCACCCGCTGAACTCTGTCTTTCGTGCCAGAGCGTGAGCACATTGGAGAGGCGCAGATACCTGAGCAAAGTCACATGGCAGGCGCTGCACCCGGATTTGAGGTGCTGAAGTGTGTAATCCTCTTAAGGTCTCTATGTGGACCTCAGCCCACGCCTTGCAGAGGCTACGGGAATGCATCGCAAACAGTTCGAAGATCATCATTACATAAGCAGGGCGTGCTGGTGCACGTCTGTGATCCTAACACTTGGAGGTGGAGGTAGCAGGATCGGAAGTTCAAGGTCATTTGTTGAATTTGAGGGCTGGCAAGACGCTTACCCATGCCTCAGGCTCCTACATGTAAACCTGGCAACCTGAGTTTGCACCCTGGAAGTCCACGTAGTAGGAGAGAATCGACTTCTGAAGGTGTATCGAAGCATGCATGATTGTGCTCTCTCCTTGTTTCTTTCTCCGTTTCTCTCTTGCTCTCTTTCTTTCTCTTTCCCTCCCTCAAAAAAATAAAGTTTTTTAAATGAGGGGTTGGAGAGATGGTTCAGGGGTTAAATCTTTACCTTGCAAGCAAGAGGATCTAAGTTCAGATCCCAGAACACATGTAAAAATGCCAAGCGGAAATGGCAGCAACCTGCACTTCCAGTCCTGGAAGATGGAGCCTGAGAAACCCCAGAGCAAAGCAATAAGGAGGTAGAGCCATCAAGGATGATTCCTGAAGCCATCCTTGGGCCTCCTCACACTGCCCTCTGACAGACACAGACACAGACACACAGACACAGATGCGCAACCCACACATGCACACATTTACACGCCTGCACACATGTACACACCTAGACATGCAAAATACAGAAGTGATTTAAAAAATGAATTTATGATCAGCCTGGCCTACATTAAGTCCTATTTGAAGAAGAGAAGAAAAGATTCTCATTGGGTTTTCCACCCCAAACACAAGAATGAGGGCATCCGTGCAATACAGCCAGCTCGCCCTAGCTTACACCAAGACAAACGACACCACACACCTGCTCACGGCAGCAGGAAGATGGGTGCTGCAGTTATGCTGCGTGTTACTGGTAAAGTCACAGTGAAACAGCTGATGAGAAACTTGAGGTTTTATTCTCTCTTATGGTTCTTGGTTACAGTTCTTAATCTAGCTTGGCAGGAGAGTCCACACCAATACCAGTGACCAAGGAAGGTGACCACAACATATCTACAGGATTGTGGAGAGAGGGACAATTCTTACTTGCCAGATCAGCATGTCTGGCCAAGTATACCAAGGGACGCCAACTTCTTTAACCAGTTCCCTCCATCTTATTCACCTGCCCAGGGCTTAGTCCCACCTCTCTCGAGTTGAGCACTCCCCATTGGTCAATCCTCTGCAGGCCTGTCCAGGGCTCAACTCAACTGCTAGTTCTTCCCAACTGTGTCCAGAGCTCCAGCCTTCAGTTGCCAGGGTGATACTTGTATCAAACTCTGACAGCAGAAGAAGCGCCTGCCATCCAGCCATACTTAAGAAACCGCTTTATCCACACAGTGAAATATTGTTTAGTCGTAAGAGGAAGGGATGCTGGGAACATGGCTCACGTGATGGAGTCCTTGGCTGGAAAACTAAGATTCGTGTCAAGGACGCACCTGGTCAGGTCACCCAAACAAGGGAGAAGGATTCTGAGGTGCACATCATAGCCACTTTCCTGAACCCCACATCACAAAGGATCAGATGGGGAACAAGGGCTGGCAAGGCTGGAGCCCTGTTGGGGCCACCCTTCCTGAGAGCCCTGGTGCTCCTCCCTTCCCTGGGCGCTTGGATCATGCTCTCTCTCTCTCTCTTTCCCTCACCCCCAAAAGTGAGACCAGTGACACTGAAGCACGCAGCCAGGGAGCTGTGGGAGATTCCCAGCAATGCAAAGCACAGTCCTCTGTTCTGGTCCGGGCCGCACACTGGGAAAGGCTGCGCTTCACAAAGCCGTTCATCTGCAGAGCTGGGTGGAGCCAGGAGGCAGGAAGCGAAGCCTGGGAGCGAGGGCCTGCCACCCAGCTGCGCCCCAGCCCATCGTTTGGGGATTCTGGAATATGTAGCCTCTGAGGCTTCAGTATGGGGGTTCTTATGATAGTTTGGGAGTTTCTGTTTGGAGGTGAAATTCATAGGAATAATTGCCAATTAATACATGAACATGAGCCCCAGGTTCCACTGGGATAAGGAGACTCCACGGCACAAGCGTGCACCCATCTTACTCGGGACATGCGGAGCCTCGGTTGGCCTGGGAGCCTTGAGGTGATGTGCCTGCCATGGGAGTGAAGCCGTGTTCTAGAGGTGCTTAGAAAAGTTAGGGGTAGGCAGGAACCTTCCAAAATCCTCCTCTTTCCACCGGTGTTTTGAAATTGAGCCCTGACTTTGGCCAAGATTGGCAGCAGGATACTGTGTGTTGAGAGAGGTATGAGGTAAGACAGTCTTTATCTGATGGGCAGGATTCAGGACTGTGCAGTTTGGGGCCAGGCACTGGTGGGTGGGGCTGGCATTCAAGACCAAGGCACACTCTAAACCTCAAAGCTTCCATGCCACCTGCCACTGCCCCTCTGTGACTTGGCCCCAGAGAGCAAACCCAGAATTCAGGGAAACCCCTGGCTCCCAGGAAATGCTAGGGCAGCTCCAGTGGGGTGTCAGGCACAGGCACAGGCACCCCAAGGAAAAGTGTGAGGCCTGTGCTCCCTTGGTCTTCAATGGGGAGCAAGTCGCTGTCCCCTGGGAGGGTCTCCAGCCCTGTGGATATGGTAATAGTGTGTTCCCTTCCCTCCCTTCTCTTCCTTCTACCTGCTCCACTTCCTCCCCTCTATTCACTCCCCTCTTTCCCTTTTGTCTGCTTTCCTCCCTCCCCTTTGCAAGCTCATCCTCCCTCAAGCTCCCCACCTCCCTACCTGCTCTGTCTGTCTCAGACCCCGAGAGTGCCCAGCCCAGGGCAGCTCCCGGTCTTCAGGGCCAGCGCAGAATGGACACGGCCCTGGGAAAGGCAGGGCAGATGCCGTTGCTAAAGGAGCTGACACGCAAAGCTCCTCTTCGTCTCTCACCCACCTCTTGATGCTGCGCATTTAACAGTGAGTATTTCACACAGACATTCGTGGGGGACCCTCCCAGGAGCCTGCAGTTCCACCCAACACCCCACCACTGGGCGCTGGGTCCTCTGCCCCAACAGCTGCCCTGGGTGGACTGGGAGGGTGACGTCTGGCATGTTGCTGTGGTGGGGAAGGGGGCAGCCCACAGCCAGGGCGATACCTCGCTGTTTAGCCACACACTCCGTGCTAGGTATTTTGACACCCCTATGGAGTGGTCCCCCAAATGGTCCTGTTGCTGCCACCATAGGGTGAGGACAGTAGAGTCACCAGGTGAGGATCTGGGGTGCAAGGGCATGGGCAAGACTCAGATGTCCATGGGATGTTGCTTATGAAACACGCTGAGAGGAGAAACTGCCTCTGTCGCGTGGCTCTGCCATGCTGCTCCTTCTGTTCCCCATCTATTCCTGTTCAACCATCACACCTCCCCCAGGAAGCCCCCAGCCTAGCCTGTCACTCCTCCCAAACCACGCCCCTCACAGGAGACTCTTGTCCTGGCAGGCATACTTCCTCATCACCCCTCCCCACCAGACTGGAGGTGTCGCCAGATGAGGGACATGGCCATTATGGGGCTTAAACACGCCAGGCAGCTGAGCCCTGGATGGTAGAATTAGCGACCACACCCATCCACAAGGGTTCTTAGGTCAGAGGTGGGGGACACTGACCTGAGGCACCACTGGGTCCTTTGGAGCCTTCCTCATCCCCTCCAACTTAGCTCTGGGTTTGAGAACTCTCCTGGGATGGGGTGGAGAGGTGTTGCCTTTGATCCAGGGACCTTTATTACCTGTTTTCTTGAAACCCTATGAGGGGGACTTCAAAAAGGGATCTGGGGGCACAGTGGCATACCCACATGTCCTGGGCATGGGGCTGTGACCACTTGGGGAGCACATTGCCTATCTTGGCCTTTCCTTCCTCCTCAGTCAGTCAACTGTGGATGTGACGGCTGGGCCAGGCAACTCCATGAGCTCTTGACTTGATTTGAGATGTAGTCTCAGCCCGGATGGGTTCCCCGTGTCTGAGGACGACTTGAGCACGTGTCCCAAGGGATGGGCATGTCTGTCTGGTTTCAGCTACGTCAAGACGCGGTTGCTCTGTGTCCTCTCTGATTGCTAGGGACAGGTTAGTAAAATGGGCTGTTGTGACGTGACTGACAGAAGGCTCCTGGATGGGGGTGGGCTGGGCACCCTCCTAGTTAGGCCTTTCTGAAGCTCTGAGCTGGCCTTTGGGGCTCCAAGCCAAGAACCCAGCTAGATCCAGTCTCTGACGCCCCTAAACCACAGGCATGTGTGTAGGAAGCGCCTCCGGATCTGTCTGGAAGGCCCCCATACCTCATACCAGCCTGCGGCTTGGGATGTGCAGGGAGATGGGCAACCCCAGAGATGTAGGGTGCAGCTGAGTATGGGGTATGCTGTGCCTAGCATGTGGGAGACCTGGCAAACTTCCACTGAGCCTTGGCTGCTTGGGGTTCACTTATTTCTCTACCACCCTCAACCCTGGCAAAGCCCCTCAGGCAGGGCTGAGTCATGTGTGATGTCTGGTGTTTTCTACTGAATTTTTCTTCACGACTTAAAGAAAGAGTCCACTGTGTCAGGAGCTTGTGCATGTTCGAGCCAGAGAATCAGCCTCCATCTCCCCTCTCCAGAGTGAGGGGAAAGGAGTATACAGAGAGGAGCCACCCCCAGGCTGAGAAGCTCCTCCTGTGGAGAGACCAGAGTCTAGGAGATACCATGAAGGATAGGTGTGCAAAGAATCAAGATGGGGATCCACCCCACCAGTCCGAGCCTCCCCTCTGGGGTTGAGGGTTGGCTTATCTCTGCAGGAAGAATGATAAGGGAGAGAGAGGAACATTTGTGACCTCTGGGAACAGACTGAAATCTTCTAGAAGCAGGGTGCCCCCCCTTCTCCCGCCATAGTCTGGCCTGTGATCATGCAGGCTGGTAGGGTCTTTATTTGGTCCTGAGGGGACAGAGACTAGGCAAGGCTGGGTCAAGTTAATCCAGCATTGGAGTTCTGGAGTAGACATTTCTTGAATGTTCTGCATGCCTATGTGCAAAGCCAAGCCTGAAGGATGAGGGAGGTTGCCAGGGACACGCACAAATGAAGATGAAGCCACATGACGTGCAGCCTCCCGGGATGTCTTCAGCAAGAGTGACCTTCAAATCCCTGAAAAATAACCTGGGCAACAATCTCATAACCCCCAGAGCCCTCTCTGGAACCCCCTTTGGAAACTCCACAGCAGTGAGTGGTCACTTGCGGACTTTGGGTTTGCTTTATCCACTTCTTTTTCCCTCCCCTCCCCTCCCCTCTCCTCTCCCCTCTCCTCTTCCCTCCCCTCCCCTCCCCTCTCCTCTCCCCTCTCCTCTCTTTCCTTCCTCTCCCCTCTCCTCTTCCCTCCCCTCCCCTCCCTCTCCTCTCCTCTCCTCTCTTCCTCTCTCCCTCTCCTTCCCTCCCCTCCCCTCCCCTCTCCTCCCTTCCTCTCCCTCTCCTCATCCCTCCCTCCCCTCCCCTCCCCTCCTCTCCCTTCCCCCCTCCCCTCCCCTCCTTTCCCCTTCCTTTCCTTCTCTTCTCTTTTCCATGGGTTTCATGTCTCCCAGGCTGGCCACAAACACAAACTCACTACAAGGCCACAAACACAAACTCTTCCTTCTCCATGTTCGGAGGGCTGGGGTTTAGAGTGTGGGCAGAACACATGGCTCAAATTAGTGATCTTTAAGCCACCAGGCCAGCAGAGCCAGGGGGTAAGCTGAGGCTGCCCTGGGTAAGAGTTTTTCAGATCTTTTCTTTTCCCAAGGTGCATGTGCCCAAGAACAGCACCAGGAAGTCACTGGGCTCTGCTCGGCATTCAAGGCCCCTGGAATCCAGTTTCTCCTCACCCAGCCCAGCTCCGCAAGCCCCTCAGGGCTTCCTGTCTGCCATTCACACCCCATCACCCCCACTTTCCCTCACTGGTGCATGACTGCTCAGAGCTGAGGGGCAGCCTGGTGCTCAGACCAAGGCCACCGAGGATGAGCAGGGCCAGCGAATCCCTCTATGTCAAGTAGGACACAGTCATGTACACTAGGGTCTGTGGTACCAGGCCTCCCTCCTGGGCACAAGTGTCTCCTTGGGGCCTGGGGCCCTGCTTTGTGAGTCTGAGCACCTCATCCACACACCTGCTCATTCAATGAGACCTGGCCCCTCTACCCAGCGAGTATTAACCTGTTTGTGGCCACAGATCATCAGATGATGTCAAGATGCTTAAAAAAAATTCTCAAGAGGAACTTGACATTTTAAGCAAATGCTGCAGCAGATCTGCTGGGAAAGGGATGGGTGTTAGTGGCATTGGGCCCACTGTGCAGACCAGCAGCTTGAGCCTGCATGGCAGTGGATGGAGTCAGTCACTGGACACGGCTACTTGCCTGGTGCAGAGAGCCGTGAAGGCTTGACATGGTGAGCGCAGAGCCACCGAGCAGAGACACATGACTGCTCCCTGACCACGGGGCTGAGATTAAGCTGCACTTGGGCCCTGGGCCCGGTGCTTCCTTGGTGGTTTGGCCTTGCCCTCTGGCCCTCTCTGCTGCTCTGCTGGGCATATTGCTCTTTTTCGCCCTCCCTGGGACAGTCCCCTGATGCCAGACACCCGCCTACGTGTTCTCCTGTGCACATGAGCCATCACACGCTTGCCCACAGGGGACTTCAGGGCGGGTGGCTCAGGGGCCCACTGGCCTGCTGTGCCCAGCAGTGCTAGGGAGGGTGCTAGGATGGGAAACATTCCTCTGCTGGGCCTCCAGAGGTCCTGCGTGTGGGCTGAAGGCATTCAGGGAGCAATTTGAGCTTCATCCTTCCCCAGTTGCTAGCTCAAGTGACAGAGCTCTCTCAGGGGACCCTGTTGTATTAACGCGGAGGCTGCTCCCAGCTTGGCCCTAACCGACCTTTCTCAGTTCATCTGCCCCTACTCTATAACAGTAGAAACAAGGCAGCAAAGTGCCATCCAGAAAAGAAGTCGGTGATTATCTGAAGCAAAGGCACTTCTGGGGGGGGAGGGGCAACAAGACAGCTTTGTGGGTTAAGGGACTTGCCAAGCAAACCCGATGGTCTGAGCTCCATCCCTAGAGCCCACAGAGTAGTCACTGAAGCAGCAGCTGCGGGGACACAAAACCCATAGAAAGCTCCTGCACCGGGTTAGGAGTGCATGGCATGGTGGCCGCCACCATGTGGGCTCCGGATGAGAAGCTCACTGCAATGACCCAGCAGTAACCGGAAGCAGCCTGGGCACTACCGGATGTGGTGCCTCTGATGCCAGCGTCTTTCCAGGTGTGACCATTTTTTCTTGATCAGTCTCCATTGTACATTCATGCTGCGGTGCATGGATGGAGGTCAGAGGGCAACTTTCAGAAGTCAGTTCTGTCCTTCCACGTGGGCTTCCAGGGACCGAGCCCAAGTCTCCAGGTGCATGATCCTGTCCTCTGGCACTTCATTCTTGGGGCGGGTGACACAAAAACCTGATTGGAATGAAGAGAGTTTTTGTCTCAGCAGAAGGAGGGAACCAATGGCTGCCACGTGTGAGCCATGTCATGTGTGCTGGGTGCCTGTGACTGCCATGTGTGAGCCATGTCATATGTGCTGGGGCACCTGCGTACTGGGCACCCGTGACTGACTGGCTTCCTGTGACAGACAAGCTCATGCTTGGGAAGGGGACTCCTAAGAAACTGGAAGCCGAGGACTGTGAGCAGCTGCCGGGACGGGACTTTCGGGCTATGACCAGAGCTAGGAATTGTTTGTGACTGAAGTCAGGCTCAGTTAGAAGTCAGGGTCAGGGGTCATCCAGGGGTCAAATTAAGGCTCAAGGGTAATGCTTGGACTCAGACAGGGACAGAGGTCAAGTATATGAGTACAGTCAGCATTGCGGTTTCATTTGTTCCATGAGCTAGGAGCATGGATTAGTATGTTAGGGTCTGGGCTCCATGAGTCAGGAGCATGGATTAGTATGTTAGGATCTGAGCCTAGGATCAGGGGTAAGTCTGCAGTCGGAAGAGGTCACAGCCCAAACCCCTGTGCACAGACAGTTATGTCCCCACGCTGACCAGAACCAGGACCCAGTGGAGAGCTAGGCAGGTTCACAGCCTGATATTGGGTCAGAATGTGCATATAGCCTGGGGCTCAGAGGGCTGAGTGAGGCAGGACCAAGGCTCAGTCCTCATCTATGTTTAGAGGATAGGAGAGCAAACTCAGACTACTTTCCTCCCTCTCAGAACCTGGACTTTTTCTGGGGCACACCCCAACCCCCAGACCTGCTATGTGGCCATCCAGGGTGCTGCCCAGCCTCCACTCCGCCCCTGCCTCCTGCTGGAAGACTCCTGGCTCCACAGTTATTAAGAAAAGAATCCGTGGGAAGCAGAGGGTAAACATGCCCGGAAGGCGGGGCTGGGGCGGGTGCCCAGGCCCCCCGTCTCTGTAGCCCCCTCAGAGCAGGCACATTGACAGGAAGCTTAATAAGACCCAGAGGGAGGTGCCCTAGGAGGGCCACCTGGAAGGAAGCCCAGGCAGGGAATTAAACTCTGGTGTGCGTCCCAACAAGCCAGAAGCTAGGGCCAGGGCCAGGGCCCATTCACTCCTGGAGTCTGCCTTAATTACACAGCAAAATAAGTTTCTGAACTTACATAACCACAGTCAGTGGGCCTTGAGGGTTGGGCGAGGCTGCTCTTCTCCTCCAGGAAGCCTGCAGACTATGAGGCTGCACCTGTGAGCCAAGGCCCAAAGGTAACGGGAACAACTTGGTCCTTGTCCCCATCTCTCAGATGGGGCAAACTGAGGCCCAAGGAGCAAGCGCCCTCATCTGAAGGATAGGCCACGTGTTGGGCTCTGCTCCAGTTCTTCAGCCTCTAACCCTCTGCAGCATGGAGACTGGGGGAAGTAAGAGGAAGGGAGGGCAGCTCTCCTCCTCTACTCCAGACTTGCCAGGCGTAGCAGGCAGAGGGTCTGGACAAAAGAGTGGTGGCTGAAAGGTGTGGGTACATCAGTGGGCCGCAGGAGGAATGGGGTGGGACAATGTTCCATGTAGGGATATTTGCAGTTTGGGGATACTTTGCAGTTTCCTCCTAGCAATGCCCTCAGAGGCTGCCGTTTGGACCACTCCCATCTTCCTGATGAGCAAACTGAGCTCCAGATGGTCAAGCCTCTGTCTAAAACAACAGCCAGATCCAGGTGCCTCTGGGATTAGAACCTGTGGCCACCAAACTCTGCATCAGTCCTTGTCTGCTGCTTTATGTGACCCCAGCCGTGGCCTCTGGAGCAAGCGTATGCTTCTTGCAGATCAGAGAGGAAAGTCCTCACGCCAAGGGGCCGGGGTGGAGACCATCGCCTAGGAGTTGGGCAGTGACAGGAGGGGACCTCACAGATGTCATTGTGCCTCTGTGGAAGCCAAGGGCCTGGGACCAACCAACTAAGGGTGTGGGACCAGCTGCCCCCCACGGGAAAGCACAGGAAGGGACCGACCAGACAGAGTGGCCCGGGGCTGGGTCCCCAGGGACTGTGCTCATCTCAGCTAGCAGGAGTCCCCCCCTTGAGCAGATATAGGGAAGCAGCTGACCCGCTGCCGCTGATACAGGTGGGTCTCCTGGAGAGAGGACGTGACCGTGCTCCACCCTAGGGCAGGGTCCTCCGTGTGGCCCGCAGGGTTCTCCATGTCGCCCTTCATCAGGAATGAGAACGTTTATTTTCAGTGGAATATTTCTGTGACCGCAGACGGGACGGGACGAGACCACACATTCCAGAGTTCTGGCAGCCCGGGAAACCGTACTGAGTCCTGCCGGGCCACCTTGCCTCCTTCTGGTGGCCTGGTGCCCACCCCCGAGGCCCTGGGGTTTGGCTGCCAGCTTGGATGGGAACCATGTTTGCAGCAAAAAGTCCTGGCCCCGTCCCAGAAGCCTCTCCTCTCCCCTCCCTCCCTCCTCACAGGACTCAGCCACACAGACATGAGCCCAGGTTGGAGAGGGTCCCAGATGACAGGGACAAGCATCTGAGGTGGGGGGACAACATGGATTGCAACCAAGAGGCATGGGTGTGGAAAGTGTCCGCTTAGTGGCCAGCGCATGAGGCTCCCGCCCAGCGTTAGGGGAACATAGGGCAGACATCAGGACTTTCACTTCTTTCTCGGGAAGTAGGGAACCCCTGAAGGTAGGCAGGTGAGAGGAAAGTCAGAAGCATGTTCCATGAAGCATCTTCCACTGCATCAACGTTGACCAGTGAACTGGACAGGCAGAGCCTAGGCTTAGAATGAAGGCTCAGTTGAAGTAATGTGCAGAGGAGAGACGGGCTGAGCCCCGCCGAAAGACAAATCAAAGGCAATGCCAGGTTTCTAACTGACTAAAGGCTGGCAGACATGATCCTTGCCAGGAAAGAGGAAACAAGCTTTCAGAAGAGACATGACTTCCCTGGTGGGCTCTGGGTGGGACAGTCCAAGTCCAGTGCCTTTTCTCCCCTTACATACACCTGTATGCAGTATCCTCCCCCCACCTGCTCCCAGCCTGCATTTCTGAGGGAGCCATACCCCCTGGCAAAGGGAGGGGGAGGGGGGACGTTTTCTGTCCCACCCTTTCTCCCCCAAAGCCCTGGCTCCAGCTAGGTCCTGCCCTGCATCCATGTTGTATTCCTCTCCTGTCTGCATGATATCTTAACCATCCCCTTCCTCCAGACTCCTCAACAGCTTACCCTACCTTAGGCTCCTGTCTTGCTTACCCTGACAGTTGAGCAACTCACCCACCCTCCTCCAAGCAGCACATCACATCAGCATGACCTCTGACCCCTCCTGCTATTGGCTCAGTGGTGCCAAACCACTGGATGGCTCCACATGGAATGCAGAGCTTTCCGTAGTCTTGGCCTTTTCCTCTGCTCAGTTTATGCTTCCTGGTAAACGTCATCCCTCCATACCCAGTTGAAATTACTTTTTGCTGTTCCCGATGACCACACTCAGGATAAATCTCTCCACTAGAGCCCAGGGAGGCCTTGGGGACAGAGGACTTGTTTCTTCTTCCTCAAGACCAAGAACAGAGCCGTGTATACACTCAGTACTCAATTGTTGCTGATTGGCAGAAGGGATGGGCGAATACACAAAGATGAGTAAATGAAGAAGGAATGCTTTGATTCCAAGACCTCAGAAGCACAAATACTCAAAGTCAGATTTTTGAAGCCAGCTCCCACTCCTGCCTCTCGCTGGACACGTGGCTGTGGGCTGCGGCTCACTAAACTTCAGTCTCTTCTGGAGACTGTGTGTAACTGTCCTGTGCACATCCTGAACCGTGCATCTGCTAGCACACTGTTCAGGGCCCACTGAGAGCATAGTATAAACAGAGCCAGCTCAAATCCTAACTCTGCCACGGGGCACTGTGCCGTCGTGGACTCTACTGTGCCACAGCTTTTCCCATCTCTAAGAAGAGTCGCAGCAGTGATCTGGCAGGGTGGTCATGAGACTGCAGTGAGAAGATGCACAGGGCCAGTCTCATGTTTATTTCATGGGGAGATCTTCCCTCCCTCAAGGGATCCGTGCGTCTCCCGCCCTCCATCCCAAGGCCCAAGAGAGCACCGCCAGGGGGCCCCGGTGACCCAGCATGACCGTTGCCCCTGTTTGGAGGCCTGAGCAGCCCAACCCCTGCAGGCTCTGCTGTTTTTCTGAGTAGAAGCTGACGTGGAATTACCCTCCCATGTGACTGTTAATACATCCATCCCAGAGCTTCTCGCAGGAGGAAAACACAGGGCAGGTCCTGCCGAGAGAGATTTCCACTTAACGGCTTTTGGCCTCTGAGCCTTTTAAACATCCCTATGAAATACCAAGGCCAAGCGTTCCCTCCGCACCCCAAGGTCAATACCGTGATTACATCAGATGCTGCCTGACCTCCTGGGCTGTTTGCTCAAGTTCTGCGATTGTCCCTGCAGCCTGCACTGACGGCGCAGACCTCTGTGCTGCTCCTGGCACAGTACTCTCAATGCCCACTCTCAATGCCCACTCGGCTCCGTGGCACCCTGCAACCAGCAGGGACAGTTGACAGTCCTGAAGCATCTCCGAGACGCTGATTCCAGGGTTCATGAGGCCCCCTGGGAGAGCGTCCCCTATTGCCAGCCGGGCAGGACAGACTCAGGAGTTAGAGGTGCCCTGTTAGGAGCAACTTTGTATGAAAAGAGGCCACTAGCCTCGTTTTTTCCCCCAGGTGGGATGGAGTCCTTGTGGTTGTAACCCACACCCAACTCCCCTCCTGGGCGCTGAACCCAAGCCACAGGAACCCATTAGCTTGAACCCTGAGGTGCTGAGATGTGGAAGGACCTGTGTGAGGTCACATGGCCTCTGGGGGCTTGGCTTGGGGTTCCTTCTGCCCACTTCCAACAATGCAAGTTGAAGGAGGATGGGGATCACAGCCACTTGGCTGGAGAGTTGGTGATCCTCAACACAGACTGGAGGGCAGAGGGAACCCTGAGCTCTGTCTTGCTTTGGGGGCAAGAGGACCTGAGAAGTCTTGCAGAGCAAGTTACAAGGATGTAGAGATCAAGTCTGAACACATCAGCCATGAGAGAGATGCTTAGCCACAGAATGGCAAGGAAACTTCCAGGCTGGATTTAAGCACAAGGCTGCAGGGCTTGTCCCAAGGCTACCCCACTCCCAAGGGAGACCTCCTTTGTGATTCTGAACTCCCTCTGCCTGCAGCTGGACCATTCACAGCTAGGCTGCCTGGCACTCCAACAGGCGAAGAGGCAGGTGTGGGCAGAAAGGGCCTGGAGCCTACAGACTTCTCTTGACAGCCCTGTACTCCCCAAGAGCTGGGTGGCCCCATGCTGTCCAGGACTCTTAGCTGGTCTCAGCTCAGTCAAGATTACACTAATCTCTTCTCTGGCACACCTAGAAATTCTGGGCTTAAGAGTTACTACCACTGAAGACATATCACCTTTCTTGGAGCAATCCCATCTCCAGGTAGGGTGTCCGCTGGGCACATTGCCTGTCATGGCATCGCCATCTCCGATCCCCAGCCCTGCACAGCATCTGCCTGCTATGAAGCCTGGGGCCAGGTACTTGGGACCAGTTACATCCCTCTGTTAGGATAGGAATAACAAGGACCTCTTCATGTTTGGGGGTATGCAGGAGAAACATTATACTGCCCATGGAAGCCAGCTGTCACAATCATTGCCAGCTGGGCATTAGGATTCACCCTTGTTATCCCACCACAAGGGAGGTAGAGGCAGGGCAATCTGGGAGTTAAAGGCCAGCCTGGCTGCCTGGGACGCACCTGCTACGTTGGTGACGCTCACTCCTCTGGAGGCCTCGGGAAGCCTGTGTGTGGACTCTCGGGGGCTGGGCGACTCTGGAGATGCAGCGACCTCCTCCTTGCACTGGAAGGAGGGACAGTGCCAACCATGTCAGCTGCCACCTGCTGCGTGACCTTGGACAAATCTGGTGCTCTCTGGAGCTCCTGGGCCTTCATCCATCTTTGTGAAGCCCCCTGGGCTCTGTAGATCTGTGACTTCCCCAGCCTAAGGCCATGTGCCTAATAAGGACTTGATGTCTGATTTAGAGGAGCCTGGGAGCCTCCTTCATGCCTAGTAGTGGTGCTTATTTTCCTGCTGAATCTTGAGGATACGTGCAGCCCATACAGGGCTTGGGTTAAGCTGGGTCCTGTGGAGTTGGAACGTATCCTTCAGACCCCTGGGACGCCCTATTCCACGAAGCCCTGCTATATCCGCCAAGGCAGCTGCCTCCTGCGCCTCCATAGGGCCCTTGTTCCCTCCTGTGACATGTCCCCCTGTTGTCTGTCTATCTCCCACACAAGCAGTCTGGGACCAGTGAGGGAAGCAAAGAAGGTCCCAGCCTCAGGCAAGGACGATCTTCGCACAATCTGCCAGAAGGAGAGAGATGGGAGGAGAATAAAGCAAAGACCAGACACCAGGGGCATTCAGACCTGAACTCTGACTGAGAGGGTCTGGGCTTGAAACACAAAGTAACGGCAGGAAGATTGACACCACTTAAGAACTGTGCTCAGTGTTGCAGGCTGACTGCTGAACAATTGCTACAGCAGGCTTGAAATACAATGTAACGGCACATTGCTTAACTAGTTGCAGGCTGTCTGCGGAGCAATTGCTACTGCTGACCAAGGAAGAATCTTTAGAGATGTTTAAAGAGGCATCACAGTTCTCTTTCTGCTGCTGCGAGACAACACTCAGACTCAAGCAACTTAAGTGGGGAAAAGAAGACTGTTTATTCACCTTACTGTTCCAGAGGGAATCAGTCCATTATGGCAGGAAGCGTGGCAGGTGGCAGGAGGGAGGCAGCTCAAGTCACTGCGACCCTCATGGATCAGAGAGAGCAGGTTCCAAACTGCAAGAACAGACTGCTAGCGGAAGCAGGGCAGAGCTAACCAACCTTAAGGCCCGCCCCCTGTGACATGTCTTTCTCCAGCAAGGCTCCACCGTGAAAGGAGCCACCACCTTCACAATTTAAACACATGAGCCTGTGGAGGAAAGTGGCGTCAAACATGACAGGAAGTAAGATGCAGTGACACACACCTGCAGTCCCAGCATTCGGGAAGCCGAGGCAGGAGGAGTGCTGTGAGTTCAACACCACTTTGGGCTACATGGTAAGAGTCTATCACAAAAGACAAATGACTAGCTAACAATATATTAATTATTAAGGACCCTGAAGGTAGCTCAGTTGGCAGAGAGTTTGATCTCTGGGGTCAATTCCCAGCACTACATAAAACCAGGACCAGTGGCACGTGCCCATCATCCCAATACTCCAGAGGGGGAAGCAGGCAGACAGGAAGTTCAAGGTCATCCTCAGATACATTGTGAGTTCAAGCCAGCCTAGGCTACATGAGAAGCAGTCTCAAACAGACAGAGGTTGGAGTTTTTTTTGTTGTTTTGTCCTTTTGGGACAGGGTCTTATGCAGTCTAGGCAGGGCTTCAGCTGTCTGTATAGCTGAGATACTCCTGCCTCTACTTACCAGCATTGTGTTCCAGGCATGCACAACTAGGCCCAGAAGAACGAGATGTTAACTACTCTGATTTGGACAGTCTGCTCCCTGCTTCTACGTATCAAAAGATCTCACTGTACCTCATACATCTGCATAATCAGTCATTAAAAACAAATGAAAAAAATCCTGCCTCTATCCTATTCTGGCTGGGTCTGATTCCTTACGTGTTCCAGGTAGACAAGTATGGCTGCTTCATGCAGGCCTGCCTTGAAAGTGAGTCTACTTCCTGGGCACAAAAGGGGCTGTTATGGTTACATTTTGGTGTCAACTTGACAGTTACAGACTATTTGGGGGCACAGCTGTGGCGGGTTAATGGTTGAAATGGCCCCTGAACAAGTCTGCAGGTATTTGATTAATTACTGTGGAAAACCCAGCCCATCGTGGGTGGTACTTTCCAGTGGTGGACAGATAATAGGAAGTGCAACTTCCTGTGTCGACTTGCTGTGGAGTCCACTCTGCGAGTGTCGGTCACTTTTAGAGCTTCATAGCCTTCTTCGGTGCTGCTGCCGCTGGTACCTTTGGCCTTGGCTGATTCAGAGTTTCATCTTCTCCACATTGCTGCACTTCCCCCTGCCTTTGGAGCCTGGTCTCTAGGCCTTGCTGCTGTTCGCTGTTCATCGCTGATGTCGTAACCAGTGTCTTTGACCTTCCAGTGATGTAGAGGCTTGAGACCTTCTTGAGATCTTTCGGCTTTGTGGAACATTCTGGTCAAGAGTGAAGCAGCTACGGGTGGACACTGTAAGTTAATTTAATAAACCTATCTATCTATCTATCTATCTATCTATCTATCTATCTATCTATCATCTATCTATTACATTCTAGAGATTCTGTTCTTCAGAGAACCCTGACTAATACAGATTTTGGTACTAGAAGTGGTTCTAGAGGAACAGAATTACACAGATGAATTTCTTTAGCAGGCTTGAGCTTTTCTGGAGCTGGTTTTCCAACACAATGAAACCTTCAGCCACTAAAGACTGCCTTAGTGATATGAAGAACACCAAAACTCCATGGAGTGAGCTTATCAGAGAACTTATAAAAGTGGGGGTGATAGTTCTGATATATCTGTTGTGAGGAATATGGTGTTTAGTGATTCCGTATGTAATATTTTTGATAATGATGCTGGTTTGTTGCTTCTAACATCTCTGGATAAAGAACAAAATGAGAAGGAAAATCTCAGAGATGAAATTACCAAGCTCAAGATGAGCATAAAAAAAATCTAAAGGCTTCTAAGTGTGCTTTGGAAGCATCTTTGGATCAAATAGAGAAGGAAAAGAAAGACCTCAGAGATGAAAATAATCATCTTCAGATGCTTATAAACAACTTGGAAGTCTCTAAGTGTGCCTGGAAGAAAATCTTCTCTCCAGTAGTAATAGGGCTCAAACTGCTGAAAATCAGACTCAAGCTTTAATTATTAGATTGGCTGAGATGCAACATAAACTAAAGTCCCAACCCCAGAAGGTGTCTGAGGTTAAATTCAGAGCACTGATTGGAAAGGACTGGGATCCTGAAAACTGGGATGTATGGGAAGACTTAAAGGAGGCTGAGACCAATGAGCCCTCAAATTCTGATGGACCTCTTTCATCTGGGAAAGTGGTCTCCCTACCCTTGGTAGAGAATAAATTCCTACCCCCACCTCCTACAGCATCTCAGTCTCAGCCTTTGCCTGAGGAAACTAACCCTTCTTTGGCTGAGGAGGGGATAAGGATTTTCCTTCAGAACAATGCTGTATTGCAGAGGGCCCACCTGTGGTTGCCTCTAGGCCTATTACCAGACTCAAGTCTAAGCAGGCCCCTAGAGGTGACATAGAAAGTGTGATACATGTGGATGTTCGCTATACTCCTAAAGAGCTTCATGAGTTATGTAACAGGTTCAAACAGCAATATGGAGAATACCCCTGAAATGGATTTTAAGGCTGTGGGATACTGGTGGAAGGAGTATAAAACTGGATCAAACTGAGTTTATTGAAATGGGTCCATTGAGTAGAGATTCTAGGTTTAATGCTGTAGCTCATAGAGTTAAAAATGGTGTCAAGAGTTTATTTGAGTGAGTGGCTGAAACATTTATTAGTGTTTGGCCTTTGGAAAGAGTTGGAGATACCAGATATTCCTTGGTTTAGTGTTGATGATGTGATTGCAAGACTCAGGGAAATTGTTATGCTTGACTGGATTCATTGTTTAAAATCTAATTCCCAATGGCAAAATCCAGATGACATGCCTTTTGCCAAGACTGTATTATACAAATTGGTGAGAGGGGCACCACCAAATTTGAAGGGTCCCCACCATTGCTCTTCTCCTTGTGCCATCACTAACAATGGTGATGCAGCTGTTTAATTAGAGGAATTAAATCCAGTGGGCCTAGGCGGATCCAGGAGGAACAGGGGCCAAGTGGCAGTATTGAATTGCCAGTGGCAAAGTGAGCAAACCAACTGTAATGCACAGTGTAGAAAGAACAATATTCATTGTGGTCTGACTCCCTTAGATCTTTGGTATTCGTTAATTAATCATGGTGTCCTCAATAGTAAGACTGATAGTAAGCCTACAAATTCTTATATGATCTGTATAAGCAGAAACTTTCTAAAGCAAATAAAGAAAGGGCTGCTTTGAATCATAGTAGCAGAGAGTCACGACCTGTCAATCAGTGTCCAGATTTAGGTCAGTTTGCAGATTCAGAATCACTTGAATGAAGGGGAAAGCTGGATCCCCCTGTACATTGGGGGAAAGGAAATGATCAGACATTTCAGGGCCTACTGGATACTGTTTCTGAGTTGACATTGATTCCTGGAGATCCTAAAAAGCATTGTGGCACTCCTTATGGGTGTCAGGTGATTGATGGAGTTTTGGCTAATGTTTGTCTCACAAGGTCCAGTAGGCCCCCAGACTCATCCTCTGGTTATTTCTCCAGTTCCAGAATGTATAATTGGTATGGATGTATTTAGAAGTTGGCAGAATCCCCACATTGGTTTCTTGACCTGTGGAGTAAGGGCTATTATGGTAGGAAAGGCCAAATGGAAGCCTTCAAAGCTGCCTTTGCCAGGGAAAATAGTGATCCAGAAACAGTATCACATCCCTGGAGGGGGTCACAGAAATTAGTGCCACCATCAAGAACTTGAAGGATATAGGGGTGGTATTTTCCTAGAACTTCTCCCTTTAATTCCCCTTTTTTGGCCTGTATAGAAGACAGATGGATCATGGAGAATGACAGTTGATTATCACAAACTTAATCAATTTGTGACTCCAATTGCAGCTGTTGTGCCAGATGTAGTTTCTTTGCTTGAGCAAATTAACATATTTCCTGGTACTTGGTATGCAGCTATTGACTTTGCAAATGCTTTTTTCTCCATACCTATTCATAAGGACCATCAGAAGCATTTGCTTTCAGCTGGCAAGGCCAGCAGTATGACTTTACCATTCTACCTCAAGGATATATGTCATAACTTGGTTCATAGAGATCTTGATCTTCTATTTCTCCCACAAGGCATCACATTAGTCCATTACATTATATTAATGATATTATGCCGATTGGGCCAAGTGAGCAGGAGGTAGCAACCACTTTGAATTCTTTGGTAAGCTATATATGTGTCAGAGGATGGGAAACAAATCCAACCAAAATTGGGCACTCAATTAGTGCAAGGATAGCCAGAATGACCCTCTAGATTGAAGACAGTTAAAAAGATGGATTCAAGTTTTCAAATCCAGGTTGGTGTTTGGCCAGCATTGCTTTCTGCTGTGAAGACTTCTAAAAAGCTAGACCTGGATCAAGAGTGTGGTACATGCCTGTAATCTCACCATGTGGTGCTCACCTGTAATCTTCACATGTGGTCCATGTCTGTACTCCCAGTGTGTGATACATGCCTGTAATCGCAGCATGTGGTGAACACCTGTAATTTCAGCCTGTGGTACATGCCTGTAATCCCAGGGTATGATATATACTTGTAATCTCAGCATGTGATACATGCTTGCAATCCCAGTGTGTGGTGCATTTCTGTACTCCCAGTGTGTAGTGGATGCCTGTAATCCCAGCATGTGCTGCATTGCCTGGAATCCCAGCAACTGGAAGCTGAGACAAAAGGATGGTCATGAGTTTGAGGTCAGTCTGGGCTGCAGAGCGAGTCCCAGGCCATCTATTAGAGCAGGTCTCACCTCTCAACTTCTTTTGGAATATAGAATATCACAATGGGCCAAAGTGTAGAGAACAAATGACTGGTGGGCTCTGCCCTAAACAGGGCATGAACACTCAGCTTCAAATCCAGGGAGCATCATGGAAGAGGTGGCAGGAAGAATGTAGGAGCCTGAGGTGGGGAAGGTGCTGCCAAGTGCTGTCTTCTAGACACGACAAGCTGCTGTACCCATAAATTCACCGCAGCTGTGTCTACTTCCACAAGACCCACACAAGATTTGGCCTGTAAACAATGTACCTTGGAAGGGTGGGATCTCAAAGGTTCCACTTCCCCGAGAGACTATTGAGGGTTAATATTGGCTGTGGGCGGGGAAGTTGCTTTCTTCAGTGGCACACCTACTGATATCCACCCACCAGCAAGTGCTCGGACACATGCCAATGCCGACAACCCGGATGAAACCCAGTGGGCTACGCACACAAAAGACATCAAAGTAAAAGAGAGACTGAGAAAGTTTTCAATGGGAGAAGGGGGGTCCAAGATCAAGTATAATGAGGTATTCATTTACTCGTGCACGAATCTCTCAGATTAATGATACAGACATTAACAGCAAACAATAAAGTTTGACCCACTGACAGCCTGGTGACTTGCAGACATCCCCTCAAATTCTTCCCTGCTCCCCACTCCTGTGTGCTGCAGAGACCCGCTGCTACCTGCCCGCCTCCCTGGCAAGTCCCACTCAGGACGCTCTGCCTTCATCTCCAGCTGTAAACAGGCGATTGGGTTTCCAGCCTTTGTCCTGCTACGTGCCAGCTGCCAAGCCCTGCCCTCCTCCTGCCCACACCTTCTGACCGCTCTGATACCCCAAGCCCCAGTGCCAAGGCCCAATGCTTGTTACCCAGAAATAGCTGATCGTAGCTGCTTCTGCCCAGCTGTGGGGGGATCTGGCTGCTCCTGCCTGGCTGTAGGGGGTCTGGCTGCTCCTGCTCACATATATCATCTGTGTTAGCACTGCAGCCACTACCACTACCTCTTACACAAACACTGACCTTGGCCTTTCCTGAGTCCCCCAGAAGATTCTGCTGTGTCCTGCCCCTCAGTCTTCTCCTTAGCGGGGCCCTCTCCCAAAGCACCCAGCTTCCCATGCTTCCAAACATCCTACCACACTGGAAAGCAGGGTTTCTGTCTGCCACCTGCCCAGTGTGGGCAATGAAGGATAATCACACTGTGGTTACTTTCTCTATGGTTTGGGGCGAGTCACCCGATTCTTTGCTTTCCTTGCTGTGAATGTGCTAGGCCTCTCTCTCTCTCTCTCTCTCCTCTCTCTCTCTCTCTCTCTCTCTCTCTCTCTCTCTCTCTCTCTCTCTCTCTCTCTCTCTCTCCCTCTCTCTCTCATAAATATTCAAAAGAGGGGGACCTAGGGATATGGTTTTACCCTGTCTCCGTCACCTCTCCTTTGCCACCCATGAGGGCGCGCACCTGCCCCTCACACATGCCAGCAGTTGGTCAGCATTCGCCAGCCTCACCACCTTCAGCACAGGGCTGTGATACATTCACCACCATACGCTAAGCTTTGCCCCAGGCCCTCTGGGTAACCCTGACCTCTCCCCACCCCTGCCACCACACAAAGTGAGGACAAATGTGCTCCCTTAGGTCACACAACAGCACCAAGATCACATCCAGGCTGAATCCCAAGACAGGGATTGAACCCAGGGCCTGGTGTTACACCACAAGCTCCTGAACCCACCTGCAACCTCTCCATCTAGGGTGGGATTCCTGTTCAGCCTCGGTCATCTCACCGAGGTTGTTCTGAAATAGATCAACCAGTAAGGGGCAGGAGGAGCCGACAGGACCCTTGGCACTCAGGGATGCCCCATGCCAGGGTGCCCTGGGACCTGCCACTGCATCACATGCCTGGCGAGGCTTGAGTTGGCTCTTCCTGAAGGATCATGTTGTGTCAAGCCAGTGCCTGAGAGACATGAGAGTGGGCAGCTCCCCCAGCATCAGTCATCCCTGGCAGGAAGGGCAGGGCCTGTGCCAGGCACGAAGAGTGGATGGGGTGGGGGGTAACGGGAATGCTGAGAGAAGCAGCTGCTACTCCCCAGGGACAGGAAGGAGATGGGTGGAGACTGCAGGAGGAAGGGTTTCCTCTAGTCCTAGAGGTAATATGCCCCTCAGCATGTCTTGGGCAAGATCTGACCACTGGATGGTGTTCACCCCACATCCCTGGGCCTGCCAAGGTGGGCTGGGCCAGCTCTGTGCATGTCTGTTAGCTCCTAGGTGTTGTGATCATAAGCAAGTTCCCCCACATCCAGTTGAAACAGCGTCTCATGGAACCAGAGTCCACTCTGGGGTCTATGTGTAGTGACTTCATTCTACCTGTGGGGTTGGAAAGAGGCCAGAGGTGGATGAGGAGCTGAGGGGCCACCCCGAACTCTTCTCGGTCCCATGCCAAAACCCCATTCTTGAATGATCTCTAGGGACAAGGCAGCCCAAGGTTAGCCATGCTGATCGTCTGGTTTGTGTTTTGTTCATGTGGCTGCAACACACTTCTAGTGTATCTAGTGGCACAGTGATTGCCTATCGCACGCAAGGCTGTGGGTCTATCCGGGGTGGTGCTGTCTGTGTACAATCCCAGAACTTGGGAGGGGTAAGCAGGAGGATTTATGTGAGTTCCAAGATAGCCTGGATTACATAGCAACATCGTGTCTCAACATAAAATTCAACTCTGCAACAAAACCAAAATATGTAAAGTTGAAAGACAAGTGATATTGGTTTATATTCTGTATCTATATGTGTGGTCGATCATAGAAGAATACACATATACTTTGAGAGGCTGTAGAGATGGTTCAGAGGTTAAAGTACTTATCATGCAAGGAAAAGGATCAGAGCTCAGGTCCCCAGGTCCATGTAAGATGCCAGGAAAGTGTGGCAGCCCACCTGTGATTCCTGCTTTGGAAGGCAAAGCCTGGGAATCCCCAAAGCAAGTTAGTTAGGCAGACTAGCTGCACTGATGAGCTCTGGGTTTGATTAAAGACTTGTCAAAAAGGATAAAGTAGAAAAGCAAATTGAGTATATTCCTGATATCAACCTAGGGTCTTTATACATATGTGGCACGTGCGCGCGCGCACACACACACACACACACACACATACTCGTGCACATGAGGACAAAAGGAAAATAATACACTTTAATGAGAACCACCAGCTCCACTGAAGTGGCCCCCTTGGTAAGTTGCGGAAGTAGGTACAGGTGGGCTTGATTGCCCTCCTGGTCTAGCTGCCCAAGTGGATGGGACCGTGTGGTGAGCATGGAGAAAGGGGCTGGTCAATGGTAGATCTAAACACAGGGACTTTATTTATTTGTTTATTTATTTGGGGTTGGTTTGTTTTTGAGGGACAAGATCTCATGCAGCCTGGATTGGCCTGGACCCACTTAACAGCCAAAGATAGCCTTGAACTTCCGATGCCCTTGCTGCAACCCCTGGAGTGCTGGGGTAACAGATTCACACCACACACCTGTCAATGTGGGTGGATCCTCAAGTGCCATGCAAGGACGCCACCAACAGAGCTGTGTCCCCAGCGCCCCCAGGTGCATTTTGACAGAACAGGCTCTGGTTGCACCTAGATTTGGGCAGCAGCTTTAACGCTGTTGGGCCAGTTTCCTCACTAGTGAAATCCCCTGGCATGCCAAGACCCTCCAGTGATAGATGGGCACAATGACCAAAGCCATTCCTAATGTGGGCAGCAGGCATCTCTCCCTACCTCTAAGAGAAGAGGGAGGGAGGAATGGATGGAGAAGGAAGGAGAAGAGAGAGAAGGGAGGGAAGGAAGAGGGAGACACTGTGTCATAGCGATCCCTGAAATTCCCTCCTGTGGGACTGTGGGCCATGAGCCTGGTTGTCCCCACCTGTCATATGCAGCGTGGTGACGAGTGCACTTTGCTCAGCTGTCATAGGACTCTGTCGCTGTCCTTCATCTCCAGGCCCTGCCCCCAAGCTGGCACAGCAATGGTAAGTGCCTCAAGGTCAAAGGCTGTCCTGACTGTTCCTTGCTGGATTCCAACATTCAGCAGGGTGTGTGATGGATGGTTAAGTGTCACAGAGAAGCCCGGGGAAAGGGTATGTAAAGGAGCGTCTCACGGGTCTGACTCCTGCATGCAACTCCATCCCCTTTCTGGTCTACACGGTCCTGAACATTCAAGCTACCTGCTACTGGGACCTCCAGAGTCGCCCTGGGTCCTGCCGCCCAGGCCCAGCCATCCTGGTAAATTGTCTGCAGGACCGAGGCTCTGGACTGCAGGAGCTTGGGGACTCCTGGTTTGCATGGCTCTGGTGTTCCTCGTGGCCCGAGGGCTTTGCTCGCTGAAGGAGCTCGCCAAGCCCTGAGCCCTGATCGCCACGAGGCTTGTAGCCCCAGTGTCTGGAACCCAAAGGGCCAAGGAGTGGCCTAGATGCCCTCCTGGTCCTTGAGCCATGGTGACCAGATCCTGGATTGTGGATTCTCACCCCTGCCGGCCCTACTCGAGGGAACAGGGAGAAATCAGTGGCCCGGAAGACACTGCAGAGAGGATGATGAGGGGTGGCCGAGGTTAGGTGACTTTGCAGTTTGTGCTGTGTGCTCTCTGGGAAGCCAGCCACCATGGGCGAGTAGGGAAACCGAGTCCGCTGACAGCCGGCGTGCCAGCCCTTGAGAGTGAACCCGTGAAGCCAACTGACTTCATGAAGGACCTCCCGCCTACCCCCACCCCAGGCTAGAAGCACACCCAAATTCCCAGCCACAAGTCCTGTTGATCATGGTTTGGGCAGCTCTGGGGGTAGCCTGCCACACTGACAGGAAACCCATCAGACAACCCCAGCAGCTGCTGCCCACGGAGATGGCAGGGTTTCAGGCCCAGGCTGCCCCCCGGTTGCCAGGGGATGACCTGTCCAGGTGCCCGTGACATGCAGAGACCTCTCCTTCCTGGGCAGGCAGTGGCACTGAGTCCCAAGCTGGGACTCTGTGTTCCTAGGGAATGGACCTGATTTGGCTCCATTGTGTGTGGCTCTAGGGTTCTCTCTAAAGGCCGAAGACTGAACAGACCCTCCCTGGTGATTCATGGTTTTCCCAGAACAATCCAGTAGTGTGTGAGGACCCGCCCCAAAGTTCCGTGACTGATGGGAGGGAGACAGACCCAGGACCACACTGTGCATTCTATCCGGGGGACTTCACTGATAGAGGCTGACCCTGGTAGCCTGCTGGATTCCTGCAATTAGGACCATGAAATGTGTATTTACAGGACCCCCTGGCTGGAATGTCCTGGCCATCTTAAGATGGTGTGAAGGAGTCAGGTGCCTCCCTAGAGTCGGGTCCCATTGTCACATGATTCCACTGAGTTTAGCTGTTATGATTTTCGGGAAGTTGTACAAGAAAAAGCAGCCCAGTGACTCAGGCGCAGCTCGGAGCTTTCTTAAGATGGTTGCAGTCACACCAAGCTGCTTCCCTAGATTGGTGCTTCAGAAGAGGTTGAACAGACTCTTAGGAATATGCTACTCAAATGCTTCACTGAGCTCCCTGCCCAGCCCAGGCACATTCCCAGTCAGGGGCTGCCTCAAGGCCTGCTGGGAAACAGACTAGAGTGTTGTTTGCTTCACTTCGGCTTTCAACCTGGAAGGTGTCATTTCCCCGAATCCTGCCACACCCAGGGGGACCAGTGCCTCCTCTCTATGGTCCCCGACAGGGCATCCAGAGGTGAATGAGCCGTGCAGTCCCCACCCTCTGAGAACTCAGCTGGAGCCAAGAAATACAGTACTCATGAACTTGGCCCTACTGTGTGTTGGTCCAAGGCTTTCACCAAGAGGTGTCCAGTGGTTACCGCACCTGCCTTTTAAGCAAAAGGACTTTGCTACGACAGCAACTTTGAGGCTAGCCTGGGATACACAAGACCCTGTCTTAGAAGAAGGAGAAAAAGAAAAGGAAGAGGAGGAGAAGGAAAGAGAAAGGAGGGAGGAAGAGAGGATGGGGAAAGGACCCCTACAAAGCTATAGAATGGACACAGAAGGGAGACTAAGGGGTGACTCTAGGAGCCACGGGCTTGTGGGACCATTTCTTCCATGTGTCTGGGGAGAAAACCAAGAACAAGAAAGGCAGTGTTCACGCCTCACTTCCTTGAGCATCCAGGCAGCTCAGCCCATCCAGGGTCAGCAAGAGATTGAGAGATTGCTCTGTCCTCTGTCCACGAATTGCAGGTGCCTGGGGCCTGGATTGACTAAAAAGCACAAAGTGAGCGGAGCAACAGCAGCCATGCTTCTCGACTGTGGACGTCATGTGGCCAGTGCCTTCAAACTCTGGCCGCCATGCTTCCCCGCCAGTGAGCTGTCACCTCAAACACCCTTTTCCCCTTGTGTTGTTTTTGCCACAGTGCTTTACACAGCACCAGAGAAGTAACTCGTACAACCTCTGAGGTCTGTCTCCTGTCTTGTCAGTCTGGACATTCTGTAGACATAGCTGCAGTCTCAACAAAGATAGTCCCCTGTGTCCACCCACAAGGGATGTAGCACTGGTTGTGCTAAATTTGGTATGGACCACCTGTCCTTCTATGCGTGCACACCTATGACATGTTTATTTTTTTTAGTTTATGTATTGTGTGCATGTGTGTATGCATGTATCAGAGGGTACTGTGTGTGTCTATGGAAGTCCAAGGCTGACCCCAGGAATCATCCTGGATTGCTTCTACCTCCTTTTTGCTTTGCTGTGGGATTTCCGAGGCTCTGCCTTCCAGAGCCTGAAGTACAGGCCACTCATCTCTGCTTGGTGTTTTTAGTAGGATCCAAACTCAGACCTTCTGCTTGTGAGGCAGAGCCTTAAATTCTGAGCCATCTGTCCAGCCTGAAAGTTTAATTTTTAAGCCAGCACAGGAAGAGTAACGTAAGGAATCATCACACAGAACATCCGGTACACTGCGCTCCAGCAGTTATGGGGGGCTCCTCCCTCACACCTCGCTGTGCTCCCATTTTCCACTCACAGGAAGCACTTTCAGTTGCCCTGGAGAACTAAGCCACCAACTCTCATGCTTTGGGGTTGTGAGTAAAATCAGGCTGCAGTGACCGCGTGCTGCCACGGCGGTCGGGCCATTGGCTAACAAGGCGTGTCACAGCGGACACCCCTGCTATTCCTGGGGTTGTCCTGGAAATGAGACACGCCACACACACGCAGTGCAGTGTTGTGTCCTTGCAGCTCTGGACCTGCAGGGCCTGAAAAAACAGACATGGGTATCTCCGGGAAGTCCTCATTAACCAGAGAGGAGGGAGAGGGGGTGAGCCAGGGGAGTTGGGGCGCCTGTGAGCTTCTGCCTCCAGAAAGAAGCCCTCTGAGAAAGTTGCTAGAGTGGTGCTGGGGGAAGAGGAAACAGCCTCTGTTGGCCCCAGCCTCTGTTGGCCCCAGCCTCTGTTGGCAGCCATAGGTCAAAGACACCACTTCACATGGAGAGGCCCATGGAGAAAGGCCCCCTCTTTCTTCCCTCTGTGGCTTCCATGTGCCCTGGGCAAGTAGCCCTCCACCAGGAGCCTGTTTTCTTAAAAGATGTTGTCCTTTCTGATGGAGGAGGCAATGGCTGCTCACCCAGCTCTCCTGGCCACTTTCACTGCAGGTGCATTCTGGGTTCAGTGAGGGGCTTCCCATGGGACTCCAGGGAGGAAGCTGGGGTGGGGTTTGACTCAGTGGCAGAGCATTTGCCTTAAACCATACAACGCCTTAGATCCAGCCTGAGCTTCACACACATGCACACACAGGTATGCATGCACGCACATACGCGTGTGAGTACACACACACACACACATACACTGTCCCTATCGCTCCTAGCAGTAGTCCTGGGACCAAGAAAAGACCCTGTAACTCTTGCAGTGGTTTCATGGCCTGGAAAGGGAACCCACGTGAGCAGCCAGGAGCTGTCTAAGGTGGCACATTCCTCTAAACCATGTCCAGAGGAGCCCAAGCCTTCTACCCTGTGCCCACAAAACCCAAGGTACAGACTCGAAGCCATGATGCCCCAATCTTGTGGCCACCCCCTTAGCAGGACGAAGGCTTCTGACCCAGCTGTAATTAGAGCTACAGCACAGGCCAGGAGAATTTTGCCAGTACTTAGAGGAAGGAGGGCTCTCCCAAGAGTCTCCACCAAACACTAGGGCCTCATAGGGAAGGCAGAGAGGGGATGCAGCGACAGAGCACCCCGAGTGGGCCAGGTCCTCAGCCAACCCCCATCTCCAGCCAGGGAGATGTTGGAGGGGAAAGAGTCAGCAGGAGTGAGCCACGGGAGGGGAGAAGAGAGCGGAAGGGGACAGGGATTGTGGGGCAGTAGGAAGGGGCAGAGGGGGAAGGGTCTGGGAGGCTGGGGACAGTGGTTGGCTCTGAGTAGCCTCAGAGTGTAGTTGCCTGTCTGTGATAATTAGCTACATACATTGCTGAGCAAATCTGCAGGAGATTGTCTAATGAAGCAGGGGAGATCAGGCCATGGGTGAGATCATTTCCTGGGTAGGTAGATAAAACACTGGGAGCTGGGCAAGGACGTCGGCATTCTTAGACATGTTGTCTGGCAAGTGAGGTCTGCTCTTTTCTCAGTAGTCATGTGGATACGGTGTGGTCAGTTCCCCTGGTCCCTGGTGCTGGTGTGGACTCTTCTGCCAAACTGGATTAACTCAACTGAACAGTCATAAACCAGAATTGTTCTCCCTTAAATCGTTTTGTCGTGGATTTACCAACAACATGCAGAGTAACTGCAACATTGTCCCTCCATGCAAGGGGCCTTGGAGGGTCCACGCAGGGCACTGGGTTGGTGCTGTTTGCTGCTGAGTCTTCATGTTTTGGGTTCCTCAAACCATCATGAGGGTCAGTAAGTCAGGAGGCATGGCCATTGGCTAGCGTCCTAGAAATCGGGAGCCTAATGTACCAGCTCTGAGACAACTTTCTGCCTAAAATAATCCCAGAACCGACCTGGACCAGTTCAAAGGTTCCAGCATCTGCTAAGATGCGTGTGCACATTGATGGGTCTCCAGTCCAGTCACATTCTCTGTGTAGTAGAGAATGACCTTGAACTTCCCATCCCCCTGCATCCACTCCTGAGTGCTAGGATTACAAACATGTACCACCATGTCTGATTTATGCAATATTGGGGATGGAACCAAGGTTTAGTTCATGTTAGGCAAACACTCAACTGAGCCATATCCCCAATCCCTAAATAATTTATTTATTTGTTTGTTTGTTTGGGAAGAGGCATGCCACATCGAGGCGCATGTGTAGAGATCAGAGGGCAACTTGCAGGAGTCAGTTCTCTCCTTCTACCATGTGGTCTCCAGGGACTGAACTCAGCAGACTTGGCATCAGGAGACTTGATCCTCTGAGTCGTATTTGCTGAGCAAACCCTGGATTAGTATTTTTAAATTCCGTTTTCCTAAACCTTTTAAGGGGGCAGGACCTATAGCTCACTAGTACAACAGTTGGGATACGTGAAGCTCGGGGTTCCATTCCCAGTGTGTGTGTGTGGGGGTGTTAAGATAGGGTGGTCAGTGTGCTGGAAGAGGAGGAAAATGGACTGGATAAGTGGAGGCAGGGGGATCAGAAAGTTGGAGGAAGGTTGGGGCCTGTTGGAGGCCAGCAGAAGTGGGGACAAGAAGGAAGGACAGAGTAAGACCCCCGAGGGCGTTGGCATCTTGGCCTCCAGAACTCTAGAATAAAAGTGAGTCCTCACGGGGTCTCAGGAACTGCTCTGTCTCCTGGATGGTATCCGTTTAAGTTCTTTTCCAAACACACTTTCACACAACTTCCACACACTTCCCTGGAGGCTATAAATACAAGTTCACGATCCTTTCCAGAAATAGAAAGAGACTTAAACATCAAGACAATGAAAGCCAGCTCACCTAGCTGCTTCAACCCACAATGGCTCCTTTCTGGGGTCGCCTTTGTTGAAAACAGGAGATGGGGGCTGGGAGACTAGCTCAGTGGTGGGGTGCTAGCAGGTGAGGGGCCCCGGCCCAACCCTGAGCAACGTAAATACAACCAGAAGGAAATGAGCCCGCAGCACAGGCATGAGGCACCTAGTGGAGACAGTGTCTAACTGAAAAGAGAAATCTCCCTCCCAAGCAGAAGGTATCCTGCACAAGTCTTTTGGGGGATGCACACCTTCTCCCTGCCTCTCTTCCCTGTATGTCTTGGGAATTCAAGCTCAGAAAGGTTGGGTACCTTCCCCGAATCATCCAGCATGTCAGAGGCCAAGCATGGACTGGAACATCGTTTCTAGTTGCTTTCCAAGAAAGCATGTCCACACGGCTCACATCCCCCCCAGTGTCCAGGAACATGCATGGTGACTGGGCACACAAGCACAGGGACAGTAGACTTTGAAGGCCAAGCAAAGGGTTACCTTGTGTGTCATAACCAGTGAGCAGGCGGCACCCAGGTGGGCTATAAAGGTTCTAGGAGGCTTTGGGCCTGGGCAGAAGCTTCTCATGCATCAGAGCCCCAGAGGACGCCTCGTCTGCACCCTCGTCTGCTAGGCCATCGGTGAGGCTGGATGCATGCAGGAGCTGCCTGTTCCTCTCCTCTCGTGGTCGCACCTCCAGGGAGAGGTCCTGGGGCTCATCCGGACACCCCATCACCCAGGTTGTGGGAATGCAAAGTGAGGGGTAGGACACATGTGGGCCAAGGGCCTGAGTGAGGCCTTTCTATACCAGAGTGGCTGATAATAGGTTTGAAAAGGGCACAGCTAGGCATGGCGCCGGGTGTCAGGAGGCCTAGGGCCCTGGCTCCATCATCCTGTGGAGAAAACAACAAAAATAAAAGCTGGAGGACAGAGATGCACCAAGGCAGCCTAAAGTGGCAAATCACCTCCAGACTCAGAGCCAGAGGGCGCTAGCTCCACCCTTTTCTCCCCAGGGCTCATATAGAATCCCCTGTAGAGCTTGCTTGCTTTCTTAAGTATTTTATTTATGTGAGACAGAGAGAGAGAAAGAGAGAGAGAGAGAGAGAGAGAGAGAGAGAGAGAGAGAGAGAGAGAGAGAGAGAGAGAGAAGGAATCAATTCTCTCCTTTTATCACGCAGGCTTCCGGGTCAGAGCTCGGTGGGCAGGTTGTACTTGATCTGCTAAACTGTCTCTTGGCGTCTGATTCCTGACTTGCCTCAAATGTATAGTCAAGGATGGCCTTGACCTCCCGATTCCCCTGCCCCCACCCCTCAGCATGTGCCCAGGATGCCAAGTGTGTGTAGTGTTAGGGTGTGACAAGGATTTTCCCCCAGAACAAAGAACAAGCCAAGTGTCAGGCAATAGTGTGACCCCCCCCCCAGGTGAACGGCTTAATCAGTACCTAAGGGTGTGAGTGACTCACGAAGGCGAGGATGGATTTAAGCCACATGCAGAACTCATACCTGCCAACATAAGACGTTTCTGGAGAAAGTCCCCCTATAGGGGGATCAAAGGCAGGACGTCCTGTATGCTAGCAAACCACTCTGCCAACTGAGCCACATCCCAGCCCGTGGCAAAAATAGCTTTTCTTTTCCCCTTATCTCCAGGGTAGATTTCTAGTAGGACCCTGGGATCCAGGTGGAACTGCCTATACCTCCGTCCCATCATCCTGAGAGGGTCTTCTCTTGTTCATGCTGGTTTGCCTTCCGAAAGACAGTAATGATTACAAGCACCGGTCTGTGCTGACACCGATCTTCACGGTGACCTCAGCGGGCGCGTAAGGCCATCCTCACTTTGCGGATGATGCTCACAGCTCAGCTGGGCAATCTCTTGTGTAAGGTCATAACTGATAAGGGAAAGCCCTAGAATCTAACTAGAATCTAACAGCTGTCTCAGAATCCAGAGTCCACACACATAAACATCCATGGCTGGCTGGTTCCAGACCTGGAAGCCTGAGGAGTCTTATCAGTATGGTGGAGTGTCGTGGGGTAATCGCCTCCCTGGATAGCCTAGGGGTGTGGTCAGCATCACCTAGAGCAAGGGATCTGGGATGAAAAGAAGTGGAGGTTGACCCACCCTAACAGTCCAGGCCAGAGGGCCCAATCAGACTTCGGATCAGACCTGATCAGACTGTAAGTGAGAATAACAGGAGCCGCCTGGCTTGGTTTTTTCTGGAATACTTTGACTTGTTGTGTTTGGGACTGGCAGAAAAAAACAACCAAATACAAGAAGGAACGAGGTGTTCCTGACTACATCTGGGCAGGCGAAATGTTCCCGGTGCCTGATGAGCCAATGGATGAGTGACATAGGTGACTGATGTCTGTAACCCAGCACTTGGGAGCGAGGCAGGAAAATTCACATGTTCAAGGCCAACCTGAGATACATAAGACACTGTCTACATAAATAAAAACAAACAGATAACTTCATTCAATTAAACTAGAATTTCTGGGGAGACCTTGTCAGGATCTCATGCCTGTGGCTTCTGAAGTGGAAGCCAGGGTCCTGGCAAGCCTCTGGCACCCCGTCAGGATTTCCTGATCTTTCCAGGTGGCTTGTGGGTAGCCAGGATGGAGAACACCTGCCTCCCAGAGTGGCTGGTTCCCACTCTGGAGAGTTTGATAAATACGCCCTTAACCCCCTTTTGGATTCGAGAGATCCAGATGGGGGCTGAGACTCACTTTTCAACCCAGTCCCCCCTCTCATATGTTCCTGGTGGTCGAAGGGCAGGATCTGAGAGAGGTCCTGCCCTGTGGGCGGAGATGCCTTGGCCTGGTCTGACCCTCCCCCAGGAGGGGACAAATCTGAACCTGCTGAGTCAAATCTGCATGTCAACAGCTTCGGTGGAATGGGTGACTGGTGACTTTCTCTTTTCAGGGGGAGAGAATGGGGCTAGGTCACCTTGGAGAAACTGAGGCCTCTCAAGGCTGGATTCTGAAGAGGAGAGATGGGGGCTCTGTGGGTGGGGTCGAGTGCCCTTTCCCTGAGACACAAGACGAGATTGCATTTCATAGGAGTCCACTGCGAGCACACCAGCGCCACGCATTAAGCGGACTTGGGCCAGGCACCCTGCAGGCTGGGGGAGCCCAGCTGCGCCCTGTCCATATGGGGCAGTCAGTGGTGTGTAGAGACGGATGCAACAGGTCAGTGGGTAGCCCACCATGTGCAAATCAGGCAGAAACTAACAAGGCACAGGAGGGTGCCAAGGGAGAGGAGGGGCGGGAGACCAAGGACTGAGTGAGGTCCAAGGGGCAGCAAGGAGCCACCCTGGGAAGGTCAAGGGGAAGGCCCCTGGGCTGGTGGGGGAGGAAAAAGGAGAGAAAAGAGGTGTAGGGGTGTGGGGAGCCAGCTCAGAGGCTGCCAGCACCTGGAATGGGCATGGAAAGGAGTTCGGAGAGGATCTAGGCTTTTCCTTTTTTTTTTTCTGTACATCTTGATGTACAGTGCAGTGGTCCCTTGGTATCTGTGGGGGGTTGGTTTCTAGGGGATCCCCATGCAAATACCAAAATCTTCAGATATCTAAGTCCCCGCCTAAAGTGGTGAAGAAGTGCATTTGTAGAGACACTGATTAGTCCTCCTGGACCCTAATCAACTCTAAATGATTGAAACTATATGAATACAGATCTAACTGTGAGTCCCGGGGCTGAGTACATGTGAAACCAAGGACTGAGTAGTAGGTGAAAAACACCACATCATCTCTGGTGGCTACGCATTCGCTCAGTGCAGAACACTGGCCCGCACAGGGCCGACTTCTATCTCTATGGCCGTAGGCAAAATAGTATAATAATACAATAATTATTTTTTTGTTATACTTCTTATGCAATGTGAATGCAGCATCAGTTACTTTGTACTGCCAGGGAATTACAGTGAGGAGAGGCACAGATGCATTTCTTCTTTTTGAGATGGGGCCTCATGAAACAGGCCCAGGTTGGCCTGGACACACCACATTGCTGAAGATGACCTGGAACCCTAACTTCTGCTGCCAGCCTCTATGTGCCCAACACTGAGATTACAGGTGCTCAGTGCTATGCTGCTATATTTCTTTTGGTTTTGACGTGGTCCATGTGTGTGTGCGTGCGTGTGTTGTGCTTCTTCATGTGTGTAGAGAGGGTCTTATGTAGCCTACACTGACCTTAAATTCTAAGTACCCAAGGATGACTTTGATCTTGTAAATGCTGAGGTTATAGGCCTGTGCTAACACCCCCTAATATAAATCCCACTCCTCCACACCCCCCCATACCAGGATAGAGCTTCTGCTTGATGATTTGCCCCCAATAATTGAGCACATGCTTGCCCGACTCTTAGTGCCAGTGGGGTCCTGGCTGCAACAAGGGTCCACAAATCACTCAAATCCTGCCCCTCAGTCAACCCACAATCCTGAGGGTATTAAAACCTACCCTTCCCTCTCTCCACTGTTTCTTTTTTCTTTTTCCTCTCTTTTTTCTCTCCCTCTTTCTAGATTGGCTGGTGGTGCTTGGAACTGAATAAAAACTTCCATCTAATCCTGGTGCAGTTTGTTTTCGAGGTAATACCTTACATTTATACCTTACACTCCCCCTTTTTATGGTGTGTAGGGGAGATATGAGACCCAAACTTCACATGTGCTAGCCCACACCCCAATCCAAGGCAATAGTTTCTTTGTGTACATTTTGTGGTCCCGGTTGGAATAAGAGGCTAGGGAACAGCAAATATAAGTCCTCAAAACCTGCTAACCACAATGAACGCACCTCCTGATGTAACAGTGCCTGGACAGCTGCGAGCCTGGACATCCGCAGCACCCTCCCCCCCAGCCCTGCACACCGCAGCTGCCCCACCCCCCAGCTGGATGCAGAAGGTTCTTCTCCCCCCCCTCCATCGGAATCCTTGGCCTGATTTCCATCTAAATGGAGCCGCAGGGAGTCTGGCTTCTCTCACCCCTGGTGTTTGCGATCCCTCGTGGCTGTGTGTGTCCCGGGACCCTTTGCTTGAGCCAGCATCATCCATCTGCTTCTATTTCCTGTTGATACAACCGGGGCTGTTTCCATTTTAGCCGTTACGAATGTGTCTCGATTCACGTTCTTACACGGGGACAGGATCCGTTTCCCAGTACCTGAGCGTGTGGTCCCTCTCAGCGGCCAGTCAGTCGATCAGCCTTAAAAGACATTTTCTAACCTTATCTGAAGCTGTCAGCTGCTTTCCAGGGCAGCCAAGCAGTGAGGGCCCTGGGCTGTGGAGTGGAAGAGGCAAAGAAGGAGTTGCGGCAGTCACACCTAGAGGTGGTGTGTCCCTGCCCCTGCAGGCCTGTCTCCATTGCAGAACCTTCCCTGTCTGCTTGCATATAGAGGATGGAAATGGGGCTCAGGGACTTGCTCCCCCCTAATAGACCACAATCCGGCAATGGTTTCCAGCTCCTCTGCTCGTGCCCTTGCTAAGCATGCTGGGGAGCCTGCGTCCTGGGTGCTTCTGCTTGAGGCTCCAGGTTTGTTGGCTGAGACCCAGGCTTCAGGAGGTAAGTGGGTAGTGTGTCTTTGGGTGGAGAAGAATCATGAATTTAAGAGCTAGAAGTGGGGAGGCTTTGGGGCACAAGGCATGGGGAGGGCAGGGGGTATATCCATGTGCCAAGTGGGGGCCAGTGCCAGGACCATGTGAGATGCTTCCCAAGGATCATCTCCCTTTATCCTCATGATGGCCAGGTTTATATTAGTCTGGCTGTACAGAACAAGATAGCGAGGCCAGAGAGATCATGTTCTGCACTGTAACCACACAGCCCCAAGGGATGCAGCTGGGATACGCCAGCAGGCAAGAGGAGGGCGGGTAGGAAGTGAGAAGGTTCCCGAAGGTTTAGATGCTGTACCACGAGACCCTTGGCTATGGCCGTTGGTCCAGGTCCAGAGATGGGGCATACTGGGGTATGGGAGGATGCCTAGTAGATGTACCTGGCAGTAGTCATCACAGATTCTGTCCTCGTCACTCCATGCCTGTGCTGGAACCGACTCCTCCAGCCTGGGATGACTGTCCTGATCCTCTGCAGGGCTGGGGCCACGGGACCTTCTGGAGCGGCCTGAACTTCCCTCGCATCGCAGCCCGCTCTGCCAGTGGCCTGCGAGAGGGGACAAGCGCTCCTCTGGAGAGGTGGCAGGAGGTTTTGATCAAAGTCCGGTTTGATTAAATGTTACTATTGAAAGCCGCAAAAACACTACCAGTGGCTGTAACCAGCCTTATTCACTGCTGAGTAGCGGCCTGCACTTGGCTGCCGGCCTGGCCACGTCCTGCAGAGCTCTTCCCATCCATTGATTTTCATTCCTGAAACGAGGAAGGCTCAGCCCCAGAAGGATGCCGGCCATGTATGGCTTATGACCACAGCT